>HG992186.1:0-2838205 GCA_905220545.2 Melitaea athalia | reverse complement strand
ATATATAAATACAAATATACCCAGACTCAGGCGGGAATCAAACCCGCAACCCGCAGAACAGAAAGCAGGGCCACCACAAACTGCGCCAACGGGCTAGTCAAACAAAGCAAGCAAAATACAGAATAATTGTGTTTGTTTGCAAACGAAAAAAAAACCGACTTCAATTACATTGACAAGTAATACAACGTAATAAGACGAATAAATACTTAAATAGTCAAGTAAATACGCGCTATCAAAGATTACTCAAAATGTTGTTATCAGATCTCGATCTAGTTTAAACAAGACTACATGACAAGTATTAGCTTTCGATTAAAGAAAGAATCATAAAAATCGGTACACCGAGTAAAAAGTTATGCGGTTAAATACGCATTATTAGATTATAACTCTAAAGGTACTTGTCAGATCTCAATTAAATTAAAATGGAACCACATGACACGCAACACCTTTCAATTAAAACAAAATTGATCGAAAATTCGAAATCGCTAGTCAAAAGTATCGCGGGCGAATCGACACGCACACTAACACCACGATAGTCACACATAGACAAAACAAGGCGGGGACGGCGTACTGAGAGAGTGCGAGACAGAAGTAGTGTCACCCGACTGAGCAATTTTCGATCGTTTTTTGCAAATATCTCGGTTTCTATTGCAAAAACGTTAAAAGTGATTTAGGACGTTTTTATAGAAAATTTTATTCCCAACATTTTTTGTTTGAACCTTTTTTTTATATCTTTTCACGTTTTTGAGATATTTTCAAAAAAGTGATTTTTGGGGTGGTTTTTAATTATTTTCTACCCCCTGAATAAAATTCAACATTTTTTAACTATAAATCCTTTAAATGTATGCTATAATAAACTTATATTGAAAAATGCAGGCTTGCCTTTTTTTGGCAATTTAAATCCTCATTTTACTGGACTAAGATATAAAATTCTGAATGTCAAGATAACAAGCATCGGCATAATCAAGAATTGGTAATAGGAGACTATGTGCAAGAGCAATTTTAGTAGGAATGGGTAGTAGATTACGCAATCTGCGGAGAGATGGGAGAGTTGCAGGTAATTAACGAGCCCCTAAGGACTTGGACCTATAATTAGGAAACTCTTTGATATTAAAAAACAACAAAATTAAGTAATTATCAAAAACTTCCAAAATTTAAACAAAAAGTAATTATTGTCAATTTACAAAAAAAGAAAAACGCGGTATTGTCAAACTGGTCTGACAAAACCGTGCCCACATTAATTGCACACAAATGGGTAAGTAATAAAAGTAAAAATAAAAAAAAAATGGATACCAGCCTAAGTAATTTTCTTGCGTGAAGTTAGGGACACCCAAATCTTTTTAACCGACTTCAAAAAAGGAGGAGGTTACTCAATTCGACCGTAGGTATATATTATATATATTTTTAATGTATGTTCGGGTATAACTTCGTTGTTTATAAACCGATTTTGATAATTCTTTTTTTGTTGGAAAGTGGATATCCCAAGTTTGGTACCATGATAAGCGAGCTATTTACGAATACCGAGTTTCCTCAGGAATTCGGTTGAGTACCTACAAATATTAGTGTATGGTACAGTTATAGTTGAGTGAGAGATGACGTATGTGAGGGAAGGTTGTGAGGTAAACCAAACCCAATGAAAGTCGATCCAACACTGATTTATTAAGATAGATTTACAGTATATATAGGCAGAAGTACAGACGTCATACGTTTCATACAAATAACAATTCATAAAGAGAAGAAAACATCCATCTTCACAAACTTTTGCATTTATAATATTAAGCAGGGTGAAGAACGCAGACAAAGTCTCGGTAGTTATTTTGTTAAATATACAAAAGTTACTTAAGTGGATACTTCTCTTTAAATCTTAACGACGTGTTAGGAGCCAATCACGCATACATACATATATACAATTTTATTTGGGCTCGTCTGGCATCGCTACGTGCTCGCAATGATAGATCTCGAAGTCTGTGACGTATTATTCAGTACTAGCTGTGCCCCGCGGTTACCGCCGCGTTAATTTGAGGAAAATCATAGCTATAGCCTTTCCATAATTTCAAGTTTGTAGGTGTATTTCATACAAACAACCATCCCCTGTTTTAACCCCAAAAGGGGGTCGATTTCTCAAAATACATTATTAGTACACCTCAACACCGTCTTTAGACCATACATTTTGAATTTCAAGTCTCTGACTTCAAAAACATAGGACTTTCATACAAACTTCCAACCCCCGTTTTACCCCCTTAGGGGTGGAATTTCGCAAAACCCGTTCTTAGCTGACCTCTACTCGGCAAAAGGAATATACCTACCAAATTTCAAGTCTCTACGCTTTATGGTTCCAGAGATATCGTGATGAGTCAATGGGTGGGTAACTCTTTTATATTATAGATAGATAATAAAATAATTAATTCAGTAGTTTTTACAGGTTTCCATATAAGTAGGTACCTATTAGAATAAAAAGACGCTGCAGTCCTATAGTGAGCTGCGGATATAATTATGTACCTACTCGTTTTAAGAAGTGGCTAGTTAGGTAGGTACATTTTTTTTATAAAGTTGCCATTTTATAAATACCTAATATCTACAGGTTTTTGAATATCAAGTAATTTTTAGGGTTCCGTACCTCAAAAGGAAAAAACGGAACCCTTATAGGATCACTTTGTCGTCCGTCTGTCTGTCAAGACCCTTTTTCTCAAAAACGCGTAGAGGTATCAAGCTGAAATTTAGGTATATCAATTACTCAGATCTGCTGCCCCTTAAAGCTGTGAGAAAATGAAACTTCCAAGCCAAGGCAATCAAAAGATACAGCCGTTTATGCTGCAAATTTTCGACACTCGCAAGGGAATCAAAACCTACAGGGTACTTCCCGTAAACTGAGAATCTTGAAATTTGGTACGAAGCAACGTCTTAAAGCACAAATATAGGAAAAATTGCGAAAATTATAAATTTTTAGTTAAATCATACAATAAAAATATTTTTAATAATTTTAAATTTTTACCCCTTTTTTCATGAACGCGTAAAGGTATTAAATTGAAATTCATATCAAATACTCAGGTCTATAATACCTGTAAGCTGTAATAAAATCAAACTTCTATATCAACGATATCAAAAGAAACAGCAATTTAAGCCGCATATTTTCATCGCAACTAGTCCCAAAGGAATCAAAACCTACAGGGTACTTCCCGTGAACTCAGAAACTTGAAATTTGGTAGGAAGCAACGTGTTATAGCACAAATAAAGCAAAAATTGCGAAAAGTATACATTTTTAGTTAAATCGTATAATAAAAATACTTTTAATAATTTTTAATAATTTTAAACTCAATACCCCTTTTCTTATGAATGCGTAATGGTATTAAATTGAAATTCATATCAAATACTCAGATCAATAATACCTGTAAGCTGTAACAAAATCAAACTTCTATGTCAACGATATCAAAAGAAACAGCAATTTAGGCTGCATATTTTCATCGCAACTAGTCCCAAAAGAATCAAAACCTACAGGGTACTTCCCGTGAACTCAGAAACTTGAAATTTGGTAGGAAGCAACGTTTTATAGCACAGATAAAGGAAAAATTGCGAAAAGTATACATTTTTAGTTAAATCGTACAATAAAAATACTTTTAATAATTTTTAATAATTTTAAACTCAATACCCCTTTTCTTATGAACGCGTAAAGGTATTAAATTGAAATTTATATCAAATACTCAAATCTATAACAACTTTAAGCTGTAACAAAATCAAACTTCTATGTCAACGCAATCAAAAGAAACAGCAATTTAAGCCGCATATTTTGTATCGCAACTCGATTCCCTTGCGACTGCAAGGGAATCAAAAAATAATGGATACAACTTCCAGTCGACCTTCAGCAACGTTTTATAGCACACATAAAGGAAAAATTACGAAAACCTTAAATTTATAGTTACATGCAACTATAGAAATAGTATTCGCACGAGCGTCCGGATGCTGTTCACACGTGTACCGAAATAAATAAAATTTGTAATAATTTGTCGTTAATGTTGTTTATTTCTGCTTTGTTTTTCAATTATAAAGCTTTGCAAAGATATATTTACTTATTAACTCTTTTTGCACACCAATTCACAAAAGAACAATATATAGAATTTATAACAATCAACTTGCATCAGTTGCAACAGGCGGTCTTATCGCTAATACAGCGATCTTTGGGCAGAGACTTGCATGTAAAGTAGGGGAAGGGCGCAAATTTTTTTAAAAAAAGGAAGAAAAAAGAAAAATGAGATATAAATAAATAACTATATAGCAATAGATGCTATGTTTAATGACTCATATATACATATAAGTTTACTCATATATATACACAAATATATAAATACATAGGTGCATACATACATACATATATAACTGTAAATGCACGAATTATGGTAAATCCTAAGATTTAAGAGTAAAACCTAAGATTTACCAACTCTTAATAATAAAAGCCCGAACGATTTTGCGATTCGCACTTTTACCACCATTCACTTGATAAGTCTTAGGATTTACATTAAGAGGAAAGGATACCGAAGAGACTTTTGAGAGAGAGAAGAGCCGGTATCCTTTCCTCTTAAAGGCATGATAAATGTTGAAAAAGACATGTTACAACGTTTCTAGTCCTGAGATTAAGACCCGCGTCGGTCTGATTTTGAAGTTAGATAGGTTAGGGTTATTTTTTTTGTAACGAAATGAAAACGACAAAGGGTTTAATTTTGAAGTTAGATTTTGAAGTTAGATAGATTAGGATTATTTTTGTTATGTAACGAAATTATGCCGATAAATGGCCTACGGGTCTTAATCTTATCAATTCAAGTTTTTGACTGAAATAAATTAATAAGAATTAATCTTTGTTTTATTTCCAAAACCAACTTTTACTAGCTGTCAGTGGTAAAACCTAGCATTTACTAAATTCTAATAGTAAAAGTCCGAAAGAAATGTCCCATTTTCATAAATCCTTACATTGAGTTGTCATGTCGGTAAATCCTAAGACTTAGTATTAAATCTTAGGATTTAACGTAGTCCGAGCTTTTACAGTAACATATACACTATATAGCCCAGTCGAATTAGCTCAAAAACGGGCTAAGATTTACAAAAATTGGAAGTAGCAATTTTCCTTCGGAATTCGTTGGGGGAGGTCACTGGTAGTTAAAATTCAAAAAGTAGGGGTACAGTTTCGATTTATACCCGAGAATATGTGCGAGGGGATGAAATCTTATTATTGTATTATCACGTTAATTGTCAATTTTACGACAAAAATTGTAATGAAAAAAGTTGTTTAAAATATAAAATAAATTATTTTTGTTAATATAAATTAAAGGATTGCCTAAAAAAATGGGTACCAAGAGACAGGTCAAAGAAAAAAAAGAGACCAAGTAAAAGGTAGAGAGATATCTTCAACCAGAGATGTGGACCGCTATGTATACGGAGAGCACGGGATAGGGATACATGGAAAGGTTTAGGAGAGGCCTACGCTGCAGAGGCGACTATTACTATTATTAAGCTCCTCCAGCTTTCCACATTGTAATGTTATGGATTTCATTTAGCAGCAAAATACCATAACTTTTACTTATATACCTACAGGTTTGTACGGAACCCTCGGTGCGCGAGTCCGACTCGCACTTGACCGGTTTTTTTTAAATGAAAATTATAGATAAAAGTTATTTTTCTTAATGAAGCTTTTATAGTTTCAGCGAAGTTCGAATTTCTTTTTTATAATATAACCCTGCTGAAAGTTCCAAATAAAAAACGATGATTAATGGGAAGTTATTGTAAACTATTGTATGTTTGAAACAGGCATTCCAAAATTTCTAATCTACCTGAATTCAGATTCAGATAGATATATCTGGATCGAAAAAATGCCCAGATAAAAACAGATCAAAATTGTATAAAAATTTATAATTATTTAAAAAAAATTAAACAATTATATATTAATACACGTTATTAAATCAATAATTTTTTCTATTAATATTTTACTGATTTTTATTTTTTGTAAGAAAACTGCACATTTCATTTATTTTTTTCTTTATATAACTTTATAAATACATACTTCCAATTTCCAAACATTTCATAAAATAAATTAAAGCATAGAATTTTAATGAAACTGAAAAAAGCGGTTAATTGTTTGAATTAAGTGTTAATTATTGTGTCTGATACGATGATGAATTTAACACAGAAAAACAAAAACAAAAAACCGGCCAAGTGCGAGTCGGACTCGCGCACGAAGGGTTCCGTACCATTGACTAGGTAATATATATTTAAATATATGTATTATATAAATATCGAGCAAAAATAGGTAAAAAATTGCGTTTTTTGTATGGGAGCCCCCCTTAAATATTTATTTTATTTTATTTTTAGTATTTGTTGTTATAGCGGCAACAGAAATACATAATCTGTGAAAATTTCAACTGTCTAGCTATAGCCGTTCTCGAGATACAGCCTGGTGACAGACGGACGGACGGACAGCGAAGTCTTAGTAATAGGGTTCCGTTTTTACCCTTTGGGTACGGAACCCTAAAAACAACCAGTTATAATATGATTATAATTATATAGGTTTATTTATACATATAATCTTCATTTACAGAACTTGTTATAGAGTTATATGTATGTGGACTTGTTATTATGTTGTTGTAAATAGAAATATGTAGATACCTATTTATTCAAATATTTTTGTCTACATCCTACTCTGTTACAGTTAAAAGTTAGTTAAAATCGTAGAATTTAGTTCAGTGGTCAATTACAAGCATCGTAATGGTCTAGACAGGGTTGGTGTAGAACTACGATTCGGCCTGTAATATCCCACTGTTGGGCATAGGCCTCTTCCCCATGTAGGAGAAGGATCGGAGCTTAATCCACCACGCTGCTCCAATGCGGGTTGGCGGATATATTCCCTACTATGAGTAACGATCGCTACCAGGTAGGTGTAGGTACGTGATAACAACCGGGACCGACGGCTTAACGTGTTCTCCGAGGCAGGGTGGGGAGACCCACAAGGACTGCACAAACACCCAGACCACGGCAAACATCTGTATGGCCAATACAAATGTTGTCGTGTGCGGGTATCGAACCCGCAACCGCCCGCGCAACAGTCATTCGCAATCCAATGCTGTGACCGCTGCGCCAACGTCCGCGTCACAGCGCGGCGGTGTAGAACTAGATCAACATAAAGGTGGTATATTGTTTACATATTCATTTATCAATAGCGTAATCAGTAAAAAAACTAAATCAAAAATTCAAATAATAAACTTTATTGATTACAAATTAGAACATAATAATTTATTGAGATGGAGCATCGCAGGAAATATTTTGATTCAAATCTGAATTTGTCGGTGAATTATGAAGCCAGAGGTGCTGGTGATGCGCTATGTAGAGTCGGCACTCGGGAGTCGGACTCGCTTGTCTACTCCTAGTGTTGTATGCAACGGTAACACATTAAATTACCATCAGCCGGACTGTACGCTTGTTTACCACCGTAGTGGTATAAAAATACTTTTAGTACAGTACTTCGCCACTGTTCATATACAGTGGCGTAGCGAGGGGGAGGCAAGGGTGGCACCATGCCCCGGGCGCTACTCACAAAGGGGCACCAAATGGTCCGCAAAACAAAAAATTGCTGGACATATTATATGGTTTTCGAATGGGGGGAGGGGGGTGGGGGTGAAGAGGTATTATGGCCCGGGCGCGAGTTAAGCTCGCTACATCACTGGTAATGAAACAAACTTAGATAGTTGATTAGATTAAAACTATTATCTACCTATATATATAAAAGAGATTTCCACCCATATATTGACTCATCACGATATCTCTGGAACCATAAGGCGTAGAGACTTAAAATTTGGTAGGAATATTCCTTTCGCCGAGTAGAGGTCAGCTAAGAACGGATTTTACGAAATTCCACCCACAAGAGGGGGCTGCGGGGGTTAATAACATATATGGCAAAACAACGTTTGCGGGGTCAGCTAGTATTTTGTATAGGTACCTATTACGTAAAGTTATTAAAGAGAACATAATATATATTAGTTACTACAAAAAAACGAGTGTGCTTTAGAAGTTTAGACCACACGACTGAAGTAAACTTCTTTAGCTCCATATATAGGTATGTATAATATATCTTCCGTTAGCCTCACCCAATCACACTTTTCGTAACGATCTCGTCACGAATTGACTAGCTTACTACCCAAGTCAAGAGTGCATAAAGAAATTTTATTTAAAAAAAATGGTAATATAAAAGTTATCGCTTTACAATCAATGGCCCATAGCCCCATTCTATGGTACAGTAGATGATCTGCTATAAAAGATATTCGATTACGAATTGCGCTTCTTTAAGTTTAAATAGGGGGTTCTGTAGGTATAATACATCACGTTCCACTTGGAAAAAATTCCTCTCATTTGAAAAAACGCAGTTAGGGGTCGAACAGCCTATAGATCGGGAAACTTACGCAATGCACAGATAAGCGTCTGTATAAGTAATTCTGTACAGCCTATACAAATATTAGTGATGCAACGGAAGTGTCTTAACGGAACCAGAAACGGAAACAGATGTCAAAAGTAAATTTTAGCAGAAACGGAAACGGAAACGGATGCAGAAACGAAAGTGTAAATAATATGAAAAAAAATTAATAAATTTACAAATATATTTCTTTATTAAGTATTAAATACACACCAAGCCTAGATAAGAAATAGATATATTAGAAATCTACAATAGAAAACAATATTGCAACTTAAAATTATTTTAATATTCAAAATTTAGTAGTGGTAAGTGAAACTTTTAACTCTCAACCGTCGTAAACTTCCGTTTACATCTCCGTTATAAAATTTGCGGAAACAGAAGCAGAAACGGATGTTGAAAAGAGTGCGGAACTTCCGCACTTGCGGAAACAGAAACAGAGATCTGTTGCATCACTAACAAATATCATCAACTGTATTCAAATGTTTGTCATATATTTAGATATCTTATTCGGTAACAATGATACGTAAAATACGATGAGACCATTGTTTCTCAAAATAATTTTAAATATAACGCGAATTCGTCTCTCCGTCCGATCATAATCATTTAATTAGCTTGTACACAATCGATTACCTAAATTAAAATTCGATGCGCCACCAAGCTATAAAACCAAAAACACTTGTATAAATTAATCTCTAAAACAATATCACATATACATTGACAATAGCTTAACGACACACTACATCGACACACCGCCCACACCAAAAAAGGGCACACAGAAGCGCCACAGGACATCATGATTGACGTATGGACGTATAAATAATAAAGTACACAGATAAAAACCCTATTAACAAGTTAGTTGGGTCGTATTCATGATTTAAACTGACCAAGCTCCGCCTGTCTAATGTGATTGATGTTATTTGAATCGGTGTGGCTCGTGAATTTTGATTTGTGAATCGGTTTAAGTCATAAGCGATATAATATTCACCTATCATTAGATATAAATATTGGTGTATATGATCGAACAAGCTCATGAAAATATTTCCTGTTATTTTTTTTATATCATCATCAGCCTATTACTTCATGTCATCATCACATCATCATTATTTCAGCTTATCGCAGTCCACTGCCCGACCTAGGCCACCACAAGTTCGCGCCGAAAATGGAGTGAACTCATGGGCAACACGCTGGGCAGGCGGGTTAGTGACCGCATGGCTGGCTTTGTTGCACCGAAGACGCTGCTGCCCGTCTTCGGCCTGTGTATTTCAAAGCCAGCAGGCGGATGGTTATCCCGCCATCGGTCGGCTTTATAAGTTCCAATGTGGTAGTGGAACTGTGTTATCCCTTAGTCGCCTCTTACGACACCCACGGGAAGACAGGGGGTGGTTATATTCTTTACTGTCGTAACTACACAGCTGTGTACATTTACAATAAAATGCTGCTGCTTTTTTTTCATTGTTATATCGTCATTGTGTGTCTGTAAGCATTATGTGTGTTTCAAATAAATGAATTTCATTTCAAATGTCTTACATACAATGTCATGGATTTTAAATGAAAACAATAAAATAAGTGCATACACAGTAGTCATTGATTCTTTCAAATTATACTATTCAAATACATTTTTGCGGAAGACTATAATTATAATTATGAATTCTTTGTTTTATTTTCAATATTTTATTTCTTTTTCACTTATTGAAGTTAGTATGTATGACCTCAAAATAATTCATTCAATGCTATAGCTAATCACCTGTCATACTTTTTCAGTGTATTAGTATTATTTGCAATTATGAAAAAGTGATGCCATTTGAATTAGCATAGAATAAAGTGAAACAGAAAAGATTATATAGATAATATTTTCAGAATATATTTTGTAAATTCTTTTGTAACAGCTGTAAAAAAAAAATTCATATTTCAATAGTATAATAATTAATATAAACGTCTTGTAATTACCAACCCACTAGCATCTTTGATCATCAGTTTTGAGGGTTCGGAAACTTATAAAATACTTACAAACACAAACAAAGACCTCAACAAACATTTCTATGGTCAATACAAATAGTTGATTGATACTATGTTTTTAAATCGCTTCAAGCCTCTAACTTATCACTCCAAATGCATTTTTATTGTTTTAATGTAGGGTTACCACATTGGAATAATACCAAGCAGGACTTTAAATCGGAAAACCTATAATGTCGCTAAAAACAATAGTATAAAAAGTGTCAGATCCGACACGTAACTGGAGTTATATGAACGACTAGCTTCTGCGCGCGACTTTGTCGGCGTGGACTCTGCTCCTATTGGTCTTAGCGTGATGATACATAGCCTATAGCCTTCCTCGATAAATGGGCTATCTAATACTGAAAGAATTTTTCAAATCGGCCCAGTAGTTCCAGAGATGACAGCGTTCAAACAAACAAACAAACAAACAACCAAACAAACAAACTCTTCAGCTTTATATATTAGTAAGTATAGATTACCGACATATTTAAAAACTAAGAAAAATGAAGCTTTACAATTCGTAAGCGAAACGTCGTCCGCATTGGAGCAGCGTGGTGGACTAAGCTCTGACCCTTCTACTACATGGGGAAAGAGGCCTATGCCCAGCAGTGGGATGTTACAGGCCGAAGCCGTACTTTATCATGATCTTTATATTGTAAGCTCGAAGGACAGAATATTATATAAGTTTATCTTTAATTAGGTTCTACAGACTAGGTGCATTACATTATTATATAAGCTTCTATTCGATACGAATAAAAAATATTTAATTGGAATGAAGACACGAAACGATGCTCAAGATGTGTCCTGGACGAATATATCTGTTGGCGACCTTATTTTAATATATCCACGAGGCTTGTGTACATTGTAAATCACACTCAAATCATCAGTGTTAGTTAAATCCCGCCTGAGGAATGGTAATGCTGCGGTAACTTATCGGAATTGGAAATTATGATGCGGAAATAGTGACGAAGTCTCTATTGTTCAAATTCAAAATTTATGACGTATCGAATACATGATTTTGCATAGAGAAAAGTCTAACGAATAGTTGTATAACAGGTACCTAATTTAAGTAGGTAATGATATTTTTCTAAACAAATAACAGACCAATTAAATCGTACTAAATTAATTTGAACACCTGCTAAATTGTTTTAAAAAGTATAAGTAAAGTAGGTAGGTATATGTAATATTTTACATTAGCTAGCAAATTTTGTGCTAAAAACGTAATTGCAAAAATAAGCTTTCAAACATCGAGCTATGCCTTCCGGTACCAAAGAAAACTCAAATAGGTAAGATTGGTCTGCTGTCAAGTAGTATTATATTTCCGTGGTAAGTAAGGTGGCCAGAGCTCCTGGGGAGAGGAGGAGTAGAGTCAGCAACGCGTTTGCGATGCTTCTGGTGTTGAAGCGTCTATAGCAGGGGTCACCAATTAGTTTCCCTCGGGGTCCGTTTGAAGTAATGAAATGACCGTCGAGGTCCGAACATCATTTTATAGAAAAAAATATATTTTATTAAACAAACGAAATAACAAAGGTATTTTTTACATATTAGTGAGAAAATTATCATATTATCACTGAGTGCAACCATAATTTGTGTATGTGGTGTTTAACCTGTAAGTGGTTACATTACATTTAAATACGATTTTTTTTCTCATTTGAATATTTTGGTCCACCTGGACCACGGACCATCCTGGGTATAAGTTGGAAAGACAGAGTGACCAACGAGAGGGTTCTAGAAATAGCGCAGCTACCTAGTCTAACTGCCATGCTTAAACAGCGTCGGCTGCGTTGGTTGGGGCATGTGCACCGGATGGATCCCTCCCGACTTCCACGGCAGATCATGCTCGGCGCAATTGCGGATGCAAAGAGGGGCGTTGGGAGGCCTTTGCTTCGTTTTAAAGACTGCGCCAAGCGCGATATGGTGGCTTTTAACATAAACCACAATAACTGGGAAAAACTAGCCGAGAACAGAGACCAATGGCGTAAGAGCGTGAAGGATGGTCAAAAACACCATGATGAAGCCTGGTTTGGACTCTTATCGAACAGGAGAATCAAAAAACATCAAAACAGCGACAATTGTGACACTAGCGCATCTTTTCCCTGTTCGGTGTGTGGTAGAGTCTGCCGCTCCCGTATCGGCTTGTACAGCCATCAGAGAAAATGCTCTTCAGGCACTGTTTGAATCGTCTGTAATAGACGTAAAGGCCTATGATGAATATTTTAATGAATTAATGTAAACAATCGTTGGTTAACCTAATAAATAAAAATAAAAAATAAAAAAATAAAATAACATTTTTTATTGCGGACTATCTGTCTGAAGTTTAAAGTTTAATGTGATATATTATGTATTTTCATTAAATTATGTACTCTGTAGTGTAAGTTCCTACATTCTCGCGGTCCGCACAAAATGGGTCGGCAGTGCGGATGCGGACTGCGGTCCGCCAGTTGACGACCCCTAGTCTATAGTCTAGGGCAGCAGGGGTATCAAACTCAATTTTGCAGAGGGCCTTATATTAAATTTAGAATGTGTAGGCGGGCTAGATACAAATAAAAAAATGTAGTGTGCGCATTTTAAAACTTCCGTAGAGGAATCGAGTAGTCATGATTCTTAATTTTTGTGACACATTGCAATCGCGGGCCGTATTGATATATAATTTATCTTTGACATCCTTGGTTTACGGTAACCGCTTGCCATCATGTGAGCCATACGCCTGTTTGCCGACATAGTTGTATCAAAAAAAAAAACAACATAAATACAGATATACATATATTTTTTTATTATAATTTATTTTAAACTATAGAAAAGAACTAATATTTTGACGGTAATTGATTAATTAAAATTATCATTCGAACTGTCCAATTCGCCATACCTTTTTTGCCAAATTTTCAAAAAATATAATCACGATTTTACTTTTGTATACGTTTCAGCCTGTAATATCCCACTCCTGGGCATAGGCCTCTTTCCCCATGTAGGAGAAGATATATGAGTAACGGTCGCTATCAGGTATTTATGATAACAACCGGGACCGACAGCTTAACGTGCTCTCCGAGGCATGGTGGGGAGACCCACAAGGACAGACACCTTTTTTTATATCGCAGGATAACCCATTTACGGGTGATATCCAGGACACCTAGGTAGGCAGTCCTAGACCGTATTTTTTTTTTATGTTATTAAGTCGACAAACAAGCGTACGGCTCACCTGATGGTAATTAAGTGACTACCGTAGCCTATAGACGCCTGCAAAACCAGAAGCGTCGCAAGCGTGTTGCCGACCCGACCGATTCGTGGGATCAGGGTTCCATTACATCCGTATAAATATTGTTGTATTCTTGATTAAATATTCAATCGATAATAAAATATTTTTTATTTATTGTTTTCTAATATTTACGCGAATTTCACTAATTAGTACAATGAAACAACTTTTTCGGATTTTATCGCGGTTTATTAAGTTTTTTAGATGCCCGACGTTTCGGATACTTATAATTCAACCATGTTCACGGGAGGACTGACTTTTTATTTATTTACGCAAGTTCGAATACAATTTTTAAATTTGTAATGGATGACACTTGTGTTGTGTTATACAGAAATTTAGAGCAGGATATTTTCTGCTGTGTTCCAACTCAATGGTAGTAGAAATAAAAAGAACAATAGCATTGCAAATGTTTTTATACACATTCATAGTTAATCATTTATTATTTATTATGATTCTAATCAATGGAACTGTTTTGACTGTTAGTCTAATAATGTCATCTCGTTGTGTTTTGCTGTCTTCTTTTGTTTAAGCCCATTGGGCTACAGTTAACACTTGCTCTGCTAATAAAGTTTCTTTTTGGTGAATAGTATTGTACGGTACTTGAGACCTCTTGAATTTAACGTTCTAAAATAATAAATTACTGTTGAAAAAAATTTCATATTCATGTCATTAATATTGTGTAATATTAGGTACTGAAGATCGGCATTAGTTTGATGGAAGTTCTGAAAACTATAAATATATATAAATATTTTATACACCTAAGTGACTGATTACTTGATAAAATGCTTAAAAGGGCAAAGGCGGATCCACCGTTGTAGGCACGGTGAGCATGGCACCTTCAGCTGAAACATTTACCCATTATTTTTTCTTGACTCGATTATTTCATGGAATTATGAAATAGCTTTTTTTATGTCACTAAGTCGGCAAACAAGCGTACGGCTCACCTGATGGTAAGCAATTACCGTAGCCTATAGACGCCTGCAACACCAGAAGTATCGCAAGCGCGTTGCCGACCCTACCCCCAATGGGCATGACGATAGTATCAAAAAATCGTCAATTTAATGATTTCAATGGAACACTCATAATAAAAAAATTCAAAATACTGGTTTAGTTTTATGTAAAATAATAAGATTATTGTGATTTTCAATAAAATAAAACATTAAAATACTGCAATCGGCCATTTTGATTGAAACACAAATTGCAGCGCATGACGTCACGCTATAACACCAATATAATACGTCGGAAGCGTTCACCTACAACTCACTCTAGTCGACAAGTTGAAAAAGGTCGAAAATAGAGATACCTACTGCTCCTAAAATTATGTGTAATAGCTCATTGGATTCGGAATCGCCTAGAAAAATGTTCTAAAAGTGTGTTTTGCACATCAAAAATTGCAAAAGTTATAAACAATTAAAAAAAGGAAAATATGGCCTTCCATTTTTTGCCAATATTTCATAAACTATTAATATTAAAGAAATTTCAAAATTAGATTCTGAAAGAGGAAGAAATTTCCAATAAAAAAACTTGCAGCTCCTGGAACTCTATCTCCATTATTTATAATTTTAATTTCATGTTGGTCTTAGGTTGAACGCGTCCGAAGTGTGTCATGCCATGACGTCAGAGCCGACGCCATGACACCTGCTGCCGTTTTGACGTGCAAATTGAAAACATATTAGAAAAATAGTTTTAATCTTCCTTAAACTTAAGTTTATTACCGAAATATAGGTATTTTCGTAATTAGTAAATGTGTACCCACATTACGGAAGAGGTTTTCAAAATCTTTCGTCATGCCCAATAGGAGCTCTGGTCACCTTACTCACCAACAGAAACACAACACTGCTTGAGAGCAGTATTATTTAGCTGTGGTCTTCTGTAAGGTGGAGGTACTACCCTAGTCGGGCTGCTCCATTTTTTGAGCAGGAAATTTCTTGCTGTGCCCTACCTCAGTTAGCTCTTGCTGTACACTACCTCAGTAGCTGGCCTAACAAAAGAGTTGCCGAAATATATTCTGGATATTTCCCTCGATTATCTTTTTTATGAAAATATGGAAAGTCTGGCCTAAAAAAAAGATTAGCCGATTCATGGGTGGCAAATCAAAATGGCCGAAGTCTCACTTTTTTGAGGGCTGGTTCCGCCTATGAAAGCTACAATTATTCTGTTCTTATATAGTAAAATACTTATATAATAGGTTTGTTAAATAATAAACCTATGCAAAATCCTGAACTAGATTTACTTAGATATTGAATTTTGTAAAATGGTTCATTTAACTGTATAAAGCAGGTACACCAATAAGAAGAATTTTTATTAATTAGGTACTAGCTGCCCGGACAGACTTCGTTCTGTCTAGTTTTTTTTTAGTATGAAAACCACATAAAAATCTTCCGTGGGATTTTTAAAAGGAACATACAAAAAAAATTAGCCGAATCGGTCGAGCCATTCTAGAGTTATGCGCTTAGCAACATTCATTTTTATTATATAGATTTACATAAAAGCGTATATTACATACATACATATTTGACACTAGCTGCTGTGCCCGCGACTTCGTCCGCGTGGAATTTAATAAAAAAGTTATTGTTCAGTTCACAGTTATAAAAAAAAAATCGAAATTAAAAGTAGCCTAAGTTACACCCTATTACATTAGCTATATGCCAGTGAAAGTCCCGTCAAAATCGGTCCAGCCGTTTCAGAGATTAGCCCGAACAAACAGACAGAGAGACGGACAGACAGACAAAAATTTAAAAAAATGTTATTTCGGTACATGTTCCGTGTATAGATCCATATGCATTTAGTAAAAAGTGGTTATTTCAATATTAAAAAGAGGCTGCAAAGTATTATTAACCGACTTCCAAAAGGAGGAGGTTCTCAATTCGATTGTATTTTTTTAAATGTATGTTACTTCAGAACTTTTGACTGGGTGGACCGATTTCGATAAAAAAAATTTAATCAAAAGTTTGTGTGTGCCATTTGGTCCCATTTAAATTTATTTGAGATCTAACAAGGTCTTTTTGAGTTATATCTAATAATGCGTTTTTACTTGACTATTTTTTCGTCGACCTACGTTGTATTATACCGCATAACTTTTTACTGGATTTTTGATTTAATCGAAAGCTGATGTTTAACATGTATTCATATTTAAATTTAATCGAGATCTAATAACAACTTTTTGAGTAATCTTTGATAACGCGTATTTACTTGACTATTTTTTCGGTATTTATCATTTAATAAAAAATTTAATAACATGATTTATTCTGTTATTCAAACTAAGTATTAGATAGTCACAGTATCATAATTTTTAAATATAGTATAATTATATAGACTAGACAAGGTTTGCTTCTGTCAAACAATAGTACCTAGTTACCTATTTTTTTTTTTATTAACGTATCCAATAATATCTTAGTATAAAGGAATCTTATATATTACAATGCTATTTTATGTTGGGAGTTCGAATGTTTATACCTACTACACTTCCTTACGGCTTCTCGTTTTTCTATGTCCTGTCCTATAATCCGAAAGCTGTAGGTAATACTTAAGAAGGCCTTTGTACATTTTCTTCATCATCTTTTATATAAAATTCTCTTGTAACGATGGTAGTTACAATACTCCTCCGAAACGGCTGGACCGATTTTTATGAAATTTTGTATGCATATTGGGTAGGTCTGAGAATCAGCCAACTTCTATTTTTCATACCCTTAAGTCGTAAGTGGGGGGGGGGATTAAGCGGGTTAATAACATATATGGCAAAACAACGTTTGCGGGGTCAGCTAGTTCTATATATAAAATTCTCGTGTCACAACGTTAGTTACAATACTCCTCCGAAACGGCTAGACCGATTTTCATGAAATTTTTGTGCCTATCGGGTAGGTCTGAGAACCCCTAAGTTATAAGAGGGGGATTAAGGGGTTTAATGATCCCTCAAACGTTGTTTTGCCATAAATGTTATGTAGCAAAACAACGTTTGCGGGGTCTGTTAGTATATATTATATTATTCTGTTTGATTCTTTGATATATGTAGGGACAATAAAGAGTATTAAAAAATTATGGTAGGTACTACTTTTGAAATTGAGAAACTGAATGGATTTTTGTTAACGAATCATGCAAGGACGTCTGTACGGATCTAGAAGAAATTTAGGACGGAGAAAGATTACAAAAAAGGCTACATTTTATCCCAGAAAAGTGTTCAATTTAATGACATAGCACAACACAGATAACACAACACGAATAAAGTCACAGGCGACAGCTACTACCTATGATGTGAACTCTACTCAATTATCTGATGACTTATACGTCAGAATAAATTCCTAAATTATAAATTTTACCCGAGTAAAGCAAGGCTCTACATAGTTACTAATCTCTTACAAAGTAGGTACTAACAAATATAGTTAGGTACTCGTAATATCGAATTACATAGTGTTCGAAAATGTTTTTTAGCATTCGACTTGACCTACTCTCAACTGTTTTGTAGTTTTATAGTAGATACATTAGTAATGTAGAAGAATATAGAATATACATTTTATTATTTTTTGGATTACAAGTAAAATTTGATTGAAAAAAAAACAATGTCAATATAAAAAAGTATCAATCAATTAATGCCAATGTTTTGTTGCACAATAATTACCTATCACTTTTCTTAATAAATATGTACTCATTTTGATATAGGTAACAATACAAATGAAACAAATTACCCGTTTTTTGAGGTTTTTTTTATACGTAATTATGTCAAAATTTGTTGTAAATTTGTTTTCGATAATGGATGTCTGAGGGTTAGTTCTCACGTGGATGACGCGCGAATCCATTGAAATCGCAATGCACAAGATGTGTATGTGTAGTATATAAACCGCGAGCTGCGGGGAAGGAAGCATCAGCGATCAAGTGATCGATCCTCTATAAAGATACCAATTTAAAAAAAAATTAGTCATAAGTGATAATATGAATTCGGTAATTTTAGCTATCTTCGCCATTTTGGGGGTGAATGGTAAGTTTACTTTTTTATTCAAAATACAGATAATAAATTTTATGACACCTATTTTCTTAATTTATTATTATTTGTATAAAGTAAATAGAAAAAAAAATAGAAAACAAAAATTAATCAATTTATTGTTTAAAATAAAATTTAATTAGTAGGTATATGGTATTTATGACAAGAAACGTAAAAATAATTTAGGAAAATTATTTAAATGTTTTTTTTTTTTTTAATTTGCATTGTAATAATAATTCAATAAATCGAATTAATACCTAATCACATTTAAGTTTTTACAACAAAATCATAGTCTTAAAATTCATAACAGAAATAACTAGTGCATACAATCAGATATGCTGAAGGTTTTAATGTTGTTCATTAATAATTATGTTAAAATCTAGTATAAGTACGGATTGCGTGTAAATAAATATTTAGGAGTAAAACAAAGCGCGTACGAGAAAGACATGCTAAGCACGTGGTCTCTTCCTTTCGTACATCGGATTGCAAAAACATCCGACAAACAAATAACATTTTTTTTTTTAGGATTGTGGATAAAGATTTATTCTGCAAATAAGTTACGAATAGACTTTAATAGCGGAAGGTAAAATAGTCCATTAGGACTTCTTTCTCCTCAATTAATAAACTACCTACATCTTTTAGATTAATATTTGCGAATATAGCATGAATATAGTGGAATTTGATGGTGAAAAATAAAACTGCATCAAAAACTTTTATCTGTTGGATACCGCTAACCGTCAAATAGTGTTTGTTATCCACAACCTGTGAAACAGGCCCGTAAACTACCTACTTCATTAAATATATAATCTGAAAAGTTACCCCTGCCTACAGACTATGAAATAGGTATTTAATTCCGCTATAATTCGAAAAAGATGGTAGGTATCACTTTAATGAAGAATTTTAATTAAATTCCAAATTTAATTTATATTTCAGACATTTAGAAATACAAAAAAAAAAAATAACTAATTGAACTTTCAGCTCTACAAAGAAATAAGTAATATAAAATCTGCCGCGTAATTTTTAGACATTAAAGTCTTTATTAATTATAATTATAGAATATAGATAATTGACAATTAATTACGTAAGCTCATAATGGGGGGAGGGGTCCATAAAAATCTCACCAAATCTCGTTTAAAACGAGGGAGGGTTAATCGAAAATCTCACCTCAACTTCAAAAAATATAAAATATTACAGATATTAATTAAAAAAAATATTTTGAGTGAAAAATTGGGCAAGTTAAAATAAATGTCATGGCTATTAAAATAATTTAGTTTTTGCTTTAATTTTTTTTTATTTAAATAAATTATGGGTAGGGATCCTTATTACATTTTTTTCACCTGATTAGTATCAAGCTAATTTTCTGGGAGTGGCTTCATTTTGATGAGACGAACAAAAAATTCCTCTACGAAAACTCTCGATTGTTGTAGCTAACAGAGATAGCTGGGGTCCTACGCTCACTGCTGCTCTTAGGGTCCTACGCTCACTGCTGCTCTAAGAGCAGCAGTGAGCGTAGGACCGGAATAACGTGCCACGCAATTTGTAGTACAATATTACAATTAAATTATATAAATATTAACTAACTAAAAGAAGAAAAAAAATCAGCCGGTTAGTAATAATTTTTGATGACCTTACGAGGTCATAAATTTAATGACCTCGTAAGGTCATCAAAAATAGATTTTTTTTCTGATTTTTTTCCAAAACCAGAATAGTTTATTATTTTCCGTTAATCTCTATTATATTCAGCGTCAATCTCACGTAAGGGGCGGGAGGGGGGGGGGTCCTGACAAGTCACAAGGGAGGAGTCTAAACTGATCGAAAAATAATGGATGCCCCCTAACAACTCATAATTTTAATAGTGTAAACCTTTGAAGTAGGTAGGTTGTAAAGTGACATTAACGTAATAGAGACTCTTTCAGAAAGCCTCTTTTGACAATATATTTAGGTACCTACTTAATAATAAAAAGTTTACCAAATTAAACGACCTAGATTTTGATCAACGATATTCACTACCATAGTAGTAAGATGTAATCTTTTAAAGACTACATAGTATGTCACCTTGTATTTTAACAGACTCTAAACCAAATGCATTAAGTTGGACAAAACCTACACGACTCTATTCTTAACCAATCGTGCAAAATGTATCTAAAAGGATAATCAATTATCTATGAAAATAGTTTCAGCAAACCTGACCTCAAATCCATGTTAGATTACCTAAAGGTCATCTGTATTTGTTCATTACATCTGACGCACTGACAGCAAAGGCCTATCTTTGGCGATAACTCGCAGCGCTAATACAAGAAATGTCACGAACTAATCTCGATTTAGATAACGAATTGAGGATGATACATTGATACTTATTATAATAATAATTAAATTACAATCATAAATTTAAGAACAGATATTCGATATGGGACTTACTAGTAGTGTAATATAATTAGACTTTAAAAAAAAAACGCAAGGTCTTCGCAACACTGGCGAAAATTAATGAATGTATTCGAGAAATGACTAAGGAAAAAATCTAGTACGTTTATCAGCTAAAAGGGGGCTCGTGTAAGAGTTTGAGAGATTCTTGGTTCGAATTCTGACTGTCAACAGTAGATATCATTTCTATTTTTGGTTTTTTTCTCGAAAACGGTATAAACTTAATTTTAAAATAAAAAATGTAGCGCAGAAAAAAAATAAAGAATAGGGTGACAAATTTTTGGTGGAACCCGGGCGGCAAAATCTTAAGCTACGCCATATAAGTAGGTAACGTGTTTAAATTCTGTGAGACTCGTTTGTTGGTTTTTGCATAGATCGACAGACTATATAAGGCTCTTCCGTTAACCGTCTATAACAAATCTATACTAATATAATAAAGCTGAAGAGTTTGTTTGATTGTTTGTTTGTTTGTTTGTTTGAACGCGGTAATCTCTGGAACTACTGGTCCGATTTTAAAAATTCTTTCAGTGTTAGATAGCCCATTTATCGAGGAAGGCTATAGGCTATATATCATCACGCTAAGACCCATAGGAGCGGAGCCCACGCCGACAAAGTCGCGCGCAGAAGCGAGTAGGCAATAAAAATTCACCTTCTATCGTTCAGAAAAATCAAAGAAATAAATAATTTTGTAAATCTTATCAATTTCAAAACAGAGCCGATTAATAGTTTTGTCTCTTGCCGATTCTCCTACATATAATTTAGAATTTACTCGTAGACTCCTCATCAACGTTAGCTCTATATGTTAATTATTATATTGTTGGACTTCAGTAGTGCTTTCAACTCTGTTGACTATGACATACTTCTTGGCTCACTCCGTGCAGTTAACTTTTCACCTGCTGCCCTCGACTGGTTTCATTCCTATCTTTCTGGACGTCAGCAGAGAGTAACATCCGACGATAATTCGTCAGACTGGTTGGATCTCACTGCTGGGGTCCCACAAGGCGGCGTACTGTCTCCCTTATTATTCTCAGTGTTTATCAACAATATCTCTCGTGTCATTTCTTCTCCCTACCACCTGTATGCCGATGATTTGCAAATATATCGTCATTTTGAGCTGACCGAGCTGCATGAGTCTATTAAATCTCTAAACGAAGACCTTTCAGCTATTAACCTATGGGCTAAATCGTTTGGTCTTCTTATTAATCCATCGAAATCACAGGCAATAATTGTCGGTAGCAGTCGTTTAAGAAACCGAATCGATTGGAATGCTATTCCTCCCATTTTGTACCGTGGCACACCTATTTCTTATTGTGACAAAGCCAGGAACTTGGGCTTGATTATAGACAAACACTTATCTTGGATAGCTCATGTCAGCGAGGTCAGCAGAAAAATGCACCATACCTTTCACTCTCTGAAGCGTCTCCAATTCTTCTTACCATTTAAAACCAAAATTTTGCTTGCGCAATCCCTTCTCTTACCCATTCTCGACTATGCAGATGTGTGCTATTTAGATGTGACACAGGAGCTACTTAGTAAATTGGAGCGTCTACAAAATCTTGCTATACGATTTATTTTTGTATTACGCAAACATGATCGCATCTCCCTATTTCGTACTAAACTAAAGTGGCTCCCTATCCACCTTCGCCGTGATATGCACGTCCTTTCTTTCCTTTATAAAATACTCCACGATCAAAATTCTCCTCCTTACCTTCGATCCCGTTTCAAACTGCTTCCTACCCCCACGCGCTCTAGGCGTTCTTGCATAACAACAATGCTTGAAGTTCCTCGGCATAACACCACCTTCCGATTAAATTCCTTTTCTGTACGCGCTGCTAACCTTTGGAATAATCTCCCTAAATTCATTCAGCAAAGTTCATCGCTGTCCACTTTTAAAATCAATCTTAAGAAGTATCTGCTCTCCAAAATCAGTACAGATGCATGAGATGTGTATATATGTAGTATATTTATATTTTATGTATGTATGTATGTATGTTTGTAGATTTGTGTGTATGTATATGTATGTTTATATATGTTTATGTATGTATATGTAGTGTATGTATTTTATGTTTTTTTTTTTTTTTTATATTCTTGTTATTTCTATTGTCTATTCTTGCACTACTTTGCCCCGCGCTCACATCATCTCTCACCACCATGGGTTGACTGGAAGAGATCTCTTTTAGAGATAAGTTCGCCCTTGCCTACTTCCTTTATTATAATGTGTTGTTGTAATTACTTAGTGCAATAAAGAATATATATATTAAAAGCTTACAATAGTACTTAAATATTTTATTTAGATTTTCATCCCTTAATATTTTTAGGCAAAAAACATATTTATAACCACTTTAGTTACTCACTATAGCACTGATGCTCTAAGCCAAGGTGTGATTTCACTAAGAGACACCCTTAAGACGAATGTCCATTCTGAGTCTTAGCTAGGGCTCTAAATTTTTCCAGGGCTGGCTTTCAGTAACCGGCTCCCTTACCGGAGATGGTATAAAGGCCACTAGGACTAACAGCAATATAAATTTGTAACAAAAAAAAATGCGTGTCTACAAAGTACACATGTCAGAAGTGAAACTTCTTTGGCAAACTAATAAAAAAAAAACTAATTCAAAAAACTATTTAAAAAAAAGCCAACGTCACGCGGTGTTCCCAGGCGGTCACCCATCCAAGTACTGACCGTCATGACGCTGCCGCGTTACCGGTCACTCAAATTTTACCCCTCATGCGCCCAAAGAAGTTTCACTTCAAAAACAATGCCAACGATGTACTTATTCACGAAATAAAATAAAAAATATGGCTGTACAAAGTTTTCCAGGTCATCTACTTTTTACACAAATATTTTTAAAAACATAATGTAGATTAAAAATTTCTACGGTACCTAAGTTAGTTAGGTAGGTACATAAGCAATACAAACCTGTATAATTTCATTAGAATCTATACATATAATAAAATGGTAGGAAAGTCAAAACTGTACATTGAATATTTTTTTAAAAGAATACTTGGGGTGTGATCTACAATCGATACCGAAGCCAAAATATAGTTTTTAGAATTTTTGTCTGTTTGTCTGTACCTATGTATGTCCGGGATAAACTCAAAAAGTACTGCATGGATTTACTTCAAATTTGGCACGAATATTATTAAGAAGTCGGGTCAGAACATAGGCTACATATTATCACGCTATCACCTACGGCCCGTAGGTAGGCTACGGGGAACGAGCAGTGAACGCACGCAGACGACGTCGCGGGCAGCAGCTAGTAAAATATAATTTGTAAGCGATTATATTAAAATTGTCTACACCAGGGGTAAGCAAACCTTTTTTTACTAAAGGGCCGCAAAATTTTGAAAAATTTATATTCGGGACAAAAGCACAGAATGATGGAAAAAAATAAGACTTGATGGTACAAGTATTGAATTTTGGTGTGCCTTATTATAATAAAATTGACAGTTTTGAAAATTTTAAAACCTCTGGTGGACCGCACAAAATCTCTATTCGGGCCGCATGCGATTGCTCATCCGGTCATCCCTGGTCTATACTATGGGTAATTTTACAGTAGTTTATTTCGTAAGTACATCGGATTATATTTTAAGAAAAATATATAAAATTTATATAATAATATATATGTATATACTTACAGTGATTTATCAACAAAAAAAAAGGAACTTTTTTTTTCTTTGACGAAATATATCACGTTTTTTCGCACCACACACGAAATACATCACGTTTTTATACGAGTAAGTATTTTATGTAGCACAAAGTTGATATTTTAGCGGTATATCCATTATAAAACAAGATTCCTACGATAAATAAGTACAGGGTTCTCAACTAGGAAAAGGTTACTTAGGGTCTGTCTCAACGAGCGAGCGTATCGCCGGCGATACGCTCGCGGAGACATTTCCATACAGATTGCTCCATAGAGAGTGTATAGAAATAGGTGGCACGACGATACTATCGCCGGCGATACGCTCGCTCGTGGAGACAGCTCCATAGAGAGTGTATAGAAATAGGTGGCACGACGATACTATCGCCGGCGATACGCTCGCTCGTGGAGACAGCTCCATAGAGAGTGTATAGAAATAGGTGGCACGACGATACTATCGCCGGCGATACGCTCGCTCGTGGAGACAGCTCCATAGAGAGTGTATAGAAATAGGTGGCACGACGATACTATCGCCGGCGATACGCTCGCTCGTGGAGACAGCTCCATAGAGAGTGTATAGAAATAGGTGGCACGACGATACTATCGCCGGCGATACGCTCGCTCGTGGAGACAGCCCCTTAGGAAAAATCTTTAACAAATATATTTTAGACTAGCTGTGCTCGCAACTTCGTCCGTGTGGTAGTGACTTTACATGTTGAACGTGATTCTTTAAATTGGCATAACTTTTTTATAAGAACCGATTGACATGAAACAAACATTAAATGTTAAGCTAAGTTTGCCAAAATATATATGTAAAAGTCACATCTAAATCAGATAAGCCGTTTCTGAGATTAGCGTGCACAAACGCACAGACAAACAAAAATTCTGACAATCATTGTTTTGGATGTTATCTGCGTTGATGAAGGTCCCAATAATATTTTTTCTCATATATATATCGTAAATGTACAGACAGCGACCCGTTACATTTTTATTATATGTATTGATTGATGATATGAAGCTTCTATGATATTGCATTGAATTTCCAATAATATTATAATTTTCCTATTAGAAATTACCGAAACAATTATAACAAACAGATAAAAAAATACAGTGAAGCATTTTTAAGCGATAAGAATTAATAATTCTAACAATGAACATCTTTTTTACATAACAATTGATATATATTGATTAATAACCAAAGGACATCGTAAAAAGCGCCATAACTCGTTAGACGAATAATTTAAGACGTGTTTGCATAATTACATGTAATAAATTTGTCTTCTAAAACACAGAAATATCCTTGGTCCGTGTTGCGAATATGAAATGAAGGCTGTCGAGTCGCTTTAACACCTAGTCTACTCCTATACATCTCTTCACATCTACGCTTCTTAAACAGCACACGTAACAATTCAGTAGAATATACTTTTAATTTTAATGTCGAGACTGATTTGTGGGTAATATATCAAGAGGACGGATATTAAATAAAAACTTTATAGTCTGTACTGGTTGGTAGGTATATTACGTCCATGTTGGTAGTTAGAGTCATAATTTCAATTTCATTAACCATGCAGGCATGCACGTAGGTACTCAGTGGCGGATTTACCTACCAATAGGCTGAGTACGCTGGAGCCTAGGGCGGCAAATTCTAGGGGCGGCAATTTAACAAACTTTTGAAACGTTATAATATAATCCCAGAGAATGAATGGAGAGGGCTATGCCCACAAGGTCAGCCGAAATAATCGCAACTTGGCCGTTTTTCGGGGACTGTGAACACAACCTCTTTGGGACCTGGATCAGCGACTGACTGTACTCTCTCCATTCGTTTTCTGGATCTACATTATAACGTTTCAAAAATAAAATTGCCGCCCCATAGAATTTGCCGCCCTAGGCTCCAGCCTACTCAGCCTTGTGGTAAATCCGCCACAGCAGTGATACCTCAGTCCTCCCGCGACCATGGTTGCAACTTGCATACTTCTTGATGGTTGCTATCTATACTAATATAATAAAGCTGAAGAGTTTGTTTGATTGTTTGTTTGTTTGTTTGTTTGTTTGTTTGTTTGAACGCGCTAATCTCAGGATCTACTGGACCGATTTGAAAAATTCTTTCAGTGTTAGATAGCCCATTTATCGAGGAAGGCTATAGGCTATAGGTATATCATCACGCTAAGACCAATAGGAGCGGAGTCCACGCCGACGAAGTCGCGCGCAGAAGCTAGTAATGTATAAGCCGCGATAAAATCCGAAAAAGTTGTTCCATTATAATATTTCTACAACATTAAATACTTTAGAAAAATATTTAATAAAATTTTGTAGAGACATTTTACCTTGCAATTCTTTATAGGTACTTACTAAATTAATCTTATTATCTTAATTATAATTATATAAAATTTTCGTGTAACTACATTAGTTATGTACACAATACTCCTCCGAAACGGCTGGACCGTTTTTATGAAGTTTTGTGTGCATATCGCATCGGGTACGTCTGAGAATCGACCAACATCTATTTTTCATACCCCTAAGGTATAAGGGGGGGTGGGGAGGGGCGGGGGTTAAGAACATATTTATATGGCAAAACAACGTTTGCGGGGTCAGCTAGTATATATATTTATATAATTAGGTACCTATCATTCACGATCCCATAGTTAAACATTGTGGTATATATTAAGGTCTAACTCTTTTCCATCAAAAAGACCTATACGTTATGCTCATATAATAGGTATAACCTACGTTTGCAGACAGTAGGTAGCTGTACAGTACAATAAACAATTGTTATTTTGTTCTGTAGACGTCGCTTCATTATCGGACATCAAAGACTTGTTTATGGTATACGTACACGATTGGCGTGGTTCATGGGTTTTTGCGTTTATTTCTTCCTATTCAATGAATTCGCAGTTGCATCATCTTGTATAGATTGTATCTTACAAGCTTAACTAGTTGATAAATATTTGTGTATTTAGATATTATAAAAAAAAAGCGACTTTAAATACGCATTATTAAAGATAACTCAAACACTATAGTCGTCAGATCTCACTAAAAATGAGACATTACATTAGGCATACTTTTAAAACAAGACTTCAAAATCGGTACACCCAGTAAAAAGTTATTAGGTAGGGATCCCTAGTACATATTTTTCACCTGATTAGTATCAAGCTAATTTTCCGGGAGTAGCTTCATTTTGATGAGACGAACAAAAAGTTCCTCTTCGAAAACTCTCGATTGTGGTAGATAATAGAGTTAGCAGGAGATAGAGCAGCAGTGAGCGTAGGACCGGGATAACGTACCACGCAATTTGGAGGACAATATTACCATCAAATTATGTAAATATTAATTAACTAAAAGAAAAAAAAAATCAGCTGGTTAGTAATAACTAATAATTTTTGATGACCTTACGAGGTCATCAACGTGATGACCTTGTAAGGTCATCAAAATTGATTTTTTTCTGTTAGTTAGTTAATATTCATATAATTTGATGGTAATATTGTCCTACAAATTGCGTGGTACGTTATCCCGGTCCTACGCTCACTGCTGCTCTATCTCCTGCTAACTCTATTATCTACCACAATCGAGAGTTTTCGAAGAGGAACTTTTTGTTCGTCTCATCAAAATGAAGCTATTCCCAGAAAATCAGCTTGATACTAATCAGGTGAAAAATATGTACCTACTATAGGGATCCCTACGTATATGAGGTCAATACAAAAAATACAATTGAATTGAGAAACTGGTCCTTTTTTAAATCAGTTAAAAATAAATAACTTTACTTTGAACCCTACCAGTATCCCTGGTCTTCGGATGGGGATACCGAGCATCAGACCAACGGCGTTGGGCGGTGCTGCACCCTGCTTGCGGTGGGCGGCAGCAATCACCCATAGCTATCACCGCGAGACAGGCGATACCTATATCCATACCAGCCATGGAACTGATCGGCTACCAGAACCCTTTGCCCGGACCGTTGACAGTCACAAATAATGGACATTCAGGTAAGCTATAATCGTTATATCATTCTCGATTTTTATGATGAGTCATAAGTTTTGTACGAAATAAATTCTCAATATGTATGGAAAATGACAAAATCACCACTAATTTAGCTTCCATAAGTATTTTAAAAGTATTGTATTCCCTGTTATAAAAATAGATGATAATTCGAGTTATAGGTAGGTACATAATTATGTTCATAACTAATGTGTAATGAATTTAATTTACAAATAACACGTGGTTCAATAAGTCCCGAGACTAAGTACTAAAAAAAGGTCTTTTTTATAAAATTAATTGTTATTCATCAACATAGTCTCCTCCAAGAGCGATACAGTCCCTCCAACGCTTTTCTAACTTTTCTCTCCCATGTGTGTAGAACGATTAGTCTTTGGCTTCAAAATAAGCCTCCGTTGCTGCGATAACTTCACTATTTGAGTCAAATTTCTTACCCTGAAGCATTTTTTTGAGGTCTGCAAACAGCCAGTAATCGCTGGGGGCCAAGTCTGGCGAATAAGGGGGATGAGGAAGCAATTCGAAGTCTAATTCGTTAATTTTGGCCATCGTTCTCACGGACTTGTGACAAGGCGCGTTGTCCTGGTGAAACACCACTTTCTTTTTGTTCATGTGAGGCCGTTTATCCGCAATTTCGTACTTCAATCGCTCCAATAAGCACATGTAATAGTCACTATTTATATTTTGCCCCTTTTCAAGGTAGTCGATGAAAAGTATTCCATGCGCATCCCAAAATATAGACGCCATAACCTTACCGGCCGATTTCTGAGTCTTTGGACGCTTCGGGCGGCTTTCACCAGCCGCTCTCCACTCCGCTGCCTGCCGATTGGATTCCGGAGTGAAATGGTATATCCAGGTTTAATCCATTGTTACATACCGATGTAAAAAATCCTTTTTATTATGATTCATCAGCGCCAAACATCGCTCTGAATCATTGATACGTTGTTCCTTTTGATCAGTTGTAAGCAAACGCGGCACCCACTTAGAAAAAAGCTTTTTCATGGCCAAATTTTTATGTAAAATAGTAAAAACACTACCAGCTGAAATCTTCACTATCTCGGCTATCTCTCGCACTTTTACCTTCCGATCTTCCGATACGATTTTGAGGACTTGGTTAATATTTTGTTGAGTCACTGCTTCATTTGGACGACCTGAGCGTTCCCCATCATTGGTGTCCATGCGACCGTGTTTGAAGTCGGCATACCACCGAAAAATGGTTGCTTTAGAGGGAGCTGATCCTGCATAACATTTTATAAGCCATTGCTGTGCTTCAACGGTATTTTTTCCCATTAAAAAACAATGTTTTATCAACACGCGAAACTCGTTTTTTTCCATTGTATCGAAATTACAACCGTAGCGTCACTTAAATGTTTCAAAATCAATAATTTTATTTTTCCATTTTTAAAAATTTGACACATATTCTTGTATTGATAGCCAGTACTTTTTAAAAATCAAAAGAGTTTTTAATATATGCGCCATTTCCAGGTTAGTCTCGGGACTTATTGAACGATCTAGTATGTTAGTCTATTGCACTGAAGTTAAATTTCCTACTGCAATTGGCAATTATAAATACTTAGTCATATTTTAGCTTAAATAAAAAACATAATTATACGTACTCAATTCTATTTTTAACTCAATAATTTACAGTGGCTCTAACGATACCCAAATATTCGTCCGAGGAGGAAAAGAAAGGTTTCCGCCTACCATACGTCTTTGGCGGACCTCTTGATAACGAGTACGAGATCGAGGGCCTACACTTCCACTGGGGCGACAAGAACAATCGTGGTTCAGAACACACCCTGAATGACATGAGACTGCCCCTTGAAATGCACATCATTCACAGGAACAAAAAATACAGGAGCTTGACTGAAGCGCTCCAACATCCTGACGGCCTTTGCGTATTGGCTTTCTTTTATCAGGTACCTTGATACAGTTTTGTTTATAAGCTAGAAAAATAGTAGCGAAAGTGATGAAAATTCAAAACTTAGTTGAAACAGTGCTACCAACAATAAAATAAATATATTTTTTTTCCAGGTTGTCGAGTTCGACGCTAAGCTTTTAACTCCAATCGTGAAGAACTTATCGGCTATTGAAAATTACAACACTACCATGCAACTTCCCCATACCTTTTCCCTTTCATCTATCCTTTCAGGGCTCGACACTGAACGCTTTTACACTTACAAGGGCTCTCTGACCACTCCCCCTTGTGCTGAAGCCGTTACATGGGTTGTTTTCTCTGACTACCTTCCCATTTCAGTTTTCCAGGTAAGATTTTATTTACGAGTATATCCATCCTCCTAATATTTATTCAGACTTTAGTCAAGGTATAAATACTACGTAAAACGTTTCATAAACTTGCAAAGATATTTTATTGCGCTCCAACCACAAAAATAATGTCCTAAACGGTGTAGAAATATGTAATTGTAATAGGCATGACGACAGTATCAAAAAATCGATGATTTTAGAGGAACAATCATATTAAAAAAAAAAAATATTAAAATACTGGTTTAGTTTTATCTATACTAATATAATAAAGCTGAAGAGTTTGTTTGTTTGTTTGTTTGTTTGAACGCGCTAATCTCAGGATCTACTGGTCCGATTTGAAAAATTCTTTCAGTGTTAGATAGCTCATTTATCGAGGAAGGCTATAGGCTATATATCATCACGCTAAGGCCAATAGGATCGGAGTCCACGCCGACGAAGTCGCGTGCAGAAGCTAGTTTAAAATAAAATAAAACATCAAAATACTGCAATCGGTCATTTTGATTGAAACACCGATCACAGCGCATGACGTCAAGCTTAGGTAAAAACTTCTTCTTCTTCTTAGACACAATGACATATTTACCTAAGCGTAACGTCAGAGCCGAGGCCATGACCCCTGCAGCCGTTTTGGCGAACTATTTGAAAAAATAGTAAACGTGTACCAACATGACGGAAGAGGTTTTCAAAATCTTTCGTCACGCCTATTATTATTATTATTATTATAAATTTTAAGCTCGATAACAAAATAAAACTATTGCTTTTAGATGGACAACTTCCGCGGTCTCCTCTCCAACTTGAATCTTCCACTCGTCGACAATTTCAGACAGCTACAGCCTCTATTCGGTCGTCGGATCTTCGTGCGCATTACTTCCAAGAATCCTAAATTTAAGAAAACTAAACTCCATTACTCCAAATGGGATTGGGTCGGTCATAAGAGAACTGACAATGACGTCGCCGAATTCGACGATTAAAACTGCCAATGTATATCAAATTTAAATTAATCACTCACCGCTTTTTGTTCTCTTTACGGGTAACCATAAACTATAATAACCATAGATTATATGTATAAACACCAAAAAAAAAAAGTATTTGTTATTAAGTGCACTGTAATATATTGTATATGTGTGTGAATAGTATAATAATGTGTAAGTTGTTAATAATACATGTAAATAAATAAGAAAGATATATTTTATTTGTTTTATTTATAAAAGCATATACATACTATAAATAAGATAAGTACGTAATAAAATTGGTTCTAAAAATTATTTACGATGCGTAGTTATCTGCACCAAACGTGGACTGAAAAAAGAAAGACGCATAAATAGAATAAAATATACACGTACATACATCTATAAAAAGAAAATGCTTACCTTACAACTGTACTATTTTTCATAGAAAACAAAAAAAAGAACAAACGGTCACACATCATGCACTCTGTAAAGATTAAATAAAACACATTTTTTCGATATATTATTATAATACAACTCTCAACATTAATCTATTATTAATACAATGTTTCGATTCATAGAACTAATTTAACTTTAAATTAATTTATCTATTTAAATGTTTGAACATACAGATTAATCTGGATAAAAATATATTTTTTTAATCTGAGCGGAATGTTATTTCAAATCAAACTGTCAAAAAAAATTGCACACTGAACATTAATAAATGCGGTATTTATATGGAAATTAACAATTGTTAGTATTTTCTTCATGATGGCAATATATACAGGTGCCAGTCTGTTGCGGTCAGACAAAAACGTCATGCATTATCTAAATTTTAATTTAGCGTACCAAGTCATCTGGGTTGAACATGCCCTGTAAATAAATAAAAGATATTAAGTTTATTTCAAATTAGCATGCTTATTATTTTCTATTACCTGAATTTTTTTTTGACTCAACAAATTTAGTGTTGCTATTTGTATCTATTATATTCTTAGAAAAAATCATTTTTTCTAGGTTTTCTATTCATGAGGTCGAAAATAATTGTGCTCGCAAACGAAAAAAACCGACTTCAATTACATCAACAAGTAATACAACATAGGTAAATGAAAAAATTCTCAAGTAAATACGCGTTATCAAAGATTACTCAAAAATCAGTCATCGGAAGTCGATCAAATTTAAATGGAACCACACTACGAGCATTAGCTTTTGATTAAAACAAGAATCATCAAAATCAGTCCACCCAGTGAAAAGTTATACGGTATAATACAACGTACGTCGACGACAAAATAGTCAAGTAAATACGCATTATTAGATCTAAAATTACTTGTCAGGTCTCAATTAAATTTAAATGGGAACACATGACACGCAACACCTTTAAAAATTCATTCATCGGTCCACCCAGTCAAAAGTTCTGATCTAACATACATTAAAAAAATACAATCTAATTGAGAACCTCCACCTTTTTTGGAAGTCCGTAAAAAAAATGAATCAGTACTTTTTCCTTTGTATTTTTAACAAACATAATTGTATACTACTATTTCATTTCGATTACTAAACTTCATCATTAATGTTTTAAATACTTAATGAGCACTTATAGTTCGCGCCACGTAAAAAGAACGCTGGCCTTCAAGCTGCGCAAAGGCAATTTATCAGTCTATATGGTGGTATGAGGTCTATCTATATGTTAATGCACCTTTCAATAACCATTATACGAAGCTGCGAGCGAAAGGTTAATTCAAAAATAAAACAATAGGCATAGTACTTCAGTGTGCGAGATTACATATACGCAAACAGTTTCTTTCAGCGTTCTTTTTACATGACGCGAGGTATACTTATTATATACATACAATAATAATATTTTTACTGTCTTCAAACCTCATTTGTATTAGTACTGTACTTTGGTGTATAATGGAGAATTAATAAATAAATAGGGAACAAGAAGTCCAATAGGAAATCGTTTTATTTACCTTAGCACGACGTAAAATTGAATCCTTTGAAGCGTCATATGGATGATCCTTTGACGGGATTTCTAATACCGATGGTACAGGAGCTGTGTGCGAGTCAATCACATGTCGGATCAGTTCAGCGACATTTTGATTGATCAGGATGATGTCGATGTCGTCACGTTTGACGAATCTCTTGAAACAATCCTCAATTTCACTTACTGGTGTGTCTGTAGGAAATGTAAAATTTTGCCATTTTTCATTTTAGGATTCAGAACATATAGTACTTCCAAAAAACAATATTCCTGTACACTAACAGATTTAAATAGAGTGAGTTAAATCATAATAAGATAATAACTCTTACAACAAATCGATTTCTTTTGTTATCTTGTTGAACATACACATATGGTGTCTGTTCCTAAGATAAGCAACTTAATGCTTGGGTTATAGGTAATAGTAGACGGTTCAAATAAATATTAATAATAATGAAAATTATAATTGATTGACTAATTGATAGCCATTATAATAATTATTCCTATTTCACTTGCTCATGCTAAAACTAGAGAGCAATTTTATTTAAAATCAAAATCAAAAATAACTTCATACAGTTCATCAACAAAGCAGTCAAGGTAGGTTTGTTTTCATTAAATCAAGATGATGTTGTGGTACTCACTTTTGTCCACTACCATGAAATTTGGGTGTCTGTTCTTATTGATTTCTCCGATCCCTCCGAGGAGGAATCCGACACAAGTGTCCTGAAAAGAGAAAAGTATACTTTTAAACACACATTATCGCAAACTCATACGATTTTAAAAAACACATACCTAATGCTCATAAAATTATAAATCCTACAAACAAATAAGTAAAAATGTAATATAGTGATTATAGTCGATTTACTCACTTCATCTCCTATAACACTGATTAATTTTCCCTTAACTGCAGCCTGGAGAGCCATTATTGTGTATTTTTTGGTGAATTTTAAGCGAATTTTTCTTGAAACAAAAACTGTCACAAGAATTCGTCACCTGACTATAGATAGATTTTTTTCCTTGTGTTGGCCAATCTGCCCACTGCAATTTAGGAACAGTTCTTTTTTTTTAAATAAATAATATTTATTAAAATGTTATCCCAATTTTTCCAGAAGATTATTAAATAATATTATGTGTAATCAAGTTTAAATTTAATACGTATAAAAAAGAATTTCTTAAATAAAATAGATTCAACTTAATAGAATATTGTTATTAACCTCTGGTATACCGGACTCGCTCAGCGCGAACTCCCGTAGTCTCCCGCAAGGTTAGATCTAACCTCAGCACTGAGTCTACCGCACCGCTCGCACGGCGCTGACCTCGCATTTCCCGCGGTAATATGATTCGATAAGCGCGCGTTACTTGAGTCGTAGTTTTTTCCTCATAACTCACAAGTTTCTACACTTAGAACAAAAACGCTTATATTATTTTGAAGAGTATGAACTAAGCTTTAATTTACTGTATACAAAGTGTTGTACATGTGCGTATATCAATTATAAAATCGCGCTTGTTTCAGAGGGAGAGAGAAAAAGTGGCCTTGGTGCAAAAACATGTCGAAAAAATAAAGTATTATGATACATTTGTCGTTGATTCTACTTATTCTGTTTCCCAATAGTATCTATCTAGCTCTAACAGCAAAATAAATAAATTGTGATACAGTTCAAAGTTTCTTTTTTATACTTGAAAATAGGTGGTCTAGATTGAGAGCGCTTGAATCACGATCGACATTTCAATTACACCTTGTAAAGCAATTACCTTAGGTACGGGGTTTGTACTTCATAGTTAATTTAGAAAAACTAATCAAAATTAGTATTGAGGATGAAGAACGCAACGATAAAACTGAAAACAATATTTTTTGGACAATAATATCAAAAGAGGGCGAGAAATTAGGATATTTTTTTGAAAGCAAACTATACATATTTTACCTATTCTCGACAAATATCATTATAAATATTCATAAAGTACACAAAATACACTTTGCATCGGTGTATAATATGTATACAATTTTCTTATTAAGAAAATAAGAAATCTCGATCCAAACATAGAGCATAACGGTGCAGAAATTGATAGGCATGGGGTGACGTTACTGACCTTGGTTAATGTATGACACAAAATCTACAGCATGTTCTTTTTCCTTCAATGCATTTTATGCTCGTTTTCAATATAAACGTAGTTTTTGTCCAATAAATGAATTTTTAGTTAATGGGTTCGGGTTGTTTATGTAATAAATACGTTATGTAATAATAATATATAATATATTATGTATATATACAAATAAATAAAATTGGAGTGTCTGTTTGTAATATTAAAATAACCGCTTTGACTAAATTTTTATGGATGTATACCCGGTACAATTATACCAAAATAACATTTTTTACGTCTATAAGCTACGGTAATCGCTTACCATCAGGTGAGCCGTACGCTTGTTTGCTGATCTAGTTACATTACAAAAAAATTGCGTGCGAACATAGTACACTTTACAGAAGTGAAAATTCTTTGGCAAACTAATTGAAACAAAGACAACATCACGCGGTGTTCCCAGGCGGTCACCCATCCAAGTACTGACCTCGCCCGATGTTGCTTAAATTCGGTGATCGGATGAGAACTCGTGTATTCAATGTGGTATAAAATCATTTACGATGCGTTGCCTTTGTCTCAAGTTTTACCCTCATGCGGCTAAAGAAGTTTCACTTAAAACAAAAAGTTTTTTTTTCGATTAAGTAAAATAAAATTGTATGGCTCAGTATGGGATTGATCTTTACAACATACAGATATCTATTTATTTTCAGTTTTTCAGATGAAATGATGCAGTAATCCTGTGAACGACATGTACAAATAAAAAGGCAGCATTTTTTTAAATATCATTTATTAACGAACACAACTTGTGAGAAGAGAAGAGATGTCGCAACAAACCCATTAGACAGTATAATAATAGATAACAAATATAGACGTAATAAGAATAGTCAAGTAAATCGCGCTATTAAAGATTACTCAAAAAGTTGTAATCAGATCTCGATCTAATTTAAACAAAACTACATGACAAGTATTCGCTTTCGATTAAAGTAAGAATCATCCAAATCGGTACACCGAGTAAAAAGTTATGCTGCATAATACACCGTAGGTCGACGAAAAAGTAGTCAAGTACATACGCATTATTAGATATAACTCTAAAAGTACTTGTCAGATCTCAATTAAATTTAAGTGGAACCACATGACACACTACACCTTTCATTTAAAACAAAATTGATCGAAATCGGTCCACCCAGTCAAAAGTTCTGAACTAACATACATTTAAAAAAAAATACAGTCGAATTGAGAACCTCCTCCGTTTTTGGAAGTCGGTTAATAAACAACATTATTCGGTAAGTCTAAAGACTTAACAATCCTAACCTCAAAACTTTAACCGTGATATCTCCATAACCATGGGATTACTGGGAGTGGGAGTGGTACCAGAGGATAAGCCACCCCACTCCCTCTCCCCTCTTCCCCCAAAACCTCATAAATCCAGTGGTACCCGAGAGTAGCCCTCCCCCCCCCCCGCTCTTCCCCAGAAACCCCATAAATCGATTCCGCACATGGTGGGAGTGGTACCAGACGGTTACCCACCCCCCCCTCCCCCACTCACCCCACAAAACCCCATAAATCGATGTCCGTCTTTCTAAAGCTTAGCCCCATGAAATATCTCCTTTCCAACAAAAAAAGAATTATCACAATCGACGAATTTATAAACGATGAAGTTATCCGCGAACACACTTAAAAATATAAATCGGTCGAATTAAGAAACCTCCTTTTTTGAAGTCGCTTAAAAGTATAATTTCACAAACTTTACTTGTTCGGGTTGAAAACGCAAAAACAATCATTCTGTGTTTGAAAAACATTAACCGGCCATTTTGAAGCTCACGCACACATAAACAAATTTGAATATGTATAAGTAGAAAAACAGCCATAAGCCATTTCACATTTACCTATGAAAAACAAAATATTTACGGAATATATTACCAAAACAGTAACTAATGCGTAATCTGCAATGAATTTACTTTACAATAATTACATTTTTTACTAAGGTCTCAAGGAAAAAAATAAAATATCGCACGTTGAAAATGTTGTAAAGGTCATCTACTTGTCTAAGTACATTTTCTATTTGAGTTTTTTTTTGTAGGTACGGACATTAGAACAGCCAATGATTGTGTTTGCTGTCATCTTTATGATATAAATACTGTAAAAAATAACAGTAACTTACCTTTTCGTAATAAAGTTTAAGAAAAACACTATAATAAAATACTATAATAAAAAATGGAACGTCTACACGAAAGTGAAGACTTTGACTGGTTGAATCTTAGAAAACTTATATGAAAACTAAATTAATGTTTGGTCTAATTGGTATCTAATTTCGTACTGAATATACTAAAATACGCCTGAAACTATTTTAAGCTCTATTTTTGTTAAATGAGGTTTCAAAACGAGTTAATCTGACCTGAGGTTAGATCTAAACGCGCGGGAAACAACGGAGAAAAAATTTGTCGTGTAGATATAACCGCGCGGGAGACAACAGACTACAAAACGGATGAGATCGTGACATATGCGTAGATAAATAATTTGAGGTTAGATCTAACCTCACGGGAGACAACCTATTAACCACACAAATAAACGTAAACTTGACAACAGTCAAACAGACTCAAACTTCATTGTCAATGCATGACATTGACAAATTCCAATGTGGATTCCCAAGTGGTGTTTGTGATTTGTTATTGGTATTAATTATTATTTTGTGTTAGTAGGCCAAATTATTCGAGACTAAACACATTTTATTCTATATGTATATACGTTTGTTAGTGCAAAAATGTTAAATATAAAAAACTACGGTAGTAGTTCAGAAGATGAATCAGACAATGATGAAGAAAGAAGCCAAAAACATAGTAACGAAGCATTATTAACACATTTGAAACCTGTTGCACCAGATTTATCATTAGCTAAGAAGATGCAGATATGTGCAGCGCCTGCTGTAGTCCCCACGGTAATTAATTAAACTCCCACCATAAATAACTACGTAATTTTTATCGACTATTTCGTGATTTTAATATAAGTTTAATTTATTTGTAGACAAACGAAGACGGCAGAGTACTGCTACATAACAATCAAGAACTGACTCATAATCCTAAATTTGAGGAATTATATGCACCATCCTATGGACCAGAAAATCCATTTCAAACTCAACAAATGAAAGCGAACAGGAATATACTCTCTGGTTACGTAGAAAAAGCTCATATAAGCGAATTTCAGTTTGAAAATCAGAGACGAACGTTTACTAGTTATGGTTATGCTATTGATCCATCTACAGAACCTATAGTGGATGAAAAGGGAGAGTCCGTTGTTGGTATGTAAATGTTTACTTTATGAACTTTGTACTACATCACTTTAGCCTATCGCAATCCACTGCTGGACATAGACCTCTACAAGTTTGCACCAAAAATGGTGGGAACTCATGTGTGTTGCCCATAGTCACCATGCTGGGCAGGTGCGTTGAACGTTGGTGACGGCAGGGCTGGCTTTGTCGCACACAAAACACAAACACTCAACTGTTATAATGTATTGAACTTCTGTTAATTATGCTAGCTAAGTTTTTATTACTTCTTACCATTTTTGAAGGATTTGAATTCAGTTTGGTCTCAAAATTGACTGGGATAGTTGTCAAGTTTCAACTTTTTCTTACCTTGTTGATCAATTGTTTCAAAGTTACAGGGTAGAATTTATAGATTATTAAAGTAACTAATGCATTTATTTTTATCTTATTGTTATAGTATTATTTGTCAGTTTCTTGATAATATGCTAATTTCAAAATTGGTTCAGTGGCTACGAAGATATTAAAATAAAAATATAAAACAAACTTTTCTTATGTTTTATTTTATTTCGTAAATTTATATGTATGGGCAATAATTTACTTAGTAGCCAAATATTTACACTGTAAATTTTATAGATTGATCTATTTCAGACCTTTATGGAAATATTTCAATCTGATTTGGAAAAAAAAACATTATGATAGAAAAAAAAATGATACGCTGTCCGCTGAGTTTCTTTCGCCAGTTCTTCTCAGGTCAGAGGCTTCTTTTTACCGAACTGGTAGTAGACTCATGACTTTCAGTAAGAAATTGTTATAATTTTATGCTGAATAAAATATTTTGATTTTGATTAAAAAAAATTCTTAACTTCTCAGTATCAGAGATGGTAGCTGCACCAGTGGAAGCAGAGGGTAAAACAGTTTTCGAGAACATTAAAAAGAGGCCTTTAGATAAGAAGAAGAGAAACAAAAATGACAATCCGGAAGACGTGAATGGTTTCCTAGGACCATGGGGAGGGTATGAGGGCGAACGCAGGTAAGTGCTTTTAATTCATTTGTTTTGATTCAGCCCCTAAAGACTATAACATCTCGCTCCCGAGCATAGTCTTCTTTTTTCATGCAGGCAAGGGTCCGAGCTTAATCTCATTAAATTATTGAATTATTCTTAAAAAATGGTATTTAAAATATAAGAACATGTATATATATTTAAGTTTCATATGTCTAATTTCTTTTTCTAAAAATGTCCGACTCACTCAAGATGTCCAGTATTTCAGGAATTTGTTTCTGGTTCAGCAGCATAACTTTTGGCAATCTAAACAAAACGTAATTGTGTTGCGAGAATGTTTAATATGTATTGGATGTTCTTTAGTGTGTTCTGTTATAGTACACATAATGACTGATATATTATGTTGGTTGCAGAGTGATGAAACCAGAGGGTGATGAGGCAAAGGAGCTTGAAGAAATTCTTGCAAAGAGGCAGAAGAAAGGCAAAGTTGAAGACGATAAACCTTTGGAAGAAAAATCTATATTCCATAGTAAGTGTTGTGCATGTCAAAGTAAAACAATTTTTTTAAAAGTTTCTGGTAATATTTTAATCGTAGTATTTGTAAACACCAAAAAGTTTTTATAAGTACGAAATATTGATCAAAAGAAAATATCTTGCTCAAAATCTGGAGCAGCCTGACTGGGCAAATATAGAAGATAACAGCTAAATAACACTGCTTTGGTGCTGCCGTGGTGAGTAATGTGACCAGAGCTCCGGGGGGAATTCGGGGTAAGGTTAGCAATGCTATTGTGATGCTTCTGGTGTTGCAGGCATCTATACACTACGGTAACCACTTACCATCAGGTGAACCGTATGCTTGATTGCCGACCTATTTGTATAAAAAAACCAATACATACATTTGCATATGTTATGTGGATAAACCGAAACAACTTAAACTTAATAGCAGCAATTTCTAGTCAAATACGTATCATCGCTTCAGCCTGTAATATCCGACTGCTGGGCATAGGCCTCTTTCCCCATGTAGGAGAATGATCAAAGCTTGATCCATCACGCTGCTCCAATGCGGGTTGGCGGATACGTAATATGTACAAATACGTATAATATTGACAAATTACATTAAAACAAATTATTTAGTTAAAGATACTTGCTTTTTTTTTAATGATAATTATACATTTACTGTCAGAATCCCAAGTGTAATTAGACTCACACAGTTTTGTATTACAATTTTTTTTAATGTGTCTATAAATGTTTTCAGTTGACCAAGCCACTGACTACCAGGGTCGGTCGTGGGTCGAAGCTCCTCGAAGTGAGACTCACTTACGTAGTGACACACCACCGGATAAATGTTTCCTGCCAAAGGTAAATACAATTTTATAGTTACTTAACCTAAATAGTAAACATCCTTTTGGCGTTACACTCTCAGGGGATGAATGCATATACGTATATAGATGTTTAATTATACATAGTAAAAAACGTTGTACACAGTCTATAAATTTTCATCAAAATTATCAAGTAGACAAATATGAGGATTTATTTGTGGAGTTGAGTTTTGTTGTACAATGGGAAGTTGTTCTAACTGCCGTCCGGAATCATGTGGGCGAATAGTTTGTAATCCAGCAAAGAAACTACATCGTATCTCGCGTAAGTTTTGTTAAATAATCTTCGTTTTAATTTTCACACTTGTTAATCGTGCGTTTCACCATCTTGATCAAAGAATATACTACTCTCTACCGAGAGACAAGACAATAGACCTTGATCTTGATCGAACTGCCCGACAGTGCTGCCAACCTAAGGATACAACGCCAAAGTTCGTTTTCCGTCCGTATTAATGACAGTCCCCGACATAATGTGTACCGTGTGTTCCAGGCGCACGTGTTCACGTGGCGCGGGCACGGCAAGAGCGTGTGCGCGGCGCGCTGGTTCCCGCGCACGGCGCACCTCATGCTGTCCGCCGGCATGGACTGCAGGGTCAAGGTGACGTACTGGCGCGTGTGAGCTTGGGTGTGTGTGTGTGTGTGTGTGTGTGTGTGTGTGTGTGTGTGTGTGTGTGTGTGTGTGTGTATGTGTGTGTGTGTGTGTGTGTGTGTGTGTGTGTGCGTGCGTGGGTGTGTGTGTGCGCGTGCGTGGGTGTGTATGTGTGCGCGCTTGTGTATGTGTGCGTGTGTGTGTGTATGTATGTGTGTGTATGTATGTGTGTGTATGTATGTGTGTGTGTGTGCGTGTTCGTGCGCGTGTGATGGACTGCTGTATGATGGATACGATGTATGTGTATTTTCGTAATAAGTGGTGCAAAAGACAAGCATGACGTGTCCAAGTCTCTGCGTTCGTGCATCTATCAGTGCGTGTATACATCTATGAGTGTCTTTCAACTAAGGTAGGGCACAGCAAGAAATTTCCTACTCAAAAAATAAAGCAGCCCTCCTGGGGTAGCACCTCGACCTTACATAAGATCACAGCTAAATAATACTTATTTCAAGCAGTTTTTTGTTCCTGTTAGTGAATAAGGTGACCAGACTCTTGGGGAGAATTGAGGGTAGGGTCGGCAACGTGCTTGCGATGCTTCTGGTGTTGCAGACCTCAATAAGCTACGGTAATCGCTTACATGAGCCATACGCTTGTTTGCCGACTTTGTTATATGGTGTTAGGACTGTTAGGTGAGGAAAAAGTATGGAAACCCCGGAAAATTTGGAAAAACGTACGGGTTAGTCGTAAACTAAAGTCCACACCCTAAGTAACTTTCAACGAGGAATCCAACGGTGACCTCTGATTCAACCTCGAACCTCATTTTCACGGTTATTTCAAGGTCACCCTCGTTTTTTAAATTTGAACTATTTTTTATACTGGAATCGAAAATACCGAAAAATTTTACGTCCGAATCCGTATTTAAGTACGAGGTTAACGTAACCTCTGAAGGTCAAATAGAGGTCAAATTATGACCTTAAAAACTCGCGTTTAGTGGTAAAATAAAACAAACAAAGGTCATACCCTAAGTAACTTTCAACGAGAAATCCAATGGTGACCTCTGAAATGACCTTCAACCTCATTTACAAGGTTATTTTAAGGTCAACCTCATTTTTTAGATACCTTTGTTTTGGTACTAGGGAGAATTTTAAGGTCATACTTTGACCTCTATTTGATCTTCAGGAGTTACGTTAACCACGTATTTAAATACGTATCCGGACGTAAAATTTTCCGTTCTTTTCGATTCCGGTATAAAAAATAGGGGTTCAAATTAAAAAAACGAGGTTGACCTTAAAATAACCTTGAAAATGAAGTTCAAGGTCAAATCAGAGGTCACCGTTGGATTCCTCGTTGAAAGTTACTTAGGGCATGACCTTTAGTTTACTACCCGTGAGGTTTTCAAAATTTTCCGGGGTTTTCATACTTTTTCCTCACCTGTATATAAAAAGAAAGCTACCCATATAATTCTATTTGCATAGGTGCTCAAATGTTCGTAAGTGGTTGTATTTATTGAATATTAGATTATCGCCGGATAACTACATAATTATTAAGTAACTAGCGACCCGCTCCGGCTTCGCACTGGTGCAATGCTGATACAAAATATAAAATAAATATTTGCAATCTAAGCGCAAAAAATGTGTTTATTTACGACATCACATTAGAAAACTTTAAAACTAACAGTGTTCCTCTACTATATTATGCATGTATTATACATATAAACCTTCCTCTGGAATCTCTCTATTTACTAAAGAAAACCGCATCAAAATCCGTTGCGTAGTTTTAAAGATCTAAGCATATATACAGATAGACAGCGGGAAGAGTCTTTGTTTTATTATTTTATTTTATTTTTATTTTATTATATTTTACACTTTGGAAAACTTACAGCTAGTAAAACATATTATATAATATAAATTACAACAGTTATAAGGCCAATTAAAAGTTTTCGCTTATATACAATACTTTAGTACCTAATTACAAGCTGGTGTACACTATAATGTATGTGATAAAGTAAGTATACCTACTATTAAAAAAGCTATCACACAATGTTTTCTTCAATTTTGGAACACTATTATAGAAAAGATCTACGTCGAATTCCTGGCTTACGGTGTTGAAAGAACGATTCTCTCTTACAATATATGAGCTGCCTGTATGTGTTTCTGGCGTTGGGTATATCCAGTAGGTTAAATTTACGAAAAACGTAATTTACGAAAGACTAAACTTGTTCAGTAATTCAATATGTAGTGATTACGTTACTATAATGTTTATTTGTGGTTTATTTAAGGAGAATAATAATAAGTTTCTTATATTAATATTATAGATCTGGGAGGTGTATGGCGATCGTCGCTGTATACGAACATACTTCGGACACAGGCAGGCTGTCAGAGATATTAATTTCAATAATTCTGGACAACAGTTCTTATCTGCTTGTGAGTATATAATTTTTTTATTCTTCTTAAATAAATTTAAAAAAAAACAGTTCTTATTTTTAATACTTGTTTTATAAATTAAGAATGTGTACTAAAAAAAAAAACTACTTTTGCATACACAAAAATTAAAATTAGTTTTTCATAAAAATGTTAAAACTGCATCAAAATCCGTTGCGTAGTTTTAAAGATCTAAGCATATATACAGATAGACAGCGGGAAGAGACTTTGTTTTATAATTTTATTTTATTTTTATTTTATTATATAAAGTTAAAAATGTTAAAAATGATTGGTGATAGGGGTGACTGACACGGGTGATCCATTCGGTGGATATGTGTACTGAGATGTATGTGACTGACACATGTACTGTGATTGCTCTTCATCTAGAGAGCCGTTGTGTTAGAAGTCTTTACTCGAGGATTTCGCAAGCGTGTCATATAAATGTATGTTTAATAAAACAAATATTTTGTTTTTTCCAGCCTACGACCGCTACATAAAACTATGGGATACCGAAACTGGGGAGTGTATATCAAGGTTCACATCTCGGAAAGTACCGTATTGTGCTAAATTTAACCCGGACGAGGACAAACAGCACTTGTTTGTTGCTGGTACGTCTGACAAGAAGATTATATGTGTGAGTATAAATATTATAAATAAATAATTATATAATAATAAATAATGTATGTTTCTTTAAAAAAAAAATATAGCTGTAGGAATCAGAAGTGAGGAGTAGGACGGATGGCCTGGTTAATAATTCACAATGTAATTTAAAACAAGATAGTTACACTACTTAGTATTCAATGGACTCACCGAGCGGGTACCGTCTATCGCGTGGCAGAGAGACAACTCGACGCAGTGCCCGGGACTTGTGACCCGAGTGTTGGTTTACGGCGGCGCCGCCTAACAATGCGCATTGGCACTCACCACCACCGGTCGAGTTGCCCAATCAGTAACAATTAATTCGTGTACACAAACTAACTATTAGAAGAGTCGAGGTTATGCTACTAGCAGGATACACAAGTGCACCGCGCCACGCCAGAGCCAAGACTGCCTGAGCCGCGGTTGCACCGTTCGTTTTATACATGTTAGAAAGACTCAAATAATAGAATAAGTGAGGGTAGGTGAACATCAACAATATCGCAGGTACCGACACGGCCATTCTGACGCGCGTGCGTCCTCGCGCGCTATCTATTAAAATCTTAGGTATCAAACAACACAATATCGCTCGACTATCCTGACAAAAATCTATCCAACATCTTAACATCTGGTCAGGTCCACACTGAACCTTCCGACCAGAAACAATTGGTTTTGGTTCGCCAGTAAGTCACAGTCAATGCTTTTTTAATGCTTGATTTAATGCTTTTTTTTAATGCTTTTTTTAAATGCTTTTTTTAATGCTTTTTTTCCATCTCTTTTTTTAACGCTTTTTTTTACATTTCATCACTTTTTTTTAATGCTTTTTTTTCATTTTTTTTCACATTTCTCTTTTTACCACATCTCTTTTTTTTACCATATATCTCCTTTTTTAACCATTCATCTGTAAAGTACTGTCGTCAGTTCTGTGAACACTAGCCCGCATCATAATGTTGAAAGATTCAGATTGTACAAAGTCAGTATTAGAGTTGGCAGACATAGTATCAGTTAGCAGTCATTGTATCAGTTGGCAGTCATAGTATTTGAATCATAATTATCATCAAACCAATTATAACTAATTACTTCACACAAATACCACAGCCATGTACCATCGACGTCATTACAACCAAAACTTTAGACGCACGTCTACTTCTACAACAAGTTACAACCAAGCTTGCAAAAACCTCGAGTAAAGACTTCTAACACCACGGCTCTCTAGGCGAAGAGTAATCACAGTACATGTGTCAGTCACATACATCTCAGTACGCATATCCATCGAATGGATCACCCGTGTCAGTCACCTCTTGTGACTACACGCTACGGTATCAAACACCACGACCTCCGCCAGGGTTAAACGCACACCGCGCACCCATGAACTCTTGGGTTGCCCCAAGAGACACCTTCTACAGAGCTACGACTACTAAATAACTACACCGGCACGGTTGAACACATTTCAGTCGATAGAGTCGTTCACTCGAGTCTCTCCCTCTACTTAAACTTGAACATCATCATTATCAACAAGATCATAAATTACATCAATATCGTCTGGTACATGACGTGTTGGCATTTTTCTTAACCTTCCGTGAGCAAATTTGTAGGTACGTTGACAATTTAAGCTTTAAGGGTATACCGATTACCTACGAGAACTTCTATTGCGCGAAAAGGGCCTCGATATTTCGGATCAAGTTTCGTTTGATTACGCTCCTCTTTTTGTAACAAAACAAAATCACCGATAGGATATTAAAAAGCCTAGCTGTCTCTATGAAGGAATTATCGAAATCATATAGTTCTATTTACAACCCTTGCTTCCCAAAGTTACTCAATAATTTTTAGCACACATGGAAACATAAGAATTTTAACAGTTACCTACAACGACTGCCTGAAAATGTTACTACTCACGCGTTAGTGACATTTAACTTTAAAACGCTTTGTTAATAAAGTCTAAATCAACTTAGAAAATCACATACCTGTCTACTTATTTATTTAACAAACTAGCTACGTAATTACAAAGTATAGTAAGAATTTTTAATAGTTACCTACTCATAAACAAAATTATTAATCTGAGGTTACCTACCTACAACTATTGCAGTTGTAATAGGTTTACGATTGTACCAATTAGGTGTTATCAATTAACTCTATAATTTTTATCAATTAAATCTATAACAGAACAACTAAAACAACTTTTAAACAGTATAAATAAATCAATCAAAGGTAGAAAAAGACTAAAACCCTCAATGAAACAATCATTTCTTACTTCTAATCTATAGTTCACGATACACACTTTTAACTATATCGAATTAATTATTATTACAGTAATCACAATACAATACACGCCACGTAATTGAAACTACGTAATTAAACAATAACTGCTTATTCACTTGCAAATTACAACAATTCCGCCAATAGATGATAAAAATGGCGACTGAGTAATCAGAAAATTAGTATTAACTATTCGGAAGATTGCGTCTTTAATTTTACGCTCTTTCGGTACTTCGACAAATAATATTAGTTAAAATATCGTGTAAGATAGTAGAAACAAACTCAAAAATATCCGTTACAGAGGGTAATCGGAAATACTCAAGCTAAAACGATATTAACACTTTATCACAAACAAGTGGGTAACCACAAAATCTTAACAAACAACCTAAGTACCACGACTTCGCTCGCAACATTGAATATTGTAACTTTGAACTTAGTTTATTCCTCAGTCATACCAAGTAAAAGTTTATGAAGAGACAGGTTACTATTACTACTAAATCGGTTTAAATGATGACGACTCGACTTGCGCTTCGATCTACACGGGACTACGCGAACGCGATTCTCGTGGCATCGTGAAATAAATTACTCACTAGTAACACTCTTAGTGGGCACGAGAACAGTATCCCACTTCTGATGTAGGAATCAGAAGTGAGGAGTAGGACGGATGGCCTGGTTAATAATTCACAATGTAATTTAAAACAAGATAGTTACACTACTTAGTATTCAATGGACTCACCGAGCGGGTACCGTCTATCGCGTGGCAGAGAGACAACTCGACGCAGTGCCCGGGACTTGTGACCCGAGTGTTGGTTTACGGCGGCGCCGCCTAACAATGCGCATTGGCACTCACCACCACCGGTCGAGTTGCCCAATCAGTAACAATTAATTCGTGTACACAAACTAACTACTAGAAGAGTCGAGGTTATGCTACTAGCAGGATACACAAGTGCACCGCGCCACGCCAGAGCCAAGACTGCCTGAGCCGCGGTTGCACCGTTCGTTTTATACATGTTAGAAAGACTCAAATAATAGAATAAGTGAGGGTAGGTAAACATCAACAATATCGCAGGTACCGACATAGCTATACCAGTCAGCTTTTACCTATAACACAAACATTTAGTTGCTTACTTTATGGAGACGGCCGTGTATGCTCTAGATATGCAGATATGATTATTAATAGACTTTAAATAGACTTTGTTAGGCTATAATTCTTTATTTTCTACTTCCAACAACAATAAAATACATATCCTAAAATACAGTTCCTAATATTTAAAAAACAAATGTGTGTATGTGTGAGTGTCTGTAAGAATAAATGTCACATATTTGTATCGAAATTTCATTTAAATACTGGCTTCTTCTATAATTATGGCATTTACTTTAGTAGACAGATTTCATAGAAAATTAATATTTACTATATTAATTTTTATTTTGTTCGACGCTATGGCGCAGCGATCACAGCACACCCCGAGACTATACTATACTATGTATTATTGATTAAATAAATAGACTTATTTGTATAATTAATTTACAGTGGGATATCCGCAGCGGAGAGATCGTACAAGAGTATGACAGACACTTGGGAGCGGTCAATACCATCACATTCGTCGACGACAACAGGAGATTCGTCACCACATCTGACGACAAGAGTTTACGTGTTTGGGAGTGGTATGTATTGTTACAGGCTATAATATGAACAGTGATATGATATAGCCTATAGTTTGTGAGTAGAAGTGATATAATAAATCGTGTTTTTCTGTGTTGTTGTTTTTGGAGTTTACTCCTTAAGAATCGATTTTCATATAAGGCCCCCGGTATGAAAAAAATTTGAAAAGTAAAATCTACTGAACGAATGATCTCGTTAAGTTTCTCGTAACGCCATCTATCAGAACTCAATAGGGTCCCGATAGATGCGTAAGCGATGCGTAACGACGTTTTTTAATAACGCCGATAGATGGCGTTATTTGATTCGTTTATTTCCCATTTGATAAGATATTAATCTTTTTCTTAGACTAGTAAGTCTTTTCTGTGCCTATTTAAACAATCGATCTAAAGGAGTAAACTCCAGTCGTGCGTCGGAGCTGACACACTAACTTTTTTCTCTTTTAGTGTAGTTGCGATTTATGGTTTATGCTGAGCTTCTGTAAGCATAGTTTGATATTTATAGTCTATAATATGGTGGTAAACGGTAAAATGATGTTTTAGTTTTATAACATCTTTAATTGTATCTTACTCAGAAATTATACATAATTTCTTAAAGCACTTTTTAATGCTTTGTAATATTACTTATCAGCTCTAAGTAGGGTAAATGTTGGTTTTTGAAAAATAAAAAATTAAAAAAGTATAGTTACAATATTCGATTACAAGTATCAAACTAAGTCTCACTAGCCAGTAGAGAGTACAGTGTATGTGTCCCCCCCCCCCCCCCGGGACATCCCCGTGGACATGAAGTACATCGCGGACCCGTCCATGCACTCGCTGCCCGCGGTGTCGCCGGCGCCCAACGGCAAGTGGCTCGCGTGCCAGTCGATGGACAACAAGATCGTGGTGTTCAGCGCGCTCAACCGGTTCAAGCTCAACCGCCGCAAGACCTTCGCCGGACACATGGTCGCCGGATACGCCTGCCAGCCCGACTTCTCGCCCGACATGAGGTCAGTCACACACTCACACACTCACACACACACACACACATGGTCGCCGGCTACGCCTGCCAGCCCGACTTCTCACCCGACATGAGGTCAGTCACACACACACACACACACACACACACACACACACACATGGTCGCCGGCTACGCCTGCCAGCCCGACTTCTCACCCGACATGAGGTCAGTCACACACTCACACACACACACACACACACATGGTCGCCGGCTACGCCTGCCAGCCCGACTTCTCGCCCGACATGAGGTCAGTCACACACTCACACACTCACACACACACACACACATGGTCGCCGGCTACGCCTGCCAGCCCGACTTCTCACCCGACATGAGGTCAGTCACACACACACACACACACACACACACACACATGGTCGCCGGCTACGCCTGCCAGCCCGACTTCTCGCCCGACATGAGGTCAGTCACACACTCACACACTCACACACACACACACACATGGTCGCCGGCTACGCCTGCCAGCCCGACTTCTCACCCGACATGAGGTCAGTCACACACACACACACACACACACACACACACACACACATGGTCGCCGGCTACGCCTGCCAGCCCGACTTCTCGCCCGACATGAGGTCAGTCACACACTCACACACAAACACACACACATGGTCGCCGGCTACGCCTGCCAGCCCGACTTCTCACCCGACATGAGGTCAGTCACACACACACACACACACACACACACACACACACACACACACACATGGTCGCCGGCTACGCCTGCCAGCCCGACTTCTCGCCCGACATGAGGTCAGTCACACACTCACACACACACACACACACACATGGTCGCCGGCTACGCCTGCCAGCCCGACTTCTCACCCGACATGAGGTCAGTCACACACACACACACACACACACACATGGTCGCCGGATACGCCTGCCAGCCCGACTTCTCGCCCGACATGAGGTCAGTCACACACTCACACACACACACACACACACATGGTCGCCGGCTACGCCTGCCAGCCCGACTTCTCACCCGACATGAGGTCAGTCACACACTCACACACACACACACACACACACACACACATGGTCGCCGGCTACGCCTGCCAGCCCGACTTCTCGCCCGACATGAGGTCAGACACACACACACACACATGGTCGCCGGCTACGCCTGCCAGCCCGACTTCTCACCCGACATGAGGTCAGTCACACACTCACACACACACACACACACACATGGTCGCCGGCTACGCCTGCCAGCCCGACTTCTCACCCGACATGAGGTCAGTCACACACTCACACACACACACACACACACATGGTCGCCGGCTACGCCTGCCAGCCCGACTTCTCACCCGACATGAGGTCAGTCACACACTCACACACACACACACACACACATGGTCGCCGGCTACGCCTGCCAGCCCGACTTCTCGCCCGACATGAGGTCAGTCACACACACACACACACACACACACACACACACACACACACACACACACACACACACACATGGTCGCCGGATACGCCTGCCAGCCCGACTTCTCGCCCGACATGAGGTCAGTCACACACTCACACACACACACACACACACATGGTCGCCGGCTACGCCTGCCAGCCCGACTTCTCACCCGACATGAGGTCAGTCACACACTCACACACACACACACACACACACACACATGGTCGCCGGCTACGCCTGCCAGCCCGACTTCTCGCCCGACATGAGGTCAGTCACACACTCACACACACACACACACACACATGGTCGCCGGCTACGCCTGCCAGCCCGACTTCTCACCCGACATGAGGTCAGTCACACACTCACACACACACACACACACATGGTCGCCGGCTACGCCTGCCAGCCCGACTTCTCACCCGACATGAGGTCAGTCACACACTCACACACACACACACACACACATGGTCGCCGGCTACGCCTGCCAGCCCGACTTCTCACCCGACATGAGGTCAGTCACACACTCACACACACACACACACACATGGTCGCCGGCTACGCCTGCCAGCCCGACTTCTCACCCGACATGAGGTCAGTCACACACTCACACACACACACACACACATGGTCGCCGGCTACGCCTGCCAGCCCGACTTCTCACCCGACATGAGGTCAGTCACACACTCACACACACACACACACACACATGGTCGCCGGCTACGCCTGCCAGCCCGACTTCTCACCCGACATGAGGTCAGTCACACACTCACACACACACACACACACATGGTCGCCGGCTACGCCTGCCAGCCCGACTTCTCACCCGACATGAGGTCAGTCACACACTCACACACACACACACACACACACACACATGGTCGCCGGCTACGCCTGCCAGCCCGACTTCTCACCCGACATGAGGTCAGTCACACACTCACACACACACACACACACATGGTCGCCGGCTACGCCTGCCAGCCCGACTTCTCATCCGACATGAGGTCAGTCACACACTCACACACACACACACACACATGGTCGCCGGCTACGCCTGCCAGCCCGACTTCTCACCCGACATGAGGTCAGTCACACACTCACACACACACACACACATGGTCGCCGGCTACGCCTGCCAGCCCGACTTCTCACCCGACATGAGGTCAGTCACACACTCACACACACACACACACACACATGGTCGCCGGCTACGCCTGCTAGCCCGACTTCTCACCCGACATGAGGTCAGTCTCACACACACACACACACATGGTCGCCGGCTACGCCTGCCAGCCCGACTTCTCACCCGACATGAGGTCAGTCACACACTCACACACACACACACACACACATGGTCGCCGGCTACGCCTGCCAGCCCGACTTCTCACCCGACATGAGGTCAGTCACACACTCACACACACACACACACACACATGGTCGCCGGCTACGCCTGCCAGCCCGACTTCTCACCCGACATGAGGTCAGTCACACACTCACACACACACACACACACATGGTCGCCGGCTACGCCTGCCAGCCCGACTTCTCACCCGACATGAGGTCAGTCACACACTCACACACACACACACTCACACACACACACACACACACACACACATGGTCGCCGGCTACGCCTGCCAGCCCGACTTCTCACACGACATGAGGTCAGTCACACACTCACACACACGCACACACACACATGGTCGCCGGCTACGCCTGCCAGCCCGACTTCTCACCCGACATGAGGTCAGTCACACACTCACACACACACACACACACACATGGTCGCCGGCTACGCCTGCCAGCCCGACTTCTCACCCGACATGAGGTCAGTCACACACTCACACACAAACACACACACATGGTCGCCGGCTACGCCTGCCAGCCCGACTTCTCACCCGACATGAGGTCAGTCACACACTCACACACAAACACACACACATGGTCGCCGGCTACGCCTGCCAGCCCGACTTCTCACCCGACATGAGGTCAGTCACACACTCACACACACACACACACACACACACATGGTCGCCGGCTACGCCTGCCAGCCCGACTTCTCACCCGACATGAGGTCAGTCACACACTCACACACACACACACACATGGTCGCCGGCTACGCCTGCCAGCCCGACTTCTCACCCGACATGAGGTCAGTCTCACACACACACACACACACATGGTCGCCGGCTACGCCTGCCAGCCCGACTTCTCACCCGACATGAGGTCAGTCTCACACACACACACACACATGGTCGCCGGCTACGCCTGCCAGCCCGACTTCTCACCCGACATGAGGTCAGTCTCACACACACACACACACACACATGGTCGCCGGCTACGCCTGCCAGCCCGACTTCTCACCCGACATGAGGTCAGTCTCACACACACACACACACATGGTCGCCGGCTACGCCTGCCAGCCCGACTTCTCACCCGACATGAGGTCAGTCACACACTCACACACACACACACACACATGGTCGCCGGCTACGCCTGCCAGCCCGACTTCTCACCCGACATGAGGTCAGTCTCACACACACACACACACACACATGGTCGCCGGCTACGCCTGCCAGCCCGACTTCTCACCCTACATGAGGTCAGTCACACACTCACACACACACACACACACACATGGTCGCCGGCTACGCCTGCCAGCCCGACTTCTTACCCGACATGAGGTCAGTCACACACTCACACACACACACACACACACACACATGGTCGCCGGCTACGCCTGCCAGCCCGACTTCTCGCCCGACATGAGGTCAGTGCGCCTTACTATACACACACACACACACACACACACACACACATGGTCGCCGGCTACGCCTGCCAGCCCGACTTCTCTCCCGACATGAGGTCAGTGCGCCTCACTATACACACACACACACACACATGGTCGCTGGCTACGCCTGCCAGCCCGACTTCTCGCCCGATATGAGGTCAGTGCGCCTCACTATACACACACACACACACACACACACACACATGGTCGCTGGCTACGCCTGCCAGCCCGACTTCTCGTCCGATATGAGGTCAGTGCGCCTCACTATACACACACACACACACACACACACACACACACACACATGGTCGCCGGCTACGCCTGCTAGCCCGACTTCTCGTCCGATATGAGGTCAGTGCGCCTCACTATACACACACACACACACACACACACACACACACACACACATGGTCGCCGGCTACGCCTGCTAGCCCGACTTCTCGTCCGATATGAGGTCAGTGCGCCTCACTATACACACACACACACACACACACACACACATGGTCGCCGGCTACGCCTGCTAGCCCGACTTCTCGCCCGACATGAGGTCAGTGCGCATCACTATACACACACACACACACACACACACGGTCGCCGGCTACGCCTGCCAGCCCGACTTCTCGCCCGACATGAGGTCAGTGCGCCTTACTATACGCACATACACACATAACGAACACACATACACACACACACACACACACACACACACATCGGAGTCCTATACCCGGCCCCTCTCACCGGTGACGCTTTAAAGACCAGTAGGGCCAACAGCAACAATCCTTTCGAAAAAAAAAACGCACCCAGTTTTCTGTTATTTCTTCTGTTATGACGTTAAACTAAGTTAATTTGATGTCGAATTTATTACAATCTAATATTTGTTTTTTTTTTTATAAAAATTCGTATCTGGATAGAACATAATAGGGAATCGGACAAATCTTCAAAAAGCGTTTTAAATTAATCCTTATGGATACTTATACCCGTAAAAAATAAAATTTTATTAATTCACAGCCTTTTAGGTACTCAAAATCATGTTTTAATATTGTTTGTTTAAAAATCCCGCCAAAACGCCACGTTATGAAATCTGACAGCGCGTGACGTCATACGGAGGTTATAAATAAAGAGTATATAAAGCACAGAGTACGTTGAATATATGGATATAATAACCCGTGCAGTCAATGCTTGCTCTTTCCTAAAGTACTCTGTGGCTTGTACCGCCAAATGACGTCACGCACTCTTGTTGGTGTTTTAGTACAGATTAATAATATTGTAAATAACAACATTTTATTTCTTCATTTAAAAATATTTAAATGAATTATATTAAATTATTATTCGACAAATAATCATAAAACAGTATATTTATTTTATCTAAGTACATTATAGATTTTAAACTGATTACTGTCCGATCCCCTATTAAAAAAACATTGTTATGACTTTACTTTTCAAGTATCAAACTAAGTTAGTTTTTCCTCAGGATACCGCGTCAAATTTTCATTTTCGTCCGACTGTCTCCGACATATATATTTTTATCTGTTTTAAACTCAAATAGAATATTTCATTAGAACACTATAATGTACTTACTTCCTACGCAGAACTTCAACCAGATAAGTGATCCAGCTGTTATATTCTATATTTTAGTTCGTTACAACACCTAATAATCTAACTGAGGTAGGGCACAGCAGGAAATTTCCTGCCCAATATATGGAGCAGCCCGACTGGGCCAGTTTACAGAAGACCATAACTAAATAATACTGTTTTCAAGCAGTATTGTGTTCCTGTTGATGAGTAAGGTGACCAGCGCTTCGGGGGGGGGGGGGAATTGTTGCAGGCGTCTATAAGCTACGGTAATCGCTTTCCATCAGGTGAGCCGTATGCTTGTTTGCAGACCTACTTATATAAAAAAAAATTGCGTGCGTACAAAGTACACATAGAACACACAGAAGTGAAACTTCTTTGGCAAACTAATAAAAAAAAACTAATTCAAAAAACGAATTAAAAATACAAAAAAAAAACCTAATTGAAAAAAAAAAAACGAAAAGCCAACGTCACGCGGTGTTCCCAGGCGGTCACGCATCCAAGTACTGACCGTCCCTGATGCTGCCGCGTTACCGGACGCTTAAATTTTACCCCTCATGTGCCTAAAGTGGTTTCACTTCAAAAAAAAAGAAAAAAAATACCAATGTGCTTAATAAAACGTATTTTTAATGTAAATATGCACTCAATTAAAACAAATTAAGGTTGATATTATCAGTCGTAATCTTCAAGGTTTCTCTTTGCCACCTTATATTCTAAATACAAAAAAATAAAATAAAAAAATAAAGTACCTTCTTTAAATGCTTCATACATAAAATGTAAAGGTGTTTTTAATATGTTTAAGTCCTTTAACAAATTTATGTGAACTGTGCTTTATTTTATGTAGGTAGATCATCAGATATTGAATATTTATTTCTGCTCATATTTGCTCGAGATTACAACCTCAATAGAATTTTAAAAACCATTGAAATATTAGCTATTTCATAGTTAATCATTAACCTATTATCATAAACATTTGCAAAACGATAAACAATTAAACATACCCAGACACTGGTACATAAATGCTTAAGTAAAACATCTTTACGCACGTTTGACTTGGGGAGTAAGCTGGTCAATGGGTGACGAGAGCGTTACGAAAAGTGCGATCGGGCGAGGCGAACGGAGAAAGAGAGAGAAGTGCACACATTTTCTTGCTCTCTTGCTCTCATAGCCAGTTACGTTTCGTATATCTAAGACACAGTGCTGGCCTATTGTGCTGAAGTTTTACTTCAGTCGTGTGGTCTAAAGCACGCTCGTTATAAACAAGATAAGAGGCACATTAAAGAAACAAACGCACACACAAAACATAATCGTAATTATTATAATCATAATAATACGATAATAAATCATTTTAATGGAATTTTCCTTTATAAATAACGATAATAGTAAATTATAATGAAAACCGGTTTGACAAACTGGATGTAACTGACCTTTGATATAATGAAAAAGCATACATTATTTATGTACATAGAAATATCCATATTTCACGATTCGTTTTAATCTTTTATTTCGTTTAATAATAATTATATAGAATAGGCCATGCAGATAGTCTGTCCGCTGTCGTAGTCTAGGGATGCTAGTTTTGAGTTTCCGGTACACAACATTGGACTTTTATCTTTATACTGTTGAAGTGCTATTGAGTAGGGAATGCAAATCTCGCGAGATTGGAGCTCAAGCGAGATCTCGCGAGTTTATGAATAACAATACTGCGAGATCTCGCCAATTTCGAGATCTCGCGAGATTGGCAGTTTTGTGTTTTGTTGGGGTTCCGTACTTCAAAAGGGAAAAACGGAACCCTTATAGGATCACTTTGTTGTCCGTCTGTCTGTCAAGACCTGTTCCTTGGAACTGTGAAAAAATCAAACTTCTAAGCCAACGCAATCAAAAGATACAGCCGTTTATGTTGCTTCGACATTCACAAGGGAATTAAAACCTACAGGGTACTTACCGTGAACTCTGAATCTTGAAATTTGGTACGAAGCAATGTCTTATAGCACAAATAAAGAAAAAATTGCGAAAAGCATCAATTTTTAGTTACATCATGTAAAAAAAATATTTTTAATAAATTTGTTGGTACGGAAATAATTTTGTTGGTACGAAACCCTCGGTGCGTGAGTCCGACTCGCACTAGGCCTGTTTTTTTGCAAATAATCATAATATTTAAATAACTTAGGAAATAATTGTCTTTGCTCGCAAACGAAAAAAAAACGACTTTAATTACATCGACAAGTAATACAACCTAATAACACGAAAAAATTGTCAAGTAAGCTTTCGATTAAAGTAAAAATCATCAAAATCGATAAACCCAGTGAAAAGTTATGTAGTTTAATACAACGTATGTCGACGAAAAAGTAGTCAAGTAAATACGTATTATTATATATAACTTTAAAAGTATAAATTTAAATGGGACTACATGACACGCAACACCTTTCAGGTAAAACAAAATTAATCGAAATCGGTCACTCAGTCAAAAGTTCTGAGCTAATATACATTTAAAAAAATACAATCGAATTGAGAACCTCCTCTTTGTTTCCAAAAAAAAAAAAGTTCTCAAGTCGGTTAAAAAATAATAAAAATTATAAGTATTATAAGATAAAAATTTATTTTAAAGAATTTTTTCAATATACTGATGATTCATCAAACATTGTTTGACGTATCTGTCTATATTTTTTTTTAAATTTCTAAGTACAGTAATAAACTTTGATGTACCTACGTATCTATCAAATAAAAAATGAAAGAAACAACCAGTCGTCTTTTCTGATATCAAACAAAAATCTTTTAGTAATTAAACAACTCTTTTATAACTAACAAAAGAACGAGAAGTAAAAAAAAAAAGAAACTTATTAACTAAGTTGCGTTGACTATTAAACTGAGATATTATTATCATACATAAAACTATGTAATCTACTCAGTAGATGCATTAGATATTACAAATATAGCAATCAAATGAAAGATTTGTACAGTTCAAATTACAAGCCATTATCGTTTCAGCCTGTAATATCCCACTGTTCGGCATAGGCCTCTTTCCCCATGTAGGAGAAGGATCAGAGCTTAATCCACCACGCTGCTCCAATGCGGCTTGGCGGATATATTCCTACTATGAGTAACGATCGCTATCAGGTGTACATGATAACAACCGGGACCGACGGCTTAACGTGCTCTCCGAGGCACGGTGGGGAGACCCACAAGGACTGCACAAACACCCAGACCACGGCAAACATCTGCATGGCTAATACAAATGTTGTCGTGTGCGGGGATCGAACCTGCAACCGCGCGCACAACCAGCCATACACAAACCAGTGCTGTGACCGCTGCGCCAACGCGGCACAAGCCATTATTACGAATTATTCGCGAGATCTCGTTTTTGGGAGATCTCGTCCTTTTTTTCGTCCGAGATTCAATCTCGCTAAAAAAAGGCCGAGATCTCGCAAAAACGAGATCTCGCGAGAACGAGATTGCACTCCCTACTATTGAGAGAGAGAGAGAGAACAAAACGTATAGGCGGTTTTTCGCTAAGCCATTTGTTTAAGACAACCTCATATTCAAAATAATGTGCTAAAAAAAGGTTGGTGGTTGAATTTTTGTTTCATCGTGTTTAACTCCAAAACTCATTTACAGCAGGTGAAACTACATAAAACATGACATATAGATGATAGATATTTGTCTAGTGTAAATGTATATAATAAAAATGAATGTTGCTAAACGCATAACTGGAGAATGGCTCGACCAATTCGGCTATTTTTTTTTTATATGTTCTTAAATCCTACGGAAGGTTTTTATACATAAAAAAAAAATTGAAAAAAAAAATGTGTGTAGTCGCGTGTGTGTAATTCGGGTAGGCCTGAGAATCGGCCAACATCTATTTTTTTGTTTTTCATACCCCTTAGTTTTAAGGGGGGATTAAGGGGGTTCATAACAGGCAAAACAACGTTTGCGGGGTCAGCTAGTATTATAATATTTACTCCGCTCTGATTTTATAAAAAACTAGTTCAAATGATTGTCGACCTTCATCGCAGTTCAAGAATATTGTTTCAATGTAAAATTTAATTATATGTATCAATGTATGTATGTATGTACGAATGCATATGCATAGTTATTTGTGTATATATGCATGTATTTTAAAACAAATCTGTACTTATTATGGAATTTTAAAAATAAAACAGTAGCAGGTCCAATTTTGTACATTGAAGATGCTCTAAAAAAAATTAAGAGCGCTCTAAGGGGTCTTCCTTAAAATACGTTCGTAAATGAGGGAAAGGGGGAATATTTGTTTAGCGTGATGAAATATGACATAGGGCAGAGTTTTAAGGAAATCTGGTATTTAGCACTCCATCGAGGGGTTTCAAGTTTGACATAATATTAGGACTTTAGGAGTCGCTGAAAGTGTGACTTAGGGTTGGGGAGTCTATAATGCTTACATTTCGCGTCACGTTATTTTATGGACGGTCCCTAATCGACACATAGACAAAACTGCACTTTCTTATTTATTCTGTACATCTGTATCTTGGCCGCGATTCACGTCAAAACTACTGAAGAGATTTGAATGAAACCTGCCATGATTTGATTCCAGACTACAAGTTAGTTAACAGGATATTTTAACCGACTTCGAAGAAAGAAGGAGGTTCTCAAAAGAGGGAGTTTTTACTGTGTATTCCGATTTTGATGATTCTTTCTTTATTCAGTACGGTTTCCTTGGGAGAGGGGATGATAGGTAATATTTGTAATAGCGAACGAAGTCGCGAGAATAGCTTGTTCTTTAATAATGTAGGTATATGTGTGTTTGTTTATGAATACACGTAAGAGAAGGTCAAATTTATCGTTCTTTTACAAGGAACTCTATTAATAAATAATTTTAATTATTTCTAAGAGGTAAAATAAGTAATTCATTTTAATTACAATATATTTGAGACCTTGTATTGTTCTCGCTTTACAGGAAATTTAATGATAATAATTTTTATACATGTTAATGGATACTTAAGCATAAGTTCTTTTTTAGTAGGCGTTATAATTTTACGACTTGATAAATTTACGTTTGGTTACAAAACAGTTATTTTAATTGTCTTTAAAGTACAAAAGTAGTTTTCGTTATTATAACACACCACACACACACACACACACAAACAAACACACAATCACACACTCATTTGCATACACGCAAAAGGTTTTGTAAAGATTGATTATTAAAAAAAACTCATTTGACAGCCTTCCACCATTTGGCGCTTATTTAATCACATACGAACATCTGGTACATACAGATTATAAATAATAAATAGAGCTGTCAAGTAACTCGAACGTAGGTCAGAAGACTTTCTCTTTGAGCCGTGAAGCGACCTCGCTTCGGCCGTGATGTGTGTAATGTCTTAGCACACCTTAAAGATCTAACAATGTCTTAAATATCTAACACATTTGAGCGTACCGGGAGATGTTCTATTAAACTATGTTTTTCTTGTTTAGTAATTGGCTTTTTAATTTATCTATATATTTTTTTTCGTTAAAGCTTTCTACAAAATATTAAAACATTTAAAAATCAACGAATATAAAATATAAAATTTACATATAATTATTTTTCGGTTGTCGTTTTTAGGGTTCCATACCTCAAAAGGAAAAACGGAACTCTTATCACTTTGTTGTCCGTCTGTCTGTCAAGACCCTTTTTCGGCTTTTTCTCAAGAACGTGTGGAAGTACTAAGCTGAAAATCATATCAATTACTCGGTAGGTCTACTGTCCCTTTAAGTTGTGAAAAAATCAAACTTCTAAGCCAACGCAATCAAAAGATACAGCCGTTTATGCTGCATCGACACTCGCAAGGGAATCAAAACCTACAGGGTACTTCTTGTGAACTCAGAATCTTGAAATTTGATACGAAGCAACGTCTTATAGCACAGATAAAGGAAAATTTGCTAAAAGCATAAATTTTTAGTATTTTTAATAAAAATATTTTTAATAATTTCTGTACGGAACCCTCGGTGCGCGAGTCCGACTCGCACTTGGTCGGTTTTTACATAGGTATTGTTATAACAATAAAGATTTCTGTGATAAAAAAGTGATTGCATGACTTATTGACGTTCGTATATAAGGTCAATATCCTAACGTCAACGTTGAAGCTAGTATTCTTTTTTTTTTAAAGGTTGGACTCATTTTCAGTTAAAAAACTCTATGCGCTTGACTTATTTATTTTTTTTAATTTAAATAACGGTAGATTTGTTACTTTATTACATGCGTACGTGCCAGGTTTGATAATTATCTTAATATATATAAATCTCGTGGCACAATGTTTGTCCTCAATGGACTCCTAAACCACTTAACCGATTTTAATCAAATTTGCACACCGTGTGCAGTTTGATCCAACTTGAAAGATAGGCTATATTTTATTTTGGTATATGAAATTATTATATTTAAGAAAAAAAAGGCGGTACGAAGTTCGCCAGGTTTGCTAGTAGATTATAAAAATATATTAAAAAATACGAAAATAAAATTAAATTAGACTGTTCTTTGTACGTTACTCCGTGTTGGAGTTCACTGTAGTCTGCTTTAAGTCCGATTCCTTATCTATACTAATATATAAAGCTGAAGAGTTTGTTTGTTTGTTTGTTTGTTTGTTTGTTTGAACGCGGTAATCTCTGGAACTACTAGGCCGATTTGAAAAATTCTTTCAGTGTTAGATAGCCCATTTATCGAGGAAGGCTATAGGCTATGTATCATCACGCTAAGACCAATAGGAGCGGAGTCCACGCCGACGAAGTCGCGCGCAGAAGCTAGTATTAAAATAAAACGATTCGTCGTTACAACAAGAAATGTTTAACGGTTCGTAAGCGTAACTTATCGTTTTTGAATATAGGAACGCTGCTTTAATCTCTGATCGGGACTTGTCGGAAATCGCTCGTAAACTAATGACAGTTTTCTATCTTCGGAAAACGATACATTTTCCTAACAAAATCGTTTAATTTAAACCATGTCTTGTTCGAAGCAAATAATAAATTTAATAATAGACGCTTAAAACTCAACGGCCCCCAGTAAGTAGGATTTTCTCCTGTAATCGAGGGTCCGGAAAAACACACAATACACAAGCACAAACGCCCAAGCAAGTCGAACTGTTTTTTAAGAATACAGCAACAGGGCTTAAATCAAAGATTTACATTGACCTGCCGTTAAGGACACTACGTATTTTGATGACCTAGCCGTTTCTCATCGAGGTTTTGTGTTGCAAATGTAGTGATTTTGAACGAGTTTTTCAATAGTCTAATTTAAATATTTACGCACAAGTTTACGTCAGAATAAGTAGTCATTCTTTCTCGAATGTTTTGCTAATAATAATGATAAGTTCATTTTACATATTTACAAACCTTTGACCATTGGATTTAAAAAAAATATATTTTTAATTTTTTATATCTACGTATTTTAATAATTTTATTTGAACAATTTTTCTCAAATACGGTTTTTTTCCATTTAAATTAAACTGCTACGTAATTAGCTCTGTACTTACAAATTAACATACTTGTATTGTGTGAGTTATTTCTTAGTAAAAAAAATTAAAATTTTTTATATATTTTTTTTAAACCACGTTGTATTTAGGTGTACCTACTAACCACGCCAATTCGTTCTTGAACTTTCGCCTTATGAGTTTAAAAAATCAAATTGCGATATAATAATTAGTTCATTTATTTACAAACCTTTGGCCATTTGATTAAAAAAAAAAAATTATACGCATTTTAATAATTTTATTTGAACATAACACTGTTCAAATATGTTTTTCTATTTAAATTAAACTTTGCTAGTATCTAGTATCAGTTGTTTCTTTATTCATATATGTACCACACTTTTTAACACTTTTTTCTTTAAATTCATTTTGATGGGTAGGTATAATAAATAGGTACTTATTTTAATTATACATTTTTTACTCTGGTTTAATTAATCGATTTTTGTATATTGTAAAATTCATTTCGGACAGTTATGATTGTATGTATTTGAAAGAGTATGTACTTATATGTTGTAAAAAAATCGAAAATTTTAATAGTATGGTGGGCGTCAATAACATCAATCTGTTAGAATTGTTTTACATTTATTTTTCGAAATAATTATATTATATTGTGTATAAAAAAACAGATAAAAAATGTTTATGTATCATTATGAGTATAACCTTTGTGTATACTTCAAAATGTTTAAAGTCATGTCGAATATCAAAACACTATCAGTGACACGGTCAGCATGATAAAGCAAAACTCAAAACAATAGCAAAAAAAAAACAAGAAAAAAGTCAAGATCCTCAAAACATTTAGCTAATTTCACGTAAAATGCAGGTGATTGCACTTCGAGCCAAAAGAGAGCTCTCGTGCTTTCGTGTTTATATTATTAGCTCCTTTTCTTTGCTCCAGGGGTGATAAACCTTTGGTACTAATTTGTACCCCGATTTAAAATCCATTATTTTGTTGACCATGATTTTTTTGAGGTCGGTGAAAACTTAGGAAATTCTCAAACGACTGTAAGTGTGTTAGTTACCTCATAACTTTTTATTGCGTGTATCGATTTCGATGATTGTTTTTTTTTTTTATCGAAAGATTGTACTTGTCATGTGTCATATATATTTAAATTTGAGCGCAACCAGACGTGTAGTTTTTGACTTATCTCAAATAATGCGTATTTAATTGTCTTCGACTATTTTGATAGTGTTCTAATTTTATACGGAAAGAATAAAAACGAAACAAAAAATTATTATGAATTATATTTGCTTATGTAACAATATAATAATAATAACAATATATATATGTATGTTAAAGAACCCATCTCTTTAGCTTTATAATAAAACAGAAAAGGTGGATATAAATGATACTATGTATATACGAAATCAGAGTACCTAATGTTAAATTCAACGAATCGTAAATTTTGAATTCAAGTTAACAGTCGCCTGTATAATATCTCTATAAATATGTGATGAGCCTGTACTTTTGCGCTTCATAGAACAAGTACGGGTTAGATTTCAATTAATTCTTCTAAGTTTTGTTTCTGAGACCTTTAATCAATATAATTTCTGAGAAACAACGTTAGACGTACTAAATCTAATATAAAAAATTTTCGTAAGCAAAGATTTTATTTATGGTTTCAAAAAATTTCATTATTATTACCTATATTAATTAATTTAAATTATAACTTTGAACATTACTAAGATTATGTTGTCAAAGACTAATATAGAGTCTTTATTGTTTACCAGAAAAAAAAAATTGAAAAATAAACTAGAAACGCAATTTCTTCCAAACAACCTTTTAAAAATGACATTTTTTATCCTCGAAATTTCTGGTTTTTCTTACTCTCAACAGATTATTGACACAATTTGTTTGGAGCTTACATAAAAATTCTAATTCTAGTAAGCAAATTCAGAGACAGATAAAGTATTGAAACCGGACGTATGCGGAGCGTATCACCCAGTCTAATGATAATCTGGATCTCTTTTATCGGTAAAAATAATTTATCGTATATTTTTAGACGTTCACTGAAAAACAGTAGGCGATAGAAATCAGAATATTTTACTGTTATGTTATCAATTTTTTTAATACATATTTTTAAACATTCATTATAGTAAAATCAATTTTTACTATTAGGTACTACTATTCCAACTTCAATAATAACGTTATTTAAGGAGTCAAGGCGAGCAACACCGTTCATAAAAATATATTGGGTCTATAGTTCTATACTTAAACTCAAAGTAATTTTTTTAATTCAAATTTCGTTTTTTTTGCTTTTCATATAGCTAATATTAATTATTTAAATGAAATATTTATAGGACAAATATAACCGTCTTAAATATATGATATGCCCATCCATTTCATTTGTTCAAACAAATTAATAAGTATACATTTAATTCGTAGAATATGTCCATAAAAGTTCCGTGATTACACATTTCTATGGAAATTATTTAATAAAACGCGGGTGATGAGAAATCGAAAATGTTAATTACAATAGAGACGTCAGCGGACGTACAATGTTTACAAGAAGTAAACATTCGGAAAGTGTTTTATGTATTTCCTAGGTCCGTGGCACGTTACATAATTACCTGTACACGTACACGTTAACTCGTTTTACTGACTAACCGATTCCATAAAAGGAGGAGTTTCTTAATTCGACTGTTAACTGTAATTGTTAACTGACTGTTAACTGTTTTAACTGAGGTAGGTCACAGCAGGAAATTTCCTGCTCAAAATATGGAGCAGCCCGACTGGGGGAGTGGGAGAACACTCCGACTGGGGGAGTGGGGGAACACTCCTCAACCTTATAATAATAGACATAAGACTTGTACTATTTCCGAGTTTGAATATTTACCGTTTTTAAATTTGGATAGAATACAAACCGACAAAATAAAATATTTACACACACATGCAAAAAAAGCCTTTGTTACGCTGGCAATACATTAAAAGGTGTTTCCGTTTTTAACCGACTTCAAAAATGGAGGACCTTCTCAATTCGACTTTTGTTTTTTTACAAGCTTTTATTTAACTTGCAATGTATGTATTTATGTAAGTTCCTGTGAAATCTTGCAACTCAATTTTGAAGCAGAAGAAATCTTCAACCTATTGAGCTGAAATTTTGTATACAAGTTCAATTTGGATGACAATGCATGGTTAACTTTGTGACGTCATTCTAAATCCAACATGGCGGCATATCCAAGAGTGCGGACTAGTTATTTTTAGTGCACTTCTACAATATGGGTATCAAACGAAAGGGCTTGCTAAGAATAATTCGAATAAAGTGACGTGATAACTAAAAAGTCAAAAATAAATTAAAAGTAAAAAACCTTTTTACAAAACAAGCTTTTATTTGAATGCGCTTGTAAACAAGTAAATTAAATAAATTGATGTAATTGATTTTAACTATTAAAATTTGCAAACTAAGGAAATACGAGTACTCATATCTAGCGACAAGATTTATATCATATAGATTATGTAATGACTTTATAAGTAGACTAGCCGACCCGTGCCCACTTCGTTGGACGTTATAATCCATTTCACATAAGAAGGGTACGGTGAAATTTGATATGTTCCAATACACTCTCACTATTTTCAGCAAATCAGATAAATATAAATGTTTTAAAATCACCAATTAATTTCTAAGGCAAATAATAATGCTTGATTAGATTGAATTGTTGACACGGCACGTCAGAGAGCGCAGGTTCAAATCCTGCTGATTTAAAATCTTTATATATTTTTATCTTTTTCCTTTTATCTTGTCACTCCTGAATAGTGTAGCTTTCTGTTAGCGAAAGAAATTTCATGATCAGATCAGTATTTGCGAAGATTACCCCGTATATACAAACAAAGTTATAAACTTTACCTCTTTATAATATTAGTATAGATAAATATAATAGTCTCCCCACCGTGCCTAGGAGAGCACGTTAAGCCGTCGGTCCCGGTTGTTATCATGTACACCTGATTGCGATCGTTACTCATAGTAGTAAATATATCCGCCAACCCGCATTGGAGCAGCGTGGCGAATTAAGCTCCGGTCCTTCTCCTATATGGGGAAGAGGCCTATGCCCAACAGTGGGATATTACAGGCTCAATCGTGATCGTTATAAGTAGATACCTAGTAAAAGTTTTAAAGTAAATTTTTTTTTTTCGTTTTAGCGCATTCAAATAAAAGCTTGTTTTTTACTTTTAATTTATTATGTACGTGACAACGTTTTACCGGTTTTAACGTTTTTGGTGATTTGTTTTTTTTTTATCGAAATTTGGTGCTTGACGTGTGGTCCCATTTACATATTTTGATTAAGATCAGACATGTGGTTTATGAGCTATTCCTAATAATGCATATTTAATCGATTATTTTTTGGCTATTCGATGTAAATTGAGATCGGTTTTTTTTTTCGTTCGCGAGCCAACACAATTATCACACAATTATAGAACAATAACTTAACTGTTTCAAGTATAGGGTAGTTCAAACAAATTACTACGTTCAGTCTCCTTGGCCAATCATATCAGATAGGCTATAACAAAGAAACTTATCTTCTATTGAAACTATTATAATAATCAGTTCTCAATTTCAAGGTAATTGTTAATAACACGATGTTACTTAGTAAATAATATTGATCTAGTTTATATTGCGCTAATTGCTTTATTAAATCAAATTATTTATGAACTTTAGTTTTTGTTAAGTTTTTTTTTTTAATTTTTGTTATCGGTTGAACATTTTTTGTTGTATAATAATTTCATATGAAGGTAAAACAATTTTATGTCATTTTATAATAATAATAATATGATTTTAGAGAATAGCCTTGTTTTCGTACAGATACAATATTCTATTAAAAAAAGTTTTCTTAAAAAAAAATCACATTTACTTGCCAGTCACAACTGTGACGATTCGTTGTAAATGATAACATGTGACCGGTTTTTTTAACAGTCTTTAAAATTATACTAAGATTGTAATCTGTATCGCTCCTATCATTCTCTATCGTGTCTTCTTTATTTCACACTAGCCGACCCGTGCCTTTTTTTTTTTGATATCGCAGGGTAACCCATTTACGGGTGATATCCAGGACGCCCGGGTAGGCATTCCTAGACCGTATGTCGGACTCAGCACTTGGGGGTGCTACTACCGTACTAAACCCCCTGCGGGAGCCTTCAGCCGCTTTAATTGGAGGGTCCCGGATCTGCAGGCAACAGGATCCCTCCAGCGACAGGCTGGCCTCGGCGAAAAGGCCAGACTTCTCCTCCATGGGGACTGTCCAGCTCACCTCTGAACAGTCCCGAAGCCGACCCGTGCCTACTTCGTTGGGCGTTAATTATTTTTGTGATGCAAATAGTAAAGCCTGGGTGACACGCAACGATAAATTGTAACAATCTGCAGATTGAGATGTGTAGACGGGAGATTGTAACGATTTATTGGGATTTGAGTTGGAGTGACATCGACATCGACATCGATAAATCGTTCAATAAATTGTTACAATTTATCGTTGCGTGTAGACGGGAGATTCTAACGATTTATTGGGATTTGAGTTGGAGTGACATCGACATCGATAAATCGTTCAATAAATTGTTACAATTTATCGTTGCGTGTAGACGGGAGATTGTAACGATTTATTGGGATTTGAGTTGGAGTGACATCGACATCGATAAATCGTTCAATAAATTGTTACAATTTATCGTTGCGTGTAGACGGGAGATCGTAACGATTTATTGGGATTTGAGTTGGAGTGACATCGACATCGATAAATCGTTCAATAAATTGTTACAATTTATCGTTGCGTGTAGACGGGAGATTCTAACGATTTATTGGGATTTGAGTTGGAGTGACATCGACATCGATAAATCGTTCAATAAATTGTTACAATTTATCGTTGCGTGTCACCCGGGCTTAAAGTTTTCATCTCGCTCATATTTCTCCGACTTGACTTACATATTATATTATTTTCACTGAATTGTTTTTCAATAACAATAAAATATAACCTATGTCACTCCTGAATAGTGCAGCTTTCTGTTAGTGAAAGAATATTTATGATGGGATCTGTATTTGCGTAGGTCACCCCCTACAAACAAACAAAGTTAGAAACTTTACCTCTTTATAATATTAGTATAGATAACTATTTGCTACTCAAATGAATGAATAAACAAAACTGTCAGCTGACTTCAACGGTTCAACTACACCTACATGACATTATTATATACAAATATTGCTTTGACGTGAATTTAAATTCTGTTTCACACAACGGTTATTTGAAATTCGATGGTATTTTTACCGAATTCAAAAAAGAGGAGGTAATCAATTCGACTGTCATGTGTGGGTATCGAACCCACGACTGCAAGTGCAACAGCTGTAACCACAGCAGCAATGTGTCGAGTTTTAGTTTATAAGAATGGATCTATTAGTTACTGTTCATTAATGTCTTCCGCAAAACTACTAAAGCTCGATTTCTACATTCAAAAACCGATTCGTTTCGCTTACGAACCGTTCAATTTCGAAAACGATATGTATGACGATGTGATGATGATTATGGTGAAGATTTTTTTTGTACTTATATTGCTTTTTCTTTACTGATTACATAGCAACGTGTGCGTATCGTAACATCATAACGATTTTGTAGATCGAGTACAGGAAGTTAGGATATTTCGTAATCACATTTTTCTTACATAACCTCAATTATCCGTCTAAAATGAAGTGGGCGTACGTGACAGCAAGAGAAAAAACATGGAGGCGAACGTATTTATGTCGTCGTGTCATTGAATTTGAGGCAGGGCACCGTATAATCGAAACATGAGGTAGGGCACAGCCGGAAAGGTCTTCCTCAAAATTTGGTCAGCCCGATTAAGAAAGTACCTCAGTCTTGTGAAGGTCTTGAAGGGTATTTGACTAATCAAATAATACAGCTCCCAATTAGGCTATGTGCTGCTTAACTCCTGGGGGTAATTGGGGATAGAGACAGCAACGCGTTTGCGATGCTTCTGGTGTTGCAGACGTCTATAAGCTACAGTAATCGCTTACCATCAGGTGAGCCGTACGCTTGTTTACCGACCTAGTCATATAAAAAAAAAAACTGGTGTAAGATCGATAATGGGCTCGTGATAACGATTGTAACGGTTAAGTTGTTTTAAGTGCCTGTGGTAATTAAGGTAGCCAGAGTTCCTAGGGAGAGTCAGAGGTAGGTTTTGCAACTCGCTCGTGATGCCCTTTGTGTTAAAAGAGTCCGTCGGGTACCACTTATGTATAGTCCGTTGTATTGTCCTACAAATTGCGCGGTACTTTATCCCGGTCCTACGCTCACTGCTGCTCTATCCCTTGCTACCCCTATTACCTACCACAATCGTATGTTTTCGTAGAGGAAATTTTTGTTCGTCTAATCAAAATGAAGCTACTCCCGGAAAATTTGCTTGATAGTAATCAAGTAAAAAAAAAAGTACTAGGGATCCCGGACTAGTACGCTTGTTTACCACTCAAGTACAAAAAAGAGAGTTTCGAAGTCAACAACAAAACGAATCACCTTCACTCACACACGTGTTTTACGAACACTTGTTAGTTATGTAACGTTTAATAACATCGTAAACACAAGTTGACTTGGCCAAGCATAATTACATATAACTGGAATCGACCGCTGCTGGTGTTTTAGACGAACACGGCATGCATCACTATACCACAGCGGTATCATATTATACAAGTACATAGTTGTATAGTAAACTGGTTAAAGCTATTGAGTATTATTTAATACTTATTCTATTACCATATGCACACTTACAAAACACGTTGATATTCGTGGGAACTATGAGTACTCCGAAGGTCTCTGACGCGCACACGCCGGATAGTGTAATTACGGACTACCTGCGTTCTCTTCCATTTATAATACGTGTAACTTTTTAAATTTAGAATTAACAAAATTAATTTTTCATATGTATGTATCTTCATTAAAAAAATTTATCCACCAACCTGCAGTGTAGCAGCGTTGTGGATTAAGCTCCGATACTTTTGCATAGAGAAAGAGATCCAGCACGGGTATATTACAGGATAAATCAATCAATCAATCTTTAAAAAAAGATTAACTTTTTACGTTTTTAAATAATAAAATTTACGGTCAAAAAGATTGTATCATACGCTATCTTTGTCTGGGTAGGAACCAACGAAAGAAAACAGAGAACCGGAATACATCCTCTTGATTTTGTATAAAGAGACTAAAAGCATGTATTATTGATGGTTGATAAATCTGATTATAAACGTCGTCCAACACATAAAATTTTACACGTTATGGTTCACCATCAAACTGCATTTTATTTGTCTGATATGTATATAATAACACGTGGTTCAATAAGTCCCGAGACTAAGTACTAAAAAAGGTCTTTTTTATAAAATTAATTTTTATTCATCAACATAGTCTCCTCCAAGAGCGATACAGTCCCTCCAACGCTTTTCTAACTTTTCTATCCCATGTGTGTAGAACGATTTGTCTTTGGCTTCAAAATAAGCCTCCGTTGCTGCGATAACTTCACTATTTGAGTCAAATTTCTTACCCTGAAGCATTTTTTTAAGGTCTGCAAACAGCCAGTAATTACTGGGGGCCAAGTCTGGCGAATAAGGGGGATGAGGAAGCAATTCGAAGCCCAATTCGTTAATTTTGGCCATCGTTCTCACGGACTTGTGACAAGGCGCGTTGTCCTGGTGAAACACCACTTTCTTTTTGTTCATGTGAGGTCGTTTATCCGCAATTTCGTACTTCAATCGCTCCAATAAGCACATGTAATAGTCACTATTTATATTTTGCCCCTTTTCAAGGTAGTCGATGAAAAGTATTCCATGCGCATCTCAAAATATAGACGCCATAACCTTACCGGCCGATTTCTGAGTCTTTGGACGCTTCGGGCGGCTTTCACCAGCCGCTCTCCACTCCCCTGCCTGCCGATTGGATTCCGGAGTGAAATGGTATATCCAGGTTTCATCCATTGTTACATACCGACGTAAAAAATCCTTTTTATTATGATTCATCAGCGCCAAACATCGCTCTGAATCATTGATACGTTGTTCCTTTTGATCAGTTGTAAGCAAACGCGGCACCCACTTAGAAAAAAGCTTTTTCATGGCCAAATTTTTATGTAAAATAGTGAAAACACTACCAGCTGAAATCTTCACTATCTCGGCTATCTCTCGCACTTTTACCTTCCGATCTTCCAATACGATTTTGAGGACTTGGTTAATATTTTGTTGAGTCACTGCTTCATTTGGATGACCTGAGCGTTCCTCATCATTGGTGTCCATGCGACCGCGTTTGAAGTCGGCATACCACCGACAAATGGTTGCTTTAGAGGGAGCTGATCCTGCATAACATTTTATAAGCCATTGCTGTGCTTCAACGGTATTTTTTCCCATTAAAAAACAATGTTTTATCAACACGCGAAACTCGTTTTTTTCCATTGTATCGAAATTACAACCGTAGCGTCACTTAAATGTTTCAAAATCAATAATTTTATTGTTCTATTTTTAAAAATTTGACACATATTCTTGTATTGATATCCAGTACTTTTTAAAAATCAAAAGAGTTTTTAATATATGCGCCATTTCCAGGTTAGTCTCGGGACTTATTGAACGATCTAGTATATTTACAACCTTTAGATCTAAAAGTTGCAAAAATTAAGGTGAAACAGGCCTTAATAGATGGTTTTACCACCTGCTGATGAAATCTATCAGAATATTATGCCCGCGATAAACTCAAAACAGCAAATAATCAACATTTAGAAGATCATCATCTAAATTTAGATGACCAAGAACGACATAGCTGAAAAGCAACAATAAATAGTTAAGTACTATTTTTCCGGAAACAGCAGCGGTATTACAGAGGTCCCCTCTATTACGTACTGTAAGCGTGTAGTATTCTTATAATTCATTCACAGACGCGCTCATCTATAGCTTATGTGATGAAATAATACTTACGCGTCGCGAGCGTAGACGTAACACAGACTAAAGAATTATTAGTAGAGCTTTAGTTGTAAATATCTTCTATCTAATTGAGAATTTACTGGAATTAGTGGTCGCCTAGAGGTCGAAATTCGGTGCATTCGACGATTGTATTTCCACTGTACATTATAAAAGGAGTAATGTATTAAATAGTTTTAATTAAACAAAACTCATATTAACATTGAGATTCGTCAGTTTCCTTATTCAACTCCAACAGTCTCAATTGAGGTAATGCATAGCAGGAAATTTCCTGCTCAAAATATAGAGCAACCCGACTGGGGTAGCACCTCGACCTTACAGAAGGTCACTGCTAAATAATACTACTTTCAAGCAGTGTAATGTTCCTGTTGGTGAGTAAGGTGACCAGAGCTTCTGGGGGAAATAGCGGATAGGGTCGGCAAAGCGCTTGTGATGCTTCTAGGCTACGGTCGCTTACCATAGGTGAGCCGTACGCTTGTTTGCCGATCAACTTATATAAAAAAAAGTAAAAGGAAATAAACTCGTAAATAATGACAATAACTAGTGGTCAAACAAAATAAAGGAAGTTTGGAACAATTGCTACACGCATTTTTTTTAAACAAGTGAAGGAAGGAATGACGATTGCGTGCGTAATTGTTATCAAAGAACTATGTCAGTTGTTAGTTTTGTAGTACGCGCTACAGATAAGAGCAACAATGAACTAGACTTATATAGGGTATTACTGGAAATGCTCGAACTCATTTCCTAGACAATTATTACAATTGTCTAGTACTTTTAATACGTGCTCTCTAGAGGAAGGTATTGTACTGTACCCACAGTTTGCAGTGACACTGTATTCCGACCCAAATATGCGGATTCGATACCCGCTCAATCGTCTTGTCGTCGTGTATTATATATATTTTTATAATGGAATGAAAATTTATGAAAAAAAATTAGACTAAATTATACATTTTTTTCCTTCTTTATTGTAAAATATGGTCTTAATTAGTTTGACCTAGTTTTTGTGGAATTATCTCAAGTATTTCTCAAATATATTTCAGTCAACTTGAAATATCACTTTAATAATGAAATTAATCGCATGGCGTGTCTGTCGCCAAGCGTTCCTTACTCGTATATTCTGCTCTCGAGATTACGATGAGGTGCCAAATTATTATCAATTTCAGTAACGATATAAATGAAGATAAACGCTTCGTTGGATTTCATTGAACCGATATATGAATTGATCATAATAATTTTTCATTTTTTTCCTCAATTTAGACCAATTTTTGTTACATTTTTTGGCCATTATACTTTTTTGAATTTTCAGACATTCGTATGAATTCCATATTTTTATCAGATTACAAGAGCATGCCAATCTAGATTAGGTAATGGTTATCAAAGCGATAGGAAGTAAATACATATTTATTGTACCCTGGGCTCTTTATAACCGCTGAGTGGTATCATTCTGATACGGATATTATTTGAGGGATGTGGATACATTTGATAATATTGTCGTTAATGTTTTATGAGATGCGAAGGTTTGACTACCAATAGCAATTGTTTTGTTGGTTAAAAAGTCTTATATACCTTTAAAAATTAGTTACAGATATAGCTGTATAATAAATTAATAACATTTTTGGTATCGGACAATTATTCTAATTTCATTTCTAATTGGACATGAATTCTAGTTTCAAGCTTCTCCTCTTTCATGATCACCAAACGTTCCTTACTCACATCGTTTACAGGTACAAGATTTTTCTTGTTCAAATGCCTTTTATCAAGTGTCACGGCTCTCAAATTTTCCTACAGTTCTGTTGCCGTAGCTACATTTATCAGTCCAGTGCACTCTTACCAATAATTGGGATGAATGCCAAAATTTTGTTTAGTGGGATTTGAGGTGCGCTTGAATCAATATGGTGTGATCAAATTGTAATATTGTATATAAAATTTTCCAAGATAACTTCATGAATAAATCTCACATTAGTATGTTAATCGATTTCTTTTGCGCTTGTTAACTGTATGTGGCATATTTTTATACATAACGATATGTTATATAGATGTATATATTTGAAACAATAATATATGATGAAATTTGAACCTTTTTATTTGATCTAGATAGATTTGACATTGAATAGTCAAAATGAGAGTTAGAAAAACCAACTTTAGGGATAAACAGCGAATGAATCAATTATTAATCAATCAAGAAGCAGTATTAGTAATGGTTAGTAATGTTTTGATGATTTGAATAATAAACCTCCTCTAGTACAACTAATTGAATAGACTGTTTTTAGACTTACTCAAAATATTATTCTCAGTCGTCTCGTTGTACTAAGGGCTAAATATAAACTACTCAAAACAAAATAGGGCCCACCCGAGCTTATCTCGATGTTTTGAATACTCGTAATTTTTAAAGCACGTATTGGCGTAGCCTAGCATTCCGTTGGATTGTTGACATGTTTACGAAGCTTTATCGATGTTTTAATCATTCTGTTTAATATTATTCTCAAGTGGGGAGCCAAAAAAAGTTAAGTGCTCCAAAATCACCCTTTTCTCAAATTCTCAATCACTTGTGTTCATAGTCTCATTCTGAATGCTACTATTGCACATCGTTATTTTTTAAATTTTACATTGAATTTTGTAACATTATTCGTGATTATGCCTGGGTCTCGCGTTCATATGGATGTGGGAACGGCAGCACGAGCGGTGGCTATGATCCAGGAGGGAAATTCTCAGAGATCAGTGGCAATACAGATTGTTGTGTCACATCGAGCTATCCGGAATGCTTGGGGTCATTATCAAGAGACTGGTAGTGTTGCTAGAAGACGCGGAACAGGAAGAGCTCGGGCTAGAACAGCTCAAGAGGACCGGTATATCAGATTGACCGCACGTCGGCAGCGGAAAATAACCGCCCGTGCCTTACAAAATCAACTGCGGCAATCTACTGGCATGCGGGTGAGTGATCAAACCATTCGGAATTGACTTCATGAAGATGGCCAAAGATAAAGAACACGCGCTGTACGACTGAAATTGGCAAGTGCCCATCGTGCAGAACGATTAAGGTTTGCTCGCAACCACTCAAACTGGTCTATGGATAACTGGAAGACAGTACTGTTTACTGACGAAACTAAGGTGAAATTTTTAAGTGCCGATCGTCGAGTGCGCGTATGGAGAAGGGAAGGCGAACGTTTTTCTGAACCCTGTGTCCCCGGAACAGACCGATTTGGAGGTCCGAGCGTCATGCTGTGGGGCGAAATAAGCCTACAAGACAAAACCGAGCCGGTAATTTTGGATGAAGGTACCGTGACTGCTGCTAGCGACATCAAACGTGTAATCCGGCCTCACGTGATCCCATTTGCACAAAGAATAGGTGAAAACTTCGGGTTGATGGAAGATAATGCCCGCCCGCATACAGCCCGCATCGCTCAAAGAGCACTCTCTGATGCCAATATTAGACTTCAGCCGTGGCCAGCCATGAGCCCCGACCTTAATCCGATAGAACATCTGTGGGATCAATTAAAAAGAAGCCTCAAGGCAAATTATAGCAACGTCCACAGCCGACAAGACCTCATAAATGCTCTTAAAGTCTGTTGGGACCAATTGCCTAAAGAAAACATAACCCGCTTGATTGAAAGTGTCCCAGAAAGGCTCAGAGTATGCATACGGTGTAGAGGGGGCCCTACACGCTAATAATAAAAAATTAACCGGTATTTTTTAAGAATAAAGGCTATGTTGAAACTTTTGTCTTGTTGCTTATTTTTGCAAATTTTCTCTAAAACCGTTAATGTTGCATAATTTGCATAAAATTGCTAATTTTTGGCCAAGTACACGTTAAAAAAATTCCATACACCTTGTTCATACATACTCATTCATAAAAAGATAAAAAAAGTAAAAAGTGTTTACACCACAGCAAAAAAACAGGGTGGGCCCTATTTTGTTTTGAGTAGTTTAGTTTCACGTTTTAACGTTAATCAAAACAATTTAAATACATAATCCCGTGATGACAACATTGTCTTATTGCTGCTGACATTTTCAACAGATTTTTTTAGATATTGGTTTTTCTAAAAAGGAGAGAAAGGATAGGAGCTTCGTTTGTATCTTTCCGATTGTTGCCTTAGATCTCGGTCACATACCTATAAACCAATAATGAAAATTCTTTTTTGGCAGGGTAATTTTTCGTTGTCTCCATTAAATTTAAGGGATAAACATTTTTAGGCTTAATTTTTCATTGTTTAAAAAAAAATTTTGAAACTTAGTTTTTTTTTTCTTAATGTAGCCATATAAAATATTTCTTCAAGACTATTGTTGGTAATATTGGCACTGGTAAGAATAATAGAGCACGTAGCATTCGGACCACGTTCAGCTACCCGTTTTCGTTGGCACGTCACGCGTGCAAGACCTAATAACAGACGTTTAATTTCTTCGAGGAGCGAGGTCGACATATTGACGTCCATATTTGTACGGCAATGTTGATTACAATACTATATTTATATTAAAATGGCTTCTAAAACAATTATACCTATTCTTCTTATTCGATGATTGAATGGAAATTTCAATTACTTACCCTAAAATTACGACTGTAGATAAAAACTTTTTTTTTTGTTTTTTTTTTACCTTGTCCTGACAGTGATGCACTCAAAAAAGAAAAAAAGAATTTTGCAATAAGGTGCAGTCGGTGGCAAGTTATGTGCATACATTTCAATAATTCTTTTTTGTTTATACGTATATAAATTACTTGCAAGTTTTGATCGATTCAGTTTGACGTAAGAGTTCAGTTTGGGTGTTCAGCCTAGTACTCCTCGTCCTTGACCTTGCTCGTAGTAAAGAAACAATCAACCAACCCATAAGTCCACACCTTCTCCTATATGAGGACCTATATTTTCATTTTCCATTGCAGGTTCTTTCAATTCGGTTAATATAGAAGGTATTATTTATCATTGTTATAGCAATTGTTTATTTTTGCCTTCTTTCACAAAAAAAATATTTAAGTTACAATTCTGTGCACCGGAATGCACCGATTAATTTAAGCAAAGTTGTCAATCAAACGGTAACTCAGGTAAATCATTCTTCATATCGCGTTTTCTTTACTTTTTCTCCGCATGAGACTAAATGAGATAGGATTTGAGACGATCTTATTGAGAACAAATTTCCAACCTATTCTATTCAGATCAAATTTTCAACCTATTTTTGTTAATGGAAATTATAAATTATAAATATAATTATTGGGTAGAATATTTGGGTTGTCTGGAAGAAATGGCTAAATAACCATAAGTCCGCCCATTGTACTTCACAGTCTGTAAATGGTATTTGTAGTTGTGATGTACAATAAAGTATAAATAATAATATAAATAATAATTCTTTGTTATAAACATGTAAGAAACACGAAAGTTGTACAACTCGTAGATTTCAAGAATTCGGGACAGGTTTTTGAGTTAGTATACGCTATGTTTAAGAACTATCTAAATCCGTCCTAGTCAAATCAAAAATTAGATAATATTTCACATTGTAATATCTCTTAAAGCCTAGCGTCGACTACATCAGAAGCGCGTCGAATCGAAGCGAATCGCATTTATTCCTGTGCGTCTATCTGTGACGCGTCGAATCGAATTGTTCATTCGTCTCGAACTCTTCATGAAATTAAGACGTGTTTGCATCATGGACAGCTCAGATGAAGAGATGTTTTTATTTCAAATACTTTTTGATAAAGAAGAGGAGAATACGTAACGAGTAGCCGTATTCGAAATTCGAGAGAAATTAAACAGATTTTTTTTTTGTCTAATGCAGGCTCCGTTCCATGGAAAACAAATATTCCCAGGAGAGGATTCCAGCATCATAGTTTGTAAAAAATATGAAGGTTATATATATACTAGCTCTGCTCGCGACTGTTATTGTTCAGTTCGCAGTTATAAAAACAAAATCTAAAATAAAAGTATCCTAAGTTACACCTTATTACATCAGCTATCTGCCAGTGAAAGTTCCGTCAAAATCGGTCCAGCCGTTTCAGAGATTAGCCGGAACAAACAGACAGACAGACAGACAAACAAAAATCGTAAAAAATGTTATTTTGGTATCTATATAAATACCGTGTATAGATCCACATGCATTTAATAAAAAGCGTTTATTTTAATATTAAAAACAGACACTATAATTTTATTTATTAGTAGATATATATAGATATATAAGATACATATATATATAAGGATATATAAGGAAGGAATATTATCTTGTTGAATGTGTGTTATTGTATGACAGTGTATTATTTCTCTTACAATAATATATCTCTCATAATAATTATGTTACTGTTTGGCACTAAAAATTTTAAAAAGAAATAGGTAGGTATATTATCATCTTTATATTTTATGCTTTATTTTCTTTTCTGAGTTATTGCTAATGTTTGATCAAGTTTTCTTCTATAACAGGATACCTATTTGCATGTCGTGTTTGCTTTAATATGGTTATACATGGAAGTGTAGTCAATAATAAAATTAATATTGTAAATTGTAATGTACCATAAATGTAACAACTGCTAGCAAACCTTTATAATTAAATAAATAAATATAAATAGGTAAATATTTTCACTAATAATAAAACAAAACTCCCGAGTTTCATTCATAGTTCTCCCGTTTTCTTCCCATATATTCATCCGACGCAGGTCATCGTGAATTCGTGATAATGTCGATCTTCGTGATTAAACAATTCTGTATATTGTTGGACCAGTGATATTAATAATTCTTCATTCATTTTTGTTGAAGCTAGGATTTTTATAAGTTTTTAAACGTATTAAAACTTGATACTAATAATTAAAAATACGTTGGCGAGCATCCGCTTCTCCGCGTCGACTGGGCAGTGTTGCCAACTCTTGAAAAAACTTTTTCCTAAATCCTTTAATAAAAGCCCCTAAATTAAAAACAAAATCCCTTAAACCTAACCTAACCTAATTGAAGTTATTTAAAAAAAAGACATATTTATTTTTATTAATTTTTTATTTTTCAAAGGATTTTAAAATAGAAAACCAATTATTTTGTATACTTTGCTTTTGTATGTTTATTATTTATAATTTTGTTTCTATGTTATTTTTAATAATTTTTTATATTAAAGTATATTACGTTCTGACGATTAAAATTCCCAAAGAAATACCCTAAAAAATGTCTCCCCTAAAACTTTCCCGCTATTTACAAAATATCCCTGAATTTAGGGGAAAATCCTTAAAGTTGCCAACACTGCGACTGGAGAGTGGGGCGCGCCGAATCGAACGAAGAAAGTCGCTTGTCGAGCGACTACCTCGGTCGATTCGATTCGGCGCGCCGCGGCGCGTCGCTAATGGACGCAGTTTCATAGAAAATGTATAGTGGGCGACTTTTTGCGATTCGATTCGACTCTGCTCGGCAGCTAGTAGACGCGGGCTTAAGAGTCGTGCGACTCCCTCGGTCGATTCGATTCGGCGCGCCGCGGCGCGTCGCTAATGGACGCAGTTTCATAGAAAATGTATAGTAGGCGACTTTTTGCGATTCGATTCGACTCTGCTCGGCGAGCCTAATGGACGCGGGCCTTAATACATGCCCACAAAACTATGCTTCGCCGAAGTTGCAATAAAGAGTGGATCACGTAAGATATCTCAATTTCTAATTCTATCTACTTAGTTATAATGTACTGAACATCTCTAGAAACTAACAGCGACTGTTTTTATCCATTTGATTGTTTTTTTTTAACCGACTTCCAAAAAAGGTGGAGGTTCTCAATTCGATTGTATTTTTTTATGTATGTTAGATCAGAACTTTTGACTGGGTGGACCGATTTCGATGAATTTTGTTTTAATTTAAAGGTGTTGCGTGTCATGTGGTCCAATTGAGATCTGATAAGTACTTTTAGAGTTTTATCTATTAATGCGTATTTACTTGACTACTTTTTCGTCGACCTACGTTGTATTAAACTGCATAACTTTTCACTGAGTTTATCGATTTTGATGATTCTTACTTTAATCGAAAGCTAATTTTAAATAGTAACAAACTTTCACATTTAAGAGTAGGTATAACATTGGTAGGGTGTAACGAATGTTTAATAACTATACGTTTCGTTTGTTTATTAATAGTAAGGCTAATATTTAACTAATTAATTACCTTTCAACATTGTCTTCATGAATACAATAGAAACGACCACGTGTCCGATGAAAATTAAGGGCGTGACCGACGGACGTGTGGAAAATTAATATACTGACTTCAACTTAGTATCAACACGCTCCCTACGCGTGGATGTATTTTTAATATAATTTAACGTAACATATCAGTTCAGCCTGTAATATCCCACTGTTGGGCATAGGCCTCTTCCCCATGTAGCAGAAGGATCGGAGCTTAATCCACCACGCTGCTCCAATGCGGGTTAAACGTAACATATACTGACAACTAAATCGTACAAACTGACCACTATATCGCAACGTGATCGGACAAGGTGTATTCAACGTGCTATAAACCAGGCGGTCACCCATCCAAGTACTGACACTTGACGCGTTGCCGCGTCACCTTTCGCTCAAATTTTACTCCTCATGCGTCTAAAGAAGTTTCACTTCTTCACATTCGAACCTATTATTTGCTCAATAAAGAATATTTAAATAAACAAATAGTAACTTTTCTGAACATAGCAATCGGGCTTTATTTTGTATATTTTATTAAATAAATCATTTATCCTACATTCATTTGAAAGATAGTTTCAGGTTATCGCATGTCATATCCAAGTTAAACTTTTTAATAATATCTCGGATTTTTATTAAAAATAATAATCAAAGAGTATATAACCACTACGTTTTAATAATAATGATTCTTGTCATTAACGATGTGTCAATATTGACAAACTTTTTATTAAAATATTTTGCAATCATTGCATCAGAAATTGATAAAGTAAATAATTGCTCTATTACATAAATACATAAGGTATATTTATTTTCGCAACTGACGAAAACAGCGTAATTTTTATTTCTGTAGGTACTACGTACTACGGTAGACCTACGGCGCCTAAACACCGACGATCGCGGGTTCGATTCCCGCTCGGAGTAGATATTTGTGTTTATACAAATATTTATTTCCGGTCTGGTTGTTAGTCCTTGTGGATCTCCCCACTGTGCCTTGGAGAGTACCTACGTTAAATTGGGTCCCGGTGTTATCATGTACACTTGATAGCGATCGTTACTCATAGTAGAGAATATATCCGCCAAACCGCGTTGGAGCAGCGTGGTGGATTAAGCTCTCATCCTTCTCCTACATGGGGATAGAGGCCTATGCCCAGCAGTGGGATTTTACAGGCTGAAGCGTAGGTATATTAAGAAAGTATATTACTTAAAAATGATTTTACTATATGAAAACTTTTAAGTACTGTAATAAAATTCGGCAAAGGCACAAAAAATTGAACTATCATCTATACAAATAAATAAAACTGGAGTGTCTGTTTGTAATATTAAAATAATCGCTTTTTACTAAATGCATATGGATTTATTTATACACGGCACATAAACCAAAATAACATTTTTTACCATTTTTATCTGTCTGTTTGTTCCGGCTAATCTCTGAAACGGCTGGACCGATTTTAACGGGACTTTCACTCGCAGATAGTTGTTGTAATAAGGAGTAACTTAGGCTACTTTTATAAAGTATAGTTTTTTTTTCGTCGTTCGTCATCTTACAAATAAATTTTTTAATTATTGTTCAAAGCGAAGCTACCACCGATTCGCAATGTATAGAAGAGCTTCTGCAGAGAAGAAACGGCAAGGAACTCCGCAGTTACTCTATATAAAAATAAACTGTGTTTTAATATAAAATTAGCAATATCTTGCATGATATCAGATCGATGTCGTTTTTGACGGTTAAGACTTTCAGTAAATTACTTTCAATTTGACACTGTGACCTCTGATACGTTCCAAGTTAAAGTAACATTCTCTCGCATATTATTTATCTTATCACTCTTATCGTCTTAATTATCGACGTCCCCATCGCAACCATTCAATTGATTATATAATTTCCTCGATAAGTTTTATCTTTGACTGTTCAATTCAAGTGTTTTGTTTGAATGGGATATTTTTACTTGACAAAGATATCTTTATATACGAAAATTCGAAAGAAATGATTGATATTTTATTGAAAAATTAAATTAAAATGTCAAATCAATTCACTCATAACGAGAAGGCCTCTAATGACGCAGGGTCAGATAACGTCGGACCTAGCGACCACCCAACATCTTTATTAAATTGACCTGACCTGATTTATATTTGTATTTCTTGGATTATTATTATTATTTATTTTTACGTAAATAAAAATCTTTTAAATGTTACACCTTAGATAGAGTAAATTGTTTTATAATTATAGAATCTGTATTATAAATAGTTGTTGATGCATCGACTTTCCAATAATAAATATCTTTTATGCAATTCGTATTATTATTTTTTTCAAATTATAGTTTAATTAATATTGAAGGATACGAAATATTTCTTATGTTATTTTAAAATTTTCTTTAAATTAATAATAATGACTTGTTGTTCATACTTGAACACTTCACAATTTAATTAACATAAGTACTGAACAGTTAAGTAATTACATATGCAAATGACGTGGAAATTAATTGAAAATGTAATAATCTACATCGAATACGCTTTATCAGCGTGAATATTAAGAATTCAATAGTATTATTGATGATTGTCTAGTGTTTTATAAAGTCAATATGTTATATTTGTTTCAGCTATCTGGTGTCGGGTGACGCGGACGGCAAATGCTATATCTGGGATTGGAAGACGACGAAGCTGTACAAGAAGTGGAAGGCTCACGACGGCGTGTGTATCACCGCGATGTGGCACCCCCACGAGCCTAGCCGCCTACTCACCGCCGGCTGGGACGGACTTATCAAATACTGGGATTAAATGACAAAACAGAATACTTGCAGCTGTTTTATTACCCCTACCAAACCACAAACCATAAATAACGACTCAAAATAAACTTTTTAATAATTCAACATTTCTTTTTATTTTATTTCTTTTAAAATACGTCGATCGGAATAAATATCGGTTTATACGCCTACGCGGCGACGGGGTACTTGACGGGCTCCTCGTATGCGATGTCCACCTTGTATTCCATGCTGCACTCGCGGCATGCGCCATTCACCACGAACTGATTAAAATCGATGTCGTTCTCGTGGAAGGAGTCGATGAGAGCTGTGATGAGGCCATCTATCATTTCGGGCGTGTGGTGCGGGCCGGGGGCGAACCGTAGGCGTTCTGTACCGCGCGCTACTGTTGGATAATTGATGGCCTGTACGTAGTGGCCGCGCCTCATGAGCGACGCAGCCACGCGTGCAACCTTATCCGCGCCCGTGATGGGCACGGGTACGATGTGGCTCACAGACGGCAACTGCGGCAGCCCCGCCACTAGCAGCGACAGCTTCAGGTAGCGTACGATGGCTTGGTGCTTCGCCCTCATACTCCGGCCCTCCTCGCCGGCCAGCAACCGTATCGCGGCCAGCGAGCCCGCCAACACGGGCGGAGGCAGCGCCGTCGTAAAGATGAACCCTGGAGCCAGCGATCGTATGGTGTCCACCAGCAGCGCCGACCCCGCGATGTAACCTCCGACGTTGCCGTACGCTTTCCCCAGAGTTCCAGATACGATGTCGATTAAATGCTCCACCCCCCTCTCCTCCCCTATCCCGGCTCCGTGCTTCCCGTATAGACCCACGGCGTGGACTTCGTCGACGAACGTCAGGGCTCCGTATTCGTGAGCTATGTTACACATTTCTTCTAAGGGACAAATAGCTCCACTCATGGAGTGGACAGTCTCAAAAACGACTAGTTTCGGTACACCAGCTGGGGATGCGGCTAGCAACTCTCTCAAGTGGCTCGGGTCATTATGTCTAAAGATATGCTTTGGTGCTCGGCTGTTTCTTATTCCCTGTATCATAGATGCGTGATTGCCCGCATCCGAGTACACTATGCAGCCGGGCAATATTTTTGCTAAAGTAGAGAGGGTCGCGTCGTTGGCGACAAAGCAGGAACTAAATATTAAAGCGGCGGGTTTTTTGTGGAGTTTGGCTATTTCAGATTCGAGTTTTTCAGTCATTTGCGAGTTACCGGCGATATTGCGGGTACCGCCTGCTCCCGTCCCGTACGACTTGATGGCCGAGATCGCCGCGTCCTGCACGGAGGGGTGTCGCGAGGCGCCCAGGTAGTCGTTGGCGCACCACACAGTCACACGGCGGTTCTCGGCGCCTTCGAGCGCCTGAGGGTACATACCCTCGGCCGCCAGGCGGGAAACCTTCCTGAATATGCGATAGGAGTAATCCTTCTTCTTAGCATTGATCTGTTCACTGAAGAATTTGTCATACTGATACGTAGGAACATTCTCCACGATGTCCTCGGTCATCTCCTTCGGTGCCTCGGAGACGATCGAGTTCTCCTGAATGAAAGGGCATTTCGTTTCGTCGACGCCGAGAGTACGAAAGCCACGGGTAAGTATTGGACACAAGTTACCGTACTGTTTCATCAGTACGCTGCCATAATTTCGCACGAATGCTTGATTCATTGAACCCAAGAAAGGACAAGGCATTTTATGTAATCGATGACACTTGTAACACTTACGACACAAGCAACAACTTTACAACTGTGTTTAATAAACACTGTTTATACAATACTTCGATCCTTTCTACGTTCACGTTGGCTCCCACTGTAGCCGAACGTCTCGCAGGGGCTTAGATTGCAACTGACGGCTCAAAACACGGCAGCCTTCATTTATAAAGTCTGTGTCGTCATATCGATTAAGTTTCAGTAAATGGTTATGTGCTACTACTCCACGTACAATTTTTATTTTGATTTCCAAAAGGAGAATGTTGCCAAATTATCAAGCTGTCAATTTTAATTTTAAATGTTACCAGTAAAAAATAAATATTGCCTACAGTAAAAATATCGTATAAACTTCTTTTTTTTTTAAATAAGAAAAAGTATCAATATATTTTTTTAATCAGTTTATTTGAAATGAACTTACTGACTCTATATTCTTATAGATTTCTAAATTGTTTTAACTATTATTTAAGTCGTTATAAATATTTGAAAATATGTTAAAAATGGTTAAAATTAATATTTGTTATAGATACCTAAAATAAAATTGAGATGACAAACAACAGCCATACTCATAAGTTATACATTATTTCATTATTTTCGGTCAAGAAATCACTTCTTTACCAAGTGAGGTAAAACATAAACTGGCCAATGTTCTCACACCATTATTATAATCTTTTACAAATACCGTAACAACTACATAAGTAGTTATAGTGTATTATACATATTATATTATTAGCAATAATATGAATAAGTGTGTCCTATTGTCCACTCTTATTAGATAAATAAAAATGTTTAATTTAAATATACATTAACAAATCATTCCAACAGTTTTAGTTTCAGGAAATTTAGTTCACAAACTTAAAAATCAATTAAGTTATTTGAGCCTCACGTGCCTTTATTAATGGACGAAACCAACATAGTTGATGGCTTGAGTCTTTCTATTTTGAGCGAGTCAAAGTCATGTCAAAGCCTCAAAGGCAAAATATGGGCAAAATAAACTTCACCAATCACCACTGCATTGCAACTTGCAAGTGTCACTGTCATTCAAATCAAAATTGTCTATGGGAATTGGGATTGAATAAATGTGTAAATTGTAAAAAACCAAACAATAGCAGTAAAATAAGTGTCAAAATTATTATTTAAAAAAATTGAAACGATGTTTTCGTTAAATAATAACTTAGAATTGAGGAGAGTGACTATATCGAGTTTAGTGACATGCATTTACTTGCCCAGTATCGTGACTGTTATTTCATATAAAGGATTATTATATTCAGTTGGAAATGCCTCGTCTTTGTACGTTTTAGTCCTTATATTTGTCGCGGAATTAATGAAATCCTTCTATCTGAACTCTAATAATGATATTCATGTCAAGAAAAAGGCTAGCAAGAGCCGTGCCGGTGAAATTGTAAAATCTTTTATTTTCTTATTGGGAGTAAAGTTTAGCTTCTTTGTAGGAATCATTTTGTTCGGAGCTCCTGTTTTAGATTATCACGAAGAAACTCTAATATTGTCATGTTTATTAACATTACTGACTGTATTTCCTTTGCTCGCTCATACTGGAATGGAATTAGCGATTCAGTTACTGTTCGGTGTGAAAAAGTTCTCCAGAGACACTATAATAGCCATGTTAGTGAACAATGCGTTATTAACAGTGTGTGGGGCATGGCTCGGTGCAGTTGTCATCCCACTAGACTGGAACACACCCTGGCAGCAATGGCCCATTCCGTGTTACCTTGGAGCGATCGGTGGCTATCTTCTATCTAATGTTCTGACCGTGACTAAAGTTACTTTGATGTCTGCAGCTAATAAATATCCTGTACTAAATATAATAGTGACTATGATGAATAGACTACATATTTCTAAGTAATTTTATATAAGATTTAAATTATTGTTGCATTTTGTTATTAATATATTTAATAGACACACAAAGTATTTGTAGATTAATAAATGGTTTTTATAATTGTAATTTTTGTTTTACATTTATCATGTATTGATATTTACTCTGAAGATGATAATATGAACTGAATAAAGATAGCTTTTTATTGTCAAATTACGGGGGCAAAAGCCTCCAGTTATAGGGTAGGCTTCGGGTGTTGCAAGTGTCTAAAAACTAAGGTATAGGTACAGCTTACCATCAGGTGGACCATAGCCTTTTTATCTAACCTAGTCGTATAAAAATTAAAATGATTTCAAGAGATCTATGACATCAATGAGTATTGTCTTAATAGTCTGAACGTCCAATTTACGTATTAATTTAAAATCTAAGACAACTAATATTAAATAAATAATTACTAAGTAATAAAAAACACATTATGACTAAGTAATTAAAAACATACTATTAAATGAAAATTGATAGTATTTAGTTAGACTAGATTTATAGATTTAATATATTTAGGGCCTTTTGCACCAGTTGTGGACAAAGTTTATCCTGTGAATGTGGTACGAAATCCCACTGCAAATTAGTGCATGCATCGAGGTTTCGCTAAAAACCAAATTGTTATGTATATTTATGATTAGGAGAATATATATTGACTAGGTTGCATATCAAAATGTGGCTGCTAGTATTTTTAATTAAATACGTATTTTTTAACAAAAATCAATAAACTAAAATTAAAAAATTTTTAATTTGGTTTTTAGCAAAACCTCGATGCATGCACTAATTTGCACTGGGATTTAAACCATAAGTTACGATTAGACTTTAACAGCAGGAGATAGAATAGGGCATTAGGACCTATTTCACTTCATTTAATAATACTCTACTAGTTTTAAAATCATATGTGCGAATATATTGGAAATATCTCGTAAGTACTGTGATATTCGATGCCAAAAAGAATAATACATCAAAAACTTGAACTGTCGAAAAGCAGTTATCCATAATTCGTGAAATAAGCCCTTAGTGTGTATTAATTTCAAATTTGTATCAACAAATAAGGCACACAGATTTGTAACATTACCTATATCATTTACTAGCCGACCCGTGCCCACTTCGTTGGGCGTTATAATCCATTTCACATAAGAAGGGTACGGTGAAATTTGATATGTTCCAATACACTCTCACTATTTTCAGCAAATCAGATAAATATAAATGTTTTAAAATCACCAATTAATTTCTAAGGCAAATAATAATGCTTGATTAGATTGAATTGTTGACACGGCACGTCAGAGGGCGCAGGTTCAAATCCTGCTGATTTAAAATCTTTATATATTTTTATCTTTTTCCTTTTATCTTGTCACTCCTGAATAGTGTAGCTTTCTGTTAGCGAAAGAATTTTCATGATCGGATCAGTATTTGCGAAGATTACACCGTATATACAAACAAAGTTATAAACTTTACCTCTTTATAATATTAGTATAGATGACGACGCGTTGGCGCAACGTTCACAGCACTGGTTAGTGGCTATTGTGTTGGCGGTTGCGGGTTCAATCCCCGCACATGATAAATATTTGTACTGGACATACAGATGTTTGCCCTGGTCTGGGTGTTTGTGCAGTCCTTGTGGGTCTCCCCGTGCCGTGCCTCGGAGAGCACGTTAAGCCGTCGGTCGCGATTGTTACCATGTACACCTGATAGCGATCGTCGTGTACTCAAAGTAGGGAATATATCCGCCAACCCGCATGTTGGTGGATTAAGCTCTGACCCTTCTCCTACATGGGGAAAGAGGTCTATGCCCAGCAGTGGGATAGTACAGGCTGAAGCGAGTTATACATATGAATTACTTTATCCAATCATAGTTACTTTTATTGATAGAGCTACCATTGCACATTTGCTATAATTTTTTGAAAAAGTTGTTTATTATATACGTAATGTGAGCAATAAATTATTAAAATCATAGGAACAGTTGACCATTTGTGAATATTAAAGATATTTAACATTATTATCCTTGTTGTTAAAAATTCTCAATACTGGACATACTGAAATAAATTTGGAACTTAAAATGTCTGAGTACAAGTATATGTCCTTATAATTGAACTTGCTACTTGTATTTTGTATAAAGATAACAACTTCCTACACATATTACAATATGTACACCTGATAGCGATATCATGTCATCAGTTCAGCCTATTGCAGTCCACTGCTGGACATAGGCCTCCCCAAGTTCGCGTCAGACATCCCGGTTTGCCGCAATCGTCATCCAGCCTACACCGACAATCTTACGAAGATCGTCGGTCCGACGGGCCGGAGGACGTCCCACACTGCGTTTGCCAAGACGCGGTCTCCACTCCAGGACACGTCTGCTCCAACGGCCATCGGTTCTGCGACATAGATGACCAGCCCACTACCACTTCAACTTGCTAATTCTGTGGGCTATGTCGGTTAGTTTCGTTCTCTCGCGGATTGTCTCGTTTCTAACTCTATCTTTGAGAGAAACCCCAAGCATAGCCCGTTCCATTACGCGCTGAGCGACTTTAAACTTGTGGACCAGTCCCTTCGTCAGTGTCCATGTCTCGGCTCCGTATGTCAACACAGGCAGGACGCATTGCTTGAAAACTTTTGTCTTTAAGGATTGCGGAATCTTCGAAGTGAAGACTCGACGTAGCCTGCCAAACGCCGCCCAGCCCAACCGAATCCTCCTATCAGCTTCCTTCTCGAAGTTGTTTCGGCCCAGTTGAATGGTGTGGCCAAGGTATAGACATAATCCTGAACAACTTCGAGAAGGATACCGTCAACCGATACCGGTCTAGGTATGACTTGGTTGTTAAACATAATTTTCGTCTTGTCCAAGTTTATACCGAGATCGACTCGTCGGGAGGACTCGTTTAGGCCGGTCAGCATTTGGCCTAGCTCATCCAACGTCTTCGCAAAGATGACGATATCGTCGGCAAAACGAAGGGGAGAGATGTATAACTACCTATAACTATGATATCATGTAAAACTGCATTATATAAAAGCATCAAGCTTGTTTTAAGTTAGGATTCAGTTTCAATAATTTATTTTAGCACCAATAATAATTATAACCAATGATCATCACTAATCATCATAATATTCACAAGTAAACAGAATTGCCATTATATTTTATAAGGCACTTTAAGGTATGGTTGATTCATGGTTTGGGTTCCAGAACTTCCAGAAAGACATTACTTTATCGTGTCATACGTACAAAAAAAGTATAGATATACTGGTTATGTCAACTTTAAACTACCAAAAATATAGACGAATCAAAACACAATAAAACCGGACATTATAATATAACTACCGGTATTACAATATATATATATATATATATATATATATATATATATATATATATATATATATATATATATATATATATATATATATAAGTACTTATCATGGTTCACGCAACAGCAAAGGTTGGCCTATGACAATTTTTTATGGTATAGGTACTTAAAATAACTGCCATAAATGGTATCATAATTTACGACGGAAATAACACGTTTCGAGTATCTTCCACCCAGGGGCGTAGCTACCGCCGTATCAGCCGTATCAATGATACGGGGCCCCCGGGCTACAGGGGCCCCCAACGTGTATAAGCACGATGTTACTTAATTTCATGCTTCCCGGGAAAAAGCATATTAAAAAAAAGATCCGAGTTATTAGATATTAGAATCCGAGTAAAGCGTGCGCCCAAAAGTTGGCAACACAACTACATCTGCAGTGAGTGACTTAAACGGGGGAAATCCCGCAATAACTATGAAAAGAAAAAGTAGACAGAAAAAAGAGGAGGTTATAAAAAATATTCCCAAAATTTCTTCATTTTTTCAGCAGTCAGCTTCTGTGAGTGATTTAGATTGCAATGCATTGGCGTAACTACCGCCGTATCAGACGTATCAATGGTATAGGGGCCCCGGGCTACAGAGGCCCCCTTTTTTATGTAACTAGGTTGGCAAACAAGCGTACGGCTCACCTGATGGTAAGACCGTAGCCTATAGACGCCTACAACACCAGAAGCATCGCAAGCGCGTTGCCGACCCTATCACCGATTCCCCCCAGGAGCTCTGGTCACCTTACTCACCAACAGGAACACAATACTGCTTGAAAACAGTATTACTTAGCTGTGGTCTTCTGTAAGGTCGAGGTACTACCCCAGTCGGGCTGCTCCATATTTTGAGCAGGAATTTTCCTGCTGTGCCCTACCTCAGTAACGTGTGTAAGCAAAATTAGTAAAATGTTTGTAGTAAAAACACAAAATTACTGTCATACGTGCCTATAAAGTTTTCACTTCAGAAATGACAAAAGTAAAAAAAAAGGAATTCCCTTTTTCACAGGTTAAGCGTGCACCCAAAAGTTAGCAACATCCTACATCGGTTATTGCGGGATTCAGTTAATCTTCATGAACAATTGCTCTGAAAACATGCCTAAAATCCGAAATTCAAAAAATTCATTCTATTAAGGAACTCATGGAATTGTTGCTGATAAAATTCAATAGCCTTGCATCCAGTTTTAGGTTTAGTAATTACATCATGCTTTCTATTCTTGACCCTTCCTTTCAGTTATAACCGCAACAGCTGAAAGAAGTTTTTCAAAACTAAAGTGATAAAAAATTACCTAAGGACTTCGACGGGACATGAACGGCTATCGGACTTGTCACTATTGTCTACTCTAGGAGGAAGTGATAACTTATAGTAAATAAATATTTATTTTAATTTAATGCAAGCATTTTTGTTTATTTTGTGAGAAATCGTTACCCTTCATTTGGGCCCCCCAACTAATTTTGATACAGGGCCCCTCCAAGGCACGCTACGCCACTGCTTCCACCCACCTCATAGCTGGTGTAATAATATCTCACCTCACTCACGCCGACCCAATACCAAATGATAACCAAAAAAAAAGTGAAATCATAACCCATTTATATTTACTTTGACAACAGACTAAAATCTACTATCTATCCCTTATCTAATCGTTGTGAAGTCGATTCATATTTTTAGACGAAACGATAGAATATATTTTTTAAATTTCGTTTATTTACTTAATTACTTTTAGATATACTATACCACTCATTACACGCTTGTAAGCACCTATACCTATTTGTGATAGGCGTATACCTACTGCTTAGGTGTGTCAGCCGCCACACAGAAACAGTACGCAAGTTAAACCTAAAAAATTCAAACTACCTATGTATATAATTAGAATTAATTTCGCAAAATGGTTAAATGTTACAAATGTTACAAAATTATTAAAAAAAAGAGCCAGGCATTTACTGTTAGGCGTGTAGTAAATGGATACACGGTTACAGTACCGATCTTACAAATGAACAGCTAAACGTTATGGTCATGATGGACTACAGTTGATTGGAATTGCAAAGTTTGTAGCGGTTCAAACAGACACTTATATGAGTCCAAAAATGAATATGTCGCTGTCACAAAAAAAAACCACGTGATTAAAAAAATTATACTTATATTGTTAATGAGGGTATAGGTACCTACCAACATAAACAAAAACCATCACAATAAAGTTCTTGTGACAAAAACAGTGTACCTACCAGTGTCTATATCAGTCGGCTGTTATACCTAAAATACAGCCACTCTCCGTGTGTGTGTTAAAATATATACACACGGTCTCGGTACTTTATTATGGCAATAATTAAAACTAAAATTACTAAGTATTTTGCTCATTCCAAACCCTAATCAGTTCCTTGGGATCATCGTAGCCGTGAGACGCTATCACATCTCGATAACCGTCATAACTATACTTCTTCTTATAGAAATGAAAGTCCGGAGAATGGGTAGGTTCTAAGCCTATCTTCTTCGCGATAATACCCAAGTATATATCGTCGAAACGGAAATGCTTCACGAACAAACTTCCCGCGTACATCATCACCATACAACGATTCGAGACTACGTACGCGCCCGCGGTCACGTACGGCGGCCATCTATCATACGGATACTCATCCAGTGATACGTGCCATTTACTCGCAAGAAATCTTTGAGGTGCCGAATTAAACACATATCCTGCTAAAAGAATCTTGCCAGTATCATTGTCTGAGATCATGGAATTCCTGTCACCCTTATCTAGAACATTCAGCTTAGTGAACGCATTCTTAACGTATTTCAATAGATTCGTGACAGATATGTACATATCGTCATCTGTAAATAAATAGTAATCCGCATTCGTACAGTGTTCGTAGAGCCAACGGAACGACATCATTGTTTTTATCGTGTTATTGAAGTAACTGTCGTGAAACTCCATATGAATGATGTCCTTGAATTCCGCCATTTCCTGATCAAGTCGTTCCTGTACTGGAGAATGGACATCTTCGCTACCTATGAAAAATAATACCCTTATTATTCTACCCGGTATTAAGTTTTCTTGGCCGTAAGTCTGTCTGATGGCATTTCGGTTTTCGAAATTATTTCTAGCTGTTTTGACGGCTATGAATAAGTCTAACTTTTCCAAGGTAGAACACTTTCTTGAGTTCGTTAAAAACCTGTACGGGTAAATATTGATAGGTTCCATTGATAGTCTTTTTTCAAGCATTACTTCCCTTACTAAAGGCTGAATGTTTATATTGAGTGGATAGCTGAATTCTTTCTCGAAACTCTTGGAAAAAATGTAGTCACCTAAACCACTGTAATGGTAAACAAATAAAACAACACACGCTAGCACAACGTATTCATATAAATGTCTTTTCCTCATCATTAGCCTCTCTCTCTTCAGATAGGTACGATCACGATTCAGATTCTCTTTCTCCATGTAGGAGGATTGGAGCTTGATTCACTACGCTCCTCCACTGCGGGTTGACCGACTACTATCACTTAATTATTTTCTGAAAATAAAATAAACAATGCATAGTTATTTGGAATAAAAATACATTGTTGATAGGTTAATAGTAATATATTATTTATTGTACAACAAAATACAAAACACAGTTATCGAAAAAAAAAAAAAAAAATTCGTGCGTACAAAGTACACATCTCAAAAGTGAAACTTCTTTGGCAAACTAATTTAAAAAAACTAATTCAAATAAAATAATTAAAAAAAGGAACGAATTAAAAAAAAAACTAATTGAAAAAAAAACAAAAACAAAAAGCCAACGTCACACCTATAACGTAGTAAAGTAATGGACTACACACCTTGGAATTTCATTATATATAGGTAATTATTTTGTTTGAATGGAATAATTGAAATCAATAACACTTTAATTTTAATAGAATGTCATACGTGCCACCATGTCATATTCGAGCGTTTCGACGCTTAATTTAAAAGACGATTGAAAAGCACATTAAATATTATTTAACAACATTTTTTATAAAAATAACATTTATTTAGTTTATCATAGACCTTTTTGAGTATTAAAATACCGTTTTGCAAAATTTAGTCATCAACCCGTACCTAATTTAGATTTGATACAGCTGTTTGGCAATTTTTAGAAACTTCCACTATAGTACGAACTACTAATGATGCTCGTGTATTATTGATCCAATTATTGTGATACGAAACATATTTTAATATAACGTGCATTGCCTAAAATCTAATCTCCTTTGGTGTGAAGCAACAAGATATCTTATCAAATATTATAGTCATGTTTGTTTGCTCTTGATGCGGGTACTAAATATACATCAGCTAAGCAGATTTTAAGACAAAACTCAAGCCAACATGCAAAACAATTATGAGTAAAAAACCTGTGTGGTTTTATGAAACCACGGTAAAAGTGAAACTTTTTTTTCACATTATAGACATTTAACTAGAAAATTTTGGAATAATATTCCATTAAGGATATAAAAATCGCTTTATCAATCTTACCGCGCGGCCGACAGTCACGCGACATGCAACACACACACGAAAAAGTTTGAGACGATGTAATAAAAGTTTCACTAAACAAAGAAACGCCTCACACTCAACGGCCCGCCCCACTAGGATTTTACTCCTGTGTCGGGAGTCGGGAAATACACACAATGCACAAGCACAAACGCCCAGACCCCGAAAAAGTCTCGTATATCCTAAATATTTACCATGAACGGGTAGCGACAGCACGTACGTCTCGTATTGAAAGAAAATGTACCTTTTCTAGAATACCAATTCCGTTATTCCCAAACTTAATACCAGAAACGCAAAGTACTCTTGTTTTCCGAAACCACGTGACAAATTTGCTCTGATGAACAAAACTCTATTTATAATAATTTTTGTTTGAAGAACTTTGCTATATTACAGCTACTGGTTGTTGATTTTTGTTTTCACAATTTTTGAAATAAAAACAATCATAATTAATATAATCTTAGTGAACACTGTTTATTAATTTATTCAGATTAATGCCATGAATAATTTCGCCAATGTCACGTAGAGTATAAAAGTTAGGTGCGGTTGATATGACGAGTAAAGCATCAACAGATGCTCTAAGAACGTAAAAATAATAAGTATTTTGTTGTTCACCCGTAACCTGAAACAAAATAAACATTTAAAGTAAAAATACATTCAGACATTTATAGTAGGTACTCTATGTATAGCTATATTAAATTAGAACATTAAGTTAAAACATTTACCAGATATATTTATAGTTGGAGAAGGATAAGGATCGGAGCTTAATCCACCACGCTCTCCTACATGTAGAAAGAGGCCTATGCCCACCAGAAAACATTCAATATTTACAGGACGGGAGATTTTTCGAGGAATTAGATCAAAGATAAAAAACAAGATAAACAAGAATAAAGTCACTCAATCAAACATTTCAGCCTATCGCAGTCCACTGCTAGACATAGGCCTCTACAAGTTCCCGCTAAAAATGGCGTGAACTCATGTGTGTTGCCCATAGTCACCACGCTGGGCAGGGCTGGCTTTGTCGCACCGAAGACGCTGCTGCCTGAGACATATAGAAGGAAGCTCCAGAGATCTCCCAGTTACTGCAACGACTGATTTATCTACTACATACGGTATGCCGATAACCAAGCCCATTATTATAACATTGTATGTCTTTACTTGAACATTTCTTGTACCGGATTTTGACATAAATCGCTGACGAAAACTTAGCCTTTATTTTATTTCCATCATTGATGATGGACTGCATTTTGTGCGTATGTAGGAATTGTCCAAATTTAATAGCTCGAATATTAGTTCGTAGGTACAAACTCAGCTTAGTCTGAGGCTTCTCGCGAGACGTGGACTAAAAAGGAATCTTTTTCATCATCTGAGTAGCTGTTAGGAGCCTTGGAGAGTGTTTGATGAGGAACATAATTAGTTTGAATAGATGAGATAGCGGTACAAGATGAACCACAGTACTCTTCGGGGAGGGGGGGCTCTACGCAAAAGCTACGGGTAGTCACCTGGGGGGGATAAACATTGTAAAAAATGGATAATGGGGTATGGCTCCGTCTTGTTCTGGGGTATACGAAGGACGATATAAATCCATCTTAGAAAAATAATATAAATTATATAAGTATAAAAAAATAATAAGCCAGTCTATAAACTAATAAAATTAAAACTGACCTAATATAGAATAAAAAACTTACCAAACTTTATAAATATAGATAACAATTATGAAAACCTATTACCAACTGTTCATTAACTTCACTTTACACAAATAAAAATAAAAATATTTATAATCGAGTTGCAGACACAAAAATCATTCGTACACGCGTGTTAGCCACAGATATCGCTATCGAAAACTAATATCAAATTGGGTTTTCTGTAAAAAAAGATAATAAAAAAGATATGCGTAAAAATTGAAACGTTTAGTCACGTTTAGTCAAATATTTTAGCAAGTTTTTTCCCAACTGTCAGTTACTTTGGTACCTACTCTGAGCAGCACGCGTCGTAAAGTACTTATTTGTTTAGATATTTGTTATCGTGTTGAAATTTAACAAAACTTTGAATTGATCATATCGTATCTCAGTTTGAACTATGGCTAAATTCGTATTTAAACACTAATCTTAGGTTTAATGCTAGACTGAGGAATTGCTTTAGATAATAACTAGCTTCTGCGCGCGACTTCGTCGGCGTGGACTCCGCTCCTATTGGTCTTAGCATGACGATACATAGCCTTTAGCCTTCCTCGATAAATGGGCTATCTAACAGTGAAAGAATTTTTCAAATCGGCCCAGTAGTTCCAGAGATTACCGCGTTCAAACAAACAAACAACCAAACAAACAAACTCTTCAGCTTTATATATTAGTATAGATATGTTGTCTATATGATAGGTATATACTTTAGCTCTTTACATGAAATAATGTAAAATAGTTATTCAGTTTTTCATGTTTCCAATTAGTTCTCTTAAGACGTAGATAAACAATTTACTTATAATATAAGATTTTTCATTAAAATAACGCAAGAATAATACATCGCATCGCATAATATGTACCTATATATATATATATATATTGCATTCCTCTTGTGGGCTTGAGATCAATCCACCAAACCTAAATGAGTTTTGTCGTCTAAGTAAAGGACCGCATTCACCCGTTCAGCCTGTAGCATCCCACTGTTGGGCATAGACCTTTTTTCCATCTAGAAGAAGGATTGGAGCTTAACCCACCACGCTGCTCCACTGCGGGTTGGTTGATATGTTCTCACTATGAGTAACTATCGCTATCAGGTATTTATGATGGCAACCGTGATCGACAGTTTACCGATAGCATCCTGAGCGGGTATCGAACCCGCAATCTGTAATCTCACGCTATGACTGACTTATATAACCAGTGCAGGAACAATTAATGTTCATACGAGTAGGTATATTTATGGATAGATTGTTGTTGTTGTTTGTTTAGTTGTGTGTTGTTGTTCCTTAAACTAGTGGCTGAAACTGTATGGGATAAATTATAGACATGGGAAAAGTTCCTGCTGAATTATTGAACATAAAATGGATAAGTTAAGCTTTCGCCAAATTAAATTGGATAATTGCAGTACCAACTAGTAAGGTTTGGTACAAAATAAGGAATTTTCTAAATGTTCAAAATGGGTGTCAATGACATAAGAATTCCCCTAAATTTTCCCCTTCAAATCATGAAAATAAAGTGATAGCACAGAACTCAATAGCTACATTTTTTTTTCAGTACTAGACTACCGACCCTGTGCGTTTTGCAAAATATTTTTTGCCTTTCATAGATATTTTATACTTACTTCAAAATAGAATATTTTATAGCAATATTTATTATTGGTGATTATGTACTTTTTTTTTTTTTTTTTTTTTTTTTTTTTTTTTTTTTTTTTTTTTTTTTTTTTTTTTTTTTTTTTATTAAATTATGGGCTTACTCTTGACCCCAGTCTAGCTCTAGGGCAGAGACGAGGTCGAAGATGGAGCGAGCTCGCCCAGAAGTAGCCTGTTCACTCGCGCTTTAAATAAACCCGGGTTATATGTACTCGGAAATACAGACGCCGGCAGGGAATTCCACTCCTTGGCTGTGCGCATTAAAAAAGATGATGCGAAGCGCTTTGTGCGTACGAAGGGTATATCAACCAGGTGGGGATGAAAGCCCGCGGTGCGTCTGTAAGTCCGATGGAAGAAAGGAGATGGGGGTATGAGCTCGTGCAGCTCCAGGGCACACTCTCCAAAGTACAACCTGTAGAAGACCGTGAGACTGGCAACTTTTCTTCGGTGAGCCAGAGTGTGAAGAGACTCCACCAAAATGGCGTTACCGATTAGCCGCTTGGCTCTGCGTTCCACTGAGTCCAGTGTGGCAAGTTGGTATTTAGCTGAGCCATCCCACAAGTGACTGCAATATTCCATGCACGATCGGACTTGAGCTTTATAGAGCGTTAGAAGCTGTCCAGGCGTGAAATATCGCTTAACCTTATTTAGGATGCCAAGCTTTCTGGCCGCTGTTTGTGCTTTGGACTCAATGTGATTGCCGAAGTTGAGGTTAGAACACAACTCCATGCCAAGGAGGTCGAGGGTATCGGACAAAGGGACAGGTGTACCTCGGAAAGTAGGGGTGAAGTTAAAGGGGTTCCGTTTGGTGGAGAACAAACAAGCCTGCGTTTTGGCGGCGTTAAACGTAACCAAGTTGCTATCACCCCATTGGGATACGTGCCCTAGTATTGCGTTCGTTTACGCCCTACTATTTGCTCTATATGTAATGCTATTCGACCTTCTCGAATAGAAAATAGTTAAAAAGATAGAAGTTATTGCAAGTAGAATGCTTAATCTAGTAACCTAATCAGGTAAAAATACATATTTTATTGAGAAAGTTTATAGCAGGAAATATCCTGCTCAAAATTTGAAGCAGCCCGCCTGGGTAAGTTCCTCGACCTTACAGAAGATCACAACTAAATAATACTGCTCTAAAGCAGTGTTGTGTTCATGTGGAAAGCTTGTGGTGTTGCAGGCGTCTATAGGCTACGGTAATCGCTAACAAGGTAAGTTGTATGCCTGTTTGCCGACTTACATATATGAAAAATTAAAAAAAAGATACTTAATATGATAAACTCTAGAAGACTACTATACTCCGGTCGCCGGCGCGTATCTTTTGTCTTTGTCGCTCGCGTATAAATATATTGCGGTTGCGCTCACACAATATGGGGTCACTTCACCTGTAGTGTTAGTAGACTAGCCAACCTTAAGATCTATATGAGGAGATATTTTTAAGTGTCGATATTTGATGTATATTAATATACTAGCGACCGGCCCCGGCTTCGCACGGTTGCAATGCAGATTCTAAATATAAAATAAATATTTGCCATGTAAGTGCAAAAAAAATGTGTTTCTTTACGACATCACATTAGAAACCTCTAAAACTATCAGTGTTCCTCTACTATATTACGCATGTATTATACATATGAATCTTCCTCTGGAATCACTCTATTTACTAAAGAAAACCGCATCAAAATCCGTTGCGTAGTTTTAAAGATCTAAGCATACAGATAGCGGGTAGCGACTTTGTTTTATACTATGCAGCGATTATAGAATGACAAATAAAATCCATCTCTAGTAAATTAATAACTTTATTTGTGTTCTTTAAATATTTACATACGCCTAATCTTTTTTTATAAAATATTAAACTTAACCATTATACAGCATCACATTGTTTAAATAACTTCTAAATTATTTTATAAAATACAATATTTGCTGAACCTTATAAAACTCGACAACAATACTTCGCTAAACAAGGAATAACAACAGTTAAACACACCTAAGGCTTTCTGGTAATTAGGAATTTTAATAGGTGTTCGTAAGTTTGAAGTGTATTAGTTCTTTATAAGATATCTAATGTTCTAACTCTGAAAAATAATTCAAATTATAATTTTTTTTTATAATTATATTTCATAATAGGTATATAAATCTTATTTATTATATAACGCGAAATGCTGATAATTATCACTCATTATTATAACTACAATCGTTTACAGAAATCTGGCACGTTCAGGGTGTTCGAGATTGCTATAAAAATATTTTTTTTGATTTTACAATAAAAAAACTTTTTTTGATTATCACTGACATAACTATTTATTATAAAAATACGTAACTACCGTCCTTTCATACAGCTCTTGGTAATTTCTGTGATTGTAAATGATTATAATATTGCAGTGCTATTACTTGGTGTACATATTATTCACCCTGCAGATAATCTCACTGTTGCATACAAAACAAGCACATTGCATCAATGGCAGTGGTAATGCATCAAAAAACATTTAGGGCCTGTTCCATCGGTTGACGATAACTATTTGATGGATGACGGTATCCCAAAAGTTTTTGATATATTATTTTTTTTGACGTGACAACGTCTAATAAATCGATGAATGCGGGCGGCATGTACAAAAAGGATGACTCATTGTAACGTTACGCTCATTGTCCCGTTACGCTCATTGTACGCTTGCGCCACATCTATCTCTCTTCCACTCGATTGGCCTATGCGTCCAAGAATGTGTTTTGTTATGACGTTGTCACGTTAAACTATCGTCCGTACACCAACTTCACAGACAACCAATTTTATTTTACCATCGAATTCCACTATATTTGAGATATTTCTATTCAAAAATATGAATATGAAAGTTGTATTTATTCATTAAGATCAAGGCCTAATAGCCCATTCCACCTCCTGCTGTTAAAGTATATTCGAAACTTATTTGCAAGATAAACATTATCAACAATCGATGAAACCGGCCCTCGAAAAAACGTTATAAAGAATTTATTCGTACTAAGTACTACACGTAAATACAAGACTTACTAAAGATTCTATTTGAATGAACGATAGATTAGGCTTAATAGTAGCTCGGCTTAGATGATTACAATTTTTAATCTGCATTTTACCACAAGTATGATCTAGAACCATGCAATGTGCGAACATTTAATAACATTTACAGAATTACTATCAACAATTCATAATCGTTATACTAAAAAAATAAAATTTCAAACACGTAACGAAATTCCAGCACCTCGATAGAAACATTTTAATGTTTTATAAAATTTTGAAGTTATACTTCTTTTGGCGCGTTAGGGAAAAATGATGAGAGTAAATTTTTACAATGCGTGCGCACACCGTCAAGAAAATAACCGACACGAAGAAGTTAGCAACGTGAAGTTAGCTAGCCAATGAAGTATAACTTCTTACGTGCATAGATAAGTACGCACACATTTTTTTTTAAATATTTCACGCTACAAAAAATATTTAGAACGAACAATTTACAATTTTGTTTTGGGTCAATGTCATCATTTAGGTCGGAAATGAAGCACAGTTTTCGAGCTCACTTTATTCAAAAGTGCTTATATAGGCCTTATTAAAACATGCTTTGAGTTAAAGGAAATATTAGACTTTTACGACTAAAAAGGAAATAGTGAAAACGAAGCATCTAATACAGTTACCCTGTCGTGGATGTGATTGAGAGAAAATAAGAGATTTTGGCACAGACTATGTTCTAATAAAAACCGTTATAATTAATCATAAAAAAACGGTATAATTAGTCATTAAAAACCGGTAAACAAAAGTATATTGTTTAAAATTCATTTTAAATTTTTAGTAAAAAATAATAGAGATTGTTTTTGTTATCTGTGCCATTATAATTTTTATTTATGGCAAGGATACCTAATTGTGTAAGCAGCACATCAATAACGAGATCGAAACAAGAACATCGAAATATCCACACGTTTTCTTATCACTTACAAAATATAAAAATGCCCACTAATACTAATTACAACTTACAATTTCAACAATCTCACGAAATCGATGAATTTTCTATACAACTCATATTATTTTCGAATATTTTTAAATGAAAATAAACGAAGAGCATTAGTTGATATCAAAACATTTTAATTTATTCAAAGAGAAACATTTGATATGTCGCTTTAGTGCCATTTATACAAAGTTGTATAGAAAATACACTCAATACATATTAACTCAACACTGGCCTAACGTTCGCCGCCATTTTTAAAAAGTTTTTTTTTTCATCTCATTGGCAAAAAGCATTTTTCAAACATATCTAGGCCCTACGTTCCATCGCGGTCCTTTACATATAATCTTGATGAGCATGTTTATTGCCTTTATAATCAATTCCTAAGAGTGTTTAACAATATTTAAAGCTTGCCATACACGCGCAACTGTTACATAACACTATTATCGAATATCGACGCACTGCCAGCAACTAAAATTAAATTAGCCATTTAATCGATACAACATACCACGTTATAATACCGACACACGAAAGCTGAATGAAAGATTGCGGTAAATTAATAATATTTTATCTGTGGTATCATTTAACGCCATTTGACTTTTACTAAATCAGTTTTATTTTTGTCGCAAAATCAAGCAACATATATTACACAAAGAAATTGCTTTTATATGGATTTCATGGACTTGTAACGTGGAATTAAATATTTTATTTTGTCAAATATGAGAACAGAAGTTTGACTAAGTATCAAACTGGGGTGGGTGTCATTATCTCTGTAATTTTTCAAAATAAAGTTGCCATGTAAAATTTTTCGCAATTAATCCAGACTCACCTTTCCCGTGTCAGACTATTGTATTGTATAACAAGGTACAAAATAAACTTATAGTATAGAGAACGAGATGGCGGCGTTTGATCTGTCGGTCTACGTGTTGTTGGTGTCCGGCTGGAAGTAATGCAGTCCGTTTATCTGAAAGGAACAATAAATTACTATTAGTACCTATATGGCCTGCACATAGGCGATATGCGGGTTCGATTCCCTTCCCGCTCGGAAAGGACATTTGTATTTATACATATTTTTATCCGGTTTGGATGTCTGTTCTTGTGGGTCTCCTCAACGTGCCTCAGAGACCATGTTGAGCTATCGGTCCCGGTTGTTATCATAGAGATCTGATAGCGATCGTTACTCATAGTAGGGAACATATTCCCCAATCCGCATTGGAGAAGCGTAGTGGATTAAGCTCTGATTCTTCTCCTACATGGGGAAAAAGGCCTATGCCCAGCAGTGGGATGTTACAGGCTAAATCGTTATCGTCATGATATAGTAATAGTATAGAATAAATTATAATTAGAAAGAATACCCATAGGATATTTATGAATGATATAAAATAATATGGTTAATGTTTGTACACATTTATTTGTAAGATAATATTTTATAATATATATAATTGAGGTAGGACACAGCAGGAAATATCCTGTTCAAAATCTGGAGCAGCCAGGCTGGGGTAGTACGACCTTACAGAAGATCACAGCTAAATAATACTGCTTCAAGCAGTCTTGTGTTTCTCTTGAGGAAAGGTGAAGGTGGAGTGTATATGAGTGGGGGGGGGGGGTACGTGCGCTCACCGTCATGTCATACTCGGTGACGAAGGCGGGCACCTCGAGCTGGTCGCGCGCCATGACGGAGTATAGGAACTCCACGCCCGTGTGTATGTTAGGGAGGGGGGGGGGGGGGGTTACGTGTGCTCACCGTCATGTCGTACTTGGTGACGAAGGCGGGCACCTCGAGCTGGTCGTACAGGAACTCCACGCCCGTGTGTATGTTAGGGAGGGGGGGGGGGGGGTGTATGTGTGCTCACCGTCATGTCGTACTCGGTGACGAAGGCGGGCACCTCGAGCTGGTCGTACAGGAACTCCACGTCCGTGTGTATGTTAGGGAGGGGGGGGGGGTGTATGTGTGCTCACCGTCATGTCGTACTCGGTGACGAAGGCGGGCACCTCGAGCTGGTCGCGCGCCATGACGGAGTACAGGAACTCCACGTCCGTGTGTATGTTAGGGAGGGGGGGGGGGGTGTATGTGTGCTCACCGTCATGTCGTACTCGGTGACGAAGGCGGGCACCTCGAGCTGGTCGCGCGCCATGACGGAGTACAGGAACTCCACGCCCGTGTGTATGTTAGGGAGGGGGGGGGGGGGGTGTATGTGTGCTCACCGTCATGTCGTACTCGGTGACGAAGGCGGGCACCTCGAGCTGGTCGCGCGCCATGACGGAGTACAGGAACTCCACGTCCGTGTGTATGTTAGGGAGGGGGGGGGGTGTATGTGTGCTCACCGTCATGTCGTACTCGGTGACGAAGGCGGGCACCTCGAGCTGGTCGCGCGCCATGACGGAGTATAGGAACTCCACGCCCGGCAGGCTGTGCACCTTGGCCTTGATGGCCGGCGCCATGAACGTCGTGAACCACCACGTCATCATCTAAGGGGGGGAGGGGAGGTTACTACATAAGGGCCTCGTAGACGATCAAATATTTGATCAAACTTCATATTTGATTTGATATGTTTGTTAGGGGCCATCCATAAATTACGTCACACGTTAGGGGGGGGGGGGTGGTAGGGGGTTGACGAGGTGTGACAATGTGTGACAAGGTGGAGGGAGGGGTCAAAATTTTGTGACGTCACATTTCCAAATATAACAATATCAAAACGTAAGTACAAAAACATGATATTTCAACTACCTATAAATAACTAACTTCAAAAATTAAAGTTTTCGTTTGTTTTATAGGCGAATTGACTTTTATTAAAATGAAAATATAAATAATGTCGAAACTGTCATCAGTTTGCTCATGCAAAATTGCAAAATATGTGACGTCACACTAGGTAGGGGGGGTCTCATAAATGTGACCATCTGTGACAAGGACGGGGAGGGGTCAAAAAATCGAGAAATTGGTGTGATGTAATTTATGGATGGCCCCTTATATGAAAACATGAAGTTTGATCAAACAAGTTTGATCGTTTGCGGGGCCCAATATACTTATGCACTACGTTTATTGAGGTCGACCACCGCTCTGGTGTAATGGTGCGTATGCCGTATCGGCGGCGCCTAAACACCGACTGTCGCGGGTTCGATTTGATTTGATCTGATAACCACAATTTTAACGTATTATCAAACGTTAAAAAACTTAACTATAAAAAGTACAATAACAAAAATAAACAATAGAGAGAAAATGACAGCAAGTTTATTTTTTAATGCTGTGTTTATTGTCTTAATTTAGAAATTGTGTTGCAACAATTATGACGACCACTTCCACTATGACTCACGCTTACTCCACTAATAATTAACAAGCGTTTATGTTACACTTTGTTTCAAAATTATTTACAATCATTGAAGTCAAATGGGCATGACGACAGTATCAAAAAATCGTCAATTTAATGATTTTAGGGGAACACTCATATTTAAAAAATTCAAAATACTGGTTTAGTTTTATGTAATATAATAAGATTATTATGATTTTCAATAAAATAAAACAGTAAAATACTGCAATCGGCCATTTTGATTAAAACACAAATTACAGCGCTCGACGTCACAACATAACATAATACGTCAGGCGCGCTCCAAAGAGTAAAGTAAAAAGTAAGGCCCACATCATTCTGTGACGTCAAGCCGACGCCATGACACCTGCAGCCGTTTTGCCGCTCTCATTGAAAACATATTAGAAAAATAGTTTTAAACTTCCTTATACTTAAGTTTATTACCGAAATATAGGTATTTTTGTAAATAGTAAATGTGTACCCACATTATGGAAGAGGTTTTCAAAATCTTTCGTCATGCCCATTGTTCTAGTATACATAATTAATTTATATGTATCGAGTTGCACTCACTTTGGTCCAAAACGTCGGATGTACTATGTAGAATGCTTTCAAATTCTTCTTATATCTGAAATTTAAAAATATTAAAATTAATTTCTATAAATCTATAACAATTTCATTATGAATCAAACAGTTGAAAAACAAGGGTTAAAATAGTAATTCTATACTTAATTAAATACATTTCATATGGACTCAAAGTTAATCCTAGCAAGTCACAAGTCATTGTCATTGGTAGTCCGCATTTCATGTCGAGAGTTGATTGGGGTAGCCTTCCTCCTGTAACGTATAATTCTTCTATAATACCTTACTGCACCTCTGTAAGGGATTTAGGCATTTACCTAGACCCAACCTTGTCATGGAGCAATCATATAAAAGAATTGAGTAAAAAGACATTTGCGGCCATAAGCTCTTTGAGACGTTTGCAGTCATTTCTTCCCATTTCCACTAAAACTATGTTAGCACAATCCCTACTACTGCCCGTCCTTGATTATGCTGACGCAAGCTTTACCAACCTAACTGAAGATCTACTCAATAAACTTGAACGGCTTCAAAATGTTGCAATCCGATTCATATTTGGGTTGCGCAAATTTGATCACATTTCTGAGTTCCGCTCTAAGCTTAAGTGGCTTCCTATCCGTCTTCGCCGGAATGTACATATTCTCTCACTTCTGTACTGTGTACTATTTAAACCAACTAGTCCTTTATACTTGAAGAACAAATTTGAATTCGTTGGAGATCACAGCAAGGTACTTCGTTCGTCTCAAAATCTTACGCTTAGAATGCCTGTACATAAGACCAAATATTATCGAGGCTCATTTGTTGTCCAGGCTATTATTTTGTGGAATACCTTACCCTTACACATTCGCAAAGCTCAAAGTATTGCTTCATTTAAAAAACTTTTAAAAGACCACTATCTGTCTCTTAATATGACATAATTTTATATATGGATATGTATATATGTATGTATATGTGTATGTATATATATATATATATATGTATTATATATGTGTATACTTACGTATATTATTGTTATGTACGTGTATATTTATACCTATAGGAATATTTAATAGTTTATTGTATTTAATTTATTTGTATTTTTTTTTAATCTTATTCTGTTTGATGTACGTTTATTATACACCACCTACTTATTTCTTTTCTTTCTCTTAATCCTAACCCTAAGGTTGCCTGGAAGAAATCGCTACCGAGCGATAAGGCCGCCTCATTGTGCATTATATTTTTTTTTACTTTACAATTCCGTGTTAAATTACTTTATGTGGTGTACAATAAAGAATATAAATAAATAAATACATTTCATGGAAAGTTATCGTGAAATTGATACGTAGGCTTTGCTGAGAAAAAATAAAAAGAAACTGAAAAGTTACTGTTTAAAAAAATAAATTTAGACACATGTCCAAAAGCGTGCGTCAAAACGTAACCAACTCATATTTTTTTTTCTTGACGACTATGTCAACCATATAAAGAAAAGCTAAACGCCCTCAGTTTAATATAGCGACCATTAGTATTTGAAGTGGCAGCTACACTCACAATAAAAGCATCCCACTAATTTGCTTAAAATAGTTAGTTGTATATTGTTAGTTATACATTAGAAACGTCATATTCTTAGAAATGCAATATACTTAGAATAGACTTGAGTCACGTTATAATCTTGGATTCATTCGTTGCAAGAATTGGAAGATATTTTGAATGCAGTAGTCTATTAATTTATTTAGTTCTTGCATGTTTTGTTTTTGCATTTTTGTGTCAAGTGAAATAGTGCTAATGGTTTTTTAAAAATAATGTTAAAAGATCCTTGAGATATTTTAATCTAAGTGTTTTGAGGTCATGCACTTATTACCCATTTTACTGAATTAAACATATGGTTTGCAGTTGATTAAGTGTCTCACCTAATTCTTAGGAGCTTTAAAACAACATTTCCGATAGTTTGCTGAATTTTTACAACTTTCTCGTTTATTTATTTATTTATTTGTATTTGGGAAACAAACAGTACAATATAACACAAAGTAAAGAAAAATTACAACAAGCTAGTGCATATACCAGTCAAGTTTCCACTAACAACTAACACATATAAGAAGCAGAGTGCAAGAATAAAATGACAAAGTGTATAATTAGAAATAAAAAATCTAAAACAAGAGACACAATGCAAATACAAAATTAAAATTAAATCAAAATAAAATCAAATCAAAATTAAATCAAGATTAAATTAAATAAAATAAAATTAAATCAAATCAAAATTAATTCAAAATTAAACCAAAAAAATTACAAGATGACTGTTAATAAATAAAAATGAGTATCAAATAAATAATAAAAAGGAAATAAAATATAAAATAATTAAAATTCATTGGTTCATTAATTGATTAATGTTACGTTTAAAACTTATCAGTGAACATGAGATACTATGAAAATTCTTATTATACATATTACAGGAACGACGAATAAAATCATTTTGGGCATATTTAGTTCTAGTACAGGGCAAATAAAAGAGATCATTTTTACGTTTAAAAATTTAGGGACGTTAAAGTTCAAACAACTTAGTAAATAAGAACTATCAGCAACATTATTAACCAGTTTATACAGAAAAATTTGATCTTTCAATGTACGGCGAACTTCCAGCGAATTGATACTAGGCAAGCTTTGACATGAGTGATGAAACCTATATTTCAAATGTTTAAGGAATTTAGCTTGAATTTTTTCAATGGACTCAATATATATTTTATATTGAGGGTTCCAGACAGTAGACCCAAATTCCAATAAAGAGCGCACCAGGCTATTATATAGAGTAATAAGAGTATAACAGTTTTTAAACTCGTTTCCAACCCTCAGTATAAAACCAAGCAAGTTTAGTTATTAATAATATAGTACGAAAATAGCTACGAAATTTAAACATGTAGTCAATCAACTTTTGTTGATACTGGCAGCCATCATCCAACCACTGGCAATTTGAAACAAAAAAAACACGAGTTACATTGATTCTGGAAACCATTGGTTAATCACTTGATTAAAAACTCTTATCTGAATCAGACAGGGCATACGCAGGAAGGCGTAGGCTGAAAGTTTAGCCTATATAAAAAGCTGTTGTGGTTTGTAGCAGAAGAGCGGCATAAAGTGCAGAGAGTGGGACCACTAGATATCTATCCAATAACTGGTTGGAACCGCTACGGGTACGCCACCCCGGACTGCTCTAGCTGCTAGAGTCACACACCCCTCCCTGTAATCCGCGGCACTGGTATCCCTAACCCAAGATCCTGTTCTCACATAAATCCTTCCCACCTATCCTTCTTCTTAGCCAAGAGTTCCCAAGGAGGGTTGATGTCAGGCAGGCGGCCGGTCATAAAATATACCATGCCAAATCTTTTAGAACGTGAGTTCCATGACTCATGTCGTGCCGACCCTACATAAGTGGGATGATAAGGGCAGGGAGATGACGATAGGCTATATAAACTCCCGTTGTCGCTTGTAGCAGAGGCTAGAGCGGCTGAAAATCACGAAGCTAGAGTAGATGTAATACTTACTTGTAAGGCAGCACGGTGTAGACTTCCTTGAGCCAGGAGAAGGGCGGGTGGTTGCCGGAGGAGGCCAGCGTGTGGAAGTAGGCGATCACGTAGTCGCCGCGAACGATCGGGTCCAGCAGCTTTATTAGGTACAGGAGGGCCTGGAAATAAACAACCACATTGCTACAAACACACTTAGAAGAACGGAATTTCTATGGTTGGCGAGTTGGTTTCTAATTTTTAAAATTTCTAATTAAATAGTATAAGTTCCATTATCAGCTAACATAATATATTCAGTCGAAAACTAAAGACATTTCTCTTGTTTCAATTTAATAAAATACAGTGTACTTTTGCAGAAGAAATGATATCCGATTAGGAAGTCTACATTAATAGAAATTTATTTGTGAAAATAAACGTTTCAACATGGCATATTTACATTGAAGATAATTTCTGTGTTTGGTAAAGTGGTCCAAAATTTAAAAGCATATAGTTAAATAATATTACCTAATTTAAGTTAATTCATTTTAATAGTAGGGACAGTTTATTTGATATCGAAAAAGAAATCCAATCCTGAAATGTTTACCTATTCATATCGTGCTAGTTAAATTATGATTATAATACAGTAAAGAAAAATAAAATAAAAAAAGTACTTTAGTTTCTTTAACTAAAAATAATAAAGAAGTCATGAAATCAGCCTAAGACTGGTATTATACGCCTTCTTATTTCTGGAGCTGCATAAAACTTAATGAAGACTGTCTTTTCTTTTTGACTTCTGATCCAAGCTAGTTTAGTTCGCTATTGTGTTAACGTGTTGGTATATTACGTTATTATTAATGACAATGGCAGATTTGAAATTTTACTGGACATTGGATCAAATTCAGCAACAGTTTTATTACCAAATAAACACTATAAGAAAAAATGAGACACGTTCAATTGAACCAGAAGCGATTAGTAAACACAAAAGAACCATAAAGCAATTGAACAGAAGTCAGGAATGCAAACATATTGTCACTGAGCTTAGAAAAATCTAAATATAAAAATATCCTGATGAAGATAAAAAATTACTGGAAAATGAAGATAATCAACATGAAATGGGAAACACATTGTAACTTAACGTATTATCATAATAATGTTATTAACATATCTCATTATTGATTTTCTGTATTATACTGTGCATTCCCAAGGAGGGTTGATGTCAGGCAGGCGGCCGGTCGTAAAATATTACATGCCAAATCTTTTACAACATGAGTCTGAGGAAGAGGAGAACATGTTGTGACGACCCTATATAAATAGGATAAGGGCAGGGAGATGATGATGATGATGAATACAGTAAAGAAAAAATTGTATATTTTTTTGAAAGCAGTATACAATCAATATAATATACTAGCCGACCCGTGACCACTTCGTTGGTCGTTAATTATTTTTGTGATGCAAATAATATACCTACTTATACTTAAGTTTTCATCTCGCTCACATATAACTGCCACCCCCTGTTCCAACCCCAAAAGGGGTTGATTTCTAAAAATACATTATTAGTACACCTCCAGCCCATCTATAGAGCATACATTTTGAATCTCAAGTCTCTTACTTCAAAAACATAGGACTTTCATACAAACTTCCAACCCCCGTTTTACCCTCTTAGGGGTGGAATTTCGTAAAACCCGTTCTTAGTGGATGTCTACTCCCTATAAGGAACCTACTTGCCAAATTTTAAGTTTGTAGGTGTTATAGATACTGAGATTTCGTGATGAGTGAGTGACCTTTCGCTTTTATATATATAGATATAATCAGTATATACAATGTCTATACAATCTGCTTGATATTGATGACTAGGCTTTGTTGGTAATATTATTATAAGCATATGAGTCTGTTATACAACGGTTTTCAGATAATGATGTTAGGCTCCGTAGAATACCTAAGTAAGTTACGACTTACGAGCTAGGATCACTAAGTAGGATAGGCAGAGCGAGTGAGGTGCTTCTACCTTTTTATAAACTTCATTAAAATTTTAGTATCATTATAGAAGTGGAACACAAACACTAAAAGCTAAATTAAAAAAAAATGCGTGCGTACAAAGTACACATGTTAGAAAATATGGAGCAGCCCTACTGGGGTAGTACCTCAACCTAACAGAAGACCACAGCTAAATAATACCTTTTTTCAAGCAGTATTGTGTTCCTGTTGGTGAGTAAGGTGACCAGAGCTCCTGCGGAGGATTGGGGATAGGGTCGGAAACGCGTTAGCGATGCTTGTGTTATTGCAGGCGTCTATAAGCTACGGTAATCGCTTACCTTCAGGTGAGCTGTACGCTTGTTTGCCGACCTAGTTGTATATAAAAAAAAGTCAAATAGAAACAGCTTAAGTTCAATTATATATATATCTTGCGTTACTGCTTCATCCCTTCAGCCTATTGCAGTCCACTGCTGGACAAAAGCCTCCCCAAGTTCGCGCCAAGCATTCCGGTTTTACGCAATCCTTTTCCTGCCGCAATCATCATTAGATTTTTGTATATAATATCATAATTATACTCGTATAGTAAAGAACGTTTACCCGCGACTTCGAACGCTATTCTAATTATCCCTGCGTTCCGAAATGTCTAATTCTATATAATAAACAAAATAAAAATACAAAGAATAAGTAATTTAGTGTGAATGGGTTTTATCAAATTATAATGAAGAATTTAAATCGAACAATAAGCATGAAATATGTACCTATTCTCAATATCACTGTCTGTGAACTGTGACTAATGTATACTATTTTAATGAGTATACGAGTACCTACAAAGCATTAAGTCAGAATTTATGGATAATAATATAACTAGATAATGTAATAACATTAAGATCCTATTTTAACCATACAGTTCTTTTCAGGGAATCGAATCAAAGAAGTATATAGGAAACAGGGTTACTTAAACTGCGACAACAGGCCAGTGGAAATAATAAAATTGGCTTGTAGTATATAAATTACCCAATTGTTTGTCAAATACGTAACAGTTATGAAGTGTCAGTGAGTCAGTTCAGCCTATCGCAGTCCACTGCTGGACATAGGCCTTCCCAAGTTCGCGCCAGATATCCCGGTTTTCCGCAATCTTCATCCAACCTACACCGGCAATCTTACGTAGATCGTCGGTCCAACGGGCCGGAGGATGTCCCACACTGCGTTTGCCAAGACGCGGTCTCCACTATGAAGTGTACACTTTAAAAAAATGTGTGTACGCACGTAAGAAGTTATACTTCATTGGCTAGCTAACTTCACGTTGCTAACTTATTCGTTGACTAGCTAACTTCAGGTTGTCGGTTTTTTTCGTGACGGTGTGCGTGCGTATCGTAAAAATTTACTCTCATAATTTTCCCCTAACGCGCCAGAAGAAGTATAACTTAAAAAAAAAAATAGTCGAATTGAAAACCTTCTCCTTTTTTGAAGCCGGTTACTAAATATAAACTGACCTTATCCAAGTCGATATCAGATATCGGGAACCACTTCCCGATGAACACGACGACCGGTCTCCCGAGGCGGTCGACGCCGCTCTGGTACAGGCAACCGATGCCTGACACCTCGCTCAGATCTTCGTTGCGAGCGCGCCGTAGTAGCCGTTCATATCTGTTGACAAAATTGTAAAATAATTAACACATTATATTAACCACTATAATTAACATATCCCTGGCCCCGGGCAATAAAGCGGTAAACGCCAGTTACGCCTTTTTTAATGTTATTTGATTTTTGGCTTCTCTGAGTATCAATCTATCACTGTTATTTTTTTCGGATTTTTTGTATTAATATTTCTTTACAATAAATGACAATAAAAGTTTTATTGCATGGAGAAAACATAACACAAAAAACCGGTGAACATCTGTACACTAAATTTTTAAACAAAGAGTAACAGTAATAAATTTAACCGCGCTTTTGGAAATAAACGTATTATATCAATAAACTGTAAGCACTTAATACTAAGTAATCACAAGAGATTTTATTCTGTACAATGCTATTACGCCTTTAAAATTTTTCTGAAGAAGGTGGTAATCGGCTGGTACGCTCGAAATCTAAAGTAGAAATTACGTCGTATTAGTTTCTTACATTCCTGAATCTCAGTGGTTGGTGTTTTTATAAAGTTATTAATGAGTAATGAATAGTAATGATGTTACAAAAATTGTATATTTTGTGAAAATTTGATTTTTGATATTACCGCTTTATTGCTCGGGGACAGCGATATTATATATTATAGTCACCGACTACGGGATAATAAAGTTCCATTACGAACTTGGAACAGTAGAAGCCAACGGATGGCCGGATGACCATCCACCGGCTGACTTATAAATGACACAGACCGGAGATAGGCAGCAGCGTCTTTGTTGCGACAAAGCCAGCCCTGCAGTCACCAACCCGCTTGCCCTGCGTGGTGATTATGGGGATTACCCCCAATTATTTTGACGCAGGCACTTCGGATCTCAGTTCCCGGCAGTCCCACTAATCCCTGCTATCGCCGATGGGGACCAAATGGGGAATGATGTGAACCGAAAAGTTTGGCGTAAATTTGGGGTGGCTTTTGTCCAGCAGTGGACTGCGATAAACTGAAATAATTATATGCCAATCCACAGTGGAGTAGCTTAGTGGATTAGGCTCGGTTTTCACCAAAGCGGAAAGGGGAGACGAGAAAAGATGTGTTTTAAATAACCAATCAGATTTCGTTATTTCAATATCTCTTTTCGACTTAGCTTCGTTAGAAATGGATCGTTTGGAATGGATGGATGGAGTAGAGTAGAAGTCTTAATTTTTCTATAGAAGTGCCACGAGCTGCACTAAATTGTATAGAAGCGGCGCAGGAGATGGGAGATGTGTGAAGTCAGGCAGCCGTTCGGCGCCCGCGCTCTCGCTCCTCGTTTTTGCTTTAATAGACATCACTCGACTGATTTTGAGCTCTTCACAGCTCACATCTCCGCTACGCAAGCTCACATATTGTCTCCGCTATGGTGGAAAAGTCAGGTTTGCAGCACATCTCCTTTCGTCTCCGCAATTTTTACTTTTAATAGTTACATAAATACGAACAAGATTCAACTGTCGGATGAAAACCATAAGACGCTCCTGAAAAATGTTACTTTTCTCAGACACTTGTAAGTTGTACGGTACGTCTGACATTGAAACTTTTTAATTTCCCTTGTCAAGTTCAAGGAACGAACGGAACGGGAAAGTTTGAAATTTATGCGAAACATTAACGACAAAGTATTTCATATAATTATCTTCAAGGTATTTCTCATCTTCCATTATGTTAACTTTAAATTTTTTTTTTCTACAACTAAGTCGGCAAACAAGCGTACGGCTCGCCTGATGGTAAGCGATTACCATAGTATATAGACGTTTGCAATAATAGAAGCATCGCAAGCGCGTTGCCGACCCTACTCCCAATCCCCCAGGAACTCTCTTCACCTTACTCACCACAGGAACACATCCCTGCTTAAAGCAGTATTATTTAGCTGTGATCTTCTGTAATATCAAGATACATCACCAGTCGGGCTGCTCCAGATTTTAGGCCAATTTATTTTGAAATGTTTTGTTGTTCTAGGTTTAGGGTTAACGAACAAAATATATATTCCACGGTCAACTAAATTCTATAGAGGTTGTTGGAGATGCATTTGACATCGATCAATCTCCTCCGTATTTTCCTCATTACACATGACAATGTCACCTGTGTTATCTTGTCTCTAGTAAAAGTTATCAATCATAATATATAATGTTAAAAATCTTTCTAAATCGTAATTTTAAAGGTCGTTTTGTACAAAGTAATAACGTTTAACACCCATAACAAAAGCAATGATATTTACACGCCGAATCTCTCCAAGCCATTAAACATTTTAATGACTATTTGTTGAGCTTCATCTTTTATTACTACAATCACGAATAAACACTAGATACGAGATAGGAAAACGTTCCTTGTCACGCGATATTCTGCCAAGGCTCTAAGGACATAGGGGCTTTATTTGTTTGAATATGAAATCCAAATGTGTTACATTAGTGACTAGTATATTCATCATAACCTTGGACTTGGTTACCAGTTTAGGTAAAATAAGTTGTTACATAATAGTTGTTTAAAATATTTCATGTATACAATAATAGAATGTCAATGACAATTTTCAAAATAAATTGCGCGTTCGGTTCAGGGGGAAACGGGGTCTTCAAAAATACGACGATTGGTCACAGATGCTGGTATCAAAGGTAGGTTTACGTCACGTAAGCAATAAAATATTTACAAAGTACTATCTGAAAACTTTCAGAAAAATAAGGATTCTTGAAATAGGCTAGCATTTAGATTAAGAACGGTGGATTTACGGGGATTTGGCGGGGGGGGGGGGGGCCTACCCCAGTACCACTGTCACATTCTGAAAATCCATGGTTATGGAGATAACTATGGTTAAAATTTTACTCACTTTTCTCTCTCATGGTTACTCATGCTCCGTTCCGTAGCTATTGTGTAAGTTGAGGTAACACACAAGAAAATAAAGCCGAATTGAGAACCGCCTACTTTTTTGGAGTTGGTTAAAAATGGTCCATTAATAGCCAATGCACAAAAACTAGACTTAAATTTGATAAAACTGTGTACTTTTTTTAGAATGACATTCAAACTTGTCACATTATTATAAATTTACTGGTTAAACAGAGGTTTTAACTTCAGCGTTAATTCCTATACAAACATACACTGCTTAGCATCAGATATCATATGTACCATTTTGAGTTTCAGAATACAACTCCATTTATACCAGTTGGGTCGATAATAACAGTTTTCAGAGCAAATAGTTCACAGGATGAGGTGACTTTCAGGTCAAGGATAAAACTGTGGACCAATAAAACTGAAATATGTCTGACGTCACACCATAAATAATTTTCCTATGACGTTCGCTTATTATTTCCTATGATATACGATTGGGAGTTTCAGTTATTGAAACTGGGTTAATGGTTTTTTATTACGTTTGGAAGAGCTATTCAAACACAACTTCGATAATGACAAAACATCAAATTCATGTTAAATCGGGAAGTCTGAAAAAGTTAATTACGTTAATTAAAACATTAATGATACATATTCATTTAAAATTACACGAGAACAATATTTTATTTTAAAAGTATTTTTACATAAATTCTTAACAAAATTATTTTTAAATTGATTTTTTAGTGTTCTAGAAATACAGTTATTACAAAAACGTAATTAAAAATTCGGCTTGTAAAAGCTAATTGAAAACTATCTATTAGGATTTCTGTAATCACATAAAAATTATCTGGAACCTAAATATACATAATAAACTAATTTTTGGTAATATGACAAAAAAAATTAAAGAATATTTGCAATACAAATATATTCAGGCGAAGAAATTATTTCGAGTAAATATCCACGACCCGAGACTTTAAAATATATTCAGTAAATTTGGTCACACACTTCAGTCTACCGCACCACTGCTGGACATAGGACTCCCTCAATTCGCGCCAAGCATACCGGCTTCCCGCAATCCTCACCCAGTTTCCACCCGCAATATTACGCAGGTCTACGGACCAGCGGGCCGGAGGACATCAAAACTTTGCCACCACATTTGATCAACAATCGCCATATTTCAATTTACACTCTATATTTGTTACTCCCAGTAGAAATTCAGTCACGAAAACACCGAACCGTCTTAACTAGACGATGAAAAACGTGCTCTCAAACGTGACCTAAGTTTTACGTCACAAACCAAAGCCCATGCGTTTGAACCAATCACATCAGCAATGATATGTATTTCCGACGGATTATTTTAGGCTTTCCCGAAATAAACAAGCGTGTAAGGTCACGATCTATGACGTTACAGTTTGTTATTTAGCTACTAGTTAGCTCGACTCATACATAACATATAAACTGGTAGGAAACGAAATATGATCGGCCGATGTTATATTATTAATAGTATCCACAGTTTTACGTCTTTCGTTTTTATTTGATTTATTGTATTTTGTACTGGTGAGTTTTATTTTAAGGGGAGTGGGCTAAATTGTTTATCCATTTACACTCTATTCAAAATACATCCGGAACTTTTTCCACTACGGTTATTTTTTATAGTGCTACCCTGTGGAAAAATAGTGATATCGTATTTCAAGAACTGTTTCATAGTCTGTGGTTGTTTGTTATGCACAGGGCACTTCACTCAATCAATCAAATCGTCAATAAAGTATGACATTATTCTAGATTTTTTTAGTACGTTGTTCTGAAAAAAAAAATTGTAATCTATAGGCGTGAGCTGTCAAAAAGCTAATAAACGATTGGAAATATAGTATAGCTCATGATCCATAGTTTTGCTATTGACATTTACAAGGCTTGATAATACCTTTAAACTCGAGCAATATTTCCTGAAATGTTACGTATTTTTTTCGAAAACGTGTAATTATATAATTTCGTGTAGTAATAGTATAACTAATTCATTATAAAAGTACCTTTTGTAATATTAAAAATCACAAGACGACACATAGAAAAGGAGTATAAGCGATAACTATTCTCCTACGTGTTAAAACACAATATTCAAGCTAAATATCTTTAGATACCCTTGTTGTGCAAAAATGCCATTAGGAGAGCGTGGGTTGTGGGTTTGAGTGTATTGAACGTCTGTTTATACAGTAACATAAGAATTATGGGTTTTATATTTATACAATCAGCTGCATCGAGCACTTTCGTGCATTACTCGTATAAATTTATACCAATTTAAATGCCACAGTTGCCTTTTTTGAGTTTTATGTTTGTAAGTGTATAGATACTAAAATAACTTATGAAGATATGAGCTTTTAAAGATTGAATTTATTTGAATTCAAGATTATTATATTATTATTGAATTTCAGATTATTAGAACTGAGGTAGGGCACAGCAGGAAATTTCCTGCTCAAAATATGGAGCAGCCCGACTGAGGTAGTAAGTACCTCGACCTTAAAGAAAATCACAGCTACATAATACTGTTTTCAACTCAAAATAAATCCTACATTTGTTTTTGGTTTAGTCGTTGGCCCTAGTGTCCTGTCATCAGGTCTAGTGGTGTCACTTACACCGAGCCTTGGAAACCACGTATAGTCGATGGGTACGTCGGTTCCCATTCGTTCCCATCATTATTAATTTATTATTATAGAACATATTTTTGATTTGTTATCGTTGGTTTCGAATTATTGTTATTAAAGGAAACCTATTTTCTAACAGACAACCCCTGTAATTTTATTCACATCTTTATAATTGGATATTGACTACCATAAGCGTGTGCAGTAGTGGCGTAGTGAGCGCCCGGGGTACAATACCTTTTTAGCGCCCCCCACCCCCCATTCGAAAACCATATAATATGTCCAGCATTTTTTGTTTTGCAGACCATTTGGCATCCTTTTGTGAATAGCGCCCGGGGCGTTCCCCCCCAATCATGTCCCCTCCTCGCTACGCCACTGACCATAAGTATTAAACGTACGTAGATAAAGAATTAAGTTTTAATAGTACGTAGAAATTCTCAACCTTGTTCAGTGTGTCCAAGAACCTTCCTACAGCAGTTCTTTGTTTTGTAGAATATACACTATACACTTGTGTTTACACGCTGCGAGCCAGGCCCGCTGGCTGCTCGCCAGGCGCCATCATAACTCGCTCTACTACGTAGTTACGTTCATTGAATTTTCTTATTTACTTTTAAAAATAAATTAATAGCATCCGCTATATTGTTTGCGGAATATTTTAGTTAAACTTGAAATCAAATATGCAAATATTTTTTATTGTACGCGACTTACAGCGATTGTCGTTTTGAGACGTGATTGTTGTTGTTTTAAAATTTATCCCCAACTAGCTTCTGCGCGCGACTTCGTCAGCGTGGACTCCGCTCCTATTGGTCTTAGCGTGATGATATATAGCCTATAGACTTCCTCGATAAATGGGCTATCTAACGCTGAAAGAATTTTTCAAATCGGACCAGTAGATCCTGAGATTAGCGCGTTCAAACAAACAAACAATCAAACAAACAAACTCTTCAGCTTTATTATATTAGTATAGATTGGGAAAGGCAAAGGACTATATTCCATACAGCCCAGTCTGAATTTGGTTGAAACACGTGATATTTCGGCGACGTTGCAGACCCAGGTCACGAGTCATAAATTCATAATCAAAAGAATTCAGTGACAGCGAAAGTTTAAAAACTCATTTATGAGTAATAAAAACGCGTGCTTTAATGAATGGCCTTAACAAAGAAATGTAAAGACTGATCAATACAACTGTATTCGTTTAGTATTCGCTATTTTTGGTAGAGATATAAATATTATTTTAAGTCCACAGTCGTTTCCATACCAACAAGTCGAGTCAATAGGTATTTACGTTCATGTTTGTAGTATGTTTATATTTAGAACTATACGTATCATTAAGGAAACATGACAGATTTAGACTTCAGGCGGTAATTTAATATTTCCAATGTTAATATCGTAGCGGCAAATAATTCAGATAATAATCGATTTCTAAGAGTATGAATGGGATCGACAAATTTAGTAAAACAAAAAAAGAGTACCATAAAAAGAGCTCTTGCCACCATCGACGTTCCTGCTCTTATCGAGCCTACTGGAATTAGTCGCGATGATGGCAAGAGACCTGATGGATTGACGTTGGTTCCCTGGGAAAGGGGACGGGCGCTTTTGTGGGACGCAACCTGCGTTGACACACTTGCTGCGTCTCATGTCAGGGAAACAGCCTTAAAAGCGGGAGCCGCGGCGGAGAAGGCTGAATCGACTAAACGGCACAAGTATTCGTCACTAATTCCAAATTACATCTTTGTGCCGTTTGCAGTCGAAACACTTGGACCTTGGGAGTAGCAGTGCTAAAAAATTCTTAATTGAGATAACTCCTCGCCTTATTGCCTCCACTGGTGACAAGAGGGCTGGTGCATTTTTTGCCCAGAGAATCGGCATAGCGATTCAACGGGGAAATGCTGCCAGCATTCTTGGCACAATTCCACGCGGACATGATTTGTATTAAAACTATCTGTAAATATTTATTTCTTAAGTTTTGACTTGTAAATATGTATAATGTTTAAATAAAACAAAATGATCTTTCGTTATATTGAAGTTTACAAGTACGTATTTAAGTGTCTACCAAAACTCATCCCTTATAATATGTATATGAAAATTTTAATATAAAAACTCCTTAATTTACTAGTTATGACAAAAACGCCGAGTTTGTAATGGATATCCCTATTCAGTTTAATCTTGAAAACTGAAGTTATGTGTGAGTGTGACATACTCAAAGATAATGTAATTTATATTTATAGGGCTCATGTGTTGTGTTAATGCATTTTACTAATGTGATATTTGTAAAGCTGTCCTCAACTTTTTCTAACTTATTGAACAAGTTCAACATAGCTTATGATGGATGTGATTATGATATGATAAGCTTTCCACCCGCAGAAAAGCTCGCGTGGATTACAAATGAATATTTCTATAATTAGAATCCGTACTACGAGCCGACACTGGATACTTTTTATCCAGAAACTCAATAAGGTACTCCCGTAAAAGAGAGTGAAAACCTAAATATGTAATTTCACACGTACTCTATTATTAAACTAACTCGCGTTTATTTGAGGAAAAAACCTACTGAAATATTATATACCCTATAGCTTAGCCTTCCTTAGTAAAACGACTGGAATGAAAAGTTCCTCTTCGAAAACTCTCGATTGTGGTAGATAATAGAGTTAGCAGGAGATAGAGCAACAGTGAGCGTAGGACCGGGATAACGTACAAAAAAAATTCAACTGGTTAGTAATAATTTTTGATGACCTTACGAGGTCATCAACTTGGTGACCTCGTAAGGTCATCAAAAATTGATTTTTTTTTCTGATTTTTTATTCTTTTAGTTAGTTAATATTTATATAATTTGATGGTAATATTGTCCTACAAATTGCGTGGTACGCTATCCCGGTCCTACGCTCACTACTGCTCTATCTCCTGCTAACTTTATTATCTACCACAATCGAGAGTTTTCGAAGAGGAACTTTTTGTTCGTCTCATCAAAATGAAGTTACTTCCAGAAAATTAGCTTGATACTAATCAGGTGAAAAATATGTACTAGGGATCCCTACCTACATTTTTTTAATCTTCTCTAAATTACTGAATTTAAAAATAAATAAATAATACTTGATATCAGTAAGTCTTTCCCAAGAAATAGTGTCACGAAGTGAAATGAGGATGTACATAATTATGAGCATCAAACCCGCAACTGGTTATTTTAATTAAAAAAATATGAATTTACTGTAACGTTGGATACAAATATTACGAACAAAGAGCGTTTAGTTGCAAATATTTACAACGATAAACAAAGATCATACAATGTAATGTAATTTATTCTATAAATTTACACACAAATCCATCATATTTGCGAACTGTACATAATATTATTTATTAGGTTTACACTTCTGTGTCGCCGTGTGTAACTGGTCTAGATATTATGTTATATGTAGCTTGTCGGTTGTCAATCAGCTTGCGTTATCAACGCCGGCCTTATTGCCATAGTTCGTTACTCTAAAAGCATTTGAAATTAGTTTTTTGTACGTATATTTTTAAAGCTAATAAAAATGGTATTTATAATTTTAATCTTAATTGAAAATGGAGTTTCTTTTTCGAATTAAAACAAATTATAATGTTGTTATATTTTGAAAACGAAGTATTTCTAATAGAATGTCTGATGTTAACATATATAATTATAGCTTACAACATACACGTAAGATTTAGAAAGCGTATATATCACGAATTAACATGACGGAACAGCAAAAATTGCTAATTAATTGCTACTGTATTGCAATCACAGAATGTCATGAGGATGTAATTTTTAGTATATATGTCATATAATAAATGTGAATCTGAAGAGTTTGTTTGTTTGATTGTTTGTTTGAACGCGCTAATCTCAGGATCTACTGGTCCGATTTAAAAATTCTTCCAGTGTTAGATAGCCCATTTATCGAGGAAGGCTATGGGCTATATATCATCACGCTAAGACCAATAGGAGCGTAGCACCAATGAAGAATGTTTCAAAATCGGGTTTTTTTTTTCCTTTTGAGAGCTTCCTAGAGAATTGGTCCTATTCCACGGGGACGAAGTCGCGCGCAGAAGCTAGTAAAATATAAAATAAACAAATACAATACGTGGTCTTCCGGTTTCAGTAACTACGTTCGCGATAACGCTTTTATGATTTAATTTGTATGAATGGTTAACAAATGTTTCTTTGTTAATTATCACTATGATTAATTCTTAGTTTATACGGTTCTGTTACCGGTTGAATTTTTTATTAATGAGCTGGTGTATGAATTTTATATAATTTTTGATTTTATGTAATCCAGCAAATATATAAATTCTCGTTTAAAATATGAATTCGAAAATCTCTAAGTCTTTCTTTAGTTATTGTTTTTTTTTTAGATTAAATCTCAAAAAAAAGCTTAGGCACAATTTAGTAACATGTAAAGTTAGATATTGTAATTCATATGTGTTTAATACAAAACATAACTTTTTTTTTATTTCAACAAGGTAAAGGTTTTTTGTCAAAACCTTAAATACCACAAACGTTGTCCATAAAAAAACGTATCAACGTTGATAGCTTTCTGTCAACTTATAATAAACTAGCCGACCCGTGCCCACTTCGTTGGGGGTTATAATCCATTTCACATAAGAAGGGTACGGTGAAATTTGATATGTTCCAATACACTCTCGCTATTTTCAGCAAATCAGATAAATATAAATGTTTTAAAATCACCAATTAATTTCTAAGGCAAATAATAATGCTTGATTAGATTGAATTGTTGACACGGCACGTCAGAGGGCGCAGGTTCAAATCCTGCTGATTTAAAATCTTTATATATTTTTATCTTTTTCCTTTTATCTTGTCACTCCTGAATAGTGTAGCTTTCTGTTAGCGAAAGAATTTTCATGATCGGATCAGTATTTGCGAAGATTACCCCGTATATACAAACAAAGTTATAAACTTTACCTCTTTATAATATTAGTATAGATTATCTGACAGTTCATGACAGACAAAATTTTTCAATATTTTATTAATCTATACGAAGAAAGTTAGAAAACTAACATGAACTAACATGTAAAGTATTGTTGCCAAAAAAAAACACAATGAACGAACAAATTAACGCAACATATATTTTACGATGGCAGCATATTTCAATTTAATATCCATAGTTATAACAATTGTATACCACAATTGTATCGTATACTATCATATGACGGTACACCACAATCAATACACGGTCTGACCTAAATACTGGGAAAGCATAACTACCCTCCAGGCCATGGGGTAGCCATTAAGAGCAATGACGTCATTACTTTTTCCTATCGGTGATACACGCGACTCTGTCTGCTTTGTGGATTAAATTTAATATTTATTTTATGTGAAAGGGAAAGCACATAAAAAGATAAAAAATTACTTAATGAAGTGTGTGCAATTCATTGAACAATAAAGCTTGTACAAAGCTGTTTATTCAGAACTTTACGTAAAAGTGGTCTTGTCAGTGGCGTGTCTAAGGTTAAATCTAAAGAAATGTTTATATCGTAATACCCTTTTAAAACATTTTATTTTTCAATATTAAACATTGAGTTCTGGATAAAGGATAAAAAACACATAAATGAAGGCTTTCATAACTTCTATTTTTCGTAACTTCTAGTTTAGAAAAAATCTATACAACAACTAGACAATTTAACTGAGGCAGGGTACAGCAGGAAATATTCTATTCAAATCTGAAGCAGCATAATTGGGGACGTATCTTGACCTTACAGAAGACCAAAGCTAAATGATACTGCTCTCAAGCAGTATTGTGTTCGTGTGGTGAGTAAGGTGACCAGAGCTTCTGCGGGGGATTGGGGTGGATTATATATACAACTAGAACGGCAATCAAGCGTACGGGGCTCACCTGTTGGTAAGCGATTACTGTAGCTTATAAACGCCTGCAACACTAGAGAAGCATTGCAATAAGCTCGTTGCCAACCCTACCCCCAATTCCCCCAGGAGCTCTGGTCACCTTACTCACCAACAGGAAAACAATAGTGCTTGAAAACAGTATTATTTAGCTGTGATCTTCTGTAAGGTCGAGGTACTACCCCAGTCGGGCTGCTCCATATTTTGAGCACGAAATTTCTTGCTGTGACCTGCCTCAGTAAAATTAACATGAATCAAACATTAGCAAATAAACATAAATCCTAACAAATATTGCCCCAAAGATACCAGAAGAGAAAATTCTATAGTCTAAGATATTGTAAGTCATGCGTACTTAGGTTTAAAAATAATGCATTATTTTAACGCCATGTAACATCATACTCACTTTTCTTCAGGAGTCTCCTCAGCTGGGGGACGTGGCGCATGCGTCGTCAAGTCGGGCAGTTCGACTGCCATAGTGTCCATTGCCATTTTTACACTAATTTATTTTAATGAGTCCGAACAAATTCACACATGGATTTCTCACAATTATTTGCATACGGTTTCACGACTCTAGTATAGTGCAAGGATTATTTAATCTTCGGAAATCTATTGTTGAAAATATTTTAGTAAATTATGGAATGTGATTTGATTCTCTACAAGTTTAATCGATTTATGACATTTCAACCATTTTAAGTATTTTATAGTTATTGGCGCCTTTATTAGTCTAATTAAATTAAAAAATTTTTTTAAATAAGCACGACTTGTTTTATCACCCGTAAAGCCCTTGGTCTGGGTTTAATATATGTATTATTATTTATATTTACTTGATTCAATTTGATTCAGCTTATGACATTCCACTGCTAGGCATAGCCACTGCCGGATTAGATTTGCTGGATATCTTTCCTACTATGAGCTATGAGTAACGATCGCTATCAAGTATCTATACTAATATATAAAGCTGAAGAGTTTGTTTGGTTGTTTGTTTGTTTGTTTGTTTGTTTGTTTGAACGCGGTAATCTCTCAAACTACTGGGCCGATTTGAAAAATTCTTTCAATGTTAGATAGCCCATTTATCGAGAAAGGCTATAGGCTATGTGTCATCACGCTAAGACTAATAGGAGCGGGGTCCACGCCGACGAAGTCGCGCGCAGAAGCTAGTCTATGATAATGAGCGGGATCGACAGATTAACGTGCTCTTCGAGGCACAATGGTGAGACCCACAAGGACAGGCACTCAGATAGGAAACTAATACTGGTAGAGATACGAATATCCCATCCCGATCGGGTATCGAAAGTGACCTTAAACCTCTGATCGATAAAATGAAATTCATTTATTTCTTTACTATAGCTGACCCCGCAAACGTTCTTTTGCCATATATGATATTAACCCCCTCTTGTGGGGGGAAATTCGTAAAATCCGTTTTTAGCTGACCTCTATTCGGCGAAAGGAATATTCCTACCAAACAAGTCTCTACGCCTTATGGTTCCAGAGATATCGCGATGAGTCAATATATGGGTGGGAAATCTCTTTTATATACCTATATAGATTTATAACACTATTGTATAGAACATTTTAAAAATAAAACACAATATAAATGTATTTCGAATGTAATATCGACAATGAGCCCCGGACGTGACCTCACGGACGTCCGAAAAGGTTACGTTTCTCGTCTCTCTCATACCGTCACGTCGAACGCAAGTGCAAATTACAAAGTCACGTCGCGACCGTTAAGCGACTTAGTTTCACACATGTGGGATGATATTTAAGGCTCGATAATTATCTTTGTACTAGTGGACCCGGCAGACGTTGTCCTGCCCGGAAAACAGCTACCAAATTTGATTGCTTACATACCGATAGCAGCGCCACCTACCGGGTCCAGCTGAGATAAAAACTACCCTGTCTCCCAACTTGGACTAAATTACAGATACTTACAAAATTTGATAAAAATTGGTTCAGAGGTTAGGAGTTTTGACACGAAATTTTTATATACATACGAGTATATAGATTTGGGCTTAGCGTGCAACAAACCCTACCAATATTGGAAATACGAAGATTTGTGAGTCGCTGTTTGTTACTTTTTCACGTTAAAAGTACTGAACGGATTAAAACGAACCTTAGTACATACTCGTAAATAGCTGGAGAAGTAGAACAACGCATAGGCTAGTCTTTATACTGACATTCTTATGGGATCTGAAGTAACGCGGGTGAACGCAGCTTGTATAATAAATACAAAAGTTTTTAGACATTTGTTATACTTTCACACAAACTACTCAACCGATTGCAAATGTCACTTAGTACGCAAATTGAGCATTCAGCCTGTAACATTCCACTGTTGGGCATAGGCCTCTCTCTCTCTCCGTGTAGGAGAAGGATTGGAGCTTAATCCACCACGATGCTCCACTGCGGGTTAGCGGATATGTTCCCTACTATGAGTAACGATCACTATCAGGTATTTATGATAACAACCGGGATCGACGGCTTAACGTGCTCTTCGAGGCATATTGGGGAGACCCACAAGGACAGACATCCAAACCGGAAGGAAATATTTGTACAAATACAAATATCCATCCCGAAGCAGGAATCGAACCCGCAAACTGTCGGTGTTTTAGGCGACCACTCGCACCACTACACTAGAGCGGTTGTTTAGAGAAGTAGGGAGAGTAAAACCGCAAGACGTCGCTGATCTACAGTCCACACTAATGTAATATGAGCTTTGAATACACCATATATAATGTGTTCACGGTGCCATAGCGGTCACACATGCATGAGTAATGCGCTACGAGGGCGAGCGCTCTATTAATATAAATAGAAAAATGTTATGGAATAATACCGATTAATTAGGTCAGGGCGAGATTACCGCTAAATGAAAATATAGAGACGTGTTGGAGGTTTGTGCGTGTGTCTGGTTTGTGTCTGCGTTGCGTATGTAAGTGAATGCAAAACATTTATTGATTAGCAATGTTTAATGTTGTGTGTGACCTATATAATCCTCAAGGAAGAGAGAAAAAAACTAAACATAAACACTCGTTGAAAGAGTTTATTAAAGTTTTAATACTATTTGGTCAGATAGATTGATAAATAGACAGAGCGATAGATAAATAGATAAATAAATTTTGACTAGCCCGTTGGCGCAGTTTGTAGTGTAGTGCTTTCTGCTCCGAGGGTTGTGGGTTCGATTCCCATCCCGAGGCTGGGTGTAATGTATATTTATTTATATATGTAGTATTTATATGTATGTTTATCGAAAAAAAAATGTAGCTGTCGGCTGTTACCTGCACTAAGTTGCTTACTTTAGGAACAAATGACCGTGTGTGTGTGTTGTAGATATTTATATTTATTTCTATTTAAATAGATGGATAGATTAGTATAGAACACCACTTTGAACAGAATTACACCAGTAAGGAATTTTAACATACTAATAAATTAACGTATAAAGGCGGTCTCATCGCTAATTCTAAGTAGCCACATTCCTTTAATACATTTTTATCTTGGTTCTTGGCGAAAAAATAGTCAAGTAAATACGCGTTATTGGAGGTAACTCAAAAAGTACTCGTCAGATCTTAATCGCATTTAAATGGGACCACAAGACAGGCTCCACCTTTCGATTAAAAAAAGAATCATCGAAATCGATTCACCCAATAAAAAGTTCTGACGTAACACATATAAATAGTTCAAGATCTGAGAGCTCCCAGACCTTATTCATTTTCTGATGGACAAAATATGTACGATATAGTAGTAATAATGTGTAAAGTAAACGTACACAAACCCGCTAGCTTGGGCTGACGGGCAATTTTTAGGTACCAGGTGCGCCAGGTACGCAAAAATTGTACTCACTTTACTTACAGTCTGACGACTAATTTTTATCTATGGTATTAAGAGAGCTACTATCATTTATTTTGTAAGATGCCAGATCGTTTGTAGGAGCCAAACATCCCCTAAGCGTATTTAAAGGACCGTAAGTAAGAGCGCTCTCACGGTAATCAACAATTAAGTGTCTTTTTAATAGATCTTCATTAAAATCTTTTTAATAGTCGAATGAAAGCCTTTAGTGATAATTAAATAATTTCTTATCGTGTAATTATCAAAATTATTACGGAACAATGCTAAATTTGTAGGAATTTTCATGTTTTTTTGGTGTATATTGACTGACGAAATTCTGACAGCTAAAATGTTTATAATAAGGATTGATTTTGCACAATTTCATCGTTGTTATAAAGTATGCGTTAATTTTCAGCTGTATTAAACTTTTACAGTTAGAAATTATAAAGTTATGTCAGAAATCGATTACAATCTAACGTGTCTTAGAACTTGTGAAGAAGCTGACACTAAAATTGTTTGTGATTCGGTTTTCTGATGCGGATATTGCAACGATTACAGTAATATGCATCATTGGAAAGTGAAGATTTGCGTATGGATATTTACTGGCACTGGAAATAAACTGTCATACGTCGATATAACTTAGATTTATAAGCTTACAAAAAATATATATTATCTATATGTCGCAGATCAGAAGTAGGTAGGAGAAGAACGGACGGATGACCGAACTACTAAGTATTAAATGGACTCACCGAGCGGGTACCGGATCTATCGCGTAGCAGAGAGACAACTCAGAGTCAGTGCCCGGGAGTTGCGACCCGAGTCTAGGTTTAAGACGGCCGTCTTTAAAATGCGCATTAACGCTCGCCTCCACTGCCCGAGCCGCCCACAATATAATGTAACAATCAATTCGTGTACACAAACTAACCCTTACAAGAGTCGAGGTTAAGCCACCAGCAGGATACTCAAGTGCACCGCGCCACGCCAGAGCCAAGACTGCCCTAGCTGCGGCTGCATCGGTCTTTTATGCACGAAGGAATGACTCGAATAATAGAATGAGTGAGGGTAGATGAATAATAATAACAACACAGGTACCGTCATTAATAACTATCCGCATTGACTCTCCGACATATATAATAAAAATGAATGTTGCTAAGCGCATAACTCGAGAACAGCTCGATCGATTCGGTTAATTCTTTTTTGTATGTTCCTTAAAAATCCCACGGAAGGTTTTTATACAAAAAAAAAAAAACATAAAAAAAACATAACAGACAGAACGAAGTCTGTCCGGGCAGCTAGTATCGTATATAAAAGTGAAGTAGATTAGCTCTATAACACAATTAAGGAGGCACAACCCTAGACATAGAAAAAGTAAGTAGTGACGCAACATTGTGCCACATGTGCAGAGCGTGTTGCATCTCCATGCTGTTCCGCGAAGCCATGTTATGTCAACACGGAGAATGAATCACACCGGATCTTACCGGTATAAACCGGATGTAAAACGTAATGGAATTTCTACTGAAGCATTTCCAACACCCCTGTTACGATTACATGCAGTAAAGGTTGATTGAAATCTACTTATCTATACTAATATATAAAGCTGAAGAGTTTGTTTGTTTGGTTGTTTGTTTGTTTGTTTGTTTGTTTGTTTGTTTGAACGCGGTAATCTCTGGAACTACTGGGCCGATTTGAAAAATTCTTTCACTGTTAGATAGCCCATTTATCGAGGAAGGCTATAGGCTACGAGTATGTATCATCACGCTAAGACCGATAGGAGCGGAGTAAACGCCGACGAAGTCGCGCGCAGAAGCTAGTATCTGAATAAGTTTGACGCAAACGTGTTGAAGATATAGTGCGTCAAATATAAAACTCAAAAGAAAGGAGCAGGTCCTCAATTCAACTGATTTTTTCATATATATGATAATTTAAATCATTTTATATAGTTTTAGAGTTATCTCTGGCATATTCCACTTTACTTTCGCAAGTAAATTGAAGTCGGTTTTAGTTGTTTTGAGAACAAACTATTTTCAAAATGTATACGGTTTCCAAAGCAAGATATATATGTCGGAGAGTCAATGCAGATAGTTATTAATGTCGGTACCTGCATTATTATCAATATTCGTCTACCCTCACTAATTCTATTATTTGAGTTATTCCGACGTGTATGTCGGTACCTGCGCTATTGTCGATATTCAACTACCCTCATTCTATTATTCGAGTAATTCCTTTGTGCATAAAAGACCGATGCGGCCGCAGCTAGGGCAGTCTTGGCTCTGGCGTGGCGCGGTGCACTTGTGTATCCTGCTAGTAGCTTAACCTCGACTCTTGTAAGGGTTAGTTTGTGTACACGAATTAATTGTTACATTCTATTGTGGGCAACTCGGACAGTGAAGGCGAGCGTTAATGCGCATTTTGAAGGCGGCGCCGCCTTAAACCTAGACTCGGGTCGCAACTCCCGGGCACTGCCTTGAGTTGTCACTCTGCCACGCGATACACGGTACCCGCTCGGTGAGTCCATTTAATACTTAGTAGTTCGGTCATCCGTCCGTTCTTCTCCTACCTACTTCTGATCTGCGACATCAGAAGTGGGATAAAGATCTCACTACGCCCACTTCATTTGTTGGTTGCTGTTGTTAATTGTTTTTTTTTAAGTTCAGAGTTTTTGGTTTCTTTGAACTTTAAGTTCTATTTTAGCGAGTGTGCAAGTAAGTTGCAATATTTCGTGGGTACATCGATGTTTGAGTTATTTTCGGTCGTTCTGTTGTATTCTTATCGGTGTACAAGTGGTTTTTGTTCAGTGTTCGATTACGTAATTCGATTTACCGGTTATTTGTTGAATTTAGTTTTATTATAACACGTAGGTAGTTGTGTAGTGATTAATTTTGCTAAAAGATTTTAAGATTCAGTTTTTGTTTCAATTCAGTCACGATGTCAGATCGTGAGTGTAATCGTAGTGTGAGTCGTCGCGTTAGTCGCAGCGACAGTCCAGTCGTTTAAGAAAGATGCCAGAAGGTCGTTAGTTGTTAGTGTTGTAGAAAAAGAGTTTGGTTATTAAGTTTGATTGACGTTGGTACATGACTCTGGGCAGTTATATTTGCGTTAAGTTAAATTATTGTGGTTACCCACTTGTTGGTGATTAAGTGTTAATATCGTCTTAGTTTGAGTATTTCCGATTACCCTCTGTAACGAGTATTTTTGTGTAGTATCGAGGGTTTTCAGTCTTTCTCTACCTTTGATTGATTTGTTTAAACTGATCAAAAGTTATTTAGTTGTTCTGCACCTTGGTACAATCATGGGCCCATTATGGCAGTCGTTGTAAGTAACTGTTAAAATTTGTTTTGTTACAAAGTGAGGAGCGTAATCAAATAAGACTTGATCCGAAATATCGAGGCCCCTTTCGCGTAATAGAAGTTCTCGAAGGTAATCTGTATACCCTTAAAGCTTTAAATTGTAAACGTACCTACAAATTTGCTCACGAAAGGTTAAGGTGATGACGATATGTGTTGTTCGCATCATATGAGTTGATGACGATATGATTGTGTTGGTCGTATCACATAGAGGTGATGACGATATGGGTGGCAATAGTAGTTGTCACTAGCTGCTGAGGCAGCCAGGCCATGAGAGTTGTATGTGATCTTAAGGTGTCAATAATAAAACTTTATTTTTTTAATTACGGTTAGAGGAACCTTTCGTCTGTGAACGAATAGGGTAGATTGGTAGCTTTTTTGTGATTAAAGTTAACTGATAAAGCAATGTAGACCACTATACAACCAATTTTATTGAGTTTAATTTTGTTGGTGCCATTGTTTTTAAGTATCCATTGCTGAAACATGTTTTGGTTGTATTGCTCGATGGAGGCAATATCGTCACTCGATGGAGGTGGCATGAGCTGCTGTCACTCGATTTAGGTGACAGTGGCGACTCTTTTGGTTGTTTATCGTCACTCGATGGAGGTGGCATGAGCTGCTGTCACTCGATTTAGGTGACAGTGGCGACTTTAGTGGTTATCGTCACTCGATGGAGGTGGCATGAGCTGCTGTCACTCGATTTAGGTGACAGTGGCGACTTAGTGGTTATCGTCACTCGATGGAGGTGGCATGAGCTACTGTCGCTCGATTTAGGTGACAGTAGCGACTCTTTTGGTTGGTTATCGTCACTCGATGGAGGTGGCATGAGCTGCTGTCGCTCGATTTAGGTGACAGTGGCGACTTTAGTGGTTATCGTCACTCGATGGAGGTGGCATGAGCTGCTGTCACTCGATTTAGGTGACAGTGGCGACTAATATGTGGAAAGCAATGATGGTGTAATGTTCATACCAAAAGGATTGGTCAATTTTGATTTAATGGTAGATACGCGTATGGTTGTATGGTGTGTCACAAAAAGTGGTTGTACTATCGCTTTATCCTTGGTTAAGTGTGGGTCAGGATAGGCCGAGACGAGACTTTGATATCGCAGTACCTTTTTGCTTTTTACGGCATCACACGGGGACGTGTGACTTGTCAGGATGGCCGTGTCGGAGAGTCAATGCAGATAGTTATTAATGTCGGTACCTGCATTATTATCAATATTCGTCTACCCTCACTAATTCTATTATTTGAGTTATTCCGACGTGTATGTCGGTACCTGCGCTATTGTCGATATTCAACTACCCTCATTCTATTATTCGAGTAATTCCTTTGTGCATAAAAGACCGATGCGGCCGCAGCTAGGGCAGTCTTGGCTCTGGCGTGGCGCGGTGCACTTGTGTATCCTGCTAGTAGCTTAACCTCGACTCTTGTAAGGGTTAGTTTGTGTACACGAATTAATTGTTACATTCTATTGTGGGCAACTCGGACAGTGAAGGCGAGCGTTAATGCGCATTTTGAAGGCGGCGCCGCCTTAAACCTAGACTCGGGTCGCAACTCCCGGGCACTGCCTTGAGTTGTCACTCTGCCACGCGATACACGGTACCCGCTCGGTGAGTCCATTTAATACTTAGTAGTTCGGTCATCCGTCCGTTCTTCTCCTACCTACTTCTGATCTGCGACATATAGAATAAATAAAATCTTCAGTATAGACGAATCTTAGTAGGATTATTCCTGTTTCGGGAGTCCGAAAACGGACAACAAAAACCCTAACAGAACGTGACAAAGATACGGCCTATTAACTCTAGCACAACATAAAGCTTCTGTTAAACTATTGCGCGATAGTATAAAATTATTTAAGTTGGTGAATAATATAAGCCAAAGAAAAAACCAAGATAGGTCAGTACTACTAGGTAGAATTATAGTAACTAAATAAAAATCAATTAATTTCGTTCTCCTTGATCTTTATTAAAGGTTAAATTTTGCCATTAATTTGGTAACAAATTCGAATGCATAGGTACTTGTATAAGCGAATATTTTTTCGTCATTGGCAGAGAAAAGCAACGTCACAAACTCGCCGTTCTTTGTATCAAGATCGATTTTTACTATATATGTCAATTCAAACAATTTTTGAGCATTGTGGCGACTTAGGAAATTTTTGAGAAAAGATTTTTGACTTTGTGCAAACATTACGCCATAAAACTATACAGCGGTTGGCACGTTTTACGACAATTTATAATAATACATTTCTGTATTTTACTATGGTATAGTGTATTTGATAAAAAAAGTCTATTTGATGTCATTATTTGTCAATAAGCAACAAATTAAATGTTTTTACAATCAGTTCAAATTAAATGTTTACAACTACAGCAAAACCAACGTGACATTGCGTTTGAAAGTCACTATATATGTATATCCATTAAGTGGTTTAATCAATACGCACGCCACCGGATTTGATCGGTTTACGTTGTTACAGTGAAATATAATCTCAGTAAGGATTCTGCTTAAAAGATTATAAGCGAGAGTTACGTTTTTGTACAGTTTTATACAATTATATGATATATAGTTTTTGCATTTTTATGTTTAGAGTTTTTTTCAGCTAATATCTAGCGGTTATAATACACATATACGTAACATAAATGTATTTATTTCTTATTTAACACTTTATTGCACATTTGAAATTACATATGGAAAATAACTCAATAATATCAAAATTTTCTCTATTTTGAAGGTTGTGTGTAAGAGATCACTATCCGTAATAAGGCCGCCTTTGCCATTTTATTTTCGAGTTAGTACATACATTGTTATTTTCCTTATGAAATTTCAAATGTGCAATAAAGTGTTAAATAATAAAGAAATAAATTTTTGTTACGTATATATTGTACATAATATAGCCAACAATAAGGCGTAATTGATTTTAATGAATAGAGTAATCTAGGTCAAATAATAAAATATGAAAGCAATTTAATTTAAAATTGCATAAGCCGTTTCTTGAACATTTACATGCACGTTCATTTTTTCTGATTTATTACATACATATTAATTTTATTAATTTATGAATTGTAGAGTATAACATATTAATAATATGATAAGTAGTTATTTGTTAATTCGTATTTTTTTTTGTGTTTCCCACACATGAGGAAATTATAAAATGTTATTTATTATCATATCAAAATTTTGATCCAGCGGGATTCGAACCCTTCGTGTCGGGGGTGCGTGTTCCAATCCCGCTGGATCGAAATTTTGATATGATAATAAATAACATTTAATGGTTATTTGTTTTATTGACCAATCTTTGGATTCTAATACTTTGATGTATTCTAAAGATAAAAATTTTGTTTGTTTGTTTAAATGCGCTGATTTCAGCAACTACTATTTCGAATTTAAAAGTTGTTTTAGTGTTGGATAGCCTATTTACCGAGGAAGGCTATACTCTATTTTTCTCCTCAAATTAATACGTGTAGAACCGCGGGACACGTGTATTTAACATTACATGTATTATTTAACTTTAAAAATACGTGCAAAATTTATACTATACAACAAATATGAACAACATTATAAACTTTATAGATAGTGTGTTGATTATGCTACAATTTATTTAACACTGCTACTCCTTCTTACTTTAAAGATAGGTTTAAATATCTTGACGATTCTTGTGAAAGCGAACTGCGCTCTAATAAAAAAATTATGATAAAAATCTTTTACTGTTCAAGCAGACCGACTTTGGAACTCCGCGCCTGATGATCTCAAACCCCATTCACTGTCAAGCAGTCTGCAGTGTGTAGCAACATTTCCTTCACATGTAATCCCTGTATACAACGATTAATATACAATATCCTCCATTATAGGGTTGTCTGGAAGAGATAGCTTTTTAGTGATAAGGCCGAATTATGTACTTATTTCTTTTTCTTGTAATGTTACTTATCTTTATAATAGGGTCTTTAGTTAAATAGTATCGCGGGTGAAACCGAGATGTACGCATAGTTAAAAGATACGGTTTTATACTCGTGAATGAAACTAGCATGTGTGTAATACGAGTAAGGCTGTCAGGCCGTAGAGCTACCGGCATTGAACTGAATAGCGTGCAACTATCATTTGCAACGGTTACGCCTGTTTATGATTTACATAAATCCGATTGAGTCATGTCACGTAATAATGTGACAAATAAACCATTCATGATACGAATCGAATTTCTTTTTTCCTTAGCAAAACCTATCGCACTCTATAGACTTTGGGTTGTCTGGAAGAAATGGCTAATTAGCCATAAGATCCGCCCATTGTACTTCACAGTCTGTAACTGTCTTTAAATGTGTTTAATTTTTAAAATGTATAATTGGTGTACAATAAAGTACAAATAAATATATAAATGAAAATAATAATAGGCAGAAGATATACATAATTGAAGAAATTTTGTTATTTTAAATTGAAATGAGCTTATTTGACTATAATTACCTAATTAATATCTATTTTTGCAGTCGCATAATAATTAATACACATTTTATTTTAGCTCAAAAAAAAAAAAAAAAAAAAAAAAAGATAAGTTAAAACTAGATCAAGGTAGTCAGTACAAACTAGGTTTGACTGGATAATATTAAAACACACAGCATTTCATTGTAAACAATTGTTTGAAGGAAACAAACAAAAGAAATGGAACGCAATTTGAGGAGAACTCGCATCTATCCAGCAACAATCTCAACTCTACATTTATCTTCGAGATTTACTGCGTTAAATGAGATTTATACGTATCTATTGCACGTTTCCAGATCCCAGACAACAATAAATGAATATTCTATCTTAAATGGTAGGTACGAAGAACGTAATAGATTTTTCAATTGTTAAAATAAGTCGAAATTATGCTATTGTTTTAAAAAAGAAGCTCTTCCTGAATCTTTTATTTTGTTTAAAAGCTAATATGGTTCGCGTTTTTTGATTACTTTTCACTGGCTACTATATTATATAGAATTAAAGAAAATGTGCTGGCATATCCTGAGAATAACATTTTCACACACACATAAAAAAGCCTCTTTATTTTAACGAAAAAAAAAAAAAGAATAATAACTTCGAAAGATATACATTGTCGACGCCAGATGATATCTCACGTGACTTTTGTACGGATATAGTAAGATAAGACACACAGACAGGTGTTAACTAAGGATGTTTAGAGGCTATAAAATGTCACGTAATAGGTACTGACAGGAGTAAAGCAACAACCGTAAACACAGGGGAGACAATACGTCTTATCTATAGGTACCTACTAATGCAATAAATAGGAAATAATCGATTTTTTGTTTGTTTGTAATGGACTACTGGATCAATTTTAATAACTTAAGTGGTCGCCCGGTGGTCGAAATTAGACCATAATTTATTTCAATTATAAGTTAGAACATTTTTAAGGTTCTGTTGTCAAAGACTATACTTCTATATGTGTAAGTGCTGTGTGGCTACGGCACTCTAGAATTTAGCCACCCCCTCTCTTCCCGTGGGTGTCGTAAGAGGCGACTAAGGGATAACAAAGTTTCACTATACCATGGAACTTAAAAAGCCGACCGATGGCGGGATAACCATCCAACTGCTGGCTTTGAACTACACAGACCAAAGATGGGCAGCAGCGTCTTCGGTGCGACTAAGCTAGCCCTGCGGTCACCAACCCGCCTGCCCAGCGTGGTGACTATGGGCAAAACACATGAGTTCACGCCGTTTTTGGTGCGAACTTGTGGAGGCCTATGTCCAGCAGTGGACTGCGACAGGCTGAAATGATGATGATGATGATACTTCTATAATAATAAACAAAAGAGTATTATATGTTTTTGTTTCTATTGATTTGATGTATTTTTATGCATAATTTTAAAAAAATATTAGCATTCTGCGATCGTAATCTATATAAACTATATATAAGTGTGCGTAATTTCATACTCCTCCGTCCGGGCAATTTTCGTAAAAAGGGCTACTAATTTTTTGCTCGACATATTAATATATAGAAGATTTATCACTTAGTAGAACGCTACGTTAAAACAGACTGACATAAGATATATATTAAAGTGAGAAAGCGGAACAGCCAACATATAAACAAATGAACAAACAGTTAACAAACGAATTTCTAATATTTATAAAATATCTGAACGGTTGAAGTAATTAGGACGGAAGTATTCTCAAACATTCGTTTGATGCAGAAACTTGTCAAAATTGATTAAGATATGCGTACGATTTTAGAATTAAGTACATTTCTTGTGATGCTCCTGGTTTTACAGGATATAGTTTTTTTTAATGTAACTAGGTTGGCAAACAAGCGTACGGCTCACCTGATGGTAAGACCGGAGCCTATAGACGCCTGCAACACCAGAAGCATCGCAAGCGCGTTGCCGACCCTATGCCCAATCCCCCCCAGGAGCTCTGGTCACCTTACTCACCAACAGGAACACAATACTGCTTGAAAACAGTATTATTTAGCTGTGGTCTTCTGTAAGGTCGAGGTACTACCCCAGTCGGGCTGCTCCATATTTTGAGCAGGAAATTTCCTGTTGTGCCCTACCTCAGTTGAATAGTAATCGTCATACCATCACAGAAATCGATAGGACATAGATCCCCATCAGGCGGACTGTACGTTAGTTTGCCACCATAGAATCTACCTATTGATGATCAAAACAAAAAAGAAATGGCGTTGATATATCAATAAACAAAAAATATATTACGTGGTCAAATCATTAAATTTCGGGTTTTTTTTCGAAAAATGAAAAAAAAATCATTAAAAAAAATCCGTGACACTGCATATAGGTTAAGTTAGCCTAAATAGGTTCCAAATGATCCCCCCTACCCAACATACCTCTATGGCTAACCATTTCCCCTAACATCATGTATAATAAAATAAAAAAATTGGAATTCAACATTACCTACTTTACTGGTTTAAAGCAAGACAAAAAATTTGGAATAATTTTAAATCAACGAGCTCTTGTTTAAATACCAGTAATTGGTTTCGTTTAATGCGCACTCTTTTAATGAATAATATTTACATAACTATAATTATTCATAGTAATTATTTTAAGGAAAATTAATTTAAATATTTAAAGTAGTTCAATTGCTTCGCCATATTTATGATCGCAATATTTTTGTTCTAATAAGAAATGTTTCGAATTTAAATAAAAATATAATAAATAAGTATATTTTTTTTTGTAAACCTGATAATTCTACTGATATTATAAATGCGTAGTTTTCTAACGGTTAAATTATTGTGACCCTTTCTCGCAAAAGATTACTCAACTGATTGTGATGAGACTTGGTACTTAAGATAGCTGAAAATCCAAAGTGACCAACACGTAGGCTACTTTTCAACACGACATTTCCACGGGATTGTAAACTACGCGGGTGAAACCGCGTGGTAAGCCTAGTATTTCATACCTTGATATCAAAAGTGTAATAACGATCATTTTTAGGGTTCCGTACCCAAAGGGTGAAAACGGGACCCTATTACTAAGACTTCGCTGTCCGTCCGTCCGTCCGTCCGTCCGTCTGTCACCAGGCTGTATCTCAAAAACGGCTATAGCTAGAGAGTTGAAATTTTCTCAAATTATGTATTTCTGTTGCCACTATAACAACAAATACTAAAAACAAAATAAAATAAATATTTAAGGGGGGCTCCCATACAACAAACGTGATTTTCTTGCCCTTTTTTGCTCGATATCAATAATGGCAACAGGTAGGCACTTGAAATATTCACAAAATACCCAGTTGTATTTTTACTTTAATAATAAATAATAAAATAAAAATAAAATTAATATTTAAGGGGGGCTCTCATACAAAAAACGTCATTTTTGAGTATTTTTGCTCTCATACAATAAGTGATTTTAGCCGCTTTTTGCCCGTTATTACAATCAGTGTACCTAGTCAATGGTACGGAACCCTTCGTGCGCGAGTCCGACTCGCACTTGGCCGATTTTTTTTGTTTTGTTTCCAATCTTGACACGGAACATGTACAAAGGCACGTTATTCTCGCCTTTATTGTTCATCGGCGACGATTTCACATTTTTATTACAATAATAATTCTTTTGTTAATTTTTTGCTTATTTATTTATAACCGAATTAATTTTTAAGTTTTCTTAAAATATTTTTCTTGGTGTTTCTAATTAAATGTGGTTACCTCATAACTTTTCACTGGGCGAGTGTGGGTGATATCCATTGACCCAGGAGGGCTAATGGCTATATAAAAGTTTAGTATGCTTTCTTCCTAAAATTAACGCAGGTGAAAACACGGGGCACAGCTAGTTAGCTCATAAGAAATAGTAAAATAGTTAAATGTTATACAAATGCGTTTATAATTACGTCGAAACAACGATATACGAAAATTTAATCCATCTACACTGTACTCACTTTACTTTGAAGCTTGTTTGCCAAAAAACTACCGTTTATTTTACAATAGATTTCCTCCGATCGATTTCCTTTTTATCGTGGGAATTGAGAAGAAAATCACAGAGACACAATAAACAGGAACACAATGTAAACGTATGTTAATTATACAGTTTAATTTTTTAGTTAGGATCGATACGATTCGAACGTGCGTCTTCAACGACGGTCGCGAGTCGACTGAAAGGGCGCAGAGAAATGTGCGTCGCGCCGCTTCTCGGGGTAAAATATTCCCAGTTATTTTTTCGATGCATATGTTTTAAGTTTCTATATTAAAATTGGGTTCGTATGAAGAAAATACGAAAAAGAGTATAGCATACACACACCAACCCACACACGCACACATACACACAGAGGCACACCCATACAAATACAAACTTTTTTTTTATCTATGTGATACTTCTTACGAGTACAAAATCAAGAATATATTTTATAATAAAATAGATTTATTATCTCTAATCTATCTCCTATCTAGCAGTAATAAAATATTGTATTGTCCATTAAGAATTGTCTGCCCCTTGGGGGCGCGCCCCCGAAAGGGCGGTTGTCTTGATCGATCCGCAGACGAGTCTCACAACTGATCGGCGTAAACTTTTGTATTGTATGACACTTTGACGTCATCATTAATTATATTTGTACCGACGGAATTCGCATTCGTGTCCTTCAACTTGTAAACTTACAATTAAGTATTTATCGAAAAAACTTTGATATTCGAAAAAAATTAGGTATAAAAAATAACTGAATTAATTACATACACGTATAAAAATTCAGAATTTATTATTAAGGTTAATTTTTGTTTTTATATTATTATACTTTAATTCATTTGAAAAATATATAAAATATACCAAATACCAAATGACGCCGCGTTGGCGCAGCGGTCACAGCACTGGATTGCGATTGCCTGTTGCGCGGGCGGTTGCGGGTTCGATCCCCGCAACACGACAGCATTTGTATTGGCCATACAGATGTTTGCCGTGGTTTGGGTGTTTGTGCAGTCCTTGTGGGTCTCCCCACCGTGCCTCGGAGAGCACGTTAAGCCGTCGGTCCCGGTTGTTATCATGTACACCTGATAGCGATCGTTACTCATAGTACGGAATATATCCGCCAACCCGCATTGGAGCAGCGTGGTGGATTAAGCTCTGATCCTTCTCCTACATAGGGAAGATGCCTATGCCAAACAGTGGGATATTACAGGCTGAATCGTGACCAAATGACCGTTTACAAAATCATCGAAAATTTATTCTGTTTAGCAACAACTTCTGTCCAAATAAAAAAAAAACCTATTCTGATCACTCAGACTATTGTCAGAAGTATCAGTTAAGCAAAAACAAGAAATGCAAGTTGCAAGTTTAACGTTATCACTTTTAATACAAATATTTGAAAAATGAATGTTTTAGGTTCTTAAGAGGAAAGGATACCGGCTCTTTCTCCATACAAACGTATTCGACTGTTTTCTCCCTGGATAATGACACTAGATCAAATATTTTTGTAAAATAAAACTTTTACCTGCCATGACCATGCCCCTACGTTTTGTTTTTTTTTCATATTCTTATTATATTAGGTAGTAGGAGTCTTCAAAAACTAGAAATATTGCCTAATTTTTTGTACATTTTCAGACACTCATAAAAAAATAATAATTCATATTTACAAAAAAAAGAAAACGGAGCGGCATAGCTGAAGGCTTTGTTTATTTACGTTGAAAAAATAAAAAATAAATTGGCATGTTTCGGGGAGAAAACAGTCGAATACGAAATGATGTTTTGGTCAATAATTATCTACCTAAAGTGGTCTGAGCTTCAGTTGTCCCTTTCTTGCTGTTTGTGGGATAGGTCTGGGGGAGGGAAGGGTCAGAGCAGTACGTATACACGCCAGCGAAGTGATGCCTCATAGTCGATAATTATATAGATACACTAGTGATGTAATATTTTGTCGATATTTTCAAAAATTCGTGTAAACAAAATTAAATAATCTCTCTTCTCATAAACTACAATAAAACCTTATTTGGATGCGGTGTTCATTGTAACATTGTGCAAACCTGGGCTAAAGAAGGGTTTCTCTAACAAATAAAAATGATAATTATGGTAAATAATTTAAATAATTATGTTGTTTATGTTTTTGGTCTGACCATAATTTTGGCTAACGGTAGTCTTATTACTGAGGCAAACGAAGGATACCGTAGAAAGACTGACGGACAGACACTAGGAAAAGTAGGTAAGTAGGTTAACTAAATAAAGATACAAAATTTCCAAATAAGGATTTATTCAGTTCAAGTAGGTAAAGAACTAAAGAGTTATTTAATTATTTCCTTTACTTTCCCATATGGCAATCATAGTAAAATTTTTCTACTATTGGTTCTATTGAATTCCAGAAAGCATCGTTCTTTTTAACCGACTTTTAAAAAAGGAGGAGGTTCTCAATTCGACTGTATTTTTTTTATGTATGTTCTCAGAACTTTTGACTGGGTGGACCGATTTCGATCAATTTTGTTTTAATTGAAAGGTGTCATGTGGTCCCATTTAAATTTAATTGAGATCTAACAAGTACTTTTAGAGTTATATCTAATCTAATAATGCGTATTTACTTGACTACTTTTTCGTCGACCTACGTTGTATTATACCGCTTAACTTCTTACTCGGTGTATCGATTTTGATGATTCTTATTTTAATCGAAAGCTAATACTTGTCATGTAGTCTTGTTTAAATTAGATTGAGATCTGATTACAACTTTTTGAGTAATCTTTAATAGCGCGTATTGACTATTGCTTCGTCTTATTACGCTGTATTATTTGTCGATGTAATTTAAGTCGTTTGTTTTTTCGTTTGTGAGCAAACACAATTACCAATTTTTTGGTAAATGATTCCTATAGGGCTCCACAAAATAGAATAGCAGTAACTTCGTAGTCTTTACAATATTTTTTTTAAATCAAATTCGGACTACTCTGTAAAGAGTTATGCATGGTCAAATATTAAAAAAATATACGTGGCGACTTTAGAACCTCCTCTGTTTTTCTTCGTCGGTAAAAAATTCTTAATCAACCACAAAATAATTAAATAAAAAAATCAATAGGTGGTCCTGAAAATCTGTGTTAGGGTTTATCCCTAACTGAAGCCGAGGACTTATCTTTTTGTGAGACACACTGCCACCTTTATTAGTGACTATTATTTTAGATATCTTTATTTTATTGTTAATTCTGAGTTCAGTTGTTTCAATTTTTTTTTAATAATAATTATTATTTCTTTTTATTTATAGTTTGTTCTTCCACATTTATTTTGATGTTTTTTTTTTGAAATGTACTAATTTTTATCTTATGTTCATCGTTTATATTTCAGTGTATTTCGCAAATAAAGGTATTATTGCGTAATTTGCCTAACGAAAAAGACAAATAAAATAATAATTTATAAATTAGAACAATATCAAACATTATGTACAACTGTACACTTAAAAATATCAATACGGTAGTCCTTTGAAATTTTATGCAACACCGTACCTACATAATATGCAGTCGGACGCATAAAATTGGAGGATTAGTCAACCAGTCTCTCTTTGTATATTATGTCACCAGAATCTCATTTGTTTTTTATTAATTACTATTTTTAAACATTATTATATCGTCCCAATTATGTGTTACGTATTAATAACCGCGACAAACATGAGACATTACAACTTATATGTATACTATTACTAGCTGTGCCCCGCGGTTTCACCTGCGTTGATTTGAGGGAAAAAAATGCTTTCCTTTTTTTCAATAGTATAAGATTTAATTAGCTTGATATATTTTCCTTAGTTTACACTAAATAAATTTCTGAACGCACGCATAAATATTTGACCAAAGAGTATATTATGACCACTACGTTTTATATTTGACAACAAAATAATATAATTATATTATGTCAATCCGTTTTCATTACTGACATTATTATACATTTTTAAAATGTAAAATACGCCACTATCCGTATATTGTGGATATACATATGTTGTCGATTCGAAAAGTTTATTTAAATACGTTCTTTAATTTTATCGGAGAGTTTACCATATCGACGGGATGAACATTAAATGTTTGACAGTTACGAAACACGAACATAGTTCCATACAAATTTTCATTCCCACCTTTCAACCCTTTACACCCTTTTATTCGCATTAAAAAGTAGCCTATGTCCTTTCTCAGACTCTAGACTATCTGTATACCAAATTTTATTTAAATCTGTTCAGTAGTTTTGGCGTGATTGCGCGACAGATAGACAGACAGACAGACAGACAGAGATACTTTCGCATTTATAATATTAGTATGGATTTAAATACGTTCTTTAATTTTATCGGAGAGTTTACCATATCGACGGGATGAACATTAAATGTTTGACAGTTACGAAACACGAACATAGTTCCATACAAATTTTCATTCCCACCTTTCAACCCCTTACACCCTTTTATTCGCATTAAAAAGTAGCCTATGTCCTTTCTCAGACTCTAGACTATCTGTATACCAAATTTTATTTAAATCTGTTCAGTAGTTTTGGCGTGATTGCGCGACAGACAGACAGACAGACAGAGATACTTTCGCTTAAATATTAGTATGGATTATTATTATAATTATTTTATTGCGTACGTATGTGTGTATGTACCTATGTATGATTGTTATATATTCTTTTTTTGCTTATTTATATTTACATACCACCTGCCCATCTGAAAAGCAATATCCCTTTCATTAGCAGGTTGTCTGGAAGAGATTGCTTTTTAATCGACTTCAAAAAAGGAGGAGGTTACTCAATTCGACCGTACTTATATATTTTTTTTTTTTGTTTTTTTTTTAATTTATGTTCGGGGATAACTTCGTCGTTTATGAACCGATTTTGATAATTATTTTTTTTGTTGGAAGGGAGATATCCCAACTTAGGTACCATGATAAGAAAACCAGGATCTGATGATGGGATCCCAGAGAAATCGAGGAGGACCCTCGAAAATCGTAGTGACTAGTGCGTTTGTTAATTTTTTTCGTCGGCTTACGTATTACTTGCCGATGTACCTACTTAATTGAAGTCGGTTTTTTTTCGTTTGCGAACAAACACAATTATTAGCAATAAGATCGCCTGGTTGTACAATTTGTGACTATATAATTGCTGGTAATGTAAATTTTGTTCTTTATTTAAATGTGCAACAAAGTATATTATTATTATTATACTAAGACAAACATATTAATTACTATGTATGTATGGCTACAATACATTTATCATGTACACTATATGTATGTATCTCAACACCCATTCTTACATACACCTCAACCATGTAATTACATACCTAATTCATAAATAAAATACCTAAGTATTTCAATAATTATTACTTACCAAAATACAGTTATGTAGATAACAATCCAATGAATTAACAAACAATAATTCAAAATAATAAGTACTAAGTAGTTTACGAAATCCAATAAAAGTAATCCGAGTTACAGAAGAACGAAGCAGAATTTTTTTATTAAATATGTAAATGTAAATATCATAATTATTATAACATACACACACTGTCGTCTGTTCCTATGGTAAGCAACTTAATGCTTGTGTTACAGGTAACAGCCGACTCCTATAACTATATATGTATATATGAATATTTTTTTATAAATATACATAGAAATAATACACATAAATATGTATATAAATACAAATATTACACCCAGGCTCGGGCAGGAAACGAACCCGCAACCCGCGGAACAGAAAGCAGGGCCACCACAAACTGCGCCAACGGGCTAATGAAATAAAACAAGCAAAATACAGAAAAATAGCATTCGCGAAGCGGCACACGCACACTAACACCACGGCACTTACACATAGACAAAGCAGTGCGGGGTTGGCGGGTGTGCGGGGCGGCCTACAGTAAAATTCAGTGGAGACAGGAACATTTTATTCAAATACCTATTCTTCAAAAGTCTATTCCGTACCCTTTCCTCTTAATTGAACGTTATCACTTTTAATACAAATATTTGAAAAATGAATGTTTTAGGTTCTTAATTGAACGTGATCTATTAACGGTCGTTGTCAATAATCTGTCTATCTCTGGTTTTGCTTACTAACGATAGGTTTTTGACATAACTTGTACGGAGTTTTCGTCAAAATTCTAACTCTGGTAAGTAAATTCAGAGACAGAGTACCTATTGAAACTGGGCGTTAGTGGACATTAAAGTCTCCGGAATGAAATAATGTCTGAAGTGTCTAGACTTTGGTGATGACATCAAGATATTTTGCTCGTGGAAATTTTCTTTGGAAGATTACTGATGAAGGATTATTACTAATGACGTAAGTATGATATGAACATAGGAATAGGTAGGATAGGTATGAAAATTCAACTATCTTCCCCTCTGACTGAGCAATGTTAAAGATGGATAAGAAAGGCTGGAGATTGCGTATGTCTTATATTTGGGGTAAGTAATCTTTTCACTGGCCAGTAGTGTAGTGTAGGGGTGCCGGGATCCGCGTCTGTATTTTACTCCTTAAAAACGATTACCGTAAAATTTCAAAATTATTTTTTTTATCAAACGAATCAAATTATAATAAAAAAAAGTCAATCCATAAATTTATGCTTGCTATTTCTATCGGTACAGTAAGTGCTGGTATAATATTATACCTATATTTTACAGCTGAAAGCGCTGTAAAGCGTCATCCTCTAGCGTTAATTTCAGCGTCACCGCTCGTCAGCAGTGATGACTGTTCTTTCGTTGTTTCACAAGTTCCACTGCCTATATTTTTCCATGCCGCTCGGCTTATAATCGTTTCTTACAAATTAAACTCCAATAAAACTTGAATTTTTCAGGAATAAGATACTGAAATTCAGTCTAAGTTAATTAATCAAAGCAGCCTAGCCCCGTTGAGTGGTAACCGAGTGGCGCGGAAGTCGAGGCGGCCTTCGGTTCTCTCGAAACATGATTAAAACGACTATTCGTGACACGTCACGACTAAAAGGCTTCGCAATCAACTTTTTGTTTCCTATTTCCTTTCTTCTTGCTTCGTTTTCTAGACTTTTCGTATAATTTCGCCGCGAGCTCTAGTACCTAATATATAATATTATGTTCTATTTTTAATTCCTGTCGGTTTGTTTTATTGATTTACTTTTATTGGTATTCCATATTCAAATTTATTTTTGCTGTTTGTGAGCAACCACCAGTTTCTCGGTTAAATAAATGAAGATTTTTCACTTACCTATGTCCGGTTTTCTTTGCTTTGTTTACACCTCTTACGATAAAACTTATTTGCGGAATGTTTACTGTATAAGAATTAATTATGTAATATTTATAAAAGTTAAAAACATCACTTTAATTTATCATCATCACTTCATCAGGTATTGCTAGTCGTGTCCAAATATTTGTTGAGACGAGATAAGGGTGTCGTCACACTGCGGAAAGTAGTCACGTGACATGCTACTTATTTGTACTGTTTAGTAGAACAATAAATTACATTTCTAAATATTTACAAAGTTTACTCCACTTTTTGTAATATTTATTCTATGTTATACACGACCTCATTAGTGCACTAGTGATTATTTTAATCAAAGTACAAGCGACCTGCCACATATAATTATACGTAGTAAAAAAATATAGAAGCCGAGTACAGTGCCATCTATCGTGTCTAATTTAAAACAGTTTGAAAGGCGTTGAGTATTACCTAGGAGTCAGTTACAAGGTCATCAAGTTGATGACCTCGTAAGGTCATCAAAAATTGTTACTAACCAGCTGATTTTTTTTTCTTTTAGTTAGTGATTATCTATATAATTTAATAGTAATAATGTCCTACAAATTGCGTGGTACGTTATCCCGGTCCTACGCTCACTGCTGCTCTACCCCCTACTATCTCTGTTAGCTACCACAATCGAGAGTTTTCGAAGAGGAATTTTTTGTTCGTCTCATCAAAATGTAGCCACTCCCAAAAAATTAGCTTGATACTGATCAGGTGAAAAAAATGTACTAGGGATCCCTACCTATAAGGCAGTTATAGAAAAATTTAACGCAAGTATAATCCTACCAATGTTCTAGTTTTAAATATTTTTATAACTACCCGCATAAGTATAAGTGGGTTAAAATATTAACTACAATTAAGTAATAAAGCTATGTTACCGGATTCAGTGTTGTGATGATAGTATACAATAGCTCTAGTCGAGATAAGTATCGATGTGTCATGGACAATGGCTGGTATTAAGATGATCGCGTCATCTTAATTGTACAAGATATACGTACGTACTTAGCGATGCTTTAGAACCTGTTTATGTAGCTGATATATTTTATCTACGGGATAAATTAATATCAGATTTTATCAGCAGGAGGTATAAGGGTAATGACGACTATGGAATTTTTATTTATTTATTTCAGAAGAATAGAATCAGAAGTAGCGACTAATATCTGACAAAAGTGGAGTTAGAGGATATTGGTTACCGCAATACGTTTGATAGCTATCGGCAAGTAGAGTAACAGGCACTTTGGGGGGAGTGCTTTATTAGGAGTAAAAACAAAATATGTAAAAATTGGTTCCCCATTTAATTATTTTTTTAATAGAATTAGTTTTATCGGGAGAATGATTACTTCTTGATATTATATTACAATGTAACATATTTTAATTTTTGTCTGTCTCTTCTCTATGATATTTTGTTAACGTGTGCTTTTTTGGAGAATAAATTTAATTTTTTTCATTGCCGCTCATTGCCTTAAATACAAAAATGTTTTTTGAAGTAAAAACTTCTTTAGCCGCGTTGGGCACTTTTTGGTTGCGGAAAATCTTAGGTTTTGCGTCACCGACATATACACATACTCGTAATTTTAATTTAAACATTATGAAATTTCAAATTTTAATACTAAAAGTTCTAAGTTTTCACTTCTATCTGCAGTCTCTATAACTGCAATTTTTTTTTATTCTTATATTGGAAAATACAAGATCCCAACCGCACTATTTTTTTTTAATTCGCAATGGTAAACGCGAAACTAGAATGGTTGTTTTAATTTTCCCGTTTCCAATCCTTGTCGACTAAGGGTAGATTAATATTCATGAGGTCTCAAACCTTCCAATTATTGTTACGAAGGCCGTTTTTTGCTTATATCGTTATGAGGATATGTAACACTTCTTACTTGAGGCGTTGATACCTATTGCAATTTTTTAACGTAATACAGCCATGTGTATGTATGACATATTTTCATGATCACAGAAAAATTAGTTTCTTTTTTTTTAATGTGTTCCATGTTCAAAATTTAAATGACATTTTTTGAAAGCGGTTTTGATAATTGATTGCAAAAAAAGTTATGACTTTTTGATGTGAAACTTCTTTAGGCGCTTGAGGGGTAAAATTTGAGCGATCGGTAACGTGGCAACGGAGTGATTACTTGGATGGGTGACCGCCCGGGAACACCACGTGACGTTGGCTTTTTGTTTTTTTAATTTTTAATTAGTTTCTTTTGTATTTTAAATTCATTTTTTTAATTAGTTTTTTTTTTGAATTAGTTTTGCCAAAGAAGTTTCTCTTCTGACATATTGTGTAGGTACTTTGTACGCACGCTTTTTTTTGACGTATAAGGTTTTATTCATCGACGCGTGAATCACATAGACATATTGAATGATTTTTCAGTTATTTAGTTTTTTATATATGTTTCATATTCAAAATGCGAATTACTACTTGTTTTAAAATAGTCTACAACTGTAGATAACTAAGTGTAAAAAAAAAATAGTTAAAATTACCTAATTTCGAGATATTATTATTTTTGTCTTCGACAGTTCTTTTAAAGTAATCAATTATTATTTATATCCTATGTACTCTCTCCCCCTTCCTCTTCCCTGACTTTAATATTTTCAAAGAACTAGCGGCCGGTTTTAATAATCTACCTATCTCTAGTTTTGCTGACTAGAGATAGAATTTTGAAGTAAGCTCCATACAAATTGTGTCAAAAACGTATCTCCAGTAAGCAAAACCAGAGATAGGTTATAGACACCGGCCGTTATGTATAGACTATATGAAGATTCCAGCTTTATGTACTATTCCTTTGTTTCATTTTTATTATATCGCTTACTTTAACATCTTATATGAGTTTATAAAAAAAAATAACAATTCAATTGCGTAATACAAACTACCTGTACAATGTATCTTACATTAATAGACAAAACATGTAAATTGTATGTAGAATACATCGACTAATATTCTGATAAGGCATCACTTGCAATTAATATTCTTAGAATATTTCTAAGCCTTCTGACGATTATATTGTATAAATATATAAATCTCGTGTCACAATGTTTGTCCTCAATGGACTCCTAAACCACTTAACCGATTTTAATCAAATTTGCACACCGTGTGCAGTTTGATCCAACTTGAAATATAGGCTAGGAGGATTTTATTTTGGTATATGTAATTATTATATTTAAGAAGAAAAAAAGGCGGTACGAAGTTCGCCAGGTCAGCTAGTATTGTATAAATTAAATTGTGTTTAAATGACTTTGTATACATAAAACATAGGAAATAAATATCAACCTAGGGCTCAGACGACTTTGTGTTTGTTAAACATTGATTGAATTTAAATTGTAAATTGATAAAAAATTTGTTGTCTGTAAAGTTGGTTTACGGACGATAGTTTAACGTCATAACAAAACATCTCCTCGGACGCATAGGCTATTCAAGTGGAAGAGAGATAGATGCGGCGCAAGCGTACAATGAGCGCAACGCTGCAATTAGCGTAACGCTACAATAAGTCATCCTTTTTCGTGCATGCCGCCGGCGCGGCGTTCATCGATTTATTAGACGTTGTCACGTCAAAAGGAACATATACCAGTGCTGTATGCACCATACATATTATACAGGAACATTTCATAATTATTTCGATTACTAACAAACACTTGCTTATTATATTACCATGTAAATTAAATCAAAGGTTCAAATAAAATAAACGACATGTAAGGCGTTATGATTGCTTTATATGTAAACTAGCGACCCGACCCGGCTTCGTACGGTTGCAATGCTGAAACTAAATACTATCTACAATAAAAGATACGTTAGAAACCTCTAAAATTACTAGTGTTCCTCTACTATGTATTATACATAAAAACCTTCCTCTTGAATCACTATATCTACTAAAGAAAACCGCATCAAAATCCGTTGCGACAGCGGGAAGCGACTTTGTTTTATAATAATATGTAGTGATGATCGAATCACATGTTTAATGCATCACGCGTGTGACGTGCATAAACATGGATATTTTAAAATTGCATGTTTGTTCTGAAGGTTAACATTGTGGTTAATGGGTAGTATTTTTTGTGACTAATAATAATTGTGTTTGCTCGTAAACGAAAAAATAAAACCGACTTCAATTACATCAACGAGTAATACAACGTAGGAACACGAAAAAATAGTCAATTAAATACGCGTTATCAAAGTTTATTGAGAAGCGGTCATCAGATATTAATCTAAAGGCGACCACAAGATAAGCATCAGATAAGCATCAGCTTCCGATTAAAATAAGAATCATCAAAATCGGTACCTACAACCAGTAAAAAGTTATGAGGTAGGTATAAAACAACGTAGGTAGAAAAAATGGTCAAGTAAATACGCATTATTAGATATACCTAGAACAGTATCTAATTGTCAGATCTCGATTAAATTTAAATGGGACTTTAGGAGGGTGTGACGAACAGGGTGTTGAGTTCCTCGCCACCATCGAAAAGGGAGGATCCTCCAACCAGACGGGTGTTGTGTCTGGTAGGGCTACTGCCCCCAACGGTTGTTGTCGGGCTCTTGTATATATATTCGACTAGCTTCTGCGCGCGACTTCGTCGGCGTGGACTCCGCTCCTATTGGTCTTAGCGTGATGATACATAGCCTTCCTCGATAAATGGGCTATCTAACACTGAAAGAATTTTTCAAATCGGCCCAGTAGAACCAGAGATTACCGCGTTCAAACAAACAAACAAACAATCAAACAAACAAACTCTTCAGCGTTATATATTAGTATAGATTTCTCTGAAAACTCCGATAGCGTGATTTAGAATCGTCAGTTCGTATGTGGCTCGATAGATGTCGCCACAGGACCACATGACAAAGCACCGTCTTTCGATTAAAAATAAAAAGAATTATTAAGAATCATCGAAATCAGTGTTTCATAGGAAAAAATTAAAATACCTCAAATTGGAGGAAAATTTTAAATATTTAAACCGGAAACTATCGGAAGTCGTTGCACATTCACGAAGTTTCTTAAAACGTGAATCAACGGACCTTGCACTATATCTCGCTTCAAATGTATTTCGCTAAAACTTTGTTTATTTTCATTCGAGTTATTTTCGACAGTCTTATACCTATTTGTAGCGAGTTAAGTGCAATTATGAATGACGCCCACGAGAATCCGGGATATTCTGGGAATGAGTAACACGTTTGGGTCAAGTACGATTCCTATTAAATCTACGAAATATATATTTATTAATGTACAATTTCAAAGTAACTGAAAGAAAATTACAACACGTAAAATAACAGCGCACATACGCGGTATTATAACTGACTGATTGAGTGATTTTTCCGACTACACCCGACTATACCTACCGACTATCCGACTAACCCGTGTCTATAAAAGAAAGATTGGTAACTTGGCATGCAAAAAGTTTTAGAATGTAGCTATGCTATAAAAATAATTAATTTTAGTTAAATTCAGAACTGATCTACATATAGGAATATACGTAGAGGATAAACGCCTCACCTTCAATTTTTTGTAGTAGGATAAAAGCTTTTGGATGTCTGGAAAACACGTAACACAACCACACCCTGAGACAAACACGATTTGTGCAAACATTTCTCATGGGCGGGAAAAGAATGGACATGTATGACTAGCCCGTTGGCGCAGTTTGTAGTGACCCTGCTTTCTGCTCTGGGGGTTGTGGTTTCGATTTCCACCCCGAGTCTGAGTGTAATATACATATTTATTTATACTTATATGTATTATTTATAAGTATGTTTATCGAAAAAAATATATATATGTAGCTAGACCAGTCGGCTGTTACACAAGCATTAAGTTACTTACTTTAGGAACAGACGACCGTGTGTGTATTGTGTAGATATTTATTATTATTATTATTATGTATAGCTAATACATTAAGTTATGACGGCAAGTCGAACTTGCAATCTGTAGGGAAATAGCTAGTAGCTGAACCCATACGTAGAAAACTAGAAAGCGATCAATGGCTTGAGACAACATCCATCTTCCTAATCGAATAAGGTGTTTCTATTTATAATTTACAGTTTATTTAAAAACGTTTGTATTTTAATTCCACAAGCCTCTTACAATCTTTAATAAAAAATCATTCACTTCTTTGTTTTTATAGTGTGCTACTATAAAGGCGTTAGTTCATAACCGCCAACTAAATGTAACAAACGACCAAAACAAAAACTTCCATGAACGCAAAACTGGTCATCGATCGACGCAATGAAATTTTGCACACGTCTCTGGTTTTACTCAATACTCAAAGGCGAAAACGCGTACAAATTTTTCGATTGTGTTTGTGAAATGCCCTAAATATGTAATACGAATTGATGAAGATTGAGATATGTTGAAACTATTCTGACGTGCACTACATTGCTAGATTAAAACATTTTGTTGATAGATGCCTGTTTTAGAAATATGTTAATTTGTAATGGTCTGGTTTAGTATGCAGATGTAAGCGTATTTTTTTTGTTAAAATATTCGTTTCTTTGTTCAAACGTGTAATATTTTTCTTTATTTTATTTAAATTATTATTTAAATTAAAATATATAAGGTTATCATTTAAAATTTAAGATTAAAATCAGCTATTTATTTAGCGATTACGAAATCTGCCCGTGATGTTAATATTATTTTGAACAGGAAAACGTATATATTAAGGAAATCTCAGTTAATTCTAAGCTCTTCACTTTAATTATCCATATTTAAAATAAATTTCTCGTAAGGGCAAGGTCACACGAACGTTCTGTGGCGTGGAATTAGTCGCATAATTATGTAATAGGAATTTTATTTCATTTACATTGCATATTATTATGCAGTAAAAATTGGAATTTTATAAGAAATTGAAAATATGAAATTGCAGCACTACTTGGATTATAAAACGCAACTACCGACTAACAAAGAAAAAGGTTAAGTGGGAGTGGTAGCTGTACTGATGAGGATATTTTAATATAGATTTATCGGAGTTACAAATGATAAATCATTGTATTGATGAGACTAAAGCAACCGGAGGCGAAAGAAAAATTGGAGGCGATGTGCCAGCGACTACACGCTAAACCACATAGCCTAAAATGGCGTCCGGAAATTAATATAAATACTTTTCTTTCTTTTTTTACTAATTAGAGACAATCAATGACAATACGCATTTAAATATAAAGTAAAATATTTAATGTTACAATAATGTAACATACAAGACCTAAGTAAAAAACGGTGAGATTTTTTTCGTTTCGATTCTTTAAAAAAATATCTTAATTTTAAAACTTAACGTTGTAGCGGCCATATTTACAGACAGAAAGATCTTAATTGTAAACCTATTAGGGTTGGTAATAGAAATACTGAGCCCGTTGAACATAGTCTAACCTTTTGCACCCTTACAGCTCAGCAAAACTTAACCTTTTAAGTCTTTACAAGACACCGACATCTTACGTTTCACACCTTTACGAGTAGAGTTTAACCTTTCATATTTTTTTACATCTCTACTACTATACTTACAGGTTAAAGCCAAACATAAGGTCTACGATACGGTAAACAGGTACCGTAGGCTTTGGACGACTGCAACACCAGGTGCATCACAAGCCTGTTACAAATTCTACTGTGCTGTGAAAAAGCGCATGCTTAAGAGTTCTGATAGTGTTACTCCCCAACAAAAGTTGGCACTACTTGAGAAGGAGTAAGGTTAAGGTTCCCAATCGGACTGCCTAACATTTTAAGCAAGATATATCTACTACGCCCTAATTCAAAATATCATCACGCCGAGAGCTTTTTAACCTTTAATCGCTATTTAAGAATCCGCTTACGCTCTCTCAAATGCCTCACCCTTAGATATATTTGTTATCAACGCCAGTTTTATTGATAAATATTTGTACACCGTTATTTGCCCGTTGATTCCTTCTGATGTGACGGCTTAATGACGCAACTGGGACAGTGGATACTTTTTAATCAATGTTTTGAATGATTCGAGGTGACTTATTTATAAACTACAAAAATCTATTTTGGTTCACGATGAATTAATTAGTTCATTGAGGTTGATTTCTTCATCGAAACGAATGAGGAAAATGGCACATATCTCGTTTTTAAATAATTTTAGTAATAAAAATAACCATGTTAATTTTAAATCTTATACAGGAGGCTGTTTAACTGAGGAAGTAAGGCACAGCAGGACATATCCTGCTGATCGCGGAAGCGCCTAGCGTCCCCGTAATTCCACCCCAGGCGAGCGAAGGAACACCCCAGAGGTTTTAGTTCTTGCGAAGATACCCTCCAGCTCCCCCGGGCCGGAGGCATCCGTTAGGGATTTCCTCTGGGTCAACAAAAAAAAAGGACATATAATGCTCAAAGGACTCTGGAGAAGCCCGACTGAGGAAGTACCTCGACGTGAGGTAGGTGGGTACTCGCTTGTCATCGGTGTGAGCTGCAGGTGCAAGTGTGTGCTGCAGGTGCAAGTGTGTGCTGCAGGTGTGTGTGTGCTGCAGGTGTGTATGCTGCAGGTGTAAGTGTTTTTTTATGTTACTAGATCGGCAAACAAGCTTACTGCTCACCTGATGGTAAGCGATTACCGTAGTTTATAGACGTCTGCAACATCAGTGGCGTCGCAAGCGCGTTGCCAACCCCATCCCCAGTTCCCACCAGGAGCTCTGGTCACCTTACTCACCAACAGGAACACAACACTGTTTGAAAACAGTGTTATTTACTTGTGATCTTTTGTAAGATCCATATTTTGGGCAGGAAATTTCCTACTGTGCCTTCAGTAAAATGGTTGCTGCAGGTGTAAGTGGGTAGGCGGGTACTCACTCGTCGCAGGAGTAGCGCGGCGGCGGCGAGCTGGCGGCGGCTGGCAACAGTCGCTGCGTGTCGGGCGAGCAGGCGCGCGCGAACGCGGCCGCCGCCTCCACCGCCGCGTCCTCGTCGCACAGGGACGTGTCGTCGTCCGCGGCTGGACATAGGATGATACGTCTTAGCTTATAAGCGACTCAAAATAATTGTGTTTGCTCGCAAACGAAAAAAACCCGACTTCAATTACATCTACAGGTAATACAACGTAAGTATAGAAGAATAAAAAAAGAATTATCAAAATCGGACTACTCTTTAAGTTATGCGTGGTCATCATCAATCACCTTACAAGGTGAGAAATCTGTTTAACAATGAAAAATCAATCATCCACTGTTTTCCTACCCTTGGGGTTGGATTTTATTTTCAAATTTATATGGGACCAACTTCGGGGTATATTATTTCCAATAAAAAATTAATTATCAAAATTGGACTACTCTGTAAAAATTATGCGTGATCATACATAAAAAAATATAGGCGTCGACTTGATAACCTCCTCCGTTTTTTTCGTCGGTTAAAAAAGGACGACGTCCTCAACGAGACTAGTCTTCTTTGATTAATGAACTTAAGACTGAATTGCAGTATCTCATTTCTGGACGGTTTACATATTTTAATCGCCTTAAAAAAAGGATGAGGTTCTCAATTTGACGGTTTTTTTTTATTTCATGTGTGTTACATAAATTTTTACCGGGTGTATTGATTTTGATGACTAATTTTAATCGAAAAGTGAAATTTCTAAAGTGTGTGATAATTATGAAGTTAAAATCTAGGTATTATTTTATACAAGTAGGTCGGCAAACAAGCGTACGGCTCTCCTGATGGTAAGCGATTACCGTATCTTATAGACGCCTGCAACACCAGAAGCATCGCAAGCGCGTTGCCGACCCTACCCTCGATCCTCCCAAAATAATAATGATAATAAATATAAGAAATGAAAAACAGTCGTACGTTTGTTTATACAATCGTGAGTTCCTACATTTGTGTGTACCAGTATATCATATCATAAACAGAGTGATCCTTCAAAAGTGCGGAGAAACGTAAACAAAAATATTTATCTTTGTTCCCTTTAAAATAGGTTAAAACATTATTTTTACGAAAATTGGAACAGATTGTGTTTATGTTTGGCGTAGTACGATGAACTAAGTACAAAAAAAATGTTTAGAAATAATTGTAAAACTCGATACAAGGCTTAAACCTAAGATCTACGCTACTTTAATTTTATCTAAAAGAAAAATTTCATTCTTATTATATGAGTCTTTCTTTCTGTTCAAATTTTTCTTTTAACAAGAATGGCGTTCTTAGACGACCATAATATGACCACATGAACTCATACTTGTTTTTTTAGCAGTTTAGAAGTGAGGAACAAGTAATATGGTAGTTCAGCTCAGCTTCAGCCTGAAATATCCCACTGCTGGGCATACGCCTCTTTCCCCGTGTAGGAAAAGGATCAGAGCTTAATCCACTACGCTGCTCCAATGCGGGTTGGTGGATATATTCCCTACGCTACTACGAGTTAAGAGCGTGCATAAGGCGAGCAAAAAATCAGATTTCACCCGCGCGCCCGATGAAACAAAATATACACAAAGCCTCGTGTCAGAGTGCGATAGACGATATAGTTTTGAGCGCATTACGAATGTAAAAAACGACAAATATGTTATTTTGTATATAATTCCGAAACTAAAAGTAATTACATTAAATGCCTAAGCATAGCCTTTACTCATATTTAAATGTAATTAATTATCAAATTTTTGTCTTAATGGTCATAACCATATCGAGTATAAATAGAAAAAATATAAAAATTAGAGGTTACTTCGTGATTATATTTTATCGAGGAAATTTCCTTATTTTATGTTTTTGATAAAGGTCAACCCTTGCAAATATCACGTAGTTTGTCATATATTTTTATTTTAAGATTTGGTCTGGAACTTTTCATGTCAAAACAAATAGAAGATGGTAATTTTGCATTATGCGCACTCTTAACGATCGCAATCAGGTGTACATGATAACAACCAGGACCGACGGCTTAACGTGCTCTCCGAGGCACGGTGGGGAGACCCACAAGGAGTGCACATACATATAATATGATAGTTTATTACCACACATTAACACACACGCATACATCGTGAATTGTTATATTATCTACCACTAGTAAGTAAGTTAAAAGTATCCTGTTATGACGATCCTAAAAATCTGCAATGCGTCACTACTATCTCGAAGGAAACAACACGGTTATCTATTTACGATTTGTTGTCCTGATAACATTGCGTCACTTTAACTACACAATTGGTATAATTATATATTTTACTTCATTTAGAAATGCATAAAACCGGTTACAATATTATCATATGTATACATTGATGAATAATAAACGCCTTGCTATCGACTCCTCCCGCTAAGATTTTCTCCTGTGTCGGGGGCCGGGGGTCCGGAAACATACAAACGAACAACCACAAACGCCCAGACCACGGCAAACATCTGTATGACGTATCAGGGCTAAAAGCGCTGTGCCAACGCATCCTCAAAATACGAATACTATCGATAGAGGCAAAAACAAGTGGAATTAACACAGCCCAAAGATTTTATAACGTTAATTTTAATATTAATCTATGGTATATGTTCGGGGATAACTTCGTCGTTTATGAACCGATTTTGATAATTCTTTTTTTGTTGGAAAGGAGATATCCCAACCTAGGTACCATGATAAGAAAACCAAGATCTGATTATGAAATCTCAGAGGAATCGAAGGAAACCCTCGAAAATCTTAGTGACAACTAGTGTGTTTGTTAATTTTTTTTCGTCTACTTACGTTGCATTACTTGTCGATGTAATTGAAGTCGGTTTTTTTCGTTTGCTAGCAAACACAATTATCTACTCTTTATTGACTACTACGAAATAAAAATTTTAACAAAATCAAAATAAAAATAACTATTCAAATAGGCCCTAAGAGCACTTTCGAATCGTCATTTTACAAATTAGAATTTTAAATTGATTCTTTTTGTAAAACTGAAACTACCACCGATTCGGAATGTAGATTCTGAGGAGAAGAATCGGCAAGAAACTCCGCAATTACTCTTTTGAAAATAATATATAAACTGTGTTTTAGTACAAAATTAGTAATATCTTGCATGAGCGTCACTAAGTCCACACATCTTTATCAACTATGTAATACTGCACCGAATAATACGCTTTATCTGTTAATTTCTTTTTAATAAAACACAAGGAAAGATGCACAAAAGCAGTATCATATCAGAAGGCTCTAGAAAAAGACTAATGCATTTCCACGCTATACTAATATTTAGAGGAAAAATTTGTATTTTTGTGTGTATGTTTGTATTGAATAAGCTCAAAAACTACTGGACCGATTTAAAAATTTTTGTCACCATTTGAAAGCTTAGTTATCCCTGTGTAACATAGGCTAGTTTTCATCGCGGGAAAATAATAGGTACCCACGGGAAATTGTTTGCGCACACGGGTGAAAGCAGTTGAGAACAGTTAGTCTATAATAATACAAAATGGTAATATGTGTATAATATAAACACTTTGGACCTGTTTTTCGGGTGTTTATAAAATTTCGTAAATAAGTTATCAATAAGCTGACGGCTAGTCTATCACCGATGTGAACCAGGCCCGGCGCATATTGCTCGTTTCAATTGAAGTAATAAACGAAAATTATCTGTTTCAGAGGTTGTGAATATAAATATCAGACAGATACTGTGGCTTTACTTTATTGTTAGATTCGATAGTCTTTAAATTACAGCGAGATGTTTTACAGCCTATTATACCCTTTCTTAGAAATTCATGTACTTTAAATTTTCTAGATTAGTTCAACAAATAAACTAAAAAATAAAACAATTTTAAATTAAATTACTTAAATTTTAATAATTATTAATTATTTTTTCATATAATAAACTTCTAAAAACAAACAAATGTATAATGTTTAATAAATTAGTTTGTATGCCATTAAAATAATATCTCTAAATAAGAGATTGTTTCATATAATTATATAAAAAAGGTTTCTTTTATTATATAAAAAAAAAAAACTTATTCTACTTACGATCATATTCAAATGCTAGATTTATCATTTCCGAAGATAATATAATCAAAACAACAACTTTTTATATTTAAATAAATCCACAACCAAACCTAATACAGATAATTCAGACATTTTAATTTTTACTGACAATATACACATTAATTATTCAATTATGAATATCACGTATTTTAAAAAAAAGGACGGATGAAAACAAAAGTTATCTCGACTATACACAGATATCAGATGTTAAATTGTTTCATAAAAGCCGAGTGAGCCACAGATAACAAATTTAGGCTAGTTGTCTAAATATGGCGCGAAATTCTTTGTATAAGATAAAATAGCGCTGAAGATAATTATTTTTAAATGTTGGTTAATTACAATAAAATAAGGTTTCATTTTGCATTTTGATTTAAAATATTATTCATACATTAATTGCAACTGAAAGCTTATTGATTTTGTAATGCATTAATTACCCAATCAGTAATTTTACAAAAATTATATTGCTGTGTTAAAGGTTGAAAATGCTTATGTCACTGTAAATAATAATATTTAAAAAAAATACATGTCAACTTCTTGCTTATGTGTTTAAGCTTTAAATAAAGCTATTAGAGGTACGTATGTATTTTTTAATCTTAAAAAAAATACAGTCGAATTGAGAACCTCCTCCTTTTTTGGAAGTCTGTTAAAAATTATAGTTGAGTATTTCTTTAATATACAAAAATTAACTTTGAAAGTTTAGTATGTAGTTTTTATATAAGCTACATTAGATACTTCAGGATTGCTATAAAATATTATGTATTTAGATATTTCAAATATATAATTTAATACACGTATCATGTGCTCAAGGTATTTGTTACATTTTCGGTTCTTTTAAACATTAATAGTATGCTTCGCTTAGCACATACGTCAATCAATATTTTTTGGGAAAGAACCTTGTCCCGAATAGTACGGGTTCTGGGCATGACGAGTAACGAAGTGAAACCCGCAGTGGAGCAGCGTGGTGGATTAAACTCCAATCCTTCTCCTATATGGAGAAAGAGGCCTATGTCCAGCAGTGGGATGTTACAGGCTAAATGCATGTTTTATTTATAAATAAAACAGATACCTACCTTCTTGACATTTATTAGTTATCACATGAAGCTATCTGGTTATTTGCACACGCAAGAAGTTTATAAATATTTATTGATGATAACATTAATAATATTAGGTTAAATTTACTTAACGTCATTGACAAGAAAAGTGTTTGCTTTTTAATGAGATTATCTGTTTTTATTGAACCGATTTTAAAAATAATCTTTTGATTGATAGTAATACTGAGGACTGCCCGTGACTATTTAGAATAATTAACGACAATCATGGCATCTATCTAAAAATAACACTAAAAGTCACAATAGTTATTTTAGGATTTTTTGTATTTCTGCTGCACTAAATTGGATCCGTATGTCACAGTTTCGGTCGTACGATACACGTACGATTCAGCCTGTAATATCCCACTGCTGGGCATAGGCCTCTTTCCCCACGTAGGAGAAGGATCAGAGCTTAATCCACCACGCTCCTCCAATGCAGGTTGGCGGATATATTCCCTACTATGAGTAACGCTAACGATCGCTATCAAGTGTACATGATAAAAACCGGGACCGACGGCTTAACGTTAACAGTTTCGGTCATAGAGGTCTAACTTGAAACCAACCAAATAACCGATGTGGGCATAATGTAGAGACACCGACCAGAGACAGTTATTTATCTATAAACCGTACTATCAATATTAACGAATAAATTGTAACGAAGTCGTTATGTACACACAACAACTCTGGGTGGAAACTGTTGGGCACAGTTAGTTAAATCTTAAAAAATTTGATTACTAATTTTAAATGTTTTTAATCATCATAATATTTACTACACAACACAAATTATTCCTGCATTTTGGAATAAATTGTTGCCACAACTAACAGTTAAAGTTCAATAAAAAAAAATTATAGTATTTAGTATCATTTTGGAAAATAATAAGAGTTATTGTTGTTTAAAATAAATCTAGAAACGCAAGGGTTTTTTTGCTATTTTGAATATAATAATTATACTAGCTGACCCTGCAAACGTTGTTTTGCTATATATGTTATTAACCCCCGCAACCCCTCTTGTGGGTGGAATTTCGTAAAATCCGTTCTTAGCTGACCTCTACTCGGCGAAAGGAATATTCGTACCAAACAAGTCTCTACGCCTTATGGTTCCAGAGATATCGTGATGAGTCAATATATGGGTTGAAATCTCTTTTATATATATAATAGATAACAATAACGATTTTCCCATTTAATTTATTTCATCATCATCATCATCATCATCATATCAGCCTATTGCAGTCCACTGCTGGACACTCCCCAAGTTCGCGCCAGACATCCCGGTTTTCCGCAATCCTCATCCAGCCTACACCGGCAATCTTACGTAGATCGTCGGTCCAACGGGCCGGAGGACGTCCCACACTGCGTTTGCCAATACGCGGTCTCCACTATTAATTTATTTATTTATATAATTTAATTTAATTAATTTATTTATATAATTTAATTTAATTAATTTATTTATATAATTTAATTTAATTAATTTATTTATATAATTTAATTTAATTAATTTATTTATATAATTTTAATTTTTAAATTTGGAAATTCATTTTATTTTATCAATACGTACTGTTTTAATAATTTTAAATCTATTTAAATACAAAACAGGAAAGCCAAAAAAACTTCAAACCTTTTTGACTATATTATAATATAAATATAGACGTATTAAAAATACGTATAGTCTTAAAATAATAGTAGATTAGTAGCCGAGGGCTGTAAGGCATCAATTGCAGCCCGAGATATTTCGCTCCGCTCGCTGCGCTCGTGCGCCTATAGTTCGAGGGTGCAATTGATGCTTACACCCGAGCTAACTATTCTGCTTTACATCTCGATTGTGAGGTAAGTAGAAAAAACCGGCATTACAAGAATAAAACATTTTATTTGTTGAAATTTATAGTGAAATGAGAACAATTTTCAAATTGAGCTTCGCCGTTCGATATTTAAAATTGATGACTATTATACTCACACGAAGACAAGGCTGAATAGCAAAGTGAACTCTTTGGTCATTGGGCTGAATGCATGATGATGTCTATTGCCAGTATGATGGTTAGATGTACGCGAACTTTTTGAAAGAAACAAGTGTTTTTTTTTTTAAATTACTTACCGCCCTAGGGCGTTTCTAGCAACATTATTACCCTAGAGCGGTAATGAGTCACCTACAAGCCCCATTTGGAGGTAATAAGAACCTACTTACCGAACATGAGAGATGTAAAAGAATATTAATTTACTACCTGTTGGTCGCACCTTCATTTCTATATGAACACTTTGCATAGGGTTTACTGGAAGCGCCATATTGATCCACAAATTATTTTCCTAACTTTTAATTTATTTTCACAACTTTTTTTCCAACAGAACAGTTCAAATCAAATCGATCGATAGTACTGAATGCGTCAATACATGATAAGGTGTTATATTATATCTTAGATAAGCTGAGGCAAACGTCCTATATACGATTTAGAACCGTGTCATAGCAACTTTGTTTACACGTTGTAGGGAATATTTAGTAGTTTATTTTTTACTATTCACTATAACAAGGTACTTGAGTCCTAGTACAGCTATTGTAAGATTCTATACACGATTAAGAACCTTTTCATCGTAAACGTGTTTACATATTAGGAGAGGACCTTTTGATAATTTCTTTATCATTTACTTTAATAAGGTACTATAGTAGTCATAGAACTGCTATTATACAGGTTGAGGAAAAAGTATGGAAACCCCGGAAAATTCGGAAAACCGCACGGGCTAGTCGTGAAACAAAAACAATTTTAGGTCATACCCTAGGTAACTTTTAACAAGGAATTCAACGGTGACCTCTGATTTGACCTTGAACTTTATTTTCAGGATATTTTAAGGTCAACCTTATTTTTTTAAATTGTAATCCTCATTTTTTATACCGGAATAGAAAAGAACTTCCCTTCCCGTTAAATTCCCATTTAACCCCTTTTTTATACAAAAAGGGAAACAAAAAGAACGAAACATTTTTTTTGGCGTAAATTTTTTTGCTTTTAAGGGTTCTGTACCCAAAGGGTAAAAACGGGACCCTATTACTAAGACTTCGCTGTCCGTCCGTCCGTCTGTCACCAGGCTGTATCTCAAGAACGGCGATAGCTAGACAGTTGAAATTTTCACAAAGTATGTATTTCAGTTGCCGCTATAACAACGATTATTTTATTATTAACGGCGATTTAATTCCAAAGCCATTTATCCGGAAACCAAGAAAACGTCGTCGATAGACTAATATAATAGCTTTCCAATAGCGGCATGGATCGATAGATAGATGGCGTATTTGACTACTTTATTTTCCATTTTTATATGGTATAATCTTTTTCTTATTTACTAAGTATTTTGTTTAATAACATAAAATACACAATATAGCCTTTAGTTTAGTCAATGGTACGGAACCCTTAGTGCGCGGGTCCGACTCGCACTTGGCCGATTTTTTTGATTCCGGTATAAAAAATAAGAACTTTCATTTAAAAAAATGAAATTGACCTTAAAATGATCTTGAAAATGAAGTTCAAGGACAAATCAAAGGTCACCGTTGGATTCCTCGTTAAAAGTTACCAAGGTTATGACCTTTGTTTTTGTTTTACTACTAAACGCGAGATTTTTAAGGTCATACTTTGACCTCTACTTGACCTTCAGAGGTTACGTTAATCTCATACTTAAACATGTATTAGGACGTAAAATTTTTAGTTCTTTTTGATTTATGTACAAAAAATAGGGCTTACAATTTAAAAAATGAGGTTGTCCTTAAAATAACCTTGAAAATGAAGTTCAAGGTCAAATCAAAGGTCACCATTAAAATCTTATGTTAAAAGTTACTTACGGGCCGTCTCCACGAGCGAGCGTATCGCCGGCGATACGCCCAACTATCGTCGGGTCGTCTCCACGAGCGAGCGAGCGTATCGCCAGCGTATCGTCGCGTCTCGCGACGGAATCGCGGCGCGTCCGCAGCGACTCGTCGGAGCCGTCTCCACGAGCGAGCGTATCGCCTGCGTATCGTCGCGTATCGCCAGCGTATCGCAGCGTGCCCGCGACGGATTTGACGATGCGTTGTTTATTGAAAAACTTTATATGAATAATAAACTGTGTAAATTATGTTTAAAGCTGATGAAATATAATTGTGTTTGCTAACAAACGAAAAAAAACGGACTTCCATTCCATCGACAAGTTAATAAAACGTAATTAGACAAAAAATAATAATTTAAGAAACGAATTTAAAAGATAAAAAAAAAAACTAATTGAAAAAAGAAACAAAAAGTCAACGTCACGAGGTGTTCCCAGGCGGTCACCCATCCAAGTACTGATCGTCATGACGCTGCCATGTTACCGGTCGCTCAAATTTTACCCCTCATGCGCCTAAAGAAGTTTCACTTCAAAAATATCGATTTTTTTTTCGATACGATACGAATTTCTTAATGATAAAAAATAAAAATAAAATAAAAAATACATCAAACTCCGATATTGATATATTTATAAATATCGATATATCGAGAATCTAATATTTAAAATAATTGTTTGCTAGCAAACGAAAAAAAACCGACTTCAATTACATCGACAAGTAATACAATGGAAGTAGATGAAAAAAATTAACAAACGCACTAGTTGTCACTACGATTTTCGAAAGTTCTACTCGATTTCTCTGGGATTCCATCATCAGATCCTGGTTTCCTTATCATGGTACCACCCTGGGGATATCACCTTTCCAACAAAAAATTTTTTTATCAAAATCGGTTCATAAACGACGAAGTTATCCCCGAACATACATTAAAAAAGAATATATACGGTCGAATTGAGTAACCTCTTCCTTTTTTGAAATTGGTTAAAAACGCTGTGTTTGAGAGCGCGCTCGCGGCGATACGCCGGCGTGTCGCTGCGAGAGCGCGGCGAGTCGCGACGCTAGCGCGGCGATACGCCGGCGATACGCTCGCTTATTGCCACTCGTCGCATCGCCGGCGATACGCTCGCTCGTGGAGACGGCTCTGGACGGCTCCATAGAGAGTGTATAGAAATAGGTGGCTCGACGATACTATCGCCGGCGATACGCTCGCTCGTGGAGACGGCCCCTTAGGGTATGTCCTTTGTTTCACGACCAACGAGCGGTTTTCCGATTTTTTCCGGGGTTTCCATACTTTTTCCTCACCCTATACAATGGGAGATACAATGGGATTTTAACGATTTGTGTCGTATTGGGGTTATATGGATAAATTAATACATACGATTTCAAACTAAAAGTCCATTATTATTAATATTTAATTTATCTTATACTATTAAACGAGCAATTCTTGTATATCTATACTAATATAATAAAGCTGAAGAGTTTGTTTGATTGTTTGTTTGTTTGTTTGTTTGTTTGTTTGTTTGAACGCGCTAATCTCAGGATCTACTGGTCCGATTTGAAAAATTCTTTCAGTGTTAGATAGCCCATTTATCGAGGAAGGCTATAGGCTATATATCATCACGCTAAGACCAATAGGAGCGGAGTCCACGCCGACGAAGTCGCGCGCAAAAGCTAGTTTGTATATATATGTAGAATCTGAATCTCGGAATCGGCTCCAACGATTTTCGTGAAATTTAGTATGCAGGGAATTTCGGGGACGAAAAATTGATCTAGCTAGGATTCATTTTAAAAAAATCGTTTTATCCCTGTTTTTAGGCAATGAAAACAAATTATTAGAGTACGAAGCTTAAATTCACTGCCGTCAACATAGCTGTAATAGCGTAATTAAGAAATCGGCGGGTGTCAAATCGTGTTGACCCGGGTTCGAATCTCAGTCTCCAGATTATTTTTTTTTTCTTTTTTTTTTTAATTTCACTCGTGATTTATTATTTAAATAAAATTAAAAAATAAAAATACTGAGAAAATAAATAAATAAATAAAAATAAAAATACCGAGCTAGGCTCGGTCACCCAGGTACTTTTGTATATATTTGCGATTAAGGTGATGTTAAAGGGAGCAAAGATGAATAATAATTAATGATAATTATTTTTAATGACCCAGAACAGTCAGAGACATGAAATAATGTACGTATGCCGAATTAGGGAAACCAATAGTACCATATTGTCGACGAAATTTAATTATGATCATAATATAATCAAAAGTCAAAAACAACTTTATTTAAACAGGCTTTAAAAGCACTTTCGAATTGTCATTTTACAAATTAAAATTATAAAGTGATTATTAGTATTATAATTGTGTTTGCTCGAAAACGAAAAAAAAACCGACTTCAATTACAAAAGTAGCCATCAGATCTCGATCAAATTTAAATGGGACCACAAGAAAAGTAACAACTTTCGATTAAAACAAGATTCATCAAAATTATTTATAAACAATAAACTGTCACTGCCCTCTAGTGGATAATATAGCTCACTACGTTATAGTAGATCCGGCCGTGTAACATGATTTGATCGATAGTCCGAACAGAAGTAGTTCCTAATAACGCCATCTAGGCCCACTAGGAACCCAATAGGGTTCCGATAGATGGCGTTACGACAACGACGCGTACGATAACGCACCGTCACATGAATACGGGTCACGTATTGTCAATTAAATACATAATATTATTAGGGATAACTCAAAAAGAACAAGTCCGATCTCGATCACTTTTAAATAGAACTATATGACAAGCAACAGCTTTCGAATGAAAAAAAAATCAGTACACCCAGTAAGTGATGAGGTAACTAACACACGTGAAAAAAATTTCAGTCGAATTGAAAGCCTCCTCGTTTTTTTTTTAAAGTCGGTATACAGAGGTCCTTCTCCTACATATGATACATACAATTATTCACCTGATTATAAGTTACCGCTAAAAACAAATAAAATTTATCTCTAAAGTATTTTATACACTAAACCTAAACAACTACTTAGCTATTACGATTTTCCAGAGAAAAAATATTTATCTATGTAGGTATATTTGTCTTGTAGATATAAGGGTCATACCATGTCAAATCGACAAATTTTTTACCACTCTCTTCGATTTCGCTAAAAATGTTCTATCTTTTTCTACTCCCTAAAAGACATTTTTCAGATTTTTATCAAATTTTTTTTCCAGACACGAATTTTTGAAAAAAAACCGCTTTTTTTAAAAAAAAAATACTGGAACGTTTTCAAAAATTGACCGTTAGGGGGCTTAAAAAAATTGCTTTCAAATGTAGTTTAAAAAAAAATTATGAAAAAATTTTCAGAAGTCCAGACATGAAATATTTTAGTTTTTTCGAAAAACCGTCATTTTCTCAGTCCGACCGTTTTATTTTTCTTTCTTTTTTTTTTTGATTTCCTCGTATAACGTCAAAAGTTGAAGAATCTAATTATATTTTAGAATTTTATGTGATCATCTTCCAAAAAATCGTAATTAAAAAAGAGCAGTTTTTTTTCAAAAATTCGTAAATTTTTGTCGGGAAAAAAAATTGAATAAATTCTGAAAAATGTCTTTCAGAGGGTAGAAAAAAAAAGAAAATTTTAGCGAAATCGAAGAGGGTCAGGTAAAAAGTTTGTTGATTTGACATGGAATGACTATAAGCTATGAGAGGCAGGTTTATTTTAGAAACGCGTATGTCTTGTGATACATTTGAGGGTGCGTGTGAACGCTTATAAATAGATAAGTGAGGGTATATGTGTACGTTTGTAGGTGCGCGTGTGTACGCTTGTGGGTACATGTGTGGTTAGATGTGTACGCTTGTGGTTGCATGTGTTGTCACGTGTGTACGCGAGTGGGTGTGTGTGTGGTCACGTGTGCGTACCTGCGGCGTGCTCGTGCGGGTTGTGTATGATGCGGATGCGGCGCTCGGGCAGGTCGGGGCGCGCCCGCAGCCGCCAGCGCGCCGCGTCGGCCTCTCTCGGCGCGCGCGGGAAGTACAGCGGTCACGTGTGCGTACCTGCGGCGTGCTCGTGCGGGTTGTGTATGATGCGGATGCGGCGCTCGGGCAGGTCGGGGCGCGCCCGCAGCCGCCAGCGCGCCGCGTCGGCCTCTCTCGGCGCGCGCGGGAAGTACAGCGGTCACGTGTGCGTACCTGCGGCGTGCTCGTGCGGGTTGTGTATGATGCGGATGCGGCGCTCGGGCAGGTCGGGGCGCGCCCGCAGCCGCCAGCGCGCCGCGTCGGCCTCTCTCGGCGCGCGCGGGAAGTACAGCGGTCACGTGTGCGTACCTGCGGCGTGCTCGTGCGGGTTGTGTATGATGCGGATGCGGCGCTCGGGCAGGTCGGGGCGCGCCCGCAGCCGCCAGCGCGCCGCGTCGGCCTCTCTCGGCGCGCGCGGGAAGTACAGCGGTCACGTGTGCGTACCTGCGGCGTGCTCGTGCGGGTTGTGTATGATGCGGATGCGGCGCTCGGGCAGGTCGGGGCGCGCCCGCAGCCGCCAGCGCGCCGCGTCGGCCTCTCTCGGCGCGCGCGGGAAGTACAGCGGTCACGTGTGCGTACCTGCGGCGTGCTCGTGCGGGTTGTGTATGATGCGGATGCGGCGCTCGGGCAGGTCGGGGCGCGCCCGCAGCCGCCAGCGCGCCGCGTCGGCCTCTCTCGGCGCGCGCGGGAAGTACAGCGGTCACGTGTGCGTACCTGCGGCGTGCTCGTGCGGGTTGTGTATGATGCGGATGCGGCGCTCGGGCAGGTCGGGGCGCGCCCGCAGCCGCCAGCGCGCCGCGTCGGCCTCTCTCGGCGCGCGCGGGAAGTACAGCGGTCACGTGTGCGTACCTGCGGCGTGCTCGTGCGGGTTGTGTATGATGCGGATGCGGCGCTCGGGCAGGTCGGGGCGCGCCCGCAGCCGCCAGCGCGCCGCGTCGGCCTCTCTCGGCGCGCGCGGGAAGTACAGCGGTCACGTGTGCGTACCTGCGGCGTGCTCGTGCGGGTTGTGTATGATGCGGATGCGGCGCTCGGGCAGGTCGGGGCGCGCCCGCAGCCGCCAGCGCGCCGCGTCGGCCTCTCTCGGCGCGCGCGGGAAGTACAGCGGTCACGTGTGCGTACCTGCGGCGTGCTCGTGCGGGTTGTGTATGATGCGGATGCGGCGCTCGGGCAGGTCGGGGCGCGCCCGCAGCCGCCAGCGCGCCGCGTCGGCCTCTCTCGGCGCGCGCGGGAAGTACAGCGGTCACGTGTGCGTACCTGCGGCGTGCTCGTGCGGGTTGTGTATGATGCGGATGCGGCGCTCGGGCAGGTCGGGGCGCGCCCGCAGCCGCCAGCGCGCCGCGTCGGCCTCTCTCGGCGCGCGCGGGAAGTACAGCGGTCACGTGTGCGTACCTGCGGCGTGCTCGTGCGGGTTGTGTATGATGCGGATGCGGCGCTCGGGCAGGTCGGGGCGCGCCCGCAGCCGCCAGCGCGCCGCGTCGGCCTCTCTCGGCGCGCGCGGGAAGTACAGCGGTCACGTGTGCGTACCTGCGGCGTGCTCGTGCGGGTTGTGTATGATGCGGATGCGGCGCTCGGGCAGGTCGGGGCGCGCCCGCAGCCGCCAGCGCGCCGCGTCGGCCTCTCTCGGCGCGCGCGGGAAGTACAGCGGTCACGTGTGCGTACCTGCGGCGTGCTCGTGCGGGTTGTGTATGATGCGGATGCGGCGCTCGGGCAGGTCGGGGCGCGCCCGCAGCCGCCAGCGCGCCGCGTCGGCCTCTCTCGGCGCGCGCGGGAAGTACAGCGGTCACGTGTGCGTACCTGCGGCGTGCTCGTGCGGGTTGTGTATGATGCGGATGCGGCGCTCGGGCAGGTCGGGGCGCGCCCGCAGCCGCCAGCGCGCCGCGTCGGCCTCTCTCGGCGCGCGCGGGAAGTACAGCGGTCACGTGTACGTACCTGCGGCGTGCTCGTGCGGGTTGTGTATGATGCGGATGCGGCGCTCGGGCAGGTCGGGGCGCGCCCGCAGCCGCCAGCGCGCCGCGTCGGCCTCTCTCGGCGCGCGCGGGAAGTACAGCGGTCACGTGTGCGTACCTGCGGCGTGCTCGTGCGGGTTGTGTATGATGCGGATGCGGCGCTCGGGCAGGTCGGGGCGCGCCCGCAGCCGCCAGCGCGCCGCGTCGGCCTCTCTCGGCGCGCGCGGGAAGTACAGCGGTCACGTGTGCGTACCTGCGGCGTGCTCGTGCGGGTTGTGTATGATGCGGATGCGGCGCTCGGGCAGGTCGGGGCGCGCCCGCAGCCGCCAGCGCGCCGCGTCGGCCTCTCTCGGCGCGCGCGGGAAGTACAGCGGTCACGTGTGCGTACCTGCGGCGTGCTCGTGCGGGTTGTGTATGATGCGGATGCGGCGCTCGGGCAGGTCGGGGCGCGCCCGCAGCCGCCAGCGCGCCGCGTCGGCCTCTCTCGGCGCGCGCGGGAAGTACAGCGGTCACGTGTGCGTACCTGCGGCGTGCTCGTGCGGGTTGTGTATGATGCGGATGCGGCGCTCGGGCAGGTCGGGGCGCGCCCGCAGCCGCCAGCGCGCCGCGTCGGCCTCTCTCGGCGCGCGCGGGAAGTACAGCGGTCACGTGTGCGTACCTGCGGCGTGCTCGTGCGGGTTGTGTATGATGCGGATGCGGCGCTCGGGCAGGTCGGGGCGCGCCCGCAGCCGCCAGCGCGCCGCGTCGGCCTCTCTCGGCGCGCGCGGGAAGTACAGCGGTCACGTGTGCGTACCTGCGGCGTGCTCGTGCGGGTTGTGTATGATGCGGATGCGGCGCTCGGGCAGGTCGGGGCGCGCCCGCAGCCGCCAGCGCGCCGCGTCGGCCTCTCTCGGCGCGCGCGGGAAGTACAGCGGTCACGTGTGCGTACCTGCGACGTGCTCGTGCGGGTTGTGTATGATGCGGATGCGGCGCTCGGGCAGGTCGGGGCGCGCCCGCAGCCGCCAGCGCGCCGCGTCGGCCTCTCTCGGCGCGCGCGGGAAGTACAGCGGTCACGTGTACGTACCTGCGGCGTGCTCGTGCGGGTTGTGTATGATGCGGATGCGGCGCTCGGGCAGCTCGGGGCGCGCCCGCAGCCGCCAGCGCGCCGCGTCGGCCTCTCTCGGCGCGCGCGGGAAGTACAGCGGTCACGTGTGCGTACCTGCGGCGTGCTCGTGCGGGTTGTGTATGATGCGGATGCGGCGCTCGGGCAGGTCGGGGCGCGCCCGCAGCCGCCAGCGCGCCGCGTCGGCCTCTCTCGGCGCGCGCGGGAAGTACAGCGGTCACGTGTGCGTACCTGCGGCGTGCTCGTGCGGGTTGTGTATGATGCGGATGCGGCGCTCGGGCAGGTCGGGGCGCGCCCGCAGCCGCCAGCGCGCCGCGTCGGCCTCTCTCGGCGCGCGCGGGAAGTACAGCGGTCACGTGTGCGTACCTGCGGCGTGCTCGTGCGGGTTGTGTATGATGCGGATGCGGCGCTCGGGCAGGTCGGGGCGCGCCCGCAGCCGCCAGCGCGCCGCGTCGGCCTCTCTCGGCGCGCGCGGGAAGTACAGCGGTCACGTGTGCGTACCTGCGGCGTGCTCGTGCGGGTTGTGTATGATGCGGATGCGGCGCTCGGGCAGGTCGGGGCGCGCCCGCAGCCGCCAGCGCGCCGCGTCGGCCTCTCTCGGCGCGCGCAGGAAGTACAGCGGTCACGTGTGCGTACCTGCGGCGTGCTCGTGCGGGTTGTGTATGATGCGGATGCGGCGCTCGGGCAGGTCGGGGCGCGCCCGCAGCCGCCAGCGCGCCGCGTCGGCCTCTCTCGGCGCGCGCGGGAAGTACAGCGGTCACGTGTGCGTACCTGCGGCGTGCTCGTGCGGGTTGTGTATGATGCGGATGCGGCGCTCGGGCAGGTCGGGGCGCGCCCGCAGCCGCCAGCGCGCCGCGTCGGCCTCTCTCGGCGCGCGCGGGAAGTACAGCGGTCACGTGTGCGTACCTGCGGCGTGCTCGTGCGGGTTGTGTATGATGCGGATGCGGCGCTCGGGCAGGTCGGGGCGCGCCCGCAGCCGCCAGCGCGCCGCGTCGGCCTCTCTCGGCGCGCGCGGGAAGTACAGCGGTCACGTGTGCGTACCTGCGGCGTGCTCGTGCGGGTTGTGTATGATGCGGATGCGGCGCTCGGGCAGGTCGGGGCGCGCCCGCAGCCGCCAGCGCGCCGCGTCGGCCTCTCTCGGCGCGCGCGGGAAGTACAGCGGTCACGTGTGCGTACCTGCGGCGTGCTCGTGCGGGTTGTGTATGATGCGGATGCGGCGCTCGGGCAGGTCGGGGCGCGCCCGCAGCCGCCAGCGCGCCGCGTCGGCCTCTCTCGGCGCGCGCGGGAAGTACAGCGGTCACGTGTGCGTACCTGCGGCGTGCTCGTGCGGGTTGTGTATGATGCGGATGCGGCGCTCGGGCAGGTCGGGGCGCGCCCGCAGCCGCCAGCGCGCCGCGTCGGCCTCTCTCGGCGCGCGCGGGAAGTACAGCGGCGCGAGCGCCAGCAGCGGCGCCAGCTCTGCGCCCGGCGCGCCCGCCACCACCACCTGCGCCGGCAGCGCGTGCGCCTCCAGGTGCCGCCGGACCGAGCCTGCGCACAACGAATGTTTCCTTTGTACAGACTTGCTCGACAAACAAGCGTACGGCTCGCCTGATGGTAAGCGGTTACCGTACTCTATAGTCAACCACTCCCCAGGAGCTCTGGTCACCTTACTCACCACAGAAACACAACACTTAGAGCAAAGTCACCAGGTTACTCCCCAAGTCAAGCGTGCATAGTTTTACTTCAAAAAAAAAAAAAAAAAAAAAACAAGACAGCGAGCTGTGTATCAGCTCCGACTCACGACTGGAGTTTACTTCTTCAGATCGACTGTCTAAATAGGCACAAAAAAGACTTACTAGTCTAAGAAAAAGATTAATGCTATATCAAATGGTAAATAATCTAATAAAATAACGCCATCTATCGATCTATCGATTCCGTTATTAGAAAACGTCGTCGTCGTCGAAACGACGTTTTTTTAGTTTCGGATAGATGGCGTTGGAGCAACTTAATATTCACGCCTGAAAAATGAAAGGCAAAAAACGTAACGAGGTCATTCGTTCAATAGATTTTGTGATTTTACACCTCATATTTTTTTCATACCGGGAACCTTATATGAAAATCTATTCTTAAGGAGTAAACTCCAAAAACAAATTAAAGTTCGAAAACTTTACTGGTCCTCTTTCAAACTGAACAGTAACAGTCGAGTGAAAGCTACTCACGCAGTGCGACATGCGCAGCAAGGTCGGGAGGAAAGTTCTTCCGCGGAGTGCTAATCACACACAGCGCCAATGTACGCACGCCCATCTCTCGAGCGCAGTGTAACACGTTCCTGGAAACACGTCATAGATATTTTATATATACAGAGATTTATCATAGTTTTTTTATATTTTATATATAATTTTAAAAAAAACGAGGTTGACCTTGAAATAACCTTGAAAATAAGGTTCAAGGTAAAATAAGAGGTCACAGTTAGATTTCTCGTTGAAAGTCACTTGACTAACCCGTGCAGTTTTCCAAATTTTCCGGGGTTTCCATACTTTTCCATATCCTATATAATGTTTTGACCACTCTGGTGTGGTGGTGCGAGTAGTTGCCTAAAACGCCGACGGTTTGCGGGTTCAAATCTCGCTCGGGATGGATTTTTGTGTTTGTACAAATATTCCTTTCCGGTTTAGATGTCTGTCCTTGTGGGTCACCCCACCGTGCCTCGGAGAGCACGTTAAACCGTCGGTCCTGGTTGTTATCGCAAATACCTGATAGCTATCGTTGCTCATCAAAAAACTATCCGCCAACCCGCAGTGGAGCAGCGAGGTGAATTAAACTCCAATCCTTCTCCTACGTAGAGAAAGAGGCCTATGTCCAGCAGTGGGATGTTACAGACTCAAGCGTAACATATGTCGCTCTCGTTTTTTTTTTTTTTTTTTTTTATTATACTATGGGCTTACTCTTGACCCCAGCCTAGCTCAAGAGCAGAGACGAGGTCGAAGATGGAGCGAGCTCGCCCAGAAGAAGCCTGTTCACTCGCGCTTTAAACAAGTTCGGGTTATATGTGCTCGGAAATACAGACGCCGGCAGGGAATTCCAGTCCTTGGCCGTGCGCATTAAAAATGATGATTTGAAGCGCTTTGTACGTATGAAGGGTATATCAACCAGGTAGGGATGAAAGCCTGCGGTACGTCTGTAAGTCCGATGGAAGAAAGGAGATGGGGGTATGAGCTCGTGCAGCTCCAGGGCACACTCCCCGAAGTACAATCTGTAAAACACCGATAGACTGGCAACTTTTCTTCGGTGAGCCAGAGTGTGAAGAGACTCCACCAAACTGGCGTCACCAATTAGCCGCTTGGCTCTGCGTTCCACTGAGTCCAGTGTGGCGAGTTGATATTTAGCTGATCCATCCCACAAGTGACTGCAATATTCCATGCATGATCGGACTTGAGCTTTATACAGCGTTAGAAGCTGCCCAGGCGTGAAATATCGCTTAACCTTGTTTAAGATGCCAAGCTTTCTGGCCGCAGTTTGTGCTTTGGACTCAATGTAGTTGCCAAAGTTGAGAGTAGAACTCAACTCCATGCCAAGGAGGTCGAGGGTATCGGACACAGGGACAGGTGTACCTCGGAAAGTAGGAGTCAAGTTGAAAGGACTCCGTTTGGCGGAGAACAAACAAGCCTGCGTTTTGGCGGCGTTGAACGTGACCAGGTTGCAATCGCCCCATTGGGATACATGCCCTAGTATTAAGTTCGTTCGCTCTACCATGGCCTCTCTCTGAGAACGTATTACGTCCCTGTCGTCTTTTGCGCTGGACATATATCTCTCTACAACCGTACTGTCATCTGCGTATCCAACAATGCCTGGTTGCAGCATGTCATTAATATGGAGCAGGAAAAGAGTTGCAGAGAGAACAGAACCTTGAGGAACACCGGCGTTTATACCCATCAGGTCAGAAGAGCAGCCGTCGACGACCACTCTGATCGACCGTTCACTCAAGAAGTCTGAAATCCAGCTACAAAAGCCAGCAGGGATGCCGTAAGTAGGAAGCTTGCTAAGGAGGCTTGCGTGCCAAACCCTGTCAAAGGCCTTAGATATATCTAGCGATACAGCAAGCGCCTCACCACGTTTTTCAATTGCTTCGCTCCAGCAGTGAGTGACATACACCAGAAGATCTCCAGTAGACCGCCCCTGACGAAAGCCGTATTGGTGGTCACTGAGGAGTGTATTGTCTTCTAGGTAGTGTAGCAACTTGCTGTTAAGTACCTTTTCCATGACTTTGGAAAGCATGGAGGTGATGGCGATTGGTCGATAGTTACAGGGATTGACTCGGCTACCCTTTTTGGGTACTGGCTGCACATTAGCCACCTTCCAAGATTTTGGCACCGTTCTAGTTTGGAGAGAGAGGCGGTACAGGCGCGTAAGAACAGGAGACAATTCAGGTGCACAGGCCTTTAGGACTCGCGCAGGTATACCGTCAGGACCACTAGTTTTGTTCACGTCCAGCTTCAGCAAAACTCTACGGACCTCTTTATTGTGGATCGTGATCTCTTGCATAGAGGAGTCACATCGAGGCAGGGATGGTGGTTGCGTAGAGCCAGCGTCAAGACGCGAATTGCTCGCAAAGAGAGATGCAAACAAGTTTGCCTTTTCTACTGCGGAGTGAGCTAGCGAACCATCAGGCTTCTGCAGGGGAGGCAATGTAGGGCGGCAGAAATTTGACTCTACTGCTTTCGAAAGAGACCAGAACTGTCTACTACCAGGGGGGTAGGAGGCAAGCTTAGCACCTATACGTCGGACATGGTCAGATCGAGCTCTTTGCAGTGTGCGCTTGCAGGACTTGGCTGCTGAATTAAAAGCTTTTTTCTTCGTGTGAACCCCTGCAGCTTTGGCGTCGCGGACTTGTACCCAAGCTTGGTAAGCAGACTCTTTTAGGGCCTCAGCATGCGCGCACTCAGCATTGTACCAAGGCCGGGATTTGTGGTCGAGCGACATGTCGGAGAATGGGATATAGTATTCCATTCCCTGCCGAATCACGTCCGCAACCGCCTCAGCCGAGCACGAGGGATCACCCGAGGAAAAACAGACTTGCCGCCAAGGGAAAGATGCATAGAAATGCCGCATCTCTTCCCAGTCTGCTAACTCATATCGCCACACTCTTCTTGTGCCCCTTGGACAGTTGTCCGGAGGAGAGCATGTCGACACGGATTTCACCAGACAGTGGTCGGATGATCCTAGCGGGGCAGATACTGAGACTGAGTGTCTGTCTGGATCTGTAGTCAGCAGAAGGTCCAGGCAGTTGGCTGTATGGCTAGCGATATCCGGTTCCCGTGTTGCAACTTGTACCATCTGGGTGAGGTCCAGTGCTAACGAGAATTTACGGGCCTCCCTTCCAGCGTGACATGTTTTCCCGTACGGGAACAACCACTGCTCGTGGTGGGCGTTGAAGTCCCCGAGAAAAACAAGTTCCGCCGTCGGATATCGTTGCTGCGCTTTGTCTGCCATTTCTGTGAGGTGGTCGAAGAGCCTGGTTGTCTCCTGATCTCCACTGTGCGACCGATAAACACAGGCGTAGACAGTTTTGTCCACGCCAGTGTCCACTAGAACCCACAATGTGGAGAACCCGGTTGTTTCAAAGCACCGGAGTCGCTTATAACAAATGTCATCGCGGACGTACACACAGACCCCAGCGTGTTCTTTGAACTTATGTTCCAATGAGTAGCATGGGTAGTTGAGGTACATCGCATCTGCTGGGCATTTGATTTGTGTCTCCGTTAAGAAAAACAGTTGCGGCTTCGCGGTCTCGAGGTGGTGGTGGACCGGGTCAATGTTGGAGTGCAAACCTCGGATGTTAGTGAGGTGCACCTTCAGTGGGAGGAAGTGCAGCCGTTTTTTAACTTTTTTCTTTATTTGTGCTTTGTTCATGACGAAGAGTGATGAAGGGGAAACAGTCGAATGTCGAGGCGCAGCCTTTACCATGCGGATCCCTTGGGCTAGGCCGACCATTGGGGAGCTCATCTGGAGACCGCGGGGACGCCCGAGCCGCCCTGGAAATCGCCACCGGGTCCTCCCAACCAGTCGCCAACTGGCACGGTGGAGCCATCCCAGGATTTTTCGCGAGGTGGCGGGGCAGCCTTTGCCACGTGGCTAGCGCGCTAGGGCCCCCTACTGCCTGCGGTCGGTCAACGGCAAGACCGTGCCTCGGATCCCGCTACCCTCCAGTATGAGCTACCCGGTACAGCGTCACTCAAGATCCCGAAAACTGAGCCAAGCTGCGCAACTGACACTCTTCCATCCCCCAAAGGCACTGGTACTCTCGCGCACAGACGGAACGCAGCAAGCTGCTTGGCGCCTGGTTCCGGCGAGAGGGTGGTCGCTGCCAGGCGGCCCCCTGCGGGACCTACCACCGCGTAGTGGGGGGTCGTTCAGCCGCCGCCACAAGTAAGTTAGTGGCGCCGTTGCCCAGGGTGGACCGCTAGGAGGTAGACCCCAACCACCCCAAATCGTTATAAATCAATCGTTACGCATTCACCAGCTTACTCCCCGAGTCAAGCGTGCGTAAAGACGTTTTACTTCAAAAACTGTCATTAAATCAACTTTCTTTCTTGTCTTTATAATTATTTCTGCTAATTATTTATGGATGGATTACTAGTCATTTAATTTTCTAAAACTTAAATAAGTATCCGTTATGACCGTAATATTCTAAAATATGACAATGAACAGATATCCTACTTGTAGCAATTGTGCAGAGAGCTCTCGGCCGCCGTGTGGTACTTCGCGACGTACTTGGGGCAGACCGTGTGTATGACGTGTCTGCAGTGGAGGTTGTATCCGCTCGTCACCACCACTTCTCCCGTCCGACATTCTGGAAATAATAAAATAGAAAAACCGTGCTAAAAATCATGCACTATGTCTGAAACTGAAACCGTTTTTAACCGACTTCCAAAAAAGGAGGAGGTTCTCAATTCCTATTATTTTTATTTTTGTGTTACCCACACATAAGGGAATTCGAAAATGTTTTTTATTATCATATCAAAATTTTCGACCCAGCAGGATTCGAACCCGCACCTTCCCGACAATCCGTGTCCGGTGCTCTAGCCGTTAAGCTATGGGCCTATACTCCGCGGAATCGAAAATCTTGATATGATTTTTATTCGGTTTTAAGCAACCGTGGTGCCATCTATAGCGAGACCTTTAAAGTACTTCACTATTCAAAGTTTCATATTACAATGAAAATCTTTTGACAAGAGACGACACTAAGCTATTTTTAATTCCTATTATTTTTATTTTTGTGTTACCCACACATAAGGGAATTCGAAAATGTTTTTTATTATCATATCAAAATTTTCGACCCAGCAGGATTCGAACCCGCACCTTCCCGACAATCCGTGTCCGGTGCTCTAGCCGTTAAGCTATGGGCCTATACTCCGCGGAATCGAAAATCTTGATATGATTTTTATTCGGTTTTAAGCAACCGTGGTGCCATCTATAGCGAGACCTTTAAAGTACTTCACTATTCAAAGTTTCATATTACAATGAAAATCTTTTGACAAGAGACGACACTAAGCTATTTTTAATTCCTATTATTTTTATTTTTGTGTTACCCACACATAAGGGAATTCGAAAATGTTTTTTATTATCATATCAAAATTTTCGACCCAGCAGGATTCGAACCCGCACCTTCCCGACAATCCGTGTCCGGTGCTCTAGCCGTTAAGCTATGGGCCTATACTCCGCGGAATCGAAAATCTTGATATGATTTTTATTCGGTTTTAAGCAACCGTGGTGCCATCTATAGCGAGACCTTTAAAGTACTTCACTATTCAAAGTTTCATATTACAATGAAAATCTTTTGACAAGAGACGACACTAAGCTATTTTTAATTCCTATTATTTTTATTTTTGTGTTACCCACACATAAGGGAATTCGAAAATGTTTTTTATTATCATATCAAAATTTTCGACCCAGCAGGATTCGAACCCGCACCTTCCCGACAATCCGTGTCCGGTGCTCTAGCCGTTAAGCTATGGGCCTATACTCCGCGGAATCGAAAATCTTGATATGATTTTTATTCGGTTTTAAGCAACCGTGGTGCCATCTATAGCGAGACCTTTAAAGTACTTCACTATTCAAAGTTTCATATTACAATGAAAATCTTTTGACAAGAGACGACACTAAGCTATTTTTAATTCCTATTATTTTTATTTTTGTGTTACCCACACATAAGGGAATTCGAAAATGTTTTTTATTATCATATCAAAATTTTCGACCCAGCGGGATTCGAACCCGCACCTTCCCGACAATCCGTGTCCGGTGCTCTAGCCGTTAAGCTATGGGCCTATACTCCGCGGAATCGAAAATCTTGATATGATTTTTATTCGGTTTTAAGCAACCGTGGTGCCATCTATAGCGAGACCTTTAAAGTACTTCACTATTCAAAGTTTCATATTGCAATGAAAATCTTTTGACAAGAGACGACACTAAGCTATTTTTAATTCCTATTATTTTTATTTTTGTGTTACCCACACATAAGGGAATTCGAAAATGTTTTTTATTATCATATCAAAATTTTCGACCCAGCAGGATTCGAACCCGCACCTTCCCGACAATCCGTGTCCGGTGCTCTAGCCGTTAAGCTATGGGCCTATACTCCGCGGAATCGAAAATCTTGATATGATTTTTATTCGGTTTTAAGCAACCGTGGTGCCATCTATAGCGAGACCTTTAAAGTACTTCACTATTCATAGCTTAGTGTCGTCTCTTGTCAAAAGATTTTCATTGTAATATGAAACTTTGAATAGTGAAGTACTTTAAAGGTCTCGCTATAGATGGCACCACGGTTGCTTAAAACCGAATAAAAATCATATCAAGATTTTCGATTCCGCGGAGTATAGGCCCATAGCTTAACGGCTAGAGCACCGGACACGGATTGTCGGGAAGGTGCGGGTTCGAATCCTGCTGGGTCGAAAATTTTGATATGATAATAAAAAACATTTTCGAATTCCCTTATGTGTGGGTAACACAAAAATAAAAATAATAGGAATTAAAAATAGCTTAGTGTCGTCTCTTGTCAAAAGATTTTCATTGTAATATGAAACTTTGAATAGTGAAGTACTTTAAAGGTCTCGCTATAGATGGCACCACGGTTGCTTAAAACCGAATAAAAATCATATCAAGATTTTCGATTCCGCGGAGTATAGGCCCATAGCTTAACGGCTAGAGCACCGGACACGGATTGTCGGGAAGGTGCGGGTTCGAATCCTGCTGGGTCGAAAATTTTGATATGATAATAAAAAACATTTTTGGTTCTCAATTCGACTGTATTTTTTTTATGTACGTTAGATCAGAACTTTTGACTAGGTGGACCGATTTCGATGAATTTTGTTTTAATTGAAAGGTGTTGCGTGTCATGTGGTCCCATTTAAATTTAATTGAGATCTGACAAATACTTTTAAGAGTTATATCTAATAACGTGTCTTTACTTGACTACAATGTATTTGGTGGTTATTTTTTCCAAGGTAATATTTAAAATGGAGGGGGGGGGGGGGGTTATTTACTATGTTTATCGTAAATCATTTTGAGTTAAGCACTACGACTTTTAACTTAAGCAATTACAATTTTTTATTGTAATCTGTGAAAATATTTTTATTTATAGATTTTACTATTCTCTATGATACAATAAGATATTAAGGTAGCAATTCAATTTACTTTGATGTTGAGCATTATTCTACGGTCAACGTAATCGTGGTATGTAGTACTATCGTATACAGTAGTAGTATCAGTTTCGCGGGATGCGGTTTACGATGCATATTACAAACAGTTCATCTATTTTTATATTCGTAATTTAATACACAATGAGTTATTTGTATTTCTTACCACATTATTATTTTACTTCCTTATTGAAATTATCTCTCTTTTAGACCTACTAGCCACCGTGTATGATGTTCTTTTTAGCTAAATTGCACTAAGACAATTTCATTACCCAATTATGACCGAAAGGTCTGGTAACCTATACCCCTACTTCGAGACTTGTCCCACGCAGTACACCATAGATTAATTAAATAGCAGTAACATAGATAATAGTTCGTATTAAATCACACATCGTACTTACATTAACATTTATTGACGTAGAGCACAGCAGGATATATCCTGTTCAAAATCCGAAGCAGACCACATGGGGAAGTACCTCGCAGAAGATCATAGCTAAATAATACTGCTCTCAAGTAGTGTACTGGTCCTGTGGTGAGTAAGGTGACGAGAGCTCCCTGGGGGAGATTGGGGGTAGGGTTGGCAACGCGCTTGCGATGCTTCTGGTGTTAAAGTTGTTAAAGGCTATGGTAGCCGTTTACCATTAGGTGGGCCGTACGCTTGTTTGCCCCCCCCCCTAGTCAGTGACGTAGCGAGCTTAACTCGCGCACGGAGCACAATACCTTTTTAGCCCCCCCCCCATTCGAAAACTATATAATATATCCAGATTTTTTTGGCGAATTTTTTTTTAATTTCATTTGGCGCCCTCTGTGAGTAGCACCCAGTACATGATGCCCCCCCCCTCTCTACGCCACTGGCCCCGGTGGAATAAATAACAAGTGTCACCCTACCACGAACATACCTAAGGACCTGGTGATGATCTCCTCCTTCAGGTCGGGCCCCGCGCCCTGCATGATGCGCTCGCTAACTAAATTGCACTCGGTCAACGTTTCGTCTGTGGTGTTCGTGATCGCGTCCACTTCCAACGTTGATATATCGCCTTGCCTGGAATAAAATATACGATTTTATTTTACTTTGCATTTTTCTTCTATTTTATTAGAAGAATACCTTACCTACATACTTAAGAAGAAAGTGTATTTATTTTAACTGACTTTTGCCACGATTAAGCAGGGCCGGATTTAGGGGAGGGTAAGCAGGGGAGAGCAACCAGGGCTACAGCCTCCACATAGACATAGACTTCAGAAAAAAAAAAATCAAATTCAGACCAGTAAACACGAGTAAACAACTCGTGTTTTACCTTTTTAAAAAATTTTCCATTTTATTTGGAAAATAATTTGGGGCCAAGGGGACCTTCAGACCTCTAAGTCCGGCTCTGCGAATAAGGCAGAATTTAGAGATCAAAATTTTCATATGTACAAAATTTTCATTGTCTATGACTTAATATGGCCATAAGCGCATTCAAACATAATCAATATCCACCAATTTATAAATACTCCACATAAAGAAAAATAACTCCTTTTAACTAATCAAAAGTTTATGGGCTCAATGGTGTGACATAACATTTCAAAGTTGACATTTAATTTTTTCAAGTTCCCTTGTGACTGTCATTCTCGAAATTTAATTGCAATTTGATTTTTTATTTAAACTAGCAAATATCGTGCTCGAATTTATCATTGTTTTATTTACAAGAGTTAACAAAATAACAATGATTTTTTGCACTAATTGTTTCGCTTTTAACCCGACCTTTTGAACTGTCCAAAATAATTACAGCGAATCGAATTTATTCGCCAATTAAACTGCAGTTTGGAGAGTCGGGTTCTACTGAAAAAAGTTAAATAACGTAACATACATGATTAATTAAATTACCTTTTTTTCTATATGCATAACTATAGTAACTATCGGTTGTCCGTACGTGAAGAATGTTTGGGAAAAATAAGTTATATTCTTGTTTAGAGCAATAGAAACCCAATTTTGTTTGTTCATTGATATTATTAGTTTTATTATCATTTTAGGAATACAAATTATAGGGTTCTTGTTAAGAGCAATAGAATTTATATACCTATTTAAAGTTTTATTATGTACGACGTTAGGTAGGAGTAAGTCTTCTTAAACATTTTATCTTAAAATTATAAATGTAGAATTGCAGTCATCAATGTGTTTATGAATGTGATAGGCCTCGTTTACGGAGACGCGGAGTATAGTGCGTAGCGTGTGGCGTAGGTTCTCGCGTGTGTCAAAATGTATGAAAATGAACGCGTGTAAAATCGCTTCTCCGTAAACGCACTCATACAACGCCCTATGTTTGAATTTAGTGCGTTCCGCCACGCCACAAGCTACGCACTATACTCCGCGTCTCCGTAAACGAGGCCTTACGTATGTAAATATCATTTATTTTGTAGTTCTATGATAAATGTGTGAAATAGCGTCTGCGTGTATACTAGCAGACCCATGCCCACTTCGTTGGGCGTTAATCAATTATTTTTTGATGCAAATGTATAGTAAAGTTTTCATTTCGCTTACATTTCTCAGACTTTATTTACATATACTGTTATTTTTCACTGAATTTTTTGTTTGATAACAATAAAATATAGCCTATGTCACTCCTGAATAGTGTAGCTTTTTGTTAGTGAAAGAATTTTCATGATCGGATCAGTATTTGCGAAGATTACCCCCTACAAACAAACAAAGTTATAAACTTGTCCTCTTTATAATATTAGTACAGATTAGTATTAGTATTAGTATCAGATGAATTTAGGAGTAAGTCTTCTTAAACATTTTATTTTAAAATTATAAATGTAGAACTGCAGTAATAAATGTGTATATGAATGTGTCACGTATACAAATATAATTTATTTTTTAATTCTACAATAAACGTGTGTAATAGTGTATGTATGTGTATATAATGTAAGCAATTACCAAATGGCGAGTCGCTGGTTGATTTCATCGTCGTAGGGGAAGACGGGGTGGGCGTGTATCGGCGGCGCCTTGTCCGCGTAGTCCGTGAGCGGCGCGGGCGCGGTCTGAGACCAGCGCGTCACCGCCTCCCCGCCGGCGCTCGCCGGCGCACGCATCACGCTATCTTCTGAAATAAAAAAATAATAAAAATATAACCGTTATTTATTAAAGTGAAACTTTTCTTACATAGTCTCAAACTTTTTCGTCTGTGTGTTGCATGTCGTGTGACGGTCGGCCGCGCGGTAAGATTGATAAAGCTATTTTTATACCTACCCTTAATGGAATATTATTCCAAATTTTTTTAGTTAAATGTCTATAATGTGAAAAAAGTTTCACTTTTACCGTGATTTCATAAAACCACACAGGTTTTTTGAAGTAAAACTTCTTTACACACGCTTGACTTGGGGAGTGAGCTGGTGAATGCGTGACGAGAGCGCTACGAGAAGTGTGATTGGGCGAGGCGAACGGAAGTTGAGAGGGAGATATAAGTTAGTGAATATAGAAAGAGAGAGAGTTATACGTTTCGTATATTACTGTAGGGGGCAACTAAAGAAGTTTTACTTCACTTGTCTGGTCTAAAACACACTAGTTTTTCTTTAAGTTTCTGTTAATCCCTTTTTGGTAACGGAACTACAAGAATTATTTACCTATATTACTAGATCTTTTTTAACTGAGGTAGGGAGGGCACAGCAGGAAATATCCTGCTCAAAATCTGGAGTACCAAGACTGGGGAAGTACCTCGACCTTACAGAAGATCACAGCTAAATAGCTTTCAGTATTATTTAGCTGTGATCTTCTGTAAGGTCGAGGTACAACCCCAGTCGGGCTGCTCCATAATTTGAGCAGGAAATTTCTTGCTGTGCCCTGCCTCAGTTACGTAGATAGTTAGAAATCAATAATAACACAGACTATTTTTATATACATTATACGAGATTGGAAATAACGCGGGTGAAATCACGAGACACAGCTAGTTCTCCATATATCAAATGTGTCAAGTATAGGTCAGGTGACCATCATGAACATTTCTTTCTGTAATTTGCATGACTAACACACTGTGTGCAAGGCTCCACACGAAGCTGAATTATTGAACAGACAATTAACCCTCAAGGGAACTCACTTCGCCTTGCTAGTGCTGTTTTGTTTACTTTTCTTTTGAATTTTCATATCTAGATGTCCATATCGTCACATTTACGGAGTAGCACACAAATTTCATTTTAAATACTTTCCGTTTTAAATGGAGAACCACTACTAAATGTATTTGAGTGTGAGCGAAATTGGTTTTTCAGCCGAAACCGAAATTTCAGCTCGTCTCACTTTTTGCTAAGACTTTTTGGTTTGACACTAACAAAATTAATAAATAAAATAAAAAGTTAGACAATGTAGTAGGTATATTTAATATATTTCGTATAAATAATATATCCAATTCGCTGGATTTCCATATATATATATATGTACTAGCTGTGCCCCGCGGTTTCACCTGCGTTGATTTGAGGGAAAAAATGCTTTCCTTTTTTTCAATAGTATAAGATTTAATTAGCTTGATATATTTTCCTAAGTTTACACTAAATAAATTTCTGAACGCACGCATAAATATTTGACCAAAGAGTATATACCTAACCACTACGTTTTATATTTGACAACCAATATACAGGGTGTTAGGGGAATGGTTAGCCATAGAGGTATGTTGGGTAGGGGGGGTCATTTGGAACCTATTTAGGCTAACTTACCTATATGCAAAGTGTTACGGATTTTTTTTTATGATTATTTTTTCATTTTTCGAAAAAAATTCCGAAAATTAGTGGTTTGACCATCATATCTTTTTTGTTTATTGATATATCAACGCCATTTCTTCTTTGTTTTAATCATCAATACATTGCGCATGTAAAATAAATGTGATTTAATTTAGAAAGCATCTACAAAAAAAATTATGGGCCAAAGAAATCTTGACAGAGACAAAAAGTAAATCAAACCTTCAAATTTAGGTATAAATTAAAAAAAAATTAAAGCCTCCAGACAATTTAAAATAATTTAGAAAATTACTCTAGTTAACACTGTTTTAAATAATATTACTTTCATTCACCTACCTTACTTACTTTTTTTTTAAATGATGAAATAACGAAATGGTTTCTACCTGAACCCGCACTCTACGCTGACAATTATAACAATAATTGTTACTACGCAGGGCGGTATGTCCCTGTACAGCACATGGTAAACTACCTGCTGTCTCTTTTTATCTTGGATTTTTTTTAAAATGATGAAATAACGAAATGGTTTCTACTTGAACCCGCACTCTACGCTGACAATTATAACAATAATTGTTACTAAGCAGGGCGGTATGTCCCTGTACAGCACATGGTAAACTACCTGCTGTCTCTTTTTATCTTGGAATTTGGGGTATGAGTTTCCACGGGCACCACAAATGTCTCTCATAGGGTGAAATTAATGCCGGTAGGTATCAAAATAAAACAAATCATAAATTCGAGTAACAAATTTATTTTATTTTTATAAATACAGTGAATTCGGTCGTGAATTTCTACAATCTACATTACTGGAAATAAGGATGATCTTCAAATAAGGATGTAAATCCTCGCCTGATGAGAGCAGACAAGATTTTTTTTTATAATAAACGATTTACACTCGACGGCCCCCAGTAGGATTTTCTCCTGTGTCGGGGGTCCGGAAACACACACAATACACAAGCACAAACGCCGAGACCACGACAAACATCTATATGACCAATACAAATATCTGCCGTGAGCGGGAATCGAACGCGCGACCGCCAGCGCATCAGCCAGTGCTGTGACCGCTGCGCCAACAAGTCGCCAAAGTCAAGATGGTAGTTTACCATGTGCTATACAGGGACATACCGCCCTGCGTAATAACAATATTATTGTTATAATTGTCAGCGTAGAGTGCGGGTTCAGGTAGAAACCATTTCGTTATTTCATCATTTAAAAAAAAAGTAAGTAAGGTAGGTGAATGAAAGTAATATTATTTAAAATAGTGTTAACTAGAGAAGTTTTTTAAATTATTTTAAATTGTCTGGAGGCTTTAATTTTTTTTTTAATTTATACCTAAACTTGAAGGTTTGATTTACTTTTTGTCTCTGTCATGATTTCTTTGGCTCATAATTTTTTTTGTAGATGCTTTCTAAATTAAATCACATTTATTTTACATGCGCAATGTATTGATGATCAAAACAAAAAAGAAATGGCGTTGATATATCAATAAACAAAAAAGATATGATGGTCAAACGACTAATTTTCGGCACTTTTTTCGAAAAATGAAAAAATAATCATAAAAAAAAATCCGTAACACTTTGCATATAGGTAAGTTAGCCTAAACAGGTTCCAAATGACCCCCCCTACCCAACATACCTCTATGGCTAACCATTCCCCTAACACCCTGTATATTATGTCAATCCGTTTTCATTACTGACATTATTATACATTTTTAAAATGTAAAATACGCCACTATCCGTATATTGTGGATATATGTTGTCGATTCGAAACCTTTATTTAAATACGTTCTTTAATTTTATCGGAGAGTTTACCATATCGACGGGATGAACATTAAATGTTTGACAGTTACGAAACACGAACATAGTTCCATACAAATTTTCATTCCCACCTTTCAACCCCTTACACCCTTTTATTCGCATTAAAAAGTAGCCTATGTCCTTTCTCAGACTCTAGACTATCTGTATACCAAATTTTATTTAAATCTGTTCAGTAGTTTTGGCGTGATTGCGAGACAGACAGACAGACAGACAGACAGACAGAGATACTTTCGCATTTATAATATTAGTATGGATATATGTAGGTATGTATAATATGGAAATCGAGCGAAGTAAACATCGCCAACTTTGGTTACTCCTTTGAACCTTCGATTATTATCGAATCAACGCAGTATACCTTGGATGTGTCATTCAAATATTTTTTTATAAAATAAAAAGCAAGGAGCAATTTTTTTTAACTTCAAATTAAAACCTCTTTAGCGTCACAAAAAAGAAAGACAAATAAAAAAAATGTGAGCCGTCCGGCCTAAGAGTATATAACCACTATCCGGCTGGCAGATGTACAACATTTATTTTCTTTATATACAAAAATTTATATTTCAAAAATTTCTTTAAAATCGCGACAACTCAATAATTATATAGTATTATATAGTAGGTTGTAACGTTACACTACGTTACTACTATATATATATATTATTAACAAGTAAAACTTAAACCTAAACTAGACTAAAACTTACCTAAATTAATAATAATTAAAAAACATATATATAAAAATTAAACTTAATTAGTTAAATATCTTTCCGACGGTTCTGTCTTAACGTTTTTTTTTGTCCTCGGATATCGTATGATCAATGACGTGCACGAACGTCACTGATCGTCCGATGTTTTGGCGGGCGCTGATTGGTGTTCGTTATTTTTTCTAATACTGCCGGTTATACGCGGTGCTCCGCGCTTTTGCGGCCACGGAGTCGCCTCAAGTCTTCACCTTCGCCTGCACGTACTGCTTGCGATAATATTTGACGCGACATATACTCTAAATTTTCACCAAGCAGTTAATTTTCGTACATCTTTACGTGAATTAAATTTAAAATCAGCATAACAGTACTAATAGGCACTAGTTTGTTTATACAAGTGTGTTTTTATCCCCAAATTGGGTAAGTGTTGAAATCTTTTGAATAAACCTACCGTTAGCGCTTATTCTAGTAATGTAGTTATTTCTTTAGCGGACTGATTTTGCATATATTGACAAAATATTAATTTGTAATTTACTTTAGTAACTGTTTAGTAACTGTATAATTGTTTTTAGTAAAGGTTTTAGTAAACTGATTTTGGTTAAATTTAAATATTACATATTGTAAAGAAATATTAATCGTAGCTTGCCTACTAGTAATTTTAAATATTGGCTAGTGCTTTGTGCTATTTAACTTTTCAAGCTTTGCGTATAAACCCGCTCTGATTGCCAACACTGCACCGCACCTACCTACTTATTTTAATAAGACTAGGTACTTCCCATTACTTGCTTTTTGCTAGCCTGACGGTGTTGCTAATCGGAGGCCGATGTGAGTTTATGCTGAGACGCCATACGATTATTTATAGGGTCCAAGATTCGAGTCGAACAAACGACGACGACTTCATCGAGACCCCCGTCAACATCGTGGTCGACGACTTCATCGGGACCCCCATCAACATCGAGGTCCGAGTTTCGGGCTAATCGGGACAACTCTTTTTTTTAACACCTTGGACGCTGCAGTACCCGGGGGAGCTCACATACAGCGCCGGCTACTGCTCGGGAAGTACCAGTACATCATACATATATTCCTTCATATAGCGTGGCGATGTGTCGCCACGGCCTATATCGCCACGCCAACAATCAGGTTTACCCTCGCCTATAGATGTTTCACATCAAAACCACAATCTAAAATTAATGGCTACTTAAAATATACATTATATTGAAAAAAAGCTGATGTTTACTTAAATAGGTATAATTAATGGTTAATCCATCGAATCAATACAGCGTTACAACAAAGGAGGTTCCTTTTAACGTCGCGTTCATATCAATTGTCTGTAACTGGGTCAAGTTTAGACTCGCTTTATTAATTTTAAAGTACCTTTGTATGTTATTCTATAGAGAGTAGTGTGGAAGGCAATTATGCGCGATGTAAACAATAACCCATACGTATTAAAAGGCAAGCCATAGACAATCTTTTATGTTTTTTTTTACAACTTGGTTAGCAAACAAACGTACGGCTCACCTGATAGTAAGCGATTACCGTAGCTTATAAACATCTGCAACACCAGAAGCATCGCGAGCGCGTTGCCGACCCTACCCTCGACCCTCCCCAGGAGCACAACACTGCTTGAAAACAGTGTTCTCCCCCCAGGAGGTCTGGTCATCTTACTCACTTACCACAGAAACACAACACTGCTTAGAAACAGTTTTATTTAGCTGTGATCTTCTGTAAGGTCGAGGTAGTTCCCCAGTCGGGCTGCTCCATATTTTGAGCAGGTTTTTTTTTTAAATGTATGAAACAATAAACACGTGACCGTCTTCTGAAAAGTTTAAAAGTATTGTGTATGAACAGAAAAGTTTTAGAGGTTTCACTGTTAAACAAAACGTTCGTATAAAACCTTACAATACAAAGAAAAATAAAACGTGAGCAAAAATAAAGAAAAAATAAAAATAAAATAACAGTAACTTTTTTAATTAGGCCGCGAAAAAATATAAATGCATACGTTTGGATGTTTGTTACTCATTCACGCAGAAACTAAATAATCAATTTTATAATAAAAAACTCGGTACGTAGATACTTTGATATACAGAATGACATAATTATAATCTACTTTTTATCCCGACAATCCCACGGGATCGGAAATTTCTCGTCTAAAGCCGCGAGGCCCAGTTACTGATATATAAGTTACTATACGACCGTAAGCTGCCAATACCTCCTAAATGCTTTGAGGTCAACTTTACAGGAGACTATAAAAACTAAATATTAACAAAATTACGGATGGTATTTATGAACCCAAGATCCAAGTTTATTATTTTTACAGTAGTTTTATTTAGTAGTCCTTTAGGGCTGTAAGTAAGTTAGAAGGTATTATATATATAGATAGGAGGTATTGCCGCCCAAACACTATTTCGCTGTAGATAGTAGGTATTTGTGTAACGACTTTTTGGATGTTTAGTGCATTTTGTCAGTTAAAATAAATAGCCACTTCTATCAATACGATATAAAGCTAACAGATGGCGCAAAAAAAACAATTTCATTAAAAATGTTAGTTAGAAGGTATTGGCAGCTTACGGTCGTATAGCCTTCCTCGATAAATGGGCTATCTAACACTGAAAGAATTTTTCAAATCGGACCAGTAGATCCTGAGATTAGCGCGTTCAAACAAACAAACAAACAAACAATCAAACAAACTCTTCAGCTTTATTATATTAGTATAGATTTCACCTATCTACATATCTCTTAGGCGATTTACACAGGGCACCGCGCACCGCCGCGGCAGGCGGTGAAGCGGATCTCAAGTTGTATTGGGGTCTAAAAAATCCGTTGATGCACACACGTACACCGCTCGACCGCGCGGTCGGTCAGAAGGCCCCCAGTAGGATTTCCTCCTGTGTCGGGGGTCTGTAGACACGCACAATACACAAGCACAGACGTCCTGACAACGACAGATATCCGTCGATGTCTTAGACGAGGCTCAAAAGTGGCTTTATGAGATACACCAGAAGTGTCAAACTCCAGGTGCCTCGTAAAAGATCTTTGAATGCTTTCAATACGCCGCGCTGGAGTGAGTTGAATTTTGTTGGTTCCGGACAAGTGAGTTAAATCAAAATTACATTTTTTTGGTGTACAAATTCTTTAGTATTCCTTTTAAAGGAAGTCTATCATTATAGAAACATGGTTTACTACAAGTATCGACGTGGTTAGTTTACTGTGAATTATCACACCGAGATCTCGTATATCACTAAAAATGTGATGATTACGATTTATTTTTCAACTGTAGCGTTTGACAGTTCGCAAGCCATGATATCTGTCAGCTCAGCTAGTAGATAAATGTTGAATCCAGAATCGAACCAACCACCCCTAGAGCAGAAACGTTAACACTACAAACTACTAACGGGTTAATCAAATTCTAGTTCACCCCCGTTATAACAATGGACACTAAAGTTTATTCACGTTCTAATGCCATAGATATACTTACCGTTTATTGAAAAGCAATTTGGCATTAGAGTGTATTTTAGTAAATTGATGCCGAATATAGAACGAAGGTCATTATTTATGATCTACGTTTACTTACATAAAAACAATCTGTGTCGTATTGTCCGTGGACGATATTTTTTAATTTACAAAAAAGTATATTGTGACGAATTTGATTTAGAATCATTTTAATCTATAAGTATAACTATGTTTGCTCGTTTCAGCCTGTAACATCCCAATGCTGGGCACGTAGGTGAAGGATCAAAGCTTAATCCACCACGCTGCTCCAATGCGGGTTGGCGGGTATATTCCATACTATGAGCAACGATCGCTATCAGGTGTACATGATAACAACCGGGACCGACGCAGTAACGTGCTCTCCGAGGCACGGTGGGGAGACCCACAAGGACTGCACAAACACACAGACCACGGCAAACATCTGTATGGCCAATACAAATGTTTGTCATGTGCGGGGATCGAACCTACAACCGCCAGCGAAAACAACCACAAACCAGTGTGACCGTTGTGTCAACGTGTGTTTGCTTGTAAACGAAAAAAAAAAATCGACTTATATTATTTTACATTGACCAGTAATACAACGCAGGTACTCGAAAAATAGTTAATTAAATGTGCATTAGTAGGGATAACCCAAAAAGTAAGTAAAGTAGTAAAGTAAAGTCAGATTTCTATCCAATTTAAATAGTAATCGTTTAAAATAAAATAATAAACTTATCAAATCAGAGTAGAGCCAGTAAAAAAGTCAGAGGTAACACATAAATAATACAGTCAAATTGAAGATATAAGTTAAAAAATTAATACCCTGCCTAATACTCGTAATATAATTATACATTTAAACATTTTACAATGAATTTTAAATAATAAATTTAGTTACCAAGACTATCGTAAACTGGATATCGTAGCTGCATTTGGATCAAAAAATTTATCACAACATATGATGGGCCTGTTTTACCAGTTGTTGATAAGTGTCGGATAGATAAACAGTACCCTATATCTAGATAAACGTTACTGATATGACTTTTCTATTATTTCTATATCAATTTAAGCCCTATTCATGTGTCAAATATTTCTATTGCCATCTTAGATCCTATGCAAACCACGTTTTTAAACGCGCCGTCGACGCGCGTTTTAAAAGCGCGGCGCGCTTTTATCCTACAGAGCAGTTTGTTGGCGTTTGTATCGATACAAACGCGCGGCACCGGCGCGTCTGTATCGATACACACGCGCGTTTGCATCGCGTCTGTGTCGCTAGACACGCGCGTCAACGGCGCGTTTTAAAAACGCGCGTCGACGGCGTGCTTATATTATACAGGTGTGCAAAGGTCTACAGGCTGCGTCTGATTCGCGTGTGTATCGCGTCTGTATCGCTACAAACGCGCGTCGACGGCGTGTTTAAAAAACATGGTTTGCATAGGCCCCTACCAAACCAAAAGGTTTAGTTTGTTAGTTGAAGTGAAACAAGCTCATATTGCCTGTTTTGCTTCCTGTTTATAGAACCTTTGAAAGCTTATCATTAGCTTAGGTGCATAATAAACTTGTTTCAGTAACCGGTAATAGACGAGATATAAAGGTTTACTTTAGATTTTAACATCTTAATATACAGGTTGTTAGGGGAATGGTTAGCCATAGAGGTATGTTGGGTAAGGGGGATCATTTGGAACCTATTTAGACTAACTTACCTATATGCAAAGTGTTACGAATTTTTTTTAATGATTATTTTTTCATTTTTCGAAAAAAGTGCCGAAAATTAGTGATTTGACCATCATATCTTTTTTGTTTATTGATATATCAACGCAATTTCTTTTTTGTTTTGATCATCAATACATTGCGCATGTAAAATAAATGTGATTTAATTTAGAAAACATTTACAAAAAAAATTATGGGCCAAAGAAATCTTGACAGAGACAAAAAGTAAATCAAACCTTCAAGTTTAGGTATAAATTAAAAAAAAAATTAAAGCCTCCAGACAATTTAAAATAATTTAAAAAATTACTCTAGTTAACACCGTTTTAAATAATACTACTTTCATTCACCTACCTTACTTACTTTTTTTTTAAATGATGAAATAACGAAATGGTTTCTACCTGAACCCGCACTCTACGCTGACAATTATAACAATAATTGTTATTACGCAGGGCGGTATGTCCCTGTATAGCACATGGTAAACTACCTGCTGTCTCTTTTTATCTTGGAATTCAAGGCTAAACTGCGCCGATTGAGTCACCTGACCCCTGTCTACATGCACGACCGCACACTTATCCACTCCAAGCTGCATCCTGATGGAACCGCTGAATTCCGTGGTGATTTTCAGCAGTTCCTGCAGCGTTAGGTGCCAGCAATTTGAGGTCATCCATGTAGAGGAGGTGGGAGACTTTAGTACCTCCTCTCCGAAACTAAAAGCCTGTCCCCGAACGCTCCAGCAGGGTTCTTAGAGGATTCAAGGACAAGCAGAACCATAGCGGGCTCAGGCAATCACCCTGGAAGATACCCCTCCTTATCCTGATTGGGTCATCCGCGACCGTCAGTCGCTCGCCCTGGAGACAAAGGATCGCACTCTATTGCCCATGCATACTCCGAGGAAGTCTCGAACTGCCTCGTCAATCTTGTACAGCTCGAGGACCCTCAGGAGCCATGAGTGAGGCACCGAGTCGAAAGCCTTTTTGTAGTCGATCCAGGCGGCCGAAAAGTTCCGACGGTTGCGTCTGACAAGTTGGCCCGCCACGGAGTCAATGAGAAGGAGCTCCTTTGTACCGCGACCGCCTCCATGACATCCGTTCTGGGCTGCAGACAAGATTAAACTCACCAAATGTTGTGCAGTCAGATTCAAGCAGTCAAGATTTTTTTTATATAAGTAATATAATAAACGCTTCACACTCGACTCGATTTTCTCCTGTGTCGGGGGTTCGGAAACACACACAATACACAAGCACAAACGCCCAGACCACGACAAACATCTATATGACCAATACAAATATCTGCCGTGAGCGGGAATCGAACGCGTGACCGCCAGCGCATCAGCCAGTGCTGTGACCACTGCGCCAACATGTCGCCAAAGTCAAGATGGTAGTTTACCATGTGCTGTACTGGGACATACCGCCCTGCGTTATAACAATTATTGTTATAATTGTCAGCGTAGAGTGCGGGTTCAGGTAGAAACCATTTCGTTATTTCATCATTTAAAAAAAAAGTAAGTAAGGTAGGTGAATGAAAGTAATATTATTTAAAACAGTGTTAACTAGAGTAATTTTTTAAATTATTTTAAATTGTCTGGAGGCTTTAATTTTTTTTTAATTTATACCTAAACTTGAAGGTTTGATTTACTTTTTGTCTCTGTCAAGATTTCTTTGGCCCATAATTTTTTTTGTAGATGTTTTCTAAATTAAATCACATTTATTTTACATGCGCAATGTATTGATGATCAAAACAAAAAAGAAATGGCGTTGATATATCAATAAACAAAAAAGATATGATGGTCAAATCACTAATTTTCGGCACTTTTTTCGAAAAATGAAAAAATAATCATTAAAAAAAATCCGTAACACTTTGCATATATAGGTAAGTTAGCCTAAATAGGTTCCAAATGACCCCCCCTACCTAACATACCTCTATGGCTAACCATTCCCCTAACATCCTGTATATATATGTATAAATTACGCGTAACGTTGTTTGTCCGCGATGGACTCCTGCGTGTACAGTTTGATCCAACTTGAAAGATAGGCTATATTTTATTTCGATATAGGTATATAATTATTATTATATTCAAGAAAAAAAATAAGGCGGTATGAAGTTCGCCAGGTCGGCTAGCAATGTATAAATATATTTTTATGTAACTGTAAAGCGATAGTAAACGATTAGGACTACTAGCTAGCTTCAGTACAGCTTAAATAAAGATAGTTTTCTTTATTTTTAAAATAAGTTTTTGATGCAGAGAATTCAAAACAAAGTAAAATAAATCGTACATTACTTCATTTTTTCCATGTTTTTAAATCATTATAAATACTATTACTATTTAACTATTTATATGTGAATTATAAATCACATACAATGTTATATAAATGTTTTATAGGCTACAAAGCATGTACAGTGAAAAAGGTAGTTGTTATTTCATAGAAAAATATTTGGAATTTCAAAAATTATCTACAGACAATTTATTGTTGAAACAAAGAAACTATAGCATTTATAATGTTTTTCACTTACATATTTCGTTTAAAGATTTTATTATTGCTTATTTGTGTTTAGGTGTTTCAAATTAATATTTTCACGAACAATGTTACATGGGGTATTTGTTACGTAACTTTTATTAAAATAAATTATTATTTATCAGTATCAACTTTCAATAAAAAAGTTTGTAACCGTGTCTGTAACGTTTTAAAACTAATTACGTAACAATGCACGTTATTAAAATTTATAAAAATTAACAAATAAGTGTGTTTATGAAACAGAAACAAAGGATAAGTTTATCGAGCTTTATTATCAAAGAAAAAAAAATCAGAAATACTCTAGTTAATTAATATACATCATACCTAAAATGGTCATTGTCGAGCACAATCACTAAATTAAACTTTACAGAAACAACCGCCAGCGAATACGTCCGCTCCGCTCGAGATGTAGCATACATGTGACCTCGAGCGGGCGGTACACCCCCTTCGAGAGGGAGAGTGGGAGTGGGGGGAGATGAAGGCTGTGACGTCACGTGGTCGTCGAACCTAAGAAGTGGGTCATGGGATCACAGGTCGATCTGCCAGATTCGAAAGCATTTCCGATATATATTTTCATTGTGATTCCTGCGACAATGTCGTCGTCGTTTATTGTATTATTTAGCTTCTTTAGCGAAGTATTGTCTTGTAATTGGGAATATCGGTTTTCACTTTTTTCTTTCTTTTAATTTTTGACGTTAGATTTTACGTTTGAATTTCACTACACGTTGCCAATAAATAGTGGAAGAGTATGACGGAATAAGCTTACGTCTCAACTGATAAAGTTTGACATTTTTGTCAGTAGAATAATTATGATTTCTAAAAAACTTAACGTCGCTATTTTGTAAGGCTTACAATTAAAAAGAAAGACAGTGTGATGTCAGCTCCGACGCACGACTGGAGTTTACAACTTCAGATCGACTGTCTAAATAGGCACAAAGAAGGCTGACTAGTCTAAGAAAAGGATGAATACCATAATCAAATGGTAAATAAACGAATCAAATAACGCCATCTATCGATGATATCTATTAGATCTATTAGGCGTTATTAAAAAACTTCGTTACGCCTTTAGACTTTACGCGATAGATGGCATTCAGAGCAACGTAACGAGGTCATTCGTTCAGTGGATTTTACTCCTCATATTTTTTCATACCGGGGGCCTTATATGAAAATAGATTCTTAAGGAGTAAACTCCAAAAACAAAATGTTAAAATGCTCCAATCAACAATGGAGCAAAATATAAGTTAGACCTGAATTTCAGGCTGCACAATGTTTGTAGGCACTGAAGTGAGGAGTAGATACGAAACTTGCTCTGTGTACAAATCTTGAACGTCAGGCAAATGCAGAAACTTGGATGGATCTAACTTTAAGTTTGTGTTGGAATCTGAATGCATAGATGGATGTTGTTATAATAATATTAATAATTTATTTATTTATACTTTATTGTACACCACAACGTCCACAACTACATTGTACACATTAAATCTTATCTTATACTATTAAACGAGCAATTCTTGTATATATATATATTTTCTGAATATCGGAATCGGCTCCAACGATTTTCGTGAAATTTAGTATGCAGGGGATTTCGGGGGCGAAAAATTGATCTAGCTAGGATTCATTTAAAAAAAATGTCGTTTTATCCCTGTTTTTAGGCAATGAAAAAATATCATTAGAATACGAAGCTTAATTTCACTTCTGTCAACATAGCTGTAATAGCGTAATTAGGTAATCGGCGGCTGTCAAATCGTGTTGACCCGGGTTCGAATCTCAGTCTCCAGATTATTTTTTTTCTTTTTTTTTTAAATTTCACTCGTGATTTATTATTTAAATAAAATTAAAATATAAAAGTACCGAGAAAAAAAAAACAAAAAAAAATGAAAATAACGAGCTAGGCTCGGTCACCCAGGTACTAAATTTAAAGACAGTTACAGACTGTGAAGCACAATGGGCGGACTTATGGCTATTTAGCCATTTCTTCCTGACAACCCAAGTAAAGGAAGGATAAATTTACTATCAGCTAGGGACAATTTATTTGATTACATTAATTAATTTATTATACATAACACATTTTTAAAGATATCACGATCACGATTCAGCCTGTAATATCCCACTGTAGGGCATAGGCCTCTTGTCCATGTAGGAGAAGGATCGGAGCTTAATCCACCACGCTGCTCCAATGCGGGTTGGCGGATATATTCCCTACTATGAGTAACGATCGCTATCAGGTGTACATGATAACAACCGGGACCGACGGCTGCGCGACTGCTTCTGACTGGCTGACGAGCTTCTGCGCGCGACTTCGTCGGCGTGGACTCCGCTCCTATTGGTCTTAGCGTGATGATACATAGCCTATAGCCTTCCTCGATAAATGGGCTATCTAACACTGAAAGAATTTTTCAAATCGGCCCAGTAGTTCCAGAGATTACCGCGTTCAAACAAACAAACTCTTCAGCTTTATATATTAGTATAGATAAGAGTACGAATCAAATTCTGATAAACGCAAACATATAGAAGGGAGTTGACATTAGGTCATCAAGTGACCAATGATGTCACAACTCTAAAGTGTTTCCGTTTCATTGTACGCTATGAAGACATACAGCGTACTTTGAGTAGGTACAATAATACATATACCAGCAACGTTTATGATCGTATGTATAACTATGTTGTAGTTTGTAGTTGTTCTCAATACATAGACTTTATCAAACAACATATAACTCGTAATTCAAATTAGACATAAAAAAAGATTAGAAATAAAATCGTAAATTATTGATATTTGACAGGTAGTTTATACCTAGTGATTATATAATAATCCAAAAATTTTTTTTGTGAAGTGTAACTTCTTTAAGCGCATGAGGGGTAAAATTTGAGCGGCCGGTAACGCGGCAGCGTCATGACGTTCAGTACTTGGTTGGGTGAGAGCCTGGAACACCGCGTGACGTTGGCTTTTTGTTTTTTTTTTCAATTAGTTTTTTTTGGATTTTTTTTTGGATTTTAAATTCGTTTTTTTTTTATTAGTTTTTTTTAATTAGTTAGCCAAAGAAGTTTCACTTCTGACACGTGTACTTTGTACGCACGCAATTTTTTTTATACACTGCATTTCATTTTCGTAACTTTCATAAATAAACACAAACACGAAAATGAGAAATATTATGTTAAATTTGCGTAACAGACATTTCCAAGGTCGCAGGGCCAAAAATATTCCATTTCGAATATACCTACTGTCTTAGATTGTGCACGCAACGGGCCGAAGTTCAGAAACTGTATTAATTTATGATTAATTAAATTCCATAAGAATATCTATAGGTACTAATATTATAAAGATGAAAACTTTGTTTCTTTAAGCGCGAGAATCTCAGGAAATACTGGTTCGAATTGCAAAGTTATTTTTGTGTTGGATAGCCCATTTGCCGAGGAAGGCTATATGAATTTTTGTCTCAAATTAACGGATGCGAAACCGCGGAAAACACCTAGTAACATATGATGCATAACTAAGATTACAAGCTACTATCTATACTAATATTATAAAGCTGAAGAGTTTGTTTGTTTGTTTGAACATTGTTCTTTGTCTTGTTTGTCTGAAATTCAGGATCGTTCCCTTGGGAGAGGAAATGTGCCAACACGAACAAAGTCGTGAGTACAGCTTGTATATAATAATATCACAGTAAACGTTACATTTTACTCTTACCACGTTATATATTACTAGGAATTTACATAGGAACGAAACCGTATGTTCCCAAAGTAACTTTTCTTGGAATTCCTTGTGATAAAAAGTGCCTGTAACACGTTTTTCAAGGAATTTAATTACCATCATATTCGCCAATTAGACTCTACGCGATAACATATATCAACACAAAGAGTTTTAATACATGGATCTTTGATGTCATAAAGTCGGATAAATGAGGTTTTATATGCGTCAATTAAAACCTTTAAACTGAGAACAGAGAACTGTTTACACTTTTCATAATAACTAAATTATATTATCTTCTTTTTAACCGACTTCCAAAAAAAGGAGGAGGTTCTCAATTCGACACGTATGTTTAGAGTTATATCTAATAATGCGTATTTACGTGACTACTTTTTCGTCGACCTACGTTATATTATACCGCATAACTTTTTACTCGGTGTACCGATTTCGATGATTCTTACTTTAATCGAAAGCTAATACTTGTCTTGTAGTCTTGTTTAAATTAGATCGAAAACTGATTACAACTTTTTGAGTAATCTTTAATAGCGCGTATTTACTTGACTATTTTTTCGTCTTATTACGTTGTATTACTTGTCGATGTAATTGAAGTCGGTTTTTTTTTCGTTTGCGAGCAAACACAATTATTTATATAACGAGGTCGGCAAAGAATAGTATGGCTCACCTGATGGTAAGCGAATACCGTAGCTTATAGACATCTGCTACACCACAAGCATCGCAAGCACGTTGCCGACCCTACCCCCAATCCCCGCCAGGAGCTCTGGTCACCTTACTCACAACAGGAACACAACACTGGGTAAGTACTGAGGCACAGGAACGAAAAAACTCGGAGCCCTCTATAGAGGTCATGAAGAAGGTTCGTCCTAAGGGTATCTGCTAGTAAGATATAGTACCTCGGCAGTCGGCTTAAAACGTCATCGGAATGGTTAAGCTTGCGGGTTTGAGATGACATAATTATACAAATAAATAAACGCCTCACACTCAAAAGTCCCCATTCCTCCTAAATCTTAAGATTAATTTAAGACTTATTAAAAACTTTTTAAAATTAAAAATTATAATTTATTAAGTAAAGAAATATTATTCAATTACCTACGCAGATGTAGATACAGTTAGATATCTAATAATTGTGTTTTATACTCATCAGTTCACGCTCGAATTATTACGTGGGACCACATGACAAGTACCAGCTTGCGAATAACAAAGGTATTATCAAAATCTGTACCCCCAGAAAAAAGTTATGAGGATAAATTGAGAATTCCTTTTGTGGAAGTTGATCAAAAAACTAATACCTCATCTGACTCATGTTAACAAATCGCGAAGTAAGTCTAAATAACCGTTTAAAATGATTGTTCAGAACGTGATTTGCGCATGACCTTATTTACGCTTTATTTATGCGCTTGCGCAGATTATAAACAATGATCGAACAATAAACCTTGTTCTAACAGAACGGAATGACAATAGATGGATTTAATTGATAATCCCATTTCACAATGCATGTTTTGTTTACTGTGATAATGGCGAACACAATAAAAACTACTAATAAAAGTTAACACTAATTACTATTGCTATGACATTGTGCTTTAATCCGTAATGGTTTGGCAATTAAAATTAAATGTAAAAAAGAGTAATTAGGTATATCTGTCATAATGATTCGTAAAATGAAAAACTATTGAAAATCACATGTCCTCATGTAAAACATGTTTTTCCTTTTTGTTTTCTTTTATTAGCGTTACTAACCGACACGTGCCCACTTTGTTTGGCGTTATTTATTTTTGTGATGTAAATACGAGTAGGTATAAAGTTTTCATCTCGCTCGCATTTCTCCGACTTGATTTACATATACCATTATTTATCACTGATTTTTTTGTTTAATAACAATAAAATATAGCCCATGTCACTCCTGAATAGTGTAGCTTTCTGTTACTGAAATAATTTTCATGATCGGATCAGTATTTGCGAATATTACCCGCTACAAACAAACAAAGTTAGAAACTGTACCTCTTTATAATATTAGTATAGATAGTATAGAATATAGATTATATACATCAATAAAAAATGAAGGGAAAAAATGACACATAAGTGGGTTTTTACTGCGACTGATTCGATCACAATTTGTAAACATTCGTCAAAAATTTTCGTTCACCAGATTAGTTTTAATTGTGTCATAACTGAATTAAGACTGTCATTACTCACAATAACCTCTTTGATATATTTGAGACTGATTAAAGACTTGAAAGTGACCAGTTCAGTGGCAGGATATGTAGAAAAATAAAAATAGGTAAAAAAACTTTTTAAGTTAAACGGTTTTATGTTAAACATACATTGCAATGTTTAAGATAAATGTACTAAAAAACAAAAAATAATAAAATAGATACAGTCGTGGGAATTATAAACATATGCATAGTCTAGACTAAAATAAAACCGTGGGGCACGTCAATTGTCTACAATCGTTGATTAAAATGTTTATTTTGTAATGTTACACTATAATTAGGCAGTTGTTCAACCGACAACGATGGACGTGTGATAAGTAGGGCTAGAATGTGGAAACAAGCTAGCAAGCTCGATTATAAGCGAGTTTTAGGGTTTCACAGTGGTGAGCGAGTAGTACTTTTATCATATGTTTTGTCGATTAAAGACAAACTACGAGCAGTGAAACGATTCCTCGCCAGCCAGCAGTGTGAATGTCCAACAATAAACTAGTTGAAACATCTCTTTTATTTACATGCAGTGTATAACTATTGGAATTTCCATGAGCAAGAAAATAGTAAGTAATTTCCTCACCGTCTGCGGGCTAACTGCCTAACGACGAATTAAACGATTCTTCTATCGCACATTAAGTCGATAATTTGTAGACAATTGACGTGCCCCACGGTTTTATTTTAGTCTAGTCTATGCATATGTTTATAATTCCCACGACTGTATCTATTTTATTATTTTTTGTTTTTTAGTACATTTATCTTAAACATTGCAATGTATGTTTAACATAAAACCGTTTAACTTAAAAAGTTTTTTTACCTATTTTTATTTTCTAGTTTTTAGTTTTTATTTCGCATTCTGTTTAATTCATTTAGTGCTTCATTATTGCAAGGTTTCTTGCCCGTTAGTTTCATTTGGTGGCTGCGCCCATCTTAAATATTGAGGTTCTATAGTGCACTGTATTCTTCTTGTCAAGCCCTTTTATTTGATACCCATATTGGTGGGATTGATAAAAAATTGTTATCAGCCATTTGGTAGCGGCGGCCATCTTAGATTTCAATTTTGCATAGTAAATTGTATTCTACTTGTTGAGAACTTTCATTTGATACCCATGTTGATGGGATTAATTAAACCTAAGTTATCCGCCATTTTGTAGAGGCCGCCATCTTTAATTTTAATTTTATATAGTACATTATATTCTACTGGTTGAGCACTTTCATTTGATACCCATATTGATGGGATTGATAAAACCTACCTTATCCGCCATTTTGTAGCGGCCACCATCTTGGATTTCAAATTTTTACAGTATATTGTATTCTGCTTGTTGAGCCCTTTCATTTGATACCCATATTGATGGGATTGATAAAATCTACGTTATCCGCCATTTTGTAGCGGTCGCCATCTTGGATTTCAATTTTTTATAGTATATTGTATTCTGCTTGTTGAGCCCTTTCATTTGATACCCATATTGATGGGATTAATAAAACATAAATTATCCGCCATTTTGTAGCGGCGGCCATCTTGAATTTATAATGATAATGAATAAACATAATTGTATTGTCACCAAAATCCAAAGTGTATACAAAATTTCAGATTAATCGGTTGGCAGGAAGAGGGTGAAATTTGAATTACTAAATTTGACCCAAGAATAAAACAAACGGGGTGAGCTAAATAAAACCGTTTAAAAAAACCGTTTAATAAAAATACATTAAAATAATGTACAATACGTGGTTACGGTAATAAAGAATATAGCCACCCCTCTCTTCCCGTGGGTGTCGTAAGAGGCGACCAAGGGATAACACAGTTCCACTTCCCTCTTGGAACTAATAAAGTCGACCGATGGCGGGATAACCATCCAACTGCTGGCTTTGAAATACACAGGCCGAAGACGGGCAGCAGCCTCTTCGGTGCGACAAAGCCAGCCCTGCGGTCACCAACCCGCCTGCCCAGCGAAGCGTGGCGACTATGGGCAACACACATGAGTTCACGCCATTTTTGGAGCGAACTTGTTGAGGCCTATGTCCAGCAGTGGAATGCGATAGCGATTATGAATGTGCAAAAATGAGTTAGGTATATTTGAACAATAAGACAAATACCGGTTCAATTGACCAATAATATATAGAACCAAACGAGTTCTTACGTTATTTCTTAACGAGACTATAATTGCCATTTTACGACAGCATTCTGGGGTCAAAGTCCTGTTATGCAAACATTGTATTCTTTATAAGTAGCTGCTATTTAAATATCATTTTAAAATCAACCACTTTTTATTCCTTGTTAAAATACAATTAGTAAAAAAATATTTTTGCTGGTTATGGCTCATCGTATTTTTCGGTTCAGAATTTGGTAATATTACGTTTTGGTTGATTTGTTCATTAATGTTATAGATATGCAACTTTGGTTATCAGGTAAAGGATATAGTGAACGTTTTTTGGAATTCCGTCTTTTTGATTATGCGATTAAAAGCTATGTATGTGGCTGCTAGCGAGTTTTACAGCGCTACAGAGACCATCAAACGTAATGAAAATTATATGTGAATGACAATTCGACACAGAGTACCGTTATAGACAATACTTACTTATCTTTAATGTGTAAAAAAATACACAACGATCGATTGTAGTAAGGAATGTAAAGAGAGTCAGCAAGACAAAGACGCTATTGCAAAACAATGAAAGAATGAGTTAACTGGTCTTGACATTAGTCGGAACTCAAACAATTTCATACATGAAGGCCTCAAACAAATTTCATATACGAACTCTCCTACGTTCCGAGGTACCAATTTACTTGCAATCATAAAAAAATAACTATTTAAAATTTCACAAGTAAAATTATTGTTATTTTTCAATTGAATTTGCTATGAATCAGATCCGATTCAAATAGAAATTATAATACTATACTCACTAAACATTGTGTATTTCTAATATTATTGAGCTGAAAAGTTTGTTTGTTTGTTTGTTCAAACGCGTAGATTTCGGGAACTACTATGTAGTTGGAATTGAAAAATTCTTTTTGTGACAGATAGCCTATTTACCGAGGAATGCTATATGCTATTCTTTTCCTGATAGCTAGTATTACATTTATATATCAATAGTAAGCTAGACGGTAATGATAGTAACTTACAAATGAAAAATAGCTATTTTTATTACTTCTCTATAAAATAAGTAATACCTTGTAGCCTCAGCACAATATTAATTTTTAATAGTCTCGTTTACATCAAATATTTATTACAGGTTCGAACTCTTTACGTGAGTTACTTTTAATATTACATTAAAGTTGAATACAACGATCAATGCCGTAACTAGATAACGTATACGAAATCGAAAAAGTAAATTACCTTTCTATATGCCACGGGGGAGATTTTAAAACCATTACGTTAGGTTATAGTATAATTTTATGATTTATATTTATCAATTAGCTGTGCTTGCGACTTCGTCCGCATGGAATAGTGACTTCATGTTCAATGTATTTAAATTGGCATAACTTTTTTATTTATCAACCGATTGACATGAAACAAACACTAAATCTTAAGCTAAGCTTGCCACAATATATTAGTAAAAACCACATCTAAATCGGATAAGCCATTTCTGATATTAGCGTGCAGAAACGCACAGACAAAAATTTTGACAATCATTGTTTTGGGCGTTATTTGCGTTGATAAAGGTCCCAACAATTTTTTTTCGTCATATATTTTAAATGTAGGATTGTTAATTATTGAGTTAGGGCACAGCGGGATATAATTATCCTGCTCAAAATTCGAAGCAGCCCGTCTGGGTAAGTTTCTCAACCTTACAGAAGATCACAGCTTAAATTTTTTTTTTTTTTATTTTAGGAAAAACAATACATAAAAATCCTTATCTTAACTTATAATCTAAGTACACAGAAAAGCGAGCAGCGCTTTATGCGTGTACCGATTGCCGCGCAAGTCGATCCATACATTCATAAAGCGTGAGTTGTTAAATTATCATTTTTGTACTAAGTAGGTACTAACAGAAGGAATATACGTCAGTGATACACGAACATAAACAGTGATGTGTGTGGGTGAGCAAATTCATCTATTGTACTCGTATAATATATTATTGCGTCGAACCGGTCCGAGAATCCTCGCGTGGCTTTAAACAGTGAATCTCACACACACATTTATAATTCTCAACAAGTATTCTCAATACAGGTTATTGTTGTTTGCGTACGCTTTAGCTTATACAGGTTGATTATCGTTGTTTACAAATTAATAATTATAGTACTCATAGATTTAGGATAGGAATATCTTAATTTATTTAGGATAGGATAATGTTATATAAATATTAACTTTTATTAAATATAAGTTCAAGTTTTATGGTATGTATTTTGTATGTAAATTAGATTTTATATTTTTCATTATATGTTAAGTTGTATTCTACTTAGGTGTAAAATGTTGTTTTAGTTGACTTTTTAAGTTACGTTTATTGATGTTCTTTCTTATTTCTAAGGGAATTTTGTTAATAAGTTTGGGTATTAGTACAATAAGTGTTCTACTTCCGTAAAAATTATTATATCGCGGAACTGCTAAAGTTTCATTAGCAACTGTGCGAGTTACATTTTTCTGCCGCGATATAATTTGTGTTTTAGTGTTAAAATATTCTTCTAGTAGCAGAATATATTTAGTTTTTTCATGAATAGACATTATATTACAGTGTGCAAAGAGGTCTTGGTAATTATTTCTGAATTGATATTTCACTTTTGGAGAAACAATAGTCTTTAAAATTCTTAATTGAAGTTCATATATTTTATCTAAATAGGTTTTGAAAGTTCGCCCGTAACTGCTAAGGCCATATGATATGATGGACTCCCCTAGAGCTTTGTAGAGCATAAGACGTGTGTGATATGGTGTCTTGTGCTTAATCAGCGAGAATTTAGACAAAAGAGCTCGAAGTTTGTCGCAGACGTTGTTGATGTGGTACTTCCAGTTCATCCTGCTGTCGATCGTCAAGCCGAGGTAAGTTTGCTTATCAACCAATTCTATGGATGGACAATTACAAGAGATCGGATTTGTGTGGAGACATGCGTGATCGTGTGCTACGATAGGCTTTGGTACTGTTGATCTATTATATCCTGAACTTATGTACATTAATTTTGTTTTTTCTGCATTAAGCACAAGACCGACATCATGTGACCACTTGTTTAATAGATCGAAGTCGTGTTGCAGCCGTGCAAGTGCTACATTTGGGTTATGGTCAGCAGCTAACAAGCAAGTATCATCGGCGTACTGAAAGAGTTCACATTTTGTTATTAGGTTGGCAAGATTATTCACGTAGGTAAGGTAGTGAAGGGGACCTAACACTGAACCTTGAGCCGTGCCCTCAGTCACTTTGATCACATTGCTTGAAGCGTCGCTGACTCTCACATAGTAAGATCTACCATTCATGTAGTCTTTACACCATTTTAGGATCGGCCCACGGATGCCATGGTCTGATAGGTTTTCTGCCAACAGATTGTGACGAAGAGTGTCAAATGCTCGGCTAAAATCAATAAAAATTACAAAGACATGTTTTCGTTTATCAAGACTATTATTAATGCTGTTAGTAAATTTTGATAGAAGTTGGGTAGTACTTTTTTGAGGTTGGAAACCATACTGTTTTTCTGTTAGTATATTATGACGGCTATAAAAATCGTATATTTGTCTACTGATATACTTTTCAACAATTTTATCAATAATAGATAAAATTGTGATTGGTCTATAGTTTTTATAGTCGTTATGAACTCCTTTCTTGTAGATGGGTCTTACTAATCCCATCTTCAGTTCATCCGGGTAAAGTCCTTGCTTCACACTGGTATTAATTAAATGTGCCAAAACAGATGAAATTTTTTCACTAAGGTAAATTATATCCTGTGTCCTCACCCCATCAGTACCAGGGGCTTTTTTAGGATTAAGAGATTTTATGATTTTACTAACACTACTGGATTCTGCCTTGATGAATCGCATAGTTACATCACATGGCTTTTTGTATACCTGAGAATTCAACAATGGACTATTACATGTCGGAAGCACGTTTTTGACACAATCTTGAAAAGTATTTGCGAAGTTGTTTGCAATATCAGCGGGACTATTATTGTTATCATGAAAAGCCCTTAGGATGCACTCATCTAGAGAGGTTTTGATTCTACCCATTAGATTGTTTAAAATTTCCCATAAGCACCTTGGTTTCTTTTTGTTTATATTTATATCTTTTATTACGCGTCTATTTTTAGTTTTAAGAATAAGATTATTTGCAAAGTTTCGAGCTTTATTGTATTTTAGATGTAGTGTTTTGTTATTATAGTCATTTTTCCATTTTATAAATTGCTCATCTTTAAAATTACATGCTTTTATTATTTTTTTATTTACCCAAGTATTATTTCGTTTGGTCGTGGTTTTTATTTCGCGTTTTATTTTCGAATTCTCATAGCAATAATTTATTTCTGTTTTAATATAATTATATATATAGGTCGGACAATGGTTTTTGAAAATATTCTCCCAGTTTATATTTTTAAGCTGTTCATATAGTTTGTTAAAATCAAACACAGTTTTAAACAAAGGAACACCCTGTACCGACGATGCACCGGTGCAAGCTAGTACGATAGCCCGGTGGTCCGCCAGTACAGTTCCAAGCACTGCGGAGTAAAGGTCTTGAGAGCGGGACCGCACAAAAGCGTGATCTATACAAGATTTACTCGTGACATTGTTTTTATTCGTTTCTATTCTGGTGTAATCCGTGATTCCGCTCTCAAGTCCATTGCCTGAAAGCATGTTAACATATTTATGTTTTACAGGATTATCAATTGACGTGTCTATGTTAGTGTCTCCTAATATGTAAAGATCGTTCTGCGTGTTAAGTGACGAAATAAGGTTTTCTAATTCGTTTATAAATAAGTGTTTACTATTTCTCGGTGGGCGATAAACAGCGCATAGGGTAGATTTGTAGTTAGAGGGGGTTATTATATTTCCTACAAGTGATTCAAAGTGAAGCGAATTTAATTTAATTAGTTGAAATTTATGTTTTTTATGAATATATATTATCAGACCACCACCTTTACGAGTTTGCCTAAGCTGGGAGAACATGTTATAGCCATCAATATTATATAAACTTTCTATATCTTTCGATATATTCGCTTCTGTTAATATTACAACATCTATACATTTTTTACTGCTAAGTATATACTGTTCTAACATAGAGAAATTTTTAATAGTAGATCTTATGTTTATGTGAAAAAATAGAAGGTTACAATTTTTACTAGGAATATAATTTAAGAATGAATTTATATTAGTACAGTTTGATAATTCTGTGACATACATTTTGAATAAAAACATTACAGTAAAATATAAGTAGGGTAGGTACCTAGAACGAATTTATACTTGCAGTTTCTTAATATCTTCCTCGTTCCTTATGAGTGTTACCGGTTTGGATTCTTCACTTTTACGTACGAGAATCTTTCCCTTTTTGCACCAGATGAACTTGTGGGTACTACCTAGTTCTTGTTTCGTCACCCACAGCAGTTTTTTGTTGTACGATGTTAATGATTCTCGTATATAAATTGGTTTACTGGTTATACCGGGCACTGTTGGGAAGATGTCTAATGCAGTTATTTTGCTGTTTTTTGCAGCCAGCACCCACTTGTCCTGTAAACCCTCGTCTTTTAATTCTACAAGGATAGCTCCCGGGGTGTCTTTCTTCTTGGCGAGTCTCCGTGCGGTTTTGACATCATCCTTAGAAAGATTAAATTTACCTGAAATTTTCTCCACAACAGTGCTGACATTTTCTTGATCGAGACATGGAACATTTATAATTTCTACATGCTTGGCAAGATTTTGTTGTTCTATTTCTTCCAACCTTTGTTCCAGAGCTCCTACTCTTAACTCTAAATTCTTGTTCTTGTTCGTAAGTTCTATATTCTTTTTTTGCAGATCTCTAACTGACTGCTTACAGGCTTCTATCCCTTCTAACACTTTATCCATCTTTTCATCATTAAATTGGAGAGATTCACGCAAGTCCTCCAGTTCTTTTTTCAGTGCTTTATGAACCTGTGTAGAAATATCATGACACAGTTTCTTCACATTCAATGGGGCAGCAATGGAAGAAGATTCCTTAAGTAAATCCTCGTCTTCATCCTCATCTGGAATAATAACAGAGTGGCGTTTAGGAGAAATCCGCTGGCATTCAGGACACGTCCAATCAAGGTTTTCTGAAGCACGAATAGCCGTGATCTGCTTGTTGCTGAGGCCAGAGCAGGTAGTGTTTAAATGCACCACCTTTTCACAGCGGCTGCATTCAAGACCAAGGCTTCGTTTTGTAATATTTTTATTGCACTTATCACACCTATGAGTATTCATGATGGAGGGTAGATTACGGACGGTAAGTAAACAGTAATCAATACGCGTACGCGTCAAAGGATCGAATGAAACTGCCCTCGAGTAGAGTTGTGTTCCCGTGGTGAGTAAGGTGACCAAAGCTCATGGAGAAGGTTAGGGGTAGGGTCGGCAACGCGTTTGCGATGCTTCTGATGTTGAAGAAGTCCATAGGCTACGGTAATCGCTTACCATGGTGGTCAGTACGCTTGTTTGCCAATTACTTAAGTATTATACTACATAATGAATAAGATGCTGATTTCACTTCAACGGAACGTCATGAATGCCAATAAAACTGAGAAATATCTAGCCGTATTATATTATTTAACCGGGACAAAGGAAACACACGTTAACACTTAGTAGACCGTTTATTCGCACTCCAAAAAGCAAGTTCTAAATACCCCCTTTTATACATATTATAGAAATGATGTTTTTACCTGCAATATACATATGCGACAGAAACGACCTGAAACTATTATGAAGCCTACTGCTTTTGGGATAAGATTGTAATAGTAAAATACAAGGCCTGATTTCCATTAAATTACCTACTCGTAGAGATGGGTAGCCTTGTCACCGTTTGCGCGTTTATTCAATAAAGATTAGCAGTATGTGGGTATTTTGTAATTAAAAAAAAGTTCTGAACGTTCGCAGTGTTTTGAAACAATGCGTGTTTAAAAATCGTTTGAATTTTAATTTGAAAAAAAAAATTAACAGGATATGTATGTAGTTTCGGGCGAGAGATATATTGGTAGTACCTACAGATTGGATGAGTAAGGAATATATATAGATAGGGTAACACCGAAGCACAATTTCAGAACGCTTTTCCGTACTCGACATACCGTTTTAAAGTCAAAAATAACTTTATTCAAATAGGCCCCGAGAGCATTTTCTAATCGTCATTTTACAAATTAAAATTGTAAGCGTTTATTATTTTTGTAAAAAGTAAACTACCGATTCGGTATGTAGATTAGAAGAATCGGCAAGAAACTCCGCGGTTACTCTTTTGAAAATAATATATAAACTGTGTTTTAGTACAATATTAGTAATATCTTGCATGAAATATAGCGTCACTAAGTCTATTGTGTGTGTCAAATACATGGTAGTGTGTGTAATGCTTTTTTTATTAATTTAATGTATATTTTATGTATATTTTGAAAAAAATATTAGCATTCTGCACTCCTTCTCACTACAAACTATAAGTGTGGGTTTCATACTCCTCCTTATGCGCAATTTCCGTAAAAAGTGGTACAAAGTTTTTGCTTCACGTATTAATATACCTATAGATAACACTAATATTTTAAAAAGTCTACTGAACGTAGATGTATTAAACTGTGTTCGGTCTACCCAAGATCAATTGAAATTCGTCTGTCGCGAGGTCGATCATGATACAAAATACATTAATAAGTAAAATATGTTACGCAAATGACAGTGCCCTGAAACGAGTTGAACACGCAACATTGAATGCTAAGAACGAGTCAATAAACCTTATATAGCAGGTCACAATATATTTTGATACGGCTTCAGAATTCGAATTCATTACTGAAAGTACTGCTTTCAGTAAGAGGTCAAAATTCCTTAACTAGTGTAAGGTGCCTTACGAACAATACACTTACAATGTTTTAATAGTTTTAATAATTTTTTTATGGTGTCTTATCATAAGCATTTTATCGGTAATAATTTTAAAATTAGTATAATTTCATTTGTTGAATTATGTAGCTACAAAATTATAATGAAATAAAGTATGCAGGTTGATATTATAAGCATAATTAAAGTAAAATTTAGTAAGTTAGGAAAATAAGAGTCCGTGAGATTGTTCATATTTAAAAAGTATATAGACTAGCCCGTTGTCACAGTTTGTAGTGGCCCTGCTTTCTGCTCGGCGGGTTCGATTCCCGCCTGAGTCTGGGTGTAATATTTGTATTACTTATATTTGTATTATTTCTATGAATATTTATCAAAAAAATGTATAACTGTATCAGCCGGTTGTTACCTATAACCCAACCATTAAGTTGCTTAACGTAGGAACAGACGACCATGTGTGTTTGTTAAAGATATTTATTATTAATTTATTTATATATGCTTTAAATATATTTCCGCAACACATACAAGACGAACACAAATAGTACACATACTCGAAAACTATAAATGTAACAACATTACAACAGTTATGATAAATATAATTATGTATAAAGGACTATGTTGACTCATTGCAGTCATCATATAGGTATTTATTTATTTATCTATTGCGTAACTATTCTAGGAATTGATAAAATGATTGCTTCTGATTGTTAATTAATATGCTATAATTATATATGTATGTGTGTGTGTCATATCCGTATATGAACATTGACTCTACATCGCCTACTCATGTAGCGTTTGTAAGCTACAGCGGCAAAGTGCGACTGTGGCACTCAATCTTTTTGAAATTTCAGAACTAAATGTTGATATATTTATGTACTTGAAACACTTTACCATCTAGGACGGAATTGGAGTCGCAATTTTTTTTTTAAATTCAACTACAAGGAGAACAAAGAAAATTGTAAATGTGGAAAGTTCTGGAAATTGTATTGCTATTGTTATTTATGTTTTATGAAGTAGCCCGTTATTTTTGTAACGTTTCTATGGAAAGACTTTTCAATTGTATACTCAATGTTTGAGAGCCAAGCGGACTTAATGGAGCAGTTACTTTCCGTACAGCGGTTTGAAAACCACTGGGCTAGATATTCGGGTTAGTTTCAAACAAAAGCGGGCTTTTGTCGCAAGATAGTCATAACAGCAGACAATGCCTTTTTATGAAAGAGGTTGAGAATAACTTGAGGGAAAGAGCTCGTTTAAAAAATGAACCTTAAAAAGCGTTTTCAGAGTAGTGTGAAGTAACTCTATATTTATCTAGCAAGAATAATGCCAAGATAATGTTCTATGTACCTTATACGTAAGTATTAAACGACGCTATACACGCTTATGAAATACTTACGCTTATGAATTACTTATGGTTTCAATAATCTGTTCTGTAAATAATCCCACAAACAATTTTGGAATTGTCGCAATAAATTTAAAGTTTTTAGTAAAAAGAGATTAATAATTTAATAGATAAAGCTTATTATTCGGTGCATTATTATACTATTTTGTTGATTGTCAAAGTCTATAGTCTTTAAAAAAGGTTCTTTATTTTCATAATTATTTGGTTTCCTTTAATTAAAATTTTTAATTATGGTCGAATTTCGACCTCTGGGCGACCACTAGTACAATATAATTGAGGTAGAGTATAGAGCAGGAAATCTCTTGCTTAATGTTTGGATCAGCCCGACTGGAGAAGTACCTCATCTTATAGAAGATTACAGCTAAATATTACTGCTGTTAAGTAGTATTGTATTTCTGTGGTGAGTAAGTTAGCCAGAGCTTCGAGAAGAGAAAGATTCGAGGCTAGAGTCCTGGTAATGCTACTGGTAATGTCGTACGACGAGGCAAGCCCGATATTAAATAAATTTAGAAAACTATAATTTTCTTGTTGTCATTCAACTTATTTGCTTCAAGTAAGTGTGTTTGAGTAAGCGTATTCTGTTTATTTGTTCGTATTTCCGGTTGTAAGCACTCAGCTAATAAAATGATAAACTAATGATAGATACATAAGTACAAAAAATAAATAAAATAAAATGTAAAAGTATTATGTAAAAACATACAATACAAAAAATATAGGTATAGATACATTATGTAATTTGGCTTCAAAGAGACACAACTTGCACACTCAACAGTAAAACGTGTCTAAGTTGGAAGCTACATAAGGAAAAGGTAATCAGAATCTTCGTAATTTGTTACCTAAATTGCTTCTAAACGTCGTCTAAATTAAGCCGAAACTAATAAGCCCTTTATTTGCAACCCAACTTTATCACTGAACTACATTACAATTATCTAGTATCTGAATAGTAGTGGGAGGTTTTCTCAACAATATTTCAGTTTAGCAAGGAGTTTTTTTTTAAATCTATATTAAAGAGCTTGGTCACAATAAGTGACTATGCCACTCTATAAGTCTTCCTAAACTAGAGACTGGTCTTGAGAGAAGATAACTGATCATCTTACTCTCAAACCCAGCCTAACCAGTTTATACAGCGCCCTGGCCTCCTTGGATAAAGGGAATGCCAAGACGCTGTTCAAACCACCGACTTCTCTTATAATACTATTAGACATAAATAGAGCTGATAACGTACAAAGACCACGGTGCAACTTGGTCGAAACTTCGAGCCAGAACAAAAGATAAGTATAAGTAAATATTTATACACCGATAAGACCATAAATAGAAAACAAATGAAAGATTATATTTAACTTTAAAAGAGGTACCCCTCTTAATATATGTTTTACATGTAAAATAACCCCTCTATAAGTATCCTTCTATAAGTCTTACGTGTTTCCGCAGTCCCAGAAGTATACTCGTAAAACATCATTGGAGTTTAGCTTTTTCTTGTTCAAATACGTTTATTGATTATTTTAAACTTTAGTTAGGTGATTCAGTGACATCTATGTTATGAAAGTAAGTAATTTCAATAGGTTTTCAATAGATCCTGCTTAAAATATGGTGCAGCCCGACTGGGGAAGTGTTTCTGAATTATTCAACTGAGGTAGGGCACAGCAGGAAATATCCTGTTCAAAGTCTGGAGCAGCCCGACTGGGGAAGTACCTCGACCTTACAGAAGATCAGAGATAAATAATACTGCTCTCAAGCAATGTTGTATTCCTGTGGCGAGTCAGGTGACAAGAGTTCCTGGAGTGGATTGGGGGTAGGGTCGACAACGCGCTTGCGATGCTTCTGGTGTTGCAGACGTCTATAAGCTACGGTAATCGCTTACCATTACGTGAACCTTATATGTCGTGATCCACAAGTTTGTTTTTTGTAGTGTGTGTTGCTGGACTTTTGTCAGGAAAAATCACAATAGAGGAAGCTTTCGAATTTCAGATGTTTATCTATTTATTATATATATATGAAGCAAAAACTTTGTACCCTTTTGTACGAAAATTTCACGGACGAAGGAGTTTTAAATTTCGCACACTTATAGTTTATATAGAGAAGGAGTGCAGAATGCTAATTTTTTTCTAAACTATGCATAAATCTACATTCAATCAATAAGAAAAAAACATTATACATACTACCAGGTATTTGATGAACACACACATTATATCTCTTTTTTGATGTTTAAACTTACAATTTAAATGAATTATGGTCGAATTTCGACCACTGGGCGAGCACTAGTATACGAGTATACATATAACTAGAACAATTAAAACTCTACATTAGAAATATTCTATAGCGGATATTTTAATGAAACTTACAACGCGATGCTAATTTAATTACAATTATCTCAATCGATAACCGTTAAACGTCGATCGTCCTTCAATTGTACACACAATGCAACATACGTGGCCATAAACTTAACTAGCGATCTGCCCCGAGTCCGCGCAGGCCATACAACACGCTATTGAAATAACCTAAATAAGGTTATACTGATCGGCTTCATTTATTTTTATTACTTGTGAACTTCAGCTTCTTTGTCAAAAAGTCTGGTAAACTTGGAAAGATTTTATTTGAATATAGCTTTTGCAGAATGTTAGGTATTTCACGTTAAAAAAATGAGCAAAATAATCCTAGACTTTTTAAAATTTAAGGATCAAATAAGTTTAAAGCAGGGGCCTCAAACTCAATTTTGCAGAGGGCCGTAATTAAATTTAGAATGTGTAGGCGGGCCAGATTCAAATAAAAAAAAAATTAGTGTGCGCATTTTAAAACTTCCGTAGATGAATCCAGTGAAGTCATGATTCTTCTTTCTGTGACACATTGCGATCGCGGGCAGTATCTTTGGCATCCATGATTTAAAGGATTTTGATAGGCCATACAGATGTTTGCCGTGGTCTGGGTGTTTGTGCAGTCCTTGTGGGTCTTCCCACCGTGCCTCGGAGAGCACGTTAAGCCGTCGGTCCCGGTTGTTATCATGTACACCTGATAGCGATCGTTACTCATAGTAGGGAATATATCCGCCAACCCGCATTGGGGTAGCGTGGTGGATTAAGCTCCGATCCTTCTCCTAGATGAAGAAGAGGCCTATTCCCAACAGTGGGATATAACAGGCTGAATCGTGATCGTGATCGAACATGCTTTTCGTGATCATCAGATAGATAACACAGCTGAAATATAGTGCTGCCGGAAATAAAAGAGTTTGATATTCAATAGAATTAAAACATTGCATTCGTTTACATCGCGTGTAGGATAATACGAAAAGTATAAGTAGGACGGTCTGTAAACTGCAGAAATACACGCAGCGAGCTCGAACGATAAGGAATCTCCGAATGTAAAGAGCATAATGAATGGATTAACTTAGTAAACGTGTATCATAAGTAACGTTCGTATTATTTTTATTTTTGTGTTTCCCACACATGAGGAAATTCGAAAAAGTTTTTTATTATCATATCAAAAATCCCGCTGGATCGAAAATATTGAATTGATAATTATTAAAATAATAAGTAACGTTGTTTAACCATACATTGTATGATATTTTTGTAACTTAATATTACCGGATTGAAGTGAAAACTATTTTATTACAATAGTAGATACTTAACTCTGGATTTATTTTATAACGGTTTTTGTAAAAGACAGATGCAGGTGCAGAAGGTACATAACGGAATGCTTAATTTTCGTGAGTATGTTGACCTATGCATCATAAGGACACTAGCAACACAAATTCCTCTATTTTCCTGATCTTGCGCTGTGATTACAGTGGAAGTTGTCTACCTTACTCACCACAGAAACACAACACTATTAAAAAGCGGTTTTATTTAGCTGTGATCTTCTGTAGGTTGAGGTACTTCCCCGGACGGCCTGCTTCAGATTTTGAGCACGACATCCTGCTGTGCCCTACATAATGTGACTATGTTGCCTAAAACGCAGGAACGCCTAAAATGTTATTAATAGGAAAACGTTAGTAGACTTTAAATCTATATTGTTCCCTTTTTTACGCCCTTTGTTACCTTAGATATATTTTAGTTTGTTACAGGTAACGCTTATATTCATAATAATACGTCTAACTATGAATTGTGTATAAAAGTTTTATTATATATATTTTTTATTTTAATTTTTATTACATTTCTTTAAAATACATATGAATATTGTCGATGTACCTACTATTTTAAAGTAACATTAAAAAATGTAAGGTAAAAACCTGTATTCATATCTCAAAAACGTGCATAATTTAAATGATAAAATTTATATTAAGAAGAGACTACAATACTTTTTAAGGGGCAAGTAATTGACAATTTTTTGAGGAGTTCAACATTTCCGTATTTCGTAACAAAAAAACCGGAATCGAGTTATTTACGGCTTGACTGTACGTCAAGGTTTTATTTCTTGTTAAAGATACCATAAAGTCATTATAATTTATTAAGAAACAAAATGATGAAGTATTTCTAAATGTTCACCCTTAACCCCAATACAAAAAAGTGCTCTGTACCTTTGACCAGACCAGACCCATTTAGGGTTATTTATTTTGATGTGCTGAATACGAATTTGGGTTCCGTTTGTTCCCTACGCCACCTAAATTTGAGTAAATTCCATTTTACATTTGCATAAATGCATGTTGTTTGCAATTTTTAGCGGTTTTTTTAGAATTAAGTCACAAGACAATAAGCCGCGGAAGAATTTAGCTCACAAGGACAAAACACGAGCGCCTACTCCAATGCATTATGTGACATTGAGGCCTGCACGGGGGGCACTCCCGATTATGATGAAACGCTAACACAATCAACAAGTCTAGCACAGTGCATTCGAAACTGAGTCATGTATTCCATCGAGGCAACTACCGGATTTTACCCCATAGTATTAGTAAATCGGGCATTAAGACAAAGCAAATTTTTCAAAATACTTTTATGATGCAGTACTTACTTTCCGCATTTTATTAGTAACACCTTCAAAATATATTTTATAAATATTTTTAGGGCTAAATAAAACCGCAGGTTTTCATTACTGTAATCTTTGTTTTATTATTTATTACATACTAGCTGTGCCCGCGGTTTCACACGCGTTAATTTGAAAAAAAAATAGCCTATAACCTTTCTCAATAAATGTTCTATCTAACACTAAAAGAATTTTTCAAATCGGACCAGTAGTTTCCGAGATTAGCGCGTTCAAACAAACAAACAAACTCTTCAGCTTTATAATATTAGTATAGATGGCCGATCTTATCGCGGTTAGTGACATCAATTGACAACTCATATTATTTAAAAAAAACACACTACATTAATCTGTCAATAAACAATCAACGTTTACATAAAAAACCTACCTCACAGAACTTCGTACATCTTAATATATTTAAAAGGAAATTTCTATTATGATTTTAATCGGTACATCCAGGGTCCAGGTATACAGTCCAGGGACGGTACCAGGTGTCCCAAAGGGTTAAGTAAAGAAAATAATATTTATTTATTATACTGACACAACATCGAAACATCGTAAAACATTGCAAATATGAGAAATTACACACATACATTTAAATCAGTACGATTTTTCTTTACTGTTATACACAACATTTAATTATTGCGCATTTACACATTAATTATGAGATACAATTTCATACCACTAGATTTAATTTTAATAGTACAGAGAGTTTTTCGTGAATTTTTCAATATTGTTAATACTTTAACGATAGGCCGACGTATTTATCGTGAAATAGATCAATTGTTAATTGTAGCTCTATAAAGGTAATTGCGGTGAAGTTAATTGATACTCTTTCGTTACGGCTCGCTGTCGCTGGCTTACAAATGTGACGATTAATTTACTTTAATTTAATTAAAAGAACGTTCTAGAAGTAACTTATAAATTACAATATCTGTTTCTATGGTAAGCAACTTAACTCGTGTGTTTTAATTAATAAATTCTTGATATACGCAAAATTTTTAAATGTAGTGCTATAAATAAAAATCAATTCGAGTCTCGCTAAAACTTAAGAACGGCTGAACCGATTTGGCTAATTTTGATCTTGAAATATTTGTTGAAGTTCAGGGAAGGTTTAAACGGTAACATAAATATTAAGTAACGGAAAATACTAAAAACGAAAATTTAATTTTCAAATACAAAATGTTCCTAGCTATGAAACATCTGTTTTTTTTTTAGTTGTCACTTGGTTGTCAAATATTTATAGGTGCGTTCAGAAAGTGTTTTGTCCTTACTTTTCACAAATATATGTAGGTGATACGAAGTTCTCTGGGTTATCTAGTACTTATATAAATAAACATATAATAAAATACACCCACTATCGAGGCAGGACTCTAACCAGAACCAATCGAGCAGAAAGAATGGTTACTGCAGACTGCAAACGGGCTAGTTATTCAAAACTTAAAGTTAAAAACTTCCACATATTTCACGATTAATAATATTACTTATCACGTGGTAATTCAACCAATAACTATTGAGAATATTATATATATAAGCTATCGTTCAAATCATTTAATATCGATGGCGGGTGCATACAAAACCTGTCTTTTACTACCTGACCATCCACTTCCAAGTTTATATTCAAACGCATTAAATAAACTTTAGAATAATATCATCGAAGCGAGAAACTTGTTAAACTTGAATTAAAATGTTAAAAAAAAATTAGATAAACAACATCAGTGATGTAATTCTTATGTTTATGATAAAAACGTGAATCATAAACTTGTTATTTTATCGTTCAAAAAGCACACTTAAAGTAATTACATGAATAAGTAAGGAATCTACAGAGGTCTAAGTCATGTAATATCAATGATGAACTTGAAACTTTTACTGGACTTATCTCGTAGGTCTCCCTATGACCTGTCGGTCCTGGTTGTTGTCATAGATACATGATTGCGATCGATAGGGAAAATAGCCCCCAAAATAGTGTACATACACTCATGTGTAAACCCGTGACCATTGCTTGCTAAGGTTCCGAAATATCATCAACAAACTCTCGTTTAAGATCTCTTTGATTGACTTCAAATAAAAAATAGGAGGTTCTCAATATTCGACTGTTTTTTTTTTGTATTTTACTTCGGAACTTTTGACTGGGAGGACCGATTTCGATGATATTTTTAATCCAACGATTTTACGTGTCATGTGATCCCATTTAAATTTAATTGAGATCTGACAAGTACTTTTTGAGTTATCTCTCATAATGCCCATTTACTTAACATTTTTTTTTTCGTTTATCTACGTTGTATTACCTACTAGTCCATGTAGGAATTTGAAGTCGATTTCTTTTCGTTTGCAAGCAAGCACAATTATTAATGTCAAATTCACTTCTAAGTAAAAACGTAAACTTAAACTACGAGATCTACAAATATCTACAATAACAACAGAGTAGCTTCTTCTAAGCACTGAGTAAGCATATTATAAATAACAGGATTACAGTTTCAAGATATGAGGAATTAACAAAAGTGTTTGTTCTCTCGAACTGTGAATCCACACAGTGAGGTCAATGACTCCTAAAGTAACTGTTTAGAACATAAATCATTATACATTTTACTCTCAATGAATATTATGCAATTTTTCAAATCTGTACGAAAAATTTTTTTTTCTCCGCTGTCCAAACCACAGAAAATATTATATTCTTTTTTTTCTAAAGAACGAAGACAATTAAAAAAAAATACTAAAAAAAGACCCCTAAATAAAATAATATAACCTTGGCATTGTATTGCAATGTTGTGTACTTTTAACAAATATTAAAATAACCTACTCAACTACAGCTAAAGTTTAATATAGAAAACGTAAAACGAAAACATTTGATAAGTCAGTCTAATAATGTAACAAGACAGTCCTTGTTTTTTTTTTTTTTTTTTCTAGGTTGGCAAACAAGCGTACGGCTCACCTGATAGTAAGACCGTAGCCTATAGACGCCTGCAACACCAGAAGCATCGCAAGCGCGTTGCCGACCCTATCCCCAATCCCCCCCAGGAGCTCTGGTCACCTTACTCACCAACAGGAACACAATACTGCTTGAAAACAGTATTATTTAGCTGTGGTCTTCTGTAAGGTCGAGGTACTACCCCAGTCGGGCTGCTCTATATTTTGAGCAGGAAATTTCCTGCTGTGCCCTACCTCAGTAAAATTTTCGTTAATGTAAATTAATTTTATTAGCAACAACAAATAACATCAAAATAAGACAAAATAGCATCACACACATAAAGAACATAAAACACATACATACATATAAAGTATATGTGACAAGTGCCACAGAATAAGCAAAGAGCAACAGACAACCTTGGTTTATCTATTCCGTAATTGAGTGATGTCACTGCCCTTATCTGTACAGTTCTAAATAAAATTAAACATACACGACAAATAACGCCTTTTTGAGACTCTTCGATCAATATTTGCTTGTTATTTGATGTATTTGTTTCTGTATTTTAAAATATATCACATCAAACCATTCAACTGAAATTGTAGCAAGCCATGAAAAAAGTATTGGTGTACATTTCATTGATCTAATAAATGACCACAAAATATGTCTTATTATTAGATCATTGAAGTAAGGTTTAACTGAGGTAGGGGTACAGCAGGAAATTATTTGCTCAAAATATGGAGCAGCCCTACTGGGGTAGTACCTCGACCTTACAGAAGATCACAGCTAAAAATAACACTGTTTTCAAGCAGTGTTGTATTTATGTTGGTGAGTAAGATGACCAGAGTTCCTGGGGAGAATAGGGGATAGGGTCGGAAACGCGTATCCGATGCTTCTGGTATCGTAGACGTCTATAAGCTATGGTAATCGCTTACCATCAGGCGAGCCGTAGACTTGTTTGCCGACCTAGTTACATAAAAATATAATAATAACAAAATTTTCAAAACGTTAAAAGCAATTTAATTTTTATTTGATGGCGCTTATTTATTTAATGATTATACATTAATAGAAAAATATGGACTGTACTATCTTAAGCATCCCACTGCTGACCACAAGCCTTTGCTAGTGTGAAAAATAGAATGGTAGGAGCTCGACATACTACGGATTACGAAACATAATGTAATTTAATATTTAAAGAACGCTAATGCTTGCTTTTGTGACAGCAGTAGACCACCATGTTATGACGTCATAAGGTTTAAAAGTTTAGATAATTTTAATATAATTTATGACAATATATTTATTGTATTTAAAAATATCTATAAACTAGAACTAGAAGACCTTGAAATTATTATAAGTTTTGAAAGAACTCTGTTTATATTTTATGGATTTTTGACTTTTTACACATTTTTGTTTTGGGCTTTTATTTAAATCAGAAACAATATTAAAGCTAAAGAGGTTGCATAGAATTTAATTTTTCGATCAAGTAATTTTGTGGAAGGTGGCTCATTAAATTTGCATAAAGTCTAAAAATGCCATCTTTCTGGTTCTCGCGCTAAAAGGTTATAAGACTTATAAGACGAATTAGGAGATAAAATGTGCAATCTTTATTTTAATAAAATGGTTGATAAATTTTATTTAGATATCAGAAGTCATTATATGGTAAACAATAATGCTAGGAAAACTAAACAGTTATAGATAATTATATACTCTTAGTACTTATATTACGATCTTTAAAATAGTACTGGGCTTCAGTACACCAGTTTCCTTACGACTGAGTAGCTTTAGTTGCATTAGACGGAGTCTAACAGAAGACTGTTCAAAATAAAAAAAAGAAATATTTCTGAAATAGGCATTGATAAAAATTTCAAACAAAATATGCATTAAGAGAAAAAAAAAATGACGACGCGTTGGCACTTGTTATCATGTACACCTGATAGCGATTGTTACTCATAGTAGGGAATATATCCGCCAACCCGTATTGGACCAGCGTGGTGGGTTATTAAGCTCTAATCCTTCTCCTACATGGGCTAGCAGTGAGATATTACCAAGCTGAAGCGAGCGAACGAGCGAGAAGAAAAATAACTTAAAGGCCAGTTTTAATGGCTGTGATAATTAAATGAAGATTATAAAAGACAACATTAGGAGAACACAAACATGTACATACAAATATTATGTGCACTATGTAAGCCTTTCAAGTCAGCAGTAATCGTGACTGCCTGATGCACACTTACTAACAATATCAATAGCCTTAGTAGAACGCAGCTCCCAAGAGTAATGGTAATCCTTTTCAAGGTAAAAACTATCGATTATGTGTTGTCTGCGAAAACAGTTGAATAGTCCATGTAGTCGTTTTATTTCTTTTTTAAAAGAAAGGCACTGCTATGGATTTTTGATCTATATTAAGATACGTAAAATAATAAAAGAAATAAAATAAAGAAGAAAATTCTCTTTGTTCGTTTTAAACAATTTCGTGTCAAAATGGGAGCCAGTGAATTTAGCATGTTAAATAGAATGCGATAATAGACAATATTTTCAATACTCCTAACAAGTTGTAAATGTAACACGGATGGTCTCTTCCATTAGAGACAAGAAGAGAAGAACAATTTAGATGACCAAGCAACTCCGCGGCAGATAGCCAAATATAAATACCTACCAAATTAATTTCCAATTGAAGAAGCGTACGGAGCGTACGAACGCCTACATTACCGGGAGCATCATAAGCGCATTAACCTTGATTTGGACCCGGTTCAATAAGATATATCTACACACAAATATATACAAAATACACACTATTAATAATTTTAACTAATACATTAAGATTACTATATTTTTACTAGATGACCCATATCTGTTATTAACCTTTAATCCCCTCCCCCCTTATAACTTAGGGATACGGAAATAGATTTTGGCCGGATCTCAGACCTACCTGATATGCACACAAAAATTCATAAAAATCGGTACAGCCGTTTCGGAGGAGAATGGTAACTAACATTGTGACACGATAATTTTAATTAACATTGCAGTCCAGCAGTGGACTATGATAGGCTGATAATGATGAGTGCAATCGTGTTGCCGACCCGATCCTAAATCGTCCCCAGAAATTTTGACTACTTTACTGACGACAGGAATTCAACTACTTGAGAGCTGCATTATTTAGCTGTGATCTTCCTTAAGGTTGAACTAACCACTTGAGCCGCTCCAAATTTTGAGCAAGAAATTTTCTGCTGTGTGCTGCTGCGACTCGATAACAATTTAATACAAATTCGTGATGTAATCGAACAATTACACAATTTACGTCAACGGTAAGCCGTTTTTATTTGATATGCGTGTGTTTCTAATCGTATACTAGGGCTTCTTCGGTTGCGGTCGACTGAACGAAGCCTAGGGATTTCGCGACGATCCTATTTCCAGCTATTTCTTTTGCTTATCGGATGACTGTAAGTCAAGGACGATTCAAGTGAGCCAAGTGCACTGTAACATATCAATAGATGTTCTTAATGATATTAAACATAGCACTGCCATTTTTATTCTACTGAAGCTATGTTATTTTGTAATTGATAGCGAATTCCAGTTTTCTATAAAGGAACGATGTTGTATGGGTACATCGTTCCATAGCTTAATTGGCTAGAGCACCGACACGGTGAGTCGGAGATGCAGGTTCGATTCCCGCTGGAACGGTTGATTTTAGATGATATTAAAAATGTTTAAAATTCCCTCATGTATGGGTGGCATAAAAAATAAATTACGCTCTATTAAGGAGTTTAATATTCTACGTCGTTGACCTTAGAAGTATAATTTTCTGAAAAATAAGAAATCCTTAGACCGGTTCTGGACGATGTACATACAGTATGTATGCTATGTTTAACATCATTAAGAACCTAATATCGCTTCAGCCTGCAATATCCCACAACTGGGCATACACCTCTTTCCCGATGTAGGAGAAGGATCAGAGCTTACTCTACCACGCTGCTTCAATGCGGGTTGGCGGGAGAACCTAATATAACTACAGTTATCGTCCACATAAAACTCTGAAAATTACTCTGTCACCAATAGTTTTTAGATTATTAGAGGATATTTTAAATACAAGGAAAAAGTCAAAAGATGCTTCAGCTACACGCTAAATTACATTGAGTGTGGTTGAGAATTAGTTCCACGTGATTCGCGATAACATACTCGTATTTTTATTTGTATAATGCACCGTGATCCAAACTAACAACTAATAATAATAATAAACAACTTTAAACATAGATTGTATAAAATAAAGTTTAAAATTATATTACATAGCGTGCAATGGGCGGTCTTATCACTAGATAGTGATCTCTTCCAGACTACCCACCAGAAAGGAGCTTGCAATTTAAATGGCTTGTACTTTAATATATAAATAATATATAAATCTACTAATATATAAACCATTAAAATGTAACGTTACTTTAAAGAAATTCTTAGAAGAAGAGTAACACATTTGGTACTCAAAGCTTCACTATTAGGCTATTTTTAATATTGCATAAATTTGTCATTTCCAAACAACAATATTCCGATGTTAAAACAAGTAACTGAATGTGTAAAAGATGTTGTATAACTTGACACCAAAATAATATTATTTAATATTGAAATAAAGTTTTCAACGGCTTTCTCATTTACATTAGGTAATCCGTTATATTAATATAATGCACATCCTCTAGGTATATTTTATATCTTTTGATTCAGATTAGACATATGAGTAAATATACAATATAATTAATTAGCTGTATGGAATGCTACAAAGCAGTATTTACGGCCCACTGGTTATTGTAAAGCCTGGTTATTGTAAATTAAATTGACCAGTTGATTACGCTGATAAATTAAAAAAAAATATCACAGTTAAATAATACTGCTTTCAAGTACAGGCTTCCATATATTACGATATCCGATTTCCATAAAGAAGACCCTTCTTCGCTTCACCACTTCTTTTCAACTTTTATATTGAATGAATAGTTACCAAAACCAAAAGACACATTTCAATACTTACGCAAGATTAAATTTAAATTGATGTTTTAAAATATCCTTTAGTACTAAAAGCCAGCACCAGTGACCCAAAAGTAAACGTCAACTAAACAAGACTTTGCCTCGTCGTTTAGATAAGACTAGCACTTAAGATTTGGATGTCATCTCAAAGGGTCAGCTCGATAAAACTCTCTCTACTTTCTTTTGTTTAGTCAAGATATGATCATTTTACTTATTGTACACAGAAGTAGTAATTTCAATCTGTTGAGCGGATTAATTCAAGCGTCCAAAGCGATGGTAGAATTAGGTCACGTTTGAATGACCGTTGAGTTAACACACAAAAGAGTCCACACTGTAAAGCTATGCACTTAACGCCCCACTGCATGTGCACAATGTTCTTATTTCAATGTTCACTTGTGAATTTTTTATCAGGTATTTAATTTTTTTAGAGAAGTAAAAATAATAATTTTGTCTTTTGTTTTTTTGTATGTAGAATAAAAACAATTTAAAGGCTTACTTGATGATATATTGATTAATATTGGCATTGTATGGAACAAGGTAAAAGATTATATACAAAGCAAAACCATTATTGTCAACAGTAATCTGAGTTATTGTTTTTATCTGTGCATCAACATTTTCTCTACTACAGCTTTGTTTTTGTCATGTTCTAGAAGCAAATACTTAGCATAAATAAAGAATGAAATAGATAATGAAACTTCATAACAACTAACTACATTTTTAATAACTACAATAATTTTTATTTAATAATTTCACATCGCAGGTGATATTAATCAGTCGTTTTTCACAATATCTATACACTTCACTGTTTCCAGCATACCATCAATAATATAAAAGTGCTTAACTCATTAGTACGTACTTAAAGATTTGGCAAAATCATCTGATCTTTATTCAGAGCACTGATGTAATAGTTCAGATCGCCCAAACGATCGCCGAACTTAGAATATATAATTTGCTCGGTTGCAATGCTGAAACTAAATACTATCTACAAAATAAAAGATACGTTAGAAACCTCTAAAATTACTAGTGTTCCTCTACTATAATATGCATGTATTATACATAAAAACCTTCCTCTGGAATCACTCTATTTACTAAAGAAAACCGCATCAAAATCCGTTGCGTAGTTTTAAAAATTTAAGCATACATACAGACAGACAGACAGCGGGAAGCGACTTTGTTTTATAATATGTAGTGATTATACATAGGTATGTAAATCTATTTATTTTCATAAAAAATCATCTTTATAGTAGTTTGTTTTAAAAGCAAATATATAGAGGTGCTCGTATATGTAAAACACACGTGACTCAGCTGCAATTAGCCTAATTCCCTATCGCCGTTATTTTTAAGCCATTAACTCTTACAATGTAGCCAGTATTGAGGCAATAAAGATACTCGATTATAAAAAATAGGTATTATTTTGTATACTTAAGAAATGTCAAAGGTAAACCAATGTTTACAATATTGAAATAGGGCAGAGCAGGAAATATTTTGCTTAAAATCTTGAGCAGCCCGACTGGAGAAGTACCTAGTGGTACAAAAAAAGGTTCTGCTAGCCATAACTAATTTATAATAAAGTACTTAAAGATTTGACTTTGATTGATTTTTAGATGTTTTGACTTAGTGGCGCTGTATTTCATACAAGATATTACTAATTTTGTACTAAAACACAGTATATAGGTATATTATTTTCAAAAGATTAACTGCGGAGTTACTTGCCGATTCTTCTCTGCAGAATCTACATTCCGAATCGGTGGTAGCTTCACTTTAAAAAAACTAATTAATCACCTTAAATTTAATTTTTGTAAAATGACGATTTGAAAGTGATCATGGGGCCTATTTGAATAAAGTTATTTTGACTTTTATTTTGATTTTGTATCTTTATTTACCACAACTCTTGTACTACGGGTTTTACAACAGGAAAATTACGATGAAGTTTATCTTGGATGTGAGGAAAATTGGTTATCCTTATCACTGAGTATAAATCATTTAGATACACTTGTATCATTGTTTAGATTGAAGATAATTTGGCATCCACATATACGAAACTTATACAATAACATTTTTGGATCCAGACGAAGTTCATTGACCGAGTTTCAATTATGAACTTGCAAATTAACCACACGAGCCAAGAAAAAACTTCCAAGCCGGTTACCTAACAATGCTGCATCTCCAATTTATTGCTAGCAATAAATATTTATCGCTTATTGTAATTGCAGTTGAAACAGCCGTCAGCTACGAATATAAATCTTATCGATAAATGTTCGTACATATGTATATGTATATGTACAACAGTTGTCAACAATTCAACTATATATTTAAAAGCAAAAAAACATATAATTACATACAATTTAAGTCGATATATAATAAATGTTATAACAAAGTACGAGTAAATGATGAAGCTATTTATTTTCGTTTTTTTATGTATGTCGCATATAAAATATGACAAAATGTATGTACATATAAGTTTCTTAACTGAGAGCAGGGCACAGCAGCAAATATCCTGCTCAAAGCTTCTTTCAACCAGTGTTCCTGTAGCGAGTAAGTTGACCAGAGCTCCTGGGGGGATTGGAGGTAGAGTCGGCAACGATCTTGCAATGCTTCTGGTGCTGCAAGCGTCTATAAGCTACGGTAATCGCTTACCATCAGGTGAGCTGTACGCTTGTTTGCCGACCTATAGTTGTATAAATTAAAAATATATATATAAGCAGTGCCTTATATACAAAAGTAACTTTTACTGCGCACTGTAATTATTATAAAACATGCAAGTAAAACGATGATAAAAAAATGATGTAACATTATAAAATAAAAAATGAATATACCAGAAAGTAGGTTCAACTTACGATAGTATCGACCCGTCCATATTATATATCGCATCATCTTTAATATCTTAACATACTAACACAATTTTTCGTAATAAGGCTCCCCAGACTGCCTTCACGTACCTAAATAAATAAATTTTAACTTAACACAAAATTTAGCTCTTGAATTAAGGATTTCTTACACCCACTTAAAATAACGACATTTAACCAAGGTTAACGTGTTCTATCACATCAATCTTTTCTCAAAATAATTTTAAGCGTTCAGGCTTCCTGGGAGTGGGACTTAACAGGTGTCTTAAAATTATAATTACTCTTCTCAGCTCCTTCAAGAAAAGATTTCGATCTATGTTAACAACTTTAGACTTTGTGAGAGTTCTTGTAGTAGGCGTAGGACCTTTACATACTCCGTTTCTAAAACGCGGCGTTGACGCGCGTTTTGGAAACGCACGTTGTAACGATATACGCGTTAGCATTGCTCCTGTATCGAGTCGCATAAGCGCCTCCTTTACGGTCGGAGATTTTCCCTTCTTTCTATTTTTTAAATTAAAACAAAGCTTGCGCTGAATCCTCTTGATAGACGTCATCGCTGTTGATAAGGTCCTGCTTAAAACGTAACTGTCCAAAGCGTCTGTTTCGCTTATCGCTTCAAATGCGCTCATTTTCGCTCTTACACGTTTGTCAGTATTGCGTCTGTACCTACGAGAACCTTCAACCATTCATACGAGAATATCGCATCTGTGTCGCTGTGAATGCGCCTCTATCGAATGAAACAAGGTCTGCAATGAAGTCGCGTCTGAATCGCTACATAATTGTGTTTGCTCGCAAACGAAAAAAATACCGACTTCAATCACATCGACAAGTAATACAACGTAATAAGACCAATAAACAGTCAAGTAAATACGCGTTATCAAAGATTACTCAAAAAGTAGTAATCAGATTTCAATCAAATTTAAACAAGACTTGGTACTTGGTAGACAAGGTACATGACAAGTATTAGCTTTTGATCAAAGTAAGAATCATCAAAATCGATAAACCCAGTGAAAAGTTATGCGGTTTAATACAACGTAGGTCGACGAAAAAGTAGTCAAGTAAATACGTATTATCTATACTAATATATAAAGCTGAAGAGTTTGTTTGTTTGTTTGTTTGTTTGTTTGTTTGTTTGTTTCAACGCGGTAATCTCTGGAACTACTGGGCCGATTTGAAAAATTCTTTCAGTGTTAGATAGCCCATTTATCGAGGAAGGCTATAGGCTATGTGTCATCACGCTAAGACCAATAGGAGAGGAGTCCACGCCAACGAAGTCGCGCGCAGAATCTAGTTAAATATAACAGTAAAAGTAGGTACTTGTCAGATCTCAATTAAATTTAAATGGGACCACATGACACGCAACACCTTTCAATTAAAACAAAATTCATCGAAATCGGTCCACCCTGCCAAAAGTTCTGAGCTAACAAAAAAAAATACAACCGAATTGAGAAACTCCTCCTTCTTTGGAAGTCGGTTAAAAAGCGGCGCGTAGCGGCGTTTATGAACATGACGTGGAGAGGCCATTACATATCTGATAGTTTGAAATTCAATACTTAAAGCAAAACACTTAAGATAAAATGCAATATTGCTGGATCATCCGCTTAAATTGATGTGCATAATATGCAGCTATGCCTTTTATAACAGCATGTCTTTGACGATTCCAATTTAGTTACATTAAAGTTATAGTTGACATGTGCATGTTGCATTGCTAATAGTAAATATTTATAAAACGTGTTCAACATCAGTTTAAATTAATATTTACATGACTACGTATATATAAACGTTTATATATTATTTATTTTATTCATTTTTATCTTAGGGTGTCTGTCAAAGCCAGACAGAATATGTACACACGAATTCTTAGTAATTTAAAACTTACTTTGGGTTGTCTGGAAGAAATGGCTAATTAGCCATAAGTCCGCCCATTGTATATACTTCACTGTCTGTAATTATCCTTATAATTTGTTTGTAATATTTTTGTGGTGTACAATAAAGTATAAATATATATATAAAACGTAGTTAAAGGATTTATTACGGAAAATAAATAAAAGCTTCACATTCAACGGCTCCCAGTAGGTTAAGAATCCTGAGTTGATGGGTACAAGGAACCATACGATACGACAAACATAATATGTGCAGTCTATACAAACATTTGTCAACGCGGCAATCACCTCGACCGCCTGTACCTATATGTGCCACCCGTGACTACTGCAGCAGTGTCGTCAAGCAATGTAAAGTACCGTTATGAAAATTCAGTGGTAGCTATCGCAGCCGTAATAACATATAATAAATATCTAAAATACGTAACCTGAATGGTACAAAGTAGTACTTTAGTATCGTACATAATCATCACTCAAGAATATAACTGATATCTAAAAGCGTTGCTTGCTAAACAGTACTAAATTTTTAATACTATACTAGCCGGCCCGTGCCCACTTCGTTGGGCGTTAATTATTTATTTTTGTGATGCAAATATTATATACTCGTAGTAGAGTTTTCATCTCGCTCACACATCTCCGATTTGATTTACATATACTATTATTTTTCACTGAAATTTTTGTACAATAACAATAAAATATAGCCTATGTCACTTCTGAATAGTGTAGCTTTCTGTTATTGACAGAATTTTCATGATCGGATCACTATTTGTGAAGATTACCCCATACAAACAAACAAAGTTAGAAACTTTACCTCTTTATAATATTAATATTAGTACATCATATTATAGAAGAAGTCTATACTTCGGAACGCTAAAAAACGGTGCATCATTATCTATACTTCTATAAGTATAGATAATGATGCACCATTTTTAGAGTTCCGTACCCAAAGGGTAAAAAGAAAAACGGGACCCTATTACTAAGACTTCGCTGTCCGTCCGTCCGTCTGTCACCAAGCTGTATCTCAAGAACGGCGATAGCTAGACAGTTGAAATTTTCACAAATTATGTATTTCTGTTGCCGCTATAACAACAAATAATAAAAACAAAGTAAAATAAATATTTAACGCGACGCGATTTAATTCCAACGCCATCTATCCAGAAACCAAGAAAACGTCGTCGATAGACTAATATAATAGCTTTCCAATAGCGGCATGGATCGATAGATAGATGGCGTATTTGACTAGTTTATTTTCCATTTTTATATGGTATTAATCTTTTTCTTATTTACTAAGTATTTTGTTTAATAACAATAAAATATAGCCTTTAGTTTAGTCAATGGTACGGAACCTTTAGTGCGCGAGTCCGACTCGCACTTGGCCGATTTTTTATAGTATGTGACATATAAAATAATATGAATATATTCGATAACAATGCTCTATAATTGATCGAATTGGTAACTTATTCCAATAATAAAACGTGTGAATAACGGTCGGCCAGTGAATGGTTTTATTGAATAATATACAATTGTTATTCTATGGGGTAGTCTAGTCGATATTTAGTTGTGAGTTACCGTTGAGTCACATTCACATCCGTAGCACGACACGCGCATTTTAATTAGATTATTTTTACATTCACTACTAATTTTATGTATGTGTAGGTACTAGTGTTAACTGAGGTAGGGCACAGCAGGAAATTTCCTGCTCAAAATATGGAGCAGCTCGACCGGGGTAGTACCTCGACCTTACAGAAGACCACAGCTAAATAATACGTACTGTTTTCAAGCAATATTGTGTTCCTGTTGGTGAGTAAGGTGACCAGAGCTCCTGGGCTCATTGGGGATAGGGTCGGCAACGCGCTTGCGATGCTTCTGGTGTTAAAGGCTACGCTGCTACGGTAATCGCTTTCCATCAGGTGAGCCGTACGCTTGTTTGCCGACCTAGTCATATAATATATATATATATATATAATAAACTAGTAATAAATTCAATGATAATTTAGGAATAAGTATAATTTTATTCTCCTGCCACTTCGTTCGCAATTAAACATTTCGACTTTCATCCTATTTCAAAAGAATATACCTAAGTGCAGAATTTCATGGTGGGTACAAAGTATTCAGTGTGGTCTCTAGAAGTCCTAGGTTGTGGTATGGACTCAAATTATGATATATATAATCAAATTCGTTGGATTTATCTTAGTATAGATTATTCAATGCCTCAAGAAAGATTCTTAATATCCTTAATTTACAGAATTTCACTTATTATTTATTATTAGTGCTGTGTGGTTACGGCACTAAAGAATGTAGCCACCCCCTCTCTTCCCGTGGGTGTCGTAAGAGGCGACTAAGGGATAACACAGTTCCAATACCACCTTGGAACTTAAAAAGCCGACGGATGGCGGGATAACCATCCATGCTGGCTTTGAAATACACAGGCCAAAGACGGGCAGCAGCGTCTTCGGTGCGACAAAGCCAGCCCTGCGGTCACCAACCCGCCTGCCCAGCGTGGTGACTATGGGCAAAACACATGAGTTCGCGTCATAATGTCGGGCGCGAACTTGTGGAGGCCTATGTCCAACAGTGGACTGTGATAGGCTGAAGTGTGTGTGTGTGTGTGTGAGTGTTATTATTTGATTAAAGTATTGGTATACAATATACGGATGTAGGTTTTGTCTAATGTTTGTTATTACGTCATGTAGTCGTAACAATCGAATCATTTTTATAATTAACAACTAAAAAATTTAAGAAATATAAAATGGTTACAATTGCTGAAGGCCTTCGGGTACCTATTACGATGATTGTGATTTTTTTTATGAAGCTCCTCCTTTATTAATAGAGGGTACCATAACATATTCATATATACCTAAAATACTTTTGAGGTATGGAGATATTTATTTTTCAAGAGAGACCAGGAAAGATCAGTTGGAAGTAATTGACAATATAGCACATGGAAATGGCGTGTTCCTGTGTGTGAGTTAGAACATGAGAAAGAAAGGAGTAAGCGCTGAAGTCACGAATAATAGAGAGGAATGGAGGAAGAAAACATGTTGTGCCGACCCTACATAAGTGGGATAAGGGCAGGGAGATGATGATGATAATGATGACCTGTGTTGTTAGCTTTCTTTTTTTTGCTTATAATAGACCTAGGCAATAGAAGGTACCTAGGTTACCAGAGAAGCTCTTTTTCAATTTCCGATTTTGTTTTACATGTTTAAACATTGTCTCATACACCATAATAAACCACAATTGTATTGTAAAACCTTCGAAGACATTCTTTAAACTACAACCAATAAAACGTAAGGTATTGACTATTTATAGCTGTAGACTAAAATACTAAAACCCAATTCCGGCCGGCGGCGAATGTTTTTTCAAGATTGTACAAAAAGTTAACTTTGTGTAGCGAGCGTTTAAGTTAACTGAACTGCGACGGGTGAAGGAAAAATGATTAAACTAAATAGGAACGTAGTTAGAAGATAGGCCTAAATATGTAATTGTCACATATAAACAATACGAATTACAGATTATGGCTCATTAGGCCTGGTTCGACAGACAAGAAAATTTACATAGTAAAATGGATAAATAAAATATATTACCATTAAATTTGAAATCCAGTGTGAATGCCTTTGTCGGTCTTTAGAGCAAAAACTTATATCACTGACACACACAAAGGTTTTTACGAACACGAAAGAAATTATTAAAAAAAATTGTAAATTCAACGAGCGACGCGTCCACGCAGCAAGAAAATCGGTAAGTAACTAAACACTAAAGTAACTAGTTATGTGCGCTATATAGCACAGATAGTTATGAAACTATCTATTCGCTGCGACAACGATAGCTAGTTTTGTAGCGAAGCAAAACTATCTATTTTCCACAACGTGAACAACGACCGCTGTCTCCGTTTTGTCGCTACCAGTCGCTGCGACAACGAAGCAAAACTATCTATTTTTCACAACGTGAACAACGACCGCTGTCTCCGTTTTGTCGCTACGAGTCGCTGCGACAACGAAGCAAAACTATTTATTTTGCACAACGTGAACAACGTCTGCTGTCTCCGTTTTGTAAATTTGTACACTCTATTCGCTGCGACAACGATTGCTAGTTATTTAGCGAAGCAAAACTGTTTTAAACAACTATCGAAATATCAACCCCGCTGGATCGAAAATTTTTGATATTATGATTTAAAATATTTTTAATATCAATATTATTATATAGAAATATTGATATTTATTACTAATACTTCTTTAGACGATATATTGATAGTTCGATATTGAAATGTAGATATCGACATTCGATATTTTGAAGTAAAACTTCTTTACGTATTCTTGACTTAGGTGAGTGCATAACGAGAGCGTTACGAAAAGTGTGATCGGGCGAGGCGAACGGAAGTTGAGAGGAAGACATACATAAGTTAGTAAAATCAAAGTAAAATTACAAAGAGAGAGAGACGTTTCGTAATACTTTAGTTTCAATCGTGTGGGCTAAAGCGTATCGTTTTTTAAGTATGTAACTTTTTATTTTTTAATTCTTCTCGCCAATTATCTTAAACTATTAAACGAGCAATTCTTGTATATATATATATATATATATATATATATATATATATATATATATATATATATATATATATATATATATAATTATAGAATCTGAATCTCGGAATCGGCTCCAACGATTTTCATGAAATTTAGTATTTAAGGAATTTCGGGGGCGAAAAATTGTTCTTGCTAGGATTCATTAAAAAAAATGTCGTTTTATCCCTGTTTTTAGGCAATGAAAAAATATCATTAGAATACGAAGCTTAATTTCACCATTGTTAACATGGTTTTTATAGCTTAATTAGGAAATCGGCAGGCGTGGAATCGTGTTGACCCGGGTTCAAATCTCAGTCTCCAGATTATTATTTTTTCTTTTTTTTTTAAATTTCACTCGTGATTTATTCTTTAAATAAAATTAAAATATAAAAATAGGTACCGAGAAAAAAAAAAAAAAACAAACAAAAAATAAAATAAAAATACCGAGCTAGGCTCGGTCACCCAGGTACTTTAAATTATAATAACATCATCATAAACATAATATATTGAACTTTATTTACAGTACATTATTTATTTGAAAAGCACACTTACAACATACCTACATAATAAAAATTTAAAATTCAACAATCTATACATATAAATAAAATTGGAGCGTCTGTTTGTAATATTAAAATAATCGCTTTTTTCTAAATGCATATCGATGTATACACGGTACATATACCAAAACAACATTTTTTACAATTTTTGTCTGTCTGTCTGTCTGTCTGTTTGTTCCGACTAATCTCTGAAACAGCTGGACCGATTTTGACGGGACTTTCACTGGCAAATAGCTGTTGTAATAAGGAGTAACTTAGGCTACTTTTATTTAAGAAATTTATTTATATAAATGAACAATTACTCTTTTTGTTAAATTCCTCGCGGACGAAGTCGCGGGCACAGCTAGTATATAATAATAATGTATCTAATATACATGTCACTTTAAGTGTACATAACACCCAACATTATGTGTTCCTCTTTTAATTTATTTATTTACATACTAGCTTTTACCCGCAACTTCGCTCGCATTAAAGCCATAGAATAAGTAGAGAGATATTTTATCTTTCGTAATTTTTTTTAATGAATAATAAGTATCCTATGTTACTTCTAAATCTTCTAATATGTCAAAGAATAATATGTGTACAAAGTTTCATGGTGATCGTTTAGGTAGTATTCGCATATTGTTTTATTAAAATTGAACAATAATATACTGAGAACCTTACATTTTAATACACTTATAATTTATTTTTGTTTAACAAATATACCAAATTATAAACTGTTAAATTTTTTTGAGCCTTTTTCCTTTTTTAAAAAACGAAGCCGATGAAATAAAATCAAATTATCGATATATCAAACTCCGATATTGATATATTTAAAAATATCGATATATCGCGAAGCTGACATTTTAAAAAAGATCAACAGTCTTATTTGGTACAGTGCAGCCAGATCGTGTGATTTTTTATCCTCTTCTTATTCCCGCGTACGCCACTCACAGGGCGATTACGATTTGGCAACACCGCACCGCACATACCTACGCGAGTATAGCATAAAAATCAAATTAATAAAATAATAATTTTCCACCACAACATTTTATTTTTTAAAATTATAATGAATAAATTAATGTATTTAAGTTTTAACTAGCGGGCAATTGGGATCGACGTTAGGGCAATTTTTTAGCGTTTTATCAGATTTTCAGAAACGATACGATTATTTACAGTTGGGATGAAATTTAAATTATCTATTTATTTTTCTTGATAAAACAAGAAGAGGGCAAATTCAAAATCTTAGGTAGAATTAAAGGGCAGATCTATAGACTGGTATTTTTTTATCAATAAATTATAACATTTGCAGGCTGAAACGGGGGGTCCCCGAATCGCTCGTCGCTACTATTATTACCGAAGGCCGTGCGTGCCGACTGTCGGGTTCGAACCGATGAGATGACACAAATTAGTGCTTTATGACATGCAACAGAACGGTTATTTTTGCGTAAACGATCTTCATTGTGACGTTGACACCTGTTTTATGCACAATTCTTTCCCAAATACTGAAATACCTAATTTTAATTAGTGTTGAATAAACTTTCTTCGCGCTGCGTGTCACACGATTTCTGTGCATTTTCGTAGCGAAGTTTGTTTGTTTACGGTCGGAATAAGTGGTTGTTGTACCTATTGTGTATATAAATAATTATCTAGTATATATAAATAGTTTAAATAAATAGTTTAAATAAATTAGTGTAGATAAATAGTTTTAGTTTTCTATTTTATTTTAAATAACAATTTTCGAAAATGATGCGTGTAAATAGTAGTATTTTATGGGATTATTATGTAAAAGACAATGCTAACAAAAAAGCAAAATGCAATGTGTGTGGTGTGTATATAAGTTATAAAACAACAACGGGAAATTTGAAATCTCATTTGAAAAATAGACATATAGAAATTTATAGAATTGTAATGAACCATCAAACTACATCATTGCACTCGAGCGAACAGAATGCTGCAATAGAAGTAAACTCCCAATGTAGCAGTTCTTCGGCAGCTGAAGTGATACCGACGACTTCTCGTGCAGCAATTATGGATTCATGGCTAACTGGTGCAAAAACATCATCTTCCTGTGTAGTACCTAATGTATTGTCGATCTCTCAATCCACAGAATCTACTTCTCGTTCAGTGCCTACTGTTGAGTGTCAAGAAAAAACACAGACCAGGCTTGATATGTTTATACCAAGGAAAATTACAAAGGACACGAAGTCCAAAATCGATAATGACCTCTTGGAACTATTTACAAAGGGTTTTCAGCCTTTCAGTTTGGTGGAAGAACCGTGTTTCAAAAAATTTTGTCGATGGATACCAGGGTACCAACTTCCCTCTAGGAAACACATATCTGCTACCCTTATTCCACAATATTTTGAAAGAGTAAGAGCTGACGTAAATGAACGCCTCTCAAATCCAGAAAACGTTGGTAAAATATGCTTAACTATAGATATGTGGACATCAAGAGCCAACGAAAGTTATATGGCAATCACAGGCCACTACATAACGTCTACTTTCGAAATGCAGTCTACATTACTAGCTTGTGATTACTTCTCTGATCGGCATACAAGCAAAAATATTCAAGAATTTTTGAAAAAAGCTGTTGACGAATGGAAATTACAAGAAAAAATTAATTTCGTTATCAGTGATAACGCCGCGAATGTTCAACGAGCTCTTACAGATTTAGGGTGGAAGCACTTTGGTTGTTACGGACATACGCTTAACTTAATAGTTCAAGACGCACTATCAGCCGTGCAGACGACTATAGACAAGGTGAAAGAGATAGTGCGTTTTTTTAAAAAAAGCTCAGCTGCCACTGAAAAATTACTGAAATTTCAAAAATCAGAAAACGAGGGAGCTGTTCCTTTGAAATTAAAGCAAGATATGCCAACACGGTGGAATTCCACCTTTAACATGATTGTTCGGTTTATCGAGCTACAATCAGCTATAAAATCTACTGCAGCTGTGATAGGGAAAGATTTACCAATAATTAGTAATGAAGAGTGGATCCTACTTCAACAGCTTAAAGTCGTTTTAAAACCGTTTGACGACATAACATCGGCTATGAGCGGGGAAAAATATGTAACTGCCAGCTCAATAATACCCATCACACAGGTTCTAATAAATACTTGTGATAGAGTTCTTGACAGCTATGTGCCGCCGGTTTCAGAAGAAAATATTGTAAGTCCAGCGGCCGTAGTAACCCAGAAACTGAAAGACGGTCTTATAACACGTCTCGGAAACGTCCAAAAAAGCAGGACATTTTCATTGTGCACTTTTTTGGATCCGCGCTATAAAATATCCGGATTTCAGGATAAGGCAGAAGGGGCGAGAACAAAAAAACATGTACAAGACCTTGTACATAATATGATTACAAAAGAAAATGTTGAGGTTATACCAGTATTGACGGCTTCTAATACTGATACGCGTACCCTAGAAAAAGAGTTGTCGCCTTGGTCTATCCTCAGTAATTTGATTGAAACAAATAAGCCACCAAGAACTGGCACGCCGTTATCGAAGGCGATTCAAGAGGTGGATCTGTATTTAGATGAAGAGATGCTTCCAATCCATAAGCCAGACGGAACACAGAACTGCCCCTTGCAATGGTGGCAGAACCACCATCAAAAATATCCCCACCTCAGCAAACTGATCCGATTGCACGGAAACATCGTGGCTACGTCAGTGCCCTGTGAAAGAATTTTTAGTAGAGCAGGCCTACTAATTTCAGATCGTCGCACACGACTTGACCACAATAAAGTGGCAAAATTAATGTTTATAAATGGGAATACCTAAGACCCTTTGTAAATATAACATACGTGTAAATAATGTATAATATGTAAATAGAGAAATACCTAAGACCCAGATTTGTAAATATAATAATGAACTTTTAATTACGCCTGTATAAAAGTTTAAATATTTTTATAAAATAATATAATTTAATCATTTTCACATTGCTTTAATACAGACAGTCCTAAGCCTGTAAAAGTACGAAGGGAAGTTCATTATAAAGACTTTTTGTAACTTCAAATGATAACAATCAATTATAGCACTTGTGTCTATACATATAAGATCCATATTTGATTGACGCTATGGAAATAGATAGTTTTCAAAAATAGATAGTTTTTACAACGTTGTTCGCGGGCTCATAGCGGTTACGTTTCGTTATTTGAAAAATCCATAACGACACATCTCTAAAAGTAACAATCTGATGACGATCGGCAACCATTGCATTGACATTTGTTTACGGTAAACTGCGTTCTCAATCTATTGTCTTAGTGACTACATTGGTTTGTTTATACATTTCCACATTTTCCAGTGAACTGTTTATGTGTACATCCAGTTTTGCCCACGCCTTCAAGCTATCTCCGATCACCATGACGAGTTTGCGATATAACCTCTTAGCACGTGTAAGAAGTAAGAACCTGCCTGATGTTGCATTGAATTTGTATAAACATAAAAGTCCAATGGCATACCTTCTAACTGCGAAGAACCCAATCAGCGCAAGGTGTATTTACGATGACGGAAATTTGGTACTTTTGCGTAAAACTTATCGTAACTTAATACACTATAGTCTATAATTATTAATACACTTTTTGTGAAGTGAAGGCCATTACATTAGTTAAAAAGGGCTTTGTTACGTCAATGTTATCATTACGTTTACTAATAGACTATGAGTATTATAATAAATTGCATTCACACATTAAACTTTTGTATTTTGTTATCAAGAACATTCCTTGCACTTTTTGTTTCTTTGATGCTTCACTTTAACTGTTCTTATTGTTTTTCTTCATTTTCAAAAAGGTATTCTAAGATGACAGGCGAGTATTTTGAAAATTAGATAAGTAACCCGATCGAAAGTAAACGTAACTTAAAAATTTGGACTTAGAATCTCACATAATAAAAGAATTTTAATGCAGAGATGTCAATTGACTGCTACATGTAAAGATGCCTGATGATGGTCCAATAAAGGATTGAAACGTTGCATGAATTTACAATTAGTGGTTTGATTGGCACCTTATGTCCACTTTCCTGTGAACCGTTAAAAAATACTTATAAAAAATGGACACAACTTTAAATAATTAGAAATATATGTTTCAAAACAGAAAGAATATCACAGACAAATTTGACTTAATATTCTAAAATATTATCTACATAAATATTTATTTCATTGAATGAATAATTATTAATTATCATTTATTTAGAAACACAATATCATGGACAGTTTTAAATAAGAATGAACACGCTACAATATGATAACGAACCACTTCTCATTATCTCATAAATATTCGTTATTAAAAACCGCATTTTTAACCTAACCTTACATCTCTATCTGCATATAAATATAAATAAATCACCTAAATGTGTGTACTTAACTTCCGATCAAATACACTTATACACCAAATTTAATGATTAATATATTTTTGTGACGCCGCGTTAGCGCAACGGTCACAGCACTGGTGAATGAAAAACATCTGCATTAGCCATACAGATGTTTGCCGTGGTCTGGGTGTTTGTGCAGTCCTTGTGGGTCTCCCCACCGTGCCTCGGAGAGCACGTTAAGCCGTCGGTCCCGGTTGTTATCATGTACACCTGATAGCGATAATTACTCGTAGTAGCGAATATATCTCCCAACCCGCATTGGAGCAAGCTCCGATCCTTCTCCTACATGGGCAAAGAGGCCTATGCCCAGCAGTGGGATATTATCGGCTGAAGCGTATTTTTTTTTTTGAGTTCGTTATTGTCTGAAGAAATGTACATATATGAAATTTACTAGGTCAGCCGGCTTAAAACAAACATATTTGCATAAAATTTAAATTTAGCCACTGTAGAAATAACGCACATTGTGTAATGTCTCAAATTGAATCTTCTAAGACGATTATAATTGTATGGTTTCCACGCATCGAGGCATGCGCAATCATTGCACGCAAACCCGGTGAATGAAGTTGTGAAACTAAAAATAGCCCAGGGTTATTTGCGGGGTTTGAATGGAGCACCCGACCACCCTGCTTATATATAGGTCACTGTGCCATTCGTGACGTAGCCCGTGACGTCAACGTCGCATTCCAGGAGAACCCGGGAACTAGGTCAGAGACCCAGTTATAGCCTTCTGCTACAATAATCACGTACTAGCGGGAAATCTGATTAATAGCATACGTAGGACTTGTATTTGAACAGAATCCAATTGATTAGTATGTTCCAATACTACGGCAATCGTTTTGGTGTAGTGCATGTTATCGCCTAAACACCGACATTCGAGGATTAGATTCCCGCTTGAGGCAGAATTTGTATTTGTAATAATATTTGTTTCCAAGTGTATGTCTTTGTGGGTCAGTGTGAACCTCGAAAACCTCGGAGAAAACGTAAAGCTGTCGGTCTCGGTTGTTATTCGTGAAGGATTAAATTTCAGCTCTTCTTCTATATGGAGAGATAGGTATTTTTTTGGGACATAACAAGTTGATTTAGTTCACATAGTTCAACATGCAAAACCAAATCTTGACGTCATATATTTGAATTTCAAGATAACATTTGCAATATCAAGAAATTAATGAATATGCTGATGACAATCATTTCGTTATCCATTAGCATTTTTGCTTTGTCCGTGAACCAGAGCTACACAGCTACACAACTTACATATTACTTAACTTTGAAAAGGCGCATGTTAAACTACATAACCAATTTACCTTTGATAACAAAACGTTAAGTAAATTGCGCTTAATTGAACCATGTAGTGCTAAATAAAGGACAAAACTAAAAGAATACGTTAATATATTATCATTATTTATCGCAATGCGAATTCTTTCCATTAGCGTTCTTAGACCTTGGATAAAAGACAAAGGTTCTGCGTAGCTAGAGTGAGGTGTTGAGAAAATAGGGCGTCTTGAATAAAGAGATGAAAATATGCAAGAGCGGGATTAATAATCATGACAATGTTCGCTGTTCAAAGTTAGCTCTATGCTTGGCATAATGCATGAAGAACTCACATGGTCTAGGAACCAAGGTGAAACGTCTGTGTTTCTCAAAGCAAAAACGTATTTAATGAGATCGTCATTTTGTCTAAAGATTACTTTTACTGCCTAAGGCAATATTTTAATGTATTATAATGTATTAGAAGGTATAAGGGCCTATGCAAACCACGTTTTGTAAACGCGCGTCGACGGCGCGCTTTTATCCTACAGAGCAGTTTGTTGTCGTTTGTATCGATACAAACGCGCGTCACCGGCGCGTCTGTAACGATACACACGCGCGCGCATTTGCATCGCGTTTGTATCGCTACACACGCACGTCAACGGCGCGTTTTAAAATCGCGCGTCGACGGCGTGCTTATATTATACTTACAGCTGTGCAAAAGGTCTACAGGCTGTGTCTAACTCGCGTGTGTATCGCGTCTGTATCGCTACAAACGCGCGTCGACGGCGCGTTTAAAAAACGTGGTTTGCATAGGCCCTTATACCTTCTAATACATTATTTATTTAGCCATCGTACGATATGATATAAAAACACTTGGGTTTTATTAAAATTTATTTCGGCAATCATATGCCTAGCGTGTTCAGACGTGACCAATGTTTGAATTACAATTTGCGGGTAGCTCGACACGAGTTCAACAACACGTTGGATAAACGGTGTGAAGCTAAATAAATGTTATGGTGTTGCTACACGCGATGTCGCCATTTTAACCGACTGGAAAAGAAGGAGGAGACTTTCGACTGTATTTTATGTGTGTTAGGTACCTCAGAATTTTATACTGCGTTTACCGATTTTGATGCTTCTTTTTTTAAACAAAATCTGGCGCTTGTCATGTTGTCCCGTTTAAAGATCGAGATGTGAATGGTATTATTTTTAGTTATATCTAATAATGCGTATTTACTTGACTATTTTTTCGTCTACCTACGTTGTATTACTAGCCGAAATCAATTGAAGTTGTCTTTTTTTTCGTTTGCGAGCAAACACAATTATTTCCAATAAAATTCCCGCAATGGAACTGTCAAACGTGTGCACTTAATAACGTCGTGTTTGACATTCGATTTATACAAATTAACGAGACAAATGTCAATATGAAAAAATATCGTACAGGTGCACTTGACAGAGTACGTTATTTCTCGCAGATAATAAATGTGTCTGTTTGATACTTCAGGCAACACCGATGAATAATGTAAGAGTTGACCTGAATTAAATTAATTATTGTCGATGTACAAAATAGTATGTTTTTTCTATGATTATAATATGTTGGTCGTTAATATAAATTAGAATTCTTTACATTTATATTATATTATTATTAAAGATTTCATTCATTAATGGCAATCGGGTTTCTTTAAAATTGAAAGTGGAGGAATTAATTGTCCGGAGATTTTTATATATTATTCTTTTCACTTACCTCTGGACACTTTCAACTGATCACCCTACAAGACTTGGTAGGTACTCTACATTCAAAATTAATGTCAGATAATATGACTCAAATTCATTCATTCAATTTTTGGCGCGAACTTGGGGAGGCCTATGTCTAGCAGTGGACTGCGATAGGCTGAAGTGATGAATATAACTCAAAATATACAATTTGTGTAGTATATTTCTCATTACCTTTCAAAATTACCATTAGATTAGTCTAATCTAATGCGATTCAGCCTGCAATATCCCACTGTTGGGCATAGGCCTCTTCTCTATGTAGGAGAAGGAAGTCTAATCTAATATTAGAGCATAATACAGAACCACATTCTGACACAAAATATAAAACAAAGGTGGTGCTTTGAAACTGTGGAAAACGTTTAAAAACTGTATCTACTCGTAGGTGACATGACTGTTATATTTATTGATTCATTTTTGGAGTTTACTCCTTAAGAATCGATTTTCCTTGGCCCCCGGTATGAAAAAAATATGAGGAGTAAAATCTACTGAATGAGTGACCTCGTTATAATTATGACGTTTCTCGTAACGCCATCTATAGACGACGACGTTTTTGGAGTTTACTCCTTAAGAATCGATTTTCATATAAGGCCCCCGGTATGAAAAAAATATGAGGAGTAAAATCTACTGAATGAGTGACCTCGTTATAATTATGACGTTTCTCGTAACGCCATCTATAGACGACGACGTTTTTGGAGTTTACTCCTTAAGAATCGATTTTCATATAAGGCCCCCGGTATGAAAAAAATATGAGGAGTAAAATCTACTGAACGAATGACCTCGTTACGTTTTTGTGCGCTATCTATCTGCTACGACGTTTACGACGTTACCGGCTACGACGGTTACGACGGTATCGGTTACGACGTTTTCTAATATCATCTGTCGATGGCATTATTTGATTAGTTTATTTACCATTTTGATATAGTATTAATCTTTTTCTTAGACTAAAAAGTCTTTTTTGTGCATTTAGACAGTCGATCTGAAGAAATAAACTCCAGTCGTACGTCGGAGCTGACACACACACTTTTATTTATTTATTTTACAAGTGCTTGTGTCTAATTGGCTAAACGTTATTAATGCTTCTTTATGCATAAACGTTATAAATATATCTTCATAAGTCACCCTGTGTGCTGTTTAGTGGGGGAATTAACGTAAAAGTAGATTATCGTAGATTTTGGCGATAGAGTTTACCGCGAATAGATACACAGATAGACGCAGCGCGGGTTTTTATTTAATAAAGATGTTTTAGATGTACAAATACACCTTTAAAAATTAACAAAAAAAAAACATCTTAAAAGATTTTTGGCAACTGCGTAGTATATAAAGTAAATCTCACCTAATTCGGTCAATAAGAAATATGTTATCAGTTATGTGTACAATGTCACTTATTGAGTCAACCTCTGTGATAACATGACGGGTCTCTATCGTAAATCAATACATCTTTATATGATTTTTTTTTTAAATATTAACGTCTATAAATTAATAAAAATGGATCGCCGAAATGTATCGCTTCAGCCTGTAATATCCCACAGCTGGGCATATGCCTCTTTCCCCATGTAGGAGGATAAGAGCTTAATCCAACACGCTGCTCCAATGCGGGTTGGCGGATATATTCCCTACTTTGAGTAACTATCGCTATCAAATGTACATGATAACAACCGGGACCGTCGGCTTATGGTGCTCTCCGAAGCACGGTGGGGAGACCCACAAGGACTGCACAAACATCCAGACAACGGCAAACATCTGTATGGCCAATACAAATGTTTGCCATGAGCAGGGATCGAACCTGCAACCGCCAGCATACGTACGTGCTGTGAACGTTGAGCCAACGCGTCGTCAATGTCAACAGTCACCGAAATGTATGTACTTGTACGCGCATATTTATCTTTTTTTTGTGAGTACATATATTCTTTAGTGCAATAGAGTGTATAATAACTCCCGAACTACAGCACAAAATTGGATAATTTTTTCTTTGAGGTTCTGTCAGTACAAAATTTATACAAATGGAAATTAATAATAAAAAAATCACGATATATTTACCAAAATAAATTTTGGCGGTACGAAGTTCGCCGAGCCCACAAGTTACTTTTCAAGTATATGAAACTGAAACTAGCAGCTAGCAGCTAGCAGCCAAATTTAAATGACGCTGAAACTAGAAGCCACGCTTTATATATCAGCTTCTAAGCAACAGATTAAGTTGTAACTTTACACAAATTATTATCGTTATATAATCTAACGATGGAAAAAAATCCAAGGGGTAAATGCCACCCCATCTATTTTTTTTTAAATTTAAAAAACCAAAAAAGGAGTTTAATTCGGTATAAAAGCTAAACAATCTATGTTTCTAAGCATGAAACAACGTTAAAATTTAAAACGAATGTCATTTATAATAACAAGAAAGATAAGAAAAAACAATAATATATATAAAATTTAACCAATAATTTTTTTTTTCTTTTTTTTAAATTTTTCTAAGCAGATAATTATATAATATTCGTTAAAGTTATCATATCTCGGCTCATAGAGACTGCATTTTGTTGTAAGTTGGCAAAAACCTTTTCTTTGCGGTCAATAAAAGACACGAAAATTTTCATAGGGGTCATACAACCCCTGCTATTTTTTTTTTTATTTTTTTTTATTTTTTTTTTTCAAAGACAATGTCTATGTACTATTTCTTCAAATGTCTATATCTATGTTCCACAACACTACATTTTGTTGTAACTTCGTAGAAACCTTAATTACACCGTCTAAAAACGATCGTAAAAATTTCAAAGGGGATACTCAACCCCTTCAATTTTTTTTAATTTTTTTTTCTAAGACAATACCTATTTATTATTTCTTAAAATCTCTAGGTATATCTTTGCTCCACAACACTACATTTTATTGTAACTTCGTATAAACCTTTATTACACCGTCTAAAAACGATCGTAAAAATTTCAAAGGGGATACTCAACCCCTTCAATTTTTTTTAATTTTTTTTTCTAAGACAATGCCTATTTATTATTTCTTAAAATCTCTATATCTTTGCTCCACAACACTACATTTTGTTGTAACTTCGTAGAAACCTTTATTACACCTTCTAAAAATGGTCGTAAAAATTTCAAAGGGGATACTCAACCCCTTCATTTTTTTTACATTTTTTTTCTAAGACAATGTCTATGTACTATTTCTTCGAATGTCTATATCTCTGCTCCACAACACTACATTTTGTTGTAACTTCGTAGAAACCTTTATTATACCTTCTAAAAATGGTCGTAAAAATTTCAAAGGGGATACTCAACCTATATGTAGTGTTGTGGGGCAGAGATATAGACATTTGAAGAAATAGTACATAGGCATTGTCTTAAAAAAAATTAAAAAATTGAAGGGGTTGAGTATCCCCTTTGAAATTTTAATGATCGTTTCTAGACTGTGTAATAAAGGTTTATGCGAAGTTACAACAAAATGTAGTGTTGTGGAGCAGAGATATAGATATTTGAAGAAATAGTACATAGGCATTGTCTTAAAAAAAATTAAAAAAATTGAAGGGGTTGAGTATCCCCTTTGAAATTTTAATGATCGTTTCTAGACTGTGTAATAAAGGTTTATGCGAAGTTACAACAAAATGTAGTGTTGTGGAGCAGAGATATAGACATTTGAAGAAATAGTACATAGGCATTGTCTTAAAAAAAATTAAAAAAATTGAAGGGGTTGAGTATCCCCTTTGAAATTTTATTGATCGTTTCTAGACCGTGTAATAAAGGTTTATGCGAAGTAACAACAAAATGTAGTGTTGTGGAGCAGAGATATAGACATTTGAAGAAATAGTACATAGACATTGTCTTAGAAAAAAAAATAAAAAAAATGAAGGGGTTGAGTATCCCCTTTGAAATTTTTACGATCATTTCTAGAAGCTATAATAAAGGTTTCTACGAAGTTACAACAAAATGTAGTGTTGTGGGGCAGAGATATAGACATTTGAAGAAATAGTACATAGGCATTGTCTTAAAAAAAAATTAAAAAATTGAAGGGGTTGAGTATCCCCTTTGAAATTTTAATGATCGTTTCTAGACTGTGTAATAAAGGTTTATGCGAAGTTACAACAAAATGTAGTGTTGTAAAGCAGAGATATAGACATTTGAAGAAATAGTACATAGACATTGTCTTAAAAAAAAAAAAAAATTGAAGGGGTTGAGTATCCCCTTTGAAATTTTAATGATCGTTTCTAGATTGTGTAATAAAGGTTTATGCGAAGTTACAACAAAATGTAGTGTTGTGGAGCAGAGATATAGACATTTGAAGAAATAGTACATAGGCATTGTCTTAAAAAAAAATTAAAAAAATTGAAGGGGTTGAGTATCCCTTTTGAAATTTTATTGATCGTGTCTAGACCGTGTAATAAAGGTTTATGCGAAGTTACAACAAAATGTAGTGTTGTGCAGCAGAGATATAGACATTTGAAGAAATAGTACATAGACATTGTCTTAGAAAATAAAATTTAAAAAAATGAAGGGGTTGAGTATCCCCTTTGAAATTTTTACGACCATTTCTAGAAGCTATAATAAAGGTTTCTACGAAGTTACAACAAAATGTAGTGTTGTGGGGCAGAGATATAGACATTTGAAGAAATAGTACATAGACAACCTCTTAGAAAAAAAAAATTGAAATAAAAAAAAATTGAAGGGGTTGAGTATCCCCTTTGAACTTTTAGTGATCGTTTCTAGACCGTGTAATAAAGGTTTATGCGAAGTTACAACAAAATGTAGTGTTGTGGAGCAGAGATATAGACATTTGAAGAAATAGTACATAGACATTGTCTTAGAAAAAAAAATTAAAAAAAATAGAAGGGGTTGTATAACCCCTATAAAAAATTTCTTGTCTTTTATTGACAGTAAAGAAAAGGTTTTTGCCAAGTTACAACAAAATGCAGTCTCTATGAGCCGAGATATGATAACTTTAACGAATATTATATAATTATCTGCTTAGAAAAAAAAAAAAAAAAAAAAATTGGTTAAATGTTTTAATTATTTTTTTGTAATCTTGTTGTTATTATTAATAAAAATGACCTTTGTTTTAAATTTTAACGTTGTTTCATGCTTAGAAACATATATTTTTTAGCTTTTATACCGATTTAACCTCCTTTTTTGGTTTTTTAAATTAAAAAAAAATAGAAGGGGTGATATTTACCCTTTCGATTTTTTTCCATAGTTAGATGATATAACGATACTAATTTGTGTAAAGTTACAACTTAATCTGTTGAATAGAAGCAGAGATATAAAGAGTGGCTGCTAGCTTCAACGTCATTCAAGTATACCACTATAATTCTCACTTACAAAAGATAGGATAGTTAGGATCTCAATCCACCACTCTACCTCACTAGGGTTGGCAGTTAATTTCCTAACACAGGGCAACTGTTTTTTTTCAGGTATCTATGATAACTATGATCTTTCTTAAGGATGTTAAGTAAATCCAAAAAAAAAAAACAGACAACATGACCAGAAATACGTATAATATAATTGTGATTGATTCAACCTCCCATATGGGGCTGCCTTGCTAAGCCTCTTTTTCCATGAACCATGAGAACCGTCGAAGCTGGATGTATTCCCTATCCTACTATAACGCTATCAGGTGTTTATTAGTTTTGTGTATTTATTATTTAAAAATAAATTAATAGCTATTTTATTATTTGGTTCAAAAGTACAAGAATTATAAACACGTTCTTTTTTAAATAAAGTGACTGCAGAGTTTTGAATTGGGGTTAGCTTCAATTTTAATTATTAAAGTAATTAATAATACTTTAATTGAGGTAGGGCACAACAGGAAATTTCCTGCTCAAAATCTGGAGCTGCTAGACAGGGGAAGTACCTTGACCTTACAGAAGACCACAGCTAAATAATTTCAAGCAGTGTTGTGTTTATGTTGGTGAGTAAGGTGACCAGAGCTCCTGGGAATTGGGGGAATCGACAACGCGCTTGCGATGCTTCTGGTGTTGCAAATGTCTATATGCTAAGGTAATCTCTTACCAACAGCTTGAGCCAAACGCTTGTTTGCCGACCTCGTTATATAAAAAAAAGTCTAATTGGATTATGAATTTTTAAACTTTTTTTATTTCGAGTATGATAGTAACTTGGACAGACAGCTTAACGGTAATAATGACACCTTTGCACCAGACAATTGAAGACATTGACGACACTGGACCATTTGTCTAAATGTGAATATCGTAGATTTCAGTAAACTGTGATTGTACTTGAATGTTAAAAAAAAGTTTATTTTTTACTAGCTGCCCGGACAGACTCTGTACTGTCTGTTGTTTTTTTTTTAAGTATAAAAACCTTCCGTGGAATTTAAGGAACATACAAAAAAAATAAAAATTAGCCAAATTGGTCGAGCCATTCTCCAGTTATGCGCTTAGGAACATTCATTTTTATTATATAGATTATTTAGCGTACAAACAATAGTCTGTTTTTACATAGGCAAAATAATGCCTGTGTTAAAGGTAGTACAATCAATTGATATACATGTATAAATGAAATTAATATTTTCCAAATTTGTTATTTCTATTTAAAAAATTGATATTATACAATTTTATTGCTAGTTTGAAATTTTCTTATAGTTTTTATTCTATCTATAATTATACTAGCTGTTCCCCATGGTTTTAAGTGAGTTAATTTGGAAAAAAAACTTACAATAATATCGAAGTGAAATGAAATGAAATCATTACCCTAATTTTATTTCAGTAATTAGACTAAGTATCAAAAATAATAAGAATTTTTCAGTTCAAACCAGTAGATCCTGTGATCCCGTTGAAACAAACTCTTCAGCTTTATAATGTTAATAATTATATTCGCTTTAGCATGTAATATTCCACTACTGGGCATATGCCTCTTTCCCCATGTAGGAGAAGGATCTGAGCTTAATCCACCACGCTGCTCCAATGCGGGTTGGCGGATTAATATATTTATAAATCTATTAAAATATACTTATTTATGTCCCAAATCATTTTATTTAATTTATCATTATCAAAGGGAGGGTTATCAAAGAGGGTATGGTTATATAGAGGATTGTTTTTGTTATGTAACAGAAAAATTGAACACAAGTAGGTGACTCCATAACAGCTTTCCATAACAACTTATGAATATAAATTTAACTTTTATTTCAATAACATTGATTTGTATTTATATATAAAATAAGTTAAGAAAAGATTTTTATAATTATTATGTTAATTATATATGTTTACACACAATATCACCAAATAAATAAGTATTTGTAATGTTTTGAAAAAAAATTCAATTTTATTTACCACCTAAATAATCCATTTAGAATCGGACCCAACCCTACACAATCATGTTTATTATATTATAAAGTAAATAAAAAGCCGATATAAATTATCTAATTTAATAAGTACTTAAATATTATAAATAATGATATATGAATTACTAAATTTTAAAATAAACACCTTCTATACGTAGTAAAAATTTAGTAATTAGGGCCCAATTGCCGTAACATTTTCTACCTCATCGTAACATGGGCTTGACATTGGCCTTCCGACAATCAATACGGTAAAATAAAACATGATGTACTTACAAAATTTATTTACAGCTCTAAACGAACAGGAACTTACACTAGCACTGAGGTATAGACGGTTACTATTACACTATCAATAATTCTAATTGAGCGATACTAATATTAAAACCACCAAAACAATCTAATTTAGCTACTTTAAACTGTACAAAAACCGCTTATTTGGCAACTCCTTTTGTTATGACCTGTCACTGTCAGTGTTCTTACCTGTGCAATTTTTTTTATTGACGTTTAGAAACCATCTTAGGTATTATGTTTGAACATACATATTTTATTAGATCATTTCCTGGATTATGTATTACGTAATAAAAAATAATTATTTCTCTTTGCATCAAAATAAGAATATGTTGTTTTAAAACAGAACATTTTTACAAAAATTAATTTTATAAATTCGTCACAGCGCCATCTTTTAAAGAAAGTGACAACTACATAATGGTCTCTGTTTTTAACGTACTTCATACACACGCCACAAGATGACACTACCAGAATATTTACAATTCAGAACCTAATTTTCAAAACTCGAATTGTTTGTAAAAGGCTATTTTTAAATAGCCTTTCCTACATTAGTTTTTTTTTTTTTGTAAATTGCCTCCTATTAGACTTGGTTTTAAAATAATTGTTTCCAATCCTTAATAGTTGAAGTACATATTTAAGAATTTTCTTACAAAGGGGTCGTTCAAGTATTACGTAACGCAAATTTTGAAGATTTTTGACCCCCCCTCCCCCCATGTAACGCGCCGTAACGTTTTCCTGTACCCCCCCCCCCCAGCCCATAAACGTTACGTAACACCCCAACTGACCATTTTTACCCAAATGTCACAACTTTGTTGCGAAAACTACCGAAAAGTCGCTTAAAAAAATCGCGTTTGCGGTAAGTATAAATATATATATACAAAAAGGGATATAAACGAAAAGGGTTGCCAATTTGGGAGATTTTAGTACACTAGTTTTTTTTATTTAAATAAAAAACAACGTTACGTAACGCGTTGTTCGAGACCCCCCCTCCCCCGCCTGTAACGCATCGTAACGTTTTACAAGACCCCCCCTCCCCCCCTATTTGCGTTACGTAATACTTGAACGGCCCCAAAAAATTTAATTTAAAGATGACCTGTATATTACAATGTACTCTGTGAGATGACCTTATGGTTATGACAAAGGCGTAGGTAGTAGGTAGTAGGTACCCAAAATGTTGTAAAGGTGGCAAAAAAAAAAAAACTCGATCAGTAGTAGAAAAATGAAAACTATTTTTTTTTAAATGCAACTTTTCGTTTAATTTCACTATTATTATACTACTTCAATAATAACTTACGGAGGTTGTGGCTAAAACCAACCAAAACTACAACCAAAACCAAAACCACCTAAAATTTATTGGTAATTTAATCTAAAGTATCAATTATTAGATTTGAGTCAAAGTGGGCTAAATACCCCATCTTGTCCCACCGAGGGTACGCCCATGCCTGAGGACCTCTGATATTCAAGGTAGAAGATAAAATAAACATAATTTTTAATATAGTGTTGTCAGATGCCCTAATCTTCCCCTGTGGGCCCACCTATCCTTAAGTGAACTTCAAAGAATTAATTGAAATTGCTTTAACTTTCGTGTTTTTGTTTCTTGGAGTTTACTCCATAATAAATAATCGATTTACATATCATACGGCCTTTTCAGGCATGAATATTAAGTTGCTCCAACGCCATCTATCGGAAACTCAAGATATATTATATAAACATCGCCGACAGACGACGGTCGACGACGTTTCCTAATAACGGCATCGATCGATCGATAGATGGCGTTATTTGATTAGTTTATGTACCATTTGATATGCTATTAAATAATAATCTTTTTCTTAGACTAGTAAGCTTTTTTGTGCCTATTTAGACAGTCGATCTGAAGAAGTAAACTTCAGTCGAGCGTCGGAGCTGACACACTTTTTTTTCTCAGTCGTCTCTAGTGCCTGCCTCTCTAGACGGGATGCCCTAATTAATTGTTAAATAGCTTATAGGCTAATCCAGGACTGACTGTTGTTAATGGCTATTCTACATTTACTGACAAGTCTAGTAGTAGGTTAATAATATACAAATATTAATTTGAATTAACACCGAAGTGCGGTGTTACGACGCTTGGGAGATTATATCTCAAATTTCGCATTTGTAACATATTTTCCTATAATTTACCCGCCAACCCGCATTTGAACAGCGTGGATTAAGCTCCGACCCTTCTCCTAGATGGGGAAGAGGCCTATGCCCAACAGTGGTATATTACAGGCTGAATCGTTACTATTTATTTATCGTCTGTGCATTTAGGTATAGAAATAATTAACAACTAAATTTAATATGATATCAAAGATGATTTATTTTCATAGTTATATTTGGAAATATATAAAGCTTGTTTACGTTATAACGTCGATTGCAGAACGCGTCGTATCTCTCATACGCCATTTTGGTTCCAACGAATGAAATTACAAAAGCACAAATGAGGAGTAAGGCACAAGCCGTCGGGCAAAGTATAGCAGCTAGCTTGTTCACTCGATTCGGCCTCAAAGAACACGCTTCAGAATCAGTATTGCTCTCAGTGTCTTTGGTCATTACTGAAACAAAAACTCAGTGTAGAAAAAATTAGTATAAAATCGTCTTACAGATTTACTAAAATACGTTTCAAGTCGATGGCACCCGGGAATGCTAAAGGGATGTTTATATCCACCTGGCGTGAATAAATAATATAAAATTTTAAAGTTATAATTAAACCACAGTTTACATAAAAATAAATGATAATATGAAATGTCGTGTAAAAATCGCGTTAATTCAATGTCACTGAGCATAGGCCTCTCCCCCATGTAGGAGAAGGATCAGAGCTTAATCCACCACGCTGCTCCAATGCGGGTTGGCGGATATATTCCCTACTATGAGTAACGATCGCTATCAGGTGTACATGATAACAGCCGGGACCGACGGCTTAACGTGCTCTCCGAGGCACGGTGGGGAGACCCACAAGGACTGTACAGACACCCAGACCACGGCTAACATCTGTATGACCAGTACAATGTAATTCAATCTACTACCTCAAAAATATTTTTGCTTTCTCAGGCCCATAACTCAACAAATATGTCTATTAACAACTTGTTTATGTGTAATATAAATAAGTAGCTTTTAAAATATCACAACTAACTTTTTTATGTATTTATATTTATAAAATTATTTTATCGAACTAAATAAATATTTTAAAAATCATTTTCTAGTATGAAATTACACAAATGATATGGTAGCAAAAAGTCTTCGGACGTTTAGTGCTGTGTGTCAGTGTCATTATCAATTTTTTTGAAATATAAGACTTTTTCGGTTAAAAGCTATTTTTAACCCCCGACGCAAAACGAGGGGTGTTGTAAGTATGACGTGTCTGTTTCTGTGGCTCCGTAGCTCGCGAACGGATGAAGCGATTTCAATTTACTTTTTTTGTATGAAAGGTGAGTTACGGGCTAGTGTTTTTAGACATGTTTCATGAAAATCGGTTGAGTCGTTTAAAAGTTGTGGGGGTGAAAGTAGGGAAGAATAACTGAATGTCTGCAAATATAACCGAGTAAAGCCGACAGATGGCGGGATAACCATCCATGCTGGCTTTGAAATTCACAGGCCAAAGATGGGCAGCAGCGTCTTAGGTGCGACAAAGTCAGCCCTGCGGTCACCAACCCGCCTGCCCAGCGTGGTGACTATGGGCAAAACACGTGAGTTCGCGTCGTAATGTCGGGCGCGAACTTGTGGAGGCCTATGTCCAACAGTGGACTGTGATAGGCTGTAGTGGTGGTGGTGGTGGGGGTCTCAAATGAAAGCGCATCACGTGCGCATTACAAAATAGTAGTTCAATGAAAATCGGTTGAGCCCTGAAAAACTCTGGGGGTAAAAGTGGGGAAAATGTCCAATATCTGCAAATGTGGTGGGGAGAAAAATAAGAATGGAAATCCGAATGTCACCAAATTTACCCCAGTGGGATCGCAAATGAAATAGCATCACATGCACTTTACAAAATAAATAATAAAATAAATGAAACATATATGAAAAAAATCGGTTGAGCCGTTTGAAGTTAATGGGGCTAAAAGTGGGGAATGGAAAACAGAATGCCTGTAAATGTATCCTTATGTTGTATCAAATGAAAGAGCACTGAAAAAGAATATTAATGACTTAATCGAGTGTTCTTAGCTTCGTTTAATGAGAAAATTGGTGAAAAGCCGTTTTAAAGTTATGGTTATGGTTATGGTGTCGGAAAATTGGGACATGGAAATTCAATTGTCAAGTGAAAGTATCAATTATATAGGTACTACATCTCAGTCTTTGTAATTCTGCTAAAGATGCATGTAATGTAATCTTTACCTTAAATATAAATTAGAAAATGAAAGAGAAGAATAGTATCTATTAACAACTTAATAAAATCTACATTATAATAAGTGTGTACCTATAAAAAGTAAAAATAAAACTTTAAAAAAAACCGACACAATAACCCGAGTTCCCATTAAAAAGTAAAAAATAATGAAAGAAACTTAATCTTAAAGTACCTAGTATGTACGAGTGTTAATAATCTAAAAAAAATTACATCGCGTTGGGGAACCGCTCCAAATCTAACAGTTCAATTACAAGTAGTCTAAGTAACCTTTTTTTTTACGCGGGGAAAATCCATCATGGATACCCTCCGGCGCGGGGGCACTAGAGGGTTATGTCAGACTCCTACTGACTAAAAACCACCACGTGTGAGCCGTCGTCCGCCTGGGTGGGGCGAGATGGGTCGCGCTAGCAAACGCCACCTCGCCCCGGTGGTAGGCCCAGACGTCTGAGCGTCCGGGCCCCGTCACAAAGTTGGGGTGGCCTCGCTCACAACAAGGCCACCCTGCAGACTTTTGGGGTCACGTCGTCCGGCCGGCTGAACCGGCCGGGAACCCGGCGACCCTACTATTACGAGGGGGGGCAAACCGCCTCCTCCTTACCCCCGTACGTCTGCGGCGGAGCGGGTCTGCGGAGGCGTCACTCTTCCTGGCCCGCTCCGCGGCCTCGTTCTGCGTCATTACCTCTTCACAGAAGGAGACCGCCGCCTGCCACGATCTCTCACTGTCGAGCATGGCTTTTACGACGCTCGGCAGCGAGAGATCCCGTCCGATGACCGCAGAAAGCGCGCGCCGCTGAGAGTCCCACGCGGCGCACACCTCCAGCGTGTGGAGCGCCGTATCCTCTGGCGCACGAGCCCCACACTCTTGGCAGGCTGGAGTCGCCTCCCGTCTCGCGATTTTGTGCAGGTACTTAACGAAGCAACCATGTCCGGAAAGCACCTGCACCAAACGGAAGGTCAGCGGCCCAAACCGCCACCTCACCCACCCACTTCCGAAGGACCGGCCTGACCGCGTCCTCCGTCCACTGTCCGGGGACCAGCGGGCCAGGTACTCCGTCCACTGCCGCAACAGGGCGTCCTGCACCTGCCTCCGCGTGCGTGCGACCTCCTCCCACGTCGGGGGTGCCCCCCGGGATCTCCTCGCCGCCACGAAGTGGTACGTTTCGGGGAGGATCTCCACCTGCATTTCCCAGGCGGGATCGCCGGCCAGCACGACACCGTCCGGTAACCGCGAATCGCCCTCGTCGCGATGACCCGCTGCGGACGTCACAGCAGGGTCTTGTTGGTGCGACCGAGGGCGTCCGCCCAGATGGGCGCCACGTACATGCCCATACTCCCGATGACCCCGGAGTACAACCGACGACAGTTGGCGCTCGGACCACCCACGTTCGGAACTAACCTAACTTAACTATTGTATGTATGTACTTCAACATCAATTTACTTTAAGATTAACACAAAAAATATTAAGGCTCGGGTAAAAGACTCAGTAAAAAAAATGTAGATAATAAATAAGTAGGAGATATATAGAACTGTTAGGTAGGGATCCCTAGTACATTTTTTTAACCTGATCAGTATCAAGCTAATTTTCCGTGAGTAGCTTCATTTTGATGAGAGGAACAAAAAGTTCCTCTTCGAAAACTCTCGATTGTGGTAGATAATAGAGTTAGCAGGAGGTAGAGCAGCAGTGAGCGTAGGACCGGGATAACGTACCACGCAATTTGGAGGACAATATTACCATCAAATTATATGAATATTAAGTAACTAAAAGAAAAAAAAATCAGCTGGTTAGCAATAATTTTTGATGACCTTACGAGGTCATCAACTTGATGACCTCGTAAGGTCATCAAAAATTAATTTTTTTTTCTGATTTTTTTTGCTTTTAGTCAGGTAATATCTATATAATTTAATAGTAATAATGTCCTACAAATTGCGTGGTACGTTATCCCGGTCCTACGCTCACTGCTGCTCTACCTCCTGCTAACTCTATTATCTACCACAATCGAGAGTTTTCGAAGAGGAACTTTTTGTTCGCCTCATCAAAATGTAGCCACTCCCAAAAAATTAGCTTGATACTGATCAGGTGAAAAAAATGTACTAGGGATCCCTAACTATGTACAGTGCTAAAGCTTAAAATAATTTGAATGTCAAAATAAAGTTGACGTACCGAGTCAGTCCAATTTCATTTTGTACGATTTCGTGCGCTCGAATTACTTATTTTTTAGTTATAATTAATTTATAAGGACAAGAAAATGAAAGTTCTATTATATTCCTCGATGTTTTCCGTAATGCTTCTGGGGATTTTCTCTACATTTCTATATCTGATGACGGTCATCGACCCCGGTCTGATGAAACTGTCAGAAAAGGTATCAGATATGCAGTCTTCAGAAAATAACCCTGATACTATATTATACTCAAATACTATTCATGTAAGTTATTTGTAATATATTTAGAATTAGATACTAGTTTGGTTTTACATGACAACATGAAACTTCTTTAGGCGCATGAGGGTAAAAAAAAATTATGGATGAAATGAGCAACGTTTTGATGAAACGGCAACGTTTTGATGAAACGGCAACGTTTTGATGAAACGGCAACGTTTTTGTTTTAATTATTATAATTTTTTAAAATAGTTTGCCAAAGAAGTTTCATTTCTGACATATGTACTTTGTACGCACTCACTTTTTTATTTTAATCGATTTTTAATGATGAAGTCTCACCAGTGCAGTGTATACAAAGGTACCTAAAATGTCAGCAGAAATATGATGGATATTGTTAGTTTCATCGAGTAGATATCGAGTATCTTTTTAGGCCCGGGGCGCTAAATCTATACGCTACTGGCAGCATGTTCCTACCGATACCAATATCAAGTGCCAATTTATATAAATCAATCAAGTTTCCACATTATCTATTTACTGAGATCATTATGTTTATTTATTGCGAGTCCAGGCGGCCTTAGCGTTCAAGTCTTAACAGATTATATACTTTTAATTTCGTGTATATTTTATTTATCTGACACAAGCGTTGACCACTTAACTTTTTTAGATACCTTGCAAATCATAATCATAATTATCTCAATGCTAAGCGCCGTGAATTCAATATGTAATTAATTCACAGCCTCCTGATCGACCGTCATCATTGATCGTCGATGTCGAAACACTTTCATCTCAGCCAAGGCGGTAATTGAAATATTTTGTAATTATAAAATATTTTTTATAATATAAATATTAATGTTATTATTTAATTGACCTTGTACTAATTAATAATAAAAAATGTTGTTATTACTTTTATTTTAATTTTTTTTCAATAGTTATTTGCATAAATCTTGATTAAGAATAATATACATTATATTCTCATTTACATATGTTTTTACCAAAAAGTCGGCAAAAGCGTACGGCTCTCCTGATGCTAAGCGATTACCGCAGCCTACAGGACCAGGGGTCGTCAACTGGCGGATCGCGGTCCGTATCCGGACCGCCGACCCATTTTGTGCGGACCGCGAGAACACAGAAACTTACGCTACAGAGTACATAATTTAATAAAAATTTATCCCACGCAACTTCAAACTTCAGACAGATAGTCCGCAATAAAAAAATTTAATTTTTCTCCTTAATGTGTAAAAATACTTTTGTTATTTCGTTTGTTTAATAAATATTATTTTCTATATAATGATGTGTGGACCGCGACGATCATTTTATTTCTTCAAACAGACCCCGAGCGAAACTAATTGATGACCCCTGCTATAGACGCTACTCGCGTTGCCGACCTAACCCCAGGAGCTTTTTTTATGTTACTAGGTCGGCAAACAAGCTTATGGCTCACCTGATTGTAAGCGATTACCGTAGCTTATAGATGTCTGCAACACCAGAAGCATCGCAAACGCGTTGCCGACTCTATCGCCAGTTTCCCATAGGAGCTTTGGCCAACATACTCACCACAGGAACACAACACTGCTTGAGAGCAGTATTATTTAGTCATGACCGTCTGTAAGATTAAGGTACTTCCCCAGTCCGACTGCTCCAGATTTTGAGCAAGATATTTCCTGATGTGCCCTACCTCAATAATATTTCTTGCTGTAACTACCTCAATATGTACCCTATCTCAATAATGTTGATGGACCGATTTATACATATGTCGATGGATGATATTTTGTAGGTATGTTGTAGGTATACCTTATAAGCTTGATATTTAATAGTTGCATAAACATACAGTTTCGCTTTGAAAACGTCTTTAAATTAACGCTCCTCAGTCCCATCCGTACAATTTTTAATGTATATTTTGGTAAGTCACTGGAAGGTTTCAATTTACATTTATTGGGTACTAGGCAGTGCTCGAATCAACGCCTAGAAACTCCAGAATCTAAGTAAGTATGTATGAAATAATTGCAAGTAAAAACAATAAGAGTACATTACGTAATAATGGTTTATAATATATTATTTAATATTAAGATCCTGGGGGGAATTGGGGGTAGGATCGACAACGCGCTTGCGATGCTCCTGTTGTTGCAGACGTCAATAAGCTACGGCAGTCGCTTACCATCAGGTGAGCCGTACGCTTGTTCTCCAACTTAGTAATATTAAAAAAAAAAAAAGAAATAAGATATAAAGCAGAATAACTTCCAATAGTTTTATGAAATCTTATACTATTAAACGAGCAATTCTTGTATATATATATATATATATATATAGAATTTGAATCTCGGAATCGGCTCCAACGATTTTCGTGAAATTCAGTATACAGGGGATTTCGGGGGCAAAAAATTGATCTAGCTAGGATTCATTAAAAAAAAATGTCGTTTTATCCCTGTTTTTAGGCAATGAAAAAATATCATTAGAATACGAAGCTTAATTTCACTACTGATAACATAGCTGTAACAGCGTAATTAGGAAATCGGCGGGTGTCAAATCGTGTTGACCCGAGTTCGAATCTCAGATTCCAGGTTAATTTTTTTTCTTTTTTTTTTAATTTCACTCGTGATTTATTATTTAAATAAAATTAAAATATAAAAATACCGAGAAAAAAAAAGAAAAACAAAAAATAAAATGAAAATACCGAGCAAGGCTCAGTCACCCAGGTACTAATATAATTATATGATTTAAATTTAATGACTGCATATTATGAAATACATAGATAAAGTGTCGTGCTGTGTTTGTCTGTCTTTGCGATAACGTCAAACAGATGCGGTTACACGCATTTGTTACCAATATAATTACAGAGATTCATAAAAAGTCTTGAGTGTATAATTTCAAGGTTTTTTTGTAAATGACAATTTTTCAACTAAATTATGTTCACGACATAACACTTGGTCTGTAGACGTATACATTTGCAATTTTGCACTATAGATTGCAATATATGTGCAGGGCCGGAATTAGGGGAGGGAAATCGGGGATACAGCCCCAGGGTCACAAAAAATGGGCCTCACAATAGACTTCAGAAAAAAAAATTAAATTCTGACTAGTACACATATTATATAATAAGTAATAGATATACAGTTCATATTTGTTTTCGCGTATTGCCTTTTAAAAAAAATTGTCCATTTTATTTGGAAAATAATTTGGAGCCACTGGGGCCTCCACTCCTTTATTGCCCAGAAGCCTCCAGACCTCTAAATCCTGTATATGTGTCAAGTTAACTGAACATATGCTAAAAGAATTTTAAACGCACTTAATGATTGGTCTCTTAAGTGAAATAATAAAACATTACCCTCATTTTCGCACAGTGGGGTACAAGACAAGTGATTTTTATTAACACTCGAGCAACACTAATAGCTAGAATTAATTAACCGGCTCTCTTAACCTTTTATACCGGAATACAATGGCACCGAAGTGAGTGGTGCCTAACCAGGCCATTACATTTTAATTACATACAAGCACTAAGTTTTATTGTTGCATATTAAATGTGTTGCGATTGAATTATTTTTTTTATTGCTGTTGTATGTTGTTTTTAAAAATATTAAAGTCTTTTAAGGTTTAATTCCTGGCTACATTTTTTTTTAAAACAAGGACAAAATTTTCAACTATTTTTGTCTTTTTTTTTTCGTGAAATTATGGTAACCATGCACTTCAAGGCAAAGCGAAATGCTGCTAAGACTTATTAGGTTTATAATGTGTGCTTTAGATTTATTATATATAACATATTACTATTCAAGTTATTTATAATTATTGTAGGTACTTAATGTTATTGGCTTGAAATACTTTATGAGATTACATTCACAAGTCACATGTAACATTCACCGACAATTACCTACCTGACACTACGGATTTATAAAGCACAAATCTTTACAATATCTTAATAAAAATCTATACTAATATAATAAAGCTGAAGAGTTTGTTTGTTTGATTATTTGCTTGCTTGTTTGTTTGTTTGTTCGTTTGTTTGTTTGAACGCGCTAATCTCAGGATCTACTGGTCCGATTTGAAAAATTCTTTCAGTATTAGATAGCCCATTTATCGAGGAAGGCTATAAGATATATATCATCACGCTAAGACCAACAGGAGTGGAGTCCACGCCGACGAAGTCGCGCGCAGAAGCTAGTAATAAGTATGAGTAAAACATAGAAAAAAAAATTAAATGCAACTTTCTTCTGTTCTTAAGCTACTTTTTATAATTTAACTAGGTCGGCAAACATACTACCTACGGCTCACCTGATCGTAAGCGATTACAGTAGCCTATAGACGCCTGTAACATCAGAAGCATCGCAAGCGGGTTGCCGACCCAACCTTCAATCCCACTATTAGCTCTGGTCACCTTACTCATCACAGGATCACAACACTAGAAAGAAGTATTATTTAACTGATTTGTAAGGTCGAGGTACTTCCCCAGTCTGCTTCAAATTTTGAGCAGGATATTTCCTGATGTGCCACTTCAGTTAAATTACTAAATATCTACTAGATTAGTTATAAATATTTGTATTATCGTACTAGCTGCTGCCCGCGACGTCGTCTGCGTGCGTTCACTGCTCGTTCCCCGTAGGTGATAGCGTGATAATATGTAGCCTATATTCTGACCCGACTTCTTTTCGTGCCAAATTTGAAGTAAATCCATGCAGTACTTTTTGAGTTTATCCCGGACATACATTGACTTTCCTATCATTTTATTATATGTATAGATCTAAAAGTCGCTCCAGCGGGGTTTGAACCCGCACCTCTGACAGACCGTGTCAGTGCTCTAGCCAATTAAGCTATGAACTTAAAGGACTCGCTATAGACGTTGCCACGGTTGCTTAAAAATCGAATAAAAATCATCATATCAAAAATTTCGATCTAGCGGGTACATCGTTCAATAGCTTAATTGGCTAGAGCATTGACACGGCCTGTCGAAGGTGCGGGTTCAAAGTTCAAACCCCGCTGGAGCGAATTTTTGATAAGATAATAATCATATTTAGAATTTCATCATGTGTGGGTAACAGAAAAAAAAAATAATACGAATCTAGATTAGTTATCTGGGCATTAAGGTTTATTTATATTATTAAAACTTTTGGTTTTACTGATGAAGGACATAGATAAGAAATATTTAGAATAATAATTATGTTTTTTTAAATATATATATTATTATTTTATAAGCACTTTTCCGCGACCTCTAATCAATGTCACGATATTGACGGAATGTTTTGCACGTCAATGTTTAAAATATTATTTTAATGCAAACATAAAAATGTCTGAGATTTTTTATGAAATATTTTTTTAACGTTATTAAATTGTTATGTCGAAAGCAACAGTATTTGTGGTTGCATACTCGTTTGTGTTGATCGGTTTGTTTTCTACATTTTGTTATTTAATGACGACCGTGAATCCTGAACCAATGAAACGAGATAAATTAAGAAGATTTGGTTCTGTTAGTAGTTTTATGCTTTATTCAATACTAGCTGCCCGGACAGACTTCGTTCTGTCTGTTATCTTTTTTTTCCTAGTATAAAAACTTTCCGTGGAATTTAAGGAACATACACAAAAAAAAAATAGCCGAATTGGTCGAGCCATTCTCCAGTTATGCGCTTAGCAACATTCATTTTTATTAGATAGATTAGTACTTTTAAGTTACTTCTTTAGCTTCTTTTGGATAATGGATTTCCACAGTGACAGAACGACACAGATGATTTTAGCAATGAATACTTTTAAAAATAATGATCTTTTTTGGAATATTGTTATTTTTCACTAAGCAAGCAGAATCATAAGGTCTACATCGGTAGGTATATCTTTGTTTCGGTCGGCAGGGACACGTCCAATGCCCGCACTACCGTCCTGGGACAATCTCCCACGTAATTGACGTACGTCCTTGTAGCAACTTGCGCTGGCTACGTACGTCACCACGCACCCCTGAATGCGTATGTACGTCACTACGAACTCGAAGACCCGTAAGGCGTTGTCAAACAGAAACTAATCACTTCACTTTATCTTGATGCTCAGGTTTCGGCTCTTGATTTGTTTCTTCCTTGTTGCCTCTTCAACGGCTGTGTTGCGACTGAATGACTGAGCCCGAAATTTCCCGTTTATATACGTTTCGAGTTGCGTAATATTTTTAATGTTGCATAATCATTTTAAAATTGCGTAACTATTTCAATATTGCGTAATAATTTCACAACAATTTCTTAAGAAAGCGGCCAATCGTTCTTTACATGTCTTGACTCGTTGAGACGCGTATCGACGTGACTCGTTGCCGACAGCGATTAATCATACCTATGTGTTTCGTCGCCGACAGTCTCCCCCTCGTGCGTCGCACCATCCTTCTGGCTCGGCGACACTCCTGGCACCAGCAGCACCATTCTTGAACTGGGTCTTGATCGCTGACCTTAGTCCCAATATCCAGAAGCGATGTCGTATCTCGTTCATCACTGTTGCATGATTTCCACGATTGAAGCAGTAGTGGAATTCTTTAATGATAAGTCGTGTTATCTTGTCCTTGCTATCGAGCACGATGGGTCGCTTGTAGTCTCTTGTCACACCCTGTATCGCGTCGATCCTTCCTTTTAATCGCAGGAGACCTTCTTCTAGTACTACGTCGAGCTTTTTCAATTTGCTGCAGCCCTCTAATTGCTTCCCTTGCTGCAGACACTTGATGTCATCTCTGAAGTTTCTTTCTTGGCTTCTCTTTAGCAATAGAGTTTCAGCTTGCTCTAGTAGTCCAGCGTCCAGCGGTATGTATTTCCTTTCTGTTGCTTTCGAAGACCTCTGTTGTTTCTTGACAGTCTTCACCTTTCTTCCTTGCTTTATCTTCCAGATGGGATCTTCTTTGCAGACGTTGACCTTCTTTCTTCTTCTGCAGAGTTGTAGGAACTGCAGTACTCTTGCTGTGGCTCGTCGAAGTCTTCTCCACGAGGAGAACCTCTCGGGGTCTGGTGATGGATGAAAGGTGCTTGCTGCTGCCACGACGTTCGCTGCCTTTTCTTCGCCGGTGGTTTCCTTCTTGAAGCTTCTTGGCGCTGGCCAATGTGCTTCTTCTAGTTTCAGGAAGCTTGGTCCCGTATACCATCGGTGATTGCAATCGAAGTGTTTCGGTACGTCGCGTGTTGCATCATCTGCAGGGTTCTGCGCCGTAGGCACCCATCTCCAATCTTGCGGTTTGGTAAGATCTTCTATCTCCGCTAAGCGATGAGCCACGAACGTCTTGAAAGTTCTTGGGTCCGTCTTTATCCAAGAAAGTACGATGCTGGAGTCTGTCCAAAATGTCTTTTTGGCTACCTTCAGATCCATTTCCTTCTCTACTGAATGTGCCAGTCTGCTTCCTAGGAGGGCTGCTTGTAGTTCGAGTCTTGGAATGGACACCGGTTTTAGTGGAGCGACTCTTGCCTTTGCCGCTACCAAGCTGACATGGTATGTTCCATTCCCATCTTCTGTCCTCCAATAAACTACCGCTGCATACGTAGATTCGCTCGCATCCGTGAACGTGTGCAGCTCCCCCTCAGTGCAATGTGGCGCCAGGCATCTCGGAACCTCTAGGTCTTGTAGCAGCTTCATGTTCTCTAGGTAAGTCTTCCATGCTTCGTACTCCTTCCCTTCTATTTCATCATCCCAACCGACGCCACTTCGCCAAATGCTCTGAAGCAGCTTTTTGCCCTGGATGAGAACCGGTGCTGCTAGTCCCAATGGATCGAAGGTTGACATTACTGCACTGGTCACTTTTCTCTTCGTAGGCACTTGAAGTCCTTTGGCTATTTCCTCTGGCGTGTTCCGGAGGTTTGCCCTGAATCCGATGGAATCTATTCTCGTGAACCAGCGGAGTCCCAATGTTTTCTCTTCTTCTTCTCCAAGGTCTACTTCTGTCTTTTCTTCGCCGTCAGTCTTCAGGTGTTGCAGCAGTTCAGGTTGGTTTGACGCCCATCCCCTGAGTTCGAAGCCTGCCTTCTTGTGTATGAGGTCTACCTGCGCTGTCACTCTTCTGAAGTTTTCTTCTGAATGGAAGCTATGCAGATAGTCGTCCATGTAATGGTTCAGTTCGACTGCCCTTACTGCTTCTGGATACTGTTCTTTGTAGTCCGCTGCGTTTCGGTTCTTGACATAGATTGCTGTACTCGGAGATGATGTTGCGCCGAAGATAACCGATGTCATTCTGTACTCTTTTGGCGGAACGTCTCGACGATCCCCGCGCCACAGGAACCTCAGGCTATCTCTGTCTTCTGGCCGAATACGAACTTGAAGGAACATTTCCTTGATGTCGGCTGCAACTGCCAGCGGTCCTTGTCTAAACCTTAGTAGTATCCCGAAGAGTGACTGCAACAGATCTGGTCCTGGTAGTAGAGCATCGTTTAGGCCTCTTCCTTTCGACTTGGCTGCAGCGTCGAAGACGATCCTTATCTTCTTCTTTAATGGATGTACCACGGAGAAGTGAGGGAGGTACCATTTCTTCTTGGAGTCTTCTTGTCCCACAGGTGCTTCTTCTGCATACTTGTTGTCGATAAGATGCTGGATTTGCTTGATGTATTCTGCCTTGAGCTGAGGGTCCTTATCCATCTTCCTTTCGATGTTGGACAACCGGTTCCTTGCGGACGTATAGCTTTCAGGCATCTGTTCATCTTCATTCTTCCATAAGAGTCCAGCTTCGAATCGTCCATCGTTCTGTCTTCTGCAGGTCTTCTCTAGGATGGCGAGTGCTCTTCCTTCTGAGTCCGTACTGGCTCTTCGCGGTTGTACACCAAGCGCCTCGATCGCGAAGTGATCCTTGATGGCTTGATGCATCTCCTCTTCTGGTGTGCTGACGTGTAGACATGAGTTCAGGAAGTGAACTACTCTTAGAGCCCCGACGTCTGACCCATGAAGTACCCATCCTAGTTCTGTTCTTGAAGCAACTGGTTCTCCTGGTTTCCCTCTTCTTATTTCTTGAGTCACTATCAGCTCCCAGTTATCTTGACCAATGAGCAGCTGTGGTGACTCCCCTTCGTAATATAGAGAGTCGGCAATCTTCTTCAAATGTTGGCATTCTTTTATTCTCTTCTTTTCTAGGAACTGAGGAGCAAGTTTCAACTCGTCGATAGTCCAGACTCTCTTCAAGGTTTTCTTGTTTCCTTGAACCCCCTTTACTGTAAGGTCCAGCATCTGAGAATCCTTCTTTCTTATTAACTTGCCTCCTACTGTCTCGATCACTAGTTCTTTTTTATTGCCTTGGGCGCCAACTTCTTCTGCCACCTTTTGGTCAATAAGTGACACCGTTGACCCTTCATCCAACAGGGCCAATATCCTTTTTGATCCTTTCGACCCGAAGACTTTTACTGGAACTATCTTCAGGTATGCCCTTGTACTATTGACTGCATTCACTGATGCCATGACGCTTGATACTTCTTCCGTCTCAGTCTTTTCATCTTCCAAGGCCCTGTCTTCGATGTGCAGCAGATGATGATGCCACCTCTTGCATTCCTTGCACGGTGGTTTTCTACAGCTCTCCTTTCGATGTCTCCCTTGAAGACATTTGAAGCAAACCCGACTTCTTTTCACCGTTGCCCACCGATTCTGCACTGACGCCTTCTGGAACTTCTGACAGTCGACGAGGAAGTGTCCACCTTCACACATAGGACAACTCTTCGCACTTGGCTGCCTTAAATCCTTTTCTTTGAAGTCCTTCTGCCTTGTTGAATGCGTCGCTTGTCGATGACTCTTCTTGAATCCAATCCTCTCTTCTGAAGTCGCGAAGGCTCCACACTTGTCTGCTTCTATGTTCAGGAACTTGGAGACCATTGTCAGATCAGAGAAGTCACTTTCTTCTGATGCTGCAGTGAAGTCGTACCATCGGAACTTGAGAATCATTGGCATCTTCTCAATGATTTGTTTCACCATCTCAGGTGAATGCAGGTACTGTGGTTTCTTCAAACCCCTTATTGCTGCTACGCTGTTGTTGATCTGGCTTGCGAAGACGCATATATCCCTAGGGTTTTCGGATATCTTTGGTAACGCCTTGACCTTATCCAATTCCGCCAGCACCAACGCGTCAGGTCTTCCGTATCTCCTTTTGAGGGCCTGCATCACTTCCAACGGAGATGCTTCAGAGTACAGCAGGCTCTTGATAGCTTCTCTTGCATTACCCTTTATTGCTCTTCTCAGTCGAGCCATATTTTGAACTTCGTTGAACATCGGTGCTGTATCTTCGTAAACAACCTTGAAGGCCAACCACTCGCTGCTGTTGCCATCGAAGTATGGTAATTCGTGGATATACTGCGGCTGCGCTACTGGCCCTCCTCTTGTGGTAAGGGCTTCCTTCAATACCGTTGCTAACGTTTGAATTTCGCTCGTACCTCCTTTCGTTGAGGAGATCTCTTCAGGCTTCAACTTCTGAGGATCTTCTGGCTTCACCTTCTGAAGCTCTTCTGGCTTTACCTTCTGAGGCTCTTCTGGAGGTTGCTGACCTCGTTGCTCAGGTCGCTCCATGTTGTCCTGTTCCAGTACCGATGTCTCGATCCAGTTCTGAACTTGTGCTGTTCTGTCTTCCTGGTCTTCATCCACCGAGTCCTCATCTTCATATTGTGCCGACTCCCATCTGATACGGGCTAGATTCAACTCTAGGCGTGCTAATTCTTCTCTGGCTATCAGCTCACGTCTTCTGGCTGAGGAGCTCGTGGTCTTCGTAGACCTGGCTTGACGACTGACTCCCTTTGGCAGGGTTGTGGTAGACTCGGAACCACCCTTGTCCGGAAAATCCACTGGAGTCTTCTTGGTCGTCTCCTTTCGTGCGGCTTCATTCTTCTGTCCGTTCTTCTCGGACGCCGCCGTGATCACAGTCGCCGCCGTAATCGTCATCGTGGTGCCTTCTGTGTTCGTAGTACCTGAGGTGCTCGAATCCGACGTATTTACTGCTCTTGATGTCCCTGACGCTGACGCAGACGTGACCCCTTCTGATCCCGATCCTTGCTCTGTCGCGTCCTTATCCAAAGGACGGGACACGGGATATGAGGGAGCATCCTTCTGCGACCTGGTTACTGGCATCTTGGCGCAGTCTCCTTATCTTCTGGATTCTTCAGTACTCTTCTGCAGGGATCCGGCTCGAAGGACCAACTGTTTCGGTCGGCAGGGACACGTCCAATGCCCGCACTACCGTCCTGGGACAATCTCCCACGTAATTGACGTACGTCCTTGTAGCAACTTGCGCTGGCTACGTACGTCACCACGCACCCCTGAATGCGTATGTACGTCACTACGAACTCGAAGACCCGTAAGGCGTTGTCAAACAGAAACTAATCACTTCACTTTATCTTGATGCTCAGGTTTCGGCTCTTGATTTGTTTCTTCCTTGTTGCCTCTTCAACGGCTGTGTTGCGACTGAATGACTGAGCCCGAAATTTCCCGTTTATATACGTTTCGAGTTGCGTAATATTTTTAATGTTGCATAATCATTTTAAAATTGCGTAACTATTTCAATATTGCGTAATAATTTCACAACAATTTCTTAAGAAAGCGGCCAATCGTTCTTTACATGTCTTGACTCGTTGAGACGCGTATCGACGTGACTCGTTGCCGACAGCGATTAATCATACCTATGTGTTTCGTCGCCGACAATCTTGATATGTAATTTTTGATAGGTGTCCGTTAATTTCTTTGTTGTGTTATTTCGGACAAACCATTCTTCAATAGAATAAATAATGATAGGTAATAAACGGTTGCTCCAACGGCCATTGGCCATGAATTAAGAACTCTTCACTGGCTTGTTTGGTACTGATACTGATTCAAATTACTATATAGTGATTGAATTTCAGTAGCAAAAAAATCGTCAGTATTGGACCATGTCTAAGCTTTTCTAGGAAGTCTAAGGACTGCTGGCCTGAGGTGCTAATATAATAAAAATAACCGTGGATAAGCAATAAAATGCTAGACGCTTTTAAAACAAAGCACGTGTAACTAGGAGCCCGTAAATGTTATACAATAAAAAAACGTGTTTTGGTAAGGTCAGTGATACGGGAAAAGAGTAGCCTCGGCCTTTTGAAGTATTAATTGCCGACGTTGATGCTTACGTTTTGTAATACACGGTGAGGCTCATTTTGCAGCGTAGTAGATTAATAGAAAGATAATTTATCTTACTTATAAGTTTACTTAAAACAATAAAAAAATCACAGGTAACTTTCTTATGTAAAAATACTAATTGTTATCAAATAGCTAGGTCACTAATCTAGGCAATCAGATTTATGTATTTTTCATAACTAGATTTTAATCGTTTACAGGACGACTATGTATATCCAAATGATGTCTTGCTACCAAACGACAAAGTTGCTTTTGGTCTAGAGAAAGTGCCAGATGACTATGATACTATAGACGTGGAAGAAAAAGTACAACCCACTTCAGTATCCACAGTAAAAAACCTAAGGCCTGAAATTCCAAGAACAACTAAGCATACTAAGAATAGCGAGACATACACGATTTTCAACAAGAGACAAAAAACACACTATACGAAAAAACTAAACAGTGAAGAAAATAAAATAATTAACAAACCCATTAAGATACCATTAAGAGGTTTGAGAAGATCCATAGACCAGAATAATGAGCAACGTGTCTACATAAATGCGCCTCAATCCTTGGTTATGAAAGTAAGACATGTTGAAGGAAAATCAAGAGTCGAATTGAAAGTATTAACAGAGAGAAAGAGAAGTGACGAAAGAAGACAAAGTCTAAATAGCGCTAATTTTGAATTTGATAATGAAAATACTACGATAATAAGCCTGGACGGTAACGACACGCTAGTAATTAACGTTTTGAATGGATTTAAATGTAAAAATGACTCAATTTTAATTGAAAATAAAGATAGCAAGATAAGTGAACTTACTAATGATTTGGAAAATGTTTATACAATTGATTTATTAGATAAAAATATGATTGAAAGATATTCAATTACAAAAGAAATAAATAAAACGTCTCAAATAACAACATCGCAAAATTTACGAACACAATTCAAAACCCATAAATCTTAAAGGACAAAAAAAACTTAAATGACCTATCGAAATGAGAAAAACAGAAATGATTTGACGAAAATGAAAACTAAAATATGAATATTAAAACATCCTCCGTAAACCAGATATAAAGGTGACAATTCCACAAACATTTTATAAATAAAACACGCGTTAATTGAATCCAATAAAAGAAGCTAGTCGTAAAAGATATTTTTGTTGTTTTTAATAATATACACAATTTTATCGACGTTGTTTCCGTGTCAACAATAGTTGAACGGGCTTCTTACATATTTTATCTGATTAAACGACTTGATACGATTTGCAGACTTTGCAGTGAATTAAATTGTCTTTTAACAGTAAGTCATGGGCAGTTCGCTTAAATGCAAAAGCCACACCTCACGATAATTGCATGTAATGATACTACTCGTAAATAATATGTACTGGCCACTGGGCCGTTCCATATTTAACAAATTTTATTTTAGACTTTGTGTGCTTGGTGGATTTGTTCGTTATTTTCGTTGTCAAGATTATCAAGACGATTTTAAATACTGCATTATTTTACTACTTTAATCTAATATAGCTTTATTTGATAGTTTTAGCTTTATTTGATAGTTCGCTACTAGTTAAAAGATAAACACATTTTTTGAAGTGATACTTCTTTAGAATCGTTATGAATTGAAACTCGATAAAACGAAAATTACGTCACGATAAAGAAAAACACAAAATGTATTAGGAAAGAATGAGATACAATACATTTTTATTCGTTTTTTTTAATTAGATTCCAATAGAAGTATCACTTCTGACATGATTGTGTACTTTGTATGCACGCAATTTTTTTTTAGTATAGAGTTCATACAAACAAACTTTTTACAATATAAGCAGAAATGTATGGTAATCATGACCGTTTTAAATATTAATAAGAATAATAAGTAAACGTCTATTTATAATCCATTTATTTGTAATGCTGAATTATTAAAGTTTATCAGAGTCAATTAATATGAAATCACTTTTATAGTTTGTTAGATATACAGAGCTTACTCTAAAATGGTGTTCCACAATGTACATTATTTAATAGATAAACTTAACATTATCTAAGAGATAAACTAAGTAACTTTTAACGGAGGTAGGGCACAGCAGGAAATTTTCTGCTCAAAATATGGAGCAGTCCGACTGGGGTAGTACCTCGACATTACAGAAGATCACAGCTAAATGATACTGCTTTCAAGCAGTGTTGTGTTCCTGTTGGTGAGTAAGGTGACCAGTGCTCCTGGGAGGGATTGGGGATAGGGTCGGCAACGCGCTTGCCATGCTTCTGGTGTTGCAGGCGTCTATGAGCTACGGTAATCGCTTACCATCAGGTGAGCCGTACGCGTATTTGCCGACCTAGTTATATATAAAAAAAGCCAGAACTACTTCAGAATCAACAATCATCATCATAAAAATGTCATCACCTACCCACGTGGCTGAGTAACGAAGTGTTTCTTCGGTACAAAGTAATTCCATATAAAAGAACTTGCGAAAGTGATGTGTTTTTAAGTAAAATGACTAATATTAGATTTGTGATGACCTGTACAACATACAAAAACTCCTTAAGTGATCCAGATGTGACTTTTTATTCGTAATTATTATATAAATTTAGCTAGCTATTAGAGATCACCCAGTGGTATATGCGTGTGTCAAAGACACGGTGGTGTCTGTAATGATTTTTTTTTAAATTATTTGACGTATTTTTATGCATCATAATTAAAAAAAAAGTATTAAGCATTCTACACTCCTTCTCTATATGTATTGATAATTATTTCATCGTTAGTAAATTGAACTATATAAAATAATAGTCTTTGCTCGCAAACGAAAATAAACTGAATTCAATTTACATCGACAAGTGATACAACGTTACCTACGTTAAACACTTGTCGTGTCATAGTCAATTAACACTTTCATGCGAACAACGTATATGTACGTCATATATTGGTAGATATGATATGGCACAACGTACTATTACGTTCAACAAAAACTCGATTTATTGAGCACAACGTAATGGTACGGTGTCTGGCCATACTAATGTTTAAAAGTTCGGTTGCTGTGCCACAACATATCGAATTCTAAAAATTGTAGTGCTACACCACACCGATTTTATTTTGCCTTCTTTGATGGCATTCCGTCCTGATACTAAGTACCCACTAGTAGCGCACAACGTCACTATACGTCGTTTCGCCTAAGAAGTTTTATTACATTAATCGACTTGTGCCGCGTCGCGGGGGTGTGCGTGCGCCGATTCTGTGTTCACGTGGAATATTGACCTTATATATGTTATATCAATTTATTTTACTTTATTGAAATAAGTCTGAATGTGTTAAAAATACATATTTTGTATTTTTTGTTTGTTTTAGATATGTAAATTGGACCAAAAAAGTGACCATTGTAGCATAGCGTATCTTAACGTCGACGTCTTAGTACGTCAGAGCAGTATATTTAAATACTAATGTCATCAGATATTTGCACAACGTCATTAGACGCCGCTTGAATTTCTATGAAAAAATGATGTGCAATATCGCATAGACCTACAATATTGGTATGTTCGCGTGAAAGTGTTAAATATGTATTATTAGGTATAACTCAAAGAGTACACGTCAGATTTCGATCAAACTTAAAATAATAAAATCTCGACAAGCATCAGTCATCAGATTAAAAACGAACCATCAAAATCGGTACATCCAGTAAAAAGTTACGAGGTAACACATATAAAGAATTTAGAGGAATTGAAAACCTCCTCCTTTTTGTGAAATCAGTTAATAACATGCTCAGTCGGTGTATTCAACGTCAATGCAAATAATTTAAAGAAAGATTAATTTTTATGAGTCAATTTATAATAAAGATTGTTGACGAAAATATTTACTTTAAAAAGTTCCAACTAAATTTTTAATTGCTTTATTTAGATATTTTAACGATAAACGTTTGTAAATTGTAAGCAACTAATAAAATAAAAACTTGTTGGTCAATACTATTAAATTGAAGTGGTTAATTTTACCAAGGTTATAAATAAACCTTCTTATATTGAGCAATTTAGTTTAGAGAAGTTTGAAGGTATTCCTTCGTTACAAAATTTGCTTTGACATTTGAAAAAAAAAAGTTATTGCATTTTAGTAAAATTTTGATTTATTGTTTATTTTTTTTGTACAACTAGGTCGACAAACAAGTGTTCGACCCACCTGATGGTAAGCTGTCATCGTAGCCTATAGACGCCTTTAACACCAGACGAATCACAAGCGCGTTGTCGACCCTCCCCCAACCTCCTCAGGAGCGCAGGCTTTACTCACCACAATACAACTAATTGAGAGCAGTATTATTTAGCTGTGATCTTCTGTAAGGTTGAGGTATTTCCCCAGTCGGGCTGCTTCACATTTTGAGCAGGATGTATCCCAATGTGCCCTAACTCAATATTATTTCAATTATGAATGAGTTGAAAGTAATGTTAGATTGGTGATTGTCAGAAATAATGGTAAGGTTTAGTATGTAGCGAACGCGTTCCCACGTGCGAGCCTGCCTGCCTTGGACGGCCTTGCTGATATACTTTTGCTTGCTGTGACCCATTCGCTAAATTGATGTGCGTTGTTAGTAGAAACTACATTTGCCAAAGCACAATCAATGTATAATTTTAAACATACACGGTCTCTAACACTATGATTTATTACTGTGATGGAATATTTGCTTTATTGTTTTTTTATTGTAATTTTATTGTTCACATGTATCAATATTTTGATGATTTAATAATAAAATCTAAGCACCTACAATAGTAGGTAGGTACCAAATTATCAATACGTAATATGTAACCAACAATAGTTGTGTTTGCTCGCAGACGAAAATAAAAAACGACATGGATAGTAATACAACGTAGGTATTACGTAAGTAGAGGAAAAAATAGTCAAGTAAATGCGCGTTATCAAAGATTACTCAAAAAGTAGTCACCAGATCTCGATCAAATTTAAATGAAAATACAAAACAAGCACTAGCTTGCGATTAAAACAAGGATCATCAAAATCAGTATAACTAGTGAAAAGTTATGCGGTATAACACAACTTAAGTCAAGTCAACAATTAAGTTAAAAAAACAATCAAGAGAAACTACTAGCTAGATCGCTATTAAATTTAAATGGGACTACATGACAAGCACCACCTTTCGATTGAAAAAATCATCAAAATCGGTCCCCGAATAAGCTAAATAATATTTTACGTTTATTTTTCACAAAGGCTGCGAAACTGCGAGGTACATATAGTATTTAATACAATTAATAAAACAATTTTAATGATCACATTCCTTCATGTTCAACTTTCCATTAAAAGGAGTGTGCTCCAGACCACACGACTGAAGTAAAAGTTACGAACCGTAACTCACAAACTCTTTCTATCTTCACTAACTTATACCTCCCTCTCAACTTCCGTTCGCCTCATCCGATCACATTTTTCGTAACACTCTCGTCACGAATTAACCAGCATACTCCCCAAGTCAAGCATGCGTAAAGAAGTTTTACATCAAAAATATTTTTGATAAGTATCGCATCTATTTCGTTCGAACGCAGTTCATCTGTTGCTAACATTGGAAACTGAGTATTGCGAGTTTGCGACCCCGTTTCTCGTTTATACTGCTTTTTAATCCACTTCGTATGAACAGCAGTCTGTTATTGTCTAATAAATTCGAAAATTAATGCTATTCGCATCTATTGAACGTATTATTTATTATCTTAAAGGTCGATTTGAGTTAAATTAGCATTCTATATGTATATGAGTTTAATTAGCACATATGTACCTATACCTATATATTACACTTATCAAGTTCTTAAGGCGTTTCGTAAAACTAAACTTTGTTCTCATATTGTTTTCTAATGTTTACGTGAATTTCACTCATTATAATGAAACTGTCAGAGGACAGTCCTCCCGTGAACATGGTTGCTGTAAAGTATCCGAAACGTCGCGTCGGACATTTAAAAAACTTTATAAACCGCGATAAAATCAGAAAGAGTTGTTTCATTACAATAAAAGATGTTCTTCATTTTAATATTTTAGTACAGCGATCCCATCACGTGACACGTCTTATTTATGATAGTATTTTTATCACTGCGGTGGCAAACATGTGTATGGCCAAGCTGATGGTAAGTACTCTTGAACCTCCCAGGAGCTCTGACCACCACACCACCAGTTACCACAGGCACACAATAGTGTTTGAGATCAGTATTATTTAGTCGTGATCTTCTGTAAGGTTGAGGTACTTTCGCAGACGACTGCTCCACATTTTTATCAAGATATTCCCTGCAGTGCTCTACCTCAGTTAAATGATTAAATATCTAGATTGTTTATCTGGGCATTTATCATCACTTCAGCCTATCGCAGTCCACTGCTGGACATAGGCCTCCACAAGTTTGCGCCAAAAATGGCGTGAACTCATGTGTTTTGCCCATAATCACCACGCTGGCCAGGCGGGTTGGTGACCGCAGGACTGGCTTTGTCGCACCGAAGACGCTGCTGCCCGTCTTCAGCCTGCGTATTTCAAAGCCAGCAGTATATCTGGACATTAAGATTTATTAATATGATTATCAAAACTTTTGGGTTTACGTGGGGTTTACTGACTAAGGACATAAATAAGAAATATTAGAATATGTGTTTTCTATCTCAATGAAGCGACACGATAATTTGTTTTACTTTGTTTTGACTTCCCAAGAGTACCAAATGACGACTACTAATAAAAGAGAACGTGTAAATATTAGTCATCGTAAAAAAAAACATCTCTATTGTGTCATCTGTTTGTCTAATAAATATTAATTATCACTGATCGTCCTTGCAGTCATTTTTATCTCATTAAGAAACTACATACTAAAAACTCGTAATGGCTCCTCGTATGGTTGTTGCCAAGTATAGCACGTAATAATTTATTTTAAACTGTTCTTTAAAAATATTTAAATTTGTTAATTTTTATCTCATTAATGCTATTAGACTAAAGTAATTCGAATATATTAAGGTTATTTTAATGTTCACATAACACACACGTGTATATTTGTTACGAAAAAAATGGACATAAAAATCAAGCCAGTTGTGTTTAAACGTTAACTAACTTAAAAATAAAAATCTATAATGCTTGTTTTTTCCTAAATTTTTTTATAATAATTCTTGTAGTAGTAGAAAAATACAAATACAACAGCTATTAAATATTTTTTAAAATATCATAATGGAAGTCGTTGAGTGTGAGACGTTTAAAAAAAAACCTTATGAGCGGGCAAAGATGCGGGCACAGCTAGTACAACAATATTTCCTTATCGTCGACCTAATATTTGTGAATTAAATTAAAATAAATGAGCTACGTAATTTGAAATTATTCTGAGGAAAAAGTAGAGGCTTAACTAAATATAACAGCATTATTTGCAATTCCTTTTTAACACGATAAAAGTACATTTTATTAAATTAACTGTGAATAAAACACGATTCAAACGGAATTAGGTAGGGATCCCTAGTACATATTTTTCACTTGATTACTATCAAGCTAATTTTACGGGAGTAGCTTCATTTTGATGAGACGAACAAAAAGTTCCTCTTCGAAAACTCTCGATTGTGGTAGATAATAGAGTTAGCAGGAGATAGAGCAGCAGTGAGCGTTGGACCGGGATAACGTACCACGCAATTTGTAGGGCAATATTACCATCAAATTATATAAATATCTATTAACTAACTAAAAGAAAAAAAAAATTAGCTGGTTAGTAATAATTTTTGATGACCTTACGAGGTCACCAAGTCGATGACCTCGTAAGGTCATCAAAAATTGACGGCATCGCGGCGACTGTACTCATATGTTTTATATATGAATGTTAGCAAAACCCTGAGTGATTGACTTGAGATTATTAATATTTCGACGACGTTGAAGACGCAATGGTCATGAAACGAGGTAGAGTGTAGAGAAACTAGAAATAATAATCGCAGGACGTCCCATTTAAACGAAAGTGTAATAGTGTTAGCGACCATAGAAGTATATTTTTTATATACAACCAGGTCAGCAAGCAAGCGTATTCTGAATCACCTGATGGTAAGCAATTACCGTAGATTATAGACGCCTGCAATACCAGAAGTTTCGCGAACGCGTTGCCAACGCTAGCCCCTACTTTCCGAGGAACTCTGGCTTCGTTACTCACCACAGAAACACAACATTGCTTGAGAGCAGCATTACTTAGCTGTGATCTTCTGTAAGGTCGACGTACTACCCCAGTCGGGCTGTTTCAGATTGTGAGCAGGATATTTCTTGCTGTGTCCTCCCTTAATACAAATATGAAAAGTTGTGACATTAGAAGTATATACAAGAGGATAAATAGCTCCTGTTCTAAGTGTTGTGTGGTTTACAAAGTCGTGTTATGAATATCGTGGTTCAGATCTCGCGCAACCAAATTATCATACTAATACGTGCAAGTCGCCCTCAAGCGCACGAACACTTGTTAAATGTTACCAGAATTTGAAAGTAAACCTTAATCTCCCGTCATATCATTGACATGTATATTGAAACTTTGCCTAATTTACTAAATAAGGTATATAGTTGATAGCTAGAGGCTATTAATATATTTTGAATATTAATAGCCTCTAGCTATCAACTATATACCTTATTCTTATTCTGGTGTTGTTATCATAAACACCCGATAGCAATCGTTACTCATAAGTAGTCGGGAACATATCCACCAATTCGCAGTGGAGCAGCGTGGTAGATTAAGCTCCAATCGATATTACAGGCTGAAGCGTAGCGTAAGCTTAACTTCTACCAAATTAGCTTACAAATAAAAAGGTATTAGAATTAGAATGGTGTAATGTACTTAGAATGGTGTACTAATGGCGAACTAGATTCTGTCATAGAAATTGATTTTTTAAACTTTAATACAAATAGATGTATATACCTATGTATATTTAACGTTTTTATTAAATATTTGCTTAAGTTTTGAAAGAAATAACTATTTTGAAATTCTTTCATAATAATTATTAGTTATTATTTCAAAACTTAGAAACAATTGCTCAATAACGTATTATATGATAACTTTTCAAACGATTAGTTTATAAATTAATTTTGTGCAAAATTGTATAATACAAAATGATATAAAAAACAGTCGTATAAATATGTAGGTATTTGCATAATGCTTTTATTTATAATTTTATAAAATCTAAATTCTTAATAATTTAGATGTTATAAATAAAATAATTTATAGAATTCTGATATAAAGTATCCAATATAAATATTAAATATAATATTGCTCTATCCTAACTCCTCGGTTTTTAACCGACCGACGTTAAAAAAGGAGGAGTTTCTCAATTCGAGTATATTTTTTTATGCGTGTCACCTCATATTTTTTTACCGATTATATACCGAATTTGTTATTTCTTTTTTTAATTTAAAACTAGTTCTTTATCATGTGGTCCCATTTAAATTTATGCGTGATCTTATACGAATAGTTTTTGAGTAATTCCTGTTAATGCGTATTTAATTGACTTTTTTTTGACTACCTACGTTGATCGAGTTCTCGTTTTATTACTTGTTGATGTAAACTGAAGTAGCTTTTTTATGTTTGAATAAACACAATTATTATCGAATAATTTTTTTGTCTTACCTTTATGTGACTTACAAAATAAGTAAATAGAAAAATAAATATGTACAACAAATCTACTGCGATATGTTTTTTTTTTTTAATGTAAGTAGGTTGGCAAACAAGCGTACGGCTCACCTGATGGTAAGACCGTAGCCTATAGACGCCTGCAACACCAGAAGCATCGCAAGCGCGTTGCCGACCCTATCCTCAAACCCCCCCCAGGAGCTCTGGTCACCTTACTCACCAACAGGAACACAATACTGCTTTAAAACAGTATTATTTAGCATGTGGTCTTCTGTAAGGTCGAGGTACTACCCCAGTCGGGCTGCTCCATATTTTGAACAGGAAATTTCCTGCTGTGCCCTACCTCAGTTATGTTGCCCACAAAAGTCACAAAACAAATTGTGTGAACTTAGTGACGCTGTATTTCATGCAAGGTGTTACAAATTTTGTGCTAAAACACAGTTCAGTTTATATATCATTTTCAAAAGAGTAACAGCTGCGGAGTGTCTTGGCGATTCTATCTGCAGTATCTACATTCCGAATTGGTGGTAGCTTCACTTCTAAAAATAACAATTACTTTAAAAAAAATTAATTTGTAGAATTACAATTCGAAAGTGCGTTTGAAGCCTGTTTGAATTAAATTGTTTTTGATTTTGATATTTAATTTATATAATGGTCGATTTACATCAGACGAGCGAATGCTCATCCTATCCCCACTACATCAAATTCTTATCAAATTATTTTAGTGTAAACAGGCGTAGAGCATTATTTCGTTGTTATTTATATGAATACGGGAGTTCGAAGATCAAGAAAGAATGCTCTTGTTCTAGCTCTTTGTTCGTTTGGTCTAAATCCACCCTAAGATACTCTCTTTCTGAACAAGTTAAATTGCGATTTATGTATGAATAGATATTATATGATGGCTGACGTACAAATAAAGTAGACTTTCTAATGTTTTGTATACTGAATAGTGTCAGGTCGACGGCCTTCACCCATTTAGCTGGTGTAATGTTACAGATGACTGACGCAACGCGTGTAGCCTAGGTCTCAGTTTGAGCTGAGTAAGATTTCATAACTGAGCAAAGTTAATCATGTGATTGCTTGAGAGGCAGTTGTAAGTGTCTATATTATAATAGATTTGGGTTACAAGCATTTTGTGTAATATAGATAGTTTTAGAGCTACTTCGGCAAAAAATTAATTTAAATTCATTGAGTGATGAAACCGATTTTAATTACCATCGATAAGTAATAAAAGGTAGAAAAAATAATCAACTAAATACGCATTATTTAGTACAACACAAAAAGTACTCGACAGATTTCGATTAATATTTAAATGGCTGGTCCCATTCACGACTAAAACCAGCTTTCTATAAAAAAGGACATATCATCAAAATCTGTACACTCTGTAAAGTTATGAGGTAACACACAAACAACATTGGAACTGAGAAACTCCCCCTTATTTTCTTTAAGTCGATTAATAAACGATATCTACGTATCTTTGGCTTACACTCGTTCGATTTGAATTATTTTTCAAATATTTATTCTTTACTAGCTGTGCCCGCGACTTCATCGGCGTGAAATTTAACAAAATTGTTATTTTCAGTTCGCAGAGTTATAAAATAAATAAATATATACTAATATATAAAGCTGAAAAGTTTGTTTGTTTGGTTGTTTGTTTGTTTGTTTGTTTGTTTGAACGCGGTAATCTCTGGAACTACTGGGCCGATTTGAAAAATTCTTTCAGTGTTAGATAGCCCATTTATCGAGGAAGGCTATAGGCTATGTGTCATCACGCTAAGACCAATAGGAGCGGAGTCCACGCCGACGAAGTCGCGCGCAGAAGCTAGTTTGTGAAATAAAAGTAGCCTAAGTTACATTAGCTATTTGCTAGCGAAAGTCCAGTAGTGTTACGGTCAATCGGTCCAGTCGTTTCAGAGCTTTGTCTTGAAAAAAAAATATATTGTAAAATATGTTATTTTGGTATATGTAGAGTGTATTATTTAGTTCAAAGCCATAATTAGCCATAATATGCATTTAGTAAAAAGCGGTTATTTTATTATTACAAACAGACACTCCAGTTTTATTTATTTGTATAGATATATATGGTTTTTAGAAGAACAAGTGTAACGTTAATTAAATATGTAAATGCAACATGTATAAAAATTTAAATCAGGTATAATGTATAATGATGTATTTATATTTTTTGACTGTTGAAGGTTGTTGCCGATTCTTCTAAACATAATTTATAGTAGTAGTAGTGAGTAGCAGGTTATTGCTAACTGAAATATAATATTATTTTCATAAATGGTTTCATAGCCTAGTTGAAACGAAATCAAAATCATTCTAATAAATGTTCATATCACTTACTTCAAGTATGATAAGATTTGAGGCGTCGTTAGATACTTATGATTCAAGGAGCAATTTTAAATTCATTATGTATTGCATAACTTTTCAGAACTTTTCACCGATCTGATTGTAAACGTACAGCTATATTTTTACCCGGCTGCAAAGGTAGGGTTATTTCGTAAATGTATTTATCAATTTTTTTTTTAATTTTCTTAGAGAAGAAAAAAGAAGGGTCCCTATATCAACGAAAACAAGAAGGAAAAAAGGAGAGAAAGATAAAGTAAGAGTTATCTAATGTGATGCAATCTTTCGAAAGTTATGTGCTAACACATTTTGAATATTTTTTTTAAATATAAAATATGATGTAAGTGTCTTAACCATAATGACTTCACTAAGTCGTAAGGCAACATAAAAAGTTGGTAGGACAACTGCAGAGTTTCTTCCCAATTCTTTTGTCTAGAATCTACATTCCGTATCAGCTTAACATTAACAATAAGTATCTAATTTATAATTTATATATATTCATATATAATACAATCATAAATTGTAATATGACATTAAAAGTGGTTTTGAAGCATACTTGAATAAGATTTTTTTTCTCTGTGATCTATCAATAAAGATGCAAGATGCTAATCTATTAGATGTGTCTATATAAAATCATCTTAAATTATATAATGATAATAATATTTTCATTGTTTCATTTTGTATATCGAAATTACAATAATTTAATGTCTGGAATGTTGAATTTTATTACATAATCTCATTATATTTATCTTTGTAGATAACGATGGACCATCATTCTTGTTTTATTGTTCGCTTTTAATGAATGTATTGTTAGAACTGATATTATATGAGATTACGCAAAGGTGTAACTTAAGAGAAAGACAGAAGAAATAATTTAAATCTTTTTTTCTTTCTAAAAACATAAAATTCTATCTTTATTGTTTCACCCGCGTAGTTTCCGCGCGGGTTCATAGTTTCATACCCCGCTGGATCAAAAAATTTTGGTATGATTTAAAATGTTTAAATATATATATTCAAATTATTCAACATAAAATTTAGTTCAAAATTTTAAAATAAGTTATCATAAATTCTCTTAAAAATAATGGGAACTTACGATATAGAGAATAATTTTAGCTAAATATAAATATACAAAGTTTAGTTGTTTTAGTGTCAAACTTCAACAAGAGCACCGTGGAGGGGAATAACGGATGGTTTAATGACCTCCGTGACATTGTTTAAATGTTGTCATATAAAAGTTTCGTAATTAACTGTGGTTCAGATTTCACGTGCAGTCTAACGTAATATAACCTAAGAAATAGATTGACAATTTTACAAATAAAGAATTTATTTAAAAAATATATTTATACTTATTTTTAAATAAAAACTGGCAACTTAAACGGGAATCATCTCGAGGCGTAGAAAATATGAAATGTCAAATTTAAAATTAGACTTAAACATTCTATTTTTTTATTATTGCCAAGGTAACAGCTTGAGGCATGAGAGAAAGTAAACAGTACTGTAACAAAGGTTAATTGAATAGTTTACACAGTTGTATAATTTAGTTACATTCATTATACACGGTTACACGCATATTGTTAATATATTAGTATAAATAATTATGTACTCTTATATTATAAGGACACACATTCTGGTATAATAATTCTAGAAGTATCTTCGGCAATGGTCGCAACTTTGACTTCCACACGGGGCACCTAAATATCAGCCTATATAAATATTTGCCTATAGTATGGGAATGCCGTCTTCCTCGTACCTCGGATAGCACGTAAAACCGTAGATACCGGTTGATATATTAGATACCTGATATTATTTATGAATACTAGGAAAATATCCACCAATGTGAAGTAAAGTACAACCTTTTTATACATATATGGAGACTTTCCTCAAATTAACGCAGATATAAATATGATAATGGTTTAATAATTTTATTTATGTTTGCTGACAGTTACAAGTAAAGTAGAATTTTATTACACTCATTTAAATTAAGTGAGATGCTTTCACTTGTAACGTGTCAAGTTTTATTACTTTCCGTGCGAACATTATTGAGAAGGCGTCGCGACGCAGCGGTGAGTTTATTTAGAACTTTTCCAATTTCCACCGACGCGGATAGTTTTTGTATTCAAAGAATCTGTCAGGGGATATTTACATACTAATGTAACACAGGTGAAGATTTGTTCTGTACTTGAAGTGTTTGTATGTTGTTGGAAATATAAAATAAATTGTTATTAAGAGTTCTAGGAAAATATTTTTTCATAACACTCTTCGAACTAATAAAATCACATTAGGTATATCGAAAAAAATGTCTGTGTGTGTGTGTTCTTATGTACGTACGTAAGAAGTTATACTTCATTGGCTAGATAACTTCACGTTCCAAACTTCTTCTTCGTTGCATAAATGCATAACTTCAGGGTGTCGGTTTTTTCATGACGGTTTGCGCGCGCATCGTAAAAATTTACTTTGATAATTTTTCCCTAACGCGCCAAAAGAAGCATAACTCCAAAAATTTATATGTTAGCATACGAACTTTTCAACCTGCAGGAACAAAAAAATGCAAACGAAATTAAAACCTTATTTGAATTGTTGGAGTACGTTGGAGTACACAGGGCACTGGCCCCAACAGAATTGTTAAAATTAATATCTATAATAATTTACTATCATGTGAAGAAATCTACTACATATGTGTTTATGTTACATTGTAAAATAATAAATTCTTATTAAAATGATTCAGGAAAAACTTAAGAAAAAAAAAAACAGGAAAAGATTGAGGAAAATATGTTTTTGTACATCTTATCTGCTCCTATTTGCTCTTTTCGATGTGCTCGACTGCTCGTTCAATTTTTTTAAATCACGCAATGGATTTTAATACGCGCGTGTTTTCAATTCTTAAGATGTATATATTTTTTTTTATTTCCTTTAAATAAAATGTAAATAATGTTTAGTAATTGTCTGTGTGGCTACGGCAAAGAATATAGCCCCCCCCCCCCTCTTCCCGTGGGTGTCGTAAGAGGCGACTAAGGGATAATATAGTTCCACTACCACCTTGGAACTTAAAAAGCCGACCGATGGCGGGATAACAATCTAACTGCTGGCTTTGAAATACACAGGCCGAAGGACGGGCAGCAGCGTCTTCGTTGCGAGAAAGCCAGCCCTACGGTCACCAACCCGCCTGCCCAGCGTGGTGACTATGGGCAAAACACATGAGTTCACGCCATTATTGGCGCGAACTTGTGGAGGCCTATGTCCAGCAGTGGACTGCGGTAAGCTGAAATGATGATGATGATGAATTAAGTAATAAAAAAAACTTCACTTGAGTACCGGTATACCTACTTATAATGAAATCGTATCACGTATATTTCTGTACGTTAAAAATAATAAAAAAGTGTCTGTGTGCATTTCACACACCCCAGAAGTGAAACTTCTGAAAAGTAAGTAGCCTACGAGAGATTTTTCACTGATAATATAAAATACTGTGTAATGTATTCTATCTCATTCTCACCTATACATTTATGTGGTTTTTCGTTATTGTGACACATTTTCGTTTCATCGAGCTACAAATCACAACGATTCTAAAGAAAATTCACTTCAAATAAAAAAGTCTGTCTCAGTTACAGCACACAACTGGAGTTTACTCCTTATGAAATCGTTCTTATCGTTCTCTCGTGACAGTGATATATAAAACTATATAATGTTCTATTAAATTAATCAAATTGTAATTAATTAAAACATTAAAACTCTAAAATCAAAACATAAATTGACGCATGCTATCCATATTAGTACAGTAAACGCTGGTATACTATCATATTACTTGCATAAACAGTTCAAAGCGCTGTAAAGCACTGTCAGCGTTCTGTAAAAGCATATTTTTTTATACCGCGTGCCTTCTATCGTCGTTAAAAAAAGTTTGGAAGTCGACGTAAAGAGCGGTTGGCCCTGTGTTTACCTTAAATTACCTTATGTGTCGCATAAGATTGATGATTAAATATTAATATTACTCGAATTTGACAATTTACGTTTAATTTATACAGTTGTATCAAGGTAAATAACTGAAAGGTAAATATTAGCTTTGCTTTAAATTATTTATATTGTTCAGAAATTTTATTTATTTTACTAATTTTTATCAAAAATTCATAGCACGTGTTTAGTGCTAGCTAGAGTACCTATATTTGGAGAGATTTCTTGCTAGTGTTTAAAAGCGTACTGGCTTGTTTGGTTGTTTTTTTACTGCGCTGAACTCAGTGACCTACTGATTCGATTTAAAATGTTTTTTTGTCATCTGACACTTGTCTGTTTACTGAGAAATGAAAAAAAAATGTGATATTAGGAGGCACAATCATATTCGAATATCACTATATTTTTGTTTCCTTGTTTATAAAAGATAGATTTTTCGTTATATTCATTTCAATTATTTTTACGTGATTACTGGAACTGGGGGAACAACTCGCCGATGCCTTTATCCTTAAAAAAGAATCTTTACATAGAATCATACTAAAAATATTTTCTCGGTCGAAGTGAAATTATCATAAGATAATTATTTACGATTTCGAGAAACACGATAATTTAATTTTATACCAACGTAGTGTACCTACGGTCTACGTTTTAATCTACCAAGTTACTCTAAAGTTAAAATGTCTCGTAATACATTTAAATTTCATACTAAACATTTATATGCTAGCATGGTTTCGAAAAAACATATATATGTTGATTAACATTTGAGAGAGGGATCAGCAGTGAAAATCTTGATCAAAATCTGGAGCCGCCCGACTGGCGAGATATCTCAATCTTGTAGAAGATCACGGCCAAGTAAACTTAAGTAATATTGTGTTCCTGTGGTGAGTACTTGAGTAGGATAGCCAGAGTGATACGTTGTGGTTGTGTTGACAGCGGGGTTAGGACCAGCGACGCGCGTGTGAATCACTTGGTGTTGTTTGTTCACAGACTACGGCAATCGCTTACCATCAAAAGGAATATACGATTAACCATGCAATTGTTTGCTGCCCAAGTCGCTTAAATGTGTTGACACAGCTACAGCGGTTTGAATTTAAATTACTTTACTATAGTAGCGGAGTAACTATTTACTAATCTGTAATAGTGGTGCGTGTGCCGTGTCGGCGCCTACACAGCATCAGCAGCGCGGCGGTTTGCGAGTTCGATTCCCAGTCGGGATAAATATTTGTACTTACTTTATTTTCGGTTTGGATGTCTGTCCTTGTGGACTGTCCTGTCGGTCCCGGTTGTTATCATAAATACCTGATAGCGATCGCTACTCGTAGTAGGGTATACATATATCCGTCAACCCGCAGTGGAGCAGCGTAGTGGATTAAGCTCCGATCCTTCTGACCTTCTCCTACATGATAAAAGAGGGCTATGCCCAGCAGTGGTATGTTACAAGCTGAATCGTAATCGAAACGTGGTCCTTAGTGTATATTTAAGTGTATCTATATACTGTAATTACATCCACGGGTGTCGAGAGGGCAGATTTCAGTCAATGCACTTTTATTTTGTTATTGCACATACATTATATACCGTACGCATGTTGATACTCTTCCATATAAACAAGACTGTTATTTCTTACATCATAGAGTTCAAAATAGCGTAATAAACTCTAAACGCTTATCGCCGCATGTCGTTTTATTAGTGTAAATAATCTATTGATTGTAGTCAAAAGGTCGATTCGATAGTTTTATGAAGTAATGTGTATATTTATGTTATTATAACATGTATCTGATTAACAAATGTTGTGAAATATCACCTTTGGATATTGAAAACCTTCTACTCGTATTATATAGATAATACGTGAAGCAAAAACTTTGTACCCCTTTTTATGAAAATTGCGCGGACGGAGAAGTATGAAATTTGGCACACTTATAGAGTTATAGTTTATATAGAGAAGGAGTACAGATTATAGAATGCTAATATTTTCTTACAATTTTTTTTTTTTTATGTAACTAGGTTGGCAAACAAGCGTACGGCTTACCTGATGGTAAGACCGTAGCCTATAGACGCCTGCAACACCAGAAGCATCGCAAGCGCGTTGCCGACCCTATCCCCAATCCCCCCCAGGAGCTCTGGTCACCTTACTCACCAATAGGAACACAATACTGCTTGAAAACAGTATTATTTAGCTGTGGTCTTCTGTAAGGTCGAGGTACTACCCCAGTCGGGCTGCTCCAATTTTGAGCAGGAAATTTCCTGCTGTGCCCTACCTTAGTTACAACACACAACAACAATGCAATGCAATGCAATGCAATGGACAATTATGCATAAAAATACATTAAACCAATTAAGAAACATTACACACACTACCATGTATTTGACACACACGCATATAATATACTCTTTTGTTTATTATTATAGAAGTATAGTCTTTGACAACAGAACCCTAATAGTTCAAAAAACTTATAATTTAAATTAATAATGGTCGAATTTCGACCTCTGGGCGATAACTAGTACCTAAGTATGAATATTCAGGCTAAAATCTAGTGAATAATTGAAAGATTTTAATGAAGTTATAAGTTTTATTTTTGAAGCACTTGGTTCTATTCTAAAATCTAAAAATTATTGCGATAGGTACATACAATGTGTTGGTGTGTCAAAGTGTACTAATGCAACAGCGGGATTTTTACGATATATCTTTACTAATATTGTATTTGTGTTTGCTTGAAAATTAAAAAAAAAAACTGACAACAACCAACAACAACAACAACCATAGATTGAAGAAAGAAGTACAACGTATATAGATAGACGAAAAATATTCAAGTAAACACGCGTTATCAAAGATTAAAAAAGCAAGCATCAGATCTCGATCAAATTAAAAGGACCACACAAGCATCAACTTTCGATTAAAACTAGAATTATCTAATCGGTACACCCAGTAATAAGTTATGCTGTATTATACAACGTAGGTCGACGAAAAAATAGTCAAGTATTTACTTGATATAATACGCATTATTAGTTAGAACTCGAAAAGTACCCACTAGTTGTATCTCAATTAAAAAATGGGACCACATGATACGAATCACCTTTCGATTTAAAAAAAAAATCGATTTAGAAATGCAATCGAATTGAGAACCTCCACCTTTTTTGGAAGTCGGTTAATAAAACCGACATTGTTTGTTGGCTTGTTTGTTTGTTGTTGCTAATCTTATTGGATATCCCATTCACTTAGGAAAGGCTATAGGCTATTAAAATTTTTAGTACATTGTGTTGTTGAAACCGCGAGGCACATGTAGTGGCTGAATAAAATGAAACTATCGCATTATTTAGACGTGTGAGATTTTGGTTTCAACCTTGTCATACATTCTAAATTCTAATATCTGATATTCTGAACCCACGTGGGAGGAGATAAATGCCTTGAATTTGTAAATATAACTATATTGTTTGTCATAGATCTAAAATGTCGCAACAGTACATATACCTAAATATAATGATTAGGCCCTTTTAAATTTTTCAAGTAAAACTTCTTTACGCACGCTTAACTTGGGGAGTAAGCTGGTGAATGCGTGACGAGTGCGTTACGAAAATTGTGATAAGGCGAGGTGAACTGAAGATGAGAGGGAGATATAAGTTAGTGAAGATAGAAAGAGATAGAGAGAGAGTTACGGTTCTGTAAGTTTTACTTTAGTCGTGTTGTCTAAACTCTAAAGCACACTAATGTTTAAATAAATTATATTCAGGTGTTCTTAATTGTGCGTGCCGTTGAAACCTCAAGCATTAATTAGGTTTATCCAACAAATGATTATACATATTAATGACTGTATGTAATTTTTTTTTATTTTTTTTCATGTTATTAAACAAGTACAAACACATTCAGTTGTCTAAACTAAAAAAACTTAACTCTGACTTAAAAAAAAAAGTATCAGTCAGGTGACAGTTTCTTTTTGAAGATTTTCTTTTAGAGATTTTCTTTTAGAATTTTTACGGTCTAAAATTTAGACCGTAAAAATGATACAGTGACTCAAAGAAAGCAGTAAAAAAAAACTGTTAACCAATCTCTGGTAATATTACGATAAAGTTTAAATTACATTTTCGAGTTTGATTACAAATAAACGTTACCTACAGATAGTGAAAAATATGTTTTTAGTATTTTGTTAGTTCATAAAAGATTGAAGCCTTGTTCTGTTATTTTTTGAAAGTTGGATTTTAAATTAAAAAAAGTTTATAACACCTTTGATCTAAATGAATAAATATACAAAGTTTTAGAGTTTTTGGAAATTTGATCACGAAATCTATTTTTCTAAGAATTAATATTATATTTAAGCTTCTGATTAGAAGCAAATCTATACTAATATAATAAAGCTGAAGAGTTTGTTTGTTTGATTGTTTGATTGTTTGTTTGTTTGTTTGAACGCGCTAATCTCAGGATCTACTGGTCCGATTTGAAAAATTCTTTCAGTGTTAGATAGCCCATTTATCGAGGAAGGCTATAGGCTATATATCATCACGCTAAGACTAATAGGAGCGGAGTCCACGCCGACGAAGTCGCGCGCAGAAGCTAGTAATTAAATATAAGTCTTCGTACAGAATTGGCAAGTTGAAGTGGCAGTGGGCTGGTCACCTGTGTCGCAGGACCGATGACCGTTGGAGCAGACGTGTTCTGGAGTGGGAACTGCACCTTGGCAAACGCAGTGGGACGTCCTCCGGCCCGCTGGCCCGGCGCGTGCGATCTACGTAAGATTGCCGGTGTAGGCTGGATTGCGAAAAACCGGGATGTCTAGCTCGAACTTGGGGAGACCTACGTCCAGCTGTGGACTGCGATAGGCTGAAGTGAAGTGAAGCTTTCGTAGATGTTTGCAATTCGATTTGTAATGATTGATGAATTTATGTATGAACATATCAACAACAACTGACACACACACAGCAAGAAATTTCCTTCTCAAAATATGGAGCAGCCCGACTAGGGTAGTACCTCGACCTTACAGAAGATCGCAGCTAAATAATACTGTTTTCAAGTAGGGTTGTCTGGAAGAAATGGCTAAATAGCCATAAGACCGCCCACTGTACTTCACAGTCTGTAAATATCTTTAAATGTGTTTAATGTTAAAATGTAGTTGTGGTGTACAATAAAGTATAAATAAATAAATAGTGTTCCTGTTGGTGAGTAAGGTGACCAAAGGAATTGGGGGTAGGATCGGCAAAGCGCTTGAAATGCTTCTGGTGGTGCAGGCGTCTATAAGCTACGGTAATCGCTTACCAACAGGCGAGCAGTATGCTTGTTTGCCGACATAGTTGCATAAACAAAAAACATTTCTGTAATTTTAAAAGTGTTTGCGTATGAATTTCAATACGTCTTTTATTTTCTTCTCGTAGGGAAGAAAGTGACTGCATTATATATGTTTTATTATGGCTTAGGTATATGGAATGTATATATAGTCTTGTAGCAAAAAAAAAATGTAAAGTTTTTGGTCACTCGAGTGAAAATATTTTATGCCAGGTGCTTATGTTAATTTTTATAATGTTAAATTATAATTTATTTTTCTTACAATACTGAAACGCAATATGATTTGTAATCTCTAACTCAGTATTAAAATTTTTTTAACCGATAATAAAATTTCTGTGCGAGCATAACCGCATCCAAGAGCTTGTTCTAAATATGTTATATTCAGTTATGGTAAATCGTCCTACTTTTGCGGTTATTTTGAAAGCGAACATTGAACCTGAACTATAAAAAAAATCGTTTATTTATATATGTATTGGTTGTCAGATGTTGAATAATACATAGGATTACTGTTATATCGGGGATACGGCGGAAACAATATGTCAATATCTAGAATTATATTAAAGGAAAATGAAATCAGTTTATTTGAACGTACAATGATAATTATGAAATTAAAAACCATATCGTAACATTAGTATTTAAGTTTTGAAATGTTACTAACACTTGTATTGACGTAAATATAAATTAAATATTTATTATTTTCTTCCCTTTAAATTTCGACTAGGCGGGTAGTCGATGATATGGGCCAAAACCAAATGTATAATTATTATTATTATATGTCACCAGACCGCACTGAGCACCTTCGTTGGAAGTCGGTTAAAAATATATATTTAATAGATATATTACTTAAAAGATATATCTAGTCTAGGAAAATTTTACATTCATTTGGCAACTACGAGTAAAAGCGGTTTTGTCACGATAACCAAATAACGCAAACTTTAAAGATAATAATTTAACAATTTTTTTCAGCTTAGGATTTAGAAGGAAAAATATCGCAGTTGTAGTGTAACTTCCCAAAGTGATCTATTATCGACTTACTATCACACCACTCATACCACTGCTGGGCATAGGCCTTTTTTTCCGACAAACAAACAAGCAACAAAATGCAAACACAGCATAATATTCTCGTAGCACAAACGTCAAACGTCTAGGTCACGCCAAACATCAGTTTATTGTAGCTATTAATAAATAGGTATACTGCAATATAAAATCGTTGATTAAAAGCGTAAATTTCAATTTGAAGTACCTAAGGCTTGTGTAATGGCATTTAATCAGTAAAATCATATAGTATTGGTAAAGACTCAATTTAGTATTGAGAACTTGTAGCTAATTAATACGAAATAGTATCAGTAAAGTAGTCAGCTAGCAGGTATCATTTAGTTAATAAACGTGTCGGAATATAAAAAAATATTGTGTCGAATATATGAATAAATATGTATGACTGTATTGATATCAAATAGCCGAGACGTGGACACTGACGAAGAGACTGGTCTACAAGTTTATAGTCGCTCAACGTGCAATGGAACGGGTTATGCTTGGGGTTTCTCTCAAGGATAGAATTAGAAATGAGGCTATCCGCGAGGGAACGAAAGTAACCGACCTAGCCCACAGAATTAGCAAGTTGAAGTGGCAGTGGGCTGGTCACATGTGTCGCAAGACCGATGGCCGCTGGAGCAGACGTGTCCTGGAGTGGAGACCGCGTCTTGGCAAACGCATTGTGGGACGTCCTCCGGCCCGTTGGACCGACGATCTACGTAAGATTGCCGGCGTAGGCTGGATGAGGACTGCGGAAAACCGTAATGTCTGGCGCGAACTTGGGGAGGCCTATGTCCAGCAGTGGACTGCGATAGGCTGATGTGTGTGTGTGATATCAAAAGTTTACTTATACAAAGACCTACTTTTAATTAGGAAAATATGTATTTCAGAAAAGACGCTTATATTTGTTTAAATGATGGTAACCGCGAACAAAGGCTAGTGAATCTAGAGGAGAATCTAGAAAGGTAAATCTAGTGAATTTAAAATGTTTAGGCTTTGCTTGAAATAGAAATAATTGTGTTTGCTTGCAAACGAAAAAAAAACCGACTTCAATTACAAGTAATACAACGTAAGTAGACGAAAAAAATCAACAAAAGCACTAGTCGACACTACGATTTTCGAGGGTTTTCCTCGATTTCTCTGGGATGCCATCATCAGATCCTGGTTTCCTTATCATGGTACCACCCCTGGAATATCTCCTTTCCAACAAAAAATAATTATCAAAATCGTTTCATAAACGACGAAGTTATCGCCGAACACACATTAAAAATATATATATATACGGTCGAATTGAGTAACCTCCTCCTTTTTTGAAGTCGGCTAAAAAAGCCGTGTCGATTTAAGGCGACTAGAAGAGCTAAAACGATGTTTTATAACGCCTAAAAGTATATGATCCACTGCAGTGAAAAATAACAGAAAAATATATGATATTCTGCAGGATATATGCTAGATAGATAGTGTGTTGAAAACATGATTCTTTAAATTTGATACGATAGAAAAAAATCACAAAGATACCTCTAAAAATATCTTTTAACGGGTAAAAACCATGTTAATATAGAGGCTATAATTCTGATATTTTGTCAAATTATTCTTTAAGCAACATACTATCGTGATAGTGTTTTAATTATTTTGTTTCATCAATAGATTTTTATAAATACACGTTTCCTTATTTTTGAGCATAAATAATCATAATACGTGCGCATGGGTGCGTAATGCCCGTGTACAGACAGTCTCGGCCAAGGCCTGATGCTAAACGGACGTGTTGCTCGTTTTTTCCGCATTATTCGCAAAAGATTATTTACTGTTTTTAATTATTTTCAATATGGGAAATAAAGCGAAACCCGTCACGAAAAGTAAAAAACGTTCATATAAAACAAATGCCCAAAATATGAACGATATTAAAAGGTAAGAATATTTTATTATTACTAAATATTGATTGTCATAACAATGATAACAATGAATTTTGGCGTTTTAGATGTTTGACGGACGGATGTCACTTCGAATACGTTCAGTTTTTTTTGATCGGAAAAAGTAATAGGTAGGGATCCCTAGTACATTTTTTTCACCTGATTAGTATCAAGCTAATTTTCCGGGAGTAGCTTCATTTTGATGAGACGAACAAAAAAATCCTCTTCGAAGACTCTCAATTGTAGTAGCTAACAGAGATAGCAGGAGATAGAGCAGCAGTGAGCCTATGCTTACGGGATAACGGGATAACGTACCACGCAATTTGTAGGATAATAGTACTATTAAATTATGTAGATATTAACTAACTAAAAGAAATAAAAATCAGAAACAAAAAGGTCACCGTTGGATTCCTCGTTAAAAGTTACCTAGGTTTGACCTTTGTTTCACGAGTAACCTGTGCGGTTTTCCGAATTTTTCGGGGTTTCCATATTTTTTACTCACCCGGTATATTAATACACTAAGGTTAAGATGTTTGCCTCCCTTTTTAGAAAAAAAAACTCACGATTACACTTCAGTCTGTAATATCCTACTGCTGGGCATAGGCCTCTTATAGTAGAGGAGACGTGGAACATCGACCTTTACCGATCTGATCTCTCGATGAGGCACATTTTTTATCAAATATAATTTATAACAATATGCCTATGATAACTTGCCTATCGAAAAGTGGTCAATGCTATTTTTTTTTTTTGCAGGCAAGCCTATATGATTGGTTTTGTAATTACAATATCTTACAGGTAGATGTAGTATCGAATATAGGTAGGTATATATTGACCTACCTGTTCACATCTACTTGCCAGGTAGCCATGACCAAAAATAAGTAGACAAGCCTACCTAGACATATTATGTGTGTTAAAAACTATCAATTGAGATAAAACACATTCGGTTATCATATGAGTGAAGGTGATGAAAAAAAAATTAATTAAAATTAATTAAATTAAAAGACCACTTATGACCACTTTTCGATAGGCAAGTTATCATAGGCATATTTGTTCATAAATTATATTTGATAAAAAAATGTCTCATCGAGTTGTCAGATCGGTGAAGGTCGCTCTTCCACGTTTCTTAGACCATTACCCCATTTAAGAGAAGGATCAAAGCTTAATCCACCACGCTGCTCCAATCCGGGTTGGCGGATATGTTCCCTACTATGAGTAACGATCGCTACCAGGCGTACATGATTACAAACGGGAGCGACTGCTCAACGTGCTCTCCGAGGCACGTTGGGGAGACCCACAAGGACTGCACAAACACCCAGACCATGGCAAACATCTGTATGATGATCTAGCTAGGATTAATTTTTAGAAAATTTCGTTTTACCCGTGTTTTCAGATAATGAAAAAATACAACATTATTAGAATAGGAAAGTAAATTTTGCCATAATCTATTACGTTATCGTATATCAAACTATAATATGACCCCGGTTCAAATCCACATGTCACCAGATCGATTTTCTTTTTCCCTTTTTTTTCTAATTGCACTCTTGTAATTGTTTTTTTATCTGAATAACCAGTTCATTTCTTTTTATTATTATGTCGGTAAGATCGAAAAATTATTATTGATATTCCATAAGTATGTAATTGGGATGTAAATAAAATTTCCAATAAACACGATATAAACCGAGCTAAGCTTGTTCATCCATAGGTAATACTAACTCCCGTTTATGACTAAGTAAGTCACAAACGGGAAATTCCCACAAGTATAGACGTTGCTAGTCGCTACAAAATAAAAGGGATTTACCGACTTCGCCACAAAATAAGTAAAGAGAAATTCCGTGATCCTTTCAATCGGTCCGAATGTATAGTTCCGATAAAAATGATATAAAATGGTTCAAATATTTTCAAAATATTGTTATTATTTATTGTTAAATTTTGCCGCCCCTTAAAAAGTGCCGCCCGGGGCGCCCGGGGCGCCCCCCCTCCTACGCTACGCCACTGGTGGTACGTAATCCCGGTCTTACGGTCACTGCTGCTCTATCCCCTGCTAACTCTATTACCAACCACAATCGAGAGTTTTCGTAGAGGAAATTTTTGTTCGTCTCATCAAAATAAAGCTACTCTCGGAAAATTAGCTTGATAGTAATCAAGTGAAAAAAATGTACTAGGGAGCCCGGACTATAATAATTGCGGTCGAAAAAACTAAATGTATGCGAACTGACAGCCGTCCGTCAAACTCCAAAATTCTTTCGCGCCATCTATTAGCATGGTCGGGCATAATCTCGCTAAACGGCTGTCGAGTTAATTTTTATAAGCGCCATAGTTAAATGGCGTTCACGTCGATATTGTAAATGTGTGCGTGCGTTCTTGAAGGTTACTTAGCTCTTCTATGCGCCTTAATATTAGGTCATATATTTTAGGCGTAGTCTTAAAAAGTATGTTAATTTTCGTCCGAGTGGTAATTACCGCTACGATGAAAATCATTAATTATCAGCAGGAAAAACTTTTCTAATGGCGTGGATTTAGACTAGATTTTCCATAAACGATTGCAGATATCAGATAACGATCTCGAGTTTAGTGTCTTCGTCTCGAAGCGATTAATCAAAACCAAAATAAGACACCGAACGTTCGAGAAAAATTCAGGAAGGAGATCGAATAAGTAATCATGCATCAATTCTGAAAACGAATCATGTTTTCTTAACTAGTGATTATTTTAAATTTTCGTATCAAGCTTTGACTTTATGAGTACGCAGTGTTGCAATCGTTGCATGATTGTATTTGGAACGACCGTTAGACTAAATGTATATTAAACGCCTTCGCCAAAGGCAGTAAACCTGACGTCAGCGACATTTCCACTCGAGTTCCTATATCGCAATACATGTCCATTCCTTTAAATGTCATATAAATTGTTTTTTAATCGTTTTCGACTTAGTAAATTGTGCATATTTTATTAGTATTTTGCATAGACGACGCATCGGCGCAGCGGTTATAGGACATAGGTACCATTAACAGTAGGCTTGCTCAAAATATGGAGTAGCCCGACTGGGGTAGGTAGTACTTCGATCTTACAGAAGATCACAGCTAAATAATACTGTTTTCAAGCAGTGTTGTGTTCATGTTAACGAGTAAGGTGACTAGCGTTCCTGGGGAATCAAGGATAGGGTTGTTGTATAATTTAAAAAAAGCGCTGGCTGTTGCGATGGCTGCCGCGGGTTCGATCCTCGCTCACAGCAAACACTTGTATATACAGATGTTTGCCGTGGTCTGGGCGTTTGTGCTTGTGTTTCCGGCCCCCCGACACAGGAGACATTCCTACTGGGGGTTGTTGCGTGTGAGGCGTTTATTGAAGTGAAACTTGTTCAAGCGCATGAAGGGTAAAATTTGAGCGACTTATGTGGCAGCGTCATGACGATCAGTACTTGGATGGGTGACCGCCTGGGAACACCGTGTGATGTTGGGTTTGTTTTTTCAATTAGTATTTTCGTATTTTAAATTAGTTTTTTTGAATTAGTTCGCCAAAGAAGTTTCACTTCTGACATGTGCACTTTGTACGCTCGCAATTTTTTATTTATTTATTTGTTATTGTAACGAGACAGTAGGCAGCATTGGCGTACCCCGAATATTGTAAAGGTAGGGCAAAAACAAATAAGTGTAAAACTCGATAAGTAGAAGAATTCTGTTTATTTATTGCAACTTTTCATTTACATTACTATCTTTATCTTAAATCTAAAATATCAGTTATTAGTTTCGATTTAGGGCGGGGCTGTACGCCCATAGTATCGACACAGATAGCCGCCGGGTCTACTCCGAACTGACATAATTTTTACTACTCACCTTTAAAATTCACGCTGTGCTCGGCGGTGAAGAAGATTGTGAGGGGTAGAGGTAGTAGGCCATCTACTTGCACTCGTCTCCTGTATATGTAGGAGAATAGTTCTTTTCCAAGCAGAAAATTTGATACAAAAAAAAAAACGATGGAGCAGTGTTGTGGATTAAGCTCCGACCCTATATCACAGATTAGCCTATATGGAGAAAGATGACTATAAAAATAAGTTTTTGATGCATTATTCTTTTTTACCGTCGAATATTACTATATGTACGACATATTTCTATTTGCCTATATAAGTCGTTTAAATATAGCTTATCAATTGAGGAAAAACAGGTCATATTGGCCTATTCTATACCTCCCGCTTTCAAAGTCTATTTGTATCGTCACCCGTCAAAGTGTTATCCACAATTGCTCAAATAGACCTTAAATATATCTGAATTATAGTTAAGATGTACATTATTTGCGTTTTGATTTTAATATCATATAACATGAAACCATAAATCAAATAGAATCTAATCGTTAATTTTACTCCACTAAAAGATATAATCAATACGAAATTTCGTGTACAGCTTGAAAATTACATGTGTAACAGTATAGACCAGTGCTTTTAGCTTTTGAAAACAAAGAAATTTATAGTAGAATGAAACACATTGCAAAAGAAAGAGAATAAATACAACGAAAATTATTTTCAAGGTGTTTCATTCTTCTATAAACTTAGACTTTTTACAATTTTTAAACGCTAAAAGCACCGGTCTAGTACTATCACTTTTCTAACAGTTTTTTTTTTTTTTTATAGAGACCTTAAGATAACCTGTGTTTCTAGAGAATTTCCACAACATGTTATCTACGTAAATAGCAGTTGAGCAGTAGTAGACTACGCTTAATTTTCAACTGACTAAAAGAAGTCGTTATTCTGAAACATTTATTACCTGTTCCATCTTCCGCTCATAAAATTCTCTGACAGCCTCTTAGTAGCCAGTGTTCCAAATTAACAACAAATTTTGTTTTCTCATGTTGTGGATAAACATATCGAACAGATAAAGTAGAGCTTTATTATGAAACAAATTAAACTATATAATATATTAAGTCATACAACTATCTGAAACTTTACCAGGAACCATTCGCTATTAATTCCTGTCATAATAAACTACATTTCCGCTCCGTTTGCGTGTGGACTACACTATTTGGCTGTTAAGTTACCTTTTTTGGCATTAAAATAAAGTCCATGTTACTCAGTAATAACGTAATATTCTCCTTGTCAAAGAATTTTTAAAAACGGTGCAGTAGTTTTTAAAATTTATTTATCACAGACATTTAAAATTACAAATCTTTCCCTTTGTAGTACTAGTATAGACAATTACCTAAAAATATTATTATTTTTGTCTATAAAATAATACGTTTTCACTGAGGTAGGGCACAGTAGGAAATTTCCCGCTCAAAATATGGAGCAGCCCGACTGGAGTAGTACCTCGACCTTACAGAAGTTCACAGCTAAATAATGCTGTTTTCAAGCAGAATTGTGTGGTGGTGTTGGTGATTGAGGGAATAGGGGATGGGATTGGCAACGCTCTTGCGATGCTTCTGGTGTTGCAGACGTCTATAATCTACGGTAATCGCTTACCATCAGTTGAGCCGTATGCTTGTTTGTCGACCTAGTTACTTACCTATATATATATAAAAAAAGTTCACATATTTGTTCTAGTTTGGGCGTTTGTGTTTGTATTGCGTGTCGAACTCCCGACACAGACACAGTATTACTCGACTGGAGCCGGTGTGTGTGAGGCGTTTTAAAATGTTGATATAGGTTCTGTATTTATTATTAATTTGTTAGCACTGATTGCGGTTATAATTAATAGCATTTATGACGTTTAAGGAAAACCATTACCTTACTCTAACACGATAAAGTATGATTTTTTTATATTTTTATAATACATATTAATCATTTATTAGTCATTGTAATGATTAACTTTAATTGAAAGTACGACGCGTTGGCGCAACGGTCAGGGCACTGGTTTGAGGCTTTTTCGCTGGCGGTTGCGGGTTCGATCCAAGCACATGACAAGCATTTGTATTGGCCATGAGATGTTTTCCGTGGTCTGGGTGTTTGTGCAGTCCTTGTGGGTCTCCCCACCGTGCCTCGGAGAACACGTTAAGCCGTCGGTTCCGGTTGTTATGTACACCTGATAGCGATCGTTATTCTTAATAAATATATCCGCCAACCCACATTGGAGTAGCGTAGTGAATTAAGCTCTGATCCTTCTCCTGCATGGGGAGAGGCCTATGCCCAGCAGTGGCATGTTACAGGCTTAAAGGTAGAAGCAAACGAGCGACATTGGAAGTACAGGAATGTTTATAGCAATTTAAAAAAATCTAAATTACGTTTCTTTATTAAAATAGTAAAGTTTTACAAAACATGTTTATGTATATTTTTATTTTAAACAAGCTGACCCAGCGGACTTCGTACCGCCTAACAGTCGATTCTTTAATATATTTTTTTAATACTTATCCTTCCCGGAACCCCTCCACTAACACTTAAACTTTATGGTTTGGTATTAAAGTTCAAATTGACTTTTAAGTATTATTACGAATCTTTTGTAATGGGAATTAAGAAGTGTTTGTTTTTAGACTATTTCAGGCAATTTTTTAAAATTTTCTCTCCGTAGGAACCATCCTCGTACTTCAAGGATCAAGGAATAGTATAAAAAAAGAATTAGCGAAATCGGTTCAGCTGCTCTCGAGATTTGCGCTTAGCAACACATTCAGCGATTCATTTTTATATATATAGAGATGTTTTCTTGATACAGAATCAATTTACTATGGAATAAGCGATTCATACTCTCTATAGTAATTCCTCAACGATTATTCATCACAATAAGTACTAAATTATTTATATTTAGAATTTGTTTAAAACTTCAGTTCAGAAATAACAGATCATCAAATTAATATGTTATCTTTATCTATATAGTAACAGAAAAAAATATTTATCTGTAATAATTAAGCTAATGAACTGTTTTTGAGGTTACCTTAGCCATCTTTGAACAAAAAAAAAATGTTTTTAATCAGTCAGTAGTTAATGACGTACCTACTTTGATATTGGTAAACGCATGTGTGTGTAATTGATATTGAGTTTAATAGTATAAAAGTATCACATTATATAATGATAATATCAGAATAAATAGAATAATTTATAATAGGTACTATGACTAATTGTAAGATAATGTAAAGGGGTAAAGAAATGATACACAAAAATTTCCACTGTTTATCACTTTTTTATAATTTATTTTCACAACATTTTTTTATTTAGTTTTCTGTAAAATTTACAATAGCTTAAAACTCTTCACAAATATACAGGGTGGGGATGATAATACAACGATAACTTGGACAGCGTATATGTAATGACATTCCAAGCCCACATACAAAAAATCAATAAAATACATCCAGTAGTTTAGTCACAAATTATGATTTTTCATTTTTTAAAATTTCTACGTATGTATCAGACTAAAGACCTGACCTACCCTAAAACCGGCGGTTAACGACTCAAGGACAGCTATTATTATTTTTAAAATCATAGATTAAGAAATAATGGATATGGCATCGACTGCCACAAAAAGGCACAATTTTTAATCATTGCCATTTAGTGACAGTTCGCAGACCAAATAATATTATAATAACTAATGTTTAAAAAAAATAACTTATTCAGTATCGGCTACTGATCAGTTCTGCATATTTAAAAAAAAATTGATGGTTTGAGAAAATTTAAATCAAATAGTTTTTTATTCAATTTAATTTTAAATGCGTAACAATTTATTTTAATTTACTTTTCTAACTTACTATTTTTTATTCAATCAAAATAATGAAGTTTTGTAGGTACAAGCACATAGCACTTCCACGCGATTATGCCGCGTAGAAAGAAGGCCACGCGCGAAGGCGGCGCGATGACGCGTGTAACAGGTCAGTGATCCTGTAGTTACAAAAATGATGTTATAAAATTTTATTAAATTATATTGAATTAGTTTGTATGAAAAAATCTTTTTTTTTATTTTGATGTTAGGACTTATCTGATGGTTTTGAAATACTTCTTTATACTAGTACTAACGGTGTTTTCAATTATCGTTCTATTGTCATCCACACCTTGTATAGTAATCGTTAAACCAACAACGTGTTACGCGTCTCGTTCCGTTACACGAAACAGGCATCTTGGAAGAGAAAAATAATAACTATAAATGTAAATATAATTGATAAAAACTATAATAATAAGCTTAAACAACTTAAGGATTTATGTACTAGCGTCCCCTTAGAGAGTCCTTTTGCTGCGAGATCGCTTTTAACATATGAGCGAATATCGCAACATGGCGCCATCTACCGTATGTGTACGGTCAGCGACAGAAAATAGTATTTTTTCGAATTAAATTCTTTTTTTAATACATTTTTTTTTAATTTTCTATCGCTATTCGTCCAATAAATTTATTACAAGTCGAAATTCCATTTTCAAATCCAGAAGCATTATCATAATTATCTAACATTCGACTGGTAATAAATTAATTGACCGAAAAATAACGTGAAATGAACAATAAAATGCGATATTAAGTGTATATAATGGTATTGTTTCTAGATCTTTACGCAAATGCTTTCTGAGTAAACATATTTTTTTGTTCTACGCTATAAAAGAGTTTTTGTTCTGTAAACGTGACCGTATGTTTACGTAACAGTGACGTATCTTTGAACAACGGCTGACGTGCGTTAAGTGAATGTGGAATTAAATACACTATAATCTTGTTATTACTAGTTTTGTTAAATGTAGTTGTTACTTTACATCGTTCTGTATCGTTTTCCACTTTGAACTTGTTTATTCTAATTTGCGATTTTACTTTTCATTCTTATTTTAACATCTGACGGTAATATATGAACTTTTATTTGGGTTATAAATATTTTTTAAGGGGATTGTATATTTTTTTTGTATCGAAAGATATTTCAAATCTAAATCTAATCAGTCTGTGATAATTTGAATACATTTAAAAAATATATTGTTACTAGCTGTACCCGCGACTTCGTCCGCGTGGAATTTAACAAAAAAGTTAAAAAAAAAGTTCGATAAAATGATCTTTGACATTCTTTGATTTCCTTTAATAGCATGCGAGCGATGCGGGGCAGAGGGGATGGACTCGCCCGCGCCGTTATAGGCATCTCAAGGAAAGAACTCGCTCAACGCTGGCTCGCCGAGAATTAAATGTTTCGCTGCTACTTACTTCTAACGACGATATCTCAAAAACTATTTATCTGATTAATATAGTGTAAAGAGCAATTTTAATCTACATTAAATGCCTAAGCTAAATAACATATTCATTTGGATAAGGATTAATACTGAACTAAAGAAAATATCTTTAAAAATAACGTAATGTTTTTAATTAAAAATTTGAACATAAAAGTGGTTATTGTAAGTCAACCCTAAGAGATAGAGATATGCTATCGCGGACTTTTTTGTAGCATTTTTATAGATCTTGAATTCGCTAGTACATTATACAACTATATCTTTGCTAGTTTACGCAGCGTTCGCGTGGAAAGCTCCCCGTTGGCGAGATTTTTTGCGACCTCTTCAACATTTATCGCCGTATTTCTGCTAATTTACATTAAAACATAATAAATTATATACCTAAACCTTCCTCAAGAATCACTCTTTCTATTGTTGAAAACCGTATAAAAATCCGTTGCGTAGTTTTCGAGTTTATCGCGTTCAGACAGGAGGACAGACAGACAGACAGGAGGACAGAAAGACGCGGCCGGGGGACTTATTTTTATAATAAGTATAGATTTTACTTAATATCGCATTATTGTTACATTCACGCGATTTAAGACAACGCTAACAATTTAAGACGCTCGTGTGTTTGTTTTATCGTATTTCATATCTATTAGTACGTCTTTATATAAAACTAAATAATTTCGAAACCAATAAAATATTATGATTCTTATAAAATTTCAAACAATACGAACAAAACTTAGCTATATACCTAGCGTGTTGATAAATATTACTTTTTAACGACATAATGGGGCACAGATTATACATAACGCGGCCCTCAGAGCAACACACAAGCGTCGTCGGCCAATGAATAAGTAAACATTAAAAGATACATCAATGATTAAGTCTAGCTGAAAACTGTTGGTAACTATGGAGAAAAAAAAAAATTCTTAAACTATATTGCAATGTCTCTCGATTGATACAATGTTTTTGATGTTACCGGAAATAACAACATTAAAAAAACAAAAAAGAAAAACAAAAAAAAAACAAATGACAAGCATAGTTGAACCTCCGTATACAATCGGTATTTCATCAAAATAGCATTTCAATTAAGTTATACAAAAAACCGATAAGTTAGAAATAAATTCTTAGATTTATACATATTTTATTATTATTAAAATGTATGTAAGTACGACATTAAGACACACAAATAAAGGAAGCTTCATCGTTTATATAAGGAGGTAGTTTATAGTAAACGCCAATAAATGATCTATTTTTATAATCACAGATAATTTATTTAACTTCACAAGCACAAGAACTGATAATTAAATTATATCTAGGAGTTATTACTTGTGAAATTAAATATACATGATAGAATAAACACGTTTTTTTTTTCTAAAAAAATCCGTCGAAAAGATCACGATTCACAACTTAGGCGCCTGTCTCGATATTTATTGTAATAAACTTACAATACTTAATAATGGAATATACATTAATTTTCATGCTATATTTTATGTACTTCATTTATAGCTAAGTACAACTGTCGAAAATATACATGTCAAAAAACTTTGTGACTCTTTCTATCCATACTTTTAAATTGACAAACAAAATACATTTACGAACTGCGAGTGACTGACCTTTCAATTTGCGATTGTCGCAACGACTCCAAAAGACGCGACTGTCGTAGCGTGAACGACATCTACCGAAAAGTATGGAAAGAATTAGCTTATAGAATGATTATAGTGATATCTATACACAAAAACGACTTCGTAGGAAATCATTCGACATAATTCCGAAGGCTAATACAAAATGAGATCTCAAATGGTTCGATAGTGAGCAATTCTGAAATTCGTTCATAAAATCATTGTTCCGAAGTTAATATAATATATCTAACAAGCAGATTGTACTCGATTACTCTGGATAAATACAGCTTATAAGAAAAAATCTATTTTTATTAACATGCATTATATTTATAATATACTTAATACGCATTGGCAACTATATAAGACATGCACATGTTGGCCGGACGCTTTTCTCATTACATAACTGTATATAATTAAAATACAACAATATATCTCTATTGATTTTAACTATATAATAATGTTTATGTAATATTCATATAATGATCGACAACATTCTATTAAAATCTAAAACAATTAAATCACAATTTTTCATACAATCTACTGTTGTATTGAAACGTAATAAAAAAGATTCCTAAGTACTCTGTTAGCTAGACTTCACTACGTGTAAACTTTCCTAAAATATTTATATATGGTGTTTTAATATTAAGAGTTGCCTTTAATATTGTACACACCTTAGTTTTATTTTTTTGTATTTTTTTAAATATATTTTTATATCATTTACATTATCTTAGTTTGTTACTCGTACGCCAAGCCGTATACAATACTAGAGCAATCACGAAACAGTGTATACATACAACTTTCAGATTAATAAATACGATAGTAAAATAGTTAATATTTTTAGTTTTATCATACCGAGGAACGGAACCATCTGACCTATGTGACGACATTGTTCGAAGCGGTCCACGCGTACGTAACTCCGCATCTAATTATATAATACACTTTATTTTTTTAAAGGCCATTTTATAGGACCGGATTTTTTAAAATTTTTAATATATCGACAAATATCTTTTGCAATCTGTATATATATCTAATAACGTCTGCGCTCAAATTTGTCGTGATCCGTGTGTCTTTTATATCGCCGCGGTTCTGTTCGAGAGAGACATGCCACTACATTATGGAAACAATCTTTACATACGAAGCTTAAAAATAACTAACTAGTCTTTTTAAAGGCAGACCACCGACTCGGCTCTACATCCTGACGTCGCACACTGTCCCGTGGAAATAATTTTCGTACTGCTAACATATTAACGTATCAACACGCAAGGAGTACGACTAGAAATTACCTCACGACTCGACCCTACACGCTGTCAGTCCCTAGCCGAAGTGGATCTTGCGATTTTCGACCGCGGGCTAACCGAATCGCGAATTGACGAAAATTGATCAAAGTAGAGTGAGCAACATCGAATTGACGCAGAGCGCCTCGGTCGCACGGATCGAAAGTTTACGAAGCGCTTTCACATTATATACAATCGAACATATACAAACCTCTATATACATTTGGCACTAAATTCATATCGGAGCGCGCTGCTGCGGTCACGCCGGGCACAGCGCCGGCCGGCAGCAGTCGCAGCACGCGCACGCCGCGCACGCCGCGCACGCGGCGCAGGCGCACACGCACACGTAGTAGCCGTGCTGCTGCACGTGCAGCACGGGCTGCAGCTGCGGCAGGCCGTGCTGCACCGGCAGCAGCAGCGGCGTGCGCGCGCACAGCTCGCGGCACGCCAGCCCCTCGATGAGCGCCAGCGTTTGCCGTCGCTCGTGGCCCATCAGGCAAACCGTCGACTCACGCACCACGCCGTGCAGCAGCGTCAAGTACCTACAAACAAAACGGTTGGATTAGCTGACGTTCTCTGACTTAACCACGTAGAGGTCAAATCAAAAATATCTTTATTCAAATAGGCCCCAAGAGCACTTTCGAATCGTCATTAGTAGTTAGTAGGTCAAACAGCCAACTGACAAATATTGACTAACTTAACCTAACCTTTAACTAAAAATCTGGAGTAGCCCGACTGGAGACCTAACTAATATACTTTCAAGCAGTGTTATGTTCCTGTGGTAAGGTGACCAGAGCTCCTGGGTTGCGGTTAGGGTCGATCTTGCGATGTTTCTAGTGTTGCAGGCATCCATAGCCTAGCCTACGGTAACAGTTTACCATCATGTGGGTCGTACGCTTGTTTGCCGAGCTAGTTGTATAAAAGAAAAACGTGGCGTTTATATCAATTACCTGTGCTTTAGCGTCTCCTCCTCTCGACCGACAAAGTGGTTCCGTAAGTAAGCCTCGAGCTTGGCGCGCTGTTGCCCGAGCTCCGGAAAATCTATGAAGAATCTTGAGCACATGTAGCGTTCGAGGATTTTGATCTTATCCGGTCGGGCCGGCCTGTACCCTTTGGCCAGCAGGGAGCAGTACTTTAGTAGACCACCACCGCGTATTTCTTCAGGTTGCCGAGTGGCGATAAGTTTTTCCGATAAATGCAGGAGCGCTTCGCTGAAGTCTCCGTACACGGATTCACCGACGACGGTCGGGTAGAAGTTTTCCCCGATGGGCAGCTGGGCGCACTCGTGAAACGCGAGTAGCGAATCCAAGGCGATTTGGAATGAATCCACGGAGAATTCGAACTGTCGACGCATCGTGTCAACGAACTTTAATTCAACCGACTTGTGACCGCGCGAGTTGCCGAGTGATATTAGCGACCAGCGGTCACCGTCCGAGTTGACTCGGACCATTTTGGAAACATACGCTTCCTTCAACCCAGCCGGGGTGACGCGCCGGCGAGGGTTCGCAGCCGGAAGTAAAGTGGAAAGATGTCCGAGGACCGCGGCTTTAACGCGATCGCAGTGACGTGCAGTGGGCAACTCTGCGGTGAAAATAAGGTCGATGTCGGAGTAAGGTTGGGGACGATCGGCGAGCACGTAGCTGGCAGCCCCGCCATTAAGGCGCACGTCTCTCACTGCGACACCCGCACCGCCCTCGGTCTGAGCGGCTTCGAGGCGAGCCCTCACTCCCGCCACTAGCTCCCGCAGCCGAACGTGAAGGGTCGGGAAGTTGCCCCGACCGTGTATCGCGACCACTTCGTCCATGACGTCGTTAAGTCTTCGTACTTGTTCGTAACTCAGTACAGCGTGGCGCTCACCGCCGCCGCAGCTTTCTTCGGAAGAGGTGTAGCTCGACTCGCTCTGTAACAAACGAAATATGTCGTTTTAATATATGTAAACAATAGATATAAACAAGTATTAGATGAACTGCCCTTGCGAGAGCGAAGAGGAGTTGCGGGTGCGTTGCCGGCCTTTAGGGAAAAGGCATTTTCCCAAAGGCCGGCATCGCACCCGCATATCTTATGTTGCAATTGTCCATGGGCGACGGTAGCTACTAGATATTTAACATCAGATAGATTCGTCTACTCGTTTGCCGTCATTGTTAACAAAAAAAAAAAACAAAAAAAAAACTGCCATTATAATCAAAATAAAATAACTGGTGTGACAAACCATACTGACATATCGCCGCATTAAGAATGTTTTGTACGTCAGTGTTTCACTGTATAATGTATTCGGTTTCTTATCATAGATAAAATAATAGTTGTTGTTATGATTACCGGTATTAATAGTGTATGACGCTATTGATATACGAATAATACTGACAAACGTATGCCTCTATGAAACAACACAGTTCCATTTGTCATTCGATCAATAAGACTAAGTTACAATGTAGATTGTTAGCTTGGAGGAAAATTTCAACGCAATTTGTGCGTTATATAATCTGTCGATACCGATAGTACACATAATTATATTGTGTGTAGAACTATTATATTTTTAGTCGTGATGTAATTACTATTAGTCGGATTATCAAATAAAAATACTACGCATAAATCAAGTTCGGTCAATTTGAATAGAAAAATAATTTCGGGTGTGTTATTTACACTAGAAAACCAAGGACACCGCACATAAGATAGACAAAAATAATGGCTATAATTTGAGCGTAGATTAATTATTTTTATAAATTATAATTCAGTTCGTTCGATCAAGCAATAAGATAAAACCTTTAGATAATTACTAAGTAACTAATCAGGAGTGAGATAAAATCGACAATGTTATAATATCATTTGTTTTCCATTTTTATATCTGTTGTTGTAATTATATTGTACACAAAAGTATACATGCCCATATAAAAACACTAGCTTCTGCGCGCGACTTCGTCCCCGTGGAATAAAAGGAAAAAAAAACCCCGATTTTGAAACATTCTTAATTGGTGCTACGCTCCTATTGGTCTTAGCGATGATATATAGCCTATAGCCTTCCTCGATAAATTTTCTATCTAACACTGAAAGAATTTTTCAAATCGGACCAGTAGATCCAGAGATTAGCGCGTTCAAACAAACAAACAAACAAACAATCAAACAAACAAACAATCAAACAAACAAACTCTTCAGCTTTATTATATTAGTATAGATTTACTAGAACATGTCAATTTAATATTTACTAAAAATCTTTATTTACATATTTTTTCATATCAGTAGTTTGCACCTGATACTAAAAGACGTATTAGCAAATAGTAAAAGATGTGTGGCTACGGCAGTAAATAATATAGGAACCCCCTCTCTTCCCGTGGGTGTCATAAGAGGCGACTAAGGGATAATACAGTTCCACTACCACCTTGGAACTTATAAAGCCGACCTATGGCGGGATATCCATCCAACTGCTGGCTTTGAAATACACAGGCCGAAGACGGGTAGCAGCGTCTTCGGTGTGACAAAGTCAGCCCTGCAAGTTCACGCCATTTCTGGCGCGAAATTGTGGAGGCCTATGTCCAGCAGTGGACTGCGATAGGCTGAAGTGAGTGAGTGAGTGAAAAAGATCAGTGAAAAGTAATTAAAAATGAAGTGATATAAAATTGTTTTAACGTTCTGTCTCAACAGGATCTGTGACCAGTGCGAATCAAACGACCTTGCACGATAACTGAGTAATGCTTAATGAATTTATAACACGACCTTGTGGCTTGTAGATTTTTAATAAGAAAAATATACTTTATCTAATACCGCCGGTGGGCTAAGATCTAAGACTTCTGATCTACTGAGACCAAGAACTACTGAGACCTTTTTTAAATATAAAATTGAAAATTACAATTTCTAATGCATTTTTGAAACTAAAACACAATTACAAATAAATTTCTTTTTCATAAAATACAAATTTAGTTTGGGATCCTTTTTTGTCATAATGCGAATTAGTTACTTTATACAAAAACGAAATTAAAGAACGAAAATTAGAACGCCTATTTATTATCGAAGGCCATAAAAAAGCACGACAAGATTTAGTGACATAGTAAACAAAAACAAGTGTAAAAATGGGCGTGCCATTCGAAATGGCATTAAATGCTCGTTCAATGATTTAAAAATTATATCATGACCAAAGACAGACCTCGATGATTTACGATAAACAATTTCCTTAATCGTTTACAATCAGTCATATACTCGGAGGTCGACTACAAGATTTCGTACCTTGATTATGTAATTCAAGTTTAATAGATAAATGGGTTAATTTCTTTTGATATCGGAAACCATGACTATAAATAAAATAAAATAAAACGAGTGTTGCAGTCGTGTGGTCGAACGACTGAAATAAACTTTAGCTCCATCTAAACGGTATCTCCCTCTCAACTTCCATTCGCCTCGCCCGGTCACACTTTTCGTAACGCTCTCGTTACGCATTCACCAGCTTACTCCTTAAAGAAGTTGAGAGGGAGATAGATAAGTTAGTGAAGATAGAAAGAGAGAGTTACGTTTTGTAAATTAAGTTCAGTCATGTGGTATAAAGCACAGTCGTTTTTATTTAATTTTATGTTATAACGAATAATTTAATAATGCTAATGTTGCATGATGTTGTCCCCCAAAAGTTTAATGACCTCAGGTGATTGTTATGAACGTATGTTTTTGTTACTATGTCACTTTTACAAAAATAACTTGTAAACGAAAAAAAAAACATTTTCTTAATGTAACTAATTTTTTTTTACTTTTACGTAAACAGAACGTTAAAAAAGGTAATTAGTATATGAGATAATGGCGGCCATTAAAAAAGTTAAATTTTCCATTTTTTAAGTATATCTTTAGTATTGTAGTTGAACTGAGATAAGCGTATCTGCCTCTGTTAACAAAAAAATTTCGGAAAATATGGAGAAATGGATTTGAAACGTAAAACTACCCAAACACTGTTTTAACACATACTGGAATGCATGCAAAACGTTGGACCAAAATTCTGATGTAGTCGGAACCTAACACGAATAAATCGGGGAACACATCTAGTACTTACGTACGTATAGTATATACCTACATATATTATAAGAGTAGTTACGTAATATGTTAGTAAATATATTAATAGTATTAAGCCAGAAGGCAGAAGGCAGGTATAACCTATAATAGATAATATGTATTTGTTTGAGACTGTCGTTAATACAGGCGAAAAACGTAGTATCCTTGGGACGGTAGCATTGTCGGGCAAGTCGGTCAAGATCGCGAGACATCAGACAACGACGCGTCGCACGACGAACAAGAAATTAGTGAAAACGAAAATTACGGCGATTACGATGTTGTTTCTTTGCTCGATTATGCCACTGTTCAACCCCATAAAGACTGACGACAGTTAGAATAGCGTTGTCTTTGACATATAAATTAGGACTTAGATGGGTAAAACCGCGGGACACAGCTTGTATTTTTTTAATGTACTTTTTAATGTTACTAGATCGGCAAACAAGCGTACAGCTCACCTGATGGTAAGCAATTACCGTAGCGCAAGCGCGTTGTAGACGCCATCCCAAGCAGCTCTGGTCACCTTACTCACCAACAGGAATACAACACTGCTTGAAAACAATGCTATTTAGCTGTGGTCTTCTGTAAGGTCGAGGTACTACCCCAGTCGGGCTGCTCCATATCTTTAAACAGGAAATTTCCTGCTGTGCCCTACCTCAGTTAGTTTTTGTATTATAATATATTAGAAAACATTCTCACATTTAAACCGATGACAAATAACTATCGGTTTCGATGTTTGGTCCATTGAATAGTTACCAATTTGAACACGATTGTGGTCGGTTAGCATCAATTGTAGTACGTATTCGTTAATCAGTCAGACGCAGATGTTTAGTGTTATTTAGTTACACCATTTAGCGAATAGAATAGGAATTTTGTAAATTAATTTAAGTATGTCGACGGTGCCGTAGAATAACGTCACATGTGAATATAGTACGAAATCAATTTTATTTAATAATTTACTTCAGGAGTCGAAGATCTATCTATACATGCAAAAAAAATAATTTTACGACCAATAGTTTCTGAGATTCTGAGGCGAACAACGTCCCATGTGTTTGTGTCTCCGTATTAAAACGAACTAGATGCATATGTGACGGAGCTCGCGGCCGGGGGTAGCACGCGTTGGCCGCGCCAAAGTCACTTGTTACGTTGTTGAGTGGAAAACGAGCTTGTGCGCACGAGTTACCGCATTCGCCGATGATAAAGTTATTTTTCTTAAATAGTATTCATAATTAGTACTAAAACATGTCCAAATATAATAACAGATCTAATAAAATCCTTGATTTGGTGAAAAACAACTGTAAAACTTCGGAAGAAGAATTTGATAGTGGAAAGATATCTGGTTATAACAAGGAAATTTCGAATTATCCCGGTAAGTTAATCTTATTCCTTATTAATATGTAAAACAAAATTGCATTTTAACGATTGTTTTATATTCTATGGTGGTTTATTTTAATTTACATAACTAACGCCAAACTTCGCGTTTCATATTCATATGTGACGTTATTTAATGGAGATTAGCCTTTACATTGTTTCTTAAAAAATGCTCTTGCAAATTAAATCAAATTGTAAAAGACATCTTTGACTACTAATGGAAAACTTAATTTGTTGATATTAAAGTATGAGTTACAAGTAGTGATATGTCGTTTTACCACGGACATATTCTGACGTTTTTGAGTTATATGTGAAGATAGAACGTTCTTTTGCGGAATTCTTGATGATATATGTGAAGACAGAACGCTCTTTTGTGGAAATCCTGATGTAATATGTGAAGATAGAACGTTCTTTTGCGGAAAACTGATGTAATATGTAACATTGGTACGTTTTTTCTTCCAGAAAAAAACTGTAATTTGGTTTAAATTGCTTTTTTCTTAATTAAATTATCAATTTATTCGTATTCAAATAAAATTGTTTTCTTTTATTTTTGTAAGTAATTTTTATATTTTATATTATTTTTTTAGTTTCAAAGACACCTGTAAGCCCATCATCGTCACCATTACATCCGGGTTCAGAAAACATTGCTTTAGAACTAAAAGACGTATTAGTCAGTCAGTTCAGCCTATTGTAGTTCACTGCTGGACATACCCTCCCCAAGTTCGCGCCAGACATCCCGGTTTTCCGCAATCCTCCATGAAGACTACACCGGCAATCTTACGTAGATCGTCGGTCCAACGGGCCAGAGGACGTCCCACAATGCGTTTGCCAAGATGCGGTCTCCACTCCAGGATCCGTCTGCTCCAACAGCCATCGGTTCTGCGACACAGATAACCAGCCCACTGCCACTTAAACTTGCTTATTCTGTGGGCTATGTCGATTACTTTCGCTCGCGGATAGTCTCATTTCTAATCCTATCTTTGAAAGAAACCCCAAGCATAGCCCCTTCCATTGCACGTTGAGCGACTTTAAACTAGTGGACCAGTCCGTCAGTGCCCATGTCTCGGCTCCGTATGTCAACACAACCAGGACGCATTGCTCGAAGACTTTTGTCTTCAAGCATTGTGGAATCTTCGAAGGCAAGACTCGACGAAGCCTGCCAAACGCCACCCATCCCAACCAAACCATCTTATCAGCCTCCTTCGCGAGTTGTTTCAACCTGGTTGAATGGTGTGGCCAAGGTAGACATAATCCTGAACAACTTCGAAAAGGATACCGTCAACCGATACCCGTCTCGGTATCACTTGGTTGTTAAACATAACTTTCGTTTTATCTAAGTTCATACCGAGACCGACTCATCGGGAGGACTCGTTTAGGCCGGCCAGCATTCGGCTTAGCTCATCCGACGTTTCCACAGAGATTACGAAATCGTCGGTAAAACGAAGGTGCGAGATGAATTCGCCGTTGACGTTGATGCCTCGTTCCTCTCAATCCAAGGTCATAAAGACATCCTCCAGCGCAGTGGTAAACAGTTTCGGTGATATTACATCTCCCTGTCTTACCCCACGCCGCGCCGGAGGAAAATGCACAGCCTGCTCCAGTAGGTGGAATTCGTCGAGTCTTCTGGCGAGACGATTCGTAACAACCCTTGAAAACAGCTTATAGACGTGGCTCAAAAGTGAGATTGGTCTGTAATTCTTCAACAAAGACTTGTCGCCTCTCTTAAAGAAGCACCACCACACTCCTGGACCACGCCTCCGGCGTGGTACCTCGGTGGATGACGGCGTTAAAAAATTTCTATTCTGTTCAATCAGAGTAGCAATCTCTCTCTTGTATTTGAGCAGCGGAGGTCTCGGCGTACAAGTTTCCGTATCCTCTTAGACAAAGCCTTCTGTTCTGGCGAAGCTGCTTGGGCAGCGGGCAACTCGCACCTCCGCCGCATCAGATCCAAGGCTTCGGGAGAAAGTTTAGACTGCTTCGTTGACTACCTCGGCGGAAAGTGTTTGCGACCCAGTGTACACACCATCTTCCCATGTTGTCGGTCATCTCGTCCACTTCGCCAGCGAATTGAATCGGTTTTGGAGCTCCAGTTGGAACTGCTCGGAGCCACATAGTATTTGGAGCAGCGTAGGTCAGGGAGTAGATTTCATCAAGCGGGTATTCAGAGTGCCCCGTAATAGCCGGTGGTCGCTGCTGGTGTTAACCGGTTCTAATTATAATAAATACAAAGAAAGAACAAAATGTGATGTTGGAGACTGATAATTTTAGTATTTTATGTGAGTTTAAGAAACTTTGATTGATTTAAAGAAGTAAAGATATTTTTTATGTTTAATTATTATAAATTTGGTACTTTTAAAATAAAGGACTGATTTTGTTTGTAAAATGTTTTATTTTTAATCGATTTTTTACAAAAAATAATAAATACTATTTATGACACGCTACTTATGAAAATGACTGCTCAAAATAAATCTGGAATATGCATATAGGACGAAATAACTAGCTTAAGTTTCATAAAAAAACGTTCCATTTGCATCTGGATCCTTAGAGCCTCCGGTGAATAACGTGACATGTGTAAATGTGACAGCAACAAGTCCGTTATAAAACGTTATATATAAACATCGACCCTACTATCTTTTTAAATAAAACTGTTTCAAAATAATTAATAATACTGATAGATAATCACAGGCTTAATGTAAATTTTTCCAAAATATAAAAGCGCCAGGTTTTTCCGTTTCCGAAATATAACAATTGAAAACTTTGAACGGCTCTACTGTAAAACGACTATTTTGCAGATAGTACGTTATTCTACGGCACCGTCGATGTAGTAAAATATTTCAAAACTTTTGTAACATTGGACTGTATTTTACCTGACGATAAATCACTTCTACCTGTGTAGGTCTATTGTTGAATTGAAATAGCGTTTTTTTCTAAATCTCAAAAATAACTTTATTCAAATAGGCCCCATGAGCACTTTCGAATCGTCAATTTACAAAATTTTAATTAAAGGTCATTATTAAGTTTTTTTAAGAAGCTACCACCGATTCGGAATGTAGATTCTGCAGAGAAGAATCGGCAAGAAACTCCGCAGTTACTCTTTTAAAAAAAAAATGTATAAACTGTAATTTAGTACAAAATTAGTAATGTCGTGCATGAAATACAGCGTCACTAATTCCACACATCTTTATCAACCAAGTAATCCCGCACCGAATAATACGCTTTATTTATTAATCTCTTTTTAATAAAAACTTTAAATTTATGTTGAGACAATTCCAAAATTGTTTGTGGGATTTTATTATACATGCGAATACCATGACCCAGAAAGGAGACGTTTACTTTGCGCAGTCGGAAACTGCAGTGTTAATCAGAGTTAATAATTATTTATTGTCACTAGGTATAGTATATGGTGTCTGTCTAACAGTTTTGTTGTATTAGGAGAAAAAAAAGTTTGTTAGGTTTATTTAAAAACGATAGCCAACGAAAGGTAGAATGAAACAATAATATAAAGATTGCTGGAAATTAAGTAATTACTAAGTAGGTTACTTAAACGACCTTTGATAGTATATCATTAACGTAGTTTGAAAAAAATAACAAAATGTATTTCAAGGCGACGAGTAAAAAACAACTGCATTGTTAAGGAATGCTCACAAATACAAAATTTTTGTATCAAATATTTTAATAACATACTTAAATTCTTTGTTTGAATTAACTATCTTTCATTATCATTATATACTGGCGCATAGTGAAGCGCGTGACCATTTGTATGGTAAGGTAAGGTACCAAAAAAGTTTTGAGCATAAAATTACATAAATGACAATGATGTATGATATCCTTCTCCTACATGGGGAAGAGGCCTATGCCCAACTGTGGGATATTACAGGCTGAATCGTGATCGTAAATCGTGACAAAGGTGTATGAGTTTAATATCGCCCGCTTTCATATAATATAAACGATTACATAAATAATAATTTAATGCTGTTATGACAACTGTTAATATAATTATGATCTTTTCGGTTAATATAACCTAGATTCCGATTTCAGTGATGGATTCACAACGAAATTTACGAAATTAACTGATATATACGAAATATATATTGTACAATGATGACTCAAAAAGTGCTTGGAAAGAATAAAATAATCTTTGATTTGTTTTGGTTACATGAAGGTCAACAAAATACAGCCCCTATTATCATATCCTGCATAGTATCTTGAGGTATTAAAGTTAGCCGTTAGTTACAACTAAAGAATTTATTTTTTCGTGCGCATATGTCGTGTTTACTCGAAGCAGCATACCTTATCAATATATAAATAGCATGTTCTATATATAGTTTTATATATCACGCACGATTTATTAGGCTACGGGCGGAGTGTTAGCGTTTATGTCATGTATCTTTTATACCACTTAGGCCGCGGACACGAAACTTGCGACGGCCGAGCGACGGCGACAGCGGGGCGACGCACAGTGGGCGGAAACGATCAAAACTACGCGTGAGGCAGTACCTAATTATTAGGAAATTGGCTTTAGGGTGTAAGTAAGCGAGCGTTCTGTCTGATAGGAGACAATAACCGTAGCATATGGTAGATTGCATTCTTTAGGAGCTCTGGATACCTTAGAATCATTAAGGGAACACAACACTACTTGCGGTAATTACTCCAGTCAGGCTGCACAAAATTTTGGGCAGGATTTTTCCGGTTGGTTTACTTTATATGAAATTTGAAATATAAATTTATTATTATTTTAAGCAATTGAAATGTTTGAGGAAAACTGACTGGTGCAATACAGACTCTTGAATTAAGCATTTATTGTGTATTTTTGTGTATTGTACAAGCTGATGCTTTGAGAAGGATATTGTAAATACATCGGGAAAATATTTCCAGCATCACATGTTCATGTAACTTGTAGGATAATAAACTGCAAATATTTTTGTTTGTATTGTATATGTGTATATCAATTGAATATTTCCATTTAACAATTTAATGTTATTTAATTTTTCCATTATATTATAATTTTTATTGTTTAATTAGAATTAAATTCCATTTAGTTCAATTATTATTTATCACGTATCAAAACACTTTTTTTTTCGGTAAATTAACATAATTGTGTTTGCTCGCAAACGAAAAAAAACCGACTTCAATTACATCGACAAGTAATACAACGTAATAAGACGAACAAATAGTCAAGTAAATACGCGCTATTAAAGATTACTCAAAAAGTTGTAATCAGTTTTCGATCTAATTTAAACAAGACTACAAGACAAGTATTAGCTTTCGATTAAAGTAAGAATCATCGAAATCGGTACACCGAGTAAAAAGTTATGCGGTATAATATAACGTAGGTCGACGAAAAAGTAGTCACGTAAATACGCATTATTAGATATAACTCTAAAAGTACTTGTCAGATCTCAATTAAATTAAAATGGGACCACATGACACGCAACACCTTTCAATGAAAATAAAATTGATCGAAATCGGTTCACCCAGTCAAAAGTTCTAAGCTAACATACATAAAAAAAAAAACATACGTGTCGAATTGAGAACCTCCTCCTTTTTTGGAAGTCGGTTAAAAAGATCTTTTTCTTTGAAGGGAATCTAAAGTAATATTGATAAGCAAAATATGTTAAATGCATTTTTCTTGTAGGACGTGACGTGTACAACTGTACATGCATAATGTATGACGTAAATACTGCATCGACGGGCTTAATGCGTCTAAGACGGGACAAGTAAACCGTAGGCGGAAGACCGACAATGCTATGTAGAAATAGCAAGAGATTTTCATTTACAAGATGAATGAATGTTCTCGTCTTAACTCTTTTTACATTCATTAGTCTTTGTATTTCTATTTATAAGAGTATTTGTTAAAACCCTCTAGATGAAACTTATTTTTACATGTTGTAATCCATCGTAAAATGTAGTTAGTGTTTTATAAAGATATCTATGTATTTGGACTAACTTAGCAAATCTTAAATATTTGTTACATTATTATTAACTCTATTATTCTTCAAAATTAATAAAAAACACAGATAAAAATGAACATTTTTGAGACGATTAATTCGTGATTATAGCATTGTTTATTAAGAATAACTATTCTGAAAGATTGTTACTTTGTTTCTAATATCAACCTACAACATATTAATATGAAGCATCACGCAACGACTTCCGTTCCAAAATCGTAACGGAACAGTAGCCATAAATGACAACGCAAGTGAAAACACGTGAGCGTACTAAATTAATGATTACATAACTGGTACCATTATAAAGTGTAACTAATTATTCTTTTTTTTTCGATAAATGGAACGCAACTTTGAAATTTAAAAATCGAACTATCAAAATCGCTACAATTGACACCGTAACTTACCGATCGTGAACTTAGAATTTCTCGTTCGAATTGTAAACGAGCTATCGCTACAACTGGTTTTTGATGTCGAATGACTCGAATGTAACTTCGAAATTTAAAAATCGAATCATCGAAATCGCCGTAATTGACACCGTAACTTTAGCGTACGTTACCCGATCGTGAACTTCGTATTTCGCGTGCGAATTGTAACGTGCGAGCGCGGAACAACGGTGTGATTTATTTCCAAACAATACCAGCTCAGGGGCTATTGACCTGTGTAGTAACTTTTCAATGAAAGCGAGTTTTTCATGTTCTTGCGTAAAACGATCATTGATTCTTTCATTATGAATTTTGTATGTCCATAAGATAAATGCCGTAACGCTGCTGATACAACATGCTTCTCTTGATATAAGTACTTTGAATCTAAAGGTTTAGATAGGTATTGTTAGTTTAGTTACGGCTAGGAAGAATGCACTTAAAGTTTTTATTTACGGTCGATAAAGTATGTAAATTAAGTTAACAGGACTAGAACATTAAAAAATCAAGTAATTTATAGCTGCTTCTTTATGATGTATTTTTTTAATGCAGTTATATTATTTACACATAATATTATTATGAATAAATAAGATCCACATACTGATATGTCTTCATAATAAAAGTAGAATTAAATTATCAACTTAATACCATAATCACTTTCTCGGATGTTATTGATATGATAAAGAAACGGAAAACCCCAATCAACGTTATATCTATAACAAGCTTGTTAATTACGGCATTTTCTTATCTAGAAATTTAGTGTTTAAGTAGATATTAAAATCCTTTCAAGGTGAATTTTGATTATGTTTTGCATTGGCATGCTGGCTCAGTTTACAGTGACCTTGCTTTATACTCCAGGGAGGGTTTGATTCTCGCCTCGAATCATTTTGTAATGCATAAAGTTTAATAATGATATTTGCTATATTTAGTCCATTGAAAAGTTACATTTGGGGTTGCGTTTGTCAGAGGACGCAATTTTATTTTTTAGATATGAAGGGGGGGCTAGTCTAATGTTAAATCCAAGTTTGTGGGTTTGTAGTCCTTGTGCAACGGCCGCCATCTTGGAAAAAGTGGTTCAAATGGTTTTTATGGTTTATGTGCCAAACTATAAGTCTCACAAAAAAAATTATTTAACAGTTTTTGTTGCGAATAAAATTATCTACAACTTATGTTCAGTAACTTTTAGTCGTAGAGTCATAAATAAAAAAGTTATAAGTGAAACACCATAAAAATTTAAGAGAAAAAATCTATTTGTCGATAAAACTTTTTTTCTAATCATTTTACAAAAAAATGATATCAGACCATTTTTATAGATAATATTTTAAGGAACAATTATTATCAGAAACATATTTAATTTTATTTATTATTTAAGGTTTTACAGCGCTGCGAAACGAATACTATTCTTCAAGTATTTGTAACCATACATGAATACTCGTATATTTTGCCATAATTTTTAATCACCTTGTTATTTTTTTATGATGATCTTTTTAATTATTGATAGTAAAATATTGTTAATGTATACATAATTCTTGATTTGACACTCTATCTACGAGGTAGAGTCTGGAGGCGCGTTTTTTTTACGCGCGTGATTTTCTAAATCACAACTACTCTGTCCTCGGTCTTTATGATGGACCAAGCTGCGGCTCAGCGGCTGATAGTTGGCTTACTATATTAAATACTTGAGGGGGAACCGGAGAAGGAAGTTAGCAAGAAGTGTGAAGTGGTTTTATGTATGGAGACGTTATTGCGTATAACTTGCTGTTTCTTCATGCTTTTTCAGGATGTGACACAACTTCAGGTGCTTACAATATGGGTAAACTCAAATTTCTGAAAACCCTGGAGAAACATTTAGAGTTAGCAAGTGGAACAGCGTTGTTCCTCAACAAGAGAGTTGACCCTGCACTGCTCACTGTCATTGGTGAACGTTTTTTTATCATTATTTATGGGGAATCTTGCAGCAAAATAATGGAACTCTCGAAATTAATTGAAGAAAATGATTTACACACATTTTGATATTTACGCTACTTTCTTCTTCGGTTCTCCCTCAAGTATTTAATATAAAAAGCCAACCAGCCACTCGTCGCAAGATCGAGGACAGTAGTTGTGATTTAGAAAATCACTGTGGATTATACCTACTGCGGATACCACGTAAAAAAAACCGCGCCTCCAGACTCATCCTCGTAGGTAAAATGTCAAATCAAGAATTATTTATATATTAACAATATTTTACTACCAATAATTAAAAAGATCATCATAAAAAAATAACAAGGTGATTAAAAATTTGGGCAAATCATGAATATTTATATTCATATTCACGTATTGTTATGAAAACTGAAGAATAGTATTCGTTTCGCAGCGCTGTAAAACCTTAAATAATAAATAAAATTAAATATGTTTCTGATAATAATTGTTCCTTAAAATATTATCTATAAAAATGGTCTGATATCATTTTTTTGTAAAATGATTAGAATAAAAGTTTTATCGACAAATAGATTTTTTCTCTTAAATTTTTATGGTGTTTCACTTATAACTTTTTTATTTATGATTCTACGACTAAAAGTTACTGAACATAAGTTGTAGATAATTTTATTCGCAACAAAAACTGTTAAATAATTTTTTTTGTGAGACTTATAGTTTGGCAGATAAACCATAAAAACCATTTGAACCTCTTTTTCCAAGATGGCGGCTGTTGCACAAGGACTACAAACCCACAAACTTGGATTTAACATTAGACTAGCCCCCCCTTCATATCTAAAAAATAAAATTGCGTCCTCTGACAAACGCAAGGTAAGCCCAAAAAAATGTAACATTTCAATGGACTAATTATTAATTTTTATATTTAATGCTATCAATAGCTTCATTTCGATGGCAATTTGTACCGAATGCCTATCCTGTTGTTACTAATGTTTCCTATATAGACGGGTTATTTGTAAGAATATACTACTAATGATAAGACCGCCTTTACATTCTTTTAAGTTTATTATTTTATTTTTTCTTTCAAGTACTTTTAAGTGTGCACAAATGTATCTCTATATATATAAAAATGAATCGGTAAATGTGTTGCTAAGCGCAAATCTCGAGAGCGGCTGAACCGACTTCGCTAATTCTTTTTTTATAATATTCCTTGAAGTACGAGGATGGTTGTTACGGAGAGAAAAATTTAAAAAATTGCCTGAAAAGTCTAAAAACAACACTTTTCTGTATTCCCATACAAAAGATTCGTAATAATACTTAAAAGTCAATTTGAACTTAAATAAAGTTTAATTGTTAGTGAAGTATTAAAAAAAAATTAAAATTAAAGAATCGACTGATGTTAGGCGGTGCGAAGTTCGCCGGGTCAGCTAGTTTAAAATATATTTTTTATACAGTAAGTATATATTATATATATATTTTTTTATTTTTTTGTGTCTTTACAAAGAAATTAACACATATTTTGTATGAACCCTCGTATTATTTGTAAACAGGTCCTAATTTAGTTTAAGTTTAACATTTATGTTAGGAAGTTAGGTAAACTTACCTACTTAGAGTCTCAGTTTCACAAGTTCGGACATTGTGAAATATGAGGGTGCTTGAGAATATATTTAGAAACAAATAAATGGTTTTTACTTCAGACTTTTAACTTTGATACGGCCTTATTGTAGATGCTAAAGAATGAAGGTTGTATATGTTTCAGAATCTCTTTTCAAATATGCGGAAAATTAAAAGAAAAAATATTGTTGATAGCCATATATTATGTTATTAATCCCCGCAACCCCCTCTTGTGAGTGGAATTTCGTAAAATCCGTTCTTAGCTGACCTCTACTCGTCGAAAGGAATATTCCTACCACATTTCAAGTCTCTACGCCTTATGTTTCCAGAGATATCGTGATGAGTCAATATATGGGTGGAAATCTCTTATACTTAGATACAGATTTATACTTTATTGTACACTACAACTACATAATATAGACATTAAACATAGTTCAAGATAGGTACAGAATGTGTAATACAATGGGCAGGCAGTTTTTAGCTATTTCTTCCAGACAACCTAAGGAATATTTATTGATTATCCACCAAATGTGACAAAATGGATATGTAAAAATTTAATTCAATTCGAAAATTCGCCATTAAAATACAGCTGCGTTTTATAATTTAGTTATCACGATAAGATAAAAATTGAATTTATTAACTAGTGTAACATATCTTAATACATTTATATCGAAGAAAGTTATTACTGCGCAATTGGTTGATAACGATAATAGCATTGAACGAGAAATGAATTATAAAAACGTCTTGATAACGAATATTTATTTTATGAATGAGTTTTATGTATTTTTTCAGAACAATATTAAAAATATTTGGAAATAATGAAAAAATGTTATATCAACCGAAATTAAAGGTGAAAGAATACACTTTTACAACAATGCTTTAGTCTATATAGTATAATTAATAAAAAATAAAAAAAAACTTTATTTAAGTAACCTTCGAAAGCGAATCTGAAACATCATTTTACAAAATAAAACTGTGTTCCTTTTTTAATAAATTAATTATAGTTTAAAAGCGAAGCTACCATCATCGATTCGGCATGTAGATTATGCAGAGAGGAATCGGAAAGAAACTCCGCAGTTACTACTTTAAAAAAAATACATTTTTAATGTATTCACTTACACACAAATGAAATGTTTTAAATTTTAAATGATCACGCAACGTGTTGTTGCTAGTGGACGATGATTGGAGAGAATTTGTAATAGCTACGAGTACGTGACTCGTTACCTAATTCATAAAATCGTATATTAATTGGATTTATTTATAATAATTTATTTTGTTTCAATACAAACTACTAAATAGTTATTTGTAGTTTCCATCCAAAGGGAGCCTGGAAGAAATTGTTCTAAGCGATGAGGCCGCCTTTGCTAACCGATTTCAAAAAAGGAGGTTATATATACAATCATAACTTATTAGTGGGTGTACCAATTTTGTCGATTCTTTTTTTAATCGAAAGCTAATACTTGTCATGTCATATTTAAATTTAATCAAGATATGACAGCTACTTTTTAGTTATCCCGAATAATTCCTTTTTAATTAACTACTTTTCAACTATCTACGTTGTATGTATTACTGTCTAAACTACAGACATCAATTAACCGAAATCGATGTCTGTAGTTTTCGTTTGCAAGCAAACACAATTACATCTGGTATATATTTAGATACTTATATATCTAATATTAATTACATTTATTACTTTATATCTTTCAAAAAGATGAACAGATATATACGATTTTAATTATTAAATAAACCTTAACTAACAGCTAAATCGCTACTCACAATCCGCGTTGATAGCAACAAGCTCATATAAAAATAAACAGTGGAATTTTTAATGTTACCATGATCCAAACATGTGATATTTAGTTATAATTATCTATATTTCTTCGGTAAACATTAAACACGTGCAACAATCGCTGGCAATACTTTGTTTACAATCGTTTTTTACCTGTCACGATTGTTTGTCAAAACTTGGCCTTTAGATTAAACCGTTAGATAATCCTATTGTTCGTATCCTATAGATATTTGTGATAAAGATATTTATAATTAAGTACGATATCTTTGCACATTTAATTTCACTAGCTATGGGCGGTTTCAACCGCATTACTTTGAGAAAAAAGCGTACTGAAGTATTATATAGCCTGTAGGCTTCCTCGTCAAATGGGCTATCCAACACAATTTGAATTTTAAAATCAATTTAATTTTTTTCGAAACAGTAGTTCTTGAGATTAACGCGTTAAAACAAACGAACTAGCTTTTTAGCTTTATAAGTTTATACTATTAGTATAGGTTACTATTTATATCGATTCAAATTTGTTTGCCAAATATTAATTAATTAGTAAACAGCGGAATTGTAGGTCATTACCAAAATATAAGTATTTACGTGGTAAAGAAAATTATACCGTTACTTATTTTTAATCACTTTAATCCTATTACTTTGTATGCTAATAAAACAAAAAAAAAAGTTTTAAAACGACGCTTATCGATAGAAAAACGACAATGACGGACATTTATATTCACAAGTTCAACGAAAATCGATTATAAATACGAATTTAACATTATCGACAACCGTAAAAGTCAATTACCATCGTTCGATTGATTTTTTCTACATAATTCAATTAAGGATACGCAGTTGTATGGTGAATTTGTCGCGATTAAAATCGATATTATATACTAACGGAAAACCTTCAATTACACAAAAAGTTTGCGGAACACTGGCTTAGATGGTTGCATATTTAAGTTAAGAGTGTTTTATAACCGACTAAAAAAGGATAAGGTTCACTATTCGACTGTAGTGACGTGTTACCTCATAATTTTTACTGGGTGTACCGATTTCAATGTTTTTTTTTTTTAATCAAAAGCTGACGCTTGTCATGTGGTCCCATTTAAATGTAATCGAGTTCTGAAGACTTCTTTTTGAGTTATCTTAATGCGTCGTATTATTCGTTTTTTTTTTTGTTTGCGAGCAAACACAATTATTTTCATGTTTATCATGTTATTATTTCACGCTTCACGCATCCGAATATTCGTATCATAGCATTCCAATTTCGACAAAATGGACGCATCTGTCATAACGGCGCTGACCTTGAAGTCGCGTGATCGCACACCCGCGAAAACAGATAAGAAAATAATAAAAATAATATAATGTAATTCTATGCTCGGATACAAATCGAGGTCGATACGCGTGTTAATTTTAAGAAAGAATAGTCTAAAACAGTAGGTACTTTCGATTTCAACAGACCGTTAACATTCGATCGTGACTGACGCCGTCTGGAATGCAGGCGAAAGGTCATCGCTGCTAGTCATTCATGAAACGAAGCAAACGAATGATGTACGGTTTAAAATAATCACGTCGATGGAACGATGCAATTGCATATTATAATTGTGTCTGCTCGCAAACGAAAAAAAGCGACTTTAATTACATCGACAAGGGATACGATGTTGGTAGTTTGTAAAATAGTCAATTAATACACATTATTAGTAAGTACCTACTCGTCAGATCTCAATTAAATTTAAATAGGAACACGCCAAGCAGCAGCTTCAGATAAAAAGAAAGATCAAAATCGGTACACCCAGTACAAAGTTATGAGGTGACATGTTAAAAAATACAGTCGAATTAAGAACCTCCTTTTTTGAAGTCCGTTAAAAACGAAGTCCATCGGTTTACGTTTCTTTACACGTTACTCACAAGTCACAACCCACATCTAGACTAGCGTACTTTCGATTTCGTGAGGCCGATAATTAGCATGGCCTCGCTGTACGTGCGCTGCGTAACGCGGAACGGAACTCGCTCGAGTCGCGGGATTCGTCGCCGCGTACGACGGCGGGAAGGAATCCATTTTCACTTTCTTTTCAATTATTTGAACATCGTTCTGAATTCGAACTGATTAATATTGCGATGGAATGTCATTGCAACATTGTTAAAGACAGGCTTTACAATATATTTTATTATAAATAAATAAACGACACATTCGACGGCCACTTCTAGGATTTACTTCGTCTCGGGGGTCCGGAAACACAAAATACACAAGCACAAAATCCCAGATCGCGACAAACATCTGTATGGCCAAAACAAATGTATGCCATGTGCGGAGATCGAACCCGCGTCCGCTAGTATAAGAGCTTTAAGGTTATTTCATCAACATAATCTTTTTGGATAGTAAACCCTTTAAGTTCCAATCTCAAATTTTACAACAGTCAAAACATAAAGCTTTGAATATTAAGTACGAAGAAGATCCCATTAGGTACTTGTAACCAATTATCATTGTATTATTGGATTATCTTCAATTGCCTTTTACATTAGTAGTTTTCATATCTACGAAAATAAATTATTTATATTATTCGTATTTTTTTATTTTAAACAGCTTCTGTAGTATAACAAAAGTGACATTATACATCATTATGCGAATATATCTGATTTTATCTTAATTATTTCCACGCGTGTCAATAACCTATGAACTTAAATTTTTTATACAAAAGTTCACATCACACACGGGTTAAAAAAAACGTGTAAATGAAAGCATTAAAACAATAAAAATTATAATCCTATTCAAATGATTTGACGATCTCTAGGTACGGATATTACATCATTACCATACCAGTTTTTTTATAGATTTTGCACACGAGGCTGTTATGTCAAAGTATTTCATATTACGATAACATTTACGCTCATTAAATAAATAAAAAGAACTATTAAATTGATTTGTTTTAGCTATTTTACATATGGCAATTTTTTATGTCAAAACGTCAACAGCTTTATTTCGAGTACAATTTAGATTAATTTGCAAAATTACCATTTCAAATTGATTATGAAGTCTACAGTAGTGAACGATAGCAATCAATAAATGTATTTTTGATTATATATTATTTATACTGCTAATTCTAATAGTATACTGTCGACAATGACTCGACAAGGGCATTTATTTACAATAAAACAAAATGTATAACGCTATAACGATAGATATTGATTTTATCGATGGCAACATTGTTTAATAACAATAAATTATAATTATTATAATTAAATTAACATAATAAACTTACTCTTATTCAAAGGACGTTCTGAGGTAAATTACAAATATGTAGTCCAAGTTCACGTTATTTAAATATTAGATAAGTTGTAAATGTTGCAAGGGAATGCCCTTAAAACAATTATCAAGGGCTTTATCGAGGAAAATCGATGAATTCGCGGAATGCATACTAACACCGTCCTAGAGACACTAGTGAAGCAACAGCTGGCTTACGAATCTAAGTAAATCTTGACTGACATTTCAAGTATGGACATTGTTTGAAATTTGGGAAGTGTGTAACATACTCGATAGTGGTCATTGTAGATAGCGCTATTAGATGGATGACGGTATCAAACGGTGGGTCTCCCCACCGTGCCTCGGAGAGCACGTCAAGACCGACGCGTCGGTCCCGGTTGTTATCATGTACAACTGATAGCGATCGTTACTCATAGTAGGGAATATATCCGCCTACCCGCATTGGAGCAGCGTGGTGGATTAAGTTCTGATCCTTCTCCTACATGGGGAAAGAGGCCTATGCCCAACAGTGGGATATTACAGCGAGCGAGCGGTATCAAACAGAAAAAAGTTTATGATTATTCTATTTTACCATCGCATCCCATTATATTTGTGAGATATTTCTAAAGGTAGATGTGAATCTAAAAGTTACCAGTTCTTTAATGAGGAGAAACGAGTCCTAATTGCCTGTTCTAACTCCCTCTGTTTAAGTCTATTCGTTACTTATGTGCACTAACGTTTGTAGAGAAAATGTAACTTAATCTACAAACGGAGAAACCGGCCTTAAAACTCTCACCTATAATCAAAAACGCTTCGTTTTACTTAAATAAACGAAACGAACCGTCGTTGAATATAGGAACTGGGATTGAATCGATTTTTTTAATTACTAATATCGATTATAATTGCATCATGGCAAGGCATTCATTAATTCATTCAAGCATTTGTATTAATGTCTTTCAATAGTCATAATGGTGTTGTCAATGTCACATATAATGAAGACCACGTAGGAGATTTATTAGTGCAATCGAGAGTGCAATATCAATAATTCAATAACATTTTGAAGATAAATAAAAACATTTTATTGTTAACCAAAAACGAAAACATAAAATACAATACCGAAAAGTTGTAAATTATCTATGTACAAGTAAAATAAATTATCTGTTCTTAAAAAAAAACGTCTATTAAAAAAAAATTATGTTTATTAAAAATAAACTATAACCCCAACACGATTATTAAATATCGATAAACGGGCGCCATCTTTCGTAAGAAATGATTTATCGACGCATTAATCACAGCTACGCTAAAATACAATAGTCGATACACTTTTTAATTTTAATAGGGAAGCAATTATAGAGATTGTATTAATTATGAAAGATATATAGTTATATGGTCAAGGTAATAAAAGAATTTTAATACCGGAAAACATTAACACTCGATTAGTAATAAAATGTTATATATATACAAATTTATTTGCTACAAAAATGTCAGTTTATTTTCAGTAACAGGAATTTTTTTCTAAAACGATAAGTCCATTTTAATATATTAATAATCGTGTTTAATTAATTATGTTATGTAAGCGGTTAGTATTATACATTAAGATTGTTTTAATATAGACATTTGACAAAACCTATACCTATTTTACAATTTTTTATCGATACCAAACTACTGTCATTTTGTTCTATAATCTATGCAATCTCTTTTTCATATGTTTATTTAGAAAAGCAAACACACAATTCAATTTTCACAGTAATATAATATGTTATATATACAGGAGGTAATCATAACAAGTTTTATTACTTCCAGAATCGTTGTCTAATATAAATTAAAAAATATACATACTTACTACAAAATCCATGTTTGTATACCAGTTACAATTAATTAATAAAAAAAGTTACAGCACGATATATGTACACATTTTAGTACATTTATTAATGTTTTATGTATATTTATTAACACTTGTTTCCTTTGTTTCAGTAGACCCACGAAAAAAGGTTTGCCTGGAAGAAATTGCGTTATGCCATTTTTGTAATTTATTTTAACTTTTTTTTCGAGGTAACAATAAATAATATATTTTTATTACTACATTTCTAACGTTACAGATATCCGTACAAAGTTACAGTACATACAGTCGTCAAGTTGAAACGCAGAACACGACATTGAGTTACAAAACGACCCACATACCAGCCTCATCCTGATGTATTAGAAAATACAAAATACGCTTGCCGTGAAGGATGCCGCGATCACGATCGCTCGCTTTAGAATTAATAATTTTCGTTTCAACCTCAAAATTCTTTAGACAGCTGCAACGGTTGAGGTCAACTCTGCTACCGTGCATTACCACTCTGTTGAGCCACGAGCTTCGTAAGTGCCGTGTAAGGTTATCGTAATTTTTATTATATCCTGCCTTATATTGCGCAATATATTTTCGAAACTCGAGTATATTTCTATTTTATAAAACTTAATTATAGCATTAATATACAATTTATGTTAATTAGTAGGTAGATATGAAAGTACATTGTACCCTTCACCCACATAATGCGGTTTTCTCTGCGTTAATTCGTGCATAGATACATAAATAGCGTAGATGTGTAGTCTCGTTATAGAAAACGTATTTATGCATGCATTTGAGTAAATTAAACCAAATTAATACAAAGAATCCTTTGTCGATCGGAGCATGCGCGCTGCGCGTGCGTCTAGCCGAGTCTGGCGAAAACATTGCGTGAGAGACTCGATTGGCATTTTGTCGTCGAGGAATTTACACTGACTGCACTTAAGTTCTAATCATTGAATGCCTAAATTGGTATTAAAATTTATTCGATCTGCAATCTGATACTGTTTCTTTTCGTTGGAACTGGAGCGCAAACGAAGCCACAAATGCTTACAACAAACACAAGAATAATAAAACATTTTTAAATAAAATGTATAAAGAATACGTACCAGCCCTATTCTCAATCCAATGTACAGGATACCCTTATTAACATCGAATCGACGGTCTATACCAAATGTCACGATCATTACGAAACATAAAAGAAACAGGTACAATAAAAGAAACAGACGCATATTTAATTCGTGTTCCATTTTATTGATATATAAAATTATAAATTATTGTATTTATTTAGTTTGATAGTTTTATGGACAAAAAAAATACTAGATTTTTGTTATTCAAAAAATGTCATTAAATACACTGGATACTAGAAGTCAACCTACAATTAATAATAACTTTGATATATATTAAACTGGCTATGCCGATGACTTTACCAGATCCAGAAAGCGTATATCATTCGTTTAGCTCACAAAAATAGTAATAATGTATTACTATTTCTGCGGTTTAGCTGCTCTGTCGTGATTGAGTAACAAACTAACAAACATTGATAAAAACTTTTGTATTTAAAATACTATAAATGTTGTTATATTTATGGATGTATACTACTTATTTCACAATACATAATAATATAGTTGGGTTTAGTTGTTTTTTTATTAGAACAGACGGTAGCTTAATAATAATACTACCCTCAAAAAATGATATTTTGTAATTCTTTTCTCTCGTGAATATAGTTATGTTATCCGTGATGTAAGAAACTTAAGGTAAATAATAATAATTAAAATCCTTAGGAAAGTATATGATAGGGTTTATCTTTTATATTAGTGTTTAAATACGAAATTATATCCGTTAAGTCCATCCGTTTCATATCAGCACTCAAAAACTTTAATATAGCGTGAGCGCTTCAATTTTAGCACTTAGATAAAATTCACTTTAATATTACAACATAATATATTAACATGGATAGAATTAACATCGATGTTATTAGATAAAAATATATGTATGTAGCTACTACATACGGAGTCAATATTACGGAGCTGTGAATCATTTTCTGATGTATGACAGCAATTTTAATTTAATGGCAGTAATAGCACTTCATTAAAAAGTTCTCGAAGTTACTAATTATCCTGCGCCGTTTACACGGCGATTATCTGCGATAACAGAAACATCAATCAGGCATCATAACATATTTTACGAAATAATTACTTCAAAATGATATCCGTTTATTAAAAAAAAGTTATGTTGATAAATCGTATTTGATAATACGAAAAAAAAAACTAAAACTAAAAAACATATCTACTAAAATGACATAATTATTATGTTGCTATGTACATAATTAAACATTAAAATAAAACCGATTAGCCGACGCCCACTTCATAATTATCAGCGATATCCAAATTTAAATAACAAATACGAACATAACAAATTAAAAATAACGAAACTTTTGGATAGGACGTACATAAATATACATAATATAATATATCTTAGATATACCACTTAGGCTATTTTTTAAAACAATATTTCTTCCGAATTGAAAAATAAACGGGTTAAAACACAAAATAAAAATAACAGGCCATTTACGAGCAAAAAAAATTTACTTACAAAAGAATAAAAAAATAATAATAATTTGTGTTCTATATTTAAAATTAGATATCAAAAGCTGAGGTTTTCTTGCGGTTTCTCACGTACCGATTCTGGTTGGTACATAGCCATCGTATCACTAAACAACTGATAAGGGTAACGCTTCCGTTGCGAACGAAAATTTCACCGTCTAATAGAAATTGTTCCGAATACGTACTGAATGACAATCATTGTAATCGGGTTACTTAATAGTAACCCATTTGTTATTAGTTTAATCGTTTTTAATCTGTATTATAGTTTATTTTCGTTTTTTTTTTGTACTATATCTAATAAAATAATTAGTACTATTTTATTTTTTGTTTGTAACACAAAAATTAGTGGACCGATTAAAAAAACCCCCCGGGTGAATGGTACGTTATCATCCACCTAATGTCATAGCACAGCCGTCATAGGCTATTTTTCAACGGGAGAAAATGGAACGAAAAATCACAAAACAGGTGTAATCCACGAAAACGTATCGAACTATGAAAAGTAGTATTATTACAAAATTATAAAAAATCTCACTAAAATAATACATAGTATCGAAGTAAGGTAAAATAAATTAAAATATATAAGCAGAATACGAACGAACGATAAGATAAAAAAGAATCAAAAGCCTACTAAATATAACATGATAAAAAGTATTTCACTAGAGCTGCATTAAGTCTAGAAGCCAATTCATGTATTATTACTACATATTCATAAATATTAAATTAATATCACATTTCTAAAATTTCACAAATACACCGATCAAAGAAAATAAACTCGATTTAATGACAATAGGAAAAAAGGAAATCGTTTCTTTTACACGACTTTCATTTTATATTAAAAATACATATCGTGGCAATGGTTAATAAACCGTTTTAAATCGATAATCAATTGTATTGGAATTGTGAAGGAAATATAATTTTTTACTTCGATTTAAACATGCGTTTATCGAAAACGAAATAATAAAAAAACAATTGCGACAGATTATAAAACGAAATAAGTAAACTTTTAATTCTGTAAATTTTTAAAATTGGAATCTATTTTTAAAAGTTTAAGTAAAATTACAATGCAATGGATAGTACGAGTACACAGATATTAGAACAAAAAAAAAAATACATCAAAACTAGAGATAAAAGGCAAACGAACATTTTTATCAAACATTAATATTAATGAATTTGGCTCTACGTAAAGATTAATGTCGATTCCGAATACTGCGATAAATTCTACATTAATAAAATAACGTTACAAACTCGGCGAGCGTAACGTAAACGCATATTTTCAAATAACGCGTGATCAGAGTCACCAGTCTACCCACGCACGCTAAATAAAGCGCGGATTTTTCTCTCAAATACTACGAGCTGGACCAAAGCCATACCCTGTGATCACATGATTTGATGATTACCTTCATGTCGTCGAGCATGTCACAGGCGGAGATGAGGGACGCGGTGTCCGGAGTCACTTTGATTACGCCCATCGTGGCTGCTATCACTACGGGAGTTCACACGGAGGACCGAACGGACCGTTTACGTGTAGCGATAACGTCCCGTACTATACGATTGTTCAAAAGTTAGTTATTTCTAAGCGAGTTACGCGGTGTTGGTTTTAGGAACACAGAGCGCGAGTCGTACTCACGCAGTGACCGAGCCGCGCGGACTAAAGCAAACACCGGCTTCAATGCGAGTTGCGACTTTGCGAGTGAAAGGGTCGTGACGTCACTAGAGATAACGCGTTTCCCCCGCAACTTGTTGCTATATCTTCCGTCTCGCTCTATCTCGCACCGATAGCTGTATTGCTGTCTCGCTGGCACCTTGACGATCCGTTTATACTACGTATTCGTGGACTCTAAGTACGCGGTATGTAGTTATCATTTTACAAATACGTTTAACACAATTTTAAAATGAGAACAAAATAAACTGAAGGTCGTTAAAACAAACAAAAAGGCAGCTCCTAGAGTACGTGGAAGCTTGGGTCTACGATCGATCACGTAGCCCTTGGGTCGTTACGTAGACTGTGACGTAGACGTCGCTACGCAACGGATACTCCAGCAGTATTTCAGTCTGTTCTTTTCATCTGTAATGTTACACTAGACAAATATATTCTAACTTTAATTAGAAATGAAATCTCTAAAGGCTCTTTAATTAAAATAACTATGTTAAATAAATGTAAATTTACAATTTGAAACTAAACTTTCATACTTTCACAATTATAATTTCTAATCTACTAGGTAACTCAGACAACTGTAATAGATTTTTTTAAAAAAAAAAAACAGACAAAAAATAATAATTGTCTGTGTATTCGAAAAACAACAAAATTAAAAAAAAGATTTATTTTCGATTCTGTATAGTTCTCAACGACCTCCGGGTTTTCTTAAAACCGGTTCACTTTAGCAACAATAAAAACCGATATAAACTATTATTGAATTCTGAGTGGGACGGAAGGTAAATTCTATAATATATGAATAATAAATGCGACCGCGACAGTTTGAATCAATGTTTGTTATTCAAAAACTACTGTATCAATTGTAATGAAACTTGGTGTGATTGTGTGTCAAGTCAAGGTCCAGAATTTAATATAGTTTACGTTTTATCCCAATATTCCCACGGGTTCAGAAGTAACACGGGTAAAATTTAAACACGCAGCTAGTCATTGTATGATAAAAAAAAATTACATTCTATTGAAGGACAAAAAATCAATTATACCCCGTCCGGCGACTAATTACCTTTTTGACAGCTCACGCCTATAAATTACAGTTTTATTTTTCTGGAATAACGTACTAAAAATTTTACAGTAATGTCATACTTTATTGACGATTTGATTGATTGAGTGAAGTACCCTGTGCATAAGAAACAACCACAGACTATGAAACAGTTCTTGAAATAATAAATCGATAATAAATCGATCATATGATAAAAATAATTTTACGTCATGTGATTATTGTTTCTATAAATTTAATACAAAAAAGGAAATAAAAATAGTATCTATGACCCCCAAGATTGATTACTTGCAAGGAATTAAGTCGAAATCTTGAAATTTAATTGCAAACCAAGAATAAAGAGCAATAACTCTGTTAATTCATTTATTTATTATTTATATATTTCATTTATAATTAAAAAAACTAATAAACGCATAAATAAATAATACAGCTAGGTAAGTCGAACTTCGAGAACGAGATCTCTCGTCGAATCAAACTCGGATGGGCAGCGTTCGGGAAATTACGGGAAATCTTCGCGTCCAATATCCCGCAGTGTCTGAAGACGAAAGTCTTCAACCAGTGTGTGTTGCCAGTGATGACTTATGGATCCGAAACGTGGTCGCTAAATATGGGCCTCATAAGAAGGCTCAAAGTCGCTCAGCGGGCGATGGAGAGAGCAATGCTCGGTATTTCCCTACGCGATAGGGTTAGAAACGAGGAGATCCGTGGGAGAACCAAGGTAACCGACATTGCTCGAAGAATCGCACAGCTGAAGTGGCAATGGGCAGGGCACATAGCTCGAAGAACCGATGGCCGATGGGGCGGAAAGGTTCTGGAGTGGCGGCCGCGTACCGGACGCCGCAGCGTTGGCAGGCCCCCCACGAGATGGACCGACGATCTGGTCCGGGTCGCGGGAAGCCGCTGGATGCGTGCTGCGCAGGACCGATCGTCGTGGAAAACATTAGGGGAGGCTTATGCCCAGCAGTGGGCGTCCGTGAGCTGAAATGATGATGATGATGATGAAATAATATTTTTAAACTAAATGTATTTAATTAAATCGATTGAAAGTTCTTCTTAAATAAAATCGATTATTATTTCGAATCGAATAAATAACGTGTGAGGCAGTCACTAATGTCAAAATTTCTTGAAGTGTCAAAAAGATCATTAGTCGCTGGACGGGGTATGATACTGTGGGTGTGAATGATAAATCATGTAGCGAGAACATCACTATTAATCTTGAATTAACATTATACTATGTACTTTAATAAACAAAAAAATGACTTGAACACCAGGAGCTCTGGCTATCTTAGTCACCAAAGGAATACAACACTACTTGAAAGCAGTATTAGTTGACTGTTTATTTATTTAACTAGCTTCTGCTCGCGACTTCGTCCGCGTGTAATAGGAACAATTCTCTCATACATGATTTTTGCGAAACTTTAACTGTTTACGCAGCGCACGCAGCGGAAGCTCTCAAAAGGAAAAAAACCCGATTTTGAAACATTCTTCATTGTTGCTCCGCTTCTAGTGGTCTTAACATGATGATATACAGCCTATAGCCTTCCTCGACAAATGTGCTATCTAACACTGAAATAATGTTTCAAATCGAACCAGTAGTTTCTGAGATTAGCGCGTTCAAAAAAACAAACAAACTCTTCAGCTTTATAATATTAGTATAGTATATTTAATTCTGGGGTTAAAACTTGACAAAATTTCAAATTTGATAACGTATTGACTATTGGTGCAGTGGTTACATCAATCTGTTTCTACTAGATATATGTTTGTCGTGGTCTAGGTGGTTTTTTATGTTGTTTTTCTCGGATCCCCAACACAGGATTTCATTCTAGTAGAGCTGCATTTCCCAAAGTGGGCGATAACGCCCCCTTGTGGGCGCTGCAGGCCAAAGAGGGCGGCAAGAGACCCAGAAAAAATGATGGCGTTGTGTAGAGGCTTGGGGGGCGATTTGCAATTTAATCTATAAGGACTCTTAGACACCGACTGAGCTCTCGACTATCGACTACAACTTGTGAACATCAACTAATATTAATTAAGAGATTGCTCAAACTAATTCGTTCGATATTTCTCTCCGCGTAGTTCATATATCTGTCCTGTTTTATTGACTAAATAAAATATACATCATGTCCATCGGTCGCTCCGTCTCGAAATGAGTCTCGTATAGAATTATTATTAATGTTTAATCGCCGCTGATATAGCTCGCAATAATTCATTTAATTTTATGTTATAGTGGTTTTTAAGTAGGTGAAAGAATGGGGGCGTTATAAAATAATTTAATCTTAATGTGGGCAGTAGACAAAATAAGTTTGGGCACCTCTTAGTAGAGGATAGAGTCAAGAGCGTTTTATTTTTTTTTATTTATATAGCAGATTTGGTAAATAACGTGGCCAGAGCCCTTGGGGAGGGTCGAAGGTAGGGTCGGCAACGCGCTTCTGCTGTTGCAGGCTTCTATAGGATACGATAATTGCTTATCAACAGATGGGCCGTACGCTTGTTTACCGAGCTTGTAGTATAAAAAAAAGATATAAAATACGCATGCTAGTTTAAACAAATACTTAAACTAGTTTATCAAATATCTCTGTTTTACGTTAGGAATATTAATTACCGCTTGTCTCTTATATTTTGTATTTTTACCTATTAAATATATAATGTAATTTTGTTTAGTTAACCTTGTTTTACTATCGCTCGTGTATTTTAATAAAATGCCTCCTTATCGTTATAATCTTCGTCTCTGAAGTTCTAGTGGTATAATTTAAGCCCCTTTTTGTACCATTTTGTTATCAAATAAAATTACAATTTAAGTTGGCATTGCACAACAGTAGCTTACTAAAGAGCCGTGTACGTTTTTGCGGCACTTAAACAAACAATTATCTTCTTTAAAGTTTTTATCCGTCTAGTTAGTTCCTCATGGTAAATAAATTTTGACAATAATATTGTATATAACTAGCTGATCCCGCAAACGTTGTTTTGCCATAATTATACCTATGTTATTAACCCCCCTTAATTCCCCCTCTCTTATAAATTAGGGGTATGAAAATAGATGTTGGCCGAATCTCAGACCTAACCGATATGCACACTAAAATTTCATAAAAATCGGTCCAGCCGTTTCGGAGGAGTATTGTAACTAACATTGTGACACGAGAATTTTATATATATTAAGATATTATTGAAGAACTTTTATAGTGGTTTTTATAGTACAGTTTGTTTACGTTTAAGTATATAAGAATTAAGAGTAGTTATATAAGAATATAGCTAACGTGTAAAACGTTAGCTATATTACTGCTACTACTACGACTACTGAAATTGTTATTTTAGAAAAACAAGTAACGTATCCCTCAAGAATTTTTATTATGAAATTATAGAAGCTCAATTAGTATAACGCATAAGGATAAACTCAGATCAAGGATGTAGTATTCGTAGCGTTTTCCTTTGGAGTTTGTTTTTGAATTTGTGTCTGGACTCTGGAGTCTGGACTCCCGATACAAAGTTTTTTCATTATTATTTTTGACAAACTCATTATATTCTAATTATCTGCTGTTTTGTAAGCCACAAAATGAATTTCATAATTCTAATTTGTATCAAACTTTTGTAATTAATTAGTTAAAAGATATTAGTTTTATTTTTTCAATTCGTTATTTTACTCGTATTCAATTTTATCATATTTTTTTATTTATTTAAAATATTTTATATTTTAGTTTTACTCGTAAGATTTTGTAGAATTTATATTATATTTTAGTAATGTTAGGATAATTATGACTTTTTATTATTTTTATGTTTTTCATAATGTTTTTAGTGTATAAAATTTGTGTTATATAATTGAAACCTAATGGTTTTTTACGTGATGTGCACGCCACGGAAGACCTTTTATTAATATATAAATAAACAAACCTTTATTGTTAACAATCATTTAAAATTCACTATTACACTTATTACTGACGATCGGCTTTCCATCAACAGCTTGTCATTCGAGAAAGGCTTTTTCCAAAGACAACCTGTCCAGGTCAAACTCTCGGTCGTCCTCCGAACGTTTCATTCGTCAACCTTTACTTCTTTTGCCGTCCTTGGGTTACCAGTTACCACTCCGTTTTTATTCTAGTTCATTTTTAATTTTTTTCTCTCAACATGTGTAATGCCCATTTCCATTTGAGTGTTTTGCATTACTTAACTATCTTTTGATAAGTCTCATTTCATCCATTCATTTCACACCGATATACCGATTTCAAAAATTGGAGGAGGTTCCTAATTCAGCTGTTTTTTCATGTGTTACTTCATAGCTTTTTACTGCGTGTACCGATTTTGATGACTCTTTTTTTAATCGAATGTTTGTCGTATGTCGACATTTAAAATATTTATTTAAGCGACTTCTATAGTAGTTTTTGAGTATTCTCTAATAATGCGTATTTGAAGTCGGGGTTTCTCATTTGCGAGCTAATACAGTTATATCTATGATAAAAATATAGATATTTAATGTATATTAAAATTCTTTTAAATTGGCTGTTTTATATGTGTACCTGTATAAAAAATTATTATGAAAATAAAATATTTAATAAACAAAAACTACTGAAACGAAATATCAACCGATTAAAAGTAGTTTATAATTAGAGGCTGTAGCCTGTAATCCTTGCATATATTATACTAGATTCTGCGCGACTTCGTCGGCGTGGAGTCCGCTTCTATTGGTCTTAGCGTGATGATACATAGCCTATAGCCTTCCTCGATAAATGGGCTATCTAACACTGAAAGAATTTTTCAAATCGGCCCAGTAGTTCCAGAGATTACCGCGTTCAAACAAACAAACAAACAAACAAACAAACAAACAAACAAACTCTTCAGCTTTATATATTAGTATAGATTCCTAAACAGTTTGTATCATACAAATGACTCGTCCTTCACCTTTCTGCGCGTGCGACGAACACAAGACTAGTGTTTAGAATGTCGGGTTTCTAATTGAGGGTCGAGTGTTCGAGTCCTACGAAATGTTTTTTTTTTTTAATATTTTATTTTGTCGTAGCGTTTATAAGTCAGTGATGTCAAATGAAATGCCGTGAACTCTATTATATTGAGGTGTGGTCTCTCGTTGATTAAAAAAAATAATTTGAAACAGATGTGTAATTTAATAAGATGGTACGATTCAGCCTGTAATATCCCACTGCTGGGCATAGGCCTCTTCCCCATGTAGGAGAAGGATCGGAGCTTAATCCACCACGCTGCTCCAATGCGGGTTGGCGGATATATTCCCTACTATGAGTAGCGATCGCTATCAGGTGAACATAATAACAACTGGGACCGACGGCTTAACGTGCTCTCCGAGGCAAGGTGGGGAGACCCACAAGGACTGCACAAACACCCAGACCACGGCAAACATCTGTATGACCAATACAAACGTTGTCGTGTGCGGGGATCGAACCCGCAACCGCCCGCGCAACAACCGGTATAAGATGGTAAGCGTAGTATAAAGTATAATTTTACTTATTTTTTTGCGTACGTTTAATACATGAGATTATATTTTAAGGTTCTTTGGACAGTTTGCCTTTTGTTACCAAAGTTTTCCTCGGTGTCTGTAAGAAAATCACTGTCAATAATAAATCCGCCCTGTGTATTTCTTAAATGTGCGTTAAATTTTGATTTTAATATTGTTCTTTTTTACAATTATTATTTTTATCATAAAACCTCAATAAGCAAAGAATTGTTATTAAAGTGTCGAGACAGAGAAAATTGCGCTGCACTGCAAAAAAGTAGCAACACTACATCGAAATGACATTTCAAATTTATTTTTAAAACGTTGACGTCGAGATTGATGACTTTAGGCGCCAAAAGTTACGACGATTATTATTTTTTATCTGCGAAAATTTGTAAATTAAAAAATTCAAATTAAAAAAATGTGATAAATAAATCTATACTAATATAATAAAGCTGAAGAGTTTGTTTGTTTGTTTGAACGCGCTAATCTCAGGATCTACTGGTCCGATTTGTAAATCTTAGTATCAGAATGGGCTATCTAACATTGAAAGAATTTTTCAAATCGGACCAGTAGATCCTGAGAGTAGCGCGTTCAAACAAACAAACAAACAAACAAACAAACAAACAAACAAACTCTTCAGCTTTATAATATTAGATTTAGTCCGCTAAACCGCAGTGAAGCCTCGTGATAGGTTAAGCTCTTTTATGTAGTATGTATGTATGTATATATTTAAAAACAATTTACTTATCTTTACAACGACATAAACAATCATTTATACTGATAAAAGAGGCTGTCAATTATTTTGCCAAAAAAATTCCATTTAATCTTATCTCAAATGTCATTCTGTAATTTTTTTTTTAATTTTTTAATTTAACTCCTCAGAACAAAGACAACAGAAAGTGAGTCTCAGCTCCGACACGCGACTAGAGTTTACTCCTTAAGAACAATTACCGAGATATTAAAATGTGAATCAAATTATAATTATTAATTAAAATAATAGAACTAATAAACCAAAATATAAATTGACGCTTGCTATTCATATCGGTACAGTAAATTATGGTATACTATTATTTCTATAACTTGCTACAGCTAAAAGCGAAATTTAATATCTTAATAGTTAATAATAAATCCATTTATTAATACGTGAAGCAAAAACTTTGTACACCTTTTTAAGAAAATTGCGCCGATGGAGAAGTATGAAATTTCGCACACTTAAAGTAAAGTTTATATAGAGAATCTATTTATAAATACGTGAAGCAAAAACTTTGTACACCTTTTTAAGAAAATTGCGCCGATGGAGAAGTATGAAATTTCGCACACTTAAAGTAAAGTTTATATAGAGAATCTATTTATTAATACGTGAAGCAAAAACTTTGTACCCCTTCTTACGAAAATTGCGCGGACGGAGGAGTATGAAATTTCGCACACTTGTAGTTTTTAGAGAAGGAGTGCAGAATTCTAATACTTTTTAAAATTATGCAAAAAATATATTATTAAAACAATAAAAAAAAACATTACATACCCTCCCATATATTTGACACACACAAACACTAACGCTAAACGCTAGTCTATACTAATATTATAAAGAGGTAAAGTTTATAACTTTGTTTGTATATACGGGGTAATCTTCGCAAATACTGATCCGCTCATGAAAATTCTTTCGCTAACAGAAAGCTACACTATTCAGGAGTGACAAGATAAAAGGAAAAAGATAAAAATATATAAAGATTTTAAATCAGCAGGATTTGAACCTGCGCCTTCTGACGTGCCGTGTCAACAATTCAATCTAATCAAGCATTATTATTTGCCTTAGAAATTAATTGGTGATTTTAAAACATTTATATTTATCTGATTTGCTGAAAATAGTGAGAGTGTATTGAAACATATCAAATTTCACCGTACCCTTCTTATGTGAAATGGATTATAACGCCCAACGAAGTGGGCACGGGTCGGCTAGTACCTAATAATTGTATTACACGAACAAATTTATAACGATAGCAATGATTCGGAATACAGATTATGTAGAGAAGTAGCGACAAGAAACTCAGCAATACGCTTTAAAAACTGTTAATGAGTTAATGATCATACATTTTGTCACAGATAAAAATTAAATTATATCATGCATGAAATCCTTCTCCTACATGGGGAAGGGGCCTATGCCCAACAGTGGGATATTACCTACAGGCTGAATCGTATGCATGAAAATACAACGCGATTAGATCCACAGATAAATAATATTATATCCATGGGTCTTTTTTATCATTTATTCACTGATTGTCATGAAACTCGGTAGGTACATAGATAAATTACGCTTGGAAAAATGCGAGGTAGAGCTAGTGTAACATAACAAAACAATTTACTACAAAGCATGCAATTTTAATTATCTATGTACACAGTTCAAAGTCGCACAACGTGCAATGGAACGGGCAATGCTTGCGGTCTCTCTCAAAGATAGGATCAGAAATTAGACTATCCGCGAGAGAACTAAAATAACCGACATAGCTAGTTGAAGAAGCAAGTTGAAGTGGCAGTCGGCTGGTCACCCCTGTCGTGTCCTGGAGTGGAGACCGCGCGTTGGCAAATGCACCGCTGGACCGATGATGTACATAAGATAGCCAAGGTACAGATATAGGTGGGGCTGGATGAGGACTGCGGAGAATCGGGAAGTATGGCGCAAACTTAGGGAGACCTACATTCACCAGTGGACTGCAATAGGCTCATGTGAAATACATAAAGTTAGTTTATATAGACATAAATAGTACAATAAAATCGTAAACATAAAAAGCCTTTGCCGAAATCGCTGAGATGTTTCGAATCGGATGTGACCTTGGCCCGAGACGAAAACGAAAGTAAAGTCGGATTAAAAAGTAGGTCACTGTTGAGCCAAGGTGACTTGTGTTGTTGTTACGCGATTTAATGGCATTTATTTTTGTTGATTGATTTCAGGTGTAGCGTGACGGTAATGATGAATTGTGGTGAAATTTATTGTAATATTAAATTGGTGTTTTTTTTTAATGTTGTTTTTAGTAAATGTTTTTAATTGATGTAAAAATGAGGTTGTCGATTCGTTTGATTTTTTGTGGGTATTTTACATAAATTTCGCTGTTTTATTTTAGTTCAAATATACATAAACGAATAAAAAAAACATTTTTAAGAATAATGGATTATTGGGGATGACTTTTTTATCTAATATTGATACTTATAAACAATTATTTGTTCTTTTTTTAAATGTTTCTTCTTTGTCGTATATTATAGGTACCTCCTATACCCAAAGATTGTTTGGAAGAGTTCGCTTTTTCATATTTCCTATAATAATATAATTTAATACATTTTATTCTAGTAATGTAGTATTCTAGTAATGGGTTTTTTTCTTCAAATTTAAACAGAATGTGTTTTAATCCTATATGTAATATGTATCGTGTTATTGAAAAGTGTTTTTCTTAATTTCTTGATTGGCTTTTCTATAAAATGTCAACATATAAAATATGTTACTATAAACGTAATCTATTAAGAATGTCTTTTTTTTAATCTACAAATATTTGTCATATCATGTTACGAAAGAATGAGATAACTTTTTTAGTTGTTTTTTTTTAATTAAGTAGGTACCTACCTACCTAATGAAAAACAGGTTTTATATGGATCGGAATTTTAATAATGCTATCGAATTGCCCCTGTAGATATTTTAAACGTTACATTTTTATTAAAATAATACTGACACACAGATTTTTATAAATCCATTAAAATAATCCTAACAATATTATAAATACGAAAGTTTGTATGTCACGCGAAAACTACTGGACCGATTTTAATAAAACTTGATACATAGATTGCTGGAGATGTAGAATAACACATAAGCTATTTTTAATCCTGACATTCCCACGGGATCGGAAATTACACAGGTGAAACCATGTGACGCAGATGGTTATAAAAGAAGTCTAAAATTACTTTCATTACAGTTACTGATATAAGCTTAGTTTACTGATAACAGTGTTAGCTAACTGTGATATTTCGTTATTTTTAAAACAAATATTTGCAATGACGTTAATTATACTGTTCTATGTTATCTCATCAACAAACTCTAAGTACTTAAATTTATTCCACAGCGGCTCCATTATTTTGTTGTTAGTCCGTAAAGCAGGATAATCTATACTAATATATAAAGCTGAAGAGTTTGTTTGTTTAGTTGTTTGTTTGTTTGAACGCAGTAATCTCTGGAACTACTAGGCCGATTTGAAAAATTCTTTCAGTGTTAGATAGCCCATTTATCGAGGAAGGCTATAGGCTATGTGTCATCACGCTAAGACCAGTAGGAGCGGAGTCCACGCCGACGAAGTCGCGCGCAGAAGCTAGTAAATAGGTATACATATATCATGAGCGGAAATCGAATTAATTCGTCGAGCTAATTTCGTTTTTAAAATTTACTATAAATTAAAAAAAAATTACATTAAAAAAATCCGGGGAAACTATCTCAAAATATCATACAAGAACATACTATCTTTAATACATACTTTTTTATTTTCCAACATATTTATAAAAATAACATCACGCGCTCATTTATGTTTCACAAGAATAACGCATTTTAGTACGTAAATAGATAATGCGTTCTTTACATTATTTGTTTTGTTACGACAGACATACGACCTTATCGTAATAAATTACTGTTGTTGCTGTGTGATAGTTGTGGCTTTATAAAATAAAAATGTAGCAATTATTATATGTAAAGATATAATATACTGTTAAATTATTATTATTTTTTTGTAAGTGAAATTTCTTTAGGCGCATGAGTGGTTAAATTTGTGCGACCGACCGCCTGGGAACATCGCGTGACGATGGCTTTTTTTTCAATTAGCTTTTTTGTATTTTCAATTAGTTTTTTTTTTTTAATTAGTTTTTTAATAATGATACCGCCTACTTTGTCAATTAGGTACTTTGCCAAAGACGTCTGCAACACCAGAAGCATCGCAAGCGCGTTGCCGACCCTATCCCGAATTTCCTCCAGGAACTTAAATAAATAAATACGTTTAACATACACGCATGGTCGTCTGTTTCTAAGGTAGTTAACTTAATTTCTGTGCTTTATATGGGCAACAGCCGAATTGCATATCTACATAATTATATTTTTCGATATAAATATATATGTGTAAATAAATATACATTAAACCCACACACGATCCCACAACCTTTAGAGCAGAAAACTGGGCTGCTAACAATTCTATTAATCATTGAGGTAGGTCACAGCAAGAAATATCCTGCTCAAAATCTAGAACAGCCTGACTGCCAGTACCTCGACCTTACAGTAGATCACAGCTGAATAATACTGCTTTCAAGTAGTGTTGTGGTCTGTGGTAATCGCTTATCATCAGGTGAGCCGTAAGCTTCTTTGCCGACCTAGTGATGTAGATATATTTAAAAAAAAACTATTTTTCCTTCCGTAAGAACCTTCCAAGAATGAATGTAATTGTTACAATTTATCCCCAATAGGGAAAGGCAAGAGACATTAGGTCCATACAGCCTGGTCTGATTTTATTTTCAACTTCTTTCTTCTTTTTCTTCTTTCACTTTATTGAGCAGCAAACCACATGGTTTCTGCCCTAAAGTGATCCAAAAATATTGATTCACGACGAATCACGAATCCAAAATGTCGGCCGCCCTCTAAGGCAGACGGCGCGAAACTCCCAAGAATGAATGGAAAATTAAAAAAATAATAATTAGCTGTCAGTGGTCCAGTCGTTTTCAAGTTTAGCGTTTAGCAAACACATTTAGCGATTATTATGTATATTATAAAAAAATCACATAGATTGTAATATTACGATAAAGTACGTTTCGTTTAAAAGTAAATTGTTGAAAATAGATATTATTTAAATTATACGTTCAAGGTTAGATTATGAAATATAAGAATATGCATTTATGTTAAGAATTTTACGTATTATTGTACAAAAATAAAACAATTCTTAGTCTTCTTTATTATTTGTATAAATAATAAAATAAAATAATATTATTAAATTTAATATGAGTAATTTATTTAATACTTAAATATTATTATAATACTTATTTCACACTTTACGAGTACATATTTGAAATAATTAATTAAAATAACTGACTGATCAGTTACAAATGTTTAAATGTAAGGTATGGTTGCGTTTCTTCGTGTTTTAGTATGCGTTTTATTAATAATTAATAAATTATTAATAACTAGCTGACCCGTCGAACTTCGTATCGCCTAACAGTTGATTTTTTTTAAATTATTATCCTTCCCAGAACCCCTCCACTAACACTTAAACTTTATGGTATGGTATTAAAGTTTAAATTGACTTTTAAGTATTATTACGAATCTTTTGTATGGGAATAGAAAAGTGTTGTTTTTAGACTTTTTCAGGGAATTTTTTAAATTTTTCTCTCCGTAACAACCATCCTCGTACTTCAAGGAATATTATAAAAAAAGAATTAGCGAAATCGGTTTAGCTGCTCTCGAGATTTGCGCTTAGCAACACATTCAGCGATTCATTTTTATATATATAGAGAAGAGATAATCGTCATAACAATAATATGACTATTATTGTTTCATTGTTTTATAGGGAATAAGTTAATACTAAGTAGATAAATGTGGAAAATATTGTTGGATAACTCACAAAAATATTTAATTTTGTGACCTACTAGTATTTATTCTAGCTTCTAGCTTTAAAAAAAATACTCTATCTGAATATATTGCCAGAAAGCTGTATCAAAGTACGAACCAAGGAGAAAACAATCGTAAACTAGAAATAAATTACTACTACCTTTTTAATAAAACATACTGCCAAATAATATAGAACTTTATGATATCACAATAAGAATCAAAAAATGTTGTAAGCAGAAGTATTTAGTTTAGTTTAATTGTCACAGGTTGTTTTGAAAGGATTGTGACATCTATTGTGTGAGTGTTAAGGAGGAAAATTCTGTCATTATGTACCACATCCTTGACAGGGCCTAGCCGTTCATTTCGTGTGCAACGCGGATACGCTTGACGCCTGCTTAAGGAAAGCCATTATTAAATCAAGCTTTTGTTTAGCGATTTTGATTGATATTTAATTGTATGGTTCCGTAACGAAACGTGACATTAAATCCTGTTATTGAGCTAATGTCTGCTTAACAACGTCAAAACGCTTGACACTGGTGTTTACTTTGACACAGTAATAAAACAATAAAATAAGAGTGAGCTTTAGACCACACGACTCAAGTAAAACTTCTACACAATAAACCTGCACTGTGTCTTAGATATACGAAACATAACTGGCTATGAGAGAAAGAGAGAAAGTAGATGTGTGATCACACTTTTCGTAACGCTCTCGTCACGCATTCACCAGCTTATTACCTAAGTCAAGCGTGCGTAAAGAGGTTTTACTTCAATAAAAAAGAACGTATTTGACAGATGTCAATGTAAAAGAAAATTACCTAAACCTTGTGCGCGCACTTTTGGTAGAGCAGACCAAAAAAAAATAAAAATGACATTCTTCAATATTATACCTACTACAAAAAAAATATAATTAAAAAAAATAATCTCGTCTAGTGTTAATGTGATTACAATTACAGATGGCTGTATAATTTCATAATTTGATACAGTTTACTAAAACAATACAGTCATAAAAAAAAATAGATTTAATAATTACACCTACAAGTATACCATGGATGAAGTATACTTTGAGACAACAGATTAAAATAATTTAGTAAAAAAAGTACAGACAGATAAACGTATTCGAAAGAGGATTTAATTAATAAAAAATTGTTAAGCCTCCGATGAAGGAAGCAAGTAACAAAGTTAAGAAAGTTTATTGATGCTGTCATTGCTATTCAAGTCCCTTTATTCAGTATGTCTCGTTATAAAAACTATTTTATTTATTTATTTTACTTTATGACACAACTATAATATTTTGACTAGCCCATTGGCGCGGTTTGTAGTGGCTCTGCTTTCTGCTTCGCGGGTAGCGATTACGACAATTAATTTTAAATTCAAAATCAAAAATAAAAAAAATCTAAAATAAAAAAAAAATTGCGTCAGAAGTGAAAATTATTTGACCAACTGATAAAAAAAACTAATTGAAAAAAAAGCCAACGTCACGTGGTGTTCCCAGGGGGTCACCCATCCAAGTACTGACCGTCCCTGACGCTGCCGCGTTACCGGTAGCTCAAATTTTACCACTCATGCGCCTAAAGAAGTTTCTCTTCAATAAATATAAGAGTATGTATACATTACGATCTGAATAGTTTTAGCCGTCACCGATATCTAGGCCATAGGGTGGTTGACATAAAGACGGATTTATTTATTGGAGCATGACTGTAGACCGGTTAATGATAAAGTCTCGCCTATAACTTACTGATAGGAATTATCAGTAAGAGATACAACAGAAATTAAGACCCTGTTGTACCTCAACATATAAATTAACGGCCTTTCGACGCAACAACTCGACTTATCAAAAAAAAAAAATAATTGGCATATTTATCTGTCAGATAGCTGTAGCGTTAGTGATATTTTTTTAAATATAAATGCTAATGAACATTTTCATCATTTCTCTTTTTTAGTTTGTTTTTTTTTATCTTTGTTGTTTTATCGGTCCATAGTAATTACACATTCTAAAGATATTTTAAAGGTGCATATTGTACAGTGTTATAAAGTTTGACGGACGTCGGAAATTAAAATATGAGTAGGTACACTGGTACATATTTTAAAACGCTTAAAAAACAATAGCTTTATGGCTTAAAGAAACAGTTTTTTTTTAATTATATTAACATAAGCATAATTTACAATGTGATTTTATCATTATTTTAAGCTCAAAAGGCTAGCCCTTTAAATCCAAACCTGTTGTATAAGTAACTCATAAATTGATATGAAAAATATAAAACCAGAAACTTTGTATAAAGAGCCAAAGAATCTACAAAAAAAAAATCAAGTTTGTCATGTGATCATAGCAACTGGCTGTTGCGCTAGCGGTCGTGGGCTTGATACCTGCTCGTGATAAATGGTTGTATAGTTATAGGTCATACACACATTTAATATGGCCTAGGTAGTAGTGGTATAAGCCTTGGTGATTATGTATGTGTTTCACTCCTTATGCAGGATTTTAAATACCAGGAGACAATAAATGTGAGGTGTTTGCTTTCGATGCTTGAAAAGGCGATGGATACAGAGAGACACGAATAGACAAAGCAAATAAAGATGCGTTAGTAATATATTTCTATTAATTTTAGTACGAAACAAAATGACTTTGAATTATGTTCGTAAATTTAATATTTTGTCATGTATATAATCATTTTGTTTTTAGAAAAACATCTAACATTCGAAGCGCCATTATGTTTTTTCCGTTATCGTCTGTTACAAGAAAAAAAATCATTAAAAATACATTAAAGATGTAAACTGACAGTAAGTAAACAATTTTATATTTATGCGGAACTACGCGACGCGTCGCTAACGGATAAGCTTATTATCTTTAACTATTAACAATGATTAAGATGTGGCGAATTTCGTACCGTGTTTTAATTTTTATCGATTTTTCATAATAGACTACTAAATCTTATCAAAACATGGTATATCGAAGAAGTATCTCTTGTTATTGAAATGCTATTGAGTAATACCTACTTGATATTGTTTTCAAGCTCGTTATCATTAAGCCAAAGAAAATCTATACTAATATAATAAAGCTGAAGAGTTTGTTTGTTTGATTGTTTGTTTGTTTGTTTGAACGCGCTAATCTCAGGATCTACTGGTCCGATTTGAAAAATTCTTTCAGTGTAAGATAGTCCATTTATCGAGGAAGGCTATAGGCTATATTCTTCTTCTTCTTCTTCTTCTTCTTCGTGTGCTTCATTACTGAAGGTCGTGCTTGTCCTGAAATGCCTTCACCGATGTGTCGACTAGCCTTCTCCACACCACTCTGTCCTCCGCTTGTCTCAGGGCAGTTGGAATACTGAGTCCCGTTATATTTTGGATTTGGTCGGACCAGCGGGTAGGTGATCGACCTCGCAATCTTTATACATACACATAGGCTATATATCATCACGCTAAGGAGCGGAGTCCACGCCGACGAAGTCGCGCGCAGAAGCTAGTATTACATAAAAGTGTACAATTTGTTAGCTATCTACTTTATAAAATATTATCGTAAAAAGTCTGGAAAAATAAATTATCTTTTTAGATTAATAAACAGACATAAGCGTCAATTTTAATTATTTTTTTTTAAATTAATTTATCAAACTTCACTTCAAGTTAAAACGAATTTGTGTTATTGAATTTGACACTTCTACACCAGCCTAGCCCGGTGTATCGAGTTTCAAGGTCTGAAACCAACTAGGTCAAACCCGAAACTCGCTACCATATTGAGTTACTTGAAAAATAAAACTATATTAAAGACCTTTTAACATTTGCGAACATTATTTTTATTATTCAGTCTTACGAGGAAATGCTTAAGTTTGGGTTGTCTGGAAGAAATGGCGAATCTGTAACTACCTCATAGGATGCCTCTCCTCATATATGCCTCTACCTTTCCCATAGATTTCACCAGGTGGTGGTCGATTGAAACGATGGCAATGGTGCTTCCTTACCTTCATAAACGCAGCTACTCAGACGCACAGAGCGTAATAACAATAAGGCTGTAAGGCATTAAAATATTGATCGATTTATCATGATCTTGTTGTACCACACCAAACCTTACGCTCGCTGAGTTAACATATATGTAGTTGTAATAATTTTTCTATTGTGAGAAAGCGCCAATTCAATCAACCTACTTTACCCTAGTATTAATCTTTGTAGTGACATTAACCCAATCTGATAGAGTATAGATATACAAAACGTACATTATATATAAGATTTTAGATTAACGTGGTCACTTCTATTACTAAAACTATTCGAAAGCGGGACTCGAGACACGAGAGTCTCGTGAACAAGACATTCGTAGATAATGTCGAAATATCTATCTCCGCAAAATGAAAATAAAAAAAACATGGTAAATATCCCGTTTTCGAATGGTTTTAGTAAAACGTACATTGTTGCAAAAACTACTATTAAAAGTCGGTTACAAAATCAACGCCCACAACGTTCGACCATGACACCTACACATGAAAGATAAGAAGTTTTGATTACACGTAACACTGATAAGATAATGATAATGTTTTGATAAGAAATCGGTAAACAAAGCGTTGTGTTTCGTTATTTTGTTACTGGTATATCAAGGACTTTGGAAATTTTTTTCTACATAAAAAATAAGTGGTATTTTAAAAAGTCAATATATTTATTACCACATCTTGAGTTACCAAGACCTGAAAATTAACACTTTCAGTTTCTTTATAGATATTTCGTTTCTATTCGCGTCTTCTAATTTGATTTGAAAGAACCTGCTACATTATATTACTATTCATTTAGTATTTAGAGATTTACATAAATCCTATACGAATTGTCAAAACGATGAAAAAGTGATTCGACAGTGCTGTCCCGGCACAACTGAAAGCCATTAGCCCAAGAATTAATTAATTAACGTCAAAGATAGGTATATCTAATGATCATTATTGATACTTGTCGGAAGGGTGTAACATTGAGTTTCAGTGAAACATCTCATACAATGAAGTAATTTAATAAGATAGATTACATTACACGAATTTGTACAGAACAAATACATCTATAATATAAAAGAGATTGACACCCATATATTGACGATATCTCTGGAACGATAAGGCGTAGAGACTTGAAATTTGGTAGGAATATTCCTTTCGAAGAGTAGAGGTCAGCTAAGAACGGATTTTATGAAATTCCACCCACAAGAGGGGGTTGCGGTGGTTAACAAAATATATGGCAAAACAGCGTTTGCAGGGTCAGCTAGTAATACATATCTATAAAACTCACGTTTTGTTTATTATTTCTAAAACGTGTTTAGCTTTAAATATCAATATTTAAATATCGTAGTGATGATAATTTATCAAATAAGATAAAATCGGCATAAAATTATCGAATTTAAAGCAATACACTATTATAAAACGATAGAATTTCTATAAATATTTACAAAACCTCTAGTCCAACCACGTGACCTTTACAAATGAAACTAATGTTAAGTAGATAAAAGAGTTGTTTATATTAATAAAAATATAATAATTAAAAAAAACAAGCTGATACAGACTGCAAAATAAATAAATGTAGAATGTAAATATCGAGGTACAAAATCATCTTTAAATTTAGTAGAAATTGAAGAAAAATACTTTATAATCAAAATGAAATTAAAAACTATTCTAATGTTTTTCAAAACTCAATCACTCAATCCACCATATTAAATACATAGCTATGAAACCTGGTTCTAATTCTTTTGCCCCATCAGTGACTAGCATTATAATATTGCACGGTCGATTTGATTATTTCTATAGTTCTATCACACTATGACACACTATGACACCCATTCATTTTGAGCATTTTTTCAAACAAAAATCATCCGTGTTGTGGAAAAATATCTCGCTTTGGACTTATCGGCAAAATACCTTTAGGATTTTATTGAGATTTTGGAATAGAAAACTATGTGTTAATCTGAGTCATAAACTGTTTAAACTTCAACTTTCGCCGAAAAGTATCCAGGAGTTTGAGCATAAAAAATAATACGTCTTATGTACAAAATAATCTATTTAGGTATTATTAAAACTTTCACGTTTATAATATTCAAACAGCCGGCGATTTTATCAGCTATTGATACAAAATTAATCTATTGATTATTATTGATTATAGTTATCATGCGTGAACTCTTAGTAACAATTAATGTTTTTTTTAAATAATAAATACACACACACACACACACACAGAAACAAGCGCGCGCGCGGACCAGCACACTGACGCACATGAATATATAAAAACACATAAAACGTATTTTATTTTGATATTTTAATGTTTTTTTTTTTAATGTAATAACTAAACACAAGAACACAGTGTGACGTTGGCTTTTTTCAATTACATAGTTTTTTTTTGTATTTTTTTAATTATTTTTTTGATTTAGTTTTTTTTATTAGTTTGTCAAAGAAGTTTCGCTTCTGACATGTGTACTTTTTTCTTTATGTATTTTTTCATTATCGACAATCTTTGTCATAATATTTAAAAAAAAAAACTTTGTCATGTAGCTTTCATTTGGCGGTTAAAACTCTCATCCAGTACATCGGGACTTTCTACATTGTTTGTAAAGGTTATCTCGAACATAAGTCGCTGATAGGTCTTATATCTAAAAAATTAGAGACAGGCCTCTTTCACGTCAACTAATAAACTACAGTACTGTGCAATCCTTATGGGTACTGGGTCTCCCCACCGTGCCTCGGAGAGCCCGTTGAGTCGGTCCCGGTTGTTATCATGTACACCTCATAGCGATCGTAACTCATAGTAGGGAATATATCCGCCAACCTGCATTGGTGCACCGTGGTGGATTAAGCTCTGATTCTTCTCCTACATGGGGAAAGAGGTCTATGCCCAGCAGTGGGATATTTACAGGCTGAAGCGAATAAACTACAACTTTAATATACACAGAATATAAATATCTAACCATCGGTCAAGTTCAGTTTGAGAAGTATAAAGTGGAATGGTGAAATATATAATAAATTTTTATCTACCAGATTGCGTCATAAGCTTTATCAGAAATCGGTAAACGGTAAAAACATAAACCACGTTCTTTATTCGCTGATTGATTGCGATCTGACGTCGACATATTGCTGTGACTCTTGACTTGTTACAGTGTTAAGTACAATGTTTTTGTTTTCAACCACACAGCATGCCCCCATCGCGTGATAATAAATGCAACATAAGTTAGATAAAGGAATATTTATATCAGATAACTTGACAGATGCGATTTCGCCCACGTCTTTGATTATTTATTCATGTGAGTTGCAGATTGTCATTTGTTAGCTTGAGGGTCTGTTGATTAAGTTTATATTATCACTTAGCGCTCCCACACACGAACGGCACGTTGCCAACGGCAGAGGTCGACGGCAGCCGTCGACTGCCGTCGAGCGCCGTCAGCGGCAGACGACTGCAGCCGTTGACTGCCGTCGAGCGCCGTCAGCGGCAGCCGTCGACTGCCGTCGAGCGCCGTTGGCGGCGCGCCGTCGGTTGCAGTCCTCTGCCGTTGAGACCTTGCCGCTCACACGTCGACGCTATCTTAGTACAGGAGCCAGTTGTAAAATGAATTCCGAGGAAGAAACACTGTTGTTGTTTTTACTTCGCCGCCGCCGAGAAAAACGAAAAATAAAAACACGTTCGGTGTGGGTTCAGAAATAATCTATACATATAATAAAATGGTAGAAAAGTCAAAACTGTACATTGAATATTTTTTTAAAAGAATACTTGGGGTGTGATCTACAATCGATACCGAAGCCAAAAATATAGTTTTTAGAATTTTTGTCTGTTTGTCTGTTTGTCTGTTTATCTGTTTGTCTGTATGTATGTCCGGGATAAACTCAAAAAGTATTGCATGGATTTACTTCAAATTTGGCACGAATATTGTTAAGAAGTCGGGTCAGAACATAGGCTATATATTATCACGTTATCACCTACGGGGAACGAGCAGTGAACCTTATTTCTTCAAATGTATGTCCGGGATAAACTCAAAAAGTACTGCATGGATTTACTTCAAATTTGGTACGAATATTATTAAGAAGTCGGGTCAGAACATAGGCTACATATTATCACGCTATCACCTACCGGGAACGAGCAGTGAACGCACGCAGATGACGTCGCGGGCAGCAGCTAGTAATCAATAGAGATCAAGATGGGCATTTTTTTACACTCTATCCACTTTTACGAAGAAACGAGCAAAAGTTTTTTAATTGTTTTCGGATGTCCATTGCTTCTTTTGATGAGCTGACGGCTATTTTAAAAAGTTCAATATCTCGCCAAGATTGAATTAATAATTATAAAAATTAAAAAAAAATTAAAATAATGAGTTAGTAAAAAAACATGTTTAAAAAAAATGGTCGGTTTATTATAAGTTGATTTTGATTTTTTTAAAATCATTGTTATTAAAATAGAAGTAACTAATAATTATTATGTATTATTGTTCCTATAGGTAGTACTTGTATTTTGTTTCAACTTAAAATGGTGATAAATGATGTTGATCTCATTAAACAAATATAATCTAAATAACTTATATCTTTTTATTATTTATATTTATGCTTATATTATAAAGAGGAAAGATTTTTATTTTTGGATTTTCGTTTGTAATGAACAAATTCAAAAACTACTGGACCGATTTTAAAAATTCTTTTACGAATAGACTGAACGTGTTTTTATTTTTCGTTTTTCTCGGCGGCGACGAAGTAAAAACAATAACAGTGTTTCTTCTTCGGAATTCATTTTGCAACTGGCTCCTTTACTAAGAGAGCCGACGTGTGAGCGGCATGTTCTCAACGGCAGCGGACTGCAGCCAACGGCGCGCCGCCAACGTCGCTCGACGGCAGTCGACGGCTGCCGCTGACGGCGCTCGACGGCAGTCAACGGCTGCAGTCGTCTGCCGCTGACGGCGCTCGACGGCAGTCGACGGCTGCCGTCGACCTCTGCCGTTGGCAACGTGCCGTTCGTGTGTGGGAGCGCTTAAGTTACATATAAACTTTATATCGAGGAGGTAAAACAGAGACTTGAAGCCTGATTCGTCTCAACTAATTTAAACTTTTTACGTCACTAGTATTTCATTCACTATATTTACATAGTGACGATTTTTTAACCGACTTCAAAAAGAGGCGGTTCTCAATTCGACTGTTTATTTTTTGGGAGTATGGATTAATTATATATCAACAACTACAAACAATATTTCTTAGCGTTTGTTTCATATTACAAACCAACACTGTTATTATTATTAAAATTAAATTGATACCCCCATTCTTTCAAACGTCAATTCCGCTTGACGTATTCCGTATTATTAATAATACGTTACACCACCTATTTATTATACATAATAAAACATTATATAAAGCTGAAGAGTTTGTATGTTTATTTGAACGCGCTAAAATATGCACAGCATGATGCTTACTTGCTCAAAGTCTGGAGCAGCCAGTATGGGGAAGAACAACCTTACAGAAGATCACAGGTAAATAATACTGCTCTCAAGCAGTGTTGTGCTCCTGTTGGTGAGTAAGGTGACCAGAGCTCTTGGGGAGCTTCGGGGGTAAAGTCGACAACGCGATGGGATAGTCTATTTCCCGATGAAGGCTGTATGCTATATCTATACTAATATTATAAAGAGGTAAAGTTTGTAACTTTGTTTGTTTGAAGGGGGTAATCTTCGCAAATACTGATCCGATCCTTAAAATTCTATAAAAAAGGCAATATTTTATTGTTATTGAAAAAAATTCAGTGGAAAATAATAGTATATGTAAACCAAGTCGGAGAAATACGAGCGAGATGAATACTTTACTATATAATTGCGTCAAAAAAATAATTAACGCCCAACGAATTGGGCACGGGTCGGCTAGTATGCTATATTTTAGGTGAAACCGCGGGCTACAGTTGGTGAACAATAAAACATTATATAATTAACAAATACCACAATGTCACTAATTACATAGGTGAGTGGTGCTATTAAAAACGAAAGGCGCCAAGGCCGAGTCGAGGTTCGACTTTTATGCAAATAGTAAAACAAATGTTTCGAAGGGAAATTGTCTTGACGAAACAACGACCGACATTTCGACGATGCCGGTAATCGTTTATAATTGCAATCATTTAAATTTATATCCAACTTATATTTAAACTAGCGACCCGTCCCGGCTCCGCACGGGTACAATGCTGATACAAAATATAAAATAAATAATTGCAATGTAAGCGCAAAAAAATGTGTTTATTTTCGACATCACATTAGAAACCTCTAAAACTATCAGTGTTTCTCTACTATATTTTGCATGTATTATACATGTAAAGCTTCCTCTGGAATCACTCTATTTACTAAAGAAAACCGTATCAAAATCCCTTGCGTAGTTTTAAAGATCTAAGCACACAACATAGGGACAGACAGCGGGAAGCGAATTTGTTTCATACCTAATAATAATAATATGTATAAATTAAGTATACTGGGATTTTCCACTGATTATTATGATTCTTTTTCAAAGTTTATATCAAAAAAGATTTAATAGCTAAAGCATGTTATTCGGTTCAAGATAAGATTAATGGTAAAGACGTTTGTATTTAGTAGCGGTGTATTCCATACAGATTTTTTCTAATCTATACTCATATATAAAGCTGAAGAGTTTGTTTGTTTGTTTGTTTGTTTGAACGCGGTAATCTCTGGAACTACTGGGCCGATTTGAAAAATTCTTTCAGTGTTAGATAGCCCATTTATCGAGGAAGGCTATAAGCTATGAGTCATCACGCTAAGACTAATATAGTGGGTCGACCATGGAAGGCCATGCTCCTTCGAAGGCCAACTATAAAAAATCATAGTTATTGTCATGTGATGACAAATTCCTTCCACTCACACTAAGCTACATCAAAACCAAGAACACAGACGTGGCGGCAAGTCGCTGGGTTCGCTATTTTGTTAATGGGGTCCCTCGTTTCGCAGACTTCGGTCGTCGACGTTTTCGAACGATTGTAAGACGTTCGAAGTTCGACGAATTGTAATTCGCGCGCACAGCAAAGCAGGCTAGTTTTTACGTAAATAATCTATTATTTTCTTATTTTTTTTACTGTAAATTGTCATATAAGGATTTGTTATGGGTACTAAAGAAAAATATATAATTTTGCTTCGATTTTAGTTAAAATATCGGTAGTGTTCCTACGAAGGCCAGTGGTTCCTTATAAGGCCAATAAAAAAATTTGACGATTGGCCTTGCTAGGGTACATGGGCCTTACCAACTGCACAAAAACAATGTTTTGTTTTTGTGCAGTAGTTTTGCAAATGTTTAAAAATAGAGATGAAGAAAAGTGCAGAAGGTGAAGAAAAGAAAAGTTACTGTCACGCATGTGGAGAGTGTAGAATCGAAAATATGAGGTTAGGTACATTTTGGCCTTACAAAGAACGGACCCATAAGAAGGCCATTTTAGGTTAAAAAAAAGTTTTTAATTTCATTATCAAACACGTTGGCAAGTTATTTGATGTCAATATAATACTCATTACAAATATTTTTAATGACTTCCATTAATATATTCTTAGTTATACGATTGTGTTCAAGTAATGTTCGTTGAGTTTTTTATAAATGATAAAAATATATTGAGCATTTAATGTTTCGCTTAAATGAAAGAGCTTATTATGTAGTTTTAGTAAAAGCTGATATATTAATTGCTACAACTCTATTTTTAAGTTGAACGACTAATCTATACTAATATATAAAGCTGAAGAGTTTGTTTGTTTGTTTGTTTGTTTGTTTGTTTGTTTGTTTGTTTGTTTGTTTGTTTGAACGCGGTAATCTCTGGAACTACTGGGCCGATTTGAAAAATTCTTTCAGTGTTAGATAGCCCATTTATCGAGGAAGGCTATAGGCTATGTATCGTCACGCTAAGACCAATAGGAGCGGAGTCCACGCCGACGAAGTCGCGCGCAGAAGCTAGTGTATAATATTGGCCTTGTTTGGAGCCGTGTTCCTTGCAAGGCCATTTGGAAGAGCTTTCCAAAACTTACGTTTAATAAATAGTGATTAAAGCTAGGTTTAAAAAAAAGTGATTTATGTGGTACACTATAAAACAAAGTATTACTTGATAATTTGTTTAGTTCTTTTATCCAGTTAATAAACGAATAAAAAATGTTTACTCGTTAGAGTGGCCTTCCATGGTCGACCCACTATAGGAGCGGAGTCCACGCCGATGAAGTCGCGTGCAGATGCTAGTTTTATAATAAACGCACAGTTTATTTTACAGATTCTAAATTCTTCGTTCCGAATCGGTAGTTGCTCCACTTTAAAGTTTAGTTAATCAACAAACTAACATAATTTAATTCGTTCGCAATTCAAAAGTTCTTTTGCCTTTGAAAAAAAATTTTGCTTTTGATTTGATGGGCTAATATTAAAAAAGATGTTTGCGATAATACAAACGAATGACAAGAAAATATTGAAATATATTTGAAGTTGTAATAATTACACAGCAAAGAGATTTCAGATCTCGTTGTACGTCTGTGATAGTCTCCCCACTGTACCTCGGAGAGCACTATAGCCTGATAGGCTATTTCTTGGTTGCTGTCATAGAAACCTGATGACGTTTATTACATGACTATATAAAATAAAAATTAAAAAAAACCGACACAATAACCTGAGTGCCCTTTAAAAAGTAAAAAATAATGAAAGAAACTCAATCTTAAAGTACCTAAGTATGTTATGTACGAGTATTAATAATTCTAAAAAAAAAAATACATCGCATTGGGGGACCGCTCCTACTTATTTATTACCAACTATTTATTTTTTAATTAGTATCACATGCAAGTTAGGTTAGTTTAGACTATTTGTAATTAAATTTTTAGAGTTGGAGCAGCTCCCAACGAGATGTATTTTTTTAGAGATGTTTTTGTTAAAAATAGGGAAATTTCCTTTAAATCTTCTTAATTAGGTACATAGAATCCTATCTACGGAGAGGTGGCCTTGCCCCAGCAGTGTCAAGCATTTACAGTAGAGCCGTCCGTCCGGCTTGTAGTTATATTTTATAGAGCCGGACCTAATCCACTAAGCTCTTGTTATTATAACAAAATTACCGGTCTGCGATTCCGCGTGCCGGTTCAAGATTCTTAGTATTTAGGATCTCCTGTATTTCGAATAGTATTGCATAATCACTGTACTACATAACACAATAAAATGTCTTGTTGTGCGTGAGCATGTATGTACCAATTAATCACTGGAACAAATTGAAACAATAATTTTCATAGTATTGATTTTGCTTATTTGGGAATTTTATAGAAAAAAATGTAGTTGCACCCAATAATTTTAAAATATCATTGTGAGTATAGTCATGAAAGCGTTTAACATAGTATCAATAAGTATTACAGACCGATATGTTTGACCTAATACACAGCATAAGAAAGTCGAAATACCCGACTTTATCGGAATCTACGCCTGCGCAATAAAGTGAAAAAAAACTCGATAAACAAAAATTTCAATAAATTACATATGCTAAGTATATGCGATATTTAAATTTGAATATTTGCATACGTAACTGCTAAATTGCATTAAAATAGGCTGAATAAAAAACGGCATAGTCACGGCCCACAGTCCTTTGTCTATGATTACGTTTTGTCGGAAATTAAGTAATTTTGAAATATTAACAGATTATTAAAGTAATTTTTGTTTCATTGAAATAATGATCTCTTTAAAACTTCGATCTCCTTGATTTGTTTTGGATTAATTAGTGTTATTTAGAATTTCGTTACACGCGAATTTTCAACTGTTTTTAATTTGAAGCTATAACAAAGTGTTAAACGAACGAAAACGAAACCGCATTGTGGGTCTCCCTACCGTGCCACGAAGAGCGGAGTACAACGTTCTCATAAATACCTGATAGCGATCGTTACTCATAGTAGGGGATATATCCGCTAAACCACATTGAAGCAGCGTGGTGGATTAAGTTCTGATCCTTCTCCTACATGGGAAAAGATACATCTGAGGTAGGGCACAGCAGGAAATTTCCTGTTCAAAAGATGGAGCAGCCCGACTGGGGTAGTAACTCGACCTTACAGAAGACCACAGCTAAATAATACTTCAAGCTGTGTGTGCTTTCAAGCTGTGTTGTGTTCCTGTTGGTGAGTAAGGTGACCAGAGCTCCTGGGGGGGGGGAGTGGGGATAGGGTCGGCAACGCGCTTGCGATGCTTCTGGTATTCGTCTATTAGCTACGGTATTTGCTGACAATCGGGTGAGCCGTACGCTTGTTTGCCGACTTACATAAAAAAGAGACCTATGCCCAACGGTGGGATATTACAGGCTGAAACGTAGCGTATTTTGTTAAATAAACAGAAACCTTTACGCTTGTTGTAATTTATTATTATCGTACCTATTAGTACGAATATTTGGCTTGTTAGGTTTTCATGCCTTAATCATAAGCCGACAAACAAGTTGTTAAAATATTATTATGGGCGGTTATGTGACCCTGGTGACTTTCACGCGTTTTATGACTATTTAACACTTAACTAGGAAGTAAAGGTTTACAAACGTTGTATGAACGTTTGAACCTGGAGTTTTTTTTAGTGGATTATTTATTTACATTTGTTTTTTATGCTTGTGCTTTTAGTGAGAGTCAAGCGATATACATATATTTTGCAATTAATGTACTTATAAAAGTTTAAGTTCTACCTAACCTACAACCTGGATTAGAAAGCAGGGTCATTACCATCTGCAAAAAAGGGATAGTCTACGTTTATTTATTACTTTTAATGATTTATTTTTAGGCAACTTCTTTGGATACAACTAGGTGGCAAGCAAGCGTATGGCTCACTTGGTTACACGGTTGATGGTAAGTGATTACCGTAGCTTATAGACGACGCCTGCAACACCAAAACCGTCGCAAAAATTGCCGACGAAAATAGCCGAAATTGACAAACGCATTGCCGACCCTACCCCGAATCCTCCCCAGGATAGTTAGGCAGTACCTAACTACACAATTTTTAAGATTTATTAAAATATGATTTGCGTTTTGGAAGTCTCTTTATTTAGAAATATAAATATATAAATCATCATCATAGAAGTAAAGTACCTTTTATCTATACTAATATAATAAAGCTGAAGAGTTTGTTTGTTTGATTGTTTGTTTGTTTGTTTGTTTGTTTGTTTGTTTGAACGCGCTAATCTCAGGATCTACTGGTCCGATTTGAAAAATTCTTTCAGTGTTAGATAGCCCATTTATCGAGGAAGGCTATAGGCTATATATCATCACGCTAAGACTAATAGGAGCGGAGTCCACGCCGACGAAGTCGCGCGCAGAAGCTAGTATTTCTATAAATAAAGTCGATAGGTTCACGAAAAAAAAAGTGAAGTTCGTCGGGTCAGGAGCAAAATATAAACTTTTCGTAAGCTAACAACGTTATCTCACGAACGAGTGTAAAGGTCAACGACCTCTTATCATGCTCGTTAATTGTTCTTGTACCACCGTCTCTAGGTGCTAACACTACATATTTAACATAATTGGCATGTCAATTTGTTCATAATAAGTTTGGTAAAATATTTCTGAATATTATATAAGATTTTAGATTAACATGGTTACTTCTATTACGAAAGTTATTCGAAAACGGGATATTTACCATGTTTATTAAACTTTATTATTATTATTTTTCGCTTTGCGGAGCTCGATATTTTGACATTAACTGCGAATTCAACAATAATTTTCTGAACATTGTTTATAAGCAATTTTTTATGACGGATTAACGCAATGATTTGTTTTAACTGAATTCAAAACAGGAGGAGGTTTCTCAATTGAACCGTATATAATTATTATTTAAGAATTAAATGCGGAATTTATTGCCGATTATTCTCTTCGAAATCGGAATTAATTAATCTAAAATGACGATTTAAAATTGCTTTTCAAATTACTTTACTTAAAGAAAGTAGTTTTTAATTTTTATTTTGGTATTAATCGTTGATTCTCATACAACGGTAGCACAATCAACTCCAAGCTTTCTTTTTTTTTTTGATATCGCAGGGTAACCCATTTACGGGTGATATCCAGGATACCCGGGTAGGCAGTCCTAGACCGTATGTCGGACTCAGCATTTGGGGATGCCACTACTGCGGGAGTCCCTGTGTTAGCTACGGTAATACGCACTAAACAAACACAACGTTTAGACATTCTTCATTCAGACATCTTTTTTTTTTTCGTCAACATTGCGTCACTAGTATCTACTATTTACTAATCTGTGGCGTCACGGTAAAGCCACCAATGTGTGTGAGTGAACCCGCGAGTTGTAGGTAGTTTTATCTGAATATAAGATGGATATTTCAGTTTTGATTCAATTATTCAGGGATTGCTCTACATTTCGCGTGTATTACAGCCATAAAATCGAGACGTAGGAGGAAATTTACATGAATTACTTATAAAGACAGATGGGTAGACTACAATTTATCTGTTGTGTAACTGACTGCGAAAAAAGGAAGTGGTTCTCAATTCTACTGTTTTTTTTTTAAATGTATTATCTCAGAACTTTTGACTGGGTGGACCGGTGGGTGGTGCGTGTCATGTGGTCCCATTTAATTGAGATCTGACAAGTACTTTCTGAGTTATTGCTAATAATGCGTATTAACTTGGCTATTTATTTTTTAGTCGATCTACGTTGTATTATACCTTTACTTCATAACTTTTTACTGAGTGTACCGATTTTGAGGATTCCTTTTTTATTATATTCGAAAGATGATGCTTGTAATGTAGTTAAAGTTTCACTACAAATACTTGAATATTAATATTAAAATGCTTTTTATTAATTTTTGAAATTAAATTATAATGTCTAATGATAAAGAAATTATTTGATAAAATAATAATTTTAACTATTTAAAATTCCAATACCAAAACCTTAAAAACTGTAAAAAAATATCAAAATTAAATGTAAGTAAAACTGAGAAGGCAAGCTATATTTATAAAGTGATAAATATTATCAAATATTTTAGCAAAAACATCAATTAAGAGAAACATAATAATTAAGCAGCTATTAATTGTTGCTTAGTGATAAAATATAGATATTAATATGTTTACGTTTTTCGATTCGTTATTCTTGAAATGTCATCCAGAAATACAAATCTTCTGATGATAATACCAGACCAAGTCGAAAGGTGCGAGGTTTATTTTAGTATATCTCATTATTTTTAAATTCTTTTTAAGTCAGAGCTATTTTAAATAACCAACTGAAAAATATTTTTTAATGCGGTCCTGGATTGAAAGTAGTAAACATTCTTCTTTTAAATGGCAAAATAATTAAGCGATTTAAAAATCGAAATAACAATTTTAACTTATTGACAAGTTAATTCGAAAATTGCTATAGAATTGCTAGATAATTTGTTTATTTTTTTACTTTTCGTGATAAATGTTGGCAAATTTTAAATCGATTTTTTTTTTGTTGATCTATCTTTTCGGATCTATCTAGTCAGTCAGACAAGACAGATCCATAGATATAGTCAACTTAAATGATTCCTACTTTGGTTCTACGATTGCTTCTAATTGTGCTTGATATTTATTATGTGATTTTTATTGATGTAGGGCACAACAAGAAATCATAGGCCTTTACGTCTATTACAGACGATTCAAACAGTGCCTAAAGAGCATTTTCTCTGATGGCTGTACAAGCCGATACGGGAGCGGCAGACTCTACCACACACCAAACAGGGAAAAGATGCGCTAGTGTCATAATTGTCGCTGTTTTGATGTTTTTTGATTCTCCTGTTTGATAAGAGTCCAAACCAGGCTTCATCATGGTGTTTTTGACCATCCTTCACGCTCTTACGCCATTGGTCTCTACTTACTCTGTTTGCTGACAACAAGAAATCTCGCTTAAAACCTGGTGCAGCACGACTTGGGTAACTTAACCTTATGCCACAGCCAAAGAATACTGCTCTGAAGTTGTGTTGTGTTTCGGTGGTCATTAAGGTAGCCAGGGCGCTTGAAGATGCTCTACGTTAACATCATGTTTTCCACTCCAGTTGTTGTAAGTTCGATTACCGCCCCGAGTCTTTTTAAATCATACATACATCATAACACATGAGTTCGCGTCATAATGTCGGGCGCGAACTTGTGGAGCCCTATGTCTAACAGTGGACTGTGATAGGCTGAAGTGGTGGTGGTGGTCTTTTTAAATCAGTAGGCTGTTACCTATAACACTGGCATTAATCCTATCTTAGAAACAGACGATAATGTGGATTTCGGATCAAGTTGGGTTTTGATATCTGAGCTCTTCTCATACATTTCTTATTGTTCCCACAGACGTAGTTAAAGTCTCCGACAAACAAGGCGCCGTATACTTAGGATCTCAAAGCGAACTGTCTTCCTCTATTGACATTGCACTAAAACGTCATGTTGTATGCTCATTGTAATGGAACAACTCTTTGAAGGAGGTACTCTATGTTCTCTATGTTAGAAGTGTCACGTTTTGAGGTTCTAATACTTCGCTGTTTGTGTTATCTGTGTTCCAGGAAAAAGAAATCGGATTATACGTATTATGGAGTGTAAGGTTTTATATTTATGTTATTATTCTGTTATTTTGTAAACGAAAATTGCAGATTTACACTTTATTCTCCCTTCTTCCAAATAAATTAGATAGATTTTCGTGTTATAAGTATCTGGTATCTTAGGAAGTGATATGCGATTAGAACAGTGCCAAGTATCATCAAAAGCCATTCAGTAATTTTACCATTATGCGTGGTCAAGATAGAAGTCAGAAAAATGTTAATAAGTCGAGTTCTGGCTTCAATATCGCATTTAGCCTTTAAAAAAAAGTTTCCACAATATTTTCAAGGTCCGGAATTGAACTGGTTCCAGTTTTACTATAATAAACAAGTCTAAATTTATTTCTTTAGTGGTAATATTGGGTACTTTAGTACAACACTGTCGATCAGGTTTAATATCAGACATTTTTATATAAGATATTTTATCTGAATCTGTTTATAAATAGTCTGTTTTTTATAGATTTGATAACAATCGTAAGGTTAATTATGTCTGTTAATAATAATAATTGTAGGTATAATAAAATACTACTCGCTACATGATTGACATTCAAAATGTACACATAAATACAACCGGTAATAATAAACGGCTATATACTATAGGCTATATACATATATTTGTGACTAGCCTTCCTCGATAAATGGGCTATCTACTAGATCGTTCAATAAGTCCCGAGACTAACCTGGAAATGGCGCATATATTAAAAACTCTTTTGATTTTTAAAAAGTACTGGCTATCAATACAAGAATATGTGTCAAATTTTTAAAAATAGAACAATAAAATTATTAATTTTGAAACATTTAAGTGACGCTACGGTTGTAATTTCGATACAATGGAAAAAAACGAGTTTCGCGTGTTGATAAAACATTGTTTTTTAATGGGAAAAAATACCGTTGAAGAACAGCAATGGCTTATAGAATGTTATGCAGGATCAGCTCCCTCTAAAGCAACCATTTGTCGGTGGTATGCCGACTTCAAACGCGGTCGCATGGACACCAATGATGGGGAACGCTCAGGTCGTCCAAATAAAGCAGTGACTCAACAAAATATTAACCAAGTCCTCAAAATCGTATTGGAAGATCGGAAGGTAAAAGTGCGAGATATAGCCGAGATAGTGAAGATTTCAGCTGGTAGTGTTTTCACTATTTTACATAAAAATTTGGCCATGAAAAAGCTTTTTTCTAAGTGGGTGCCGCGTTTGCTTACAACTGATCAAAAGGAACAACGTATCAATGATTCAGAGCGATGTTTGGCGCTGATGAATCATAATAAAAAGGATTTTTTACGTCGGTATGTAACAATGGATGAAACCTGGATATACCATTTCACTCCGGAATCCAATCGGCAGGCAGCGGAGTGGAGAGCGGCTGGTGAAAGCCGCCCGAAGCGTCCAAAGACTCAGAAATCGGCCGGTAAGGTTATGGCGTCTATATTTTGGGATGCGCATGGAATACTTTCCATCGACTACCTTGAAAAGGGGCAAAATATAAATAGTGACTATTACATGTGCTTATTGGAGCGATTGAAGTACAAAATTGCGGATAAATGGCCTCACATGAACAAAAAGAAAGTGGTGTTTCACCAGGACAACGCGCCTTGTCACAAGTCCGTGAGAACGATGGCCAAAATTAACGAATTGGGCTTCGAATTGCTTCCTCATCCCCCTTATTCGCCAGACTTGGCCCCCAGCGATTACTGGCTGTTTGCAGACCTCAAAAAAATGCTTCAGGGTAAGAAATTTGACTCAAATAGTGAAGTTATCGCAGCAACGGAGGCTTATTTTGAAGCCAAAGACAAATCGTTCTACACACATGGGATAGAAAAGTTAGAAAAGCGTTGGAGGGACTGTATCGCTCTTGGAGGAGACTGTGTTGATGAATAAAAATTAATTTTATAAAAAAGACCTTTTTTTAGTACTTAGTCTCGGGACTTATTGAACCACGTGTTAACACTGAAAGATTTTTTTAAATCGGCCCAGTAGTTCCAGAGATTACCGCGTTCAAACAAACAAATAAACAAACACCAAACAAACAAACTCTTCAGCTTTATATATTAGTATAGATAATGGAAGAATTATGGAAGGAAAAGTTCTGTTCCTTCGTACGTTCTGATTCAAACCTGTTCCAATTAACATAAATATTTCTTAATAGTACATAATAGCCGTATTACTTATGGATGTTGAGTAAAGGTTATCCATACTAATAATATACTTTAGTGTTATTATAACGTTGAAAAGTTTGTTTGTTTGTTTGTTTAAGTGCGCCAGGAACTACTGGTTCGAATCGAAAAATTCTTTTCGTGTTAGATGGCACATTTACCGAGGCTTGTACGTCACGATTCAGCCTGTAATATCCCACTGTTGGGCATAGGCCTCTTCCCCATGTAGGAGAAGGATCGGAGCTTAATCCACCACGCTGCTCCAATGCGGGTTGGCGGATATATTCCCTACTATGAGTAACGATCGCTATCAGCTCTACATGATAACAACCGGGACCGATGGCTTAACGTGCTCTCCGACGCACGGTAGGGAGACCCACAAGGACTGTACAAACACCCAGACCACGGCAAACATCTGTATGGCCAATACAAATGTTGTCGTGTGCGGGGATCGAACCCGCAACCGCCCGCGCAACAGCCAATCGCAATCCTGTGCTGTGACCGCTGCGCCAACGCGGCGTCGGCGCGGCGGTAGGCTTGTACGTAACAAGTTGTAATACGAGTGAAGTGGTTTTTTATACAACTAGGTTGGCAAATAAGCGTACAGCTCATCTGGTGGCAAGAGGTTCCCGTAGCCTATAGACGCCTGCAATACCAGAAGTATCGCAAACGCGCTGCTGACCCTACGCTCTACCTTCCACAAGAGCTCTGGCCTTACTTACCACAGGAATACAACACTGCTTAAAAGCAGCATTATTTAGCTGTGACCTTCTGTAAGATTGAGGTACTTTCCCAGACGGGCTGCTCCAGATTTTGAGCAGGATGTTTCCAGCTGTGCTCCACCTCGGTAAAACGCGATTTTGATATTGCCTTCATTGTTAGTAACTTATATTACCCAAAAGTTATATAGGCTATAAAACCACATGCCATGACTCACCATAGCATAATAGTCGTTTTTAAAGTGAAACTTTTATTAAATCGTCTCAAACTCTTTCATCTGTGTGTTGCATGTCGCGTGACGGTCAGCCGCGCGGTTTGATTGATAAAGCGATTTTTATACCCTTAATGGAATATTATTCTAAAAAAAATTTAGTTAAATGTCTACAATGTGAAAAAAAAGTTTCACTTTTACCGTGGTGTCATAAAACCACACAGGTTTTTTTTAACACAAGTCTCGGTACTAAGGGTACATAAGCAGACAGTAGTAAATGTGCACAGCATCGTAAGTATTACGATATCTGCCTATCTGTGCCCACTTCCTGCGGTAATATTACCAAGGTCCTCTCTCCCAATACCAGTTCTGTATCCTTGTATACAATACGACACGAAAGAATAACTCTTTACAAAGAATAAAAGACAAAGAGAAACAGATACTTCGTTTTATTTTTTTTTAGCTTTTTGCGGATCTTTTAAACAATTTTCCACTATCACGAACTCATTTTACAACGCAATTGTTTTTAAATTTAAAAGGGAATTATGTCGCTACATTACTTTTAACTTTGAATAAGGTATGGCTAGTCTATAAGAGGACTCGTACATATTTAAGCATATATTGCTATGTACGCTTATTAAAAATTATGTCTTAAACAGCTGGCTGTTACCTAAAAAAAGGTAAGACTTTGCCTATCTTAGGAACAGACGACCGTGTTTGTATGTTAAATATATATATTAATATAAAAATATAGGTATTACTATTACGGAAAAATTAACAATCATTTAAATATTTTTTTTTTAAATATAAACGGTCTTCTTTTTGTTAGAATTTAATTTAATTTTTATGCAATATACTTGTTTTAATTATGATAGTAAAACCGTGTTCTTTGCTGGGTGGAGTAGTTTTGTTACTTTTAGAGACCGAGGAATTTTAAAATACTTAATATTATTTCGAAATAGCTATTTATATAAAATAAAATAGAAGATTTTATTTCAAAGTAATCTTGATTCATATTCGTTTTATATTAATCGTAGTTCGTCAGATAAAATTTACTTTAACGCCATACTTGTCATAATATTAAATATTATGACAAAGAACAAAAACATCTATAATACAATGTTGTTATCAAACACTGAATGACCGTCACAAACTTGCGTAGAGTAATAACTATATTTAAGCTATAATAATTAATTTTATCTAAAAATAATAAAATTTATCAATTTTGAACCCGCGGCCCGTCAGTCAGTCGGTCAGTTCAGCTTATTGCAATCCACTGTTGGACTTATACAGACTCAGGGCGGTAATAGAACCCACAACCTCGGAAGCAGAAAGTCGAGTCACTGGTAACTGCGCTAACGAAACGGTCACAATAACATGAAAAAACGTAGGTACTCCATCAGATCTCGATCAAATTTTGATGTGCTAACACATGACAAGCACCAACTTTCGATAAAAAAAGAATCAACAAAATTGGTACACCCAGTAAAAAGTTACGACGTAACACAAATAAAAAAAATTGCGTGCTTACAAAGTACCTACACATGTCAGAAATGAAACTTCTTTGGCAAACTAGTTAAAAAAAATGGATTAAAAAAAACAAAAAGCCAATTAAAAATACAATACCTACCGCTGAATAGCGCCATCTATTACTACATGTCACTTTAAGTGTTTTTATATTATAACCTGAAATCAATTTACATGAATATTATTTAATGTTCATGTTGTAATGTTGTTATTTAATGTTTTAACTGAGGTAGGGCACAGCAGGAAATTTCCTGCTCAAAATATGGAGCAGCCCGACTGGGGTAGTACCTCGACCTTACAGAAGACCACAGCTAAATAATAAGCTGTTTTCAAGCAGTATTGTGTTCCTGTTGGTGAGTAAGGTGACCAGAGCTCCTGGGGGGGATTGGGGATAGGGTCGGCAACGCGCTTGCGATGCTTCAGGTGTTGCAGGCGTCTATAGGCTATGGTAGTCACTTACCGTCAGGTGAGCCGTACGCTTGTTTGTCGACTTAGTAACATTAAAAAAAATGTTCTTATTTAATTATTAATTGGAATTCCAAAAAAAAAAATGGAAAAAAAGCCAACGTCACGCGGTATTCCCAGGCGACCGCCTGTATTGACCCATCCAAGTACTGACCAAATTTGACCCCTCATGAGCCTAAAGAAGTTTCACTTCAAAAAAAGTAATGTCGAATCGAGAATCTCCTCCTTTTCTGAAGTCGGTTAATAAATTAATATCTGGCTAGATTGAAAGTAATAAAAGTTTATGTACCTTGTTTAAGAGGAGCTCAGAGGATCTTAACATGACTCTCACATTAACGCTAATGTCACCGAGGTATTATTTATAGCCATATTACTTATCACTGTTATATGTACTAGAATTTTAGAAGAGTATTTTAGAATTTTATTTGAAAAGATATTACTATCAAAATTAAATATTATGAAAATTAAAAAAAAAAATGGTTGTCTGTAAAGTTGGTTTACGGACGATAGTTTAACATGACAACGTCATGACAAACATCTCCTCGGCGTATAGGAGTTATAGACCAATCGAGTGGAAGAGAGATAGAAGCGGCGCAAGCGTAGAATGAGCGTAACGCTACAGTGAGTGATCCTTTTTCGTGCATGCAGATTTATATTCATTAAGAATATTAGATAATATTTAGACAATATAGAATAATATTTAGATTCATAAACAATATCAAAGTAAAAAAAATATATTGGTACAAATGCCGTCTAAATAATACTCTTATAGTCTAAATATAGGTACTCGCTATTAGTTCAAGGCTATAGAAATATTTAAAATATGTTAAAAATTCGAGTATTATTTTTATAAACTCAAATTAAATTATTGAAATTAGACCATTTAAGTTTTGTTATAGTAATTAAATATTAAACCATAAAAAGAAACAAAAACCAACGCGCCACTTTAAATATATTTTAAATTTATTAATTTTTATGAGATTTCTGATTAAGTTTCGTTTGTAAATCTTAAAATAAAATACGATTTTAATTCCTTTTTTTTTGCTGTAATACGTTTGCATACATGTGTAAAGGTTAGTGGTAAACTATTACTATTTGATTACTTTACCAATATGTGTGATGTTGACAGACTGGCATGAATATTGAATAGTTTACCTGAAACAAAAAAAAACAAATTAATAAAAATAATTAATATTGAAAATAATACTCTTTTAGGGTATATTTTTAATTATTATAAATATTTTTTTACAGATTGACGACTAAAGCTTATCTACATAATATAAACGAGACTAATTTACTTCAACCAATGAAAATAAAAATTATCAGGTTACAAGGTTTTTTGAAAAAAAAAGCCACAAGAAGGTAATATTTTAAATTATCATTACTTTAACGGCTTTCGCTGGTGCCAAAATGACATAGATGCTTTATCTCCAATGCCAAGTAAAATGGAGACAAGAAAATATTCTTAATATTGTACTTATTACTCTCGTTACAACCTCAGCACTGAATACATACATATACAATTAATAGTTACCAATTATTTATTATTTAAAGACTTATTACCTAACAAATAATGTACTTTCTGATATATCCTGTCGTTTAAAATAATGCGTAAAAATAAAAAAAGATATTCATATGTTAATTCTAATATGACCGACAGACGCACAATATCCTACTTAAAGAAAACTGAAATAATTGTTAACTTACATATATAATTAAATCAAATAACCAGTACAAAAAATAAAAAATAAAAAAATCTTATCCACCAACCCGCATTGGAGCAGCGTGGTGGATTAAGCTCCGATCCTTCTCCTACATGGGGAAGAAGCCTATGCCCAACAGTGGGATACAGGCTCTACCATCTACCATCAACTTTCAGGTTAAATATACATTCTCGAATTAGTTATAATTACATATTTTTTTCTGTATCGTAATGTTTGTTTTGTTTTTTTTTTCCTTTTTCTATTTGAACGTTTGTTCTACTTAATTTAATTTGAACAGATGGATGGTCGTAATTGGTTGTAATAATTATAGCACATTTTGTTTCTTTTTATCTTCTTGTGATGTGTACAATTTCTTGTAAGTAATTAAATAAATATTTTGACAATAAATAATAAATACGACCGGTCTGGTAGAATGGTGCGTGTGCCATGTCGGCGGCGCCTAAACACCGACGGTCGCGGGTTCGATTCACGCTCGGAGTTGATATTTGTGTTTATACATATATTTATTTCCGGTCTGGTTGTCAGTCCTTGTGGCTTTCCCCACCGTGCCTCGACGAGCAGGTTAAGATGTCGGTCCCGGTTGCTATCATATATACCTGATAGCGATCGTTACTCATAGTAGGGAATATATCCACCGACCCGCATTTGAGCGTGGAGGATTAAGTTCTGATCCTTGTCCTACATGGGAAAAGTGGCCTATGCCCAGCAGAGCAATGTTACAGGCTGACGCGCAAGTGCTGATTTAATAACATATTTAAGGACAATAAAATAAACAATTAACCTTTAATATATTACAGCAATTAAAAATAATGAAAAAATATATAATAATAATTGTTAGGACAAATAAGAACACGTAACTCTTGAATATAAATAATATCTTAACAAAGCTATGGCTATCGTTAATACGGTAATAAAACAAACGAGACAGAACAAAACGATTGTTTTTATTCCTTTTTAATTAACTTTTTTTTTTAATACAACATTAATATAATTAAAACAAAAAAGGACAAGAACATAATATATAAAAGGATTTTTCACGCTAAATTTCAGTAGAATCAAAATATTCTGTCGCGGAACTCGGGGATCCGGGAACAAAAAGAATAAAATACTAGATATTCTTAATTATTATAAGTACTAGCTGCCCGGACAGACTTCGTTCTATCTGTTATGTGTTTTTTTTTATCTTTTTTTTATAAAAATCTTCCGTGGGTTTTTTAAGGAACATACAAAAAAAATTTAGCCGAATCGGTCGAAACGTTCTCCAGTTATGCGCTTAGCAACATTCATTTTTATTATATAGATTTATTTATTTAATACAGATTGACGGCTAAAGTTTATCTGGTACATAATATAAATGAGACTATAAAATGAATTATAGCTTTCAAATTCAATAAGTTGCTAATAGCAACATTTGAGATGAAAAGATATTATGGATTTTGACGGTGAAACATAACAGCACATTTTCGTGGATAATATTATATATCAGACATTTTAACTTGAAACCGGTGAAGCAGGCGTTAAGTTAATCCATATTTTTATTTATGGATTAATTAAGTACTTACATCGACATAATATTGGTGCTGAAATGCCAAGAGTCTTGCGACTACGGACAATGACTACTAAGTACCTACGTGATACGAAATATCGTCTTTACCAAAAATTATGGTACTTAATACTATTTTTTATTTAAAGTTACAAAAGATTTCAACCATTAGATTAAGAACGAAAGTATCATTCATAAATGTAGTGAATAAATTCATAACTCCGAACTATTTTAAAACTATTATATTCTCTCAAAAGTATTCTCGAAGCTATGAGGAATTTCTAGTAGGTGATACGGTATGAAATAAAATATCGTCCGACATAGGAAAAATGTTAGTATTATTGGTATGTAATATTGAAATAACTATGTTATATTGAATTGAATATCGTAATAATAAACAGGGCAGTGTCTGTTACTTCACATACATTTATTTACTTGTAGATATTTATATAGTGTATATGCACTGTTTGTGATCGATAATAACAAAGTTATGAATGTGACGATCGATTTAAAGTTATGTGAAATTTAATATTTGAAAAAATTGTATCATTAGATTCTCAACTACAAACTATGTAATTTTGTAAACGGTCTAATAAAATTTCGTAACATAACGTGCAACTTTTTTATAATATATTTTAGAACAATTATTTAACAAAAAAATTCATTTAATATTACAATGTAAGCCTTATTATTTTCAATTCTACTCTACTCGATGTTTATAATTAAATGGTAATAAATGAATAAATATAACGTCAAGTTAATGTGTTACGATTATATAATTAATATATTATCTGTTATCACAAGTACATAGGTATTATGTATTTTAATATGGGATAAGAAATAAGTTGTATTGTTAAAAATTGTTAAGTTAGTTAAATTGTTATAAATTAAATGTAAGTTGAAATGATGTATGCTTCTTTGTTAGTCAAATAAGATAAAAAATGCATTTGTAAAATAATGACTAAGTTGTACATTAAACAAGGTTAAGCAATGATGCGAATGTGTAAGGGTAAAGTATTCCACAAAATAATAGCCTGGACAACAAATGAGCCTCGATAATATTTGGTCTTATGTACAGGCATTCTAAGCGTAAGATTTTGAGACGAACGAAGTACCTTACTGTGATCTCCAACGAATTCAAAATTTGTTCTTCAAGTATAAAGGACTAGTTGGTTTAAATAGTACACAGTACAGAAGTGAGAGAATATGTACATTCCGGCCAGTGGCGGATTAAGGGCCCAGAGCGCCCTAGGCAATCACTTTATTGGCGCCCCTGTACCGGCCATAAATGGCCATCATAATACTATAATTTTTAACTAGTTGTTTTTGCAATTACGATGACGTTGTATCATCAAACTCTAGACTTTAGTAGACCAGGACCCTTGTACTTACGCTAATGCGCGAATTAAATATGACGTTATAACTGTGAAGAAATCAAAAGGGACGTCAGAACGAACATCGAAATTCATGATTCCTCTCTGCTCTGGGAAATAGGCCTTAATGTATATGTGTGTTGACAGATGATAATGTGTTATGAATATATCACTAGATAACGTCCCGCGATTTCACCCGCATAGATCCCATTACCGTGGGAGTAGCGTAGCTTTCTACAGGTGAAAAAATTTTTGAAGTCGGTCTAGTAGTTTTTTACTTGAGTGGTAGAGCACAGCTGCACTGCAACTCATAACTGGCCGGCTCGATCGCGGAAGTACCACATCCTTGCAGAAGACTGGCGTAAAACAACGGGGTGAATAACCTCGTTTAAGGGTCACTTACTGACCATAAAAACACAAAATGCTGACAGATCCAGGTGGAGCTTCGATCGCAATCTTAAAGAAAAGTTTTTGGCCGATATCTCGGAAACTATCCACTTTACATCATCTGAGGCATTACAGCCGCGGGTGGGCCTTAGCCTGGTCCAGCAAAGCTCTCCAGTCCGATCTGTTAGAGGCTTTTCTTCTCCAACCTGTTACTCCCAAGATCTTGATATCTTTTTCGACGCCGTCTAACCATCTGAGCTTGGCCCTGCCTCGACTTCTGCGGCCCTCCGGTCGGCCTTCTAAAAGGCGTTTGGGTACTCTGGCCTCGTCCATTCGCAATACGTGTCCTGCCCAATGCAGGCGCCCGATCTTTATGGTCTTAATTACGTTTGGCTCATCGTACATTTGGTATAGCTCGTGGTTATAACGCGTTCGCCATCTCTCATTTTCCATCACAGGTCCGAAAATGCGTCTTAGTATTTTCCGCTCAAATACCAACAAGGAGTTTTCGTCTTTTTTGCTCAGCACCCAACATTCGGAACCGTAGGTGAGTATGGGTCTTAATAAGGTTACTCCACTTTACGGCAAAAGTTATTCAGACCTTTTTGTAGAAAATAAACTTTCGCATCTTTTATTTCCTCTAAACTTTTTTGTAAAACTTACCGTTTACGATTTATGGCCCATTTAATGAACCCGTTTTTCATTTTTGGTCAATAACTCTTAAAATATTGGATTAATCAATAAAACGCATCTATCTATTTTTTAAGATCACTTTAAAAAACAGATGCGTTTCTCTGCTACTTTTGTTTAACTTTTTTTCTAATGTCCATACTTTTTCTATACTAATATTATAAAGAGGTAAAGTTTATAACTTTGTTTGTATATACGGGGTAATCTTCGCAAATACTGATCCGATTATGAAAATTCTTTCGCTAACAGAAAGCTACACTATTCAGGAGTGACAAGATAAAAGGAAAAAGATAAAAATATATAAAGATTTTAAATCAGCAGGATTTGAACCTGCGCCCTCTGACGTGCCGTGTCAACAATTCAATCTAATCAAGCATTATTATTTGCCTTAGAAATTAATTGGTGATTTTAAAACATTTATATTTATCTGATTTGCTGAAAATAGTGAGAGTGTATTGGAACATATCAAATTTCACCGTACCCTTCTTATGTGAAATGGATTATAACGCCCAACGAAGTGGGCACGGGTCGGCTAGTTAGCTATATTTTTATACGTAGCTAAAATGGATCACAAAAAATGTACCTACATTTAACTTTAACATGTTCTTTTAGATTTAAGCATTTTGAAGCTGTGTAGTCTTAAGTTTATTATTTAGCACGAAAGTCCCCCGCCTTGATTGCGTTCCAAACGTTTAATGTTGGACTACCGGGCGTAAACAAAGATTTAAATCGTTAGATGCGCCCTCGCCATAGTATGACCGCTCCAAAATGTGTCCATCCTCAAATGAGTGAGCTCACTCATTCGCAATCAGTGCTAATTTATACACAATGACGGTTAGACGTTGCACATCACAATTGACGCGCTAATTTCAAAGGAAAAAAGTCTATCAAAATGCCGTCGTGTGCCTTTCAGAAGTGCAATTAAAACTCAAGAAACACAAATAAAGCCCAAGGTGTAACATTTCACTCGTAAGTATTTATATTTAATTAAATATTGAATTTATCTTATTCCGGTGTCAAAAAATACCACGAAATAGGGAAAATTGTGCGACAGAGAAAGTAGTATTACACAATTTGTGTAAGATAAACAGAGATGACACTATTGTCTCAGTACCGTTCTCATAACCAATATAACTAGATACGAAAGTAATACGAAAGCGGTTTGCAAAGGGATCATCTATAAATGGACATTAACAAACGGCAATGCTGTGGTAGCGTCGGCATATTATGTTTTATAATTATTATATTTAAAAAATTGTTTTAAATTGCACCGTAATATTTTTTGTAATATTAGTTCGTCCAAATATATTTTAGCTTTTAGAAATCTAGTAGCTTAGTAAATGATGGGTGTTTTATTAAAAATGGTTCAATGGTTCACCTTAGAGTAACTATTTCGGTACTGGAATAGAATTTAAATAACTGAAAACGCCTTCTTAAATAACGTTTTAATTTTTTAGATTTCCGCAAGACTCACGTTGCAAAGAAAAATGGATAAAGGTAATACAACGAGACCATGGAGATGAGGAGTGGTGGTTACCTACGAAATTATATTAAATTGATTTTATTTCATGGAGAATATAAATATTATGTAATATTAATAACGTGTTTTATTTTTGCAATTTTTATAAATTATTTACATTAACTACCTTATTTCTTACATATTACAATTTAATGAATTTGTTGACCGTACTTCGCACGCATTAGTGTGTGCGCGTAAGCGACTTGCAAACGCACACATTCAAAAACAATGCCATAGTTTTTGAAGGTGAGGGCGCATCTAACGATTTAAATCTTTGGGCGTAAAGTCGAAAATTACAAGGTACGCATAGAGTATAATGGTACAAATTCAACAAACTAATTTAAAAAAAATATCCCGATTATTTATGTACTTAAAAATTGATAGTACATTTCCTTACCTGCAATAGTAATTAACTTTTTTATATTTTATTTTATTATATTTCCTACAACTAACTGCCGCGACACCCGTCGAGCGCCGGCCTTTCCACATTAAACATTTTATAACTCAAAAAGTATGGACATTAGGAAAAAAAGTTTTAAACAAAAGTTGTAGAAAAAGTGATCTTAAAAAATGGATAGATGCATTTTATTGATTAATCCAATATTTTAAGAGTTATTGGCCAAAAATGAAAAACGGATTCATTAAACGGGCCATAAATCGGTAAAACAGTAAGTTTTACAAAAAAGTTTACATGAAATAAAAGATGTGAAATTTTATTTTCTACAAAAAAGGTCCAAATAAGTTTTCCCCTCAAGTGGATAGTTTCCGAAATATCGGCCAAAAACTTTTCTTTAAGATTGCGATCGAAGCTCCACCTGGATCTGTCAGCATTTTGTGTTTTTATAGTCAGTAAGGGCGCCTTCAAATTTGCCGCGCGGTGGCAGCGACACTGCGCGACAGCAGCGCGGCGGCAGCGCGGCAACCAAAGGCGGCAACCACGCGTTGTTATTTACATAGATTTACAAAGTCGCGCGGCAGCAGCGCTGCGGCCGCGCTGCCGCCGCGCGACAAATTTGAAGGCGCCCTAAGTGACCCTTAACCTAAAAAAAATTGAAATTGGATCGGAAATTTAGTGCGAGGTTGACCAAAAAAAACGGCTTTATTTACTGACCTACTCTCTTTAGGCAGGAAAAACTCCGCTCCCCACTGCAATTACTAACTGCCGTCGATACGCACATTCTTAAGGCTATGTCAATGTTGGGGTAAATTGTTTCAAGCTCTTTACTTCTCAGATGTTTTTCTCGATGTTTGTGCAATATAATCTATTAAAGATTTAGATTATATATCAGCATTTAGTTCTTAATCGTCGATATGTTATTTTCTTTATTTATTTAAAAATTCCCGGCTCGCGCGCCTCTTGTAGCTACGCGCCCCTAGGCACGTGCCTAGTTTGCCTTACGGATAATCCGCCCTTGATTCCGGCGAAGACGGATAGGAAGCCACTTAAGCTTAGAGCGGAACTCAGAAATGTGATCAAATTTGCGCAATCCAAATATGAATCGGATATGTATGATTATGTATGTATGAGTAAGCCAGGGTAGTAATTTAGGTCCTTTGGAGTTCATAATAATGATAAATGATCTCCCCAAAATGGTCCAAGAAGCAAAATGCCTATTATTTGCAGATGATTTTAAATTATACCTACCTATAGTATGTAAGGAGGATTGCATGAGGCTACAAAGTGATATAGATAGGGTGACTAGGTGGAGCAAGGAAAACAACTTGCAGTTTAACACCTCAAAATGTGTCACAATTACATTCTCTCGTAGCCACAACCCTATTGTACATAATTATATGATAGAAGACTGTGTACCCATGACTAGGGTCAAGAAGTTCGTGATTTAGGAGTGGGTATGAATACAGGATTAACGTTTCGTGAACACATCATTAAATGTTGTAAAAAAGCTTACAAAAGTTTGGGTTTCATACTACGCACAGTTAATGATTTCACAAATATTTACGCAATTACTGCATTATATAATACACTGGTTAGGAGCCAACTGGAATACAATGCGATGATTTGGTCGCCGCATGAAAACAAGTACACTCTTATGCTGGAGCGAGTACAAAATAAATTTTTAAGATACCTGTACATGCGACTGTATGGAGTGTATCCACTCTATCCATTAATGTATCCAACATTGTTCATTTTAGGTATGGTAGGTTACAATGAAATCAGAGTTAGAAGGGAATTTACTCTTGCACGCTATTTGTACACAATTCTGATAGGCAGAGTACATAACACAGACGTGCTGGATCAGTTGGCACTCCGAGTCCCTGACCGGTACGTATATCGCAGACGCCGGCCGCAGCTGCTGGCGGTACCGCGCGCGAGGACTAACTTGCTGCACCACGCGCCGCTCACGCGCGCACTCAGAACACTCAACATAGTACAAGATAAAATTGACATATTTTGTTGTACTCTGAGTGAATTCACGAAGGTCACATTATTTGTAATAAGTTATAATTAAATCTAGGTTTTTATGTAATTTTTATTTTTTATTTTTATAATCTGTTGTTAGTAGGTACTAATTTTTGTTATTATTTTATGTAGGTAGGAAATGTTTTTACTTCTATTATATATTTACTTCTGTTACGTTCTTATTGTTGATTTTAGGTAATAATTTTTGTTAAATCTTAGGATAAGTTACTCTATCGCATTAGGAAACTGTAAAGATAGATGTAAGAGAGAATAAATAAATAAATAAATAAATTATATGTAAAGCTAAAAAAATAATAATAGTAATCCTCGATAGATATTAGGAACAGCCTGCGGTTAAATTGTAAAAATAAAACTATTTATTCATTTTGTTTCCTTTGCCCTGTGTTTGTTAAATAAAGAAAAAAATATCTTAGAATAGAATAAAAATAGACCTTTAGTGTGAATGGTGATGTATGCGAGAAAGATAAAGTACGAGGAATGAAAGTGAGAGAATAGAGATTGCGAGAACTGCCACGAAAGAGTAGGTATTAGTGACTAACGATCTTTTTTTTTTATGTTACTAGGTTGGCAAACAAGCGTACGGCTCACCAGATGGTAAGATCGTATCCTATAGACGCCTGCAACGCCAGAAGCATCGCAAGCGCGTTGCCGACCCTATCCCCAATCCCCCCCAGGAGCTCTGGTCACCTTACTCACCAACAGGAACACAATACTGCTTGAAAACAGTATTATTTAGCTGTGGTCTTCTGTAAGGTCGAGGTACTACCCCAGTCGGGCTGCTCCATATTTTGAGCAGGAAATTTTCTGCTGTGCCTTACCTCAGTTAGTATCTCCATCTAAGGCTTAGAAAAAAAAATGTAAACCTTGAGAACAATAATTATTATATAATAAAGATAACAAAAGGGCATCAGCCCTTATTTAATCATTGAAGGCTTTAAGAGGAGTCAATTATTTTAGAAGTGTTATAACTTAAGTAATTATTCTTATTCTTATCATTATTGTGAGATGTCAAAGGGTTTCGTCTATTCGAGCGTAAAAGGTATCAAAAGGGATATTTAAATAAATTCTTTTTCGACTTTTTCCTAGAAATATTAAATCTTATAATTTACCAAGCAACAAATAAAATCATAGAAATAAATTTCGATCTAAAATTATTCCACAAAACCCATATAAATTCGCTTCGTTTCTATTGTTATTAAAATTAGTCAAATTGTTCTGAATTAATTTCTGTAATTTCGAAATTACGGAAATCGAGCGTTCCAAATCCATTCAGTTGTATTAATCGCTGACGCACACATCTCTAACGAGAACTCGAAACACACACAAAGACACCCGCGGAAGGGGGCTTTTGTGCTGACGTAACGGGGTGGGTGGCATCGACCTTTGGTATTTCGGGAAGGTGTTGCATAAATGTCGAGGTCAAGGTCAGCGTCAAAGGTTGTTGTAAATGTGCATAGTGACCTTCTTAGTACAACGTACATATATTGATTGCGTTTATAAAGGGACTAAAGGGTGATGACACCAGTTTGAAAAATTTCGTGATTCATTGAATATTTCATATTGAAATATTTTGATCATATTTCTTGTACATAACGATTTAGCAAAAAAAAGGCGGTACGAAGTTCGCCAGGTCAGCTAGTATCTTTATATAATATTCAGCAATATTAAAGAAAATATCAATGTTCTAACTTAAAAAAGTGCAAAGGCGGTCTGGTCATATAACTGGGGGCCTTTGAGTGGGAAGCGTTTATTTATTTACTATAACTAATAGCGATCTCATACAGAAATACAGACATTTGTATTGTATTGGGTTTTGTAAAAGAGTAAATAAAGAATTTACACATACCTAGTGTACATTCTCTTTTCTTCCGTATATTGGTTATACATTCTTCTTTCAAAATAAACATTTATACGTGTTGTAGGTAATTATACTGTAGTCTGAGGTAAAGCACAGGAAATATCCTACTCAAAATCTGGAGCAGCCCGACTAGGGAAGCACCCATACCTTATAGAAAGGCACAGCTAAATAAAGCTGCTTTTAAGCAGTATTGTGTTCCTATACTGAGTAAGTGACCAGAGCTCCTGGGGGGATGGGGGAAAGATCGGCAGTGCGCTTGCTATGCATCTAGTGTTGTAGACGTCCTACGAGTATAAGCTACGGTAATCGCTTAGCATAAGTTGAGCTGTACACTTTTTTGCTGACCTTTTTATAGATAAAAAAGTCAAATTATTTCTTAATTTTGTGTACTTAAACCTTTTTCAAAAAATAGGAAGACGTTTCTGTACAATTTGATTGTTTTTTTTAATGTGTGTGTGTTACTTCATAACTTTTACAGCGTGTACCGATTTTGATTATTATTTTCTTATTCGAAAGCTGTTGCTTGTCCTATATAAAGATGGAGATCTGACGAGTAGTTTCTTAGTTATCCCAATAGGGGATCGGACAGTAATCAGATTAAAATCTATAATGTACTTAGATAGAATAAATATACTGTTTTTCGATTATTTATCGAATAATAATTTAATATAATTCATTTAAATATTTTTAAATGAAAAAATAAAATGTTGTTATTTACAATATTATTAATCTGTACTAAAACACCACTAGAGTGCGTGACGTCATTTGTTGGTTACAAGCCACAGAGTACTTTAGAAAAGAGCAATCATTATTGACTGCACGGGTTATTCTATCCGTATGTTCAACGTACTCTGTGCTTTATATACTCTATGTTTATGACCCACAATTGACGTCAGGCGCTGTCAGATGTCATAAAGTGGCGTTTTGGCGGGATTTTTGAACAAACAATATTAAAAAATGATTTTGAGTACCTAAAAGGTTGTAAATAAATAAAATTTTATTTTTTATGGGTATAAGTATCCATAAAGATTAATTAAAAACACTTTTTGAAAATTTGTCCGATCCCCTATTATGTATTTTTATTTAAATTCGATCACGCTGATGATGTTCTAATTTTATTACTTTTCGATATAAATTGAGGTCAGTTTATTTTTATTTTTTGACGACAAACAGAATTATTATGTAAAATATAATTATAAATATGTGTAAACTTATTAATAACTTTATTTATAAAATTTTATAACAACACGAAAGTTTAATACTGGTAGAATATTAATGCCACGGTAATTTATACTTTTATTCAAAGCTCGCGGCGAAAATACAGAATACATAATTTAACTCATTATTCGGGTAAAGAGTTTTGCTATTGTTAAAATTAAATTATTTCCTTTGTTATATACAGATAACTTTGTGTTAATACAATACGATACGATTCAGCCTGTAACCTCCCACTGCTGGGCATAGACCTCTTTCTCAATGTTGGAGAAGAATCGCGGCTTAATCCACCACGCTGCTCCACTGCGGGTTGGCGGATTTATTCTCTACCATGAGTAACGATCGCTATCAGGTGTACATGATAACAACCAGGACCGACAGCTTAACATGCTCTTCGATAATTTTTTTGTGTTGGATAGTCAATTTACCGAGGAAGGTACAATATTTTAGTACGTATTTTCCTAAAATTGAAGTGGTTAAGCTGCGGGGCCCAGACTGTTTTAAAATAAATATGCCTTTCAGTGAAGCTAGCGTTACTATCCAGGCTACCTGTGATACTTTATATTCGGAATTAAACACAATTATTTTATTGCGATCTTCATAAACAGATTATGATTTCCTTTTTCTAAACAACTCGATATGTTAATAGTCTGATTAATATTCATAATATTAGCATTATAATGTAACGTGAGTTCAAAGTAAATTCGTTGGATTTAAATTAGGCAAAGAAGGAAATGTATTTCCAAAATGTGGAGTAGATTAACTGTGGTTCTTTATCCATACAGAAGACCACAGCTAAGTAATATTGCACTCAAGTAGTTTTCTGTTCCTGTGGTGAGTAAGGTGGCCAGAGCTGTTGAGGATGTGCAGTGTTGACAGTAGGTACAGGTAGAGTCGGCAACGCGTTTTTAATTTATTTGTCAAATTGTAATAATTTATTTATTTTGTACTTTAAAAATACATAAAGTGAGTGAAACTGGATCTTCTGTATACTATAAAATTATAAGATACTAATGATTTATTCATATTTATGAATATTAATGATAAAATATTTAAATATTTATGTGAGTTAATATATGGATGGTAAATTAGTCTTAAAATATCCGTAAATCTAAGAATGGAAAATAAAATACTCTTTTTTTTTTTAATAATAACTTGGGTATTGTTTTAGTTCTTTGCAAGGAAACAATAACTTTTCTAAAAATGGTACCAGTAAGCTTTATTCATAAAAATGTTCTTTTTTATTATTATTTCCCCTTGGGTTTATCAGGTTGAACTACATACGAAATTATTATATCAAAAGTTTTTTTAAGTTTTGTAATATCTTAATAGTATTTGTACAGTTTTTTATTTATATTAATAATATTTATTTTGTTATCTTTCTCGTTTAGGTTGTCTCAAAATCTGCAGCAGGCCGACTGAGAAAGTACTTCGACCTTACAGAAGATAATAGCTAAATAATTCTACTTTCAAGCAGTGTTGTATTCCTGTAGTGAGTAAGGTAGCTCCTTGGGGACGTGGGAGTAGGGTCGGCAACGCGCTTGCGATACTTCTGATGTTGCTGGCGTCTTTAAGCTACAGACTACAGTAATCACTTACCATCAGGTGAGCCGTGCGCTTGTTTGTCTACCGTTTTATAAAATAAAAACGAATATAAAGAGTAATATTGTTAAAAGCAGATGGTATAGGCGTATGGATAGATAAATACTTTGGTGTAGTAGTAACTGACTGGCTGGCTATCGGTAGCTAGGTATCAGCCAGTTACCGCAGTATCCGTTAGCGGCCACTATCTTGGTCTCCATGACAATATTATCATCATTTAAAGCACAGATAGTTGTAGTGGTCTAGGCGTTTATTTGTGTTTTATGTTTCTAAACACCCCACACAATATTCTTAACTTACGAGTTCCGATGAATATAAAGCGTCTATTATTAATTTTAACGTTGGTTTCTTTTCACTCCCTGAAGTCAGTCGCATTAAATTTAGATAATACGAATCTATTTTCGTCGACAAAGGACGGAATAGGACGTATTCAATTAACGAGAAATCCTTAACGAGCAACCCTGTTTAAAATACGGCCGGTGACGAGCGCCAGATGGGTATATCGTTATTAGGAATTTACATAAATTGTATTCATACGTTGTTGAATTCAGGACGTGAACGCGGAAAAAACACATCTCCAAGGCCATATTAAGTCTTGATAAATATTGTTATAGTCCGGTCGCCCAATAGAAAGAAATTCGTACACCGACCCTTCATCTTTTGTCTTTGTCGCTCGCGTAATTATAAACATACTAGCTTCTGCGCGCGACTTCGTCGGCGTGGACTCCGCTCCTATTGGTCTTAGCGTGATGATACATAGCCTATAGCCTTCCTCGATAAATGGGCTATCTAACACTGAAAGAATTTTTTTAATCGGCACAGTAGAACCAGAGATTACCGCGTTCAAACAAACAAACAAACAAACAAACTCTTCAGCTTTATATATTAGTAAGTATAGATTGCGGTTGCGCTCACACAATACGGGGTCACTTCACCTGTGTGAGCGCAACCGCAATATGTTTATACGCGAGTGACAAAGACAAAAGATGAGGGGTCAGTATACGAATTTCTTTCTATTGGGCGACCACAGTATACCTGATCTTAAGCCTAGAAGTATCTTTAGTATAATTTGAGGTATCAATGGCCTATCATAGAATATGACTAGCCTGTAGGCGCAGTATGTGGTGACCCTGCTTTCTGTCTGGGTGTAATATCTATATTTATTTATATAATTATTATTGATGTCTATCTATACTAATATAATAAAGCTGAAGAGTTTGTTTGATTGTTTGTTTGTTTGTTTGTTTGTTTGTTTGTTTGTTTGAACGCGCTAATCTCAGGATCTACTGGTCCGATTTGAAAAATTCTTTCAGTGTTAGATAGCCCATTTATCGAGGAAGGCTATAGGCTATATATCATCACGCTAAGACCAATAGGAGCGGAGTCCACGCCGACGAAGTCGCGCGCAGAAGCTAGTGTGTGTATATATATCAAAAATATTTGTAGCTATATCAATTGGCAGATAGTATGCAAAATCAAAGAAAGACTACTATAATACATATAATAATGTACAAACATAAATATACATGAAAATACGAACATGTTGTGTTCCAAATTAAACGGTTCGTATACAAAAAGAATCGTTTTTTGAATATAGAAACGGAAATTTTCTCTATTTTAGACCAGTCGTTTCTATTATGTAATTTAAAGTAATATTTCAAAAAAATAAATAAAATTAAAGACTTATTAGGGAGAGTCATCGCATACAGCTCCGATGTGTCTGCTTGTATAATATTTACAGTAGGAAAATGAAATTTCCTATTACGTAAAATACACATTTTATCATAATGGAATTTTTTTAAAACTGCTAAACGTATGCTGAGAACTGCTTCTTGAAGTAATTTTAACATGAAAATATTTTGTTACCGATAAAGATCTTGTTACGGTAATAACTCTTTGATATTCATAGAATATGTCAATAAGATTTATTTCTAAACACAGCGATTGGGAACGAGGTTTCTACCTCCTTACGATTAATTTTAACGATAAGATAAAGAAAGCGTGGCTTTATTTATATAAATTTTGCCATTTTTTATTGCTTATGAATTTATTTTTAATAGATGTATTTACGCCGCGTTGGCGCAGCGGTTACAGCACTGGATTGCGATTGGCTGTTGCGCGGGCGGTTGCGGGTTCGATTCCCGCACATGACAACATTTGTATTGGCCATACAGATGTTTGCCGTGGTCTGGGTGTTTGTGCAGTCCTTGTGGGTTACCCCACCGTGCCTCGGAGAGCACGTTAAGCCGTCGGTCCCGGTTGTTATCATGTACACCTGATAGCGATCGTTACTCATAGTAGGGAATATATCCGCCAACCCGCATTGGAGCAGCGTGGTGGATTAAGCTCCGATCCTTCTACTACATGGAGAAGAGGCCTATGCCCAACAGTGGGATATTACAGGCTGAATCGTGATCGTGATCGATCGAGATGTATTTATACTTTTTTAATATGTATTATCATTGATTGACTAAATTTATTTAAAAAAAAGAGTATATTAATTTCCGAACGAAATCTGAAGTCTGTGGACAAGCAGTGTAAGGGATGATTTATGAAAGACCGTGGCGGGCACGAGCCGTGCTCCGTACGAGGCACGGAAGCCTATATGAACGGGGCGGAACCGTGAGTCGTCGGGGCACGTCCGAGCCTCGTCCGTGACGCGGACGCCGCACGGTGTAGCATGAACAGTATCATATAAAATGTTGTAAAGTTTTGACTCCGTGCGTCGTCCGTGCGTCGTACGGAGCACGGCTTGGCCTCGGCACGGTCTAGCATAAATCATCCCTTAGTGTAGTTGCTGGCACAGCGTCATCTACCTTTCCTTTTCCAATCCTGTTTGCTTGAGCCTCGTCAATACACTGATTGTATTTCCTATAAATCTACGTTAAAATATCGGCATCATTACAGTAGTTGTTTTAAAGATTTGTTCACGTGTGTTTCCACATAAACTTTGCCCTTAAAACCCTCTTCAGGCATCAATGTCGTTCAATTTGCACATCTAATTTTCTTCACTTGTACTTAATCCTTTAAATTACTGAAAACTTTCTAATGCTCTGCGCTATTTCTAAGTATGTAAACTGTTTGGTTAAATGAAACAAACTTTTGGTTAAATTAAATTGTTTCATTTATTAAAGTTAAACACTATTTTTATTTAAAAACTTGTTGAGCAATTTATTTCATCTGTTATGAGTTTCGATTTTTTTTTTTTGATAAATAAACAAGAAATTAAAAACGCTTCAATCTCAAGATATTACGGAAAGCAGCAGATATAATAGATATTTTCTATTTTTTTGCCACCAATAATTACTTTCATGAGTCATAACGCGACCATAGATTAGTAAATAGTACTACGTAGCGACGACGACGTTTAAAATTCCATAACACCCAGAGAATTTCGCAAATCGCCCCACGAGAACCTGGTTTCAGTTTTCATATAAACAGAATCTTATACTATTAAACGAGCAATTCTTGTATATATATATATATATATATTTTCTGAATCTCGGAATCGGCTCCAACGATTTTCGTGAAATTTAGTATGCAGGGGATTTCGGGGGCGAAAAATTGATCTAGCTAGGATTCATTTAAAAAAAATGTCGTTTTATCCCTGTTTTTAGGCAATGAAAAAATATCATTAGAATACGAAGCTTAATTTCACCATTTATTAATATAGCTGTATTAGCGTAATTAGGAAAGCGACGGATTTCAAATCCTTTTGACCTGGGTTCGAATCTCAGTCTCCAGATTATTTTTTTTCTTGTTTTTTTTTAATTTCACTCGTGATTTATTATTTAAATAAAATTAAAATATAAAAATACCGAAAAAAAAAAAATAAAAAAAAAATACTGAGCTGGGCTCGGTCACCCAGGTACTACTTTATTAAATCTATACTAATATATAAAGCTGAAGAGTTTGTTTGATTGATTGTTTGTTTGTTTGTTTGGTCTTAGCGTGATGATACATAGCCTATAGCCTTCCTCGATAAACGGGCTATCTAACACTGAAAGAATTTTTCAAATCGGCCCAGTACTTCCAGAAATTATCGCGTTCAAACAAACAAACAACGTTTAAAATTCCATAACACCCAGAGAATTTCGCAAATCGCCCCACGAGAACCTGGTTTCAGTTTTCATATAAACAGAATACTTTATTAAATTTTATATATTAGAAATCACTTAAGAAATAATATAAAAGTAAAATATATAATATATATATATATATTATGTACCTATCTGTATGTATTATATCTCTATATTATACGAGTATATGTATATCTGTAATAAAAAATTTATGACGATGCTATTTCATAACAATAATAAGTATTTAGCAACTTTTCGAAAATTCAATGAGTAAAGTCACGAGCAAAGCTTGTATGGTGTACACCACAGTTAATCCAAATAACGAAGCTTAAAGGAATAAAAAAATATTCAAAAGTTTATAAGCGCTTTACAAAACCAGAACGTAGCTAAATATCTGAAGCGGGAACAATGTTTACATACATAAAAATGTAGACGTATCAACTGCGTCACTCATTCAACCCCTCAGGGCGGGCGGCTCCCTACCCCCCCACACCCTACTCCCTAACTCCCTCTCGCTCTAACACAGCCATCTCAAACCGCCTACGCTCCCATTGACGCCCACACTCTCATTCAAGTATTGATGTAGTTATAATAATTGTATATGTTTTTGTTATGACTGCGTTCAAGATTTAACTAGTTTTTTTTTTTGTTTTTTTTAAATTTCGAAAACCCTTTTAATCTGTAGGCGTCGAAAATGTTATATAACATAAAACCTTAGTTGTATGAGAAATATTAATTAGTAAAACCAGCCGGCGTTTTTAAATTACAAAAGTACTCGTAAATGGTTTAAAGCATATTTATACAAAGAAAGTAAATAAAACATATTGTATAAAGTATACAATATTTGTATTACGCGGTATCAAAAAAGCCAAGGCAGAGGACCCGAAAATTGAATGTCACAGTATTCTCACGTGAATTGAAGAAAATGCGTCTTAGAATTTACTTCGTACAAATTACAATAAGAATAATAAAACAAATGTAGATCATAGAGTTGCTTATGTATCACTATGTTGGTAAACAAGTTTACGGTCTTTCTGATGGCAATTGGTTACCAAAGTCTGTGCACGACTGCAGCACAGGGAGCTACGCAATCGTATTGTCTACCTGACATCAAACTGGTAACGTTATTCGTTGCATTTATATTATATGAGGTAAGGCACAGTAGAAAGTTTTTTGCTCAAAATATGGAGCAGCCCGACTGGGGAAGTACCTCGACCTTACAGAAGATCACAGCCAAGTAATACTGTTTTCAAGCAGTGTTGTGTTCCTGTTGGTGAGTAAGGTGAGAAAGTCTGGGGGGAATCGGGGGTAGAGTCGGCAACGCGATTGCAATGCTTCTGGTGGTGCAGGCGTCTATAAGCTACTCCCTTACCATCAGCTTAGCCGTACGCTTGTCTGCCGACCTAGTTGTATACATTTCCTAATAAACGATTTGTTAATATACATTTCTATTTAAAACCTTAAAAACCCTGTGTATTTTGTACCTAAGTCTAAAGCATTTGACTACGAACATAAATACATATTTTATGAAAGTAAGAGCGAAAGTTTGGATAAAATTCCGCTAAGGTCAGAGCGAAGAGCTTTAGTGCCCAAAAGGGAATTTTTTCTTCGTAAAATCATTCTTGGAACTAATATTTGTCGATCCTGCGGTCACTGGAGTATTTCAACAGACGCAATTTATTCTTTCGTTTTACGTAAAGATATCTTAGAAAATATTTATTAAATTAGTATGTCCAACACCATTCTATAATTACCGTTACTCTCCTTAACGTAGAAGGATTACATATATATAGGGTATTATAGATAAGAGAATAGACATAATACGAGTATGTTAAAGGGCAAGTAGTATAGAGACGTGGTCCTTGAAAAAAGGGTAGTCCAAAGTCAAATAAGCGTATCTGCATTGAGGAATAGAAATAACATAGTAAGATTATTAAATGAAAGGTAGCGGGGCTAAAACTAAGCAGCATCGTTGGTCGTTGAATTTGTAAGTGTCTAATTTATTAATTTCATATATGATACCGAAAAAATTAAAACAACATTGTGTGATACTTATCTCAAAATTCTGAGCCACATAAATCTTCCAATCCAAATTGGAGTAGAAACGGAGTAAGTTGCAAACCTTAAGCTGAAACCCCAACCACGAGCGTACAGTAAAATAGCAACTGTTAAGAGTTGAAGGCACGTTAGCGAAACGGTCACAGAACTGGCTGGCTGCGAAGCTGGTCGTGGACTTAATCTCAGCTCATGGCAAACATCTGTTTAGTAGGCTATACATTTGTTTTCCCGTTATCTGGACGGCTAATGCTTGTGTATTGTGTGTCTTTCCGGACCCCCAGCACAGGAGAAAACCTTAGTTGGGATAAATGAATGTGAGGGGAAGCGCCCAGACTTGAGATGATTGTGCATTATCATATACCTATCAAAAATTAAGTCAAGTGAAAGTCGGACATGTTCTGACATTTTTTTTTATGTTAGTAAGTCGACAAACAAGCGTACGGCTCACCTGATGGTAATAAGTGACTACCGTAGCCTATAGACGCCTGCAACACCAGAAGCGTCGCAAGCGCGTTGCTGACCCTATCCCCAATCCCCCTCAGGAGCTCTGGTCACCTTACTCACGAACAGGAACACAATACTGCTTGAAAACAGTATTATTTAGCTGTGGTCTTCTGTAAGGTCGAGGTACTACCCCAGTCGGGCCATCTCCATATTTGAGCAGGAAATTTCTTGCTGTGCCCTACCTCAGTTAAACATGACATGATGTATGACATGTTTGTAACTGTCACTTGTGTCTGAAACTCTGACGTAACGAGCGTTAGAAATGGCGTAACGCGTTAGCAATTTTCTGATAGAATTTTTTGGTAAAACAGATAGGTCGTGAGTCTCGACTTATCTGTTTTACCAAAAAATTCTGTTCGAGACGTAGGTACCTATTTATTTTATATTTATTATTACGAGGGGTATGCGCTAAAGAAAATATAAGAAAACTAGAATTGTAATAAAAAAAATATATTTCCGGTATAGCGGGCAATAAAGTATGTTATTGAAGTTATATTATGTATCATGCCAGCTTAAATAAATAGTGATATAAAAATACTACGACTTTGAACGCGTGGTAGATGAGACATTTGTAGGAAGTTATTCTATGATTTTTACTGTGGGTATGTATTTACGACTCCAATACTCTAGACCAAGAGTGTATTCTAGAGATATTCAAATTTATATGAAAAAAATATAATTATACATTAAAAATATTATGCTTTTTTTACGTTACGGACGTTTTTTGCCGGCTAGGGTACTCCCCCGCAACGCCCCATAAAGAATTTCGTTCCATTAAATAAATAATAATTGTGTTTGCTCGCAAACGAAAAAAAACCGACTTCAATTACATCGACAAGTAATACAACGTAATAAGGCCAAAAAACAGTCAAGTAAATACGCGTTATCAAAGATTACTCAAAAAGTTGTAATCAGATCTCAATCAAATTTAAACAAGACTACATGACAAGTATTATTTTTTGATTAAAGTAGGAATCATCAAAATTCATGTTTTGGAGGAAGCCTTTGCGAATTTTTATACTAAATAATTATAATTCCCTATTCCAATAATGTCCGTACAGTGAATAAAGTGATCCAAATCGTACATAATATAACGTATTCGACGACCTAACCTAACTAAGCGTAAGGATAACTGTGAAGGAAAAAAGAACTTAATTTCGATACGTTTAAAGTTTATTTTCGAAAATGGCGGAACGGTGTCTGTTCCACGCATCTACGTTGTAGGCAAGGGTGTTCTGGCTATGACGTCACACAACCCGCCCTCTGACGTCTGACTAATGACGCATTTACCTCTTTGGACAAAACATAGAAATGAAACAAAATATTTTGGAAATTAGGTATTTTTACTTTTTGAGCAATTTGCAGTTTTAATTAAAGCAAATGTTTTTTTTATTTGTATAATTTCTTGAGGATACCTTAAGTCTAAAATGACTATATCGGAAAGCTATAAATAGTAACGTTGTATTGCTTACTAATTGATACTAATAAAAGGAAGAATAAATAATATTTGTTTTTCGAGTTTATCCATAAGAAACGATACAAGGCCCACGCCACGGTATGAAAAATATGGGCGTGAAATCGTGTAAAACAACGCTAAGACAAGACAAGATATATTTTAAAATATCACGGTAATCATCCATCAACTTACTATCACCAACTATACGGCGTGACGCAGGAGGGTACCTGAACCGACGAAGCATAGGAACTTATGTGGATTAAGTGCTCAACTCCGCCTGTTATTAATTTTCATTTACTGCACCGGGTCGAGTTTATTTTAATAAAACAATTAAATACAACAATATTTTATCTTAATTTTAAATTACAAAGAAATATAAAAAAAAAAATAAAAAAAAAATGAACTTGTGATTCGTATTATTTTTATTTTTGTGTTACCCACAAATTACGTTTACTGCAGCCGAAGGATCCAAAAAAAACCAGAATTACTTAGAAATTACTTTAATTACTTATAATAAAATTACAAACTATTAGAGGTGAAACCTATTCGATGTTAGAATTAGGAATGACAAAATTATTTAAAATATTAATAAAGTAATTAAAATAATACTATGATGAAATCGCTGCGTCGGCGGCACGTTGCTGGTCGGATGTTGCGACATGGGCTGCATCGACTTTCCTTGTTTATTGAAAAATGCTTGCTCGGCATTATTAACTTAGGGTACCGTATGGTAGAGGGTACGGTTCCGTACTTAACACCTCCACCCGCAGAACAGCAACTATTTTGTCAGCTTCAGAGAAAATGTTGCTGGAAGTTCATCTCGTCTCTTGGTGTCTTTATCCACATCTTCATATACAGGTGTCGTAGGAGTTTGCTGCTTCTCTTCATTTTCTGATCTGAAGGGCCAACGTTTATATTTTCGGCTTATTAATACAACGATAATTACTGATACACAAGATATTAAGATGTAGAATGGTATCGTTGTATGGTATAAAACAATTGGTTGTGTCTTATCAATCTGTATAGGGGTTTCTAATAGGAATTTATTTTGAATGCTGTGAAGATCATCTAAATTGATCATCTTGGAACCGGTATGGGTATAAGTAGTTGTTTGATTAATTTCGTTGAATGGGATCCTTGACAGCTTCAGCGGCTGGCCTTTTATCTCGTCGTTTTCGTTGATAATGGTGAATTCTCTGGTTCGTAGCAGGCAATTTATAGGAATAGTGGCTAAATAGCTTCCTTGAAGTGTGTTGATCTCTTTCCTCTCACAAGATAACTGTATTTTCTCTGGCTTGGGTAATGAGATAATATAATGTTGATCGTCCAGTTTATCTATGGCTACGGCAGACAAAATAATCTTCGTGAAGTGGCAGGTTTCCTTTAGATTTTGATTAGTAATAAGCTCTTGAATGCAATCAGGTTCTGTACGAATTTGATGACTTATTTTCTGGTCACAGAGATATAATATTCTGCTGTACTTCGGGCATTCAGCCTCTATGTACACGAATGCTTTCTCATTTGTTGCTATATAAGGAAAGGGAGGAATAAGGGCTAGCTGCTTTTCATTTGGAACGATAGATAATCTGTACAAGCTATACCTGTCTAGGGATATTATAGGAAATTTGTAAACTATAACTATTGTTCTATCATTATAGTAGGAACCTGGTTTGATTAAATCATAGTATTCTCGTAATTCTAAATCAGGAATTTGCTCCTTACTATATATAGTTATTAACTTATCTAACATTGATTTTAATACTTCTATATCTATCATAGAATGATGAGTGCTGGATGCACGAATAAAAGCCATTATATTTTCTAACCTAATTATTTCTAGCACTAAATCCTCTACATTATTACTTATAATTCCTAGTAATTGGGCAAACTGTGCCGACTGGACTAAACTGTTATCTCTACGACTATTTACTTCTAAAAGAAATTCTAATGTATTATTAATTTTTTCTTGATTTATAGTTAACTGATCTAAAACACCTTTATGTTGTAACATCCATTCTTTACTAAGACTAATGTGACTATTAAATTCCGAAATCATTTTATTCTCGTTATTTTGCAATGTTTCAATAGCCTTATTGTACTTTTGAGCATCAAGATAGTCTAAGTTACCAGTAACACTTTTTATTAGTGATCCAAGGCCATCTACAAGACCTCTTTTAACTCTTATAGGTTCTAAGGATTTAACTTGACTTAATACCTTGTTAAGCTTGTTTGTAAGATAATTAATCTGGTACTCGTAAAGAATGTAAGTTTCATTGTTCAGTCTAGTCTTAAATGTGTTAAGTTGTGTCTGTACAGAATATACCTTATCTTCAATGTCAGTTAGTTTAACATACTGTATAAAAGAATGATAATGTGATATTAGTCTTGTCGGTCCCAGTTTGTAGGGTAAAAGTCCAGGTCCGTCAGCTAAGCTTTCAAGTCTTATGGTTTGAGGATGCGTCACGTGTATTGTCAGCAATAGCAGAATCCTGTAACAATTGGTTATTTTTAGGTACACGTTTTAAACGCGATTTAGCTACGGGGCCTCGTTTTTTCGAAGTGTATATGTGGATTGGTAAATCAGCTAAGACTTTGTCTTGTGTGTAGCGAGGTGCAGTTTTCTGACGAGAAGCAAAGGGGTTATTAATAAAAACTTGTTGTCCTGGAACATATTCTACTTCTGGTTCACGAGATTTATTTCTATTTTCAATTAAGGCTGTCCTATTGTTCAGTGAGGACTCATTAATTATTTCATAAACTTGTTTCATTTGTTTCTTATGATTTATGGCGTATTGTTGCAAAAGGTGTTCGGTAAAATCTATATCAACGGGGTCTCTAGGATCGAAGTGTCCGTTCAATAAGTCGAAAGGTCTACACTTTGTAAAACTGTGGATAGAACTGTTGTATGCTATAATAGCGTATGGCATTAATCTAATTACTGGCTCATCTTTATGCTGTAACTTAAGAATTCTTATATGTTCTAACAGGGTCGAATGAAATCGCTCAATGTTACCGTTATCGTTAGGACTATGAGGTAAGGTTTTATGATGGATTATCTTGTGTAGACGAATAAACTCTGAAAAAAGTTGATTAGTAAATTCCGTACCGTTATCAGTAATTATAGTTAACGGTATTCCGTGGTGAGTACTGAAAAGTAATAATGCTTGTAAGATACTAACGGCGGTTCCATCTCGTAAATGATACGCTTGTCCATATTTAGTAAAAACATCAATGAATGTGACATATTTCTCGTTTTGGACTGTAAAGAGGTCCATGTGAACAATTTCAAATGGCTTAGTGGCTGGGGGTACTATATTAAATTGAGGTCTAATGGGATTTCTGTCATATTTACTTTGACCGCAAATAGTACATTCGTTAATATATTTAGTGATCTGATCTTTCATTTTCGGCCAATAATATTTCCTAGACAGAGCGAGGTAACATTCGTTAATGCCACGGTGGTTTGTTTTACCGTTGTGATAATTCTGGATAATATCTTGTTGTTGAAGATAATCTTTAACATTTTCTAATTCAATCTTACTTAATACAAGGTTAAGAGAAGAGCTTTTCAATTTTTCTTGTAAAATTGGTATTATCGAATACATTTCTAGGGGAGGATTTATCAAAATAGCTGTTTTAACTTTCGGGTTAACGTATTCATTAATAGAATTAACAACATCGTTTTCTAAATTAGATTTCGATAACTGAATAGCTATCCGCGTATGATTTTCAAAAGGCTTAGTTATAATTGGTCGTCGTTTTACGTCATTAACTACAGTAAAGTAAATTTGTCTGTGAAATTTGTTAAGTGGAACATCAGTGATCGGGACTTCTAATATAGGTTGTTCATTACTAGTGTGTACGGTGTCAGTCGAGGAATTTATTTGTTGAGGTGGGGGTGATTCGGATGGGTTATTGATCATTGACTCAATCTCTCTACTGCTGTCCATTACCTGTTGAGATGGGGGTGCTTTGGACGGGTTATTAATCATTAACTCAAGTTCTCTAATGCTGTCCATTACCGATCTAATTTCGTCAGTTTCGCTGATATGAATTTGAACACGAGAAAGTGCGTCTGCGTTGGTATTAAATTTACCTTTCTTATATATAACCGTAAAGTCATATTCGCTCAGTCGAAGTCGCCATCTTGTTAGTCGTGAATTAGGTTCTTTCAGGTTCATCATCCATTGTAAAGGTCTGTGGTCAGTAACTATTTTAAATTTTCGGCCAAATAAATAAGGTCTAAAATATTTCGTTGCCCATACTATTGCTAATAATTCTTTTTCTATTGTGCTATAGTTAAGCTCGCTATCATTTAATGTACGAGACGCGTAACAAACAGGCTTGTCAGAACCTATGGGTCCCTGAGATAAAACTGCTCCAATGGCTACATTTGAAGCGTCTGTGGTGAGATTGAATTCTTTGTTAAAGTCAGGATATTGAAGGATGGGGTCGTTAATTAAAAGAGTCTTACACTTATTAAAAGCTTCTATAAATTCTGGACTATGGACTACCTTACTACCTTTTTTTAAGCAAAATGTGAGGGGTTTTGTGATACGTGCAAAGTCAGGGATAAATTTCCTGTAATAACCGAGTAGACCTAAAAATTGCTTTATTTTTTTGGGTGTACTAGGTATGGGGTATTTTTCTATAGCTAATATCTTATCAGGATTAGGTTTAACACCTTCTCCGCTAATAATATGTCCGAGATAGGCGGTCTCGAGTTTTAAAAATTCGGACTTATCCATCTGTATTTTAAAATTGGATTCTTTAAGTCGTTGGAAAACTTTTTCGAGGTTTTCCATGTGTTCCTGAAGGGATGTACTATAGACTATTATATCATCTAAATATACTAGACATATGTTATTTTGAAGACCTTTAAGTACATTGTCCATGACTCTTTGAAACGTCGATGGTGAATTTTTTAAACCCATTGGCATTCTAAGAAACTCAAAATGACCGTGCTCTACATTAAATGCTGTTTTCGAAATATCTTGAGGGTCCATTTCGACCTGATAGAATCCGCTAGCAAGATCTAGGGTTGTGAAATATTGACATTTGCCTAACTTGTCAAGGACATCGTTAATATTCGGTATCGGATACTTATCATCTATGGTTTTTTCATTGAGTTTACGAAAATCTACTACAAGACGCCATTTTTGTTTGCCGGATGCGTCTAATTTTTTCGGTACTACCCATATGGGTGAACTCCATGCAGAATCTGAGGGTCTAATTATTCCTTGTTGAAGCATTTTTGAGATCTGGTCCCTAACCTCCTGTCGGTGAATAAACGGATACCGATAGCTTTTAGTATACACAGGAACTTCGTCCTTTGTTCTTATGCGATGTTTAATTTTGTTAGTAAAAGTTAATGGCTCTCCGTCTATATAAAATACATCAGAATAACGAGTACAAAGTGCTAACAAGTTAGCCTTCTCTTCTTCATTAAGGTGCTCGGTACGTAATCGTGATAATACCTCGTTTACTCGGTTTGATTTTTTTACGGGTTCACAATTAAAATTGAATACCTCGGCGTAAGCGGGCTGATCTAAAGAAAATATGACGTCGTTAGGGGAAGGATTTTCTATTTCTACGTATCCGCGACTACCGGTAACGGTTGTAAGGCATTCGTGGATTATACAATTACAAAAAACCTGTTCGTTAATAAAAACTTCGCCATCCGGGGCGTTAATGGGAATTTTTACTAATTTTGAACTTCTACCTGGGATAATATCTTCATATAAATTAATATTACGGGAGTTGTATACTTTAATAAAGTTTGTTGAATTTCGTGTAATTAATTTAAAATCTTTTAAATCTATTTTTGCTTGCCATTCGGATAATAAATCTAATCCTATTAAACCATCGAAATAGTCGTGAAAACGATAAACAAATAACTTAATATAATTATCTTCATTAAATTCGTTAAAACAAGGCAATGTTACGGAATAATCATTTCTACTAATACCATGTACGTTTGTTACTTCGAAAGGGTCATAGTTTAAAGGATAATTAGGATAAAAATTTTGTACGGCCTCGGGGCTAATAAATGACTGATTAGCACCTGTATCTATCAAAAACTTTAAGGGTGGCTGTGAGATTTCGATATAAGGTAACTGTCTTTGGGTCTGTAAATTAACGTCTATCCTTGCTCTTTTGATTTCTTGGTTAATTGAAAATCCTGAGGCTGGGTTTCACAGCTAGGGCCTGGTTGAGATTCTAACTCACTTACTATTTCGTTGTCGTAACTATCGTTACAGTAAGTCGGGTTTGCAGTATAATCGTAGGGGTTAAAGTAGTCGTTCGGGTCTGTATAATAGTCGTAGTCTGGATAGTCAGTATAGTATGGATAATCGGGCGAATAAAATTCATTTAGATTGACCTCGCGTGATTTAAAATAATTAGTTGGTGGTGGGTTACCGGATTTACGCCAATCATGACCTGAAATCATAGGCTTGGGGGTAAAATGTTGAACTCCACTCATTGGTTTCGCATTAAAATTTTGTTGGGGATTTGGTCGGGGCGGTAAACGAAACACATTACTCTGGGGGTTGTAATTCGGTGGCGGTGCGCGAAACATTTGCTGGGTTCGACTAGGGAAACGAATTTGTTGATTATTGAATTTAAAAGCTTGGGGCTGTGCGTTAGGAGAGTTAAATCTAAAACCTTGTGGTTGCGGCTGGTAATAACGCGGTTCAACTGGAACGGACCAGTTAGGTACGGGTCGCATAGCGCTGGGCGTATTTAATACTATATTATGTGAAGTAGCTTTAAACGTATTCTGAGTATTATTTTTAGGAGGATCATTACGCTGCTGTAAATACATTATATTTAATTCTTCTTGAACGTATTCTAAAGCCTTTTCAATAGTTTCCGGACGCATGCAACGAATACGTGAACCTAGGGGTTCTTTTAACCCTCGTACGAAAGCCTGCATTGTAACTTTTTTATAAAGTGTCCGCTTAGCTTCAATTGTCGTCTGTAAAGTCTCATGTAATGTTACGTATGTCATTATGGTGCTGAACAAGGTTTGACATTGATCATAAAATTCCTGAGGGGATTTATTACCCTGTGTAGCTAAGGAGAGGTCATTGTACAAAGCCGTTTCGTCTCTCTGATCCGAAAAATTATTAATTAATGCTGATCTTATTCCAGTCCAAGTGTCAGGGATGCCGTTTGAATTAATAGTTGAGGCGGCGGACCCTGTTATTTTATTTAATATACCGTTTAAGAGACACAAATTACTTAACTCACTACCTGGCTCGGCACTCGCATATTGTAAAACTATTTGATCACATATATTTATAAATCTGGTTAATATATTCGGGTTACCATCGAATTCAGGCACCAGGCGTAAGGCCTTAAAAATTACGTCGGGGTCGTGTGACATGTTTAAATTAAATGAATTATTTAAATTAGAATCTAAATTACTATCTATATTTCTATGACTATCTAATATATAACGGCGAGCCTGACGCGATGCAGGTTCCCGGGGACAAGGCTTTTCGTGATGAAAAATCTTGAGGATAAAATAACTTAGGACAAAAGGAAGCAACACGAGAAAGATTCAGGTGTAACTCACATGTATTTCATCTCTGGCTCTTCTCGGTGAATCGATGCTTGGATTCTCCACTCAGCTTGGCAGCTCCGTAGATTCTGGATACTCGTAGCGGTGACTTGACAGCCTCCCAGGCGACTCGCGAACGCAAATATCGATTTGAGATAATTCTAATGCTCGCGAACCAGCCCGCGAGTATCCTACCGACTGCGCCAATTACGTTTACTGCAGCCGAAGGATCCAAAAAAAACCAGAATTACTTAGAAATTACTTTAATTACTTATAATAAAATTACAAACTATTAGAGGTGAAACCTATTCGATGTTAGAATTAGGAATGACAAAATTATTTAAAATATTAATAAAGTAATTAAAATAATACTATGATGAAATCGCTGCGTCGGCGGCACGTTGCTGGTCGGATGTTGCGACATGGGCTGCATCGACTTTCCTTGTTTATTGAAAAATGCTTGCTCGGCATTATTAACTTAGGGTACCGTATGGTAGAGGGTACGGTTCCGTACTTAACACACACATGAGAAAATTCTAAATATTTTTATTATCATATCGAAAATTACGATCTAGCAGGTACATCGTTCCATAGCTTAATTAGCTAGTGCACCGACACGAACTTGTGATGTCACCATGCGGACGCCTAATAAATTTATTTATTTGCATGGTACTTTGTCTTCTCATTTCTAACCTTAGTGGAAACCGTGCCACAATGACAACGTGAATTACTAGTCACATGTCAAGGCTGACACATTTTTTAAATCTTCTTCGATAGGCACTAAAGCCAGTAACAGTAACCAACTTTTTCCACTAATTATAAAAGTGAAGTCTAGAACAATGTGTTACAGCACACAGTACATGAAAATCGCAGTCATTTTCCGAATTAGTTGGTTATGGTATCTCCATTGGGAGTGCGGCAATTCCGCCCACGTACCGCCATTCAAGCCTCCCCTTCTGGGGGGCTTCTGAATAGCCTCCTCATCTCTGAATTACGGTATTATACTTTTCATAACATTGACTGTAATGTAAAGTTAGTGAATACGTACTTTTGCCGTCCATAATCATATGGTCTAAAGATATTTTCCTAACTTAAAATGGAAAAATAGTTATAAATAGCTTGTAGAGATTCAGCCCGAAGACCGGCGGTTTGCAGGTTCGATTCCCGCTGGAGGTAAATATTTGTATTTGTACAAATATTTCTTTCCGGTTTGGGTGTCTGTCCTTGTGGGTCTGAGAACCTTGCGTCGGAGAACACGTTAAGCTGTCCATCCCGGTTGTTATCATAAATACCTGATAGCGATTGTTACTCGTAGTAGGGAACATATCTGAGAATCTGTAGTGGAGCAGCGTGGTGGATTAAGCTCCAATCCTTCTCCAACATGAAGAAAGAAGCCTATGCCCAGCAGTGGGATATTACAGGCTGAATCGTCTTTCAGCAGTTCTCTTTAGATTTTTTTTATTTGGCTTCAGTTATTACCATTTAACAAATTAGTTCACCAATTGTTTGTTACGATCGAGCAGAACTTCTGTGGTTTGGGGAAGTTCAGATAATGTTATATAGTAGCCGTTAAAGTTAAAAATTCTTCAGATTTCGATACTTACCACTTTATCATCAATAGAAATCCTAACATAGCTCAATAGTGGCACCAGAATATAATAAATTCATAATTGGAATCTATTTGAAAAATCCTATTAAATTTATCCAAGAGAAAACAATTTCCACTTATAACCCTGACAAATTGAAAAGTATCCATTCTAAGAGTTAATCAGGTTGAAAGGCTGTACCGCAGCACAAAGCCTAGCGAACAAATGAATTGTGGGTGTATCATTACGAAGTACATCTGCGCTCGCTATCGGTTATCGCTTTACTTCGCAAATTGCTTTTATTTCTAGATGTAGAATGATGAAAATGGACAGTCGTTTTGAGAATAAATAGAAGTTAAAATCTTAACTGGTAAAGGAAAAACTTTTAAACTTTTTTACAACGCTATTCCAAATTTTTCGACCTTATAGAAGATCACAGATAAACAATACTGCTTTCAATCAGTGTTGTGCTCCTGTTGGTGAATAAGGTGACCAGAGCTCCTGAGGAGAATTGGGGAGAGGGTCGGCAACGCGCTTGCTATGCTTCTGGTGTTGTAGACGTCAATAAGCTACGGTAATCGCTTACCATCAGGTGAGCCGTACGCTTGTTTTGCTAACCTACTTTTATAAAAAAAAAAAATATTTTTAAAAGGAATTTGCTGGGCAAATGGTAGTTATCAGTTAACGAATTATTTCTAGGTTAAGTCATGGTGTATCAAAGCGCGCGATTCCCATGGGATCGGTAATTACAAAACCGTGTGGCACAGTTACTCATTCATAAAACTTATTAGAATTAATTTAGGAATAACCTTCAGAAATTTAAACTACCCTACTAATCCTAAATCCTAATAGTGAATGTAAGTTTGTTCGTTACGCTTTCACGCGAAAACTACTAAACCGATCATCATGAAACTTTGTACACATATTCTTGGAGGTATTAGAAGTAACATAGGATACTTTTTATTTAAAAAAAAATTAATGCGAATGAAGTAGCGGGTAAAAGCTACTGATTGTATAAAATAATATTAAATGTAAAAATATGAAAGATTGAAATATTGAAAGCAATCCAGAGATAAATCGTGATATATAGAAAGATTAAGCCCCTTGCAAAACTAAAATCACAATATATGAGTACAGTTAAGCTCGTTACAGAACTAAAGCCTATAGGTAAAACTCACATCTATTCTATTAATAAAAAGTTTATCGTATCCCGTGGGCGGAGATAACAAATAGGCTGTCAGGTCGGCCGTTAACGTAAACATTAGCAATATTCCTGGAATTTTCATTGAAAAATACGCTTACGTAACTTTATAAAGTGCTGTAACATGTTTCATACTTTCATTACTTGATTGACGCGTTCAATAAATCAATCATTGTTTGATTCGAACAGAATTGGGATTTAAGGCGACTTCAAAAAATGGAGGAGGTTCTCAATTCGATTGTATTGTTAATTTACTGGCAGTACCGATTATGATGATCCTTTGTTTGTTTGAAAGCTGACGCTTGTCATGTGGTCCCATTTAAATGAGCTAAATATAACGAGTGCTTGTTGAGTTATACTTAGTAACGCGCATTTAGTTGATTATTTTTTGACTACCTAAGTATTTTTTACAATTATGTTTGACCATATCATTAACAAAGGTAGGGATTATAACATTTATCAGAAATTTTTTAAGTTACAAAGTTAATTTTAATTGTTTCTATACCGTTCTTCGTGATTAATTATTCTCCGCCGCCTCAGAATTAGTAAATTAATTAATCTACGAGCTCGGTTTTGAACATTAAAGGGTTTATTTTTGAAGTTATACTTCTTTTGGTGTAATAGGGAAAAATTATGAGAGTAAATTTTTACGATGCGCGCGCACTCCGTCACAAAAACCGACACCCTGAAGTTAGTTAGTCAACGAAGAAGAAGTTAGCAACGCGAAGTTAGCTAGCCAATGAAGTATAACTTCTTACGTGCGTACATCAGTACACACACGCTTTTTATAAGCAAAAGGTACCACACGAACTCCAAAACTTTTGAACTTTTGTTTTGTCGATGTTTTCTTAACGTAAATGGTTTTGGGAAAACTTTGTTAGGAGTAGGTACGAGTTAACATTTCTGAAATAAGTTATTGTTTACATATTCATTAAAAGACGTATTATAAATAATTTTGCCTTTGAATAATTTATAATATAATAGTTTTTGTTATTCTCCATATTGGATTAAATTAAGACTATTATTTAGGATAAGCAAATATTTTCCTAAATATTTTTCACACTCAAAATTAAATTCAGAACTTTGTAATGCAATAGTTGTATATTTAATAATATAACAATTGAAGTTTTTTACCCGCATTCCTTACGTTTTAATCCCTTTAAATTTGAATACAAAACATATTAAATTTTATGACGTCACCTACACCCCTACGAGTCGTAATATGATCTACTAGCTTCGCCTCGCGGATTCACCCGTTAAATAGACTATCCCGTAATAATTTATTAATTCGAAGAAGTCCCGTTACCTTTAGTGCGTTCAAAAAAACAAACTCTTCAGATTTATAATATTGATAAAGACATAACGTATCTATACTAATATAATAAAGCTGAAGAGTTTGTTTGTTTGTTTGTTTGTTTGTTTGTTTGTTTGAACGCGATAATCTCAGGATCTACTGGTCCGATTTGAAAAATTCTTTCAGTGTTAGATAGCCCACTTATCGAGGAAGGCTTTAGGCTATATATCATCACTCTAAGACCAATAAGAGCATAGCACCAATGAAGAATGTTTCAAAATCGGGGGTTTTTCCTTTTGAGAGCTTCCGCGGCGTAAACAGTTAAAGTTTCGCTCAAATCATGTTTGACAGAATTGGTCCTATTCCACGGGGACGAAGTCGTGCGCAGAAGCTAGTTAAATATAAGGTTAAAGAATAAAAAATTTCGTCACATTTATTTGAAAGCTGTTTGGCATGGTCACGAAGACGATCTGAAGGCTTTTTTACGAAAGCTATCACACCTCTTAAAACGCACCATTTTCAATATTTACCATTTTTTATAGGTAGTAACAAGCGTACAGTTCCTGTATATATAATTGGCGGGGGCACTGCCGTGCCCCCCGATGTATTCTGTTGTACAGTTCGCCTGATGGTGATCAGGTACCGTATCTTACGGACGCCTGCATTACCAAAAACACGACAAGCGCGTTGCTGACTCTACAACATCTATCAACAAGACGCATCTCCAGTACCTCTAGCTATCACACTCACCACAAGAACACATTTCTTAAGAGCGGTATTACTTGGCTGTGATCATCTGTAAGGTTGAGGTACCTACTTCTTCAGCTCCAGATTTTGAGCAAGATATTTCCTGCTGTGGCCTACCTCATTTAACATTGATAGTATTAAATGTGCTATGTATACAAATATTTATTTCCGGTCTAGTCGTTAGTGCTTGTGGGTCTCCCCACCGTGCCTCGGAGAGCACGTTATGCTGTCGGTCCCGGTTGTTATCATGTACACCAGATAGCGATCGTTACTCATAGTAGGGATACATACGCCAACCCGCAGTTTAGCAGCGTGGTTGATTAAGCTGTGATCTTTTTCCTACATGGGGAAAGAGGCCTATGCCCAGCAGTGGGATATTACAGGGTCAAGCAATGTATGTATTATTGCACTTAAAAACACATACAAAATATGAATACAATGGCAGTTGGCAAGGGCGAACTAATTTCTAATAGAGATCTCTACCAGTTTACTAAATACTCGTATATTCGAATCTCGCTTACAGCAGAGAGTTATACTATAATAATGAAAAGGCTTAATACCATTAATTAAAAGTTAATAAACTACTAATTGATCTCATTTAATAATATTCTTATTATCTAACACTCACTGTCTAAAACATTTCGCGTATAAAGAATTAGGAACTCTTCAAATAAGAAAACCTTAGTATTTACGTTGCAGAATAGTACGACCTAGTGATGTTAGAAAATTTGTTAAAATGTCGATATTATATATAATGTTGTAAGTACTAAGATGTTTCTTGATGATTGTTACTTGATATTGAGTTACTATTGGTCGAACTATGATGTTATATGGCCTATAGTCTTAGTAACAAGTATTTTTTATTTCTGACCAGTTGCATCCGAGAGTAGCGTTTTCAACTAAAAATAGCTCTTCAGCTTTATAATAATGGTACAGAATTAAAGAGTAAAAATATTACCGATTTAGTAAAATATATATACACATTATGTTTAGAAACATATGTCCTTCCGTTTAGAGGCATATAGAGATACATGTAGGCATACTATAGCCGAAACTATAAGTAAAAAATTAAAAAGAAATTACAGCTCAGTACTAAGTAACTTTAAGATCGACATATTTGAAGAAATAAAAAACGAGTGTGTTTTTATACTTTAGACCACACGACTGAAGTAAAACTTCTTTAGCAATAGGCATGTACTGTGTCTTAGATATACGAAACGTAACTGGCTATGAGAAAAAGAGAGAAAGAGTGTTCGCACATCACTTTCTTGCTCCGTTCCCCTCACCCAATCATCTTCATCGTTCACCAGCTTACTACCCAAGTCGCGCGTGCGTTAAGAATTTTTACTTCAAAAAATGTTGTGAAGATAGGTTAAGAGGATATAAACAACCGACTTAACTATTAACCGATTGTATATATTTATCGAGCAGTATTATATCAAATCAATCTCAATCAAGCAAAATAGTTAATATACATATAGACTTAAAATCACGACTACACAAAAAAGTGGGGACAATAAATGACAACGCAAGCAAAATCGTATAAGACACCTAGCTAAAAAATTTAATAATTTTTTTTAGAAGCATTTTCATAATTTGTTTCTAAATTTGTTGCAGAATTCAGTGATAAATTTAACGCGTCACCAAAGAGATCTTAAAAATTAAAATATTATAAGTATCACTTTTATTCTAAGGGAATGCGCTATTGTTATTTTGAAAATCCCAATATTTCGGCGGCTTTACTGGCGCTATGGTCGCGGTAAGTACCATAGAATAAAAAGTGTTCTTAGTCATCGTTAATATTTAAAACTTATATTAAAAGTATCGATAAAATCATCGACAGCGCACAACCCTAACGGCGAGTGGTGTGAGGTTCTATTTCGGGAATTCGTTTTACCAACCCCAGAGTCTATTCAGCCGTTAAGTCCGTTGTTACTGAAACGAACTAAAAATGTTTATTTCGAAAACCAGACGTTTTGTTTTAACGTCTTAACATATTTCCGGATAAATCTTTTGTACCTTATTTAGTGTTATAATTATAAGAACCTTCCTTATTCGATAACGATCACGATTCAGCCTGTAATATCCCACGGTTGGGCATAGGCCTCTTCCCCATGTAGGAGAAGGACCTTCCTTATTACTCAATGACAAAAGAAAAGATTAATATTGAAATACGTGCTCGATAAATTCATTTAGTCTGTAACATCCCACTGCGGTGCATAGAGATCTTTCTATACAAAGAAGGGTCGGAGCTTAATCCACCACGCGGCTCCACTGCGGGTTGGCGATTATTTATTAAAATACACGGTAGGCATACATTTACTATTTTGGTTAAATATCGACACTACCAAGTAATACTACACTACAATTTTAATGTAAATAATTGTGTTTGCTCGCAAACGAAAAAAAACCGACTTAAATTACATCGATAAGTAATACAACGTAATAAGACGAAAAAATAGTCAAGTAAATACGCGCTATTAAAGATTACTCAAAAAGTTGTTATAGATGTATTTACATCTACTTATAAAAAAAAAACACAATTCTATTGACCGTAGATGTGTAGGGGAGTAAACAAATGTAGATTGTTAACGTACCTGCTAAAGTATTTTTAACATTATCAAATCTCAATAGCTCGTAGTAAAAGGATGGAGTTCTAAATTCGACTGTATTTTAAATCCTAATTATTTACTGGGTGTAACGATTATGATTACCTACTGGGAAGCTTGTGTTTTTCGTATGATCCCGTTTAAATTTCAGCGAGATAGACAGTTTTTAAGTTATACATACAAACAAAGAAAAAAAAGTGTCTGTTTATAATATTAAAATAACCGCTTTTTACTAAATTCATATGGATGTATACACTGTACATACGAGTATAAGAAAATAACATTTTCTACAATTTTTTTCTGTCTGTCTGTCTGTTTGTTCCGGCTAATCTCTGAAACCACTGGACCGATTTTGACTGGACTTTCACTAGCAGATAGCTAATGTAATAAGGAGTAGCTGAGTGCTACTTTTATTTTAGAATTTATTTTATAACTCTGCGAACTGAACAATATATTTTTCGTTAAATTTTACGCGGACGAAGTCGCGGGCACAGCTAGTACTTAATATTGGGTTTATAATATTACTTGTCAATGTAAATATAAGTCGAATTTTTTGTTTGAGAACAAAACAAAATTATTTTCATCTAATTTTTATAATGAACTAGCAGTTAGACTTCGTTTTCGGTTTCAATAAAGTTTATTTAGGCTTAAGGGTTAACGACTTCATTTCGACAATCAGTTTCTATCTCCCTGGCGTCAAAGCGTAGGAAGTTAATATAACCTGTAATTGTCACCTCTTGAATACAAATTTAATGTTTTTAAAGTGAAACTTTTATTACATCGTCTCAAACTTTTTCGTCTGTGTTGCATGTCGCGTGACGGTCGGTCACGCGGTAAGATTGATAAAGCGATTTTTATTCCCACTAATGGAATATTATTCCAAATTTTTTTAGTTAAATGTCTATAATGTGAAAAAAAGTTTCACTTTTACCGTGGTTTCATAAAACCACACAGGTGCTTTTTTTTTAAATACAACTAGACCAGCAAACAAGCGTATGGCTCGCCTGATGGTAAGCGATTACCGTAGCTTATAGACGCCTGCAACACCAGCAGCATGGCAAGCTCTTTGCTGACACTAACCTCGACACTCCGCAGGAACTCTAGCCACCAATATAACCACAGGAAAACAACACAACTTGAAAGCACTGTTATTTAACTGTGATCTTCATGTAATGTGATTTATATAATCTTGTTTTGTGACTCGTATTTCGTCCCGAATGTCTCAGTATTCGAGAAAATTAAATTAAGATAAAAATCCTGGACTTAGGACTGTTGCTCTGGGATCTTAACTTGCCTCAGGTTATTCTCTAATAAAAATGATTTAAGTAAACAGTTTAATAGAACGAGCTAGAGGCACAATACTATTCATTTAAATACAGATTTTGGAAATACAAAAAACGGTAAAGACAAATGTAAAATTAATTATCATTTCCATAAAAGTTAATCTTTATCGACAACGTACATCACTAGAACAAAATGAAACAACAAAAAGTCTACTCAAATGCCGATATAATACACATAGTAAGTCCATCTCTGGAGTAACTGCAACCCCTACAGCGGTATGAGGTACTATTTCTGTCCGCGAGTGGGCGGGCTTTCATTGAGAATTTTAATATGCTTTGCGCTTGAATGGCCGAAGAAATGAAAATCGACGAAGTTTTCAATTTACGCGTCGGAAAATCCCTTTTAAGCTGATAAATAGAAGCTGATTAATTATATCTTGTAAGCGTTTTAATATCTTCATTTAAATCGTATTTTTAATCTAAAAAAACAAATACGTAAATGTTTACTAAATCGTAATATTTTTTTCCTTTCATGTTTGACCTGTATAATGCAGTTATCATTATTTTATAATCTATATTCCTGAAGAAAAATAAAAATATATTAATTTGAAGAAAAAAAAAACATATCCATGTTTAACTGAGGTAGGGCACAGCAGGAAATTTTCTGCTCAAAATATGGAGCAGCCCGACTGGGGTAGTACCTCGACCTTACAGAAGATCACAGCTAAATACTGCTTTCATGCAGTGCTGTGTTCCCGTGCCGAGTAAGGTGATCAGAGTTCCTGGGGGAATTGGGGAGAGGGTCGGCAACGCTTTTGATGTTTCTGGTGCTGCAGACGTCTATAAGCTACGGTAATCGCTAACCATCAGCTGAGCCGTTTGTATGCTGACCTAGTTATATTTAATAATTGTGTTTGCTCGCAAACGAAAAAAAAACCGACTTCAATTACATCGACAATACAACGTAATAAGATGAAAAAATAGTCAACACACACAGGTGAAGTAACCCCGTATTGTGTGAGCGCAACCGCAATATGTTTATACGCGAGCGACAAAGACAAAAGATGACAGGTCGGTGTACGAATTTCTTTCTATTCCGTGACCGGACTTTAGAATAAGTTATTTCAAGTACAAAAATATTGTATGTTCACACACATTTTTCATGTTATTGGTTTTAAGCGGATGATCTATTTTTTATATTATTACACTTAGTACGCCCCCTGTCAGTCTTGTCAGGATATTCTTAAAAGATTTCACTCTTCGTCTTATTGCCTCTACTGGTGACAAGAGGGCTGAGTGCACTTTTGCCCAGAAAATTGGCTTGAAATTATGCCAGCATTCTTGGTATGACTATACCACAACTGTCAGTCATTTTGTTTCTTAAGTTGTGAAATGAAAATATGCATCATATTGTAAAATTAAGAAATAAATGTATATTTTGTAGATCGTATTGTTAGCTCCAGAATTCAAAGTTTAATCCGACAAAATTTTTGAGCAAACCACATTATTGTAACACAGTTGCGCATAAAATAGGGTAACTATTAAAAATGTAATTAATATTTGTGAACGTAAATTCTCTATTTTCGAACTTTTATTAAAACAAGAGATTAATTTCGGCGAAATAACAATAAGTATATCTTTGTCAGTATTAATACAGCTGTGTAATTACGTTTTAAAAACCTCTGAAGGACAAAGCGAATAACTGTGTATCTTACAAATGTAGGCTATTTGAATTTTGATCTTATGACTATCGAAATAAGGTTAAATAAACCTTATCTATATCTAGTGTAGATATGACAAATATTTTAAAACCATTTTAAACCCTCTTCAAGGGAATCGTACCGAATTTTGGGATAGAAAATAAATCAAAGCTAAACTGGACTTAAATTGAGTTTAAGTAGTTTTACATTTAATTGTTTAACTTTTCCAAATTTTCAAACTATCCTTGCATGTCAATGTCAATTTGATTAAATGATTCTACAAAAAAATTGGTTGTCTGTAAAGTTGGTTTATGGACGATAGTTTAACGTGACAACGTCATAACAAAACCTCTCCTCTGACGCATAGGCCAATCGAGTGGAAGAGAGATAGATGCGGCGCAAGCGTACAATGAGTGTTACGGGACAATGAGCGTAACGCTACAATGAGTCATACTTTTTCGTGCATGCCGCCGGCGTTTATCGATCTATTAGACGTTGTCACGTCAAAATCATAAAACCACAGATGCAATTTTAAAACAAGTTTAAAAAAAAATATGAAGAATTTTAAATAAATAAGATTTCACTAACCCAAGGAAGTATAAAGAGAATTAAATTAACCCCGCTCCCAGTCGACATCCGGAAATCAAGTTGATTTAGCTGGATACCGCTGCATTTCCACTAGGAGACATCTCTCGTTCCTTAAGTGCTTGCAGTTCCCCTTTTATTTAGTTTAACAAACAATTTTATCCTTCTTTGATAATTCAACTTATCTATTATCTAACTTTTATGAAATGAAATGAAAACATTTATTTCGCCATAAGGTGACACACATTTAACGAAAGACAAAATAATGTCATTTACAAAGAAAAAAAACTAAACAATAATAAAAGAAAGTTAAGGTAGCAAAATATTAAACAATAAAAATACATCTTAACATTAGTTACATTACAGTATTATAAGCAACGTTAACTTAGTCAAAATATTAAGTTACTCAAAATTTCGCGGTAGACGATTACCTTCCTTACCTTTAATAATTGTGTTTGCTCAAAACCGAAAAAAAAACCGATTTACATTTAAATCGACAAGTGATACGCAATATTAGGGTAAAATCAACGTACTCTTCAGATCTCGATCAAATATAAATGGGACGACACGACAAGAACCGGCTTTCGATTAAAAAAATCATTAAAATTCCCAGTAAAACGTTATGAGTTACACACATAAAAATATAGAAAACTAGCTGACCCCGCAAACGTTGTTTTGCAATATATGTTATTAACCCCCGCAACCCCTCTTGTAGGTGGAATTTCGTAAAACCCGTTCTTAGCTGACCTCTCCTCGGTGAAAGGAATATTCCTACCAAATTTCAAGTCTCTACGCCTTATTGTTCCAGAGATATCGTGATGAGTCAATGGGTGGAAATCTATCTTACTAATATATAAAGCTGAAGAGTTTGTTTGTTTGTTTGTTTGTTTGAACGCGGTAATCTCTGGAACTACTGGGCCGATTTGAAAAATTTTTTCACTGTTAGATAGCCCATTTATCGAGGAAGGCTATAGGCTATGTATCATCACGCTAAGACCAATAGGAGCGGAGTCCACGCTGACGAAGTCGCGCGCAGAAGCTAGTCTCTTTGATATATATTGATAACCGATGCCAAAAAGCATTAAATTAAACACTCGAAAATTTTGTAGTATCTGCACAAACTTGACTTTTCGTTCGGATTCGCGAATATCCACCATTCATAATAAGGTTTTAAATAATTTTTTCTGTTTTATAATTGGTGATAATAAAACACGTTTTTGTATCGCGTATAATTCCTCAACTTTCCTTCATTCAAAGCTATGTAAATATATTTAAATGATACCTACTTTAAAAGTTTCTCGGGTTTCGCTTGAAGTTACATAAATTACTTGGAAGTTCGTAACTCGCTTTTATTTTTAGATTTATAATAAACTAGCTTCTGCGTGCGACTTCGTCGGCGTGGACTCCGCTCCTGTTGGTCTTAGCGTGATGATATATAGCCTATAGCCTTCCTCGATAAGTGGGCTATCTAACACTGAAAGAATTTTTCAAATCGGACCAGTAGATCCTGAGATTAGCGCGTTCAAACATACAAACAAACAAACAAACAAACAAACAAACAAACAAACAATCAAACAAACAAACTCTTCAGCTTTATTATATTAGTATAGATAATTTAATAAATAGATAATTTTTGAATTAAAACTTCTTTACGCACGCTCGACTTGGGGAGTAAGCTGGTGAATGCGTGACGAGAGCGTTACGAAAAGTGTGATCGGGCGAGGCGAACGGAAGTTGAGAGGGAGATATAAGTTAGTGAAGAGAGAAAGAGAGAGTTACGTTTCGTAAGTCTTACTTCAGTCGTGTGGTCTATTGCACACTCGATTTTTTTATTTAGCATTTCTTTTGTAAACTGATAAAATGAATATTGCGAGAAAAATTAAATGTCCAATTTTTATCCGAGTGGTGTATTTATTAAATATGTAGGTAATATATGGGTTAATATATGGGTTCAATTGCCGCCATAGACTCGTCTATAAGATATATGTATTTATATATATAAGTATAATTTACACTGGTGTTTACGGAAAAATTTGTAGTTAGGAATATCAGTCGGCTGTTACGGGTTACCCATAACACAAACAGTAAGTTGACTAACGATCTTTGAGTGTATGCTAAAGATATTTATTTATTTAAATATCAAAATCAAAATTTACTTCATTCGGGTAAAATTTCAGTACAAAACAAAATATTACAATATAATGAAGACATTTATACGAAATAGAATTCGCCGAGTTCAATCGATAGGCACTATTGATATGCGAACCGGAAAATTCTCTATGTTTCTTGTCGTTTTAAATTCTAAATATTCCAAACTCGTGACCATGACGCTTGCAATAGTGCGCAATAACCGGAAACTCAAAATAACAAAAACATACTTTATATCCTATTTTACACATAAATAAATGGTTCCGTGTGTCGTTTAACATAAAAACGAAAAATAAGAATTCCGAAATTGCCAAAAACAAACTTGATATACGCTGCAGCCTGTAATACCCCACTGTTGGGCATAAGCCTCTTTCCCCATGAAGGAGAAGGATCAGAGCTTAATCAACCGCGCTGCTAAAATGCGGGTTGGCGGATATATTCCCTACTCTAAGTAATGTATGTTGTCAGGTGTGCATGATAACAACCGGGACCGACGGCTTGACGTGCTCTCCGAGGCACAGCGGGGAGACCCACAAGGACTGCACAAACACCCAGATCACGGCAAATACTGCATGGCCAACATAAATGTATGTCATGTGCGGGGATCGAACCCGCAACCGCCAGCGCAACAGCCCAACGTGGAACGTGACCTATAAACACCTAAAGAACTCCATATTTAAAGGAACGTAAGTAGGAGATGAACATCCTGTATACGCAAAGAAAAACCTAAGCTGAGATCTTCATTGCATTTTTTAGTCTGTAAGAAACATCGTTCTAAGAATAAATATTATTATTTATGTGAACGCAGTTCTATTGTTCTGTTTTTTAGTAAAAACGAATTTGTATTGTTTTATAATTGTATTTAAAAACATCGATTAAAGTAATCTTAGTTCTGATTGATTAGCATGTCAAGAAGATTACAGGATTATTCAATTGACATTTATTATGTTACTTGAAATATCGAATGAAAAAAAAAGAAACGAAAGTAGAAGAAAGACCTTAAAGATCACAGCTAAATAATACTGCTTTCAAGCAGTTTTGTGTTCCTGTGGTAAATAAGGTGGCCAAGCTCCTGGGAAGGGAGGATTGAGGATAGGGTCGGCAACGCGCTTGCGATGCTTCTGGTGTTGCAGACGTTGGTTAAATCATTCGTAGTCAGTTGTTATAACATGTTGATTCTTAATTATATAACCATCTAATACTGACAAAATTACCAAAATCGATACAGTTATTTCGTCTTTCTATCAAATACTATACGTAATATACGTACCTACTTACTATAGGTACGTAATAAAGTAAACAATTTTTCAGGTCATCATAATCATCAGCCTATTACAGTCCACTGGACGAAAGCCTCCCCCAGGGTACCCTACAAGACCCCGATCTCCCGCTTTAGCCATCCAATCACTACCAGCTACCCTCTTCAAGTCCTCGTCAATCTGGCAGAAAGGCGTCCAACACTATCTTCTCCATCTAACCAAACATTACAACATAATAACCATACACTAAAAAAACATTTTCGTGTTTATAGTCGATAATATCGAGGCTAATATGGATGAAAAGGTTCTTAAAAGTACTTAATTAGGATGTGTAATAAACAAATGCGTGCCTTCAGTAAGATTTTATATTACTCTGGTCACGATATGTTATAACGCTGAGTTACTTTTAATGGTCTAAGATCCGAACTAAAAACGACCACCACCCATCTGTTTAATGGACGGACTACTGCACTAAATACCTCCTCCTACCTATTTACCGCAATATTTTTGATGTGACAACGTCTAATAAGCCGATGAACGCCGGCGGCATGCACGAAAAAGGATGACTCATTGTAGCGTTACGCTTATTGTAGTGTTACGCTCCTTGTACGCTTGCGCCGCGTCTGTCTTCCACTCGACTGGCCTATGCGTCCGAGGAGATTTTTTGTTATGACGTTGTCACGTTAAGCTATCGTCCGTAAACCAACTTTACAGACAACCAATTTTTTTACAAACAATAGTCACAAGATTAGTAAATAAATACATGAAATAGTACAATACATTTAAAACTAGCAATGCCTCGCAATTTTACACGCGTTAATTTGAGGATTAACAAACTAACCTGTAGCCTTCGTCGGTAAATGTGCTATCCAATATATATGTATATAAAGAATTTTCCAATTCGCACCAGTAGTTCCTCAGATTAGCGCGTTTAAACATATAAACAAACAAACAAACTTTCAGATTTATGATATTTAGATATACAATATAACAAAATTCACCTTGATGACGTATACATTTAGTCGGTTATCTTTTAAACCGACTTCCAAACAAGGAGGTTCTTAATTCGATTGTAGTTTTGACCGGTTTTGATGATATTTTTTTAATCGAAAAGTGGAGCGTGTCATGTGATCCCATTTAAAATTAAACGCGATCTAAGGGCCTATGCAAACCACGTTTTTTAAAAGCGCTGTCGACGCGCGTTTGTATCGCTACAAATACACACGCGAGTCAGATGCAGCCTGTAGACCTTTGCACACCTTTATAATAAAAGCGCGCCGTCGACGGGCGTTTCTAAAACGCGCGTCGACGGCGCGTTTAAAAAACGTGGTTTGCATAGGCCCTAACAAATACTTTTCGAGTTATATCTAATAAAATGGTTACAACACTGTAGCGACCTACATACATAAAACATTAATGTAAAAAAAAAACCTCTAGTTACAACGTCATCGTGAAAAAGATTTCACAAAACGTAGTTATCAGATCTCGATCAAATTTAAATGGGATTATAAGACTTTCGATTAAAACACGAATCATCAAAATCAGTATACCTAGTGATAAGTTATGTGGTATAATAGGTACAACATCGGTCGACGAAAATATAGTCAAGTAAATACACATTATTAGATATAACTCAACTCTGTCACAGCACTGGTTTGTGGCTGTTGCGCTGCTGTGGGTTCGATCCGTCCAATCCAAATCCGTCCAATCGTCCCGGTTGTTATCATGTACACCTGATAGCGATCGTTACTCATAGTAGGTAAAATAACCGTCAACCCGCATTGGAGCAGCGTGGTGGATTAAGCTCCGATCCTTCTCCTACATAGGGGAAGAGGCCTATGCCCAACAGTGGGATATTACAGGCTGAAAAAAAACAATTACTATCCGGTATCCGGCCGGATACTGACTTACTATCCGGTATCCGGCCGGATAGTGAAAACAAGGCCGGATAGGCCGGATACCGGATAGTTACCGGATATCCGTTTCATCTCTATTTTTTTTAAAAATCATCGAAATCAGTCCACCCAGTCAATCGTTCTGAGGTAACATACATAAAAAATAAAGTCGAATTGAGAACCTCCTCCTTTTTTGGAAGTCGGTTGAAAAAGGACAACTTTATAACAAACTAGCTGACCCCGCAAACGTTGTTTTGCCATATATGTTATTAACCCCCACAACGCCCTATTGTGGGTGGAATTTCGTAAAATCCGTTCTTAGCTGATCTCTACTCGGCGAAAGGAATATTTCTACCAAATTTCAAGTCTCTACGCCTTATGGTTCCAGAGATATCGTGATGAGTCAATGGGTGGATATCTCTTTTATATATATAGATAGAATATAGATTATTTTCCATACTTAATATTATAAAGCTGAAAAGTTTGTTTGTTTGTTTAAACGCGCTCATCTCAGGAAGTAGTGGTTCGAATAGGAGTAAACTCCAGTCACGTGGCGGATCTGACACAGTTTTGTTTGTTTATTTTGATCAAGCTGAAGTATCTAACCTACACTTTGCAACAATGTTATAGTTTACGAATAGAACAACTAGTATCTTAGAATTGGTATGTGGATGTATACAAATAAGTTTAATTGTTTTAACTACATAGTTCCGGGATTGATAAAAGATTTTTTTTGCGTCAAACTGCTTCTTGTTAGAATTTTTTTTTTTATAAAACTAGATCGGCAAACTAGCCTACGGCTTACGTAATGGTAAGCGATTTCCCTAGCTTATAGATTCCCAAAACACCAGAAGCATCGCAATCGCATTGCCGACCCTATCTCCAATCCCCCCAGAAGCTTTGATCACCCCACTTACCAACAGAAACACAACACTGCTTGAATGCATTATTATTTAGCTGTGATCTTTTGTAAGATCGAGGTACTACCCCAGTCGGGCTGCTCCATATTTTGAGCATGAAAACTGCTGTGCCCTACCTCAGTTAAAAGATAGGTTACATGATATCATGCTGATATTATTAAACAAGTAGAAATAAACAAATATTTTAATTTATAGAGATTGGAATTTCTCACACATAAAATCATAGTTATATATTAGTTCCGATACTGTTCTTACCACTATCTATTATTGTCCAGACATTAAAAAATGCAATAAATTATAATAACAAAACAAAAAAATTAATTACAATAATATAATATAATTACAATTCGACGCCATTTCTCTTTTTTTTTTCATTACTCTACCCACTTAACGTGTTTGCGACTGGACATCAACGTAAATGTCACACTGCTTTGTTTCCAACCCGGATACAAACAGACCTCATACTTAAACTAAACTAAATCCTATTTATACTGCGATAAAGTGAATTTGAGAATGTAAAGTAAATGTCGGTTACGTCGTTTCGTTGCAAACGCGCGGACATCAATGAATGTCAAGGGTAAAATCCTACACTAGTATTGTTTGTTTGTCGCTTTTTGTACGTATGTAAACTGCGTATCGATTCAAGTTGTTTGATTAACGCGAGTGATGATACGGAAGACGAATGTAGGCTACGGTTTTGGTCATATTTTTTAGATTATTGACCATATTTTTTTCAGATTGTAAACATATTCCATTTCTTTATTGATTTTGATAATTACATAAAAATGACAGTAAACGAACTCTACAGGAAAACGGTTCGGGAACGCAACGCAACGGGGGGATGCACACTCATATTAACGTATAATAAGTCTTGAACACACGTTTTATTTATCTGTGGGGGTTCGTTTTATAAATTATCGATAGTTATATTAAGCCACGTTTATTACAGTTTAATACATTTTGAGAATCATAACAAAATATTATTAAAACTGTTTATAAAATAATTTATAAACATTTTTCTAAGATAAATATATAAGTAAAAGTAATCCAATGTCAGATAGAATATTCCTGTATTGTTTGAGTTACCATATACTTGTAGTAATCTCAAGATTCGTTAGTACAGAGCAATTTTTGAAGTGAAACTTCTTTAGAATCGTTGTGATTTCAAACCGGAAGGCAACGACAGGGAAGGTCGCGCTGCGCTGCACGCCGCTAATTTTTAATTAGTTTTTTTTTGTATTTTTAATTAGTTTCCCAAAAAAGTTTCACTTCTATCGTGTGTGAATCGCTCACACACCTTTTTTTACTTGTTTCAACTTTGTTATGAACTCGCGACCACAGTTGTTTAGGCGTCTTCTTGCACCACTAAACCAGAGCGGTTGTTACATCATAAATGAGGAGTCGAGAATCTAATATACGGTTTAGTATCAATGAAAACGTCATATTGTTAAAAATATAGGCGTGAGTTAGTTTTACTTTCGGTATATTACGTTGTAAAAGTTGTACTACCGTTTAATGAGTGACTTGTTAGGCGTCTCTGTCGTTATCAGACACTTATTATACACTCTTTTACGATAGCGTTGGGTATAGGGTTCTATATCTAATTATATATGCCGAAGACAGCGTTATTCTATTGTCATACATCATGTGGGCGAATAGTGGGACAATCGAGCAAAGAAAGTACATCGTACATGCCATAATCTTGGTTTAAATGATTTTTATGAATTTCTTCTAAATCGTATGACGTATTGACGTCTCGCCATCTTGACCGAATCGTACGACAGTGCTGCCAACCTTAGGACGCTGGACCAAACTTTTTTTTGGTTCTGTATCAGTGAAATTATGACATGTACTTTGTACGCACGCAATTTTTTTTTTTTTTTTTGAGAGAAAATTCAATTATTTGAATATAGAACACGAGATAGGCGCTAAATAAGTTTTGTGACATTTAGCATTCGAGGTGTGGCATTATCATATATGCGGGTTTATGTTCGTGTAATAATCCATAGGATTTTAATATAGTGCTATTAGGTTCAGTAATCTAGGCTTTAAAAGGACACTAATAATATGTGAGGCAATTTTAGTGTAATATGATATAAGTAGAGCGCTTTACTTTACAGGTGTTATGTGAAATTAAATTGATCTCACGTTTGAGTAGTTATATTAAACGGCTTTAAGTTCGCTGCACTAAGTGGTTTTTTAATATAATTTACCTAACTTTTATAACTTATATAATTATATAACAATATAATAGAACAAGAGTGATTTCTAATCGACTACAATCAGTATATCAATATTAATGAATTATGGCGATAAAAGTTTTCTTAGTAGGTATATAAGTTTTTTTTAAATACTACTAGGTCGGCAAACAAGTCTCTAAAAGTCTCTAAAACACAGCTCATCTGATGTTAGTTACAATATTTAAGAATCTCATAACCTTGAGCTAAATATTTGCTATATTTATATATCTCTTTAACATTACAAACAATTACGTAAACACATTACCCATTTATATGTTACAGTCGATAAAAAAATGGGAGCCCTTTCAATTCCACCACGGCCGCCAGCTTGCGCGCGCCTTATCAGAGGCGTTATATTATAGATATTATTATCAAAACCGGTTCAATAATCGATGCAAGTTCTAGATTAGTAGGTGTTAAATAATTATTTTAATTTTTTTGAAGTAAAACTTTTTTACGCAAGATTGACTTGGTGCGTAAGCTGGAGAATGTGCGACGAGACTTGACGAGAGCGTTACGAAAAGTGTGATCGGGCGACGTGAATGGAAGTTGAGAGGGAGGTATACGTTAAATGGAGCTAAATAAGTTTTACTTCAGTCGTGTAGTCTAAGCACATTTGTGTTTTTTTTTTAATTATTGTACTAGCTGCTGCATCGAAGTTACACCCGCGTTATTTTGTTTCAGCTTTGCAACATAGATTTATTGTTATTGATTAATATTTTTTGAAGTAAAACTTCTTTACTCACGCTTGACTTGGGGAGTAAAATGGTGAGTGTGTGACGAGGGCGTTACGAAAAGAGTGATCGGGCGAGGCGAACGAAGCAAGAGAGAGTGGTGCTAGCACACATTTTCTTTTCTATAAATATTTGTATAAACACAAATATAGACTCCGAGCGGAATCGAACCCGCGATCGTCGGTGTTTAGGCGTCGTCGACACGGCACACGCACCATTACCTATATACACCACAGCAGTCGTTCCATATATTTACGTGTTTATTTCTTTATCGTGACGCATTTCCGTTTCTTCGAGTTTCAAATCACAACAATTCTAAAGAAGTTTTACTTAAAAAATCAATTCATTGAGGATAAAACGCAATTCCTTTCCTATAATTTTCCTATTACTCGTAGGTCGTAGCTTGTAAGAGATGTTCAATACGTCATTAGTCCTCGGAAAGAGTCAATGGAACGTCGGTAACAGTTAAATTACGGTCTTTGTATCTCGTTCTATAAATAGATGAAATGAGAATTATGATCGTCTTTTTTTGTTGGAAAAATGTTTACGTAAATGTACAAAGCTTTGTTGAGGTCTAGCAAACTTGATTATTGTATAAATATTTTATTATTTGTATCTTTATTTTCATATAAATGGTAGAGAATATTTTTTGTATGCGATAAATTATGAAATGAATTGCTAAGTTTAATATAATTAGACAGTTTTCTTTCAAAAAATCTGTCACCGTTTGTCCATCGTTTTAGCTTGTAATATCCCTCTACTGGGCATAGGCCTCTTGCTCCATGTAGGATCGGAGCTAAATCCACCACGCTGTTCCACTGTGGGTTTGTGAATATATTCCCTACTATACTATGAGTAACTAACTAACTATCACTGTCAGGTACATATAAATAGCTTATAGCCAGTAACACTTATACACGTAAATCAAACAAATAATCAAACTTTCTCCTTATAATATTAATATAGAAATATATATAGCAATAAATGGAGACCCGGATTTTTTGTTCGGTTATACCTACTGCGAAAACTACTGAACCTATCGGAATAATACTTGTATCATAAGATGCAGCGTGTTTCGGAAAAGGTTTATTATACATATGTTGGCACTTATCGTATAAAAAATATGGACGGACAGAGGTCGCTAGTTTATTAATATATAAGAAGAATTTTTGTATCTGTATACATCTATATTTGACATACATATGTCATACGGCTATGTCATGTGAAAACTTCACATTTCATTTATTGACTTAAGTCTAAAAATATTACAGTGAAGTAACGTCTAGAAAGATGATTACAATATATTTAAGTGCATCCTAGGTGGATGTGACATCACATGGTATTAAAAGTTATTATGTTATCTTAACATTATGATAAGATAAAATGAAATGCTATTACTTCTGGAAGTTTCATATCTTTAAGTAGAAATTATGCAGTAATTTAGAATAAACTAATACTTAAATATATTGCACTTTATATAAATTATAACAAAAATGAATAAATACTTACTACTGGCAAGCGATATAATCACTCATTCAAGTTTAGAAAAAATCCAATTTTTTTTTATTTAACCTTGCCAGTGTAATTAAAAATAGTCTTTTTGGAGAATAAAATTCTTTAAACCTAATTAATCAATATAGTTCATAGAATATAGAACCTTGCTAGGATTCTAAAAAAATTAAGTCGGAAGCAAAAGGCGTGAACCCGCGCGGGATGTCTTGTATTGAAATTTTATATATTTGTAAAACAATAACTAATGTCCTTCAACGGAACAAATAAAAAACCAACTTCCAGGACAAGCTAGTCTCAACAGAGGAAAAACAAAATTAGTAGTAACTAATAAGAATATAATAACTCCAGGAACGGAAACTATTACTTTTAATCGTAATTATTTAAGCAATACGATTACTCTTTTAGTACTCATAAAAATCAAAAATAAGAAATAAATAAATTTTAATGGCTAAATTTGTTGTTCATCGTTACATTCGAAAACGGAAATCAATTTGGCAATTTTTTTTAAGTACTTCATTAACTTTTCTTTTTTTCAGTTCCTTGCGAATGAAATGCGCTGAAAATTGAAAAAAAATGACTAATGTCAGAAAACATTTAACTGAGATAGGCTTCAAGCAGTGTTGTCTTCCTGTGGTGAGTAAAGGTGAACAGAGTTCGTAGGGGGTATTGAGAGTGGGGTCGGCAATGCGCTTGCGATGCTTCTGGTGTTGCAGGCATCTTGAAGCTACGTTTATCTTACCATAAGGTGAGCCGTACGATTGTTTGCTGACCTAGTTGTTTAAAAAAACGTAGGTAACGATTATTTAAACTTTACACGTTTAAAAGTCCACAAGACAGGACATCTGTGGGGTAAGCTAGTAAGAAATAAACACCTCTCATTCACTTGCTCCTTCTAGGATTATAATAGTGTCCGGAAAGACACAACAAACAAGCGCACAGAACAGGACGAATAAGTATGTATTTGCGATAATCTATTTATTTATTTAAAGAGCGAGGTTCTCAATTCGGTAAGTATTTTTTTTTAATATATGTCTGAAAGAAAGGAGGTGCACTGTGACTTTGCATAATAAGTAGAAATAATATATAAGTAGTCGATTAACGTACTGAAACGCTATCAGTAGTCTTTATATAACTACACTGTGAATTGTGATGTTACAACATTACATTATTTCGTTTAACTAAACGCAAAGCAAAAAAAAAACGCAAGCATTGACAATATATCCTTTTAAAACTAACTGTTCATTGTACAGTAACATATAGAAAATAAAATAAATAAGTAATCCAGTTGACACATGTAAGTCGCAGTGTATAACACACTAAACAACCTACAGAGTGCATAGCTAGGCTAGGCGTGGCAAGGCCAGCCACCGACCGTTCTACGGTTATGCAACTTTTGACTGTACTGCGTTTATGCACATACATTTAATATACATCGATAACGAACCTTTTAACTATGTAATTTACATAGACTATCACATAAAATATTACAAAATAATTCTTGTTATTTTGAACTAAATAACGATTAGTGAACAAAATATGATACTTAGATCCTGTTCATATTTCATTGGTTGATGGTTTTTGTTAATCGAAAGCTGATGTATATCATGTGGCCCTTTTAATTTTATCGTAGATAATATTCTCGTGTTATTACTTTCTATCTAAATATTAAAGTCGTTTTTTTTTTGTTTCACACCATCAAAATATTGACGAGTTAAATTAAATACAGACTTTTAATGTAGGTTTTTTAAACAGTCTTGTTTCATTTATTGATTAAGTCTGTAATATCCCACTGTTGGGCATAGGCCTCTTTTTTATGTAGGAGGCTTGAAAAAAGACAAAAAATCATTACTGTTTACATGAAGCATAAGTGGAACAAAATGACAAACACCAGCTTACGAATAAAAAAGAATCACCTAAAATTGTTAAACCCAGTAAAAAGTTATGAGGTTACAAAGTCTCAAATAAAGTCGTTTTTTTTTTCGTTTGCGTGCCAACAATTATTTAAAGTTTATTACAAGTAGGTTTTATTGCATTACTCTCCTAGTATGAGAATAATAAGCTTCTCTGTTTATTTTGACCTCAATAACGTAAGTAATATACGTCAAAATAAAACGAAATACACATTCAACAACCGTTGCCTATAAAATACGAAAGGTTAAAAGGTTACATAAATTCGAGTGACATTCTTCGACCTTTGACCTTCTTTTGATAACGATACAATTTTCAGCAGGTTGTTTGGACTTTACAAACGCTTAAGTAAACTTTTATCGTGAACTAGACGAGCCGCGCGGTTTAACTCGCGATGTTTAACGGTTATTGTACAGCTTATAATTAGATAAAAAGCGCATTACAGTTTTTACTACGACGATTAGTCCAGTCATTATGTTCATTCAAAAAAGAGGATGAATTTGCGGATCTAATTTTTTGATATGTTGTAGGGGATACCTAGAAAAGCTTAACTTGAGTTTTTTGACCAAGCTTTCCTAGGAGCTTTCGCCGCCATCTTGATAAAAGGGGTAAAATTGGTTTCTCGGCAATAACTCGGCTATCCGATGAAATTCGAAAATTTTTGTAAGTTAATTTTTTGTAGCTTTTTTTGTGCTCTACAATAAAGTCCTGACCATTTTTAGCGAATCATGCATCGTTAACGAGATATCGGTCGATAAAGTCACAAATCACATCACATCACAAAAATGTAGGACACAATTTTTGTTTTTTGCTGTTTTTTTTTGTTTGGTCATGGGTTTGTTGGGTCGTTTATAGATTCAAACAGACAGGCAAATATATATTTAAGTAAGGATTTTGTATCTTTTTTCATTATTATTTATCATACCTAGTGTTTTTTTATGATTTCAAATAAGAAGGATTTTATCAATGACGGATTTTGATGTTTCTTTAAATTTATTAGAAAGGTAAGTATATTTTGGGTTATATAATAACGCGTATTTACTTGGCAATTTTTTCGTCACTTACGTTCTATTGGCGATGTAAATAAAGTACCTACCTAGTATTTTTTTTTTTGCGTTTGCGAGCAAACACAATTTATTATTATTTATTATTTTTGATACAATAACATGTGTATTTAGTTAATAACGTATTGGATTGTAATAGAAATTATAATGTTTGTTGACAAAATAAAATAAAATAAATAAAATTCTTAATTATTTTATTTTATTTTGTCAACAAACATTATAAGAAGACTGGACGTCAAGAAAACAGCTGACCTATGGGGTTTATCTGTAAAAGTCGTTAGTTCAATAATTGATGTTGTTGCACCTCATCTAGCTACTATATTTAATAGCTGTATAGAACATGGTGTGTTTCCTGATTTAATGAAACAAAGTAAAGTAATTCCTATTTTTAAATCGGGCAGTACCTTAGACCCAAATAACTTTAGACCAATTTCAGTACTCCCAACCTTTAGTAAAATTTTTGAAAACATCATACTCGGGCAAATGTTATCGCATTTTAATGCACACAATCTACTACATAATAAACAGTTTGGTTTTACAAAAGGTCGCTCCACAGCAGATGCTAGTGTTGAGCTAATTAAAAATATTTTTGAGGCATGGGAGAGGTCGCAGGATGCTCTTGGAATATTCTGTGACTTATCCAAGGCCTTTGATTGTGTGCATCACGAGACGTTGATCAGGAAACTGCATCATTATGGGATTAGAAATAAGGCACTCAACCTCCTGAATTCCTATTTGAGTAATAGAATACAGAGGGTTGATGTAAATGGTAAGAGATCTCCTGGGGCTCCTCTAGGTATGGGGGTTCCACAAGGCTCTATTCTTGGTCCATTTCTCTTCCTTATTTACATAAATGATTTGCCATTTTTTGTACAGGACAAGCATGAGATAGTATTGTTTGCTGATGACACTTCACTTATTTTTAAGGTGAAACGTAATTTACTTATGTACGACGATGTAAACGATGCTCTCTCAAAGGTTGTCTATTGGTTCGATTCAAATAATTTATTATTAAATAACAAAAAGACAAAATTAATAAAATTCACTACACCTAATGTTAAACTTGTTGATAATGGTGTAGAATTAGGAGGGGAAATGTTAAAACCAGTAAAATCCACTAAATTTCTAGGGATTACTATAGATTCGAAATTGCAGTGGGATCTTCATATTGAGGGGTTAGCGAATAGGCTCAGCTCTGCAGCGTTCGCGGTAAAAAGAATTAGACTTATTACGGACGTAGATACAGCTCGCGTAGTATATTTTAGTTATTTTCATAGTATCATGTCCTATGGAATCTTATTATGGGGAAATGCAGCTACCGTTAATACTATTTTTGTCCTGCAGAAAAGAGCTATTCGTGCAATTTATAGTTTAGGCCCTAGAGTATCATTAAGAGATAAGTTTAAAGAAATAAAAATATTGACTGTTGCTTCTCAATATGTGTACGAAAATGTTATGTATGTTCATAAAAATATACACGAATTTCGCAGGAATTGCGACATGCATAGCATTAATACTAGGAACAAACACAAACTTGTAATGCCTGTAACTCGCTTACGCCGAGTCAGTAATTCTTTCTATGGACAATGTATACGCTTATACAACAGACTCCCAGAAAACGTTCAAAAAGCTTCTATTGCGAAATTTAAAAAAATTGTAAAAGAACGTTTGTGTACTAAAGGATATTATTCGATTAACGATTTTATAGAAGACAGTACGCCTTGGGAATGATGTGATCGCCTCCAGGCTATTTCAACCTATAAAATTATTGTAAATTTCAATCTTCTTTGGAAAAAAAAACATGATTAAAAAAATGATATTAGTCCCGCTGAGTTTCTTTCGCCAGTTCTTCTCAGGTCAGAGGCTTTTTCTTTCCGAACTGGTAGTAGACTCATGACGTTCAGTAAGAAATTGTAATAATTTTATGCTGAATAAAAAAAAAAAAATAATAATAATAATAATACATCGGATATCGACACAAAAAATATTGTTTTGCAAAGAAACGATTCACGTTACATAAGTTTATTTATCGCCTCAATGATCTATAATATTTCGAATAATTGTTTTATAAGTAAATAAATATAAAAATCTTCACTTAATTAAGGAATAAAAAAAAACCGACTTACTGGATTTTTATTATTAAGCCTTTTTTGAAACAACTTTTAACTCAAATTATAACTATTATTAGAAAATAAATATTCTCAACCGTCACCATGGTTGCCGTAAAGTATCGGAAACGTCGGGCATTTAAAAAACTTAATAAACCGCGATAAAATCCGAAAAAGTTATTTAATTATAATTAGTGAAATTCGCGTAAACAAAGGTTTTAATAAACAAACAATATAAATAATATTGTTTAAGAATATATAATAAAATTAAATGTCAATTGCCTTGTTAAAACATAAACACTCGGATAACTTACAAAGAAGAAATCGCTACCGCCATATCCTGTTGTAATTACCTGTAACAAAAATATTATAATTATTAGAATATAAAATACAAAAAGGTAATATTTCTTCTAGCGGAACTAAATTTCTATTCATACATAAAAATCACCTTGAAAATTACTATAATATCCAAAATTATTTTCGTGCGGACTATGTATTTAAATTAGGTCAATTTCGTTGTAGAAGTTATCCCCGAACATACAAATAAAAAAACATATACGGTCGAATTGAGTATCCTCCTTTTTTTGAAGTCGGTTAAAAAGTGCAGTCGATTTGATAACCTCTTTCTTTTTTTTTGAAGAAGAACCTTGAAAAAAGAAAAAGAAGAACCTGAGTATTACAGTCTAAGCAGTATGGTTTGAACCGTAGCAGGCTTAAAGAACCACAGCCTAACAAAAAAAATCTGAGAAACAATCAGTCTAATAAACATTGGCATTTGAAACAAGTAAACCCGGAGGCACGTTGAGCTGAAGTGAAGTTCAAGTCAAGTAACGCTCAAGTTCCTGTGGGTTTGTGGGTTTGTGTTATTATAAGTTAGTCGATAGCGTTCTATAATAATTATAGAGAGAAAATTGAAGCGAGAAAATGATTATAAAGGGCCCCGTAAACGATCAAATAATTTGTCAAATTTTTGTTTGACAAACGTGTTTGTCAAATTTTTTGAACGTGTGCGAGCTTGTTTGGTGTGTTTGTTATATGAAAACATGAAGTTTGACAAACAAATTTAACAAATTATTTGACAATTTGATCGTTTATAGGGCCCTTAATCGTTTTCTTGCTATCATTGGGTATAATATATTGAATTAACTTAAACTATGAAATATCCTATGTACCCTATATATATTACTAGCTTCTACGCGCGACTTCGTCGGCGTGGACTCCGCTCCTATTGTGGTCTTAGCGTGATGACACTTAGCCTATAGCCTTCCTCGATAAATGAGCTATCTGCTAACACTGAAAGTATTTTTCAAATCGGACCAGTACATCCTGAGATTAGCGCGTTCAAACAAACAAACAAACAAACAAACAAACAATGAAACAAACAAACTGTTCAGCTTTATTATATTAGTATAGAAATAGGCATAAAACATAAAACGTAGCTAAGGCTTAAGTTAGATGTTACAACAACTCGTTTGTAATTTTTATTTACAGTCAAATAAAAAAATAATAAAAAATAAAAAGCATAGCGTATTAAAATTCAAACTCTTTCCTTTAACAGAAAAAAAACATAATTTAAAAGTGGTACAAATAACAAGAATAAAACATCAAAATCGTTAAAAAATTCCAAAAACGAGGGTGCTTTAGACCACACGACTGAAGTGAAAATTCTTTATTTGCACCTACATATACGAAACGTAATTGTCTCTCTTTCTATCTTCACTAACTTATATCTCCCTCTTAACTTCCGTTCGCTTCGCCAAATCACACTTTTCGTAACGCTCTCGTCGCGCATTTACCAGGTTACTCCTCAAGTCAAGCGTGCGTAAAGAAGTTTAACTTCAAAAAACTGTTTTTTATTCATCAAGACCGTTTTATAATCGGTGGATTAAGCTCCGATCCTTCTCCTACATCGGGAAGAGGCCTATGCCCAACAGTGGGATATTACACGCTGAATCGTGAATCGTTTTATATTCGAAAAAAAATATTTTTCTACATCAAAAAAAAAAAATCAGCTAAATTTAGAAGCAACCATATTTTTCGTCAGTCAAAAATACCAATCAAATGCCACGAATATATCCATGCGAAATATGAAACTACCAATTAAAGTGTCCGTTGGGGGTGTCAGACACACGATATCACACCGACGAGATTTATAGAAAGAATGATTTATACCGCGCCCTGAGAATTACGATTACGATTTTAGGGAATAGTTGATATATGAATATGGATGCTCATGGTATGTATTTGTATCTAAACCAGTGGTTCTTAACCAGTGGTCCGCGGACCACCGGAGGTCACTGGAAGCATTCGAAGTAGTCCCTGAAGGCGTCGCACGTAATGAGTTTCACTAGGTCTATTTGTTTATTTTGGTTTCGTCCATAATTTAAAGGCAAATATCGTCGGTTACCTATTTAAATTTATATAGAAATTTTATATTGTTACATATACTAAGTACTCCATAATTGACGACCAAATAGTTGGTGGTTCGTGACAAAACAGACATTTTGTCACGTGGTTCCTAATTAGTAAAAGGTTAAGAACCACTGATCTAGACTGAGCAAAACGAAGACCGTACCAGTTAAATGGTGATGAAGATCCTTCAACGCCAATATTTGTTTTAGATTCCAAATTGGCTACAAACATTGGTTCCAAGTTGTGGCGCAGATTTCGTGATACAGAGAACACGTGTCCTTGTTTGTTACTGTGGGTCTTCCTACTGCACCTCAGAGAGTTTATATAGCTGTACTTATAAAGCTGCTGGGTGTACTGTTATCGTAAACAATTTATAACGATTGTTATTACTGGAAGATAAATGATCTTTTTGCTACAATTCTATGTAGCTTTATATCCCGGAACCTACGCTGATTTGTTAATCTGCCTTAGCCTGTTGGCTGTGAAACGCTATTTTAATTTTAATCGAACAATTTAATTAATTATTTTAATAACCCGTTGAATCAGTAGACAGTGATACTACTTTCAGATAGAGGGCTGTAGATTCGACTCTTCCTTGAGCCTAGGTGTAATGTTTATATTATAAGAATAGGTATATTTAAAAAATGAATTAAAAAAGTTGTGACATATATGTACCTATATATGTATTTATTTGAAACTACCTACTTTAGTTTTAAATATAGTTTTTAGTTTAGTAACACATGTCCTTAAAACATACATCAGTATGAACAATATGTAAAAAAAAACAGTTTGTTACATAATATTATAAGCAAAGTGTAAATTTACAGCCTTCTTGTGTTGTAAAAAGAAATATTGTGACAAAATAGCCTATCTCCTTTGCGAAGACGTGCGACACCCTGATAAGAAAACCGAGAGAGGACGCTGCAAATCTAATTTTATAATCCATTGAGCAATTCCACAATATTTATAGACTTTTTTAAGACATAAAAGAGGTTTATTTTTAGTATAAGAATTTTCTATTTTCGTATTTCTTTTACGGTCTATTTACGAGAAAATATTATAATCGGAAGGATCTGTGTTATGTATGAACGCAATGTTTTAGAACGAACTGTTTTCTTTCATAGCACTGCTATCGCTTTTGACTAGTCCATTCACGCAGTTTGTAGTGGCCCTGCTTTCTACTCTGCGGTTCATACTTATAATTATATAGTATAATTATATGTATTATTTCAAGTATATATATATATATATCAAAACAAAAAACTATTTTACTATATCATTTGGCTGTTGCCCATGACACAAGGAACAGACGACCATTTGACACTTGTTTTTTTTTTTAACTTTATAAGACTAGACGACAAATAACCGTGCGGCTCACCGGATGATAAGCGGTTACCGTAGCTTATAGATACAACGCAACACCAAGTAGCAACTCCAAAAGCATCGCATACGCGTTACCAACCCTATCCCCGACTCTCCCCAGGAGCTCTGGCCACCTTACTCGCCACAGGGACACAACCACACAACACTGCTTAAGAGCAGAATTAGTTAACTGTCTCTTCTGTAAAATTGAGGTACTTCGCCAGTCGGGTTGCTCCAGATTCTTACATCCTACTATAGAATATTGATCGTATCTCATTATAAGTGAACTTTATGTTTTTATGAAAAAATAAATTCTTTAAACCTTAACCTATTTATATTAAAATGTCCATAAATGTAAATAACATGATTACAAATGCTCATCATTGTACAAACGTCACTTCTTATAAAAACCTCACCCGGAAAAAGCGCTACAGCAGGATGTTGCCTTGTGTGGGACTCCACGTGTAAAATTACAACAACCACACTTCGCTATAAAAAATCTAGGAAAGACAAATTAAAGTCTAATAACCGTACAGTTGCGTGTAATTATTGTATTGTTTACAACGAATCGACGCAATGATGTAAATGTGTGAATAAACAGAAATCGAAAATCGAAATCCTAATTTTGTTATAAAGAGATTTTATTATTAAGACAAACTTTTGTTTTATACACCACTCTCCATACAATATTAGTCTATATTGCAAGCCTCCGAGGACTGTACTTTACTCTCACAAAATGAAAAGTACGGGAAGAGCTTACTCATATATCTCTATATTTTTATAACAATGTTTATAAATTTTGATGACGCGTTAGCGCAATGGTTACAGCGCTAGATTGCGGTTATTGTGCTGACAGTTGCGCGTTCGATCCCCACACGTGGAATTCATTTGTTTTTGATACAGGTGTTTGCCGTGGTCTGGACGTTTAAGCTTGTGTTTCAAACTTCTGGAAAAAAAATACAAGCAACTATTTATGTTATTTTTCGAAATATTTGTTTACTCCTCTCGCTCAGCGAGCCGTAGTGGATCTTGGCCTCCGACATCACAAGTCTCCAGCGAACCCGGTCCAGAGCTATCTCACGCCAGTCAGCTTTCACCAGCTCGCGTACGTCTCTCTGCACCTCGTCCGCCCAGCAGTACTTGGGGCGCCCCACGGGTACGGGTACGAAATATTTGTAAATGTTACTTTTGATAATCAACAGGTTTAGTTGCTGTGAAATAATATATTTGATGTAAAAATAATTTAATTGATGGACATATATTACTGGGTGATAAGTTTTTTGATGTATAATTAAAAATATCCCTTTTTTAATCTTCGAATTTGATGCTAAAACTAGCTTTAAAATCCCAAAACCATTGTAAAATTCCTACGTACATTTCGGTTCACAAATCCCAGTGGAACATATATTCTGTGTGGAAATGAATTATTCAGATATGCTTAAACGGTCCGTGGTTTATGAGCCACAGAGTATAGTCCATCACGTTAGAATTTGTTGAACAAAACTAACTCTGCCCGGATTTGTGTATGTAGGTCGAAGTCGACTTATTTCTGAAAGTTTTTACTTTTGCGGGACTTGTTTCGTCGACGATGAAGACTAACGTCGAGAAATCGTAGCGTCTGTAATGTTACCGATATATCGGAAGATTTAAAATGACAACCGCGGTAATTCCCTTATACGTAAAAGTGTAAATAGTGATATTGCACGTTTAAATGGTTATGTTTCTTTTTTGTATATACAAAAAGGTTTAAAAAAGCGTACGGCTCACTTGATGGTAAGCGATTACCGTAGATTATAAACGCCTGAAACACTTAGAAAAGTAATTATAATGATCAATTAGTCAACTTTAATATGTAATACGCAATTGTTTAATTATGAAAAGGACATTTAACAAGGAAGAAATAATTTATTATATAAGGCCTGTCCTGTTAGCTTCAAAGTTGCCTTGGAAAACAGTGAAAAATCGGCCATTCCACGCGGGCGCGTGCGAATTTTAGTAGCCTACTAGCCTCAGAGGAAGCCTAGTATTAAATATCGATAAACATCTGTTTTTATCAAACTCTTACTATGTGATAATTGTAATGGTTAGTGACATTTGAGTCCCTTTCGATTCTGAAGACATAAAAGTGTGTACATACGCTAATACTATTAAAATGTTTTGCAATAAAACTTTATATGAAGATAATTATACACTAGAAGGTAATAAAATAATGAATAATACTACTTCACATTAATTATAATTGATTTATAAGACGGATATAATTCTTTTTTGTAATATATAGTATAAATATAAGAACTTTTCAAATATACTTTCTTTTTGGTTTGGATGTCTGTTCTTGTTCCCATCGCGCCTCGGAGAGCACGTTAAGCCCCGTTCGGTCTCGGTTGTTATCATAAATACCTGATAGCGATTGTTATCCATAATAGGGAACATTGAATACACAGTCATATGAATTAAAATCATGTGTGTATTGTTAGTGTACCTACGGAACAAATAAATAAAAAATTGTAGTATTACAGAAGACCTCGTAATATTGTCCTACAAATTGCGTGGTACGTTATCCCGGTCCTACACTCAGTGCTCTATCCCCTGCTACCTCTGTTAGCTACCACAATCGAGAGTTTTCGTAGAGGAATGTTTTGTTCGTCTCACCAAAGTGAAGCTACTCCCGAAAAATTAGCTTGATACTAATCAGGTGAAAATAATGTACTAGGGATCCCTACCTATAACGTCAAAGTTTCACACAAATTCTATTGAAAGGAAGTACACACGGTTACATTCATGTATCGCGTTCTGTTGTGTTATATCTGTAATTGTTCCCGTTGTGTACGCATATGACGGGATATGTTTTAATTTGAATATTCCACATTTGAATGTAAGTGGACGAATGTAAAAATTTAAGGAAGATTTTTACTTCTACTTCTGAAAAATGATCTCAGTTTTTGTATTAAATTCTATGAGAGAATCTATACATACAAATAAATAAAATTAGAGTGTCTGTTTGTAATATTAAAATAACCGCTTTTAACTAAATGCATATGGATTTTTGACATTTTATACCATTTTTGTCTGTCTGTCTGACCCATTTTGACGGGAATTTCACTGACAGATAGCTGATGTAATAAGAAGTAACTTAGGCTACTTTTATTTCAGAAATTTATTTATTTTATAACTCTGCAAACTGAACAATAAGTCTTTTGTTAAATTACACGCGAACGAAGTCGCGGGCACAGCTAGTCTGTAATAGAAATCATAGCATAGTAGGTTCGAACTATCTTGCGTTACTACTAGTATTTTACTAGTAAAGTAATTAAAATATGCAATAACAACTATAATATAATAACTGTAATTTATTTATTTATTTTATGGGTTACAATAGTGTCAAAGTAGGATGATTACTTAAATGTCACGAAGAATGAAGAAGACAGGAAAAAGATTAATCGTCTCAAAACAAAACCATAACTAAAGAACTGTTCTGAAGTAGTGTTGTGTTCCTATGGTGAGCCGGACAGTCCACATGGAGAGGGTTTAGTGCGGTATTAGCACCCCCAAGTGCTGAGTCCGACATACTGTCTAGGACTGGCTACCCGGCGTCCTGGATATCACTCGTAAATGGGTTCCCCTGCGATATAAAAAAAACTGTTGTGTTCCTATGGTAAGCCGGACAGTCCACATGGAGAGGGTTTAGTACGGTATTAGCACCCCCAAGTGCTGAGTCCGACATACTGTCTAGGACTGGCTACCCGGCGTCCTGGATATCACTCGTAAATGGGTTCCCCTGCGATATAAAAAAAACTGTTGTGTTCCTATGGTGAGTATGTGAGCCAGAGCTCCAGAGGATGGTCGTGGTAAGGTCGGCAACACGCTTGCAGTGCTCAATGTGTTAAAGTCGTCCATAGGCTACGGAAACCGATTACCATCAGCCTGAACATACGCTTGTTCGACACTATTCTAGTATGTAAAAATTTTGAAAATCGTAAAAATAGTTCTTATTTAATAATTTACTCTTAATTCTAATGCAGTATTGTTATTTCTAATAATATGTTTACGAAAAGGTAAGGGAAAGTTGTCGTATCGAGAAAGAATTAAAGAATGCGACCACAAATAAATGAAATATAAATATGTACATATGTATACTTGCCGATTCATATCATAATCTACGTTAGAATCTATAGTCTAAATGTGGATAATAATTGACATTATAGATAACTTAGCTGATTCTTAGGGTGCGTTCGGTTTGGACGCTTTCACGCTTTGAGCGCTCACGCTTGAAAGTACTAATTTTTAGTGTTCGTCTTGGCGTATAAGCGCTGAGAACAATTTTTAAAAAAAGCGTTCGTTTTGGAAAGTGTGAGCGTCAGTTGTTGACACTTGACACTTGACAGTTAGCATCAACATGGCGAATGTGGTAAATGTTTATCAAGCAAATAATTTATTAGAAATTATCCATGATGATTCGGATGATAGTGATGAATTTGATACGTTTGAAGATAGTGATAATAATAAGGAATGGGAGTATTTGTGTACTTATTTTGATTAAAAACGAACCTGTACCAAGAATTAAAATTAATGTTTACGATAAAATGAAGAATGAAAAATTTATTTTATTTTTTACTTTTATGTTTAAACAGTTTAATTAACTATATACACAACAAAATTGTAAATTATTTATTGGATATAATGAAATAAAAGACATTTTTCTTTGTTTATTAAAATGTTTTTAATTTTATTCAGTACCAAAAAACTTTATACGAACATATTTAGGTAGTCTTATAAACCTTTATCTTATTAAACTTTGAATCCTTTTTGTAACACTTAATAATTACATTTTTTAAAGTAATCACTGAGTTCTGTAAAAAAAGTATTGTTTATATCTATACTAATATTATAAAGAGGTAAAGTTTATAACTTTGTTTGTGTATACGGGGTAATCTTCGCAAATACTGATCCGATCATGAAAATTCTTTCGCTAACAGAAAGCTACACTATTCAGGAGTGACAAGATAAAAGGAAAAAGATAAAAATATAACTCAAAAATGGTAAATGTACTACCATCTCTCGCCGCCATCTATCGCCATTAGAAGACTATTTATTAGTCTATCGACGTCGTTTTCGGGATTTTTGATAGATGGCGTTGAAGTAACATATTATTTATTTATACCCCATCCGGCGACTAATGATCTTTTTGACACTTCAAGAAATTTTGACATTAGTGACTGCCTCACACGTTATTTATTCGATTCGAAATAATAATCGATTTTATTTAAGAAGAACTTTCAATCGAATTAATTAAATACATTTAATTTAAAAATATTATTTATTTATGCGATTATTAGTTTTTTAATTATAAATGAAATATATAAATAATAAATAAATGAATTAACAGAGTTATTGCTCTATATTCTTGGTTTGCAATTAAATTTCAAGATTTCGACTTAATTCCTTGCAAGTAATCAATCTTGGGGGTCATAGATACTATTTTTATTTCCTTTTTTGTATTAAATTTATAGAAACAATAATCACATGACGTAAAATTATTTTTATCATATGGTCGATTTATTATCGATTTATTATTTCAAGAACTCTTTCATAGTCTGTGGTTGTTTGTTATGCACAGGGTACTTCACTCAATCAATCAAATCGTCAATAAAGTATGACATTACTGTAAAATTTTTACATAGTACGTTATTCCGGAAAAAAAAAAACTAATTTATAGGCGTGAGCTGTCAAAAAGCTAATTAGTCGCCGGACGGGGTATAAGTGCTATAAAATTTAGTATGTTATTTGGTTCTGTAATTTGAAAATAATAAATACACGATATTATTACGAGTGTATACGTCCAATACTTGCTATAAACAATGAACCTAATAGAACTTAGTAAATACTAAGAACTACACAACATAGGTAATGCATCACAAAGAAAAAGATAATTAACGCCCAACGAAGTGGGCACGGGTCGGCTAGTAATAAATAAAAATATATTTAAAAAAACAAAATAATAATCTATAGAAATAAATAAAATTGGAGCTGTAGGTGAACAGAAAATAATTGTGGTATATTGCTTTCCATTTTTATGCGATTGTAAACAACTTAATAATTAATATTGAGAAATTAATAGAATTAGGTTAGCTTACGCTCGCATTCGTTTTGACAGATAGTACAGATTGGCGCTCACGCTTTTGCTGCCTTACCTCGGTAGCGAAAGCGTCTGAGAGCGCGATGTCAGCGTCGCGAATGAATGAATGAACGAAATGAACTTCGCCAGAAGCGTGCTTTTTTGACGCTCACAGCTCCAAGCCGAACGCTAAAAATGACTTGAAAGCGCGCTGACAGCGCGAAAGCGTCCAAACCGAACGCACCCTTATATAAATAGTTTTCAAAATGTCATTTTTATTAAAAGCGCATGTCATGGCCACGTAATATTCTTTGTAACGTGGTGTTCTTTCATGTCTTCGTAGATTTAATAAACTCTAAAGTCTTATAACGCCGAATCTCAATTTACTCGTGACCTTTCCTCGTAATCCGAGTTTTCTCGGAATAAACCGACACAGAAATTATTATAATCTATTGATTTACATTATAAAGATTTGAGATTAATTTTATGGGATTTTTTCTTATATTATAGGGAGAGAAAATTTCTTTGAATAATATAATAATAGACCTTTAATTGTGGCTCAAGAGGTAGAAAGACGATAAGTGTGATCAAGACACTGCACAGCATATGCTAGTCGTGTCCAACTAGGGTGTTTTTATACGACCAGAGCGACAAATAAGCGGACGGCCCACCTGGTTGTAAGCGGTTACCGTAGCTTATAGACGCCTGGAATACCAGCAGCATGGCAAGCACGTTACCTCCGAAGTCCGAACCTTCCCTAGAGCTCTCGCTACCTAACTCACCAAAGGAATACGACATTCATTGAGAGCAGTATTAACAGCTATGATCTTCTGTAAAGTTAAATAAAACGATGTCCAAAAGGTGGGACCACTAGATATCTATCCGATAACTGGTTGGCACCGCTACGGGTACGCGACCCCGGACTGCTCTAGCTGCTAGAGTCACACACCCATCCCTGTAATCCGCGGCACTGGTATCCCTAACCCCAGATCCTGTTCTCACATAAATCCTTCCCACCTATCCTTCTTCTTAGCCAAGAATTCCCAAGGAGGGTTGATGTCAGACAGGCGGCCGGTCGTAAAACATGCCAAATCTTTTACAACATGAGTTCTATGACTCATGTTGTGCCGACTCCACATAAGTGGGATAAGGTCAGGGAGATGATGATCTTCTGTAACGTTGATGTACTTCTTCAGAGCGAAGGATATTTCTTGCTTTACACTACCACAATGAAAGTTGTTTGTTGAAAATAAAATATTTGTTCTATATATGTACATTATATTATTAAATAAAGTAAAATAACTCAATTAAGAAATACAACATCAAAGAACAGAACCGCCTCTAATCAAAATCCCTAATTATGGTTGTATTAAAATTAATACCCTGAAGGATGGTGATTAGGATTATTGTCAATGTTCAAAGGTTTAAAATCGGTTAAGCGTGAGAGTTCTCACTCGAAAGATTCTTCACTAGTGATTGACAATGGGTTAATGGAAGTAGTTTCTTTTTGACTACTACTACTACTTTGATCCTGGTTTACCCAAGTACTCTTTAGACCTTGGTTTACAATGTTGTTAAAAGGAAGTTTTAAGAAAATTCCTTGATATGACATGATTGACATGATATTATACAATTACTTTCATTACACAATCATAGTTACAAACGGTGACGTCATAAATCTTCTTAATTACACTTTCATCGTTTTGCATAAACAACTCCAAATTACGTTTATTATAAGCATTAAGTCGGCTATTAACAAATTTTGAATACATTTACAATAATATTACAATTTTTAAGTGTTAATAATCCCCGCGTTAGCCAACGATATCATACCTGCCGGTGTTCAATATTCGTAATTATTCCTTAAAAAACTAAATTTTGCATTAAAAAACATCTACCGATTTCGTGTTATCGAATGCTAAATATTTTGTAAAAACTTTATAAATTATGTAGATGGTTTTTTTAAGGACATTCTTGTAACACCTGTGCCTAGAAACGGAATACAGGTTCCTACGTCATGTGAACATTTTTTTATTTCCTAAAATGCATTACTTATTCATGTTTAAATTAGTTTTTCACACTGCCTTACTTTATGACTAAGAAATGATTCAATTGTAAATATGATCCACCACCACTACAGCCTATCACAGTCCACTGTTGGACATAGGCCTCCACAAGTTCGCGCCCGACATTACGACGCGAACTCATGTGTTTTGCCCATAGTCACCACGCTGGGCAGGCGGGTTGGTGACCGCAGGGCTGGCTTTGTCGCACCGAAGACGCTGCTGCCCATCTTTGGCCTGTGTATTTCAAAGCCAGCATGGATGGTTATCCCGCCATCCGTCGGCTTTTTAAGTTCCAGGGTGGTAGTGGAACTGTGTTATCCCTTAGTCGCCTCTTACGACACCCACGGGAAGAGAGGGGGTGGCTACATTCTTTAGTGCCGTAACCACACAGCACCCGTAACCACACAGCACACCGTAACCACACAGCACATATAATATATAGTAAATATGATACATTTAGTATTTTTCTGTCACTTTTGTTGTGATGTCAACATCCTCAAAAGATGGAGGTGTCCTGTTACACCGTAACTTCATTTGTACTTATATTCATATTTAGGAAGTTACTGTTCTAGTTAACTGACACGTCGTCTCGTATTAACTAATTTATAACGTTTATTTTACTTACATATATATACCGAACAGATAATACTTTCGTATGATTATGCTCTTCATAACGTTCTCATTTTTATCGTTCAAGTAGGAAAATGGAACTTGTTACAAATGTGAGGATTCGTCATTAACCTAAGAGAAGATCACGACCAAAAAAATGGTCTCAAGTAGTGTTGTGTTCCTTTGATGAGTGAGTAACCAGATGTCCAAGGAATTAAGGATGCACTGTATTTACAGCAGGTGCAGGTGCATCTTTATTGACGTATTGCACATGAGGAAATATCTTAGGACCTCAACCATAAGATCACAGCTACAATAATTATACTCCTCTCAAGTTGTATTGTGTTCCAGTGGTGGGTAAAGTAGACCTAGTTTCGATGGAGGGTAAGGAGTTAGGGTAAATACAATAAAAATCGTTTTTCTCTCGTCAATTTCATAGCATATATGTTATGTATTGACCATCATTAAACACAATAACATCGTTTACTATTTGATTAGTTAGACGCATAACATAATCATCAACATCACGTACAATATATAATTGACGTACGCCTCTTGTTTCGACATGTTCTACAAAGGCCGTTTATTATATTTACTGATAATATGATAATGTAATCAATATCCAACAAAGGGACTGCTGTATTAACTTGTTACCTGAATCGTTTTGTTCGTGTTTATTGTATTATGATAACAAAGTAAACTTAACATATATTAATGTGTGACAAGGGCTTAGAGCTAAACAGACTCTATCTTAGGGGGCGTTCAAGTATTACGTAACGCTAATTGGGGGGAGGGGGGTCTTGGAGGGGGGGTTCGAACAAAGCGTTACGTAACAGTGTTTTTTGTTTAATTAAAAAAACTAGGGTTTTAAAATCTACTGTTTTATTTATTTATAACTACCACAGACGCGATTAAAACAATAACAAAAGTAATTTAGCGACTTCCCGGTTAGTTTGGGCAACAAAGTTGTGACATTTAGGGTAAAAATGTGGTGAAAATGGTCAGTTGGGTGTTACGTAACGTTTTTGGGGAAGGGAGGGGGTGTACAGAAAAACGCTACGGCGCGTTACATGGGGGGAGGGGGGGTCAAAAATCTTAAAAATTTGCGTTACGTAATACTTGAACGCCCCCTTAGTAGTGTATGAGTTACATTTTTGAAGTGATAATATCTTTTGGCATAACGCTCACACACATTTTTTCGTAGGTAGTAAGTTAGGCTGATCCATCACGTTCTGAGGTGAAAGGCTTGATCGGCTGAACTCGGGACCTCCGAGTGTACCCGAGCGAGAAAGATACAGACAGCTGACTCTTCGCTGCTGAACGGTGATAGGCTCGATCTGGTAAACTTGGAACTTATTGCGTTATTGCTTGATTGCGATTGCCAAGGAAGTTCTCGGAACAAAAAAATATAGATCTGAAAAAAAAGCACTGAAAAAATATATACGCAAAACTAATATAACTAATTTTTAAATCAACTGTCTTAAAATTTATTACCCACTATTTTATTAAAGACTGTGGTCTGAAAGAAGATGTAGTGACGAAAATTGAGAAAGGTATGCTGAGATGGTTTGGCCATGTCGAGAGAATGAATGAAGAACGATTGACGAAAAAGTGTATAAGGTGAGTGTGAATGGACTGAATGGAAGTGTTGGAAGGGGTAGACCTAGGCGGCTAGGCGAACGTTTCGAGATCAAATTAGGGACGTCCTGAAAAAAGGCCAGGTCAAGAGTACCCTAAACCGAAGGGCATGTATGAAAGAAATAATGAAAGTGGACGAAGCGAAACAAGTATCAACACTCCGGACAAATCCCTGCGATTTTTGGAGTGCATTAATCTTAAATTGTGATGTAATATGAGTTTAAATAATAAAAAAAAAAAAAAAGGATCGTAGCAAGTGGAAAGAAGTGGTATCTGCCTACCCCTACGGGAAAGAGGCGTGATGATATGTATGTATGTAATTTTATTTAAATTTAATTATTTATTCGAACGTCGGTTAAAAAGGTCGATTAGGCCATTATTGCTTATACATTATAAGTGGTGCATAAAGTGTACGAATTATATTCAATTTTCTTCGATAATTTCTGAATATTAAACGTTATGTACTAACGCATGACGTCATGACTGCTGACAATGTAAGAAATGAATTTTTTATAATAATACTGCATTGAGTTTCATGCTTAAAGGTGATGAAGCCATACTAAAATCAAAATAAATATTTATAATGTTTTTATATGTTTTTTTTAAATATCATTAACTAACACGCGCTGATTTTAGAAAAAAACGTACTAAAATATTTTATACCGCACATCATTCTTTGGTAAATGGACTATCCGACACAAAGATAATTTTTCAATTTTAATGAAACAACTTTTCGAATTTTAACGCGGTTTATTAGATTTTTTAGATGACCGACGTATCGGATACTTTACAGCAACCATGGTCACGGGAGGACCGAGGTATCACACGTCGAAATATATATTACGATACATCAATATGATAAATCAATATTTTAGCAGTTCGATAGGTATTAAGTGATCAGCATTGAGAATAAAACCTTTATTATGGACTAAAAGTATTAGATGAATGAGACTAGAAAAATATATAGCGTTTATTCTTAAATATCTGCTTCAAGCAGTAATTCTTAGTTGTTCGAAAGTATTCAAAATTTAATTTATTACAATTCAAATTAATAAGAATAGCTAAGACAGGACGTACATAATGAAAGAGGTCGTTTGCTGAAATTGTCCCGACACGGAAATACCGTTTAATTCAAACGGACCTTAAGTAATTTGCATATATAACGTAACGAGCTGCCAGCCTTTACTCTTTGTGGGATTATAATCACAGCTCATATAAATCTTCGTTCATTTGCATTCCTTTGATGAAAAAAAAAATGGCACATAACATTTTTGGAACAATTTTCTAAATGAGTTTTTTTATAAAGTATTTATTCTGTCAAATATTTCATTCAGCCTGTAACATCCCACTGTTGGGCACAGGCCTCTCTCTCCATGTAGGAGAACGGTCGGAGCTTCATCAACCACGCTGTTACATTGCAGGTTGGCGGATACTGCGGGTTGGCGTATTGTCTAAATTTGGAACATCTATTTCAACTACAATGTAGAAGGATAGAGGAGTCTGAAATTTCGCACACTTATAGTTTATATAGAAAAGGAGTGCAGAATGCTATAACTTTTATTCACATTATGCGTAAAAAAAAACATTACACACACTGCACACTGCCACGTATTTGACACACACACACGCATATAATTATACTCTTTTGCTTATTATTATAGAAGTACAGTCTTTGACAACAGAACCTTGATAATGTTCAGACTTATAATTTAAAATTAATTATGGTCGAATCTCGACCACTGGGCGATCACTAGTTTATATAATCAGCTCTTGTATATAAACGTGACTAAAAGTTGTAGAACGCAACAACAGGCGTTCTTGCAGAATAAATATCATCTCGATGATATTAAATTTACGATATACTCGTATATTATTACGTTATGCAAGATTAGTCTAAAGCATTAAATTATAAAGTACCCGTAATAAAACATTTAAATTTTAATATTATTAATAAAAACTTTTGAATGAATTAATCTTGTTTAGCTGTTGATGTTGAAACAACAAAACATCGCCTCGAATTCGTTCGAATTCGAATTTATGTTCGCATGTAGTATTACATTATTTCGTAATATAATAAATTACAATATAACTAAATTACGTCTACACATTACTTTCTAACACACAAGGATTGCCTGGTAGAAATGCAGAACCAACACTCGAACTGAACACAATTTTTTTTTTAAATGAATACGCAAAATTAAACGAAGATCAAACAGTTACTTAATTCGATCGCATAGTTCATAAATTAGTTTACATGCTTTAAAACTATTCCAGGCACGCATATCCAAATCCTCAGAAGCATTAGTGATGGAAGTGTCAAGTATTCAGATCACGTTCCCGTAGCAATAAACAGATGCTGATCTCATTACGTCTTTCACGCGGTGTTGACTCTTATTAGGACTTGGAATGTTAAAGATTGTGTTGTACTTTGTTAAAAAAATTTATAAGTACCTTGTATATAGTTAGTATTTTAGTAAAGTTAATTTTTATACAACTTTTTTATACATAAGCATTGCAAGCGCGTTGCCGACCCGATCCCAGTTCCCCCAGGAGCTCTGGTCACCTTACTCACCAACTGGAACACAACACTGCTTGAAAACTGTGTTATTTAGCTGTGATTTTCTGTAAGGTCAAGGTACTACCCCAGTCAGGCTGCTCCATATTTTGAAAGGACTTCATATTTACTACAATTTTTCGACCCAAATAGCCTGCTTCCGACGCACGTGTTCAGTTCGCTGGACCATACACATAATTATGTTTATACCAATAAGAAACCATCTTTAACTATAAGACTCTAGTTATACGAGATTCAGAAGCCTTAAACCTACGCAATATTTGCGTCAAACCCCTGTTGCACGCTTCAGTGTAATCTGCTTGACAAACTAATTTGATTAAGTCGTACGACGCGTTATTGAAATGTGTCTTATTTAACCAGTTAACTAATATTTGAACCAATACACCATCGCCAATTCTAATTACAGACCAACATATACAGGCGAGAAGAACTTGGCAAATCGATTTATTGTTTTTAGCGTAAAGAAAATAATGGAGGGAAGAAGATTTATCTAATTTTCATCAATATAGTTCTGATAAGAGTGTAATAAATTATATACGATTAAAAAAAATATAGTATGGTAGAAAAAATAAAAAATATCATTTACAGAGTGAGATCCATTTAAAGAGCATATCAGGAAATGTCCTGCTTAAAATCTGTAGCAGGTTGTTTGGGGAAGTGCCTCAACCTTACAGAAGATCACAGCTAAATAATATTGTTTTCAAATTTCAAGTTATGGTGTGTCCAATGTGGTGGGTAAGGTGGCCAGACATCTCGGGAAATTTAGGGTTAAGGTCGGTAACGTGCTTGCGATGCTTCTGGTGTTGCAAGCGTCTATAGGCAACGGCAACTGCTTACCGGAAGACAGTCTATATGTTTACTGCCGTAGTCATATAATAAAAAAAAAATAAGAGGCCAATCTTGTGCTGCGACTTAGAATCTAATCAGTGATCATAAAAATAAAAAAACCTTCCAGAGAATATAGTTTAACTTTATTGAAACATTATATAAATACGCAAAGTTTATAAACATAAAGGATAATAATTTATAGCGTCCAAGTTACATGTGGGCGATTCCGCGGGAGACGATTTTTGACATAAATTTTCAAAACACAGTATTTGTTACTTTTTTAATATCAATACAAAGAGAAAGACATAAATTTAATAATAAAAAAACTTTTAAGAACTTAAGTCATTATTTGAATTTATTGGCGTGCTCAGAAATGGTTCGAGTAAAAATTATCAATCGATACTTGATAATTTTTACACGAAATCGCTATTACCGGTGGTTTAAAAAAGTTGGCTGCTTCTCAAAAATATAGGCGAAAACTAAAGCAAATTAGTTTTGACAACTGCTACTAAAAAAAACGTAGTAAAGTTACAAAAAAAGGTATGCAAAAGTTACGCATTTCCGATGTTTACAGCGATTCTGAAGATGAACCATAAGGCTGACAAATCACCGACTATTCCAAATAAATAATTTATTTATGTTACATAGGAAAGTGCTAATTATTGATACAGCATCTATGATCTCATATCTTTAATTTAAAGTTACATGGTAATGTTTATATTCACTACAGTGAGACGTGTTGCACCCGCGATAATTTTACGTTGCACCCGCGACTGGATAAAAATTGAATAATTTAAAATATTTATTTCTTTTAATAATTTTATTTAAGTTAATAATTAGTTTGTTTTGTATTCTTTCAAATAATGTAAAAATAATTTAATAAATATTCTATACTTAACAGACTTTTTTCATTCTAGCTTCATGACCTTTAATGGTGGGCCGATTTCGTTGCACCCGCGATAGCACTTTGAACCTCTGCTGTATCTATTTATACATTTTATTAAATGTTTTTTATATTAATTTTTATAAAACAGATTACAATGTAATCCTGCGACCAGTCATTTCTTTAAAAAGAGTTTTTGTTTTCTTAGTAAGAAGCCTTGAGTGAGTCCAAATGTTGCACCCGCGACTACGGAATCGCCCATGTATATTCACGACTGCATTTCAAGAAATTACTAAACAGAGGAATAATTTTCTAGACACTATCGGCTAGTCAAGCGATTACGAAATACTGTCGCGTGTCGCGATTAAAACCAAACATGCAGTTTTGCTATACTACTTATCGCCCTCGCTTCGCTTGTTTGTTAATATAGCTACCATGTTTAAGTATAGTAAGTTTTAATACTTTCTCGGCAACTATGAACACTTGATTCTATGTGTATCATCACAATTGTCTTCTTCTTGATCGCCCCAGGAGTTTTGGTCACCTAACTTACCACAGGAACACAACACTGCTTGAAAGCAGTTTTATTTAGCTGTGATATTTATGTAAGGTACTGAGGCTGCTACAGATTTTGAGTAGGATATTTTCTGCAGTCAAGCCCTAACTCAGTAAAGGCGTCTGCAATGTCGCCCAAATATCGGGAGTTTCCAAATGATAGTCGTAGGTCCCGTAAAAGTAAAAGTATTCATAGTGGGCGTGAAAGTTTTAAAAATTCTAAAAGAAATTACGTCAAACACGATATGACGTACAAACAAAATGAGTTTACATTATGAATATATTTGTATAAATTTGAATATCGACACCGTCTTTGAATAATTTGTATATTGTAACCACATTGCGTATTTTATCCGTCCGTAATCAAATTACGAAGGCAACACCTAGAGAGAAAGGACGATGGCGTATATGGGATCGATTGCAAATTGAAATAAATAGTAAATAATAAGGAAACGCCTCAAACTCCACGGACCCAAGGCCCAATATACACAGAACGTGAGCACACAGGTGATCACCTGATGGTAAAGCTGTAAGTTGTTTGCCGACCTCTCCTGTAATATCCCACTGTTGGGCATAGGCCTCTTTCCCCATGTAGGAGAAGGATAGGATTTCTTTTTTTTTTGCCGACCTAGTCGTATAAAAAAATTGACACAGAGTTTGAAAGTTTTCAAAAACTATATACATATATTTTTGGCTTCAATATCGATTGTAGTATACGTCCTAATTAAACTTCATAGTATCTTTAACTTACAGAATTGACCTGTAGGTATATAATAATGTGTAATGTGTGTATGTAATATAATATACAGAGCGATTTTAAGCTTTGATGTTGTGGTTTTCGAACATTTTAACGTGACAAAGATACTGATCACCACAAACATGTCTTATGTCGTGTAACTTGTCCAAATCAGATATGTTACAAAATATACATCGATGACAATTATATACTGAATATAGGTAACACCTTATATTATGTGATTTTACTCCCTTTACCTATACAGCTACGTTCCAGCTCTACATAACATACTACTTAACCAATTTTTCTCAAATTTTGTAAGCGTCTCTAATTTCGTCCAACTTGGGAGATAGGGTAGTTTTTAATTGGACCCGGTAGTTGGCGCTGCTATCGGTATGTAAGTAATCAAATTAGGTAGCTGTTTTACGGGCAGGACAACGTCTGCCGGGTCCGCTAGTATATATAACTTTTGTATGTAATATAATATAGTTGATCATGTATTAAGCTCTGATCCTGCTCATACATGGGGAAAGAGGCCTATAGCCAGCGTGCAGGCAGCAGCAGGTCATTTATTTACCAAACATTGTATGCTCGTAATAATAATTCGTGAAATGACGATTTAAAAGACCATTTGCGGTCAACTTGAATAAAGATTTTTTTTTTCATTTAATTCAATTTGATAAATAACACTTACTGTGGACATGACCTAATTTCAAATTATAAATCTACAAAATGATAACTTTAACATACCGCCCGGTACAAAATCGCACCGAAGACGTCAAACGGAGAGCTGCATCAAAATCGTGACAGTAATTGCGAATGAGGAGATAAATCAGCGTCGTGCGCATACCGCGCGCTTGCTCAAGTGACGAGCCTTGAAACCACACGGTTTGAAAGTACCTTATAAGTTATAATATTACCGTTATATTTGTATTTTAGTACTAATATTGTATAGATAGTGAGGATTTGTTTGTTTGTGAAATTTATTAGTTAGGAAAACTACTTTAAAAAAAATTAAGGTTTGATATGATTTATGCTCAAAATATAAATGGTCAGACAAAAAAAAATTGCGGCTACAATACAATTATCACTAAAAACTTTAAAAGTTTATTCAGTGTTCAAAATTGAACTTATTACAGTTTATTACGCACATAGGACTTCTTGTCTATTCTTCTCCGCAGAATTTACATTCAGAATCGGTGGTAGCTTCACCTATAAAATTAAAACAGTAAAAAAAAATATAATTTTTGAAATGTTGATTCAAGAGTGCTTTGAAGCGTTTTCGAATTAAGTAATTTTTAATTGTTTTTTTATTTATTTCCTAAAACGGTTTAGTTGGATGTGAATTCCTGATAAGAATGAGTTGGAACTGATTTTCTGATAAGAAAAAAGTTCGGAGCTAGTAAAACCGCGAGGGAAGTTTAGTCTGTACTTATGTACGTAGTCTATATTTCTTAATAAGGCTCAAGAATGCATCAGTGATATACATCAAGGTATGTCACAATACAGTACTACTTTTGAGGGCTTTAAATTGGTTGTGAGAACTAAAGAAACAAATGTATATGACTATAATTCAGTCCTGGATTAACTCACATTTAATTTCGGTAACTAATTATTGACATTTAAGCCCTGACCACTCAACGACCTCTACTAAGATTTAGGGCCTATGCAAACCACGTTTTTTAAACGCGCCGTCGACGCGCGTTTGTAGCGATACAGACGCGATACACACGCGAGACACGCAGCCTGTAGTCGACCTTTGCACATCTGTATAATAAAAGCGCGCCGTCGCGTCGACGCGCGTTTTTAAAACGCGCCGTTGACGCGCGTGTGTAGCGATACAGATGCGCCGGTGCTGCGCGTTTGTATCGATACAAAACGCGCGTCGACGGCACGTTTAAAAAACGTGGTTTGCATAGGCCCTTAAATCATGTGTCGGAGGTTTGGAAACATACAACACTTAAGCACTAACCGCGCAAGCGCGATAGATCTGTATGGTCCATACAAATATATGTACTTAGGTCAAATCGTGGGATCTAAATCGCATTCGTCAATGCGCTTAAGTTTCCTAAAATTATTCCTGTGCACAGATTACACTTGGAGTAAATAAAATGACAATACAGTCGAAAATGGAGTAAGCCTAGACGATGCACATTCACTTTTGAAGGTTCTGTATTATCTGTGTAACTTGAAATTCGTTGTTTGCAAATAAAAAATCCGCAATGCATATATCAATACGAATTATTGATAAATACTTCATTTTAAAATTTTTGTTATATAAATATTAATTGTTGAAAAATCTAATTTCTTTATTCTAATTCATTAATTTCAAAACACACAATAAATTTGAATTGTGCACGTAATGAATGTTATTGAACAAATAAATGACAATTAAAAATTTACAAAACGATGTTAACTTATTAATTTTGTTTATTTAAAATTATGTTTTTATATCTATACTAATATATAAAGCTGAAGAGTTTGTTTGTTTGTTTGTTTGTTTGAACGCGGTAATCTCTGGAACTACTGGGCCGATTTGAAAAATTCTTTCAGTGTTAGATAGCCCATTTATCGAAGGAGGCTATAGGCTATGTATCATCACGCTAAAACCAATAGGAGCGGAGTCCACGCCGACGAAGTCGCGCGCAGAAGCTAGTTATTAAATAAGAATAAACAGGTTCTATTGTACTATTCTATCCTCCGCTGCCAAAGTCTATTTGTAACTTATATGTTTCTCTCAAAGATAGAGTTAGAAACGAGACTATCCGCGAGAGAACGAAAGTAACCGACATAGCCCACAGAGTTAGCAAGTTGAAGTGGCAGTGGGCTGGTCACTTGTGTCGCAGGACCGATGGCCGTTGGAGCAGACGTGTCCTGGAGTGGAGACCGCGTCTTGGCAAACACAGTGTGGGACGTCCTCCGGCCCGTTGGACCGACGATCTTCGTATATTGCCGGTGTAGGCTGGATGAGGATTGCGGAAAACCGGGATGTCTGGCGCGAACTTGGGGAGGCCTATGTCCAGCAGTGGACTGCAATAGGCTGAACTGATAACTTATATGGAGGATAAATTTTATCCACAGCTGGTGAAACCGGCCCTTAATCTCTAAAGGGCCCTGTAAACGATCAAATATTTTGTCAAATAATTTGTGAAACGTTTCACAAATTATTTGACAAAATATTATTATATGACAAAATATAGTTTGTCTAACTTCATGTTTTCATATAAAAAACACATCAAACAAGCTCGCACACGATCAAATAATTTGACAAACACGTAAAATTTGACAAAACAAATTTAGCATTTAAAAGTTTAATTTCCCTTCACAAATTTAGCATTTAAAAGTTTAATATATTTTTAGTATTATAAGTATCAGAAAAGTTGTATTTAGGACATTTATTAATATAACATATAAAAAAGCTTCTAATAATAGACATTTGTTAAAAAAAAATTGGAATACAATAAAAAAAGTAATGAAAAGAAACTCGGATAAAACAAATTATTTACAGTTCTATCATAACTAAACGTTAATAAAATTTAATTTAAGATCAAGGTTACTTCAACAAAAAAACTTATTTCTAATTGAGAAACATTAGACAAAGAGGAACAGAAACAAGTAAAAATATACTCGTACTAAGAATATAATAATATTTCGAAATATTTCGGCAACCCATTGTGATCGTCACGGTAATGTCTATGACGAATCGCTACTTTTGTAGTTTCGTTCTATTTCTACCACTTCACAGTAGCACCCTGCACTGATAAAGGTAAGAGTCCTGTCTATGCGAAGAGATTTGTATATTTACTTTATTTTTTTATATAACAAAGCAGTATTATTTAGCTGTGATCTACTGTAAGGGCGAGGTACTTCCCCAGTCGGGCTGCTCCGTATTTTGAGCAGGAAATGTCCTGCTGTGTCCTACCTCAGTTAAAGAGTTGTGATTTATCCAAATATACTACAAACAATTTCTAAGCTTTATACATAAAAATTATTCAAATAGAAACTATAATTATGTCATGTGTTTACAAATGAACTTAAGTATCGTTAGATCCTGTATAGTGTATACTAAGTATATTTTTTATTATGAGTAGGCAAGTAATAAAAAAATATTGTAATTGATAATTTTAATAATAAATTAATTAAAAATCTGTAATTCCAATTGATAAAGACACATTATATTAATGGCCTAAATGTTTTTAGTCTCTTATTTACTTTAAAAATAAAGTATAGGAAAATTTTAAACACTTAACTTTAGTGTCAAAAACATATAGGTACCTACTAAGAGTATTTATTTATTGAGTAGTAAACAGAAACCTGTTTTTTTTTTCAAGAAATTATCTATTCAGCCTGTAACATTAAATAAATAAATAAATAAAACATCCCACTGATGGGCATAGACCTCTTTCTCCATGTAGGAGAACTGTTCCACTGCGGTTTGGTGGATATATTCCCTACCTACTATGAGTAACGATTGCTATCAGGTATATAGTATGATAACAACCGGGACAATCAGCTTAACGTGATCTCTGTGGCATTAGGAGACCCACTAGGACAAACAACATGACCGGAAATAAATATTGGTTTACATATAAATGTCCACTCTGAGCGGTGTTAAGCCCGTGATTGTAGGTGTCTAACCACCGCCGAAATGGCAAACGTACCATTACACCAAAGCGGTCGTTATCCATCATACTATTTCCTAATCTATATTACCTAACTACTCAACAATTGCAACAATGTCTATTAAAATAACTTATCAATTAATTACATTTAATTAATAATAATTATTGCTATTAAAATATAACTATATATAATCTACAGCACAGCTTCAAGTATGACGCGTACTTTAGAGAAGAAAAGCGATCTGATTGCAACATCTAAAGGCCGTTCGAACGCCGAGGTATTTACATCCGGCCTTGCTAGATATTTCTTATACGTTATCGTAACCCGTTCCAAATAAATAAATAACTTTTTGTCTATGTCCCATGACAGCCTTTTGTGGTGAAGTGGTGAGAGGGTTAATTGACTGACTGTCACGTAGTCCTTTCCTACTAAATCGTCAAACAAGCATGGGTAGTTGTGACATATTTCCTAACTAAATTTAAGAAACTCAACTTTGAGTTGTTAATGAATAATTTTGTTTGTACGCAAACGAAAAAAAAAACGACTTCAATTACATCGACAACTAATACAACGTAATAAGACGAAAAAATAGTCAAGTAAATACGCGCTATTAAAGATTACTCAAAAAGTAGAAATCAGATCTCGATCGAATTTAAACAAGACTACATGACAAGTAATTAGCTTTTGATTCAAGTAAGAATCATCAAAATCGGTACACCCAGTAAAAAGTTATGCGGTATAATACAACGGTGGTCGACGACAAAGTAGTCAAGTAAATACGCATTATTAGATATAACTCTAAAATAACTTGTCAGATCTCAATTAAATTTAAATGGGACCACATGACACACAAATTACGATATTAAAACAAAATTGATCGAAATCGGTCCACCCAGTCAAAAGTTATGAGTTAACACACATAAAAAAATAACTACTGAGAACCTCCTCCTTTTTTGGAAGTCAGTTAAAAAAACAAACAGTTGATATGTCACAGTAAGTGACGGTCAACTACAAAGAGGCGTGGTGCATTCATCTGCATTGACTAATAAACTCATCTCAAATGATATTATAATATTTGCCAGTCACGGGACAGAATCGTTTTATTTTGTATATACATATTATACAACTAGGTCGTCAAACAAGCGTACGGCTCACCTGATGGTAAGCAATTACCGTAGCTTATAGACGTCTGCAACACGAGAAGCATCGCAAGCGCATTGCTGACCTTACCCTCGACACTCCCCAGGAGCTCTGGACAACGCTCCAAAGAAGCTCTGGGTTGGCTTGAAGCCGTACACTTGTTTGCCGACCTAGTTGCATAAATAAATAAAAAAGTGGATAAGAATCTTTGTTGATCTTACAGCTTTATCTTCTTGATCTGGCATAAAAAAGAGCTTTATTTAATAAACTACAATTGACAATAATATCTTGATCCCTTATTCCTAAAGTTAATGAAGTGTTTTGAATAATTTACGTCGGATTATATCGCAAATAATGTACCTTTATTAATTGCCGTGTATCCTGCCAGGCCGTTACTATATGAATAATTAAATGATACATTCATACGCTGCGGAATATTTTAAGCAAATTTTATTATAATAATGTAATTTTCAATTAATTTGTAAATAATTATTTATTTTTATTTAACTTTTGCATTTTACTCATCTACTGAGTCTTGAAATTTGGTACTTAAAATTTGGTAGTAATATTCCTTTCGCCAAGTAGAGGTCAGCTAAGAACGGGTTTTACGAAATTCCACCCCTAAGGGGGTAAAATGGGGTTTGGAAGTTTGTATGAAAGTCCTGTGTTTTAGAAGTAAGAGACTTGAAATTCAAGATGTATGGTCTATAGACGGTGTTGAGGTGTACTGATAGTGTATTTTGAGAAATCAACCCCCTTTTGGGGTTAAAACAGGGGATGGTTGTTTGTATGAAAGTCCAATGAAAAATACACATACAAACTTGAAATTAGGAAAGGCTATAGCTATGATTTTCCTCAAATTAACGCGGGGGTACCGCGGGGCACAGCTAGTAATAATAATATACATTTATTCAAGACAAGTTCCATACAATGAAAAAACATTATACAAAATACTTAGGAACAAAGAAAAACAGAAATGAATATAGTAAAACAATATAACTGAAAATATAACATATAAGAAATCATAGTCATAGTACTATACATTATATGAACTTTGACAGACTAAATAAAATAATGTATTTAATGTCAATATAAGAAAATGCTATGTCAATCAGTTATAAATTATAAAAAAAAATACGATACATCAAAACTATTAAGAAAAGTAATGTTGTTGTGTTAATAAATAAAAGAATGACAATAAGTTTAACTTTTAACTGAGGTAGGGCACAGCAGGAAATTTCCTGCTCAAAATATGGAGCAGCCCGACTGGGGTAGTACCTCGACCTTACAGAAGACCACAGCTAAATAATACTGTTTTCAAGCAGTGTTGTGTTCCTGTTGGTGAGTAAGGTGACCAGAGCTCCTGGGGGGGATTGGGGATAGGGTCGGCCACGCGCTTGCGATGCTTCTGGTGTTGCAGGCGTCTATAGGCTACGGTCTTACCATCAGGTGAGCCGTACGCTTGTTTGCCAACCTAGTTACATAAAAAAAAAATAAGTATACGTATGAATTATAAATTTTTAGCGTAGCGTAACGGACGCCTGCAAACACTAGCTGAATTAAAAACTCCAGAATTCCTGGGTATTTTATTTCATTTCAGAAAAAAATGTTGACAAAACATGGGTAAAGAGGCTTTAAATACTAAGGTGATTCGGTCATTGACACGACACTAACGAACACACGACGACATGTTATAAATGATAATAACTTAATTTCATTATTTTTACTACATTAGGGCCAGTAAGTTACAAATTTATGTTATAACTAGCTGATGCCCGCGACTTCATCCGCGTCGTATTTATTATTCCTTCAATTAAAATTGTATAGATTGCAATATCTTAAAATGCTTCCTAATGGTGAGGCCAGACGAGCGTAATTTTGTGAGTTGACAACTCATTTTGCGTCGCCGTGTGGCACGAACTGGCCTTTTGTATGAAACGGAATGCAGCCCAAATTACGCGACTCACAACTCACAAAATTACGCTCGTCTAGCCTCACCCTTATAGATGACATTCAACGTAAACTGATTCGGAACATGGACAAATAGGTTGGTTGACTTACACGGGAGAAAGAAACATAGATCTGGCCGTGCGAGAAAACGCTGAGGCTAAGGTCCACGCCCACTATACGCAGCGTCTGGCCTAGTAGAGCTTTGTTTTTGTCACGAACGAATAACCAAAAGACAAGCCTTACACAAGAACCTTTTTTTCACGATCACAAACTAGAATACTGTCAACGCTATCTAGTTAATTTAATACGAATTAGAGTCGGTAACATTATTTTTGAAGCGTTTGAGTCGTTTCGGAGATTAGCCGTACAATCAGACAGACAAACAGAAAAACAAATAAAAAAATCTAATTTAGTTATATTTCACTACTTACACCCCCCTGACTCGGTTTTTAGCATTTTTTTATTGTACAGAAATTGGACCTCTACATTTTTATTGTGTCGATTCTGATATCGCAGTTAGATGAAAGGACGCCAGTTTCATAAAACGTTGTATAATTATGTAGGTATATAGATACTATTATAGTTAGTATCTGTCTACGGATAAAATAACTAACCAATATGCTAATTAAATCCTAAACAGTTAAAAAGTATATGGCTTGAAAGTCATACTGTACGTTTCCATACTAATTAAAATCTTCCACTAGCCTTATAGACTGACTGGCAGACGGCCAGACAGTGCGGAATGTTATTAGATAAACGTTTAAATACCTAACGATTGACTCCATTATTTCTATGTATGTCAGCTTTTATATGTACTTGAATAGCTTCTTCTTGGTTTTTTTACTAAGTTGTAAAAGCTATCAAAAAAATATTATATTATTTTATATTTTTTTTGGCGATCGTTTCGTTATATTAAATAACGATGGTTTAATTTCTTTAATGTCCATTCCTAAAAGGTATGTATTCAAATTTTTTTATTTTTTACACCATAACTGTCATTTAAAATACACAGAGTAAAAATAAAAAAATAAGAATCAAAAGTCAAATTTACACCAATCACTACACTGCAAGCGTTAGGTACGTCACGGCTTTGTATCGGCATAATTATGTTTTCGGAACGGTAAATCCCCGTAATAATATTTTAAAGCTTAAAAGTTTGTTTGTTTGTTTAAACACGCTAATCTCAAGAACTACTGGTTCGAATTGAAAATTTATTTTTGTGTTGAATAGCCTATTTACTGAGGAAGGCTATTTTCTTTTCAAATTAACGCGTGTTAACCGCGTGGCACGGCTAGTATCATATAAAACGGTTTTCGAAGCTTGGTCGACAATCATCTTACGTCATCACAGCTACCGTGTTACGTTGATTGAGGACATAGAGGTCTGATAACAACCTAATTGTGACGCTTTTACCTATTTTGCATAATGTTTTTTTATGCCGCTAGGATGACTAATAATCGTACAGTCCACCTGCTTGTAAGTCATTAATATATCCCATAAACTCGTATAATATCTGGAGCACAAGTTTGTCGCCGATTGTACCTTTCTGTAACGTTCCTGAGAGCTCTGGTTACCTTACCACAGGAACACAACACTATTTTAAAGTGTACTATTTGGCAGTAATCTTCTGTAAGGTTGACTTCTTCCTCCGTTAGGCTGGTTTTGAGCAAGACAATTCCTTTTCTGTGCTACTTTAATAAAAGTGTAACGTAACTTTTCTGTTATAAGGTTATAACATATATGTAAGATACTGACGCATTAAAGTGAAACATAACATCGCATTTTTCCTAATACAGACATTAAGGGCTTCAAAAGGAGGCTCCATATACTTTTAATGAGAATAAAAACTTTTTATGGCAATAAAGAAATTTTATAATTGTATTGACGCTATTCATGGTATGGTGACACATAAGTCTGCAGCCATTTACGTGTACTCTGGAGTAGGGTGGATACAAACTGTTACTGTTGTTGCTTGCAGACGTTGTGACTAACTGACTTGACTAGCCCGTTGGCGTAGTTTGTAGTGACCTTCTGCTCCGGGGGTTGTGGGTTCGATTCCCACCCAGACTCTGGGTGTAATATATATATTTATTTATATATGTATTATTTATAAGTATGTTTATCGAAAAAAAAATATGTAGCTACACCAGTCGGCTGTTACCTACTTATAACACAAGCATTAAGTTGTTTACTTTAGGAACAGACGACCGTGTGTGTATTATGTAGATATTTATACATATATTATATATATAATAATTGTGTTTTTTTTTTATTATCATATCAAAATTTTCGACCCAGCGGGATTCGAACCCGCACCTTCCCGACAATCCGTGTCCGGTGCTCTAGCCGTTAAGCTATGGGCCTATACTCCGCGAATCGAAAATCTTTGATATGATTTTTATTCGGTTTTAAGCAACCTTATATGATAATAAAAAAAAAACATTTTCGAATTTCCTCATGTGTGGGTAACACAAAAATAAAAATAATACGGATTAATAATAAACGAAAAATAACCGACTTCAATAACATCGACAAGTAATACAACGTAATAAGACGAAAAAATAGTCAAGTAAATACGCGCTATTAAAGATTACTCAAAAAGTTGTAATCAGTTTTCGATCTTATTTGAACAAGACTACAAGACATGTATTAGCTTTCGATTAAAGTAAGAATCATCGAAATCGGTACACCGAGTAAAAAGTTATGCGGTATAATATAACGTAGGTCGACGAAAAAGTAGTCACTTAAATACGCATTATTAGATATAACTCTAAAAGTACTTGTCAGATCTCAATTAAATTAAAATGGGACCACATGACACGCAACACCTTTAAATTAAAACAAAATTGATCGAAATCGGTCCACCCAGTCAAAAGTTCTGAGCTAGCATACATAAAAAAAAACAAAAAAACATACCTGTCGAATTGAGAACCTCCTCCTTTTTGGAAGTCGGTTAAAAAAGAACGCCAAGAGTGACGCTTTACCAATGGAGCCTTCCATACATTCAAAGTAAAGTCTTTAATATAGAAGGCGTCGGCATCTTTTTTCAAAATGTCTTCATTAACTCATTTCCATATAATTTAAAAAAAAAATTGAAATGAAACTTCTTTAGGCGCATGAGGGTAAAATTTGAGCGACCGCTGACGCGGTAGCGTCAGGGACGGTCAGTATTTGGATGGGTGACCGCCTGAACACATCGCGTGACGTTGGCTTTTTGTTTGTTTTTTTTTTCAATTAGTTTTTTTTTTCAACTAGTTTTTTCAATTCTTTTTTTTTAATTAGTTTGCCAAAAAAGTTTCTATTCTGACATGTGTACTTTACACGCAATTTTTTTAAATGCACTGTAATTATTCTTAAGAAATAAAGTCCTGTTGAGTATGGGAGTTGACACATACATTTTTATACATAACTAAAGATCGGTATGTGGTATGTGTATTTAACGCCTCTATATAGCTTAAATCGACTATTCACTAATTATTAACTTAAACATTAAACTTTTATGAAACTTTCATAAGCATACGTATAAGATCTATTTAGTGAGTTAAGCTTCCATTACACGAGACATAGCCAGGGGAAATCACGAAATCACGTGGTGATACGCACTGGGAATTATCCTGATATACCCAGATAGGATTATAATGTAGGACAAGAATGAGATTTGGAAACATTTAGACATGTAAAATAAATACATATTATATTTTTAAAGATATAGTTGTGTTTCCTCGCAAACTTTAATTACATGGACAATAGTACGACGTAGGTAGTCATAGGCCTCTTCTCCGATGTAGGAGAAGGATCAGAGCTTAATCCACCACGCTGCGCGCTGTTCTAATGCGGGTTGGCCGATGTATATTATCTACTATGTGTAACGATCGCTATTAGGTGTACATGATAACAACCGGACCGACAGCTTAACGTGCTTTCCGAGACACGGTGGGGAGACCCACAAGGACTGCACAAACACCCAGACCACGGCAAACATCTGTATGGCCAATACAAATGTTTGTCATGTGCGAGGACCCGCAACCGCCAGCGCAACGCGTCGTAAATACGCATAATTAGGGATAACTCATAAAGTATCTACTCGTTAGATCACGATCAAATATTGATCATGACAAGCACCAACTTTCGATAAAAAAAAAAAAAGAATCATCGAAATCGGTACACTCAGTAAAGCTATGATAATGTCATTTTGGTTAATGTACCGTGTGTACATCCATATGCATTAAGTAAAAAGCGGTTACTTTAATATTACAAACAGACACTCCAATTTTGTTAATTTGTATAGATGTATTGGTTATAGTCTATTCATATCTTTTGTTAACATAAATAAAATCACACTTAAGGCTAAGCGCGCACTAGTGACTTTTGTCACCGTGACTGTTGCGTCACTGTCACCGCGTCGCGCATTTGGATACGTGAGTCACGTAATAAAATCTATGGACGCGGTGACAGTGACAAAAAGTCACGATGACAAAAGTCACTAGTGCGCGCTTAGCCTTACTTTTCAATACAGCCTTTCATTAAAAATATTATGTTACGCTTCAAAGGAACCCAACATCCTACATGTCATCTTATAAGACCTATCAAAGGTAAAATCACAAAAGATGTCTACTATAGAATAATACAAATAAACCTAATTGGTTATTTTGCACAAGTTAACGAGTTTGTTATTATAACAATTAAAATATATACTATAAAGGCAACAAAACCTCAAAAAATTAACAATAAAATAAACAAGAACCTTAAATAATTGAAACGAATGCTTACGATTGGAGATGGTAATTATAAATTGCTTAAACTAAGTTTTAAGTTTTAAACCAACTTCGAAAACGGAGTAGGCTCTCAATTCGAGTGTATGTTTTTTTATCTGTGTTACTTCATAATTTTAATTGAGTGTACCGATTTTGATGGTTCGATTTTTATTCGAAAGCGTGGCGTGGCAAGGAATTTTTTAGTCAATCTATTTGCGATTTATTTTTTAACATACAAAAGTCAATTTAAAACAATTTTTATCCAATAGATAGACCCATCTGTTCTGTCACCTGAAGGTCGTTTCTAGTTCAGATGTCCTACTAATAATAAGATTATATAGGATAGGATCAAATTAACTTTCTCATTTGAACTCTTATACGTTTTGCTTGTGACCTTATTGTGGGAGGTTGCGGTAATCCAGCAGAAAAGGTCTAAAAAACAAAGCAATTGAAATAATAAAACGGCCTGGGCCTATCGTCGAATAAAGTTATCGCAATATCACGTTACACCAAGTAATTAGTGTAAAGCAAGAATTTGAATTATAATCTTAAATATCTAATTAATTAATTATTATCTTATAACTCTTAAATTAAATTAAGAAATACGAATTTTCATACCAGATTACTTAATTACTAAATTAACGTATCATATATTTAGTATTATATTTTGAGTCTAATACAGTTGACAAAAGGTCTAAATTAGTTTGTAATATCAATTTCGACTTACTTTATAATTGCTATGAAAGGCAGCTAATCAGACAACTCACCTGTAACAAATAAAATATTTATTAGTAAATTTAATTAAAGACTTACAACATTATCACATTTACATTATCTTATTATGTACTATACATCTATATATTAATACGTGAAGCAAAAACTTTGTACCCTTTTTTACGAAAATAGCGCGGACGAATGAGTATGAAATTTCGCACACTTGTAGTTTATATAGAGAAGGAGTGCAGTATGCTAATACTTTTTTAAATTATGCATAAAAATACATTAAATCAATAAAAAAAAACATGACACACGCTACCATGTCTTTGATGCACACACGCATATAATATACTCTTCTGTTTATTGTTATAGAAGTATAGTCTTTGACAACAGAACCTTAAAAGAGTTGTAAGTTATAATTTAAATTAATTATGGTCGAATTTCAACCACTGGGCGATCACTAGTATCTATACTAATATTATAAAGAGGTAAAGTTTATAACTTTGTTTGTATATACGGGGTAATCTTCGCAAATACTGATCCGATCATGAAAATTCTTTCGCTAACAGAAAGCTACACTATTCAGGAGTGACAAGATAAACGGAAAAAGATAAAAATATATAAAGATTTTAAATCAGCAGGATTTGAACCTGCGCCCTTTGACGTGCCGTGTCAACAATTCAATCTAATCAAGCATTATTATTTGCCTTAGAAATTAATTGGTGATTTTAAAACATTTATATTTATCTGATTTGCTGAAAATAGTGAGAGTGTATTGGAACATATCAAATTTCACCGTACCCTTCTTATGTGAAATGTATTATTAGTCCAGTCACTTTAGACAAAAAAAGGGGCAAATCTCGGAATCGGAGATAATAAGCTGGAAACTCGTATACAGCTTCATTTTGGCGTTCTAAAAGTTGTCTCAAAACTCTCATATAATCTCGTGTCTGCGTCGTAAGTTATTCGAGGTCAAAAGTCACGAAAATCGGTTTTTTGCCATTATCTCCGTTTCTATGGCTCCAATCACTTTAAGACCTATTATGAAAATTGAAGATAATAAAATTTGGCATAACTTTTGTTCCGAGTTTTTTTTTTTGTACGCTCAACCCTTTTCGAGATAGAGAGCGGAGAGCACCCAGCGCTCAGACATATATACTGTTATACAAGGTCAACCGTGAATCTCGGTGAATAATACCTTGTATATAGTTACTAATTCCTTAAAATATTATTAATAATAAATAATTTGTATTATTTATTAATTAATACATTGTATTCAATATTTTTTTATATTTTACAGATATACATATATTATCGAAACTGCTATTGAAGTATCCAAACGTGAGAAGACTGTCGTCATTATAGGAGAAGACATAGATTTGCTCGTTATTTTAATTGGACGCACTCAGTTACATCAAGAGATTTTTTTTAAAAAAACCTGGAAAAGGCAATGTTAAAACACAAGTCTATTCTTCAAAAAGTTTTGACAAATATCCCCTTTCTAAAAAACATATTCTATTTCTACATGCATTTAGTGGTTGTGATACAACTTCTGCGCTGTTTAATAAAGGGAAAAAAACTTTTATAAAATTACTGCAAAAACTTGCTAATTTTGACGAACTGGCTCAAGTTTTTCTACAAGAAAACTGCCCTGTACAGCAATTATACGAAAATGGAGTACGCATCTTGCTAGCAGTATATAATGCTCCGAAATCTGAAAATAATATTGATCATCACAGATACATTCAATTCATTAAATCTACTAAACTTCATAAACCTGTCCAGTTATCTAATCTTCCACCAACAAGTGCAGCAGCTTATCAACACATAAATCGTGTTATTACCAAATTCAAAAATGGTTAGGATATGATTTAGAACCTCAAGAATGGGGCTGGGTACTCCAAGATGAGTTTCTGCAGCCAATAACTACACTATTACCACCAGCTCCAGATGAATTACTTAGTATAGTACACGGCCGTAAATAATGCACATCGACTTTTAGAAAGAGACAATCAGCTAATTTGAACTTTGTAGAGCGTTATCTCTGACGCACATTACCTATGAGACGTATCGGACTGTCAGTATTTCATATGACAGATCTAATAGTGTAAGAACCCAGTTCCCAGATCACCTGTCATATTTTTTTGAAGGACAAAATATATTAAATTCAAATTCAAAATATTTTATTCAGCATAAAATTATTACAATTTCTTACTGAACGTCATGAGTCTACTACCAGTTCGGAAAGAAAAAGCCTCTGACCTGAGAAGAACTGGCGAAAGAAACTCAGCGAGACTAATATCATTTTTTTAATCATGTTTTTTTTCCAAAGCAGATTGAAATTTACAATAATTTTATATGTTGAAATAGCCTGGCGGCGATCACATCATTCCCAAGGCGTACTGTCTTCTATAAAATCGTTAATCGAATAATATCCTTTAGTACACAAACGTTCTTTCACAATATTTTTAAATTTGGCTGCTTTATATACGTAAAAATGTTATTAACCAGCTATTTTAGTATTTATCGCCAGACACTAATTAGATTACTATATTTTAAAACATGTAGAAAATATTTTAGCAACTCTTTATACTACGATGTATACTGTAATGTTTTGTCAATCAGAAACAAGGAAGTCTGGGGTCTGGGATCTTGGACTATAACGCTCTACGAAGTCGAAATTAGCCGATTGTCTCTTTCCAAAGGTCGATGTGCAATATTTATGGCCGGGTACTATACAATATTTTGTAATTGTAAGAATGGTTGTGGTTCACGCTGCGGATGCAGAAAATCGGGCTTGCAATGCACTTTAGCTTGTAGACAACGCAATGGGCAAGCTTATCTCAATGCTGTTGTATTGCAAGACGATTCTGAGGAATAACTGCATTTGATCCAGAAATTTTAGAAGGTTTGGAGACAATTATATAGGTAAACAAAGATGATGAAGATGAAATTGAAAGTTTCAATTTCCCAGCAGATGATGATGAAGAAGAAGAAGAAGAAAATTGATATTTTATTTTTAATTTCAATTGTAACGAAAGTACAGTTACTAAATAAAAATTAACTTAAATTATATTTACTTGACTTATTTCAATTTACCATCTCTCTATCTATCAATCAATTTATTTCCGTCTATTATCGAATAAAAGTAAATAAATTTTTTATATATATAAAAAAAAATATTGAATACAATGTATTAATTAATAAATAATACAAATTATTTATTATTAATAATATTTTAAGGAATTAGTAACTATATACAAGGTATTATTCACCGAGATTCACGGTTGACCTTGTATAACAGTATATATGTCTGAGCGCTGGGTGCTCTCCGCTCTCTATCTCGAAAAGGGTTGAGCGTACAAAAAAAAAGTTGGAACAAAAGTTGTGCCAAATTTTATTATCTTCAATTTTTATAATAGGTCTTGAAGTGATTGGAGCCGTAGAAACGGAGATAATGGCAAAAAACCGATTTTCGTGACCTTTGACCTCGAATAACTTACAACGCAGACACGAGATTATATGAGACTTTTGAGACAACTTTTAGAACGCCAAAATGAAGCTGTATACGAGTTTCCAGCTTATTATCTCCGATTCCGAGGTGAAACCCTAAAGTGACTGGACTATATAACGCCCAACGAAGTGGGCACGGGTCGGCTAGTAATTATATAAATGCGTAGGTTTGAATAAACGTTTGTAACTCAATCTCACTAGAATGGCTGATAAGATCTAAATATCTAAATTTGGCATAAAGACAGGTTACAGTTAAGTACAGCATAAGACTACTTGATCTTTACTAAATCAGCATGTATACGTCCCACAGCTGGGTAAATAGGAAAAGTCTTATCTTCGTATAGAAGGATTGAAACTTAATCCACTCGACTTTGCGAATATTTTGTTTGCCATGAGTAACAATCGCTACCAAGTGTCTAGGATAACAGCTGAGACCGACGACTTTACGTACTCTACGAGGCACAGTGGGGAAACTGATAAGAACACCAGACTAGAAACAACCACAACCAGACTAAAAACAAAATCTAGTTAAACAGCTGAGACTGACGGCTTTACGTACATTCTGGGACAAAATTTTGTAGGTTCGATATTCACCCCGAGTCTGGGTGTAATGTATGTATTTATTTATAAATGTATTATTTGTATGTATTTATCGAAAAAAATAAAAATAATGTACCTATGTAGACATATCCATCGGCTGTTACTCATACAAGCATTAAGTTGCTTACGGTAGGAACAGACGTCCTTAAGTAACTGTTAGGGATATTTATTTATATAAAAAATAGGGAAACCCATAAAGACATACAATTAAACTACACATTTGTATAAATGTCACATTCTTCCCCGAGCCTGATCCTAACTGGGACTGTCGAGGTGAATGTACTTTAGTACCCTATAATTTAACAAAAACTTAGTTGTGAATTGTGAATTAACTTGTCCAACAAATTGTGGATTAAATAATAAAGTTTATTCTCGCTCTTGTTGTACAAGGGGTCATCAACCCCTGTCTATAGATATCGTGCGCCTACAAAGCTTAATAATCGAATCCGCTCTGCGGGTACACTCTCACGTTCGAATTTGTAAATAAATTCAATAATAAGTAAAATTATTGTTGATGTACGAAAAAAAAAAATACCTACCGTGTGTAATGAATTAATTTTAACCTGCATAAAGTATTAATGCTTACTGATAATTATGTCAGTAACTCCTAATATATTCTGACAGACTTCCAATCTGAAAATATTTTGTTTGCTATATGGTTTCTTGAATTGTAGGTACCTTGCTGTAGCGAAATCGCCTTTACTCTTTAGGCAATATTGAAAGAAATTAATATATAGTTTTCTAATGTTTACGCGAATTTTATTCATTGAAATGAAGCAAACTTCGATGACACGACATGGTCACGCAAGGACTGTCGAGTCCCCCCTCCCTCCCGTCACCATGGTTGCTGTAAAGTCTCCGAAACGTCGGGACTCGAGACATTAAAAAACGTAATAAACCGTGATAAAATCCGAAAAAGTATGTTTCATCTAAAAGAAATTAATATACTTTGAACTTGATGTTCATTAAAAGGTATTTCTGGGCTTTGAAATCATTAAATTATACTTGTCCAAATGTATGTATATGTCTTTGCATTTGTGTATTACAATAACGTTTAATAAACATCATTACATAGTATAAAACAAAGTCGCTTCCCGCTGTCTGTATGCTTAGATCTTTAAAGCTACGCAACGGATTTTGATGCGGTTTTCTTTAGTAAATAGAGTGATTCTAGAGAAGGTTTATATGTTTAGTACATGCATAATATAGCAGAGGAACATGACTGGTAGTTTTTGCAACCGTGCGAAGCCGTGACGGGTCGCTAGTATATATTTATAAATAGACATACTAATGGCGACTAAAGTCAACAAGTTCTGACTGTCTGTTATATCTCGAACATCTGGTATAACATTGTATTAAATTAATTTAATTATGTTGGTCAGTTTAACTTGCTAACGTTTCCTCAGGGAACGGAAAGACCGTTAAACTGTACTGTACTAACATAACTGAAATGCGATGTGTGATTATAGACATTTTACAAATGATTATAATCTTAGGAGTTAATTACTACAAAGAGACTTAGGCCCAGCATGCAGCAGTAAGATGTTACAGGCGGAATCAATCAATGAGTTCACACATAATACAGACGTATAGGTACATTAGAACTGTGACAATGTGTATGACTTATAGAAATAATTGTGATAATCAGAAATTGCACATACTGTAGTTAAATTTAATTTAACATAATGTTAAATTAAATTTATAAATAAATAAATATCTCTATCTAAAAAATCTAACTAAAGTAAGCAACTTAATGCTTGTGTTATAGGTAACAGCCGACTGGTATAGCTACATAATTATTTATTTATTTATTTAAGACATATCAATTACATATCACTTTCAATATGTAATAGTAACAATGCCATTAAACCCTTATTGGGTTTGTCTTGGCATATTTGCATTCGAAGTTCTAAATTCTTATAATATAAATACTAAACACAAGATACAAAACTTACAATAAGATAAGAAATATATTAAATTATTTGTGTGTACTACAGTCTATAAGTCAGGTAATTAGTGTACTTTTTATCCCAAATATCCCAAAAACAGAACTTGAACAGTTTTTTGCTTGTTTGCGTAGTTGGTAGTGACCCGGCTTTATATTCTAAAGTTGAGGATTCGATTCCTGCTCTGAGTCTGAGTTTAATGTATATTTATTTTGTTTTTATTAAATGTATGTACATATAGGCGGTACGCATTTAGCCTGTAATATCTCACTGTTGGGCATAGACCTCTTTCTCCATGTAGGAGAAGGATTGGAGCTTAATCCAGTTATGTTACGTAAGGAACAGATGACTGTAGGTATATATTTAAAAACAGATTAAAAAGTTACATGTACAAAAATGAAAGGCGAAGTAAAGCATCCGTTAAGAAAAATGTTTAGGACAATGCAGATGTAATCTCTTACTGAAATAATATGCTTAGCTTACAGGACACGTACGCCCGGATTGTGATAAAGCAACATACGGGCAAGCTATTGGGGATTTTTATTTTTCATTCGATCGTATCGAAATATGCTATTTATAGAACAATTTATAGAATAAAGTATATTCTTTTGTTGTTTAAATAACGAAAATAAATTATGTATAACAGCAATAATGCCGCCGCGTTGGCGCAGCGGTTACAGCACTAAATTGCGATTGGCTGTTGCGCGGGCGGTTGCGGGTTCGATTCTCGCACACGACAACATTTGTATTGGCCATACAGATGTTTGCCGTGGTCTGGGTGTTTGTGCAGTCCTTGTGGGTCTCCCCACCGTGCCTCGGAGAGCACGTTAAGCCGTCGGTCCCGGTTGTTATCATATACACCTTATAGCGATCGTTACTCATAGTAGGGAATATGTCCGCCAACCCGCATTGGAGCAGCGTGGTGGATTAAGCTCCGATCCTTCTCCTACATGGAGAAGGGGCCTATCCCCAACAGTGGGATATTACAGGCTGAATCGCGAACAGCAATAGTGAATAAAAAAAAACTTTTTTCACTTGATTTATTGATTAGTTGAATTAGAATTTAAAAAAGTCCCTTTCAGTAGAATTTGCATATTTTAATATCATTGTCGTTAAATGATAATGTCGAACGATTTTTATTATATATTCTAAATTAGCTAGATTTGGCGTTACTAGCAAACCACTAAAATCAACATGCAATGTGGACTAATTGTGAAAATACTACAATATGCAATGGACTGTCGACGTTTTATATAACGCTTTGATCTTTCCCTTTAACGTATTTTTACTTCTATGATGGAGCCCTTTATTCAATAAATAAAAAGGAAACCTTTCTTTGCAGTTCAATTGAATGCAGCTTGAAGCATCAGGATTACGATTATAGGAAGTACAAACATTTATCAATCTGGCAGAGTAGGGACCATTAAATAAATGTAATGCGATAATAAATAAAGGACTTGGTAAACAACTAGGTTTAACTGAGGTAGGGCACAGCAGGAAATTTCCCGCTCAAAATACGGAGCAGCCCGACTGGGGTAGTACCTCGACCTTACAGAAGATGACAGCTAAATAACACTGTTTTCAGCGGTTTCCTGTTGGTGAGTAAGGTGACTAGATCTCCGGGGGGGAACTGGGGCTGGGGTCGGCAACGCGCTTGCGATGCTAATGGTGTTGCAGACGTCTATAGGCTACGGTAATCGCTTACAATCAGGTGAGCCGTACGCTTCTTTGCCGATCTAGTTACATAAGAAAAATAAGACGCAATATATTATACTATACTCAACCTTTTTCTAATAATTAATCAGTAAACAGCATCTAAACGAAAAAGAAATTATAATTATAAACATAATATGTAAAATCATAAATATAAAGTTGGTTTAGAACATTTAGGTCATCAGCAAAAACTTACACATGCATACTTTATAAGTTGCTAATACGAAGACACATATTTGTTTGTGTGTAAGTAATATTTATATGTCGTGTATAGACACTAATGTGTCGTGTATGGGTGGGTTCGTTGACCGGATATGCGGGTGGTAATTCAGCGACATGGGGCGATCTAGGGACGTACGAGAAAAAATATATCCTTTGTACATAAAGAACACTGATGTATTCAAAATTTACGTGACACGTTATTTCTACATTGAAAATATTTAAATTTACGTATTTACATGTGTATGTTAGTTAATTGTGCTGTGTGGTTACGGCACTATAGAATGTAGCCACCCCCTCTCTTCCCGTGGGTGTCGTAAGAGGCGACTAAGGGATAACACAGTTCTACTACCACCTTGGAACTTAAAAAGCCGACGGATGGCGGGATAACCATCCATGCTGGTTTTGAAATACACAGGCCAAAGACGGGCAGCAGCGTCTTCGTTGCGACAAAGCCAGCCCTGCGGTCACCAACCCGCCTGCCCAGCGTGGTGACTATGGGCAAAACACATGAGTTCGCGTCATATTGTCGGGCGCGAACTTGTGGAGGCCTATGTCCAACAGTGGACTGTGATAGGCTGAAGTGGTGGTGGTGGTGGGATGTTAGTTAATTTGTTATTTTCCGTTGCCCTATTGTATGATATTTGATTGATAGAGAATATTTTCAGCAACCCAACTTTTGTACGATCAATTATTATTCTTCATAAATGAGTGTTTTTCTTTTACAATTTTAATAAATTCCTTATAATTAAAGTGAATCTACCGCCGATTTGTAACATAGATCCCAACAGACAAATATAACCACAACCCACCACTTAACGATAACCCAGTTTTAAATGTATTCAAAGATTCAATTTGTCTTGTAACCTCAAAGCCCTATGATACGATCACCTTAAACAGGTTTTCATACATGGAAAACACTTGTGGCAGGATACTCCTAAGATAATTTTCGATAAGGATCAACGAGAATGCGAGGTCCATTACAGGCTCTTAGAAGACTTAGTAATGTTGACACATGTAAATATAAAACAAAGCTATTTACGAAACGACTTATGTTAATCGCGTTGGCGCAGTTTACAATTTTTTTTTTATATAACTAGGTCGGCAAACAAGCGCACGGCTCACCTGATGGTAAGCGATTACCGTAGCTTATAGACGTCTGCAACACCAAAAGCATCGCAAAGGAGCTCTGGTCACCTTACTCACCCACAGGAACACAATACTGCTTGAAAACAGTATTATATAGCTGTGGTCTTCTGTAAGGTCGAGGTACTACCCCAGTCGGGCTACTCCATATTTTGAACAGGAAATTTCCTGCTGCAGTGACCCTGATTTCTGTTCCGGCAGTTGTGAGTGCGATATCAGGCTTAGATGTAATACATATATTTATTTCAAAAACCCGCAGTTTAGCAGCGTGGTGGTTTGAGCTCCAATCCTTCTTCTATATGCAGAAAGAGGCCCATGCCCAGCAGTGGGATGCTACATGCTGAATCGTATTTAAACACATTTTGTGTACACATGAAAACAATAGGAAAAAAAAACTGTTCTTAATATGATTTTCAATGTCTCGAACGAAACGTAATTTACTTTAATAGAAATATAATAGTAGCCTACTCGAGACCTGCCTTTCCCTGGGGTGACGCGTTAGAATTATTTGTTTCTTTTTTTATATTACGTGTTGGTAAACTGTATCTAGCTCCTTAGGCTATACGCAAAAAAGAAAAAATACAGTAAAAAAAACAAAACAAAGTAAGATATTGTAACGAAAAATTCCGTCAACGTCTGACAACGTCCTAGCTTTACTAGATAGTCACAGGATTGTAGATCTGTAGTTGTATGTTGTAGCAATAAATCGCCTGTAGGATAAGCATAATTATAATGCACTAGCTTCTGCGCGCGACTTCGTCGGCGTGGACTCCGCTCCTATTGGTCTTAGCGTGATGACACATAGCCTATAGCCTTCCTCGATAAATGGGCTATCTAACACTGACAGAATTTTTCCAATCGGTCCAGTAGATCCTGAGATTAGCGCGTTCAAACAAACAAACAAACAAACAAACAAACAAACAAACAAACAAACAATCAAACAAACAAACTCTTCAGCTTTATTAGTAGGTATAGATAAGTACCTATAGATGTTTAATAAAAGGCATGGGCATTTTAGAGCCCGTGGATGTCAATTTGTGAATATAAAAAATTGTCTGTGTGTACTTATGTACGCACGTAAGAAGTTGTACTTCATTGGCTAGCTAACTTTACGTTGCTAACTTCTTCTTCGTTGACTAGCTAACTTCAGGGTGTCGGTTTTTTTGACGGTGTGCGCGTGTATCGTATAAATTAACTCTCATCATCTTTCTCTAACGCACCAAAAGAAGTATAACTTCAAAAATACAATTTCAAGTTTTGTAAATATTGCAGTCACATTACAATTTCAACTTGTCATTTACAAATCAACAATGTTCACAATAATACGGTGACATATATACATAAAGACGTAAAAATTAAAAGCCAAGCACTTATCTAAAACGACGTAGAACGTAAGTAAGATAAGCTTTATGTTTCCGTAGCAGTAATTAGTTCGTTGACACGATGTTTCAGTGTTTCAGGGTCCTTTGCATGGTTATGGAGACCTGTAACGTAATTTATAAGTTATCTAATATGTAAAGGTAGTACAGTCGAATTGAGAACCTATTCGTTTTTTGAAGTTAAACTTCTTTAGGCTTATTTTATAATTGAGGTAGGGTACAGAAGGAAATAGATCTATATCTGGAGTAGCCGGATTGGGGAAGTAACTCAACTTTACAGAAAACAACTTTTAAGAATCGTCAAAATCGGTATAACCAGTGAAAATTTAAGCGGTATAATACAACGTAGGTCGACGAAAAACTAGTCAATTAAATACGCATTATTATAACTCGAAAAGTACTTGTTAGATCTCAATTAAAATTAAATGGGGCAACATGACACGAAACACCCTTCGATTTAAAAAAAAATCATCGAAATCGGTCCACCCAGTCAAAAGTTCTGAGGTAACATACATAAAAAAAAAACATAAATTTGAGAGCCTCCTCCATTTTTGTAAGTCAGTTAAAAATTAAATTATTTCATTTCATTAATTAAAACAGTAAACATTTCAAGTTCACTCCACTCTTTATAATTATAAATGTTCGAAATCTATAAATAATTTCAATCTTCAACTTTAATAAATAAGTGTAATTGTAAACTATATTTCACAATATCGAGTGATTGTTCACACATTCACTCTTGCGAAACCGACTCTTGTTCAGTCGAGGACGGCTCCTCATTTCGTTTCATAATTTATCGAAATGCTTTGTCTAGCGAGACTATGAATTATATTTAACACTACACACAAGTATATTGCTGTCTAAGCTAATTCTAACGAGCTATTTAGAATTGCCTCTAAATATATATCTGTCAGAAAGCGGAGTCCATCTAACGATAATTGTTTTAATTCGTAAAATGACGATTTGAAAGTGCTTTTGAAGCCTCTTTGAATAAAATTGTTATTGATTTTGATTTTATTTATTTTATTCAATGTTTTTTTTCTGAATATTCAAGATTTTCAGCACAATTTCTTAAATTTTTCATTCCTACTATACTGCAAAGTATTACAAAACATCAATTTCACCATCGTATTCAAATATATTTATGAGTTATTTGTATATAAAAATATGAATCTAAGTTGTAGTTTATTAAGCGCAGAACATTTCCTAATGATCTCTTCTATATCCCGCCATTGGAGTCTATTCGTAACTTATTTTCAGGATTAACTTTATCCACAAGCGGTGAAATCAGAAGAAGAAGAATAAATATACTTTATTGTGCATACAAGTTTACATACACAGGTATCTTACAAAAAAATAAAACTTACAAAATAACGTTATAATAACCAGCCCTAATATTAACACATATATTCTCAGTTTTGTTAGTTTTCGTATAAATCAAGATTGTCACATGTTTCTCCCATCAGACGCTACCCACGCGACAATTATTCTAATACATAATTTGCTGTTCTAGAAATACTGGCAACTTTATGTCTGATGTAGGTCGAACGCAAATCGTTATAGACTAGTGTTTTCATACGGCGTTAGTTGGATTGTCCAGATTCAATTAAAATATAATATGTAGTGTGCGCATTTTAAAACTTCCGTAGAGGAATCGAATGAAGTCATGATTCTTCTTTCTGTGATACATTGCAATAGCGGGCCGTATTTTTGACATCCCTGATATAAATAAACTTAATGACACAGCCGGCAAAAGGCAGCGCGTTTTTACCCTATATTGTTTACTAGAAAAATGGGAAAAATGTGTGTATCAGATCCAACACGCGAATGGAGTTTACTCATCAGGAACTATTACCGTAATATTTAAAAATTAAAGCATTCTACTAAATGAATCAAACTGTTATCAAGTCACTGAGCGTCTGCCGTCAGCTTCAGTTGTTTCATACGATTCTACACTACATATTTTTTAATACATGACTTTATATTATTTATTTAAGGAGTTAACTCCAAAAAACAAGAGAAGATGTAAGAGAATTACGGGTACTAAAGAGTAATTAACGCCTGAAAACGTCACAATTTATAAAAGAATACCGAAATGCGGTTCTTATAAAGCACTCGTCCAAAGCCAAATTAATCTAAACTAATAAATGGAGAGCTGCTTTTTTGTTCGCTTATCCTGCGAAAACTACTGAACCGATCGGAATAATACTTATACCATAAGATACAGCGCGTTTCGGAGAAGGTTTTGTGTGTGATATGTTGGCATTTTAGTGATTATTTATCGTGTAAAAAAATATGGATGGACAGAGGTCGCTAGTAATACATAAATATAAACACACCGAACGACTTTTTAGTTATATACAATAATTCAAAGGATAATAACTAGTGATGTAAGTATCCGACGTCGGTCTGAGGACTCGTAGGGTCTGACAGTATAACTGTGACAAGGGTATTATTAAATTGGATTTATTAACTTGTCAACGAACGGTTTTCGTAATAAAATATACAAATACCGTCTCATAAATCAGATGAAAGTTAATTATTTCGTAACGATAATGTTTTGACGTTTGATATTTGTAGAGCTGTATTGAAAGGGTTATTGAACTTATGGATGAATGTAGGTATATTACGTAGAGACAACACAAATTCGTGCTTACTGTATTTCATACAAGACATGACTAAATTTAAAATGATTGATAGGTTTTTTAAGAGTAACTGCGAAGTTTTTGGTCTGCTAAATCTTGAAGTTGAGAGGGAGATATTAGTTAGATGGAGCTAAAGAAGTTTTACTTCAGAGGGCGAGCAAAAAATCAGATTTCACCCGCGCGCCCGTGACTAATTGATGAAACAAAATATACACAAAGCCTCGTGTCAGAGTGCGATAGACGATATAGTTTTGAGCGCATTACGAATGTAAAAAACGACAAATATGTTATTTTATATACATATAATTCCGAAACTAAAAGTAATTACATTTAGAAATTACAAAAGTATTATTTCTGTCTTTGGTGTACAATAAAGTGTAGTATTATTATTATTATTATTACATTAAATGCCTAAGCATAGCCTTTACTCATATTTAAATGTAATTAATTATCAAATTTTTGTCTTAATGGTCATAACCATATCAAGTATAAAAAGAAAAAATATAAAAATTAGAGGTTACTTCGTAATTATATTTTATCGAGGAAATTTCCTTATTAACCGACTTCCAAAAAAGGAGGAGGAGGTTCTCAATTCGACACGTATGTTTTTTTTTTATGTATGTTAGCTCAGAACTTTTGACTGGGTGGACCGATTTCGATCAATTTTGTTTTAATTGAAAGGTGTTGCGTGTCATGTGGTCCCATTTTAATTTAATTGAGATCTGACAAGTACTTTTAGAGTTATATCTAATAATGCGTATTTACGTGACTACTTTTTCGTCGACCTACGTTATATTATACCACATTACTTTTTACCCGGTGTACCGATTTCGATGATTCTTACTTTAATCGAAAGCTAATACTTGCCTTGTAGTCTTGTTTAAATTAGATCGAAAACTGATTACAACTTTTTGAGTAATCTTTAATAGCGCGTATTTACTTGACTATTTTTTCGTCTTATTACGTTGTATTACTTGTCGATGTAATTGAAGTCGGTTTTTTTTTCGTTTGCGAGCAAACACAATTATTTTATGTTTTTAATACGGGTTAACCCTTGCAAATATCACGTAGTTTGTCATATATTTTTATTTTAAGATTTGGTCTGGAATTTTTCATGTCAAAACAAATAGAAGATTGGTAATTTTGCATTATGCGCGCTCTTCAGTCGGTAATCTAAACTTCTAAAGCACAGTCGTGGATTTTTTTACTTTTTTTTTTTGTTGGTCGTTTTGGGTTCCCGATATTTCGAACACTATTACAAGCGCCAAGTGTACTCAAAATAACCGATAACAAACATATTAAATATCTTGTTTCACATATAAATCATTATTACAATGAAACAACTTTTTCGGATTTTATCGCGTTTTATTAAGTTTTTTAAAAGACCGACGTTTCAGATACTTTAAAGCAACCATGGTCACGGGAGGACCTCCCGCTTTTAAAAAACTTAATAAACCGCGATAAAATCCGAAAAAATTGTTTCATTATAATGAGTCAAATTTGCGTAAACATTAGAAAACAATATATAAATCATTATACAAATTAGTCCTAGAATCTTCCTTTCATGTTTTACCGCTGGACGAAACAAAAATATTGTGAGAGTCGAACCTGCTACTGCCGCTGTTTAGGCACCTACACATTCCACTACACCTGAGATACTAGACTAGAACCTACTAGTACCGTTTACTCATTGAATGTTCTGCAGTAATTACGCTCATCTTAAGTTTACTGGAGGCGAAGTTAGAAGTTATAGTATATTCCTAACTAACGCGGTTTCAACTTGTACGCTACGGCGACGTCTACGTTCAAATGTAGATTTAATGGTAATCACTATTTTAATTAGATATTTAGATTCAAGACTTGTGAGTGATTCTAGACTTGTGAGTACTTGTGTTAATTAGCGTTTCAAATACATCAAAAGCAGTGACATATACATGTGTATATATCAATTGAGTATGTTTGATAAAGCAATATTAATGATCGAATTCGATCTTTTAGAAAACATGGAAAATTTCATTCAATTAGGAGCGTTACTTAGTTGAAAATTCCCAAAATCAAATAACTAAAATGAAAAAGCGACTTCATTTCAAAGGGCTTACGATTACAAATCGAATTTCGGATTTAAACAAATGACAATCATCATTGATTATATCTTTACAATCACAGATACACATTATGATATTATAGTATTTTTACAAGTATCTCCTAGGTTGGCAACGCGCTTGCGATGCTTCTGATATTGCGTTTATAGGCTACGGTAATTGTTTACCATCAGGTAAGCCTTACGCTTGTTGGTCGACATAATTGTATAAAAAAAAGTATATGAAAACATTATCTACACAACCCAAAAAGTATTAACTAAAGTTTATCCAAAAAAATGTGCGTACACGCTGCTCTGCATAAAATTACTTTGATATATTAATTTACATTTGAGCAATAATAATTGTATTCTAATTTTAACTAAATATTTTGTTCTTATTCATTTTATTATCGAAAAATAATGTGTGTCAGTGGTATGTTTCATAGTATTTTTTTTTTCTTTTTTTTTATCAACGGCCCTAAGTAGGATTTTCTCCTATGTCAGGGGACGTGTGACCGCTGCGCCAACAAGTCATTGAAGAGTCCTCGTCGCGATTTCTGAATGATCTCTTCTCTTACGTATAATCACGTACTTATGACAACTAATGAGCACTCTAACTAAACTGGAATCTCTGTCTAAGCTCCTAATTAATCTAGAACAATCAGCTTTACGTGCTCTCTGAGGACCAAAAACAAGTATATGTGTAGATACAAATATCTATACAAAGTGTAGGTGTGCACAATTGGACATATCCTGTATCTTACAAAAGATCACAGCTAAATAACACTGCCCTTAAGCAGAGTTATGTTCCTGTGGTGAGTAAGATGGCGACCACTCCTGAAAATGGACTCCTGATTATCATCAGGTGTGGTGGTATGGTCGGAACGCGTTTGTGATACTTCTGATATGGCACCCTAGTAATTAAAAAAATTGCGTTCGTACAAAGTACACAGTCATGTCAGAAGTGAAACTTCTTTGGCGAACTAAATCAAAAAACTAATTATAAAAAAAAGTAATAAAAAAAACGAATTTAAAAGGCAAAAAACTAATTGAAAAAAATAAAAACAAAAAGCCAACGTCACGTGGTGTTCCCAGGCGGTCACCCATCCAAGTACTGACCGTCACTGACGCTGCCGCGTTACAGGTCGCTCAAATTTTACCCCTCATGCGCCTAAAGAAGTTTCACTTCAAAAAAACCGTTGGTATTAATGGAACTATAGGTACCATAGAGAGATTGTTCCTAAGTACTATAATAATTCCTATATGTTATTTATTATTATTCGGTGAACACAGCTTTAGATAACGTTGTCGTGGCGGAACTAGCCACGTTTCAATTGCCAGGGGAATACTGACATGTAATGAATTTTCTCTGTAATTCTTGTTACTTTTTCTGTGTGTATGTTTGTGTGTGTTTGTGCCGTGTGTAATAGCGACGGCGGGTTCAGTATAAGGAAATGTGAAATATTTATTTATTACTGGAGACAGTTCTATCTACTGAGGTTCGCTAGATTGAGGCGTTGTTTACTAAATTGCAATTGTAATTAAAACTTTCTATAGTATATAATTATGTATCACGCTTCAGCCTGTAATATCTCACTGCTGGGACTCTTTCCCCCTTTAGGGGAAAGATCAGAGCTTAATCCACCACGCTGCTCTATGAGTAACGATCGAGGTAGTCGTAGGCTTCTTCCCCGATGTAGGAGAAAGATCAGAGCTTAATCCACCACGCTGCTTTAATGCGGGTTGGCGGATATATATTATCTAATATGAGTAACGATCGCTATCAGGTGAATATGATAACAGCCGAGACCGACGGCTTAACGTGCTCTCCAAGGCAGGGTGGGGAGAGCGACAAGGACAGCACAAACACCTAGACCACGGCAAACACCTGTATGGCATCTGTATGTATATATAGTATAGAGAAATCTTTTCTTCTAGATGTGTTCAGTGAAGAGGCAGTCTGTTTAAAGCAACTTCAGTTTTGTCAACGGAATACGAAGTGTAATTGCTTGGGGATTTTCGAAACACGGCAATTACCTTTGAACTTAGACTGTTATCTTCCTCATACAATATATAAATCATACATAAAACAATATACATACACTGTGCTATTATATATTTAGTTTGAACGTTGTTATATAGGGATAGACCGGTTCAATTCGCTCGAAAGCCTATGTCTTAAGAAAGAAGGCTATATAATATCACGTTAACGTAATACGCTACTGCCTGTTGTATCCCACTGCTGGGCATAGGCCTCTTTCCCTATGTAGAAGAAGTATCAGAGCTTAATCCACCACGCTGCTCCAATGCGGGTTGGCGGATATATTTCCTACTCTCGATCGTTACTCGTGTAACAATCGCTATCAAGTGTACATGATAACAACCAGGACCGACGGTTTAACGTGCTCTCCGAGGCACGGTGGGGAGACCCACAAGGACTGCACAAACACCCAGACCACGACTAACATCTGTATGGCCACTACAAATGTTTGTCATGTGCGGGGATCGAACCCACAACCGCCAGCGAAACAGACACAAACCAGTGCTGTGAACGTTGTGCCAACGCGTCAAATAATGATCATACAGTTGTTGTTTTGTAGTTTTTTTGTTACGCTGTCACGCACAATTTTGTTTTAAATTGTTACATTTTCTTATTATTTTGAGAAGTTAAAAATAATTTAAGAATAGACGTCTTAATTTTTTTTAGCATATTTTAATTGAAAAAGCTTTCACTTCGTCTTTATTAATATTTTACGATATAAAATACTGAAATAAAATAATTAACGATATTACTCGAGCTTTGAACGGAGGTTTGATTAATTATACATAGTGGAATTTTATTTACGTTTTCTTTAATCAAACTTTTCTTTCATCAATTTAAAGAAAAAAATATTGAAAAAACAATTAATATTGTTAATTTTAGTATAAATATCGTTAATATTAATAAAATTCTTATATTCATACACTAAACATCTCAAATGGTTCCACTCGCGTTATTCAAATTAATACCTTTTCTGCGACACTCTTTTTATGAACCCGTTAATGTCTACTAATTCCGTAGCTTATAGACTGCAACACCGAAAATATCGCAAGCGCGTTGTCGACCCTACCCCAAGGACCTCCTTCACTCTCTTTGTCCTTTTCTCTGATCACCAGAGGAACACAACACTTCATGAAAGTTGTATTATTTAGCTGTAATCTTCTGTCATGTCGCGGTACTTCCCCAGTCGGGCTGCTCCATATTTTGTGCGGGATATTTCCTGCTGTGATCTACCTCAGTAAGATACGTGTTGTGTACTTCTTTAAGTGACAAATTCAATATAAATGAATTACTCTGCATTTGTATTTTGTGTCCTCAATACTGTAAAAATTGCTGACTATCCTTGTAAAACAAATAAAAAAAAAAACATAATGCGTTAACCCCTGAATAATAACTCTAAAAATACACTGAAAATATTGACCATTTTGAAATTAACTATATACAAACAAACTTTTTAACTATTATTGACTTTCACCTATTATATTTATCTTGTATACTTTTCGTAAATGAATCATAAAACCAAGATACGATTAGCCTCATTTATCGCAGCGTGTAAACAGTTTCCCTTAATGGATTTATTAATATTAATTTTTATTAACACTTCTCTGATGGAGTCTTAGTGACCCATAATAACATTCACGTCACTTATATTGTGATTGATTCAGTCGGGAATATTCCACTGCTGGAAATCTCTCTCCAAGAAGAATGGTCGGATATTTATCCACCACGCTGCTACACTGCTGTTTGGCGGATATATTTTCAACTTTAAGTAAAAATCGCTATCAGTTAATGTTAGATAACATTGAAAAACATTTTCAAATCGGACCAGTAAATCCTGAGATTAGCGCGTTCAAAAAAACAAACAAACAGCCCATTTATCGAGGAAGGCTATAGGTTATATATCATCACGCTAAGACCAATAGGAGTGTTGCACCAAGGAAGAATGTTTAAAAATCGGGGTTTTGAGAGCTTCCGCTGCGTAAACGGTTAAATTTTCGCACAAATCATGTATGACAGAATTGGTCCTATTCCACGGGGACGAAGTCGCGCGCAGAAGCTAGTATATATTATAAGACCAGAGATGGTTAGTACACAGAAACTAGAAGTACATAAAACATAGATGTATCATTTAAAATTGGACGACCGATTTTCGTGACCATTTACCTATCGTGCATGTTGATAAAAATACATGTTCTATATGCCACTAAAGATGTATATTTTGAAATCAAGACTATTTCATAATCGTCAGATTACACTATACTCCATAACAAAAGTGTATTTGCCCATCCTCAATTTAATTACGTAGTGGAAGCCACTTCTAATTTATAGGGAAAGAGGCAGTTTTCATGGGATATGTGTTTATATCCCACTGCTGGTCAAAGCAAAGACTGCTAAAATACATCTCTGAACAGATATGAACAGACTAACACAGAAAAAGAACAAAAATCTTAAAGAAAAAATGTCAAACATAATAATTATGTAAGTCCAAGTGACGACTTGATCATTAATAAATAGAAATTGATGACAATAAGATTTATATAAATACTAGCTTCTGCGCGCGACTTCGTCGGCGTGGACTCCGCTCCTATTGGTCTTAGCATGATGATATATAGCCTATAGCCTTCCTCGATAAATGGGCTATCTAACACTGAAAGAATTTTTCAAATCGGTCCAGTAGATCCTGAGATTAGCGCGTTCAAACAAACAAACAAACAATCAATCAAACAAACAAACTCTTCAGCTTTATCATATTAGTATAGATAGTAAAATGTCAGAATTTACATATTTTTTATTACTTTATTCGAAACATTAATGGAACGTACAGAATAATTTAATGAATCATTTATATAAAACGAAATATTAGAAATAATTGGCACAAAGTTATTCATACCGGCTCTTCAAAGACATTTCACGGGTGATTTTATGAATATGTAAAACGTATTTTTTCCTGAATTGTTAATTAAATGTCACAATCGTATTATTATTGACATAATTGCGTTTACTAGCAATTAAAAAAAAACTGACTTCAATTACATCGATCGAAGTACCGTAATAAGAGACAAAAAAAAAAAACAAAAAACAAACGCACTAGTCGCCACTACGATTTTCGAAGGATCCCCTTGATTTCTCTAGGACGCCAACATTAGATCATGGTTTCCTTATCACGGTACCACCCTTGGGATATCTCTTTTGCAACAAAAAAAGAATCAGCAAAATCGGTTAATAAACGACGAAGTTATCCGTGAACATACATAGAAAAATATATACGGTCTAATTGAGAAATCTCCTCTGTGAAATACCATGTTATGTTAAATGATCCTCAATAAAAATCTCAAACGAAATGAGGCTTTCACATCTGTTTAGAAGTAGAACACGGCTTATCACATGGACAACAACTATAGTGTTGTTGAGTTGCAAAAACCTAAACATATACGGTTCACACTCAACGGTCTCCAGTAAGATTATCTCCTGAGGTCCGGAAACACACAATACACAAACACAAACGCCCAGGCGTCTATATGACCAATACAGATGTTTATCATGAGCAAGGATTGAACCCGCAACTGCAAGCGCAACAGCCAGTGTTGTGTTTGCTACGCCAAAGCGTTTTCGTCTTAAAGAAAGTTATATAATTTTAACTGAGGTAGGGCTCAGCAGGAAATTTCCTGCTCAAAATATGGAGCAGCCCGACTGGGGCAGTACCTCCATCTTATAGAAGACCACAACTAAATAATACTGTTTTCAAGCAGTATTGTGTGCCTGTTGGTGAGTAAGGTGACCAGAGCTCCTGGGGGGGATTGGGGGTAGGGTCGGCAACGCGCTTGCAATTCTTCTGGTGCTGCAGACGTCTTTAAGCTACGGTAATCGCTTACCATCCGGTGAGCCGTACGCTTGTTTGCCGACCAAGTTACATAAAAAAAATTTATACTAGTGCAAGCATTTATTCCGTGGCAGTTTCTGTATGTTTTTCTTCAGACTGCCGCACTATTTTTTATCGAAAAGTATAAATTAACCAAGCTCAGATTTTACCCCAGAGCCTCTCATTCCCATATATCCTAATCAATGATCTATCTCACCTATTAAGACAAGACAAATCTCTGTAAATGAGAATTCGTTACGTGTGCTCAAACGGCTTCTGTAATCATCTATGATAATCGGCTTAATTAAGTCACTAATGAATCTTAGATCATGTATTTTAGATCACCTACGCACTCTCGTTACGTGAAATGATGAATTCATTAAAGCCTTAGAACTTATTTGCATAATTATATCTCTATTTGAAATAGGGCAAAATCGGCATTAAATTTTTCATAATTTAACTAAGAATTGTTTGTTATAAAAAAAACGTCTTGATTTTACATTGATAAGTAATAAAATGATAACATCATCAACGTTTAGAACTCAATTAATTACGTATTCTTAAGGATACCTCAATATGTACTAAGTTTGTTCATCTCCAAATTTAAATAGTACAACAAAGTACTTACCTACTGCTACTAGTAACCGCTGCTACTGTATCGTGTCTTGTGCCCAAAGGTTAACAGGAAGAAATCGCTCTTTAGCGATAAGATCGCCTTTGTACATCTTGTATTGTATCTTTTTTATATGTGTCTGTATTTCGGTGTACATTAAGAATAAATAAGTAAACTAGAAAGTAACAAGGTAACACACAAAAATAAAGCCGAATTGATAACTTCCTTTTCTTAAATCGATTAGAAAATGAAGACATTTTGTATCTTTTTTAAAAAAAACTAGGTCGGCAAACCATCGTAAGACTCACCTGAAACCTGTAAACGATTACCGTAGCCTATAGACGCCTGCATCACTACAAGCATCGCAAGCGCGTTACCGACCCTACTCCCAATCCCCCCAGGAGCTCTGGTCACCTTCCCACCAACAGGAACACAAAACTTTTTTCAACACTAAATCAGGTCACCGTAAAATATCTATACTAATATATAAAGCTGAAGAGTTTGTTTATTTGGTTGTTTGTTTATTTGTTTGTTTGTTTGAACGCGGTAATCTCTGCAACTACTGGGCCGATTTGGAAAATTCTTTCAGTGTTAGATAGCCCATTTATTGAGGAAGGCTATAGGCTATGTGTCATCACGCTAAGACCAATAGGAGCGGAGTCCACGCCGACGAAGTCGCGCGCAGAAGCTAGTTTTGATTAAAAAAGCATCGACTTAGTTTACATTCAAAACAACATGACACCAGCAATTAATTTCAAACCAATCTACGTATTAATAACGCAGAGTCTATTATAACACTGCTATTACACGTAATGAATAACCTCAAATCGTTAAGTATTCACGCGTTAAAATATTTATTTTAAAAATAAGTACATAATTATGAAGTTATGAACACTGTATATTTTAACATTATTTTTAACACTAAACCTGTTTCTATATAGGGCTGTCGTCCGATTCTTTTTTCTTTTTTTTTACTTTAATTCAAAGTTAAAATGTGTAAAATTATAATATTGCAAAATTGGAAGTGATTTATTTGTTATAAATATTATTTTGGTATGGATTTAAAATTGATATTCATGAAACTACAGCAGGAAGTTTTCTGCTCAAAATATGGAGCAGCACGACTACCTCAACCTTACAGAAGACCATAGCAAAATAATACCGTTTTTAAGTAGTGTTGTGTTTCTGTTGGTGAGTAAGTTGACCTGATGATGGGGTCGGCAATGCGCTTGCGATGCTTCGGGTGTTTCAGACGTCCATAAGCTACGGTAATCGCTTACCATCAGGTGAGCCATACGCTTGTTTGCCGATGTAGTTACATAAAAAAATAAAAAATAAAAAACTACAACAAAGAAAGGATATAAATACAATGAATCCTTGAATTGATTAGTAAAATAGATATTCGTAAATCCTGATTGAAATAGTCTTTATATAAAAATAAAAAAAAAATCTATATAAAATATAAAAAAAATTCGTTACATATTATAAGCGCTAACATTTCACGATTAATTAGTGAGTTACGCAACGAAAAGTTAAGACAAATTGCACAATTGAAAAATATCAAGGAACATAAAAATCATTTTGACTGTGGAATACATATGTTGGATCAGAACTAAAACAAATTTATTAATTTAAAAAAATCATAATCAATCAAAAACGTACTATAAAAAACACATCTCACCAAACTTTACAAAATCATATCTTCTCGAGTGATGATTACAACGATCGAAGTCACGTACTTATATATGATGACACAGGAAATTATTTACTAGTATATGGGAAGAAAAGCCTTAATCCCTAATGTAGAAGCTCGTTCGTTCTAGTTTCATTCACAGCCCTAGGTCGGTTTGTGAAGGCCTGTAATCAGGCAAGCGACGCCGTGGCGCCGGATGCCTGGTGAGTCTTAGTCTATCTATTAACGCAGACAGTACCTACAACATATTTTTTATAACACTTTTTTAAAATAAATTGATACAAAATGAGAGTTAGAATGAATACATAAGCTTATATTAAACTAGCTGACCCCGCAAACGTTGTTTTGCCATTTATGTTATTAACCCCCGCGACCCCCTCTAGTGGTAGGAATTTCGTAAAATCCGTTCTTAGCTGACCTCTACTCGGCGAAAGGAATATTGCTACCAAATTTCAAGTCTCTACGCCTTATGGTTCCAGAGATATCGTGATGAGTCAATATATGGGTGGAAATCTCTTTTATATATAACTAACTGTCCCCGCAAACGTTGTTTTGCTATATATGTTATTAACCGCCGCAACCCCCTCTTGGGGGTGGAATTTCGTAAAATCCGTTCTTAGCTGACATCAACTCCGCGAAAGGAATATTCCTACCAAAATTCAAATCTCTACGCCTTATGGTTCCAGAGATATCGTGATGAGTCAATAGGTGGAAATCTCTTTTATATAAATAGAAATACTGTATTTTCATAATTATATCATTCATTTTCTCACTATTATCCTCACATAGGACGTATGGAGGACGTGTATAGGTGTATATTATTTTTAATTTCACACAATTGTGTCACGCGTGGGCGACAAGTGAAATTGATGGTTTTATCATGGTGTGACGTTAGTAGACCACTTGACTCCGATCACGTCACGGCTGTAATCCAAAACTGTGACGCGATTGAGTTTAATTCACACCCACTTTATTATAATGTTATACCAATACGAAAAGATTCAATATATTTTTTCCCCTTTCTTTCTTCAGTCATTACTTACGTCTCTGTCGTGTCAATTGTCTTATTACGAATATATTTTTTTATAATAGTCCACTATTTCTAGTACGCTGTAAATATATTATAAGTATATATGTTTATACCATACATCATTACAATTTAGTCGACAGAATTTATCCTTTGTCTTGTCTTGCAAACTGTCGATCACATCAAGTTAAACTCATGGTTACGTTTTTTGAATTTTTTTGTGCAATTTTCGTAATTTTCTTTTGCATAAGAACCTTCTACAACGCACTGGAAAGCTTAATTTAAAAAAATGCCGAATAGGTCTAGCGGTTTTTGAGTTTTGCCCCTAGCAACACATGAGTTGGGGTGAACGCACAATCTCTGATATTTTAAGTAAGATAACGATTCGAGAGTGCTTTTGAGGCCTATTTGAATAATGTTGTTTTTGATTTGATTTGAATAACAATTAAAGAATTAATCATATCTACTGACTGACGAAATGAATACAAATATATATTTATATTATTAACTTTGTATAATCGTCACCTCTTAGATAATATTTACCTAATAGTTGATCATCATCCAATTAATCTCAAAGCTATTCTTACTTAATCAAATTACTATAACAACGATTTTCTTTGTTATATTATAGGCATGTTACATTAGTAATACATTAAACCATACATTATTCATCTTAAATCACGTCGTACATCAAAAGTAGAATTGTAATTTATCCATTTAGGTATTCAAACTATAAATTTACATGAATAAACAATAATACCCGTACGTTCATTACAATTTGACACTCAGAAATTGGTATGAATTTATTGCTTCATTTGTTGACTGAGTTACACTTTAATTTAGATATGCTACAACTGAAATTGTTTTTAAAGAGTGTTTAAAGTGAGTCAAAGATTGAGTGAGACTAAAGTGGTTATGTCTGTTTTTTTATATTATGTCAAAGGGGGCAAATGTTGTGGTTTTTGTGGTGCACAAAGTGCTAGAACATGCTAGATTATACAATATTATCAATCTTTGTTTAAATGTTGGAATAAGTTGTGCATAAATAATATATTCCTTTGATAGTTATCATAGTAATATGATAGCAATCGTTACTCCGCTCTCTACTCTACTCGTTAATCCGCCAACCTGCATTGGAGCAGCGTGGTGGATTAAGCTCCGATCCTTCTTCTACATGGGGAAGAGGCCTATGCCCAACAGTGGGATATTACAGGCTGAATCGTGATCGTGAATCGTTACTCACAGCGTGCAAATTATCTGCCAACCCTCTGCCCAGTAGAGTAGCGTAGGATAGGGCGAACTGTGGTATATTCGTAATCTGATGAAAATTATTTTAGCGAATCGTGCGATTAGTGTTTTCAAACAGATACCTACTTAAGGGTCAAAACATTAGAAGTATTTAAATGTGTTGTTTACTAACTATTTTAAAGGCAATTGAATTAAAATATCGTATTAGAAGCGTTTGGCAATCATTCAAATATTTAGTATCAAGTACGTTTCAAGATCATCAAAAAAGTAAAAGATTAAGAATCGATGGAAGCTTCAAATTATTAAAAAGTAATAAAACCATAATTTGTACGTAAATGTTTACGATTCGAAAGTGCTTTAAAAGCATATTTGAATAAACTAATTTTTGATTTTAATTTTTCGTGTTAGCATTCAGATGTCTTTTTTTTTCTAAATATGAAATATTAGATATAAATTCTAAAGGATAGAGATATTTTTTGAGCGATTTAACTTTACGTTTTGTTGAAATTCTTCAAGGTTCCTTCAGTCCATTTTCTATTATACCTCTGAGACATAATATAAGTAAAACGAATGACAAATTACACCAAGCTTTTGAAAGGCCTCTTCGCCTTCAGTTGTCAAGAATTTTAGTACAATAGAAAATCCGTTTTTTTTTTAGATTTTTTATTCATCGTTTATATATGATTTTTCCTTTTTTTCTAAGTGTTGAATGTTTTTTTTTTTAACTAAGCTTAGGGGTGACAAGTTTTAAATTAATTGTTTTAATATCTACTAACAGAAATGTTCAAACAAATTAACAATAAAATTGATTTGATTTAAATTCGCAACTTTGAAATCACTTCTCTCCGTAATGTAATCAACATATTGTTTTGTATATATCCCATTAGAACGATTTGAATATCAAATTAACGGTTAGTTAACTATTATGTAATTATTATGTAAGTATTATGTGTTGTGGGTCAATGAATTTTAAACTATTTATTCAAACTTGAATGTTTAGCTACACTTGTGCTGTGTTTAGTTTCTAGTAAAGAATGCTAAATGTGACCTCGCCATCAGCCTGTAACATCGCATAGACCCCTTTCCCCATGTAGGAGAAGGATCAGAGCTTAATCCACCACGCTAATCCATTGACGCCGCGTTGGCGCAGCGGTCACAGCACTGGATTGCGATTCGATTCGATCCCCGCACACGACAACATTTGTATTGGCCATACAGATGTTTGCCGTGGTCTGGGTGTTTGTGCAGTCCTTGTGGGTCTCCCCTTCGTGCTTTGGAGAGCACGTTAAGCCGTCGGTCCCTGTTGTTATCATGTACACCTGATAGCGATCGTTACTCATAGTAGGGAATATATCCGCCAACCCGCATTGGAGCAGCGCATTCTCCTACATGGGGAAAGAGGCCTATGCCCAGCAGTGGGATGTTACAGGCTGAATCGTATCGCTCCATTGCGGATTTGCGGATATACATTCGCTTATTCCTTACTATGAATAACGATTGCTATCAGGTGTACATGATAACAACCGGGAGCGACAGCTTAACGTGCTCTCCGAGGCACGGTGGGGATACCCACAAGGACTAACAACCAGACTGGAAATAAATATTTGTATAAACACAAATATCTACTCCGAGCGGGAATCGAACCCGCGACCGTTGGTGATTAGGCGCCGCCGACACGGCACACGCACCATTACACCATCGCGGTCGTCAAGGTGACCTCAAGATGTGTTTTTTTTTCTTTTTTAATTTTAATGCTGTAAATTCATTGATTAGCCCGTTGACGCATTTTGTAATGGAACTGCTTTCTGCTCCGCTGTCATGGACCTAGTCATAAATAGCATTTTATAAAATAATACATAATTATAATTCAAACTTCCTTATCACGTTGCCTCGACATTGTAAACATTGCCATGTGGGTTTCAGATAATCTGATAAATACCTAAAGTACAAATGCATTGCAAGGCAGTTGTTATTGTGTAATCAGATTAAAATAGCTCGTTGGGTTGTGTCTTAGGTTTTTTTTTTTTTTTGACTGGTTATATTTTGAAACTGCGCTATTTTAACGATTGGTCAAGATTGGATCACTTTCAACGATTACAAATTACTATTGTTTTTAGTTTCTTCGATCTGTTCTTCTGTTAAAACCTGCTCCTACAATTCAATATACATACCTATACACAGAAAAATAGAAGTTTCTCACTATTTTTATCCTATTTTATAATTAACTAGCTTCTGCGCGCGACTTCGTCGACGTGGACTACGCACCTATTGGTCTTAGCGTGATGATACATAGTCTATAGCCTTTCTCGATAAATGGGCTATCTAACACTGAAAGAATTTTTCAAATCGGCCCAGTAGTTCCAGAGATTACCGCGTTCAAACAAACAAACAAACTCTTCAGCTTTATATATTAGTATAGATTTCTGATACTGAAGTGTAATAATGAATTAATATAATTATACATTATTTTTTTGAATAAAATGCTGTTCCATTTATAGAACTTTTGTCTTATTTTTAAAAAAAAATGCAAGTTGATTGCAGATTGCAGTTTACTGAGCGCTAGCAATTATTAGACGCGCGTTCATAAAAAAGCAGTACATTTAGATAAATAGCGATTCGCCACGAACATAAATTGTTGCTAAAATAATAAGATTTTACTGTAATTATTTTGCTGTGCAATCATTAATTTCGAGTAGGTACTTAGTAAAAAAATGAACATTTTTTATTTGCGATTATATACCACCCATAAAAATAAATAATATATATACATTTTAAATTGTAACATATTTTTACTTAGTTATACAAATATGTACATAAACCATAACGCGCTTATAATGTAAAACCTCTTAAAATAATTTAATTAACGAATTGACATTAAATACGTATAACAATTGACATTAAATTCCATCATTCTAAACCAATATTAACATTAACTAGATAGAGATAAAAAAATTGAAATAAAAATCGTCGTTTATTTTTGTTCCCGTATTGAAGTCTCTTCAATTTGAAAAATAATCGTTCAACGTTCGAAAGAGCAATTGAATAACGATATTTATTTACGGTTCAAACGTAATATTTATATTTTAAGTAAAATAACGGAATTTTATTAGGATTAATATAAATACAAATTATTGAAGTTATACTTCTTTTAGCGTGTTAGAGAAAAATGATGAGAGTAAATTCTTACGATGCGCGCTCACATTGTTACAAAAATCGGCCAAGTGCGAGTCGGACTCGCGCACGAAGGGTTCCGTACCATTGACTAGGTACATTGATTTTAATATCGGGCAAAAAGCGGCTAAAAAAATCACTTTTGTTGTATGAGAGCAAAAATAGGCAAAAATGACGTTTTTTTGTATGGGAGCCCCCCTTAAATATTAATTTTATTTTAATTTTATTATTTATTATTAAAGTAGAAATAGAACTGAGTATTTTGTGAATATTTCAAGTGCCTACCTGTTGCCATTATTGATATCGAGCAAAAAAAGGCAAGAAAATCGCGTTTGTTGTATGGGAGCCCCCCTTAAATATTTATTTTATTTTGTTTTTAGTATTTGTTGTTATAGCGGCAACAGAAATACATAATTTGTGAAAATTTCAACTCTCTAGCTATAGCCGTTCTTGAGATACAGCCTGGTGACAGACACACGGACGGACGGACGGACGGACGGACGGACGGACGGACGGACGGACGGACGGACAGCGAAGTCTTAGTAATAGGGTCCCGTTTTTACCCTTTGGGTACGGAACCCTAAAAAACGGAAGTAACCGAAGTCAGCTAGTAAACGAAGAACAAGTTAGCAGCGTGAAGTTAGCTAGCCAATGAAGTATAACTTCCTACGTGCGTACTTAAGTAGGTACTCACACACTTTTTTATATTTTTACTTTTTTTACCGAGACATTAGTAATTTAATATTTTGACTAAGTTAAGGTTGCTTATAACACTGGGCACATTACGCAAGTTTGTAATGTACCTAATGTTAAGATATAAATTCTTATTTTTTATTTTATTGTTTAATTGTTTGCTGCCTTAACTTTCTATTGCATTGTTTAGTTTTTTTTTTTTTGTAAATGATTTATTTATTTTTTATTTTGACTTTCGTTAAGTGTGTACAATACCACCTTATGACGAAATAAATATTTTTGATTTTGATTTTTGATTTTACTTATTCTTTACGCGGGGCCCTGAAAAAGGTTTACGTTTTTATTATTTTTATATATAATGAAGGGATGGGTACCTATGTGTCCTTTTTGTGTCATACATTACAATTATTTTTAACCGACTTCAAAACAAGGCGGAGGTTTTCAATTCGACTGTATTTTTATATGTGTGTTGTTATGTTTGTGATCGAAAGGTTTTGTCTTTTATATTTAATCAAGATCTAACAAGTACTTTTTGAGTCATCAACAATTAACATGATTAATTTATTAAAAAGTAATAAAAATATTATTTTTTGAAATGACGTTTGAAAATTTATTTTAAAACTTGCTTGAATAAAGAATTTATTTATATAATTTTTTATTTTATCGTATTTGTATGATTTATACAAATGTTTTTCACGTTACAGTGGTCACCAACGATTACTTATTTTATTAGCAATTTCAATAGTAACAACAATAATAACAACAGAAAAATATATTGCTTGTCTAAAACTTGTCACCTATCTATACTAATACTCGTATTATAAAGAGTTAAAGTTTTTAACTTTGTTTGTTTGTTGGTGGTAATCTTCGCAAATCCTGATCCGATCATGAAAATTCTTTCACTAACAGAAAGCTACACTGTTCAGGAGTGATATAGGCTATATTTTATTGTTATGAAACAAAAAAAATAGTAAGTATATGTAAATCAAGTCGGAGATGTGCGAGCGAGATGAAAACTTTACTATATATTTGCATCACAAAAAATAGTTAACGCCCAACGAAGTGGGCACGGTTCGGCTAGTCTATATGTAAAACAAAAAAGTACGACAATTTTACTGTATCCAAGTTATCTCCGTTATCAAAGTCTAGAATGTCAAGGACGTCTAGAATTTTCCATTATGAACGCATTAATTTTGTATCAAAGCTATTTGCATACGGTTGTCAATTTATGATCTTGTCTGACGTTAAAATCGTTCGTTTAATTTATATTTAGATTAATTGCTGTCGAGGGAATGGTTAATTGAATGAGTGTACAATATAATGAACGATAGGTAGTCATTCAAAACTAGGTCTATACGAGATAACAGAACAAAAACACGAAAAAAAAACAACGCCTAATAGTTATCTAATGACAAAATGAAGAAACTTTTTTTTTAAATTTAAATATAGAACAAAAGAAATTAAAATAATACAGATAATAAAATTATAGTTTAAAAAAACTAAAAAAAACATGTTTTAATAGCAATCGAACTAAAAATAATAAATAATGCTAATAAAAGCGTGTTGACTTTAACATAAAGTTATGAGATTATTGTATTGTCATCGGCCCTTGACCCCTGTGCAAATTTCGAAGTTAATCAGGCTATTAGAAGTAGGTGAAAATGAAATTCAAAGATTGCGTTACATACATACGTACATACATACATACATACAGGTCAAGCTAGTAAAAGCGTGTTAAAAATAGTGATCTAGAATCTTCAATCGTGTAACATCAATCCAGTCAATACAAGTAACAAAAATCTATTTCCATTTACCAGTTAATCTAATTAACGACAATGGAATCGTGTTATATGGCAACTAATAAAATAGTCATTACATTTTACGTGACATAATCTATACATATAATAAAATGGTAGAAAAGTCAAAACTGTACATTGAATATTTTTTTAAAAGAATACTTGGGGTGTGATCTACAATCGATACCGAAGCCAAAAATATAGTTTTTAGAATTTTTGTCTGTTTGTCTGTTTGTCTGTATGTATGTCCGGGATAAACTCAAAAAGTACTGCATGGATTTACTTCAAATTTGGCACGAATATTGTTAAGAAGTCGGGTCAGAACATAGGCTATATATTATCACGCTATCACCTACGGGGAACGAGCTGTGAACCTTTATTTCTTCAAATGTATGTCCGGGATAAACTCAAAAAGTACTGCATGGATTTACTTCAAATTTGGCACGAATTCTATTAAGAAGTCGGGTCAGAACATAGGCTACATATTATCACGCTATCACCTACGGGGAACGAGCAGTGAACGCACGCAGACGACGTCGCGGGCAGCAGCTAGTAATAACTAATTTTGTCCAGCGTTTGTTCAACGTTTGGTCAATGTTTTCGTCCAAGCATCCAATGTCATGGCATCTGACACGTTTTACTGAAACTGAATTACGCTCGAACTACTGAAATGTACAGTCGTCAAAGTAGTTTCATATGCTCTTTTTGTATATATACTAGCAATCATTACGACAGTTAAAAAAAATATTAAAGAAATGTGACCTACTATGTCCATCTTACCCGTAAATGTTACAATATAGTAAACTTGATTTCTAAATTATTTAACATTTTTTGTGTCAAAAAATATTACAAATTTTATGCTAACTATAAATTCGCCAAACTGTCTATACATGATGATGGTGAAAAAGGCGGTTGGTTTTTATATATACAAATACATATAAACAAAAAAGTACATGTAATGTCGGTTTTTTTTTAGAAAGGCAACACTTGAGTCTGGATTTATATTCCTTAAAAAATCTATTTTGTTCTATAATAAAGGTAGCCCTAGATGTACCAGTTCCTAGCAATATAAACTCGCACAAAACTAACACTTTTCGTCACAATTATACAAGTTCCTAGCAACATGACATGATGTCGCCGCTTGTACTCGTGGGCCGGAGGGCGTCGGCGATGGCGCCGGACTAATCTAACCCCGTCGTGATCACAGACTGCGAGTAATTACTTCTAGAATTATTAGTATTTATTGTTGCTAACCACTTTACTACTACATGTTATACATGGGTTTACATGTACCTGCATTATTTTAAGCGACTTCAAAACGAGGAAGAACTTCTCAATTCGATTGTATTCTCTCAAACTTTTTATCTAATAATATGTTACTTCATAAATTTTACTGGGTATACTGATTTTGATAATACTTTTTTATTTGAAAGCCGGTGGTTGACATATAGTTTAACTTAAATGTGATCGAGATCCGACAAGTACTTTTTGAGTACCTAATCTCTAAAAATTGGTAGGTATTTACTTGCCTATTTTTTGTCTACCTAAGTTGTATTATAACCTCATAAGTCATAACTTTTTACTGGTTTTAACGATTTTGATGATTCGGTCATGTGTTCCTATTTAAATTTGATCGAGATCTGACTACTACTTTTTGAGTTATTCCTAATAATGCAACTACCTAAGTTGTATTACTTGTCGATGTAATTGAAGTCTTTTTTTTCATCTGGAAGCAAATACAGTTATACTGCGAAATGATGATATTATACATTATTTATTATATTATTTAGTATTTATTATACATTAGCATATTTTTGACCAACTCATTGATGCAGTTTGCAAGGAGCCTGTTTTCTCCTTCAAGGTTTGTGAGATATATTACAAATGATGAAATAAATATGTTTAACATACAAACGCTTTAGCTTTTTCTACAACTAGGTCGGCAAAGGCGTAGGGCTCGCCTTATGGCAAGCGATTACCGTAGCCTATAGACCCCTGCAACATTTCAAGCATCGCAAGCTCGTTACCGACCCTACTCCCAATCCCCATAGGAGCTCTGGTCAGCACCTTACCACAGGAACACAACACTGCTTGAAAGCAGTATTATTTAACTGTGATCTTCTGTAAGTTCGACGAGGTACTTCCCCAGTCGGGCTGCTCCAGATTTGATCAGGATATTTTCTGCTGTGCCCAACCTGAGTTAGCTACACACATTAATATTTTATTATATTTAAATGAACGCCATTTTGACAAAAGCTAAAGAACCTCAAATATAAAAGTCTATTCTTATATATATTTAATAAAATATAAGAGTGTCTTTGCATTTAAATTATTTTCGTACAATATTATTCTTTTAAACAAGAGACGCCCTTATTCGAGTCACGGTGCTTGATAAATGATTGTAAGATGTTACTCTGAAGTTTAATTTAATATACGTTCTTTTTTTTTATTATATAATATATTTTTTTTACTCGCAAATGAAAAAAACACCGGTTTTAATTTATATCGACAAGTAACATAACATCGGTGGTCAAAAATAATCAATTAAATAAACATTATTAGGGATGACTCAATAACTACCCGTCTCATCTCAATTATTACATCGGTACACTCAGTAAAAAATGACGAGATAACACTCAAAATACAGTCGAATTGAGAACCCCTTATTTTGAATTCGGTTAAAAAAAGATGACTGAGCTGGATATTTAAATAGGATTTTAAAAATTATTGCTGCAATTAAAAGCTAGGGGATACCTACTTACCGATTTATTACTAAACACGCAAATATGGAACGTATCGCGATCTATTACACCCATGTTTTTGGCGGGACAACGTCTAAAAAATCGATGAACGCCGGCTGCATGCACAAAAACTCACTGTCACGTTACGCTCATTGTCCCGTTACGCTCATTGTACGCTTGCGCCGCATCTATCTCTCTTCCACTCGATTGGCCTATGTGTCCGAGGAGATGTTTTGTTATGACGTTGTCACGTTAAACTATCGTCTGTAAACCAACTTTACAGACAACAATTTTTTTAAAAGTAAGTTTGTCTCTGAAAACGTTTTGTAAAGATCCTCTAACTAACAGAATATGAAAAACATGGTCAGAATTATTCTTTTATTTAGAGCATTTTTAATAAAATTAGGCACCTTTTTCTTATTTCTTATTCCTACATCTTGAAAAGGTAAGAAAAAATACTCCATAATTAATTTTAGGTAGTAATTAAGGAGAATGTCTAGTAAAATACCTATGTTTGTATCCATTTACTTTCTCAAACACTTAATTGTGTTACACACATCAACTTATTTTAATCAGGTATATCTACAAACGAAGATTGGACAAAAAGACTCGTAGTTTCTAGAATTGGCCATCAAAATTCAACCTTATAACAAAAGCAATTAGATCGAAATTCGAATTAAGCTTGGTTGATGGTCTGAAAGACTCGTAAGTATTCGGTAAATTCTTCTTATGTTTTCGCGTCTGTGTTGTCTTTGCATCAAAGAGAATCGATCCTTCTATCAAACTCACCGAGTGTTGGTGACTTATGTGTAATTGCTTACCTGTAACAAAAATAATATATTAATTAAAAAATTCCGTGCATACAAAGGACACAGTCATGTTAGAAGTGAAACATCTTTGGCAAACTAATTCAAAAAAAATACTAATTAAAAATACAAAAAAAAAAATTTGAAAAAAAAGTAATTGAAAAAGAAACAAAAAGCCAACGTCACACGGTGTTCCCGGGCGGTCACATATCCAAGTACTGATCGCATGACACGTTGCCGCGTAGCGGTCGCTCTAATTTTACCCCTCATGCGCCTAAAGAAGTTTCACTTCAAAAATAAATTTCATTCCATAGCTGTCTCTTGATTTAGCCGAAGCCCAGTGTGGATAATAATTTATAGTAAAGCATTCGGTCCCGATTGTTATCATAGACACCTCATAGCGTTATTCATATCGTTAGTAGGGAACATAATTATATTATTCGCCAGCTAATTGGCCAACATTTGATTTCTATGATTTTCATACCATTGCACTAGTACAAAGGTTGGACCAAAATATCCAGAAGTTTAAGTAGCACTAATATCTTTTGCTTAAACTACTGCTTTATTTGTCCATGTTTTTGTATGTTCTAGCTTAAAAATCTCTTGTTTACTGGTCTAAGAGACGTGGAAGAGCGACCTTCACCGATCTGATAACTCGATGAGACATATTTTTTATCAAATACCACTTTTCAATAGGCAAGTTATCATAGGCATATTTGTTCATAAATATTTATAAAAATATATTTGATCATATATTTGATAAAAAATATGTATGTCTCATTGAGTTATCAGATCGGTGAAGGTCGATGTTCCACGTCTCCCCTACTATACCATCCTGTATATAATCTGAGCGTGACAGCTTGTAACCAATATTTTTTTTTTTGTATGTAACTAGGTCGGCAAACAAGCGTACGGCTCACCCGATGGCAAGACCGCAGCCTATATACGCCTGCAACACCAGAAGCATCGCAAGCGCGTTGCCGACCCTATCCCCAATCCCCCCCAGGAGCTCTGGTCACCTTACTCACCAACAGGAACACAATACTGCTTGAAAACAGTATTATTTAGCTGTGGTCTTCTGTAAGGTCGAGGTACTACCCCAGTCGGGCTGCTCCATATTTTGAGCAGGAAATTTCCTGCTGTGCCCTACCTCAGTTAGGTCAATATATTTCCTAACCTGTCATATGAAACTGTATCTACAAATGTGGCTAACCAAAACAATGAAAATTTACACGCAAAATGATCGATATTACAAAACTTTACAAATCTGTAGCGAATTAGTTCTAGATTAAAACTATAAACTAATCCCACAAACAATTTTGCAATTGTCTAAACATAAATTTATAGTTTTTATTAAAAATAAATTAATAGATAAAGCATATTATTATTCGGTGCAGGATTGCGTAGTTGATAAAGATAATTATGTGGACGTTTTTTTACTAAAGCACAGTTTATATATTATTTTCAAAAGAGTAACTGTGGAGTTTCTTGCCGATTATTCTCTGCAGAATCTACATTCCGAATCGGTGGTAGCTTTAAAATAATAATCACTTTTAAAATTTTAATTTGTAAAATGACGATTAGAAAGCGCTCTTGGGGCCTTTTTGAAAAAAAATTTTTGATTTGATTTTGAATCGATGATTTTATATGTACATAGATGTGTTTTGGCAAACGTTGAAGTTTATTTGTATCTAACAAAATTCTTGTTATTTTTTAAGTTATACGTTGAAGATTCAACTATTCTATTTTTACCGTATTTCCGTAAGGCGCATCTAAAAGTATGAGATAACTCAATAAAAATTTTGCTAAATTGCTCCACTTGTCCTCGACTTTTGCATTTAGCACAACATTTGGAGATTCATGAATATAAAAGTTATCAAAAGCCATGTCAAATGGACTCTGGTTCGACGGTAGTCAGGCGTATTTATAACTTATACTTAATCAATTATAAAAAAAGCCTTATATTATTCAGTCATAATTTTTAATCTATACTAATATTATAAAGAGGTAAAGTTTATAACTTTGTATATACGGGGTAATCTTCGCAAATACTGATCCGATCATGAAAATTCTTTCGCTAACAGAAAGCTACACTATTCAGGAGTGACAAGATAAAAGGAAAAAGATAAAAATATATAAAGATTTTAAATCAGCAGGATTTGAACCTGCGCCCTCTGACGTGCCGTGTCAACAATTCAATCTAATCAAGCATTATTATTTGCCTTAGAAATTAATTGGTGATTTTAAAACATTTATATTTATCTGATTTGCTGAAAATAGTGAGAGTGTATTGGAACATATCAAATTTCACCGTACCCTTCTTATGTGAAATGGATTATAACGCCCAACGAAGTGGGCACGGGTCGGCTAGTAAAAAATAAAGAAAATCTATTTATTATAATGAAACAACTTTTTCGGATTTTATCGCGTTTATTATGTTTTTTTAAATGCCCGACGTTTCGAGTCCCGGGGACATGACCCCCCCCCGGGCTGTGTCCAGGACCTAGGTGGACCACTAATTAAAATTGTTAAACAAGATTTTTGTCACAATATAGGTATTTTTACCTACATAGAATAATAAAATACCTACTTTTTCCCTGTATCTATCATTATAAAAATTCAATTATAACTTCTTTTTACTTGACCACGACTATGTGACCCCCCCCCCTGGCGCCTTGACCATGACTGTGACCCCCCCCCCTGGGCCCAAAGCTGGATCCGCCCTTGCCATGGTCACGGGAGGACTGAAAACTTAATAAATCGTGATAAAATCCGAAAAAGATGTTTCATTATAATGAGTAAAATTCACGTGAACAAAACAATATAAAATCTATTTAGTTTTGTTTATAATTAATTACATGAAACCATATTGCGGCAAATAATAAATTGCAAAACAAAGTTTCAACAATTACAGAACAGTGGAATTCCTTGTAAGAAAGTACATTCATTAACGCAAATCGAGTAATAATAAGACATTACTGTAATTATAAACTACGTAAAATACAAACAGTAATAAAATATTCAACATTAATTACATTAACACACATCTTAAGTGAGTTTATAGCCACTTGGGCTACGTTCCCAAACTTAGCCCAGTCGAATTTGTATTTGAGACTAGCTTCTGCGCGCGACTTCGTCGGTGTGGACTCCGCTCCTATTGGTCTTAGCGTGATGACACATAGCCTATAGCCTTCCTCAATAAATGGGCTATCTAACACTGAAAGAATTTTTCAAATCGGCCCAGTAGTTCCAGAGATTACCGCGTTTAAACAAACAAACAAACAAACTCTTCAGCTTTATATATTAGTATATAAATTTACAAAAATTGGAAGCAGCAATTTTCCTTCGGAATTCGTTGGTGGGGGTCACTGGTAGTCTAAATTCAAAAAGTAGGGATACCAGACTTGTTGCTTCAGCGCCATCTTGATTTAAAGGGTTATTTTTCTCTTCAATAACTCGTTTATTTTCAATTTTACACGAAAAATAGTTATTACAAAAGTTGTTTACAATTAAATTTCCTACAATTTTGGTCTTTATAAATTTTTTAGTAGGATCGATATTTTTAGATATTTTATACCTGAGAAGAGTTGGGGTTGTTTTTGTATTAGTTTTTTTTTATTATATTGATTAGCTTTTTTACATCAAATTTACAACGACAATCAGCAACAAAAAAAAAACAAACAGAAAAAAAATCGGCCAAGTGGGAGTCGGACTCGCGCAGAAGGGTTCCGTACCATTGACTAGGTACATTGATTGTAATAACGGGCAAAAAGCGGCTAAATATCACTTTTATTGTATGAGAGCAAAAATAGGCAAAAATGACGTTTTTTGTATGGGAGCCCCCCTTAAATATTAATTTTATTTTAATTTTATTATTTATTATTAAAGTAAAAATACAACTGAGTATTTTGTGAATATTTCAAGTGCCTACCTGTTGCCATTATTGATATCGAGCAAAAAAGGGCAAGAAAATCGCGTTTGTTGTATGGGAGCCCCCCTTAAATATCTATTTTATTTTGTTTTTAGTATTTGTTGTTATAGCGGCAACAGAAATACATAATTTGTGAAAATTTCAACTCTCTAGCTATAGCCGTTCTTGAGATACAGCCTGGTGACAGACACACGGACGGACGGACGGACGGACGGACAGCGAAGTCTTAGTAATAGGGTCCCGTTTTTACCCTTTGGGTACGGAACCCTAAAAATAATGATACAACATCACAAACGCGATAATAGAATACATAAGTTCACACCCAACTCTTCTACATAAATATAGCTTTATTCTACCAAAATGTATTAAAACACCTCATACATTCAAATCCATCAATCAACTTGTGCTTCATGCGTTTAATACGTCACTGACACCTGTAAACAAGCCGAGACTTATTACTTTCTTCAGTTGAGTGAGACTGAAAGACAAGAGCGATGTGTTTACGAACAAACAAGGTATACCTGGACGAACTTAAACGTATTATCAATTCGCGATTTAACCCGGTTGCTTACTGACCTGAATAGACTGCGTCAGACTCAGGTCGTATTTAAACTAATAAATTAATTAACTGAGCGTAAGTTGGAAATTCATTGTTTATTGAACTAAAATTGTAACGCAGAAATTATGTTCGTCTTGAGAAAATTTAAAAAATAAATTTGGTTTTTTTAACATTTAGATCTAAATTTTGACTAACACTTTTTTGACACTTTGCAGTGACCCTCCTTTCTGCTATGGAGCTTAAGGATTCTATTTCTACCTTGATTCTGTGTGTAATAATTCATTTATATTTTTTTTATATATATTTATCAAAAAAAAATATTTATCTACTCGTATATTACATGGCTATTGCCTAAAACACAAGTAATCTATACTAATATAATAAAGCTGAAGAGTTTCTTTGTTTGATTGTTTGTTTGTTTGTTTGTTTGAACGCGCTAATCTCAGGATCTACTGGTCCGATTTGAAAAATTCTTTCATTTTTAGATAGCCCATTTATCGAGGAAGGCTATAGGCTATATACCATCACGCTAAGACCAATAGGAGCGTAGCACCAATGAAGAATGTTTCAAAATCGGGGTTTTTTCCTTTTGAGAGCTTCCGCTGCCTAAACGGTTAAAGTTTCGCACAAATCATTTATGACAGAATTGGTCCTATTCCACGCGGTCGAAGTCGCGCGCAGAAGCTAGTGAGTAATGTATATATTGATAGGTACCTTAGAAACAGGCGACCGGTCCGTGCGTTTATGTAAGAAAAGAAAAATTGGTTGTCTGTAAAGTTGGTTTACGGACGATAGTTTAACGTGACAACGTCATAACAAAACATCTCCTCGGACGAATATGCCAATCAACTTGTGCCGCATCTATTTAGTAAGAGTAACGGTACAATGAGCGTAACGTGACAATGAGTCATCCTTTACATGCATGCCGTCGGCGTTCATCGATTTATTAGACGTTGTCACGTCAAAAAAAAAGTACAAAATATTATAACTTGTTGAGCTAGAAGGAATCAATCAATTGACGAATCAAAATATTGGTTTACTAGTAACAAGACAAATGGATCATGTCACATTGATATTTCTCGTGATTTGAATTTCGTTTTCGTTAACAATTTATGTCACGATCGATTTGTAGAATTATTCAACAAATACTTCTTTCTTTGTTTATGTTATAAAGTCTTGAAAACCTATATTAATGTATATATTTCAAGGTTCACTTAGCGAAATGTAGTGGATAGCCATTGTTGCCAAGTTCTAAGATCCATTTAGCTAAGAGAACCAGAATGGTTTTGACCGTCATAACCGTACTGTTAAGCCTTAACTAGCAAAAGTACATACAAACCACTTAGGAATATATTATGTAAGGTTATTGACCTTTTAATACTTCGAGGAGGTATATGAACTGTTTATTTACTTTGTACTTATAGTTAGCGGTTAAGATCTTAATACCGAATATAACATATATATAAAGTGTAAAGGGAAACAAAATAAAATTATGACAGTGTTAAACGAATTTAATGAAAGCGTACGAAGGCAAGGTCTAGAGGTTAGCTAGCATAATTGTCACTTTTTGTTTTTAGATATATTATGAAAAATTTTATAAGACTATGTATATAAAATACCATACCATACCATACCATATCGTTATTTTTGTTAATATGATAAAACTATTGTATTATTTCAGTTCAAACGTATGATTGATTTCTTTCTTTTACAATAGAATTACATTACTATATTTAGTTGGTCAATTTGTTTCCTGCGCGCTCTCACTGTCCTGTTGACTTGCGACAACCAATCACAATCGAGTGTGGCAGGAAGTGTTGTTAATGTTCTACGTTTAAAAAAATGCGAAAACGGTGAACGAGCCCATTCGATTAGCAGAGCAAGAAGCCTGCACTAGTCTACTCAGTTATTATATTTCTTATTGATATATGTGTGGTTACGCCAGTAAAGAAAATAGCCACCCACTCTCTTCCCGTGCGTGTCGTAAGAGGCGGCTAAGAGATAACACAGTTCCACTACCACCTCTAAACTTAAAAAACCGACCCGATGGAGGGATAACCATCGTACTGCTGGCTTTGAAATACACAAGCCGAAGACGTGCAGCAGCGTCTTCGGTGCGGCAAAACCAGCGCTGCGGTCACCAACCCGCCTGCCCAGCGTGGTGACTATGAACAACACCCCTAGGTTAATGAACTGGTCAAAACTATAAGGATCTTTCAATTTGAACAAGTAGTTCCTGAAATTAGCGCTTTCAAACAAACAAACTCTTCAACTTTATAATATTAGTATTGTGTAGATTTAGAGACAATTTTAGTTGATACCTCGCGTTCTGTGATGTATGAAAGGCATCCAATGTCAGTCTGCACGGTGGCGAGCACGCACAAAGCAGGCGACGGCGCCGCACCGCACTATTTAGTAGCAACACTTGTGGTAGCAACGCTTGCGGCGCCGGGTGTTTGACACATGACTAATTTTCACTTAGGGATTGTTTACATGAGCACGACTTTTTAAAGTGAAACTTTTATTACATCGTGTCAAACTTTTTCGTCTGTGTGTTGCATGTCGCGTGACGGTCGGCCGCGTGGTATGATTGATAAAGCGATTTTTATACCCTTAATGGATTATCATTCCAAAATGTTTTAATTAAATGTCTATAATGTGAAAAAAAGTTTCACTTTTACCGTGGTTTTATAGAACCACACAGGTTTTTATATTTAAATACATTTATTTTCAGCTTTATAATATAAGCGCATTAAATAAATAAAAAACAACGCATAGGTACACAAAACAAGTCCATTACGATTTCATTATTTACAGAGAAATAATAAAAACCTATTACAAGTTGTAGGTTAGACCTCAAGGATTATCAAAATCGGTAGGTACTTCCAGTAAAAAGATATGAGATAGCACACAAAAAAAATTACAGTTGAATTCAGGACCTCCTTTTTGAAGTAGGTTAAAGATACGCTAGGGAGATTGTCCACGTAATTTTCGGTTTCGGTTTAGGCCCAAACTGAGACCAAGGGCGATTTTTCTATTTTGGTCTCGGCTTCGCATGAAAACCAATATTGTTTTGAAAAAATAGCACTAGAGAATGTCATACTTGTAAGTACACGTCGATACTAAGATACCACATAATTTGATGGTACCTACTAACAGTCAATGGAATAATAACCTGGCTAGAAGTACGAACCTTCATAACTTGATAAAAATCTATATTATATACGTAAAAGAGATTTCCGCCCATACATTGACTCATCACGATATTTCTGGGACCATAAGACGTAGAGACTCGAAATTTGGTAGGAATATTCCTTTCACCGAGTAGAGGTCAGCTAAGAAAGGATTTTACGAAATTCCACCCACAAAAAGGGTTGCGGGAGTTAATAATATATATGGCAAAACAACGTTTGCCGGGTCAGCTAGTATTATAATATAAGTAATATAAAATACATATTTACACACATTTTTCCCTAGCGAATCTACATTCCGAATCGGTGGTAGCTTCACTTTAAAAACTAATTAAGTAATCACTATAAAATTTAATTTTTGTTATATGAAGATTCGAAAGTGCTCTTGGAACCTATTTGAATAAAGTTATTTTTGATTTTTTGATTTTTTTTTTACGATGATTCGAATGAAGCGATGACATCCGCTTTAAGTAATCTAATACAATTGTTTAATTATCAAATATTTGTGCGACCTCGTGACATCTATAACATCTATTGTATATCCATGTTTATGCAGATAAAATGAACCTTCTGTATGTACTTGTATAATATATTGTGATTGTGTCACAGGGAATACCTAGCGTGATATGAAGCATTACCTCAATAACTTTTGAATAAAACGATTCATGACTAACTATGACTGGGCATTTCATTGTCACAATAAAAACCAGACAAGCTCGAGTCTGAATACTTATTATTATTTCAAACAAATTTTAATTTATATTAAAACTAAAAAAAAATAGGAATATTATAGTAAAAAAATAATATCAATAAAGGCTTAAATCTTAAAGGCACCCAGTGGAATAAAAATGCTATGTTCTACAAGTAGCCTTTGTGTGATCTATTCAAACATTTGCCATAAACAAGTATCGAATACGGAACTGCAAGCACAACAGAAAATTAACATGACTACTGTGCCAACCCAGTCTCTGTCACTAAACCCAAGCGAACTAACTATTCTATTCTTCCTTTCTTTTGAAGTTATACTTATTTTGACGCGGTAGGGAAAAATGATGAGAGTAAATTTTTACACAAAAAACCGACACCCTGAAGTTAGCTAGTCAACAAAGAAGAAATTAACAACGTGAAGTTAGCTAGCCAATGAAGTATACACACACACACACACACACACTTCCTCCCCTGCGAAGTAATGCCTAACGGCGGTACCGTGGGGATCAGAGGCTGGAGAGCGAGGGGGTTTTTTTTAGTGGGTGGAAATCCCACATCACCGACCATCATCTTTCACAGCGGTGTCTTTGAAAGATTTTTTCCTCCACTCGCAAGAGACAAAAAAAACACACACACACACCCTTTTTTAACATTCACACACGGTCGTATGTTCCTGCGGTAAGCAATTTAATGCTTGTGTAATAAGTAACAGCCGACTGCTATAGCTGAATAATTTTTCCGTAAACATAATAATACATATAAATAAATACACATATTACAACCGGACTAAGACGACTATCGAATCGGGAAGCAGAAAACAGGGCCCTTACAAACTGCGTCAAAGGGCTAATCAAAGAACTATGAAATCCACTAGCACTATACACACACGATGTCTAAAATTTTGGTCAAAGGAACGTCAATAGGTTGTACTATTTCGCAAACCGTTGTTTCTCTTCATAACAGCACTGACTTACAACAATACAAGCTTATTAGTCAAGTACAACGTTAAGCAATATCTGTGGTACATATGAGGCAAAGCTGATGGAACAAGATGGATGCAAATGTCAATGTTTAATTAATAGACAGTACCAATCTGTAAGCAATCACCTTTGGGTTAAATATTTATGATAGTGATGAGGAGATAGCTGACGTCCTGTTTAGACATTAATGTCAAATTAAATGATGATGAAATGTTCATTGCAGTTTCCCTTTTCTGTGATAATGTTTATTTATATTTATATGGTAATATGTATTTAATTCTATTATTATATGTATACAATTGTAATGCAGCATTGGAAACTTCCGTTCATCCGTCTTTAAAGTGACATCTCTTTTACGATGAAGAAATTAGGAGTTATTTCTTTCGATCAACTATCATAGATATATCGATTCAACGATCATAGCACTGGTAGTGACTGTTACGCTAGCGGTTACAGGTTGGATCCCCGCACATGGCAAACATTTGTATTGGCCATACAGATGTTTGCCGTGATCTGGGCGTTTGTGCTTGTGTATTGTGTGTTTCCGGACCCCCCGACACAGGAGACAATCCTAATGGAGGCCGTTGTATGGGAAGGGTTTCTAAAATAATACATTTACAATTTAAAGTCATTATTGTTGCAAAGAATATAATGTAATAAATGTAAATTTTGTAATTAAAAATTCATAATTGTTAAATAAACACATCAAATTATATATTAAAAATATTATTAAATCACAAAAACTCCCTTTGAATTAAAAGATAAATACAAAAGAAATAAGTCATTACAAAACAGTACGACAAACGCGAACATTAAATACAAATAAGATACATGTTTACTGGTAAACTATAAATCTATCAAGGCGGTGCGATATTAAAAATTACATCGGTTAGTTTCAAATGAGAATGCATTTCATATCCTGAATGGAGAAATAAATATATCAGGAAAATAATATCAGGCAGCTATAAAAGGTGAAAAATTATTTTCATTTTTCATTACAAGTTGCGTAGGTGTGTCGTTTTCTGGATTCAATTACACATTGAAATATCTCAAAGTACCGTTATTTTACCAACGAAAATACAAATAATTGATACGAAAATAAAATTATGAGTATTTGTAAAAACATGATGAGTATTTTCCTATTTTCTGTAACCGAGTTAAAAAGGAAAAATATTCTTGAATACTAAAAATAGTAACTGGGGTATTAAGAATTAGCTGAGGTATGGCACAGCCAGAAATATCCTGCTCAAAATCTGGAGCAGCCCCACTGGAAAGGTACCTCGACCTTACTCGATCACAGCTAAATAAATTCAAGCAGTTTTGTGTTCCTATGGTGAGTAGGGTGACCAGAAATGCTGGAGGGGATTGGGGTTAAGGTCGTCAACGCCCTTGCGATGCTACTGCTGTTACGTGTCTATAAGCTACGGTAATCGCTTACTATCAGGTGAACCGTACGCTTGTAGGTGAACCGTACGCTTGTTTGCCGACTTAGTTGTGTAGAAAAAATACTAATGAAATGCTAGCAGCACAGATCACCCGGTGGTAAAATGTAGCTAGCAATCGTAGGTATATTGTGACAAATACAAAAGTTTGTATGGGTTGTTTGTATGTAATGTATTTGTTATATTCTTGGCGTTTCTTATGTTTCTGGATAACTGATATTATCTAGATACCTACCAAAAAAATGACCAAAAAGACATAAATATACCTATTTATTCATTATTAGGTACCTCTATTGTACCTCTCTACTGATAAAATATTTTGAAAAAACGATTTTGTATAAAAACTGACAGATGATAGATGCAACAGGCAACCTTATCGCTAACATATCGATCTCTTTCAGCCATCTTTTGTTCTATTATTGTATTCTATATTATTTTGAATTCATCAAATTGGCGAATTCTTTTATTTTATTGTCAGGACAAAATTGTATAAAAGAAAAGAAAATGATACATTCACGAAAAAAAAAGTATGAAGATACAAAGTTCGCCGAATCAAACGGTCTATAAAACAAAAGTCACATTAATTTTTCACATATGTACTTATATACTTCGAAACATTTCGTAACGAGACATACATAAATCAATACGAATAAGTAGATGGGTGTTGGTAATGTAAAAATTTCGTTCAATTTTAGACTCTGTATCTAAAACAATAAGGGTCTCCTATGTACCTGGCATCTGTCATTCCAACTTGTAATGGACTTCTGATTGACTAACGAGTGTAAAATTACTCTAACATTGTCTTTACCTTTGCCCTTCAGATTCGATATTACATCTAATGATATTTGGTAATAGTGCCTAGTAAATGTATACATTTACTAGCTGCTGCCCGCGACGTCGTCTGCATGCGTTCACTGCTCGTTCCCCGTAGGTGATAGCGTGATAATATGTAGCTTATGTTCTGACCCGACTTCTTAATAATATTCATGCCTGAGTTTATCCCAAGCATACATTGACTTTCCTATCATTTTATTATATGATTAGATATGTTGTATATAAATGTAATGACGTCAGGGACGTAGTTGAATTATTTTTAAACTAGCTGTGCCCGCGACTTCGTCAGCGTGGAATTTAACAAAATAGTTATTGTTAAGTTCGCAAAGTTATAAAATTAAAAAAAAAAATCTAAAATAAAAGTAGCCTAAGTTACTTCTTATTACATCAGCCATCTGCCAGTGTAAGTTCCGTCAAAATCGGTTCAGCTGTTTCAGAGATTAGCCGGAACAAACAAACAGACAGACAAAAATGTACCGTGTATACATAAATATGATTTTAGTAAAAAGCGGTTATTTTACTATTACAAACAGAACTCTAATTTTTTTATTTGCATTGTATAGATAATTAGTTTAAATTTCAAGGTTGAAATTACTGTGTATGTAATTAACTTTAAGTATAAAAATAATTTATATATGAAATTTATATATATAAAAATCAATTGCTGTTCGTTAGTCTCGCTAAAACTCGAGAATGGCTGGGCCAATTTGGCTAATTTTCATCTTGAAATGTTTGTGGGAGTTCAGGGAAGGATTAAACGGTGAGAAACATGAATAATATGTAACGTAAAATACTAAAAACGATGATTTAATTTTCTAATACAAAATGTTCTTAGCGGGGAAATTTTATTTATTATTTATTAACACTTTATTGTACACCACAACTACATTTTAAACATTAAACATATTTATAGACATTTACAGACTGTGAAGTACAATGGGCGGACTTATGGCTATTTAGCCATTTCTTCCAGACAACACAAAATTAATTTAATAATTTAATGTCTTTTGTCAAAAACGTTGTTAATTGGTTGTCAAATATTTATAGGTACATTCAGAAAGTGTTTTTGTGTATATTTTTCACAAATATACGTAGGTGATACGAAGTTTACCGGGTCATCTAGTCATAAATAAATATTGTCTAGAACAGGGCTTCCCAAACTTATTCGCACTGTGACACCCTTGGGACTTAGCTATTTTTTGTGACGCCCCAGCCCCCAAAAATACTTACCAATTTTAGTACGAGTATTAGCCTTGTAACAGGTTATCAGAAAAACACTATTTGAACATTTATAATTTTTAGTAGAAAATAAGAAACAAAATCGAAACAAGCACAAAAATAAAAAGAGATATTTATGTAACTGACTGATTAATGTGAGGGGTGTGCTTGCTTTTCTGAGCATAACTTATGAAACCAGGGCTCCAGTTTGGAAGTTGTCACACTCATTTATTTTTCTAAGTCTATGTTTGACCTATACTTGTTCTTAATTACCGCAACTGCAGAAAAGCCCGATTCGCACAGGTACGAAGTCGCAAATGGTTTTAAAACCTTTTATGCAGCAGTGCCGATGACACGATATTATTGAGAAACTGAGCTCCAAAATTCAAACAGTTTGTTCTAGTTGTGTTGAAGCTTTGGGCTGGAATCCTGTGATTCCATTATATTAGTTGTTCTTCTTCATCTGTTGTAAGTATCGATAGTGTGGGTGACTGGAAAGGGTTTCTGACCCAGTCATATTGCTCTAGATTTTCGGGAAAATATTTCTTACTACTTTTTCTTTCTTGCGCCTGGTGCTCACTCGACTCAATCACATCGATACGTGACGCCCCTGGGACAATGCCGCGACGCCCCAGGGCGTCGCGACGCACAGTTTGGGAAGCTAGGGTCTAGAATTTTTTTATTACCTACAATAGGAAGAGACGACTATGTGTGTTTATTAGACCTATTTATTTATCACATAGGTATATATCAAAATCATTTCAAGAGCAAAACACAGAATCACCTGTTCTGCTAAGTCGGTAAAACAGGATCGTACGTCACCTCGGAAATGAAGTTAAAGCCTGAGACGGTGAAGACAGTAATAAACTGAAGCTAAAAGAGTTATTTAAGTTACAAAGTTACAGCGAAATAAGTAACTTACTTTAAGCTATTAAGAGGTCATTACTTCATTTTATTCTTAGACAACTTTAAAAGCGAGATGTTATCTTTTCCATCAAAAAGTAAGTTATAAAGCTAACTAACACATAACGGTATTCAACAGAGATAATAGTGTTTAAGGCGACCGTGTGTGTATATTAAACACATAGAAAAAAGTGTGTGTGTGTCAGCTGCGACGCACGTCTGGAGTTTACTCCTTCAGATCGACTGTCTAAATATGCACAAAAAGGATTACTAGTCTAAGAAAAAGATTAATACGATATCAAATAGTAAATAAACGAATTTATATTAACAAATATAGTGCATTACACATATTGAGGTAAGTCAAAAAAAAATTCACCTGATTTCGCTAAAATTTAACTGCTACCACACGACAAGCACTGGCTTTTGACTAAAAGAAGAAACATCGAAATCGATACAACCCGCAAAAGTTATGAAGTAACATGAAAAAACGTGCCGTCGAATTGAGAGCCTCCTTTTTTCGAAATCGATAAAAAAAAATGATATATTTTCTGTATCTATCTGACATTACTATTTACAACATTTTAAACTACCATAATAAAGATATCTGTGTAAACGTAGTACAAAAACGCAGCTAGGTAGTAATGGACCATGTAACGAGATTTGCCAAGGCCCTTTTCTTGGACAAAACTCTTTCATGAAACATAAAAAGACACATTTAAAGTATTTTGGTACATTAAAAAAAATACAAATGACTCCGTCACAAGTAACGTAGTGACTTTAAACATGTATAATGAAACATCTTTTTGTCTGTCAACTGTCGCGCTCCCGTGACAATGGTCGCTGTAAAGTATCCGAAAATCGGGAATCTAAAAAACTTAATTAAACGCGATAAAATCCGAAAAAGTTGTTTCTATACCAAAGTACTTCTTTTAAGTAATAGGTTAACGAAGTTCTCAATTGGACTGTATTTTTTATGCAGGCAAATCTCTGACATAACTCTTATATAGTCTTTAGTTGCAATATGTTAATTCCAGTAAATGAAAACTAAAGTGTAATATAATAAAACGGTTACATAAACTGAGCTCCTACAAAATATTATCTTTGAAATATTATGTGTGAAAATGTTACTAAATGATGACACGATCTTCAAATTGAATCGAAATTAATTATGTGTGTGAGAATTCTAACTTTACATAGTAAACAACTACTACTCGTAATGTTGTTATATATACAATACTAATGTCAGATTTTTTTTACGTAATTTTATATTTGACTCTTTTGCACGCACAAGCGAAGCATTGAGGTGGGCACTACTGTGACTTCACGCAAAACAACGGATTTTTCAAACTTAAAATGTCTCTATTTATCACATATTACACTTGTAAAATAATATATTACACACACATAATATCAAGAAAAACAACATTTTTTTTACTACTCATGATATTTTTATGCTATTTTTGTTATTTAAACTAGTTAAAAAACTGTTTAAAAAAGTTCTGTCTTGGACGTCCTTGTGTCTGTATGTGCGGATACTGTATGTTATCACGATAACGGCTGAAATACTTTAATAAGCGAGTATTTTTTTTCTCTTACACTTAAATATGATTGAGAATACAACCCTATCACTTTTCACGGTCTGATTCAATGTCGTTTAATTGTTATTAAATAAACAAAAAAAAATATCGACTGGTCTTCATAGTTGAGTATGAGGCGTGCACTTTTGGATTTTCCAATTTTTTTTTAATTCTCCGATAATTGATTTTCCAACATTTCAAATGCTGTTTTTTAAATTAGATTTTTGCCAATTTTAACTTAAAATTTATAATCTAAAGATACTACTGATATGAGTAAAACTGATTAGACTATAAAATTACAGGACTTTGTGTTTACGCGACAAAGCCAACCAACGGTAGCGGGTTCGATTTCCGCTCGGAGTGGATATTTGTGTTTATACAAATATTTATATCTCTGTCTGGTAGTTAGTCCTTGTGGGTCTCCTCAAAGTGCCTCGGAAAGCATGTAAGCTGTCGGTCCCAGTTGTTGTCATATACACCTGATAGTAATCGTTACTCATAGTAAGGGTATATATCCGCAAACCCGCAGTGGAGCAGTGTGGTGGACTAAGTTCTAATCCACATCTGATTACAAGTTGAAGCGTTTATTTATATGGGAAATAAACAATATACATATATGCGTGCGCGAGAACCTGTGGCATAAGTCGGAGCAATATAATTCTTAGCCTATATCTTTCATTGATAAACTGATTTTAATTACAAAAAAAAAATCATTGCAGAACATTGATTGAACATTGAACATTTTTCATTACAAAAAAAAAAAATCATTGAAGTGAAAACCAGGAGCAGGCCGTTTAAATGCATGTATTTTTCTATTGTTATACGTATATCCTTTATATACCTACTGGGGTCGTCTATAAAAATCACTATTAGTGATAACACCGCCTTTGCACTCTGTTATGTTTTATTGTTATGTATTTTCTTTTATGAAATTTTCAAAGTATAAAAGAAATTACTAAATCAATATACCCTTGACCCTGGACATCTGACTCGTTCCACTTCTTACATAACGTAAATAAACATTCATTGAAAAGGGATTTGAGAATAACTTGAACGTGCCCTCGTTCATGGCCTTCCATAAACTTATTAGTAACACCCCTCGCCGCGCAACGATTAGCAAACAGCGCAGTACGTTTTGCTATGACACACGCAATTATGTATACCTATGCGCAGTTTTATTTTAAACAAATTACATTTAAACAAGTAACCGAGGCAGAGCACAGCAGGAAATATACTGCTCGAAATCTGGAGCAGCCCGACTGGTTAAGTACCTTGACCTTGTAGAAGAACACAGCGAAATAATACTGCGTTAAAGTTGTATTGTGTTCCTGTGGTGAGTAAGGTGACCAGAGCTTCTGGAGGGATTTGGTGTAGGGTCGGCAACGTGCTTGCGATGCTTCTGTTGTTGCAGGCATCTGTTATTATAGATATAAGCTACGGTAATCATTTAACATCAGGTGAGCCGTACGCTTTGTGACAACCTAGTTGTATATAAAAAGAGATCGCATAAGAAAAGACAATCAATTTGCAGACGTTTCATTAAGCAAACGAGGTTAGAAGGATTATTTATTTTCGTTGTTTTTAGTAGACAATTAAAAAATAGCATCCTTAGGCAGTTTGAAGTGTTCACTAAGTTAACACCACATTTGCTTTCTTTCAGGATATTGAATTTTTTTGCAGTTCAGACTTTTAGTATTTTAACGTTATTATTACTAAAACTTTATTCTCAATTTTTATGGTACATGAAATCATTAAATATTCAGTTATGTACAAAACAGAATAATCATAATGTTACACAAATTAATTATGTTCTTAAAATTATTATTTTAAATCTACTTACAAATTATAATTAAAATAATTAACTAATTAACGATACGAAATCCACAACACTAATTAAATACCAAACAATTACAACGATGGAAACGTAATACGCACTTAACTTAAAATAAGATTAATTAGAGTTACTTAAACGAATCTTATCATACTTAATTATGAAGTATAAAAATATAATTACGCGTGTTGTTTACAAAGTACGTCGAACAATAATAACATCTATATAAAGAAAAATTATTTCCGGTCTGGTTGTTAGTTGTGAGTCACCCCACCGTGCCTCGTAGAGCACGTCAAGATCACAGCTAAATAAAACTGCTTTCAAGCAGTGTTGTGTTCCTGTAGTGAGTAAGAGTAAATGGCCAGAGCTCCTGGGGGTAGGATGTAGTTGTATAAAAATTTATGAGGAATGTCTTCTATAATAACCAATGCATTTTTCAGTAAAGTAAGTCAATCAAGGAATAGGTTAGGAGTAAGGTTTAGCGGTGATTTGTCCTGTAAATTTTTTGCTCTTCGAGAAGTATCTACAACTAAATTAAAAGCAAAACTGAGTACAACTTAATTGAAGATTTAGACGTTAACTTATACTGCTTGGAAAATAACTTTAGAAAATTATTTTCCCGGCTTTTTTAAATATATAATTAATCCTCCGATTTACAAGTCTGGGCAGGAGTCTTTGCTTGTGTTAACACATTCATTCTAGTTCTATCAATTGTGGTTCTCGTACTTTCATTCTTACTTTTCCAGTTGAGACTAATTATAACAGAATATCCGAAAGTTTCCCAGGCTATAACAAAAAATATTCTAGATCAAAACAAAATAAACGAAATTTCAAAACAATAACATTATGTATTTAGACGTTCTACAATAACAAATTGTTACTTAACGCAGGGATAAGATAATCCAGATTTGCATTACGAAACAGTGGCGTAAGAGTCATCATTGAGCAGTTGTGCAACACCTGTCCTACCGCAGAAACACTTTATGACTCATTACCATCTAACTAGACCTCTCTCCATCGCAAATTAATTAAAGATTGTTTTGCAATTACATTAAAACTAGGCTCTGATTAAGTTGGTAAATACATGTGTTCATTTGTCATTAACGTCGTTGTAGGTACCTTAATTAATGGTGATAAGATTACAAATTTATACGTATATATGAATAAATAAATTTGTAAATTGTTGATGCGTTAATACGGGATTAGAATGGCTATCGAAGATTTTGCTGAGATTCGAGACGTTATGAAATTGTTACGCCAGTAAGGCTGCTTTTCCACCAGAGCTGTGCGAAGATGCGTAGCGAGGGATGTGTTTTTGAAGAACCAATAGAATTGCTTCATTTACCTAGCCTCGCTTAGCACAGTACTGGCTAAGTATTATCATATTTTAATTTCATTTGAAAAACTAGCGGCCCGCCCCAGCTTCGCACGGTTGTAAAATCTGTCAGTGTTCCTCTGCTATATTATACATTTATTATACATATAAACCTTCCTCTGGAATCACTCTATTTACTAAAGAAAACCGCACTAAAATTCGTTGCGTAGTTTTAAAGATCTAAGCATACATAGGGACAGACAGACAGCAGGAAGCGACTTTGTTTTATACTATGTAATGATTCAGGGCTAGTTAACGTTTCGGATTCGATAATACTTTTATGACAAATGTTCGTGTAGTTTTTTGATCGAGTTTTCCTGTATTTGTATTGTTTCCGTTTCCGAAGATAGAATTTAACAATTATACGTCGTTGACTATCATTAAGCGTGGAGAAAAGCGATTACTTTTGGTCCCCGGTCCGCGGTAGATGTACCCGCAGTTTAACTTGTGTTTCTCTATACTTGTTTAACCAATCGTCAGTTCTAAACACTATTATGCGATATTTAAAGCACTTAACTCTCAATAAACAACAAAAATACAAAACTAAATTATGACGAACAACCCAATCAATCATTTACACATTAATGTACATATATGTAAATGCAATAAAGTAATTATTATTATGCAAATTAACGCGCCAAAGTCGTCAAATGCAAGTAATATTGCATAAACGGCCTCTGAGATGCCGCTGAACTTTGCAAGTTTAAGTGCCAATACACCGGTATGCAAACTGTTACTGCACCCTATTAATATTGAATTATATACGAGTTGGTTCAGTAAATTGTTTACTATATCTATAATATTGTTGCGATTTCTATTTTTCGTAGTTATGTGAATTTGAAATTAAAAAAGTACCGAGAGTTTTTTTCCTCCGGCATTTTTTTCTCTCGATACACTAGGGACATTATTTTAATTTATTTATTGTAATAGTTAATGAAGCCGAGAATTTAATAGGACGGTAATGTCTACCGAGACAATAGGATTGAGTGTTCCTTACCTTTCTGACTAGGTTAGGGTTGATCCATAACACTAGATACATTATCTAAGTTTGTAATGTACCTAATGATGTTTTTATTGATGCTTTTGCTACCGAACTTTTTTTGTTAGTCTTTTTAGAGATCGTAGATTTTTTTGACTTTCGCCTACTGTTTATTATCACCTTATGGCGAAATAAATATTTACATTTAAATTGTCGAAGGCACTATCCTTGAAACACACGGGCAGTGATGATAGTAGGTATACTTTATGCGCTGGTGATCCTCATCAACAGACAATGGTTTATTTTTATTTTTTTCAAGTTTGTGAATCCACTTCAAAAAAAGAGTAGGTTGTCAATTAGACTGTACTTTTCAATATGCCATATACTCGTATACTTTTATATGAAAAATTATTATATTTATATATTTATTAAAGGAAATACATAAGATTTCTTACGCCTTATTTGGCGCGTCGATTATTAATTTATTATGAGTATTGCAAAATATTTATTGTCATTAATTTTAATGGTTCTCATTTCCTCATACTTAAAACTAAACGTTCACTTAAGCTTTTATGTTAGTGTCTTTTGTTATGCACATGTGTGTGTGGGTGTGAGTGCATTTGTTTATTGTTATTTGAAATTGGAATTCAAGCTTCGTTAACTCATGTCATTATTATTTTTTGTCGCTTTTTGAACTAACCAGCATAATTATTTTTATTCCTTTTTTAGCTAAATTTAAAAATAAAGTTTAAAATAGAAATAATTGAATGTAACGAATTTAAAAGGTGAGGGTCGGCAACACGCTTTCGATGCTTCTGGTGTTGCTAGCGTCTATAAGCTACAGTAATCGCTTGCCATCAATGAGCCGTACGTTTCCATTTTCTTCTGTTTATTTATATGACCTGCCAATTTAAGCGATAAAACAAACAAACAACCTTCAGCATTGTAATATAAACATAGATAATAATTAATACCCTCACTAAAAAGTCTAGTGCTTAAAAAAAAAGTATAAATCAGATATTCATAGACATTAGACATTATAATCTCATATCACAACAAAAACATCTAATTAGACGTGAAAACGTTTATAACAATGCGGTTGAATTACGATGTGAAAAATAAAGATTAATATCATAATTATGACATAACAGTGCGGGCACGAGATCGAGACGACACAGGAACACGCAAGAAAATTAGGAAAATGTTTAACTTCATAACCGCTTCGAAAAAGGAGGAGGTACTCAAATCGACTTTATTTATTATGTGAACTTAGAAGAACTTTAGTAGGGATATCACTTTGATTTGAAATTCATATAATTAGACAAGCGACCCGCCCCGGCTTCGCACGGGTGTTTATTATACATATAAACCTTCCTATTGAATCACTCTATCTTTTAAAAAAAACCGCATTAAAATCCGTTGCGTAGTTTTAAAGATCTAAGCATACATAGGGACATAGGGACAGAGAAAGCGACTTTGTTTTATACTATGTAGTGATAAACACTTTACATTCAACTACCCCTAGGATAAAAGTAAATACTGTTTCGGAAACTCAACACAAAGCCTACGTAAACATCTTAATGGGCTGTTCAAGAATTTGTCGTGAGCGGAGATTAAAACAACGACAAACAATACTAAGACAAATGAATGAAGTCTTAATCAATTGTATTAGAGTAGTGACACTATGTAAGTATATCTATTCTATATATTTTCTTTTGATGCCTTAGAAATTATAATTATTAATATTCTAACACTTTCATATAATATGTGCCTCAGAGAGCACGTTAAGCCGTCGCGTCGGTCCCGGTTGTCATCATGTACACCTGATAGCGATCGTTACTCATAGTAGCGAATATATCCGCCAACACGCATTGTAGCAGCGTGGTGGATTAAGCTGTGATCCTTCTCCTACACGGGTAAAAAGGCCTATACCCAGGCAGTGGGATATTACAGGCTGAAGCGTTCATATAAGCAGAACTTATCCGAGAAAGATCTTCTTCTTATAAAGATCTTCATATCGTAATTATTCAAACAGTAACAACAAAGAGCGTAAAGGAAAATTCCGCGCCGAGATTGTCAGCTTAAGGAAGATTTTATTATACCGTAAACATTCTTCGACAAAGGATCCATTGTAGTAGGGCTTAAGGATTATTTATAATTAGATGAAAATCCGCATGCGGCTAGCCCTATCTATCTGGTAATACCATACTCACTCAAAAGATGTCCAGGGTTTCGTTGAGCTAACAAGAAAGCTGAAGCCTTCTTTCTACCTTTAAAATGAACATCTTTGTTGCTTAAATCTATACTAATATAATAAAGCTGAAGAGTTTGTTTGTTTGTTTGTTTGTTTGTTTGTTTGAACGCGCTAATATCAGGATCTACTGGTCCGATTTGAAAAATTCTTTCAGTGTTAGATAGCCCATTTATCGAGGAAGGCTATGTATCATCACGCTAAGACCAATAGGAGCGGAGTCCACGCCGACGAAGTCGCGCGCAGAAGCTAGTTAGATATATATACTAATATTATAAAGCTGAAGAGTTTGTTTGTTTGTTTGTTTGTTTGAACGCGCTAATCTCAGAAACTAATGGTCCGATTTGAAAAATTCTTTCAGTGTTAGATAGCCCATTTATCGAGGAAGGCTATAGGCTATTTTATTTCAAATTACCACGTGTGAAACCGCGGGGCACAGCTAGTATTTTATAAAACCATCATATATGGAGGCCGGCAACACAGCCGCAATTCCTATAATGTTGCAGATGTCTATGGACGACGGTAACTATTTAACATCAGATGGCTTTTGGCAACTTTTTAAATTTTGGAAGTTTATGGAAAAAAGGTAAATATAATTTTCCGGAAAATCGAAAAACTTTTGAGTCTGAGAAAATGAGAGGAATATTAACTGGTTGGCTCAGTAGCACAGAATTTGAATTTATAACCAGTGGTTACTTTACATGAAACTTTGAAACTGTCATGATGAATTTGTAACGATTCAAGAAGGTTTACCTACTTAATATTGAGGGCTATCTCTATCTCTTCTCTATATATATAAAAATGAATCGCTGAATATGTTGCTAAGCGCAAATCTCGAGAGAAGCTGAACCGATTTCGCTAATTCTTTTTTATAACATTCCGTGAAGTACGAGGATGGTTCTTACGGAGAGAAAATTTTTAAAAAAAATTGCTTGAAAAGGTCTAAAAACAACACTTTTCTATATTCCCATACAAAAGTTAAGAGAGGACAACGTCTGTCGGGTCAGCTAGTTACATAATAATATTTGAGTGTAAGTTTATTTAATGACTTTAATTCTATTGAATGTGTCACCTAAAGTTTAAAAAGTATTTTACTACTAGCTTCTGTGCGCGACTTCGTCCGCGTGGAATAGAACCAATTCTGTCATACTTACATGATTTGTGCGAAACTTTAACCGTTTACGCAGCGGAAGCTCTCAAAAGGGAAAAAAACCGATTTTGAAACATTCTTCATTGGTGCTACGCTCCTATTGGTCTTAGGGTGATGATATATAGCCTATAGCCTTCCTCGATAAATGGGCTATCTAACACTGAAAGAATTTTTCAAATCGGACCAGTAGATCCTGAGATTAGCGCGTTCAAACAAACAAACAAACAATCAAACAAACCAACTCTTCAGCATTATTATACTAGTAATATAGATATACTCGTACGATATTACTGTATACTGACAGGAGTTTAGAAGGAAAAGTAAGAAAGGGCATATCGAGACATTCAACATCCCTAAATGGTATCCATGTGTCAAACGAAAGTTCTCACTCACTAGCTCCGAGTAGAAAATTACACTTTTTTCCAAGAAGCGTTGATTTGTCGAAGCGATTTATGTAAATTGTCATCAAAATCCGTTTATCGTGTTTATTTAATCAGATGAATTAATAAGTAAAAATTAATAAACATGTTTTTGTGCCTAAAATATAACAATGTATGATGATTTTGACAATGTCAATGTCACGGAGAATGGAGAATACATGAAGGATATTTATTATTTAGTAATGCGGTCGAGATATCAAACTTAATAAACTATTAGCATCCCGCCCCAGCTTCGCACAGGTATTTAACAAAAATTTCAAAATAATTTTTTTAGCAATTTTTTTTTTGAAAATATAATTAGAGTCATATTATACGCTTCAGTCACCCGCAGATAGTGTAGCTTCCCAACAGTGAAATAATTTTTCAAATCGCTTCAGTAGTTTCGGAGCCTATTCAATGCAAACAAACAATCAAAACTTTTCCTCTTTATAATATTAGTATAGATAGAACTTTATACAAATGTTACTTTTCCGCTAACCCTTAACTTACAATATTTTATGTTAGTTATTCATATCGTACACGTACTACGTTTTCTCAGAAACTAATGACAGATGGCGCCACGATCGATACGAGCAACAGGTCGCCACGGTCGTGGAAAGCTGTGACCTAATAAAATATAACAACGCCCTTATCTCCACGCGGTAAAACTCCATTTTCCTTAACTCGATATTGAAAGTTCAACAGATTTTATATTTAATTTTTTAAACGCTAGAGTCCATTTTAGAATGAATCAAGTGAAATTTTCTAACAAACAATTATTTTTATTACATATTTTTTCCGTTTCATTCACTATTTAACATCAGTTCTTAGTAAATGATGCTGTAATTATTACACGAGTCGGTTCTCGTAAAATTAACGATTCTTAAAATAAAATTGTTTTTTTTTTGTTATTTATAATCTTGTATAATCATACAAAAAAGCTTTAATTATATTATTATTTCGAAGTCATTTTCCTCAGGAGTATAAATAATATTAATAAAAACGAGCAAATTGTCTAGTCTATATATATAAAAGAGTTACCCACCCATTGACTCATCACGATATCTCTGGTTCCATAAGGCGTAGAGACTTGAATTTTGGTAGGAATATTCCTTTCGATAAGTAGAGGTCAGCTAAGAACGGATTTTACGATATTCCACCCCTAAGGGGGTTAAACGGGGGTTGGAAGTTTGTATGAAAGTCCTATGTTTTTGAAGTAAGAGACTTGAAATTCAAAATGTATGCTCTATAGATGGTGATGAGGTGTACTAATAATGTATTTTGAGAAATCAACCCCCTTTTGGGGTTAAAACAGGGGATGATAGTTTGTATGAGAGTCCAATGAAAAATACACCTACAAACTTGAAATTCGGAAAGGCTATTATAGCTATGATTTTCCTTAAATTAACGCGGGGGTAACCGCGGGGCACAGCTAGTTATCTATAAATCCTTATCATCGCTTCGTACACAATTATTTATTCTGAGTTAAAAATATAAGAAAGACGTAAATAAGTTTATTTTATATCGATCATCGTCAAAGTCGCTTCCCGCTATCTTTATGCTTAGATCTTCAAAACTACACAACGGATTTTGATGCGGTTTTCTTTAATAAATAGAGTGATTCCAGAGGAAGGTTTATATAAAATAAATAATACATGCATAATATAGAAGAGGAACACTGATAGTTTTAGAGGTTTCTAATGTAATGTCGTACCCGTGCAAAGCCGGAGCGGGTCGCTAGTCATCAATCTATATCTCTATTTCTCTCTACTCTCTATCTATCTATCAATGCAATGTCAGTCAATAAAAAATGTAAATAGAACCATTTCGCATATTTCAAGTAATTTTATATTATCAAGGAGATTCTCAATTCGACTGTATTTTTTATGTATTTCAGAACTTTTGACCGGGTGGACCGATTTCGATGATTTTTTTTAATTGAAAGGTAGTGCGTCGCATGCTCCCGTTTTGATTGAGATCAGACGAGTGCATTTTTAAGTTAACTTGGCTGCCCAATTTCAAAACACAGTAAGGGACAAATTTTTCGAAATCGATTTTTAGCATTTTTCGTTCTAATGGAGTCGTGTGAACATGATTCGATTGATAATTATATGTAGTCCAAACATTTATTTATGTCCCTTACTTTGTTTTAAAATTGGGCAGCCATACTGCGTAGTTTCTTGACAATTTTTTCGTCTGCCTACGTTGAATTTCTAGTCTATGTAATGGAAGTCGGTTTTTTTTTTCGTTTAACACAATTATACAAAACAATGTAGGTAGGTATTTTATTATCAAATCAACCAAACACAAACTTTTTTACTTATAATAATTAGTTCGTTTGTTTATTTGAACTACAAGATTGATCAGGATCTAATTGCACTATTTAAAAAAAAATCGCCTTTATTACGCAGGCAATGCCGCGTGAATACAATATAACCATAAAAATCCAAGTAATGATAAGTTAACAGAGCAGTTTCGTAGCGATGACAATATGGACGACCTTGAATGCCATGCTCCTGATCACGGTAATGGCCGCCGCCATGTTTAATGAAAGTAAAAAACCCCATACTTAGCATTAACATTGACGGCGTGATACAAAAATATATTATTTACATTGTTATATCTATATAAATAAAAATGAAGATCCGAAATGCATATGAACTCGCATACCTTGCTAACGTCAGAGCCATTTTTATGCTCATGAGTGCTTAGAACAAGGTTAGTAAAAAAAAAATTGTCGGGAAAATATTTCTGTACGAAGTTCTTTTCATCGTTCATTAATAGATAATAGATATACATATAAAATTGGCGTAATTAACTATTATGTGAAGGGGGCGTTGGGATTTTTTCTTGTAAAAACGTAGTCCATAAAAGGTTGGTAGCCTATGCATTAGAGCAATAAATACAACAATGACAATAAAGCGCTCGAAATTAATAGAATCACAGTCGAGTCACCGAGTGTGAGAACACAAATCGACTGCGTAATTGATGTCTATCAATTGAACATATTTTCAAATACAAATAAAAACTTATATAAAATAATATAACTTTATAGAATAATGAAAAAATATTAGCATATTTTTTTATATAGCATTAGCGTTAAAAGTGAGTATGGTCCATCTATGTAAACAGGACAACCGCTTTACCAGCTTTACCTAACTTAAACGTTAAAACAGCGTATACCCAACAGCTCTTTTCTCGTCCACCAATCCGCAGTGAAGTAGCGTTGTGGTAGGTATGTGGAATAATCTCCGACCCTTCTCCTCCATGTAGGTGATGTGGTCTATACCCAGCAGGAGGATGTTACAGGCTGAATAACCTTCAGCGCGTGATATCCAACATAATATCTTACCTACTCACCACAGTCCACACAGCACTACTTGAAAGCAGTATTATTTGGTTGTGATCTCATGTAAGGTTGAGGTTCTTCCCCTATTGAGCAAGATATTTACCTACCTTAATTTACTTATTATTAATGGTTTTACGTAACTTCTTTTGAATAAAAGATAATGTATCTGCGATACATACTCGTATACTACATACAATTGACACGACAAAATTAACATTTTGGTTTGACCAATATGTTAATTTTTTCGCTTTATTTTAGTACAGATAAAAGTTACTGACACGTGTAATCAAATTAACTAGGAATGTATCAACATTTGTTAACGTTATACTACATCGTACCATACCTATTTATATTTTATAAATGAAGAGCAAAGAGACTTAATTCTATTTGCTTTACCCCGCTTATTTTAGTTAATATAATTTCTTTATTAAGGCCAAAACATCTAGCTGTAGACATACAAGCACTAACCATACGCAAATCTATTAAATACATAAACTATGTGACTATAAAAATATACTTAATATTGTAACATCTGAAAAAAATATTGTTTAATACAAACGTAGATATTTGTACATAAAAGACAATTTATTTTGGAAATGACACTATAGCAATATACATGTAAATATGAATACCTTAATCTTCTATCCTTTATCTAGATGAAATGTATATAAAACACGGCTTTCGTCCGTCGTACCGTACGCCCACATCAATCAGTTTTTCCACGTATAAACAAACTCTAAAATGTCAAGACCTGTATCATCTGTGCTTTTACACCATGCTTTTACGTAATTAGAATGTGGTCAGTGATTAATGATTTAGAACATATTTTTTGGTAGTCATACATAATATTTATTAAAACATAATATGCCCAAAATAAATAAAAATAAATAAACACACCAATTTTTATTTAATCAATTTGAAAGTAATATCTGAGAATATACATTTCGTGCAAATAAATCATCATTCATCATCATTTCAGCCTATCGCAGTCCACTGCTGGACATAGGCCTACACAAGTTCGCACCAAAAATGGCGTGAACTCATGTGTTTTGCCCATAGTCACCACGCTGGGCAGGCGGGTTGGTGACCGCAGGGCTGGCTTTGTCGCACCGAAGACGCTGCTGCCCGTCTTCGGCCTGTGTATTTCAAAGCCAGCAGTTGGATGGATATCCCGCCATCGGTCGGCTTTTTAAGTTCCAAGGTGGTAGTGGATTTCGTGCAAATAAATGATTTATTTATTTGTTTTCTTCTAACAAAATTCTGTCGAAGTATCTGACATGGACCGATCAATCTCATTTGTATCTTCTTCATATGTTCTACATGACATTGACGAAATTATCTGTGCTATCATGATTTTTATTAAGTTTCATTTGGAAAATCACGACAAAATATTTAACTATGTACACCAAAAAGCTTTCTAAGAACATTTTCCTAAATCCTAACAAACAATATGGTAAAACTTTTTTTGGACATAATATTATAATTTGACAAACGAGTAAATAATATTTAAATTAGTGTCAATTATCAATATGATTTGTTAACTATTTAAGAAAAAATTGTAATTTAAACAGAAATAGATCCAAAAAAAATTTCGCCATGTTTAAACTCTTCCGTATCCTCATTTACTGGTTTACGTCATATCCGGCTGCAATCAACCGATCATTGAACAATAGCACTTGTATTAAAACGGTGACCAATTATATCAAATGAGAAGCTAATAAATAGCGACTTGAAAAATAGAAAGTGTAGTCGACGCTTCGATTGAGGCCCTTCGATGTTTACGTAATTGATTAGAATGTTATTATATCCGCAAATGAGGTATATTATAACGGCAACATTTTCAATTTACTATTTTAACGTTTTGATAGAATTAGCCAAGAATCAATGGTGTTTTCTTTAATTTTCTGCTTCTGGTGAGATATATCTTTTGTACAAAGAAAGGATTGGAAAAATTGAAAGTGTTTATGTCTGTTCCATACCCAGATTCCAAAATCGTCTTGAAAATGTCTTTTTGCATTTCACTGTAAGCATATCAACAGAAATTATATTCAACGTTAATCAATTTTCATACAGCCAAGCTCGATGTAATTCCAGAAATGTTAAGCGATTTTTTCTTATAACGCCTGCCGACATCAATTATAAATATGTTATTAAGCCCTCGACCCTATGTAGGTACGAGTATTTATAAAAACTCGACAGCAAATATTTTAGACTATGAAATATTAATGCAAAAAGGTTATAATTAGTTGTTACCCAAAATGACAAGTTAGTAAGTGAAAATTAAGGACATTACCTGACTAAGCGAAAATCTCTGGATTACAATCAAAATGTATGTCATTAGATGATTAGACTAGAGGTATACTTTAATTGTTAGGTTTGCACACACCAATATCAAAAGGAATTATTTTAATGTTACAAGGTTTTTTAAGTAGTTTATAGGCTTAAAAATATCACGCTACAACAAATGTCACAACTTACAACAATATCACAAATTTTAATCTAAGTAGAAATTAAAATCCTCGTAATAATTAATTTTTTTTAATGCGACAATGTGGCTAGTGATTGTCAACAGTAGGGAATGTCCGATAATCGGCCATATTGTCAGGACTATCCCCTGCTTAGTATTAAATTATTACCTATTAATTAAGTAAACCGAATAACTACTAACATTGATATAAGTATTTAATTTCTTTTTCTACCTACAATATTTATTATACCTAGTCGTCCGAAATAAACTATTTTTTATTATTTAAGAATAACGGAAATACAAACACCATGTACTTAAAGGCATAAACACAAAAAGTCGCAATGTCTGATATACTGTGGTCGAATTTGTAAGGCTCATTAGTAAATCACCCAAGTCGTATGACCTTGACCGAGGTCAATGTTTTGACCGTAGTGTGACAGTTTGTGGAATCATTCTATTGTGTTTTTAACGGCCTTTTCTGTTTATAAATAAAAAAAGCCAACAAGAATTGCGCATTAATGTCTACGTGACATGCTGAAAATATCTGTACATTTTATGTCATGTTTAGTATTTAAGGGATTACCTCATGAATATAATAATACATAACGCTTAATCTATACTTATAAATATAAAGCTGAAGAGTTTGTTTGTTTGAACGCACTAATTTCAGGAAGTAGGTACTGGTTCGAATCAAGAAATATGTATATTTTGTGTGGTTAGTCTGACTGACGTCCATTTACCTAGAACGGGTATAGACTATATGATATTTTAGTTAAGAGTGCGCATAATGCAAAATTACCATCTTCTATTTGTTTTGACATGAAAAGTTCCAGACCAAATCTTAAAATAAAAATATATGACAAACTACGTGATATTTGCAAGGGTTGACCCATATCAAAAACATAAAATAAGGAAATTTCCTCGATAAAATATAATCACGAAGTAACCTCTAATTTTTATATTTTTTCTATTTATACTCGATATGGTTATGACCATTAAGACAAAAATTTGATAATTAATTACATTTAAATATGAGTAAAGGCTATGCCAAGGCATTTTATGTAAATACTTTTAGTTTCGGAATTATATACAAAATAACATATTTATCGTTTTTTACATTCGTAATGCGCTCAAAACTATATCGTCTATCGCACTCTGACACGAGGCTTTGTGTATATTTTGTTTCATCGGGCGCGCGGGTGAAATCTGATTTTTTGCTCGCCTTATGCACGCTCTTAACTTTATCTTCAAATTACGTCGGATGAAACCGCAGGGCACAGCTAGTTATTAAATATAATAATAATTAGCGTTTTGGTTTGTTTAAGTCATAGAGTTAAATTACAAAGCATTTAGTTTTATACCTATCCGCATAAATAACTTTTAAAAAAAATATAGTTATTACGCGCAAAAGATCTGGAAACTGGTGTGTTTAAACAAACAGTTATATTATTTAAAAAAAAACCCAAGTGCAAAATGTATAAAAACCAATTTGAATGACAGTAATTTTAAAGCAAATGATAGCATTGTGCGGCTTCATGGAAATCCTTGAAAACTTATTTGAAGAACTACTACATCTATACAAAAAAATAAAATTGGAGTGTCTGTTTGTAATTTTAAAATGACCGGTTTTTACTAAATGCATATGGATTTATACACCATGTATACATACACCAAATTAAAAATTTTTACCATTTTTGTCTGTCTGTCTGTTTGTTCCGGCTAGTCTCTAACGGCTGGACTGACTTTGAAGGGACTTGCACTGGCAGATAGCTGATGTAATAAGGAGTAACTTAGGCTACTTTTATTTTAGAAATTCATTTACTGTATAACTCTACGAAGTAAACAATAACTTTTTTGTTAAATTATCTGCGGAAGAAGTCGCGAGCACAGCTGTGCTCGCTAGTAATAAAATAATTATAATTATTCTTACGTTGAGTCTAAATAAGAAACTTTTTCTATTTAGGCTTGGATCCAAATATAATGTGATTTTTTGAGAACCTCTTTTTTTATTTAGCCAAAAGAGGTATTGGCATATCTACATCATTTCTTATACTAAACAAGTCATACGAGTACCTATATATTGTGGTTAAAAACAAAGGTTTTCCCTCAATGACGAAAATTTTAACTGCAACTGAGTCACAATGGAATTTTTAAATAATTCCATAATTCTTGTTTTTGTATTGATCACATAAAGTGTACATTTATGTAACACTAGCTTCTCGCTCCGGCTTCCCACGGGTATTTAACAAAAATTTCAAAATAATTTTTTTTCCCTATTTTTTTTTTAAAATGTAATATGGCCCATGCCACCCGCGGATAGTATAGCTTCCTAACAGTGAAAGAGATTTCAAATCGGTTCATTAGTTTCGGAGCCTATTAAATGCAAACAAACTATCAAATCTTTCCTCTTTATAATATTTATATAATTATAATCAATAATAATCAAATATATTAATCTGGATTTTTTTTCGGATCGTGATCTTTTACACCTACAGAACCCCCCATTTGAAGGAACGCAGTTATAAGTCAAACACTTTTTTTATACCGCAAGGGAACCCATTTACGGGTGATATCCAGGACGCCCGGGTAGGCAGTCTCAGACCGTATGTCGGACTCAGCACTTGGGGTGCTAATACCATACTAAACACCTGCGGGAGCCTTCAGCCGCTTTAATTGGAGGGTCCCGGATCTGCAGGCAACAGGATCCCTCCAGCGACAGGCTGGCCTCGGCGAAAAGGCCAGACTGCTCCTACGTGCGGACTGTCCGGCTCACCTCTGAACAATCCCGACGACTCCGTGTCTAACAGGACTGGGTTCAGTCTCAATAATTAGAACGTAATCAAAAATATCGTCTATATATCTTTTCGATAGTTATCAAACATTAAGTAACAACAGCTGCGTGGCTACGGCAAAGAATTTAGCCTCCCCCTCTCTTTCCGTGGGTGTCGTAAGAGGCGACTAAGGGATAACATAGTTTCACTACCACCTTGGAACTTAAAAAGCCGACCGATGGCGGGATAACCATCCAACTGCTGGCTTTGAAGTACACAGGCCGAAGACGGGCAGCAGCGTCTTCGGTGCGACAAAGCCAGCCCTGCGGTCACCAACCCGCCTGCCCAGCGTGGTGACTATGGGTAAAACACATGAGTTCACGCCATTATTGGCGCGAACTTGTGGATGTATATATTCGCCTATGTCCAGCAGTGGACTGCGATAGGCTGAAATGATGATGATGATGAATGATGAAGTAACAACATATTTGCATTTAGAAAGAAAAGCAAGATGTACCTATCAATTGTTGATGAGATTTTAATACGAGTGGTGACTTTGTATTACTTTAATTATTCAATAATGCCGACAAGTGATTCTAAGAAGATCGGGTGGTTAGTAAATGTAGTATAAGTATCTGAATTGAAGGAAATAATGTTCAGAAGAAAAATAAAAATAGGTAAAAAAAACTTTTTAAGTTAAACGGTTTTATGTTAAACATAGATTGCAATGTTTAAGATAAATGTACTAAAAACCAAAAAATAATAAAATAGATACAGTCGTGGGAATTATAAACATATGCATAGACTAGACTAAAATAAAACCGTGGGGCACGTCAATTGTCTACAATCGTTGATTAAAATGTTTGTTTTGTAATGTTACACTATAATTAGGCAGTTGTTCAACCGACAACGATGGACGTGTGATAAGTAGGGCTAGAATGCGGAAACAAGCTAGCAAGCTCGATTATAAGCGAGTTTTAGGGTTTCATAGTGGTGAGCGAGTAGTACTTTTATCATATGTTTTGTCGATTAAAGACAAACTACGAGCAGTGAAACGATTCCTCGCCAGCCAGCAGTGTGAATGTCCAACGATAAACTAGTTGAAACATCTCTTTTATTTACATGGAGTGTATAACTATTGGAATTTCCATGAGCAAGAAAATAGTAAATAATTTCCTCACCGTCTGCGGGCCAACTGCCTAACGATGAATTAAACGATTCTTCTATCGCACATTAAGTCGATAATTTGTAGACAATTGACGTGCCCCACGGTTTTATTTTAGTCTAGTCTATGCATATGTTTATAATTCCCACGACTGTATCTATTTTATTATTTTTTGGTTTTTAGTACATTTATCTTAAACATTGCAATCTATGTTTAACATAAAACCGTTTAACTCAAAAAGTTTTTTTTACCTATTTTTATTTTCCAGTTTTTAGTTTTTATTTCGCATTCTGTTTAATTCATTTAGTGCTTCATTATTGCAAGGTTTCTTGCCCGTTAGTTTATTGCAGTCCAACTCCTCTATACGTAGTCCCTGCAAAGATCTTACTCTACTAAGAGCCACGTAGGCTTGACCTTCTTCAAACAGTTTCGCACCTAAGTATACGACCTAAGTATACGATATAGCATGATCCACAGTGCTGCCCTGCATTTTATGTATTGTAGAAGCCCATGATAGTATTACAGGCAACATTCTTCTCTGTATTCTTCTTGTCAAGCCCTTTTATTTGATACCCATATTGCTGGGATTGATAAAAAATTGTTATCAGCCATTTGGTAGCGGCGGCCATCTTAGATTTCAATTTTGCATAGTAAATTGTATTCTACTTGTTGAGACCTTTCATTTGATACCCATGTTGATGGGATTGATAAAACCTAATTTATCCGCCATTTTGTAGAGGCCGCCGTCTTGGATTTTAATTTTATATAGTACATTGTATTCTACTGGTTGAGCACTTTCATTTGATACCCATATTGATGAGATTGATAAAACCTACGTTATCCGCCATTTTGTAGTGGCCGCCATCTTGGATTTCAATTTTTTATAGTATATTGTATTCTGCTTGTTGAGCCCTTTCATTTGATACCCATTTTGATGGGATTGATAAAACCTACGTTATCCGCCATTTTGTAGCGGCCGCCATCTTGGATTTCAATTTTTTATAGTATATTGTATTCTGCTTGTTGAGCCCTTTCATTTGATACCCATATTGATGGGATTAATAAAACATAAATTGTCCGCCATTTTGTAGCGGCGGCCATCTTGAATTTATAATGATAATGAATAAACATAATTGTATTGTCACCAAAATCCAAAGTGTATACAAAATTTCAGATTAATCGGTTGACAGGAAGAGGGTGAAATTTGAATTACTAAATTTGACCCAAGAATAAAACAAACGGGGTGAGCTAAATAAAACCGTTTAAAAACGGGAAAATCCATAAAATATCTGCATATTGCTTTACATACTTTTTTTTATTCGTCTGTTGTGGTAATTTCATTAAGTCAATGAGTCATATAGAAGCAAATATAGCAATATCCACTTTTTTGCCAAACAGACCTAACAATAGCGCCACCATCTACGTAAAATTCCAAACGTTTTTATTAAATAATACCGCTCCTAAAACAGCAATATCCTATAAAAAAACTAATTTTGTTTTTAGTGTTCGTTGCAAAAATAGCAAAATCCAAGACTATCAAAACCAATGGCAGCAATATCCCAACTAGCCAATCACAGGCCGTTATTTAGTATGGCGAAAACGGTTGAACGGAGAAAATACATGCTCTAATTTTCATGATTATTCTTAGATTTAAACAAGTTTTGAAGTGATCGAGTTATTATATCGTTACGATGGATTGTTTTTCTGTCCCTGTAAATAATAATTATGCAAGAAAACGTCAGCGAAACCCCGAAACTTGGAAACGGAATGTCTCTAAAGTTCAGAGGTTAATGTTATATATTTTATAGAGTAGGTTACTTCGTTTATCTTGATACTTTTTTGGTAACCGATTTTTTTGTATATCAACTAGTAATGTTATTAATATGAAAGTTTGTAAGGAAAAAAAGCACAGTTAAGGTTTCAAGCACAATTAATATAAAATGAAAAATGAATAAATATGAATAAAATTATAAATGACTCTGAATCTCTGTCATGTATGACCTCATTAAAGTATCAACTGTCATACGTCGTACTATACATACCTTTTAAATATGGCGTCGTTAGGTGCAATGACAGCAATGTCCCAAAGTAGAAAATTCAAATACAGCAATATCCTACTGTCAAGAACAATAACAGCAATATCCTGTCATTTTTCCAATATTTTACCATTATCGTTTATTATTTTTATCATTTAAAGGCTAGCATATATGCATTATAACATCCCTGTTGTAATAAAATAGACTTGGTTCAAAAAAACATAGGTTTAACTACAGAAAAATGTTTTATTTAAATTACTCAAAACCACCCCGATTGGAGATTGCTATATTTGCTTCTATATGATTCTCATGTTAAAAGAATAATTTTAAATTTAAATTAAGGGCGTATACGATAGAAAAACAATCAAAGATCAAAACCCAAATAGCTAACCGAACTTAGACTTTGCTGTTCGTCCTCAAGTAGGTTGCGTTGCTACAATAAGTAATAAATCAGACAAAAATAAACAAATCACACAGCAGAATGTGAATTAGGTGCCGGGGTCCGGGAACAAACACAATACATAAGAACAAACGCCCAGACTACGACATACATCTGAATAATCTACACAACTTTTTTTCTTGTGCGCGGACCAATACCAGAAAAACTAGCGCATTAGTAAAAAGCAGCGACCATTCTTATCTTTATAAACTTTAGAGATAAACATTTGAAACATTCTCAGAATCGTATTACAGTGGTTGTAATAACGTCAAATAAAGATAAAAAATATATAGAGGCGTCCATTTACAAGTTACGTTTTTTTCGACGTATTTTGGCATGTTCTTAACAAACGCCGCATTTATTGGATTACAAATAGCCCTAGGCGGTAAAATGAAACTCTAATAATGAAATTACTTATTAAAAATATTTTTCAATACTCGGGTAATATTTTGTTTCTGGTTGACGAAAGTCATAGTAAGCTATATCCAATTCATCTTGACTCAGTATTATCACGGCTCGTTCATGTTAAACCATTCGATCACCAACCATAAGATAAAATCCAATTTATAGGCGATTTATGAAAAAAAAATGTTTTATTCGGGCCTTAAGACGCGCCCAAATATTGAACGCATTTTTTATATAAAAAGATTCTTCTTTTGTGTGAATATAACTCGTTTTTAAACATTACTATGGAGCGGAACTCTTTCTGTGTGAAATATTAGAAAAAAAAACTACAACGTAAAAAGTTTGAAAAGCCTTTAAACACACTAATAGTTTGGCTATCATCCAGATCTTTTTTAATAATGGCAGGCGGATAACGTAATCCCGTGACAATGGCTATTCAATCAAGCAAGCTGGTTTCGTCTTTATTGCAGTGTGTTATGGTTTAATATTGCCTGTAGATTGTAGTGTGTACTCATTCGTGACCTACGACAAACCTATGTGGCTAACATGTGATGACAATGTCTAGATTATTGTTTGTGTGCTTAATATTTACTTCAATCGCTTACTTTTCATTAGTTTCTAAAAGAAAATTAAATTTATAGGCATAGAAATATAACTTTATAAATAAAAACAATAATATAAAATAGCCTTGAGTTGCCAAGGTCATTTTATTTTGGTTTAGTGATCACAACAGCGTTTGGTGCTTGTTGTTGTATACAACAAGCGTGTTTGTCGTGGTCTGGGGGTTCGTGTTGTGTTTTGAGGTCAACGGACACTGGATTTCATTCCACTAAGACCTATCAACACATGTCAAGTTTATATGTGGGGGAGTTTAACTTAATTTAAACAAATCTATCTATATATATTATAACTAGCTGACCCCGCAAACGTTGTTTTGCCATTTATGTTATTAACCCCCGCAACCCCCTCATGTGGGTGGAATTTTGTAAAATCCGTTCTTAGCTGACCTCTACTTGGCGAAAGGAATATTCCTACCAAATTTCAAGTCTCTACGCCTTATGGTTCAAGAGATATCGTGATGAGTCAATGGGTGAAAATCTCTTTTATATTTATAGAAGATTTCGTCTCACGATGTATGTTAACGATGAACTCCGAAACTACTGAACCAATTTTTATCAAATTTTGTAAGCATCTGTAATTTGGTCCAACTTGGGAGGTAGAGTAGTTTTACCTCAATTGGACCCAATAAGTGGCGCTGCTATCGGTATGTAAGCAATCTTTGGTAGCTGTTTTCCGGGCAGGACAACGTCTGCCGGGGCCGCTAGTATAAATATAAAACAAAACTTCTCAAACATAAACGTAAATGGAATAAGAAGTAACTCAATTAATACAGTAGGTATATTGATTGATTGAGAGAAAATTTACAAGTTTCTTTTTTTAATTTTTCACTCTTGAGTAATAATCAGTCAGAAACGGACTTTACCGAGAATAAAATTTTCTTAGTGCGCTTCAAAGAAAAATTCATCACCGCTACTTAACGTGAAATGAAAGAATTTTTAAAATTATGCTACGAAAGAGAAGTATAAGGGCGCCTTCAAATTAGCCGCGCGGCGGCAGCGCGTCTGCAGCGCTGCTGACGCGCGACGTTGTAAATGTATGTAAATATTATAAAAATAAGTCCCCCGGCCGCGTCTTTCTGTCCTCCTGTCTGTCTGTCTGTCCTCCTGTCTGAACGCGATAAACTCGAAAACTACGCTACGGATTTTTATACGGTTTTCAACAATAGAAAGAGTGATTCTTGAGGAAGGTTTAGGTATATAATTTATTATGTTTGAATGTAAATTAGCAGAAATACGGCGACAAACGTTGAAGAAGTCGTAAAAAATCTCGCCAACGGGGAGCTTTCCACGCGAACGCTGCGTAAACTAGCAAAGATATAGTTGTATAATGTACTAGCGAATTCAAAATCTATAAAAATGCTACAAAAAAGTCCGCGATAGCATATCTCTATCTCTTAGGGTTGACTTACAATAACCACTTTTATGTTCAAATTTTTAATTAAAAACATTAGGTTATTTTTAAAGATATTTTCTTTAGTTCAGTATTAATCCTTATCCAAATTAATATGATATTTAGCTTAGGCATTTAATGCAGATTAAAATTGCCCTTTACACTATATCAATCAGATAAATAGTTTTTGAGATATCATCGTTAGAAGTAATTAGCAGCGAAACATTTAATGCTCGGCGAGCTAGCGTTCTTTCCTTGAGATGCCTACGGGCGGCGCGGGCGCGGGCGAGTCCATACCCTCTGCTCTGCCCCGCATCGCTCGACCGCCTGCTCATGCTAATAAAGGAAATCAAAGAATATCAAAGATCATTTTATCGAACTTTTTTTTAACTTTTTTGTTAAATTCCACGCGGACGAAGTCGCGGGTACAGCTAGTGTATGTAAATAACAACGCGCGACAGCAGCGCGGCGCCTTCAAATTTGTCGCGCTGCTGTCGCGCGTTGTTATTTACATACATTTACAACGTCGCGCGTCAGCAGCGCTGCAGACGCGCTGCCGCCGCGCGGCTAATTTGAAGGCGCCCTTATACTTAATTAAATTATTCTTGTAATAAAAGTGCGAAGTGCGCGGTTTCTACAATTTTATCGTTCGAATTAGACTTCTGCTCCAGTATTTGAATACTAACTAGATAATTTCGGCTTTGATTACCACTCGGGATGAATATTAGTATTTGTGAAACTTCTTTAGGCGCATGAGGGGTAAAATTTGGGCGAACGGTAACACGGTAACGCGTCACACGTCACTAATTTTAAACGCCCATACCACACTGAATACACCGGTTATCGTCCGATTACGGAAGTTAAGCAACGTTGGGTGCGGTCAGTACTTGGATGGGCGATCGCCTGGGAACACCGCGTGACGTTGGCTTTTTTTTTCAATTAGTTTGCCAAAGAAGTTTCACTTCTGACATGTGTACTTTGTACGTAAGCAATTTTTATTCCGGTTTGAGTGACTGTTTCGGTGGGTCTCAATACCGTGCCTCTGAGAGCACGTTAAGCTGTCGGTGCCGGTTACATATTATCATTAATAACTGATAGCGATCGTTATGCGTAGTAGATAATACATACAATTAATAATTATGTATACGACGCCCGCAATGACCCTTCTCCTACATAAAGAAAGATACCTATACCCAGCAGTGGGATGTTACAGGCTGAATTAATCAAGCAATTCGCGATCACGATTCAGCCTGTAACATCCCACTGTTGGGCATAGGCCCCTCCCCTTAGTAGGGGAAGGATCGGAGCTTAATCCACCACGCTGCTCCATTGCGGGTTGGCGGATATATTCCCTACTATGAGTAGCAGTGCAAACTTAGCACCTCATCGATGGAATTTTGGGTCGAAAATGACCTTAATCGATAGGTCTATGTTAGGTTCGTATAGGTCCATTAAATTTTTCGTTAGGTCCGGTATAGTTTTTTAATAAATAATTTTTTAAATTTAGGTTAAAAAAAATGCAATTTTAGCACCCCATCCAAGGATTTTTAAAACCAAAATGACCTTAATCGATAGGTCTACGTTAGGTCCGTATAGGTCCACAATAATTTTTGTTAGGTCCCTTATAGTTTTTTAATAAATAATTTTTTTTTAATTTTGGTTAAAAAAAATATGCAGTTTTAGCACCCCATCTATCGATTTTTGAAATTAAAATTACCTTAATCGATAGTTCTACGTTAGGTCCGTATAGGTCCAGTAAATTTTTCGTTAGATCCGCTATAGTTTTTTAATAAATAATTTTTTTAAATTTAGGTAAAGAAAAAGCAATTTTAGCACCCCATCCAAGGATTTTTAAAATCAAAATGACCTTAATCGATAGGTCTACGTTAGGTCCGTATAGGTCCACAATAATTTTTGTTAGGTCCCCTATAGTTATTTAATAAGTAATTTTTTTAATTTGTTAAATAAAATATGCAATTTTAGCACCCCATCCAAGGATTTTTAAAATCAAAATGACCTTAATCGATAGGTCTACGTTAGGTCCGTATAGGTCCACAATAATTTTTGTTAGGTCCCCTATAGTTATTTAATAAGTAATTTTTTTAATTTGTTAAATAAAATATGCAATTTTAGCACCCCATCTAAGGATTTTTGAAATCAAAATTACCTTAATCGATAAGTCTACGTTAGGTCCGTATAGGTCCACGAAATTTTTCGTTAAGTCCTCTTTAGTTTTTTTATAAATAATTTTTAAAATTTTGGAAAAAAAATTCGTATTTTAGCAGCTAAAAAACTATGGGGGACCTAACAAAAATTATTGTGGACCTATACGGACCTAACGTAGACCTATCGATTAAGGTCATTTTGATTTTAAAAATCCTTGGATGGGGTGCTAAAATTGCATTTTTTTTTACCTAAATTTAAAAAAATATTTATCAAAAAACTATAGCGGACCTAACGAAAAATTTAGTGGACCTATACGGACCTAACGTAGACCTATCGATTAAGGTCATTTTCGACCCAAAATTCCATCGATGAGGTGCTAAGTTTGCACTGCTACTATGAGTAACGATCGCCATCAGGTGTACATGATAACAACCGGGACCGACGGCTTAACGTGCTCTCCGAGGCACGGTGGGGAGACCCACAAGGACTACAAAAACACCTAGACCACGGCAAACATCTGTATGGCCAATACAAATGTAGTCATGTGCGGGGATCGAACCCGCAACCGCCCGCGCAACAGCCAATTGCAATCCATTGCTGTGACCACTGCGCCACCGCGGCGTCAAGTAATTAATCTTATTAAAACAATTATAATTAGAAATAGTTAATGTACTTGTATTATAAACTAGCTTACACAACAGACATTGTCATGCCTTGCCAAAAAAATAATCGTACGTTTTCCTAAAATTTCCAATGTTTGCATAAATTCCCTATTTTAACCGATCCAAAAAAGGAGGAGGTTCTCAATTCGACACGTATGTTTAGCTCAGAACTTTTGACTGGGTGAACCGATTTCGATCAATTTTGTTTTAATTGAAAGGTGTTGCGTGTCATGTGGTCCCATTTTAATTTAATTGAGATCTGACAAGTACTTTTAGAGTTATATCTAATAATGCGTATTTACGTGACCACTTTTTCGTCGACCTACGTTATATTATACCGCATAACTTTTTACTCGGTGTACCGATTTCAATGATTCTTACTTTAATCGAAAGCTAATACTTGTCTTGTAGTCTTGTTTAAATTAGATCGAAAACTGATTACAACTTTTTGAGTAATCTTTAATAGCGCGTATTTACTTGACTATTTTTTCGTCTTATTACGTTGTATTACTTGTCGATGTAATTGAAGTCGGTTTTTTTTCGTTTGCGAGCAAACACAACTATTTTTCGTAATATCAAGTCATTAGATTAATAAATGTAATTGTAATCGGTTCTCTATAATTTTTGCAGTCTACGTTATTAACGTGTATAAAAAAGGTAACATAGTTTCATAAATATGGTCACTTGCGTCCCGTTTAAATGAAAGTATTGATGCAAATCTACTGATGCCCTTATACGATATTGATTTTTCGATAAAGAATAATCAGGCAGTTAGTTTAATCAGTTTTATCATACCTATATGTTAGTCGTTGCGGTTACGTTCGCGTACGTAGAGGTATTGGGGGGAGGTAAATATTCCGCTTCATCACGTATTCACCAGCTTACTGCTCAAGTCAACCGTGCATAAAGAAGTTTTTCTTAAAAAAAACTAAAGCATTTATTAATAAGACACCAGGTCAGGTGAATCAATCAGGTGAGCCAAATATTATTGCAGTCACCAAATCTCATCGGCTGCGGTGGCTCGGACATGTCGAACGCATGGGGGAGGATCGAGGAGTTAAGAAAGCTTATCTGGGTCGACCAACTGGACGTAGACCGGTGGGTCGCCCCAGATACCGCTGGAGGGACGTGGTTGAGGCAGACTTGCGTGAGATCCAAGCCAACAATTGGCGGGAAATCGCGCAAGATCGTGCGAAGTGGAGGGATCTTGTTTCGGAGGCCAAGACTCACTTCGGGTCACTGAGCCAGTTGAGTTAGTTAGTTAGTTAGTTATTTATTAATAAAATTTGTAATTCGTAAATGAACAATAGATTAACAGTATGTAATCAAAAGTAAATACCACGTAAATACCATAATTCTATTGAGGCTGATGTAAATAGCTCTACAGTGAGAGTTGTTTGAGTTTCTAAACTTAAATACTTCATAATATTTTAACATTTTACTGAAGTAGGGCACAGTAGGAAATATCCTGCTCAAATTTAGAGTAGCCCGACCGGGTAAGCACCTCGACCTTACAGAAGATCACAGCTAAATGACACTGCTTTCAAACGGCATTGTGTTCCTGTGGTGAGTAAGATGACTAGAGCTCCTGGCGATTGGGAGTAGCGTCGCCAACGCGCTTTCAATGTTTCAGTAGGTCTACCATGAGTTTTGTTACAAGCGCACATGACGTGAACTACAGTAGTAAACGTAGAAACGAAAAACGTAAATTTTACTATAGAGTCTATCGAGCACTTGATAAGACTTATAGTTTTTAACCGACTTCCAAAAAAGGAGGAGGTTCTCAATTCGACACGTATGTTTTTTTTATTTATTTTATGTATGTTAGCTCAGAACTTTTGACTGGGTGGACCGATTTCGATCAATTTTGTTTTAATTGAAAGGTGTTGCGTGTCATGTGGTCCCATTTTAATTTAATTGAGATCTGACAAGTACTTTTAGAGTTATATCTAATAATGCGTATTTACGTGACTACTTTTTCGTCGACCTACGTTATATTATAACGCATAACTTTTTACTCGGTGTACCGATTTCGATGATTCTTACTTTAATCGAAAGCTAATACTTGTCTTGTAGTCTTGTTTAAATTAGATCGAAAACAGATTACAACTTTTGGAGTAATCTTTAATAGCGCGTATTTACTTGACTATTTTTTCGTCTTATTACGTTGTATTACTTGTCGATGTAATTGAAGTCGGTTTTTTTTCGTTTGCGAGCAAACACAATTATAAATGCGTTATATTGCGTATTAGTTACTAATATCTTTATCTTTCTTCCGTATATAAAACTACACTCGCTAACGTGTATCGTCTCTGGAAACTCATGGTAGACGTACTGGTGTTGCAAGCGTCTATAAGCTTCGGTCATCGCTTACCATCAGGTAAGCCTTATGCTTGTTTGTAGGTACCTAGTTGTATAAATAAAAAACATTCATATAGTGACAATGTTGCAAACATCAACATAAAAACTGAAATACCATGGCACACATAAATTACACGCTTTAATAGATATGTCCTTGAAAACGTTCAATCTTCAAAAGTATTTACACGTATATCTTATATTATTAAGTGTGAAGTAATGTCCATTTGGAAAGGTGTAAAATGCAATCATATTATATGAGTAGTTAATATCACATGAATTAAATTTTCACCATGACCCAAAATCCAGTTAGTAATCGTTTTTAAAACCATAATCGAAGACGTTACGTCACTTAAGCAAATCGAACGATAGAACCGATATATCGATTTTTACTTGGTATAACCGGTTTCGACTGGATACTTGGAGCTGAGTGTGTAGTTGTGTACATACTACAATGTAAACACCAGCCATACTACGATCTCACTTAGCTGCTAATTTGTTTTTTTTTTTTTAAGTGTGAAAGGAAAAGACAAAATGAGCCAATGAATTAAACGAAATATCTTATTTTATTTATTAATCTGTATTTAGGAAACAAACAGTACAATATCAAAGAGAGCGCATATACCAGTCAAGTTTACTAACAACTACTGATTATGAGGTTAACTTTTTAAAGCGGTTTAGAATGGTTACTGAGTAATTACGAACTATAAAGTAAACACCAGTACGATCTCTCTGAGCTACTTTTTTTTCTTTTTTTTTTTTTATGGCAAATAAAAAACTACATTTGACAAAGTCGAACGATTTACTAGTAACCTTTGAAGAGTCACCTTCAGGGTCTAGAATCAGATAAGCTACATGGAAACAAAATATTGCAATATAATTCCAATTAAATACATTTACAAAGTTATAAAACAATACGACAATAAAAAGATATATATACATCTTTTATATATTAGTTATGTATTACTCCTGGGGGGGAATTGGGGGTAGGTTCCACCGTCGCTAACTAAATTTGTATACGAATAACTGTACAATTTTAAGTGCAATAAAGAATATAATAATAGGTTCGGCAACGCGTTTGCTTCTGTTGTTGCAGGCGTCTATAAGCAAAGGTAATTGCACGGTAATTTCTTACTTATGCTTTTGCCGACTCAGTTGTATAAAAAAATTAATAGAGACGTAGAGATTAAGATAGAGTTAACCCTTCAATTTTGTTTCAACTGGGATGTCTGACGTGAACTTGGGGAGGCCTATGTCCAGCAGTGGACTGCAATAGGCTGAACTGACATATTTATCTATTAAAATATATAGCTCTATCAGACGTCTGTTACCTAGAACACAAGCATTAGTAATCTAAGGAACAGACACAAGAATGTGTATGTTAAAATTGAGATTGCCTTTACTGACAGATAGAAACAACAGTTAATATAAAGTACTGGGTTCTGTATGGACTCTATACAAATTATTCTTAAATAACTTCAATGAACAAAATTGTACCTTATCAATGATACTACATCAATCAATACTAATATTATAAAGCTGAAAAGTTTGTTGTTTGTTTTTAAGTGCTATAGAATATTTTAGTAGGTTTTCTCCTCAAATTGATGCGAATGGAACCGCGGGGAACAGCTAATAATGAGTAGGTATGAATATGATTAACAAATTCATTCAAGTAATAACGTAGAACCTGTACCCGACATGACGACATACTCTAAAACATATCCTTTAATTGGTTTGCAAACCTATCATAAAACTAACAATTTATTACTTGAAAGCAGGTGGATTACTCAATGTTTACCGAGATATGGCGAATTTAATAACTGTTTCATAAATTTGTTTCGATTTATGTTGATTTGTGGACAATCATGTCGACACAGGTTGTTCACATTTTGTTTGTAGCTTAGTTACTTATATTGGATCTGATTGACTTAAATAGCACTGGCTTTCAGTAAAAGTATTTTAATTGAGGTAGCAGCAGGAAGTGTACTCGAAATCTCAGTGGCTCGTCTAGGGAAGTACCTCAACCTTACAGAAGATCACAGCTAAATAACACTGCTCTCAAGCAGTGACGTGTAGTTGTGGTGTTGAAATTTTTAGGAACGATAATGCGCTTGCGATGCTTCTAGTGTATATGGCATCTATAGGGTATATGTTTGCCACCATTTTTTTAATAAAAATTATAAAAACAAAAAGACGGTTTTTAAAAGTGTAACTGTTAGTTTTTTTGCCAGCTCTTTCCCCAAGACACGTAGTCTTTATTGCAACAGATTAAAACATGAATTATAAACCAATGTTTTATTATACTTCTAATTTAAAAAAATTAAAAAAGAACCACTTTGCTGAATGAATTTTCTGAGGTAGGGCACAGCAGGAAATTTCCTGCTCAAAATATGGAGCAGCCCGACTGTTGTAGTACCTCGACCTTACAGAAGACCACAGCTAAATAATACTGTTTTCAAGCAGTATTGTGTTCCTATTGGTGAGTAAGGTTACCAGAGCTCCTGGGGGGGATTGGGGATAGGGTCGGCAATGCGCTTGCGATGCTTCTGGTGTTGCAGGCGTCTATAGGCTACGGTCTTACCATCAGGTGAGCCGTACGCTTGTTTGCCAACCTAGTAACATAAAAAAAAAGAATGAAAAAAATAAAATAAACATTATGAAGACATGAAGCGCGCTCAACGCTCAATTATCGTCACATTGTAGGACAAAGGCCACAGCTATAATAGGAAAAATTGCACTACTCTGCATACCACTTCGCTTCCATTTCCAGCGAATATAAATAAAAACTTATGACATATAATTAACTCAAGTGAACTAAACATTTTAAATCATATCACGGCACGTCAGAGACACGGCACGTCAGAGGGCGCGGGTTCAAATCCCGCTGGGTCGAAAAAAATTGATATGATTTAAAATGTTTATAATTTCCTCATGTAATATCAAAAATAAAAAAATAAATAAAAAACGAATTAAGTTATATGTTTTAAATGTTATACGTTTTAAAAGCATTACATTTATTTTTAATAGTCTACAGGCCAATTTCAGATATTTATTAAGCAATTCGTTACATTACTTACGACATGAAGTAATCTAATAGATAATGGTTGTGTTTTGATTTGCATCGTCAGACTATACTGATATATCAGACATTTAATTTCACATGTAGAACCAAAAGTTTTACTTTAGTGTGGGTAATGCACCTTTATTAATAAAGAATCTACATAAACAAAAATAAACATAATTTACGAACAGCATCAACTTGGATATATTTTTTCGAGTTCTAACTGTCAGGGCAATGTATATAATACTAAGTTTCGTTTTTTAGGAAGTCTAGTAAATACCAGTACAAATACTATATATCGAAATGAAATGGGGAAAAAGAAAATCACTGTTTAATTATCTAACTGAGGTAGGGCACAGCAGGAAATTTCCTGCTCAAAATATGGAGCAGCCCGACTGGGGCAGTACCTCGACCTTACAGAAGACCACAGCTAAATAATACTGTTTTCAAGCAGTGTTGTGTTCCTATTGGTGAGTAAGGTGACCAGAGCTCCTGGGGGGATTGGGGATAGGGTCAGCAACGCGCTCGCGACGCTTCTGGTGTTGCAGGCGTCTATAGGCTACGGTAGTCACTTACCATCAGGTGAGCCGTACGCTTGTTTGTCGACTTAGTAATATAAAAAATATATATATATATTAAAAGAGTTACATATTACGAGTAGATGCTTTGTTTATTATGTTACCATATAATATAGAGATCAGATTAAAGTTATATCTTTAGGTAAGCCTACGCCAAAGGAATGACAAACCCCACTGCAATATCCCATTGATGGGCATAGGCCTCATTCCCCATGTAGGAGAAGGATCAGAGCTTAATCCACCACGCTGTTCCAATGCGGGTTGCCAGATATATTCCCTACTATGAGTAACGATCGCTATCAGTAGTGCAGAAGTACAGAAGTCAGTAGTACATGATAACAACCGGGACCGACGGCTTGCTCTCCGAGGCAATTTAATCATATCAAAAAAGCTACATACATATATAGTTTTCTATATTCTCAACATCCGTTATCAAAACAACATCATTTACCTTACAACGAGTCAATATCACGACATTATAATATAATGCAAAATTCGTGATCAACAGCAAGCACTGCACACGCTTCTTTTATGACCACTCATTATTTCAATAGAATTGGCAACACATGACACTTTATAATAGTGACTTTTGATTACTGCAGGATAGGTGTATTACACGGAGTATATTTCTGTGGTCTGTGGTGTATTAGGACATTGAACTCCGTTGATAGTAATGTGAAGGAATCCTAAAACGAAGCATTGAAAAATTACGTAGAAATGTGTTTTTTTCGGGGCTGCAGATGCTGGTTTTATAAAAAAAGCTTCATATTGTGTACTCAGCATTTATTGTACTAAGATTTAATATTATCTTTAAAAGCCTGATTGAAATAAGTTGATTTTATTTTTATTTTTTTATTTAAATTTCTTTGTCGATTGACATGCTGTTATTAGTTTCTCTTTTTACACTGTTAAATTTTTTTCGGTATACATTACATGAATTACTTGTATACCTATATTACAGTTTTTAGAGGTTTCTAAGAATCGAAGTAAAAACTATGAAGAGTACTTTTTTATTCGATTCTTCGATTACAAAAATGACGTGCTTAGAATTTTTCTCGGAATCATCCGCTTACTTATAATTACTCGGAATATATATATAAAAACATATTTACTCCTCATGTATTGTTTTCCAACTTTTTGCTCATTTCGGAACGAAGTTTTTTATCCGCACAGTACACGCACTAAGCGGCATGTGGCGGCATGGGAGCAAGATCCAAAAAAAAAGCGTAACAATACTTTTTCTCGACACTTCTGGCATTAGTGTACAATTTAACATATGTGTTATATTTTAGTTAATTATTACTGTGATTTAAAATGATAATAAAATATAACTTTTGTTTATTTTTTGATTTATGCGTGTAGGGTTTAATAATATTTTTAAAATACAAAGAAAAAAAAATATCTAGTAATTCTTATTTTTCCAAAACGGCTTCGACATTATCTTTAAGTATCTGTTTACTCGTTAAGAACTTAGTCATCAACGTCTAAAATAAAAAAAAAATAGTTCAGCATATTTTCCAACAAATAGGAGATAATAATAATATTAACTCTATTTTATAGGTAAGCAATACTACAACAAAATCAAATCAAGAAAAACTGAATAAAACATCGCAGCTTAGACACTGTTTTAAGGTTATTAAAATAAACACAGTAGCGACTAGTTCCAGCATAAAAAAGGTCATCGAACCTGTGCCCCCCTTGTCCTGTATCGTCAAACAGGTCCATAGAACGGGATCTTAGATATCTAGTTCAGACCGCATCGATGTTATAGGGTAATACAATTATGTACTAAATGAACGATGATTTTATTCAAAAAGCAAAAATTAAAATTACTTCATTCAAATATGATTCAATAGCTACATACATTTGTTTTAATTAATTAATTATAGTTATAGTGAAGCTACCAAAGATTTGGAATGTAGATTCTGCAGAGTAAAATCAGGAAGAAAATCCATAGTTAGTCTTTAAAAACTGTGTTTTATTAGGTACTAGCTGACCCGGCGAACTTCGTACCGCCTAACAGTTGATTCCTTAATTTGTTTATTTTTTTACTAACACTTAAACTTTATCGTATGGTATTAAAGTTCTAGTTGACTTTTAAGTATTATTACGAATCTTTTGTATAGGAATATAGAAAAGTGTTGTTTTTAGACTTTTCAGGCAATTTTTAAAATTTTTCTCACCGTAACAACCATCCTCGTACTTCAAGGAATATTATAAAAAAAGAATTAGCGAAATCGGTTCAGCTGCTCTTGAGATTTGCGCTTAGCAACACATTTAGCGATTCATTTTTATATATATAGAGATTTACATAGTAATATCCAGGGCCGAGCCGCCCCTGTGTGCGATGTGTGCGGCGCACACAGGCGCCAAGACAATAGGGGCGCCGCCATCGAAATTATTTCTGTTACACTAACTCAACAACATATTCTTTTTTTCAACAATAAATATTTTTCAATAATACTTACTTGATTCCCTCCTGCGTTTCACACGTAGAGCAAATTAGTATTATAAAGTTGACCTAGCTTTCTGTCCAATTATCGATACAACTGGCGCTGGATTAACGTCCTTTAATATAGAAAAACTAGACAAAATTGATGTGGACATTGACATAAACAACTTAAGGGGACAGCCGACAGGGCTATGATAATGGATCAAATATGCGCGGTAAGAATAATGGTCTTCAAAAAAGATTGCTGGATCTAAATCCTCGCGCTTTCTATGTACAATGCGCTAGCCATAACTAGCCACTCTCAATCATCATACGACTGGGTTTTTTAGTAATGTATAAGAATTACATAAATATTTTTCGTCCTGTACCAAAAGATGGGATTTATTAAAGAATATGTCATAAATCTGACCTTAAAACCATTGTCTAAAATAAGATGGTCAAGCAGAATAGATGCTATCATACTGCTATTTACAAATTTACCAGAAATTTCTGTTGCCTTATATGAAATATCAAATAGTATAAACATTTATGTTTAGCAGAAAAAAATATGCTCCTTTTCATTCATTTGTTCACTAAATATATGTCATATGATAGTGACAAAAGTAAATTTTGTGAGCAAAATTCTGCAGTCCATTGATATGAATATGCATATGCAAGTTGCTTTAGATGCTTCAACGCAATTATAGAAGTTTTTAATAAAAATTAGAACCCACGCTTGAGGAAATCGTAAATGAAATTGCTATGAAAATTCCAAAAAAATTTGATGTCGAGTCTAAAGAAACTTCGAAATCCAGACCCCTGAGACGTCGTAAGACTCCAAAGAGTTTTGATTATAAACGCGAAGACCACGGAAGCGAACTGCCCTCCACTCCGACGACGTTCTAAGCCGAGGTGCGATCTCACTAGGAGACACCCTTAGGACGAGCGTCTTCCCCGAGCCCAGCAAGAGGGCTCCCCTTCTTCCTTCGCGGCTGGAGTCTATGCACCCGGCCCATCTCACCGGTGACGCTGTAAAGGCCGATAGGGCCAACAGCACTAGTCAATTCGAAAAAAAAGGAGCGAACTGGTTTTATCTATTTAGAAAAATATTATCTAAGTATATAAAATTTGATAACATTTATTTCGGTCAAAATTAACAAATAATCAAAAAAATGGAAAAAAAATTGCTGTGTAATTACGGCAGAAAAAAGAATATAGCCACCCCCTCTCTTCCCGTGAATGCCGTAAGAGGCGACTGAGGGCAGTCTGCGCAGACTGTGACACACTTCCACTACCTCCTTGGAACTTAAAAAGCCGGCCGATGGCAAACCAACCACCTACCCGTCTGCCCAGTGTGGTGGCTATGGGCAAACCGCAAAACACATGAGTTGCCGTTGCCATTTTTGGCATGAGCTTGGAGAGGCCTATGTCTAGCAGTGGACTGAGATGGGCTAAAGTGAAAAAAAAATATGTTGAAACGAAGATTCGTGAAAAAAGAGGCGCTTCATAGGTTTCGCACACAGGCGCTGGGGGAGGTCGGCGCGGCCCTGGTAATATCTTTCTCATATCTTTCATGACATACAATGCCACGAACTCCACATGTCTTTATCATTAATTTCGATCCGAATAATATGCTTATTGATTAAATTATTTTCAATATAAATATTTAACTTAGGTACCATGTGGTCCTATTTAAATTTAATCGAGATCTGACTATTACTTTTTGAGTTATTCTGAATAAAGTACTTGTATTACTTGTCGATGTATTTTCAGTCGGATTTTTTTTTTCTTTCGCAATCAAACACAATTATTATTAAAAACTTTTCTAAAGGAAAATGAAAATAAAAAATGGTCAGACACGAGATGAAAACCGCAGAGTAAATAACAATTTATGAAGAGGCGTTTCTAAGAAAGGTCGTGCTCGTGTATTCTTATATTATATAAGGACAAATTATATCTACAGCTAATGTTAATTGAATACCATTTTCAAGAATTATTTAATGCTCTATAATTAATTTTCATTGCAAAAATATAAATGTGTTTTTATAAAAGTATCACTTTTTTATATACAACTAGGTCGGCGTCAAACGTACGACTCGTCTGATGGTAAACAATCGCAAGCACGTTGCCGATCCTATCACCAATCCCCCCAGGAGCTCTGGTCACCTTACTCACCACAAGAACACAACACTGCTTGAAAGCAGTATCATTTAGCTGTGATCTTCTGTGAGGTCGAGGTACTAGCCCAGTCGGGCTGCTCCAGATTTCAACAGGATATTTTCTACTGTGCCCTACCTCAGTTCTACCTACCTTACCTACAGTAGTACCTCAGTTTACTGAGTCAGTGTAACAGGTTTAGGTAAAAAATGTATCATGTAACTACGAAAACCAATACGATCACCGTATTATTGACAGTAAGTACTAAATTGTATTAAAAAAAAACTAAATGCACTCCGGGAGTGCCGGCAGAAGTGAAAACTTGATTATTAACGTTGTGCATTTTTGATTTTTTGGAATAGTTGGGGAATAATTTTGAACGAATTGCTTTTATTATCAATATAAAAGTACTATGAATACAATATTTATTTATTGCGCTATCGTACACAAACATTACAATTTATATTACATTAAAAAGTTTATCTCTCAAAAAAATCAACTTACATCCATTATTTATTAAAATATTTATTAAATATAGAGTTAATTATATATTAATTATTATTTAATAATTATTAAATATCGACAATCGAAAGAAAACAATCGATTGTTCGATTAATCGATTTCGATGTTACAACAATACTCTCCAACCGTCTTACGAATTTTCGATCAGCCCACGTGTCCTGACGCGAGTTTCACAGTTTTTACCCATCCCACAAAAGTGCTCAACGCCGCTAAAGAAGTTTTCACTTCAAAAACAACAAAAATAACAATTATTCAATAAGATTTTCATCGTAGGTTTAGAAACATTAATTTCCAATCTATCACATAATATTTCATACATCACACTCAATCATTACCTAATATTATAAACATGTACAAAATGCAAACAATTTAGTAACGAATGACGTAGAAAAATCAAAGTAATCAAAATTCATTCAAAATAGAAACGCGACGCCTCACATCCGAATGTCAGCTAATTCGATTACACTTCACACGTGTGACCCACAACCTGACAACAACCGCTGGCTTCCCAAAATCCGCTGATCACACGATGCGTGAAAGAATATTAGAAAAACATTTTAATATTAACGAAAATTTTAATTTATGTATTAACATCCTTAAAAGATTGTCCTGTATTAAAGAAACACCTGTTTTATAAACATTATTTTTTTATATATGTAACTAGGTCGGAAAACAAGCGTACAGTTCACCTGATGGTAAGCGATTACCATAGCTTATAGACGTCTGCAATACCAGAAGCATCGCAAGCGCGTTGCTTACCCTATACTTAACTCAACAGGAAATTTCCTACTGTGCCCTACCTCAGTTTAAACATAGACGTTCAGTATAATATCTTAGGAACAGACATTCGTGTGTGTATGTTAGAAGGTGTTTGTTTTTTTATATAAATGTAACACTTCTGGAAAATGGTATCTCTTACCAGGTCTCTACCATTAGTGTTCGATCTCTATCTGACATTTTGCAAAATGGAAATTTTCCACAGGGTTTTGTATTCGAAATTTGAATATAATATGTCATAGAACGGTTTACCGAAAACTTTTCATTTAATTTCTTCAACCTTTATGTTTATGAATGATAAAAGAATGAAGTAATGAAAGAGAAAAGTTTACAAAGAAACCGTTTCTTATATGAAAAGGCAATCGAGGAAATAGGTCAGACAGACACCGATGATTGGTCGCCTTTAAGTTATAAATGTCTTATCGATAACGCGACGTGACGTCCTTCTTTCCATTTGTCATACTTTATGCTATACAATGAAAATTGGATCAATCCCACAGATAATAAAAATGAGAAGGTTTTTAAGGATGGCTGGATGTTTGTCACCGTTTGAAGCAAAAACAACTGAACTGATTGTAATAAAACTTAGTACCTAGGTAAGTGATAGCTGTAAACACAGAATAACACATAGGATCATTTGTAACCCGACTTTTCCATGGGATTGAAAATTACACGGGTTGAATCACGAATCCCAGCTAGTTACACAATATGGTTTTCTTTATTATCTTTTTGTAATATGTAGATCTTATACGCGTTGGCGCAGCGGTCACAGCACTGGATTGCGATTGGCTATTGCGCGGGCGGTTGCGGGTTCGATCCCCGCACATGACAACATTTGTATTGGCCATACAGATGTTTGCCGTGGTCTGGGTGTTTGTGCAGTCCTTGTGGGTCTCCCCACCGTGCCTCGGAAAGCACGTTAAGCCGTCGGTCCCGGTTGTTATCATGGACACCGATCGTTACTAATAGTTGGGAATATATCCGCCAAACCGCATTGGAGCAGCGTGATGGATTAAGCTCCGATCCTTCTCCGACATGTGGAAGGCCTATGCCCAACAGTGGGATATTACAGGCTGAATCGAATAGATCTTATACATTTTTTCATACCTACACTAGATTTAAATATTCCGAATATTCTAGGATTTGTACAGTTTATTGACCTAAGAGAAGAAACTCTAAGGTTTCCAATATATTAGGATGATAGCAAATTCAATAATAATTATTTACTTAAAAGGCAAGGTTTTTAAAAAATACCTACGATCTTATGTGTAACGACGCGTATACAATGTGAGCTACTTTGTATTCCATCCTTAATATTTGTCATTCCTTATTTAAAACATTTCCCTTATGTATGCTAATGATGAATTTGATTTATGTATATTTATTTAATATACATTTTCTACATTTCAAAATAAAGTGGTGACAACTGAATCGCTTTTAAAGCTTTCAATTTTTTTTTTTTTTTGTTTTGTTGAGTGAGTGTGTCTCTAGATCCATAACACAGAATTGGTTACAATTGGGAGTCATTCAGTCATAAAAAAAACATTATGCGCAAATATTGCTTCGGCTTATAGGTACGCAAAATAAAATATTAAATCGTCTCTAGGATAAGCATAATTTATGTGACGTTTAACATTGTTCTTAGAATTTGATTGACGTTTATGTAAACAGACGTAGTAAAGGATAGATCTATTACTTAACTAGCTGCTGTGACAGATCTATTACGTGGGATTTAACAAGAAAGTTATTGTTCAGTTCGCAGTTATAAAAAAAAATTAAAATAAAAGTAGCCTAAGTTACACCTTATTACATCAGCTATCTGCAAGTGAAAGTCCCGTCAAAATCGGTCCAGCCGTTTCAGAGATTAGCCGGAACAAACAGACAGACAGACAAAAATTGAAAAAAAATGTTATTTTGGTATATGTACCGTAAATAGATCCATATGCATTCAGTAAAAAGCGGTTATTTTAATATTACAACCAGACACTCCAATTTTATTTTTTTGTATAGATATAAACTTCATGACTGCGTTTAATAAATAATTTCCAAGTATTTTGAAGATAACATCAGAAAAAGAAAGAAGAGAAAGGATTAATAATGATTTTTTACAAGAAACTTTAAGAGGATCCTTACTCGACTGAAAACTTGCGAGTTTATAACTTGTTGCACAGAAGAAAAGTTTTCCATTATAGACAATTAAGAATTAATCTCGTTGTTCTGAACAACGTGACATTAATGTAAACTTTACTTTGTACCCAGTAACGTAATTACGTTTTAATAATTATGGTAATTTAAGTTAAAGATCCTCATTTTTTGTCGCCGTCATCAGTATGATAATAAACCTATGAATATTTTATTTTTTTTCGTAAAATCTTAATGATAAAGTTAATGAACCCAAGTGTTTTTTTTGAAGTGAAACTTCTTTAGACGCATGAGGGTAAAATTTGAGAGAAAAGAGACGCGGCAACGCGTCACGCGTCAGTACTTGGATGGGTGACAGCCTGGGAACACCGCGTGACGTTGTTTTTTTTTTCAATTAGTTTTTTTAATTATGATACGGCCTACTTTTTCAATTACTTTGCCAAAGAAGTTTCACATCTGACATGTGTACTTTGTACGCACACAATTTTTTCTTTTTTTTTTTCTAAATTAAAATACTGTAACTTTAATGTAAGCCTGTAATTGTTAGAGGCTATATCTCTTTTTTTTTTTAAACACGCGTATTTGTACGCTTTGTTTTCCTTACTAGTGAGCATTGAATTATCAGAAAAGCACTTGAAAACCTACCGGTGCCACGTCGGACATCAAACATTCATTTTTCTTTCAAAATTAACGTTTTCAATGGATTGAGCCACGTCGACTGAAACGATAAAAATCACTTAATCACTTCAGCCTATCGCAGTACACTGGTGGACATAGGCCTCCCCAAGTACACGCCAAAAATGGCGCAAACGCATGTTGTTTTGTCCATAGACACCACGCTGGGCAGGCAAGTTGGTGACCGTAGGGCTGGCTTTGTAGCACCGAAGACGCTGCTGCCCGTCATGATAGTAATATCATGTAACAATTATATTTTTCTGTCTAAATTAGCTATAGCATTTCCATTAAAATATTTGACAGCAATAAATAAAAGGACAGCATCAAATAATTAATTAGACAAACAGTAAATAAAAGAGATTCACAAAATGTAAAAAACTAATACAAACATCGGTTGCCCTTGAGCGTATCCGCCTACGCAGGTATCGATTTTCACGCACATAGAATCAACGACAATACGGCTTCACGTGTGCATTACAACAATACTTAACAACATTACACATTTAAACGAAAACAAACTCTACATACATATGATTAAGTAGTAGAATACCGTCACTAATTCCACTTATTTGATACTTTTCAAACTTGGAACAGTATAGTAAACGTTTAACTCAATTCAACCTTGAAAACGTTCCTTTTCTCTGTCACTTCGATGTCATCTTACTACAAGTAAACATCCAAGATCCTTTGTTATATTTATTGCAACTTTCACAAGAACTTGATAGGTACTAACTTTTTAAGGTCGTTTCATAACCTTTTCAGAATTAACTCTTCTTAATTGAGAAAGGTCAAGATAATAATTATAAAGTAGAACCGAAATTAGTTTAAAAAATTAACGAAAGTCCTAATTGTTTTTGAAAATTTTGTTTTCTAGGGAAGGTTAAAATTCCATTATAAATCGTTCTATTAGTTCGGAACAGAAGCCATAGAAATCGACAAGTGAAATCGCTCGGATCGTCTTAGTTATTTATAAATATAATAATTATGTAAATCGAAGTGACGTGAATGAATAATGAACTATTGAACTGGAAAAACCAACATCACTGTATGATAATGTAGCCTGGGTATAATAAAATCATGTCTTTTTTATTTTATAACTAGGTCGGCAAAAAAACGTTCGGCTCACCTGATGGTAAGCGATTACCGTACCTTATAGACCCCTGCAACACCAGAAGCATCGCAAGCGCGTTGCTGACTCTATCCCCAATCCCCCCAGGACCTCTGGTCGCCTTCCTCACCAACAGTAACACAATACTGCTTGAAAACAGTATTATTTAGCTGTGGTCTTCTGTAAGGTCGAGGTACTACCCCAGTCGGGCTGCTCCATATTTAGAGCAGGAAATTTACTGCTATATGCCCTACCTCAGTTAAAGTTGTCTTTCGTTAGTCTCGAAAACTTGACTGAAATTACTTTGCTGTTTCAGGAAAAATAATTATTATTACGCCCTCATTGACTGAGGATTTCGGTATATTATTATTAAGTTTAAACTAAAACTGAAACGAGACTAGTCGTATTAGTTTGTTCTTGTAAACCAACTTTTATCGTTATTTTGTCATTATTTACATTATTCTGAAATGCCATAGGAATCACAATTTAATTATTTTTTGCTTGTGTTAATAAGGAACAATAAACGTGAAGTAATTAACCAAATTTCATCATTCATTAGGAGTAGAAATTTATACTATTATTATATACAATATGACGCTCTACAATTCATGACAAGGATGCAGGTGAAATCGCGGTAGAATAAAAAAGAACGAGTGCGCTTTAGACCACACGACTGAAGTAACACTTTTTTAGCTCCTACAGTACCTTGTTTATACGAAATGTAACTCTCTTTCTATCTTCACTAACTTATACCTCCCTCTCAACTTCCGTTCGCTTCGCGCGATAACACTTTTTGTATCGTTCTCGTCACACATTCACCAGATTACTCCCCAAGTCAAGCATGCGTAAAGAAGTTTTACTTCAAGAAATAAAATGAATAAAAAATCATTTATTTAGGAAGAGATTTAGAAAGAAGTAGACATTCATTTCGTGATAAAATAAAAGGTCAAATAATGTACAAAAATACAATATCGGAGTAATGCACTATGTTATTACGTAAATGATGTACCATCGTAACCATTGCCTAATACTAAATTGAATTTGTATGCTAATTTCATAACGTAACTAAAAGTGTTGTTCGCGTTAAGAGATATGACATTTTGCTTCTGAGAACGTTTTTATTTTAGCGGAGAGTTATCTACGTTATTTACAGATACATTGTTACAAATACTATTCGATGTAATAGAGTTAATGTTGAATGTTTAAATATCACGTATTATTTTGAAAGTATACCTACTTATAAAGATCTCTGATCCTTCTCCTACGTTGGGAAAGAGGTCTATGCGCAGCAGTGGGATATTACAGGCTGAAGCTTAATAATGATAAAAGTGGTAATAGTGATTTAGACACGATTCAGCCTTTAACGTCCCACTGCTGGGCATAGGCCTCTTTTTCCATGTAGAAGAAGGATCTGAGCTTGATCCACCAAGCTGCTCCACTGCGGGTTGGCGGATTATACCGCAGGAAATAAAAGAAATTTAGTAGTTAGAAACAGCACAGAAAATAAAATCAATAAACAAATAGAAAAACGACACCAAATCTAAGACTTACAAAAATTCTAAAACTTTCAAAACATAAAAGATTAGGTATGTATTCTCTTACCAAAAAAAAAACATAATTTGATCCAGCTAACTCTACCCTACTTTGAGAAATTTCCCTAATTACTGAATTTGCGGTATCACTACACTTTCGACATTAAAAAAAGAACATTTTTAATGGTTTCTTATTGTACATTGACAAATATATTACGTACTAGCTGCCCGGACAGACTTCGTTCTGTCTGCTGTTTTTTTTTTTTAAATTAGCTGAATCGGTCGAGCCGTTCTCCAGTTATGCGCTTAGCAACATTCATTTTTATTATATAGAATATAGTTTTGTACGTACAATAAATTGTTAAATTGTTAAACATTGGATTAAGAATAATAGTCGATATGGATTCGCGAACCTCATCATCGCGAACCAGCATCCTGTATTATCTAACATTATATAAAATTATACCGAGACTATATAATACCAATTAAATAGCAGATGCGATGTATGTACCAGTCAATTTGAGAACAAAAGTGTTGGTCATTCTGTCGATATTGCGAGTAACTGTCGATAGAATTCATGATAGTAAAGAGAAAGGCAGACCAACATACGCTGGCTTATTTTGTAACAAAGTTCTCGTTTGCGTAACATAAGTTCTAATATCTTTTAAACTAACCTCTTGTATAAACTAAATCCTGAACGTTCAAAAGTTTTCTGAAAGTCCAAATGTCGAGGACGCATAGATAAAAATTACCTAAGACACGAATGGACGTATAATACTAATCATGAGTTGACTTTTTTTTTATGTTACTAGGTTGGCAAACAAGCGTACGGCTCACCTGATGGTAAGACCGTAGCCTATAGACGCCTGCAACATCAGAAGCATCGCAAGCGCGTTGCCGACCCTATCCCCAATCCCCCCCAGGAGCTCTGGTCACCTTACTCACCAACAGGAACACGACACTACTTGAAAACAGTATTATTTAGCTGTGGTCTTTCTGTAAGGTCGAGGTACTACCCCAGTCGGGCTGCTCTATATTTTGAGCAGGAAATTTCCTGTTGTGCCCTACCTCAGAAATACTTCATTTGTTTTATACAACTAGGGTGGAAACAAGCGTACTGTGATACGCTCCGTCTGATGGTAAGCTATTACAGTAGCCTATTGACGCTGGTGACACCAGGGGCTTCACAATGGCATCTTCGATCATACTCCCGATATGAACACAGCACATAAGCAACAGCATTCATAACAGGAAATTATACTTCTTGAGTGAGAGCAATATCGTTTGCCAGGGACTTTCAGTAAGGTTGTGAAACCTCCCCAGTCGGGCTACTCCAGATTAAAGCAAGATATTTCCTGTTGAGTCCTACCTCAATTAAACAAACCTTTATCGGTAAACGTTTAATTTACGCTTCGAATCCTTATATAGCAAAAATAGTTTTAGTGATATATAAGTCAAATTTAATGAAAACTACCTACCGGTATCAGCTCTTTAACAGAGTTATTCTCTCATTTCTGTCGATTCCTTATTCTAAACGCAGTTAAAGCAATCTGATTAACAAAAACACAAATTACATACAATTTAATTTTATTATGATTATACGACTCGATTATGACATAATTATTGTGAATGCCATTCGATCTCCGTTCGCTGATACCGTACAGTTACCGCAACACAACCAATATTAACAGAGTAGATACAATTTTGTTGCAAAATGAGTTAACTTCTTTCATCATTATACAACATATTCAGATGTTACTTTTTCTTTTTGCATCATCATTAAATGCCAACAACATCAAGAAAATAGTTTAATCAAGAAACCAACATCTGTACATTGTAACAACATCGATATTGTCCTATCAAAAATTCGTAAATCTTTAAAAGGTATTGTATTTTTTTATCTTTATGACTATGAACCATTTGCAAAGTATGTCTTGGTATAAAAAAACAATTAAAAATTTTAACGTTTAAAAAATAACTTAACCTAATTTTACAGAATAGTGAAGATCCTGCCATGTCAAAAGATCATCGACTCACCTGAACAACAGCGTCCAAGGCCATCCTCTCGATATCCACGTGATAGAAATTGAGCTGAGGCACGTGTCGCCGCCTCGGGCGAATGTCATCATAGTACGCAACCACATCGTTTATCGACACAACCGGGCAGTCGTCGACTGTGCTACATCCACTGCTCACCCCATCGACACCACTATCAGAATCCCCCTCGCCACCGAAACCCTCCTTCGAATCTCGTCTATCCCCATAACTCTGCTCGGAACCCTCCTGGTAGCCGGATTCATTCGTGTCATCGGGAGTAACGATTTCTGGTATCTTACTCGTGTCGTACCCGTAGCCGACCTCGTAGTCGATATTCGTCTCATCAATGTCAGCCATTTTGTACGATTTAAAACACACTTTTCGTTTTCAAATCAACACTACATGTTCCGCTCCACGCGTTCACTGCTCGAACCCTGTGGACAAATTTACCCGTTAACATCTTTTTTACCATTTTAAACAATCGATAACGATTATTGATTATTTTGGTTTAAGTAATTCCACGAATTTTCAAGATCCAGAACTAACCACTATAAAAGTTGCAATTGTCACGTTGATTCAAGTAGATGATAAAAAGTTGTAGAGCAAAAAACGACAGAGTTTTCATTATCGAAGCTAGTGAACTATCGGTGTTCTGTCGGAAGCGGGTGTAAAACGGTCAACAGAGGCGATAGTATCCAGTTCGACTTTCGCTCTCTTCCAAACGCAATCGACACAGTGACCTCGTCTACAACTACTAGACGCGCACTGGAGTCCGAGACGGGTTTTTCACCAATAAACAAGCATTCCTTATAAATTGGTGGTATTTTATAACGACCGGTTTTAATGGAGCAGGTGTAAGCCTGTCGCTGTTAGAACGTCGACCAGTGCTGACTAAATATGGCTTCGCTGGACTATGAGAAATATAAATAGAAAACGGACAACTAACGCTAATGGACTCGTGTGTGTTTTATAAGATTTCCATGTTATAAATCTTGATGAGAATGTTCTGTACGCTTCTGAACAACGGCGGTCAAGCGCGAGTAACAGCAAAACAAATTACTTCATCGATGACAATATACAGATATATGCAAAGGAAGTAAACTTAGTAATGTCAAAACACTCGAGTTAAATTATCGATAAAGTTTACGGTAATGTTAATTGACGCACGTAATGCGAATCGATAAAATTAGTCGCATTTAGCAAGTAACGTTGTATGAAATTACTTTCGATAATGCAAGTGATATTTAAGAAATATTGCTTTCAGCATTCAGGTGAATGTTTCAAACTACGTATACGAAAGTGCATTCAGATGCTGTGTTTCAAAGTACGTGTACGACAGGAGAATTGCAGTCTTCGTTTAATAAATAATACTGTTTGGAATATTTACTAGCTGTTTTCCGCAACTCATTTAATTTTAAAATTTTAAATAATTATATTTAAAATCTATATTAATAGTAATAAATGTGTTTGTAGAAAATTTTGAGGCTTTTCTATAACCTGAGTAGGTTATAGAAAAGCCTCCTATAGCCTAAGCCTATAATATAAAGATTTAAGTCGAAAGAGGTAGTAGGTACTGATAATATTAATATTCTTTATTGTACACCAAAATACAAAAAAAAAAAACAGAGTAGTAGGTAACTAAAAACAACATGTACAAAGGCGATCTTATCGCTAAAGAGCGATTTCTTCCAGATAACCTTTGGGCACAGGACACGATATAGTAACGACGGATAGGAAGTGTACAATATGAAGACTAAAAAGATGAATAATATACTTTTTATCTCGCAGTTCAACAAGATCCATTGGGAAAAGGAGATAAAATCAAAATTTATAATCGCAACCATAACCGAAAAAAAAGGTGTGTGTGCGATTCACACACGATAGAAGTCAAACTTATTTGGCAAACTAATTTAAAAAAAAAAAACTAATTTAAGAGCGTGCATAAGGCGAGCAAAAAATCAGATTTCACCCGCGCGCCCGATGAAACAAAATATACACAAAGCCTCGTGTCAGAGTGCGATAGACGATATAGTTTTGAGCGCATTACGAATGTAAAAAACGAAAAATAAGTTATTTTGTATATAATTCCGAAACTAAAAGTAATTACATTAAATGCCTTGGCATAGCCTTTACTCATATTTAAATGTAATTAATTATCAAATTTTTGTCTTAATGGTCATAACCATATCGAGTATAAATAGATAAAATATAAAAATTAGAGGTTACTTCGTGATTATATTTTATCGAGGAAATTTCCTTATTTTATGTTTTTGATATGGGTCAACCCTTGCAAATATCACGTAGTTTGTCATATATTTTTATTTTAAGATTTGGTCTGGAACTTTTCATGTCAAAACAAATAGAAGATGGTAATTTTGCATTATGCACACTCTTAAAATTAGCGGCTTGCAGCGCGACCCGGCCGACCTTCCCTGTTGTTGCCTTCCGGTTTGGAATCACAACGATTCTAAAGAAGTTTCACTTCAAAAATAACTAGCCATTTTATGTATATTTTTTATTTCATTTACATTCGCATCTGTATATCTTAAATAAAGCAATTAATTGTAGCCATCAATGTTACGATTAGCGACGGTTATTACGTGTCGGTTTGCACACCCGGCTGATCTCTCACGACTGACCCGCCGACGGGTCAGGTAACGTGACAGAAAATTACCTGTAATAATCGATAACGACGTCTCAGATAATATCAAAACGTAAATAACGCGGAAACAACTTTTCTTAAGGTAATGTTTATTGTGGCTACTTCATGTTCTGTTTAAATAAATTAGTTTTTAGTTTAGCGACGTGATATTACGCGATTTGTTGTAGCTTGTAATTGGATACTTATTTTTATTGCTATGGTAGGAATTAAGATTCGATGCCGAATTAATGTATTTTACACGCTTTTTATTAGTTTCACCTGTATGTTTGTTAATAATTGTTTATTTGTTTGTAACCGACTCCTTTGGACTTCTTTTTTACCCACTTCAAACGCTCAGATTTCATTCAAACTTGGTAGACTTATCGAGGACCGATGACGATACACTAATTTGATAAAATTATTCCATCATCCTAACAGCTTGGCACAATAATCAAGACTTTTCTACTTTTTAGGTTGGTTTATTTATAAAAGCGTGTTTTTTAGTTTTTTTTTTTTAACTATAATTTATTTAAGTTATTAAACGACGCGACGTCAAAAAAAGAAGTTTTAAAATCGATTGTTTTTTGTGTCTTACCTCATAACTTTTACTTTTAATTTATTTTTGAGTTAAACCTAATCATGTTATCCCATAATGGGTATTGAACTATACTTGTCGATGTAAATGGAAGTCGATTTTTTAGCTTAAAAACAATCATATTTATTGAATTTATCATTCAATAATAAGTGTTTGAACAAATATTTACACAATTTAGATGCTAATGTTTACTTATGTTATAAAGATGTTTGACGTAAAGTTGAGCTTTCTGTTGTTTTTTCTATAAAAAATATATGTGTATGTATACATTAGGCGACAAACTATATACGTAGAATGTTTTTATGCTATAATAACGTGCATTATATTTTTTAATTATTTTAATCTATAAATTTTTTAGACAGATATTCATACGTGTAAAAAGGATCGAATTCAAATTCAAAACTTATTTATTCAAGCAGACTTTGAAATTCCATTTGAATCTTCACTACAATAACGTATAATGTTAATGTGAAGCTGATATTGAAAATTTTGAAATATAAATTCTCTTGGGAACCGTCAAGATTGAGTTATTAAGATATTCTTTTGAAAATATTGACACATCCTTTAATCTTTATAAATTTTAATAAACCTATGTATGATACCCTTAAGCATGACCCTTGCTATAGTGAAGAAGTCAGGATTTTTATATACAACTACTAACTAGGTAGGCAAACAAACGTACAGCTCACCTGATGGTAAGCGATTACCGTAGCTAATAGATAATAAATAAATAAATATCTACACAATACACACACGGTTGTCTGTTCCTAAGGTAAGCAACTTAATGCTTGTGTTATAGGTAACAGCCGACTGCTATAGCTAAATTTTTTTTCCTGAATAGGTGCCTGCAATACCAGAAACATCACGAGCATGTTGCCGACCCCCTACCCTCAATCCTCCCAAAAGCTCTTGAACCATAAAAGGTGGATTTGAAATGCATATATCCTTTATTGTGCACCATAACATATATATAATATAAGAAGTGCGTGCGTAAAGAAGTTTTACTTCAATAAAAGTTTGTACAGTTAACACTGACGGATACTAATCATTTCATGTGACCCTTACACAGTTAATCTTCTTCAATTTCTTTTCATTAGTTTGATTAATTTTCTTGAATGTACAATTTCCAAAGTATTTCTATTATAAGTTCTACTTACAAGATACAACTATATCATTTTTGTAACTAGTAGATTCAGTCCTAATTATAAAAAGTTGAGCTTTAAATGTGCTGTGTGGTTACGGCACTAAAGAATGTAGCCACCCCCTCTCTTCCCGTGGGTGTCGTAGGAGGCAACTAAGGGATAACACAGTTCTACTACCACCTTGGAACTTAAAAAGCCGACGGATGGCGGGATAACCATCCATGCTAGCTTTGAAATACACAGGCCAAAGACGGCAGCAGCGTCTTCGGTGCGACAAAGCCAGCCCTGCGGTCACCAACCCGCCTGCCCAGCGTGGTGACTATGGGCAAAACACATGAGTTCGCGTCATAATGTCGGGCGCGAACTTGTGGAGGCCTATGTCCAACAGTGGACTGTGATAGGCTGAAATGGAGCTTTAAATAATAAATAACATATTAGAAATACTTTTGATTTTTCTTTGTCAATTTAATAGGCTCTAATTTTATAATTAATAAATTAAGAAAATAGATTAACTGTATATATGTATATACGATAACTTTTCTGAATTTCCTCAATTTAACAAAATGATTAAATTGAAAACACTTTCATTTTATTGACATTAATTTCTTCAATTAAGTTCAGTTTTAAATTATCGTACTTTGTAATGAACTGTTACAAATTCTAAGATTAGCACCCACAAACTAACAAACTCTAATAATAATTATACTTATTATTGTGAATTATTTATTTATTTTATTTATAGTTTTTCTAAACCAAAATTTCATATAGACATTAAACATAGTTTATGTTAGGTACAGACTTATGTAGAACATAGGGTGGTGGCTTTTTAGCGATTTCTTCCAGGCAAACCAAAATATTACTAATTAATATACGACTAAAAGAAAATATACCTATTATTTTGTGGATCGTGATTTTTAGAAATAATTATTTAACTAAGAGTCAAATAAAATTCTATTTACAGAATATTAATTTTTCAAATAATAGTCAATTAAAATCTATAATCAATATTTAAAAAAAATCAGTTGAGAATACAAGATATAAAATACTATGTATATCGCATACATTACTTAGAAGTCTCAATATGAATATAAAAAGCACAAAATCTAATGTATTCAGTATTTTTCTAGCACAATTTCCTACATTCTCGTTTTATTCATTTATACATATAATTATGATAAACGTTTTCAACGTGTTTTCCTTCATATACTTATTCATATTCTTTGAATCAAATAGTAAAGGAACATGTATTTATTTAATATAACTAATGGTCGCCCAGCGGTCGAAATTCAACCATAATTAAAAATTTAAATTAAAGAAAACCAAATAATTATGAAAATAAAGAACCTTTTTTAATAAATTTCAATTTGACTAGAGACTTTGACAATCAACAAAATAGCATAATATAGGTTCGCGTGTGTGTGTCAAATACATGGTAGTGTGTGTAATGTGTTTTTTATTGATTTGATGTATTTTTTATGCATAATTTAAAAAAAAATATTGGCATTCTGCACTCCTTCGCTATATAAACTATAGTGGAGTGTCTGGGGGTTTTGACCTCAGACTTTTGTTACAGTGAATGAATTTAAATGGTCGAGGGGGGGTTTTCTTTGTTTCTACTATAAAGTGTAAAGTTTACCAAATTTTTTTTTGTGCTTTTGATTTTTTTTTTATTTAAACCAAAAACTATAAAAAATTAATAATTTTATTTAAAATATATATTTTTTTCGTATTATATACGTTGTATAATACCTAAATAGACGTAAAATAATATTTTCTTGAAATGTTGGAGCGTAAGAAGGGTCATAACGACCTTGGACAGGCAGTAGAACGTGGAGAGGAGAGAACGAAAAGATGGCTTGTTACCTCATCTTCAAACTGAATTCATTTACGCTCATACAAGTTGTCGCCAAAAATATATTGAAACATATAAGAAGAGGCCCAATGATACTCCATTTTTGCCTTCGAAAAAGAAACTCCGAAGTAGCGCTGATTTATCGAGCTTTGAGTGGGAAAAAACTGTTTCATCTCTGGTCAAGAAGCTAATAAAGAAATTTAAGCAAAATTAAATAAAAAATGACGAAGACAAATCTCATATATTAATACTCCAACTTTAAATGACTCCATTGTAAGCTTTATAGCTGTACAGAAAAACGATTGTTATCAAGAAATTCATAAAAGAATTTCTGATATAGCAGATTTACAAACACTCCAAGCAAAATAGCATGCTGATTGTTATAATTCTCTTAAAAATTCTATTCATCTGAGCTCTGGTGATAAAAAGGTTGGTTTGACAATTTCGATGATAGATGCAGCAATAAAGCAAATATGCGAATGACGACTGCCAATTTTTAAGCGACTTCCAAAAAAGGAGGAGGTTCTCAATTCGACACGTATGTTTTTTTTTTTATGTATGTTAGCTCAGAACTTTTGACTGGGTGGACCGATTTCGATCAATTTTGTTTTAATTGAAAGGAGTTGCGTGTCATGTGGTCCCATTTTAATTTAATTAAGATCTGACAAGTACTTTTAGAGTTATATCTAATAATGCGTATTTACGTGACTACTTTTTCGTCGACCTACGTTATATTATACCGCATAACTTTTTACTCGGTGTACCGATTTCGATGATTCTTACTTTAGTCGAAAGCTAATACTTGTCATGTAGTCTGGTATAAATTAGATCGAGATCTGATTACAACTTTTTAAGTAATCTTTAATAGCGCGTATTTACTTGACTATTTTTTCGTCTTATTACGTTGTATTACTTGTCGATGTAATTGAAGTCGCTTTTTTTTCGTTTGCGAGCAAACACAATTATCTATGCAAGAGTTGAAAGATACGATGGTATATACCTCACAGCATACACCGGATGAAAAAACTATTAGATAACGACTAATAGACCGCTATCATGATGATATTTTTGAATCAAGTAGATTTGGAGCTAATACTATTATACTTTAATTAATTGTGTTTGCTCGCAAACGAAAAAAAAACCGACTTCAATTACATCGACAAGGAGTACAACGTAATATGACGAAAAAATAGTCAAGTAAATACGCGCTATTAAAGATTACTCAAAAAGTTGTAATCAGATCTCGATCTAATTTAAACAAAACTACATGATAAGTATTAGCTTTCGATTAAAGTAAGAATCATCAAAATCGGTACACCGAGTAAAAAGTTATGCGGTATAATACAACGAAGGTCGACGAAAAAGTAGTCAAGTAAATACGCATTATTAGATATAACTCTAAAAGTACTTGTCAGATCTCAATTAAATTAAAATGGGACCACATGACACGCAACACCTTTCAATTAAAACAAAATTGATCGAAATCGGTCCACCCAGTCAAAAGTTCTGAGCTAAAATACATAAAAAAAACATACAGTCGAATTGAGAACCTCCTCCTTTTTTGGAAGTCGGTTAAATCTTTTTCCTAATTACTATCTCTATATGAATGTATCAATTAACTTAATTTTGGTGTAGAAAAATGTTCTACAGGGTTTAAACTATCAAAATTATAATTATTTCGTTTTTTTTTTTTTTGAATCGAGATCACAATTTTTAATAGGTAAACTTTTTTGTATATATTATTAGCTAAACATTCCACTTTGAATTATACAATTTCGTTCACTGTAACGGAAATCCGAGGTTTTCGTGTTTTTAACGCCCCAGGCACTCCACTACTATAAGTGTGCAAATTTCATACTCCTCCGTCAACGCAATTTTCTTAAAAAGGGGTACAAAGTTTTTGCTTCACGTATTTATAGATAACGCGTAATTTATAGATATTCCTGCTGTGCCCTACCTCAATAATCAATACTGACATATTATGTTGCTTATCATAGGAACAGACGACCATGTGTGTATGTTAAAGATATTCATATAAACTGTACAACAAACAGATTTACACACACAAACAAACCATTAACATGACGGGCGCGTGACAGTCAAAAGCACTACAATGTAAATCGACCAAGACGCGAGATGAATACGTTTACAGATTTTCATTTTCACGCATCGTTTGACACGTCGAAACCGGTGGCTTGGTCGCTTGTTTGTGTGTTTCATACAATATTTATTGTATCATAAATATATTTATTTCTATTCAATGCTCAACAAATACATAGATGTACCTATTACAGATGTTCAAGGACTGCTATTTTTTTTTTTTTTTTGTTTAGCTATGACTTTTTTGTAGATTATATTTACTTGTTGGTTTTGAATTGATCTGTGGTATACGTAGGTAAGTTTAGTGATACTTCAATAAAGTTTTTAGAAATGTATCTGTATAGTATTAAATATTAATAAATATGTAAGTAAATAAATAATTAATAAATTCTAGTTTGGATTCGACGAAATATTTTGACTCTTCTGTTCTAATATAGTATAAAAAATAATATTAGTGTCTTTTGTTTAAATAACTCATAGTTACTAATTACAAATGGATTTGAAAAACGTAATTAAATAACCAAAAATGTATATACACGATAAACACATTTTTTTATTTCCAATAATTTCAATCAAAGCATGCCATATAAGTATGCTAAAATAGACTGTATACCTACTACTACAACGATGCAAAAGACATTGAAATTAATGAACTAATAATCAGCTTCATAAAAAAAGTATTAATTTATCAAACAATATTTCCATAACAGCCATAAACATTTGTCAAGTCATAAAATCTAGAAGGGTATCAAGGAAACGCAAATAAAAATTATTGTTACCATATTTTTATATTAGAATCAACACGCACGCACACAAAACTTCTCTCTCTCTCTCTCACACACACATATCAACAGGTTGTCCTATTCCAATGACCCATATTTCGTGTCAAGGTTATAAGCCAAGCAACAAGTGCCACCCCTATAGATTATCTGTCTTTTTCATTTACTATACCCAAGAAAGAGATAGATGTATCGCCTCTATCAGTAATAAAGAGTAATCGACGAAAGCGTTAAATTTTATGACAGCTTGTATAATTTATACATAAAAATAACAGCTCATGATTGACAAGATAATTTGTATTTCGAACGAAGATTGTTCTCGTTTTTTACGTCAATTTTCTTTTTTATTTTCGAGAACGTTTAGTCGCTATTTAAAATTGGAATACGTAATCAGATGCTGCAGGTTAGGAATCACATTTGACTTTTTTGTAAGGCGCAATAACACAATTTATAATGATACAAACAAACGTACACACGACTTAGACACAAAAAGTATACAGATGATCAAATATATAAAAATGTATCATTATTTTTCTAAAGAAAAACAATAATAATTAATGTATTATTCAAATGAAAAAAAAAACTCTAAATCAATTTTGATAACAATCATATCAGTAACACAATTTAATTAACTTATAAGTATATGTACAGTGTATATATATATAGGTATATAATTTTTTTTATTTATGCCTAACTTTTTCTATACATATATTATCTGTTGAAATATGACCATGAAATAATAATCAGACAGCATTATACAGCCAATCGGGGTAACTTTGATTGACAAGGGCAACTTTGACAGTTAAATCGCAAATCTATTTTTTGATTTTTACGTGGTCCACATTTAGTGCATAAAATTAAATTTATACAATTTGTTTACTTAATAAACTTAGTAAATGAACTCTCTGAAAAAAAAGAAGCTGTTAAACGAAGTTAATGTCAAAAACTTGCTATAAATTCCGCGCGCAATTTTTGTATTTTTTCAGTGGTAAACTTTTAGATAGAGAGATTAGATAACTTGAAAATTTTGCTAGTATCAAAGTATATAAAAACATAATACAACCTTTAATATGTCTTTTTTTGGATACACAGATCATTTTGAATATTTGCGGTCAAAATGAATATTATGTAGAGGTGTGCAATTTTTATGCTCTTGAGTGTATTTAAAAGTTATGATTCCTGCGACAAATGTCATCTGTATCAAAGTTACCCATAAAGGGGTTATAACTTTGACACACAACAAAATTGCCAATTTTTGATACATATTATGATTTTTATAGAAGATAAATAACTTAAGAGTATGACAACCAACCTGAGAGCACATATTAAATTAACTCTTTTGTCTCATATTTAAAATTGACAAAGTTAGCTAAAAAAATATAGTAATGATCTGTCAAAGTTACCCGATTGACTGTAATTAAAAAAAAATAAACGTCATTTTCCGCGTTATTGCTCTACCAACTAATATGTATTATCCGTTAAAATTCAATCGTCTCACAACTTATGCAATTTGATACTTTATCAGGTAAAACTGTGTGATTTCGTAAACAAACGTATTATTACAAAATTTGCAAATACGCATTTAAATTTATTACGTAATGAGTGCATTGTTAAATGACACTAAATTGCATGTTATATAGGTATAGTTGGCATTTCGCCACATTCATGGGAGGTGTGAGTTGAATGCTGTGATACTGATCTTCTGATTTGTACCAGCAAGGAATATTATTTGTAATTTTCATTAAAGAAATAGCATATAATGTTGAAATCAGTAAACTACATGACTTATTCAGCAGATAGTATATAATTATATAATGTTGAAATCAATAAAACTTTGCAAGAATTATTCAGCAGAACAAAATTTTAAGAATAAGCGAAAGGGAAATTTTTGTATGGATAATACATTATATTATCTAGTATTTGTATATGTCACATATGTAGTATACAGACAGTCACGTAGCGAGCTTAACTCGCGCCCGGGGCACAATACCTATGTAGCGCCCCCCTCCATTCAAAAACCATATAATATGTCCAGCAAATTTTTGTTTCGTGGACCATTTGGCACCCCTTTGAGAGTAGCGCCCGGGGCATGATGCCCCCCCCCCCGCTACGCTACTGTATATATAGTATATGTGTGTAGTAATGTATGTGTATGTATGTATGTATGTAGTATATTTACTTTTTTAATATATTATATAGCTTGTAAATTCCATACCACTTCTTTATCAACTCTTCGTACACTTCCCCGCGTTTGTCCAGGAAAATATTGGAAAAATTTAATTTACACTTATATACTTAAACGGCCAATAAATTCTAACAAAACTTCTGATACTATACCGGTGTTACTACTACTAGCTAGCTAGCTTAGCTACTGAAAAAAAAGCTAGTAAAGTAAAAGAAATGTAGTTAAATAAACTTGCGCAAACCGGACTACGCGGTGTTGCACCGCGACGTATCAAAGGACACTCACCCTTCATCAGATGTTCAGAAATACATACAAGATGAGATGGGAGATCAGCTCACTTGATATTCTTCGAGGATGCGGTATCACAACCGTGTTTTTTATGGAAACGTGTTTTGTTTGCAATTTATAACCTCTGACTCAAAACTCATAAGGAAATTTTACGTAGACATACAAAACTCCAGCAGATTTTCTTTATATTTTTTTGTTCAAGTAACAAAATAATGTCTCTATTTTTCTTATTAATTATCATGCTAAAAATATGACGTAAAATTTACATGAACATCAATATACTGAACAACTTTAATAAACAAACAATAAATAAAACTCAGTCACTGTCAAAGTCGTCACAATTTACACGACAGTAAAAACACATCACTAAATCTTTACATAAAAGCCGTGAGACTTGGAATAGCCATAAGGAATCATAATGATATATTAATACCCATATATATATTAATACCCCGAGTCTGGGTGTAATATACATATTTATTTATATATGTTTTATTTATAAGTATGTTTATCGAAAAAAAAATATGTAGCTATAGCTACTAGCTAGACAAGCCGGCTGACGACCGTGAGTGTATTGGGTAAAAAAAAAATTAAAAAAAAAAATAGGTACCATATTAGGATGTTCATAAAGAATAATAATACTAACTCCACAAAAAGTTTCAATGTAAATAGACAACAATGAAACTGTTGAGCCAGTTCGATACTTGGCGCATGATACCTCGTATTACATAAGAACGAACTTGAACCATCTGACGATGACCCCTCAAGGCCACCTGTTGCACCTGGCAGCGAGCCAGATCAAATTGAAACCATTCATTCACCCTGCATTCTCGCACTGTATTGCGAATCGATTACAATTATAGACTCGGGAAAGTTTCATGTACGTCAAAATAAATGACCAAAGACTTCTTTTTATTATGACTAGCCCGTTAGCGCAGTTTGTAGTGCTTTATGCTCCGCAGGTTGCTGAGTCCGGGTGTAATATTTGTATTTATAAATTTATATATGTATTATTTCTATATATATTTATCAAAAAAAATTGCTATAGCTGTCTGCTGTTATCTGTAACACAACCATTAAGTTGGTTACCATAGGAACAGACGAACGTGTGTGTATGTTACAAGATATTTATTTCTTATTTATAATTATTAATTGGATATTCAGCCATATATTCTGGATAACGACAACACAATACTAAACCTACACATCTAAGTCATTATATAATCTAGTACATAGTAATATACTTTGAATGTGAAATACTTTTTTTATATGCTTCAAATTTTCTTACATATAAAATTCTCGTGTCATAATGTTAGTTACAATACTCTTCCGAAACGGCTGGACCGATTTTCATAAAATATTGTATGCATATCGGGTAGTTCTGAGAACCGGCCAACATCTATTTTTCATACCCCTAAGTTATAAGGGGGAGGGGATTAAGGAGGTTAATAGTAGACCTGGTGTAAATTGCCAAGCTCTTATAGAAAAAATATCGATTAAAACCAACAATCATACTCCCTAGACCGTATCTATTCTTAAATGCCACTATTTCACATATTTTAAAAAAAATAATTTAAAATATACCCTTATCACAACAATTCCATATACAAAAAGTGGAGTAAAAATTGATAGATATTATGTAGACTCCGTAATCAAGTCAGCATGACATTGAAACGGCGCCTGTAATAGGATACGTACATCTAAAAGTTCTACTCTCATTTTATTTATGACTTCATACAAACTATTGAACAGAAAATAGAAAAAATTCAAATATTGTTTTCTTATGTTTACGATAATTTCACTGATTATATTGAAACAACTTTTTCGGACTTTATCGCGGTTTATTATTGAGTCAATCCGTGACCATGGTAGCTTTTAAATATCTGGGGGAGTCCCCAAGTGCTTGTAGATACGTCCTCGTCGTCTCCCCTGGACCCTGTCCTGACCCCGGTAACGCAGGTGGCAGGCAGGTGACCGAACTCTATAAGCTGTACTTGGGTTTCAGAGTGTTATTTCTTATCTTTATTGTTGCGATGCTTCCTCTACGCGAGAGCATAGGAGGAGTTACCAAAGGCCCTTCTCAGGGCCAACCTGACGGCCCTTCTGAGGGCCAACCTGACGGCCCTTCTCAGGGCCAATCCAGCGGCTCATCTCAGGGCCAAGCACAAGGTGAGATTGAGGTATTGGAGGATATTTCCATCACCTCGTTGTCGGAGTCAGACCTCAAGCGAAAGCTAAGCTGGTACTCAGGGGGGTCGGAGTTCTCCGGAACAGAGACAGAGACGGGAGTGGACGCGGGGCCTAAGACAGGCAAGGCATCCAAGAGGGGCAGGTCCGCTCTTACTAGCGCCAGAGTGGCTTTAAGGGAGCGTGCGGAGAAAGTCCGGGAGGACGAGTTTGAGGCGGTCCTCCACAAGAGAGCTTTCATGAAGAAGAAGGAGGTGGAGGGTAAAATAGAGGAGGTTCCCATCGAGATTAACGATGTGGATAAGCGGGGGGCCGAGGAGCTGAGGGTGGCGACGGAGGCCAACCTTAACCTGATCCTCACCCTGACCGGTAAGTCGGTCAATCTGCGTGGGGGCTACGCCTCCAAAATTAGGAGGGCAGCGGCATCTATCAGGGAGATGCTGGAGTCCCTGGTGGCCCGCACGGACTCGGAGGAGGTCCGCCGATTGAAGGCCGACAACTGTCGGCTCGCGCGGGAATTGGAGCTGGTCCGGGACGAAGTGCGGGCCTACAAAAGAGAGTTTGAGGACAGCCGCAAAAAGGCGGCTGAATCCGCGAATACGGAAGGAAATGCCGACCTGATGCAGAAAATTGCAAATATGGTCGGCAAAGCCGTGGATGACCGTCTGGCGGCTGTCAAGCTCCCGGCTGCGCCTCCTTGCCCCTCCCCACCTGCTGGGGACAGCAGACCGTTGGTGCGAACCACAAGGGCCGCCACGGCAGAAAAGAGTAGAGCGACGGCGGCCCCTAGTGCAACAGTAGTGGCGCAGGTGGACCTGGAGGAGACCCTCGCCCTTCCCCAAGCATCAAGCAAAGGAAAAGGAAAGGGCAAGGGGAAGAAAAAGGCGAAAAAGGTGGAGGGGACGGCATTCGGTCCCTCCACCTCAAAGGAAGCGGCCCCCCAAGGGACGGAGGGAGAGGGGGCCACCAAAGTCCAGCCGGAGCAGCAGGAGCCGGCAGCAAGCTGGACTGAAGTCGTCCGCCGCAAGAAGGCGAAGAAAGCAGGGACTCAAAAGCCGGCGGCTTCAGCGCCATCGGCCAAGAAGGAGGCCCCGAAGCCTAAGTTGGCTCTCCCCCGCTCCACGGCCGTAATAGTTAAGTTACGCCCGGAGGCAGCGACCAGGGGGGCCACGTACGCGTCAATACTGCTCAAGGCTGAGACCAGTATCGACCTCGAGGAGTTGGGAATCGGCCCGCTCCGGATCCGCCAATCGGCGACCGGGGCGCGCCTCATTGAGGTGCCCGGCTCCACGAGTGGGGAGAAGGCCGATACCCTCGCCATTCGACTGAGGGAGGCATTGGCCGAAGAAGCGGAGGTGCTCAGGCCTGAGAAGAAGGCAGAGATGAGAATCTCAGGCCTGAGTGACGCAGTCAACGCAGAGCGTTTGGCTACCGCGGTGGCGAAGGAGGGGGGCTGTTCCCCCGGGCAGGTCCACGTGCGAAACTTGCGCGTGGGGCAAGTGGGCTCGGGGTCAGCCCACATTGAGCTCCCGGTGGCAGCAGGGAAAAAGCTGCTGCAAGCCGGGAGCATAGCGGTGGGGTGGAGCAGAGGGAACGTCCACCTCCTGCAGGCGCGTCCCAGGCACTGTTTCCGTTGCCTGGGACTAGGGCACGTCGGTTCCGCGTGCCCAGCTGGCACTGACCGCAGCACGCTGTGCTATCGCTGCGGTCAGCCTGGCCACAAAGCTGCCGGGTGTTCGGCCGCCGCTCATTGCGCGGTGTGCGCGGACGCCGGTAGGCCGGCGGACCACGTGATGGGGGGCATGTCATGCAAGCCCCCATCAACTCGCGGGAAGTTCCCATCCCAAGGGGGGAACCGAGTGATGTCAGCAGAGGCTGAGATGGCCGAATAATGCCCAGGCATCTCAGCGTCCTCCAGACGAACGTCAACCACTCTGCAGGGGCCCAGGACCTTTTCCTACAGTCCATGGCGGAGTGGTGTATTGACGTCGCGATCGTTGCCGAGCCATATGCTGTGCCCCCTGGCCCACACTGGGCGGGAGACACCGAGGGCTTGGTGGCGATCGTGGTGAGGCCTGGAGCCGGCCCCCCCCTCGTTGTCAAAGCGAGGGGCCACGGGTACGTGGCAGCGGTTCGGGGAGAGGTGGCTTTCATCGGAGTCTACTTCTCCCCGAACCGTGACCTGGCGGCCCTGGAACGGTTTCTCGACGTTCTGGGGCCACTGGTGGGGCAGCTAGCTCCTCTCCAGGTATTTGTGGCCGGTGACCTCAACGCCAAGTCCACGGCTTGGGGCAACCCGGTTACGAACCCTAAAGGGAGGGAGGTGGAGGAGTGGGCGCTAGCTGCCGGACTGTGCCTGCTCAATGTGGGGTCAGTCCAGACGTGCGTGCGTTGGTCGGGAGGTTCCGTGGTGGACGTCACGTTCGCCACGCCGGCCATCGCACGCAGAGTGGAAGGGTGGAGGGTGGAAACGGAGGTGGAGACTCTCTCGGACCATAGATACATAAGGTTCGAGGTGTCTCCAGCTCACGTCTGTCCGGCGTCATCATCGTCGTCATCGTCGGCAAGGGGGCGTAGCCAGTTTCCGCGTTGGGCACTCTCCAAGCTCGACCGGGAACTGGCAGAGGAGGCCGCAATCGTTGGCCGCTGGAGTCTCCCGCTGCTGTCGGAGTTTGGAGTGGACGAGGCGGCTAGCCGGCTCTGCGATGCATTCACTGCAGTCTGCAGAGCGGCCATGCCGCCCGCGAAGCGTTCATCCCCGCGGCGGGCGCTTTACTGGTGGTCGGCTGAGATAGCCGGTCTTCGGGCCGCCTGCAACGGGGCCAGGAGGCAATATACCCGGAGCAGGCGGAGACGCCCCCAAGACGTGGACAGGGACGACAGGCTGCGCAGGATCTACGTGGAGAAAGCGAAGATCCTGCGGCAAGCCATATACCGAGCCAAGGAGGAGGCCTGGCTGGAGTTAGTTGGGGGTCTGGAGAGAGACCCCTGGGGTCGACCGTATATTTGGGCACGGAACAGGCTCCGCGCTCAGTCGGCACCTATCAGCGAAACACTCCAGCCGGACCAACTGGGGAGGATCGTTGGGGAACTCTTCCCCGACGAACCGGAGGGCTTTATGCCCCCCCGGATGGCTCGGCAGACGTCGGACGAGGAGGAGGGTGTTCCGCCACCCGTCACAGAGACTGAAATGGAGGCGGCTCTGTCCCGCCTTCAGAGTAAGAAGAGGGCGCCGGGTCCGGACGGGGTGCACGGGAGGGTACTCGCGATCGCTCTCAGGCACCTCGGCGACAGCCTCCGGGAGCTGTTTGACCGCTGCCTACGATCTGGCCAGTTCCCGGGGGCCTGGAAGGAGGGTCGGCTCTGCCTACTTCCCAAGGCAGGGCGGACCCCGGACTCAGCTTCGGCGGTGCGACCGGTGGTGTTGCTGAATGAAGCTGGGAAGGCCTTGGAGAGAGTGGTGGCCTCCCGGCTCGTTCAACACTTGGAGGAAGGTTCGGGACCCGGACTCTCAGAGTCCCAATTCGGGTTCCGAGCACGCCGGTCGACCATTGATGCCCTCAAACGTCTACGGGCGGTGACGGGTGAGGCGGAACACGGGAGGGAGGTGGTTGTCGCGGTGTCCCTGGACATCGCGAACGCCTTCAACAGTCTCCCGCACGCAGTGATACGGGAGGCACTGAAATACTTCGGAGTGCCCCTGTATCTAAGAAGGCTGTTGGAGGCATACCTCTCCGATCGGAGGGTTGGCCACGAGATCCGGTCGGGGTCTGTGGAGTGGCGGCAAGTTGGCTGCGGTGTCCCGCAAGGATCGGTTCTGGGACCGATCCTGTGGGACATCGGTTACGACTGGGTCCTGCGAGGCCGTCTCCTCCCCGGAATGGGTGTCATCTGCTACGCGGATGACACCCTCGTTTACTCCCGGGGACGTGACTTCAAGGAGGCGGCGCGGCTGGCCGAAGTCGGACTCGACCTCGTGATCAGCCGCATAAAGAGTTTAGGGCTTCGTGTCAGAATTGACAAGACTGAAGCCCTCCTCTTTCGTGGGACCGGACGCAAGGGACCTCCACCGGGGGCTACCCTGCAGATCGGAGAGGGAAGGGTCAGAATGAGCTCCAAAATCAAATATTTGGGGCTCATCCTTGACGGAGGGTGGACCTTCGGCCCACACTTCGCTATGGTGGGACCGAAGGTTGTGAAGGTGGCGAGTGCACTGGGCAGACTCCTCCCGAACCTCGGAGGACCCAGCGCCGCCTGCAGGCAGCTGTACTCCGGTGTCTGCCGGAGTATGGCGACGTACGGTGCCCCGGTTTGGGCGGATCGCCTCACTGCGAGGAATAGGGCTGCGCTGCGCTCTGCGCAGAGGACCATCGCGGTGAGGGTGATTCGGGGGTACCGTACGGTATCGTGGGCTGCAGCTACTGCTCTAGCCGGCGACCCCCCGTGGGAACTCGTGGCGGAGGTTCTTGCCGAGACCTACTCATACGTCTCGGGTAGGAGGGCTCTTGGTGAGAACCCCACGTTGGACGGGATCCTACGGGTGCGCCGGGTAGGGCAGGAAGTGCTAATGCGGAGGTGGGGGGAGGACCTGGTGGAGGAGCCGTATGGCACACGCGTAACAGCTGCCCTGCGCCCGGTCCTTGAGCGGTGGATGCGTCGAAAACGCAAGCCCCTCACCTTCCGTCTGACGCAGGTTCTCACCGGGCACGGTTGCTTTGGTGACTACCTGTGTCGGACGGCCCAACGGAGGCCGACGACTGAATGTCACGATTGTGGCGCGGCGGTGGACTCTGCCCAGCACACTCTCGAGGTGTGCCCGAGATGGGCAGCACTGCGTCAGGGTCTGACGTCGGTCCTCGGAGGGGATCTGTCGCTCCCGAGCGTCATCACCGCGATGCTTGGCAACGACGAGTCCTGGAAGGCGATGGTCTCCTTCTGTGAGACAGTTATGTCCCAAAAGGAGGCCGACGAGCGGGTGAGAGAGGAGGCCGCCGACGTGGCTTCCACCCGCGGGCGACGAATGGGGGTGCGTAGGAGGCGCTACTTAATGCGCTTCCAGTAACGCCCCTATGCCCGTGTCGGGCCGGGATGGGAACCCGGTCCTGCTAGACACGGCGTCGTCGGGACTGTTCAGAGGTGAGCCGGACAGTCCCCATGGAGGAGAAGTCTGGCCTTTTCGCCGAGGCCAGCCTGTCGCTGGAGGGATCCTGTTGCCTGCAGATCCGGGACCCTCCAATTAAAGCGGCTGAAGGCTCCCGCAGGGATTTAGTGCGGTAGTGGCACCCCCAAGTGCTGAGTCCGACATACGGTCTAGGACTGCCTACCCGGGCGTCCTGGATATCACCCGTAAATGGGTTACCCTGCGATATCAAAAAAAAAAAAAAAAAAAAAAAAAAAAAAAAAAAAAAAAAAAAAAAAAAAAAAAAAAAAAAAGCTTTTAAATATCCGAAATGTCAGGCCACTGGCGGATCCAGGGGGGGGTCACGGGGTCATGACCCCCCTCCCCCCTCTGGGCTGTGTCCAAGACCTAGGTGGACCACTAATTAAAATTGTTAAACAAGATTTTTGTCACAATATAGGTATTTTAAAGTACATTACCTACATAGATTAATAAAATACCTACTTTTTACCTGTATCTATCATTATAAAATTTAAATTATAACTTCTTTTTACTTGACCACGACTTTGTGACCCCCCCCCCCCTTGGAGCCTTGACCATGACTGTGACCCCCCCCGGCGCCAAAGCTGGATCCGCCCTTGTGTCAGGCATTAATAAACCGCGATAAAATCCGAAAAAGTTGTTTCATTATAAAAATTCAAAGAACCAACGTAGCATAGGTAATAGCTAAGGTATACCGAAATAAAAAGGGATCGTCGAATGTACGCGCAAAACTTTTGAATGTCTGCACTAAATTGGATAGTACGTTATCAGAATAAGGTTTGTATTTAAACATAAAAAAGAAAAAAAAAAAATAAAGAATTAAGTACCTATTCACGACTTTTTTTTTTCAATGTTTTTATTTTAAATTTTTTTTGTCTGTAATTGTCAGGTCAATTTTGTAAAAAAAAAAAAATTCTATGTATATTCACAAAAAAATGTCGGTACAAATTTCGCTGGGTCAGACGATTTAAAATATCTCCAAACAATAGACATTGTTATGCCCATTTGTTTCCGGATTTCCTAGTGTATCTGTAATTCATAAGACGTTAGATTTACATATTATGTAAGAATCTTGCCTTTGAGTTAAAGCTTTTAAGATAATCTTATAGAAGAGAAACAAACCCCAAATAGTATTAAGTGAATATTTAAACAATAGCTTTGTGTGCATAAGATATTATCTCGGGGACGACGCTCTGATATATTACGTTAAGTCAAACATCACGCAATAAGATAGGACGGAAGAATTTATTGAATAGCTATATATAGTCTTGTATTAGTGTCTTTAAATAAAGCCAGCAAACAAGGATACGGCCTACCTGATGGTAAGTAATTACCGTAGCTTATAGACGCCTGCAACACCAGAAGCATTCAAAGAGCGTTGCCGACGCTATCCCCAATTCTCCCCAGGAGATCTGGCCACCTTACTCACCACAGGAACACAACACTGCTTAAAAGCAGTATTGTTTAGCTGTAATCTTCTGTCAGGTCGAGGTACTTCCCTAGTCGGGCTGTTCCAGATTTTGAGGAGGATGTTTCCTGCTTTCTCTACCTACGTAAAAGTGTATATTCATAAAGGTAAAAATTGCATGCGTACAAAGTACACAATACATGTCAGAAATGAAACCTCTTTGGCAAGCTAATTTAAGAAAACTAACTTAAAAAACTAATAAAAAAAACGAATTAAAAAAAAACAAAACTAATTGAAAAAAAAAACAAAAAGCCTGTTTATAACCTTTCTTTTTGTAGGAACCAGAAACCACCGATTTGTTCAGCTTCAACGTTCGAAATTTTTTTATTTTAAGGTAAATTAATTTTGTTTATTTATAAAAACTGAAGACCTTCGATGTTTCCTAGATTATTCCAAATATCAAAAAAAATTATTATTATTAAATGGAAAATTAATTTCATTGTCAGTCTATTAATTAAAGAAGTAAGCTTACTTCTTTAATCAATAGTAATTAAACTTCACACTGTGATTTTTAAAAGTACAGCATTAACAATACTGTAAACTGATGTGGTTTGTTTTGAAACTCAATTTGACCACTTACTGGAAAAGCCTAACTTTTGACAGGTTGTCCTTTGTCATTTAGCGTCAAAACTTCCTTTAATACACACACGCGGAAGTTATGTGGGATGAGGGTTCTGTGACATTAATTTAATAAGTACACCATCATAATGTCTGTTCTCCGATATACGAGTACAGTCGATATAGTTGGCAAAGAACTTTAAAAATTTAAGTCAAGTAAATACGCATTATTAGATATAACTCTAAAAGTACTTGTCAGATCTCATTTAAAATGGGACCACATGACACGCAACACCTTTCAATTAAAACAAAATTGATCGAAATCGATCCACCCAATCAAAAGGTCTGAGCTAACATACATAAAAAAATACAGTCGAATTGAGAACCTCCTCCTTTTTTGGAAGTCGGTTAAAAAGAATGGCACACAGAGACAGCATGTAAGTATATAGTGTGACACATAGTCACAGATTAGTAAATAGTACTACGTACATAGTTCACAAAATATGCCATAAACATTGATATATAAAAAACCCTATAAATCAATGGCCATAAATAAACGTTTAATCTGCTTTCTTGTCTATATACTTATAATAATATTGTAAGAGATCCAATTTTATGCATTATATTTAGAGGTTACTCTTTAATAAGCGCTGAAGACATTTTTTTTTCATTTTTGTCTGTCATATTTTGGAAAACGATACTGGATAATGTTTGGCGTAAACTTCAAAAAGGTCATCTGGAAGAGATGACGATAGTTACAAAATACAATCGCAAACGCAGTTGTAGAAGCTAGTCTAAAATAAAGATAAAAGAACTTATTGTATATATAAAAGATAAAAAATTTACTATTTATTATTATTATTTTATCAATAATCCTTATATGGTACTATATAAATTCATAGATATTATGGAATTATTGTATACCATAAATTTTCATTATTGATTTATTCTTTTATAGATACAATTGTTTTATTTTTAATAACCGATTACAATTTTTTGCACGCCTAAACATATTTCCAAACTCAAAGTAATTATGTATCTACAGATATTTTGTTATACATTTATCATGTCAGTAGGTATAGTGCCGGGCCTCGGAGAGCACGTTAAGCCGTCGGTCCCGGTTGTTATCATGTACACCTGATAGCGATCGTTACTCATAGTAGGAAATATATATTTGGGTTGTCTGGAAGAAATGGCTAAATAGCCATAAGTCCGCCCATTGTACTTCAGTCTGTAAATGATATTTGTAGTTGTGATGTACAATGAAATTATTTTATTTTAACATAAACAAAAAGCCCAGCTGAATTTCCTATCCGACAGAATTGGTTTTGACAAGTCTTTTATCTACAAATAGATTGTTCAAGAAATTACTCAACTCGCTAGTAACCTAGCTAGAAAATATGAGAAATTTCTCTTTAGAAAAATTACGTAAAAGTAATTACGAAGCAAATTATCCACACTTTTCTCCGTGAAAAGGAATTGTGGGCGTATGGATTTTATTAATAATCTTGACAATAAAATTTAAAAAGTTGATAACATTAGTCTTAAAACAACATATTTCGTGCTACAAACTGCGCAGTATATCTAAAGCCGGTTAGAAACAGTATGAAACCCGGATAATCTGCGCTTAATGATGCACCGATTGGTGTCTTGTGGTCACTTTCTGTATAACAACGGAGAAAATTGTGGATATAAACACTTAAAAAAGTTTACTTTTCTGCTATTTTGTAGTTGGAGCTAGCCCGGTGCATTTTCTTTGGACTCTGCGCTCCTTTACGCCTTTCTTCTTAGACCATTCGGACCCAGATAGGAGCAAATTCTCAACACTTTGGGCCCACACCTTTTAGTAAGTGCTTACTTCTGAAGGGAAGGAACAACGTAGAGTGAAATTGTGTCAGAACGAGAATGTCTTTCAGCACCTTTTGTCAATAAAATCAACGTTTCATATATTTTATTTTAACTATCTTAACTATCTAGACTTATTTAGTTTAAGTTAAGTGAAGTAGGTCTATCATAATACTTTGTTATTGTTGTCCTAAATACAATTTCATTTAATTAATGTTTGGTGTCAATTTCTCTGACGGCTTGGATATTTCAATATTGGACAATTTTATATTTTCTAGAAATCGTTTTGATCCATCGTTACGTTAGTTCAATCACATGCATTGAGGAAATAGATTTTGGAACTTTCGACTGTCTTATTAAGACATATCTGTCTGATTGGTGGATAATTTTCCTTCCAGAGGTAACGATTATTATCAGATATTAATGATAATAAACGAGACTAATGGCTTACCATGCTCTCCTAGACATAGTGGGAGATATATGAGAACCAGACCAGACAGAATATTTGTATAAACAGATGTGAAACAGTCTATTTACCACATTTTGTCCTTGTCAATTTTAAGTTCTGGTTCTATCAAATGGTAAATAAACATATAGATGGTGTTATTAGAAAAAGTCGTCGTCGTGATAGATGGCGTTACGAGAAACGTAACGAGGTCGTTCGTTCAGTAGATTTTACTCCTCATATTTTTTTCATAACGGGGGCCTTATATGAAAATCGATACTTAAGGAGTAAACTCCAAAAACATCTCTCAGCACTTCCGTATCATTACACGAGAACAAAAATAGGTCAATAGGCGTGAAAATAAAAAGACACAGTAACACACGGGCCATTCTCCAAGCGTCACGGTACAACGGTGCCCGCCATATTTAATCAACAGCCATTTTAAAAACACGATATAATCTCTGTCACGGACGAATGTTACTCCGCGTCAAGCGATAACTATTTACGGTGAACTCGCCATGGATTTGATTAAAACATATACATTTAACGACGAATTTTTTTATCGCTTCGTTCGCTTCAGCCTGTAATATTCCACTGCTGAGCATAGGCCTCTTTACCCATGTAGGAGAAGGATCAGATCTTAATCCACCACGCTGCTCGAATGCGGGTTGGCGGATTCCCTGCTATGAGTAACGATCGCTATCAGGTAGATGATAACAACCGGGACAGCTTAAAGTGACGAGGCACGGTGGGGAGACCCACAAGAACTGCACAAACACCCAGACCACGGCTAACATTTGTATGGCCAATACAAATGTTTGTCATGTGCGGAGATCGAACCCGCAACCGCCAAAGCAACAGCCACAAACCAGTGCTGTGACCCTTGCGCCAAAGCGTCGTCGCAATAAAACATAAGTTAATCTTTTATCTATTACTCTCTTATACATTATTGATGACAAAAAAGAAAAAAAAAAGAAAAAAAAGTTTGTGAACGCCACCTTAGAACCTTTTTCTTGCTTTTATTTTAAAAAAAAAAACATCGTCTTACTATCCCAATACGTTTAAACAAATTACGTAATACAGTATAATCTATTTAAGAATGCCATACAAGTTCTCATTTAAATGAAAAATACATAACAATCTCATTCTAGCCATCAATCTGGTGAAGGCACTGCTATTAGGTGATTACGACATAAGCTAGTAATGTCTTTATATAATCTTTTAGTTATTATGAATAATCTATGATCTGAACAACATACCTATCTATACTATTATAAAACAATCGTTTGTTCGAACATTATGTAAAACGATACCGATTTTTAAACAAAAAAAATGCGTACTTACAAAGTAGGTACACATGTCAGAAAAGAAACTTCTTTCGGAAACTAATTTAAAAAAAACTAAAATTAATTGAGAAAAAAAACAAAAAGCCAACGTCTCGCGGTGTTCCGAGGCGGTCACCCATCCAAATACTGACCGTCATGACGCTGCCGCGTTACCGGTCGCTCAACCTCATGCGTCTAAAGAAGTTTCACTTAAAATAAATCTCGATTTTCTTTAATTCGTTTCAATTCCACTTTTCAATAATCAGTTTACAGTTGATTCTGCTGAGAAGAATCAGAAAAGTTTAAGAAACCGTCAAAATAATATCAAACCATTACAAAATCAATCATAATTATGTCACGCATAAAAGCCGGCGTAACTAAAACAAAATATCTTTAGCACTTTATATAGAATTTATTTTTCATAATCTTTGTTTTTAGTTTAATATCACAAAGTGTTTAACATAAAAAATTATAGCCGAGTGTATTAGGAATTCAGTCGAATCGATATAAAAAATTTATTTCAATTTTTTTCATTCAAGTGCTTAATTAATTCACAGATATTAAACAAGTCCGAACCTGTCATTTTAGCCGAGTTCATTATTTTTTAAATGTCAAAAACTTGTGTACTAATCACAAACAAAGTATAAATGATTTTTTGTTATTATAATTTCATTGCAATAGTGATGAGTAATTCTAGACACATTCCACAGAAGTTTTTAATGGTTATTAATAACATTAAAACAATTCTATAAATTAATTTTTGAAATTTTTTTACACCAGTATTGTGGGAAATAAACATACTTTTCTGTGCCTACTACTATGTGAGAGTTACCGTAACCCGTGGACGCCTTCAGGTACCAAAAGCACCGATAGTCCGCTGTCGATTCTACCCCTTTACACGGAACATCTCATGGAGTCCAGCTACCTTACCACAGATACACAATACTACTTCAGAGCAGAAATATTTGTTCGTGTTTATATGCATAGGTAACATTTCTTTTAGGCGGGAATACAATAATTTAAACGTACTAATTAAGTCAAAAATCCACAGCAGCTAAAGTGATAATAGATATCAAATTAGTTTGTAGTAACGAAATTACTGTTTTTAAATTACTTCAATATTTACCAATTCGCACTCAAGTCTGACGTAAAATAATAATTAGTGCTAGTCAAACGTCAGCCGGTTATCGTAAAAAAATTAACAAAAACCATAAAGCGTTGCGAATTAGCACGTGCAGTGTCGATATCAAAAACAATTTTACGTAATATTTATGTTACATTCGTTTCGGTGTTTTTGAAAGGAAAATTTATATTTAATTTATTTATATTCTATAACATAAAAATTCCAACGACGCGTTGGCGCAACGGTCACAACACTGGTTTGTAGCTGTTGTGCTGGCGGTTGTGGGTTCGATCGCCGCATATGACAAACATTTGTATTGGCTATGCAGATTTTTGCCGTGGTCTGGGTGTTTGTTATTCCGTGTGGGTCTCCCCACCGTGCCTCGGAAAGCACGTTAAGCCATCGGTCCCGGTTGCTATCATGTACACCTGATAGCGATCGTTACTCATAGTAGGGAATATAACCTTAAACCCTACTTCTACGTGGGGAAAGAGCATATACTGAAGCATATAAAAACTCCAATAAATATATGTTTATATTCTATCGTATGAAGTTTTGAAATAATTCGGTGTATTAAAGTACACAAAATCACTTATTTCGAACACTTGGTTTGAATCAATGTTTTTATAATTAAGACCTCTTTAGAATCCTTGTGACTTAAAACTTGATGACGATGACACGAAAATGCGTCAAGATAAAGACAGAAACGCATAGAGGTATAGAAGAGAATGGGATAGAATACATTACTGCTCAAAACGCGTATGCTACGCATTTTGCAGGGAGTTTATAACCTTTTTCACGAGACCGTGACCATACGACGTTTCAGAAGTTTAACTTCTGCGTATGCGAATTGCACATACACTCTTATTTTTAAGTAAAACTTTTTTACGCACGCTTGACTTGGGAAGTAAGCTAGTAAATACGTGACGAGAGCGTTACGAAAAGTGTAATCGGGTGAACCGAACGGAAGTTGAGAGGGAGATATAAGCTAGTGAAGATAGAAAGAGGAATTTATATTTTTTAAGGAATTACTGTAGGGGCAACTAAAGAGTACCTAATTCCGCCCCAGGCAAGTGAAGGAACACCCCAAAGAGGGGCAACTAAAGAAGTTTTACTTCAGTCGTGTGGTCTAAAGCACACTTGTTTTTTTTTTCTTTTTGTATATCATAGCAGGTAAAACCACCAGAGTCGTATAATAACTAAATAAAACTCTCGTATAATCATCTGTTTGCTCCGACTACAAGTTACTTATAATATAACTTGATAACCATCAATTATTATCTCAAATACCCTACAAAAAAAAACAATTAATAAAAGAAAAAATACGCAATAATTAGTAATGGAAAATAATAATAAAAACCATTGGAAATTAAATCGAACGAATAATAATTAAAATTAAAAAAAAAAACAAATTACGTAACTTTTTTAATAGATATAATAAAATTTATGTTTATAAGCAAAATACATTATAATTATGTATGTTACCAAGCGTTCTCGTAACATTTATAAGTTAGTTAGTAGTTGGTTTTTGCTATAATAAATATTATTTAATTTGGTTATTATCTATTTTAGTACTATTTTTACGACGACGCGACGCGACAGCGGAACGGTTGACCGCAGATCCGATACTCGCTCAAAGCAAATATTTTTGTTTTTAATTTGCTTTGATGTTGGGCAAGAAATAAATACAAGGAGCCGTGGGCTCCTGGAGGCCGTTGGTATTCTATGTACAATTATTTTTACGTGTTATCATTGCCCATATTTTTTGTGAGATGTCATATCCCAATGTAACAGACTAGGACTGGACTGACTTAATAAAAAAGTTATTGTTTTCTAACGTTTACGCAAATTTCATTATTATAATTAAACAACTTTATCGGATTTTATGGCGGTTTATCTAGTCTTTTAGATGGCCAACGTTTCAACATGATCACGGGAGGACTGACATCCACCCGTTACCATGGTTGCTGTAAAGTATCCGAAACGTCGGGTTGGAGAAAAACGTAACGTTGTTTCATTATAATTAATAAAATATTTGTTCAAATAACATGTTTTTCTACAGTTGGCTTCTGGGGACCGCGAGAGACGTTTATTTATAATATTGGACAGTAAATACATATCTGTAATTAAGCATGGTTCGCTTATTATGTATTTGACACGTGTCTATAAAGAACTTAAGTTATATTTAGATACCTTGTAATCTTAAGATTACAAGGTTTTTAAATATCAACCAGTGGTATTTATAAAATATTTTAAAGTTAAATAAGGCCTCGATTCGTTAATTTGTAACTCTCTACTTTATGTTGTCTATTAAAATTAATAGAAGTTCACGTCTATTGAGATTAAGTTTTAGTGGGTGCTTTTAATAAGCTTCGAATTAACGATGATGAAAATAATATACAAGTTTTAAAGAAAATGTAATCAAATACTTATATCTGCTCCTATTATAAGAGGAAAATAATTTTTCTTAATTTTTCTTGTTCGAAGTTTTATTCTAGAGAAAAATAGATATCAGTTATGTAAATTCGATTTTATTTTTATTCATTCGAAATAGAATAAAAACTTTGGACTAATATGAACATTCGAATTATACTTATGTTGGAAAATTCTATACTTCTGCAATTAATACAAATAAAATTACTATATAGCAATAAACCTTGATATACACTGCAATATTGCAGTTGTTTTGTCATCTAACTCATTTTTGTCATCGTCATTTTTGACCCCCGATTCCAACTATGTTACCAAAATTTAGCGAGTCCAGCTAAGGGTTAATAAGCCCGAAACACTTTGTCAAGTTTGTTACAATATTGTGTTCCAGAATCTTACTACTATGATTTTGTTCACATAATTTAATACGAAACCATCTATAATTAACTTCTAAAGAAATAATAAAAAATTTCAGTCAAAAACATGTCAAAATATAAAGGAATAATATACTACGTTGTTACAAAGCTCCTATTGGCAATTTCATATCATATGTATAAGCTGACTTCCCAGCATTAATTGTGCAAAACATGATTTCTAACAACAAACAACACCATAAAATTATTACATGTGCATAAAATTCAATTGTAATTTAACAAAACTAATAAATATCTAATGTATGCAATATATATTTAATAAATAACCGTTATACCAAGTGTCATATGACAATAAAAATATCCTTAGTAAAAAATTTTACCTACCTCAACATAAGCGACGTTACATTGTTAGGTTAATATTTGCAAATGAAATACATAGATAAAATTCAATGATCGCTAAAAATGCCAAGGCTGTTGGGCGATGTTTAGTATAATTACTGGTATAATTTACTTACCTGTGCAGTAGTGTACGATATTGCCGTAAGTGTTCATAATATAATCACGCCTCGTAACACGTTATAAATTACCGTACTTACAGTGAACTAGCTGATAACGTCATATCAACAGCATTATTTTGATAATAATTGACAGATTTTTAAAAGAGTAACTCTAAAGTTTTGCCGATTCTTCTCTGCAAAATCTATATTTCGAATCGTTAGTAGGTTCTCATTAACTACTTATACGCTTCAGTCTGTAATATCCCACTGTTGGGCATAGGCCTCTTTCTCCATGCAGGAGAAGGATCAGAAATTAATCCACCACGCTGCTACAATGCGTGTTGGCGGATATATTCCCTACTATGAGTAACGATCGCTATCAGGTGTACATGATAACAACCGGGACCGACGTCTTAACGTGCTCTCCGAGGCACGGTGGGGTCGTGTGCGGGGATTAAACCTGCAACCGCCAGCGCAGCAGCTACAAACCAGTGCGGTGACCGCTGCGCCAACGCGGCTTCTAACTAGTTACAATTTATTTATTGAAGACTAATATAATTATAATTTGTAAAATGACGACTCAAAAGAGATTTTGAAATGTACTTGAAGGGCCAAATTTTTGATTTAAACAATATTACCAGCTGATGGAATTATTATTATCTGACAAAATAAATTTATTTTGGAAAATTGGTAAGCGATGCGCTGAATCCAGCCCTTTAATACATGGCAATGAGAAATTTCGACAAGAAATTCTTGTTGAAATACTTGTACCGAAGAGCACGTATCAAATCTAATCACATCACACTATTCCAATTCCCTCATAAATAACACTAAAAGACCTTCATTTCTGACTCCAGCAAAAGTCTTCCATTTTTAATGATGCACTTCAAAGCTACGGATTTGCAATCTCCGTAGCTCATAAATGAGATTCCCGAACCTTCTATAGTGTTTGAAGATTACATGTCTAAAGTTGATTGACTTACTCAGCAAAGGTCTAGCAATGTAAATATAATATGAAGATGCCCTTTCAATTTACTTTACTTCAATATTAAAGAGAAGACATCTAAGTTTGTGTTTTCATTATTATTGTATAATTAATTATAAAAGTTGGGAAACTTTCTTACAAGAACTTGTACAATTTTTTTTTTTTTTTTACTTTAAATGTTATTTGATCAAACATCCTACTTACCTTAAATAATCTCCACAATACACACCGTCGTTTGTCTAACAACGAAAACGTAGCTAACATTTGTACTTATTAGTGTAAAAGGTCTAAATACATCGTTTAATTCTAACATTTTAACACATACCGATAAATCAAATACAGCAGACAAGGAAAGCCACTTCCAAAACGAGTAAACGTTGGAAACATAACGCGCTCAGTATTTTCGATCTTTCCCGTTTGAGATAGAGATCATTTCGGATTGTAAAGAAAAAATATGGTACAAATTTAATTGAAAAAAAAAATAATCTAAATTGAGGGCGTATATATAATTTCATAGATAATGTTTGAAACTAGTATCTACGAAATTCGATCACAAGCGGACTTGACAACCTTGGAGCACTTACTTTGTAACTAAGGGCTATGCAGGAACGCCGCGCCGTTGCGTTAATACTTGCATTTTTTTATCTAATACGTTTGAATCGATAAAAAAATAACCCATATTGGTTGACATATAAGGATAAATTATGTTTTTTTTATGTTTCTGTGTTACAATCGATAAGCGAATTGAATCAAATTATCAAAATTAAAGCAAGGTTATTTGTTACATTTTTAGCAATCATTTCTGTTAGGTTACCACTTCATTACACTTTTATAATAGCTATACTATAAAAATTGCGTTTCTCATATATTTTTTATACAGCAAACAAGCAAGCGTACGGCTCACTCGATGGTAAGCGATTACCGTAGTGTTATGGTTGTTGGTGCTGGCGAGGGGCTTGAGGTTTCAATAAAAGACTTGAATTTAAGACGAGCTATATTTAGCGTGCGTGAGCATGACGACAGGAACAGGAGAAGAGAGATCGCAGAGGGCGACCACAGACAATACATATTTTATTTAAGACTACGTTCGTATTTACGTAACATCTCCCTTATACAAAATAAAAGAAAGTAGTTTACAACTTTAAACATTACAATGGCAACGGAGCAAAAGGTAAGTTGTTCTTTTTTTTTTTTTTTTTTTACAATATTTTGGCAACACTATTTATTTGACATTAGTAACATGACAGACTGACAGTGACAATTGACAACATAAGACAATCTTATATCTAAATAGAACATTTTCACAATTTTATAATATAATTCAATAGCTTAAATTTAAATGTTTACAATTACATTAAGAAATAATTCTTAAACAATGTTTACAAATTAACAAAATCTTCTTGGCTTTATAATAGGTCTACCAAATGAAGAGTAAGAGGTATTCGGTTGATTTGTGTGTACGTTAGGAGTTTGTAATGTGTTTGTTTCTGTTTCAGGGTTTTCAAGTTTACGAGCAGGGCTAGTACGACAAGGAGACTGATGGTTGGACTGAGGACTGGTTACAAGAGTGCGAGAAGGAGACTTATTAGGAGAATATTTTGGTTTTATTACATGATGACGATTGCGACGAAAAGTTCCTTCTGGAGAGTCAATTGTGTACGACCTAGGCTGTGGACCTATATCTGAAACAATACCTGGAGTCCAAACACTATGAGGCTGTTTCTTAAAATAAACTTTATCACCTGTGTTAAGCGGTGGCAACGATTTTGTGTGTTTATTGTAATACACTTTTGATTTATTATTTTTTGTTTCATTATTAACCTTTAATGACTTATAGTTAGGTATTTTAGGTTTCAAATTCTGTTCTAAGACTGGAAGTTTAGTTCTAAGTGTTCTAGACATAAGTAATTGTGCTGGTGAAAACATATTTTCTTTTGGTGTGTTCCTATACTGTAATAGCGCTAAGTGAGGGTCTGTTTTGTCTGCAAGGCACTTTTTTAACATATTTTTAATGGTACCTATTGATCTTTCAACAAGTCCGTTGGACTGGCTATAGTATGGACTGGAAGTTACGTGTTCAATTTGCCAATCTTTAGTAAAATCACGGAACTCTCTTGAATTGAATGGAGGACCATTGTCGGAGACTAAAATAGCTGGGATTCCATGTCTAGCAAAAATAGATTTCAAATGACTGATAACAATATTACTACAAGAACCTCTTGTTAGCTTGACAATTTCAACATATTTAGAAAAATAATCTACTACTATGACATATTTATCTGAATTAAAATCAAACAAATCTAAACCGACTTTATACCAAGGGATAAGCTTTATATCATGTGGCTTTAAGGGCTCTTTAGAGTTGCTACGCCTGTAAGAGAGACAGATATGACAATTACTAATAAACTTCTCTATTTCAGTATACATATTAGGCCAATATATTAAGTTCTTTGCTAGTCTTTGACAACTATGTATACCCTGATGTCCCTCATGGATCTGTTTCAGAATCTCATTTCTCATACTATTAGGTATAACAATACTGTTGTTTTTAAAAACTATACCATTAATGACATGTAACTCTGTTTTTAATGGAAAATAAGGCTTTATAATGTCAGGCAATGATTTCTTATGCTCTGGCCAACCTGTTTTACAATATTTAATTAACAATAGTAATTCCTGGTCTTGTGAGGTTTGTTCTTGGATAGCTTTTAATCTATTTTGACTAACTGACAAAGACCTAATCACTAGATTGACATGTAAATCTAAGTCTGCATCTAGATCTACTAAGGACTGTTCCGGTAAAGCTGCTCTGGATAATGTGTCGGCTACATATAAGTATTTACCCGGCTTGTAAGTGACATTTAAATCATAAGGTTGTAACCTCAGCATAATTCTTTGAAGACGTGGCGGTATATTATAAATTGGCTTGTTCATAAGTGAAACTATAGGCTTATGGTCAGTTTCTACTAATGTATGACGGCCATAGATGTACTGATGGAATTTTGTACATCCAAATAGAATAGCTAGTAATTCTTTCTCAATTTGAGAATATGACTGTTGGGAAGCGGTTAGTGAAGCTGATGAATAAGCTATTGGTTGTTTAGCATGAAAAATAACTGCACCCATGGCATCTTTTGATGAATCAACTGACAATGTAATAGGCTTATTTTGATCATAATAAGTTAAGACTGGAGCTTTGGTAATACATTCTTTAAGTAAGTTAAATTCAGACATGTGTTTATCTTGCCAGGACCACTCATTATCTTTAGAAAGTAAAGTTCTTAAATTAGAAGTTTTTTCTGACAAATTCTCTATATAAGAACCTAAATAAGTAATCATACCCAAGAAACGTTGTAATTCATTTATATTAGTGGGTGGTGGCATGTTGCATATGGCTTTTATTTTGTTTTCATCGACTCTAACACCTTCTTTACTAAAAATATGTCCTAAATATTTGACCTCGGTTTTGCAAATGTTAGATTTTTCTTTGTTAAATTTAATGCCAATTTCTCTAGCTCTTTCTAAGACTTGTTTTAATCTGGAATCATGTTCCTCTTTACTACAACCGTAGATTAAAAAATCATCCATCATAATTTTGACACCTGGTATATCGTTAAATCTTTTTGTCATTTCTGAATGGAAAAGTTCTGGGGCAGCATTTATACCAAAAGGTAGTCTCAAGAACCTATAACGACCTTGAGGTGTTATGAAAGTACAAAGCTTAGAGGAAGCTTCATCTAATTTGAGCATGTAGAAACCTTTGTTGGCATCTAATGTTGTATAATATTGTGAACCAGAGAGGCTGGATTTGATTTCATCAATTGTTGGAAATTGGTAGTGAGGACGCATTATGACTTTGTTAAGTTTCCTTGGATCTATGCACAATCTAAGTGAACCGTTTCTCTTAGTTGCAATGACAATTGGACTGACCCATTCCGTAGGCTGATCGACTTTAGCTATGACTTGATCGTTTTCTAATGTTTTTAATTCTTGACTTAATTCTTTTAAGAGACTGAATGGTATGCGTCTACAAGCATCAATAGAAGGTATAGCATCGGGTTTTAATGTTAAGTGACATTCATAGTCTTTTAGACAACCTAATCCACTAAAGAGATCTTTATATTCTGTTAAGACTGACTCGACTGACTGCTGGAATTGGACATTGTGAACTCTTTTTAATAGTTTTAAGTCTTCACAGCTTTGACGACCTATAATGTTTCTGCATGGCAAGTCTACTATATAAAAGTTAGTTGTATACTCTTTGTTGTTATGAGTGACAGTTAATGTACATTGACCTATTGTAGGCAAAATTTCCCCACTGAAAGTTGAAAGTTTGTGACTACTTTTCATAATATTCGACAATGACAAATTAAGTTTTTTATAAGAGTTAAATGACAAAATATTTGTATCAGCACCGGTATCTAGCAAAAAATTAATATCTTGTTTATGTATGGACAATTTAGTACAGTATGGATTATTAACATTAGATGAAATCTCATTAGTATATAAACTATTTAGAAAGTAAGTATCTGACGTGTTACCGTTTGAGTCTTCTTCGACGAGCCTTACATGCTTGCTGCGACAACATTTGGCGAAGTGGTTTGGCTTATGACAGATATTGCAGGTGACTCCCAAGGCTGGACATCTTGCTCGGTGTACTTGATCACATCTGGAACATTTTCCTTTAGACCCGTGACTGGATTGACTTCGCTGACGATTATGACTTGACTGGCTGCTGCGACTTTCTTGCTGACAGTTTTGGTTTGATTGACGATGTTGACTCGGTTGACGTTGTTGACTCGATTGACGTTGTTGACTCGATTGACGTTGTTGGCTTGACTGATGATGTTGGCTTGACTTATGATTTTGACTTGACTGACGTGGTTGACGCTTTGACCTAATGAGATTTATTTCTTCATTTTCTATGGACTTTGCTTCTGCTTTGGTATTTCTCAGTGTCTTCGCAATTGATACAGCATCGTCGAATGTTTTTGGTTTTTCAAGAAGGATTTTTTCACGAATGTATGCACATGATGCGTTGAGATTCCAAGAGAACACATCCTTAAGTAGGTCATCAGTTAGACTTCCAAAGTTACATTGTAGACCAATGTTTTTTAGTTGTGTAGCATAAGTTTCTATTTCTTCATCTGGTCCTTGTTTTCTGTTGAAGAGTTTGTGACGTTCTACCGAAATGTTCACTTTTGGTAAAAAATACTCTTCAAATTTACCTAGTAACTCTTTGTAAGTTATATCTTTTATGCCCACATTGAAGGAATAATATATTTGGAGTGCATCAGGCCCGATAGTATGTAACAAAATGGCTACTTTTCTGAAGTCCGGCTCCTCTTCAAGATTGTTTGCAATCATATAAATACAGAGACTTGTTTTGAAATTTTTCCAAGCCAGTGGCATATTATTGGAATTGACATCGAGGGTGAAATTACCCTGTGGCAGACTTGCAGGAGGGCGACTTTTAGACGACTCGTCTTTTTCTTTGTCCGGCATCTTGGCGATGGACGACACGTGTTAGTAAAATTTTTATTTTCTCACCAGTATGGCTACGACTTTTCTGTGACTTCCTGCGGCCCTTTCTCTGACACCATGTTATGGTTGTTGGTGCTGGCGAGGGGCTTGAGGTTTCAATAAAAGACTTGAATTTAAGACGAGCTATATTTAGCGTGCGTGAGCATGACGACAGGAACAGGAGAAGAGAGATCGCAGAGGGCGACCACAGACAATACATATTTTATTTAAGACTACGTTCGTATTTACGTAACACGTAGCTTATAGACGCCTACCACACACTAGAAACATCGCAAGCGCGTTGCCGACCCTATCCCCAATCCCTCCAGAAGCTCTGGTCACCTTACTCAGCACAAGGAACACAACACTCTTTGAAAGCAGTATTATTTTGCTGTGATTTTCTGTAAGGTTGGGGTACTTTCTCAGTCGGGCTGTTATAGATTTTGACTAGGATATTTCCTGCTGCGTCCTGCCCCAGCTTATAATAATAACTCAGTAAATAAACGTATATTTATATGGTGATAATACCTCATAAATAATAGTTAAGTGGCATTTATTTCATAAATTTGTTATATATTTGTTATAAGACGATAATTTTATTATAATGACTAAGTAACTTAAGTTTCTTGCCAGTTAGTATTAGTTACAGCTAGATTTAAATCGTGACGGTAGTTACACATCTATCATCATCATCATCACTTCAGCCTATCGCAGTCCACTGCTGGACATAGGCCTCCACAAGTTCGCGCCCGATATTATGACGCGAACTCATGTGTTTTGCCCATAGTCACCACGCTGGGCAGGCGGGTTGGTGACCGCAGGGCTGGCTTTGTCGCACCGAAGACGCTGCTGCCCGTCTTCGGCCTGTGTACTTCAAAGCCAGCAGTTGGATGGTTATCCCGCCATCGGTCGGCTTTTTAAGTTCCAAGGTGGTAGTGAAACTATGTTATCCCTTAGTCGCCTCTTACGACACCCACGGGAAGAGAGGGGGTGGCTAAATTCTATGCCGTAGCCACACAGCAAACCGTAGTTACACGTCATCTATACTAATATATAAAGCTGAAGAGTTTGTTTGTTTGGTTGTTTGTTTGTTTGAACGCGGTAATCTCTGGAACTACTGGGCCGATTTGAAAAATTCTTAGATAGCCCATTTATCGAGGAAGACTATAGGCTATGTGTCATCACGCTAAGACCAATAGAAGCGGAGTCCACGCCGACGAAGTCGCGCGCAGAAGCTAGTTAACTATAATTTAACATTATTATAAATTGACATTTCAAAATTATTTTCATTACGCATTTAAAAATACGCATAAAAATTTATAACATTTCATAGGAACGTAATAGAGGTATGCTTAATTTCATGTCATGTTGTTTTTATGATGTGGGTATGTCGGGAATTCCCTTCGATCGTTATTAATTGAAATCGTTTAACAGCGATATCAGAAGTTCGTGGAGTGGTTTTAATTATAGTAATATAAATTTAATGGGATTTGCGTTCCTTATTTTTACTTCTACGCATTTTTTTGTTTCTAACTATTCGCGTTATTTCACATTTACTTATCTATACTAATATATAAAGCTGAAGAGTTTGTTTGTTTGTTTGTTTGAACGCGGTAATCTCTGGAACTACTTAACTGATTTGAAAAATTCTTTTAGTATTAGATAGCCCATTTATCGAGGAAGGCTATAGGCTATGTATCCTCACGTTAAGACCAATAGGAGCGGAGTCTACGCCGACGAAGTCGTGCGCAGAAGCTAGTTATAATATATAGATTCGTAGGATTATTTTCTTGTCTGAACTGTCAGTTTTCATAACGATTCGACACATTGGTCTCAGCAACTGCCACCTTAGCCAAGTTGAAAGTTGACAATCTACAATCGATAACGCTCGCGCTATTACAAAACTTAGGGCGCCTTCAAATTAGCCGCGCGGCGGAAGCGCGTCTGCAGCGCTGCTGACGCGCGACGTTGTAAATGTATGTAAATAACAACGCGCGACAGCAGCGCGTAGCCTTCAAATTTGTCGCGCTGCTGTGGCGCGTTGTTATTTACATACATTTACAACGTCGCGCGTCAGAAGCGCTGCAGACGCGCTTCCGCCGCGCGGCTAATTTGAAGGCGCCCTAACAAATGTATGGGAATGACACTAGCGTTCGACGTTGTTCGACGAAAGCTAGTGTCATTCCCATACATTTGCTAGTTTTGTAATAACGTTATCGATTGTAGATTGTCAGCTTGGCTAAGGGGGCTGGTTTGGTACTAGCTTGATGGGTTCATTCTTCGTTTGACTATATTTATTATATTCATAGATTAAATTGTATGTTCGTTCCAGGGACGTAGCGAACTTAACTCGTGCCGTGGAATATCACCTTTTTATCCCCCCCCCCCCTCCAATTCGGAAACCATATAATATGTCCAGAAATTTTTGTTGTGTGGATCATTTTGCGCACCTTCGTGAGTAGCGCCCCTTCGTGAGTAGCGCCCGGGGTATGATTCCCCCCCTTGCCCCCCTCCTCGCTACGCCACTGGTTCGTTCATATGACAGTCGTGATTTGGGCCTTAATTATGTTGCTGTGCGTTTCCGGACCCCGATATAGTAAATTACCTTTTCATCCCGTGTCCGTTGAATGTAAGAGTCGTTAAGCATTGATTGATTGATGTATTTAACCGACTTCAACTTTCAAAAGTAGTTTTTGAGTCTATAATAATGCGTGTTTAATTGATTTCGACGAAGTTGATGATGTTTTAACACATATTTTTTTATTACAAAGCCTGATAAAAGTCATAGACATAGATGGCGTCGCAGGCATACTCTATGACTTCCAAATGACTGACGAATTAAACACCAAAATCAACGTTAAACGTCTACAAATCACTTTTTAATTTAAAAAAATGTGTGTAATTATGTACGCACGTAAGAAGTTATACTTCATTGGCTAACTAACTTCACTTTGCTAACTTCTTCTTACTCTTCTAAGCTTCGCATAGCTAAACTTCAGGGTGTCGGTTTTTTTCGTGACGGTGTACGCGCGCATCGTAAAATTTACTCTCATCATTTTTCCTTAACGCGCCAAAAGAAGTATAACTTCAAAAATACTACATAAACGAACATTACTTGTATCATGTATGCTATAAAATATTAAATTCAAATTCGCCGTAAAATTCACTACGGAATCTCTTTAAACTTTTATAAGAAAACTAGCTTCTGCGCGCGACTTCGTCGGCGTTGACTCCGCTGCTTTTGGTCTTAGCGTGATGATACATAGCCTATAGCCTTCCTCGATAAATGGGCTATCTAACACTGAAAGAATTTTTCAAATCGGCCCAGTAGTTCCAGAGATTACCGCGTTCAAACAAACAAACAAACAACCAAACAAACAAACTCTTCAGCTTTATATATTAGTATAGATATGTATCGATGAGCGATTTGTGACGCAAACAAATTGTAATAGAAAAAACAAATTCTTCGAATACTGATTATTATCTATTAATTATTTTGAATATATATTTATGTTTAAATTTTCACGGTCATTAACATATTGGTTATATATAAAACAAAAGGAACGAACTACTGTTATGATTACTACACCCACAAAAAACCTCAATTATCATTGGGATAGAGCACAGCAGGAAATATCCTGCTCAAAATAGAGCAGATTAAAAAGGGAGATAGAAGAAGAATATAGATATATTATAGAAGAATATACCTTATAGAAGATTCCACAATAATTGAATAATAATACTCTCAACCAGTGTTGTGCTCCTGTAGTAAGTAAGTTATCAGCTCCTGGGGAGGATCGAGCCTTTATATTTTTACAGTACCTGGGTGACCGAGCCTAGCTCGGTATTTTCATTTTATTTTTTGTTTTTTTTTTCTCGGTATTTTTATATTTTAATTTTATTTAAATAATAAATCACGAGTGAAATTAAAAAAAAAAGAAAAAAAAATTATCTGGAGACTGAGATTCGAACCCGGGTCAACACGATTTGACACCCGCCGATTTCCTAATTACGCCATTACAGCTATGTTGACGCGAAGTGAAATTAAGCTTCGTATTGTAATGATATTTTTTCATTGCCTAAAAACAGGGATAAAACAACATTTTTTTTAAATGAATCCTAGCTAGATCAATTTTTCGCCCCCGAAATCCCCTGCATACTAAATTTCACGAAAATCGTTGGAGCCGATTCCGAGATTCAGAAAATATATATATATATACAAGAATTGCTCGTTTAATAGTATAAGATATACACACGTTCTTTAATTTGAGAGGAGAGTTTCCCATATCGACGGGATTAAATATTTGACAGTTACGAAACCCATGAACATTTTATATTGGAAATTTTGTTTTTCTTTTATTTTATTTTTTCGTTAAATTTCCAATGTTTTTAAAAGTTATTCTGCTATTCGGGATAAATACAACAAATCAAAAACCATGAAAATCGGTCAAGCCGTTTTCGAGTTATAAGTATTCGAACAAATCCGACTTTGTTTTATATATTATTAAGAAGATAGTAATTATAATAGATTTTATTAAAAAAAACTGTAATAAAAACAATGTGCCATCAACATATTTCGCTTCAGAATTTTCATAATGCTTTGTTAATAAGCTTATTTTTTGAATTTTTACTATTAGAAGTTCAAACACCACTGTATGTATATTATTGATTGATTGAATGATTGATATACATATATTTTGATCAAATTTTTAATGGTCAATATTCGTAAAATACTTTTTGTAAAACCCATTTTGCAACTTGTGGTCAATTACAGTTGATGATAAACAGTTTTTTTAGTATTTATTCATTGATTAAATTTCTTATCCAATTTAACTTTATATGGAAGAAATTGACCTAATTGAACTCATTTATAATTTTTATTTAAAATAATTTGTATTCATAATTCCAAAAAAAAATAATACAGAAAATAAAAATTCAAATAACGAAAAACCGTTAAAAAAAGAATAAAAATGGCAAATCTTTTGAAATTGGATTACGTCGCTATAAGAAAGATTTTAAGATGCGTTGCAGGATCTTGCCGGCTGCCTAGAATACTAATTCTTTATGCTCTGCTTATTCAAGAATTTAGATAGACAAACAGACGATTGAGTAGATGCTTAGGAAATAGATTGTGATAACTATGCTTGTTTTATAATGAGAGTTTTTTAAAACATTATTTTCTTTTCAGGGGGGTGTAGAGTGTAGACCCTATAGGTAAAAGTTTATGAAAATATATGTAATGTGTACGACTTAATAAGTCATGGTAAATCTTATAAACTAAACTAAAAAAGCTCCGATCCTTCTCCTACATGCCCAAGAGTGGGATATTACAGGCTGTATCATGATCGTGTATCGTGAAACTAAAAAAAAACTAATAAGTTTATTTTTTTTTTATTATTATTATTATTTTACTGTTTATTGGTTTTTTGTTTGCTTTGGAAGTTTGACTAGCCCGTTGGCGCAGTTTGTAGTTACCCTGCTTTCCGCTCCGAGGGTTGTGGGTTCTATTCCCACCCCGAGTCTGGGTGTAATATACATATTCATTTATATATGTATTATTTACTAGCTGATGCCCGAGACGTCGTCTGCGTGCGTTCACTGCTCGTTCCCCGTAGGTGATAGCGTGATAATATGTAGCCTATGTTCTGACCCGACTTCTTAATAATATTCGTGCCAAATTTGAAGTAAATCCATGCAGTACCTACTTTTTGAGTTTATCCCGGACATACATTGACTTTCCTATCATTTTATTATATGTACTTATAGATAAGTAAGTTTATCGAAAATAAAACTATGTAGCTAGACTAGTCGTCTGTTACCTATAACACAAGCATTAAGTTGATTACTTTAGGAACAGGCGACCGTGTGTGTATTGTGTAGATATTTATTATATTTATTTGGAGGTTATAAAAAAAAAACGAACGTACATACTTGATACATTATTATATCAGTTATTCTTTTTTGAAGGATTAAATTTTTTTGATTTTGTTTTTTTATATTTTACGCAATATTTGCTGACTTTGAACCGTTTTTAATTACTATATGATGATTATCCGTAATACAACCTATTAACTTGATACTAATTAATAATCCATTAAAACTCGAAGGTCGTACAATTATTTTCTTCATCACTTCATACGGATGTGTTTTAATGTGTCTTAATGGATCCCACTATATAATCAGCATATAATATTATAAATACTTATTTTTTAATGCAGATTTTTTTTATCATAGGTAACAATAAAATTGAACAGGTATTTTTTTTTCGTGGTAAATTTCGTAGTCACATTGAGACTCCACCCCCAGAGTCGCCATCAAGTTACAACTATGCTTGTCAAATAAGATTCACTATAACGCCCGGTTTCCCAAAGGCTGATCAACGCAAAAATTAACTAATCATCTGTTAAATAGTCCGGGCTCCCTAGTACGAACAAAAATTTCCTCTACGAAACTCGATTGTGGTAGCTAACAGAGGTAGCAGGGGATAGAGCAGCAGTGAGCGTAGGACCGACGACGACAAGGCGACGAGTTTTAAGGTCACCAAAAATTGATTTTTTTTTCTGTTTTTTTTTTCTTTTAGTTAATATTTATATACTTAATTTCATAGTAATATTGTCCTACAAATTGCGTGGTACGTTATCCCGGTTCCTACGCTATTATATACTATAACGACCTAACAGTGCAAAAAGGAAGTTACTTTAAAACATTTTAGAATAGGTACTTACTACAAACGAGTTTGAAATAGTTTTAGAAATAAATTTACTCGTAATAAAATCTCTGTACGGGTTTATTTTGCGCACAGTTTGAAAGCACAATAAGACCATTGTACGCTCGCCAGTGTTACGTCACGTACGGTGAAAGTAAAACAGATTGCTCTAAGGCTCTTGTCCCTTTGTGACAGGTTGAATACCTTTTAAACATACGTATTTATAGTTATTGCACATGAGTACAATACAGATGATAAATATTAATATGTAATTTTGAAGATCAGAGCCAAATAACACCAATCAATGTAATAATTATGTAGTCTTTTTATTAAAATTGCAGTAGAAAATATCCTTTAAGTCTAGAGAGGACTGACCACAACTACACTAACGTAACTTCACAGCTAAATAATACTAGTCTTAAGCAGTCTTGTGCTGCTTGTGAGTGACGTAGACAAAGCTCCGAAGACTGGTGAACATTTTCAAACAACTCACTCATTTGGGACTGACTGTCAAAAACATAGGAAACAAAATATGCAAAGAACAAAATAACAAGCCTTTTAAATTAAGATTTTGAACCAAACTTACATAATCAAAGCTGTTATATAAAATTATTTTCATCTGCTGCAAGCTTGCCGCAACTGCGGCTGTTTTATCGTTTCCCTTTATTAAAAACGTAATTAATCTTACGAAAACTAAATGATAATTATCTGATTAATGACTCGTTATAATCGAAAAATTATTCATTTATCCTCTTATCTCCTCTCTTAGTCTCGTACAGGACCCAAATAAGTTATATTTTAATAACAAATAAACTAAAAAAACACGTCGTTTTTTTAAGTAAATAGGTACATTGAACGTAATAAAATTAAGTATTTTAATAGTAAACTAGCGACCCGCCCCGGCTTCGCACGGGTGTTTATTATACATATAAACCTTCCTCTTGAATCACTCTATCTTTTTAAAAACACCGCATTAAAATCCGTTGCGTAGTTTTAAAGATCTAAGATCTAAGCATACATAGGGACAGAGAAAGTGACTTTGTTTTATAGTATGTAGTGATATAGGGTGAGGTGGTCATCAGTGAACCAGTGGTATACAGTGAACTAACTGCCATAAATTGTAAACGAGACGTTGCCAGTTCGTGCTGCAAACACGAACGTACTTGTTTTCTACCTCCTCCCGCGCACCCCAGTCGAGCGAAGTCTCCCGCCGAAAGCAGACGCGTAATCGGACTCTTTATGATTTTCGAATAAAAAACGAAATAAAATGTAAGTGCTACTTTTTTTTATTTAAATTTTAGTTTTTATAATATCTTTGTGAAATTTATTACACGTCTATACTCTTTACTTGTGCATCGTATAGGGTTACTGCTGTAGCTTCAATTCGTTTTATATTCATATGACGTTACCTAAAACATCGAAGGGTATAGGTGGCACACAGTGAACCAAAAAAGTCGAGTACACAGTGAACCTTGGTTCACTGTGTACTCGACTTTCGTAACCATACTTAATGCGTCCAGTACATTTTTTACCTTGTTAAGTGTGATATTTATTTAAAAAAATTGTGTGAAGACGAAGGTGGTACTTACTTAATAATTAATTAAATTTTATTTTTGTAGAATGGGTCGAACTTAAGCACTGAAGAGGAAAATTGGGGGACATAGTATAGAAGATATGCAACGAGCTATCGAAATAGTAGCCAATGGTGAGAGCATTCGAAACGCAGCGAAAAAAAATAATTTACCATACCCAAAAGTAAGGCGATACGTGATAAAGTACGAAAATGATAAATACACTAACTTAATTCCAAATTACGCTGTAAACGCTGTTTTTAACCCTGTTCAGGAAAATGTATTAAAAGAATATATTACTGAATGCACACAGGTATTTTATGGGCTTTCTGCTAAAGAAGTTCGTCGATTAGCCTATCAAATGACAATGGCAAATAATTTAAAAGTTCCCTCTTCTTGGAAGGAGAACAAGATGGCAGGCAAAGATTGGTTGAGATCGTTCAGAGGAAGAAACTGCGAATTGAACCTAAAAAGACCAGAGCCCTGTAGTTTAGCACGAGCCACTGCTTTTAACAAACACAATGTTGGCGCTTTCTTTAATAACCTTAGAAAAGCCATGCCGCGGCATCCTTCTTTTGGTAATGGAACCCGTATCTACAATCTGGATAAAACTTCAACTTCAACAGTCCAACGGCCTCAGAAAGTCTTGGCACCAAAGGGGTAAAGTTACGAGTGGTGAAAGAGGCGTGTTAGTTACAACATGCTGCATTGTTTCTGCTTCTGGGCAAGCTATACCTCCGGCAATGGTTTTCCCTAGAAATTTTTTTAACGTCAGTACTACAAACCTTTTTTTTACGTGATTTACTAAGTCATTGTTGTTGTTATTCTTATACTTTTATGAAAATATAATTATTTTGTAATAACTATTTGTGTTGTTTTCTTCACTTACCTAAATTTTATGATTTTAAGCAACATTAAACTATCATTATTCTCGTACATCTGTAAAATGATTCACTGTGTACTAACCGGTTCACTGTAAACCTACCCCTCGGTTCATAGTGTACCTAGGGTAGGACACAGTGAACCATTTCCCATGTTTTAAAAAAAACAGAATAACTTAATTTGTATTACGATAAGAGCTAAAACTGCCACGTAAAATTACAGTCAGATCCATAACATATTGTTTAGGTAAAAGAGAAATTTAAATTTTTTACATACGGCTGAATTATGGACTTTCAAATTTTTCATGGTTCATTGTTGACCACCTCACCCTACGCGTAAATATATAGGTATATATATTGGTAGTTTTAATGATATTATGTCGTTTTTATATGATAGGTATATATTTCTAACTTTAATCTTTGTAATAATTATGAAAGTGTATTTAGTAAATTACTACTATTTCTTGTACCTTTAAATTGAACGAAGTCTGTAATCTCAAACGCATAGATCAATATCCTTCATGTATTCTCCATCCTAACGACATTGACAAAATCATCTCTACTCTTCCAGCGATATAGAAAGCTGTCAAACAGCATGAATTAAATGACAAGTTCAGACTTGTTTACTTGTTGTGAACTACATAGTCTGTAGTACCAGTAGTACTTTCTTTATTTGTTGCAAATATTATTTTATTTTCTTTGTGTACAATAAAGAGTATATTATTGTTATTATCGATTCATTTGGTAACGTTATCTAGTTATCCAGAAGAAATTACTGATAAGTTGTCCGCCTAAGCCAATATGCCTATGATATATACCTACCTATACTTAATTGAACTTTCAGGATTTATGTTGCAAAAATAGTCGTAGGCGGAGATAGTGCTATCTCGACCTAATAACCAACCTTGATTACTCTTTATATTTGGGTCGATGGCGACGGTATAATAAGCAAATTATCGAATATTTCGAACGACTGAACAATCATTAGATAGTATAAAACAAAGTCACTTCTCGCTGTCTGTATGCTTAGATCTTTAAAACTACGCAACGGATTTTGATGCGGTTTTCTTCAATAAATAGAGTGATTCCAGAGGAAGGTTTATATGTATAATACATGCATAATATAGTAGAGTAACACTGATAGTTTTTGCAACCGTGTGAAGCCAGGGCGGGTCGCTAGTAGATGTATAAAGTGGACAGAATGGACAAAAAAAGTTTAGTTCATCGATTCGACTTAAGCACTTTTTACATAAATACCTAGTAACTTTATTTTTCATTATGAATTCATCTTTAATAGTTAATTGGTTGATTGACTGATTGGTTTAATAGCTTTCAGTTGTGCCAGTGGGGCACGGTTGAATCTTGGGTAGCTAAATATATTGTAAGAATGTTTCATTGTGTCAAGTTTATGTCAAATGTAATGTGTCTAAAAAGTGAAATCTGAGATAGAAAACCTATGTATTGAGATCAGTTGTCACTTAGAAAAGGTAACAATAACCCCTTATAAGACGCCTCTAGGCAGGTCCGGATCTACCATATGGCTTTTTGGGCTTCAGCCCAAGGCCCCGTGGATTCAAGGGGTCCCCAGTTATTGACTTTGAATTGAAGTCAATTCAAAGTCAAAAATAGACGACAATGCGAAAGAATCAATAATTTTATTAAATTCTTTATTCTTATATTACTTCGAACTGACAGTTAAAATGTTCGGATGCCATTACACATTCATCTCAATCGTGGTCAAATTTGGTGGGCCCCTAATTATAATAGTATTAGCCCAGGGCCCCCTGATCTCACGGTCCGGCCCTGCCTCTAGGTGCCCACTGCTGTAAAAAAAAATAGGAAGTGAAGTTAATTTCACATAAACTGATAAACCACATATGCAGAACAGACAGGTTTTTAAGAAAGTCAAAAGAATAAAATACGGACAATAAAAATATTCTAAGTTGGTTTGCATAACGTGGTGAACAAGTCGATACATGTAGGTTAACACGTTTCATCACTAATGATCTACGGAGAATATTTATTTTTAGTATAAATATACAGAAATAGCTAGGTAATAATAAATTATGCATTAATAAATATTAAATAATAAACGCTTTTATTAAATTTCACATATATATTTATTATTAATATAAAAAAGTTGAGGTTCAAGATTAAACAATTATGTAATAGATAATAATAATCGATAGACACTAATCCTAAATTGACAAGTAGATTTCTTTCTTTTCAGTCGTGAGTTTTTTTCTGAATATATTTATTCTCAAAAATAACTTTCGACCTATTACTATTAAAAAAGAGATAGCCAAGTTTAGCCATTTTGAATAATATACGTAAATATTTAAAAAAAAAAGTAGTCAAACATCTAAAATTACTTATGCTTGAGCGGAAACTATAAATATCAAATTGTAATCTTGAATTACAAACATCGGGGAATTACCGGCGCGTACTTGGCAGTCGCCACCTTAAAATATCTACTATATGAAAAATATTTTTGAACGAAACTCCTTATGGGTTGCGGAGGGATACCCTAGTTGCCAAAAAACGTCCGTAACGTTAAAAAAAAGCTCAAGATTCTTATGTATAGTCAATTAGTCATGTATGATGGCTCTCAACTTGTGTTCGCCTCGCCTGGTCACACTTTTCGTATCGCTCTCGTCACGCATTCACCGGCTCCGTACTCCCCACACTAAACCCCCTGCGGGAGCCTTCAGCCGCTTTAATTACTACCGTACTCCCGTACTCCCCAAGTCAAGCATGCGTAAAGAAGTTTTACTCTAAAAAAGAATAAATTTTATCAACAATAATATCAACTTGGTTGAGAGTTTGAGACGTTCGAAAGCTATATGCGCGTACGTACCTACACTTCGGCATTTCATTTTTATTGTAATATTTATGTCCATTTTGATATACTTAAAATATTTACACATATTATTGTTACATTTGAAATGATAACAAAAACACTTAAGGTGAGGTAATTGATGTATTCCTGCAAAACACGTTTCTATGAATTCAGTTTTGAAATAGTAAACAGTGAAATTTTTATCTGATAAATTTAATTGGTATTGTTGAGGGTATATTCTAGGAAAAAACACCGATGGAAACATGATTCGATAAATTTGGCTCGATAGAATAAATTCACAAAGTTACCTCTTTTCGGGTCATTTTATCTACTATTATTGGGTTTTATTTTTAAAATAACTGATTTGATATTATGAGTAACTTACCAAAATAAAGTACATATATAACTGTAAGGCGTGGCAGCGAGTTTTTTTTTTTTATTACATCTATTTTTTTTTAATCGATTATTCAAGTGATTTTCGAAGCGCTGGGCGCTCTCGCGGCACTCACACTGTCCCGTTGGACGTTACAGAGGCAAGACGTGTGCAAAATTTTTCAAAAAAGCGTTCCGTCTTTTGTATTTTTAATATTACGTAGTATGCATTCAATATCCATACACCTATAACTGCCCACAGTAGTAATAAAATTTAAATTCGCTATTTATTTTAAATTTATTCTATATATATAAAATATATAATATAAAAGAAAGTCGTGTAATCGTGTTAGTTACACTATTTATAACTCAAGAACGGCTGAAGCAATTTGGCTGAAAATTGGTGGGGAGGTAGCTTAGAACCAGGAAACGGACATAGGATACTTTTTATCTCAATTGTACCCGGTAGGTGGCGCTACTATAGGTATCTAACTCCGAAACTACTGAACCAATTTGTATCAAATTTTGTAAGCTTCTGTAGTTTGGTCAAACTTGAGAGATAGGGTAGTTTTTATCTCAATTGGACCCGGTAGGTGGCGCTGCTATCGGTATGTAACTCCGAAACTACTGAACCAATTTGTATCAAATTTTGTAAGCATCTGTAATTTGGTCCAACTTGGGAGATAGGGTACTTTTTTCTCAATTAGACCCGGTAGGTGGCGCTGCTATAGGTATGTAACTCCGAAACTACTGAACCAATTTGTATCAAATTTTGTAAGCTTCTGTAATTTGGTCTAACTTGAGAGATAGGGTAGTTTTTATCTCAATTGGACCCGGTAGGTGGCGCTGCTATCGCTATGTAACTCCGAAAGTACTGAACCAATTTTTATCACATTTCGTAAGCATCTGTAATTTGGTCCAACTCGAGAGATAGGGAATTTTTTATCTCAATTTGACCCGATAGGTGGCGCTGCTATCGGTATGTAAGCAATCAAATTTGGTAGCTGTTTTCCGGGCAGGACAACGTCTGCCGGGTCCGCTAGTTTAATATAATTATTTTATTGCTGTTTAAGTTTTTGTAAACACTATTTATCTATATAAAAATTAATAAAAATGGAGTGTCTGTTTGTAATATTACGTCTTTTAACTAAATTCATATGTATGTATAAATACACGGTACATATTACACCAAATTAACATTTTTGAAGTGAAACTTCTTTAGGCGCATGAGGGGTAAAATCTGAGCGACCGGTAACGCGTCAGTGTCACGACGAGTACTTGGATGGGTGACCTCTTTTTTTTTCAATTAGATTTTTGAAGTGAAACTTCTTTAGAATCGTTGTGATTTCAAACCAGATGCAACGGAAAAACGACAGGGAAGGGCGCGCGGCGCAGCGACTTGCATGAAAAAGGATGACACATTGTAGCGTTACGCTCATTGTAGCGTTACGCTATTTATATCGTTACGCTCATTGTAGCGTTACGATATTTGTAGTTACGCTATTTGTAGCGTTACGCTCATTGTAGCGTCAGTACTTGGATGGGTGACCGCTTTCTTTTTCAACTAGTTTTTTTTAAAGTGAAACTTCTTTAGGCGCACTTAACTTGGAGAGTAAGCAGGCGTGACGAGAGCGTTACGAAAAGTGTGATTGGTCGAGGCGAACGGAAGTTGAGAGGGAGATATTTTGGTTAAGATAAAATTTGATCGACCGGAAACGCGGCAGCGTCACGACGGTCAGTTCTTGGATGGGTCACCGCTTTTTTTTCAAATAGTTTTTTTGAAGTTTAACTTCTATAGGCGCGCTTAACTTGGGGAGTAAGCAGGTGCGTTACGAGAGTGTTAAGAAAAGTGTGATCGGTTGAGCCGAACGGAAGTTGAGAGTGAGATATGTTAGTAAAGATAAAATTTAACTGACCAGAAACGCGGCAGCGTCACGATGGTCAGTACTTGGATGGGTGACCGCTTTTTTTTCAACTAGTTTTTTTGAAGTGAAACTTCTTAAGGCGCATTTCATCACATGAGGTACATTTGAGCGACCGGTAACGCGGCAGCATCAGGTACTTAGATGGGTGACCACTTGGGAACACCACGTGACGTTGCCATTTTTTTTCTTTGTTATAATATATTATATTTAATTAATATTAAAATAAGAATTATTAAATATAAAAACCTACTGTGGAATTTTTAAGGAACATACAAAAATAAATTAGCCGAATCGGTCGAGCCATTCTCGAGTTATGCGCTTAGCAACATTCTTTTTTATTATATACATAGATTATAATAATAATACATAACAACAAAATAGAGTTTTCAAAATAGAGGTAACCCATTTTTAATATAATATTATCTAATATATATACTAAATTTATTACAAAGTATGTTTCATTATATTATCAGCTCGGTGAAGATCGATTTAGATTCGGATCTTAGACCACTAGTACTAAGCAGCGCTTCATGACAAACTTTACATTCGTATGTTACACAGCTCAAAATGAATAATTTAAATTATATTTTTATTTCGAGTTAATACAATTAGGTACAAAATTCAAAAGTATAAGTGTGTCTGTTACATTTTTACGCCTATGGCGATGTAGCAAATTAGCAATTTTAAAATTCATCAACATCGGAGAGCTAATACTGCCTACTGTACCTATACAGATAAATTTTATTTAATAATTATTATTTTAAATTTAATATGTAATTTGTTTCATTTAATAGCTCTTATTCCATTTATGTCCAACAGTATTTATACTAAATAACCCTGAAATCCTTTACTTATTTTATTTATTTACGAAAGTATTATTATTTTATCACTACTATAAAAAATGATCATTATAAATGCATTTCTATTTTAAAGCCAAATAAAATTTCATGACGGTCAGTACTGAGATGGGTGACCGCTTTTTTTTTCAACTAGTTTTTTTGAAGTGAAACTTTTTTAGGCGCATGAGGGGTAAAATTTGAGCGTCCGGTAACGCGGGACCGTCACGACGGTCAGTACTTGGATGCGTGACGCTTTTTTTTTCAACTAGTTTTTTTGAAGTGAAACTTCTTTAGGCGCGCTTAAATTGGGTAGTAAGCAGGTTAATGCGTGACGAGAGCGTTACGAAAAGTGTGATCGGTCGAGGAGAACGGAAGTTGAGGGAGATATAAGTTACTTAAGATAAAATTTGAGCGACCGGTAACGCGGCAGCGTCACGACGGTCAGTACTTGGATGGGTGACCGCTTTTTTTTCCAACTAGTTTTTTTAAATATTGTAATTGTATTGTGGAATTTATTGAGATACGTTTTATTGAATAATAATTATTTTAAACTACCTATGCCCGCGACTTCGTCCGCGTGGAATTTAACAAAATAATTACTGTTCAGTTCGCAGTTATAAAATAATAATAAAAAATCTAAAATAAAAGTAGCCTACGTTACTCCTTATTACATCAGCAACTATCTGCCAATGAAAGTCCTGTCAAAAACGATCCAGCCGTTTCAGAGATTAGCCGGAACAGACAGACAGACAAATTATAAAAAATGTTATTTTGGTATTTGCACCATGTATATTATATAATATGTAATTTAGTTAAAAGCGGGTATTACAATATTACAAACAGACACTTCAATTTTATTTATTTGTATAGATTTAATATGTAATTTGTTTTATTTTATATAGCTTATTCTATTTATGTCCAACAGTCTTTATAATAAATAACCCTGAAATCATTTACTTATTTCATTTATTTACGAAAGTATTACATATTTATCACTACTTTAAAAAATGATCATAATAAATGCATTTCTATTTTAAAGTCAAATCAAATTAGTTCGCTTTACAGCCACTGACGCTTTCAGGTCACGGACTGAGTTCAACAGCAACGAGTTCGCGCGACGTGTGTCCAAGGGGGACGGGGTAGACGTTAAATGCCTACTTTTGTCATGCGACGGAGCCTTAAAGCATTTTGTATTTTTTATTCATATATTAAACGTGTATTAGATTATTATTCTAAATTGATAATTATGCTAATAGGAAACACGATTTTTTATAATCTTAATTGATGCTACCATATTTCAAACATAAAAGTTTTTATTTTATTTTACATTTTATTAATTGATAAATTTTACGTAGGTAAGTAATCATTATTTTTACACGACTGCTCACAAAAAAAAAGTATTGTTGTATTGGCATAGTAATAGTACAGCTGCTTATGTAAGATAATAGGTATTATATCTATTATTAGTTACTAAAACGCTACGAATAGTAAGCGTTAATTTATGTTTTTATTTTAGAGATTTATTTATTTTATTAATTAATATTTGACTAATATAAAAGAACATAATTTACAAGTGTCAAGGTAATCGCTCTGTTTAATTCAATTTTCCTTTACCTATCTATATAAGCCCTTCCCTGACCAAGGTTCCAGTAAAGTATCCAAATCATCGGGCATGTAAAAAACCTAATATGTAAACGAGAAAAATTATTGGAATTCGCGTCAACATTAGAGAACAATAAATCTATAAAAGATACGAAAATGGTTAGAAAAATTATTTGTAATTCAATAAAATAATAATTGCTGAATTGACAGCTATGATGTCGCAATTTCCAGCGACCTTTACATTTTTACGTTTTATTTAATTGCTTGTTCTCTGAAACCTAATTTAGTAATTTTACTTGACAATTGTTAATCTTATACTATTAAACGAGCAATTCTTGTATATATATATATATATTTTCTGAATCTCGGAATCGGCTCCAACGATTTTCGTGAAATTTAGTATGCAGGGGATTTCGGGGGCGAAGAATTGATCTAGCTAGGATTCATTTAAAAAAAATGTCGTTTTATCCCTGTTTTTAGGCAATGAAAAAATATCATTAGAATACGAAGCTTAATTTCACCGTTGTGATTAAAGCTGTAATGGCGTAATTAGGAAGTCGGCGGGTGTCGAATCGTGTTGACCCGGGTTCCAATCTCAGTCTCCAGATCAATTTTTATTCTTTTTTTTTAATTTCACTCGTGATTTATTATTTAAATAACATTAAATTAAAAATACCGAGCAAAAAAAAAACAAAAAAAAAAGAAATAAAGAATAAGAATACCGAGCTAGGCTCGGTCACCCAGGTACTACTGTATTATACAGTCAAGAGGACGTTTCGAAACATCTATGGGCCAAATTCTTTTCTAGAATCTTCTGCTTAGAGATTTATCTCTTCGAGAAATGATAGTTGATATACTAAAGGGCTAGTGTACTAATTTATACGTCTTTAATTGATGTGACATTTCTTTTATCCCAGAAAGAAAGGAACAAGCATAATATTTAGCCTTTTTTTCCTTTTATTGACTTTAATGGCTACTATTTGACTAATTCAAGTTGCGGGACGATCATTAATAAATAATAAATAAATATCTACACAATACACCCGGTCGTCTGTTCCTAAAGTAAGCAACTTAATGCTTGTGTTGGTAACAGCCGACTGGTCTAGCTATATTTTTTTTTCGATAAACATACTTATAAATGATAAATTTATAAATATATAAATGAATATGTATACCTATTACACCCAGACTCGGGGTGGAAATCGAACCCACAACCCCCAGAGCAGAAAGCAGGGTCACTACAAACTACGCCAACGGGATAGTCATCCAAGATCATTATATATCCTAAATTGCTTCTTTATAGTTTTTTAAACAATATTGTTTTTATGGGTCCAGTATCAGTTCATCAGTCTGATACTGGACCTATACAATTGTTTTTATAGGTCCAGTATATTACAAATTAATAATTTTACGTGCAGAACGTACCCAAAACCAAACACCAGTATCCCTAGACTAGACGTGTAAAAACTAAATTAAAATTGAGGTTTATACACCTTCAAACGGTTGTTATTTTATCCTATAAAGCGTTGATAGAATTCGTAATTATTGTAAGTGCCTTTTTGTTGGTCTTTCATATAAAAGGAAACTTCGCTTTGATTACTAAATCGATTACTTCAAATAAATGCTATCTAAGCAATACGTAATTAGATGTATATTATGTAATATGTTGGATCAAAAACTTGAAATTATTTAATGAAAAATTAGTAAATTTTATGATACTCCGGTCTTAAAACACTACACAAGTAAAAACGTAAAACACTATTAGTGAATATAAAAGTCTTGACAGTTTCATTACGTATTTATATTACCTACTCAAGTTATTTGAGGATTTCAACAAGTTTATTTCCGGTTTCAAGGATTGAATTCTTTTAGATCTTACGTTCTAGAGATAGACTTCTGACACAATTCGATTATGCTAAAATTCTATGTATAATATAATATATATCTAACCTTACCCAACGTAAAAGTAACACGATTTTTTTATATCTTCAAAATATACTCAAATATCTGTGATTGTCTATTCCTTAGGTAGGTAACTATCTTCATATCTATATTTTAGGTAACAGCCGAGTGAAATAGCTACATATTTTTTCTTGACAAACAGACATCCAAAAAAAATTAAATAAATTTATTTATTACATCTAGACTCGAGGCGTGAATCAAACCCGCAATCCTCGGAGCAGAAAGCATGGTCACTGCAAACTGAGCCAACGAGCCGGTTAATTTTCAATTTATTTTAAAATCCAGTGACGGGAGATTGAGCAGATAGTATTTAACTTAAGTATGGCACAGCAGGAAATTTCCTGCTCAAAATCTGGAGCAACCCGACTGGGGAAGTACCTCGACCTTACAGAAGATCACAGCTTAATAATACTGATTTCAATCAGTGTGTTCCTGTGGTGAGTAAAGTTACCAAAGCTCCTAGGAGGGATTAAGGGCAGGCGTCTACAAGCTACGGAAACCGCTTACTATCAGATGAACCGTGCGCTTGTTTGCCGACCTAAGTGTGTAAAAAAATAGAAAAAACATTACAAGGTACTACATAAAAGACCAGATTTTTAATTTACAAAATTATAAAAAAAAACTTAATTATTATTCCAACATCCGCAACTCTTGCTCAAAAAGGGCATACAATTAACTTTATATTTTCAAATTAACATTCGCAAAAACAAGACGCAATAAAAATACCAATTTTAAGTTAATTAAACTTTGAGGAATGTATGAATTTAATACCTACTAAAAAAATATTGAAATATATAAAATGCTGTTAAAACGCTTTAGTGAAATGTTTTAGAGAAGATGATTTTACGTATCTAATGTAGGAAATGTTTTTTTATTATCATATCAAAATTAATATATAGATAATTTTAATTCGATCCAGCGGGATCCGAACCCGCACCTCCCGACATTCTGTGTCCGGTGCTCTAGCCGTTGAGCTATGGAACTATGTCCAGCCGGATCGAAATTCTTGATATGATTTTATTCGGTTTTAAGCAACCGTGGTGCCATCTATAGCGAGTCCTTTACAGCACTCACTATTCAAAGTTTTCATATTACAATGAATTCTTTGACAAAAGACGACACCAAGCTATTTTTAATTCGTATTATTTTTATTTTTGTGTTTCCCACACATGAGGAAATTCGAAAATGTTTTTTATTATCATATCAAAATTTTCGATCCAGCGGGATTTCTATGACGGAAAATTTTGATATGACAATAAAAAAAAATTTGATATGATAATAAAAAAAATTTTGATATGATAATAAAAAATTTTGATATAAAAATAAAAAACATTTTCGAATTTCCTCATGTGTGGGAAACACAAAAATAAAAATAACACGAAGTATCTATAATGTAGGTTTAAACAAACGCGTAAGCGGAAAATTCTTGTGATTTTTTTATTTTATTAAAAAAAATAACTGTATTCTTACACTTCAGGTTCTTTTATCAGCAGAATCCACACTTCATATGGTTGCTTTATATGAATACATTGTGTTATATTTTATTTTAGGTTTGCAAAATGACGATTCAAAAAAACTTTTTCAAAGCCTTCTTAATTTTTTATTATAACTAGATCGGCAAACTAGCGTACGACCCACCTGATCGTAAGCGATTACCGTAACCTCAGACCTGCAACATCAGAAGCATTGCCAACCTACCTAGTACCTAATATAAGAAATTTTTGAAGTAAATTTTTTTACGCACGCTTGACTTGGTGAGTAAGCTGGTGAATGCGTAACGAAAGCGTTACGAAAATTGTGATTGGGAGAGGCGAATGGAAGTTCTGAGGGAGATATAAGTTAGTGAAGATAGAAAGAGAGAGAGTTACGTTTCGTAAGTGTGATCTAAAGCACACTCGTCATTTTATGTCAATTAAACGAAATCATGATTTTGTTAACATGTATTAACATAAAATTCAAATACAGAATGTAAAAAACTGAACCGTTTATTTGTTTGTTTTAATAATCAAATTTGACATCTACCAGAAATTCTCTATTATTCATTCGTTTGAATTTATGACTTTTGGTAATGAAGGAGAATGGAAAAGACAATGCCTGTACGATCTCACACTGGCATATTTGAATACCAGTAAGTGCATTTAAACAAGGGCGAAATAACGCTATTTATCTATTATTATTTCTCGTCTAAAAAGTTGAAGCTTTGAAATATTTTCGCTTTTGTTTTACTCAAAATTTTAATAAAGGAAATTCATTCGAATAGAAGACTTAAGAAGAAATTTCGTTTTGTAAATTGCACGTCAAAGGAAAGTATGTTACGGATGCATCGTAATATACATATTAAACGTAAGTATTCGATAATAATTTAATAGCATGATGTAAGTTTTTAAAAGTGCAGACTTTAGATTGTGTTACGCTTTCATAATTATTTCACAAACCGACTTCAGACTTACATTATTTTGATTATCTTGTACATTTTAACTGATGGATCTCACTATGTACATATATTATTTTGATAATTCTAGCTTAGAATCTGATGTTGTAAGTGATTACCTCAGCAAGGTGATAGTCACAGAATTTGAAAGGTTTATTAGTATCTATTCATACATACATGCATACATACAAACATATCTATCTACATACAAATTAAATCGAAATCAAATGTTTCTTTATTCAAGAAGGCTTCGATAAGCACTTTTGAATTGTCATTTTATAAAATGATATTGGGTTTTAAGAAAGTAATTATTGCAAATGTGAAGCTACTATCGATAACTAAGCAAGATTCCGCCGAGAAGAATCTCAGGAAAGAATCTCGCCAGTTACACTTTTAAAAAACATCGATTCGATTCGATTTCGATTCATACAAACACGATCGAAACTCTCTCGCTATAGTTTATAGTATTTATTTATTTGGGAAACAAACAATATAAACATGACATACAATTAAATTTCTTACAACAAAACACATTTATCGATAAAGTTTCCACTAACAACTTTTTACTTACAAGATTAAATGACAAATATGCGTGGATTTAGTTTCGCTGTATTTCATGCGATATTTTGCTAATCTATATACTAATATAATAAAGCTGAAGAGTTTGTTTGTTTGTTTGTTTGAACGCGCTAATCTCAGGATCTACTGGTCCGATTTGAAAAATTCTTTCAGTGTTAGATAGCCCATTTATCGAGGAAGGCTATAGGCTATATATCATCACGCTAAGACCAACAGGAGCGGAGTCCACGCCGACGAAGTCGCGCGCAGAAGCTAGTTTTATAATAATCACACAGTTTGTTTAAAGAGTAACTTGCGGAGGTTCTAACCGATTCTTCTCTGCGGACTCTACATAAATTTAAACAAAGGTGGCAACTGGTGTAGTTGCCAAAAGTTATGCTCGTACATAAATTGTAGTGATTAATTTTTATGTACCTATATAATAAGACATTTATATAATTTAATAAATAGACATGTCTTTTGAAAAGTCAAAATTTATATATAGGTAGTATGGTATAAAGTAAAAATTATCGCAAGAAAATTACAAAAATATGTAAGAATTTGTTAAACCAAAATACAGTACCTACTTACAGAACTTTTTTTTTTATTATATTTCACAATATTCACCGACTCTTAGTTGCCCATGCTATTTGTAATACATCAAATTTTTGTTTTATTATCGCCGCGCGTTTTTAGGGTTCCGTACCCAAAGGGTAAAATTTATTAAATAATTATTTATATTATAATATTTAAATAAAATAAATAATAATATTAAATAATTGTGTTTGCTAGCAAACGAAAAAAAACCGACTTCAATTGCATCGGCAAGTAATAAATAATAAATAAATTAACAAACGCACTAATCGTCACTACGATTTTCGAGGGTTTCCCTCGATTTCACTGGGACCCCATCATCAGATCCTGGTTTCCTTATACCATGGTACCTAAGTTGGGACATCCCCTTTCCAACAAAAAAAGAATTATCAAAATCGGTTCATAAACGACGAAGTTATCCCCGAACATACATATAAAAAAACATAATTATATACGGTAGAATTGAGTAACCTCCTCCTTTTTTAAAGTCGGTTAAAAATGTGTGCAAAAACTTTACCACCTTAAATGTTATGTACTATTAAGACGTGTTAAGTCGTCTGTAATGTAGGTGTTATCTATGTATCAATAAAAGAGAGGTGACCTCTAGTGTGAGAGGTCATATTATATCTTATATTGCGCTTATAATCTCATATTGCCTAAGTGAAAGGGCACCTCTTTATAAATATTAAAATGTATTAGATAATTATATTGATCTTTAATCAATATAGCATTGCACATACTATGTTTTTATAATAAATATATAATGAATGTTTTAACCGACTTCAAAAAAAAGGAGTCCCGTCTGTGTTTTTGATAACAGCTGACTGAAACAGCTACATTTTTTTGTTACGATAAATGTACTTTTAAATAATAGATATGTAAATAATTATGTATTACACACAGACTCCGGTCGGGAATCGAAACCACAACTCTTGGAGCAGAAAGCAGGGTCACTGCAAACTGCGCCAAAAATCTAATCGTTATAAACGTAACTTAAAGCTTAAATATATATTTGTATATAATTAACTAGCTTCTCCGCGCGCGTTTCGTCGGCGTGGACTCTGCTCCTATTGGTCTTAGCGTGATGATTCAGCCTTCCTCGATAAATGGGCTATCTAACACTGTAGAATTTTTCAAATCGGCCCAGTAGTTCCAGAGACTACTGCGCAGTGAAACAAACAAACAAACAACCAAACAAACAAACTCTTCAGCTTTATATATTAGTATACATTTTCGTTTCAATATACGACTCATCTGCAATCTCAAATCCTTTGATTAAACAACGCCAGACATTGTCCCTACCTCGCTCTAAGTAACATTTAGAATTATTTTGCATATCAGAATGTGGGCGTTCTTTGAGTCATTTAAAAAATTAATATGTCGACGACACACAAAGTCCTGTCTGCCAGACAGGTAACGTACGAAAATATGTTGATTTAAATTTATTTTTTTATTTATTACTATTCGATTAATTTAATAGAATTTAATTAACATTTTAATTTTTAAATATCACGGCAATCGCCCAACTTTTTATTTATAAAATGTTAAAAGACGAAAATTTTTTTAATGTGTAATAATAATAATCTCGGGAGCTGTCCCATATTTTTTATTTCTAAAATTCTCATTTAACCATGGAAAATTGAAGAGGTTACAGTTTTGTTTGATCTTCTAGTTAAATTAATAGCAATAATTGTTTATAAAATTGCGTTGTATGTATGTAACAAATTGTATTGCAATGTATATAGTTACATACACAACATGTTTTTAAGGAGCTGAAAGAATGGCGTGTGTGATACAAGAAACAAGATCCAAATAGAAGCCGTTGAATGTGAAGCGTGTACTACTTATGTCGTTAAAAATATAATTATTTATGTAATAACAATATACATAATTTTCTGTGTGGTTACGGCAGTAAAGAATATAGCCTCCCCCTCTCTTCCCGTGGGTGTCGTAAGAGGCGACTTAGGGATAACACAGTTTCACTACCACCTTGGAACTTAAAAAGCCGACCGATGGCGGGATAACGATCCAACTGCTGGCTTTGTAATAATACACAGGCCGGTGACGGGCAGCAGCGTCTTCGGTGCGACAAAGCCAGCCCTGCGGTCACCAACCTGCCTGCCCAGCGTGGTGACTATGGGCAAAACACATAAGTTCACGCCATTTTTGGCGCGAACTTGTGGAGGCCTATGTCCAGTCCAGCAGTGGACTGCGATAGGCTGAAGTGAATATATATACATAATTACATTAGATATATAGTTAATAATGTTAACAAAAAAGTTATGTTATGTAATTTTAATAGGTACATTGTGTTATTATCTATACTAATATGAAAAGATGAAAAGTTTGTTTGTTTGAACCCGCTAATCTCAGGAACTACGCGTTCGAATTTAAAAATTATTTTTGTATTGGATAGTCCATTCACCTCGGAAGGCTATAATATTTTAGTACACCTTTTCTCGGGTAGACGAATGAAACCGCGGGGCATAGCTAGCCTTATATAAAGTAGTTGTAATCCAACTTATACAAAGTCAAAGCAAATTGATGATGAAACTGCGAATATTATTCTTTTGAAATGTCTCATCTAAACTCTCCGCTCGAGGTATGGGAATGTTTAATCTTACTTTACAAGCTATGTTTAATAACATAGCGAGATGATCCTAGTACTGTAATAGAGAATTCGATTTTTAAAACTATTCAACAACAATCTTAAGGTTTAATTAATTTATTTATTAAAACTTTATTGCACACAAAAAGAAAGATACGATTAAAAACAAATACCTAAGTATGCACAAAGGCGGCCTTATCGCTTATAGCGATCTCTTCCAACCCTTGTTGTGTTCCTGTTGTGAGTAAGGTGAGGGGGGGATTGGGGATTGGGTCGGCAACGCGCTTTCGACGCTTCTGGTGTTGCAGGCGTCTATAGGCTACGGTAGTCACTTACCACCAGGTGAGCCTTACGCTTGTTTGTCGACTTAGTAACATAAAAAAATAAATAAAAAAAACCTTTAATGAAAGGAGTTTTTAGTAAGAGTGTGCCGGGTAGAGTGCGCAATCAACAATGCAAGTTTTTATACCAACTAAAGACAACTTAAAATACAAGGTTTCATTTAATTATTGATATCAAATTTTTTTCCGAATTTGCGCCACTTGTTGATAAATTTCTTGATAACAGTAAGTCACCGCTATTAAGCACTAATGATAAAACCAAAAGTTCCCCCCTCCTCCCCCAAGAACCCTCTTAGGTATGACTGGTAAGCCTACAATTAGCTTCCAGAAGATCACAGCTAAATAATAATACTGTTTTCAAGCAGTGTTGTGTTCCTGTTGGTGAGTAAGGTGACCAGAGTATCAGACCAGGTAGGGTCGGCAACGCGTTTGCAATGATTCTGGTGTCACAAGCGTCTATAAGCTACGGTAATCGCTTACCATCAGGTGAGCCGTACCGTGTGCCGACCTAGTTATATAAAAATAAAATAAAATGACGTACATAAAAATAATTGTATATGTTATGTCAACACTTTCTAATCTCAGTCTCCAACTGCAGTCTTCATTCGTATTTAAATCAGTATGTTCAATTGTTAACTAAATACTTTCTCGTCAATGCAACGTTAAGAAAACGTCAGTGATCTAAGACGGCGCTGAGTTGCATCAGATGTAGGGGGGAGGTGCATTACTAAAACGAGATAATGTAACCGTCATACTAGCCGTTACCCACCACTCCGCTGGTGAAATATGTTCTGTATTACCTCACAGATATAGTGAAGTAATTACTATATATTATTTATACTTTTTATTGATACCCATTATCTATATATAAAAATGAATATTCAAAAATTATGTACGCTATTTCCTAGTCATAAAAATGTCTTATTATATACATAAAAATTAATCACCAAAATGTATGTACGAGCATAACTTCCGGCAACTACACCAGTTGTCACCTTTGTTTAAACGGATGTAGATTCCCCAGAGAAAAATCGGCTAGAACTTCCGCAAGTCACTATTTAAAAAAAAATTGTGCTAGTATTATAAAATCAGTAAAATATCACATGAAATACAGCAACACTAAATCCACGCATATTTGTCATATAGGTAATCTTACTAGCTGTGCCCGCGACTTAGTCCGCGTGGAATTTCACAAAAAAAGTTATTGTTCAGTTCGCCGAGTTATAAAATGCATTCTAAAATAAAAGTAGCCTAAGTTATTCCTTACTTCATCCGCTATCTGACAACAAAAGTTCCGTCAAAATTGGACCAACCGTTTCAGAGATTAGCAGAAACAATCAGAGAGACAGACAAAAATTGTAAAAAATTTATTTTGGTATATGTACCGTGTATACATCAATATGCATTTATTAAAAAGCGGTTATTTTAATATTACAAACAGACACTCCAATTTTCTTTATTTGTATAAATAAATAAAAAGTTGTACGATCTCAAAAACGCCTCAATAAAGTTTTCTTTACAAAAAATTATGATCCCGTTACTATTTATATTACATGCATTTAAAATTAGCAACAGTTAACGTCGTTAATACAACACAATAAATGATGATTAATTTACCATCATGATACCTCATTCTCATCATAACCCGAGACCAGCTGTAAACAGCTATAAAAGTCCCTTGACTTAGTGTTCTTTTCCCATAAGAATTAATAGGTATCATTAATCACGTTAGCCGTTATGTTAATCTTCGTTTTCATACCTTCAAATTTGTGTTTTATTTATTACTAGCGACCCGCTCCGGCTTCGCACGGGTGCAATGCTGATACTAAATATAAAATATAAAATAAATATTTGCAATCTAAGCGCAAAAACTGTGTTTATTTACGACATCACATTAGAAAACTTTAAAACTATCAGTGTTCCTCTACTATATTATGCATGTATTATACATATAAACCTTCCTCTGGAATCACTCTATTTACTAAAGAAAACCGTATCAAAATCCGTTGCGTAGTTTTAAAGATCTAAGCATATATACAGACAGACAGACAGCGGGAAGAGACTTTGTTTTATAATATGTAGTGAAGACATCGGCTTAAGGATATGTTGAGTCCGTTTTGTTTGAAATAATGGCTTCCAAACGTGACATGTTAGCACAGATGATTACGGTAATGTCGCGTATAATGAAGAAAATACGAAGAAGATTAATAAGTTCATCTTATGCGCAAAATTTAAAAGTCTAACTTTAATAATCTCCTAAAATACGATTTAGTCTGTAAAATCCCACTGCTGGGCATATGCCGCTTTTTTCGATGTAGGAGAAGGATTGGAGCTTAATCCACTACGTGCATTGTGTGTTTTTCCGGAGTCGTTAAGAGTGAGTCATTTGTTTATTTGTTGTTTAATAATAACGGAATACGGATACATATCACATACACAAAAAAAACCATTCTTTGCCACCAAAAAAAGAATTAAGCAAAAAACGTAATTAGAAATAATAATTAAAATCTGCCAAAATAACCTTCAGAATTAAATGAAGACGCAAAAGTTATACTCAACAAGACGTGGGTGTAAATAAGAATTTTTCTCCTCAACTAAAAGATTTTTCTAATAAAACTTCCAAGACCGTTCAAGCCTTATCTCTTAACCGCATCAAGTGCACTTTTATAGACGGTACGCTTTAAACTTGCAAGCTCTATCTCATATGTCAGTTTAGCATTAACAACTTTTGAACTTTTAAAAGTTTACGTTGTAAAACATACTAACATTTTAATTTTAGTTTTTCTTTCTTGGTAGTAGTCATAATATGACTTTATGTTTTTTTTAAATGGGCGTACCCACAATTGGACAAGGTGGAAGTTTTAGGTACCTAGATTTTGCCAAAACATCGGCAAGCTACATCAAGTAGTGTAGTTTTTTTTTTTTGAAATATATATAACTAAGTCATCAAACAAGCGTACGGCTCACCTGATGGTAAGCGATTACCGTAGCCTATAGACGTCTGCAACACCAGAAGCATCGCAAGTGCGTTGCCGACCCTACCGGCCTACCCACAATTCCCCCCAGAAGCTCTGGTCGCCTTACTCACCAACAAGAACACAACACTGCTTGAAAGCAGTATTATTTAGCTGTGATCTCTGTTAGGTCGAGTTACTACTCCAGTCGGACTGCTCCATTTTTTGAGCAGGAAATTACTTGCTGTGCCCTACCTCAGTTGACAAAAATAAAAAGCACTTTTGATTTTTAGTACTTATTGAATTTTACATTTATTTGTTTTCGCCCGCCGCCGAATTCTTTGCCTTGCTTCTATGCCTTGTTATATAAAGTATATGCTGTATACATATGAGAAACTTGTACGACGATGTTTATACATTACTGTTTTCTTCAATTTTTGCAGCTCTGACGTCAAGCAAAATCTCTGTATCACTCTATTAGAATATCACATTTGTAGTCCTAGATGTAACCTAAAACCTCTGGTATTGCTTGCATTTCGCTACACCGGTCCAGAAGTGTAGTTATTACTCAATTAACAATTGCAATGAAATCATAACGAACTACAAATATAGAAAATTGTTTATCCTTAACTGACGCAGTTACAACCGACGGAGTACTTTTATTTACTTAATATAAAAGAAATTTCTTAAGTGTCACTAGATAGCAGGACAGGGCGAGGTGGATTGTCACATTTCTATTGGATGACCTACTTACTTGTCCACAGAAAGAGAACAAGCTTATGGTCTAAGATCCGAACCTAAGTCGATCATCACCGAGCTGATAATAGAATGAAACATACTTTAAAATAAATTTAGTATATGTATTCGATAATATTTTTAATTTTGTATGCATATCGGGTAGGTCTGAGAATCGGCCAACATCTAGGTTACAAGGGGGGGGGCAGAATAAGGGGTTAATAATATTTACGGCAAAACAACGTTTTCTGGGCCAGCTAGTTGTTTATGTCAACCGACCTAAAAGAAGAAAAAAAGTCATGTCTAAATTTTTGATCATAATAAAAAACAAATACATAAAGGCAGATTTATTGTGATGAGATAATAACAAGTTCTCTATCACCACTAGTAATATAATTACTATAAAATCAGAATATTCAATTAACGCAAGTTATCTTAATAGCTATAAATTAAAAGAATAATAATATAACATTAACAAAAAAAAAATACTTGGTTACATAAAACTAAAAACATGTTTTATTAAAACTGCAACTCGCGACAACAATAAATAATGATTATCTCAAGAGAAAAAACGACGATGATATAACCTCAGCATCCTTTAAACCTGATCGAAATTGATGGGCAAACAAAAAAAAATCAATATTTCTAATCTACTGTGCCATTTCTTGTACGAATTCAAACTTTACTTTTCAGAACATAAGTATTAATACCGTTTAATCTGTATCGGCAGTCGATTTGCTAAAACTATAAATAATTTAATCTAAAAAACTAACGATGCGTTTATTTTGTTCAATTTAAATCAAGAACTGCAATAACGAATACCGACTAAAAGCGTGTAATGTACCTAATACGTTTCATTTTGATAATAATTCAATTAGTTTTTAAAACACTTTATTATGGATTTATTAAGAAAAGTTATATCTCAGTGTTCTTTAAGTACCAATAAATCGGCGAATGAGTATAATAAATTTAAACTGAAATCTTAATGAAATAAAACGATTTTGAATTTCCTAATATCGAAGTTAAAATATGTCTTGAATGGCAAAATTTACATAAGAATTATATTTGATTTTAAAAATCGAGAAATTGTTGTAATTGAGACAAAATCTAACACGAGGCAGACATTCTCTTGGTAATAAAATGAATTATAAGTTATAAACAGTGTGAAGGGGCAACTTGAAAAGGTTACTTGGAGTAGAAAATGAGTGTTCGACGCAAATATGTTAACAATCTATCGATATCCGAAAGGTCAAGCGGTAATCTTCTAACATTGTATTATTTTATTGTACCATTAGGTACTAGATTTCATTATAGAAGAAAAACTTCTGTCCGAAAATTGGTTTCTAGTACGATTAAACATTATAAAAAATAATTATGGTAAATGCAAAACGGAGGATTTTCAATTCACACTGATAAAATCTCGGCATCGAAGATAAATATACATATTATTGATAAAAATCTGGCATTAGAATATTTAATGATGTAAGCGGCATCGGGTAATATTAAAAATTATCTAATTTCATCACAAAGCCGGAACTGCGCAATCGATCTATTTATCTAAATAGGTATACGTTTTCGACTCACTTAATAATACTTGATATCGGACTATCGGTAGTAAACAATCCAATATCAAGAGATTGCAGTTATTAAATTGTAACAGTAATTGGATTGTAATCGATTGTAGGTATTATTAATTTGTTAACATATTCTGCATTAGATACATCTAAATAGTGTTGACTAACTAATCGTTAAATTTTATCTAGATTTGTGTCAAGTGTATATTATAATCAGTTGTTACTATTTTAATAACAAGTTCTTGGGTAATGAAGTTGAAGTGCATCCAATGTAAAGTATTACAATTATGTAGTTATTTTACTGTGTGCAAATGGCATTATTTGCTCTAAATGTTAAGAGCCTATTTTCCTTTTGCTTAGTTTTCGCGTCCAGAAAAATTAACGTTTAAATTTTTTCCCCATTTCTGTAGTGTAGAATTTAACGTCTTCAGAATAGTCTTCTCAGATAATTTGTTGTTATGGCAACTACAAATGACATCGTATTACGAAATGGGAGAATCGAGAGCGGAGTAAGATCAACTGCGATAATGTAATAAACATCAGAGCCATTAGGACGCCGAAACCGAATCAACAAGTGCCCGAAGCACGACCGCCGCGAATCGCTCTCGTGTCGCCAGATTTACCAACAAACAAAGCAACTAGTGGAATTCTAAGACGGAGGCAACGATCGTGAAAACTGGGCCGGACATGTGAGCCGCGGCCGTGACCACATTACAATCACTTTTCAATTAATAAAGAACTAGGCACCTGCAGAATGCAACTGTCACTCGGTACCAGCACCAGCGTACTCGGATGGCGTGCGTGCGACGTTCCGATCTCACTTAGCTGCACTTCTCACGTCTGTTTCGTTTGTTTACGTGTTTTGAGAGTAATAAACACAGGGCACAGGTGCACAGGTGCGCGTGTGGTCGCGTCGTGGTCGCGGGTGGCGTTCGTTCCGCACAGCAGTCGGCGCGGCACTGCCGTGGCTGGCGAGTTGCTCGACGTACGATGACGCTGTAGCGCGCCGACTGGACAATTCGCAACTTGCCTACGTAACGTAACTTAACTCCACAATATTTTATAGTTTCGTAACCGTATTACTTGATTACTGAGCACCCGCTCTCGTCTAATCGATGTCACGATTCGGATTCGGAGGCGGTCCTAGGGACAGCTTCACGAGTGGAAAAACGAAAACGTACCTATCTAAGAGTATGCAACTGTACATGCATGTAAGCAGATCACTGCGAGTTGCATCATGGCCTCTCTCGAGTTCGTTGTTATTTTAAAGCGGACGCTTTGATCTAGAATAGTAGAAAGGCAGAGATATTTATCAAAGTATCACGATATTTAGGCAGTATCATTCGACATACAACCACTTTGGTGTAGTGATGCGTGTGCTGAGTAGACGCCTAAATACCAGTGGTTTTGCTGATTCGATTCCCGCTCGGGACGGATATTTGTATTTGTACAAATATTTGTTTCAGGTTTGGACATCTGTCCATGTGGGTCTACTCACCGTGCTTTGGAGAGCACCTTATCCTGTCGGTCCCCGTCATTATTATATACACCTGATAGCGATCGTTACTCATGGTAGGGAATATATCGGCCCACCAATAGAGCAGTTTGGTTGATTAAGCTCAAATCCTTCTCCTATACGGAGAAAGAGGACTATGCCCAGCATTGGTATGTTACAGGCTAAATCGTCATCGTGATTCGACATAAATAATTACACTCTTGCAATGATGTGTATAAGCCCAATGTGTGTCATATTCTTGCATTTTGCATTTTGTTGTAATTATGTTTTCTTTGTTTTGTACCTAGCGGTAACATTATACAAGGCACGCCAGCTATCTTAAATCTGCGTACGCCATAAATTCGACCTGCAGAAAGCGGGATTTTTGTTTTCACGTTCTCGAATACTGTGGATTTAGCAATGTCACGTGTTATTTAAAGCAACTCCATATATGACACATTGTATGCTGTAACTAAACTTAAACAAATAAAGTGGCAGCTATAGAAAATTAACTTCTTATTTAAAATCCTTGCGAGCAAAAGTAGGCATGCAATGGAATGATTTTTAAATCTTAAAGCACAAGATTGAATAATTCATTTTCGTCTTTAAAATCATAAAGTAACGTTGTAGCAAATTAAAAAAAAGAAATTTTAAAGCATTATTTATTTTGTATCCAAGAGTCTCACCAACGATGAACAAACAAAGAAGTTATTAGAAGATAGTCCTCTATGTCGGGCGTCTACAAGCGTCGCGTCATGAATATTCAATTTGGCGATAATTAAAAGACGTCCCATATTTCTCGTGGTGTCGCCCGAATCGTCGGAGCTAAACGGACGCCGACGCATCGATCGTTCGCTAATGAACGATTATCTAAATTATTACCAACAAGAAAATCTAAAAAGATAAGCTAAAAACTTAATTACGAAATACTACTTGCAAAAGTACTTAGCTAAAATCTGTAGTTGCCAGAAAATTCTCTTGGTGCAATTATTTGTTTTGTAATTTGGAAAGACTAGCCACCAAAATTTGCAATTATTTGTTTTGTAATTTGGAAAGACTAGCCACCAAAATTAATAAATAAAAAAAGCAAATCTAAAATGGCAATTGTATTGCAATTTCTGGTCGTAATGTCTTGTATATTACGAGAGGTCCTTGCACGATGTCAGACACCTCGGTAAACTCATTTGCCTGGTAAATAATTTTAATTTAATTTGGTAATTATTGGTACAGCCGTTCTGTTTTTCATAGCTAATTGGTTTGCTACTCAAACTGTGAACGGATACTTTATCTGCGGAAAGCATTTTAAAAACACATGTAGTTGATAAATATGTACCTTGTTCCAAATGCATTTAAACGTTTCTTTCAACCCCAAAAGAATTCTACAAATAAAACAAAACATCATTCTGATGAATAAGGTTTATACGCGTGAAATAAAATTGTAAAGAGAAGTATTTGTTTGTTAAATACAGGATTTGCGTAATTTGAACTGCATAATTGGTCTAAGATCCGGGATATAACAAAATATTCCCTCATCTCCAGCCTCATCAGGCTTATGGTGGCAGAGGTTGTTTTTATAAATTCACAATATTGAAATCAGCCTATAAAAAATTGTTTAATCTAATTAACAGATGATCGAAGATTTAGCTTCTCGGATCTTAGACCAAATTATATGAAGTTATAAAATGAAATACGCTATTGAGGTAGGACGCGGACGGAAATATCTTCCTTGTAATTTGGCGCACTCTGATTAGAGAAGTACCTTAATATTTCAGAACCCCAGCCTAATAATATTGTTCTCAAGTATTGTCCTGTTCAGGTGTGGTCGTTACGGTACCTCTTAGAGGATGGGAAAAGGATTTCCCAACATGCTTAAGATGCTTCTGTTGTTGGAGGCTTCAAAATGCTGCGGTAACCATTTACCATTAGGTAGCTAGTACGCTTGTTAGTGGTAATATAGAAGAGTGTGTGTCATCTCTGACGCACGACTGGAGTTTACTTCTTCACATCGACTGTCTAAATATGCACAAAAAGACTTTATAAGTTTATAGTCTAAGAAAAAGATTCATACCATACCAAATGGTAAATAAATGAATCAAATAATGCCATCGACAGATGATAATTATTATAAGATGATATTAGAAAACGTCGTAACCGATACCGTCGTAACCGTCGTAGCCGGTAACGTCGTAAACGTTGTAGCAGATAGATAGCGCACAAAAACGTAACGAGGTCATTCGTTTAACAGATTTTACACCTTTAATTTTTTTCTTACCGGGGGCCTTATATGAAAATCGATTCTTAAGGAGTAAACTCCAAAAACTCACGTCTTCGTCACGGAGTAAGCAAACAGTCAGACTTTCTTACTGACGCGTTTCTACGTGACGTGAATTGAAAAAAAAAAGTTGGCACATTAAAAACAAATTTAAAAGGAAAACAACTTGAAACAAAACAGTTTTTATCAGCAAACAGAAAGCGTAAAGGAAAAAGATAAATTCGTTGATAACGATACTTATGACTTCTGAAATAACACCGGTTACGTCGAGGTATAAAATGTTATTACCTCGTAATTCCATCGCCATGTTTAGCTTTAAGCGAATGAACAACCATCTGTTAATTCAATTCCCTCTTCAAGGGTTCGATTTGGGTACAAATGTTTGTTCTCTCGATAAATATAAAATTATACGGGTCTTTATCTACACTTATTAAGTGGTGTGGTAATTGTGTTTGTTTAATTTAATATTCTTTGGAACCAAATTCTAGGAATTTCTTCCAATTTCGTTGTTTTCGTTTTAAGACTCCGTCCGTATCGCTAATGGGCGTTTTATCATTTTTTACAACCTAAATGTAGCCATAATAAAGAATGTTTCACTAATCATTCTTTAAGAATAAATTGATTATTTGACATAAATAAATGATATTAAAATTAAAACTCCGGTTCCTAATAATTTTCTTGCAGACCTAGAATGATAAAGTGATTCCAACATTAAGTTTGCAATATATTTATCGTAAGCATTCTTTTTACAAAAATTCTATATAAACGTTATGGAATCTGAAACACGGTTATAATTTACAAGTTATTTTTTGCAATTAGGTCAGCAAACAAGCGTACGGCTTACTTAATGGTAAGCGATTACCGTAGCTTAAAGACTTATTAATTTATAACTTCCCTACTAAGAATAAAGATCGTTATCAAATGTTTATGATATAAAAGCTTTACAAGACGCGATGAGGAGTCTCAAGGATAATACGAAGGCAGAGACAAGTATATTTCCAAATACTAATATTCGCTCTGAGTGCGAACGAAAGCCCACTTTGATATGACTTTCGACACCAAATACATAGGAGCCGTAATCATTAATACTATGTGCTCAATACTGTATGTCCAGCGTAGTTACCTTTGTTTAGTTGGTAACGTATCACTTATTTGCGTTGTTACGTAACGATCTAACTTTTCTCAATAACAACGCATTCTAACACAACAATCTATATTTTGATATCAATACCATACATCCTTTAATTGAGGCCTTCAGAAAAATAATCAAACTCAAACTAAAACTACACAAAATATTTGGTCAATGATCGTGGTACGGAACTATGGCTACGCTTGGGGTCTCTCTCAAAGGTAGGATCAGAAATAAGGCTTTATGCTATAGAACGAAAGTTACCGACATACTCGTGGCCTGTAGGATAAGCAAGTTGAAGTGGCAGTGGGCTGGTCATCTCCGTCGCACAACCAAATACCGCTGGATCAAGCGTATCCAGGAATGGAGACCACTTATTGACAAACGCAATGTGGGATGCCTTCCAGTCCGCTGGATCTACGAAAGATTGTGGGGGCTAGATGAGAACTACGGAGAACCGGAAAGAGAAAAAAGCAGTGGACTGTGAAAGGCTGAAGTGAAGAAAAAGTGAAAAGTGAACCTATATATAACACAAGCATTAAGTTGCTTACTTTAGGAACAGACGACCGTGTGTGTATTGTGTAGATATTTATATTTATTACATTAGTAGTCAAATGATGTTTGTTTACACCAGTCAAAAGAAAAATAAATTATAAAATCAAAACCAAAATAACCTTATTCAAATAAGCTTCAAAAGCGCCTTCGAATAGTCAATTTATTTAATGTAGGTATGTTTAGAACTAGGAAAATCATCGAGCAATTTTCGTTTCATTCCACCGACTGCCTTGGATAAAACATAATCTGAATAGATGAATCTAGGGCACACCTACTCATCTTCTAGCACAATGAATATTTAGGAAAACTCGTAAACAAGAAAATATGATTTTAATAATTAAAACCGTCAGCGAAACGTAAAATACTCGACAAGAAGTGTATTATGAAATGAACTTAATTTATTTAGATCTGTTTTAAATATATGGCAACACAGGTTGTTTGGTCTGGCCTGTTTTATTTAAATCTATACTAATATAATAAAGCTGAATAGTTTGTTTGAACGCGCTGATCTCAGGATCTACTGGTCCGATTTGAAAAATTCTTTCAGTGTTAGATAGCCCATTTATCGAGGAAGGCTATAGGATATATACCATCACGTTAACACCAATAGGAAATAGTTTTTTTTTCCTTTTGAGAGCTTCCGCTGCGTAAGTAGCGTAGTACGCGTATTAGCGTAGGTTAAAGTTTCGCACAAATCTTGTATGACAGAATTCAGAAGCGCGCAACAGCGCGCAGAAGCTAGTTCTTATAATAAATGCTTTAATTATATGAACTGTTAAATATTGTTTTATACACTAAAATCTTCATTAATTGAAACCGTCAAATGCTAAAGTAGTTTTCTAGTAATTAGAAAATGTTGGTTAATAATAACTTGCAAGTTTACGGCGTTTGCGGGTACGGCGATTACCTTGCAAGATTTTAATTAATTTACAATTTAGATAGGTATACAAAAGGTCTTACTGCCCATATTAAAAACATTAATTAAGTCTTGATGCTTCTGATGTTGAAATATCCCATTCTAAATACAGTTGTGTTACCTGCTAAGTTTCATCTTAAATATACAGATTTTCTATTTTCCAATACTTTATTATGTAAGGTGGGTGGACCATGGAAGGCCACTGTAACGAATAAACCGGTTTTATTAGTTCATTTATTGGATAAATGAAAGAAACAAATTATGACTTAACACTTTGTTTTATTGTGTAACATACAAATAGCTTTTTTTATTCTAGATGTAATCAATATTTATAAAACTTAACTTTTAATAAGCTCTTCCAAACGGCCTTGCAAGGAACAAGCTCCGTACAAAGTCAATTTTATAAATCAGTCACTCAACTTAAAATATAGTTGTAAGTAATAATTAAAATAACCGCTTTTACTAAAACTACATGAATTCTCTTCGATTTAAACGAAACATTAGATGCTTAACTTATTTTAAACTTCATTAAAAAACTCATCGAACATTCCGTGAACACGGTGAACACCATCGTATAATTATGAATAATTATATCGTATTATATAAATTTATAATAATAAAAACATTAAAGTAATGGTATTATATCGATAACAAATAGGTTGCCAATGCGTTTTAAAATAAAATAATAACAATTTCTTTTGGCCTTCTAATGGGTCCGTTCTTTGTAAGGCCAAAATGTTCCTAACTTCATATTTTCGATTCTACACTCTCCACATGCGTGACAGTACCTATCCTTTTCTTCATCTCTATTTTTAAACTGTTGCTGTTTTGTTTTTGTGCAGTAAGGGTACATGGGACCCTACCACTACCCCACTACAGCCTATCACAGTCCACTGTTGGACATAGGCCTCCACAAGTTCGCGCCCGACATTATGACGCGAACTCATGTGTTTTGTCCCCCTGACACGACCAAGACATGACCTGACAAGACATGGGACCCTAGCAAGGCCAATCGTCAAATTTTTGATTGGCCTTATAAGGAACCACCGGCTTTCATAGGAACACTACCGATCTTTTAACTAAAATCGAAGCAAAATTATATATTTTTTCTTTAGTACCTATTGAAAAGCCAGGTTTTAACTTTAATTATTTATTTTATTTTATTTAAGTTTAAGTTCACTTTCAGTTTAGCACGCTTGCGACGCCATCTTAACTCTGCTTTTCTATACTAGTGATGTAACATCACTCTAGTGATGTTACCTACTCATAACATCCTCCTTATTATAAAAAATTAAATAATGATAATTTTACAGTTTGAGACAGTTTACAAAAATTGACTTAACTCTTAACAATAATAAATTAACAATAATTCTTGACATTAAAGACTTTTAAAATAACTAAAAATAAAGCAGTTTGTTGAACTAAGTCTCTATATATATTCTAAACTTAACCAAATCAGTCCGTCCTGCACATTAAACTTAATTAAATATTTAATTATCAAAATGTAACCGTCTTGGTGGTCTTATGACTCTTCCATACCTACTGCGTTTTTCAATTGAAGTTGTATGCTCTTCAATAGACGGTGTTACTGTATGAGAATTATCTGATGTCTTGATATTTGGATTTTGAAACATCTCTTGAGATACTGTTTGAGGTGACTGCGGAGGCTTCAAAATATGCTGTCTGTTTCTCCTTCCTATAAATCCATCTGACCCTTCAACAGTATAAGATCTAGGCTGTTCACATTTGGACCTTATTGTACCTGTAATCCATGGACTATTTGGCATTTTCTTAAAATATACTTCATCTCCTTCTTGTAGTTCCGGTAATGATTTAGTCTTTCTGTCATAGTAATTCTTCATTTTATTTTTATTTTCTTCCTTTGCTTTTACATATTGTTTAAAATTGACTGTTCTTGGTACTAAGTTTTTTGTGACTGTTGGTAATTGTGTTCGAAGTGAACGTGACATCAATAATTGTGCTGGAGATGGTAGATTTCCTCTAGGTGTATTCCTGAATTGAAGCAAAGCCAGATATGGATCTGTCCCTGACTCTTCTGACTTGGTAAGAAAACGTTTACATATCTTTACTGCCGATTCTACCAACCCATTTGACCTTGGTATATAGGGGCTTGACGTATTATGATTTATTCCCCATTCCCAAATAAAATTCTTAAACTCTGCCGAATTAAATGGCGGCCCATTGTCAGAGAATAACTCCACTGGTATACCATGTCTGCTAAAGATACTTTTAAGACAAACAATTACTGATTTAGCGTTAGTATTTGCGACTGTCATTAGTTCAATATAATTTGAGTAATAATCCTGTACTACTATGTATTTTTTAGATTTATAATCCATAAAATCAACACCAACTTTTTCCCACGGAAATAAAGTAACATCATGTGGAAGAAGTGGTTCTGGAGCATTTGAGCTCCTATGTGACAAGCAAATATGACATGACTGAACAATGTTTTTTATATCAGTTGACATAAATGGCCAAAATACATGTCCTCTAGCAAACGCTTTTGACCTTTCAATTCCCAGATGACCCCTGTGTATTATTTTTAAAATGTCTGGCCTTAATTTTTTAGGTATGACTATGCTGTTACTTCTGAAAATTAAATCATTTTCTGTATGTAAATCAAATCTATACTGCCAATACTCATGCAAATCTTGGTGAATTTGATTTTTACTAGACGGCCATCCTTCTTTACAGTATTTTTTTAAAATTTGCAGACATTCATCTTCATTAGTGCCATTGATTAACCACTGTAGACGTTCTGTTGAGACTGGTAATGACTTAATCAGTAAATTTACATGAACAATAATATCATCATCTAGTTCATCTGTACTTGTTTCAGGAAGTGCCGCTCTTGACAAGGTATCAGCAATGTACATATGACTACCTTTTTTGTAAACTACATTTAGACTATACGGTTGTATCTTCAACATCATTCTTTGGAGACGTGCTGGAACCTCGACTAAAGATTTTTTAAATAATGTTATTAAAGGAGCATGGTCTGTCTCTACAGTTACAGTTTGTCCATATATAAATTGATGAAACCTAATGCAAGCAAAAACTATTGAATAAAGTTCTTTCTCTATCTGAGCCATTTTCTGTTGTGTCTCGGTTAAAGTTTTTGAAACATAATATACTGGATGTTGATTTTGTAATAACACCGCTCCAACAGCGCTCTTACTAGCATCACTTTGTAGGACAATAGGATCATGAACATTAAAATGTGACAACACTGGAACTTGACATATTAATTGCTTCAGACGAATAAAGGTTGATTCATGATTGGCAGTCCACTGCCAATCAGTAGATTTTTTTAATAATTGACGTAAAATTTCTGTCTCACCTGCCATATTCTTAATAAAAGGACTTAAATAATTAAGTAGGCCTAGAAATCTTTGTAAATCCTTTAAACAGGTAGGAGAAGGCATCTCTTTGATGGCTCTGACTTTGTCCGGATCAGCTTTGATTCCATCCGCTGAAAAAATATGACCCAAATATTTAATACTCTCCTTAGCGAATGAACATTTTTCTTTATTAAACTTGACATTATATTCCTTTGCTCTATTAAATACTATATTAAGACGTTCATTATGCTCTTGTAGTGTTTTACCACTAACTAAGATATCATCGCTGTATACTGCCACCCCTGGTATGTCACCAAACATTTCAGTCATAATTCTATGAAAATACTCAGGAGCACAGCTGACCCCATATGGAAGACGTTTAAAGCGGTATCGGCCAAAAGGTGTATTGAAAGTTGTGAGGTACGAACTCTTCTCACTCAATTTACACATCCAAAATCCACTACTCGCATCCAAGGTGGAGTAAAATCTTGCGCCAGCCACCTTGGCACGGACCATGTCTACTGATGGAATAGGATAATGAGTCCTCTTAATTGCCTGATTTAAATTACGGGGGTCTAAACATACCCTTAATTGACCATTTTTCTTTTCTATTAATAATAAAGAACTCACCCATTCCGTAGGCTCCGTGACCTTAGTAATGACATCCATTTTTTCCATCTTCTCAAGTTCTTGTTGAAGTCGATTATGTAATGCAAATGGTACCTTCCTCGGAGCATCGACTTTTGGCTTGACCTCCGGATTTGTATTTATGTGACACTCACCAGGAAGACAACCAAGACCGGTAAAAACAGAATTATTACATTCCACAAGTTTATTTAAATTTATATTTTGTGACTGACTTGACTGTAATAAAAATGACTGTGATTGACTTTTTGTTACTTTAGGACATATTACTGAACTTGATTTGGAGTCATTTTGACTTATTTCAGAAAACATTTGACTATTATCACTTTTTGACATTTCCATGCTTGTAGTATCTACACAGAAAACTCTTTTAATTAATCCAATTTCTGAGCAAGTAAGTTTACCTAATACAGTTGGAGAATTCACATTTGCAATTATAAAATTAATTTGTTTTGACATATAGACATCATTAAATTGAAATTTACACTCAAAATTTTGTTGACCTAGTACCTCGAGACTATTACCAGTATATGACTTAATTTTTACATCAGTTTTGAATAATAAATTTTTTACATTAAGTGAATCATAAACACTTTTTGACATAATATTGACATCACTGCCCGTATCAATAATACAATTTATTTGTGAATTATTTATATATAAATTAATTGTCCATTCACTTGACAACGACTTGGATGACTGAATATGACCTATAAACAATTCATCTTGTTCTGATTGTACCTGTTGCTTATTACTATCTGAATGTACATATCTTATTGACTTTGACTGAAATGACTGACAACAGACTGCAAAATGACCGAATTTTTCACATTTTCTGCACTTTACCCCTAATGCTGGACACTTATAACGATGCACCTGACTACACCTTGTACAAACTTCCTGTCTTGACTGCTGACTATATTGACTGACATTCCTTGTATTAGACTTTGATCTTGATCGTGACTGACTTGTATTATAAAAGATTGAACTTTGTTCCGCTGTCAATTCATCCGTTTGATGTCTGGAAGCAAGCATGGCCTTTGCCAACTCTAAGGCCTTATCAAGATCCAGCTTATCTTCAAGCAATAATTTTTCTCTAATAAAGTTGTACTTTTGATGCATATTACATATAAACATTATTTTGACTAGACGTTCTTGCAGCTGTCCTAGCTCACAGTTTTGTGACTTTAATTTTAATGTGCAAGCAAAATCATCTAATGTTTCATTTTCACCCTGTTTGTATGTGAAAAAATTATGACATTCGTAAGTGAGGTTAGCTTTGGGGGCAAAGTGATTTTGAAATAGCTTTAAAAGCTCGTCGTATGTAATGTTATCCTCATCTTTTCCAAATGTATTGAATACATCAACGCCCTTTTCACCAATGACATGCAGAAATAAAGCTACTTTTCTCCCATCACTCTCTTCATCCAAGCCAGACGCACGTAGATAAAATTTAAATGACTGCAGCCATTTTTTCCATTGTTGAGCCACGTTGCCATTCATCACCATGGGCTGCGGACTAGACATTCCAGAAAGTTTCTTCGGCTTTTGATTTTCATCAGACATGACTACGAAATATGAATTTCACAATGACTCAATGTAATATGTATAGAAGACGCAGATCACGAACTAGGCACTTCTGGCACCATATTGAAAAGCCAGGTTTTAACTTTAATTATTTATTTTATTTTATTTAAGTTTAAGTTCACTTTCAGTTTAGCACGCTTGCGACGCCATCTTAACCATATTACAATGTACTCTGTGATCTTAACTCTGCTTTTCTATACTAGTGAATAGTGATCTCTTTGCTAGTGATGTAACATCACTCTAGTGATGTTACCTACTCATAACATAACAAATCCTTATATGACAATTTGCAGTAAAAAAAAAATAAGAAAATAATAGGTTATTTACGTAAAAACTAACCTTTTGCTGTGCGCGTGAATTACAATTTTAACGTCGACGACCGAAGTCTGCGAAACGAGGGACCCCATTAGGAAAATAGCGACCCCAGCGACTTGCCGCCGCGTCTGTGTTCTTGGTTTTGATGTAGCTTAGTGTGAGTGGAAGGAATTTGTCATCACATGACAATAACTGTGATTTTTTTATAGTTGGCCTTCGAAGGAGCATGGCCTTCCATGGTCCACCCGCCATACTTTAATATTTAATTAATGTAACGAAAATAGTTCAGATTCAGTAAATTGTGAAAAAAAGTTACTGAACACGTGTATGTTACGAGTGTAATGTTTTTTTTATATTGATGAAAAAAATATTGATGTATGTTTGCTACTCCAGTTTTTTTTTAAAGATTAGCTTTTAAGTTTCTTGTCGATTCTTCTCTGCTTAAATCTACATTCCGAATGGCGGTGGTAATCACATTAACCATAACTAATTTATTTAGGACTATATATTAGGATAATATATTATAACATATATATACGAGTATGTGTATAATGACTATTCAAAAGCGCTTTTGAAGCCTATTTCAAAAAAGAGTATAATAGGCGGGCTTATGACTAATTAGACATTTCGTCTAGACAACTCAGTCCCGATCTTTTATTATACATATATGTCATCTTTCTAGCCGTTTTTAAAAGAAATTACAAAAAGGTACCATAATTTATCTAACAACAGACGCAAATCAATACTCCACACAAACATACACTTACACACACTGCACACACATACATAAACACATACCTACTTGGTCACATTCATAAAACCCAACTTGCTTACTAACAAAATTTTTGAAGTAAAACTTCTTTACGCACTCTTGACTTGTGGAGTAAGCTGGTGAATGCGTGATGATAGCGTTACGAAAAGTGTGATCGGGCGAGGCGAACGGAGCTAGAGAGAGGTGCGAGGAGACATTTTCCTTCTCTCATAGCCACGTTTCGTATATCTTAGACACTGTGCATGGCTGCATGCCTATAAATTTTGCTGAAGTTTTTGTTTTGGTGTCATTTTGTTACTGTTTATATGAAATCTTAGTTTAAAAGCTTGGGAAATTGCGAGACATTCTTATAAAAAGTATCCCCGATAACTTTTTAGGGAGGCTCAGTGTAATTAGTATTTGTAATTAAGATTTTATGAATAAAATTATTATCACCATACTAAGTACAATTGCGGAGGCGATGTTCATGAATAAAATTGTAAAAATTGTCATGTCACAAAACTTATAGGCTGGTATATGCGGTGGTATACTCGTATACTAATAACTTTGACTTAATTACTACACATTGTCGCCATGTTTATTTTACAAGTAAGATGATATGAAGACGTCTTTGACCCAAAATATTTAAACATATTCGGTGTCATGTTACCAAGACGCGCTTCTGTATAACATACGGTAATGCCAACACAATAAAATATAAATGGATATTTATAAGTTTCATGTCATATCATTTCAAATGACTTAAGGATAACATGACAGCTTTGCCTTCAGGCCACCTTCAGGCAATAAATATGAATGTCAAAGTAAATAAATTATATAGATAGGTACGAACGGAAATCTAATAAACGCTTTATTATATTAATACGTTTTGATAACTTTAATTTAAAATTTTTATTCCTTATTTTAAACAGTGAAACTATTTTTTCATTAAATTCGTAAATAACAAAAATATTAATAATTACTGATGAACAAAAGACAGTCGAAGACGACATAAGTAGACTAAAAATATTGTTTTAAAACTTATTGATATTTATAAGTGTCTGTTTGTGATTTCAGAATAGATAAACATAATAATTAATATGACAAATACTTTTTATCCCGGAATTCTCGAGAAATCGGGATTTACGCGGGAAAAGCCGTGTTTGCCGCGCCCGAGTACCTACCGCCGAAATATATGTGAAATAACCCAACATTTTTGCAAGTAAATCGTACGAGTAGGTATACTAACACTATAAAGCTGAAGTTTATGTTTGTTTAAACGGGCTAATCTCAGGAACTACATGGTTCGATTGAAAAATAAGTTTTGTGTTGGGGAAGGGGCTAGGAAGCTCTGGGCCTTACTACCTGTTATTTATTTGCATTTTCTGAAAACATTTACCATAGTATGTAATGAATATTTTTTTACACCATCAAAAAAAAATTTTTTTTAATGCTGATATTTTAACGTGATAATTTTCGATTGAAAATGAAGGTGCTTTTTCGATATTCAAGTCAAAATAAGGTGAAAAAAGTAAATATTTTAAATCGAAACAATTACAGTTTGTTTGGGACATAAAAAGGTAAGTTTTCACCAAATTTATAAAAAAGAAATTGTAAAAGACAAAAATAAAAAACCAAAAACTTGGTTTTTGTAATTTTTCACATAAATTTTGAGGTTATATGAAAAAAGTGTCCATATAAAAGTTGTAGATCTTTTTATTACCTATAACTATGCGTTTGAACTTTTTTCCATAGGACTTGTAGTTTAGCTAGAAATCGAGATAAACAGTTTTTTAACCTTATCCCTACCACTTTCCGACCTCATATCGACCGTAATTTATTTTTCCTTTCATTTTAATTGTATTCTCTTTCTTTTCCAATGTGTTTCATTCTACTATAATTTTCTTTGTTTTCAAAAGCTAAAAGCACTGGTCTAACAGTAGGAGAACAAACAAAAAAAGTTACAAATGAATAAAATTTACAAAAATCTTTTACCATAAGATTGTATACTCAGTAATGATACAGGCTATAAAACATCACGTAGTTGCATATACCATAGGAATAATAGCCATAAATGTTAACTCTAGTGAAACTACGGGAAAAATTTGTTTTATAATATAATATTTTCGTACGCCAACGTAGACGCTCCGGGCGGCCATTTGCATATGAGCTAACCATGTTTCCCCTGGAGACATGGCTTTTCAATAAAACACCATGACATCCGACACCTATAATTTTGTGGGTGTCCGTTAGCATGATGTATGGCGTTTCTTAATGGGATATCCTGTGTCGAATTCCATCGATTCGTTATTTATAGCTTTATTTCTTTACTAGCTTCTGCGCGCGACTTCGTCGGCGTGGACTCCGCTCCTATTGGTCTTAGCGTGAAGATATATAGCCTATAGCCTTCCTCGATAAATGGGCTATCTAACACTGAAAGAATTTTTCAAATCGGTCCAGTAGATCCTGAGATTAGCGCGTTCAAACAAACAAACAAACAAACAAACAAACAAACAAACAAACAAACAAACAAACAAACAATCAAACTCTTCAGCTTTATTATATTAGTATAGATAATTAAGATTATAATTTATGTTCAAAGGCTTTTCAGTGATAATTATTTTTATGTAAGTATTCCTTTGAAATATAATCAAAGAATTTAAGATTTTTATAAATGTAAATTATTTACAGGTGGGAGAAATTTTATTAATAAAAATAAGATTAAACTGTTGGATTCCCATCTTAGGGAATTTGCCCCTCAAATTTTGTAAGTGACAATGAAATTAAAAGACAGTTTTTGCTTTTTATTTTTACTATTTTTAGACATTTCTTTGCTAAATCTATACTAATATAATAAAGCTGAAGAGTTTGTTTGTTTGATTGATTGTTTGTTTGTTTGTTTGAACGCGCTAATCTCAGAATCTACTGGTCCGATTTGAAAAATTCTTTCAGTGTTAGATAGCCCATTTATCGAGGAAGGCTATAGGCTATATATCATCAGGCTAAGACCAATAGGAACGTAGCACCAATTAAGAATGTTTCAAAATCGGGTTTTTTTTCCTTTTGAGAGCTTCCGCTGAGTAAACGGTTAAAGTTTCGCACAAATCATGTATGACAGAGTTGGTCCTATTCCACGCGGACGAAGTCGCGCGCAGAAGCTACTTATATTATATTGATATTTATTGTTTCATAATATTCGGTCGAAGATAGAATCAATTCTACTTGAGACCAGCTGTATCTAGCTGTGATCTGCGTTTATCGTACACACAGATTCACCAAAAGACTTTCAACATCTATACCACCACGCTTCAGCCTGTAATATCCCACTGTTGGGCCATGCCCCATGCAGGAAAAGGATCAGTGCTTAATCCACCGCGCTGCGCTAATGCGGGTTGGCGGATATATTCCCTACTATGAGTTACAATCTCTATCAGGTGTACATGATAACAACCGGGACCGACGGCTTAACGTGCTCTCCGAGGTACGGTGAGGAGACCCACAAGGACTGCACAAACACCCAGACCACGGCAAACATCTGTATGGCAATACAAATGTTGTCGTGTGCGGTGATCGAACCCGCAACCGCCAGCGCAACAGCCTTAATCCAGTGCTGTGACCGCTGTGCCAACGCATTACGCAACATCTATACCGTGCAATAATATTATACATAACAATTAACAATATCTTTAACGGTATAAGTTCGTCTTCAATCCATAAGCCAATTAGTTTCGGAACCGCAAGCAGTCATGATTCAAGTATCCCCGTTGAACTCTAATACGGCCGGCCGCTGTAATCCTTTCATCTTGTTCAAATAACTTCGTTAAATATAATTATTGTTGTTGATTTAAAATCAGTCTTAAAACTTTGCCTTTTGATTATGTTTTAATTAATCAAATGGATCCGGTTATTTACATAATAATAATTATGTACTATGTCTATATCTTTACAAATAAATAAAATTGGAGTGTGTGTTTGTAATATTAAAATAACCGCTTTTTACTAAATTCATATGGATCTATATACGGTACATAGGTACATATATACCAAAATAATATTTTTTACAATTTTTGTCTGTCTGTCTGTATGTCTGTCTATCTGTTTGTTCCGGCTAATCTCTGAAACGGCTGGACCGATTTTGACGGGACTTTCACTGACAGATAGCTGATGTAATAAGGTGTAACTTAGGTTACAATTAATAATTGTGTTTGCTAGCAAACGAAAAAAAACCGACTTCAATTGCATCGGCAAGTAATAAATAATAAATAAACTAACAAACGCACTAGTCCCCTCGATTTCACTGGGATCTCATTATCAGATCCTGGTGTCCTTATCATGGTACCTAAGTTGGGATATTTCCACCTTAGGTAATTTAATTTTAAATAACTTTTGTAATAACTACATATTTTTCGTGTAAAATTGAAAATAAACGAGTTATTCAAGAGACAAAAATTAACCCTTTAAATCAAGATGGCGGATGAAGCAACAAGCCTGGTACCCCTACTTTTTAAATTTAGACTACCAGTGACCTCCCCTAACGAATTCCAAAGGAAAATTGCTGCTTCCAATTTTTGTAAATCTCAGCCCGTTTTTGAGCTAATTCGACTGGGCGACTGGGAAGTTATAAAACTTGATTTAGACAATTATATAAAAATGACAGATTCCAAATTCCAATGTAATATTTTGTTTATTTTTCACCGACTTCAAAAAAGGAGGAGGTTACTCAATTCGACCGTATATGTTTTTTTATGTTGTATGTTCGGGGATAACTTCGTCGTTTATGAACCGATTTTGATAATTCTTTTTCTGTTGGAAAGGAGATATCCCAAGGGTGGTACAATGATAAGAAAACCAGTATCTGATGATGGAGTCGAGCAGAAATCGAGGGGAACTTTCAAAAATCGTAGTGACGACTAGTGCGTTTTTTTAATTTGTTTCGTCTACTTACGTTGTATTACTTGTCGATGTAATTGAAGTCGGTTTTTTTCGTTTCTAGCAAACACAATTATTTTTATTTTCATACTGAATGTTTCATTAGGTAACAAAGGTGACATTTTACAAAATTATTGAATCAAATAGTGACATTTACAAGCTATTGGATCAAAGGGTGTCATTTGAAATGTATTTTATATTATTTTTTTCCAAATTTCAAAACCAGCAATATAAACTTATAATACATTAAATTTTATACAATAATAAACACATGAATAGTTAATAAAAAAAGATAAAAATTGCTTAAATCAACTTGAATATTTATTTTATCACTTTACTCAAAAAGTTAAAAACTGTAAATGACACTTTTTGTTCCTAACCTGCTCATATGTTTTAACATTTTCACCACCCACTTTCACCAACCGCGACCAAACTCCCTTACTACCACCTGGAGACCAAGGGGTACTTACCACACCAACGGGAAGTTGATTGGGTTTGGTGGTGATAGAGAAAACTGTGTATTTACGTACTACAAAGCATTTTATATTGTATATATTATGTTTAGATTTAGATTAATACAGTCCTACGTGAAATACAGCGCCACTAAATCACACATCTTTATCATTAATATGCTCTTATATCGAATAACATATAGCTTTAGCTATGAAATTGTTTTTGATAAAAACCTTTACATGTACTTAATTACATAATTATCCTATGTATGTGTACCCGGATACAATATATCTATTTGTTATGTATCAAACCGCTGCCTAATAAAACCTTACGCATTAAAGAAGTGGATGTCAGTAGGAAGTACAAAGGGCTTAAGCCTGCAAAAACGTTTTAAAGATAACAATAAAAAATATTTAAGTGTATATGTAAGGTAACATGTTTTTATTTAATTGCACAGTAACTTAAGCATAACTACGTTAGTTAGTTTATGAATACATTTAAAATTTATTCAATTAAATACGCATTATTAGGGATTACTCAAAAACTTTTCAGATCTCGATTAAATGTGACCACGTGACATGCCACGTTAAAAAAAGAATCATCAAAATCGGTACACACAGTAAATAGTTATGAAATAAACACTTAAAAAATAGATACAATGGAATTGAGATCCTCCTCCTTTTTGAAGTCGGCTATTTTTTTTTTTTTTTACATTGCCTAACGAAACAGGTCACAGTACGTGTCTATGACTCGCATGTAATGTAATGCATTTATGTCTGTCTGCGCTGTAAGACCGACTTTTACTTTCAGTCACGACGCTGAACGGCCAATGACTCCAGCCGCGGTTACTGCCAGACACTAATCTATGGCATTACTATTATATAGAACTACTTACACATTACGGCTAAACTATGGCAAGTAGACGTTGTGCATATAAAATACTATTATAAATAAATAAACGCCCACACTCAATAGCCTACACTAGGATTTACTATTGTGTCGAGTGTACAAGCACTAATAAAAGCACACGCGTCGACCAAAACAAAGACTTTTTTAGTCTTGATAGAATATTTTTCGAGAAAGGACATAGGCTGTAACATCATACGATGACCAATGGGAGCGGAACTTCAATGAAAAATGGTGCGAAAGTCAGGCCGCTAGCAGTAGGGTAGCACAGACACGCAAACAATGTTTCTCCTGGTTTCAGTGCGTTTATGACGGAACGGAAATTATGTGGAAAACGCTGTCTTTATTTTCATATCTAGGTATAATATCTATTTATATTTTTCACACACTTTTACTTCAGCCTATCGCAGTCCACTGCTGAACATAGGGCTCCACAAGTTCGCGCCAAAAATGGCGTGAACTCATGTGTGTTCTCCATAGTCACCACGCTGGGCAGGCGGGTTGGTGACCGCAGGACTGGCTTTGTCGTGCCAAAGACGCTGCTGCCCGTCTTCGGCCTGTGTATTTCAAAGCCAGCAGTTAGATGGTTATCCCGCCGTCGGTCAGCTTTATCAGTTCAAAGGTGGTAGTGGAACTGTGTTATCCCTTAGTCGCCTCTTACGACACCCAGGGGAAGAGAGGGGAGGATTTATATTTTTCATCTGATTGAAAATTCTAAAATTCTAGAATTCTAGATTACAGACATTACAAAAACCTTAATTATTTTAAAAATCGATAGCTAGAAACGTATAAACTTTTTAATTAGTATCGAAGTCCTAACAAAATGAATTATAAATATAATGTAGGGGAGACCAGGTATGAAAGTAAAACGGGATGAACGTAACAAATGAGTTTTTGGACAAATTATGTTGGTTACAAAGACGGCTACTTTACCAATATGCGGCATTTTAATCCCCCCTTCCCTCAGTTGCGCTTACGGCGCTGTGCCGCCTAGTTGTAGACGTAATGAGTCGGTGCCGAAAAATTAGGCATAAAGTAAGTTTTGACCGTTTTTTTCAACTGTGATTGTTTTAATTATGTAATGTTTTAGCTTGTGTGTTATTTGTGGGTAATATAGCGCAACTATTCGTCTTTATGTTTTGGCATCCGTAATGTCACTTTTATAACAGTTTTTGTAGGCTATAAGCACGTGTTTGTCATAATCGGGAAAATTTATAGATCGGGATGAAAGTAACAACTTGTTACTTTCATCCCGAAAAATACAGGCAGGCTTTGCTTGCACAGGATTTTGGCCTGTCAACCCGCAAATATTCACAGACGTGGGCTTTTTGCCCAGCACCGTTAGTGATCGACCGTTAGAAGATGTTCCAGCTTCTTTACCTGACCCTATTCCTTCAACAAGTCGTCAGATTGGCGCAATGTCCTGTTCGCCACCATCACGAGGACAAGCAATTTCGACTGATAATTTACTGACCGTACAGGGCGAGTTACGCTCACCATTGCCATAAGTAACACCACCATGGGTAGGTTCACCGTCTTTGCCAGCTTCACCGCCTTTGCCAGCTTTACCATTATTGCCAAGACCCCTCCTGAATTAGCTTTCCTACCAACAGTGTTTTTTTGTGTCAGAATATTCAGGGCCTGTCTGGCAAAGTTTTAGAATTAGAGTTATTTGTTGAATGTAACAACATTAATATTATTTGCATAGCCGAACACTGGCTGAAGCATTGTGATGTGTCATGTAATGTGAATAATTTTCAATTGTCGAGTTTATTGTCTAGAAAAACAACGACATGTGGCGGCTCTTTAATTTTGGTTAAAAATGACATTAAGTATATAGAAAGAAAGGATATTGTGGACCTTTCCGTTGAACGCCATGTCGAGATCTCGTGTGTTGAATTAAAAAGCTTAGTAATAGTTTGTGTATACAGACCCCCTAAAGGTAGTTTCGAAACCTTTGAATCGGTAATGGAGGATGCTTTAAAAAAGTTAAAACAAAAAAATAAGCCAGTAGCTGTGTGCGGTGATTTTAATGTTGACATACTTGAAAGCAATGCACTGACTACTCGGCTCTTAACCTTGTTTAATTCTTTTAATTTAGTTAATCAGTTTTTAGAACCTACGAGGGTTACAGATCATTCAGCAACTTGTATAGATAATATATTTTCAGAATGTGACCCGGTAAACAAATTAGTTGTTAAAAACATTACATCTGACCATTACGGTCTACAGGCAGCGTACCAATTGGACGTCGCTGATACACCTGTCACTTTACAATGTAGGCCTATTACAAAAACACGTCTAGATAATTTTAAAAATAGTATCTGCGATAAAGTTTCTTTAATGCCATATGTACATGACGATCCGAATGAACTTTATGGGAACTTCTTTGGGTTACTGATTAAGGAATTTAATAACTCTTTTAAAACAAAGACTATTAAGTGTACCCAAAGATTACAGTTTTGTCAATGGGCTACGACAGGTATTTATAAAAGTAGAAACAGGTTATATGAACTGTATAAATTAAGAGAAAGTAATCACAGTCCTGGTTTTGTAGAACATGTTAAACAATATTCTAAAATCTTTAAACAGTCATGTTCTATAGCTAAGTCAAACTATTTTAAAAGAAAAATAATGAATTCTAGCAATAAAATCAAAACGACCTGGGATATTATAAAGCGTGAGACTGGCAAATATAAACCACGTGACAACAGCCTGACGCTTAAAATTAATGACGCCCAAATAAAGTCAGAAAAGGAAATAGCTGATATTTTTAATAACTTTTTTGTAAATATACCAATTGAAACAACGTCTAATTTGAATTCTTCACCCGCGTCTGCGGCTTTAATGCTCCAAAGACATGTGTCCGAATGTAGCTCATTGTTTGATTTTAAAAGCATTGATTTCACTGATATAATCAAAGCATTCAAATCTCTTAAAATGAAAGGTACCAATGATTTATGGGGTATATCTGTAACTATTCTTAAAAGCATTATTTACACCATCGCTCCATATCTTGCTGTTATATTTAATAATTGCATTGCTGAAGGAATTTTTCCTGACTTAATGAAATTTAGCAAAATTATTCCATTATTTAAATCTGGGAACAAAGAAGACCCAAGTAATTACAGACCAATATCCATTTTACCAGCCTTGAGCAAGATCTTTGAAAAAATAATACTGGAGCAATTATTAACCTTTTTTAATTTAAATAACCTCTTGCATAATAAACAGTTCGGTTTTACGAAGGGTAGGTCTACTACTGATGCCGGTGTTGCTCTTCTTAAGCATGTCTTTGGGGCCTGGGAGAGATCGCAGAATGCTCTTGGCATATTCTGCGACCTGTCCAAAGCTTTTGACTGTGTAGACCATCAGACGCTGCTGTTGAAGCTAAATCATTACGGTGTAAAAAATAATGCCCAGAAACTATTACACTCGTATCTTAGTTCCAGAACTCAGACAGTTGATATAAATGGGGTGAAATCAATGGGTTCTGATGTAAAGCTAGGTGTACCCCAAGGGTCTATCTTGGGCCCTTTCTTGTTTTTGGTTTATATTAACGATTTACCTTTCTTTGCAAAAAGCCTATGCGAGATTGTCTTGTTTGCTGATGACACTTCCCTTATATTTAACATTGATAGAAATAAATCAAATTTTGACGATGTGAACAAAGCACTCTCGGAAATACTCACTTGGTTTAGTTTTAATAATCTACAGCTTAATGCAAGGAAAACGAAATGCGTTCTATTCTCTTTACCAAATGTAAAATCTCCACCCATTGAAGTTGTAATGAGTAATGAAAAATTAGATTTAGTTGAATCAACAGTCTTTCTGGGTGTAACTATAGACAGAAAACTTCAGTGGCATACGCATATTGCTGCATTAGCTGGTAAGCTCAGCTCTGCAGCTTACGCTATTAGAAAAGTTAGACAGTTAACAGATATAGATACTGCTAGGACTGTATACTTTAGTTATTTTCATAGCATCATGTCATATGGCATTCTTATGTGGGGATTAGCGGCTGACATTAATGCTATATTTATTTTGCAAAAACGAGCAATAAGGGCTATTTATCAACTAAGCTCTAAAACTTCTCTTAGGGAGAAGTTCAAAGAAATTGGTATACTGACAGCTGCATCTCAATTTATATTAAATTGTATTCTTTTTGTGCGTCGTAATATTAACTTATATACCAAACATGGCGATTTGCATGGTCGCAATACAAGGAATAGGAATAACCTTATAATGCCTCTGTACCGATTAGAGAAGGTGCGTGGGTCCTTCATGGGTCAAGGTATACATATCTTTAACAAGATTCCAAGTGATATCTTGGAGTTACCCTTTGAAGAGTTTAAGAATCGTATAAAAAATTGCCTCCTCAAGAAGGGCTACTATACTGTCAAAGATTATTTAAATGACGGGACAACTTGGTCATAAGCTGACAATGATTTTTACTTGTAGTTGTATTTTATTCGCCACGTCTAAACAGTTACTTGTCTATTTATTTGGAGCGTATTTTAAAGAAACTACCTTTTAGGAGGTGTCTAGTTCTTAAGTAATTGAAAATTATTTACTGCTATGATTACCGGGTATTTTATTTTGTTTATAAATTTAAGATAAATTTGTGATGGAAAGTGACCTTACATAATTTATTAAGTCAAAGTCATTTTTCAATTTGACGACTCTGTATGAAATATGACAGGGAGAAAAAAATAGCCCTTGACGAGTTTCTTGCCGGTTCTTCTCGTTACAAGGTCTCCCGCCGTAGGATTTGCGAACCGATGGCGTAGCTTCATTGACGTTCACAAGTGCTGTATCAGCCTAAAATGAATAAATTATTTGAATTTGAATTTGAATTTGAACAACTACATGTTTCGGAAGTAGATGTGTCAGTATTGACATCGGCATCGATATCAACTCATAATTTACAAATCCCATCTACTTCTTCAGCTGCTTTCCAGGAAGTTACAATGATATCGTTTAGTCCCTATCCTTAAGCCCCTACCAAAGGCAGGACCTAGGAAGAATAATGAGAAAAAAGGTGAGAAAAGGAGGAAAAGGAAATATAGCACAAAAGACGAAAAAAGATACTAGAATAATAAAAGATACTGATAATAATTCAGATGGCGAGGATTGTTTTTGTCTAGTCTGTTTTGAATTTTTTTCAAACAACAGGTCAAATTAAAAATGGGTACAATGCCTCGAGTGTCACCAATGGGCTCATGAAGAGTGCATTAATAACGAAAGAAGTTATATATATATGTCATAACTATTTGTTTGACTGAGATTGTTGACCACTTTCGAAGTTTTTAATTTTTTTGTTTCAGAAGTGTTTAATAAATAATTAGTTTTGATTATTGTGACATAATTGTGAGTCCTAAAAGGCTGATTGATAAATAAGATTAATAATGTTGCGTTGTGATAAATAATAATGTTGATTATGAAAGTTACTTTGTGTTTATTTGCATTGTTACAACCATCCCCTGATACTGTTACAACCAACCCTACCCCTAGGGATGGTTGTAACAGATTCCAGATATTTTTTTTTTGCTCAATTTTTTCAAAAATGCCTATATAATTTGCATTTAAGGCAATGGTTAAAGATAGTTGAAATACTAATCTATCATTTGTATTGGTTTGAATCTTGATATTCTAAAAGTTATGTGAGATATAACGAAATAACCGAAAATTGTTACGTCCATCCCTGGTCTCCCCTACCTAAGGCATGTATAACAACGCGGTGTCAAATTTTGTTATGCTGAGCAACACGGGGTTCTATTCCCGTTAGAAGATATTTATACGTATATAAATCACTGTTTAATTACTACTGCTGTGTCTCGGTTGTTATCATTAGCATCTGATAACGATACCTCTCGGTTAGATCGTACGTCAATCATTCCCCAACTAGAAGTGACGAGCGAGAATAAACTACGAGCCTTCTCACGCATTGTATTCATTCTTCATGACTAAAACTGCGGAAAAGAAATTATGCTTACCGTCTAAATATTACTTGTCCTTGAGATTCTTAACATAGGTAGGTACTGTTTCTCCATGTAGCAAAAGGACCAGTTTATGATGGACAAATAATAATAAAAAGTAATTACTTATTTATTTATAGGTATTCATTAACTTTTTATTTAAGCTGTTAATAATCAAATATTCATTATTATTTATTTTTATAAAAAATTATATTATTTTCTTGACTTATTTCAAAAATATAGTCAATAAATCCAATTGGCGGTGGTACATAACGCCATCTAGTTGAAAATAAAGATAAAATGCTCTATAAAATTAAAGCCCATAATTATAATATCGAACAAATTAACCCTATTTTAACCGATTTGGGCATTAAAATAGGGGACCGGACACTAATCAGATTCAAATCTATAATGTACTTAGCTAAAATAAATATACCTACTATTTTACGATTATTTATCGAATAATATTTTAATATATTATGTAATATTCATTTAAATATTTTTAAATGAAGAAATAAAATGTTGTTATTTACAATATTATTAATCTGTACTAAAACACCAACTAGAGTGCGTGACGTCATTTGGCGGTACAAGCCACAGAGTACTTTAGGAAAGAGCAAGCATTGACTGCACGGGTTATTCTATCCGTATACATATTCAATGTGCTCTGTTTTTTCTTCTTCTTCTTCTTTAATTTATGGCATGTCGGCGTCACAACAGTCCGTTGTGCAACATTCTGCCAGTGTCAAGTATGAGATTATGCAAATTATGGAGGAAACTAGTTTTTGATGCAACGAAAAACACGATTGTTTGGGTTTTGTTACCTGCAGACAAATATAACAAAGATTTTAGTAATTATCAGGGAGTTATACATCTAGGGAAGGGTCTAAACATCATTCTACTCCACGCTATATATAACTTATAACTATGTAATATAATATAATTATTTATTTATTTAAATAAATAAGTACCTAGCATATAGTCTGCCTCACATACATAAAAATTATAATTTAATGTTATTAATATTAATAAATTTAGATAGAACAAATGTCAGTTCGGGGTTGTTATAAAAGTTTAGTAACAAGGAAACATTTGTAGGAAGAGGGATGTTCAGTTTAGGAAGAAGATTGTATATACAGAATGTGTTGTTAGGACAGGCAAAGAAAATGTGGTCGAGCGACCCCTCTTCAAAACCCTGTTTTTTATATACTCTTTGTTTATTTCCTCCAGATGACGTCACGCGCTGTCAGATGTCATAACGTGGCGTTGTGGCGGGATTTTTAAACAAACAATATTAAAACATGATTTTGGGTACCTAAAAGGCTGTAAATTAATAAAATTTTATTTTTTATGGGTATAAGTATTCATAAAGATTAATTTAAAACGCTTTTTGAAAATTTGTCCGATCCCCTATTATACCATTAACTGATGTAGGGCACAGCAGGAAATATCCTGTTCAATATCTGGAGCAGTCGGACTGGAGAGGTACCTTGACCGAACAGATGATCACAGCCAAATAATACTGCTTTCAAAGGTGTTGTGTCCCTGTGGTGGGAGATATATGGTGGGAGACTGGTGATTGAGGTTAAGGTTATTTGGAGATTGGGGGTAGAGTCGGCAACGCGTGTGCGATGCTTTTGGTGTTGTAGGCATCGCTAAGGTACGGTAATCGCTTAACATAATGTGAGCCATACGATTTTTTGTTGATCTAGTTGTATAAAAAAAGTGTGTAAGCGTTGCTTACTTTTTCTTCGTTGACTTCAGGGTGTCGGTTGTTTTGTGACGGTGCGCACGCGCATCGTAATTAGTTACTCTGATTTATTATTATTTTCCCCTAACGCGTCAAAAGCAGTATAACTTCAAAAAACAACGGACAAATGGTTTAAAACCCAACTTAGGATCAACTGACAGCTTTGCCTAAGCAATTTTGCGTATTTGTAGTAATCTATGATTTTAGCTGCCGCAGCCAACGTGTTAATTAGCTGGATTTCGCTATATCGTCTACGAACTTTTATTCTTATTGAACAAGGTCTAATTAAGTAATTTACGAGCTCCACTTATTGAAATAAATTGAACCAAAATTGTCTAACTTTTTCAAAGTCGTGTAGTTTTACTCCGTAAAATGAAATGTAAAAGTCAACAACGTCAAAGTCAATGTTTTTTGTAAATAAAAGATTATGTTATCTATATAAATATATAGATAACATACAAGTGTGAAGAATAATTATAATTACTATAAAAACAAAGCTATGCTTTATATCGTTATGTATTTAAGTATTCACAATTTCGCAATACTAAATATATTCTTATTCAGAATAGGCATTTTAGTTCTAAAAGACGTTTATAAACTTTTACATATATTTGAAAAAATAAGTCAAAACCAATGTTTCTCCAGCGTTGAAATCCCGATTCTTTCGTCATACGTTATCACAAATTATCAAGTTCACTAATTACAATTGCAGATAAGACAGCATTTAATTTATTCCTTACAATAAGTGCTAGGGGCATAACGTAGCGATATGGCGAGTCTAACTAAAAGAGTTTTGAATCTCAATAAATTATTTAAAAATGTGAACAATTGCACAAAAAGGCTTTCATCTCACTTTACTTATTTTCCAGACAATGAAAAACCAGTGGAAGGTAAGTGACGAGAACTAAATTGAATAAATAAATTGATAAACAATTTTCATACTAAGGATACTTTAGTTTAGCAATCTTATAGTTAAATACAATATTCTTTAATTTGTTTCTCTAACAATTTGTAGAACTACTTAATAACTACCAAACAATTACTGTGAATAGAAATCTACTCAGAATACTAATTTTTGTTAGCTCAATTAATAACAAAAGCTAATCATTCTTTATTTTTTGTTTAGTTCTAATTATAATAATTTAAATATCTTATTAGGTTTACTTTATAAGTTAAACATAATTTTTATCAATAGCTAATAAAGTATTTTACATATGATTGTATGATTTTAATTTCTGTTTATCCGAAATATAATTTTAGGATGTGAACAATTAATTAAAATGTACAACTACTTATATGTTACATGTGGTTTCTCCATAAGCTTACATTTAGCTACTATGCAAAAACTAGCTTATATGTAGCTGCGTGATGTTAGTACAGATTCTCAGTATTTATTAATTACAAATAACAAATCATTCCTTTTATATATATTAAAACAAATAAAACAGAAGAAGTTTATGTATGTTTTATGTCAGAGGTTTTAATATAAAATTAAATTTTTTATATATAGCTATATCTAGTTTGGCTGTTGCGCTAGCAGTTGAGGCTTCGATACCCACACATAGCATACATTTGCTATGACCATACCGATGTTTGTCGTGGTCTGGGCATTTGTGCTTGTGTATTGTATATTTCCGGACCCACCACACACGGGGAAATCCTATTGGGGACCATTCAGTGTGAGCTGTTCTTTATTATTTATTTATTTTTTATTCAGGAGAATATTCGAAAATGAATATGATGCAGGCTATAAACAATGCCATGGACTTGACACTCAAGAATGACCCCACTGCTGTGGTGTTCGGTGAAGACGTAGCTTTCGGTGGTGTCTTCAGGTGTGCTTTAGGACTACAGGTACAATTAACAATGTTCAATGCATTACATCTTTTATTAAAGAATACTTAGGTATAGTTAGTTTCCACTAGTGTTTTGTATTTTTTGTAAACAAAGTATTTGGATCTTGGATGCAAAGTTGAAAATTTACTTTCTAATATCTAAATATATTATAACTAATATTTAAATTTATTATCAAATTTAAATTCAAAACTTATCTATTTATAACACACAAAAATATATTTTTGAAAGTATTCATATGGTTTAGCATTGTGAGTTTGTGTTGTTATAAAATTCCAATTTTTATAAGTCTATTAATAGCATACGTTATTTTATTTGTTTTTATATAAATAAATAAATATCTTATAACATACACACACTGTCGTGTGTTCCCATATTAAGCAACTTAATGCTTTAACAGCCAACTGTTACATCTAAATATTTTTTTATACATATACAAAAACACATATTACACCAAGACTCAGGCGGGAATTGAACCCGCAACCCGCGCAACAGAAAGCAGGGCCACTACAAACTGCGCCAACGGACTAGTCAAAGTAGTTTTATATTATGTTTAACAGATTGTTTAAAAACAAAAAGTTTTAATTACACATAAATAAAATAACTATAGCTAATTAAAAAATTTAAGACAGCTATTGCATAGCTAGAATATAAACAATAACAGGAAAGCATTTTATAACAACATATTTATTCTATGCTCTAGTTATGCTTATCAGGAAATAAATAACACTTTAAAAGTAATTACATAATTTCCATTTTCATTACTGTACGCAAATTTGCCGGAAAAATACAATTAAAAATTTAAAAAAAAAATCAACTGTTCTCACTGTATACGAATATAGGCATAGATAGAGCATTTTATAAAAAAAAAAACTTATTATTCTATAGATGCTCTATTTATTTTTATCAGTAAATAAATTACATTTTTAAAGTATGTAATATGTAAATTTTCAGGAAAAATATGGCAATGACAGGGTGTTCAACACTCCACTGTGTGAACAAGGCATCGCTGGGTTTGGTATCGGAATGGCTACAGCCGGTGCTACAGCGATTGCAGAGATACAATTTGCCGATTACATTTTCCCTGCATTTGATCAAGTTAGTTTTTTTCTAACAATTAAAGTGCTATTTTTTGTAACAGTTTTTATATCATAAGACCAACCCCCCAGCAGTGAAATGTTACAGGCTGAAACAATGGTGATCGAAGAGAAAGAAAGAAATTATTACTATTTTATTGAAAAAATTAGTTAATTTTATATTCTGTATTGCGCAATTAAAGCCTGTAAGTTTCCCATTGCTGAACAATGTTTAAGCTTAATTCCCCATACTGTTTCTGTGCATATACGCCTTATCTTAATATATATAAATTACGCGTCACGTTGTTTGTCCGCGATGGATTCCTAAACTACTAACAGCTGATTTTAATCATTGCACACCGTGTGCAGTTTGATCCAACTTGAAAGATAGGCTATATTTTATTTTGAAATATACAATTTTTATATTTAAGAAAAATATAAATAAGGCGGTACGAAGACGCCAGGTTAGCTAGTTAGTATATAATTATGTATGTCGTGCACAGGGAGGTAACAAGCTACGGCTTAGAAAGTTTACTTTGGAATGAAAATAATGCTCAACTTCATGTTACCTGCAAATATCAAGCAAGCTAATAATATGGATTTCAAATGTTTTGTAAATTTTATATTAAATCCATTATAATATTATTAAAATGAATTATATTGGAGTTTTTTAATGTTTAGGTTCTGGCATTGTTTATCAAATATATGTTTAATCTGCGAGATATTTTACTGCTACATTAAATAATCGTAACTGTTAATATGAGACATTTATTTATTATTTTCTATATATCTGCAGCTGCATCCCACAGGGTACTGTAAATCATGAGGCGTTTATTTGGCTATTTATTATTTTTGTACAATGTGAGTTAGCTACAGGCTACCATTAATATAAGACATGTTTTTTTACTATTTTCTGTAAATATGTAGCTACATCCCACAGGGGACTGTTTATCATGAGTCGCTTATTTGCTATTTTCTGTATATTTGCAGCTGCACCCACAGGGTACTGTTAAATATAAAGTGTTTATTATATTATTATTATCTGTTTAACGTGTAGCTAGTGAACGAGGCGGCGAAGGTCCGCTACCGCTCGGGGGGTCAGTTTGAATGCGGGGCCCTCACCGTTAGGACTCCGTGTGGAGCGGTCGGCCACGGAGGCCTGTATCACTCACAGAGCCCTGAAGCTTTCTTCGCACACGCGCCTGGCTTGAAGGTATTATAGTATTTCAGTTTTGTTAATAACAAAAGATACACACACACACATACACACGAACACATTCGTATGAATACATAATTAATAATTATGTGTTCATATAATTTTAATAAATAAATTGTGGCATATCCCACACATTGTTGGTATCAATTGAATTTTTTCAAAGACGACATCTCCACACTAATTGACAGGGTAATAGTGTAATTCATTTCCTAAATTAAAGCTGTTAACCAATTTATCATCAAAACCAGTCTAGCGGATTCTCTTATTATTGACAAGTTCAAACTTAAAAAAGAGAAATGAATATTACATTTTAAAATGTAAGAATTTGTTATATATTTAATGTATAATTATAACATTTCCAGGTGGTAGTACCAAGAGGACCAATAACAGCAAAGGGGTTATTACTATCGTGTATACAAGACAGGGACCCGTGTATATTCCTGGAGCCCAAGATTCTGTATCGCTCTGCTGCTGAAGATGTACCAGTGGATAACTTCACACTACCCATTGGAAAGGCACAGGTTTTGCGACAGGGTAAGTTGACTTTGATTTAACAATTTGTAATGATAAAAACAAATATTACAAAGTATAGCGTTTCTTTATAGGCTGTCGTTGAAACAGCCACAGCAAAAGATCGGGAAACTGCTGATATAGACAATATAAAAACGATAATCATATATAAAACAAGTAATAATTTAATTATGCTTCAGTTAATTATGCACCACCGATTTGCAGTATTATATGTATATTATGTTACCGGAAATGTAAGTATGTAATCCGTCATTGTATACAATTCCTAGGAAATGTATGTAATTCCTAAAATCGCACGGAAATGTGTGAAATAAATAATGTTAGACACATTTCCTAGAAAATCTATACACTGCCTAAATAGCAATCGGAAATGTAAATATTTGAGATATCAATGGGTATTCGGGGATAGCGGAGGGAGGTCTAATTTTGAAGTTAGATAGGTTAGGGTTATTTTTTTTGGTTTTGTCACAAAATTATACCAATAAACGGTCTGCGGGTCTTAATCTAAAGACTTAACAAATAACCTTAACCTATCTAACTTCAAAATTAGACCGACGCAGGTCTTAATCTAAAGACTAGCATTTCATACATTTCCGGTAACATATACATGATGAATTATACCATAATTTAGTTACTTAATGTTTTGCAAACATATAAAAAATCTGATTTTTCTGATCGAAACATCCTGTTTATTAGTGATCAATGTCAATGAAATATGTTTTGTGAACTTGAGCAGTTTGGTTTCAAAGTTGGTTTATTAAGATTTTTATCACTGCTGATGAGAGAAAGATTAGTTTAAACTGTAAAAAGGGTTGCAGCAGTTGGTACTATAAAGGTTTAAACTAAACGCCGTTGAAACCACCATATGGATACCACACCACCCCCACACCCTTCCCATGGGTGTCGTAAGAGGCGACTAAGGGATACCATAGTTCCACTATTACCTTGGAACTTATAAAGCCGACGGATGGCGGGATAACCATCCAACTGCTGGGTTTGAAATACACAGGCCAAAGACGGGCAGCAGCGTCTTCGGTGCGACAAAGCCAGCCCTGCGGTCACCAACCCGCCTGCCCAGAATATGGGCCACACGTGAGTTCACGCCATTTTGGCGCGAACTTGGGGACACCTGTGCCCAGCAATGGACTGTGATAGGCTGAAGCTATGTACAATAATAATATCAATAGCAATATCTCATAATGTTTATGGAATTGTAAAAAAAGGTTATTTATCACAACGAAATCGGTTGACACTTTTACAAGTAATATTATGTATTTAAGATTAAAGCGCAGCGGTTATCTATACACTGTATCTCGGAATAACAGAGAGTTGTGGTAATTATATTACTGATGGTGATGACAATGTTCCAGGCGACGCAGCGACACTGATAGGCTGGGGGACACAGGTTCATGTGTTGTTAGAAGTGGCGCAAATGGTCCAGGATAAGTTGGGAGCCAGCTGCGAGGTCATCGACCTCATGTCTATCTTGCCTTGGGACCAGGAGACTGTTTTTAATGTGAGTACTGTTCTGTTATGGCTGTTTAAAATACGGAAGGTGTGGATGGATAGAGAAGGACATCTGAAAATACACCCCCAGGGCATCCACAAAACAGGGCCCCCATAATAGACACTTTCGCTAAATAATAATCTTTCAAATTCCAACTAGTACACAATTTTCACTTTGTCATTTTTTTTCGCTGTTTTACCTTCACCTATAGTACTTTGTACAGAAATGATTATATTGTTCTTAAATATGAAAAACGATTCATCTTTTATTAAAAAATATCTAAAATGTTTTCAAAGATTAAATATTATGATTTTATTTACGCATGCCACACCGCGTGCAATATCTAGCTCATTGCACATTTATTGAAGTAAAACTTCCTTACGCACGCTTGACTTGGGGAGTAAGCTGGTGAATGCGTGACGAGAGCGTTACGAAAAATGTGATCGGGTGAGGCGAACGGAGCAAGAGAGAGAGGTGCGCGCACACATTTTTTTTCTCTTTCTCTCATAGCCAGTTACGTTTCGCATATCTAAGACACAGTACGGGCCTATTGCTAATTTAGTTTATATCCAATGGTTGTCTGGAAAAAAATTCTCTGTGGAATAAGGCCGCCTTTTGTACTTTACTTGTCTTTGTAATTTTTTTTTTAATCTAGTGTACAATTACTATTATTATTACATATTGTTTTATTATCGTTACAGTCGGTGAAGAAAACAGGCCGTTGTCTGATAGCACATGAAGCACCACTCACTTGTGGATTTGGGGCCGAACTAGCCGCTGCCATACAGGTGACAACAAATAAGATTATATATCTTTATCTTTAATGTTAATACATCTAAATATTTATTTTAATATCTAATCTATATCTCTCTTATGTCTTATCTAATCTATAATTTTATACATCTATAAATATTTCTGGTCATAGATATAGTACGAGATCCGGCTTAAGAAAAGTTCAGTGAGTGCGGAAGCACGGTTATAATTTACAATCAAAGGACGGTTTATGCAGAACTAACTTACTTTCTTTATTTATTTACTTTATTAATTGATTCACATTGTCTGCACGTGATTTGATATTCATACAAGGCAACTTATCAGATATACCTCGATATATGTATTACCTTGTACATGTACTGGATCATTTTCATTAGACACACGACAGTAATTCCTTAAGCCAGCCATTTCAGCCTATCACAGTCCACTGCTGGACATAGGCCTCCACAAGTTCGCGCCCGACATTATGACGCGAACTCATGTGTGTTGCCCATAGTGACCACGCTGGGCAGGCGGGTTGGTGACCGCAGTCGCACCGAAGACGCTGCTGCCCGTCTTTGGGCCTTCTTAAGCCAGATCTTAGACTAATAATGCTGTGAAATATTTTTCTTCACTAGTTTTATACCACAAAAGACACTTGCATTTATACTGAGTTAGCAACGTGAAGTTAGCTAGCCAATGAAGTAAAACTTCTTACGTGCGTACATAAACACACACACACACAACTGTTTTCATATATGCCAATATTTTCCCGCAGGACTCTTGTTTCCTCCACCTGGAGGCGCCGGTGTGGCGCGCGGCGGGCTGGGACGCGCCCTTCCCGCACGTCTTCGAGCCCTTCTACCTGCCCGGCCGCTGGCGCTGCTTCCACCGCATCTCGCAACTGCTCCAATATTAGCCTCCCCACTGCACCGACGTTAGTTACCTGTCTACTGCCGAGCTTGGGTAAAAGGCAGTAACCGTTTTTATTAAATTCTTTATATACTTAACACTATTACACATTCAAAATTACATAACGAAAATTACAATATTCTACCTTGAAAAATGTGCAAAGGCATAATAATTATAAGAATCCCTAATATATAGTTTTTTCACAATCACTACTGAAATAAAATTTTGACGCCATTATATTTATTTTATACACCAATAAGAGCCTGTTACACCAGTTGTGAATAATGCTATTTGATGGATGACGGCATCCGACACTAAAGTTTTTGATTCATTATTATTTTTACCATCGAATTCTACTATTTCATGAGATATTTTTATTCGCATATCATAAAGTTGCATTAATTGACCAGAAACAGATCCTACTGCCCCATTCAGCCTCCCGCTGTCAAAGTCTATTTGTATCGTCATCCGTCAAATAGCGTTATCCACAAGTGGTGAAATAGGGCCTTAATATTATTTATTTAACCTATGTATTAATGTTATGATATCATATATTTATTACGAGCAAATCATAATTTTTAACTCAATTTTCTTAAACTTCGATATTAATATTTTACTTCCCCCTACCTGAGCATGGCAACATTTATTATGAAAAATTTACCCCCTTTATTCCTAAATTCTGTTGCTGAAACTAATTAATTAAAAAATGATAGATATTTTTCAAGAAAAAATAATGTTATATATGATATTTTTCTAAAGTCTCACACATTGTATCAAAACGAATTAATCATCAGTAAGATAGATAAATTACAATAAATCTATATTGTAATTATTTTTATATGTTTTATAATTATTTATAAACTTTTTATATAGTGTGTTGTGTCATATTTCAATGTTTATAAGTATATTGTATTGGTAATTGGTTGATAAGCACATAAAGCTTAACAATTATAAGAAATGAATCTTGAAACAATATTCTTTTGTATTATTTTCCCTATTCCTATTTGTACGAGTTACAATACAACTAATGACCTAGTCTGACGCCTGATTTAGTCGAAGTGGGACTAGTAATCGAAATAATATTACAATGAATAAAGTCAGAAATTAAAACAATGGGGCATTGAAAGGATGATACGGGGAACTCGTGAGGTGGTCGCCTGGGTAGCTTGGTCCAGGAGCTAGTGACAGATTTTCATGACCAATTTCCTCCCAATCGAAACTTTGTAAAATTATATTATGAATATTCGCAACCGTCAGCTGCGACACCGCGGGTGGAGCGGCCAGTGACAGCACTGACAGCCTCCCACCGTCCCACCCGTGGAGAAAAAAAGTTTTTTAGTTCATTTACTTTAACACGTTCCCTGTCCTAGTACAAAGTTATAAAATGTATTCGTACGTCCACCTACAATTTTGCCCTAACTTGACAATAATCATTATAAGAGATTACATTTATACTAATACGGCCTAAAAAAAAATTTTTTTTTTTCAGGAAAATACTGTAAAAAAATATGACTCCCTAAGGAGTCATGAACGTGTGAACTAAAAATTGTGTGACTCTCTATGGAGTCATGGACGTGTTAACTAAAAATAGTAGTCAATCATATATATTTTTATATGTTCTGTGGTATGAAATGTCAATATCAGCTGTGAAATGTCATCATTGTATGAATCTCTACATAGTATAAAACAAAGTCGCTTTCTCTGTCCCTATGTCCCTTTGTACGCTTAAATCTTTAAAACTACGCAACGGATTTTGATGCGTTTTTTTTTAATAGCTAGGGTGATTCTTGAGGAAGGTATATAATTTAGTATACTTTTATGTAAATTAGCAGAAATACTCTGCCGTCCATGTTATAATACATTACATTGATTTAAATAAATAAACAACATTGCCTCCAAAAAAAAAAGTTTTATTTTACCCTCTTCATATATGGGAAACTGGCAAACATTTTACGGCGGCTCTTTTAAATTTTCGGTAGCTCTGTTATCTAACCATACGTCCATGAGAAATTTTTTCCTCTTATTCATACGTCCAGTCAAATAAAAAACATTAAATTTACTTATAGATTATGACTCCAACTAGAGTCATGGACATATGAGTTTGGTACAAATATGACTCCTTTGGAGTCATTGGACAGTGAACGTGTTAAGGTTTGTCGGATTATAGTTTACCAAATATCTTGAAGGAAAAATAGCGTCAGCTGGCTGCTTCAACATACAAAAAATTTTCAATGATTTCCTCTAAAATAATCTTTCAAGGTTAAAAGTTTAAGGCTCTTCCAAGTTTTAAGGCTGACAAACTTACCACCGAGATACAGCAACCTAAAATTAATTTTCATTCACAGTAGCTTATAAAATTATAAACTATCACCAGGAAAATTTTTAGTAGAGAATATTTGAAGGCAATGTTTAACACTAACATTGTAATCACATTTCTATGATCACTTCTATCTTATTTCCAAAAATAAAAAACACATTTTTTCTAAATTATTTATTAAAATTAAAAATCAATACATAAAAAAATAATCCTAGAACATAAATGAAGTTAGTAAGAGCACTTAAATTAAAAATTAATACATCAAAGAAATCAGTTTCATATTGTGCCATTGTTTCATACAAATGTTAAGTGAAAATATTTAATTGAAAAACCTACAAACTTAACCTACCTAACAAACTACAATTTTTAAACAATCATATCAAAACAGTAAATTCAAGTAACAAATTAATGCAAACCATTTATTCTAGTAACTTATGAGTTTTAACTAAATGTTAAATTTTGTGATGTCATTTATTTACAAAGTCAAAAAGTATAATCTATTCTATTTACGATAAAAGATTCACGTTTAATGAGCGGCAAACTGCATTGTAAGATAAACACCGTCTGCTTGCATAAAGATAACAAAGTATGCAGTTGCTTAATTTGTCTAACCCAAGAAAAGACATTATGCCACCTATTTATTCTATGAAGATTTCAACCTTTTTACTTTTAAATACAACAAAGGACTGACTAAATAGCTACCTAACGAGCATTTAAAAAAAATCTCATATTAAAAAAAAACTTTTAATTTAGAGTCAATCCTTTGATGTAAAAATAACAAATCAAAACCACAGTCGTAGTTTTGTACAGAATAAGTATTCCAAAAATGTCCAGACCACTTTTTACCAATTGTTATATAGGATTTATTCATCCCAGGTTCGTCGCAGACGGGACGGTTTCAAGTATGGTCCGGATGATGGGGAGTTAGGAAACCTTTGCATGTAACGCTCCAAACGTAAATATTTAACTGTGATGAGGCGTCCCTCATACCACCAGCCGTGAAGACTCTTGTAAACAATGCCAGCATCCGTAGGGGTCGCACATTTTACGTAAACACAGCACGATGTACGCTCAATGTCGATATGTAGAATGTTGCAAGAATCGCATTTCTCGAGGATAACGTCCTGGATTACAGTTCTCAAGTTGGGATTAGTGTCGTTCTTTTCAAACATATGACGGATTTTCAAACACGGTGTTGGAGATACTGTTAGATTGTTCACGGAGCCTTCCTGAGTTTCAAACGCCTGTCCCTGCCAGGAAGTGCTTCGTTTAGGGCTGCTGTGGGAGGCGACCCACCTCCACACTCGGCAGTCCTCTCCGTCTACCGACTGAACCTCCATTCTTACTCTACTTTCATTCTTCTGAATAAACTTGACTGCCGCATCCCAGGTAGAATACATTTTCTCTCTATTTGGAGGAGATATAAGAGTATCCCTCACATGGTCCACAGATATGTAGGGTTCCCCGCTGTCCTCTGTTTCTTGTGATATCACATCTATAATTTGTTCAACCATTGAGTAAATTTCCTCACTTTTCTTCTTTTGATAACTTAAATAATATTTGTATAGTCTTTGCAAACCCAACACCGATACAGATATGATTCCAATAATGGCTAATGTTGAACCAGCTGAATATAACGTATTAATAAATAGACATGAAATAGGGGTTGATGGGTCGGAGAGAGCTATAGCAACACTGCCTTTACGGCGTTGTGACAAAATGTCATTAGTAGATGTAAGAGGTGTGTACTCTATATTATGTTTATTGTATGAATTTTTTAACCCTACAACATTTAGACCCCATCTTGGATTATGGACGAGTAAAACTTCTAAGTTATTCAGATCTTTCCTAGACTGACTATCGTAAACATTTTCTGCTTGGGTTCTAGCTAATTCAATAATTTCCTCTTCTCTCAAGTATGGTCGAGCTCCAGGCTCCCCACATTTAAAAGCAGCGGTCCGAGCCGTAAGTTCTGGATGTATTATATTTTTCATCAAATCTTTAGCCGAGCCTACTTGATCCTTATGAACGCAATTAACTTCGGGTATATGAGTTGGATTAAGGCTAAGTTGACATATCGGTATCACACTGTTTTGGTCATCTACTACTGATGTGATATCATTTTTCTTAACTATATAAACGAAAAATAAGAAAAAAAAAAAAAGTGCAACAAGAGCAACGAGGGCAAGGGACACAACATTATTCTTCAAGAATTTTTTATCATTTACTGCCTTATAGTCCACTACGTCAGCAGATCTAGAAACGCCTGTGATATATGATCTGCGTGGGATTGTGCTTCCATTGGTTGTGTCACGGTCCAAGAATGATGGTGTTTTAGGTGGATCAGGCTTAAGAGACGTCAGCCGTCGTGTAAAATTACTCAAGTAGGGAGATTCAATTTCATCCACACTGGAAGTAGAAGGTTGATAAGTAGTAGAAGCGTAATTTGACGTGTAGGAGCTGAGAGGTGGTCGATCAGCCATAGAAGAAGTTAAACCAAGTCGAGACCGTATTGAATTAAGTTGATCGGAAGATGATAGATTAGATGTATAGTTTGTTTGGGACAAAGACGGCCGAGAGAAAATAGATGACTTTCGGGGGCTTGTAGAAGCGTCGTTTGTTGGCAGTGTGCTGGATATGTAGTCGCTAGACCTTGAGCTACTTCTAAAAGGACTAGATGTTTTCTTGTCGCTGTCGACATCACTGTCCGAACCCGTTTCATAGTCGTCCTGGTCGTTAGCGTACGTACGCGTCACCCGGCGCGTTGTAACCGTTTCCACTTCCTCGTGTGTGCGAACGGGGGACTTTTCTTCCTCTGACTCTGATCCTTTATCAGAATCACGCTTAACGGGAGAGTCTTTCTTTAAAGGTATACGTCTCGACTTGTTAGACACAGGCGGTAACATCGCTCCGCCTGTAGTAGCCCTTCGACCACGTCTCTCTTTCGTATTGTTTGTAGAATCTAAGTCAGATTCTTCGCCGCTGGAGTATCGTGCTAGTGACCGCCGACTCTCTACCTTGCTGTCGACGTTGTTTCGCGGCTTGCTTTTATTATCTAAGACCATTTTTAACTTTTTTACGAGTAACTTTCTCGTAGATGCTGTAATTGGCATTACGGGGAACCCATGCTCGGCCAGTTTGGTGCGGAGCTCCGCGTCTGACATTGAATCAACTTGATCGGCCATTGTGGAATCTGCAATACCAATAACCAATCTTTAGACAACCGCTTAGTTGTTTACGAAAAACAAGCTTTCAAAACTATTAAGCAACTTTTTCACCTTATTTATAGAGCGTGCACACAATAATTACGTCAATTTCTAAAAACAAAAATTCACCGGCGCGTCATCTCGCACGCGCTAAAAACGTCGTTACGTTTTTTTTTTTTTTTTTAATTTATTAAGAGCTGGATACGAGTCCTTCGCTCTAAACTGAACAATTTTTTTTACATATTATTAAACTTAAGACTAAGACAATAATATTATATAATTATACACAAAATCTTATACTACACTTGTTTATATTTTTATACACTTTATATTTTTTCTTTATTATATAATCTCTATTGACGAACATAAACTTGAATAAGGGTTTTAAATTATTTTCTTTTAGATTGGGTAATATTTTTTTCTGGGCGGCGGGGAATATTTATTTTATTTTCTAAGCAGATGTTATTTATATCCGAAGCCAGAACTAATATAGGCAGCATTGTCCTTAGGGAGCGTTCAAGTATTACGTAACGCAATTAGGGGGGGAGGGGGGGTCTTGTAAAACGTTACGATGCGTTACAGGGGGGAGGGGGGGGGGTCTCGAACAACGCGTTACGTAACGTTGTTTTTATTTAAATAAAAAAAACTAGTGTACTAAAATCTCCCAAATTGGCAACCCTTTTCGTTTATATCCCTTTTTGTATATATATATTTATACTTACCGCAAACGCGATTTTTTTAAGCGACTTTTCGGTCGTTTTCGCAACAAAGTTGTGACATTTGGGTAAAAATGGTCAGTTGGGGTGTTACGTAACGTTTATGGGCTGGGGGGGGGGGGGGGTACAGGAAAACGTTACGGCGCGTTACAAGGGGGGGAGGGGGGGTCGAAAATCTTCAAAATTTGCGTTACGTAATACTTGAACGACCCCTTAGATGATAGAAAAGTAATCGGAGAAAGGCGTTTTCACAACATCTCTGTGGTCCTCAACATATCCATTTTTTGCAGTTAGATCAGCTCTTTCGTTACCTGATATTCTTCTGTGGGAGGGTAGGGGTACCCAGACTATCTCAACGTAAACATTTCTCGCATTTAAATTGTACAGTAAATTTCTAATCATAAATACAAAATAATTTGTTTTAACGACTAATTTACAAAATCACAAAATAAAAATAATAACATTTCTAATATTGCTACTGGAATTTACATACTTGCACGGAAATTACATATTTATATCACTATATAATACAGGAATTTACATATTTACATAATTATACGGCAATTTATTTATTATGTAATTTAAATTGCGTAGGTAACATTTCGCATTAAAAAATTTAACAATTATTGTTTATGAAAATACTGTTAAGTTGAAAATATGTTAATTGACAATAAACCGTAGTGGTTATATAGGTAATTATATACTCAAAGTGCACCCGCAGATATACAATTTCAAGTTGGCCAACTAAATCGAAGAGTATACTAATAGGTATGGTGACATATGCTAGCCCGCACATCTTCTCCAACTAAATTGTACAACTAACTAATTGGATACCGATCGCATCAGAATCGAAATTCCCTTCCGATTACGCACAATTTCAAAGTTGTACAACTAAATTGTAAAAGTACCCAATTTAGTTGTTCGATAGTTGGCCAATTCACAATTGTATGTCTGCGGGGTCTCAAAGAGTATAATAATAAAATACGGGGTATATATTATACTCTTTGTACTTTGGAGTTTGGACAAATTGACATCTTCGACTTCGTAAGCATTACAGAATTTATTGATTGAGCGTTAATAATTTTAGAAGACACAATAGAACTCCATAATTCTTCTACTAACGTAAACTTACCAACAGAAGACAGATCTACAGAAGAGATAATTGACATCATTTTTAGAAAAAACTCAAAAATACACTTGGGCATGTAAAAGAGTGATTGGGAACTTTATAACCATATTTCATTTTATAACTATGACATCTATACATATAATAAAATGGTAGAAAAGTCAAAACTGTACATTGAATATTTTTTTAAAAGAATTCTTGGGGTGTGATCTACAATCGATACCGAAGCCAAAAATATAGTTTTTACAATTTTTGTCTGTTTGTCTGTTTGTCTGTATGTATGTCCGGGATAAACTCAAAAAGTACTGCATGGATTTACTTCAAATTTGGCACGAATATTGTTAAGAAGTCGGGTCAGAACATAGGCTATATATTATCACGCTATCACCTACGGGGAAAGAGCAGTGAAACTTTATTTCTTCAAATGTATGTCCGGGATAAACTCAAAAAGTACTGCATGGATTTACTTCAAATTTGGCACGAATTTTATTAAGAAGTCGGGTCAGAACATAGGCTACATATTATCACGCTATCACCTACGGGGAACGAGCAGTGAACGCACGCAGACGACGTCGCGGGCAGCAGCTAGTTTTCAAATAAAAGTGTTTGTAACAAAGGTTTTTTATTATTAATACTTTGTATATTATGTTGTACTAGCTTTAAACTATCCATTATTCAGATAAATTTTTAATAAAAAATTCCTTAATATGAGATGTGGTCTTAATTGATTCAGAATTTCCTAATCACAGAGTACAATAACTAGTCAACTACCTGTGTATTTCTGTATTCTACTCTTAGGAAGAGCTGGAAAGTTAACAGAGTCTGTATTTATAGTAGCCATTGCATAAGATTGCCTTTTTTTTAATATTCTAGCTGCTTTTTTTGGACAATCTTTTGCAATAGCTAGATGATTTCCAGAGCAATTAGTACACTTTAACGTTTCAGAAATACATTCTTTATATGAATGATTTTCAGAGCATTTAGAACAAACCTGTTCACTACGACAAATTTTAGCTGAATGGTTGAACTTTAGGCATTTATAACATTGTAATACTGGAGGGATATAAGTATGTACTTTATATCTCCATCCGTCTAATAAAATATATTCAGGTAGAGAAGTACCTGAAAATGTTACTGATATGGTTGATAATGGGATTAAATTATCATTTTTGCGTTTCATGAATCTACGTGCACCAACAATGTCTTTATCACACGAAATTTTCTCAAATAATTCGTTGTTAAGTACCTATTTCTTTCGGGATATATCTAATAACCCCTACCCTTTCCACAGAGGATGCAGGTATGTATGCTCTCAAATTATGCTCTTTTAAGCATCGGGATTTCAAAAAGTCGTTCGCTAAAGATGCCTGTTTGAAAGATATTTTAATTTTATTGGAATTAATCCTTGCTCTCTCATGAACCCCCTTGATATTTTTAAAATATTTAGAGAGGTTCAAGGGATTCATATTGCCAATTTTGATTTCTCTATCCAAATGTTCAACATATACCACAAAGTCCCCATTAGAACTATTGTCTGGATATTGTCTCGTATATCCGTTTTTTATGAAGGTCTTATACTTATCTATTTGTGGGGTCGTAATTCTTCTTTTTTTTTTGCTTGAACAGGACTTCACCGATCTCTCCTCCTCATCTCCATCGCTTTCTCCTTGCATTTTTATATTTTTATTATTAAATTTACTATTAAAATCTAATAAAATAAATTTTATTTCTTAGACGAGTTTAGAACGCGTTTCTCTTCCCGCCAAAAAAGAGAATCCCGTCGTTACGTTTATAGTGTTGTATTGCCAGTTATTATTTTATTAACTTATTACCTTATTAGTTTACTACCACTCTTCTTACCTTTGCTTTGCGCTTATAAGCTACTGAAATTTTTAATTTTTGAATTTGCTAAATAATTTTACATTTATACAAGATTGTGATTTATTATCTACTAGCTGCTGCCCGCGACGTCGTCTGCGTGCGTTCACTGCTCGTTCCCCGTAGGTGATAGCGTGATAACATGTAGCCTATGTTCTGACCCGACTTCTTAATAATATTCGTGCCAAATTTGAAGTAAATCCATGCAGTACTTTTTGAGTTTATCCCGGACATACATTTGCAGAAATAAAGGTTCACTGCTCTTTCCCCGTAGGTGATAGCGTGATAATATATAGCCTATGTTCTGACCCGACTTCTTAACAATATTCGTACCAAATTTGAAGTAAATCCATGCAGTACTTTTTGAGTTTATCCCGGACATACATACAGACAAACAGACAAACAGACAAACAGACAAAAATTCTAAAAACTATATTTTTGGCTTCGGTATCGATTGTAGATCACACCCCAAGTATTCTTTTAAAAAAATATTCAATGTACAGTTTTGACTTTTCTACCATTTTATTATATGTATAGATTTATACACAATATCAATAATTTTATTTCATAGCATTAAAACTTATTTCTACCTCGGTTATTATCTTTGGTTATTATTTATAATTAATTACACAATGGTTAAAAAATTATTTAATTTGTGTGCTCACATACTGAACATTTTAAAAATGTTTTGTTGTATTTGTATATATTAAACAATATTTACTCAAATGCAAAAATACTTTTAGTAGTTTTAATATTGATAAAAGCTGTGCACCCAATGTATTAACTTGACAAAGCGCGGCAAATTTAAAATGTTTTAAATGGTAGCTTTATATTATTGTTTCAAATAAAGTTAATATTAAAATATCTACGTGTTTTTGCGCGTATAATCGCGGTAAGTCCCGATAAGCAAAAAACGGTTCTCATTTACACGGTCTGTTTCTGACACTATCAAAGTTTAAAGTTTAAACTATATATGTAATAACTTCACGAAAGAACAAGCCTGTCTAACAATTGAAACTAATGCTGAGTGGAGACTTTTTTGTTGACGTGGAGTACCTATTTTAAATTATAAGTTGTACTAGTTTACATAATTTTTTTTTTTTAATTTATTAACAGTCTTAGTACGGGATCTAGCTACGAAATAAGTATGTTCATCACGTAGATAATCGAATTTATAACACATATTTAAGAATATGAGAATATATGCACTATGCCTAACACCACTGAGACTCACCTGATTATACACTTATACTAATTACCTCAGCCCCCCCCCCAATCCCCCCAGGAGCTCTGGTCACCTTACTCACCACAGGGACACAACACAGCTTGAAAGCAGTATTATTTGGCAGTGATCTTCTGTCAGGTTGAGGTACTTCCCCACCCTGCTGAAATTTCCAAATAAAAAACGATTATTGTATGGGAAGTTATTGTAAACTATTGTGTTTGAAATACAATTTTATCCCGGCTACCAGATAGGCTATTTGGAATTCAGATAGCCCAAAAACATTCAATCATCGTTTTTTATTTTGAACTTTCAGTCGGATCCTCCAGATTTTGAGCAGGATATATTTCTTGCTGTGTCCGACCCAGTGTTGCCAACCCTACTGTTTTAACAGTAGATTTGCTGTTTTTACATCGATGTCCCTGTTTTCTGTTTCATTTGTAATTTTTACTGTTTTTCAATTAGCGTTCAGCGTCACCTATTACACTATGTAATTAATATGTTTTGATAACCACTATATAATAATACACAATGATACTAGATGGCAGTACGTAGCTATGTACTCTTGTCGGGATTCGAATAAGGAATTCCCCGACCTGAGTCTTATGTGATTGATGTGACTATATCGACTAAAACTATTATAGGAGCCTTACACACTTTACACACTAAATCCGAAATAACCGATTGCTATTCATTTGAAGTCAAAAAGACACATAAAGAAAAACAATAATATGTATGATTTTAAAAAGGAAAATGAGTTTGAAAATACTGAAGATGAGGCAATTGATAATGAAAGTGAAAAATAATTTTACTTTGATTTTATTTTTTTATTAAGTTGTGATAAATATTAAAATATAACTATGTATGTGAGTCCTGATAACTAATAAAAGTAGGTGATTGTTTTAATTATACGAGGAAAGTATGAAATCTGCCTTTTTTACTTTACCTACTGTTTTCTCCTGTTTTTTTATTGGTTATCTGCTGTTTTTTAGTTTCTTGGGGTTGGCAACACTGGTCCGACCTCATTTCTGTCAAGCCTGTTTTACGCCGAGGCAACAACGTGCGTCATTGTGGCATGCGGCATTGACGCATGAAAAATGTCGCACGTTGTGGCAAGAACCTTGCGGCACGGCAACACCTTGCGTCATGTGGCAGAGTGTCGCAGCTTGTATCCGATCACGATGGATTCCGTGCGACAATTTTTGATGCGTCAAGCCAGTTTCTAGGTTATGTTTTGATTGTACTTATTTATTTTATATACAAAATGAGATAAATCGGACATGGAGTGGTGTAATGATAATTATATTTGTTAGCAAACGAAAAAAACCGACTTAGATCACATCGACAAGTAATACAATGTACTTACGTAGACGAAAAAAATTAACAAACTCACTAATCGTCTGGTATCTCTAGAAATTGTACCCTTACTACAGAAAATCTAAAAAAGAAATATATAAAATCTACTTTTTTGTTTTTTTGTCTGAAGAAATTCTAACCTATCTCTATCAATCAAGTAGGCAGACTAAAATTTGACAGCACGACGCTTAAAAACTGTTGCCTTGGCATAAAATACGCTGTCGCATGCCACATATGCCGCAATTTGTCGCATGCCACAAGATGGCGCACGCCACAATATGTCGCATGCGACAATGCCGCACGTTGTTGCCTTGGTGTAAATCAGGCTTTAAATTCGTGTTCTATTTTAAATTAAAGCTCTCATTTCTATATGTATGATGATATACCTCTGTGTGGCCACAAATAAAGTTTGCTAGTCCTGGTTTGTTGTCCTTAAAATGCTAGGTGTAAAATATATAGTGAGAGTTACTCTTACTACATAATACTGATTTCGCAGCCGGAATTTAAGCTATTGACTTTCTGTTTTATATTATTTACCCACTAATTTTATATAGCGTATAGTCGACGATTCGCACCGTCATACAAATATTAAAAAAAATCTTTGACGTTGGTACTGACCATTTCAATATTACACAAAATTTTCTTATCCTCTGGTTTCTTCGACTTTTACTGTTCATTTCCGCTATCTTAACACCAATTGTTACTATTATCCCTAGTTATATGTAGGTAAGGTTTCCAATAAATTGAACCATATTTTTAAAGTTTTTATTATAATAATAAGAATATTGTATTTTTTAAAGAATATTTATGTTACAAATACATTTCAAAACGATTACTTAAATATATTTCACAGCACATTCAGATTTAAGAGACCATAACAAACACTATTTAAATAAAGAATAAATACATTTTTTTACATACAATATTTGAAATATTTACAAATATTAATTATTTTAAAAATTATCAGTATATTAAAAACCAATTAAATTGGTTAAAATAAGTATGAAACATTTATCTATACAACACATAAACAGACAAGATAATAAGATATTATTTTTAAACTTCCCTTATAGTTTCGTCATATTTTACTTTATTCTATCAAATGTTATAAAAAAAATTGATATACATATAAACTACTTCTATTAAGTTTTTTTTTTAATCAAGAATATTTGGTAAGGCCTTGTACATAAACCTAAGTGTTTTTTTTTTTATAGAAAACTTTTATAGACAGTTACATGATCAACAAAAATAGTATTTTTTTTAAGTTTGTCCTATTTTAAAAAATAGCCTATATATTTTAATAACAAACGAGTTTACTTTTTAATGTTGTCGTAGGTAGAATTGTGGCAAAGGTGAATCACTAGTTATATAACATATTAAATATAACATTTCAAATATTTTCCAGTCAAGAAAAAACTGGTATTTTTATTATTTTCGATTTAAATACAATTTGAGTCTGTAGGTAATAACAATACAAATAAAGTTAGAGCGTCTGCTGCTAATGTACAAAAAACAAAGTTCATTTTTACCGTTACATGTGTGCATGATTTATTTATAAAAAAACTTGAAAATATTATATTACTATAATAAAGAATACAAAAGTTAACATACAGCACCAGAAAAATACACTAAGTTATTATGATACATGAACTTGCTATATTTAACTGAAGAATTTTTGATATAATTGTATTTTTAATTGTAAGTAGAAGATGATATTGCTAAATAACAAAAAAAAACCAGTAAAGGACTATAGAATTAAATATAAAATTAAGTATAATTTTATATGGAGTGTAGAATATAATTTTATTACAGTCTGACATACGAAAGCTTAACCTTGTTTTAATTTTTTTGTTTAATTTTTTTTTTTGTGTAATCTATTTTTGTCGAATATCAATATGCAAAAAGCCCTGTTGTCTGTTGGATACTGCAATGATTTTAGTAACAAATCATAGCTATTGTCAGCAAGTGGTGAAACAGCCCCTTAGTGTAATTTTAGCTATCACAAGTACACACGCACGAGTCCATTAACCACTTATTGAAGTATGAGACTTCAATCATTCAATCAGTTTCATGGTCTTCATTTAAGTTTTTACACTGAAGGTCATTTATCAAAATGAAATAACGTATCATCTTTGACAATTACCACCTGTATATTCTATTTTTTTATAAGTGTCCCAATCGGTAAACAAATATGGCGTACTTACGACCATAGACAATAGGGTACTTTCCGTAGTGAAAAATAAATTATAAAATTTGATAAAAATTAAAATTTATATAGAAATACGCCTAAATATTTTGATTTGGAATCATAAAAGCACATTATTGATTTATTATATTGAAATTAAATGTCGTGTATTTTAATCTGTATATCACGTGACCTAAAACACGAGCCGCCATGGTGTAACGTCATACGGGCAATAACAAAGTTCTGTCAGTGCTGTCAACAGCTATCTATATCAATAATATCTATCAATTTTAACTTCAAGGAGTAATAGTTGTGTTCTTTCGTATAATAACTCTTCATATCTTGTTCCAACTGAAATAATATGCATTCATTACTAATTTGTTGATGGTTGTCATAGTAATTGTAGGTTATGTTACTCTCTTACATACGTCATACACTTTTGTTATTGCACATATTACGTCACCAAAATGGCTGTAGCGTTTTCGCGGTAATAAAAAAGGTTTAAAATTTAATTTAATTTTATGGCATGAAAGCGTGTTTATTTTGCCGAAACATATTTTTTTGTGGCTTTTTATTAGAAAATCAACATTTTGAAGTACTTTTTCAAACATAGTGGAATACCCTATTAGAGTAATGCATAGTAATGTGTAGTTTAGTGAAGTGACACAAAGAATAAATGAATGAACAATATTAATAAGCCATAGATAAGTAAAATTCATTTTACATAAAAATATTTAACGATACCATATTGCTGAAATTATTTCAAAACTGATAATATATTAATAATTTTGTTAATAATTATAGTAAAGGTACAGAATAAAAAAAAATTGGACTGACTGGAATAGATAAATAAAATATTGTCACTGGTTTATTCATGAAAACAAAAGTAAATAATAAATAAAATAATAAATATTTACACAATACACACACGGTCGTCTGTTCCTAAAGTAAGCTACTTAATGCTTGTGTTATAATAGGTAACAGCCGACTGGGCTAGCTAGATATTTTTTTTTTTTCGATAAACATACTTATAAATAATACATGTATAAATTAATATATAAATAAATATGTATATTACACCCAGACTCGGGGTGGGAATCGAACCCACAACCCCCGGAGCAGAAAGCAGGGTCACTACAAACTGCGCCAACGGGCTAGTCAAAGTCTAGGAAAATATTTGAATACAAAAAAAAAACGCCATTAAGGTACTTTATTTTGTAATCACTGTCTTTCAAATACTTTATTTTCTAATACTTCCTAATAAATCGCGGGACTCTTCAGAGACGTGGATATAGAAACCTGGGCCGTCTGATGCAGCATCCATAATTCCGTCAAGCTGCATCATTTTATTTTCTTCTTTTATGCATATCAATACTTTTCCTCCACGACACCGCACTTATTTCATTTAAGCCTTCTTATAAGAGCCCCTTGACTTCTGCCATTTTAAAACTTTTATTATTTTTGCCTATGTAACCATTTACTTGTGCCCATATGAGTTCTATAAGGTTTAATTCGCAATGGTATGGCGGAAGACGTATGTGATAATAATATGATGATTTAAAATAAATTTATGCATAATTGTAAACAAATATTAACATTCTGCACTCCTTCTCCATATAAAAAACTATAATTGTACGATATTTTATACTCCTCCATCCGTGCAATTTTCGTAAAAAGGGGTACAAAGTTTTTGCTTAACGTATTAATATACAGATTCTGATGCTCTTTACCATTAAAATTCAACAAATAAGATACTAACAATAAAGAAAACAAAGTAGGCGTAATATTTTTTTAACCCTAGAATAGTAACCTTAATTTTTAGCATGGAAAAGATAAACACGCGCCTGAGAAGATACCGATTTACTTATATATTAAATTAAATAATATATATTTTTAACTTCACTTAAATTTTACATTATTAATAGGTATAACAACTTAATAACAAATCGCTTTACGGTAACATTGTTTTATAGTTTATTAACAAATTATATAGTTCGTGAAAATATAAAATATAGGTAAAGAATTCGGTCTATTTTTATCACTCATTTTAATAATTCTTTATACTCATTCACCTCTAAAAATGTAATGGCCACATCCCTATTTGCCTTATAAAAAAAGATATTGATATGTCATATTCAAAAATATTGATTATCTGTACTGTCAATATTCGTATTTTAGTAAATTTTGTGTGTTTAAAATGATAAATGGATATTTGTTTTTAGTGAAATAAATAGTAAATGGAGTTTTACAAATGTCCGTAAGCTAATGTGTTGTGAAAGTGAGTGATAAATGCGGAAAAAACGTGAATTACGTGTTGACAGGGGTTTGTTTACCAAAAGGGACGGATATAAAAAAATGGACAATAAAGCCTTTTCGATTTCAAAAATACATACACGTCAATATAAATATTTCACAATGGTTTTTCAAAAACTAATTTATGAAAAAAAAAAATTATTTTATACAACTTGTATCAAATTTCTGTTATTTTCCCGCGCTTTTCAAATTCGATTTTCGTATGTCAGATAAGTCAACACTCAACAATTACTAATTTAAGGAGGTAAGGTGTGCGTGCTTCATTACAAAATATGAAATTTAAGTTTAAACTGATATTTGTCACAAATTAACAAATTGTATATAACATTTACTTGATTTGCACTTTATATACCATTAGATTTATATATATATATAAATAAAATACTGAATCATAATTTGTTTATGGAGCGTGCATATTTTATGTATTAAATTATTTGATGCGTTTCTTTTAACCCCATACTTTTGAAATGTCTTCTTATTTGAATAGTATGATTTTGATTTTCAATACCAACTTAAATCTTGAACGTAACATATTTTCTTCAATTCCAGTTATAAATCACAGAATAGAATTACTTAATTGTATTTTTTATTTAGATTTTAGATAAATAATTTCAAGTCTTCTTAGGTCATAGAATTTTTACATTATTATATAGATAAAAAAATATTTGAATCGATAAATATACATAACTTACATACAGTCGAAGATAACTTTTTTTTTAATTTTCTGACATCAGCTAAATTTTTCACTATGTACATATCATATAAAATTTACGAAGACTCCGTATCACGACTCCATCCATGATCCGTATCGCGTTTTGACTTCGATTCAACGTTTAAAAGGTTTCTTTATAAGTAGTCTTTAAGTTTATAGAAAACGCAATCCAAAATCGATCTAACATACTTTTTGTATAATACGTACCACTACCACGTCATACATGTGGTTTATTGACTTTCGACATAGATGTATAATTTTTAATTTAAATTTACGGCGCGGGTCGCCAGCCTCCGAAACCTTTTTCGAGTTCTTTCGCAACTGCTAAACATAATCTGTCCTGGTTTGGTCCCGCTATCACCTGGAAAGGAGGTATTGTTAATTTTTTTTTTGGTACACAATTTTTAGGTTTACATTCGGTAATTGGATGTTTACAAGATGTACAATGCAGTTGCGTGTGTGTATTGTTTTTGTGCGGTGTGTTTGTGCGGTATGTTTGTGCAGTGTGTTTGTGCGATATGTTTGTGTATTGTGTTTGTGCGGTATGTTTGTGTCGTGTGTTTGTGCGGTATGTTTGTGTAGTGTGTTTGTACGGTATGTTTGTGTCGTGTGTTTGTGCGGTATGTTTGAGCAGTGTGTTTGTACGGTATGTTTGTGTCGTGTGTTTGTGCGGTATGTTTGAGCAGTGTGTTTGTGTAGTGTGTTTGTGCGATATGTTTGTGTATTGTGTTTGTGCGGTATGTTTGTGTCGTGTGTTTGTGCGGTATGTTTGTGTAGTGTGTTTGTACGGTATGTTTGTGTCGTGTGTTTGTGCGGTATGTTTGAGCAGTGTGTTTGTACGGTATGTTTGTGTCGTGTGTTTGTGCGGTATGTTTGTGTAGTGTGTTTGTACGGTATGTTTGTGTCGTGTGTTTGTGCGGTATGTTTGAGCAGTGTGTTTGTGTAGTGTGTTTGTGCGATATGTTTGTGTATTGTGTTTGTGCGGTATGTTTGTGTCGTGTGTTTGTGCGGTATGTTTGAGCAGTGTGTTTGTGTAGTGTGTTTGTGCGATATGTTTGTGTATTGTGTTTGTGCGGTATGTTTGTGTCGTGTGTTTGTGCGGTATGTTTGTGTAGTGTGTTTGTACGGTATGTTTGTGTCGTGTGTTTGTGCGGTATGTTTGAGCAGTGTGTTTGTACGGTATGTTTGTGTCGTGTGTTTGTGCGGTATGTTTGAGCAGTGTGTTTGTGCGGTATGTTTGAGCAGTGTGTTTGTGCGGTATGTTTGAGCAGTGTGTTTGTGCGGTATGTTTGAGCAGTGTGTTTGTGCGGTATGTTTGTGTCGTGTGTTTGTGCGGTATGTTTGAGCAGTGTGTTTGTGCGGTATGTTTGAGCAGTGTGTTTGTGCGGTATGTTTGAGCAGTGTGTTTGTGCGGTATATTTGTGTAGTGTGTTTGTGCGGTATGTTTGAGCAGTGTGTTTGTGCGGTATGTTTGAGCAGTGTGTTTGTGCGGTATGTTTGAGCAGTGTGTTTGTGCGGTATGTTTGTGCAGTGTGTTTGTGCAGTATGTTTGTGTATATGTGCCCGACGCGTGTGTGTGTGCGCGCGCACCTGCACGGCGACAGGCAGGCCCGCGCTGAGTCCCAGCGGCACGGCGGCGGCGGGCAGGCCCAGCACGTTGAACAGCATGCTGTAGAGCACGCCCGACGCGCGGACGAACACTTGCCGGTGCAGGTGCGCTTGCGAGTTGTGCACCGGGTACAGCAGCACGCCGTTGTCACCCAGCTTCTCCTACATACAGATACATGTGGAACTTAGACTAAGGCATCATACAGTGTATTGCTTGAATAAAACTAGGACATCAAAATATATAAACATAATTATATTTTATTGCACTAAAATAAACATAAAAAATAAATAATACAATTTTAATGTGCAGAGGCGATCTTATCGCTAGAAGAGATCTCTTCCAGCCAACCTGCGGTGGTGAGTAATCTTTACTAATATTATCAAGCTGAAGAATTTGTTTGGTCGTAAAGGGCCCCGTAGACGATCAAATATTTGATCAAACTTCATATTAAATTTCTGTTTGACAAACGTGTTTGTCAAATTATTTGATCGTGTGCGGGGCCTGCGGGCTTTTTTGATATGTTTGTTATATGAAAACATGAAGTTTGATCAAACATGATTGACAAACAAGTTTGATCGTTTACGGGGCCCATTACGAACGAGAAAGGCTACAAGCTATACAGAGTGGGGATGACAATAGAACGATAATTGAAAACACCGATAGTACTAGTATAAAGAAGTATTTCAAAACCATCAGATAAGTCCTAACATCAAAATCAAAAAAAAAAAGATTTTTTCATACAAACTAATTCAATTTAATTTAATAAAATTTTATAACATCATTTTTGTAACTACAGGATCACTGACCTGTTACACGCGTCATCGCGCGTGACCTTCTTTCTACGCGACATAATCGCGTGGAAGTGGTTTGTGCTTGTACCTACAAAACTTCATTATTTTGATTGAATAAAAAATAGTAAGTTAGAAAAGTAAATTAAAATAAATTGTTACGCATTTAAAATTAAATTGAATAAAAAACTATTTGATTTAAATTTTCTCAAACCATCAATTTTTTTTTAAATATGCAGAACTGATCAGTAGCCGATACTGAATAAGTTATTTTTTTTTAAACATTAGTTATTATAATATTATTTGGTCTGCGAACTGTCACAAAATGGAAATGATTAAAAATTGTGTCTTTTTGTGGCAGTCGATGCCATATCCATTTCTTAATCTATGATTTTAAAAATAATAATAGCTGTCCTTGAGTCGTTAACCGCCGGTTTTAGGGTAGGTCAGGTCTTTAGTATAATACATACGTAGTAATTTTAAAAAATGAAAAATCATAATTTGTGATGTATTTTATTGATTTTTTGTATGTGGGCTTGGAATGTCATTACATATACGCTGTCCAAGTTATCGTTGTATTATAATCCCCACCCTGTATAATGTTTTAGTATGTTTTTTCCTAAAATTAACGCGAGGAACCGCGTCGCACAGCTAGAAGTGTAAAATAACAGTATACAGCTGAACATACCGTCAACGTCTGTCGCAGTCGAGCGGCCTTTTGTCGGTATTTCGGTAGTGCGGCTTGTGGGATGTACAATTGACTGTTTGTCAGCAAAGCGAAGCCCAATGCCTGCATCGTTCGAGTTCCTCCCCCAAACAATATTTTTAGTAGCTCCAAGAACAGGCTCTTGTCTTGCTGGAAGATTAGAAGTTAGTTTTGTTAGAGTTCTGAGAGGTCATCCATAAAATGTACGGGCCAAAAAGAGGAAGGGAGGGAGCTTTGTTTAGCTTGGTGACATGTGGCAATGGAGAAGGAAGAAGAATTAGCTATATCAAGCCGTCTCTCATAGTTATAACTAGAGACCGGATTATATGCAACATAAAAAGCTCGTTATATGCATGCAAATATGCATGAAAAATGCACTAAAATTGGCAGAATATGCGATATTAAATGATAAATTTTAGTAATCCCCCAAAAAAAGAAAAGTAACTTTTCATTTTTTTATTTAAAAATAAGCATACAATGAGTAAATTATTATTTGATAGGCGATAATAAGTACAGTAACTTTATATGGCATTAAAATTATTTAAAATTTTTGTAAACGTAAACAATCAAGTACCTACTTTTCCAAATTTTCAGTGGTAAGATTGTGTCTTCGATCATTTAGAATATTTTTGTAAGTGGAAAAGGTTCCCTCTACATCGACTGAGGTAACTGGGCAGAATTTGAACTTGGGTGCTATGTTAGCCGTAAGCACTTACAGTTTCTCGCCAAAGTTCTACCGTCCCATTAATGAAACTATTTATTTGACACAAAACATTGTAAAAAATTGTAAAATATTGTAAATGTACCGATAATATGCATCATAACTAAATCTTAGGTAAAATATGCTATTACCGCTGAGAATGGCTTAAATAAGCAAATGCATATGCAAATATGCAAATGCATATAATCCGGTCCCTAGTTATAACACAAGCATTAAGTTGCTTAACATAGGAACAGACGATCGTGTGTGTATATTATAAGCTTACCTATATTTAATAAAACTTACTTTAGGATTTGCAGGATCTTGAAGCATGTTAGGCATGTCCTTCATCGCGAAGAAAACCGATATTGACATTTCTACTGAATCTTCTAACTCTGTGAATTTTTCCTGAAAACAAAAAAGAGATTTAAATTTATAATAATAATTATGTATATCGTTAGAAGTGAAGCTACCACTGATACGGAATGTAGATGAGAATAGGTAAAAAACTCTGCAGTTACTCTTTGAAAGCAGCAGTTGCAGTTTGTGTGTGTGTGAGAGAGTGTGAGTGTGTGAGTGTGAGTGTGAAAGCGTGAGTCTGAGAGCGTGAGAGTGAGAGTGTGAGTGCGTGTGTGACAGTGTGTGTGTCTGTGAGAGTGTGTGTGTATCTGTGAGAGTGTGTGTGTGTCTGTGAGAGTGTATGTGTGTCTCTGTGTCTGTGTATCTGTGAGAGACTGTGTGTGTGTGTGTCTCTGTGTCTGTGTATCTGTGAGAGACTGTGTGTGTGTGTGTCTCTGTGTATCTGTGAGAGAGTGTGTGTGTGTCTCTGTGTCTGTGCATTTGTGAGAGACTGTGTGTGTGTGTCTCTGTGTATCTGTGAGAGAGTGTGTGTGTGTCTCTGTGTCTGTGTATCTGTGAGAGAGTGTGTGTGTGTGTGTGTACTCACGGGCTGCAGTGCGGCGCCGCGGTCCCGCAGCAGGTGAGCGGCTCGCGTGACCGCCGACCGCAAGCAGCCCGCCACCGGCAGCAGCGCCGCCGAGCACGTCGCCTCGCACATGTAGTACACCTCTGTGTCTGTGTATCTGTGTGAGAGTGTGTGTGTGTGTACTCACGGGCTGCAGTGCGGCGCCGCGGTCCCGCAGCAGGTGAGCGGCTCGCGTGACCGCCGACCGCAAGCAGCCCGCCACCGGCAGCAGCGCCGCCGAGCACGTCGCCTCGCACATGTAGTACACCTGCTCGAGTGTACACACAACATAAACTGCTGGAATATGTTTGTTAAGCGTCTCGGACACGCAGCTACATTAATCAACCAAACTGAACATTTTATAATATTGCCGTCTGACAAAAAAAAAAAAAAAACAAGTGTGCTTTAGACCAGTGGTCGGCCATATAAACATAATGTAAGCATTACGTGTACGAATTAAATTCCGTATGTTACATAATGACCAATTATACGTATATCAGAAAGAATGACAATGGGAGAAGCCTGCTTGAAGTATGCTTGGAATGGAATCTTTGTGTGGCCAACACAATGTTTGACCACAAAAAGATCCATTTGTATACAAGAGATGAGGGTGAGTCTAGAAGTATGATTGATTTTATAATTGTGGATGAAAGACTGAGGAAGAAAGTGCTAGACACTCGGGCATACCGCGGTGTAGGCCTCGACACAGACCACTTCCTGGTCATAACCCGAATGCGTGGCCTCTTTAAACTGTGGCGACACCGAGGGGCAGAGCCTACGAGTGTTTTGGACAGAGTGAAAGTGGAAAATCTGCAGGAGGAAGAAAAGAAAGACGAGTATGTAGATAAACTGAAAGCAAGTTTCAAAGGCATAGAAGAGATAGGTGTGATTGAAGATTTGTGGGAGACATTTAAGAAAGGGGTCGTGAATGTTGCTATTGAGGTATGCGGGGTAGCTAAAAGAAGGAAAGTAAGAAAGAAATATAATGTGTGGATGGATAAAGATGTTCAAAGGGCTGTGCAAGAAAAGAAGAAAGCGTGGTTGGATTGGTTAGCAACAAAAGCTAACCAAAAAGTTCAGAAGGCAACGGATGACGAGGTAAAGGAAGCAAGAAAGAAGTATAAAAGACTGAAATCAGCAGCGAAAGAAGTTGTGTCTAGAAGGAAAGGAGAACGAAAGGGTGATTTTGATAAGAGGCTCACTGAAGATTTCCAGTCTAACATCAAGTTTTTCTGGAAATCCATCAAAACAGCCAGAGGAAAAACTTCTACCTCGGAGCTAAGTACAATCAGGAGTCAAGATGGGAGCATTATAAAAGGAGAAGAATGTGTGTTAAAGAGATGGAAGGAGTATTTTGAAAGTCTGTTTGAAAGAGAGGAAGTGCAGGTACAACATCCGGCACCTTCCATGGAAACTAGTGTAATTGTTGATGAAAGTGAGATAAGCATGGATGAAATAGTAAAAGCGTTGAATAGTATGAGATTAGGTAAGGCTGCAGGGTATGACAGGATTACCGTCGAGATGCTGAGGGCCGGACAGGGCATAGTGGCTAGCCAGCTGTACCGCCTTTTCAATCTGTGCTGGCGAAATGGGCAAGTACCGGGAGACTGGTGCAAAGCCGTAATCGTACCACTATATAAGGGAAAAGGGTCACGGCAGGACTGCATAAATTACCGCGGTATAAGCCTTCTCAGCGTCGTCGGTAAATTGTATGCGAAAGTATTGATTGAAAGGGTTGTGAATGAAACAGACGAAAAAGTATGGGATGCACAAGCGGGATTTAGGAAGGGAATGGGATGTACGGATCAGGTCTTTTCTTTGCGATGCATAGCCGAAAAGTTCTTGGCTAAAAACAAGAAGGTCTATTGCGCGTTCGTAGATCTAGAAAAGGCCTATGATAGAGTGGTGAGGAATGAATTGTGGTCAGCATTGTCCGGGTACGGTGTGAGCAGTATCCTCATACGAGCACTGCAATCTCTTTATAGGAATTCTAGTGCTTGTGTAAGGATAAACGGGGCGTACACTGAATGGTTTAATATCGAAAAAGGTGTAAAAGGTGTAAAAGGTGTGGTAGGTGAAAAAAACATTTGTCTCCTCCTCCTCAGTCATTTTCTTCATTTCTGAAGGTTGTGTCCACTCTGATCCAGGGTCTGGGTCACGATCTTTGTGAATTTTCTCCAGTCCATCCTGTCCTCCGCCTTGCTCAGGGCTGCGGTCACTTGCGAGACCAGTGAGGTTGGTAACTTGGTCCAACCACCGTGTGGGGCAGCGGCCACTTGGTCGTTTCCCCTCTACTTTGCCAAGCAAAATCCGTTTGTCTAGGCTGTCAGGCTGCGTTCTCTCTATATGACCAAAATAACGGAGGACACGCTGGTAGCAAATACTTGATAGTCTCGTTGTTCACGCCAAATCCGCCCATATGGCGCTGGCGTTATGAATTAATTTCGGGTTCCGCGGGTAACCGGTCGATCGTCGCTCGATTGCTTCATATCTTGACTCGCCCCCGCGCCGCGGGGCTTGAACTACGTCAGTCGTTTCTGGATCTCGTCGCGAGCACACGCACTCCTTTTTGATTAGCCATCCACTGTTGGTTGACCTTACTGTGTTGCGTTTGAAAACGTGGTCAGACGGCTTAGACTCGATTTAATTACTTATAATAATTTCTGTCTCTGAACTTTTGTAAAACTATCGAGTATATTTGAGTGCATATTTTATGGTGATAGTTAAAACGCTTGTGAACTGTTGTAATTTACAGTGATATTGATATGCTATATGCCCGTGTCGCACGTACGGCCATTTTGATTAGCGATGTTATAATTGTGCGGGGCTTATAGTGTTATTTACTGCTAATTTGTCGTAACTGTGATCAGCCCGAGTCGTCATTACGTTCGACTCTGTAATTGTCCGGGTAATTATTGTAACAAATATTAAAGTTATTGTTCGGTCGCTTAAGATGAGGTTAACTGTCGTAATATTAAGTGTGTATTAGTAAAAATTGCTGTTAAACGTGAGTGTGATTCTGACTTTGTACTTAACGTTACTTGTGCGAATTAATATTAGTTAATAGCGATTACGCTGCTAAGACTGTGCGAACTGATTGAACGAAATAATTACAGCTACTTAGCTGTAATTATTTCGTTTCGAACGAACCTTGTGCGGATTGATTTAGAACTGATCTGTGAACAATACAACCGTGATTAAACGTTCTGTGCTGCATAACCGTGAGCTGAACTCGCGTGGCTGTGTGTATGAAGTCTATATACGTGGCAACATAATCTCTTCTGAACATTTCCGGCTATCTTTGCTCTGATCGTGAATAGACAATATTATTAATTCCGTGACGGCCTTTGACTGCAAGTGAATAAGGGAGCGGGCTCACTAGCGCGCGTGGGCCGCTTGGGCATCACTTCTCAAGGACCTTCAGGACACATTACACACTTACGTCACTACACTACCCAACTACCTACATACACACCTACCCTGACTGTCTTTGAACCGGATCGCGCCCCGAGTTCCCCTCTGAAGGTAAGTCCTAGGCTATAATAAAAATATAACAACCTCGCGCAGCGCGATTAGTATCGCCCATAGGTAATTAGTACCCGACCCTAGGCAGTCCGCCGGGAGGTCGCTGATGGGCCCCGATCTCCGAGGCTCTGCTGGACTGGCTAGGGCCGTATCACTCGTTTTTATGTGCAGTTGTTGTCGTGCGTCGTCATTACGTTCGACTCTGTAATTGTCCGGGTAATTATTGTAACAAATATTAAAGTTATTGTTCGGTCGCTTAAGATGAGGTTAAACTGTCGTAATATTAAAATTGTGTATTAGTAAAAATTGCTGTTAAACGTGAGTGTGATTCTGACTTTGTACTTAACGTTACTTGTGCGAATTAATATTAGTTAATAGCGATTACGCTGCTAAGACTGTGCGAACTGATTGAACGAAATAATTACAGCTACTTAGCTGTAATTATTTCGTTTCGAACGAACCTTGTGCGGATTGATTTAGAACTGATCTGTGAACAATACAACCGTGATTAAACGTTCTGTGCTGCATAACCGTGAGCTGAACTCGCGTGGCTGTGTGTATGAAGTCTATATACGTGGCAACATAATCTCTTCTGAACATTTCCGGCTATCTTTGCTCTGATCGTGAATAGACAATATTATTAATTCCGTGACGGCCTTTGACTGCAAGTGAATAAGGGAGCGGGCTCACTAGCGCGCGTGGGCCGCGAGGGCATCACTTCTCAAGGACCTTCAGGACACATATTACACACTTACGTCACTACACTACCCAACTACCTACATACACACCTACCCTGACTGTCTTTGAACCGGATCGCGCCCCGAGTTCCCCTCTGAAGGTAAGTCTTAGGCTATAATAAAATAACAACCTCGCGCAGCGCGATTAGTATCGCCCATAGGTAATTAGTACCCGACCCTAGGCAGTCCGCCGGGAGGTCGCTGATGGGCCCCGATCTCCGAGGCTCTGCTGGACTGGCTAGGGCCGTATCACTAGTTTTTATGTGCAGTTGTTGCAGGATCGAGACATTGGTTCTCCTGGCCGTCTACGGTATGCGCAGCATTCTTCGCCAGCACCACATCTCAAACGCGTCGATCTTCTTCCTCTCCAGTGAGCGAATTGTCCAGGATTCCGAGCCATAAAGAAAAATGGAGAATACCAGAGTCTGAACGAGCCGTTTTTTCGTTTTATTCGATATTTTTCTGCTCTGCCATATTCGGGTCAGTTTGCTCATTGCAGACTTGGCCATTTGGGATCGTCGCCGGATCTCCTTTTCACATCCTCCCTGGTTGGTCAGTAGTGAGCCGAGATACAAAAACTCAGAGACAAATTCAAGGTCACTTAGTTCTACAGTTCTAGTTAGTGTACCAGCCCTATCTACTATTAAGACTTTAGTCTTTGCTCTATTGACTGTCAGACCAACCTGCTCGTTTTCGTATTGGACTCTTCTGAAGAGTTCGCCAAGTTCTTCTTCGGATGACGCGATTAGAGTGGTATCATCTGCATATCGAAGATTGCTAATCTTCGTCCCGCCTATGGAGATGCCGCCCTGCCAATCATCTACAGCCCTTCTCATGATGAACTCCCCGTATATATTGAAAAGGATTGGGGATAGGATGCACCCTTGCCGTACCCCCTTCTCCGGTCTGAAAGGTCCCGATATCGCGTCATTGACTCTCACAACAGTTTCACTGTCTTTGTATAAGTTAGCTATTAACACTGCCAGGTGCTCAGGAACTCCCATCTCTAGTAAAATTTTCCAGAGGCAATCCCAGCGTACACAGTCAAAAGCCTTGGAGTAGTCAATGAAGTACAGCAGTGTTGGCTTGCAAAATTCTCATTCAACATTTGTCTATAGTCTAGTAATATTTCATTCACGCGAACTCCTGGAAAACCCTAACTATCAACGTACAAATCCCACCCTCACAAATTACATCAAAAATATTATCTAATTTACCTTTAACTGATCGATTTTCACCGGCTTATCCAACTCCAGGACACATGCTTTATCACCCGCCATGACCTTCAGTAATGGAGCGAGGTCACTCGCGAAGCGGGTCATCGGACCCACTGTAAGGAATTTGGGGTAGTTCTCATCTGTTAGTGTTGGGATGTGACCTTCGATTGGTATTATACCTGTAAATATATACGCCGTGATTACAAGTCTACTCCGAATTTTAAAATGAAGATTGCCGTGAGTACCATAAAAGTAAGCGTTTATAGTGGACGTGAAAGTTTCAAAAATTTATATAGAGGTTAGAAAAAAAATTAATTTTCAGTAAGGAACGTTCTCTCTGCATACGAACTAAAATGCTGAATAAAACAAACTTATCAACGCGTGTTCTTAGGTGAAAAGTACGAAATTATAATTTTACAAATGTTTAACAAAATTGTTTACTCCTGTAAAATAACAAAATTTGCAGTAAACTTTGTCAGAGCGTAATTAAAAAATTAAAACTACTGTTTACCATATTTGTTCATATTCTTTACTTAACGTTGTTTCGTATTCTACATTGGCGGGTTAAGTCGAACCCGTCAAGATTTACATGAACCACATAAGGCACTGCCTTGTTCCTCCTTTTTTATAGATTTTTTCTACATGTTAAAATTAGTTGGTAGGGCACAGCAGGAAATTTCCTGCTCAAATCTGGAGCAGCTCGACTGGGGTAGTACCTCGACTTTACAGAAGATCACAGATAAATAATACTGCTATCAAGCAGTGTTGTGTTCCTGTGGTGAGTAAGGTGACAAGAACTCCTGGGGGGGGGGGAGAATTTGGAATAGGGTCGACAACGTGCTTGCGATGTTTCTGGTGTAGCAGAAGTCTACAAGCTACGGTAATCGCTTACCATCAGGTGAGTCGTACGCTTGTTTGCCGGCCCAGTTATAAATAAAAAAAAAACATAGTAAATAGATCTTCACCCTCTCGTATAATCGATGAAAAATATTTTATATCTACTTTAGTAAGTAACAATAAATCGCAAAAGGGTCGACTGAAAAATTCCTTAGACCATCAACAAATGAATGTACATATTATATTATATTGTACCTGGCGTAGGTTTATGCCCGTAAACTCCGCAGAAGGCAGCGGGTATTCGAATTGAACCCGCGATATCAGATGATACCGAAAACGGTGATGCTCCACTCGCTAGTAAAGCTGCCTGTGGAATTAATTGGTATTGTGAACCGATATGTCAGAATGACCCGACATAATTTGTAATCACGATTCAGCCTGTAATATCCCACATATAATAATTATATCATAGTATTATTTGTAATAGCGACGCTCAAATCAACTAACGTGACTTGGACGAGCCGACGTGGTCTAAATGAGCCAAAATGGTAAAGTCGAGTCATCATAACCCACACGAACCATAACAACTTGGGTAAGCTGAAATAGCTGTCGTGATCCAATTGACATCGATAAGTTATTTTATAAATTCATATATGTAATGTGTTATGCTAGTGAAAATATATTGATGTAATAGAGGAAAAGATGTTTTGATAAGTGATTAAACGCCGTTAAATGTTACGTATACTCGAATCTACTCGTAGGTATCTTTGTAGATTCTGCAGAGAAGAATCGGCAAGAAACTCCGCAGTTACTCTATTTTTAAAGTATAAAGTGTGTATGACCACAAAATAGCAAATAATTTTTTTTTTCTAAAAATTAAGAAAAAAGCTCAAAATAAATTTCAATTATAGATCATTGGAATATAATTGTAATATCAGAATTGTGTCTCAGATATTCTAACGATCATGTGATTTTCAATTACACATACAACATGCGACCTCGAGTCAGAAAATCGTATTCATAAGTAAACAAAACAGTCACTACTACTTTACCACACAAATTATACTATTATTTTCTCATATTTCCTCGTTTTCTTTTAAGAAATATAGTTGTTTAGAACACACCGGTTAGTGGTGAATTTCATATCTTATACTATTAAACGAGCAATTCTTGTATATATATATATATATATAGAATTTGAATCTCGGAATCGGCTCCAACGATTTTCGTGAAATTCAGTATACAGGGGATTTCGGGGGCAAAAAATTGATCTAGCTAGGATTCATTTAAAAAAAATGTCGTTTTATCCTTGTTTTTAGGCAATGAAAAAATATCATTAGAATACGAAGCTTAATTTCACAACTATCGACATAGCTTTAACAGCGTAATTAGGAAATCGGCGTGTGTCAAATCGTGTTGACCCGAGTTCGAATCTCAGTCTCCAGATTAATTTTTTTTCTTTTTTTTTTAATTTCACTCGTGATTTATTATTTAAATAAAATTAAAATATAAAAATACCGAGAAAAAAAAAAGAAAAACAAAAAATAAAATGAAAATACCGAGCTAGGCTCGGTCACCCAGGTACTAGGTAATTAGAGGATTAAACAATTTTTTTATCCATAGGTCGTTCCTATTTATAACAAGAAATGGATACTATTTTTAAGGTTTTTCTTATTCCTTTTATTTTATCAAACAGTTTTTTAGAATGTCAAATGTCGTATAGTAGGAGATACGAAATAGAGACGAACTTCCAGCCATCTGCTTGAATGAAAATTATTTTGTATTTAGTTGAGTAAGTATATTAGAAAAAAATCGCGAAAGGGTTGACTAACAAATTCCTGGCCACAGGCCATATTTAATTCAAAATTGTAAATTTATTTTTATTTCAAAATATAATTTATTTTTTTTTAAGATTAAAATTTAATACTTACCGACAGTATGAACTAACGTAACGTTTGCATTTTCTACAGGCTTCAGCCTTGGGCCAAAATGAAGCAAACGTTGGGTTGTCGACTATTTTCCTGGCATAATTACTAGGTTTCAGGTATATTGATATATATATTGTTCTAGTTACTTTCATCCATATGTTTGATAAATTTATCTTACATCAAAATGAGCACGATCATTGGGAATACGATGAAATAGGGTCGACTGTTGAAAAATTGGGTTAGAATGACGGTTGGCGGTTAATTGGCCAGGAATTTTCCAGCCATTTCTTTCGCAATTTATCTTTAACATATTAAAGTAGATATAGAATAATTTTTATCCATTAAGCAGATGGGTGAAGATCATGTGTAGCTCGGATCTTAGACTAAAAGTATCTTCAAATAAACAAAGAGACTGTATAATTATAAATCTGTGTACCTGTCTTAACACTATTTACCTATGAACAGGAAACGTCTCAATATTTATTGAGTTGTGTTTGTTTTTAGTAGGTTAATAACTTAATACATATGTCCGACTCAGTTGAAGTTACGTATGTATATACTGCACCTTATTTATAAAATATATGTACTAAATGACAATTTATGAAACTAACTCCTAAGTGTTATATCTTTATAAATTAGAACTCTTGGCTAATTTTCTAGGCTTATACAATGTAGAAACAATCGACAAACATTCAATTAAACTACATATACTACATACAAATTTCTAAGCTATATTATGTAGGAAATAGACGAAGCAGTTTAGGCACAAGACGGTTTACAACTGAACTTGATTGTTTGAACTGAACTTACTTTTACTTCTGCTTGACTGATTGTTTATGAACAATATACCTAATAGTGTATATTTTTTAATGAAATGTATTAAGAACGAAACCAGAACGCCATTTTTTTCCTAATAAACTGTTTTATGCCAATGTTGGAGAATGTATTTTGGCAACACCAGAATCTATTTCGACAAAGAAATTGTATAAATTGGTTGATGAAGTTATATCAATAGTGTAATGTAACAGTATTAACATAATATATGTATAATGACAGAGGTGTTGGTTCCGACACTCATGTACGGAAGTGAAAGTTGGGTATGGCAGAAGAAACATGAAAGCAGAATAAATTCAGTTGAGATGAGAGCGTTAAGAAGTATGATAGGAGTTAAACTGAGTGACAGGATAAGAAATAGTGAGATAAGGAAACGTTGTGGTCTGAAAGAAGATGTAGTGACAAAAATTGAGAAAGGTATGCTGAGAATGGTTTGGCCATGTCGAGAGAATGAATGAAGGACGATTGACGAAAAAAGTGTATAAGGCGAGTGTGAATGGAAGTGTTGGAAGGGGTAGACCTAGGCGGACGTTTCAAGACCAGATCAGAGACGTCTTGAAAAAAGGTCAGGTCAAGAGTACCGTAAACTGAAGAGCATGTATGAAAGGAATAATGAAAGTGGACGAAGCGAAACAATTATGTAAGGATCGTAGCAAGTGGAAAGAAGTGGTATCTGCCTACCCCTACGGGAAAGAGGCGTGATTTATATGTATGTACATACATACATATGTATAATAAATTACAGAGCAACATAGTCGCAGTAGCGACAAAACTAAAAAAAAAAACTAACTTTTTTATTATCTATTATCTGTAAAAATATTACCTACCAAAATATTACCTACCAAAATATTACCTACCAGCTAATTTAAGGAAATCTTAAATTCATTTCATTGGTTAACGAGTATTTTCACACAAACAGTGTTTCGGAAACGGATTTCTAATAAATTACCGTTTATTAGTTAAGTATATTCTTAGGTTTATAACGAATATTGTTATAATTACTAGTATTACGTAATGTTAATATCAGCTCTTCCTTCGAAAGTTGTATCGATACAGCCTTCGATTGTCTGTTTTTGTTCTAATTTGATGAATCAGTTGAATAAATCAAATTATTCGTACTTTATATAATACTTTTTTCTATTTCAAAGAATTAGTGACAAATATTTCGTTATTTATAACTTCTAATAAATATCACAAAAACTTATGGCAATGTCGACAATAATCAGGGAATTGTATAATCAATTATTTTGAAATTTTTGGAAGTATTCCTATTTTTTGGTCGTTTCCTAACTCCCTACACAGTATTCATCTCCTACAAGGCGCTGTTGAGTGGAAAGCATTTATATGTTACCTTATATAGATTACACACATTAATTTTAACAGAAAAAAAAATTGCCAGAATATTCTCCAATATAAGCATTGATATTACGTCAAGATCAACTTTAGTTAGCAACATAAAATTTGGTAGGCCTAAACTCTTAAGCTTGTGACAGAATTTGGTAAGCCATGAACTTATCGATTTCCTCTTAAACTTACACAAAACTCACCTCTCCACCCGAAGATCCCCCGGCAGTCCTGTTCAAACAGTACGGATTGTTCGTAGTTCCTCTCAGGAGGTTAGTGGTCTCCCAACCCAGACAAAGTTCAGGAGTGTTGGACACCAGTAGGGGGATGGCTCCCGCTTTCTTAACTAAGCGAACGGCTGCTCCGTCTTCCGGCGCCCTTCGTCCCGCGTGTTCTAGACAACCCACTGAGTTCGATAGACCTGGAATTGGAGAGCGAACATGTTTATTATTTTTTTTATTTAAATAAACATGCACGGGCTCAAAATGCCCGTGCCTTTTGTTAAACATACATGCATTATTATCATAACCACAGGCGATTTTACATTAAAACTACAGATCGACAGTCCTGTGACTGCGTAGTAAAACTAGGACATGGTCCGACGCTGACGGTTTTTTTTTTTTTTTTAATTTACATATGTTACATATGTTAAAACGCTTTGATTAAACGGTTTAAATGTACCCACTACAGCTCAATAGATCTCTTTCCTTTCAAGCAGAAGGCTTTAATTCGCAACGCTATTACACTGTTTGTTAGCGAATATATGTATATGTTTCAAAGATGCAGGTTTTCTCACAATACTGTCCTTAAGCGCTGAGTACGAAATGATATTTAAGAATCATTTAGTCTTTATTGGAGTTTACTTCCTTAAGAATCGATTTTCATATAAGGCTCCGGTATGAAAAAAATATGAGGAGTAAAATATACTGAACGAATGACCTCGTTACGTTTTTGTGCGCTATCTATCTGCTACGACGTTTAGGACGGTATCGGCTACGACGGTTACGATGGTACCGGTTACGACGTTTTCTAATAATGCCATCGATAGATGGCGTTGTTTTGATTCATTTATTTACCATTTGATGTGGTATTAATCTTTTTCTTACCCTATAAAGTCTTTTTTGTGCATATTTAGAGAGTCGATCTGAAGCAGTAAACTCCAGTTATGCGTCGGAGCTGACACACACACTTTTTAATAAAAGTTTAAGACTTCCACTATCGCAAATAAGCTCCCCGTTTACAAAGTTAAATAATAAATGAGGTTTCAGTTATTTTTCGATGTGACTGGTTGTAGGGGTGGAACAAGACAACGGGTTACATATTGATCAATATTAACAAAGTAATTTAAATAAATCAATCGTTTGAAAAAGAAAAAAAAACTTTGGTTATTATTTAAACCTTGACAAGTTTAATTTGCTTAAAAATATTCAAGAACTAAAACACAATATTATCCGATTTTGAATAAATAAACTAAACTCTTTGTACTACTATGTTGTATAATATACTACCTATTATGTTAATCTAATTCCAAAACGTCAAATTTCTTAGAATTATAAGATATACGATCAAAGTTTCATCATCATTTTAACTCAGGTAAGGCACAGCAGGAAAATTCTTGCTCAAAATATGGAACAGCTCGACTGGGGTAGTACCTCGACCTTACAGAAGACTACAGCTAAAGAATACTGTTTTCAAGCACTATTGTGTTACTGTTGGTGAGTAAGGTGACCAGAGCTCCTGGGGAGGATTGGGGATTGGGTCGGCAACGCGCTTGCGACGCTTCTGGTGTTGCAGGCGTCTATAAGCTACGGTAATCGCTTACCATCAGGTGAGCCGTACGCTTGTTTGTCGATACCTAGCATAAAAAAAGTCTTACCAGCTAACGAACAGCTCTCCTTTATTGTACACGGTACGCCTAAAAATGGTTTGTCAGCGAACAATTTCTCTAGACCTCCTTTCATCCTCGACTCCATGATCATTCGATCAACTTCACTCGCGTCGTTCAGAGCATCTCGGTAGCGCTCGTCGACGACGGCATTGAGCAAAGGATTCACTTCTTGCAATCTTGATATGTATCTCATTACTACTTCTTTACTTGTCAGCTGAATTTAGAAACAATATTTAAATATTTCAATTTAATTTGAAACTAAAAATTTCTTAACTTTTCTATACATTTTGTGCAAAATCCTAAGTTACAGATACAAATAAAAAATCAGCAGACATCTTTCGGATATGATTTTTCTGTTTTAGCATCAAACACTGCTTTGTCTCAAAATCAAAAACAACTTTATATTATTCAAATAGGCCACATGAGCACTTTAATTTTAAAGTAATTAATACGTTTTTAAAAGTGATGCTACCACCGATTCGGAATGTAGATTCTGCAGAGAAGAATCGGCAAGAAACTTCGCAGTTACTCTTTTGAAAATCTATACTAATATAATAAAGCTGAAGAGTTTGTTTGATTGTTCGTTTGTTTGTTTGTTTGTTTGAACGCGCTAATCTCAGGATCTACTGGTCCGATTTGAAAAATTCTTTCAGTGTTAGATAGTCCGTTTATCGAGGAAGGCTATAGGCTATGTATCATCACGCTAAGACCAATAGGAGCGGAGTCCACGCCAACGAAGTCGCGCGCAGAAGCTAGTAATATATAAACTGTGTTTTAGTACAAAATTACGAATATCTTGCATGAAATACAGCGTCACTAATTCCACACATCTTTATCAACTACATATGTCTATCAGATATTTCTAATCGCATCGCGTAAAACGAAAAGTTATAGATTATCTCGAACAAAAGTTATTGATAAGCACAGAAATAGTAATAATACAAAACTATTTCTGTGTTGATAAGCTTTGAGAGCTTTATTAACAAAACGTGAACTAGCCTTTAAGTGTTTTGTAATGCAATTTAATGTAAATTTATTTGTTAAAACGATCTCCAATTGCTCGTTCAATTCCTCTGTTATTGCCTTTCTAATCTTCTAAGATATCGCGTTCTCTAGTTAGAGCTGCTCTAAATATTTAATAATCAATTACATATTATATATTCGCTCAAGTCCTTTTTCTGTAAGCACTAAATCTATACTAATATATAAAGCTGAAGAGTTTGTTTGATTGTTTGTTTGTTTGTTTGAACGCGGTAATCTCTGGTTCTACTGGGCCGATTTGAAAAATTCTTTCAGTGTTAGATAGCCCATTTATCGAGGAAGGCTATAGGCTATGTATCATCACGCTAAGACCAATAGGAGCGGAGTCCACGCCGACGAAGTCGCGCGCAGAAGCTAGTTCTTTAATAATCAAGTAATTTAAGACAGCAATAGCTTAGATTAGACACTAATTCTGGAAATAATGTTTCTGTAATCTCATTTAGACTTTACTTACCCAATACAGTCACAAGTAGTGATTATATCAGTAAACATTTTAGTATTCAAGACATAGAACCGTATAATACAACCTGAACAAAAGTACACAGAGCCTAAATAAAACATTTACATACGGTGCACACTTGACTATCAATGCAACATCATCGGTAAAGCTGCCTTGTAATGCAATTAAAATTATTTATTCCCAAGCGCGGGCAATATGCTAATGATTCGGTTGCAGGGGTATTGTGCAATGTGGAGCCGGTGCCAATTTCGTGTTTCATTACTAAATAGGGTCTATCATGTGCAAATGTCGTAAGCGTAGCTGTTGATAAGACAATTTTGATGGTCTAAAGCAGGGGTAACCAATTAGTTTCCCTCGGAGTCCGTTGAAATGAAATGACCGTCGCGGTCCGCACATCATTTTATAGAAAAAAATATTTATTAAACAAACGAAATAACAAAGTTATTTTTTACATATTAGTGAGAAAATGACATTTTTTATTGCGGGCTATCTGTCTGAAGTTTGAAGTTGAGTGGGATATATGTATTTTTATTAAATTATGTACTCTGTAGTGTAATTTCCTGTGTTCTCGCGGTCCGCACAAAATGGGTCGGCGGTCCGGATGCCAGTTGAAGACCCCTGGTCTAAAGACTTGCGTTAAACCTTAAGCCTAAAAATTTAACTAAGAGTAGATTCATCGTAAGGGATAGGAAAAATGTTGTTGTTATTCACCGTTTCTTAATGTTATACGCTAGCAGTCTGTGGCCGGAACTTTGTTAGCATTTACACATTCTCACTTTCATCTGTCTTCCAAAGGTAATCATACCATACCATAATATTCCAAAAGTAAATAACATCTAACAGTCCTAGCTAGTGGACTAAAATTATTCCAAGAGTCAATATTTTGTAGTGTTTACTTGATGGGCGGCCAAAGCCCGAAAAGACTAAAAATATACTATATATGTATACAGATTAGCTATCAGTATATTGACATTAAGTACACCCTAACAATAATTTAGAAAACTCTCTCAGAATTAGGTCTTTTACAGTTCTGTTACAAGTATGATACTTTCGTGCAAAAGTTTTTCATTGCTATAACATAGAAAATTATGATTCCCACCCTTATTAAAGTTTGATCCCGTCCTACCCAATACGCCGTATTGTTTGACATTTATAGTTACTGCTTCACTCGTTCATGTCATAACATCGCATTTTATAGCCTCATAACCATGGAATAAACAGCCTATATACCTAACACAAGCAAATCTTTTCGTATGGAAACCTTTATGAAAATAACAAATCATCAAAACAGTATTCCTTGCCTTCTCTTTTTAGAGGGTTTGGTCTAAGTCTTCAAAATTAGATTAAAGTTTTATTGGCCCATTGAGGATTTAAAAATAACTGTATAATTACGGCTATGACAGGTTCAGCATTTAGAGAATTTGAAGACAGACAAGAGTATATAGGTAAGTGAAAAAACAGAAAAATCAATTTTTGATGACCTTACGAGGTCATCAACTTGATGACCTCGTAAAGTCATCAAAAATTATTACTAACCAGCTGATTTTTTTTTCTTTTACTTAGTTAATATTTATGTAATTTGATGGTAATATTGTCCTACAAATTGCGTGGTACGTTATCTCGGTCCTACGCTCACTGCTGCTCTATCTCCTGCTAACTCTATTATCTACCACAATCGAGAGTTTTCGAAGAGGAACTTTTTGTTTGTCTCATCAAAATGAAGCTACTCCCGGAAAATTAGCTTGATAGTAATCAGATGAAAAATATGTACTAGGGATCCCGTACTAATATTGAGGTTGGCATTTGGGTTTGTGTTTTCAGGGCAGGAATTTATACTACTGGAAACAGTTAAGAGTGAGAGAAATCAAGTATGAGATTTAAAAGATAGAAAATAGAATAGTCTTCGTATACTTACTTCACCCTTTCTTATAGCTTCTGCGATGTCTGTAGCACTTCTCAGTAGCAATAAATCCGTTACCGGCGGGATCCGTTTTCGATTCCGTGCAGACAGCCAGAACAGTGGCGCGAGAAGAAAGTTCAGTACCCGTAGAATGATACCTATTATCCGTACGCCTACCTCCATGCTGCAAAAAAAGCATGTACATAATGTTTTGACAAGCGTTCTGTTGAAATTGATTGTATATAAAATAAAGTAGTGTCTAATATTATATTATACAACTAGCATCCCAATCCCGGCTTCGCATGGGTACAAAAATTGAAAAAATTGAAAAATATTTTTTTTTAACTAATTTTTTTTTTTTGAAAATATAATATAGCCTATGTCACCCGCGGATAGTGTAGCTAAATAATAGTGAAATAATTTTTCGAATCGGTTCAGTAGTTTCAGATCCTATTCAATGCAAACAAACAAACAATCAAATCTTTTCTCTTTATAATATTATTAGTATAGATAATTTAGGACCTTTTTATACCACATTTATAAATCGACTTTCGTAAGCTAGATCTACAAGACTGCTCACAGAGCTCGCTCACGATAAGGCTTCATAGAACAGTGGTGCGAAAAACAGTCTCCCCTAAAATTTATTTACTCCATACATTTTTTAGAAAGTTTCAGTAATACGAACTAGTCACTTATTTTACCATCCAGAATTTCTACAAACGCTGGAATACTTATTTAATATGCAATGCTAATAAAAGTAGGTAGCTAATATATATATACATACATAATATATTTAGTATACATATAAAAAAATATGTATCACATATGATGTACATATATATCAGCCGGCTGTTAACTAAAACACGGGCATTTAGCTAAGAAAAACAACTCATAACAAAAATGCCTCATACCAAAAATTTTTGTCGACTGATTACTGAAACGAAAATATGTAAAAACTGACTGGGTTTCATTTGCATGGACGTAAATTCTTCGGGTACTTGAGGTTGAAATTTATTCTAAAATTATGTTGATCCAGACCGCTCGTATTAACAAGGTCATTTTCTCTAAAAGCCATTCAGTTGTTTTTGCATAAAACAATAATAGAAGAACGGATGTATTCTTCAATTCTATATTTATAAATGTTTAGGTTTCAAGATGTTTATTTCTCATGAGAACAATGCATGTTCACTTGAAGTGAGATATTGAATATATAGGCTAATATATCCTATGAAGTTGGCCAAGTATTATCATTACATAGTAGGTATGTATAAAACATAGTCGCTTTTCGCTGTCTGTATGCTTAGATTTCTAAAACTACGCCACGGATTTTGATGCGGTTTTCAGAGTGAGAGTGATTCCAGAGGAAGGTTTATATGTATAATACATGCATAATATAGTAGAGGAACACTGACAGTTTTTGCAACCGTGCGAAGACGAGGCGGGTCGCTAGTAATTTTATACACAACTAGCTGACCCCGCAAACGTTGTTTTGCCATATATGTTATTGACCCCCGCAACTCCCTCTTGCAGGTGGAATTTCGTAAAATCCGTTCTTAGCTGATCGGAATTTCGTAAAATCCATTCTTAGCTGATCTCTACTCGGCGAAAGGAATATTCGTACCAAATTTCAAGTCTCTACGCCTTATGGTTCCAGAGATATCGCGATGAGTCAATATATGGGTGGAAATCTTTACCTATAGATTTTAAGGATTAATAAAGGATGATTTTCGAGCTTTCTTTTGAAAATTGGTACCTACATTATTGCATTCTTTTATTACTGTAGATATTTTATATTAAGTTTTATTGTTAACAATACATTAACACTATAAAGTTATACGTATAAATTATAGTTAAAATATTCAATGATGAATCTCGTCCCATTTCTACCTATTTAAGCTGCATAAATTTAAATTATTTTGGGTACATTAGTCATAATATCTAGAGAAAACCTTATGACAGTTTCTATTTATAAACCAAATTAATGCAATATTATTTTATGACATTTTCAGTGCAGTGTTTAAAGTCTGCTACAGTAGTAAATGAATAGCATAAAAAATAGCATAAATGAATGTCACATTACTCACATTTGTCTTATATGATCGTAAAATAATAAAAAACCTACAATAATTTTAACGTCTCATTTTTAAATTAAATAAATATTGGATTTAGTCACAAAATTTTAAGATTTTTCTCATTTAACCGGAACTTTTCTGTAGCTATAAATACAAATCGATTGCCACATTTATGAAATATTCTTCAAAGGTAAGATTTTGTTTTTTTTTTATGTCGTGATCACAATGGACATATATATTATTTAACTTTTTATAATTTAAAGGTTTGGAAAAAATCACGATGTGTCGACATGTCTGCCAATCAATTGAAGCAGCCGGTCTAATGTCACGCGACCGCTAGCACAACAGCCAACTGAGATCACTGCAGAAATCCATATTTTTTATACTGAGTAGTAACTGAGGTAGGGCACAGCAGGAAATTTCCTGCTCAAAATATGGAGCAGCCCGACTGGGGTAGTACCTCGACCTTACAGAAGACCACAGCTAAATAATTCTGTTTTCAAGCAGTGTTGTGTTCCTGTTGGTGAGTACGGTGACCATAGCTCCTGGGGGGATTGGGGATAGGGTCGGCAACGCGCTTGCGATGCTTCTGGTGTTGCAGGCGTCTATATGCTACGGTCTTACCATCAAGTGAGCCGTACGCTTGTTTGCCAACCTAGTTACATAAAAAAAAAATACAAATAGGTCGGCAAACGTACGGCTCACCTCACCTGATGGTAAGCGATTACCGTAGACATAGACACCTGCAATACCAGAATCATCGCAAGCATATTGACGACCCTATCTCCGACCCCCTCCCCCCCTCCAAATTTATGGTCACCTTACTCACCACAGGAGCACAACACTACTTTAGAGAATTGTTATTTAGTTGTGATTTTAAACGATTTATTATAATTGTTTTCAAGTGTTCAATCTCAATTTTAAACAGACAAAAGCTATTTACTCGCAGTATTTACTCACAACAACAGTATAGAATTTCCAATAATCTTAACAAATACATTACAAACGCTTTCAATCATTTTCATTGTTTACAATGCGAGCGAATAACAGTAAAATGTAGACTCGAAAGCGCTTCTATAGTCTTAACATTGTTTACTTGAATAGAGTATTAATTCCTTCTATATTCCGATTTTACGTAAAGAACATTTAAATCTATTTAAAATTACTATTAAACTATAATTAAAAATAAAAAACCAACGCAAATAATGGGCATGACGACAGTATCAAAAAATCGTCAATTTAATGATTTTAGGGGAACACTCATATTTAAAAAATTCAAAATACTGGTTTAGTTTTATGTAAAATAATAAGATTATTGTGATTTTCGATAAAATAAAACATTAAAATACTGCAATCGGCCATTTTGATTGAAACACAAATTACAGCGCATGACGTCACAACATAACATAATACGTCAGGCGCGCTTCAAAGAGTAAAGTAAAAAGTAATGCCCACTTTATATTGTGACGTCAAAGCCGACACCATGACACCTGCAGCCGTTTTGCCGCTCTCATTGAAAACATATTAGAAAAATAGTTTAAAACATGCTTAAACTTATGTTTATTACCGAAATATAGGTATTTTCGTAAATAGTAAATGTGTACCCACATTATGAAAGAGGTTTTCAAAATCTTTCGTCATGCCCATTATACGAAAATAAATATGAACTAACTGACCCCGCAAAACGTTGTTTTGCCATATATAATATTAACCCCCGCAACCTCTTCTTGTGGGTGGAATTTGGTAAAATACGTTCTTAGCTGACCTCTACTCGGCGAAAGGAATATTCCTACCAAATTGTAAGTATCTACGCCTCATGGTTCCAGAGATATCGTGATCGAATCAATATATGGGTGGAAATCTCTTTTATATATATAGATTATGCAGAAAAAGCCTTACATCACGTTGGAACAGCTTCAAACTGCTAGATCGTTTTTTACCACGATCACTATTCAGACTGTAAAATCCCACTGCTGACGATAGGCCACTTTCTCCATGTAGGAGAAGAGTCGGAACTTAATTCACCATGCTGCTCCACTGCAGGTTGGCGGATACATTGTCTACCGACTGCTTAACGTGCTCTCAGAGGCACGGTGGGGAGACCCACAAGGACAGACAACCAAACCGGAAAGAAATATTTGTGCAAATACAAATATGCGAGCGGGAATCGAACCCGCAATCGGCGGTGTGTGACAGGGTGGAATTTTTAAAAAATATGTGCTTTTATAAGTATGTATAATTTACGTATAAGATATTTACAAGTATCCTTGACCTATATTCCTGGCATATATTTTATTTCAATAAAAACAATACTTTTTTCCCTAAGGAGTTGAAGGTACATTTGTACAAAATTAATATTCGTAAACACAAAGAGAACAGCTGGCAAACAAAAATGGAAACAATAGATAATTTCTGGAACAAACAGTAATAGTAAAATATATAGGTATTCTTTGTTATTTGACCTAAACAACTAGCAATAATAAATAGCAATACATTTATTTCTGCAGGTCTTTATAACAAAGCAACGAAACCTAATAAGGAAATTACCTACATTGCACAAAACCTAATCTTAAACACTGCTGGAGAATTATTTTTCCTATTTTTTAATACGAAAAGGGAGGCAAACAAACGTACGGCCCACCTCATGGTAAGCGGCTACCGAAGCCTATAGACGCCTGTAACACCATAAATACCGTAAGCGGGCTTCCGACGCTACCCCCTGAACCTCTCCAGGAGTTCTGGCACATTACACACAACACTACTTTAAAGCATTGTTTTTTATCTGAGATCATCATGATTCTGTAAAGTTGAGGTACTTCGCCAGATGGGCTGCTCAGATTTTGAGAAGGATATTTTCTGTGATCTAACTCAGTCTTAGTGTTGTGTTTCTGTGGTGAGTAAGGTGACCAGAGCTCCTGGGGAGGATTGGGGATAGGGTCGGCAACGCGCTTGCGATGCTTCTGGTGTTGCAGGCGTCTATAAGCTACGTAATCGCTAACCATCAGGTGAGCCGTACGCTTGATTGCTGACTTAGTTGTATAAAAAAAAATAAGTTAGCCAAAATTTCGTTGAATATTGTTTTGTACATAAATTTAATTTACAAATTTGTCGTTTTTATAAGGTCACAGTGAGCCTTGTGTCATTAAAATTCTGTGAAGCTTCGAAGTAACTCACGAGCACATCGGAAGCGAAGGTTGTTCGAGAACAGATGCATACGTGTTTTGAGACATTAATACTGAAATTACCCCAATTCGTCTCTGGCACATACATCACCGTTTTATTCGCCTCTTAATACCAGCGGCAGCGTATTGTATGTTAATTCAATGTTATGCTTATTGAATATATCTATATACATTAATGAGAAGATTAGAAGTTTTTTTTGTGAACTTGTTAATTAAAAAAATATACTATATGAAACCCAAACAAATTTACTGAGTAAAATTGTCCATGGATAACATAAAGATAATACATAAACTAATACTCATAAGAACCAATCAAAAGGAGATTCAACGGATAGGCAGAGATGACGCAATCTAACATACTACACAGAAGAAGTAGTTACTAGTTACTGGTGGTTTCACTACTATGTTGATGATAATATGTCGGCCGACAGCTTTACATTTTTACCAGCAGTCGCAAGGGCACCCATGAAGAAAAACTCCAAGAACGCTAACAAATATTTGTACAAATACAATTATATGTCCTCGGGGCGTGTCTGTGGCTATGTTAACAGAAGAATATTAACGAAAAGAAAAATATGTAGAATTATGAAAAGTCTTTAAGAACTGAAAAGAGTTCAGCGACTCAAGACAGGTGTAGTATAGCCTTGAAAGGTAAGATTAAACAAATTAGTTTGACCTTGCATAGATTGATAAAGAGAACTTATGAGTGAAACTCTTGTCAATTCTATCGGGAGTCAATCGGTCCAAACTTTGGGTAGGAAAGCTTGAGCCCGTATGGAGTACCTACTCGTACTTAGTTCGCTTTTAATTCTTACAAAGAATGAGTGAATATTGAAATTTTAAACAGCACCGCTTAAGTAAAGCTAAGTAGTAAGTAACGCTGTGCACACTTTAGAGTTCAGTTTATTACATTTATTATGTATTTCTTATAAATCCTCATGTCTGCTTTACAATATAACAAAAAAAAAAAACAATATTTTACGAGCACCAAGTTAATGTATTTGTGAAACGCATTAAATTTACTGCTAGTTATTAAAAGTCCAGTTAAGTGTTTGTGACATTAGTTTCCAATAAATTGTTTCAATGATCTCAGTGCTATCAGAGACTCCAATCAGGAGTTTTTTTTTTACTTATCGACTACGCACCCCATTTTTAAGTTGTAAAATTCTGGTGCCCCGTTATATACGTCCCTCCGTCCGACCCTATCTGTATATTTTAGGCGAAAACCTAAGACAACAAAATACATACATTTCATTTTCAAGTAATAAACAAACGCATTCAACTTCTAACTGAAAATTTAGTAGTGTATGAGTCTCTACAAATAAATGTTTTTTCATCTACCCGCGACTCCCATGTAAGTACAAATTTTTTGTCTACCGTCAAAAGTTGAAAAACATTGCAATAGATAACTATAGAGCCAAATTCGCTTCAGCCTGTAATATCCCACAGCTGGGCATAGGCCTCTTTCCCATGTAGGAGTAGGATCAGAGCTTAATCCACCACGCTGCTTCAATGCCATGTCATTCCATGCCATGTCTCCATGTCATTATGCATTGTTAATCGATATACAAAATGAAACATATAGGTACGTATTAAAATATAGATCATAATAAGGTAGCATTGGTCAACAAAATATCGCATATTAGTTGCAGAGCGGAAACCAAACAAAAACGTAAAGCACGGACTTAACGAAAAATATATTTTATAAAAAAGGTTAATTTCGTTTTACATGGAAACGTAAAAACCGTAAAAACCGAATCACAAAAAAATTCTGGCGTTTAATTTAGAACGAACATTTGAACTTTGAACGACTCAATAGCTGTTTTACAGGAGCAACGAGCGTCATTTTACTCTATTCATTTGCTTTTCATCTCGATAGTACATTGTGAGGATGGCTGCCTGATGCTACAATATTATACAATACATATTATTTGTGGGAAGTGTATATTGTAGCGAGATAATCATCTGGCGCAGTGCCTTAGAGAAATCATAGATTAGACTTAGGTCGAGGCGATGTTATGACATAACTAGACGGATTAAATTTGAAAATAATAATGAATACTCGTCTATATAAAAATACAGATAAAAATATTTTCAGGCAAATGAGAGGGTTCTGCTATTTTAAATTTCGAATTGGTTTTAGAATGTATTTTTTATCAGTGTAGAAAAATTCAAGAATAAGAAAAATAAGGGAGCGTCGCTGAGGACATAATACTGTGAAATGTCACTCTGTCAAATATCACTATACAAAATTAGTGACGACTGGAAATTATTTTAAAATTATATTACTTACTAGCTGACCCCGCAAACGTTGTTTTGCCATATATGTTATTAACCCCCGCAACCCCCTCTTGTGGGTGGAATTTCGTAAAACCCGTTTTTAGCTGAGCTCTATTCGGCGAAAGGAATATTCCTACCAAATTTCAAGTCTCTATGCCTGATGGTTCCAGAGATATCGTGATGAGTCAATATATGGGTGGGAAATGGGAATCTCTTTTATATATACACTAGCTTTTGCGCACGACTTCGTCGGCGTGGACTCCGCTCCTATTAGTCTTAGCGTGATGATACATAGCCTATAGCCTTCCTCGATAAATGGGCTATCTAACACTGAAAGAATTTTTCAAATCGGCCCAGGAGTTCCAGAGATTACCGCGTTCAAACAAACAAACAACCAAACAAAAAAACTCTTCAGCTTTATATATTAGTATAGATATACACTAGCCGTGCTCCACGGTTGGAACGAAAACAAAGGAAATTCGTTTTTGGATTGAGTAATACATACATTTTAATATCAATAACAAGTTGCGTATACGCAACTTGTCTAATAATATCAAAAGAGAATCTTATCACGATCACGATTCAGCCTATAATATCCCACTGTTGGGCATAGGCCTCTTCCCCATGTAGGAGAAGGAGACTTAAAAGATTGTCTGATAGAAACCGCTCTTTTAGCGATAAAACCGCCTTTGTACTTCTATATCTTCCTTGATTTCTACTACTTTTGTTATTTGTATCTGTCTTTAATTGGTATTACAATAAAAGGTATTATTATTGAAGTGAAACTTCTGTAGTCGCCTGAGGGTAAATTTTTTACGGATGAGACGGCAATGTTTATCTATGGATACCGCCTACTACGTCCGGTACCTACAGGCGTCACCTGCCTCGTGTCCTTCACCTTAGTTTTCAATTAGTTTTTAATTATTATTATTTTTTCAATTAGTTTGCCAAAGAAGTTTCATTTTTGTCACGTGTACTTTGTACGCACGCACATTTTATTATTAATACCCTAATATGAGAAAAAGCATACAACTTTTTTCCACATAGCATAACTCTTTGGATATCAACAGCTCTGTCCATAAAGTTATGCGTCAAAGTGACTGTCTGATGGTAACGAATTTCTCGATGCGTGCAATTAGTCGGATTTGAGCGACCGTTACGAAATAGTTTGAAAATGTTCCACGACTGGGCAAAGGGCTTATCCCCAATTAAGGAAAAAGGTACATATAGGATATACCAATGGAAATTTGGGATACAGATACTTAATCCTTTTTATTTACGTATACTTTTATTATTAATGAACCTATTTCGTTCTATTTTATATAGAACGTTGAACTTCGCACATGAAATGAAATTTATATGTAAATTTTGTGTTAAAAATTAAATTATATTAAATTACTAGCCGCGCCCCGCGGTTTGTCCCGCGCTAACTTGAAGAAAAAAGGTACTAGAGTATTATATAGCCTTCCTCGGTAAATGGACTATCCAACACAAAAAACAATTTTCCAATTTGAACCAGTATTTCCCAAGATAAGCGCGTTCCAACCAAGTGGTCTGACGACCTTAAGAAGACAGCGGAAAGCCGCCGGATTCAGAGACAAACATTAGGGGAGGCCTACGTCCAGCAGTGGACTACAGTAGACCCCCGGTAATCCGGCCCCCGGCTAATCGGGCACCCCCTGTAATCGGACATGGTCTGTTTGAATATTTTGCTAATGCATGATTGAACGAGTTATAACTTGTACGCACTAGTAGGTACTATTGTGCTCGACGCGTAGGGTATTATTTCCAATTATTTCCTAATGTAAAGTTATTGCATATTTTTTGTAAGTTCTATAGCATTAATGACGTTAGTTTTATAATAAAACGTAAGCTCTCTATTGAGTTGTTTAATTTACTAAAGACATACATAATGAAGTATCATTTTTACTCCTGAATACATATATAATCCTATCATTGAACCTGTAATTTGTCGGATTACAAGGTACTCTTTTAAAAAAAATTCGGACTATAGGGGGTCTTACGCAGGGTACTCTATAATCCGACAAATTCGGTAATCCGACACTGCCCTGCAAAACGTTAGTCCGATTACCGCGGGTCCACTGTATTAAAGAGTGATGAATAGATGGATGCGCATTCAAACAAACAAGTACATAGTCGTAATTTTTTTTCGTATAGAGTTTATCCCTAGGAAGGAAAAAACGGAAGAGCAAAAATCGCGCAGGTAATCCACCAAGCTACCAGAAAGCTAGTAATAAAATAAATATATATGTACGTCGTATAAAATTTAAACTAAACGAAACAGTTGACTTACGCTGTAAGCTATAAAATTCACGTACCTATGTGTTCTTTCGTAATCGGCTTGAAGCCTTACCTAAGACGATTACAGCCTTGGACGATGTATTATACCTAGATAAGTACATTGTGATCCTATATACATTGTGATCTAAGAAATTATCGATTATTTACTATATAAAATTCTAACAACTGAGGAACACTACTAGGCTAGCACACATATGCATTAAAAATGTGTGTGTAAAACAAAGGAACGATATATTGATAATATTGATCTATTTCTTGCAAGAGATGTTTCACGGTAAATCGTCACTCCCAGCCGGGCTAGCATGCGCGCCACGACAAAAGTTTGTCTACCCCTTTTCTCGTATTATCTCTTTATGTCTACAGTAGCTAGCATGCGTGGACGTGATACTCTTCTCGTCACGACAATTGAAGAGATAACAAGAAATTTTAGTTATCTCTACGGGAACTAATATGACATCGTAATTTTCAAAGACTACGATAAACGAAATACATATATTAATATTATAAATATTATTATAATATCTTTTGTATACCATGGCGTTTCCGTTCCGTTTAGTCTTCGGAAGATAATTATGTCTCTCGTATTGCGCATGCTAAGGTAATCGAGAAAATACTCGATGTAGGCATTATCTATCTCTCTCGTCAAGAGAATATCTCGTTGTACGCATGCTAGCCCGGGGACAGACCGCGTTATACCACGGGCCCTATAGGTATGGCTATACAGTCTTAGGGAGTTAATTCCAAAAATTTGAGAGACCTTTACATTTGCAAAGTTCTATTACACAAAAAATAATAAAAAAGTTTAGAAATATCATTAACTAGCTTCTGCGCGCGACTTCGTCGGCATGGACTCCGCTCCTATTGGCCTTAGCGTGATGACACATAGCCTATAGCCTTCCTCAGTAAATGGGCTATCTAACACTGAAAGAATTTTTCAAATCGGCCCAGTAGTTCCAGAGATTACCGCGTTCAAACAAACAAACAAACAAACAAACTCTTCAGCTTTATATATTAGTTATCTTTTGTATACCATGGCGTTTCCGTTCCGTTTAGTCTTCGGAAGAGAATTATGTCTCTCGTATTGCGCATGCTAGGGTAATCGAGAAAATACTCGATGTAGGCATTATCTATCTCTCTCGTCAAGAGAATATCTCGTTGTACGCATGCTAGCCGGGGACAGATCGCGTTATACCACGGGCCCTATAGGTATGGCTATATTGTCTTAGGGAGTTAATTCCAAAAATTTGAGAGACCTTTACATTTGCAAAGTTCTATTACACAAAAAATAATAAAAAAGTTTAGAAATATCATTAATGTATTTGTACCGTTTTCAACAACGCTAAATAACTTTAAATTACTTTTCGCCATCGTTTTATCCAACCAACGCAATGCAGTGTCAATTGTCGTATCAGACGATGTATCCTTGCATATTTTGACCAATGGGAGCGCCCGATTCACCGGCGCGCATGCAACATAAGCCTAGCGAAGCAGCGCCCGCGCAGCTAGAGACTTCTATCATCTTACCGCATGCGTCGCCATTGCAGCCGTTGCAAATCGAAATCAAAACGAATAATTGAGTGAAGTTTTGTGTGTGGCGGAATCATAAGGACATTAATTCATCCTAAACGTGGCCGGCCGGCATATATCTTAAAGTCGTAATAATTATCTTCAAGAACCACTTCGTCCCGCTGTCCCTGCTGAGCAAGGTGAGTTGCATGATATCTCATGTTCAATATATTCAAGTCGTGTATCGTTTGTTTACCGGCGAGTGTGGACTCATGCTCGATCCAGACTGTACGCAGATAGACATTGCATTGCGAGGATTATAACAGAACCGCGTCCGTTTGCGTACATCTTTTTGGTGCCGAAACCCGGGACTTTTAGATACATTCGGTCAGCCTAAATACCATTTAGTTCGTAATTGTAACGAAAATAACATTGTTCTATCGTTTACTCATACTTACTTAACGCATAATCATATCATAACGTAAAATATCTAACAATTACGAAACAATTCTTTGTTCCATTTTGTCCGCTAACCGCCGCGCCTACCTCCAAAGATTTATATTTTCCTACCGCTTACTTACCGTTCCGTGATCGCGATCTCTGTACCTAGAACATCGAGTCGCTTATTATCAGTTGACACAAAATTATTTACCGTTTTTACCATTTGCAATAACAATATTGCAAATTATATCGTACCTTAATTTGTGTATCAATTTGAATATAATACGACTAACGAGTTACGTCGATCGCTCAACATACCGATATAAATAACTTCATTCAATAACTTCATTTAACTTTAACGTTTTAAGTGAAATATTTTAAGACAAATTATTATTGATATATTTTTATTAGAATTAGTTTTACTTTTACAATTAGTTTTACTTTGAACGCATTTGTGTTTTACCGATATTAACGTTAACGATATAAAGTAAAAATAAAACATTCCTACTTTAATAGTTTATAAAAATTAATTTTATTTCTAAAATATAGCAAACCGTTCTGCGTTCTAATAAGGTTCATTTTAGTAATCATTGTGGAAGGTGCTTAACAGCTGTTCGAACATCGCTTGGTTGTTGCGTAACTACGGTCTACGACCACGGATAGCGTGATTGTTGTTTTTTATATAATATTTTCAAATAAAGTTTAGTTTTATATGTAGGCTACCTACGCTGTTGTTGATATTCACCTACCCTCAATCATTCTATTATTCGAGTCGTTCTGACGTGTATGTCAGTACCTGTGATTATTCGAGTCATTCTGTCGTCGGCTAAGGCATTCTTGGCTCTGGCGTGGTGCGGTGCACTTGTGTATCCTGCTAGTAGCTTAACCTCGACTCTTCTAATAGTTAGTTTGTGTACACGAATTAATTGTTACTGATTGGGCAACTCGACCGGTGGTGGTGAGTGCCAATGCGCATTGTTAGGCGGCGCCGCCGTAAACCAACACTCGGGTCACAAGTCCCGGGCACTGCGTCGAGTTGTCTCTCTGCCACGCGATAGACGGTACCCGCTCGGTGAGTACATTGAATACTAGTAGTAACTATCGTGTTTTAAATTACATTGTGAATTAACCAGGCCATCCGTCCTACTCCTCACTTCTGATTCCTACATCAGAAGTGGGATGCAACCTTAACGACCCACATCGCGAAAGCCGTGCGCCGAACAATAAGCAGTGTGCAATTAAGTTGCAATATTTCGTAGTGATCGTAGGTACATCGATATTTTAGTTCTTTTCGGTCGTTCTGTTGTGTTCTTATCGGTGTACAAGGGTTTTATTCAGTGTTATTTGTTGAATTTAATTTTATAGTTAATGATTTTTGCTAATAGATTTTGCGATTCTGTTTTTATTTCGATTCAGTTACAATATTAGATTGTGAGTGTGATTGTAGTGCGAGCTTGCAGCGCGTTCTAGGTCTAGATCTAGCGAAAGGCAAGGCGTATCGAACGGATTCGTTGCGTACTTTCTGAGTTTTTAAGAGTGAATACTCATTTTTCATATTTCGCGACAAGGTCCACTCTCACTTTAATGACTCTCTTCGCTTACGGTATCGAAGCCATTTTTCGGAAACTAGAACATATCTGTTTCCATAGGGTAGTTTTAAATAATTGTAATTTGTAGTATTCTGAACTCAGATCAAAGTTAAAATATTAAATGATGCAAGCGTAGTTGTAGTATTTAGGTTGTTAAAGTTTTTGTGGTTACCTACTTGTTTGTGATAAAGTGTTAATATCGTCTTAGCTTGAGTATTTCCGATTACCCGAATATTTTTTTGTGTTTGTTACACGATATATCTTACACGATATTTTAACTAATATTATTTGTCGAAGTACCGAAAGAGCGTAAAATTAAAGACTCCATCTTCCGAATAGTTAATACTAATTTTCTGATTTAGTCAGTCACCATTTTTATCATCTACTGGCGGGATTGTTGTAATTTGCAAGTGAATAAGCAGTTATTGTTTAATTACGTAGTTTTAATTATTACGTGGCGTATAAGTGATTACTGTGATTAATTCGATATAGTTAAAAGTGTGTATCGTGAACTACAGATTTGAAGTGAGAAATGAGTGTTTCTTTGAGGGTTTTAGTCTTTTTCTACCTTTGATTGATTTATTTAAACTGTTTAAAAGTTGTTTTAGTTGTTCTGTTTAAGAACGTTTAAATTACAGAGAGTTAATTGATAACACCTTGGTACAATCGTAAACCTATTACAACAATAGTTATAGGTAGGTCACCTTAGATTAATAATTTTGTTTATGAGTAGGTAACTATTGAAAATTCTTACTATATTCGTTTGTTTTCTTTTAACAGTTCAAGAAAATTTGAAATTAGTGACTCCCTCACACGTTACCAATTTGATTTGAAATCGATTTTAGTTAAGAAGAAATTTCAATCGATTTAATGAAATATTTTTAGTTAAAAAAAATTTATTGTTCCTTTATTAGTTATTTTAGTTAATTACGTAGCTAGTTTGTTAAATAAATGAGTAGACAGGTGTATGATTTTCCAACTTGATTTCGACTTTATTAACAACGCGTTTTAAAGTTAAATGACACTAACGCGTGAGTAGTACATTTTAAGGCAGTCGTTGTAGGTAACTGTTGAAATTCTTATGTTTCCATCTGTGCTAAAAATTGTTGAGTAACTTTGCGAAGCAAGGGTTATAAATGGAACTGTATGATTTCGATAATTCCTTCATAGAGACAGCTAGGCTTTTTAATATCCTATTGGCGATTTTGTTCTGTTACAAAATGAGGAGCGTAATCAAACGAAACTTGATCCGAAATATTGAGGCCCTTTTCACGTAATAAAAGTTCTCGAAGGTAATCGGTATACCCTTAAAGCTTAAATTGTCAACGTACCTACAAATTTGCTCACGAAAGGTTAAGAAAAATGCCAGCACGTCATGTACCAGACGATATTGATGTAATTTATGATCTTGTTGATAATGATGATGTTCAAGTTTAAGTAGAGGGAGAAACTCGATTGATCAATTCTATCGACTGTATAATGTGTTCAACCGTACCAGTCTAGTTATTTAGTAGTCGTAGCCCTGTAGAAGGTGTCTCTTTGGGGCAACCCAAGAGTTCATGGGTGTGCGTTGTGCGTTTAACTCTGGCGGAGGTAGTAGTGTTTGATACCGTAGCGTGTAGTCACAAGAGGTGACTGACACGGGTGATCCATTCGATTGATATGCGTACTGAGATGTATGTGACTGACACATGTACTGTGATTACTCTTCGTCTAGAGAGCCGTGGTGTTAGAAGTCTTTACGCGAGGTTTTCGCAAGCTTGTTGTCGAAGTAGAGTACGTCTATAGTGTTGGCTGTGATGATTTCGATGGTACATGGCTGTGGTATTTGAGTGAAGTGATTAGTTATAATTGGTTTAATGACAATATTATGATTCAGATTATTGTAAAGTTCTTGAAACAAACTAAGTTTTGAGCGTAGAGTTTGTCTACTTTCCCCTTTTACGTAGAGTTTGTCTACTTTCCCCTTTTACGTAGAGTTTGACTGAGTATAAAGTACTGTTGCGGCCTTTCTTCTACTCCAGGTTGACCAAGGGCGTGTGCTAGCAGGATGGTCGTGACTTGTCCTTTGTTACTTATATAGTTTATTAATTGAGGCGAAACCGGTCCACACTGACCTATACTGGCCTATTCTGGTAATAATTAGTTAATTCTTGGGTTTAATGGCTTTCAGTTATGCCAAAGAGCACTGTCGATTTTGGATAATTAGCAATCCCAGAATAATTCAGATACTATGACTGCCAACTCTGATACTATGACTGCTACATCTGATACTATTTGTAACAACTATGATACTATGATATTTTGTGCGATCTGAACCTGTCAACATTATGATACAAGCTGATGTTTACAGAACTAACTACAGTACTTAAGAGATGAATGGTAAAATGAAAAAAAAGAGACAATTAATTTCAGTAAATGAGATAACTTTAAGAAACAAAGGTGGCAAATTAACTACGAGTATATAATAAGTACTAAGTGATTAGTAGAACCGATTTAGTAGTAGTAGTACTAACTTGTGTAACTTTTGCCTGGTAAGACTGAGGAAGAGACTAAGTTCTATAATGTTTTCGACCTCATTGACTTGATCTCATGACTCTTACACGATGTAGAAATTCACGCTGAACTAGACAGAGCTGATTAGTAGGTGAGAACGCTTTTTGGTTTGCATTGGTCGAAAGGACAGTGCCATCCGGGCCATACCGTGCGCGGTTGGTTGAAGGGATACACCCGTCCGGGCCATACTGTTGGTTTGTGCTGGTCGAAGGGACAGTGTCATCCGGGCTATACCGTGCGCGGTTAGTTGAAGGGATACACCCGTCCGGGCCATACTGTTGGTTTGTGCTGGTCGAAGGGACAGTGCCATCCGGGCTATACCGTGCGCGGTTAGTTGAAGGGATGCACCCGTCCGGGCCATACTGTTGGTTTGTGCTGGTCGAAGGGACAGTGCCATCCGGGCTATACCGTGCGCGGTTAGTTGAAGGGATGCACCCGTCCGGGCCATACTGTTGGTTTGTGCTGGTCGAAGGGACAGTGCCATCCGGGCTATACCGTGCGCGGTTAGTTGAAGGGATGCACCCGTCCGGGCCATACTGTTGGTTTAGGTTGGTCGAAAGGACAGTGTCGTCCGGGTCATACCGTCCGCGGTTGGCTGTGAGGACACACCCGTCCGGTCCAACTTGCTTGTTTGTTGTTGAGAGAACTAACTGAAGACCAGACTGTTTGTAATGATGAGTGATGCGCTGCTGGAATCTCACCTGCTATAGTGGGTGACGATTTAGACCAGCAGGTTTGAATTGTAGGGGTTTTCCTATTGTAAAACTAGACTAGTGTTACTTACCATATTGATATGACTGTAATGATGATGATGTTAACCATATTCAGACTGGTGTCACCGAGTGACTTACTAACTGAAACCAATTATTTCTAGTCGGAATGTCCAGCTTGGACGGAATCAGATATTAATATGTTGGATAGATTTTTGTCAGGATAGTCGAGCGATATTTTGTTTTTGCTTACAAATACCTAAGATTGTAATAAATAGCGCGCGAGGACGCGCGCAAATCAGGACGGCCGTGTAGGCTACCTACGCTGTTGTTGATATTCACCTACCCTCAATCATTCTATTATTCGAGTCGTTCTGACGTGTATGTCAGTACCTGTGATTATTCGAGTCATTCTGTCGTCGGCTAAGGCATTCTTGGCTCTGGCGTGGTGCGGTGCACTTGTGTATCCTGCTAGTAGCTTAACCTCGACTCTTCTAATAGTTAGTTTGTGTACACGAATTAATTGTTACTGATTGGGCAACTCGACCGGTGGTGGTGAGTGCCAATGCGCATTGTTAGGCGGCGCCGCCGTAAACCAACACTCGGGTCACAAGTCCCGGGCACTGCGTCGAGTTGTCTCTCTGCCACGCGATAGACGGTACCCGCTCGGTGAGTACATTGAATACTAGTAGTAACTATCGTGTTTTAAATTACATTGTGAATTAACCAGGCCATCCGTCCTACTCCTCACTTCTGATTCCTACATATAATATAATATTCTCAATAACAGTTTAGTTTTAATAAACAGCGTTTTAGAATTTAGTAAAAAAATTATTTAATCGTTAACGATGTCTTACCTAGCACGACGTAAGTCTAAATCTATATTCAAACGGAGTAACGAAGCGAATTATACTGTTAGTAATTTGCCCAGTTTGCGACGTAAACGGACTATCGCGTATAATCGTATTAAGAAGGCTCTCGAAGTGGGGAAGTTAATCGAAACCGATGCATCACAGACCGAGTTATTCCTTTCATATTGTCAGGAGATAAAAAACATCGCGGATAGTTTTCAAGAGGCACACTTCATCATTTTGGATCTTTTAAACGAGGAAACCGATGATGCGGATACCGAGATACAGGAGAATTTCGATGAAGTGTACTTTCAAGTCGTTGCACTTCAACGTAAATATGAACCGTGTTCGTCGCAAGATTCAAATAACGCGAGGCGTGATTCGTTCATAGGTGCGCAGAGCAATATGCGTTTACCGAAGATTTCACTTCCAGTCTTTTCGGGCGCTATTAAGGAATGGCCTGAGTTTATCGCGACTTATAACGCGTTGATTCATGATTCAATCATTTTAAGTGACATCGAGAAATTTCATTATTTGGTGTCCGTGTTACGTGGCGATGCGTTATCGTTAATTAGAACGTTCCCTGTCGCACGTGAACATTATTTAAGTGCATATGATGCTCTCAAGTCTCGCTATGAGGACAAGCGTGAATTAGCGTTTACGTGCTGGCGCGATATTTTGGATGTCAATTTTAAAACTACACACGCTCAGGATTTCCGACATGCGTTAAATACGATCGATGAAAACTTGACTATTTTAAAAAAGTTGAAGTTACCTACCGAGCACTGGGACTTCGTACTTTGTTACAACATTTTGTCGAAACTCGATACTAAGTTGAGACGCGAGTTTGAGGAAAGACACATCGACATCGAACTGCCACAATATAAACATATTAGGGCGTTTTTACACTCTAAGAGTGAAGCGCTGATACGCGACACGCACTTCTCCACCGTTACCACTAAAACTTCACAAGTCAGCAAGGAGGCATCAGGTGCTTTTCAAAAATCGAAGCGACCTACCGTCACACATTCGCTTGTCGCCCCCACCGCCAACATGTCTAAGAAGAAGATTGGTGACAAACAAGAGGGCCATCCAACTCAGGTTGCGAAAACCTCCAAACTTATTCGTAAGTGTTCATACTGCGGTGAAGAACACCACATAACGGCTTGTAAAGATTTCTTGTCTAAATCCGTGGACGAGCGCATGGCTGTGACCAGCGAACGGAAGTGGTGCTACAATTGTCTTAACTCGTCTCACTCGGTGCGAGAGTGCACATCGATATTCTCGTGTCGAAAATGTCAGCGTAAACATCACACTCTACTGCATCGTGACCAAGCGCGGAACGACCCCGACACGACGCGCGATCATTCGCAATCGATAGCCCTAGTGACTAAAAAATCTTTAACATCGTATAACCCGTCCGCGAATACGACCGTGCTGCTGGCCACTGCCATAGTTCAAATTCGTGACACATCTGGTAAATTTCATGCGTTCCGAGCGTTATTTGACACGGGTAGTCAAAATAATTTTTTGACAGCACACGCAGCTGAGCGACTTGGGCTCAAGCCTCGAGCCACCTGTTCCGAGGTACATGGCTTAGGGGGCGCTCCTGCCTCAGTCAATGGCATCGTTACATGCGACGTCGGCACTAATGGCAACGTTAAGTTTAATCTCGAGATGCTCGTCATACCGAATATCTGCGGAGATCAACCCATCGCAAGACTCAATACGGATGGATGGAATGATGTCAAGACATTACCGTTAGCAGATCCTGGTTTTGACATCCCTGGTCCTATCGACGTCTTATTAAATGCCGATGTTTTCGCGGAATCATTGCTCGAACAGCGTTTGAAAGGAAACGCGTCTCGACCGCAAGCCCTGAATTCAATTTTCGGATGGCTTCTCCTGGGGAAGTCACGACTCGCATCCTCTTCTTCATGTTTGATAGGAGTAGCACCTCCTAGCATGGACGAGAGCTTAAATAATATCGTTCAACGTTTCTGGGAAATCGATACCGTTCCACAATCTACTCGATTAACCCCAGATGAGCAAGTTTGTGAAAATAGTTTCACTCATAACCACTACCGTGACGAGACCGGAAGGTATAACGTCGTTCTTCCTTTCAAGAACAACGCGGAGCCCCTGTTTGAAGGCTCGCGAGCGATAGCCTTACGGCGCTTCCATGCCATTGAGAAGCGACTGTCTCGTGATCAATCGTTAAAACAACAGTACACCGAATTCATGACTGACTACATCGAAAGTGGTCACATGACTCTGGTACCTGCTAGACACATGGGTCTAGGCAAGTACTACATACCACACCACTGCGTTTTGCGTCCCGACAGCTCCACAACGAAACTCCGCGTGGTATTCGATGCCTCGGCTAAGGAAGCGAACTCAAAATCGCTTAACGATACGCAACTTATAGGTCCGAAGTTGCAATCCAACATCGTGGAGATTCTTCTCCTTTACCAGGACACAGTTCCTACCGCACGTTGGAGGCATGTGCCTTCTGCGACCAATCCGGCTGACATTTGCTCCCGAGGACAGCTGCCAGTGGAACTATTCACCAACGCGCTATGGTGGGCGGGCCCCAAGTGGCTCTCTCAATCGCAGTCTGAGTGGCCAACAGACATACCTAAAGGTCAGACGAAGGAGGACGCCATGATTCCCGAACAACGTAGTACCGTTCTCATCGCTGATCAAACCGAGACCACTCCAAAACCGCCAATAATTGATCACCTGTTCGAGAAGTATTCATCCCTCGATAAAATTTGTCGTATCTTATCGTATATCCGTAGATTTCGCGTTAACTCGGGTGATGCTGGTCCGCGACCTGAGAGTCCTGTCGTGACGGACGTTGAAAGTCATCGTGCTCTTCTGATGATCGTCAAACATTTCCAGAACCGTTTTTTCTTTAATGTTATATCAAATCTAAGGTCGCGAAAACCATTGCCTCGCAACCTCCGTAAGCTAAATCCTTTCCTGGAAGATCAAGGTGTTCTCAGGGTGGGCGGACGGCTGGCTCGCTCTGGTCTTGAATTCGAACACAAGCACCCGGCATTGCTGTCAAGGAAATGTGTGCTCACCTCAGCAGTAATCGAATCCATTCATCGGAAGAATCTTCATCCCGGTCTGAACACTACGCACTACCTGATCTTGCAGCAGTTCTGGATTCTGGCGGCTAAGCGGGCCGTGCGTCAGCACCTCTCGAAGTGTATACGATGCTATCGTCTCCATCCTCAACCATTGCAACCGTTTATGAGCGACCTTCCCGCCTTCCGCGTTAACCAGGCAAAACCGTTCTCTCAAGTTGGGGTGGATTTCGCGGGTCCCTTCCGGATCAAACTGGGTAGCCATCGCGGTGCTAAAATCGATAAGGCTTACTTATGTTTATTCGTCTGCCTGAGCACCAAAGCAGTACACCTTGAAGTAGTGTCCACTTTATCGACTGACGGTTTCATCGCTGCGTTGCGTCGTTTCATCTCGCGTCGGGGCCGTTGTAACGTCATCCATTCAGATTGCGGCACAAACTTCGTCGGTGCAGCCTCGCAACTCGCATCATTCATGGAGCAAGCAACGAACTCAGAACGGATTGCATTTAAACGTAACCCCCCATCTTCTCCACATTTCGGTGGAGTATGGGAAATTCAAGTGAAAGCCGCGAAAAGTCATTTATATCGGATTGTTGGTGATCAAACTCTAACCTTCGAAGAGCTTACCACGCTCTTTACTCAAATCGAATCGATTTTGAACTCTAGACCTTTGTGTCCATTAAGCTCTGACCCTAACGACTTGAACGTTCTTACACCTGGTCATTTCTTGACGCTGGAACCTCTCACGGCGGTTCCCGATCCAGATTACTCTAACGTTAACCTTAATCGTCTAAGCCGATGGCAACTGATCCAATCGTTCCAACAGCAATTTTGGAGACGTTGGAAATACGAATATCTTCACGGTTTAACTCAGCGGGCAAAATGGACTAAAGACTCAACACCGTTAAACGTAAATTCGATCGTGCTTATTAAGGACGATAATCGACCTCCACTTCAATGGGCATTAGGACGAATAGTCTCCTTACATCCTGGGCCTGATGGAGTGATTCGAGTGGCTACTTCAAAAACTAGAGATCACGTAATTAAGAGACCTTTAGTTAAACTGTGCCTTTTGCCAACCGAATAACATTTTTTCTTAACATAGTTTAGTTTCCTAATTTTAAGATTAGTATCGTAAGTTCAACGTCGTATTCTCTTAATTTTAAAATTAGTATCGTAAGTCCAACGTAGTTTAGTTTACTAGCGTTTTTTTTTTCAATCAAATTTCGGGAAAATCCCATTGGTATTTTGGTGGGCGGAATGTACCGTTTTCAACAACGCTAAATAACTTTAAATTACTTTTCGCCATCGTTTTATCCAACCAACGCAATGCAGTGTCAATTGTCGTATCAGACGATGTATCCTTGCATATTTTGACCAATGGGAGCGCCCGATTCACCGGCGCGCATGCAACATAAGCCTAGCGAAGCAGCGCCCGCGCAGCTAGAGACTTCTATCATCTTACCGCATGCGTCGCCATTGCAGCCGTTGCAAATCGAAATCAAAACGAATAATTGAGTGAAGTTTTGTGTGTGGCGGAATCATAAGGACATTAATTCATCCTAAACGTGGCCGGCCGGCATATATCTTAAAGTCGTAATAATTATCTTCAAGAACCACTTCGTCCCGCTGTCCCTGCTGAGCAAGGTGAGTTGCATGATATCTCATGTTCAATATATTCAAGTCGTGTATCGTTTGTTTACCGGCGAGTGTGGACTCATGCTCGATCCAGACTGTACGCAGATAGACATTGCATTGCGAGGATTATAACAGAACCGCGTCCCTTTGCGTACAGTATTAATAAATATTGTATAATTATTTAATCTGCAGAGAAGGTTAACCTATCTATCTGGTTTAGTTGTGTAAATAAATCGCCTTAACGTCGGCAGTCACTGCACTGTGCACTGGTTCGATCCTTAGGGCAGACAGTACTCGTGGAGCACGTACCTACAACCGTAGGTTCCGTTTCTTATCGTAACCTATGATAAAAATAGATAATTATTGTATACTAGCTGACCCGGCGAACTTCATACCGTCTAACAGTCGATTCTTTAATTATTATTTTTTTAATACTTTTTCTGCTATTCGTGACACCGTGTCAGCTATAAAAATTTAAAATATTGACATTAATATTTAGTACCTGGGTGACCGAGCCTAGCTCGGTATTTTCATTTTATTTTTTGTTTTATGTTTTTTCTCGTTATTTTTATATTTTAATTTTATTAAAATAATAAATCACGAGTGAAATTAAAAAAAAAAAAATTAATCTGGAGACTGAGATTCGAACCCGGGTCAAGACGATTTGACACCTGCCGATTTCCTAATTACGCTGTTACAGCTATGTTGACAGTAAGTGAAATTAAGCTTCGTATTCTAATGATATTTTTTCATTGCCTAAAAACAGGAATAAAACGACATTTTTTTTAAATGAATCCTAGCTAGATCAATTTTTCGCCCCCGAAATCCCCTGTATACTGAATTTCACGAAAATCGTTGGAGCCGATTCCGAGATTCAGATTCTATATCTTTATATATATAAAAGAGTTACCCACCCATTGACTCATCACGATATCTCTGGAACCATAAGACGTAGAGACTTGAATTTTGGTAGGAATATTCCTTTCGCCGAGTAGAGGTCAGCTAAGAACGGATTTTACGAAATTCCACCCCTAAGGGGGTTAAACGGGGGTTGGAAGTTTGTATGAAAGTCCCATGTTTTTGAAGTAAGAGACTTGAAATTCAAAATGTATGCTCTATAGATAGTGTTGAGGTGTACTAATAATGTATTTTGAGAAATAAACCCCCTCTTGGGGTTAAAACAGGGGATGATAGTTTGTATGAAAGTCGAATGAAAAATACACCTACAAACTTGAAATTAGGCAGGTAGGTCCCTTATAGGGAGTAGATATCCGCTAAGAACGGGTTTTACGAAATTCCATACCTAAGGGGGTTAAACGGGGGTTGGAAGTTTGCATGAAAGTCCTATGTTTTTGAAGTAAGAGACTTGAAATTCAAAGTGTGTAGTATATTTAGTATCGGCATTTCACCTGTGCGAAGCCGGGGCGGGTCGCTAGTATATATATATATATATACAAGAATTGCTCGTTTAACAGTATAAGATACGATACTAACGTCACTCAAATGTTTTGCCTTTCCGGAACCCCTCCACTACCACTTAAACTTTATGGTATGGTATTAAAGTTCAAATTGACTTTTAAGTATTATTACGAATCTTTTGTATGGGAATATAAAAAAATTGATGTTTTTAGACTTTTTCAGGGAATTTTTTAAATTTTTCTCTCCGTAAGAACCATCCTCGTACTTCACAGCAGCAATTCATTTTTATATATATATAGAGATAGAGATTATAAAAATAGGTAAGTAATCTAGTTGATCGATACTCGATTAACACATTTTGATATAGGTAATCTTATTGTTTTAAACATTGTGTTATAAATAATAATCTATAGGAAGTAACAAGAAAAGATTGTTTTATCATTAATTTTTAGTTTATAAAGTTATTAAATTACGTACACGAAATGTTTATTATCATCTTCAAGTTTTTTTTTTTTACTTCAACTTCCTTCAATTGCTTCGTCGGTATAGTTTTCAATACACCAACACATTTAAGTTTACATACTTGTGACACGATGTTTAGCCCAGATTTTACAAAAAAAAAATGAGGTATTAGGAATAGGAGGAGAGGTAGGTCAATATATATACCTATGTTTGATACTACATCGATCTGTTCGAATCGAAATTGATTATCATAGGTAAGATATTGTTATTACAAAACCAATCATATAGGCTTGCCTGCAAAAACTAAAAAAAAATAGCCTTGACCACTTTTCGATAGGCAAGTTATCATAGGCATATTTATTTATAAATTATATTTGATAAAAAAATTGTCTCATTGAGTTATCAGATCGGTGAAGGTCGCTCTTCCACGTCTCTTAGACCATATTGGATTTGGTAAATATGTGACCACTACGCTCTCTACATGATCTTTGAAAATTGTCTACCAAAGTAAATAAACATCTGTGATTTGTGTTGTTGTTAATAAAGAATTCCTTTATATATTTTGTTACTTTGACTACTTTAGGACAAAAATATTAGTATTTATTTTAAGTGCCCAGTTTCTTTTTGATCAAACGTTATGATTCGAACGATTATTATTTGCAATTGCAAGGGCTAGTTGTTTGTCCTAAATAGACCAAATAAAAATTCTGATGAAGTCTAAGATAAATACAAGTTCACTGAGGCGGGGAGAGGGAAACATCTCTAACTAAAAGGATAATACATTTTCATCAGTGTTTCGTGACAGGGTAATGTCTTTACGCGTCTATAGAGACAGACTTTGATGTAGAGCGCATTTGTACTTATTTATGTATTGAAGTGAACTTCTTTTCATGAGGAGTAAAATTTGAGCAACCGCTAACGCGGCAACGCGTCATGCGGTCAGTACTTGGATGGGTGATCACCTGGAAACACGGCGTGGAGTTGGTTTTTTTTTCAGTTGGTTTTTTGTTGTAATTTATATTCGTTTTTTTGGAGTTTATTGGAGTTTACTCCTTAAGAATCGATTTTCATATAAGGCGCCCGGTATGAAAAAAATATGAGGAGTAAAATCTACTGAACGAATGACCTCGTTACGTTTTTGTGCGCCATCTATCTGCTACGACGTTTACGACGGTACCGGCTACGACGGTTACGACGGTATCGGTTACGACGTTTTCTAATAATGCCATTTATTTGATTCATTTATTTACCATTTGATATGGTATTAATCTTTTTCTTAGACTATAGTCTTTTTTGTGCATATTTAGACAGTCGATCTGAAGAAGTAAAACTCCAGTCGTGCGACGGACGCAGCTGACACACACATTTTTTTTATTTAGATTTTTTTTAAATTAGTTTGCCAAAGAAGTTTCACTTCTGACATGACTGAGTACTTTGTAAGTTTGTACGCACGCAATTTTTTTCTATCAACATAATATACGGATAAATAAAATTATAAATATTGTCTTATTCCTAGGATGTTTTCTAAAGTTAATATTTTTTCTATATTCAAAGATTTGACATGTTTTTTTTTCTAGTAATAAACTCAAAAACGACTGAACCTATTTTAAAAATTCTTTCGTCAGTAAAATGCTACTTTAGGACTGAGTGACACAAGGGCGGATCCAGCTTTGGCGCCAGGGGGGGGGGGTCACATAGCCGTGGTCAAGGCGCCAGGGGGGGTCACAGTCGTGGTCAAGTCACAAGAATTTATAATTTAATTTTGATAATGATAGATACAGGTGAAAAGTAGGTATTTTATTAATGTATGTAAGTACTGTACTTAAAATTATCTAAGTATATGGGTTGTCTGGAAGAAATGGCTAAATAGCCATAAGTCCGCCCATTGTACTTCACAGTCTGTAAATGTCTTTAAATGTGTTTAATGTAGTTGTGGTGTACAATAAGTAGGTATAAATAAATAAAATAAATAAATATATTGTTACAAAAATCTTGTTTAACAATTTTAATTAGTGGTCCATTTAGGTCCTGGACCCAGCCCAGGGGGAGGTCATAAACCCCATGACCCCGCCCCCCCTGGATCCGCCCTTGGAGTGACATTGGCTATATTTTAAAGGGGGAAATAGGTGAGGGGGATCGAGGAATAGTCAAAATAGTGTAGAATACGCGGGTATAGTCGCGGCGTAAAGCTAGTAGCTAGCAGACAATTATCAGAAAATGTCTGATGTTGACATAACTTGGCTTATTAGTAGAAAATTAGAAAATATAACGAAGCCCTTTGTTTACAATGTCTGTCAAGTAATAAAGTCGATTGCGATCTAAAATACAAAAAAAAAAAAAAAACAAATTACAACGATCACGTTCCTGTTACAAAATGTCTTCATAAATACTTTTTTTTTTTATTCTGTGGGCTTATATCGGGAGTCAATTATTATTTAACACGAACCTTTACCTTTTAACAAACCGATCTGGTGTAGTGGTGTGAGTAAAACACCGACGGTTTGCGGGTTCGATTGCCGCTCGGGATGGATATTTGTATTTGTACAAATATTTCTCTCCAGTTTGCAGATATTTTTTTTTTTATATAACTAGGTCGGCAATCAAGCGTACGTCTCACCTGATGGTAAGTGATTATCGTAGCTTATAGACGTCTGCAACACCAGAAGCATTGCAAGCGCGTTGCCGACCCAATCCCCAATCCCCAGGAGCTCTGGTCACTTTACTTACCAACAGGTACACAACACTGCTTGAAAACAGTATTATTTATCTGGGACCTTCTGTAAGGTTGAGGTACTACCCCCGTCGGACTGCTACATATTTTCTGGCTGTGCCCTACCTCAGTTTTTTTTTTTATTTGAGAAAAATCCAGTCAAACAAAATACTTCTTATAGAAGGTAAACGAAAAATAGGGATTTTCGTTTGATTTTTTATCACAAAAATGCTTTGTTATTTTTTATCATAATAAAAAAGGGAGATATTTTTATTTCATCAAAGATATTAATTTATGTCATCTTTATAATTACCTATATAAGGTGAAACTTTTCTAATTTTCCTATGTATAAAAATTATAAAGAATACCTTTATGTTTGAGGAATCGCAGAGAACAGAAGTTCAAAACGTAAAATATAAATCACTTACGCGTAAAATATAGGAATAGGTAAATATACTAGCAGCGAACCCGGCGTTGCTCGGGTTAAAATACATCGCAGAAACTTTCTAGACCATTACAGAAATTTTGAGATCTTTTCAGATGTCTTAATGCATTAGAAAAGGACAGAAATAATTATATGTTTTAACATTTTCACCACCCACCACCACCCACTTTCACCAACCGCGACCAAACTCCCTTACATTACTTACATTACCTTACATTTACCTTGATAGGTGGTAACCTGGAGACCAAGGGGTATTTACCACACTGAGGGGAAGTTGATAGGGTTTGGTGGTGATAAAGAAAACTGTGTATAATATATATATTTAGATAACATCCTTTTGTTATACTTTTCATAATTTTATTTAATCTAGTACTTATTGCATTATTTAACCAATCATTTAATTCTTTAAAAGTTTCGTAAATTATTAAAACTAAAATAAGAATTACACTTAAATTTAATTTATAAACACAAATTTTCAATACTGTATTATATTTTTTGTAATAATTTCCTATTATTTATGAGAAAATATTTTAACACAAATTCTACAAAAAAATATTAATAATCGATACTTACTTGGAACAACTTTTAATTTTTCGAAATTAATTAAATTAAACTATACACTGTAGCTAAAGACAAAAACCGAATTATGTATTTTTTAATTTAATAAATAATAATGTTTTAAATATAGTTTTATTAGCCCGCTTTCCGCGCTACCTCCTCGACGTCGCGGTAAAGACTAAACGTAAACACTAAACTCTGATCAGTCAGTGGAAAACAAGACGAATTTATTATGTATGTAAAAAGATTATTAATTTACAGATATACAAATTAAAACTTACACTATTTATTATCTCCTTTTGTACATTTCTTTTTTATTTCTTTTTCTCTTGCATGTTTTTTGTTACATGTATTGATTTTGGTTGTACAATAAAGTATATTTGTATTGTATTGTATTGTATTGTATCTCATTACAATAGTCAAATAGATTATTTCCATATTAGTATATTTTTAATGGGGCGTATTAGCCAAGCTGGGTTTAAAGTGATCATTATGTAGCGATATTATTCATCTTGATACCGAATTGGTATTTTTTGTATTCTTTATTGATTCAACCTGTAACATTCCAATGCTGGGCATAGGCCTCTATCTCAATGTAGGAGAAAGGTCGGAGCTTAATCCATCACTGCAGATTGGTGGATAATTAACAATTTTGTATATTGTATATATACAACTAATTACTTGGGTTAGGGGGATGAAAATCTGTTATTTTTAAGAATGAAATATTATTTTTTGGTAAGTTATTTGAAATTAATAAGCACATATTTAAGCTTTTTTAGAAATATCTCTTTTGAAGGTGAAACGAAGCCCAAAACGTATTGTAGAAAAAAATCGTTACTATTTGATCATTCGATTTGTAGGCTAAAATTCGCCGAAATTACCTTAGTACCTAAATGGGTTATTTTTTAAATTATGCCAGATAATTTTTTTTTGACGCCTTACACTCCAAGACCCCCACTGGGAATATAAATCCTCCGTCGGGGGTTCGTAAACATACAAAATCTAGCTTGTGTAAAACATAAGCGCTCAAACTACATTACAAACACCTACGTCTGTACAAATCTATCTATCTATCTTCTATACTTATTATAAAAATAAGTCCCCCGGCCGCGTCTTTCTGTCCTCCTGTCTGTCTGTCTGTCCTCCTGTCTGTCTGAACGCGATAAACTCGAAAACTACGCAACGGATTTTTATACGGTTTTCAACAATAGAAAGAGTGATTCTTGAGGAAGGTTTAGGTATATAATTTATTAGCTTTTATGTAAATTAGCTGAAATACGGCGATAAATGTTGAAGAGGTCGCAAAAAATCTCGCTAACTGGGAACTTTCCACGCGAACGCCGCGTAAACTAGCAAAGATACAGTTAAGTAATGTACTAGAGAATTCAAAATCTATAAAATTGCTACAAAAAAGTCCGTGATAGCATATCTCTATCTCTTACGGTTGACCTACAATAACCACTTTTATGTTCAAATTTTTAATTAAAAACATTACGTTATTTTCAAAGCTATTTTCTTTAGTTCGGTATTAATCCTTATCAAAATGAATATGTTAGTTAGCTTAGTCATTTAATGCAGATTAAAATTGCTCTTTACACTATATTAATCAGATAAATAGTTTTTGAGATATCGTCGTTAGAAGTAAGTAGCAGCGAAACATTTAATGCTCGGCGAGCCAGCGTTGAGCGTTCTTTCTTTGAGATGCCTATAACGGCGCGGGCGAGTCCATCCCCTCTGCGGTCTGCCCCGCATCGCTCGACCACCTGCTCATGCTATTAAAGGAAATCAAAGAATATCAAAGATCTACGACCTATAATGACCTATGCGGGTCCCGTCTTCGCTCACGCTAGCCCGTCCTACCTGTATAGGCTTCAAGCCATACAGAACAAGTTTCTACGCATGGCGACGGACTCGCCGTGGTACGTGCGTAATATAGATTTACATCGCGACTTCAAGATCGATTCTATCGCGAAACATCTCAAAATACTCGCTACGAGGTATTTCGAGAGGGCTCGCCGTCACCCCAACCCTCTTATAGCAGAGGCTTGCATCTACGTAGGCAGAGGACGAATACCGACAAGACAAAGACGTCCTATGCACGTCTTGACCGACCCTGACGATAGGGTCACGGCGTTAAACGCCGATTACACTAACACAACACACACACACCGCTCCCGCCGGCGAGGGCGAGGTCCCCGCGTTTTGACGGCTCGCACGCGCCTAGGCGCGTAGCTGACCGTCCGTAGCTCGTACTAGCTTTCCGTACAGCGCTCCCTCCCAACCGATTTCGTTCTAAGCCGAGGTGCGATCTCACTAGGAGACACCCTTAGGATGAAAGGACATCCTGAGCCCTCCTAAAGGGCTCCCAATTTTCTTAAAAACTTCATGGCCGGGTCTCAGTACTCGGCCCCCCACCCGGTGACGCTGTAAAGGCCGATAGGGCCAACGTACTACACAATCCGAAAAAAAAAAAAAAATATCAAAGATCATTAATTTATCGAACTTTTTTTAACTTTTTTGTTAAATTCCACGCGGACGAAGTCGCGGGTACAGCTAGTAATAATTAATTGTCATAAGCAATCGAACTCGCGACCGCCAGCGCATCAGCCAGTTGCTGTGACTATCGAAGCAACGCGTCGCCTTCGTCAAAATATTCAAAGGTTTCTAATTATCTAACTATGCAATTTTACATGTACATAATATGTCATTTACTTCCACAGAGGATCGCTTAATTTAATAACAGCGTTTTTGTAGTATAAGTATGTGTATACTCGTATTTGCTGTCAAAAACAAAAAAAATGCTAAGGTAGAGTCCTGTCCGGTTGCCATTTTTCTCTGTTCTATTATCCTACATGTATGGCGTTCTTTATCCCTTTTTAACCGACTTCAAAATAGGAGAAGGTTCTCAACTCTGTATTTTTTTCATATGACGTGTTATCTCATAACTTTTTACAGTGTGTGTACCGACTTTGGATAATTTTTATTAATCGAAAACGGGTACTTGTCATGTGTTTAAGAACAAACAAAAATATTTACCAAAGGCTTCATAAGTAGTTAATTTGAAATAATGGTAGAGACCATCGCTTGGGTGATGTAGACTTTGTTGAGAAGAACCAACAAGAACCTCATTTCTTTTTAAAAACCACGAGTGATTACCCAACTTAACAATTATATAGAGCTATATATTTATGTGCGTGTTCTAATCGCACTTAACCGGATGTTGTCTTTTCCAATTTGAGGTTTTAAACTAAAATATACCGGACCGGTATCTGGTTCTTGTTTAAGAATAATTTCGGTATAAAAAACGATGTTGTCAAAAGGTAGAAACAATTTAGCGGTACAAGGTTCATTTCGTTGTTATTATAAGACTAGCCGACCTGTGCCCACTTCGTTAGGCGTTAATTATTTTTGTGATGCAATATATAGTAAAGTTTTCAACTCGCTCGCATTTTTCCGACTTGATTTTTTTTTTATGTTACTAAGTCGACAAACAAGCGTACGGCTCACCTGATGGTAAGTGACTACCGTAGCCTATAGACGCCTGCAACACCAAAAGCGTCGCAAGCGCGTTGCCGACCCTATCCCCAATCCCCCCCAGGAGCTCTGGTCACCTTACTCACCAACAGGAACACAATACTGCTTGAAAGCAGTATTATTTAGCTGTGGTCTTCTGTAAGGTCGAGGTACTACCCCAGTCGGGCTGCTCCATATTTTGAGCAGGGAATTTCCTGCTGTGCCCTACCTCAGTTAAATGATTTACAATATACTAATATTTTTCACTGAAGTTTTTGTTCAATAACAATAAAATATAGCCTATGTCACTCCTGAATAGTGTAGCTTTCTGTTAGTGAAAGAATTTTCATGATCAGATCAGTATTTGCGAAGATTACCCCCTACAAACAAACAAAGTTAAAAACTTTACCTCTTTATAATATTAGTATAGATAATCTACGCATACTAGACAAAATAGTGATGAGCTCCGTGTTCAAAATCGTTATTTGATTACAATAATCGCAAGTCATTTCGCTCTCGCGATTTAATCGCTTGTTTTAAAAATGAATTAAAATTAACTAAATCGTCGCAACGTTTTTCCATATAATAAAATTGTACCTGCGCAATATCTATCACCTACATCACATGTATATACCTACTAGCTTCTGCGCGCGACTTCGTCGGCGTGGACTCCGCTCCTGTTGGTCTTAGCGTGATGATATATAGCCTATAGCCTTCCTCGATAAATGGGCTATCTAACACTGAAAGAATTTTTCAAATCGGACCAGTAGATCCTGAGATTAGCGCGTTCAAACAAACAAACTCTTCAGCTTTATTATATTAGTATAGATTTATGGAAAGTTATTTTATGGGTCCTTTTAAGAGCAATAGGAACTAGGTAAGCAATTTTTTTAGACTTTTTCTCGGTGTGTCCGTCATTTCGTTTCGTCATCTCACAAAACCTATATTTTATTAGTTTATTATGTATACTAATATCTATTATAAAGCTGAAGAGTTTGTTTGTTTGTTTATACACACTATTTCAGGAACTTATGTTTCGAATTGAAAAGTTATTTTTGTGTTCTATAGTCCATTTACCGAGGAAGTCTATAGGCTGTATAACATCACGCTACGGCTAATAGAAGCTAAGTATTCATAAAACATGTTACGGACACGGAAAAAAAAATCTTTTTTGAGAGCCTTCGTTGCGTGTGCTGCGTCAACGGTTAAACCTATTCATTTGTATTTACTTGACTCTTTTTTTTCACTTTTTTCGTCGACCTATACACCTCATAAGTTTTTACTGGGTGTACCAATTTTGATGATTCTTGTTCTAGTCGAAAGCTGATTCTTGTCTTGTAGTCCCGTTTAAAAACTGTATCGAGAGTTGTTCACTACTTTTTGAGTAATCTTTGATAACGCGGTTTTTAATCGACTATTATTTCGTCTACCTACGTTGTTGTCGATGTCAATTGAAGTCGGTTTTTTTTTTCGTTTGCGAGCAGACACAAGTATTGTATTTTTAGATAGAGATAAGTAATATCAATATGACGTATAAGGAAATCGCACGTGTGTCTTATGGTCTTATCGTTAAAAGTATCAAGGTTCAAATTCCGTCGATACCCAAATATATCTAGAGAATCTATGTGTTTAATTTAAGGAAATCATAATAAAATAATGATAAATATGTCGACGGCTCCGTCTCGGCTATATTCTAAAAAAAATATGAAAAATGTATATATTATATGAAAAAAAAATCATAGTAATAATACACTTTTAAGAAAGATGACGGTAGTCAGTTTCGGACCATGTTCTAGCATTTTTAGGTATTCTTAGGACTACTGGTCTGAAGTGACATTAAATAAAAAATGCATGCGTATAGGCAAAAAATTGCATGATTTGATGCATGCGTGCAATTACATGATGATGATTGTGTTTGCTCTCAAACAAAAAAAAAAAATCAACAAGCACCCGCTTTCGAAAATAAAAAGATTCATTGAAATCGGTAAACCCAGAAAAAGTTATGAGATAACACACCTATAAAATACAGTCGAATTTGGAATCTCCTCCTTTATTTAAATAGGTTAAAAAGCGAAGTAGTAGTTACGTACATTATGATTTTTTTGGTCACGTATTCAATAATTGTGTTTGCTTTGCAAGCGAAAAAAACCGACTTCAATTACATGGACAGGGCCGGATCTACCATATGGCTTTTTGGGCTTCAGCCCAGGGCCCCGTGGATTCAAGGGGCAAGGGGCCCCAGCTAAGTCAATTCAAAGTCAAAAATATATGACAATGCGAAAGAATCAATAATTTTATTAAATTCTGTATTCTTATATTACTTCGAACTGACAGTTAAAATGTTCGGCTGCCATTACACATTCATCTCGATCGTTGTCAAATTTGGTGGGCCCCAAATTAGTATTAGCCCAAAGCCCCCTGACCTCACGGTCCGGCCCTGTACATGGACCAGTAATACAACGTAAGTAGACGAAACAATAGTCAAGTAAATGCGTATTATTAAAGACTAGCTGTGCCCCGCGGTTTCAAACGCGTTAATTTGAAAAATAGCCTGTAGCCTTCCTAGATAAGTGGGCTATCTAACACTGAAAGAATTGTTCAAGTCGGACCAGCAGTTCCTGAGATTAGCGCGTTAAAGCAAATAAACAAACTTTTCAGTTTTATAATACTTGTATAGATAACTTAGAAAGTACTTATCAAATCTCTTAATTAATGGGAATACATGTCGAGTACCAGTTTTCCATTAAAAAAAGAATAATCGAAATCGGTAACAACTTAAGTCGACGAAAAAGTTGTCATGTAAATACGCTTTATTATCGATAACCCAAAAAGTACTAGTCAGATCTCAATTAAATTTAGAAACACCCAAAGAGTATATAACCACTACGTTTTAGAAACACCTTTCGATTCAAAATAATCATCGATATCGGTGCACCCAGAAAAAAGTTCTGAGTTAACATACATAAAATAATACTTACCTAAATACTTTAATACATTTAATTATAAATTCCAGTTAATTAGTCATGATTAAATCACGATTCAGCCTGTAATATCCCACTGTTGGGCATAGGCCTCTTCTCCATGTAGGAGAAGGATCGGAGCTTAATCCACCACGCTGCTCCAATGCGGGTTGGCGGATATATTCCCTACTATGAGTAACGATCGCTATCAGGTGTACATGATAACAACAACCGGGACCGACGGCTTAACGTGCTCTCCGAGGCATGATTAAATATTTGCACATAAAAAACTGTTTTCGCTAAAAATTAAACCAACCACCTGCAATCACTATTTTATTTAAAATGTATTTAAGTCCAAGTATAATCAAAATATAATTATGACAATAACTGAGTAATAAATATTTTAACAAGATTTTAAAAATAACAAATTGTATATAATATCATAAAGTAAAATCTATAAAGTATCGTAGGTGAGCAAGTTCAATTCATATAAAACTCCAATTTCACGTGTCAGTACCTACATTGTATTAATACATAATGAACTTTCCAAATCAATACCATCTTACAATAATATTAAAAATTAATTACATTGTTAACTATCATATTAAAGGCACATAATCACTTGTTCTTCCCCAACCTCAACATTTTTAACCGACTTCCAAAAAAGGAGGAGGTTCTCATTTCGACTGAATTTTTTTAAAATGTATGTTACCTCAGAACTTTTGAACAAGTAGACCGATTTCGATGATTTTTGTTTTAATCGAAAGGTAGTGCGTGTCATTTGGTCCCATTTAATTGAGATCTAACAAGTACTTTTCGAGTTATATCTAATAATGCATTTCTACTTGACAATTTTTTCGTTGACCTACGTTGTATTATACAGCATAACTTTTTACTGGGTTTACCGATTTTGATGATTTTTAATTTAATCGAAAGCAGATTTTTATCATCTGGTTAAATTTAAATTTCATCGAGATCTAATTACAACTTTTTGAGTAATCTTTGATAACTCGTATTTACTTGACTATTTTTTCGTCTACCTACGTTGTATTAGGTACTTGTCGATGTAATTGAAGTCGGTTTTTTTTTCGTTTGCGAGCAAACACAATTATTTTATACAACGACAATTTGCAATGCGACGGTCAACATAAGTTTTGCTAAATATAAATAACAATGAAATATTTTTGTTACCGAACTGTAGTTACATAAAAGGTGTTTGTCTTTAATTTTAAAAGTTATTGAAGCGAAATGTGATGTATGTCTTAAAGTATTATTTAAATTATATTGCTGCGATCCTACGACGTCGTTCTCAAGATAGTGAACTATCAGACATCATTACCATAATTTTGTAAACAAACGTAAATCTAGGTACGAAACATAAAACAGAAATTATGACATTATGGTAACTCAAGGGATATACTGTAAAAACCTATAAAAAAAATTCGTGCGTACAAAGTACACATGTCAGAACTGAAACTTCTTTGGCAAACTAATTTAAAAAAATACTAATAAAAAAAACAAATTTAAAATACAAAAAGAAAACTAATTGAAAAAAAAAACAAAAAGCCAACGTCACGCGGTGTTTTCAGACGGTCACCCATCATAGTACTGACCGTCATGACGCTGCCGCGAGGTCGCTCAAATTTTATCCTCATGCGCCTAAAGAAATTTCACTTAAAAAATTAATTTCGAGAAAAAATAAATTCAAAAATACTCCAAACGTTATTTAGGCGTAAGTAATCGGTTATGAAATGGTTATGAAAGAACTAGGCCGTAGGGGAGTGCGCACTTAAACTGAAATTGAAAATTGATATGCAATTTGAATATTCCGTATCACTTTTGCGCAGCGCTTTTGGAAAATAGAGCGATCTGATCAATCTATTCTTTGGAAGTGTTTTAACATTACAGGAGAAAATCCTACCGCCGTTGAGTGCGAAGCGTTTATTTTATTATTTAATTTTCGGGGTTTATAGGAAATTTTTATAATAATCGAACTAACGATATAAGGTTCCCTGCAAGTATGTTTCGCAACGCGAAGGAGGATGTACTTAAGACCTTGGATTTGAAGGGACGAGGCATCAATGTTAATGGCGACTACACCTTGCACCTTTGCTTCGCAAACAATATCATCTTTGCTGATATGTTGGAGGAGTAACGCGACCTAAATGAATTCATCAGACAAGTCGACAAGTTGGTCTCGATAAAAATTATGAAAAGACGATTCAAAGATTGTGCTATGCTTGAAGTAAAAAAAAAAGTCAAGTCGTCGAGCAATGCGTCCTGCCCGTGTTGACATACGGGAGACATGGACACTGGCGATGGAACTATAAGTCCACAAGTTTAAAGTCACTCAACTTGCGGAACGGGCTATGCTTGAAGTCTCTTTCGAAGATAAAATTAGAAATGAGATTTTCGTCGAGGGAACAGTCTATAGTCAGTTGAAGTAGCAGTAGGCTGGTGACTTGTTCCGACGACATGTCCTGGTGTCGATCTACATATGATTACCAGCAGATACTGGATATTTTATCTAAAGTTTAAAAATGCAATATCAAAATTAAATTTAACTGTTTTCTGTCCAGATTACCAGAAAATGTTAGGTTTGTAAATTTGTATACACGTAAATGTTAGATAAGTCAAAATATCGAATGATATACATAATTATATGAAACTAGCCGACCCGTGCCCACTTCGTTGGGCGTTATAATCCATTTCACATAAGAAGGGTACGGTGAAATTTGATATGTTCCAATACACTCTCACTATTTTCAGCAAATCAGATAAATATAAATGTTTTAAAATCATCATTTAATTTCTAAGGCAAATAATAATGCTTGATTAGATTGAATTGTTGACACGGCACGTCAGAGGGCGCAGGTTCAAATCCTGCTGATTTAAAATCTTTATGTATTTTTATCTTTTTCCTTTTATCTTGTCACTCCTGAATAGTGTAGCTTTCTGTTAGCGAAAGAATTTTCATGATCGGATCAGTATTTGCGAAGATTACCCCGTATATACAAACAAAGTTATAAACTTTACCTCTTTATAATATTAGTATAGATGTAAATTAAAAATGTATGAAAATATTAATTAAAAAAATTTACAGCTAAATTCAACAGTTCTGCTAGCACGTGATTTCAGATCTTCTCAAAAGGTTACAGCATCATGTTGCAAAAAACGATTTTGTTAAATTTTAAAATAGTTTTACTTTTTTCTGGGATAGCTGATAGTACTTCGAAATAAAATTATTCTTCACTCATTAATTACCATTTCAATTTATTATTGTAGTAATTCTACTATTTTTCATGCACCATGTTTAATTAAGGTTCATTAAACAAATCTGACAAAAAAAATGAACTAAAATAATAAACAATACTAAACTAAACTAACTAAATTAATAAAAAATATAGCAAAAGTATAAAAAAAATACTTACAAAATTAATATCTCCATTCAGTTTCATGTTGCACTAGTTCAAACTGCCTGTTCACAGAAAAAAAAAAACAAATAAAAACTATTACAATACCAAACAATAAAATTAAAGCTAAACAAAAAATGCAAAAATTATTATATTGAAATATACCTACCTAACATTGAAAAAAACAACTTTGTATATTCCACTGAATATTTCATAGGGGATCGGACAAATTTTCAAAAAGCGTTTAAAATTAAACTTTATAAGGGATATTTATAATTTATTACAGATTTTTATCAAAAAATCCATTGAGCTAGTAATAATAGCTCAATGAAAAAATCTAGAAGAATAATGAAGCCCTAATTTTTTAATTTTTGTCATCCATTAATCAGCCTGTTTATCCTAAACTTACCCCAATGTATCTTAAAAATTTAAAATAAAAAAAATACTATGAAAATATTTTATAAGTTATCTGTATAATAATTGAAATAAGACATTTAAAAATAAGTACATATATGTATATTTAGCTTATTTCAAAATTAATTTTACATTACTTACTTGAAAAGTAAAAAAGTGCCCCTGTTTATTAAAATAAGTAGTAATAAATACCTACTATAGTTTTTTTCAAGGTAAATTTTTATTCAATAAGATAAAGAACTAAAGGAAGTCTAAACATCACTCTTAGCAAATCTAAATAAAAATATTTAGGTATGTTTACTATCAAAATATACTTATTGTTTATCTTTCTTGTCTATGAAAAATTATTCCCAATAATGTAATTAGAAAAAATTAGCTGAAAAAACTTACTCAATATTATGATGCTAGATTATACACCTGAAAATAAAACAATATCTTTTAATCACTCACCTGGCTATAGTCAGAAAATCTATTTTTCACCAAAACATACTGCGATTCTTACACATATTTTTACAAGAAATTTAAGAATGAAAACACAAAGGAAAGTTAGTTGGAAAAATTTTAATTCCTTTTTGTTGCAAATTGAGATAATCCACAATGTCCACAATCGTATTTGATGAAAACAATTCGTGCAAAATATCAAAAGATTCAAAAGGTCATCGAACTGAAAGATACGAGGTAAATCGATCAACTCACCGGTATGGCTGATACCTGCGCAGTAACGGAAAACTAACAAAAATAAATCACCTTATCAATATAACAGTTCAGATGTACACTTATTTATTTATTAGATTCATTAATAACATATTTGTTTTATGATAAACACTTTATTATGAAACCTGAACTTGGATATTGACATTGACATTTGAACATCGGACAGGGTCATAAACATAACCAGTGTTGCCAACTTTATTTTTACCAACCCACCAAATGAGGCCGTGTAAACCACCAGAAACCACTAAAACTTAGCGGCCTCTCAAACCACCAGAATTCCACTAGAAAACCCAAAGACAACGGCTACCTACTTAAATATAATAATAAAAAAAAATAATAAATAATTTGAAAATGAAACAACAACAACGTAATTATTATCTTAAATAAAATAATTATTTAAGTTACGTACTACAGGAAACAATTAATGTACTTATACAAAAAAAGGAAACAATTAGGTAAGTACATAACTGCCTAACTAAAGAAGATCGTCTTCTGAGGAATCAGCTTCATCTGTAATTTACATATAATAATTTTTTTAGTGTCAAGTTCTTGAACTACGGCATTGGGTATTCTCTTCATCACTTAAGCCTATTGCAGTCCACTGCTGGCCATAGGCCTCCCCAAGTTCGTGCCAGACATCCCGGTTTTCCGCAATCCTTATCCACTCCAGGACACGTCTGCTCCAACGGTCATCGGTCCTGCGACACAAGTGACCAGCCCACTGACACTTAAAGTTGCAAATTCTGTGGGCTATGTCGGTTATTTTCGTTCTCTCGCGGATAGCCTTATTTCTAATTCTATCTTTGAGAGAAATCCAAAGCATAGCCCGTTCCATTGCCCGTTGAGCGACTTTAAACTTGTGGACCACCCCTTCGTCAGTGTCTTCGTCTCGGTGCCATATGTTAACACAGGCAGGACGCATTGCTCGACGGATTCTTCGAAGTGAAGACTGGGAAAAGCCCGCCAAATGCCGCCCAGCCCAACCGGATCCTCCTATTGGCCTCCTCGAAGTTGTTGCAGCCTAGTTGGATTGTATGGCCTAGGTAAACATAACCCTGAACAACTTCGAGAAGGTCGACTGATCGACCGATACCGGTCTCGGTATGACTTGGTTGTTAAACTAACTTTCGTTTTGTCCAAGTTCATACCGAGACCGACTCGTCGGGAGGACTCGTTTAGGCCGGCCAGCATTTGACCTAGCTCATCCAACGTCTCCGCAAAGATGACGATATCGTCAGCAAAACGAAGGTGAGAGATGTATTCGCCGTTGACGTTGATGCCTTGTCCCCCCAATCCAAGACATTGGGTATTATATAATTACTTATTGCAGCATTTCCTTTTGCGTGCTAAGCCTGCACGAACTGTGAGAATTGCAGAAAGGAGATCAAATTTCTTCGGTTTCTCTATTTCGTCTTGACTACGTTGATAATACTAAATAATCGCTCTACATCTGCGTTAGAGTGCGGTAAAACTAAGAGAGATATCGCAAATGTGACTAAATCTTTAAGTATGTTTAAAAAAAATCCTAGAAAAATACTGGATCAATTTTAGTGGTAAGCTCCGAAGCTTACCACTAACTGTAACAAACCTAAACCACTAAAAAATCCACTAGCCACTAAAACCAATTTTTTCCCGCCAAGAGGGGTGTCCAAACCACCAGATCTAGTGGAAAATCCACTAAGTTGGCAACATTGAACATAACTATGGAGTGTATGTGTAGTCATAACATAAAAATTAAAAACATGAGATACGAGTATGTACCTAGATATTTAGCTTACTTATAACTATTTTTCGTTCCCACCAAAGTTCCCACGTCTAGTGGTGTATTCCTATCTATACTTCGTGGGTGTATTGATCACAATATATAACGCCATTTGTTTTTAGTCTATTGTATTTAAAATTTTAAAGTTACGAAAAATATAACACACACCTGTTAAAATTCTAACAATCTTTTGTTAATAAATTAAAAACTTTTTGAATTAAAACTTCTTTAGGCGCATGAGGGGTAAAATTTGAGCGACCGGTAACGCGGCACTCGGCAGCGTCATGGCGTTCAGTACTGGGATGGGTGACCGCCTGGGATCACCGCGTGAGGTTGGCTTTTTTTTATGTTACTAAGTCGACTACCAAGCGTACGGCTCACCTGATTGTAAGTGACTACCGTAGCAGCGTAGCTAGACGCCTGCAATACCAGAAGCGTCGCAAGCGCGTTGCCGACCCTATCCCCAATCCCCCCAGGAGCTCTGGTCACCTTACTCACCAACAGGAACACAATACTGCTTGAAAACAGTATTATTTAACTGTGGTCTTCTGTAAGGTCGAGGTAGTACTCCAGTCGGGCTGCTCCATATTTTGAGCAGGAAATTTCCTGCTGTGCCCTACCTCAATTAGTCAGTGGCTTTTTATTTTTTTCAACTAGTTTTTGTTTTTGTATTTTAAATTCGTTTTTTTTTTTAATTAATGTTAATTCCCAAAACCTTGTCCAACACAACCAGGAGTACAAATAAAACCAGTACTAGAGATGCCCTAATATATTGCATTGTTCAATAATTACACAATTAATGTGTGGTGGCCTTATAGTCCTTATACTAACAAGAAATAATTTTGCTTTACGAATTTTCAATTAGGTCACACCCCTGACGCGTCGATTAGGCCACGCCCCCTGACGCGAGTTTAACATTTCTTAATTTCTTACCCATCACAAACAATTTTATAAAAGTGCACAGCGCTGCTACAGAAGTTTTCACTTCAAAAACCAAACTTCTCAGCCAACGCAATCAAAAGATACAGCCGTTTGTGATGCAAATTTTCGACACTCGCAAAGAAATCAAAACTTACAGGGTACCCTACTTCCCGTGAACTCAGAATCTTGAAATTTGGTATGAAGCGACGTCTTATAGCACAGAAAGGAAAAATTGCGAAAAGCATTATTTTTTTTTTGTTACATCATATAATAAAATATTTTTAATAACGTTGTTTGTACGGAACCCTCGGTGCGCGAGTCCGACTCCCACTTGGTCGGTTTTTTTCCCACAAACTATTTCAAAAACATGAAAATTACGATTAGATGGTAATGTTCTATGGAGTAAGAGTCTATGGATTTATTGAGGTAGGGCACAGCAGGAAGTACCTTGCCTAAACATTTAGAGCTGTCCCATTGGGGAAGTAGTTCAACCTTACAGAAGAACACAGTTAAATAACACTGCTCTCAAGTAGTGTTGTGTTCCTGTGATGAGTAAGGTGGTCAGAGCTCCTGGAGAGGATTGGGAGTAGGGTCGGCAACGCGGTTGCGATGCTTCTGGGTTTGCAGGTGTAATAGGCTACAGTATCCTCTTACCATCAGGTGAACTGTACGCTTGCTTGCCTCCGACTTGAATTAGTCGAAAAAAAAAAAATTTTTAAAAAATAAATTTTGGATCATAAAACCATTGCAGACGTGAATATAATAAAGTCATTTATAAAAAAAGTCATTTATGTGAGAAACATTTTATTTGCAGTTGTAAAAACTGTACAAATCTTAACAAACTTATAAATTATCATCTATTATGGACCTTCCATGGCACTGCTGATGACAAAAGCCACACAAATGTCGCACTTAGACTACATAGAATTTATACTCTCAATTCTTATAATAACATCAGTCAATTATTTTCCTCGAAGGCAGATTGAAGGTAGTCTAAGAAAAATATCTTATGGCTTTTGACTTCATTATTGCTTTTTAAAGAACTTTCACATTTTTTTACCTTTAAAAAGTATACAATAATATTAGAAACGGGAGACTTCAATTATATTTAGATATAAAATAATCCCAAGGTTTTTTTTTCTTATTTCTAAAGTGGTATATTATGTGAAGATGATTATGTTTATACCCGAAGCACCATTTTTGACACATTTTTTTGTTATTTATTTTGTTTGAGTACAGTAACATGATTGGGTCAGTAATTTATACGAGATATTTTTCAATTAAATAATTTTTATAGGTTTTTATTTTTATTGTCTACACTTTTAATGTTTTATATTAATTTATATAAAAAAAATCAAAATAAAATTTAAATAATTGAAAAACATCTATATTTCGTTAATCATAAGAACATTTCTAATAAACATTAGTAATTTGTTCACTAAAGGTTAAAAAAAACAATAAGTAAATTTAATAATGTCTACCTAAAAAAAGCAAGTTTACAGATAAAATATATATTCGATTAAATTACTTGGTATTATAAAATAACTTTTTCAACAATAAAAGGTCAACGACTAAAAACTATTTATGTACACTAGGACTAAACATGGTTCAGGATAAAATATGAATTTCAAAAAGAAATACATAGTTAAAATTTGTTCGAAAAAAAAAATTGTATACGTCATACACAGATGATAAATAATCTGCAGTACAATGTTAAGGAATAAATATTGCATAGATTATATATTATACAAACAAACAGTCAAACAAGTTCAAATGCAACCCGACAACATTATCAAGTGAATAAAATGCAATCAGAATCATATTAATTTTAAAAAAATACATAAATCATAAGAAAACCAATAATCTCCTTTCATAATATTTCAAATTTTAATTTCAATATAGAATAATTAACTAATTTAATTAAATACTATTCTTCTATTGGGAATAAATATATCGAAGTAACATTTTTGGAAGAATTAGGTATCAGAGTATATGATATTTATCTTTCTCTAGATTACATAAATTTAAGGTCACTTTCATTTAGTGTATCTAGTTTAGCAATGAGCAATTTTAGATAATTTTTTTTACATTACAATACTTTATAAAATTCATCAAAAATATAAAATACATAAAAATTACTAAAGTCCAAGATATGTGGTTTACTAGTAATTTTATAGAACAGAAGCACATCCCGAAGACAAAATTGCAATAAACAATGGCAACACCAAATGAATACATTGTTAATACTCTGTGGTACGTAGCGCTGCCGTATGAAAAGATTGGATAAATTGATAGTGAGGGGTAAAGATTCGTTGTGATACAACATATAATAAATAATATATATCTAACAACGCTCAACGACTATACTAAAATAATATAAACAGTGCGCAAAGTGTCTTGAACGTTGTGAAGATTATTGAAAACGAAATGAGCTGAGGTTGAGGATTTTGGAATATTCAGAACACTTTGCGCGTTTTGCCCTATACGATCGAGTTTGCTCGTGTTTATACAAAGAGCGTCCGCGCTATAGAACTAGTATAGCGACGTCAGAGACTGTGTCGCTCAGATAGGCCGCGTAAAGTTCGCAGGGAACATTCCCTTCTCATTGGTCGATTCCTTTATTCCCATTAGCCAGCCCTCCTCCTGATGACAAAATTGAATTATACAGAAATCGAAGGGTTCTAGGAATAGAAGGATCTAGAATTTGTACAAGTTCTACGGAATTCTAGATCTGGTCCTACAGCAAAAGCGATACAGCACACTATAGCTATATCGAAAAAAAAAAAATTAAAGAAAACATTTAGGGCGCCTTCAAATTAGCCGCGCGGCGGCAGCGCGTCTGCAGCGCTGCTGACGCGCGACGTTGTAATTAATGTATGCAAATAACAACGCGCGACAAATTTGAAGGCGCCGCGCTGCTGTCGCGCGTTGTTATTTACATACATTTACAACGTCGCGCGTCAGCAGCGCTGCAGACGCGCTGCCGCCGCGCGGCTAATTTGAAGGCGCCCTTAAATACACAAAAAAAGAACAAATATGTCCTATTCATTGAAGTTAAAGTAATGAAATATTTGCACTGTGTTGTTAATAAACGTTGAAACAGAATCACAACGCACACTTACACGCGCAGAAGTGTGTGTAAGAGTGTGAATATGAGCACGCAAGTGTCAAAGAGTGTGTATTTATGATAAAGATATGTGGATTTAGTGGCATTGTATTTCATGCAAGATATTACCAATTTTATAACAAAATACAGGTTCTTTTCTTCAGAATTTGAATGGAATAGAAATGATATCATTCATCATCATCATTTCAGCCTATCGCAGTCCACTGCTAGACATAGGCCTCCACATGTTCGCGCCAAAAATGACGTGAACTCATATGTTTTGCCCATAGTCACCACGCTGGGCAGGCAGCTTGGTGACCGCAGACTGGCTTTGTCGCACCGAAGACGCTGCTGCCCGTCTTCGGCCTGTGTATTTCAAAGCCAGCAGTTGGATGGATATCCCGCCATCAGTCGGCTTTTTAAGTTCCAAGATGGTAGTGGAACTGTGTAATCCCTTAGTCGCCTCTTACGACACCCACGGGAAGAGAGGGGGAGGCTAAATTCTTTAGTGCCGTAACCACACAGCAATGATGAAGAAATGATAGCATTACATTAATTATAATAAAGATTGAACTTGTAGGGTGTGAGCGTGTAGCGGTACGTGGCGCGCACGCGGTACAGCGCGCCGGCCGGCATGTGTATATATGTATGTGTGTGTGTGTACCTGCTCGTCGGGGTCGTCGTACTCGACGACGCGGATGACGTCGCCCACGTCGAAGGAGAGCTCGTCGCTGTCCTCGCGCGTGTAGCGGTACGTGGCGCGCACGCGGTACAGCGCGCCGGCCGGCATGTGTATATATGTATGTGTGTGTGTACCTGCTCGTCGGGGTCGTCGTACTCGACGACGCGGATGACGTCGCCCACGTCGAAGGAGAGCTCGTCGCTGTCCTCGCGCGTGTAGCGGTACGTGGCGCGCACGCGGTACAGCGCGCCGGCCGGCATGTGTATATATGTATGTGTGTGTGTACCTGCTCGTCGGGGTCGTCGTACTCGACGACGCGGATGACGTCGCCCACGTCGAAGGAGAGCTCGTCGCTGTCCTCGCGCGTGTAGCGGTACGTGGCGCGCACGCGGTACAGCGCGCCGGCCGGCATGTGTATATATGTATGTGTGTGTGTACCTGCTCGTCGGGGTCGTCGTACTCGACGACGCGGATGACGTCGCCCACGTCGAAGGAGAGCTCGTCGCTGTCCTCGCGCGTGTAGCGGTACGTGGCGCGCACGCGGTACAGCGCGCCGGCCGGCAGCCCCGCCAGCGTCGCCCCTGCGGACACACTGGGTCACTACCGGCCTCTGTGCCACTAGGGCGGCAAGCAAGCGTGCGGCTCGCCTGGTGGTAGGCGGTTACCGTAGCTTTTAGGCGCATACGACACCAGAAGCATCGCAAGCGCTTTGGCAACCCTACCCCCAATCCCCCGCAGGAGCTCTGATCACCTTACTCACCACAGAAACACAACACTGCTTGAAATTAGTATTTATACTTTAACTATTACCTTCTGTACGGTGCCCAGTCGGGCATCCCCCGGGCAAGATTATTTAGTTTTACTAATTTCATATTTGACAACGTCAACAGTCGTGGATTCGATCCCTACTTAAAAATATTTGTCTAAATTTTAGACCGTACAGGCATTTTGTGTTGGCGTATATAATGATTTGCGGAAAATTCACCTAGAACAATTCGTCGAATCACTGTTCGTCGAGAACAATTCGCCGAAAACATAATTCCCCGAAAACACAATTCGCCGAATCACAATTTGTCGAATCGCAATTCACCGAATCATTTATTTCTCAAATACTAATATAAAAAGGACGTAGTGGATGTCTGACTCCATTTTCATACATTTTTTTTGTATTTGTTATATTTTTTTTTTATTTTCGTTTTTCTACGTTGTATGAATTCTTTTGTATTTTTTGTTTTTGATTTTTTTGGGATTTTTTTTAAAACACTAATGGGGTAACCTTTTGTTTTCACTAGAGCAGGAATCGAATATAGTTGAGAGAACAGGGACGAAGACACGCCTATTGTGCCATCAACAAACCAACGTCTTGCGCCAGCCAATAGTCTTAGGTTTCATTTCAACATCGTAAACAAGTACGACGAACCATTGTATCAAGATAAACTACAGTATCTAAAAGCGATTGCCAACAATCTGTCGTTGTGAACAAAAGCTTACCGCATGCTCTTTATATACTCATCTTAATACATATCTATGTCACTGCAATCTTCTCTAACTACGTATTGATCTTACTGTTCGCTTGTTCGCTGTTTATTTTTATAAATTTTTTACAAATAAACAAAAATAAACAAAAAATACAAATATAAAAACTTTAAACAACTTTGAAAAACGAAAATTAGAAAAAAATACATTAAAAAATAAAAATACAACAAAAAATTTATAAAAATGGAGTCAGGCATCTACCGATTGCGATTCGACCGATTGTGATTCGGTGAATTGTGTTTTCGGGGAATTGTGTTTTCGGCAAATTGTTCTCGACGAATAGTTTTAGGCCAATTTTCTGCAGACGGTATGTAATATTTGTTTACTGACCCCCAGGACTCTTTTCCTACTGAAGAAGGGGGGGGGGGGGATAAGTGTAAGAATTTTATATAAGTATATATTTGAATATTTATTATAATACTATTTTAGTTACTGTTAGTAAATATCAATATCAAAAAACTTGAAAGCAAAGCATTGGAAAAAAAATCAAGCCATTCAACAGATAAATATTTACAACAATCTGCCGCCTGTAAACAAATATATAATAATTACATACATATAATACATATATACAAATGGCGTGAATGTGGTTTACATAATGTTTATATACATACTTTTAATTTTACATAATGTGTAAACAAAAAATGACAAAAGATTTTCGAAAAAAATAGGGATTTTATTTAAAGAAAACGATAATTTCACAAGTTGGTCATGTTAATTTTTTTTGGATACTTTTTCGAAAAATTCATTTAAAAATAAAAATTAAAAAAAAAATAAGCAAAGGTAAATTTTTTAAAATGTTATGGCTATTTAAAAATTAAACAAGCTATTTTTTTTTTTTTTTTGAAAAATTCATAACTTTTTTTAAGTTAGATAAAAAAAATTGAAAAGTTCTCAAAAATATTTTTCAAAGGATAGAAAAGAATGGAAATCTCTAAGGGGGTTTAAAAGTGGTCGATTTGGCATGGAATACCCCATATACATACTTTATTATATTCTAAACTACCTAAAAACGCCAAAAAAAACAGGTTGTTTCGTATGTGAACCGCTTTAAAATATCTACTTATCACAATTCTAAATAGTCTTACGACTTAGACAGAAAAAAAAATAAGAAAAAATACTTTTATATCACGGAACTAAAAATTTTATTCGTTTATTTATTTACTTTAATTAATTGTTAAAAATGGCAAATGTACTTTGTATTACAAGGAAATTTTTTTTGAAATACAAATATGTGTTGCAACTACCCAAAAAAGTAATCTTGACCGAACTAAAAGCTAGCTCAATTCAAAAGACGAGATGTATTACACATTATTTTCATACAGGAAATTTAATCACAGTATTTATTACTCAATTTTTTTTAATATTTTTAACTAACTTAGAAGATGACTAAATTATACACTCAACCATTTTTTTTAATTGTTACAAAAATTAATTTATAATCTGCCAAATTATAAGATGATATTTAGTGTGTGTTATTATTAATAAAAAATTAAATTAACTTTTTTATCTACATTCGAATTATTTTTGATAGAGCAACACATATTTCTATTATCAAAGCAAATGTACACTACATATTTATACAGTATACCCTATACCTTAACACATTTTCTACTTACCAACTGGTATATCGTAAACTTCTTCGTTCTTCATTTGATTATCTTTTTCTATATCTTTCTTATCGACATCTTTTTCTTTATCTATTTCCTTATCTTTATCTTGATCTTTTTGCTTTTCGTCGCTAACCTGTTTCTTTTCTTCGATGTTATTGTTGACTTTCTCTGGTGTATCCGGTGACCCTGAGAGAAGTCGAGCTATTGGTTGCCTACATACTACGTCACACAGACTAACATACTCACATTTACACATTACTTATTAAGAGCGGCGACATTTTACTTATTAAGAGCGGCGATTCCTAAACAGAGTTAATGAGATTTCGCAATAAATTTTGCCATTGTAAAAATTTGAATTTCAATAATTTAAATCAACAGGAAAGTAGAAAAAATTGTTATTTACTAAATAGTGAAACAATTCAATTTTTCTTAATGTTACAACAGTAATAAAATTAGATTTAGTATCAATTTTTTTTAATTAATTTCGTTTATAAATGAGGAAATAATGTTTAGGCGTGAGACATAAAAGGTTGGGAAACACTGTACAACCGTTTGTTCGAAATTGATAAATAAATTATCGAAATTATCGAAGGCTTTTCTTCTTAAAAGAGTTAACTAGACCAAAATGGTTACAATGTACCAACAAAATGTAGAACCGCTGTCTCGAATAAACTCCAAACATATGCTTTTGGAGGGTACTTTGAAAATTTTCATACATCAATCCTAGCAACAGCACAAACGCAATAGCGTCATCACTAATTGATGATAGCCTAAGAACTATTTAATTTTTAAACCGTTTCAACCTCAAGCATTTAACTTGAAGAGTGCTTTAAAAAATGTTCATATATGAATTCCAGCAAACCCATATCATCAATCATAATATTAGCGTAATCACTAATCGAATACTCTACGAACTAGTTATGTAATCAGTCTACTCACCGACAGGTATATCATACAAGTCCTCGACCTTCCTGTCGCTGGTGTCGTCCCGGGGCGAGTCCGGCGCGGGGGGCGAGGGGCGCTCCCTCAGGGGGGTCACGGGCGAGGGGGAGTCCCTCGAGGGGGGGTTCTTCGAGAGGGAGTCCCTCGGGGGGGTCGCGGGCGCGCCGTTCAGCGCGGGGGAGGGCGGCGCTACACGCACACACACACATTCATGCAAACACTGGCGACTGGCTTACGTGTGTAGTGACGTCACTGACCACATACATGGTGCGTGTGTACTTGTAACGTCATCAATCATCATACACATGTATATGATTGGTGATTCATAGTAATTGGATTATTTAAGTTTGGTTTGTATTTCTTTAATGTTAAGCCAATCGCCTGTATTGTTATGCAAACAAAAGGTTACTCAATTCCAAAATATTTATCAAAATGTTATGTTACATGTTAGTAATCTAATTATTTTAATGACTAATTATTAATAATTTTAATACTTCTAACTTCTTTGTATCTTTCTTTTAATTGAAATAAATATTTTTCAAAGTAAACAGATTAAATATAATTTTACATTTTGACAACATATCTTTAAAAAAATTTTGTTTAGTTATTTTTTATTACGGTAGTTAAAACAACGATAAAATAACACACACAACAAAAATAACGCTGCACAGCACAAACATAAACACGCCTATATTAATTTGAAAAGGCTCAGTGTGAGAAAACGATCGTGCTTTTGGAACCTTTGTTTGATTTAAAACTAAATTTAACTAAATAGACGTACTACTAATACACACATATACATAATCTCAAATAATTATCTAAATGATATATTAATATGATAAATTATTTAGTAATTTTGACAAGAAATAGTGTCCTAAAGATATTGGAATGTTTTTTTTTTTTATACTAGGTCGGCAAACAATAGTACGGGTCGCCTGATGGTAAGCGATTACCGTAGCCTATAGACGTCTGCAATACCAGAAACATCGCAAGCGCGTTGCCGAACCTACTCCCAATCCCCCCTAGGAGCTCTGGTCACCTTACTCACCACAGGAACACAACACTGAGAGCAATATTATTTACATAGCTGTGATCTCCTGTAAGGTCGACGGACTTCCCCGGTGAGGTTCCAGATTTTGAGCAGGATATTTACTGCTGTGCCTTACCCCAACTGTTATATATGCTATATTTAAAACATATTATTCTACTGATAATTCCACAAATACCAACATTAACTCCCCCTTTTTATGGTAGGAGTTTCCTAAACCCCTTTCCTACTCCCCTAACCGCTTATTTGCAGAGATGTTACGGACAGGTTACAGACGCCGTTTCTCAAAATTATTACAAATGTTACCAGTTCTATATATTTAATCTCCAGTGTTGCTAGAGTGAAATCAAACAAAGGTTCCTCGTAGTGTGTGTGTGTGTGTACTCACTCTGCAGCGTGTCGGTGTTGCCGTTGGTTGCCGGCTTGATGGCCGGCTTCTTGTAGCCGCCGCGCTGGCTCTCCGTCGCCAGCTTGTCCGTGATCGCTTCCAGTTCCAAGAACACCTGGAGAGAAGACCATGGCTTGCGTGAATACGTGCTTATGCTAAAACTACTTAATACGGCATATTTACCATGTTTTTTTATTTTTATTTTTTTGCGGAGCTCGATATTCGACATTATCTGCGACTGTTTTGTTCACGAGATTGAACTGACTTACGCGGCAAACGTTCGAGAATGGAAGTAGACCGGTATGGACAATGGGCATGACGACAGTATCAAAAAATCGTCAATTTAATGATTTTAGGGGAACACTCATATTTAAAAAATTCAAAATACTGGTTTAGTTTTATGTAAAATAATAAGATTATTGTGATTTTCGATAAAATAAAACATTAAAATACTGCAATCGGCCATTTTGATTGACGTCACAACATAACATAATACGTCAGGCGCGCTTCAAAGAGTAAAGTAAAAGTAAGGCCCACTTTATATTGTGACGTCAAAGCCGACGCCATGACACCTGCAGCCGTTTTGCCGCTCTCATTGAAAACATATTAGAAAAATAGTTTTAATCATCCTTTAACTTATGTTTATTACCGAAATATAGGTATTTTCGTAAATAGTAAATGTGTACCCACATTATGAAAGAGGTTTTCAAAATCTTTCGTCATGCCCATTCTATTGCCGTCAACATCTACTCGTAAACTTCAGTATGTTCGTAAGTTCTTACGGTAAGCAATTTAATGCTTGTTTTATAGGTAATAGCCAACTGTTATAGCCATTTTATTGATAAATAATCACGGAAATAATACATATATGTCGGAGAGTCAATGCAGATAGTTATTAATGTCGGTACCTGCATTATTATCAATATTCGTCTACCCTCACTCATTCTATTATTTGAGTTATTCCGACGTGTATGTCGGTACCTGCGCTATCGTCGATATTCAACTACCCTCATTCTATTATTCGAGTCATTCCTTCGTGCATAAAAGACCGATGCGGCCGCAGCTAGGGCAGTCTTGTCTCTGGCGTGGCGCGGTGCACTTGTGTATCCTGCTAGTAGCTTAACCTCGACTCTTGTAAGGGTTAGTTTGTGTACACGAATTAATTGTTAAATTATATTGTGAGCAACTCGGGCAGTGGAAGCGAGCGTTAATGCGCATTTTAAAGGCGGCCGTCTTAAACCTGGACTCGGGTCGCAACTCCCGGGCACTGACTCTGAGTTGTCCCTCTGCCACGCGATGGACACGGTACCCGCTCTGTGAGTCCATTTAATACTTAGTAGTTCGGCCTCCACCCCGTTAACTAATCTGTGTAACTGTCTTGTGTTAAATTACATTGTTAATTAAATCAGTTCAGTCATCCGTCCGTTCTTCTCCTACCTACTTCTGATCTGCGACATATATAAATATATAAATACAAATATTACACCAGACTCAGGCGGGAATCGAACCCACAACCCGCGGAACAGAAAGCAGTGTCACCACAAACTCCGCAACGGGCCAGTCGAATCTCAGACCCTTCACGGAGAAAGAGTCCTATATCCAGCAGTGGGATTTGTAGCTGGGTACCTTGGAGCTCTCTGAGTGGAACAGCTGTTCGGCAGAGAACAGCGTCTGCAGGTTGTTGACGTAGAACAGCACGCGCGAGTCGTACAGAGCTGGCAGTTCGTCGTGCAGCTCCGAGTTCAGGACTTCGTACGTGCGCTTGGCCTCCTCCAGCTGTTCCCTGCCCTTCGTTATCTGAAACGGGCCGGAAATATACATTTTTATACATCAATATACATAAAAATTTCGTGTGACGATATATGTTAACATCTGTCATTTGGTCCGACTTGGGAGATAGGGTACTTTTTATCCCAATTGGACCCGGTAGGTGGCGCTGCTATCGGTATGTAAGCAATCAAATTTGGTAGCTGTTTTCCGGGCATGACAACGTCTGCCGGATCCGCTAGTTTAAATATAAAAATGAGTGTGCTTTAGACCATACGACTGAAGTAAAACCTTCTAAGCTCCATCTAACTTAAATCTCCCTCTCAACTTCCGTTCGCCTCGCCCGATCATACTTTTCGTATCGCTCTCGTCACGCAGTCACCAACTTATTCTCAAAGTCAAGCGAGCGTAAAGAAGTTTTACGTCAAAAATGTACAAAAATATCACACGTGTAATTGAAGGAAAAAAAAGAAAATCTCTAAAAGAGATCTCTTTTATGACGTTGCTCATGGTCATGACAAAGTGACTTATAGTGGACATTTTATACTTATAATTATTAGCCATGTCTTGTAACATTGGCAATTATTGTCTGAAGATCTCGCAAGTATTTTATTGGATTAGGATTTTTTGAATCAAATAAATCGTTTCAAAAGAATACAATTTAAAGGAAATTATAGACGTGTAATATAAGAAAATGTTATTCCATCTAACATGTGACGTTTAATAGTACCAATAGATGATGCCTAAAGTATAATTCCATGGTGATTTTGCAGTCCTTGTGGATCTCCTCACCGCACCTTCTAGAGACCGTCACAGCCATGGTTTGTGGCTGTTGCGCTGGCGGTTGCGAGTTCGATCCCCGCACATGCTAAATATTTGTATTGGCCATACAGAAGTTTACCGTGGTATGGGTGTTTGTGCAGTCTTTGTGGGTCTCCCCATCGTGCCTCTGAGAGCACGTTAAGCCGTCGGTCCCGGTTGTTATCATGTACACCTGATAGCGATCGTTAGTCGTAGTAGGGAATATATCCGCCAATTCGCATTGGAGCAGCGTAGTAGATTAAGCTCTGATCCTTCTCCTACATGGGGAAAAGGGCCTATGCCCAGCAGTGGAATATTACAGGCTGAAGCGATTGTTTGTCTTATAATCTAGAGACAAAAGGCGTTAGATCGTGTCAACACGAAACTAGATCAACAAGAATGTAGTGCTGAAGAATAGACTGTAGTTAATTGTTACATTTTAATATTTTAAACATATGTGGTTCTGGATATTTGCGAATTAAGGAAACTCAGTGTGAAATCATAAAATAACAAAATAAAAATATTAACCTTAACATCGTCCCTTCTCTTCGCCGCATTCGCCTGCAAATTCTGGAAACTATGCCTCTGGCTGTCATAGTCTACGAGTTTTCGGCCACGTTTTTCGATTTTTTTCTGAAAATAACAGAAAACATATTTTATTATTAAAAAAATCGAACACCAACATAAAAGTGAAAACTCCAATACACCTTAATTCAGAGTAAAATAATTATTTATTTTTAGTTAAATACAAAATATCTGTTTTTTTTTTCCGATGATTGATAGATAAAACAATATCTTCTTATATTGATCAAACGTTTACAATACGATTGTGTTTAAAACATTAATTTTAGTGCAATGATTAAAAACGTGTTATCCACGCATTTTCTGAGCATCCTATTTCCAATATTTAGACAAAGAGAGTTTATGCCTTTACAACTTATCGCAATTGTCACACCATTATGATCAAGGCTCGATTCCCTCTTTTAACAACTATTTAAATTGGAAAGAGATTTGTTACGGACAGAGTATTTTTAGGACCTTGGAGTAGCAGTGCTAAAAATTTGAAAGAGCTCCTCGCCTTATTGCCCCCACTGGTGACAAATGGGCTGGTTCATATGCCCAGATAATCGGCATAGCGATTCAAAGGAGAAAATAATGCTGCCAGCATTTTTGTTTGATCACTGATATCATGGTTGACCAAGGTATTAAAAAGAAATTAATAGCAAATGGTTATTATCCGGTTCAAGATTAATGATAAAGGTGTATGGACTTAGTGATGCTGTATTTTATGCAAAATATTACCATTAAAAAAAAACAGCTCTTTTAAAAGAGCAATCGCGAAGTTTCTTGCCGATTCTTCTTTACAGAAATATCTAATTCTTAATATATAATTCTTCATTCCAAATCGGCGGTAGCTTCACTATTAACTACAATATTTATTAGGTCAAATGTAATTTTAATTTGTCAAATTACGACACAAGAGTGCTTTTGAAGCCTTTTTGAATAAAATTATTTATGATTTTGTTTCGTTGAGTATTGTTGAGTATAAATAATGCGTAAACTTACCCTAACTTCAGGGAACTGGTTCGTGTAAGTGTTGATCGGTATCAACACCTGGTCCCCGAGCTTGTGCGAGAAGTCCTGCCAGAGCATCTCCATGTTCTGCGCTTGGACGTAGAGCAAGTCGTGCCCGGACCAACTGCTCTCGTAAACCTCTGTGATCGCTTCCATCAGTGTCTTCGACGCTGTCTGAACCGCTGGAGAGGATGACACCGATTTGAAAATTTTGTTAAGTTTCGAGTTAGGAAGGCGGTCGGTGGGATAAAATTCTTTAGTAGTTGTGGAATTAGTTTTTCCGAAAAAAATTCACATGGCTCAATTTACTTCTCAAATATTAGTCGGTAATTAAATTTTATCTGTACTATTAATGAGTAATAAGATCAAAAGTAAACAGTAATAAAAACAGTAATAATAACTTTAATCCAATCAAAACGTATAATCCAAAATATGCATCTATTGTAGTAGAATTATCTCTTAAATGAAAATTAAAAAAGGCCTTAATATAATTATATAATATAGCTCTCACATTTTTTTTAGTAACAGCTTATTTAGCTTTTGTAAACAGGAGAAAATACGTTTATCTTCGGCGATATTATTGTATATATGTAATATACCGAGGTCCGAGGTGTTTGTTTGAACGAATTTCATGTACTACTGATTCGATATGAAAAATCCTTTGTGTCGGATAATTCATTTAGCAAAGAAAGCTATATGTTATATTATATTTTATTACGTTTTCTTCTGCATTTAAAGCGGGCGGGGTTACTGCGGGGCACAGCTAGTTCCGTTTATATGTACACACCTCGTATGCATCGTATGTAATTGTTGAATTCCTTCTGAAGTCTCGTCGCTTGTTGGTGTTGGCGGTTGAAGTTCTGTAGGTGTTCCTCGAAGATGTCGTCCAATGTCCGATCAACTTTACCCAAATTTTGGAGCAACTGGAAAAAACAAAAACAAATCGTAAATAAATACTGTATAAAAGTCAAAAATAAACGCTTTACACTAAACGGCTAGCAGTAGGTCAAAAGTTCTCTGTTGGGGAGTTTGACGATTCTACAAAGACTCAAACGTCCGGGCCATGATAAAAAATTTGTCATGATTTGGACTAAACGCATGATCGTTAGCGCAACAGCCAGCGGCTATGACCACTGCACAAAACCACCACCACTACTGATTATGTAGATATGTACTTAAATATTTATTTAAGACATATTTATATTGATATATATTTAAGAAAGAAGATGTAGTGACAAAAATTGAGAAAGGTATGCTGAGATGGTTTGGCCATGTCGAGAGAATGAATGAAGAACGATTGACGAAAAAAGTGTATAAGGCGAGTGTGAATGGAAGTGTTGGAAGGGGTAGACCTAGGCGGACGTTTCAAGACCAGATCAGAGACGTCCTGAAAAAAGGCCAGGTCAAGAGTACCCTAAACCGAAGAGCATGTATGAAAGGAATAATGAAAGTGGACGCAGCGAAAAAAGTATGTAAGGATCGTAGCAAAGGGGAAAGAAGTGGTATCTGCCTACCCCTACGGGAAAGAGGCGTGATTATATGTATGTATGTATTTATATTGAGGTAAACCACTTCACACAGAGCTTTCGATATTCAAATTATAGTGATCAGTGCAAGTATGAATTTATTATGTCGCCTACGTGATTATTAATTAATGAATAATTACCTACTATGTTTAGTAGGGTTGGGCCTCAGCCGTTGTCCTGAATAATAGAGTTTTAAAGCTGTTTTCATGTTTCCGATTTCGCAAAGTAAACTTCTCATTTCTAGGTTATATTATTTGCATAAATAACAAAATCCCTAAAACGATATAGCTAAAGAATATTATTCCGAATCAAGATTATATTAATGACTAGCTGTTGGTGTCCGCGACTTCGTCCGCGCGCAATTTAGCAAAAAAGTTATTTAAAATTCTAAAATAAAAGTAGCCTAAGTTACGCCTTATTACATCAGCTATCAGCCAGTAAAAGTCCCGTCAAAATCGGTCTAGCCGTTTTAGAGATTAGCCGGAACAAACAGATAGACAGACAAAAATTGTAAAAAATGCTATTTTGGTATGTGTACCGTGTTTACATCCATATGCATTTAGTAAAAAGCGGTTATTAATATTAAAAACAGACACTCCACTTTTATTTATTTGTATAGATTAAGTAGGGATTTAGTGGCGCTGTATTCCATGCAAGACATGGCTTATAGTGATTGACATTTGCCAATGTCTCATCTTTCACACGTGTTAATATTCTTTTCTGCAGAATCTACATTTACGTATCGACGTTAGCTTCCTATTAACTATAACTAATTTATAAAAAAAAAACGAACACAATTTTAATTTGTAAATTGACGATTCAATAATACTTTTAGAGCCTACTTGAGTAAATGAATTGTTGATTTTGATTTTGATCAACTTTGTACTTTCAAATCAACAAAAATTCAAACTACATAATACAGTGTTCTCATTCGGTAGCCCTAACAATTAGCCATAGCTATGTACAGAAGCGTTGTAATTATCATGTATTAGTTACGAAAGGTGACACTTGCTGAAATGAGAGACAGTCGTTACGCCTACTTAGCAAAGCTAAGTTTGTATCGCGACGTAATAATGTTAAATAACTTACATACGAGTAATATAATATAACCTTTTATATTATACGAAATTATTTTAAGTTAATAATAATATAATGTATATCTTAGTTATATAACATTAAAACCTTTTTTAATACATAATTATAATAAATAATTGTTTATATAATAAATTATGACATTCATTAATTGAATATAGTTTATACGTTAAATATGTGATAATTTAAACAAATTTTGAGTAATATGTTACGTAAAATTGTATTTTCGGAGGAAATATCTTAGAGCTAATTACATCTTCCAAATAAGCTTTGGATATATCTTAGAAATTTTAGTATTCACACAATAATTATGTGTTTTTTAATTTCGATTTTGAATATTGATATTTAACTTTTTTTTATTACTAAGTATAATAATTTTACCCTTTTTTAATTTTTCTAATCGTTTTCACGATTTCACGATTCGTTTTCACGATTATAAAATCCAAAAATAAAACGCCATTTCAAAATAAATGTTTGTAAAATCCTGCATTTTTAAGTAGTCCAGCTGTAATTTGCAAACATTCAATAAACAAATATTGGCTCTCATATCGTATTTTCATATTTGCGTGTAACGCAAATTACGTAAACTGCGATAATATCAACATAAAAACGCTAAAACAGTAGAGTCAGAACTTCAAATATCGCGAAATTTGTAATTAATTAACTTTTATTTATGTAAAGAATATTCAGCATGGATAGATAAGTCAATTTTTTAAAGTAATTTTTTTAGTAGGCAAATTAATGTCTGTTTTTCAGGCACCAGACGATTAATGTACATAATTTTAATTTTTTGGACGGTAATACATATAAGAACGTATATAAATAATGTACTGTGAACTGCTCCTAAGTTATTGCAAGAGAAGGCGTTGACGCATAATAAATTAATTAAACGATTCCACTGTTCACATATTGTGTGTCGATGTCATAATTACAATATATTCCATTAATATTCCTATCAAGTCCTTTAAACAAAATTTGACAGCCACCTTAACAGTGAAACAAAAAATAAAATCATCTATAAAGGACAATGACACGGCATTTGTTGTATTGTACATTAGTATTCGATCGGAACTCTGATACGGTTGCAAGTGATAATAATATTCAAAGCGAAGTTAGCAAACAATGCAGAGATTGTCGCAAGGTCGCTGGCAAACGCATGAGAGATCGCATTCTAAGGCACCGAGGTCGTCTGCTAAACTGGTATGGAACTGTTATAGTTTATATTTGAACCCCTTTTCGCACACCACACATCCCTATTCCGCTGACTCAAACATTCCTTTTCTTTTTTGTGGCCCAGAGGAAAAAGGAAGAGAGGAGCTGGGGGGTATGTCCGATTCGCGCGGACTAAAACCTCTGGGGTGTTCCTTCACTCGCCTGGGGCGGAATTACGAGGACGCTAGGCGCTTCCGCGATCCCTAACTCATAGCTGTCAGTCCCAAGCATCCACTATTCCACTCATCAGTCTCGATCCAACATCCATTCCCAACGGCTGTCTCATCAAATAATCCTGTATTTTTATTTCATAATTTTATTTAAAAACCAAATATCCTCGATGCTCCTAAATTCCTAATAGAACGCTTATTGCATAAACTCGAAAGAGTGAATATTTATCTCTGATCACTGATAAAACTATGTATAAGAAATTAACAATATACACTGTAAAATTATACATTTTTTAATCACCATCAAATTCTTCATCATCTGTCACATACTTCAAAACTCAAACTTTGACCCCAATAATTGTATAAGTAGGAGGTAAAACAAGACCTAAGAATCTGATTAACTGGTATCAAAAGCTTATCAGTAACTTATGTCCGAGATAAAGCAACAGATGAAACAGGCAATAAAAAATTAGAACGAATACCTTCCACCACTTTTGTAGTCAATAGAACTAGCTCAGAGTAATTTTATTCTAGTAGATTTAGAGGCAATCAATTTTCTATTGCTAACATCCTTTTCTGCATGTTATCGATCTTGAAATTCCGATCAACAAACAACAATTGTTGAGCATTTACTTACATTTTAACTATTTTATTACAATGTCTAAAGGAGACTGATACGATTCCATACATTCTTGGGCCAAAATTTAACGTAATGAAAATGGTACCAATTAATGTATTTACGCTTATTGATCCCTCGCTGAAAATTCTGTATATTTTGGCTATCTGAGAGCGGAGTTATTAGACGTTTTGTAAAATTGAGGTTATGTTACAATGTCTATGAAAAACCCAATCACTAAGTTCTTGAAGCACTAATGTTTATCATATTATATCATTACAAATATCAATCACTTGAAACCACAAATAAATATCAGAATGGACTCAGGACGCATCTGAATACACTGAAAACATTAAACAACTATAAACATGATTATATACATGAAACGAGTGACGGGACCATGACGGTACACACAGTTTCAATATCAGTCAGCTGTCAAAGCTGTTATTAAAAATATGATTTATTTTCAATGGATATGAAATCGATAATCATTTTGGTTTATCAGATATTAATTGTTATTTTCGATATTAATGTAACTTTATTTAAATACACTTTATTGTTTACAATTTCAATTGTGTATCTAAAAACTTTGAGTTAATTAACTAGTGCAAACCTTTTTTTAAATTCTATAATCGATTATAATTAAATCGATACCCAATTAATTTGACGAAAACTATCTTTTTCATTTTTCTCAGCTTCCAGATTCAGAATTGAGCTGATATTTTATATTTTAAAATAAAAAAAATATGACCATTTTTTAGAGCATATCTCTACTTATTACATTTTAGCCTAAAAGTCCCCATCTCCTTTATTCATATACTGCAGGCGTATTTTTTGATATTACATGAACTGAGGGTAACACAGCGGTTAGTATTAAAATAAACTTAGAAAATAATATTATGTTGAATACAAATATTAAATTTGTAATATAAAGATCCAATCGTGAACTTTGTCAATACATAAAGCTAAATTATTTTTGTCCGCTTATTTTTTAACTGACTTCTAAAAAAGATTCGATTGTATTTTTTTTGTATGTTACCTTAGAACTTGTGTCATGTGTTCCCATTTAAATTTAATTGAGATCTGACAAGTACTTTTTGAGTTATATCTAATAATGCATATTATTAACTTGACTTTTTTTCGTCTTCCTACGTTGTATTATACCGCATAGGTAACTTATGACTGGGCGTACCAATTTTGATGATTCTTGTTTTAGTCGAAAGTAATTCTTGTCTTGTCCCATTAAAATTTCCCATTTAAATTACAGTGTGGTTACGGCAGTAAAGAATATAGCCCACCCCCTCTCTTCCCGTGGGTGTCGTAAGAGGCGACTAAGGGATAACACAGTTCCACTACCACCGTGTAAATTATAAAGCCGACCGATGGCGGGATAACCATCCAATTGCTGGCTTTGAAATACACAGGCCGAAGACGGACAGCAGCGTCTTCGGTGCGACAAAGCCAGCCCTGCGGTCACCGACCCGCCTGCCCAGCGTGGTGACTATGGAAAAAACACATGCCAAACATTATGGCGCGAACTTGGGGACGCCTATATCCAGCAATGGACTGCGAAAGGCTGAAGTGGGAATAGAATAGGGGAAGTGGGTAAATGGGACATCATTTAAATAATTATTATTGTTAATCGAGATCTGATGGCTACTTTTTGAGTAATCTTTTATAACGCGTATTTACTTGGCTTATTTTTTTGTCTACTTACGTTGTGTTACAAGTCGATGTAATTGAAGTCGGTTTTTTGTTTGTTTACGAGCAAACACAATAATTATTACGCATAAAAACATTCAAGTTTTTTGAGGACACTTTATCGACAACCTTGTAATCAATGTTATCTAGATAAACCTCCATTTTGGATAAATGTCATAGATTATAACAATGAGTACATATAACGTAATTTTATAACAATCATAATTTTATGATGGCTGTAGTGTAACGATCATCAGTATTGCGTCCAGTGTGACGTCACGTCCGCAAGAGTTTCCTTTCGTTTTCGATTGTCTCTGACCGAGGCTTCACGTTGCCATTGTTTCATGGCACGCGTCTTCGATTACAACGTTATGTAAACGGTCTTGTTCGCTCTTATCACATACGTATCAAAGTTTAATATCCTTAATCCAGTCATTGTTTCTGAGCAGAAGTGTGAAGTTTTTAACGTGATTAGTTTATCGATAATTTCGTATCGGTCGATTGACTTATCACGGGGTCATAAATTTGATATTACTAATAGTTTTCTAATTTACACATTACAGCGTTATCATTAAGTCGTAAAATGATAATGTAAAGAAACCTGAAAATCACCTAGCCGTTTTTTTTTTCTATACTAATATATCGAAAGTATGATTCGCCTGAAACTATAACCGTAGGCGTAGCCTAGCCTAGTGCTGTGTGGTTACGGCACTGTGCTGTGTGGTTACGGCACTAAAGAATGTAGCCACCCCCTCTCTTCCCGTGGGTGTCGTAAGAGGCGACTAAGGGATAACACAGTTCTACTACCACCTTGGAACTTAAAAAGCCGACGGATGGCGGGATAACCATCCATGCTGGTTTTGAAATACACAGGCCAAAGACGGGCAGCAGCGTCTTCGGTGCGACAAAGCCAGCCCTGCGGTCACCAACCCGCCTGCCCAGCGTGGTGACTATGGGCAAAACACATGAGTTCGCGTCATAATGTCGGGCGCGAGCTTGTGGAGGCCTATGTCCAACAGTGGACTGTGATAGGCTGAAGTGGTGGTGGTAGGCGTAGCCTATGAACACCTGTAAATCCTGTAATACCATTAGCTTCGTTTTAGCGACCAAGCAAGCGCGTACCTACCTAAATAATTGGGTTAAACAATTTACATTCCTACACCTTATAAATCTAATAATATAGTGAAAAAGGATATTGAGCATTATGTTAAAAATAACGTCCTTTTAAAAACACTAAATTTTTTCTTCACCCGGAAACTTGCAAAACAACGGATAAGTCGAATTATTCGATACATTTCGGAAGTAATATCGAAATTATAAAAATATTGTTTATGAAATGATGAAAGCAATTAATATTTAACTGGCGTGTAATACTGGTAGAGTAATTTAGTATTTTTTAATAGTCGTTAGTTAATACAAAATTAGCAGTTGACCAAATAAAATACAAGAACACGATGTATTAACACGTTTCGTAAAACGATTGTGTACAACTTAACACGCTAACATTGTGACGAAAATTTATTTTACTAACCAATTAAACGTGATAAAATCTTTCTAGAATAAATTATTCTTAATAGTTACCTTGCTATGAGTTTCCTTATAGGTTAGGTAACGTTGGACTTGATGCATGACATACGATTTTATTATAATTTGAATCTATACTAATATATAAAGCTGAAGAGTTTGTTTGTTTGGTTGTTTGTTTGTTTGTTTGTTTGTTTGTTTGAACGCGGTAATCTCTGGAACTATTGGGCCGATTTGAAAAATTCTTTCAGTGTTAGATAGCCCATTTATCGAGGAAGGCTATAGGCTATGTATCATCACGCTAAGACCAATAGGAGCGGAGTCCACGCCGACGAAGTCGCGCGCAGAAGCTAGTATAAGTATATAGGTACAATTTTTAAAAGGAGTATGTTTATGTTTGAGTATTTTTTTGTGGTTCAATGCATTACAACGAGAATAACTTGGTAATTTCTAAGTGTAGGATGACGATACAAAAGTTATTTTAAAGTATAATTGAATTAAGTAAATTATGATATTATATCATCATCATCACTTCAGCCTATCGCATTCCACTGCTGAACATAGACCTCCCCAAGTTTGCGACAAAAATGGCGCGAACTCTTGTGTTTTGCCCATAGTCACCACGCTGGGCAGGCGCCGAGGCGGGTTGGTGACCGCAGGGCTGGGTTTGTCGCACCGAAGATGCTGCTGCCCGTCTTCGGCCTGTGTATTCGAAAGCCAACAGTTGGATGGTTATCCCGCCATCGGTCGGCTTTTTAGGTTCCAAGGTGGTAGTGGAACTTTGTTATCCCTTAGTCGGCTCTTACGACACCCAAATAGTGCTGGCTATATTCTGTGCTGCCCTAACCACACACTAAATTTTGATAACAATTGATAAATTATTAAAATCGTCTAAACTCTTATTATCTTATTGCAATTCGCTTTGAACAGAAAATAACTAGACTATTGCTTAAGCCAATTAAAGAAATATGAGCTAATGAACTATTTGAATACATGTCAATGGCGCTTTTTTGTAAGTGAAAGCCATGGTAAGTAAAAATGAGGTAAATCATACAAATACCGTGTTTTAGGCCCGCGAACAGGTTCAAAGTACCGAATGTCTGAAGGAGAAAGTGCCATTTCGATCCGCACAAACTGATTACATTTAATCATGTTGTTTTATTCAATTTACTGCTTATTTTCATAACAATTAAAATTAATAAATAGGCCGTTTGTTCGACTATTGCTATCTTAGTCAATAGTATCACTTATTTTTTTTTATAAATAGAGGTTAAGGGTCCCTTATTGGTTTTCAAATTCAAAAAAATGGTGGTATTTAAAAAAGTTTGACGACCTTGTCGCAGTGATCGTAGTATTTGGCTGTTGCGTTAGCGATCGCGTTTCGATTCCCGGTTATAACAAACTAGCTTCTGCGCGCGACTTCGTCGGCGTGGACTCCACTCCTATTGGACTTAGCGTGATGATATATAGCCTATAGCCTTTCTCGATAAATGGGCTATCTAACACTGAAAGAATTTTTCAAATCGGACGAGTAGATCCTGAGATTAGCGCGTTCAAACAAACAAACAAACAAACAATCAAACAAACAAACTCTTCAGCTTTATTATATTAGTATAGATATTCATCTAGAATTCTAGATCATACAGGTGTTTTTTGTGGTCTATGTGTGTGTATTGATGATCACCAATTCAAGAATGCAACCTACTGGGTACAGTTGTGAGACGTTTATAATAAAACTAAAACTTTAAAATTTTATTACAAATATAAATATAGCTTTTTGTAAGTAATTGTTTTGTTGCGTGTTTAGGTAGGTCAGTCTCGCTTGGTTACATCTCTTTAATGTCAAGGTCGCTTAGATTGTCATGAACCTAATTGCTGCAGTCATTTCCAACAAATCGTTTACGGTCGATGAACTGAAGGAGACAAAACATTGTACAGATTCCTCACGATTCGAGTACGAAATTTTAATAAACACCTGTTATTATTTTAATAATTATCTTTACATAGTACAAAATATAATTTGGAAAATCCAAAAGTGCACGCCTCACACGCTCATTGTGTTACGAATTGAAATTAATAATAATTGCCTAAAAGAGAAACAATTGAAAAAAATATTATTATTTTTTGTACATATCGATTTTGAAAGATAAAATCGTTCTTATAATATGTTAAGGTAGGCAATAAATTATCGCTGAGCCTGCTTAGCTAATCTATCTTTTTCTCGTTCGCTTTGTCTAAAATCATCTTTTTGACGAACTGAGCAAGGTTTATATCATCTTTATTAGATACCATTTTGAGCAGAATAGCTCCCACTATCTTTATTTCCAAGACAGCTTTTAAGTTTATTCAGCTCAATCATAACATCATCTTTATAATTTTTCGAAAGACTTTCATCATTTTTACGACGTTCTCTTTTATAATCACGTTGTAATTTAGCACGTTTTCTTGCAGAGTTTTTATTTTCTTTTGGCATTTTATACTATAGAAAATCTGTCGACACGTCACGAAACACAGATACAATTTTAACTTAACTGCCAAAAATATGTAGTGTGTGTAAAAAAAATGTGTGCTGTGTGGTTACGACACTAAAGAATGTAGCCACCCCCTCTCTTCCCGTGGGTGTCGTAAGAGGCGACTAAGGGATAACACAGTTCTACTACCACCTTGGAACTTAAAAAGCCGACGGATGGCGGGATAACCATCCATGCTGGCTTTGAAATACACAGGCCGAAGACGGGCAGCAGCGTCTTCGGTGCGACAAAGCCAGCTCTGCGGTCACCAACCCGCCTGCCCAGCGTGGTGACTATGGGCAAAACACATCGCATCATAATATCGGGCGCGAACTTGTGGAGGCCTATGTCCAACAGTGGACTGTGATAGGCTAAAGTGGTGGTAGTGGTGGTGGCCAAAAATATCAATAACGTTGCTAGATGCAGACAGAAGTCATTTAAAAAAATCACAGCCAGTAATATCAATAATGTCGCTAGATGCAGACAGAAGTTATTTAAAAAATAAATAGTTCATGTAATAGGAGAGAGGAAGAAAAAAAAATAGACGGTGATAATTTTAATGACGATCGTCGTAAGATTGTCGGTGTAGGCCGGATGAGGATTACGAAAAACCGGGATGTCTGGCGCGAACTTGAGGAGGACTATGTCCAGCAGTGGACTGCAATAGGCTGAACTGACGACTGATGAATTTTAATGAAAGAAACCCAGAAAATCTTTCGAATTTCGTTAACATCTTTAAAACAGTTAAGATTTCAGTCATAATAAGAAAAAGAGTTCATCCTTAGAGTGACTGGAGTATTATTCAAAAGGAATAATTACAATTAATTGGCGTCTCTACATATATAGACTTTTTATATAAATAATAATAAAACCTCTTTTTATCATTTTAATAAAAATATTTTTGATAGTTGTCAAAGAATTTGATTTTAAGCTCTTCTTGTTAATATTTTACTCACATTTTGCTACTTGAATCGTTTTTATATTATAACAAAATAACTATTCATTAATAAAAAGTCTGCGGAGTTAGCGAATATTTTATCATCCGCTCATCCATTCGCTAAACCGAGCTCATTTGCTAAACTGGTGGTCGTTCGCTAAGCTGGTAAACCCGAGCTTGAACGGCAACGCAGGCTTCGCAAGCATCACCGCAGACAGTTCCAACTCACCGAGAGCTATGCAGCATCTGGTTCCACTGGCCCGCCAACCTGCTATCCTCGGAGGAGAGTAATGTGGCGTGTTTTTGATAGTCGTCAAAGAATTTGATTTTAAATTCTTCTTGATAATTTGTTTTACAATTTAGTAAGTAAAATTATGTACATACACGTAGCACGTTATCTTATAATTATATTTTATATTTTGCTACTTGAATATTGTTTTTCTATTATCTTAAAATTATATTTTGTATTTTGCTACTTTTTTATATCTTGCTACTTGAATATTGTTTTTCTATCATTATTATTCTTCAATAAAGAGTCAGCGAAGATAGATAACATCTTATTATTTATCCGCTCGTTCAATAGCTTATACATTTCGCTAAAATTGTTTATATTTTTCTAAAACGAGAAGACAACTAAAAGTGCACATACCAACGGACAGCTGTAGATATATTATTTTATTACATTTTTTGTTATATATATTAAATGGCTTAATCCACCACGCTGCTCTAATGCGGGTTGGCGAATGCCTTACTATACATAATACGATACCTTACCATACACTTTCAAATATCATTGAAGTAACACGGTCGAATCGATAGGACATATGGAAGGTAATTAGATTCCCTCATCAACTATTAAAGAGCTGATGATCTTCGAACGGCTGATCAGGTCATGGTTACCTTACCATATACTTTCAATATCATTAAAGTAACACGGTACCAAATTTAGAATCGATAGGACATAAGGAAGTTAGTCAGATCCCCTCATCAACTAGAAAAAAGTACCACAGACAGTTACACAGATACACAGACACGTTAAACTTATAACACCCCTCGTTTTGCGCCGGGGTTTAAAAAAGAAAAAATATTTATGAAAGAAACCCAGAAAATCTTTCGAATTTCGTTAATATCTTTAAAACGGTTAAGAGTTCAATCATAATAAGATATACAGTTCATCCTTAGAGTGACTGAAGTATGATTCAAAAGAAATTATTACAATTAATTGTTTACATTTTTCTGAAACGTGAAGACAACGAAAGGGCACAGACCAACGGACAGCTGACATATCACTTTTTAATTACGTTTTTTTTGTTATAAATATTAAACAAAATGAAAAGAAAATACGCTGACTTTATAGATTAACATGTCTAGTTTCCGAAACAACCTTTTTTTTATAAATTCAGTGCCTAACTTAACGTATAAGAACGATTTTATCTTGGAAAATGGACACAGAGCCGTCTTTCGATAGTAAAGCACACCCACACGCTTAAGCGTGTGACGCGTGCAAAAGTCGCTTCCCGCTGTCTGTATGCTTAGATCTTTAAAACTACGCAACGGATTTTGATTCGGTTTTCTTTAGTAAATAGACTGATTCCAGGGGAAAGTTTATATGAATAATACATGCATAATATAGTAGAGGAACACTGATAGTTTTTGCAACCGTGCGAAGCCGCGGCGGGTCGCTAGTAAACGATAACCGATTACTTTAATTGAGCATTTTGTACCACAGACGCTCGCTGTACGTATCTACAATATTTATCTCTAGAAAAAGAAAGTCGCGCAATTTGGGACGTCTACTGTGCGCAAAAAAAAAATAGAATTAATATCGGACCTAAAATCTTGATAAGAGTAAATTCATCCGAGTACTTTTGAGTGAAGCCAATGCAAAAACTAAATGTTCGCATGATGTGGCATCGTAGAATTCGTTTGGTTTTTTGTTTATTGAATACACTGCTCGAAGGGAGACAAGGTGCGTAACCAGTGCAGCACTGGCGCGCCTAAGGGTCTGTGCAAACCACGTTTTTATCATACAGAGCAGTTTGTTGTCGTTTGTATCGTTACAAACGCGCGGTACCGGCGCGTCTGTATCGATTCAAACGCGTATATTTTGAATTTATACCTACAGGTGTACAAAGGTCTACAGGCTGCATCTCACTTGACGACGCGGCGCGTTTTAAAAACGTGGTGTGCTTAGGCCCTTACATTAACATGTGCGGTGATGAGGACTATAAATAGACGATAATGTTGTTTGCCTGCGATAGTTTACTCAAATATTTAAAACGATTTGAGTTTGCTGTTCCATTTCTAAACAAACGACATTAGATTTTAACGACACGAGCGCGTCACTTGTGAATTCTTAGTAAATATCGCTACATATTTACATGTTTCAAATACAAATGTTATCAGATTTTTTTCTACCTTTGGTTTAAGGGCGCCTTCAAATTTGCCGCGCGGCGGCAGCGCGGCCGCAGCGCAGCTGCCGCGCGACTTTGTAAATCTATGTAAATAACAACGCGCGGTTGCAGCGCGACAGCAGCGCGACAGCAGCGCGACAGCAGCGCGGCGGCATGGCGACAAATTCAACAACTTTGACTTCGACAAATTTGAAGGCGCCCTTAGAATTAAATTTTCGACATGAGCTATCTTCTTTTATTTACATAATTTTGGATGAATGTTTGTTCATTTTTCACGCAAAAACTACTGTTTGGAGTAAAACTTGGTACGTAACTAGTTAAAGATCTGAAATAATGTGTAGAATAATTTATATCTAGATAAAAAAGTTATAAAAATAAAACCGAAAAGCGAAACTTCTTTAAAAGTAGAGTACCGTCATTCAATATTACAATATGAAGACTAAATTAAGCGTGCACTTGACTTAATTCCCAACGCTATATTTTTGGTAAGGTCTTATCATTCAAAAAACAATTACAAAACCAAATTGCTGACATAAATGATATAATATTAAGCGTCATTAAAATACATAAGTAATTCATAAGCGGACTTTATCACCATCCTTCATGCACTGATGAACAAAAACCATTGTTATATAATAAAAACTGAACTTAAATAATTATTGGTAGAACTGCACCACAGACCACAGCTGAGGACAGGCCTCCTTTTTTATACGACTAGCCACTAGGTCGGCAAACAAACGTACGGCTCACCTGATGGTAAGACCGTAGCCTATAGACGTCTTCAACACCAGAAGCATCGCAAGCGCGTTGCCGACCCTAGTCCTAACAGAAGACAGGAACTTTCATCTGGTAAGCAGATGAGTAAAGATCGATCTTACTTTTGATCTTCTAATGTTACACCAAAAAACCTCGAAACTTTGCAGAAATTTTTAAATATGCTCGCAATGTATCTTTATATTTTTTGTAATATCACTGGAACTAAACTTTTTTTCGAGATAGTAATATTCTTGACTGTAAACCACTTCTACCAAATCCAGAATAGTTTTGGCGTGATTCATTAAAATACATGAATATGCCCATACTTTTGTATTTATATTATTATAGTTGTTGTAGTAAAATTTAAGAATACTATAACGCTAATAAAATAAATAATAATATGTGGCATATCAAACATGCAAGTTTAATTATAATTGGAATTTTGAATTGAAATTTGAAAAAAAGAGTAAATAGATTGGACAGAAAAATTGAATGATTAAAGTTAAACTAATCTCAAATGTCGAAGTGACTAATCTTTGGACACTCAAATGTTCAACAAGTGAAACCGCTCAAAAAAGTTAGTGGGCAATTAATAGTCTTTTATTCACCCCATTATAGTCTCTCAATCGTCAATAATGTATACTTACATCATTACCGTCCCATTAATTGGCTGTCGGATCGTATCTGATGAGATCAGATGTTTATCAATCTATGTATTGAAATGTGACGTATCTACTACGCACTAAATGTACACGTTAATCTAAATGCTCTGATATAAGTGGGAATTTCGGATGACAGCTTATCTTTCATCGACATTATGAATAGTTTTGGTATTTTTTCGCCTTTAGTAGGTTTGATGGAATTATCTAATTTGATGCAAAGGAATGGAAATAGCAGAAACTTTTCAGTCATCAAATAAAATCAAAATTTACATTATTATATGATACTTCCAAAGTTAATAAATAAAAATGTTTAACATACAAACACGATGTTTTTTGTGGTTTCTAAGGGAGGCGATCTAATTTCTGTGTTTTAGGTAACACCCGGATGATAAAGGTACATTTTCTTCGTAATTATGTACACAACTATTGGAGCAGAAAACAGGGTCACTGCCAACAGCGTCAACGGGCCACTCAAAAGTACTTTTGACTCCTCGTATTACAATAACGTTGCATAGGTTAATGTTGTTACTATCTGATTTGCAATGTAGATTTTGATGAGGAGAACCGGCAAAATTAGTAATTTTCCAATTACCAAATTATAGCACTTGTTTAATAGATCATAGTTCTACTTTGTGACTAAATTATACAATCTATTCCACAGCTCGTACATTTTAGTTATAATCCAAAATAAAATATGAGTATACTTTAAGTTTCTGAATATCTATCAGTATCTGTCTTTTAACTGACATTTTTGTTTAGTTTTAAGCCGTGTTTTCTTAATATGTAGAGTTGTATTCGTTGTATTGTATAATTGGGAAGGCATTTTTAACGTTTTTTATTATAATTTTTTTTTTGTCCAGTTTTAAGTCGGTTTTTCTTATTCGCCTATAATTGAAAAGGCACTTTTAACGTTTTTTATTATTAATTAATATGTAAGTTTAGTGTACTTTAAAACATCCACAAATTCTCTTCATTTTAATCATATTTACCTCTCTAGTGTTTTAATTTAATTGTTTCATTGTTTCCAATTAGCATTCATGAATGAACTCAGCGAAGTGATTTAAAACCTACTGCATTATATTAAGCTGCTTAAATAATAATTGAGTTGAGAACGAATTGTGAACGTGACCAAGAGTCGGTTTAATTTCATAACAGTGGAGATATTTCTGGACCGCAGGATACGATCAGATCGACCGCAAATATTGCAATAACCTAATATGACATAGTAATATTAGGTACACCTCATAGACAAACCAAACAGACGCAAACTCAATATTGTTACTTATATTAACATTGTTCAAATACAAAACTTATTAAATCGGTTTCGATATTCAGAAATTACTCGCTGAGCTCGCAAATCATTTTTAAATATAATAAAAAGATTCTGTAATAAAACGTATTATAAACAAGAATCTAATTTAAAGAATAACACAGTAAAAACTAAGAAGAACAAGCTCTTGTTCGAGACGATGAAATTTTTATGTTTATGTGTGAGAATTAAACGGACGGATTTAACGAGATTTCCATTAAAAACATGGTTGATGTTGAACAATAACTTTCCAACACAGTCATGAAAAAGCTTATATCATTCTCTAATCGCTTAATTTTTACTTTACAAAAAATTAACTGATCACCAGCGAACCATTGCTCTGTGAAAAAAATGAAAACAAATTCCTTATCAACCGTATAATATATTTATCAGAGATAAAAAGTATCCTTGTGATAACCCAAACTTTATCCTATAACAAAATGCATCCGATAAAAATTTAAAAAAAGTATGCCACCTAAAAATTTATTTTTCCCACTCAAGGGAAAGAAGTAAAAGTGAAATAAGAAAAAAGTAAGGTTTTTAACATAACAAGATAAACGAAAGAGGATAGTCGTGTATCGCTGCCTATTTTCAAAGTAATTGAACGAGTAACGAACATTCACGTACATATAGTAGGTACAGACGCTCGCCATTGTCAAGCTGACAATACATCCATCCATTAAAGAGTCGAAGGCTCTTGTTAATGCGTGATCAGTTAAACATGCACATGTGTATACATACTTGTCAATCTATTAGTTTACACATACATTATTCTATTTATAAAAGAAAATATTCTTACAAAAACAAAAGAGGACGTGATAGGAACTTATAACTACATAAAAATTGCGATACACCATGTCGGATAACGTTCCGCGATTTGGACTATCCCCAAAAACCCCATGAAATGTTGAAAAGGTAAAGAAAATAGTTTTAGTTTAATGTCGGTCATGCTTGTTCCATCGAAAATACTAATGTCGGTCAACGTTGTCTGACTAGGCGCAAATGGATTTTTTTTTTGGGCTTAAAAGTGTAAATTTAATTGTGATAGTTGTATGTAAAATATATGAAAACATTTTAATATTCTTACAGCATAAAGAAAAACATTTAAAGAATCGTAAAAATGTAATCACTTCTATGTTAATAAACCAGTTACCTTAAAGGTCGGTTGAACTTTATAAAATAAAAATATTTTTTGTTTTAAAAGACCGATCCGAATAGAATTATCTACGAAAGTAGATTTTAATATTGGCTAGATTCCAAATCGGATTATAACTGCCGTTGTGAAGTGCAAATATATTAAAATGAGATACGGGTCAGCGTCATAGGACTCATAGGCGAATTTTAAAATCATTTCCAATAACTTTGGCAAATTATTAGTGTTCAAAGAATATCAAAATTTATTTCTTATATTATATAAGATGCTACCATCATTTTGTACCGATCTATTTGTGATGAAGCGCAAATTGTAATAGCTAATGAATTATATTTCTAATGCCACTAGGATGGCAAACAGTCATTTAGTCATAGCAAATAACTATTTGATGGAAAGGGGTTATTACCGTAGCCTACGGGCGCCTTTAATATAAGCAATTTCACAAGCGCATTGCTGATCCTTTTTTTTAAGTGGGGAAAATCCTCGTGGATACCCCTCCGGCACGGGGGCACCGGAGAGGTTATGTCAGACTCTTACTAAACAAAAACTACCACGTGTAAGCAGACTTCCGTCTAAATAGGGCGAGGTGGGGTCGCGCTAGCATTCGCCACCTTGATCCTACTCCAGCTGTCAACACAGAGTAAACTTAGGAGCTATGGTTTACTTTACTGTCCAAGGAACACAATACTACTCACATCAGTTCTATTTGAATGTAATTTGAGTATAAACTTAGTGTATGTAGATATACGGTAGATTGGACATTTTATGGTTTTCAACATTCAACCTTCTAAAGTCATTACAGCCGCACATGACTGATCACGAGACCAACCGACGATATCTCATCATTTTCATACATTATAGTTTGTCCAAAAATTAATTTTCAATCACAGTAGTGATGAAATGTTGACTAGTGAGTACACTAGTCAACATTGTCAGTCAGTTTTGCTAATTCTGTACTGAATTCGCTTAAGATGAATTATTGCAATTTCCTTCATAACAGTAATACAAATTCTGTGAATCTCGCAAGATTGACGTCAAAACGTTTAAATGTTGCATGATTATGCATTACTGTTAAATATAACAACGGTTTATGAATATTTCGCTTTTCAGCTAATTATATGCCTTCATATAAAAAAAAATTCGGATTGCTCAGTGACCAATATGTATATTACACAACTTTAAAAACATCGTTACTTTAATAACCTAAGAAACATTTCTCTTGGTGAGTAAAAGCCTGTAGGATACTTCAATTTGGTAAGGATATCGATTAATTTTATTAATTCACTACACTATTTTTTGATAAGAGAATAATTTTAATAAGAATCAATGTTCACATGAAACAACAAAATGGCGCTAATTATATACACGAGTCTTGTATAGCAATGAATTATTTCCAGCGCTGTAACAAACGTGAAATATAATATCTTACTCCCGGCCTTGTACTACGTTGTTGAAGTGTTAATTATGCGTAACTCGCGTAAACAGAGATCACTGCAAACACGAACGTGTCTGACAAACTCGCAAACACTGAGATAGTGGAAAATATCGTTTTGACGCAAGATCGACATGTATTAGGGGGTCGTCAATTGATCACGTGAGGTACGAAAGGGCGGTCAGCAAAAATCAAGAGATGAGGGAAACACGATGAGGGAAAAGGGGGCTGTAATGAGGTATCACGTGTATTTATTTTTCGTTGAACAAGCGGTTTTACTATTTAAAAAAAAAACACTTTGCAAGCTTGATGTCTGACTGGAAAATTGTATAACGATGCTTAATTTGCCAACATTTAATCAGATTAAACTTGTATTTTAAAACCATATTGAAAAAAAATTCAATATATTTTGCACAAAAAAAAACACGTCATTTGGGAGAGGGGGTCTAAATCCTCACCACATGTCACGAAGGGGGGTAGAAAGTTAAAAAGTTGCTAAAGCTTAAAAAACACAAGGTGATTAATCGACGACCCCCTTACTATCTGCGGAAAAATATAAATATCGAGATAAGATCGCAATTAATTCAACTCGTGTACTCGTACAGTGTTCCCTCCATATCTATCTATATTTGCTTATCCTTCAAAGATCTAGAAGGACTTTGTTTATCTAGAATGACGTTGAGAAAACATTTTTTATTTATATTAATGTTTGTTTTAGTTACGAATTAAACGGGTTTTATTTACGGATATTGTTTACACACAGTTTGCAATTTTCATGATCGTAACTAAAAGTTGTGTAATAAAGCAGTTCATACAAATTTTTTTTTTTTTATGCAACTAGGTCGGCAAACAAAGCTCACCTGATGATAATCGAATACCGTAGGTTATAGACGCCTGCAACACCAGAAGCATCACACGCGCGTTGCCGACCTACTCCTAATTCTCCCCAGGAGCTCTGGTCACCTTACTCACCACAGGAACACAACACTGCTTGAAAGCAGTATTATTTAGCTGTGACCTTCTGTAAGGCGAGGTACTTCCCCAGTCGGGCTAGTATAGATTTTGAGCAGGATATTTTTCTACCTCAGTTGATTATGATATTATTGTATAAATAATGATATTTGTCGAAATTGAAACTAAAAAAGTTAATATTAACAATGTACACATTACTGGCTGTATTTAGGTCGCTACGTAAATTCAAATCTTCATAATAATCTTTGGTCCATGACCTATTTATTATTTGCGTTCGACAAGAACAAATATTTCATACTTGTTTAATCTTATTTCTAATGAACTATAAAATTTAAGAGGGCATTTATTTGAAATTAGGTCGCTGTTAGTTTCCAATCTTTTGCTACCTACAATCTCCCCATAATTACTAGATATAACGAATATGAAGCAAATATATTAAGGTTGAGCAAAATGTATATGTTCTTTATTGATAATCATTTGAGTCGTATAGAAGCAAATATAGCAATATCCACTTTTTTGCCAAACAGACCTAACAATAATATCCTGTCATTTTTCCAATATTTTACCATTATCGTTTATTATTTTTATCATCTAAAGGCTAGCATATATGCATTTTAACAATAAAATAGACTTGGTTCAAAAAAAAAACATAGGTTTAATTACAGAAAAATATTTTATTTAAATTTCTTAAAACCACTCTGATTGGAGATTGCTATATTTGCTTCTATACGACTCATTTCTTCTAACACATGAAACTCTCAGTATCTAAAACGTAAATCATAACTACACTACAGCTCTAAACAACCAAATGGGCGAAATAGTAGTTTGGTAGGTGTATATTACTGATATACTCTTAAAAAATATTTTGGTTGACGTTAGAATTCTAAATTATCTCGTAAAGTATTTTTCAAATTAATTTTTATTCAGATCAAAATCGTTTGTTTTTATCTAATATACAAATATAATTTAAGCGTTGTATCTTCTCATACTTTCGATGCAAATAAAAAATGGTTAAAATTTGCATTAAAAGAACGTATTTCATTTCCAACTATTAAAACATTAAAAAGTTAATCCCATAAGCAATAACATCGACCAGATGATATATAGCTTGGACTCAACTTGAGACAATCCTGATCCTTTAATTTAGAACAAGTATTATCTGTGCATCCTTATAAAAGTAAAACTAGCTGCACTGAGTAACGACACTACCCGACCGGATTATAAGGTAAGGTGTATTTTGTTATAGTGTCCGGAGGAAGTGCCTAACATGAAGTTAAGCTTATTAGCGACTACGAGTGACAATAGGTAACGCAACTTTTAATGTTTCATAGTGTATGTTCCACATTTTTATAGCGTATATATATCTCTTTGATCTGTGATTATTTAGTTAATAATAATTTTAGTATAACAAAGACAGTTTCTTTAAAAATAGTTTCATGTCAAATTACAGTTACAAGAACATTTATACAGAAAAATACGTTTTCTGATTGTTGCAAAAAATCTTTTAATTTTTGCTATATGAAACACTAGCCAAGTTTCTTTTAAAATAAAGTCTAGCGATAGACATATTCGTGGCTGTTTTAATTACAGAATTAAGACATATATTTAAAACTAGCTTCTGCGCGCGACTTCGTCGGCGTGGACTCCGCTCCTATTAGTCTTAGCGTAATAATATATAGCCTATAGCCTTCCTCGATAAATGGGCTATCGAACACTGAAAGAATTTTTAAAATCGGACCAGTAGATCCTGAGACTAGCGCGTTCAAACAAACAAACAATCAATCAAACAAACTCTTCAGCTTTATTATATTAGTATAGATATTTTTTTTTTTATGTAACTCGGTCGGCAAACAAGCGTACGGCTCACCTGATGGTAAGACCGTAGCCTATAGACGCCTGCAACACCAGAAGCATCGCAAGCGCGTTGCCGACCCTATCCCTAATCCCCCCCAGGAGCTCTGGTCACCTTACTCACCAACAGGAACACAATACTGATTGAAAACAATATTATTTAGCTGTGGTCTTCTGTAAGGTCGAGGTACTACCCCAGTCGGGCTGCTCCAGATTTTGAGCAGGAAATTTCCTGCTGTGCCCTACCTCAGTCAAAAATAATGTTTTAATTTAGATTATAAAACAACTACGATGTCCCACATTTTTACGATAAAATATACATTTTACGTATCGTTAAAATAACGTACGATCAAATCTTAAATCTATACTAATATTATAAAGAGGTAAAGTTTATAACTTTGTATATACGGGGTAATCTTCGCAAATACTGATCCGATCATGAAAATTCTTTCGTTAACAGAAAGCTACATTATTCAGGAGTGACAAGATAAAAGGAAAAAGATAAAAATATATAAAGATTTTAAATCAGCAGGATTTGAACCTGCGCCCTCGGACGTGCCGTGTCAACAATTCAATCTAATCAAGCATTATTATTTGCCTTAGAAATTAATTGGTGATTTTAAAACATTTATATTTATCTGATTTGCTGAAAATAGTGAGAGTGTATTGGAACATATCAAATTTCACCGTACCCTTCTTATGTGAAATGGATTATAACGCCCAACGAAGTGGGCACGGGTCGGCTAGTGCTACATAAAATGAAACAGGCTTAGAAAAAATTAATATGAATGTCACAAATGTTTATCGTGCTTAAATCGAGACGATGATGACGACACAGGTGATCATATTAAAAACACCGGAGATTATATTTAAAAAAAAAAAAACACTAGAAAGTACTCCTGTTTGTTAACTTTTTGCGGTTAACAATAAGGCGAGGATTCACCAACAATAGATCAATTTTGCTATACAAATGAGAGATATAACGTGTGCTGAAGAATTCAAGTATCTACTAAATTCTTTGACGTAGCTCTATTTCTAGAACCATTGTTGGCTCCTTGTATACTAGATGTAACTTGACAATGGGTATCTTTTGACTGTTATATATCTATAACATACATTTTGAATCTTAATGCTATACTTATAAGAACCAAAATATATAAGTATTGCTCGATTGTTGCCGTGTCAAGGTTTATAGCGTTAGCGATGTCATGTAAAGAATTTAGCAGAAGTTTATTTAGTATGTACTAAGCACTAAAGTGTTTTCAGCTTTATATTTATTTGGAAATTTTATCTGTGGTATTTGTTTCTGTTGAGCTGCTAACAGTGTAATAACTACCATCTGTACCATAATTATCATAGATTAAAAGATTTTTTTTAATATTATGCTCGTGCACTAGTATCAAATAATAATAAGTTAATTTTCAATAGTTTAATACATGGTATGATATTTATGAATTTTTAGACAACAGGCGAAAAGATATTCTTTTCATACAATTTACGGATAAGAGAAATTAGGACGTAAGATTTTTTTGTGTGAATGAGAAGATACGGTATAAATAGAATACCGTTCAAACAAGTTTAGCAATTTTAACGATTGCGTATCATACACACTATATAAAATATTTTTTAGAATTACGAGACAGAACACACGTTGTCGAAATACAGACAGAAAATAATAATTAAGTCAATTCCGTACTGGTTCACAATCTAAGAATTAATTTAGCGAGCTTACTGGACTAAGTTAACTACGAGTATATTACATTGTAACAAAGGTATCTATACTAATATTATAAAGAGGTAAAGTTTATAACTTTGTTTGTATATACGGGGTAATCTTCGCAAATACTGATCCGATCATGAAAATTCTTTCACTAACAGAAAGCTACACTATTCAGGAGTGACAAGATAAAAGGAAAAAGATAAAAATATATAAAAATTTTAAATCACCAGGATTTGAACCTGCGTCCTCTGACGTGCCGTGTCAACAATTCAATCTAATCAAGCATTATTATTTGCCTTAGAAATTAATTGGTGATTTTAAAACATTTATATTTATCTGATTTGCTGAAAATAGTGAGAGGCTACACTATTCAGGAGTGACATAGGCTATATTTTATTGTAATTGTACAAAAAAATTCAGTAAAAATGAAAAATATTAAAATATATTATGAAAATGACAAAGAAACGAACGCCATCTATCGCTGTTAGATTTAACTATTTAATACTCTATTTTATTTACTGTCTATTTGAATCTATCGATGACGAAGTTTTTACGCTTTTTGATAGATGGCGTTGGAGCAACATATCTATACTAATATTATAAAGAGGTAAAGTTTATAACTTTGTTTGTATATACGGGGTAATCTTCGCAAATACTGATCCGATCATGAAAATTCTTTTGCTAACAGAAAGCTACACTATTCAGGAGTGACAAGATAAAAGGAAAAAGATAAAAATTATCAAAATTTTCGACCCAGCAGGATTTGAACCTGCGCCCTCTGACGTGCCGTGTCAAAAATTCAATCTAATCAAGCATTATTATTTGCCTTAGAAATTAATTGGTGATTTTAAAACATTTATATTTATCTGATTTGCTGAAAATAGTGAGAGTGTATTGGAACATATCAAATTTCACCGTACCCTTCTTATGTGAAATGGATTATAACGCCCAACGAAGTGGGCACGGGTCGGCTAGTAATTATATATAATGGTATAAATTATATGGATGTATGTATTTATTTATATTTATATATGTTTAAGTAAATATATTCACACGTTTATGTCACAAATTGTACACCTACACCGACACCATACCTGGTACGTATAATTGCTATTTTAGTGTACAATAAAGTGTATTATGTTATGTTATGTTATGTTATAGTAACAATACTTAGTACTTTTAGAGTGATAGCTTTCTCCTAAGTATTCTAATTCCATAGTCGAGTAACTTATGATAATCATACAAATGAAAGCGATAGTGAAAACTATTAAGACGAAACACTTGTACTTAAGGTGTCTGAACAATTTGATCACAATGAACATATTCAATATGTGGGAACATTTTAAGTGAAAACATTACCAAAGAGTACAACGAACGACCGTAAACTTGACACAGTCCATACGCGCGAATAATAAATTAATAAATTAAATTCCTCCAAATCTAACAAGCTTAGCTTTCTAGGTCAGCGTATAGGTCTAGGTCGACGCTTCGGAATCCATATCTAAGGATGGATTGGACTTCGGAATCCATAAACAATACACTGTAATATGTACTTAGTTATCGATATGATAATCAAATATGAATGAGCCTATGATTTTACTGTAGGCACAAAAAAATTTAATGCGGCACGAAAATAAAAAATTAGAGTTAAAACAATAAAGTAAAAGAAAAAGTAATTAATCGTTTATTTAGAAGGTACTATAATGATCGTGTGAAACAAACGGAGATCGGCAAAAATAGAAAGCAACGGACGCAAGATAAGATGTGTGTCGCACACGCAGGTGGATCTGGGGGGAGGGAAAGCGTGCGAGGAGAGCGAACGATAGCCGGAACCGAATTGGCGAATAAAGAAAAGGGACGGGTACGGCCGGCGGACGACTCTAGCGTAGAACTTCTTGTTTTCCAAGAAACTAGAGAGACGTTCGGCCTCATTGCGGAACTTGTTCCTGCAATGTCACTAACGTAAACATGGTTTTTATATTTTAATGTAGGTCGAATTATTTAGGCGTGACGAGTTGTAACATTGATTTTCTTCAAAGGAAAAAAAAAAAAACAATGTCTAAGGACAATACAATCAATATGAGGAAGAGGAACTTAGATTAAACTCAGTTCAGTTTCAGTTTACAGTAAAGAGTAACTGCTGAGTATCTTGATGATTGTTCTCTTCTGATCGATGACAGCTTCACACCAATTATTATTATTTTACAAAAAGTAAACATAATTTTAATTTGTTAAATGACGATATACTTCATTCGAAATGCCTGCTTGAAAAAAGTAATTTTTAATTTGATTTGAATGAAGGTTTATTATTAGTTATTCAGACACTAATTTCGTAACGCGGGGCTAAAAGTTTGCCTTAGTGACATTTGCTGTAACCCGTACAGACGCCTCAAGCTCGTTGGACGTTCACTCGCCGCATTCCTCACTCGATAAATCTGTTACACCAATCGCACGACCTACGGTTTGGGTTTATTGATCTGTACTTCTAACAACTTCGACTATCACATTTTTATCATAGAATCTTAATAAATCAAAACATTATAAAAATTATTAATCACGAGATTAATATTCAACAAATTATTAAGTTTTAGCAACTGTCGCTAAATAAAATTCTCCATTTGTTTAATTAAATATGCTAAATTTATTTTATTGTAAATTTATAAATATTGAATTATAGTAATAAACATTGGCTTACACCTAAAATATATTCACGAATGTGTGTCTTGACCTCATTTCTTTTTAGATCATCTGCGAGCTTGTCAGGATTTATAAATAAGCGGTTGTGATTTTTGCAATATTCAACTAAAATTCATGAGTCCAATAAGGAACGGTAAATATTGGTATAGCTACAACTTTTTATGTAAATTAGTCTAAAGTTTTAGGAATTATGTGGCAGAAGTTATAGAAAGCAAATATAATAATTATGGTCTTATAGTGTACATGCCTAGAAATTATTATATACTTTTCTCTTATTAGAGGTCAGGTTAGAAGTGGAAGGAAATAAAAATGCTTGAAAGTTATACCACACCTAGTGTGAGAAACGATTGGAGTTAGTAGCCTGAACATCGATAAAATAATGTGATTTCTCACGAATTCTTGAAGAAAGGACGAGTAAAAATGACAAAAACAGTCACATGTCCTATAAAAGCCAACTTGTCAAAAAATGAACATGAAAAAAATGTACCAATACTTAAAACCTAATTACCAAACAAGTACGAGTATATCGTAAAAACGAGACAACGTCGAAAAAAAACATGAACATCAAATGAAGAAAGAAAAAACAGAAGAATCGAAACAGCTTCACCGTTCAGACAATGCAGCGGTTACAACAGACGAGTTCCGAGGCAAAAATTATGCGAGATTAGAAATAATTGAGGTACTGATAACCCGAATATTCAGTCGGCATCTCGACCTTGTTTTCATTTTCGTTCAGTCGCGCCCGCCGTGGGCTGTTTCACTCATTGGAAGACACCGATTAGTGACATAACGCTCTATAAAAACAATTGTAAAACGATTAAGGAATCGTGACTCATGGTTTAATTTCGTTACTTAAAAATTTACGTACAAATCGCTTAACGTGAAGACATTTACAAAATTAAAACCTTCAGTACTACTTTTTTTAATGGTAATTGTTTTATACATCGTGCAAATTTGCTTATCATCGTACGTTTTACAATGGCCCTTCAGTTTAAACGCAGTGTAGGGCGACCTTCGGCCCGCTGGACCGACGATAACGTAACTAATATATAAATAACTGACAGACTTCAGTTTAACAGTCCGAAGATGGCATAGAAAAGCCACGACGACTTCTAACAAAATATGTAGATTGTTTATTACTAGTGCATAAAATATAACAAAAAAATAAGAATTTAAATTTTGGACCGTTGCGGTAACCATTGCGTTAAATGTTAATTGTTTAAGAATTATCTTTCTTATAGCATTCTAGCGTCTTTTATAATGCACAAGCTGTAATTATATTATGAAAGTGAATTACTACGAAACGACTTATGTCTAAATCATGTTTCGTAATATTTCAAATTAGTTCAGAAAAAGATTAATATGCAATCGTAAGAAAACTTCTGTTTCTTTACTTTCAATGACTACGGGTACAGTAAATATTATATTGAAGTTATAAATAATGTTATTATCTTTTTTTATGTTTAACAAACAGTTGTTTCAAAAGCAGTCACACACAACTTAATTTCCGGCTAAATTATAGTCAGCCGACTGACATAGAAATTTAAAATATTTTTTTCAAAGAAACACAACCCTGGAGCTGAAATCAGGTTCACTACCAACTGTACTTAAACGCAAAACAATCAAAATAGCATAGAATTTGTCGAAGTCATATGAAAAATTTCACATGACGCTGGATTCCTCGTACCCGATCAGGTGGAATGTATTTGTAAACGCAGCATACACTTATAACCAACAAAACCCGTTTGGTTAGATCGAGTTACCGTTGACTTTGGGCACGCCGCTAAATAGACGGGTTATTTAAATAGTAGGACCTTAAATTTTTGGGAACTAGAAACGATAGACAAAATTCTTCCATGTTGTTTGAACGTATAATAAGACTATTGAAGACAATAATTGTGTTTGCTTGGTAACGAAAAAGAACGCACCGAAAAAATAATCAATGAAACATGCATTATTAATATTATGAATACACACTTAAAAAGTATTATCAGATGTCGATAAAAATTAAATAGAAGTACATGAGCTATCGATTTGAAAAAACAATCAGTCGAAATGAGAAACCCTTCCTTTTTCCAAAGTCTGTTATCTATACTAATATAATAAAGCTGAAGAGTTTGATTGTTTGTTTGTTTGTTTGTTTGAACGCGATAATCCTGAGATTAGCGATTAGATCCTGAGATCTACTGGTCCGATTTGAAAAATTATTTCAGTGTTAGATAGCCCATTTATCGAGGAAGGCTATAAACTATATATCATCACGCTAAGACCAATAGGAGCGTAGCACCAATGAAGAATATTTCAAGATCGGGGTTTTTTTCCTTTTGAGAGCTTCCGCTGTACTTCCGCGTAAACGATTAAAGTTTCGCACAAATCATGTATGACAGAATTGGTCCTATTCCACGCGGACAAAGTCGTGCGCAGAAGCTAGTAAACGATATTGTGTATTGCACTATACGCTTAGTTACGTTATAAGTTAAGAACGTATACGTATACGTACGTTATAGATTTCATTAATCTCTAGTTTTTTTATACTTTTAAAAAGATTCTTAATAGAGATGCCTCGAATGTTCGACTACTTTCGGTATTCGGCTTATTCGACCTCTTTTTCCAATATTCGGTATTCGGCCGAGACACAACTAGTAATATAATAAATACAACTTTTATTTAACTTAAATCTTCATCCACGAACAAACTAATTAGTATTGTTAACATATAACAAATTACTATTGTTATATAACTGGATCTATGTACAAAGAATACATAAAAGCTATACACCATTCCCTATTTTGAAACAATAAATATTGTGACCAAATACGATGTGCACTCCTTACAGAGCATAAACAAGATAAAGAAACTTAAAAACTAAAACCCGACTGCGACAAAAATATTTTAGTACCTCCGAGTCTTTTAGAGGGCGCCACATTCAATATAACGTGATACCATATAGCCTATAACCAGCGGATAAATAAGACGCTTCTACTGATAACTAACTTGTATAAATATGACAAGTAGTTTGGTAGATATGAGGGAAGAGATCTTAAAGAACATAGATTTTTTGGCTCGTAATTTTCATCATCTAATATTTCAGTAATACACAATGAAAATATACGATCAGTACAACACTGACATATGTTTTTATTATTAAAGATTTGTATGAAATTGGCAAATTAAATTTACGCGTGTAGCGATCCACTGTCCTATTACGGAGATCACGTCAACATGATCAGGGCTATTACTCGTTTCAATACACCAGCACCGCAATTAATGCATCTCAATTGATTGAGATGCACGCTTGCTCTTCCATATATACCATATAGGTACACGATAGCTAACTAAATGGGTACAACTCACTTCAAACTAATTTATTAGAATTATTGAGATGCGGCACAGCAGGAAATATCCTGCTGAAAATCTAGAGCAGACCGACTTGGGAAGTACTTCAACCTTGTAGAAGACCACAGCCAAATAATAATGCTGTTCCTGTGGGGGACGTAGGGTCGGAAATGCGGTTGCAATATTTCTGATCTTGCACACGTCTATAGACTATCTCAAGTAGTCTTGTGTTCCTGTGGTGAGTGAGGTGACCTGGGCTCTATTTGGGGTAGGGTCGGCAACGCGCTTGCGACGCTTCTGGTGTTGCAGGCATCTAGTGAGCCGTACGCTTATTTTCCACTCTTGTCAAAAAAACTGATTTTTTGTATAGGTAAAGTACTGGAGGCTTTTGAATATGAGATGTTTATTTAAAAGAACCAAAATATCAGGATTATTATAAAAAGCATAGTCTATAATTGCGGTCATCGTTGAGATAGAAAAAGGAAAAGTTCGAAATATGAAAGCAAGTAATAAAATTTCAATCATTTTCTACATTTCGCTTTTGCCATTCGCTCATTCGACTGTACCATCCAATGACAAAGTTTACTAGTATTGACACAGGTCCTCATTGTTGTAACTTTGTAAGTACTGAGTGATGCAAGCACAATGCTATGGGATTTTTGCGGTTCGTTAATTCCGAATAATTGTTACGTTATTTTTACAAATTAAATTTTTAATTTTTTGTTTTTCTCATAATTATATTGTATTGTTTATTTTTTAAATAATAAACTACATATTCCTTCCTATATTACTAACTACAGATATAAATATATAAGTAACAATATTGATACTAAGAGACGAGACGAAATCTCATATATATATTGCTTAATTTTCCTTATTCGTTAATTGATTATAAATTTCCGAATTGACGCGCTAATGGAACGTAATCTATCGGGGGGCACGGCAGTGCCCCCGCCAAGTCGAGCGCGAAGCAAACACTGCCGTACCATCCTTTACTCGAACCATTTCGCCGCATTTTCAGGCCCCTATTTGAGAACCTCTGGATAAAACCAGAACGCTGAAATTTTCGTCATCCAGTAAGCTATAATCACATACTTAAAATACAAAATTTCAAGTCTGTAGGTCATTTAGTTCCGAAGTTAAGCGTAAGCAAAGTTTCGCATTTACGACACTCACTCACTCATGATCATCAAAATAGAACTAGTACTTTCCATAAACTCAGAGAGCTGAAATTTGGTACAGAGTTAGGGTTTAATGGCTACATAAAGGGAAAACTATAAAAACTAGGATAATCGAAGATCTGGAGTACCTGGTGACCCTGATTAGAAAATACAAGAGCCCAACCAAACTATTAAAAGAGATCGATATACCGCCTTTACAAAAAATATAATGCGAACAACAGGGTGTAAGGGGTTGAAAGGTGGGAATGAAAATTTGTATGGAAGTATGGTGTATAATGTTCGTGTTTCGGAACTATCAAACATTTAATGTTCATCCCGTCGATATGGTAAATTCTCCCCTAAAATTAAAGAACGTATTTAAATAAAGGTTTCGAATCGACAACATAATTATATCCACAATATACTGATAGTGGCGTATTTTAGATTTTAAACATGTATACTAACGCAGTAATGAAAACGGATTGACATAATACATATTGGTTGTCATATATTTATGCGTGCGTTCAGAAAATTTAGTGTAAACTAAGGAAAATATGCTAATTATTTTAATAGCTACTTGAATAAATGATAGATGTACAAATGAATTAGATTAAAAAAAAAGTTCAATTGATTGGTCTCCTTGAAAAATTCCAGATTATTCTGTCAATCCAGTCATAGTCAGTATGTCGTATAAATATTTTCGTCGCGGAAGTGTAAAAGATATGTTTTATAATATAATCTGTACTAATCTATACTAATATTGTAAACCTGAAAGTTGAATTGTTTCTACAAAAAGCAGTGAAATCCCACCAAAAACATTCTGTAAAAAACTAGCCAAGTCTCGATGGAGCTGCTTGTTTATCTCTAAAAAGTAATGAAATCTAGACAAAGTCGTGCCAAGTCTAAGGTTCCTTACTGCGATTTCTTTATTATTATAGTGAATGTTGTGTGACTTGGCCGTTGAAGGGTACACAAGGGTACAAAACCAGGTGATGACACGATGACACCATTGCACCAATCTGTCGCCAGAACCGCTACCCATTGACGATGGAAAATTGCCACTTGGAAAACGTTGATTGAATAACCAGTCAATAATTGTAGGCTTGATAAAGCTGCGTATTTCAATAATACTTTTGTATAGGCAAGCCTGAAACAAACTGTATAAAAAATTATTTCCAGTACCGGTGGACTTCTAATCATTGATAGAAGTCCGTCTGTACGTCTATTTTGTGTTAGATCGGTGGTCGATTTGACGCTCCAAAAATAAGAGAACAGAAGTCAGCATTGTCAATGCTGAATGCATGTGTTGTACAATCAACAACCGCCTAAAATGAGACACTAGCGTCCAATTACCAACACCAGTATGGGATATTATTCTTAGTTTTGTACCCTTGTGTACCCTTCAACGGCCAAGTCACACAACATTAACTATAATAATAAAGAAATCGCAGTATGGAACCTTAGACTTGGCACGACTTTTTCTAGATTTCATTACTTTTTAGAGATAAACAAGCAGCTCCATCGAGACTTGGCTAGTTTTTTACAGAATGTTTTTGGTGGGATACTTCTTACAAGACATTCGAAATGGCGCTTAAACGTTCACGACTCTAGTCGCCACGTTTTCTCGACATCGGATACGCTATCCAGCTTCCCAGACGGGAATAGTCACATCCCTGGCCTGGCTGCTGTCCATATTTTAAAACGTTTTCAAATGCCATAACTCCATTTAATCTTTCTACGAATCTCGATCTTGACTGCACGTATTTAGGTCGAGATTCCTTAGTATTTGAACGCACAGACGTCATTAGTAATATGCGAGAGACTGATATAAGCTGCGTCTGTCTGCCCTTACGTAATTTTTAGTTGACGATGAACTCAATACGTCACTGCACCGCGGCTTCCGGATGATAGATCGCTGGTTCTCCATCGGCCTGTTATTGTGAATCGGTGTATCAAAGGGTGCAAGGTTAATGTGACCTTGTGATGGTTTTGAATGAGAGGAAAGTTGTGGCTACGTGAGATAATGCTTATAGGGTCGACTTTCACTTTAGCTTTCTTACTTATATTGTTAGCTTCTTTAACCAAATTTTACTGTCGTCGGTTTACTTGGAAAGAATAAATTTTGGTAAATACCAAAAAAAAATACGAGGATTAGATTTCATTTATTATAACTTTTTTTAGACAGTTCAAAAACATGCAGTTTTGCAGATGGTTAGAAATTTATGTAAGTATGAGACGATCTTATCGCTTATTGCGGCACTATTTTATATATATAATACATATATACCTATAATACCTATAATAAATTAAATAGCCTATAATAATTCTTACAAGTTCTAACGAATATAATTTACAAAAGCGAAGATTTATATTATTACCAAGGTTTGCTTACTTTGACTGAAACATTTCAACAGGATACAGGAATAATAAATAACATTGAAATTTTAACTTGAACGGAAGACATGCCATATATTTTTTAACAAAATAAACCGAACTGCCAGAACGCCATAGCAATATATAATCTACTAGCTATACCTACCACGCGGTTTCTCCAGCGTTAATTTAAGAAATAGACGTGCAAAAAATATTGTTGAAGTTATTGGCTTTTGGCGCGTTAGGGAAAAATTATGAGAGTAAATTTTTACGATGCGGCGCGCACACCGTCACGAAAAAAACCGACATCCCTGAAGTTAGCTAGTCAAGAAGAAGTTAGCAACGTGAAGTTAGCTATAGCCAATGAAGTATAAGTTCTTACGTGCGTACCAAAGTACACACACACACACCTTTTTTACATTATCTCCTAAAATATGCGTCCAAATTAAATGCTATAAAAGACGCAGTCTATCTTCATAAAATTGCCTTGTTGATGAATTATTTTTTTAATAATAATAACATATATGGCAAAACAACGTTTGCGGGGTCAGCTAGTAATGTATATAAAACTACCATCGCAAATAATGCATTATTTTAAAACAAACTAGATTACTATAAAAAAAGGTTATAATGAGTTAATTTTAATAGATATACCTACGCTGTCGAGGATTTTTTTTTAGAAATTTTTACGGCAATAAATTCCGTCATACATAAATTTTTAGTAGCCTTAACCGTTTACGCAGTGCACCCAACGGAAGCTCTAAAATAGTATATTTTGTCCTTTTTCCTAACATTTCTTATTAATGCTCAACTCCTACTTGCCGGAGCATGATAATTTATAGCCTATAGCTTTCCTCGGTAAATGGACTAAGACTAACCAATACAAATATAATTATTTAAATTCTAACCAGTATGCTTTAGAACGGCTGAACAAAATTGGACAATCCTTTTTTTTATTGGTTGTTAGTTTTCACTTTTCATCAACATAAGGTTTTATAAAAGATTTTTTTAAATATTCGCAAAAAAAACAGCAGCAGCGTGCAGCGGTGCGAAATTCGCCGGGTAGGGTATATCACAAATATTCAAAGAAACTCAAATAAAATTTATCAAATAGTGTTCATTACGTAACAAATGTCAAAAGTATTAATTATACGTTTTGTTACAACCCACAAAAACAAAGATTTAACGCTATACATAATACAATACATCCCATTAAACTCGAAACGAAAATCTCTTCGCGATTCTCGCACGAGAAATATATAGGCCACAAATCAAAGCTGTTTTAAATATAGACGAATGAATCCTCGTATTCGTTACGATCTAAATACGTTTTTAACGTTTATATCACACTTTTACTTTACGTAATATTACATGTCGATAGCCGTGAAATTGTTTAAAAGACTATTTCTATTTTATAATAACTGTTAACACGATATGTATGATGGACATTTTCGCCATCGTAGCGTTTCGCGTTACCGCACTAACTCTATTAAGACGGCTAACTCATTTCGCACCTAGTTTCATGTAGCGTCAGTTATCGTACTTTCACGTTATTACTCAATACTTGATATTAACAATACTTTAAATAATGTAGGTATACATGGTTTCGACTACACTAAGTTTTGACAAACATTAGGATAAAATTGTAAAAATAACGTGATAATATGAGGTCTGACTTTGATCGTATCACGAAAAAACTTTTTTTTTATACAACTAGGTCGGCAAACAAGCGTACGGCTCATCTGATGGTAAGGGACTAAATCAAAATCAAATTCAAAAACAACTTTATTCAAATAGGTCCCAAGAGCACTTTCAAATCGTCAATTTATAAATCAAAAATTTAAAGTGATTACCGCTTAGCGCTTTTATTAGCTTATATACGTCTGCAACACCAGAAGTATTGCAATTCCCACCAGGAGCTCTGGTCGCCTTACTCAACAACAGAAACACAACACTGGTTGTAAACAGTATTATTTAGCTGTGATCTTCTGTAAGATCGAGGTACTACCCCAGTCGGGCTGCTCCATATTTTGAGCAGGTCCTGCTGTGCACTATGTAGGTATGTTAACTTGTATGCACAATAAGGTATATTTCTTCTTTTTCTTCTTCTACATTTTCGCGACTCATTTTTTTTTTAGATTCTACCACTAGAAGAATAATCACAGACAAGTTATTGGAAAAATAATTTTACCGTCTTAATCAAGATTTCCATAATCCTCATACGAGTCGTCTCAGTTACCCATATAAAGACGTAGCCAGTGATTTCACATATCGCGTGGGTCCGGCCGTTCGCCCTAAAGACTGACTAATTTAAGTGTTTTTAGACCTACTCCAAACTTAGTCGCGCCACAAAACCAGTTTCGTTTACATTATTAAAAATTTCCTTAAAAAGAACTGTGGTATCGTTTGGTTATTTATTAATTCATTAAGTTTAAATTTTAACTTAGTTTTGAAAGATAAATATCATAATAAAATTATATAAAACGCTTCACACTCAACGGACCCCGGTTGGATGACTTGAAAATTAATTCTATATCAAGAGTCCATACATACACTCATACACCCCGACTACAACAATCATCTGTATGACCTACACGAACGTTTGCCATCTATCACTTCACCATATCGCAGTCCACTGCTGGACATAGGCCTACACAAGTTCGCGCCAAAAATGGCATGAAGTCATGTGTGATTCCCATAGTCACTACCGGTGGTACCGGTCGGTTGGCGACCGCAGGGCTGGCATTGCCGCACCGAAGACGCTGCTACCCGTCTTCGGCCTGTGTATTTCAAAGCCAGCATTTGGATGGCTATCCCGCCATCGGTCGGCTTTTTAAGTTCCAAGGTGGTAGTGGAACTGTATTATCCCTGTCATCTATACTAATATTATCAAGCTAAAAACATTGTTTGTTTAAACGCGCTAATTTCAGGGACTACTGGTTCGAATTGAAAAATTATTTTTTGTGTTAGATAGCCTACCGAGAAAGGACACATAATCAAGTCAAATTAACGCGAGTGAAACCGCAGGGCACGGTTAGTTTATCATATGCGAGAATGGAACGCCCGACCGCTAACATAAGCCACTTGCTGACACGTCGCGTTAGTATCTAAAGTTAGGAAGGCAGGCATCATGTTTTCAATAGCTTATGCAATATTTTAAGCGATTATTTGTGTTACATGTAATTTTAATCCATTGTAAAGCTTATCGCCTAAAATAATAAATTATATTCGATATAGCCAATCGAGGTCAAATATTTAGAAGTTTTATTCTATCTATAAAGCATAGCTCACTAAGATACGTAGCACTCACAAATGATGTATCTGTCTTAATGTGTTTGTTATTAGAGAAATGTTTAAGAATTAAAATGTGACGACTACTTATAACTCCTAACAGTAAGGCTGGAAATGGCACCATAATGACTGAATTTTCAGGATATGCTGGATGAAGGGAAGGGACTTTCAAGGGATAAAGGTAGTATCTAAAAATACTGTTATAAGATAACTAAAAATTTAACTTTTTTCAGAACTTATCATAAAGCATTAAATAAACAAACAAAAATACTTTTCGAATTTTGGAAGATAGTATAAGATCAAGACATCTTCAAAACAGACTTAAGACTTAATACCTCCATATAAACTATCACATAAAGCCTGTATTTAGAGTCGACCAATTTGTTCCGATAAGAAGCGACCAATAATTGATAAAAAACAATACTAAGTGAAACAACAATTTGAGGCAGATAGCGTTATCGTTTAAGATTCCCTGAATGTTTCAACCGACGACGTTCCAGATCTGAAGCCGATAACAAGCGCATGTTCAGTGTTACTTGTGCAAAAGAACTTGTTATAGGTACCTATATAGTACTGTCTTACATCAGATGTTATGAGTCCTGTCGAAAGTTTAATTTGTATAATGGTAAGGTGAGACAATGTTGGAGATAAAATTTAGAAAAAAATGTTTGAAACTAATCTTTTTAGTTTGTATTACGTCCTACTTGTATTTTTATTTATTTATTTTATTTATTTATACTTTATTGTACATCACAACTGCAAATATCATTTACAGACTGTGAAGTACAATGGGCGGACTTATGGCTATTTAGCCATTTCTTCCAGACAACACAATATTACTATTTTTATTACGAAACTCTGAGGAGGTCAATTGAAAGACGGATTTTGTTTTTTGTTTCTTTTCTGTTAATATCTCAATTTCACATAAAGCAAGACAAATCGCTTAAATGTTCATTATAATAAAATTTTACAATACATATAACGAAAATAATTAATTATTCTCTTTATTCGGGAAATATTCAAAATATTTTAGTTTAGTATAAAATTTTTATTCATAGATAACTTAATATTATATCCAATCACGTCCAAGTGATCAATTTTCCTAAACAACAGTGGACTGTAACATGACTCTCGTACAAAACCAGACGATACAAAGCACTATAATACATGCACTAGCTTCTGCGAGCGACTTCGTCCCCGTGGAATAGGACCATTTCTGTCATACATGATTTGTGCGAAACTTTAACCGTTTACGCAGCGGAAGCTCTCAAAAGAAAAAAAAGCCCCTATTTTGAAACATTCTTCATTGGTGCTACGCTCCTATCGGTCTTAGCGTGATGATATAATATAGCCTATAGCCTTCCTCGATAAATGGGCTATCTAACACTGAAAGAATTTTTCAAATCGGTCCAGTAGATCCTGAGATTAGCGCGTTCAAACAAACAAACAATCAAACAAACAAACTCTTCAGCTTTATTATATTAGTATAGATTTATTTCTGGATGTTATTTTATTTACGCACAAGTTTCTTCGTCGTCGATTGCTCAACTGTGACCCACATGAAAATTACCTAAGCGAGGAAATCGTGACGAAAAATAAACTAAACTCTTTCATCTGTTCACTGTTCTACTACTCGAAATATAATTTTATATCGGAAAACGTCGATAAGTCGTTTTATTGTTTTAGGGTTATGTGACGAACTGTTCTGTAATATGTGTGTAGTTTGATACTTTTGATAGTCGGCAAACAAGCGTACGGCTCACCTGATGGTAAGCGATTACCGTCGCTTATAGACGCCTGGAATACCAGCAGCATGGCAAGCACGTTACCTCCGAAGTCCGAACCTTTCCTAGAGCTCTCGCTACCTAACTCACCAAAGGAATACGGCATTCATTGAGAGCATTATTAACAGCTATGATCTTCTGTAAAGTTAAATAAAACGGTGTCCAAAAGGTGGGACCACTAGATATCTATCAACACCAAAAGCATCGCACGCGCGCTGCCGACCCTAGCCCCAATCCCCTGCAGGAGCTCTGTTCACCTCACTCACCACAAGAACACAACACTGCTTGAAAGCAGTATTATTTACCCGTGATCTTCTGTAAGGTCGAGGTACTATCCCAGTCGGATTGATCCAGATTTTGAGCAGGATTAGTCCTGCTGTGCCGTATCTCAAAAGCTGATATTTTAATTTGTAATATAATTAACTTTAGTACTGATGATATAGCAAAGAAAATTCAATGTTTTACTAATAAAATCGTCAATAATATTTTTAAAAAGAATTCATAGCTAAACATGAGATAGATACCTATACAAAGATAATAGTCGTATCTCCTAAGGCTAACTTACAATAAAAATCTATATACTATCTTTAAAATAATACATATAATCAATAAGCTATAGCTAACTACTTATAAGAAGTTATTTTCTACGAATTTTTAGGCGTTGAAGACAATATTTTACATACCTACATCTTACGAAAACGAAAACTTTAAAAATAATATCACAGTTTACAAAATTACGCGATTTCAAAAAAGAAAATCATATATCGAAATGGTCAGTTGGCAGACACACTGCGGCCTACTTTTACTTTAATTAGTACCCGCGCAAAGCCAGACAGATTACTAGTATTGTTAATGTTACGCAGAGAATGCATACGAAAATTTGCAATAATACATTTGACGAATACTAGAATACTAATAAAAAATTCCAGTAAACACTAACCTAACATGAATTACATGAAGGTGCACATCGGCCTTGTCAACTACTCGAGAAATAATTTACGGCAATTTATCTTTTAAGTAGTGGTAATAAAGGCGAAGCTAAATATACAACGGGAGAGTATCCACCGGAGATTCATCATTGAGATGTCATGTTCGTCTTATCAGATAAAGGCTACAAGGTTAAGAGTACGGAGATGTTCAATTACATCGGAGAAAATCAAATGTTTGTGATAAATATATTAAAACAAACAAACTTATACTGTCTCGAACTTAAGTTACAGTAAGTAATGAAAATAAAGACGTTTATTTATCAAGCATACAAAATAATGAATGAATTAATCTCTTTATTGTACACCATAAAGATACGTAAAAAGAGTAGATACATATAAATTAAGATGTACAAAGGCGGTCTTATCGCTAAGAGCGATTTCTTGCAGACAACCTTTGGGTATAGAACAGGGCGTAGAAAATGAAAAGCGTTAGGGAAGTTTACGGAGATTTGAAAAAAGACATGACATAATTATAATAACGTGCATTGATACATGATAGATTATTATGAGTTCAGGAACAATGTTCTAGGGAATCTAAGATTGGGATGATCATATTACGGCTAATAGAATTAGATCCTACCGCATCTGAACTTACGGCTAAATGCTCTTTAATATCACAAACAGACACTTGAGAGAAAGTAAAAGTTGATGAAGAAGTCTTAATAGCAGAGTTGATTGAGAGTATAAGATATTGTCGTAGTCTCAAGTGTGAGATTTGAAATATTTATTAAATTGCTTAATGTTAAATGACTTTGAAGCATATAAGAAATAAATCTATACTAATATAATAAAGCTGAAGAGTTTGTTTGTTTGTTTGAACGCGCTAATCTCAGGATCTATTGGTCCGATTTGAAAAATTCTTTCAGTGTTAGATAGCCCATTTATCGAGGAAGGCTATAGGCTATATATCATCTCGCTAAGACCAATAGGAGCGTAGCACCAATGAAGAATATTTCAAAATCGGGTTTTTTTTTTCCTTTTGAGAGATTTCGCGGCGTAAACGGTTTCGCTCAAATCATGTATGACAAAATTGGTCCTATTCCAAGGGGACGAAGTCGCGCGCAGAAGCTAGTATTTCTTATAGTTTAATTGTTTGGAGAAACGATGGTAAAAATGCCGTAGCATCTTATTCTTAGGATGTAGCTCGGCTTACATCTAATTCTCAGTTCATACTTTTTTTTTAAATAAAAAATTCAAAACACATATCAAAATAACAATAAAATAAAAACAATGCAGAGTTATGCGAAAATACATCAACTCTTAGAATAACAATCTTTATAACACCGAAAAAGAAATTAAATGATATTCCTTCCATATTTTGTTGTATTACTTTTACAATAGGGTAAAAACATACCTTTGATCCATGATCGAAGATATAAAATAAGTTAAACAGCAATTACCTGAAACAATTATAAAGATAAGTCAAATGTCACTGATAAAAGAAATTTCTTTGATAAATTTCTTTAATATACTAGTCTAAGAAATGCGGTATTTGGTCAAGGCGATGCGAAAAGGCTTGTTTAAGGTGAAGGCCAGATAGAAAGTGTAAGATGAAAGTGTACGTAAAAACATGTCGGTCCGCTATCAGTTGGACGGAACACCGTAAACAAAATAACTCGAAGCGTTTTATATGTGCTAAAAATTAACTTGGTACTTTGGTACTGGTTTGTGGCTGTTGCGCTGGCGGTTACGGGTTCGATCCCCGCACATGACAAACATTTGTATTGATCATACAGATGTTTGCCGTGGTCTGGGTGTTTAAGCAGTCCTTGTTGGTGGTTGGCTGCCGTGCCTCGGAGAGTACGTTAAGTCGTCGGTCCCGGTTGTTATCATGTACACCTGATAGCGACCGTTACTCATAGTAGGGAATATCAGCCAACCCGCAGCGTGGTAGATTAAGCTCTGATCCTTCTCTGGAAATGGATCTTCTCTGGGAAAGAGACTTTGACAGACCGTTTAATAAAGAAAATTGGGTGTGAAATTTTATGTCTATAATTTTGACCTACAAATAATTAAATACTTGGCAATTGCGAAAAGTTAAGAACGTTGCTTGATTAATAGTGAGTCTGAGTAGGTTATATAATAATCTGCTAATAAAAATATATAATTATCATTTTTCAAAAATTTATATTTTAGACTAAACTTACAAAAACAAATATTACACAATACTATATACTATATTTTGTTATATAATTAAAATTAAATAAAAAATACGTACATTAAAAATTAAATAGTTTAACAATTGCATACTATAATGCAACCGTATGATTTAATAATATCTAATACTGATTTCGTGTATTGATATTTATCAATACTAATATTATAAATAAGAAAGATTTAGTTGTGTTTATCTATACTAATATAATAAAGCTGAAGAGTTTGTTTGTTTGATTGTTTGTTTGTTTGTTTGTTTGAACGCGCTAATCTCAGGATCTACTGGTCCGATTTGAAAAATTCTTTCGGTGTTAGATAGCCCATTTATCGAGGAAGGCTATAGGCTATGTATCATCACGCTAAGACCAATAGGAGCGGAGTCCACACCGACGAAGTCGCGCGCAGAAGCTAGTAAAGGATAGGCTTTAAAACTACTGCACCGATTTTAAAATCCTTTCACCAGAAGAGTGATATAGGCTATATTTTAACGGTAGAAAACAGAACAGCCCAAATACAGCCAAAAATAAAAATAAAAATGAATTAAAAATAGCATGGTATCGTCTCTTGTCGAAGAATTCATTGTAATATGAAATCTTTGAGTAGCCGAGTATCTGTAACGAACTCGCTATAGACGACGCCAAGGTTTGCTTAAAACCTAAAATCATCATATCAAGAATTTCGACGCGGCTAGATGAGGACCCATAGCTCAGTTGGCAGAGCGCTAACACGGCACGTCAGAGGGCGCAGGTTCAAAGCCTGCTGGGTCGAAAATTTTGATATGATTTAAAATCTTTATAATTTCCTCAGGTGTGGGTAACACAAAAATAAAAATAAAAAAAGAACAGCCCAAATCGTGTTGTCCAAGCGGGCGAAGCCGCCAACGAAAAGCTAATACTAAATAAAGTGTTGCCAATTTTAAACTTGACGTAAAATAAAACGCAGTTTCTATTTATGTACGTATTTATTTCGATACAAACAAAAGACACGTGTAAATATGGCGACGCAAGCTTAATTACAAATTAATGACTCCTATAATCAATATAAAACAAATATGTAATAATGATGAACTTGTTTACGAAATCTATAATAGACTAGCTTCTGCGCGCGACTTCGTCGGCGTGGACTCCGCTCCTATTGGTCTTAGCGTGATGATATATAGCCTATAGCCTTCCTCGATAAATGGGCTATCTAACACTGAAAGAATTTTTCAAATCGGTCCAGTAGATCCTGAGATTATCGCGTTCAAACAAACAAACAAACAATCAAACAAACAAACTCTTCAGCTTTATTATATTAGTATAGATAACTTTAATCAGAAAACGGTAGAACGGACTCTCAGTCGCCTAGTTTCCTTGAAAACAAATGTGTTTATACTTTATAGTTTATAGTAATAAAATGAGGTTAACAATGATGCAATATAAATAACTAGCCGACCCGTGCCCACTTCGTTGGGCGTTAATTATCTTTTTTAAAATGCAAAAATAGTTTTGAAGAAAACTTTTGACCAAAACTACGTCCGGAGTACCGATAAAGTAAAACAGAAAGTAAAGAGAAAATATATAAAATAAAAAATAAACGGCAGCGGGCGCCTACAGCGATGAATAAAATCGTAATAATATCGTGTATTTATTATTTTAAATTACAGAACCAAATAACATACTATAAAGAACAAATTTTAAACCACTTAAATAAATAATATGTTGCTCCAACGCCATCTATCAAAAAGCGTAAAAACTTCGTCATCGATAGATTCAAATAGACAGTAAATAAAATAGAGTATTAAATAGTTAAATCTAACAGCGATAGATGGCGTTCGTTTCTTTGTCATTTTCATAATATATTTTAATATTTTTCTTTTTTACTGAATTTTTTTGTACAATTACAATAAAATATAGCCTATGTCACTCCTGAATAGTGTAGCCTCTCACTATTTTCAGCAAATCAGATAAATATAAATGTTTTAAAATCACCAATTCATTTCGAAGGCAAATAATAATGCTTGATTAGATTGAATTGTTGACACGGCACGTCAGAGGACGCAGGTTCAAATCCTGGTGATTTAAAATATTTATATATTTTTATCTTTTTCCTTTTATCTTGTCACTCCTGAATAGTGTAGCTTTCTGTTAGTGAAAGAATTTTCATGATCGGATCAGTATTTGCGAAGATTACCCCGTATATACAAAGTTATAAACTTTACCTCTTTATAATATTAGTATAGATTTAACCTGTATAATGAATGAACTGAAAGCAATGTTGAGAATGGAATGGACGAAAAAAAAATTCTTTTTTTATAATAGCCGAAATTTACCGGTTAGAGGTGATTCAGACTTTGAGACTTTATACTTATTTCAGGGTGTTTTTACAGACCTACTTTCAATAATTTAAAAATATATTTCCAAACTTATAGAAACACGTGGAAAAACTTTGTCTTTTAAACAATTTTTAAGTAAAACTAACGTACACATGGACTTAGATACGCTGAAATCTTACCATCGAGTATTTTTTTATCTGTTTTGGCTCAGAACTCTAATTAAAAATAATATCCCTTGGAAGCACCGTGTATCTTACAATGGTTCATTAATGTATGTATATTAAAACGCTACTGTCTCTAATTAAAAAATGAACTAAAAAGAACGAACACAATCGGGGTCAAAAATCTTAACCTAAATACACAAAGTAATATAACAATTAACAGCTAGTATCTGTCCTATATTTTCAATACTGAAATTATATTTTATTGCCAAATATTGCTAGAGATATTATCTGATTATCAACAATATAAAAGTAAACATGTATATTATATTTATCACCACATTACACAATCCACATTATCACAATTTTTGTTCAATATTATGTAAGTTTTACAATTCAATTCGTTGTTCACGATAGTCATATTAGCACCTTGACTTCGTCACCCGCTGGACCAGTTGGCAAGCGACGTAGGAAGTGGGCGAATACCGAAAAACTTGGCGTTTACTATTTATATTAACTTTCCAATGAGGAAAAACATCTAAATTACTTGCGACAGTTACGAGTCGGAGCCAGACAAAATTATTTGTAGGTACTTTTTAAATGCACACACATGAGTTCGCGTCATTTTGGCGCGAACTTAGAGAGGCCTATGTCCAGCAGTGGACTGCGAAAGGCTGAAGTGATGATGATGATGATGACTTTTTAAATGATTTTATACACTACCAGAATAGTAAACAAGCATAATGTATAACTGGTTCGTTTGATGGTAAGCGTTTATAGTATCGTATAGATGCCTGCAACATCAGGAGCACCATCACAGCACATACACAGAGGCTCAGGCATCCTTGCCAAAAAACACAAATTTCCTTGAGAGCATTAAAAAGGCAAATGTCTAGTTTCCGCACATTATTGAATTGATTTGCTTTCGTTACCCGCATAAACAAACACAGACATACCAAACCATATTCTACCTACAAAAGAAAAAATAATCATCAACCAAATGAAAGGATGGACGTTTTTTTCACTATCACGATAGAACCGTTTAACCAGATCAATCTGGATGATATTTGGAAAAGAGATTCACGTGAAAGAAGTCACCAGAAACAGATGATGATTTTATGTTCTTACTAGCTGCTGCCCGCGACGTCGTCTGCGTGCGTTCACTGCTCGTTCCCCGTAGGTGATAGCGTGATAATATGTAGCCTATGTTCTGACCCGACTTCTTAATAGTATTCGTGCCAAATTTGAAGTAAATCCATGCAGTACTTTTTGAGTTTATCCCGGACATACATTGACTTTCCTATCATTTTACTATATGTAAAGATTCCGAGGTTTCCAGAAATAAAGATTTAGCATTAAGTACATATTTACGTTACGTAGATACTACAGTATATCTCTAAATCTATACTAATATTATAAAGCTGAAGAGTTTGTTTAGTTTGATTGAACGCGCTAATCTCAGGAACTAGTGGTTCGATTTCAAAAATTCTTTCAGTGTTAGATAGCCCATTCATCGAGGAAGGCTATATATAGGCTATATACACTCAACAGCAAAAAAAACCGGACACTTCATATTTTCGTATTAAATGCAAATTTTCAGCAATTTGTTTGTTTTTGTGGGTATTCTAGTTATTACAGAGAATGTAGACTCTAAGTCCATTGAACTAAGCCCTTCAGGATTAGTAAACAATTAGATAAAACTCAGATTTGATTTATTTGTCTTGAAGTTGATTTACCTGTCGGACCTATTCTAAACTGTGAGTAGTTTTCCGCACATTTAAACATCTTTAATTTGTTAACCAACCCTATTCTGTGATTAATAGACATGTTTTTTTTATTTCGGTCTAGAATAATGGTTCATTTAAATGTTGACATAGCCCGAGCTGATGCCTTGGCCAGAGAAGGCCGGAGCTTACGATACATTGCCGAAACGCTTGGGGTAGCGAAGTCTACGCTACCCCAAGCGTTCACGATGTACTCCGGCGTTTCCGGGAGACTGGTAGCTACGATAGGATGACCGGCAGAGGGCGACCAAGGGCAACAACGGCAGTAGACGATCGATTTATTACGCTGTCGGTATTGAGAGACCGACATTTAACGGCTCCTGAGGTTCGGAAAAGACATGAAGTGGCTCGAAATACACGTGTAAGTACAGTGCGGCGGAGACTCCATGCTCCCTCGAGCATGGAATCTTATCAAGACGACCCAAAACAGGGGCCCAACTCCTGGAAAGGCATCGAAGAGAAAGGCGATTATTTGCCGTTGGACTCTGGGGCAATGGGGAACTGTTTTATTCACGGATGAGTGTCGATTTGGTCTATACCACTCAGAAGGTCGAGACAGAGTGTGGAGACAACCAGGGGAGCGATTTGCTCCATGTACCATTCGTGAATCACGGCCTTTTGAAAGGAGATCAGTTATGGTTTGGGGTGGAATTAATTGCCACGCCTGGACTGACCTGATTTTCATAAATAATGGGGCTCTGACTGCTCGGAGGTAAATCGAGAAAGTCCTCCTAGAGGCTGCTATCCCATTTACTCCATTTATTGGTGAGCAATTCATTTTAATGCAGTATAATGTTCGTCCACATACCGCCAGAATTGTTACCGAATACTTGGAGCAAGTGGAAATCACAGTTCTGGACTGGCCTGCACGAACTCCCGATATGAATCTCATAGAGCATTTGTGGGATAATTGCTTTTTGAGAAGCTCGTCCAGAATCTAATTTTGTCGATACCTGACAGGGTTCTAACCCTTCGCCGTAGCAGAGGGAGGTAATACCCGTCATTAGAATTACATAAATTAGTAGAAAAACCTAATAAAAATGAAGAATAACGTTTTTTAAAAAATATGTTCATTTGTCATTTTTTCTTTAATTTGTATTTTTTTGTAAATAATCAATAAAAATTATTAACTTTTGGCAGATTTTGTTTAACCTATTAATTAACCAATTCTTACCATAAATTAAAAAAAATAATATATTTAACAAAATTATTAGACTAAATCTAAGTGTCCGGTTTTTTTTGCTGTTGAGTGTATTATCACGCTAAGACCAATTTGAGCGGAGCACCAATAAAGAATATTTTGAAATCTTGGTATCGGGGTATTTTTTCCTTTTGAGAGCTTCCGCTGTGTGCGCTGCGTAAACAGTTAATGTTTCGGAAAAATCATGTATGACAGAATTGTTACTATTCCACGCGGACGAAGTCGCGAGCAGAAGCTATACATATATACTATTTAATAAAACATGAAAATCAGACTTTCTTTACTATCAGATAATGACAAAATCTTCTACAGAGATGAGCACCCAAATTTTCATCCAACTTAAGATGTCATATTATAAAATGGATAGTTTTCTCTCAATAAATCAGAATCTATTAAGCAACGTGACCAACGAAAGTGCTTCTATAATGGACGTGGGCGGGGCGTGGGATAGTCGTTATATAGGTATTGGGTATGTTCAATGTGGGAGCACAAGGACAGATCCCACACGATAATACCTTACAAAGCCTCCAAATACCAGCCTGTCTCTAACCTTTCTACATCACTTTATGAAAGGTAAACTTTTCGTCCTTGTCAGGATTCGTAACTCCATACGGTTAGGTAATATCTTTTATTTTGATTTAATTGTGCAACTATTTATGTTATTTCTGTATTATTTTATTTATTTTTAAACATTATTCTACTAAAAATTTGTTGAATTTTCTTTTGAAAACATTTTCAAAGTTCTTGTGTTGCAGACTTTGATAGGCCGACGAGTATGATTGATATCCTCAACTCTAGTGAAAAGTATGAATAAAAATCACGTCTTTTCGGTATTATTGTTTCTATTTTGCCAAATTTTTTACTTATTCGATCTGACTCTATGTAGATTCCAGCTAGCTAAAAGAAACCAATCTCTATCAATTTATTAATCCCTAATAAAAAATCTCTATAAAATTTATTTTTCTAAATGTACAGCAAGTAATGTCTTCAATTGCAACAAAAAAAAATGTACAAATACTATCATCTGAATAAATAATTCGAAGAGACTATTATATAATTAAATAATATCGGAAATTTTAGTGCAGAACATAAAATGCGTCATGTCTGATAGCTGTGATACCATCGGTCAAAGACCCAGTATGTCGTTGTATTTTATTTAATAATGTATATTTATTTTCCTTTTATATTTATTCATTGTTGTCTACTTCTATTGTAACGTTTCGACACATCCTATTTTCCATACATGTAATAAACTAACAATAATTGTGTTTGCTAGCAAACAAAAAAAACCGACTCCAATTACATCGACAAGTAATACAACGTAAGCAGACTAGTCGTCACTACGATTTTCGAGGGTTCCTCTCGATTCCTCTGGGATACCATCACCAGATTCTGGTTTCCTTATCATGGTACCACCCTTGGCATATCTCCTTTCCAACAAAAAAAGAATTTTCAAAATCGGTTCATAAACGACGAAGTTATCCCCGAACATACAAAAATTAAATATCGTGATATTACTTTTTCCGTTTTAGGCATATTTACGGTTATCTACTACTAATTTTACTATTATTAACGCACTCGTAACTCATCTAATGTTGCAGATGTCAATCACATACCATCTGGTAGAACTGTCTTTATTGTTGAATAAAAAGAGAAAAAAATAATAAAAACAAAGTTTATAAGGATATGGGCACCAACTTTATCGTCACTGTCATTGCCACAATGGATAATTTTATCAGCTACCGCTACCGAGCCTACCATGGTACCGAAATATCGGGATCTGTAATGATAGCCAAAAATATGTTAAATGTGAATTTTACATCTTATTAATAGTTAATAGTTAATTTGCGCGTTGGCGCAACGGTTACGGCACTGGTTTGTAGCTGTTGTGCTGGCGGTTGCGGATTCGATGCCCGCACATGACAAATATTTGTATTGGCCATACAGATGTTTGCCGTGGTCTGGATGTTTGTGCAGTCCTTGTGGGTCTCCCCACCGTGCCTCGGGGAGCATGTTAAGCCGTCGGTCCCGGTTGTTATCATGTACACCTGATAGCGCTCGTTACTCATAGTAGGGAATATATCATCGCATTGGAGCAGCGTGGTGGATTGAGCTCTGATCCTTCTCCTACATGGGGAAAGAGGCCTATGCCCAACAGCGGGACATTACAGGCTGAAGCGTAAAAGAGTTATTTGACCACGAAAGCTGATGTTATACTTACACCTAAAATTGTCAATATGCTATAACAAGTGACTGAAATATTGTTTTCACGAGGAACATTTACAGCGGTGTTGCTTGGTGAAAATATTTGGACTACATACGATCGTGTCGTAAATTGGGTCAGGCTAACAGCCTATTATTGTTTTCCGAACACCTGCCACGTAATTATTTCTCGTGTAATGTAACGTTACGAATGCGCTGTAACGTATGGAGTGAGTCAGATTTACAGGCGTAAGACACTTACGAAGTAAAATTTGGGTTACATGATTACGACATTAAGAAGAAAAGTAATGTGTTCAAAGCTTGTATACATACTACTGTCTATTTGAAGTGAAATTTCTTTAGAATAGTTGTGATTTGAAACTCGCTGAAACGATAATGTGTCACGATAAAGAAACAAACACATAAATGTATAGAAGAAAATGAGATAGAATATATTACATGATATTTTATATTCTCGATGAAAAAACTCTCGTAGGCTACTTTTCAGAATCTTCAATTCTGCCGTGTGTGAATTGCACACACGCACTTTTTTTAAATGTTAAAACATGTTTTATACTGACGCTGCTGAAATAGTCGAATAAATTAAGAACAACAACCGAACTTCTAGCGACAGGTCTACGATTAAAGTTTTTTTTTTTTTTTTTTGGGGAATTTTATATAAAACTTGTAAATATTGATCTTTTTATTGAACATGTAATATTTTTTAATGTATAACGTAACAATTTTTATTTTATTGGCATATATTGAAATCAATTTTCCATACACAGTTTACCTATGTTAAATAACTTTAGCCAGGATATACAAAATTTTCGAGTTGTATTTATAATTGGGGTAGCGCAAGAAATTTACGGTGGAAGAATCTTACTGGCATATAAGAACTTATTAGAAATTGGAAGTTGAAGAAAAAATGCGATTTTGACACTGATAGATCTAGATAAAAGTATTGCTTTATACCATTTTACATCAAACTTGGTTCAATCACACAGTTTGTTTAGAGATAATAACACTTTCAAGTACCTTTGTTCACTTTTCCCTACCTTATCTGACGCTCAGTTGATAAAAGAAATAATCACAGCACCTGACATCAGACAACAGCTGTTGATGGATGAAAATTTTGAAAATATTTAACCCCAGAGAAAAATGGTTAGCAAGAGATTAAAAATGTATGTAGTTTCAAAGTTCTCAAGGAATAAAACAATATCTTGATTATAAAAATATTTTCCAAGAAATGTTAAATGCGTTTTCAAACTAACATGTGTTTGAAAACTTATTGTGAAATCTACTGGGGGCTGTTGAGAGTGAGACGTTTTTCTGTTTGAACAATGACCTGATTACAAATTTCAAACTTTTAAGGTACATTTGATTATGTATTATTTGTCATTTTAGTAGACCTTATATATCAGTTAACCAGTAAGTACATCGACACGTCCTATGTATAAGGGCCAAAGCAACAATTTGGGCATTTTCACTTTTTTGTTTTAAATGCTTCCTTTTAGTCTAGTTTACAAGTTGCATTAAAAAAAAATACACATTTATGGGTGCAAATACTATTTTTTTCTGCAGTATAAGGGCTTATTTGACATAATTGTTGACGTATAAAGGCCAAACAGTTATTTCGAGACTTGTACGCGGGGGAATCCCGCGTCTAACGGTCTCTCGGATAACGTATAAGTGTCAATGTGAAATAATATGTCATACAAAAATTATATTATTATCATTTATTTAAGTTATTTATTTATGTTAAATATTTGTTATAAAACAAATGTTCTTTTAAAATTAGTTTTTGCCGAGTTTATTGACCAAAATGACTCATTGGCCTTTTTATTATTATTTTTTCAATATAATTAAATTTAAAAAGTCACGTATATAGACATATCTACAATAAGTAAAAAACTAATAATATACAAATAAGTCAATATAGCTAGAAAAATGAACATTAGGTGTCATAGTAACTATGCAAAATTTCAATAACATAAGTTGAAGCATGTAAAAATTATAGCAAATTGAAACTTTGAGAGCCTCTACTGAAAAGTTGTCATTTTTCACATTGGCCCTTATACATAGGACATGTCGACATAGAAACGTCCTTAAAACAAGTTCAGATGTTGGTCCTCTAAGTTAGCAATTACCATAGCGAGTTATTTGTACATTGTAAGTCCATTCTCGTAAACATTGGGGCCGTAGAAAGCGTCATCTTTACAAAGCGAAAAATGACCACAGATATGTAGGTGTGGATTTGCATTATAAATAATGTTATGTCTGCTTTCAAATCTATTTGGTTTGTGGGCTTCGATGGCGAGCGGAACCGCTGACACTTTGATTTTAGTATATTTTATTGACAGATCAATCTAATGTGGTTTTGAAATGACACGTTAATTTTACACAGTTATTTGTTGCCAAAACAAAATTATTTATTCTTTTATTTGATGACTTTCAGTGGCTCAAAGATAGGACAGATGATGTCACATATTGTGTATAAACCTCCGACCCTACTCCTATAATGACGCTGAAGCTAGCAGCCACTCTTTATATCTCTGCTTCTAATCAACAGATTAAGTTGTAACTTTACACAAATTAGTATCGTTATATCATCTAACTATGGAAAAAAATCGAAAGGGTAAATACCACCCCTTCTATTTTTTTTTAATTAAAAAAACCAAAAAAGGAGGTTAATTCGGTATAAAAGCTAAAAAATATATGTTTCTAAGGATGAAACAAGGTTAAAATTTAAAACAAAGGTCATTTATAATAACAACAAGATAAGAAAAAAATAATTAAAACATTTAACCAATATTTTTATTTTTTTTATTTTTCTAAGCAGGTAATTATATAATATTCGTTAAAGTTATTATATCTCGGCTCATAGAGACTGCATTTTGTTGTAACTTGGCAAAAACCTTTTCTTTACTGTCAATAAAAGACAAGAAAATTTTCATAGGGGTTATACAACCCCTTCTATTTTTTTTAATTTTTTTTTCTAAGACAATGTCTATGTACTATTTCTTCAAATGTCTATATCTCTGCTCCACAACACTACATTTTGTTGTAACTTCGCATAAACCTTTATTACACGGTCTAGAAACGATCATTAAAATTTCAAAGGGGATACTCAACCCCTTCAATTTTGTTTTATTTCAATTTTCTTTTCTAAGAAGTTGTCCATGTACTATTTCTTCAAATCTCTATATCTCTGCTTCACAACACTACATTTTGTTGTAACTTCGCAAAAACCTTTATTACACCGTCTAGAAACGATCATTAAAATTGCAAAGGGGATACTCAACCCCTACAATTTTTTTTTATTTTTCTTTTTTTTTCTAAGACTGTCTATGTACTATTTCTTCAAATGTCTATATCTCTGCTCCACAACACTACATTTTGTTGTAACTTCGTAGAAACTTTTATTATATCGTCTAGAAATGATCGTAAAAATTTCAAATGGGATACTCAACCCCTTCATTTTTTTTATTTTTTTTTTCTAAGACAATGTCTATGTACTACTTCTTCAAATGTCTATATCTCTGCTCCACAACACTACATTTTGTTGTAACTTCGCAAAAACCTTTATTACACCGTCTAGAAACGATCATTAAAATTGCAAAGGGGATACTCAACCCCTACAATTTTTTTTTATTTTTCTTTTTTTTTTCTAAGACTGTCTATGTACTATTTCTTCAAATGTCTATATCTCTGCTCCACAACACTACATTTTGTTGTAACTTCGTAGAAACTTTTATTATATCGTCTAGAAATGATCGTAAAAATTTCAAATGGGATACTCAACCCCTTCATTTTTTTTATTTTTTTTTTTTCTAAGACAATGTCTATGTACTACTTCTTCAAATGCCTATATCTCTGCCCCACAACACTACATTTTGTTGTAACTTCGTAAAAACCATTATTATACCTTTTAGAAATGGTCGTAAAAATTTCATAGGGGATACTCAACCCCTTCATTTTTTAAATTTTTTTTTCTTCGAAGACAATGTCTATGTACTATTTCTTCAAATGTCTATATCTCTGCTCCACAACACTACATTTTGTTGTAACTTCGTAGAAACCTTTACTACACGGTCTAGAAACGATCATTAAAATTTCAAAGGGGATACTCAACCCCTTCAATTTTTAAAATTTTTTTTAAGACAACGCCTATGTACTATTTCTTCAAATGTCTATATCTCTGCTCCACAACACTACATTTTGTTGTAACTTCTTAGAAACCTTTATTATACCTTTTAGAAATGGTCGTAAAAATTTCAAAGGGGATACTCAACCCCTTCATTTTTTTAATTTTTTTTTTTCGCAGACAATGTCTATGTACTATTTCTTCAAATGTCTATATCTCTGCTCCACAACACTACATTTTGTTGTAACTTCGTAGAAACCTTAACTACACGGTCTAGAAACGATCATTAAAATTTCAAAGGGGATACTCAACCCCTTCAATTTTGTTTTATTTCAATTTTTTTTTCTAAGAAGTTGTCCATGTACTATTTCTTCAAATCTCTATATCTCTGCTTCACAATACTACATTTTGTTGTAACTTCGCAAAAACCTTTATTACACCGTCTAAAAACGATCATTAAAATTGCAAAGGGGATACTCAACCCCTACAATTTTTTTTATTTTTCTTTTTTTTCTAAGACAATGTCTATGTACTATTTCTTCAAATGTCTATATCTCTGCTCCACAACACTACATTTTGTTGTAACTTGGTAGAAACTTTTATTATATCGTCTAGAAATGATCGTAAAAATTTCAAATGGGATACTCAACCCCTTCATTTTTTTTTTCTAAGACAATGTCTATGTACTACTTCTTCAAATGTCTATATCTCTGCTCCACAACACTACATTTTGTTGTAACTTCGTAGAAACCTTTATTATACCTTTTAGAAATGGTCGTAAAAATTTCAAAGGGGATACTCAACCCCTTCATTTTTTTAATTTTTTTTTTTCTAAGACAATGTCTATGTACTATTTCTTCAAATGTCTATATCTCTGCTCCACAACACTACATTTTGTTGTAAATTCGTAGAAACTTTTATTATATCGTCTAGAAATGATCGTAAAAATTTCAAAGGGGATACTCTACCCCTTCAATTTTTAAATTTTTTTTTAAGACAACGCCTATGTACTATTTCTTCAAATGTCTATATCTCTGCTCCACAACACTACATTTTGTTGTAACTTCATAGGAACCTTTATTATACCTTTTAGAAATGGTCGTAAAAATTTCAAAGGGGATACTCAACCCTTTCATTTTTTAATTATTTTTTTTTCGCAGACAATGTCTATGTACTATTTCTTCAAATGTCTATATCTCTGCTCCACAACACTACATTTTGTTGTAACTTCGTAGAAACCTTTACTACACGGTCTAGAAACCATCATTAAAATTTCAAAGGGGATACTCAACCCCTTCAATTTTTAAAAATTTTTTTAAGACAACGCCTATGTACTATTTCTTCAAATGTCTATATCTCTGCTCCACAACACTACATTTTGTTGTAACTTCTTAGAAACCTTTATTATACCTTTTAGAAATGGTCGTAAAAATTTCAAAGGGGATACTCAACCCCTTCATTTTTTTAATTTTTTTTTTCGCAGACAATGTCTATGCACTATTTCTTCAAATGTCTATATCTCTGCTCCACAACACTACATTTTGTTGTAACTTCGTAGAAACCTTAACTACACGGTCTCGAAACGATCATTAAAATTTCAAAGGGGGTACTCAACCCCTTCAATTTTTTAAATTTTTTTTAAGACAACGCCTATGTACTTTTTCTTCAAATGTCTATATCTCTGCTCCACAACACTACATTTTGTTGTAACTTCGTAGAAACTTTTATTATATCGTCTAAAAATGATCGTAAAAATTTCAAATGGGATACTCAACCCCTTCATTTTTTTTTTCTAAGACAATGTCTATGTACCACTTCTTCAAATGTCTATATATCTGCTCCACAACACTACATTTTTTTGTAACTTCGCATAAACCTTTATTACACCTTTTAGAAATGGTCGTAAAAATTTCAAAGGGGATACTCAACCCCTTCAATTTTTAAAAATTTTTTTATGACAACGCCTATGTACTATATCTTCAAATGTCTATATCTCTGCTCCACAACACTACATTTTGTTGTAACTTCGTAGAAACCTTTACTACACGGTCTAGAAACGATCATTAAAATTTCAAAGGGGATACTCAACCCCTTCATTTTTTAAATTTTTTTTTTTCGAAGACAATGTCTACGTACTATTTCTTCAAATGTCTATATCTCTGCTCCACAACACAACATTTTGTTGTAACTTCGTAGAAACCTTTACTACACGGTCTAGAAACGATCATTAAAATTTCAAAGGGGATACTCAACCCCTTCAATTTTTTTTTTATTTCTATTTTTTTTCTAAGACAATGCCTATGTACTATTTCTTCAAATGTCTATATCTCTGCTCCACAACACTACATTTTGTTGTAACTTAGTAGAAACCTTTATTATACCTTCTAGAAATGGTCGTAAAAATTTCAAAGGGGATACTCAACCCCTACACTTTTTTTTATTTTTTCTTTTTTTTCTAAGACAATGCCTATGTACTATTTCTTTAAATGTTTATTATATCTCTACTCCACAACACTACATTTTGTTGTAACTTCGTAGAAACTTTTATTAAATCGTCTAGAAATGATGGTAACAATTTCAAAGGGGATACTCAACCCCTTCATTTTTTTAAGACATTGTCTATGTACTATTTCTTCAAATCTCTATATCTCTGCTCCACAACACTACGTTTTGTTGTAACTTCGCAGAAACTTTTATTACACGGTCAAGAAACGATCATTAAAATTTCAAAGGGGATACTCAACCCCTTCAAATTTTTTTATTTCTATTTTTTTTTTCTAAGACAATGCCTACGTACTATTTCTTCAAATGTCTATATCTCTGCTCCACAACACTACATTTTGTTGTAACTTCGTAGAAACCTTTATTATACCTTTTAGAAATGGTCGTAAAAATTTCAAAGGGGATACTCCACCCCTTCATTTTTTTAATTTTTTTTTTTCGAAGACAATGTCTATGTACTATTTCTTCAAATGTCTATATCTCTGCTCCACATTACTACATTTTGTTGTAACTTCGTAGAAACCTTTATTATACCTTCTAGACATGGTCGTAAAAATTTCAAAGGGGATACTCAACCCCTTCAATTTTTTTTATTTCAATTTTTTTTTCTAAGACAATGCCTACGTAGTATTTCTTCAAATGTCTATATCTCTGCTCCACAACACTACATTTTGTTGTAACTTCGCATAAACCTTTATTACACATTCTAGAAACGATCATTAAAATTTCAAAGGGGATAATCAACCCCTTCAATTTTTTAAATTTTTTTTAAGACAACGCCTATGTACTATTTCTTCAAATGTCTATATCTCTGCTCCACAACACTACATTTTGTTGTAACTTCGTAGAAACTTTTATTATATCGTCTAGAAATGATCGTAAAAATTTCAAAATGGATACTCAACCCCTTCATTTTTTTTTTCTAAGACAATGTCTATGTACCACTTCTTCAAATGTCTATATCTCTGCTCCACAACACTACATTTTTTTGTAACTTCGCATAAACCTTTATTACACCTTTTAGAAATGGTCGTAAAAATTTCAAAGGGGATACTCAACCCCTTCAATTTTTAAAAAAAAATTTAAGACAACGCCTATGTACTTATATCTTCAAATGTCTATATCTCTGCTCCACAACACTACATTTTGTTGTAACTTCGTAGAAACCTTTATTATACCTTCTAGAAATAGTCGTAAAAATTTCAAAGGGGATACTCAACCCCTACATTTTTTTTTATTTTTTCTTTTTTTTCTAAGACAATGCCTATGTACTATTTCTTCAAATGTTTATATCTCTACTCCACAACACTACATTTTGTTGTAACTTCGTAGAAACTTTTATTAAATCGTCTAGAAATGATGGTAAAAATTTCAAAGGGGATACTCAACCCCTTCATTTTTTTTAAGACAATGTCTATGTACTATTTCTTCAAATCTCTATATCTCTGCTCCACAACACTACATTTTGTTGTAACTTCGCAGAAACTTTTATTACACGGTCAAGAAACGATCATTAAAATTTCAAAGGGGATACTCAACCCCTTCAAATTTTTTTATTTCTATTTTTTTTTTCTAAGACAATGCCTACGTACTATTTCTTCAAATGTCTATATCTCTGCTCCACAACACTACATTTTGTTGTAACTTCGTAGAAACCTTTATTACACAGTCTAGAAACGATCATTAAAATTTCAAAGGGGATACTCAACCCCTTCATTTTTTTAATTTTTTTTTTTTCGAAGACAATGTCTATGTACTATTTCTTCAAATCTCTATATCTCTGCTCCACAACACTACATTTTGTTGTAACTTCGTTGAAACCTTTATTATACCTTCTAGAAATGGTCGTAAAAATTTCAAAGGGGATACTCAAACCCTTCATTTTTTTTTTCATTTTTTTTCTAAGACAATGTCTATGTACTATTTCTTCAAATGTCTATATCTCTGCTCCACAACACTACATTTTGTTGTAACTTCGCAGAAACCTTTATTATACCTTCTAGAAATGGTCGTAAAAATTTCAAAGGGGATACTCAAACCCTTCATTTTTTTTTTCATTTTTTTTCTAAGACAATGTCTATGTACTATTTCTTCAAATGTCTATATCTCTGCTCCACAACACTACATTTTGTTGTAACTTCGTAGAAACCTTTATTATACCTTCTAGAAATGGTCGTAAAAATTTCAAAGGGGATACTCAAACCCTTCATTTTTTTTTCATTTTTTTTCTAAGACAATGTCTATGTACTACTTCTTCAAATGTCTATATCTCTGCTCCACAACACTACATTTTGTTGTAACTTCGCAGAAACCTTTATTACACGGTCTAAAAACGATTATTAAAATTTCAAAGGGGATACTCAACCCCTTTAATTTTTTTTATTTGTATTTTTTTTTCTAAGACAATGTCTACGTACTATAACTACTATACTATAACTTCGTAGAAACCTTTATTACAACGTCTAGAAACGATGTTGTGGAGCAGAGATATAGACATTCGAAGAAATAGTACATAGACATTGTCTTAGAAAATTTTTTTTAAAAGAATTAAGGGGTTGAGTATCCCCTTTGAAATTTTTACGACCATTTTTAGAAGGTGTAATAAAGGTTTCTACGAAGTTACAACAAAATGTAGTGTTGTGGAGCAGAGATATAGAGATTTTAAGAAATAATAAATAGGCATTGTCTTAGAAAAAAAAAATTAAAAAAAATTGAAGGGGTTGAGTATCCCCTTTGAAATTTTTACGATCGTTTTTAGACGGTGTAATAAAGGCTTCTACGAAGTTACAACAAAATGTAGTGTTGTGGAGCAGAGATATAGAGATTTGAAGAAATAGTACATAGACATTGTCTTTGAAAAAAAAAAATAAAAAAAAAAATAAAATAGAAGGGGTTGTACAACCCCTATGAAAATTTTCTTGTCTTTTATTGACAGCAAAGAAAAGGTTTTTGCCAACTTACAACAAAATGCAGTCTCTATGAGCCGAGATATGATAACTTTAACGAATATTATATAATTATCTGCTTAGAAAAATAAAAAAAAAGAAAATATAAATTATTGGTTAAATTTTATATATATTATTGTTTTTTCTTATCTTTCTTGTTATTATAAATGACCTTTGTTTTAAAATTTAACCTTGTTTCATGCTTAGAAACATAGATTTTTTAGCTTTTATACCGAATTAAACTCCTTTTTTGGTTTTTCAAATTAAAAAAAAATAGAGGGGGTGGTATTTACCCTTTGGATTTTTTTCCATAGTTAGATGATATAACGATAATAATTTGTGTAAAGTTACAACTTAATCTGTTGCTTAGAAGCAGAGATATAAAGAGTGGCTTCTAGTTTCAGCGTCATTTAAATTTGGCTGCTAGCTGCTAGCTGCTAGTTTCAGTTTCATCTCCTATATCGGATAAAAAGGGCTAGTCACAGCAGTGGGATGTTACAGGTTCAATCAACTATTCACATATTATCGAGAATACACAAAGGAGATTGGTCGGTGCGATCTAGAATACAAACTTCTTAAATTTTGAAAAAAAAAAAGAGTGAAAGTCATTTAGATATTTAATAATAATCCTTAACATAGAACAATAATACTAAATGTCGAAATATAAATACCTTGATAGAATATAATAGGTAATGTAAATCGATAGAAGACTGACTATTTACCTAATACCAGAATACGTTAACGAACTGCCCAAAGAACTACAAGAAAATATGAAGAAACGTACCACGAAAATCAAATCATGCTTCAAAAAATACTTTTTGCAAAAACAATCTAAATGACTCTCCGTACTAGGTTCCTGTAACCGGACTGTTTTTGAGAACCGGGATTTTTGGTACTCTGTCTTAACGGCACCGAAATTTCGCGGTTCTTTCGGTACTTCCAGGTCTTTTTAGGGCCTATGCAAACCGCGTTTTTTAAACGCGATACAGACGCGATGCAAACGCGCGTGTGACGCGATACAAACGCGATGCAAACGCGCGTATGTCGCGATACAAGCGCGCCGTCGACGCGCGTTTGAATCGATACAAACGCCAACAAACTGTTTTGTAGGATAAAAACGCGCCGTCGACGCGCGTGTCACGCGATACAGACGCGATGCAAACGCGCGTATGTCGCGATACAAACGCGCTGTCGACGTCGACGGCGCGTTTAAAAAACGTGGTTTGCATAGGCCCTATATAGGTTTTTATAATTATAAAATAAGTGTTAGGGCGCCTTCGAATTTGTGTTGCGGCCGCAGCGCTGCTGCCGCGCGACTTTGTAAATCTATGTAAATAACAACGCGCGGTTGCAGCGCGACAGCAGCGCGGCGGCAGCGTGGCAACCGCGCGTTGTTATTTACATAGATTTACAAAGTCGCGCGGCAGCAGCGCTGCGGCCGCGCTGCCGCCGCGCGACAAATTTGAAGGCGCCCTTATTCTTCAAAAGTGTGGTACAATATTAAACATTTAAGTAATTCTCGTTGTATTTTAAATAATTTTGCAAAAAATAAATAAACAGAATTTAAACCCTTAGTCTATTCTTCGGCATTTATTTTTTATTTTTCTATTTTCGTCTTTAGTAGTATATGTATTTGTCTAAAATTAGTAAGCATCATTTGCAAAGCTACGGTCACGAATTGTCCAGGTCCGGTTCCAAGGGATCTATTATCCTGAAGAATCCAAAAAGAGAAGTAATGTTTTCTCTAAGTTTTCCAAGCAGTAAAACGTTGGAATAAATTTTAAATATTATTTTTTCTTCTTCTAGATGTCGTTGAACGTAAAGAGTTTATTTATTTATTTAAAATCGAGAATGGTTTTAAAAAATATACATACATACGTGGTCATGGAAAGTACAAACACAGCAATATACCAGTATAGGTAACTGAAATACTTACATTAAATTCGTCATTAGGTATATTACGAAACTGTTTAGAAGCATTTTAATTACACTATTGACTAATATAAAAGCAAAAATCTGGATGGATTGGATTGTTTATTAAATCATGTACAGTTAAAGGAATCTGAATGAAATTTGGCACAGATAAATTTTACCATAATATATAACAATATGGAAAAAAATATCTAAAAATATAAATAATTTTATCTATTTTTAAACACAAATATATAAAAAAATATCGCCTGGGATAGGCTACGTTTTATCCTGAGAAAATGTAAGGTTCCTACATCATCCTAGATAAATATTAAAAGAAGACAAACATATTTTGATCAAACACACATGCGCATGCACACGCACACGCGCAAACGTATACGCGCACACACATCCACTCACATTCGCACACACGCACGCACGCACACACGCACCTGCAAGCGAACGAAGTGGCGCGCAAAAGCTAGTTCATTATATTCTAGGTAATGTGTCGGTAAACATATTACGTTACTGTTATGATAACTACAGAAACAAGTCTGGTGTAACACAATGCGCATAGTGTATGTGATCAGGGCTGCCATATTTTATAATATTTGTATATTATATATTTTTCGAGGTCGGGCATAGTAGGACATATAAGTACCTCAACCTTACAAAAGATAACAACTACATAACACTGCTTTCAAGTAGTTTTGTGTTCCTGTAGTGCAGTGGTTCTCAACCTTTTAGTGATGAGGGCAGAGGGACCATTTGTCAAAATGTATGTTTTGCCACGGACCACTAACTTTTTTTTAGGTAAAATCTAGAGTACCTAACTACCTACTTAGTTAAACCCTAGCGAGACTCATTCTGCACCTCGCTTTCGCGGACTACTTTAGGTGCTTCCAAGGACTACCAGTGTTCCGCAGAACCACGGCTGTCAGTAGTGAGTAAGGTGGTCAGAGCTCTTGGGGAGGGTTGGGGGCCGGGGCGATTGCGATGCTTCTGTTGTTGCAGGCGTCTATAGGCTATAATAAACGCTTACCATCAGGCAGAACGTATGCTTGATTGAAATTTAAAATAAAAATGTACAATAGTAAGCATTAGGCATTTATTTACATAAGCATTGTATAATATCTAAGCAGTAAGATGTTAATGTGAACGAAAATGAAAGTGGTAATTAAATAATTGCATTTTAATGTACCTACTTTATAAATAGGTGTAACAAAATTAAGTTATTTTAAGTGTAATTGACCGTCTTAATTGTTGCATAAACAAATACGTAACCAAAAAGTGACGATTTTGCACTCTTTTTGATTATGGATATAAATTCTAGTGCACACCTACTTTACGTGCATTAGGCCAGAACTTATAACCTACTCATATCAACGGTATTATTACAATGCTAGCTTCTGCGCGCGACTTCGTCGGCGTGGACTCCGCTCCTATTGGTCGTAGCGTGATGATACATAGCCTATAGCCTTCCTCGATAAATGGGCTATCTAACACTGAAAGAATTTTTCAAATCGGCCCAGTAGAACCAGAGATTACCGCGTTCAAACAAACAAACAAACAAACAAACAATCAAACAAACAAACTCTTCAGCTTTATATATTAGTATAGATTTATTTTTAGCGTCTTCATACATTCACATTTTTATTAATTTGTAAAGCTTACATTTTACTGTGTTTTAAAGTTATAATACTGGTTCTGGTTGGTCAAAAAGTAGTACCTATCACTTTTATGATAATAAAAGCTTGTAAAAAAGAGTGTGTGTCAGCTCCGACGCACGACTGGAGTTTACTTCTTCAGATCGACTGTCTAAATATGCACAAAAAAGACTTTATAGTCTACTAAGAAATAGATTAATACCATCGATCACGATTCAGCATGTAATATCTCACTGTTGGAAATAGGCCTCTTCCCCATATAGGAGAATTAATACCATATCAAATGGTAAATAAATGAATCAAATAAAGCCATCTATCGATGGCATTATTAAAAAACGTCTTAACCGATACCGTCGTAACCGTCGTAGCCGGTACCGTCGTAAACGTCGTAGCAGATAGATAGCGTACAAAAACGTAACGAGGTCATTCGTTCAGTAGATTTTACTCCTCATGTTTTTTTCATAGAGGGGACCTATATATGAAAATCGATTCCTAAGGAGTAAACTCCAAAAAAGAATATATATATATATATCTATACTAGTGATGCAACAGATATCTGTTTCTGTTTCCGCAAGTGCGGAAGTTCCGCACTCTTTTCAACATCCGTTTCTGCTTCTGTTTCCGCAACTTTTATAACGGAGATGTAAACGAAAGTTTACGACGGTTGAGAGATGAAAGTTTCACTTACCACTACTAAATTTGAAGATTAAAATAATTTTAAGTTGCAATATCGTTTTCTATTGTAGATTTCTAATATATCTATTTCTTATCTAGGCTTGGTGTGTATTTAATACTTATTAAAGAAATATATTTGTAAATTTATTAATTTTTTTTCATATTAGTTACACTTTCGTTTCTGCATCCGTTTCCGTTTCCGTTTCTGCTAAAATAAACTTTTGACATCTGTTTCCGTTTCTGGTTCCGTTAAGACACTTCCGTTGCATCACTAATCTATACTAATATATAAAGCTGAAGAGTTTGTTTGTTTGGTTGTTTGTTTGTTTGTTTGAACGCGGTAATCTCTGGAACTACTGGGCCGATTTGAAAAATTCTTTCAGTGTTAGATTTTCATCAAGCTAACACCAATAGGAGCGGAGTCCACGCCTACGAAGTCGCGCGCAGAAGCTAGTACATAATATATTGAAAATTTGACAGATGTTTTTTGGCGCGAATGATTTTTGTCATAAAAAATATGGATCTCTTGTTTAAAAAACACGTTTAAAATGATAAAAACGTTTTATCACAATGACACATTGCCAATGTTTGTATCTTTGTATTATTTATAGATATGATATATGGTAAGATGAGATCATGATAGTATTACAATATAAATAATATAGGTATAGCCTCTATGATTGTAGCGTATTTTAAAACATGCCACAGATAATATATTATTTTTGATTTCAATATAAATAATAATTAAGTTTACTTATTTATTTTTATTTTAAAAAATGCGGACTTAAAGCCATACAGTCTTATCTATCAGTAAACCTAAGACGTAAAAAATAAAAAACAGCGTTGAGGTAGGTTTATACAGTTATAAAAAATCGGCCAAGTGCGAGTAGGACTCGCTCACGAAGGGTTCCGTACCATTGGCTAGGTAAACACTAGTAGGTACATTTATTTTAATATCGGGCAAAAATCGGCAAAAAAGTCATTTTCGTTGTATGAGCCCCCCAATTTTTTTTTTATTTTAATTTTATTATTTATTTTATTAAAGTAAATACACAATTAAGTATTTTGTGAATATTTCAAGTGCCTACCTCTTACCATTTATTGATATCGAGCAAAAATAGGCAATAAATCGCGTTTGTTGTATGGGAGCCCCCCTTAAATATTTATTTAATTTTGTTTTTAGTATTTGTTGTTATAGCGGCAACAGAAATACATAATTTGTGAAAATTTCAACACTCTAGCTATCGCCGTTCTTGAGATACAGCCTGGTGACAGAAAGACGGACGGACGGACAGCAAAGTCTTAGTAATAGGGTTCCATTTTTACCCTTTAGGTACGGAACCCTAAAAAAGTGTGTGTATACTTATGTAGGCTCGTAAGAAGTTATACTTCATTGACTAGCTAACTTCAGGGTGTCGGTTTTTTTCGTGACGGTGTGCGCGCGCATCGTAAAAATTTACTCTCATAATTTTTCCCTAACGCGACAATATGAGTGTAACTTCAAAAATAAACAAACAGAAGTAATAACAAAAAATTATAAAAGATTTTTTTGAAACTGAAAATTTACATACAACATAGACATATTATACATATATATACATACATACAAACATACGTCAAAGAAAATAACAAACATCCATACAAGAATAAACACATAATATACATATATTATGTATTTCATGACATCATTGCAGTCAAAATAAGCCTAATGCCTAACTTTTCAATCCCAAAATGAAAAAAGATACAGAAGGGCTTTGGACTAAGTTTACTTCGGAACAACTTTTTAACCAAATTTTAAAAGAAAGAAGAAGCATTTTTGATGCTTTCTGTTAACTCAATCTATGCCTGTGGAGGCATAGACCGTGGGTTCTAACGGCATTGACTGTGAAAGAATTAGACACAAATCTAGATTTGTGAGAAGGAATGGAAATAGGTTTTGAGAAGAACGAAGGTCCTAAGAATGATTGTTCGAAAGAAAATTAAATTTAGATTTTAAATAAGGTGTAAGCGGGTCAAAAATTAAGGAATAAAGTGTAGAGAGAATTCTCAAATTTCGCCGTTCTATGGTGGGCAACCACTGGAGTTGGGATCGGTAATACGAAATGTCGTATTTGCCCATTTTCGTCGTTGTCTCATAAAAAACACATTTAGTTGGTAGTAGGTGCGTAATTCCCGTAAGTCTCGCTCTTTTTAACATATACATATAAAAAATAAATAAACATATGACAAAACTGTTAAACATTCATGATTTATTGATCTGGTCAAATTGAGTTAGCTACATCATGAAATGTGGTCATTTCACGAAAGTTTGAAGTAATTCATGATGTGGCTAATATTATGATATGGCCATGATATTATACATCTTAGTTTATTTATAAAACCTCCACTTCTAAAATTTTTTTTTTATTTTTTTTTTGTTTAACGGTGTTAGTATGTAGGTACCACGTTCAATTTTATAATTACCAATTCCGTATCGATTGTCAGATGACAGCAACAAAAAAGTTGTACAGTAACTCTCAACAAAAGCAAACTTTTTCAAGGCCTTCACTTTTTGATGGCTAATATTACCATTCAACTGAAGCTATCTACAATATAAAAAGCAGTGGAATTTGCGAATACAAATAAAGAAATAAATAACAGTTTAATATGTTTTTTTTTTTTTTAATATAAGTTGAAGAATATTTTCTTTTATATTATTTGACTTTATTTATATAAGTGAAAAAAAAGTTGACACATTATAAAAAAACATACACAACTAAAAATTTATAAACAGTAAATAAAATGTAAGAAATCAAACAAATAATCCATTTCCAATATTTATCAATTTGAATAAACCCTTCTGAGATAAACTGATAATGACTGATAATTGATTTAAAAAAATCAAAATAGATTTTTATAAACAGAAATTAAATCCAAATTTTATTTCAATTTAATAGAATATTGTTATATATGTATAATAAAGTAATTTTTAAGAATTATAAATCTATGTAAATTAATGATTTCTCTAATAATCATTACGTATTTTCTTTGCCGAAGCTTCTTACAGTCATATACCGGGCTGCTTGCCAATTCAGGTCAATATCCTACTCCATACGTATGTTCCACTTACTATTTATGTATTTTATTTCAGCAAAGCCTCTTAATGTGTTCATTATAAATAAAATTATAACACAAAACATATTTTTGATATTATAAGTATGTGAGCTTATGAGAGTAGACGTGTTGATTATAAATAGAAGTATGAAATAAAGATTGCCGGATAGCACTCTGTCTCCGAACCGTCAACCGTTGCTAGCACCAATGTTATTTATAAAATGGGCACACTTCCCCAGATCCGCTCACCGACTAACATAACTTTAAACTTATTCATTTAACAATTTTATACATGCAATGATAGCATGCTTTGGTTTTCAGGTTTCTATTTTTAATTATGTTTGATCCATATTTAACTCAACCTAATCAACCTATTAATAGGTACGAAGAATACCCTGGAACAGACGGAGTTATGCTTAGCGCGAAGTTAATGTAAACTCAGATGGTCAGCTGAGTAGGTAAACAAGGATTGGTACATGAAAACTTTTGTATCCTACAGGCTACAAGTTTAGCAACAGGTGCAATTATTATACAATGAAAACACACACCGACATGCCTCTAAGACACTAAGTCTGATCGAACCAACGCAATTCCCATTTTAACACCAACTTTCACAGCATTTGCGCCTAGATTTTGAGCACAAAATATCTCGATGGAGACCACACAATTTTTAAATATATAAAGCCATAAATACCTTCTCCTTCGCACGTCCAGCGTGTTTTTGCACTGATTTCGCGATTAACGCACCTTTACTCTCAGCCATTTTAATCACTATTTCATTACCGACTGTCTTTATTTTCGAAACACTATTAAACCGCAACTGTGCGGTTGCAATTTACTGTCACACGTCAAAATCCAAGTGCCGTAAGATTGTACTGGCGAGTGGCGTGACGTGAGCTTTTGCTCTAGCGGTCGAAAACGGATTGACTTGACGTAAAGTATAAAGTTCGAAATACCAACAACAGGTGGCGCTGTAAAAATTGAATTAAAAAACAATTTAAAAATATTTTACTTACATTTTAATTTTTAAAGAAATATTTTATATTGAATTGCTCATTATCAAGCATTTTCTTATTTTATTATTTCCTCACAATTTCAACTTTAACTTGTTTTTAAACGTGACTGAATTGTCAGATTAAATTTCGATTAGGGCTGTTGATATTTTCTAAAATATCGGATTTCCGATAAATCGATATTTTAAAAAATATCAATATCGTAGTTTGATATATCAAAAAAAAAAAATATCGATATTTCGATATATCGATATTTTTAACTGACTTCCAAAAAGGAGGAGGTTCTCAATTCCATTGTATTTTTTAATGTATGTTACTTCAGAACTATTGAATGGGTGGACCGATTTCGATGATTTTTATTTTAATCGAAAGGTTTCGCGTGTCATTTGGTCTCATTTAAATTTAGTCTATTTTTTATAATATAACGAGTACATACCACGATATAGATTTTTGATGATTGTTGTCGATATTTCGGACCAGTTACATGGTCCGTGGTCACGAAGAGACTGCTGTGGAGCGATGTGTCTTATAAAATAGACTATGTTTGAAAACCGCGAGTGTCTAAGTCTAAAAAAGTTCATTTAAATTTATTTGAGATATCAAGTACTGCTCGAGTTATATCTAATAATGCGTTTTTATTTATGATTATGCGTTTTTTTACTGGACTATTTTTTCGTTGACCTACGTTGTATTATACTGCATAACTTTTTACTGGGTGTACCGATTTTTATGATTTTTTAATTAAATTGAAAGCTGATGCTTTGTATCATGTGGTCACACTTAAATTTCATCAAGATTTGATTACAATTTTTTGAGTAATCTTTGATAACGCGTATTTACTTCACTATTTTTTCGTTTACCTACGTTGTATTCAGGGCTGGGCAAAATACATGCTTTGCTTTAATTGAAATACAAATTAAAAAATACTTTATCGCAAGTAATTAAAATACGAAATACAAAATACCCTTAAGTAATGTGTTTAAAATATAAAATACAGTATTTTAGCTATTTTTAATTGAAATACAAAATACAAATTACACAATAAGAAATCTTGGCCAGCACGGGCTGAAAAACCAGAGTTTCCTTTCATAATAAACACTAGATTTTTGAATGTACTGTCAGACAAACAGCCTCTTGTTGGAGAGTGAATAAAACCTGCTAAAGAGAACAATCTTTCTACAGGTCCCGATGAGCACTAGCTTGTGTTAAATTGTATGAACACATTTTTTATATTTGGATAGCGCTCAAGAATTCAAAGCTCTTTGCTTCTATCATTTAGGAAGCTGACCAACTCTAACTCCATTTTAGATGTCCGTGGTTGATCACTGTCTCTGTTCTCCAAAACAATAAAATTGTATTTTAATGTTAAAATGTATTTTGAAGCTACTAGTATTTGAAATACTAATTACAAAATACCTCGGCGTCAGGTATTTGAAATACAAATTACAAATTACATTTTAAGGAAGTAATTGAAATACAAATACTAAATACGTATTTGTATTTCAATTACGTATTTTAATGAGGATCAGTAAAGTTCTAGCAAATTCAATAGAACTAGTATCCACGTTATTCTCTATGACATAAGAATGATATTTCTTTTTGAATTATCCAAATCGGACCATTACTTACGAAGATATTAAGTTATAAACATTATGCCGTTCCTGCCGCTACGTCAGTGTACGCGGGATGCGTGTGACGTCACTCGGACGTTCCATGCCAGTTAGCCCATAGTAGCGACAAGCTGCGATGTTGTTTTCATTTAAACTATCTGTCCTACAAAAAATTTGTAAGGACATAATTTGTAGCAAATTGCTTTGCCTACAAATATGTTCATATAACTTTTTGCCGAAATTTAAAAATTGAAGAAGTTATAAGCAAAAAAGTGAGAAAATTTCTATAAAGATTTTCTTTTTTGCTCTATAACTTTTTTTTTATACATTTCACAAAAAAATACCTCTGACCAGTCTTGTTGATGGTTTTTTGAGGAAATTTTTCTCTACAATTTTTTGAATTTCATTCATTTAAAACGCTGTTACACCTCTCTAAAGTTGACCGGGTTCGTCAATGCTCATGAGAATCCGGTCAAAACGAAATGCTTAACTTAGTTTTATGATCCTTTTTTTATTGTAAATACATTCTTAAAATTTTTTTGTTAAATCCCTGCCTACAACTTTACTTATTCATTGGCATAAGCTGTCTGTGGGGTAGGCCTACTGGGAATACCACGTTAAAAAAAATATGATTTATGAGACATTTGATTACCTAAGTAGATACATTCGAAGAAGATTAAGAGAAGTCAACACATTTTTGGAAAACATTAGTATTTCCGAAACTGGTTGAGACTCAAAAGTTCCTACTCTTCTACACATATGTATAATGAGGATCAATAAAGTTATAGCAAATTCAATAAAACTAGTACCCACGTTATTCTCTATGATATAAGAAAGATATTTCTTTTTGAATTATCCAAATCGGACCATTACTTACGAAGATATTAAGTTATAAACATTATGCCGTTCCTGCCGCTACGTCAGTAATAATAATAATAAATAATAAACGTTTCACACTCAACGGCCCCCAGTAGGATTTTCTCCTGTGTCGGGGGTCCGGAAACACACACAATACACAACCACAAACGCCCAGACCATGACAAACATCTGTATGGCCAATACAAATTTTTATCATGTGCGCGGATCGAACCCGCGACTGCTAGCGCAACAGCTAGTGCTGTGGCCGCTGCGCCAACGCGTCGTCATGTAAGCGCGATGCGTGTGGCATCACTCCGACTCATAAAACTCACTCCGGATCATAAAACTAAGTTAAACATTTCGTTTTGACCGGATTCTCATGAGCATTGACGAACCCGGTCAACTTTGGAGCGCTGTAACAGCGTTTTAAATGAATGAAATTCAAAAAATTGTAGAGATAATTTTCCTCAAAAAACCATCTACAAGACTGGTTAGAGGTATTTTTTTTTGTGAAATGTATAAAAAAAAGTTATAGAGCAAAAAAGAAAATCTTTATAGAAATTTTATCAGTTTTTCGCTTATAACTTCATTAATTTTTAAATTTCGGCAAAAAGTTATATGAACATATTTGTAGGCAAAGCAATTTGCTACAAATTATGTCCTTACAAATTTTTTGTAGGACAGATAGTTTAAATGAAGACACCATCGCAGCTTGTCGCTACTATGGGCTAACTGGCATGGAACGTCCGAGTGACGTCACAGCCTTCTGCGCCGGCCGGTTAGTAAACTCCACTAGTAATTTGATCATAACTTCGTCAATTTTTGTCGTAGAACAAAAATTTTTGCACTGTATGTTAAGGATTTCTTAGTTCTATAAATCTGCATTCTCAACTAAAAACGTTACGGATCCTCATTACAAGTAATTAAAATACTGCCCAACCCTGGTTGTATTACTTGTTGATGTAATTGAAGTCTGTTTTTTCATTTGCGAGCAAACACAATTATCTTAAAACAATACATATTACTACTGCTATAAAAGAGGTAGCATACTTTATATAAAAACGAGTTGAGTTTTTATAAATATTACGTCCATGATTAACGCTGACAGTAAAAAATGATAACTGGCGAGAAAAAATAAAAACTTATTTGAAAAAAATATCAAGTGTCGATATCTACATTTCAATATCGAAATATCGATATATCGTACAAAAAAGTATTACTATAAATATCGATATTTCTAAATAATAATATCGATATATCGATATTTTATCAACAGTCTTAATTTTGATTATTTTACGATGTTAATCACCGATGATTATAAATTTTTGATTACATTTTGTTGACAAACATTAGAATTTTTGTTTCTGAATCCCAAATATATGAACTCTAAGTAAATTTATATTACTCTCATTATAAAATCGTATGTTTTGTTATTCAAAACTTCTTCTGTTTAAATAAATCAATTTATTATATGCAAAGAGCATAAGTATAAAGGCTACATGCACAATCTGTCAAAGCTAATATCGATATTGATACGTGACCTCCGAATTCCGATAAACTACATCCCTAATTGAGTATCGTCAACACGGCGCGAACCTTCCAGAAAGAAAGGCGTATGTGTTTAACCATAATAAGCTTATACTTTAACTACATAAGGTGGCTTTCAGTTTGAATTTAATTTTTTCAGTTGCTTGAAATTAAGTAAACAAAAAATTTATGTCGTTACTTGCCGGTTAAATGCTAAAATTCATCTTCTGCTATCATTTTTAATGTAAAACGGTTAATGGTTCAGATCGATAAATAATCGATAAAAAATAAGATTTTAAAAAAATAAGATTTATTTGAATATTTTAGACTTTTTTCAGGCCGCCTGTTCCATATTATATATTATTTTTATTTACTATATATCCAACAACCGCACTGGTGAAGTGGTGTGTGTAGTCCCCTAAAACACCTACGGTTTGCTGGTTCGATTTCCATTCGGGATGGATGTTTGCATTTGTATAAATATTTCTTTCCAGTTTGGATATTTGTCCTTGTGGGTCTCCCCATCGTGCCTCGGAGAGCACGTTAAGCCGTATGTCCCGGTCGTTTCATAAATACCTAAAAGCGATCGATATACATATAGTAGGGAACATATCCGCCAACCCGCAGTGGAGCAACGTAGTGGATTAAGCTCCAATCCATCTCCTACATGTACAGGCTGAATTGTGATTATCCATATTATTTCCATGAAATAATCGATTAGAGAAAAAATTTGAATAACATTTTAGATTACCTTTTACCTAAAACCTTTGTTTTTACAGATGGGATTTGGGATATAATTATTATGTACTACAAAAAATCGAAATGTTAATTTTCTTGTTCACAAAATCGGATAATGAAAAATAGATTTTTCATATTTCTATAATCGATGGTAACAATCGATATTTATAACATAGTATCCGATTATTATTTTACATTCCTTCGCCAAGGCCAAGGTCATGTTTTAAACCCCATCCACACGCTTGACGAACAATGACGAACAGCGAACAGCAAACAGCAAAAACGGACGTGTGGATGGGTGTTTGTCGTTGTTTGCCTGTTCGTGTTTGTGTTCGGCAGTGTTCGGCATCGGTGTCGGTTTTTCTTCACAGATCAAAGGATGTTTGGCAAACAGTTCGCGGTGTATCCACACGTTTGGCCAGCGATCAGTATGCGCGCGAGCTTCACGGGTGGTGGACGTGTCGCAGCTTAGAGTACATACATTACTTGTCGCAGTTTTTGGCGCGTTATTTACAGCCTTTTAGGTACTCAAAATCATGTTTTAATATTGTTTGTGTGACGTCATGTAAAGGTTTTATTTCTTCATTTAAAAATATTTAAATGAATTACATTAAATTATTATTCGATAAATAATCGTAAAACAGTATGTTTATTTTACTAGTACAGTAGTAGTTAGTTACAGTAGTAGTACAGTATATTTATTTTAGTAGTATTAAGTACATTATAGATTTTATCCGTCCGCCATGCCGCCGCGTTATACGTCCGCCGTGTTTGCCGATCCACAAAATACTAACACGTTCGTCAAGCGTGAGGACGACTGTTTGTGTTTGATGATTGTGGTCGATGTTTGGAACTTTGTTCGTGTTCGTGACGAACACCAAGCGTGTGGATGGGGCATTAGGTTTAAGGACTTTATGTAGGATATTTTGACAGCTTCGTTTGTCGGTTCGGCCTCCGGTGATTCATATATTGCGTCGTAGTTGAACTTGAATCAATTATCTAGTAGTCTTTCTCTTTCATTTTGTGTGTTTATCGACATAATAACGCGAACTGCGAAGCGTAATGCGTATATCCATCCTATAATCCTATATCAGTAATTCAGTAATCCACAGTAATCTCAGAGCTGCGATACGACACTGCGGTTTTTATTATTCGAACGATAAACAGACCCGTATCGCCGTAAACAAGATTTTTGTTTGAAGAAGATGGTATGTACATTGATAAATCGATACATTTACATTTGAAACATAGATAATTCTTTAAAAATATGAAACACTTTATTCTACGAGATTTATACTACTGCGTTGTAGGCCATATGGTCGCCGGGTGACTCAATGACGTAGAAAAATCGGGAGTTTCAAAATAAAATTTTTATTAATTCCCGTAGAATAAAATGTGTTGATAGTGACCGTGAAAAAAAAACATGATAATTACGAATGTAAATGGTAAAATTGATCACAATATAACTTTCTAAAATGGATTTTGCTCACAAAATAGGCAGAAGAAAATCGCGCGAACAGAGCTTCAGCTGAAACGTCGTTTAACGACCATAAAGCGAGCGACAGGCAAGAACAATTCAAGATCGAAAGAAATATCCAGTATGGTGAGGCAATGCAGCGGCAGCTAACGAACCAACAGCATCAGAAACAGTTGGAACGTGAAGATAGAATATTCGCAAATAAAATGATCGATGAAGAAATAAGAACTATCGCTGCCGAGGATCGGAGGTAAGTGCCCCATTGGCCATTGGTCTGACTAGGATATTTTAAAGATTTAGGTCCAGTTTTACTGGTTTTGTTTATCCTGAAAATAAGCTACAAATAGACTAACGACTGGAGGTAAAATAAGCCATCAACCACAACTTTTAGATTAATATCTTGAAATAGAAATATCTCATAAACATAGTGGAAATCAGTAGTAAAAAAACTTGTTACTGTTGGTTACCGTGTACGGTCACACACGCAAAATAGGCGCAAGGTCTTCAAGTTGTGGAAACCAGCCCGTGTTTACCATACCATTTTTATTTATTTTTTTAATATATAGACTAGCGCTTGACTGCGATCTCACCAGATGGTAAGTGAAGATGCAGCCTAAGATGGTACACGCTTGCCTAGAAAAACCAAACCATGTACTGTCAAATTGCAGTATCCACGAGTGGTGAAACAGGGCCCTAGAAATAAATGTACAAATGTACCTCTAATATAGAGTTTGTTTTATCAATTGTTTGTTGATCAGTTTGATTCTTTAAAAAAGGTTAAGTTATGTTTTATTGGATGAAGCATTGACCGTGAATACAATATTGTTTTCGACGATGACATAATTTGGATTATTTGATCAATAATTTTAACAAAAGTCAATTTGTTTTTATGCTTGATTAGCTTAAAATAATGCTTGCATCATATATAACTTCCAAAGTAATGTGTTTTTGTAACAAGATGGTACAATAACACATTGTTATTGTTACTGACAACTGATTGAGATTGTAAACAAGTTGTTTTGGTTTTTCTTCACTTTATAAAGTAAAAAATGTATATTATTCCAAATTCAAATAAGTTGGTCTGCTACAATTTTTTTCACTCAAATATTTTTAATCAATTTAAAAAAAGGGGAGGGTCTCAATTTGATTGTTTTTTTTTTATGGTGTGATTTTGATGATTCTTTGTTAATTGAACTGATGTTTGTCATGTGGACTCATTTAAAAATTATCAAGTTTTGATGAGTGCACAGTATCACGAACACAATAACAATCACAATGAAATTCACCCCGTAACATCCCACTGCTGGGCATAGGCCTCTTTCGCCAAGTAAGAGAAGGATGTCAGCTTAATCTACCACGCTGCTCCATTGCGGGTTGGCGGATACATTCCCTACAATGAGTAACAGTCACTATCTGGTGAATAGGATAAAAAACCAGACTGACAGCTTAACGTGCTCTCCGAGACACTATATGGAGACCCACAAGGACAGACATCTAAAGTGGAAAGAAATATTTGTAAATACAAAATATTGGTACATATATAGGGTAATTAATTGACCGTTTTACTGACTACTTACATCATATTAATTTCCACTATAGATGAAATCAGTTTTTTAACCGAATTCCAAAAAAGGAGGAGGTTATCAATTGGACGATATTTTTTTATGTATTTTACCACAGAATTTTTACTGGGTGAACTGATTTCGATGTAGTAGTAGGTACTTTTCGAGTTATATCTGATAATGCGTATTTACTTGACTATTATTTCTTCCTATAGGTTTAGGTTTAAAGATCATTTATTCTCATAAAGACATAATATCACTTACATGAGAACACAATTACAAAAAAAAACAAACGATTAACAAACATTCGTTGTCGTACATTACGTTACATTTTTCAATGGAGAAAATAACACACAAATCATTAAACACAAACCAACCAGATTCTATGTTGTATTATACCTCATAAGTTTTTACTGTGTGTACCTATTTTGATGATCCTTGTTTAAATCGAAAGCTGAAGCTTGTCTTGTGGTCCCATTTAAATTTGATCGAGATATAATGACTACTTTTTGAGTAATCTTTGATAATGTGTATTTACTCGACCATTTTTTCGTTTACCTTCGTTGTATTACTTGTCGATATAATTAAAGTCAAGTTTTCTTTCATCTGCGACCAAACAATTATTTCGGACGCAAGTATTCTCTTAGTACTAAATACGCACTTGTAACAGGCCAGTTTGCTAAATGTGTTGTCGGATATAGTTTGTGGGCGTTACTAAATTAGTTATAAATGTGAGTGTCACCTACATTGGACATGTAGGTGGACCTGATTTTGTTGTTGTTTACGTTTTAAGTTTTATCAATGACAATGAGTCATTTTTTATTTATATATGTAGGAATCAGAAGTGAGGAGTAGGACGGATGGCCTGGTTAATTCACAATGTAATTTAAAACACGATAGTTACTACTTAGTATTCAATGTACTCACCGAGCGGGTACCGTCTATCGCGTGGCAGAGAGACAACTCGACGCAGTGCCCGGGACTTGTGACCCGAGTGTTGGTTTACGGCGGCGCCGCCTAACAATGCGCATTGGCACTCACCACCACCGGTCGAGTTGCCCAATCAGTAACAATTAATTCGTGTACACAAACTAACTATTAGAAGAGTCGAGGTTAAGCTACTAGCAGGATACACAAGTGCACCGCACCACGCCAGAGCCAAGAATGCCTTAGCCGACGACAGAATGACTCGAATAATCACAGGTACTGACATACACGTCAGAACGACTCGAATAATAGAATGATTGAGGGTAGGTGAATATCAACAACAGCGTAGGTAGCCTACACGGCCGTCCTGATTGCGCTATTTATTACAATCTTAGGTATTTGTAAGCAAAAACAAAATATCGCTCGACTATCCTGACAAAAATCTATCCAACATATTAATATCTAATTCCGTCCAAGCTGGACATTCCGACTAGAAATAATTGGTTTCAGTTAGTAAGTCACTCGGTGACACCAGTCTGAATATGGTTAACATCATCATCATTACAGTCATATCAATATGGTAAGTAACACTAGTCTAGTTTTACAATAGGAAAACCCCTACAATTCAAACCTGCTGGTCTAAATCGTCACCCACTATAGCAGGTGAGATTCCAGCAGCGCATCACTCATCATTACAAACAGTCTGGTCTTCAGTTAGTTCTCTCAACAACAAACAAGCAAGTTGGACCGGACGGGTGTGTCCTCACAGCCAACCGCGGACGGTATGACCCGGACGACACTGTCCTTTCGACCAACCTAAACCAACAGTATGGCCCGGACGGGTGCATCCCTTCAACTAACCGCGCACGGTATAGCCCGGATGGCACTGTCCCTTCGACCAGCACAAACCAACAGTATGGCCCGGACGGGTGCATCCCTTCAACTAACCGCGCACGGTATAGCCCGGATGGCACTGTCCCTTCGACCAGCACAAACCAACAGTATGGCCCGGACGGGTGTATCCCTTCAACTAACCGCGCACGGTATAGCCCGGATGACACTGTCCCTTCGACCAGCACAAACCAACAGTATGGCCCGGACGGGTGTATCCCTTCAACCAACCGCGCACGGTATGGCCCGGATGACACTGTCCCTTCGACCAACTCAAACCAACAGCATGGCCCGGACGAGTGTATCCCTTCAACCAACCGCGCACGGTATGGCCCGGATGACACTGTCCCCTCGACCAGCGCAAACCAACAGTATGGCCCGGACGGGTGCATCCCTTCAACCAACCGCGCACGGTATGGCCCGGATGGCACTGTCCTTTCGACCAACCTAAACCAACAGTATGGCCCGGACGGGTGCATCCCTTCGACCAACCGCGCACGGTATGGCCCGGATGGCACTGTCCTTTCGACCAATGCAAACCAAAAAGCGTTCTCACCTACTAATCAGCTCTGTCTAGTTCAGCGTGAATTTCTACATCGTGTAAGAGTCATGAGATCAAGTCAATGAGGTCGAAAACATTATAGAACTTAGTCTCTTCCTCAGTCTTACCAGGCAAAAGTTACACAAGTTAGTACTACTACTACTAAATCGGTTCTACTAATCACTTAGTACTTATTATATACTCGTAGTTAATTTGCCACCTTTGTTTCTTAATGTTATCTCATTTACTGAAATTAATTGTCTCTTTTTTTTCATTTTACCATTCATCTCTTAAGTACTGTAGTTAGTTCTGTAAACATCAGCTTGTATCATAATGTTGACAGGTTCAGATCGCACAAAATATCATAGTATCATAGTTGTTACAAATAGTATCAGATGTAGCAGTCATAGTATCAGAGTTGGCAGTCATAGTATCTGAATTATTCTGGGATTGCTAATTATCCAAAATCGACAGTGCTCTTTGGCATAACTGAAAGCCATTAAACCCAAGAATTAACTAATTATTACCAGAATAGGCCAGTATAGGTCAGTGTGGACCGGTTTCGCCTCAATTAATAAACTATATAAGTAACAAAGGACAAGTCACGACCATCCTGCTAGCACACGCCCTTGGTCAACCTGGAGTAGAAGAAAGGCCGCAACAGTACTTTATACTCAGTCAAACTCTACGTAAAAGGGGAAAGTAGACAAACTCTACGCTCAAAACTTAGTTTGTTTCAAGAACTTTACAATAATCTGAATCATAATATTGTCATTAAACCAATTATAACTAATCACTTCACTCAAATACCACAGCCATGTACCATCGAAATCATCACAGCCAAAACTATAGACGTACTCTACTTCGACAACAAGCTTGCGAAAACCTCGCGTAAAGACTTCTAACACCACGGCTCTCTAGACGAAGAGTAATCACAGTACATGTGTCAGTCACATACATCTCAGTACGCATATCAATCGAATGGATCACCCGTGTCAGTCACCTCTTGTGACTACACGCTACGGTATCAAACACTACTACCTCCGCCAGAGTTAAACGCACAACGCACACCCATGAACTCTTGGGTTGCCCCAAGAGACACCTTCTACAGGGCTACGACTACTAAATAACTAGACTGGTACGGTTGAACACATTATACAGTCGATAGAATTGATCAATCGAGTTTCTCCCTCTACTTAAACTTGAACATCATCATTATCAACAAGATCATAAATTACATCAATATCGTCTGGTACATGACGTGCTGGCATTTTTCTTAACCTTTCGTGAGCAAATTTGTAGGTACGTTGACAATTTAAGCTTTAAGGGTATACCGATTACCTTCGAGAACTTTTATTACGTGAAAAGGGCCTCAATATTTCGGATCAAGTTTCGTTTGATTACGCTCCTCATTTTGTAACAGAACAAAATCGCCAATAGGATATTAAAAAGCCTAGCTGTCTCTATGAAGGAATTATCGAAATCATACAGTTCCATTTATAACCCTTGCTTCGCAAAGTTACTCAACAATTTTTAGCACAGATGGAAACATAAGAATTTCAACAGTTACCTACAACGACTGCCTTAAAATGTACTACTCACGCGTTAGTGTCATTTAACTTTAAAACGCGTGGTTAATAAAGTCGAAATCAAGTTGGAAAATCATACACCTGTCTACTCATTTATTTAACAAACTAGCTACGTAATTAACTAAAATAACTAATAAAGGAACAATTAATTTTTTTTAACTAAAAATATTTCATTAAATCGATTGAAATTTCTTCTTAACTAAAATCGATTTCAAATCAAATTGGTAACGTGTGAGGGAGTCACTAATTTCAAATTTTCTTGAACTGTTAAAAGAAAACAAACGAATATAGTAAGAATTTTCAATAGTTACCTACTCATAAACAAAATTATTAATCTTAGGTGACCTACCTATAACTATTGTTGTAATAGGTTTACGATTGTACCAAGGTGTTATCAATTAACTCTCTGTAATTTAAACGTTCTTAAACAGAACAACTAAAACAACTTTTAAACAGTTTAAATAAATCAATCAAAGGTAGAAAAAGACTAAAACCCTCAAAGAAACACTCATTTCTCACTTCAAATCTGTAGTTCACGATACACACTTTTAACTATATCGAATTAATCACAGTAATCACTTATACGCCACGTAATAATTAAAACTACGTAATTAAACAATAACTGCTTATTCACTTGCAAACTACAACAATCCCGCCAGTAGATGATAAAAATGGTGACTGACTAAATCAGAAAATTAGTATTAACTATTCGGAAGATGGAGTCTTTAATTTTACGCTCTTTCGGTACTTCGACAAATAATATTAGTTAAAATATCGTGTAAGATATATCGTGTAACAAACACAAAAAAATATTCGGGTAATCGGAAATACTCAAGCTAAGACGATATTAACACTTTATCACAAACAAGTAGGTAACCACAAAAACTTTAACAACCTAAATACTACAACTACGCTTGCATCATTTAATATTTTAACTTTGAACTGAGTTCAGAATACTACAAATTACAATTATTTAAAACTACCCTATGGAAACAGATATGTTCTAGTTTCCGAAAAATGGCTTCGATACCGTAAGCGAAGAGAGTCATTAAAGTGAGGGTGGACCTTGTCGCGAAATATGAAAAATGAGTATTCACTCTTAAAAACTCAGAAAGTACGCAACGAATCCGTTCGATACGCCTTGCCTTTCGCTAGATCTAGACCTAGAACGCGCTGCAAGCTCGCACTACAATCACACTCACAATCTAATATTGTAACTGAATCGAAATAAAAACAGAATCGCAAAATCTATTAGCAAAAATCATTAACTATAAAATTAAATTCAACAAATAACACTGAATAAAACCCTTGTACACCGATAAGAACACAACAGAACGACCGAAAAGAACTAAAATATCGATGTACCTACGATCACTACGAAATATTGCAACTTAATTGCACACTGCTTATTGTTCGGCGCACGGCTTTCGCGATGTGGGTCGTTAAGGTTGCATCCCACTTCTGATGTAGGAATCAGAAGTGAGGAGTAGGACGGATGGCCTGGTTAATTCACAATGTAATTTAAAACACGATAGTTACTACTTAGTATTCAATGTACTCACCGAGCGGGTACCGTCTATCGCGTGGCAGAGAGACAACTCGACGCAGTGCCCGGGACTTGTGACCCGAGTGTTGGTTTACGGCGGCGCCGCCTAACAATGCGCATTGGCACTCACCACCACCGGTCGAGTTGCCCAATCAGTAACAATTAATTCGTGTACACAAACTAACTATTAGAAGAGTCGAGGTTAAGCTACTAGCAGGATACACAAGTGCACCGCACCACGCCAGAGCCAAGAATGCCTTAGCCGACGACAGAATGACTCGAATAATCACAGGTACTGACATACACGTCAGAACGACTCGAATAATAGAATGATTGAGGGTAGGTGAATATCAACAACAGCGTAGGTAGCCTACATATATATAGAAATTACGATTGTGAGTAAGCAAAACATTAATCATTACTTACAGACCTTACAATCTATACTAATATAATAAAGCTGAAGAGTTTGTTTGTTTGATTGTTTGTTTGTTTGTTTGTTTGTTTGTTTGTTTGAACGCGCTAATCTCAGGATCTACTGGTCCGATTTGAAAAATTCTTTCAGCGTTAGATAGCCCATTTATCGAGGAAGGCTATAGGCTATATATCATCACGCTAAGACCAATAGGAGCGGAGTCCACGCCGACGAAGTCGCGCGCAGAAGCTAGTTTTAATATAATGCTGTTTGTTAATGTTTTATTTTTTCTAAATTATATTGAAAAGACGCAAAAAATAAGCAAAACAAATTTCATGGTCATACTGTTTTGTTTTTATCTTGTAGAATATAATGGTCTAAGAGACGTGGAAGAGCGACCTTCACCGATCTGATAACTCGACGAGACATATTATGTATCAAATATAATTTATAAATAAATATGCCTATGATAACTTGCCTATCGAAAAGTGGTCATAGCTACTTTTAATTTATTTAATTTTAATCAATTTTTTTTCATCATCTTCACTCATAATATGATAACCGAATGAGTTTTATCTCAATTGATAGTTTTTAGCACACAGAATATGCCTAGGTAGGCTTGCCTACTTATTTTTGGTCATGGCTACCTGGCAAGTAGATGTGAATAGGTAGGTCTATATATACCTATAATATAATTGTATATTCGATACTACATTGATCTGTTCGAATCGAAATTGATATCATAGGTAAGATATTGTAATTACAAAACTAATCATAAAGGCTTGCCTGCAAAAACTAAAAAAAAAAAACAACAAAAATATAGCTATGACCACTTTTCGATATGCAAGTTCATATCTCTCTCATCATAATTATGTTCGATGTTCCACGTCTCCTCTACTATGATTATGACTAAATTTTTAAAAGAGCACCGAGAGCTTTTTCCTCCAGCTTTTTTTTCTCTCGGCCTACACTAGGGCGAGAGACATTACTTTATTTTACTAACCGACTTCCAAAAAAGGAAGAGGTTCTCAATTCGACTGTATTTTTTTTTAAAATGTATAATAGCTCAGAACCTTTGACTGTGTGGACCGATTTCGATCAATTTTGTTTTAATTGAAAGGTGTTGCGTGTCATGTGGTCCCATTTAAATTTAATTGAGATCTGACAAGTACTTTTAGAGGTCTATCTAATAATGCGTATTTACTCGACTATTTTTTCGTCGACGTACGTTGTATTATACCGCATAACTCTTTACTCGGTAAACCAATTTTGATGATTCTTACTTTAAGAGAAAGCTAATACTTGTCATGTAGTCTTGTTTAAATTAGATCGAGATCTGATTACAACTTTTTGAGTAATCTTTAATGGCGCGTATTTACTTCACTATTTTTTTGTCTTATTACGTTGTATTACTTGTCGATGTAATTGAAGTCGGTTTTTTTTCGTTTGCAAGCAAACACAATTTAAAAAATTTATTGTAATATTTAATAAAGCCGAGGATACCGAGAGTTTTTTCCTCCGGCTTTTTTTTCTCTCGGCCTACGCTAGGGCGGGGGACATTATTTTATTTATTGTAATATTTAATAAGGCCGAGGATAAAATAGGAAGGTCTACCGAGACATTAGAAATTTTGAGTAACTTGCTTGATATTTTTGCTACCTTAACTTTCTTTTATATTGCTTTTTTTTTGTAAATGATAGTATTTTGACTTTCGTCAAGTTTGTGTCACCTTATCACCTTATGGCGAAATAAATGTTTTCATTTCATTTCAATGTGATTATTATATACCATATTCTTCTTGAATACTAAAGACTTAAATAATTAGTAGTTATAGAATTATTTATTTTTAACAATATAATTATTTTTATTCCAGAGATCTTCAACACAAGCACGATCAAACTGAAATAATGAGAAACGAGATGATAATGTTCCAGAAAGAGAGAGAAGCTTCTAAAGTGCAACAGAAGAAAATGGATGTAAAAGAAGATAGGAAGATAGAAGAACAGAGACAGGTCGGCTATGATAGAAGTTATGCTATGTGAGTTTTATAAAATATTAAATATAAAATATTTATTTAAGGACCACCATTACGTGCAGCACTGAGAGTATAACAGGTCTCTATCACTAAACAATAAGTTACAGTGTGCAGCTTTTTTATAAATAAATAAATAATGATAATAAATATCCTAAATATTACATTCACACACAGTTGTCTGTTCCTAAAGTAAGCAACTTAATGCTTGTGTTATAGGTAAGGTAACAGCCGCCTGAAATAGCTAAATAGTTTTTTTTTTTAATAAATATACATGGAAATAATACATATATAAATTTATAAATACGAATACTACACCCAGACTCAGACTACTCTTTTTATACAGATAAAAACAGACTACAGTATAAAAAGAGTTTCTATTAAAAGTGCTATTTGTCTACATTTTCAGAGAAGAGGAGAGAGAAAGGAAGCTGCATGTACAGGATGAAAAAAATGATAAAGTTGTGACTAGGATGGTAGCAAATGAGGTAATTTATCAACAATAAACTAGCTGTACCCGTGTGAATAATTCGCACTAAATAAGTATAATAACACTACCAAATTACAAAAAAGTATTTGTACGTTACATACGTGAGTTGATTTGAAATTTAAATATATTAACTTTACCGCACGTCAATCGTGTTGACGTTGTTTCAAAATTAAAGCCGTCAGATGGCAGCATTGCTGTATTGTCTCAATGTATATCTATGTATATATTTTTAATAATTAATTTACAAAAACAAAAGCAATAATAATTTTTTTTAGTAGTTGATGCCGGTAGAGCAAGCAAATATCTATAAAATGATATATAACTTATGTGGAGTAATTGTGAGGTTTTTTCTAAAAAGGGAGGCAAACATCTTAACCTTAGCGTCTTAATTATTATATGATGATACTAGAATTTAAAAATTCAAAAGATTAAGCGTAAAGTATTAGTAATTTGTGTACAGATATTTTGATGTTACCCTCCATTCTCTTTCTTGTCTCACCTATGAATTGATAAATATTTTTTTGTTTAGGTTTAGTGAATGTAATTTGGTAATTTCTCATGTAAGTGATTTGTTACTTTTGAGAAATAAATTATCTTAGGGGTCGTCCATTATTCACGTGAGAATCGAAAAGGGGGAGGTCGGAAAAAATCACAAGTGGGGGCTTTTTTTATGTAACTAGGTCGACAAACAAGCGTACGGCTCACCTGGATGGTAAGCTATTAGCGTAGCTTATAGACATGTGCAACACCAGAAGCGTCTCAAGCGCGCTACCGACCCTATCCCCAATCCCCCCCAGGAGCTCCAGTCACCTTACTCACAACAGGAACACAATACTGCTTGAAAACAGTATTATTTAGCTGTGGTCTTCTGTTAGGTCGAGGTACTACCCGAGTCGGGCTGCTCCATATTACTTAAATGAGATGTTACGTGTAGGTATTTATATTTCGTTGAACGCGCGATTGCTAAATCAAAAAATAAGCAACACCTATGACCTTAAAGATAAAAATTTCAATTAAAAAAACCCGGTTTTTCGGTACGTTGGGGGTATCACCAGAAGATAAAAATTTCAATAAAATCCGCGGTTTTTCGGTATCTTTAATCACCAAAAGGTAAAAAATTCAATAAAAAACGCGGCTTTTCGGTACGTTGGGGGGGGGGGGGGATCACCACATATCACCAAGAGGAGGTAGGGATTTGAAAAGTTATTAAAAACATTACGATATAATGGACGACCCCATATTAATAATGTTAAGTCGATATATAATAATGAGTACTTATTATAAATTGAACGGTTTCAGGCGGTCCGGCAACACCGTGATGATATGAAAGGTGATAGGTAATATGGTAAACGAGTGGTTTTACGGAGGTAGGGCACAGCAGGAAATATCCATCTCAAAATCTGGAGCAGCCCGACTGGGGTAGTACCTCGACTTTACAGAAGATCACAACTAAAAAATACTTCTTTCAAGCAGAGTTGTGGTCCTGTGGTGAGTGAGGTGACCTGGGCTCCTGGGCATTTAGGGTAGGGTAGGCAACGCGCTTGCGACGCCTCTGGTGTTGCAGGTGTCTATAAGCTACAGTAATCACTTAATATCAGGGAAACCGTAGATAATGTAGAAATTAGTACTAATTATACATCTATTTACACTTTATTTTGCGAATGTAGATAATTTTGTGAAATTCGTAATTACTTTGTGGCAAAATAAATATTTTCATTAAATTTAATTTCATTATATGATTACAGGCAGCCCGGCAAGACCATGATGACTTGATCACCCAGCATCAAAACCAGGAGCGTCGGGACAGGAACATTCAAGACGATCTGGAAGAGGAGTCCCGGGTCCAGAGAGACAACGCTGAGAACCAGGAGGGCCTGCTGTCTCAGATGGAGGACAAGAAGAACCGCGCCCTGCAGGAGAAGGAGAGGGACGTGGGCCTCAGGAGGAGTGTTAGTATACCGCTTGTTGTAATATAGCCTAGCTAGGACACTACTGATGGCTACACTCTGTTTCGACGGTATTAAAGTTTGGAATGCAGAGGTCTAGAAGGAAAAACTAGTGCCGAAAGTATACAGAAGTTATTTTCGAGATAGGCACGTTTATACAACATGTGTTCAAATATTATGTTGATTATGAAGGAGAATTATTAGGGAGGGGGTACCCTCAATATAAAAAAGGGGCATTAAACTTTTCTCGAATAAGTTTGGTTTAAACTTGACAGACAAATTTTCATACATTTTAACTGTATTTTATTTTAAAAGTCAATATTCGCATTTGCATTCGTGAATGTCAAAGCATATTCGCATTTGCATTGACTTATCGGGGGGCACGGCAGTGCCCCCGCCATATTACTTTACACTTATTATAATTCATAAACTTGTCGTACCAATCGGAAATGATTAATTTCATATATACTCCAGATGGAAGTACGAATGGCGGATGAGGATATCGTAGAAGATGAATATCAACGTGGAGTAAAAGCAGAAAACTATCAATATGGCGCCGATCTCCGTCAACAGATACAAGACAACGCTGACAGGCGTTCAAAGGAGAAGGCTTCTGACAAAAAACGCTATGCCGATCACGTAAAATATCAAGAGTTTTAAATTGACGCATAATGTACCACTAAGGAGCCATCCATATTGCAGTCACTAATTTAACGACTTTTTGAACCCAGCCCCCTCATCCTTGTCACCTGTCACATTTGTCAGGCCGTGTGACGTCACATATTTTGTTAGACATTAGATTTCTATTGAAGAATAAACAAAACCACTAATTTGTAGATCCTTCCTCACCCCTTGTCACACATTTCGTCACATTGTGTCATATCGTCAATCTCCCTACCCCCCTGATTGTGTGAGGTTGTTAGTTTTTTATGGATGGCCCTTAACCCAACATTAATAACAACATAGGAAACCTACTCATACTGCGTGATCCGTTCAAATGAGGGAGAGGTCTTGAAAAATACCACACTTGGTCACTTGTATAGGCTTTACGTAGTCGATAAAATTACACACTTTTCGAGCTGTACTCAAATATGGCATGCGTCGTTATTGCTCTTTTTAGGGTTCCGTACCCAAAGGGTAAAAACGGGACCCTATTACTAAGACTTCGCTGTCTGTCCGTCCGTCCGTCCGTCTGTCTGTCTGTCACCAGGCTGTATCTCAAGAACGGCGATAGCTAGACAGTTATAATTTTCACAAATTACATTTCTGTTGCCGCTATAACAACAAATACTAAGAACAAAATAAAATAAACATTTAAGGGGGGCGATAATTTTTTATTAGTCTAAAGGGCCATCTATCAGAAATTAGGAAAACTTCGTCAATAGACATAGTTTATCGTCATAGTCATAGTTTTCTAATAGCATCATAGATGGCGTCACAATTAAATATTTTACAGAATAAATAATTTACAGAAAATTTACTTATATTTAGTTTAGTCAATGGTACGGAACCCTTCGTGCGCGAGTCCGACTCGCACTTGGCCGATTTATTTAACTTTTGTTTGGAATTTTTTTTATTGTAAACTATATGTCTGAATTTTTACTTGAAGACTCGAAGGGTCAAAATTGTAAAAAATAGGTCACGTTGTATGAGTATGTTCCCACGTTAGTTTGACACAATGTTGTATTAACCACGAAAAATCACGAAGTTATACAAGGGGGGCGGAGTTTGGCAGGCTTCGTCGAGTCTTCACTTCGAAGATTCCGCAATGTTTGAAGACAAAAGTCTTCGAGCAATGCGTCCTGCCTGTGTCGACATATGGAGCCGAGACGTGGACACTGACAAAGGGACTGGTACACAAGTTTAAAGTCGCTCAACGTGCAATGGAACGGGCTATGCTTGGGGTTTCTCTCAAGGATAGAATAAGAAATATGACTATCCGTAAGAGAACGAAAGTAACCGACATAGCCCACAGAATCTGCAAGTTGAAGTGGCAGTGGGCTGGTCATCTTTGTCGCAAGGCCGATGGCCTCTGGAGCAGACGTGTCCCGGAGTGGAGACCGCGTCTTGGCAAACGCAGTGTGGGACGTCCTCCGGCCCGCTGGACCGACGATCTACGTAAGATTGCCGGTGTAGGCTGGATGAGGATTGCGGAAAACTGGGATGTCTGGCGCGAACTTGGGGAGGCCTATGTCCAGCAGTGGACTGCAATAGGCTGAACTGATGACTGATGATACAAGGGGGATTGTGATGTGTCACGAGATTTTTGGGTACGTGGGGATAGTCTAAAACCTCACTACATCATGAGATATATGGTGGGGGGAGAGTAGGGTGTTAAAAAGTTGCTGAAAACATGTGATTATTGGACGACCCCATACCATTGTGTTGAGGACAACATGAAAACACTCATTAAGAGTCATTGTATACAGCAACTTGGACGAGAGCTGATACTTTCACTACATTATTAGTTTTTATAAGTTTCTACAATTGTATAAAATCCACTGTACTATATTGGAATGTATAATTAATATATTTTTTGTTAGTTAATATATTATGTTGAACAATTTGTCTGTCCCGCGGGTTGCGGGTTCGATTCCCGCTTGAGTCTGGGTGTAATATTCGTATTTATATATGTATTATTTCTATGTATATTTATCAAAAAAAAAAAAAAAATGTCATAACAGTTGTTACCAGTAACACAAGCATTAATTTTCTTACTATAGGAACAGACGACCGTGTGTGTATGTTACATGATATTTATATTTTATATATAATCCAGATGGAAGAACGAATGGCGGATGAGGATATTGTAGAAGATGAATATCAACGTGGAGTAAAAGCAGAAAACTATCAATATGGCGCCGATCTACGCCAACAGATACAAGACAACGCTGACAGGCGTTCAAAGGAGAAGGCTTTTGACAAGAAACGCAATGCTGACGAATACGTAAAATATCAAGAGTTTTAAATTGACATAATATAATGTACCACTAAGGGGCCATCCATGAATGATGTCACACTAATTTCACAATTTTTTTACCCCTTGTCACCTGTTAAATTTTTCACCTGTCACATTTGTCAGGCCGTACCTAGTGTGACGTCACATATTTTTTTAGTTATTTTATTTCTATTAAGAATAAACAAAATTACTAAATTTTGGACCCTTTTCCACCCCTTGTCACACATTTCGTCACATTGCGTCATATTTCGTCGATCCCCCTATCCCCCTGATTGTGTGACGTTTGTAATTTATGGATGGCCCTTAACCCAGCATTAATAACAACATAGGGAACCTACCCATACTACGTGATCCGTTCAAATGAGGGAGAGGTCTTGAAAAATACCACGCTCGGTTGGCTTAGGTTTTCGTCACGTAGTCGATAAAATTTAAATTACACAAATACACACCTCGAGCTAAGGCTAAAAAATGGATCATATAGTATGGGTATATTTCCATATTAGTTTGACACAAGGGTCCTCTATTAATCGCGTGATGCTTGTTCGGAAAAAAGTAATACAAGGGGGGGGGGGATTGAGATGTGTCACGTGATTTTTGGATATATGGGGGGGGGGTTAGTCTAAAACCTCACCACATAATATGAGATATCACCTTGGGGTAGGGTGTTAAAAAGTTGCTAAAAACATCACATGATTATTGGACGACCCCGTACCATTATGTTGAGGAAACATGAAAACAGTCATTAAGAGTCATTGTATCCAATAACTTGGACGAGTGCTGATACTGTCACAATGTTATTAGTTTTAATAAGTCTCTTATAAATGTATCAAATACATTATGCTATTTAGATATTGGAATATATAATTATTATATATTTTTTGTTATTTTATATACACGTTTAACAATTTCATTTTTTCACTTACCGTGCTATTGAAATTAATTATTTCGCCATAAAATGTTTATACACACGTAACGAACACGTAACATTTTCGAGAAAGTAACGTATGTTCGTAAAGGAACAGACGATCATGTGTTTATAAAAAAAAAAAAAAAACTTGCTATAATGTCTGAACGAAACTGTAGGAAGTTTAACACGGGGATAGGTTGTAGTCTGGAATAGCAACAGGCTAGTAAATGTACAACTGCTTCGCGATAGCTTAGCAATTATATCGTATTTGGAAAATATGTTTTATATATCTATTATGCGTTGAGTGGTGTGTGTAGTCTAAATGAGGTAAATAGAATAAAAAGACATTTTTTACTTGTTACATGAACAACCTACATTGTACTAATAGACTGTTTGAAAAGACTGAATAAATCTTGCTGATTAAACGTGATAATTTAAATATATCCAATTTTAATTTTAATACAAAAAGAAAAGAAAAGACTCATAGCTAGGATTCAAGAAAAAAATATTTGGATTTCCATTTGTATGTAAATCACATGTCTTGTTCTCAACCTCTTTTAGTGTAAAATTAACAATTTAATAAAATGCATTTAACTTTTAAACTTGCTTGCAATGCTACTGGTGTTGCAGGCATATATGCCCTATGCTAATCGCTTAACATCAAGTGGGCCGTCACTTGTTTGTCGACCTAGTCGTATAAAAAAGAAAAAGAAAAAACACAATAAAAAAAGAAAAAAATAAGAAAAAACAAAAAAAAACTATTTTGAAAAAATATATCTATATTTTGTCGTTATAAATTCCTTCTTAATATTTAATAGAAACTAAAAAAGGTAGATTTTGTAGTTTTCAAAGAAATGGTATTTATAAAAATATAAGACTATTTACCAAATTGTTTAACGTCACTACTAATGTATCTTAGTATATGTTAGAATTGTAGAGTTGTTTGTGAAATTATATGTAAAAAAGCAAAAAAAAAATTCTTTGAATATAAAAAAGTAACGATTATGTATTTAGTCTTTAAAATAATTTAAATTTGAATAAAAATGTCTTAGAATGTAATTAATTACATATCTAATTTGCAGCTGTTTTATGTCATAATATGTAATCCTGTAATCTTTTAGTTTATTAAGTGTCTGTCATGGGCGTATCCAGAATTTTGTAAAGGGCGGGGTGGAAGAAAAAAAATGTAAAAATTCATTAAGTGCATAGTAGAAAATTGAAAAATCCTTTTTTTACCTTCACTATCTAAACTTTTTCAATATCTTGCGGATGTTTTGACTAATCTAAAATTTTAATTATAAATCTAAAAATTCTGTTTTTAGTTTCGGATCAAGGAGCAATGCCCCACTCTAGGTACGCCCATGATGTATTAATATTATATACTATTTTAAGATATTAAACGGTGCTTAGATAATTATGATTTACTGAATTATTACCATGTAAACAATCCGCGTCTGATATTATCCTCACATAATAATGATCAAGCAGGCGAAGATGAATATGTAGTCTCAAATTATCTAATTGTGCTGTTGATACAATTAAAACTCGTGGCTCTTGATGCCACTTGCCTATATGAGAGCAATTTCGTATTGTGTATGATCTTGTCTTATGTCGATATAATTCTTTTAATTGTATCAGTGGGGTTATTTGGAAAAAGTCATAAAATTAAAAAAAAAACTGCAGTTACGTCCTTTTACTTGTCAGCTGAATCACTTTATCGCCTGTCACATCTTTTATAATATTTTAAAATAATATGTAATTTATTTATTAATGTAGGAGTAAAGATGATTCCTAGAATCTCGTTGTCAGCTGTGTACTTGCACTGCTAATAAAAATTAACACATATTCGTATTTGTTATTATTTTTACCCTCACTTCCAAGAGTTCTATTTATTATTAAGATTATATTCCACGTAGACATACGTACGGACCACAGAGTACATTGTAAGTACGGACGTAGACATAATAATGCAATAAGCAATAGCAAAATATTGAAAGAAAAAACGTTTATTTTTGCAACAGTTTATAAATAAAATAAAATATAAAGGTATCTTTTTATTTTGTCTTAACAAATAACTGACATTATGAAAGTAATTAAATACTAGTAAAACTATATTAATATTATAAAGCTGAAGAGTTTGTTTAATTGTTTGAACGCGGCGGTAATCTCTGGAACTACTGGTCCGATTTGAAAATTTCTTTCAGTGTTAGATAGCCCATTTATCGAGGAAGGCTATATAATATCATTACGCTAAGACTAATAGGAGCGGAGTCCACGCCGACAAAGTCGCGCGCAGAAGCTAGTTATTTTAATACTGAATCCCTTCTGATAGTAAGTGGTTCCAAATTTTGAGATCTCTTCAGCCTGTAATATCCCACTGCTGGCTAGTGGCCTACTCTTTCCCCATGTAGGAGAAGGATCAGAGCTTAATCCACCACGCTGCTCCAAATCGGGTTGGCGGATATATTCCCTACTATGAGTAACGATCGCTATCAGGTGTACCTACATGATAACAACCGGGACCGACGGCTTAACGTGCTCTCCGAGGCACGGTGGGGAGACCCATAAAGACTGCACAAACACCCAGACCACCGCAAACATCTGTATGGCCAATACAAATTACAAATGTCGTCGTGTGCGAGGATCACAGATTACTTTTGATACTACGTGCGAGGGTCGAATGATCGAACCTGCAACCGCCCGCGCAATAGCCACAAACCAGCTGTGACCGCTGCGCGAACGCGGCGAAATGTTTTTTTTTCTAAGCAGAGCTCTACCTGTACCTACCTCAATATAATTACATATTATAATTTCTCAGGCGATTGAAGAGTTGCTTCATTTTCCATTTTCTATTATTAGATTGCATTATAGGCCATTGAGCTATTATTACTAACGTAAGTAATAATAGCTCAATGTTTATAGGTTTAGCAATTTTAATGTTCATATTTATTTATGTTTTTAATAGCTTGTTTTACTTAAAATCTTGTTAATAATAATAATTCAAATTCTTATAACAGTTTATGGTTGATGACAGATGATAGTTGAAATAGTTTATATCGGAGGTCAGGGCAGTGTTGCCAACTCGAATTTTATCGAGTAGGTAGATACAATTTCAAAAGTTGGTAGTTTCCAACCATCTTCAATTCCAAAAGTAGGTAGATCTACGTACAATCTGGCTAACTTTGGCCCACCTTGCACACAAAAAATTAAACCAAACTTTAAATTAATACTTTACTCAGAAAAATAGACTTTTTATAGTGGCATTAAGTAACCTACTTTTAGAAAATGTAATCGTTTGCTTATCATTTTAGGAAAATAGTTGCAAAAAATCCGATAAACCATTGGGCCAAAGTTACACTGCGAGTTGGGCTTGGATTGGCCCAGGTCCCAATAACAGACTGTTTTTGCCTATTTTATGTAATTTAAAGTGTAAAGCTAACATTATCCTGCATTTTTGCTATGAGAAACACAGCTGAGAGCCACAAACAATAATTTTGGATACGTACGTTTTTAATTTTTATTAATAAAATGGGTAAATAAAATGGTACCATAGAAAAATCAATACAGCTATTTATTTTGGTTGGTAATTAGGAACCTGACTTGCCATAAAGCTTAATAAATGAAGAAAGCATTAAAATAAATAAAATTGTACTTAATCCTACACACAATGAGATCAAACTTTGAAAAATTAGTCACCCCATTCCATGGCCAGAAAGTCATCTTCTATGACAAAATAGCCTGACTGTTGTGGAGCATCCGTTTGGTTGCTTGTTTTTTTTTCTCTTTGCTTGACTGTTTTTGGAACCAATAGGCCACCCCCTTTTCTTAGTAGAAGTTTTAGGTTTGTTCTTAGATTGTTCCCGTTGGACGATATGCTTTTGAAGTTCTTCTACTGACACACTTTTCCCGGCTACAATAGGAATCTGGAACTTTTGAGTTTGCTTGACGCCCAAGTCATTGTTTCGTAATAAGTCATCTATATATCTTTTAAAACTTTCTACAACACTCTCTCGTATATGACTACGGCAAGCCAATAGACGTATTAGTAGTCCAACGGGAGTATGAGTAGTCAGGGAGTTTGTTTAATGGTAAATTGACATCACAAGGATACAATCCAGTTGCTTTAAATCCTGCTCTTATGTTTGGTCCCGGAGTATTAGCTCCTAAATCTACTCTGGATTTTTTGATAATGCAATGAAGATGTTATTTGGCAGCGCAGCTGCAATTTTTCGGCGTCTCTTGTTTCTCCAGTCACTTAAAACAGATCGCTATTTGTTTTTTAAGGAACTAAAGTAAGCAACGTCAAGAGGCTGCAATAAATGAGTTGAGTTTGGAATCAAACATAGGTATAACTAATGAAAAATAATGAAAATCGCGGTATCTTAAGCCCGGGCCAAAGTTACCCTAATTCACCGGTAATAATTTACCTGTTCGATTTTGATAGCAATATAATTGGAATAAGCTGACTAACTTCGTAAATTTTAAATAAAATCAAAGATAGGCACATATTAGTTAATTCAAAATAACACTTACCTCAGTAAGTATTCAAACAGCAACACAGCAGACAACTTTTTGGCGCTCTCTTAACAAAGCGCGAAGTTCAAACAACAGAAAAAACCGACTACCGTCTAAACAATAACAGATATCAATTGTTTGATGGAATCTGAGCTTTAACGAAGATATATTTAACTCGTTGTTTACAAAGCTTGTTTAAAAAAAATAAAGTTAAAGCGAAACAAAAATGTTAACACGCAACTAAAATTTTGGGCCAATGTTATATTGAAGGCTTAAGTTACCCAGATTGATGGTACCAACTATAATTTCGAGTTTTATATACGATTCTAGTAACCTAAGATACGATACATTTAATTCATTTTTTTTTTTTCGTAAAAAAGTAATCATTATACAATAATTTCTATTATAGTAAAAAAGGAATAATAACTAAAAAATCATCAATATCAATTAAAAAATCGAAGCATATTATGGACTGAAGAAATTAATGTAATGATTATAATTTACTTGACAATGAGGGCCGAATACTGAAATGCGATTTGCTGTAAAAAAAAAATTTAAGAAAAAAAATTGTTTAATTTTTGAAGTGAAACTTCTTTGCCCATGTGGGGTAAAATTTGAGCGGCCGCTAACGCGGCAACGCGCACCACTTGGATGGGTGACCGCCTGGGAACACCGCGTGACGTTTGTTTCGTGACGGCTTTTTGTTTTTTTTTTTTAATTTTTTTTGTTTTTTCAATTAATAATTAATTAAGAACAGTAAATAACAGTCGTGTAAATTTTTTTCAGGTTGTGACATAAAAAATACTTGTTTTAATCTGTTTTGACATCTCAAACCCAGAATACAAATAATTTTTTTTTTAATTAAAGTATAAACTGCGGCTTTGATCACTTTTAGAATATTATTAAAAATCTAGTTTCAATTAATAAAGAATACTTAAATATATGTTGTCTGAACACGTCAAAGCACGTACCGGGGCACGGCTTCATAGGAAAATGGGCATTGTCCAAATCAACCAATAAGAACACGTCACGACTTCAACTTGAAATCTTGCTTGAATATATTCCAAGTGACGAGTGCGCGAACGAATACGCTGTTTGAATTTCTAGTTTATATAACATAATATTAAAAATTTTCAAAAACTTGAAAAGTTGGTAGATTTTTCTCGTGAGGTGGTAGATTTGAGCGAGACACGGAAAGTTGGTAGATCTACCGAAAAGTTGGTAGAGTTGGCAACGCTGGGTCAGGGTAATACTTGCAAATCGGGTTTCATTATTTTTTAACTGCATTTTGTTTTTAAACGTGACTGAATTGTCATATTATATTTATAATCATTTTTCATCTATATTCTGGACGTTACGATTTGAATTTTCGATTGCATTTTGTTTACAAACATTTGAATTTTTTTTCTAAACCTCAAATTCATTCTAAGTAAATTTATATCACTACTCTCATTATAAAATGGTATGTTTTTGTAATTTAAAACTTCTTGTTTAAAGGAATCAATTTTAAGCCTTGTATACTATTTTCAGGAGCCCAAAACGGAACTTCAAAAAAATGCAATAGCGGAGGCACGTCGCAAAGAACTGGAATCGTATCAGAGAGCTATAGATATACAATGGTTAAACAGTCGCATGGAGGACGGAAGGATGGGCCGGTGTCTCGCGTTGATTCGGAAGGAGGCTGAAATGGAAAAAGATTTTCAAGAGGTAGGTAATCTAATACATCTTTTAAAAAAAATTGTTTTGAATTAATGACTTGGACTTCCATCTGTTCTCAAAAAAAGTACAGATGATTAGGGCAATTTTGTTTTTTTTCAAATGTAAATATTTATTTTATAGCACGAACTACGCGGACTTACTAATAAAACTAGTGAAATGACACTTCCCTCTTTATATAATTAAAACTCATATCATGAACAAATTTTAACATGAACTATATCAGTACCTATGTAAATGTATAAAAGTTTATCAGGCTGACAAAGAACATTTATTTTTACAGCGCAGAAATTTTTCTAGGCACACATTTAAAACAGAAGTATTTACTGGATGTTTCTTCAAAAGTACATAGATATTATGCAAAAGTTTTAAAAAACAAGTGCAAAAACTAAAAAAAAAAAACTAAATTATATCTAGTTTAATAAATAAGTTATATAAAAAATTTTTTTAGAGAACGGATCATGCCGCTATTGTAGATGCAAAAGCAAAGAAAGAAATAGATCTCAGCATACAAATAGCTAAAGAGAAACGTGAGGAAGCGTGCCAACTGTTAAGAAGACACTACCTCAGGGAACACGACCCCAGTCTTAGAGAGCTTGTGAAGAAATTACAAGCGGGCTACGTGCGCAGGGATCAACAGCAGCAAATATTGCATAATCAATATCGGAGGCTGCAGGAGAAGGTGAGAAAACAATTCCATTTTTATAATATGTTTAAAAAAATTATTTAACTCGTAATGTATGATGTAAGTACGATATATGTACGATGATATGTCACAAGATTGATCTTTGTTGATAAACAATTAGTTTTTATAATTTTCAAAATAACTAAATAAGAGTACTTAAAACTTGCCACAAGCTTTTATAACACATAAATTGTGTAGACGTTATGTAGATTCAACTTTTGTATTTTCCAAAATGTGTAGTTGTAAGGCATTTTCACCATAAAATGTAATTGTTGTTTATTTTCGCATAATTATTTGCTTTTAAGCATTTAATTTAAATGCTTCACATGTGCCGGTCAGCAGAGAACCCAAATAAATCTTTTTCTGCATATGTTTTTTTAAATTAAAAAAAAATTGTAATTAAAACTGTTACTTGCAAATATTTATTTATTAGCTCAGGTTGCAGTCATAAGTATTATTTAAATTTAAATAGTTACACGTGACTGATGCTTTCGTAAATATGTATTCGTTAAGACCATATAACAATGTACTCTGTGGTTAAGACTAATTTGAGAATTTCTAATTAATTTTATTGCTCTGTATCTTTGACAGTCAAAATTTGACATAAGCTATTTTTCCTGTCATGTGTAGAGCCTGTAGGAGTCTGACTCTGACCTGACAGATCCATTCAAATTACTTTCTTCTTTCTTGCTTCGTATTTTAATCAATTATTATCTAGAATTTCAATTTGTATAGTTAATAGTTATTGACCAAAGAGTAATATAAACATACAGTTATTGACATAATAGCGCAAAGTTATATCACTAAGCTACGGTAATTATAACAAATAGTTTGGGGATATGAGGAAACAGATACACACTTACATAAACTGCTAAAATTGTAACACTCATTTTGGCTTTACCGTAGTCGGATAAAAATGGTACGTATGTTGTGCTTTTATTTTTAATTATTTACAATTTATAATGAACAGAAAAACTTCTATTTGAAACATTGATAATTGTTTATGAATATAATAACGCTCTTCGTTCTACGGGAATTACGGCGATTTTACTATTGAAACTCCCGATATTAACTGAGGTAGGTAGGCCCCAGCAGGAAATTTGCTGCTTAAAATAAAGAGCAGCCCACTGGGAAAGTACTTCGACCTTACAGAAGTTCACAGCTAAATAGTACTGCTTTCAAACAGTGTTTTATTCCTATTGGTGAGTAAGGTGACCAGCTGGGGGAATTGGGGATAGGGTCGGCAACGCGCTTTGCGATGCTTCTAGTGTTGCAGACGTCTATAAGCTACGGTAATCGCTTACCATCAGGTGAGCTTGTTTGCCGACCCATTTATATAAAAAAAGGAATATTTCGGCGTCATTGAATCACCCGCGACCATGGCGCCTGCAAAGACGGCGTAATATCGGGAGTTTTAAAATAAAATCGCGGTAAATCCCGTAGAACAATTAGTGTCCATAGTGACGTGAAAGTATAAAACTTACATAATAATGATGAATGGTAAAGTTTATCACAATATAACATTCGAAAATGGATTTTGCTTACAAAATAGGCAGAAGAAAATCGCGCGAACAGAGCTCTAGCGGAAGCGTCATATAACGATAAAGAAGAGAGTGACAGGCAAGAACAACTCAAGATCGAAAGAAATACCGAGTATGGTTTGGCGATACAGCAGCAGCTTGTAAACAAACAGCAACAGAAACAGTGCGAATATGAAGATATGTTGTTTGAGAAGAGAATGATCGATGACGAAATGAGGACCATCGCTGACGAGGATCAGAGGTAAGTGTCTCGCTGGCGTGACAAGGATATTTTAAAGATTTAAGGCCAGTTGAACCAATTGTGTGTAAAGTGTATCTTGCAAATAATTTATTAAAATAAGATTTTTAACTTCTAACCGCTTAATTGTTTTGCCATTCAGCAGAAAATTCACTACTTTCAATATGGCTGAACATAAAAAAATTGTTTTTCATCAAAATATAGAGGAATTTACATCAAAAATAGACCTTGCAACTTCTGATTTATTAAATACGTATAGACTTTAACAACCGGAGGTAAAGTAGGCCATTATTCACAACTTTTAGATTTATATTTTGAAATAGAAATATCTCATAAACGTAGTGGAAATCAGTAGTAAAATACTTGTATCTGTTGGTTACCGTGTACTGTCAAATTGCAGTAACCACGAGCGGTGAAACAGGGCCCTAGAAGTAAATGTACCTCTAATATGTAAGAATTTGTTTTATCAATTGTTTGTTGTATTGTTTGATTCTTTATAAAAGGTTAAGTTATGTGTTATTGGATGAAGCATTGACCGTGAATACAATATTGTTTTAGACGATGACATAATTTGGGTCATTCAATCAATAATTTAAACCAGTGGTCGGCAACCTTTTGGTAGGCAAGGGCCACGAGGTGGCCAAATAAACTAAAGGCGGGCCGCACTTATGATTTAAACCCTAGACTCTACCTGATATCTACAATATAATTGGTCATATCCCATAGAAAAAATGAAAATGCTATTAAAATTTTTAAAACATATGGAATTTAATACGTACACGTAATACTTACATTATACAGCACAACAGCATTTTTGTTGTATGGAATTTTTTTATGGATCTAGATGCATTTTCTACCCTAATTCTAAATTTGTACTCAGATTTTTGCTAGCAGCTCTACATTTTGAGATATGAAGGGTAGCTATTTTTGTCAAAAAAACATGGTTTCCCGTCATATAAAAATTTATTTAAACAACATTTTCTTTTATGTAACTTTCTTGAATAAGTTGGAGTTTTACAACTATTCTGGATAATCCAACAGTAGTCAGCCATCACACTTTCACTCCAATAGCCCTGGTAGCGCTCCTCCATGAAGCGAATATCCTGATGAAAGCGTTCTCCCTGCTTCTCGCTTAAATGTCCACGATTTACAGAAAATCGATCAAGGTGGCTATAAATGAAATACATCTTACTGCTCATGTTGTATCCAAGGTGCTGAACGTATAATGGTAACTGCTTGACGTGGTCAGGAAAGTCGACGGACTTCTTATTTCCCGAAAAGTTTTTTACAAGCCAAAAAAACTAATTCCAGGTATTTTTTCAGCAGTTGTCATACTTTCAGTAAAATTTACATCGTTTATTAATTTTCTAATTTGTGGTCCTTCGAAAATTCCAGGTTTTGAATTCTCAGCACTCAATTTTGGAAACGATCTGGATATACAGTGGCGTGTAAAAGTTTTAGGCCACCCTGTTTTTTCCATATAACTGACAAAATATTTTTTCTTGCACTTGTTCTTTGTTCGAGTTGTTTGAGAGGACCATAATAAAGATTATAACGTTAATAATTATATAAAATATAATATTGTACAACGGTAAATGAATTTCAACAGTTTGCAAAAGTATTGGGCCACCGCAATTCACGAATTTGCCGGACCTTACTACACAAGATTTTTTGATATTTTTTTCTCATTGGTTTCTAAAAACGTTATGCACAAGGAATATGTTAATAATTACTATTATTTCTGCCTCAATGCCGAAAATTTTTAACAATAAAACTTGAAATATGAAAACATTAAGCTCTGTGAAATTTTGTTCAAACCACGTTCAAACTTTATTCAGAAAAAAATTTCACACGTTTTACACACTATATTGGGTATCCAGTGCTTGTTGTTTGTTTCCAATGGCCGTTGATAGTACTCCATGTAAGCATTTTTAACGAAGTCTGACACATTTAAACAGAATTTTTTGAATGTATATTTGCTACAAATGTAACAAAATCTATTTGGATTGTTTACACAGGTCTTTCTAGACGCATGTTATGATTGATCTGCAATGTCTTTACATTCATTTGTAATCACGTTCATTTGTAAATGACTCGGTACTTCCTGAATATCACAGGAAAAAGGGTTTGCAAAAATCTTCTTTGCTTGAAACTTTTCAAACTCACCAAATCTGTCGCTGAATGAAAAATGTCACATCATATATCTGCCAGTTTCGTTTTAATTCTACGTGTTACGCGATCGCGGTTCGTTCATGCATTTATGTTGATATTTATAACTTATTTACAAAACATTCGCGGGCCGCAAGTAAGACCTCCGCGGGCCGCAAGCGGCCCGCGGGCCACGCGTTGCCGACCACTGATTTAAACAAAAGGCAATTTATTTTTATGCTTGATCGGTTTAGAATAATGCTTGAATGGCTAATAATGACTTTACAATACAAATACACTGTAAATATTTTCTATTGTAGACCATAGCAAAGACAAAGAAGAAAACTAACAAGATATTCAAGTGTATAAAAGCTTAAAAGGTGGTCTTATCATTCAAAGAGCAATCAATTTCAAAGATTTTTATTTGTTTATTGTTCAGCAGTTACAGAGTTATTTATTATTAACAATATATTTTCCTTACAGAGAACTTCAACACAAGCAGGATCAAACTGAAATAATGAGAAACGAGATGATAACGTTCCAGAAAGCGAGAGAAGCTTGGAAAGAGAAACAGAAGGCGATGGTAGTTATAGAAGATAGGAAGATAGAAGAACAGAGACAGGTTGCCTCTGATAGAAGTTCTGCTATGTGAGTTTTATGCGCCATTCGGGAACATACTTATACTAAATGATCCTTTTCAATATCCTCTAAAATATCTCACGCTTTTTCGAGCTATCTACAAATATGGCCCACAGTGTTAGCGTTAAGTCTTTTTTAAACTCACAGGTGAAGCTAATTCAAACTTTTAGTTGGCAAAAAATGATTTAAAACCATATTTCTGAATTACTTCCTGAAAACTGGGTTACGGGGAGACCTTACCAAAGTGGGTGGTCACCGAGGGGGAGGGGTACGGGTAAATAAAAAAATGGGTCAAATTCCCTTTAAGAACACAAAGGCTGCCTAGAATTCTGTTTTCCATTGAACTGATTGCTACATGACTTAACTTTGCAAATATAACATACAGATTTGAGATTTTCACAGGATTTATAGCTTCTGTAATGATGCGTAATAAAAATAAAATTGGCTTAAAAATTAAAATTTATCATTTTGCAGAGTCCAGTAGTTGCGTTGTGACAGAATGAACATGAGGCGAGACGGTCCTAGTCACTACATAGTATAAAACAAAGTCGCTTTCTCTGTCCCTATGTCCCTATGTCCCTATGTATGCTTAGATCTTTAAAACTACGCAACGGATTTTGATGCGGTTTTTTTTAATACCTAGAGTGATTCTTGAGAAAGGTTTGTGTATATAATTTAGTATACTTTTATGTAAATTAGAAGAATTACGGCGATAAATTTTGAAGAAGTCGTAAAAAATCGCGCCAACTGGGAGCTTTCCACGCAAACGCCGCGTAAACTAGCAAAGATACAGTTTAGTAATGTACTAGCGAATTCAAAATCTATAAACATTCTACAAAAAAGTCTGCGAGAGCATATCTCTATCTCTTACGGTTGACGTACAATAACCACGTTTATGTTCAAATTTTTAATTAAAAACATTACGTTATTTTCATAGCTATTTTCTTTAGTTCAGTATTAATCCTTATCCATATAAATATGTTAGTTAGCTTAGACATTTAATGCAGATTAAAATTGCCCTTCACACTATATCAATCAGATGAATAGTTTTTGAGATATCGTCGTTAGAAGCAATTAGCAGCGAAACATTTAAAGTTCCTAAAGCGCCTACTATGCTATGCCTACTGCGCGGCGTGAGTCAATCCCCTCTGCCCCGCATGACGCATCTTTTATTGTTGAAAGTATTTAGTATCATCATTGCACCCGTGCGAAGCCGGGGCGGGTCGCTAGTAAAGACTAATAAATAATTTAATTACGATTTATATCATTGTCAGTAGCAATTTTAGTTATGAAATGTGAATTACTTAGTACACAGGCTCAAGGAGGGAATCGAGCCAACAATCAGGGTCGTTAGGTAAGCAGGGTCACTGCTTACCTCGACGACTTCACCACATATCACCAAGGGGCAATTGGTTAGGATAATGATGACCCGTTATGAAGTTCATCTAACTTTTTCTTGATAGATTGTAATTGGGCCATTGATTTAGAGCTATCTCACAGGAAAGTGTTACAGCACAGACTATTAATATATTTTATTTTTGAAGTAAAACTTCTTTATGCACGCTTGACTTGGGGAGTAAACTGGTGAATGCGTGACGAGAGCGTTATGAAAAGTGTGATCAGGCGAGGCAAATGAAAGTTAAGAGAGAGATGTAATATAAGTTATTAAAGCTAGAAAGAGAGAGAGTTACGATTCGTATATTACTGTAAGGGTAACTAAAGAAGTTTTACTTCAGTTGTGTGGTTTAAGGCACACAGTTTTTTTTTTATTGTATAGGAAACCAACACAAACTACAGATTGAAATTGATTAAATTTAAAGTCCAATTTGTATAAATTTTCAGAGTAGCGGAGAGAGTAAAGAAAATGCAAATAAAGGATGAATGTAACGAAAAAGTTGCAACTAAGATGTTAGCAGATGAGGTAATTTGTTAACCGTAATAGATTAAAAATTCGACTTAACTTGATGGTTTTTGTTTATAACAACTTTTAAACTTTCGCGTTGCATTATTATATTTTAATGTTCACACGGGGATTAACGCGAACAAAATTTTTAAGGTAAAATATATTACTTTGGGGCCTGACGTTTCGGCTAGGTTACACTAGCCGTGGTCACAGGCAGACTGTTTTTTGTTTGACTGGTTTTTGTTTGTTTGTGGTTATTAATAATTATTACTATATTATTAATAATTTATGTTTACTCTGTGTACAGATATTTTTTTTTTTTTTTTATAAATATATACAACACACACACACGGTCGTCTGTTTCTAAAGTAAGCAACTTAATGCTTGTGTTATAGGTAACAGCCGACTGGTATAGTTACATTTTTTTTTCGATAAACATACATATAAATACTACATATATAAATGAATATAGATTGTACCCAGACTCGGGGTGGGAATCGAACCCACAACCCCGGAGCAGAAAGCAGGGTCACTACCCACTGCGCCAACGAGCTAGTCAAATAGAAATGAGTACTTATTATACATTGAACCGTTTCAGGCAGCCCGGCAACACCGAGATGATTTGATCAGCCAGCTTCAGCACCAAGAGTGTCTCGAGAGGAACATTCAAGATGACCTCGAAGCGGAGGAGAGGGTCCAGAAAGCTAAAACTGAGACCAAGGAGGGACTGCTGTCTCAGATGGAGTATAAGAAGAACAGTGTTTTACAGGAGCAGGAGAGAGATGCGGGCTTCAGGAAGAGTGTTAGTATACTGGTCGATGTAATATAGCCTACTTAGGGTACTCTATTGACGACAAAAGCTGTTGCTACCTTTGTTGTAGCCTTAAGGCCTTTAACATTATAGAAGGAAAAACTAGCTGCATAGAGTAAACTGAATTGTCAGTTCAAAACTTTTCGTGATAGGCATGTTTTTACAATCTTATACTTTAAATAGTTTTGTTCCTATGTGAAAACTACATCATCCAAAGAGATGTATAGCAAAAGACTAAATTATAACAAAACAATATAATAATAATGTTGTTTTTTTTTAATATATAACTAGGTCGGCAAACAAGCGTACGGCTCACCTGATGGTAAGCTATTAGCGTAGCTTATAGACATGTGCAACACCAGAAGCGTCTCAAGCGCGTTGCCGACCCTATCCCCAATCCCCCCCAGGAGCTCTGGTCACCTTACTCACCAACAGGAACACAATACTGCTTGAAAACAGTATTATTTAGCTGTGGTCTTCTGTAAGGTCGAGGTACTTACCCAGTCGGGCTGCTCCATATTTTGAGCAGGAAATTTCCTGCTGTGCCCTACCTCAGTTACTCTGAGGGTATATACTTCTGAGGGTTTTACCTTATGTTGCTATGAAGCAAAACTATTTTCACTGTAGCGTTCCAAAATTACCATTAAACTATGTATTAACTCAACTTTGATATAACAGTATTTTTACAAAATTTTTAGGAAATTATTTTATTGTTATCTCGACTTTAAGGACCATTATTCAAATATAGTTTTGATGTTTGTAGTTTTGGAAGTAAAACTTATTTACGTAAGCTTAACTTGGGGAGTAAGCTGGTGAATTCGTGACGAGAGCGTTACGAAAAGTGTGATAGGGCGAGGTGAACGGAAGTTTAGAGTGAGATATAAGTTAGTGAAGATAGAAAAAGAGAGAGCTACGTTTCGTATATTACTGTAGGAGCAACTAAAGAAGTTTTACTTAAGTCGTGTGATCTAAAGCACACACGTTTTTTAATATTACTATTGAATTGAAGTTTTATTAAATAGCTTTCAAACCTCTACGAGATGTCTTGATGATGTATGAAATGAGAAAAACAAACATCTTAAATTTGTCATAGTAATTTGAAATTATAAATTTCAGATGGAATTACAAATGGCGGACGAGGATGATAAAGAAGAAGAGAAGAAACGTAAAATGAAAGCACAAAACGATCAATACTTCTTAGATCTACAGCAACAGATAAAAGACAACGCTGTTAGACGTGCGAAGGAAAAAGCCATCGAGAACCAACGCGATGAAGAAGATAACGTAAAATATCAAGAGTGGTAAGTTGACGTATGTACCACTAAGGGGCCATCCATAAATGACGTCACAATACGATTTTTTGACCCCTGTCACCTGTCACATTGTCAGGCCGTACCTAGTGTGATGTCACATAATTATTTAAACAACAATAGTTTGACATAGAGGTCGTCTACTAGTCATGAAAGGGTGTTGATTAGTGAATTGTAATAATATATCGAATGATTGTGTTTGCACACAAACGAAAAAAAAAACGACTTCAATTACATCTACCAGTTATAGTATGTAGATGGAAAAATAGTCAAGTAAATACGAGTTATTAGTAACTAGCCGACCCGTGCCCACTTCGTTGGGCGTTATAATCCATTTCACATAAGAAGGGTACGGTGAAATTTGCTATGTTCCAATACACTCTCACTATTTTCAGCAAATCAGACAAATATAAATGTTTTAAAATCACCAATTAATTTCTAAGGCAAATGATAATGCTTGATTAGATAGAATTGTTGACACGGCACGTCAGAGGGCGCAGGTTCAAATCCTGCTGATTTAAAATCTTTATATATTTTTATCTTTTTCCTTTTATCTTGTCACTCCTGAATAGTGTAGCTTTCTGTTAGCGAAAGAATTTTCATGATCGGATCAGTATTTGCGAAGATTACCCCGTATATACAAACAAAGTTATAAACTTTACCTCTTTATAATATTAGTATAGATAACTCAAAAAGTAATAGTCAAATCTCTATTAAATGTAAATGGTACCACATGACAAGCACCCGCTCAGTAGACGGGCGCCGGCTCGGGGCGTCGGGGAACAGGTTCCGGCGCGGCAGGCACCGGACCCTGCCTCAGTGGCTTTGTTCTTCCCATATTCATTTGAAAGTAAAAATCCAACCCTAAGGGTAGGAAAACAGGGGATAGTTGATTGTTCACTCACTGATTGTAAGGTATGACCACGCATAACATTTTACAGAGTAGTCCGATTTTGATAATTCTTTTTTATTTCGTCTACTCGCGTTGTATTACTTGTCAATGTAATTGAAGTCGGTTTTTTTTTCGTTTGCGAGCAAACACAATTATTCACGTATAATTTCGGTTACGGTATGCCTTCATGTACCAGTGTTCTGCAAATTTTTTGTATTCAAGGTACACCTAGGAAAAGATAAAGTTTTGGAGGTACACCACAAATAAAATAAATCCTTTTTTAAGTAACGAAACAGTATTTATTTTATTAATCAACAAACGTAAAGTTTATTTTTCCGAGGCGCACCAATTAACGACCACGGTGTGCTGCGGTACCCACTTTGCGGAACACTGCTCTATATAACCATAAACGGAAGCACGCCAGGTTAATATCACGTTGTATACACGTTTAACATTTTCAAAGTGAATTATAAGGTAATTATACACACTTCACGAAAGTCGAAAAAAAAATCTACATATTCCAAAAAAAAAAAAAACAACTAAAATAAAACATCAAGGTCTGAATGAAACTGTATGAAGTTTGACACAGGGATAGGTTCTAGTCTGGAATAGCAACAGGCTACTTTATATCATAGTAAATGTGCAACTACTTTGCGATAGCTTAGCAATTATATCGTACACATACCATAGCTTATAAGCACTGTCGTTTGTACATTTAAATATCACGGGCAATAGCTAGTTTTAATGATGAATCTAATTATATGCTTGTTAGTTTCTAAGCTATAGATGCACCGGTGCTTTGCTGTGATAATTGTAAATTAATATCAATTCTATTCTACGTATGTAGTATTTTTAGGGGCCATCTATAAAATACGTCTCGCGAAATTTGGACCTCTCCCCCTTAGTCACATCAAGTCACAAATTCTCGAACCGTTCCCCCTTGAAATATTTTTATTGCGAAACTACGAATTTCTATCAATAAATATTTGTGTATAATAATAAATAGGTTTCTAAGTATGTGAGAATGATTTTCCGTCGTTATGATAAACTTTATAAACTACCGATTTATGAATAAAATAAAAAATATTTCCCCCTCCTCTTTGTCATATCTGGATACTTCAAGCGAAGACCCCCCTTTTCCTTACCCGCTATTTGCGAACGTATTTTATGGAACGAACCCTTTAAGCAATTTTTATACGACTTCCATTAATATGTATTACATTATTATACCGTTTATTACAAAAAATTTCATTTCAATTATTGATATAGAATAGAATTGATGACATTGTACATTACAGTAGTATGTAGTATAGTATATGTAATGTAGATGTAATGTAATATATCTCAACACTGACAAATATTTATTTAGATTTCAATATCTGACAGCAATGGTTGCACAATAATTGCTGTCAAGTTGCAATTTTAAAGCGATAATGCTGCCACTGCTGAAAATTCTTATCCATAATAATAATCAGTTATTGCAATTAAATTGTCCTGCTTAGCTTAGCAATTTTGACGTGACAACGTCTTATAAATTGGTTTGCCGGATGACACTTCAAGAAACTGCGTTACGCTCCGCTCACGTTATGCGCTCACAATGAGAGCGAGTGAGACGCACGCGTCCCTTCCACTCGGGCATGGTTAGCCCGCCTAAGAGCGAGAAAGACAGACATAAAAAGTGAAAGGCACGCGTCCCTTCCACTCGAGCACAGTTCACATTAAAATTATTTTACCACTCAAAGTCGTTGTCACGTAAAACTTTCGCCCGTATACCGACTTTACAGGCAACCAATTTTTTTAATGAGATTTTTTGACAATAAGCGATTCGTAATTAATATCGTGGGATTTTTGACAGAGTTGTTAATCTTATTTACTGAAAATTCTTAGCAGTCTCAATTGTTATCGGGAAAAAAAAAGTATAAAATGCCCATTCATTTGGTATCATGCCCAAAGAGGCATTTTTATATTCATATCTTAGACGTTTATTTGTTACATGTACGAGTACAAGTAATTGTACCATTAGACTGTTTAAAAAGGCTGAATAAATCTCGCTAATAAAAAAAAAAACATCAAGGCTTGCTTAAAAAGACTTGTAGCTAGAAATTCATTCCAAAAATATTTTTTTCAAAAATATAAATTAGGAATTTACCAAATCACATGTTTTGTTCTAAACCTCTTTCGTTTTAAATTTAAAAAAGTTTCACGATCACGATTCAGCCTGTAGGTAATATCCCACTGTTGGGCATAGGCCCCTTCCCCATGTAGGAGAAGGATAAAAAAAAGTTTAATACATTGTATTTATCTTTAAAACTTGTTTAAAACTTGAGTATTTGTAAGTTAGAGCAAAAACGCGTGATATTGTTTTTATAATTCCTTATTAATATTTTATGAAAACTTAGAAAAAGTAGACTTTATGGTTTTACTAGCTGTAATCAAATGGTATTTATGACATCCGTCCCAAGACTGTATTTACCAAATTGTTTCAACTCCACAATGTATCATATTATGTTAGGATTGTGTAGTTACAACATTGTATTTAGAAAAAAGAAAAATAAATTTCTTTGAATATTCTTATAAAAATGTGATGATTATGTATTTAGAGGCTTAAAATAGTTATTTGAATGAAAAATTCTTACAATGTAATTACATATCTAATTTGCAGCTGTGCTGTATGTATGTTATATGTAATCCTGTAATCTTAGTAAGTATGTATGGACATTATTATATACTATTTTGAGATATTATATGCTTAGACATGAATAACTTAGTTATTACCATGTAAACAATAGTCTGATATTATCCTCACATAGTAATGATCAAGCAGGCGAAGATGAATATGTAGTCTCAAATTATCTAATTGTGCTGTTGATACAATTAAAACTCGTTGCTCTTGATGCGTCTTGCCTATATAAGAGCAATTTCGTATTGTGTATGATCTTGTCATAAGTCGATATAATTCTTTTAATTGTATCAGTGGAGATATTTCGAAAGTCACAGCTTACTTGTACTTACCTTTACTTGTCGGCTGAATCAGGTTATCGCCTGTCGCATCTTTTATAATATGTATAATATGTAATTTATTGATTTATAAATTACTGTAGGCGAAGTGTATTGGATCATATTAAATATTAAAATGCTAAAACTAGATGATTTCTAGAAACTCATTGTCAGTTGTATTTGCACTGTGCTAATAAAAATTAACACTTATATTCATATATTTTTTATTCCTTTTCACCCTTACTTCCAAGATTTATTAAGGCCGTAGGTATAATAATGCAATAGCAAAATCTTCTAGCAAAAAACTGAATCATATAAAGTTTGCTAATAACATGGTTAAGTACCTAGTGAACTTAATTTTTAATTTAAAAAAAAGCTTCATACTCAACGGCCCCCAGTTGGATTTACTCCTGTGTCGGAGGTCCGGAAACACACACAATACACAAGCACAAACGCCCAGACCACGACAAACATCTACAAATATCTGTCGTGAGCGGGAATCGAACCAGCAACCGCCAGCGCATCAGCCAGTGCTGTGACCGCTGCGGCAAAGTGTCGTCGCAATTGAAATTATTTAGTTGTCATTTGAAGTAGCTTATTGGATCCCTCAAGAGTAGTTGCCTTTTGGAAGTATTAACCTCTGGAAAAAACGTTTATTTAACTTAAACATACATCCCCAAGTCAAGCGTGCCTAAAAAGTTTTACTTAAAAAAAAGTTTCTTTTTATGTAACTTTAATAAGTAGTAACATTATGTAAGTAATTAAACAAGCGTAAAGCCCATCTGATGCTAAGCGGTTACAAGTTTTGAGTAGGACTCAAGTATCAGTATAATTATTTTAAATATAATTACTTTAAATATAATTTCTCAGGCGTAAAGAAATTTCAGAAGAAAGGAAGAAGATTATGGAAGAACACGTTCCTAAGCTGTTAGGTTATGTACAGCCAGGCGTTATTACACCCGAAGATGTGGCAAACCCGCGTTTAGCTAGCCTAGGCGTTAATATCACAACTTGTAACCGACCCAAGAGACTACCGAAGTGTAATGCCCAATGTCGGATTTTAAGAGAATATTGATGTGTGATGTGGTTTAACACTATTTGTTATTTTGTTAAAGTTGTTGATTCATTTTCCATTTTTGATTATTAGATTCCAATAAAGGTTTAGTGATTTTAATGTGCTTATTTATTTATTTTTTTAAGTTTATATTGTTTTTTTTTTTTACATAAAACTTAATAAATAATAATTATTCAAATGCTTAAAATAGTTTTTGGTTCATAGTTGACTTGATTTCATTTAAGCTTTCATAAAAAATCAAAACTGAGGTAGGGCACAGCAGGAAATTTCCTGCTCAAAATATGGAGCAGCCCGACAGGGGTAGTACCTCGACCTTACAGAAGACCACAGCTAAATAATACTGTTTTCAAGCAGTATTGTGTTCCTGTTGGTGAGTAAGGTGACCAGAGCTCCTGGGGGGGATTGGGGATAGGGTCGGCAACGCGTTTGCGATGCTTCTGGTGTTTCAGGCGTCTATAGACTACGGTAGTCACTTACCATCAGGTGAGCCGTACGCTTGTTTGTCGACCTAGTTACATAAAAAAAAAGAAGACCCTCCCCTACTCTCTATATGCGAACGTATTTAATGGAACGACTCTTTAAGACTTCAATGAATATGTATTCCATATATCGTTTATTACAAAAAATTTCATTTCAATTATTGATATAGAATAGAATTGATGACATTGTACATTACAGTAGTATGTAGTATAGTATATGTAATGTAGATGTAATGTAATACATCTCAACACTGACAAATATTTATTTAGATTTCAACATCTGACAACAATGATTGCACAATAATTGCTGTCAAGTTGCAATTTTAAAGCGATAATGCTGCCACTGCTGAAAATTCTTATCCATAATAATAAACAGTTATTGCAATTAAATTGTCCTGCTTAGCTTAGCAATTTTTAATGAGATTTTTTGACAATAAGTCGTTATTAATATCGTGGCCTTTTTAACAGAGTTGTTAATCTTATTTACTGGAAATTCTTAGCAGTCTCAATTGTTATCGGGAAAAAAAAAGTATAAAATGCCCATTCATTTGGTATCATGCCCAAAGAGGCATTTTTATATTCATATCTTAGACGTTTATTTGTTACATGTACGAGTACAAGTAATTGTACCATTAGACTGTTTAAAAAGGCTGAATAAATCTCGCTAATAAAAAAAAAAACATCAAGGCTTGCTTAAAAAGACTTGTAGCTAGAAATTCATTCCAAAAATATTTTTTTCAAAAATATAAATTAGGAATTTACCAAATCACATGTTTTGTTCTAAACCTCTTTCGTTTTAAATTTAAAAAAGTTTCACGATCACGATTCAGCCTGTAGGTAATATCCCACTGTTGGGCATAGGCCCCTTCCCCATGTAGGAGAAGGATAAAAAAAAGTTTAATACATTGTATTTATCTTTAAAACTTGTTTAAAACTTGAGTATTTGTAAGTTAGAGCAAAAACGCGTGATATTGTTTTTATAATTCCTTATTAATATTTTATGAAAACTTAGAAAAAGTAGACTTTATGGTTTTACTAGCTGTAATCAAATGGTATTTATGACATCCGTCCCAAGACTGTATTTACCAAATTGTTTCAACTCCACAATGTATCATATTATGTTAGGATTGTGTAGTTACAACATTGTATTTAGAAAAAAGAAAAATAAATTTCTTTGAATATTCTTATAAAAATGTGATGATTATGTATTTAGAGGCTTAAAATAGTTATATTTGAATGAAAAATTCTTACAATGTAATTACATATCTAATTTGCAGCTGTGCTGTATGTATGTTATATGTAATCCTGTAATCTTAGTAAGTATGTATGGACATTATTATATACTATTTTGAGATATTATATGCTTAGACATGAATAACTTAGTTATTACCATGTAAACAATAGTCTGATATTATCCTCACATAGTAATGATCAAGCAGGCGAAGATGAATATGTAGTCTCAAATTATCTAATTGTGCTGTTGATACAATTAAAACTCGTTGCTCTTGATGCGTCTTGCCTATATAAGAGCAATTTCGTATTGTGTATGATCTTGTCATAAGTCGATATAATTCTTTTAATTGTATCAGTGGAGATATTTCGAAAGTCACAGCTTACTTGTACTTACCTTTACTTGTCGGCTGAATCAGGTTATCGCCTGTCGCATCTTTTATAATATGTATAATATGTAATTTATTGATTTATAAATTACTGTAGGCGAAGTGTATTGGATCATATTAAATATTAAAATGCTAAAACTAGATGATTTCTAGAAACTCATTGTCAGTTGTATTTGCACTGTGCTAATAAAAATTAACACTTATATTCATATATTTTTTATTCCTTTTCACCCTTACTTCCAAGATTTATTAAGGCCGTAGGTATAATAATGCAATAGCAAAATCTTCTAGCAAAAAACTGAATCATATAAAGTTTGCTAATAACATGGTTAAGTACCTAGTGAACTTAATTTTTAATTTAAAAAAAAGCTTCATACTCAACGGCCCCCAGTTGGATTTACTCCTGTGTCGGAGGTCCGGAAACACACAATACACAAGCACAAACGCCCAGACCACGACAAACATCTACAAATATCTGTCGTGAGCGGGAATCGAACCAGCAACCGCCAGCGCATCAGCCAGTGCTGTGACCGCTGCGGCAAAGTGTCGTCGCAATTGAAATTATTTAGTTGTCATTTGAAGTAGCTTATTGGATCCCTCAAGAGTAGTTGCCTTTTGGAAGTATTAACCTCTGGAAAAAACGTTTATTTAACTTAAACATACATCCCCAAGTCAAGCGTGCCTAAAAAGTTTTACTTAAAAAAAAGTTTCTTTTTATGTAACTTTAATAAGTAGTAACATTATGTAAGTAATTAAACAAGCGTAAAGCCCATCTGATGCTAAGCGGTTACAAGTTTTGAGTAGGACTCAAGTATCAGTATAATTATTTTAAATATAATTACTTTAAATATAATTTCTCAGGCGTAAAGAAATTTCAGAAGAAAGGAAGAAGATTATGGAAGAACACGTTCCTAAGCTGTTAGGTTATGTACAGCCAGGCGTTATTACACCCGAAGATGTGGCAAACCCGCGTTTAGCTAGCCTAGGCGTTAATATCACAACTTGTAACCGACCCAAGAGACTACCGAAGTGTAATGCCCAATGTCGGATTTTAAGAGAATATTGATGTGTGATGTGGTTTAACACTATTTGTTATTTTGTTAAAGTTGTTGATTCATTTTCCATTTTTGATTATTAGATTCCAATAAAGGTTTAGTGATTTTAATGTGCTTATTTATTTATTTTTTTAAGTTTATATTGTTTTTTTTTTTTACATAAAACTTAATAAATAATAATTATTCAAATGCTTAAAATAGTTTTTGGTTCATAGTTGACTTGATTTCATTTAAGCTTTCATAAAAAATCAAAACTGAGGTAGGGCACAGCAGGAAATTTCCTGCTCAAAATATGGAGCAGCCCGACAGGGGTAGTGCCTCGACCTTACAGAAGACCAGAGCTAAATAATACTGCTCTCAAGCAGTGTTGTGTTCCTGTTGGTGAGTAAGGTGACCAGAGCTCCTGGGGGGGGGGGGATGGGGGATAGGGTGGGCAACGCGCTTGCGATGCTTCTGGTGTTGCAGGCGTCCATAGGCTACGGTCGTACGGTCGGTCTTACCATCAGGTGAGCCGTACGCTTGTGTGCCAACCTTGTTACATAAAACAAAAAATGTTGACAAAGGTTCGTTGCCAAGCTAAATTCTTCTGTTATTTAAATATTTGGAACCATTCTTATGGTAGTTCCTCTTAGGTATAGGTTTCAATTTAAAAAAAAAATTATGTCAACCTTATCTTATACTATCAAACGAGCAATTCTTATATCTCTATCAGGGATGTTGCAGATGCTGATATTTTCACATCCGCGAATGCGGATGCGGATGCGGAGTTTAGCAGGCTCACATCCGCGGATGCAGATGCGGATGCGGATGTATAAGATATTATGTAAATAAAGTCTATTAATGAAGAATGAAAACAATGACAAGTTTTTTAAGTCAAAAACAGCTTTAGAACCAACGTCCAAGTAACTTTACAAATTTGTACGTGGATTTCATTGTGTCATATTTGATCAAGAAAGTATTAAAACTCTAACGCATCTGCGTAATTAGGTCATTATTATATTGAACTACAATCTAATAATTCCAAAATACATGTACAAAAAACACTTTGTACCTGACTAGTGAATTATGAACCCCACTGAAGTGGCTTTTGTAGAGGTGCTTTTTTGTCCAAAGTTAAAAAAAGGGTTCAGTGAAAAAAAATTGTATGTAAAGTATGCCATTTGTTTTTTTTTAATTTTATTATATTATATTTATGATTGTATAAAAAAATAATTATATTACATCCAGATTTCGTTTTATTTTTTATAAATGAGATAATAAAAGTTAAGTTTTACGAGACCCATATTCTCTCTCCTAGAACAGTTATAATTCAATTCAAAGTCAAGCTTAAGCGGTGTAAGAATTTATAGAAATATATATTAATTATAAAATTATCTGTAATTTTACTAAATTACAACTAGATTTAGAAATAAAATGGATTTTCCAAACCTAGGTCTCAAAAATTAGTGCTCAAACCCGTATCTGTGGAAAGAGCTATAATAGGATCCACAGGTGGGCATTTAGATTTTTAATTGTCATTTAGACAGTTCACAACTTCACATACAAGAGGATAAAACGTATTAACGGCGTAATATAATAGAATTTACTAGTCTTAAATAATATAAAGTTTTCCTGTAAACTCTTCTTATTTACATACTGTATCACAACAACATTAAAAATACCTATCTATCTTTATGATACGATAAAAAGTTCACTTTCACTTCACAGCGCAAACAAACACGTAATATTTATTCAGATGCAAGAAACAAATGATGCACTAGCTAGAACAAACAAAGTAACAATCGTGTCGAATCTTGTCACAAATTTCTTCGCTCCCATTGGTTATTGTCACGTGCGACCGGCACGCGTCAATCACCGGCCCCGCCCAATTTCTTTCTTGTAGCTACTTGTATAATATTCGCATCCGCATGAACATTCGCATTGATTAATGCGGATGCGGAAGCAGATGCAGATGTCCAAATCAATGCGGATGTTCCGCATTTGCGGATGCAGATGCGAATGTTCGCAACATCCCTAATCTCTATATATTTTCTGAATCTCGGAATCGGCTCCAACGATTTTCGTGAAATTTAGTATGCAGGGGATTTCGGGGGCGAAAAATTGATCTAGCTAGGATTCATTTAAAAAAAATGTCGTTTTATCCCTGTTTTTAGGCAATGAAAAAATATCATTAGAATACGAAGCTTAATTTCACTACCGTCAACATATCTGTAACAGCGTAATTAGGAAATCGGCGGGTGTCAATTCGTGTTGACCCGGGTTCGAATCTCAGTCTCCAGATTAATTATTATTATTTTTTTAATTTCACTCGTGATTTATTATTTAAATAAAATTAAAATATAAAAATACCGAGAAAAAAATAAAAACAAAAAATTAAATGAAAATAGCGAGCTAGGCTCGGTCACCCAGGTACTTGCAGTATTATTTGTCCTAACCTCCTACATGGTCAATATGAACTCGATATTCTAATCTTAATATACTTATATAAATCTCGTGTCACAATGTTTGTCCTCAATGGACTCCTAAACCACTTAACCGATTTTAATCAAATTTGCACACCGTGTGCAGTTTGATCCAACTTGAAAGATAGGCTATATTTTATTTTGATATATAAGGCTGATAGAACCAGAGTAGCCTAACTACAAAAACCATGATTTACAATATGGAGGAAAGTAAAAATGTGTATTTTCAAATTCGTTTTTAACAAAATACTTTAATGAAGGTATAGTGTTTTATTACGTGTTATGAATTATAAAATTATGCATTTATTTAATATATATTTTAAATCTTAATGTCTACTGGATTTACGTTTTTTTAAAGATCAAGAAGACAAGTATCGAATTAATAAATGAAAACACAAACTTTGGTCAGATGTATTAGGTATTTACCTCTGAAATTGCCGTATAATATACAGAAAGTTAGTCTTTTTTTATAAATATTTTTTATTTCTATCAATCAAAATATGCACCCATACTATCGATGTATCTCTGCCAGCATGTATGTTAGATCGTATTAGGTATTTACCTATGAAATTGCCGTTTAATATACAGAAAGTTAGTTTTCTTTTATAAATATTTTTTATTTCTATCAATCAAAATATGCACCCATGCTATTGATGTATCTCTGCCAGCATATGTATGTTAGATCAGAACTTTTGACTGGATAGACCGATTTCGATGAATTTTGTTTTAATCGAAAGGTGTTGCGCGTCATGTGGTCCCATTTAAATTTAATTGGGATCTGAGAAGTACTTTTAGAGTTATATTTAATAATGCGTATTTACTTGACTACTTTTTCGTTGACCAACGTTGTATTTAACCGCATAACTTTTCACTGGGTTTATCGATTTTGATGATCCTTACTTTAATCGGAAGCTAATACATGTCATGTAGTCGTGTTTAAATTTGATCGAGATCTGGTTATTACTTTTTGAATAATCTTTGGTAGTGTATTTACAAGACTATTTTTTCTTATTATTACGTTGTATTACTTGTCGATGTAATTGAAGTCGGTTTTTTTGTTTGTGAGCAAAGAAAATTATTAAAAGAAGAACTACATAAAGAAGAACTACATAGGTACCATGTGGAAAAAGTTTCACTCAAAAATCTCAAACCGTGCAGGCTCTATGTCAATTCGAAGTACCTACCTATTACAATAAAACGGCAATTTCATACTGTAACCCCTATTGTTTATTATTCATATAGAGTAAATCCTAAATTTAATCACTATCACTGTAGTTATTATCTGCGAGATGTATGGTGTTGCTAATAGTGGAGCTGACTTTAATAGAAGTGTAAAATTGATGATGTATATTGGTGGAATATAATCAAGTAAATCCAGTAAATCTTTCTTTTTCTCTTTACTTATTGCTCTTCCAGCGGGATATAAAAGTTCTAATTCAGTTATGTCTGTGCTATTCCTCTTGCTCAAATCAACATACTCAAAAAGCACGTTGGCAATTATTTGAGTATTTAAAAAATATAGGTACTATGCTTTTGCATTTGGTGGTATTTTAGCCACTGGATGCTTAACCACTTTACTCTGGAGCCCTCACTGGTAATTTTTCTCTTTGTATTATTCCTTTCAAGTCGTTTTTTAAATTTGTCCATTTTTTCGGGTCACGCTTGCGTTTTCTAGTCTTCTTCTGAGGTTCAACTTCTTGCACATTTTCTGATACCGGGGGTATATTTTTGTTACCAAGAAGCTCAGCTAATTCTAATAAGGTTGGCAATGGGCTTTTTGACGGTAAATACTCAGAACGTAAGTCTTGAAATGGCTCGTCACTATCGTGAAAGAAATCTACAGCAAAAAGAGAAAATTAAAGTGTAATGAAATGAGACTAATAATTAAAAAAAAAAAACTAGTATTAAATTTATTCAGTTTAATTGTTGAGCAATTACCTTCCATTTGTGCCTCTAAACTTGTTTCTTGTGTATGGCTGCTACTTGGTTCCCCTCTGTCCATGTTCACTTTTTAACGAAAAAATAAAACAGTCGCAATCGTAAAACTATGTTATATTTGTTTATTTTTTATTTATTTTATTATACCTACTATTGCGCTTATCGTCATCGTTTTAATCATTATGTGACATTAAAAATTGGCCTAAGTTGTCAAATCTAGATAATTTTTTCTAATGGTGTCAGTGCTTTAGTGGCCTAACTCTCATAGGCCACTGTGGCACTTGATTTTAGTCGATTTGAACATAAGCCGAAATGGATTTGTACTGCTATCTATTTTCGAGATCATGTAAAAAAATTTAGGCCGCTCTGGTTTTGTAGATAAACATTTCTAAATTACGAAAATGCAAATAGGTCAATTTTCGCTAAAATGCAGTTAGGCCACTCTGGTTCTAGCAGCCTCATATGTAATTATTATATTTAAGAAAAAAAAAGGCGGTACGAAGTTCGCCAGGTCAGCTAGTTTACTATAGGTAACTAAAGTACCAGCAAAAATGATCAGATTAAAAATAATCATAGCTTTTATATTTACACATAATAGAATGTTTTAAACGAAGAGGGGATTTCCAGTCAGATATATTATTTTAATTTAAAAAGTTACAGATAATAATCTTCGTTATAAATATAAAACAACAGGACAATGCAAACAAGGGAGAGGTAACAAGTAATTCAGCAAGTAATTAGACCGACCGCAGAGGGCACTGGAAATGTTTAAACGATTCAAATTAATTTCAAATACGCTGCCTGAATACTAAAAGGGTATGTGTGTGGGGTGGCCACATTTGTAAAAGAAATATGGAATTGAAAAATATATTAAATATAATTAGATAAATGAAAAGTTCGAGAAATCAATCAACGATAAATTTAGCTATTTCTCACGTTTTCTCAAGTTGCTTACTTGAAAATTATAGAAAATTGGCTATGAGATGTCTGTTAGTTCAGTTAGTACTAATATAAATGTGTCTAACATACACGGTTGTCTGTTATTTAGGTTTCAACAAACTATTGATACAAATAGTTGTATTTTTTTAATAGATGCAAAGGACGCTACAATTTCTCAGTAGGTACTTTTTCATAGTCTATCTCTATCTCTGCGCAAAAGTCTCTACTTATTGAGAAATTACTAGCGCTAAATTTGTCACACGGTTAGCAGGTAATGACCATACCGAGACTAACAATCAATCAAGTTTTTAACTAAAAAATGTTACATATTAAAGAAGAAAAAAAACATGTCCCAAAAAATGTTGGTCACATTAAATTTTCATAGAGTAAGCATTTTTCGTGAAATAAAGAAGTAAAGTCACTACATCAGCATTTTTATTACATTTCGACCCTTCATAAAAATCACCGAATACCCTTTACGTCTAATTGACACTCGAACCTTTTATTTGAACGCACGTTTATGCTTATCTGTTGACGACAGCGAAACGTACGGTTATTTTATTTAGATTATCAGATTATCAGGACCATTATAGCTTTAATTATCATTTTAGGGGGAGTTAAATAGGTACCTGTTATTCCTGTCTGAGCGGGTGAAACCGCTCAGCAAGTTATCAATAAAAATAAAACAAAAGTCATTAAAATTTATTTAATGTTGACATTCATATCTGATTTTTCTTCATTTCCATTTTCCTCTTCCAGGTCTCGACAAGTGTTTTAAAGTCCCTTCTTTCTTCCAAACATTTTCTTTCTAATTGACCCCAGTGAGTTTTTTCGTTGTACCATTTTAAATATCTTTGATATTCCTGTAGATATATGTTATATGTTAATAAAAGTATATGATAAGTAAATTAGATTATTTTTAATACCGTGTCATTTTTTGTTAAAAAAAATCAATACGAATTTTGTAACATCGTAGAGTCCTAAAAATATTTCGCCATATATAGGGTAGATATCAAATGAATGACGCAAAAGTTTATTTTTACATTTCAATCTACAGATGGGGCTTAGACTTGGAATACGTTAGTAAATAGTAGTAGGGTAATGTAGAATATCTAATTAAAATAAATAAAGACAATTTCTAGACTCCTAGGTTCCTAATAGGTTTTTGGCTATTAAAAATAAAATAGTTAGGTACAAAGCAGTTGAGCCCGAGAAAAGATTTAAATAAAATAATGTGACCATAAAAATCCTGATTTTACCAGTTTTTTTTAGACAGTCTCGTCATCTATTAGTCTACTATAAATGTATTTAAATCTTCAAAAATACCCACATTTTATTGTAAGTTACCTACTTACAATCACTGTTTCATTTTCATCATCCAAAAAGAAATTGTATATGTCCTTTATATTTAATCCATGAGCTGCTATACTGAAAATAAAAACAACTGGAAGTTAATTTCTTACCAATTAAATTTTAACTTACTACCTAGAAGGAAGAGTGATTAGTTTCTTACAAGTAGGTATAGATAGATGAGTATGTAAGACGTAATTTTTCAATGGATATTTTTTTACCATAAAGTAGTAAATCAAGGTAAGGGTCGGATATGCCTGCAACACCTGAAGTATTGTAAGTACGACCCTACCTCAGATCCGCCTCCATGAGTTCTGGCTGTCTTACTCACCACAGGAACACCACATTACTTGGTATTATTTAGCTGTGATCTGTAGTGTGAGGTACTTCACCAGTCGGGCTGCTCCAGATTTTGAGCAGGATATTTCCTGCTGTAACTTTTTATACTATAAAAGTGGAAAACAAGTGTATGGTCCACCTGATGGCAAGTGGATATCGTAGCCTGTAACATCAGGAGCACTGTAAGTTTTGTTTAAGTTTACTGTACCGACTTTATCCTCAACCTTCCCTCAGAGCTGTTGAGGAGCTGGAAACTGTATTCATTTGTCAAAATAGTACTAATGTCTGGTAATTGGTGCCTTCCGGCATTATACAGTATAACTTATATAAGTATAACTTAAGACCTTGCGTGTGAATTTCTAATAAGACATTCAAATAAGACGGTAAAAAATTTCACTTACTGCACGATTCGTTCGGCACTCAGAAAGTCGTCCAATTTATTTATGATAGTACCAAATGAATATCCTTGAAGAACATTTGCCAGACTTTGAATGTCCAAATTGTATGGCACTACGCGGTTACTGAAATGAATGTACCTACATGAAAATACTTTGATAAAACTCAAACCAAATTAAGAGTTCTTGTCTAGTTTATGCAGTAAAGTTACAGTTTGACTATTAGTATTTTTATAATAATAGGCACCCAGATAGCAAAATGACGTTTTAGGTCAGTCCGCAAGAGCTCAGATTTTGACTTCAGATCCTACGCCTGAATCGCATATTTAAGCCCTCCTCAAGAATTTGGATGCGCCACCTAACGTATACTTTCAGATCTCATCAAAAAGAGCTCTCAAAGAGCTCTTTTTTCTGAACTTGCAAAAATGCACACATCTCTTCTCTATATATTATATATATAAACTAGCCGACCCGTGCCCACTTCGTTGGGCGTTAATTATTTTTGTGATGCAAATAATATACTTACATATAGGTACTTAAGTTTTCATCTCGCTCACATAAAACTACCACCCCCCGTTTCAGCCCCAAAAAGGGTTGATTTCTAAAAATACATTATTAGTACACCTCCACACCATCTATAGAGCATACATTTTGAATTTCAAGTCTCTTACTTCAAAAACATAGGACTTTCATACAAACTTCCAACCCCCGTTTAACCCCCTTAGGGGTGGAATATCGTAAAACCCGTTCTTAGCTGACCTCTACTCGGCGAAAGGAATATTCCTACCAAAATTCAAGTCTCTTATGGTTTATTAAGATTATAATTATATTTAAGCCTTATGGTTCCAGAGATATCGTGATGAGTCAATGGGTGGGTAACTCTTTTATATGTATATATAGATGAATCGATGAATGTGTTGCTAAGCGCAAATCTCGAGATCAGCTGAACCGATTTCGCTAATTCTTTTTTTATAATGTTCCTTGAAGTACGAGGATGGTTCTTACGGAGAGTAAAATTAAAAAAAATCCTTGAAAAAGTCTAAAAACAACACTTTTCTATATTCCTATACAAAAGATTCTTAATAATACCTACTTAAAAGTCAATTTGAACTTTAATACCATATCGTATAAGGTTTAAGTGTCAGTGGAGGGGTTCCGGGAAGGATAAGTATAAAGAAAATAATTGTGTTTGCTCGCAAACGAAAAAAAAACCGACTTCAATTACATCGACAAGTAATACAACGTAATAAGACGAAAAAATAGTCAAGTAAATACGCGCTATTAAAGATTACTCAAAAAGTTGTAATCAGTTTTCGATCTAATTTAAACAAGACTACAAGACAAGTATTAGCTTTCGATTAAAGTAAGAATCATCGAAATCGGTACACCGAGTAAAAAGTTATGCGGTATAATATAACGTAGGTCGACGAAAAAGTCACGTAAATACGCATTATTAGATATAACTCTAAAAGTACTTGTCAGATCTCAATTAAATTAAAATGGGACCATATGACACGCAACGCCTTTCAATTAAAATAAAATTGATCGAAATCGGTCCACCCAGTCAAAAGTTCTGAGCTAACATACATAAAAAAAAAAAAAAACATACGTGTCGAATTGAGAACATCCTCCTTTTTTGGAAGTCGGTTAAAATAAATTATAGAATCGACTGTTAAGCAGTACGAAGTTCGCCGGGTCAGCTAGTAAAGAGATAAAATGATATTCACTTAAATAGACGTCAAAAAATTGACTTCCTATTTATGAGTTCATTAAGAACTCTGAATTCTGAGCTTATAAAAATGAGCTACTTAAACGTCACGTAAGAACTCGTATAAGAGTTTTTTTTAAAGGTTTCAGGCTGAAATCTATACAATTTGGATGCTGATGATGCTTGGCGGTGGATCTAAAAAATTTACTTTTGTATCCAGTTTCTAAGAATGAGATGGACTACGGAGTAGTTAGTTTCGGGCAAAAGTAAAACTGAGTTGAATTTTTTCAACATATCCTTACTCTTGGTCAGCCATGGTTCGGTGCAACTTCCTGTAATATTTTATTCGTTTTAAAATATAGAATGTAAAAAAAGTAAAGTGCTGAAACTCACAGCTGAAGCTATTTTGTTTTTTACTACAATGACGGATAAACTAGTTTAAGTTTTAAATTAGCTAATTTATTTTGTATACTAAGGAATGAAATATCTTAAAAACTTTAATATTAATTATCTAAAAAACGAAACATTAGATCAGTAAACTACTATTAATAAGTACATTAATCGAGTTTGGGCAAAGTCAGTCAGTACTCGTTAGTCAGATGCGCTAACAATAAGCCAAGTTTCATTTGTTCTTCTATACATTTATTTTTAGATATTTTAGGTAAGGCAATCATTTCTTTTATTAATAATGTTTTGGCGGCAATTAAAATCTTAGCTTTGCTTCGTCAAACCTCTCCCTCTTCCTAAAAATATTTTGGTTTTGTCCATGTCTACTTTTTTCAAAATTTTCTCTTCATTTTTACCTATTATCGTGATGTTGTCTTGTTTATTAATCTTTTTAAATAATTTACGTATGACGAAACGTTTTATTAGACCATAATTTCTATATGTTTCTGCTGGTGGAACCTATAAAATATATTAGTTCATTCTATTTTAAATTTCCATATTTTCTTTACTTACAGGTCTGCCATCAAGTAGCAGATTCTTGTCAAATATATGCGTATAAAAAAGTTATTATCAGGATTCTACCTTGGTACAATAAAGTCGCTCAATATGTCTTATATAAATCAGTGAAGGTTGCGTATGTTTAGCACAAACAGCAACATTATTAATTAAAAGCTGTAAATACTGTGTGGTTAGATTTTCAATTTCAATCTCACACGGGTCTAACTCATAAAGTACAGCCTCTGAAAACAAATATAATTTTATCTAGTTACTAGCTTCTGCGCGCGACTTCGTCGGCGTGGACTCCGCTCCTATTGGTCTTAGCGTGATGATATATAGCCTATAGCCTTCCTCGATAAATGGGCTATCTAACACTGAAAGAATTTTTCAAATCGGACCAGTAGATCCTGAGATTAGCGCGCTCAAACAAACAAACAAACAAACAATCAAACAAACAAACAAACAATCAAACAATCAAACAAACAAACTCTTCAGCTTTATTATATTAGTATAGATTTATAAGAATAGTACCTACCTAAGTTCTTCGCGGATTCGTTTTGAACTTAAATGAAAATCTTTTAAAATAAAATAGACATAAATTTTTTAAATAGTTATACGCGTATATTATATAATATATATATTATATTTCCTGACGGAGTGAGTAGGTATTGTAAGCTTACATATTTTTTGTAGTATGAGAAATTGTATATATTAAGTTGTAGTCTCTTGTCATCGTGTCTCAGGGATTACATAAAGCCATCGGTCTTGGTCGTTGTCATAAACACGCAAAGCAGCTGATATTTATGGCTAATTTTGGTATAAACACGTAAAGGAGCAGTGGGTTAATCATTTTCTTAAATAGGAAAGGAGGACTTTGTCCAACTTAGCGTTAAGAGGTTGTTCTAGTTCAATCCAGTTCAGAGTCACTGAAAAAACAAATTTAATACAAAACTGTGATTTAATTACCAGTAACTGTAGCCATGACATGGACAAGCGTCGTCCTACCGCTAAACTTCGGCCCCACCAGCAATACTTTCTTAAAACCGTGGATAACTTCTCTACATCTTTCCCACCAATAATTTCTTATTTCACCACCAAAAGGTACAGCAGATCTAAAAGTATTTTATTCTTGATAGCTCTATCGACTTGCTCACTATTTCATCTATATATATAAAAGAGATTTCCACCCATTGACTCATCACGATATCTCTGGAACCATAAGGCGTAGAGACTTGAAATTTGGTAGGAATATTCCTTTCGCCGAGTAGAGTTCAGCTAAGAACGGATTTTGCGAAATTCCACCCATAAGAGGGCGTTGCGGGTGTTAATAAAATATATGGCAAAACAACGTTTGCGGGGTCAGCTAGTAATATTATATTCTGTTTAGTAGCGTGCTGGATTAAATTCTGAGGAGGGGTCCTACATGGAGAAACAAGGCTATGTCCAACAGTATGATGCTTCAGGTTGAGTTAATCAATAATTAATAATTGACGTTTATTGTGTTGCTATAAATCTTATTATGAATGAGTAGGGGAATTCCAAATATAACTGACATATTTTTCAAATAGAAAACGAAGATATCAGATTAGAAGAATTTAAACAAAAAAGGAAATTTCACGTATTTGTCACACAACTAAGTATATTGAAACTTTTATTTTACCGTAATGCACACCGAAGATCCGCGCCTGCGAAGTTAACATCGCCGATGAAATTTTCAAAATTCGTTCTTGGATATTCTTTCAAGATTCCACTTATCGCAAGATTCTGAAACGAAAGTGTACGATTATCATCGTTTTAACAGATAACCACGGTTACTATTAAAAATTGACAAATAATATTAAAGTATCTACTGTATATTTTTTATGCATGCTAACAGTTAATTTATCTTGTACATCTTCGTTTATTTTTTCTTTGATTTTTCGTTTTTTCTTTTTACGTTGTACTTTGTCTCTTCTTGGCTTCGGCATTTCTTCTCCATTGTTTTTATATTCTTCTTTTAAAGCTTTTTTAAGTACTTTCAGCTCTTCTCTGAAAAAAATCAGAGACTTTAGCAAAATTTACGTCGTATTTGTTAGTTTTATGGTCTATACTTACCTCATGTCGTCCTCAATGGAACTGCAAATTTCCATTTTAGCTTCCATACATAAATGTTCATTGTCGGTATTTTTTACATATTTTTCTTTTGCTTCTATAGATGCTTCATCGTCGACAGTAGACCACATATTCTTATATGTTTTTATTGCCTGTATTTCATACGATAGGTATTTGGTCATATCAGCATCGGTCAAAAATGTACGATTAATTTTTAATTTTAAAGTAAAGGTTTTCGTGGAATTATACAAATATATTTGGGAAATAAATAAATGTTTGAATTTATCTTGTATATGTAATTAAATAACATTATGTTAATTATGTGAGGTACGACACTTACGCCCGGTTTCCCAAAGGCTGATCAACGCAAAAATTAGCTAATCATCTGTCAAATAGTCCGGGCTCCCTAGTACCTACATTGTTTTCACTTGATTAGGTACTATCAAGCTAATTTTCCGGGAGTAGCTTCATTTTGATGAGACGAACAAAAATTTCCTCTACGAAAACTCTCGATTGTGGTAGCTAACAGAGGTAGCAGGGGATAGAGCAGCAGTTTTTATATTAGCGATAAGGCCGCCTGTTGCAACTGATGCAAGTTGATTGTTATAAATTCTATGTATTGTTCTTTTGCGTATTGGTGTGCAAAAAGAGTAAAATAAATAAATAAATAAATATCTCCCCTTTATTACTTTTTGCACTTTTACAAATTTAAATTTAGGACCTTATCGTTAGAGTTTAGACTAAAGATCTCAAGAAGAAGATTATACGCATTTTTGCGACTCGCAGCGCATTATTTATTTTATTTTAGCTCAATGATTAGCTATTTGCTTCATTAAGGAATAAATATTAAAAAAAGAAGGAAATCTTACAGTAATTATATTTTCAGTTCTTTTTGAGGCAGGATAATGATATCCTGGATGTAACGTAGGATTTTTCATCATCTTCTTTAGTAGATCAGCTTCCAATTTCTTTTTCCTTAATTCTTCCTTCTTCAAAGCCATTTCATCATTTTTTAATTGTTGTTTTTCCCATTTTAACTATAAAACACTGTGATATATAACACTGTGATATATATAATATGTGATATATAAGAATATGTATAATTGCCGTATAGATTAACAATAATTGTGTAAATGAAAAAAAAAACCGACTTCAATTGCATCGGCAAGTAATAAATAATAAATAAACTAACGCACTAGTCGTCACTACGATATTCGAGGGTTTCCCTCGATTTCACTGGGATCCCATCATCAGATCCTGGTTTCCTTATCAGGTTACCTAAGTTGGGATATCCCATTTCCAACAAAAATAGAATTATCAAAATCGGTTCATAAACGACGAAGTTATCCCCGAACATACATAAAAAACATATATACGGTCGAATTGAGTAACCTCCTCCTTTTTTGAAGTTGGTTAATAAACATCAAACTTATAATTTTGATCTGTTTTATACTTCTTCACATGAGGTGCTAATTCGCGTTTAAGTATACATATTTATTTTGATAATGCCTAGGATACTGAGACATAGTTAAAGGTTAATTGATTTGTTGGATTTGATTGAGGATGTCCTCCGTATAGTTTAACATACTATTTTTTCAAAAATACCTGTAATGCTGTCTTGTTTTTATTAGCTTTCTTGTTTTCTAAATAGATTTTATATTCTTCTAGCCATTCTAATGGTGAGGGTACTTCGTCTTTTATAATTAGAGCTGGGCCCCCTTGACGCTCCTTTGGGATGTCGTAGAAGAACTTGATTTTTTCATACCTATGAAAACTTCAATTGAAAACTGTAATCATAAATAATAACGTTCGATGTTGGGGCGGTGAAAAGTATTCTATCCTGGATTCTTTATCAGAATCTGCTAGAATGATTTTCAATTTTATAAATTAGCTAATAATTGAGTTTTTTTTTGTTTCAGATTTTTTTCTAGGTGTTGAAATTATTTATTGTAAAAGTTACAGTGGGTGTACCTACCTGTGTAGGACAAAAATCCCTCCATTTAATAAAATAAAAAATCATTACAAGTTGTCTTCATAATTTTTGTGTTCGTTGTATTTTTTAATGTTTATTATTGTATAAAACAAGGACAAGAAAAAACGTTCTGGTCTAGAGGCGAGGGTAGTCAGTTCATTTTAGTCAGAAGACTTAGGTGCTTTCGAATGAGTTACACTTAGAAACTGCCGCTGAACTTTAATTTATTATTTGAAAGACTACAGTAATTCAAACAAACTATTAATAATTAAAATTCACTTATAAATAAACTTATAAAGTACAAGATAATAATAATTTATTCAAATAAAAGAAGGTTATTTGAGAAAGACGAAAACGCTACTGGACATAAGAATTAAGAAAAGTACCAATATGTATAGAGAGATAAATACAGAACTTTTTTATAAATCTGTTAAAAATCTTTAATTTTTATGTAATGTGAAAATTTTATAATTATAAAAGTTTATACCATTCCTGAAACCAGCCACGTATATAATCACGAAATTCTTCAGCAATGTCACCTTTTTTTCTTTGCATAAACTTTTCTTTATAGTTGAGGCAATCGATTCCTCTCTGACGTTCGTATTTTTTGTATAATTCCGCATATTTTGATTTAGCCTAAAAACAAAAATATTTGAATTTCCGAAACGTATGTTCGCGTACAGCTTGACAGCACTTACAAACATATAAAAATTCTTTTTGGAACGAAGCTCCTTACGGCAGGCTTGGAAAAGATAGGGATTTTGCTGGGCGACCGAACTGAAAAAAATGTGAGACTAAAACCGTAAGAAAAATGTATAACGGAAGTGACGCAATATCTATCAGTCACACGACTGTATTTATTTTTTGTTTGATTTATATTAATTTACGTTTTTTGTTATTTTCTAAAATTTCCTAAATACTTTTATGTACTTAAATAAAAATCAATGAAAAAAAAAATTAAGAACTAGAAAATATAATATGTAAAATTAATTATTTTTTTTTGCAAATTGCGTTGCTTGTATACTATCCGAAGGAACTTCGTTCCTACCTGGGGTCCCATGACACCACATAATTTTTTTTGGTTTCATTATTTACAGGACAAGGTTTGTATAAAAGAAAATTAAAAATGACGGTCTTGTCTCAGTGAGTACGTAGACATGTCTATAAAATTTCTCGGATCTGAGATAGGATCTAATTCATAAGTTTTTTTGCTTATAGCCACCATCGCACCGAAGACGCTGCTGCCCGTCTTCGGCCTGTGTATTTTAAAGCCAGCAGTTGGATGGTTATCCCACCATCGGTCGTCTTCTATAGCCTCAGGTTGATCTAGTAACTTTCTTATCCCTTAGTTGCTTCTTACGACACCCACAGGAGAGAAGGGGTGGCAATATTCTATTCTGCCGTAGCCACACAACAACTTTCTGTTGGTAGTTCTTATTAAATAAATAAGTAAAAATATATTGTAACATTATCTACCTCTTTATCTAGTTGAGATTGTTCGGTATTTATTTTATTACAGTAATTAAGATGAAGCAGCTCATCTCGATTGCAATCTCTTTTCTTTTTTCTCTTTAACTCAAAATATTCTCTGTAACGTACAACTATTTTATTTTATACAAGCTTAATCCACTACTTCGTTTGCGACTGTCAAGTTTCATCCCTTTCATTAAGCCTACATAATAGATTATGCTAGTTAGGAAGAACTGTACGATTAAATATTTCTATGCATTCCGCGATCAAATAACTTGAAACGCAGAATATTGTGTGTTGCGATATTTGTAAATACTAAATTATCAAACAAAGACTTAAAACATTTACCTACTGGACATTCTTAAAATATTTCATACCTAATAAAAAGTTAAAAAGGTAGTGCCGATTAGATTCTCTCAGAGGTTTGATACGCGCCAAAATATAGACAGATAGTAAAAGAAGAAAAATATTACATTTGTGGATTTAATATTGATTATAATTATAGTGTTTTCCGAAAAAATTTCAACATATCTTTAATAAACAGAATTGAACCTACCTGGTTATATTAAAATACGGTTTTATTACAATAAATAGATATAATAAAGATAGAGGTTTTAATAATTTACGAATTTACCACTTACCTTAAAACTTTTTGTATAAGTTTCGCACTTCTTTCTCTTAATTCAAAAGGTGCACTAGGTTTTAATGTACCTTTTAATTCTTTTTCCCACAACTCTCTTTTCTGCTTTTGGTGTGTTTTATCTCGAATTACTTTTCTATATTTGTCATTAAAAAAAAAATTAGATGTAAAATCATTATTATTAGAATTTATTAGATTTATTAGAATTTAAAAGTGGTTTATAGCGCTTCCAATCATCAATTATAATTGAAAATATTCGTCGCATTATTCATCTAAAATGTTCAAAAATACTTATAAACACTGGAACCGAAATTTTGCTAAACCTAGATCTTTCATGCGCCTGTATCAAAGCAACAAGTCCTCTTCTCCTTAACGTTTCTTCTGATACCTTTACTTCTACTTCATAAACTGCAGTCACATTAATTCCTTTGTGCTCGGCTTTAAGATTCTCATTCTCATCTTCCCACCAAGCTATTTCTAATACATCGTCTTCAAGTAATTGGTCAACTGTTTCACCCTCTAAAAGTTGTAAATATTTTGTTGATAAAATATAATTAACATAATTATGTGAAATAGTTTTTGGCTCGATGCGTGTGGTATACCTAATATTTTTATGTATGCTAAATCGCAAGCGCTGCAAGATCAGTGAAGGCTGGATTAGGGTTGCGGACAAACAGCATTTTTGCACGGATTTGAAAAGGCCTACAAGGTGCTACAAATTTTAAATATTGTAATTTTATTTACATTTTTACATTACACTTGCTAAATCTTAATCTTACAGTAGTTAGGACATAATTTACTAAACAATTTACCGAGTTCTTTTATTTCAGCTTCCTTTATTTCTTTAGCCTTCAGAAAAGCCTCTTCAACTGCAGATTTAATTATATCTAACCTTTCATGTTTTACGGGAATATCCGAAAATTTAGTATCATCTGGTGTCAACTTTCGTTCAATCAATCCATTGCTTAAAAATTGAAAAAATGTTCCTTCTAATTTTGTTATTTGGTGTTTGAGTTCGAGAATCCTGGAATGAAAATATTTTAAATTGTAGATATAAGTTTAGTTACTTATGATTATATATAAAGGTTTCTGAAGCCTTCCTTAAATTATTATTTTTTAATAGCAAAAGGAAAACTTATGTAGATACTTAAATAAATTTAAAATATTTTTTATTTTGTTTTACTTTTATTGCAAATACCTAAAAAACAATAATAAATAAACAAATAAACGCTTCACAGTCAATCAATGGCCCACAGCAGGATTTTTTGCTGTGTCGGAGGTCCCGAAATACACACAATACATAAGCACAAATGCCCAGACCACCACAAACATCTATATGGCCAATACAAATGTTTGTCATGTGCGGGGATCGAAGCCGCGACCGCTAGCGCAACATACAGGGCTTAAACGCGTTGTAAAAAAATAAATAAATTTACAAGCATCACTAAAAATTATGGCTCACTGAATATCTTTGTAGCACAGTTTTTGATTCACGTATATTTGGTTACTGTAACAAATAAAATAATTTTCAATGCAAATATTTCACCTCGCAACAATACTTTTGACGACATCAGCAATGTATTCAGTCTTTTGTAGCTGTAGATTATGTTGGAGGCAGTCCAAAGCGTCATTGTAACATACTATGTAAGTTCCAAGCGTTGCAGTCAACCGCTGGACTGCATCACATATTTCTTTGTCGTGGGCTTTTATTTCCTGGAAGTAATTACGTAAATTCCGTAACTTATACGAGTATTCCGAATGTTGAAGTTCGGTAAAAAGTTGTTCGGTAAAAAGAAAGATCTTGCAAAAAATTCTGCAGATAGAATGGTCCTTGAAAAATATGAGTGTTATTATGGTATGAACAAAACTTTTCTATACATAATGGAACTTCATGATTATTGGTATTTTGGACATGTCCAGAAAAGTAGTAAACCTATAATCGTATCTATAAAATAGTGTGTTGAAATAGAATCCCTTGAACTTACCTGATATTCAAGATCTAACTCTACAATTTTATTTAATTTCTCTAGTGTATTCTTCCATTTTTTAAAGTAATAATCACTCGTCATTTTAATTTTTACCTAAAATATGTTTACATCGTATCTTTGAAAAATATGCCCGAAAATTAATCGAGATGGTTATGGCTTTTATTAAGCCATTTTCATAATATTAATTTACGTAATTTTGAATACCAAAGTTCTTATAAAACGTTTTTGTGTGCAGTGATTTGATTGCACCTTCTTCTTTCAGTGCCATATCCTAACGGATGTCGGCGATCAGCATGCGGAACTCTTCTCTCTCCTTAGCCATCCTGCAAAGAGTGGCTGCGTCTTTGATTCCGGTCCAGATTTTAATATTTTCCCACCAGGTTGTACGTGGCCTTCCTCTTCCTCTTCTGCCCTCAATTTTTCCCTCAATAATATTTCTGATGAAGTCGTATTTAGAATTTCTGTATATATGTCCTAAATAAGCTGTTTTCCTTTTCTTTATAGTTGTCACTACTTCTTGTTTTTTATTATTCATTAATTCCAGAACTTTTTCATTTGTAATTTTATCTGTCCATGTTATTTTTAGCATATGTCTGTACAACCACATTTCAAAAGCATTTAGTTTATTTATTAAAAGTTTATTTAAGGTCCACGCTTCCACACCGTACATCAGTATGGACAGGACATAACATTTAACCAAGCGCCATCTCAACTTTAGATTGATGTCTTTATTACAATATAATGAGCTCATTTTAATAAAAGCACTGCGGGCTATCTCAATTCTTGTTCTAATTTCCATTTCTGAGTCCCAGCACTCATTTAAGCACACTCCTAGGTATCTATATTTCTTTACTTTTTCGATTTGTTTTCCATTTATAGTTAATGTATCGTTTGAGTTGTTTCCTTTACTTGCGACCATGTATTTAGTTTTTGAAGTATTAATTTTTAATCCATATTGTTCAAATTTTGAATAAAGGGATTTCATAATTTGTTTTAAGTCTGTAATGTTTTCTGCCAGAATAAGTGTATCGTCTGCATATCTCAAATTATTTACCACTTGTCCATTAATTTTGATTCCCACTTTTAATTCATCCAATGCTTCTTGAAATATAAATTCCGAGTACACGTTAAACAGTGCCGGAGATAGAATACATCCTTGCCGAACTCCTTTTTTAATTTTTAAATTTTTAGCATGTTTTTGACCAACTTTTATATGAGCTGTTTGATTCCAATATAGACTTTTCAAAATTCTTTTGTCTTTTTCATCTATTGTTGTTTTATCCAAAAGTTCTATTAATTTGTCATGTTTTACGTTGTCAAAAGCTTTCTCGAAATCAATAAAGCAGATGTGAACCTCCTTTTGATTTTCTATACATTTCTGAATCAAGACCTGAACAGAAACCAGTGCTTCCCTAGTTCCAAGGCCATTCCTAAATCCAAACTGTGATGGGCCTATATTACTATCTAATTTACTGTATAGTCTTTGATGTATAACTTTCAAAAATATTTTTAATGCATGACTCATTAAGCTAATCAATCTATAATCACTGCAAGTTCTAACACTACTCTTTTTTGGTAAGGGCAGAAAGGTCGACTGTAGCCAATCCTGTGGTAGCTTTCCGGTTTCGTAAATAGCGTTAAACAGCTTCACTAATATTTCTACATTATCATCGTCCATTAGTTTAAGTATCTCAACATGCACTTCATCTGGGCCCACCGATTTTCCGCTCTTTAATCCATTCATTGCTTTAAGTACCTCGGCTTTTATAATACTTGGTCCCTCCAGATCGGTATTATCTGGGTTAACCGGTGTGTTCGTTCTTTCATCTTCAAATAACGTTTCAATATATTGTTCCCACGTTCTTCCTTGCTCATCCTTATCCAATATTAATTCATTCCTATCGTTATACAGTCTGCTGATTATGTTTTTTCTGATGGTTTTTGTAAATTCCTTTACTTTTTTTATGTAAATTTAAGCTATCATGTTTGGCATCCAAGGTCTCTATTACAATGCACTTATTCTCCAAGTATCGGTTACGACATTCTCTTATCTTAGATCTAATAATGTTGTCTATTTGTCTGTATTTAGTTTTATTGCTCCATTTATGAGAGCGTCTCTCGTCCATTAAATTTGAAATTCCATCTGTTATCCATGGAAGCTTATTAACTGTTTTGCGGTATCCCAAAAGTTTTTTAGCTGTATCTGTCGTTATCTGTTTGACTTCTTTCCATATATCCTCTACGCTTTTGTCACTTTTAGTTCCCGAAGCTGTTTCTCTATCAGTAACCTTTTGCATTTCTTTATTTAAGTGAACTGTTGTTTTGATTTTAATAGACACATCATTTAGTTTCGCAATGTCAAAATTACTTGATATAGGTGTAGGCTTTTTAATCTTTTTCAATTTCAAATTTAATTTCGCTACTAATGGGTTGTGGTCTGATCCAATGTCAGCACCAGGAAATGTTTTTACATTTACTACTGCATTTCGAAATCTTGATTGTATCATAATATAATCTATTTGGTTTCTCACTATATGATTTGGCTTATGTAGAGGAGATGTCCACGTATACAGTCTCCGTGGTGGATGTTGGTACCACGAATTTGTTACGATTAGATCTTTCTCCTCGCAGAATTGTATCAGTCTATCCCCTCTGTCGTTTCTTTTTCCCAATCCAAAGTTACCGACACTTTTACCTACTGCCCCTTTTCCAACCTTTGCATTTAGGTCCCCCATTACTATAATAATTTCTTGAGATTTTATGCCTCTAATGATGTCGTCTATTTGTTTATACAAAGTTTCAATTTCTTGTTCACCTTTGTCAGCTGTTGGAGCATATACCTGAATGATATTAATATTGAATGGCTGTCCGCTAAGTTGTAATAGTAATCATCTTTCTGAATAGGGTAAAAAGTTGGTGACGTATTTTGTAAGATCTTTCTTTATCAAGATTCCCACTCCGTGATAGTGGTTTTGGCCCGTTTCTGGGTTGCCAGAGTAGTACAATGTTGCGTCACTGTATTTACGTATACCGTTACCCGCGTATCGGATTTCACTCAGTCCCATGATGTCCATCTTGAGCCTAGTCATTTCCTGTATTGTGTTTTCTACTTTACCTTCCCTTAATAGACTTTTTACGTTCCATGTTCCTATGTTTAATTTATTCTTCTGTCCTGTTATATGTAGCTTCTTCGAAATATTCTCATTTTCTTCGCCGGTAATCAATTTCACATCATTGGGCCCGGTACCCAATACACGCCGGTTGCTAGCCGGATTACTCCGCAAACTCTTTTCATATAGTGTTTTCCGCATGTTGATTTTTCTTAGGGCTATGAGTTGATGCAGTGGGGCCCCTCTTCCTTCTGCATTTTTTTTTGATGCTATTGTATTGCTCAATGTCCAGTATCTATTATTCATATTACTATGATGCTGTATCCTACCTATATTACATTAAAAGTAAGAGGTAAAAGACGGAAGACGGGCAGCAGCGTCTTCGGTGTGACAAAGCCAGCCCTGCGGTCACCAACCCGTCTGCTCAGCGTGGTGACTATGGGCAATACTCATGAGTTAACGCCATTTTTGGCGTGAACTTGGGGAGGCCTATGTGCAGCAGTGGACTGCGATAGGCTGAAGTGAAGTGAAGTGAAGGTGGTAAAAGATTGTTCACGATTAATAGGTACATGCAATCATTAATTAGTATTATATAGTCCTACGAAGGACAAATACCAATTTTGTTTTTGCGAAACATCAATGTTTTCAAGGAGAAAAATTATTGTAAAAAAGTATCTAGGACTCTAGATACATATTTTGGGAATGTTTTTTTCAAAAAAAAAGAGAAGGCAGAGATGACGTGTATGCATGAAAACATAGGTATCATTATATCATAGGAGTATGGGTAATAACTAATAAGTTAATATCTAATGGGTAATCCGTAGCGAAGCAAAGTAGCAGATTACGCTATAATCATTCTTCTTAATAGGAGAAGAGTAAAAAGACATAACAGCATATTTATTTAAAAATATGTTTTAATACGTTATACTAACGTCTATTAAAACAGTCACAAAATTTGAATCGATGCCTTGCCCTATAATTTCCAGGAGGTGTTTTATCTGGCAGCGAAGTTTCCTGCCGCGAATGTCAGCCATCTTGCGCCGGAAGTAGTAAACTCTTCCGCCCTGCGAGTGACACCTTGTCGTTTACATATCTTTTATCGCCAGTCGAGCGGTTCTGCGGCTTTTGTTTGCGTGTCATAAAAGTATATTGCTTTTGATATTTTCTCGTTTCGTTGTTAACGTTCGGGTCTTTAACATTTCTACTTATTTTGATAAATCTTATCGTTACATTAGGGCTGTATCTAAAGGAGTTTGTGATAAATGTAATTTAACTAAATATTTATCAATACCTAGATACGAATATTATACATAGCAATTTCTTCGCAGATTATTGACTAGAGTAGAGAACTAAAGGAAATTCGTTTGTAGATTTCCATTAAATAAAGGGCGAATTATTTTGCCAAAATTACCTATAGCTGATGATGATGATGATGATGATGAAGTGATTATGGTATTATTATTATTATTAATTATCAGACAAGCAGCTATTAAGCTGATGTGTCCATATCAGATGTGTTGAAAATAAAAAATCATTTTTGCAAAAGCGACAGCTTTTCTGTTCTTAACCACCCATCGAGTCTGTTTTTGAAATCATTGATTGTAGTGGCCAAAACAATTTCTTCTGGTAACTTGTTCCAGTTCGATACCACTCTGTTGCTAAGGAAATTATGTGCAGATAGTTTATAGGTTGGTGTCCTGTTCAACTTCATTTGATGCCCTCTATATGTTCTTTCGTTGCTTTTTGGGTTATAGATGTTATGTATATCCGGTAAGTCATAGTGGTGGTTGAGGATTTTGTATGTTTCGATCAGATCACCACGTAGGCGTCTTTCTTCAAGGCTTGTGAGGTGTAGAGCGTGGAGTCTCTCCTGGTATGACTTACGGCGTAGAACATGTGGTATCTTAGTGGCTTTTCTTTGTACGTTTTCCAGTAAATTTATGTCTTTTTGGTAGTAGGGGTTCCAAATTTGAAAGGCATATTCTAATAAAGGTCTTATGTAGGTTTTATAAATTTTTATGAACATTTCAGTTGTCATCATTTGAAAGGATCTCCTGATTACATAAATAAATGAGTTTGCTTTCTTAACTATTGTAGTTATGTGCTTTTCCCATTTCAAATCGGAAGTAATAAGTACACCAAGGTCCCTCTGGACATTGACTGATTCAATGGTCTTACCATCCAAAGTGTATGCCGCTTTAGGGTTTGTTCGGCCAAGATGAAGAACACTACATTTGGAAGGGTTAAGTCTTATGACCCAGTCTCTGGTCCACTCTTGAATTCTGTTGAGGTCATCTTGTAGTTGCCCGGAGCTTATTAGAGGGTTAGCAAAGAATTTTCCATCGTCAGCAAAGAATGCTGCTTGAGATTTAATAAGCTCTACTAAGTCTGTTATGTAAATTCCAAATAGATAGGCAGAGAGTACTGAGCCCTGGGGGACGCCGCTAAGCACTTGTTTCCGTTGTGACAAGGAGTCACCAACCCGTACTTGGAATGTTCGGTCTGACAGATAGTTTTCTATCCAATTTAGGAGCGCACCTCTCACACCAATATGTTCAAGTTTCTTTAGAAGCCGTTGGTGGGGAACCCTATCGAAGGCACGTTCAAAGTCTAGGTAGATAACGTCAACTGGTATATTTTTATCAAGGTCTATTGTCCATGGATGAACACATGATAGAAGGTTAGTTATGGTTGATCTTTTCCGAACAAATCCATGCTGCTTAGTTGATATAATACATTCACGGTTTAGAAACTGTATCAGTTGATTGCTAATGATCTTCTCCATGATCTTTACAATAATACTAGTGAGGCTGATGGGTCGAAAATTCCCGGGTTGAGTTTTATCACCTTTTTTGTATATAGGTGTAACAATTGCGTGCTTCCAGTCTTGTGGAAGATATCCACTTTGAAAAGATGTATTCATAAGTATAGCTAAAGCCGGGGCTATTGTTTTGATGCAAGATTTAAGTACACAACTCGGTATTTGGTCTGGTCCGGGTGAGGATTGGGTTTTTAGATTTCTGATAGCTTTTTCCACATCGCCAACAGTAAATGTTATGTCACATAGGCTATTTTTTACTTTGTTCTTTGAAGTAATATCAATGAATTGGTTCATATCTGGCTCCTTACAGTAGGCTTTTTGGAATTCTTCCGCAAAGACATCAGCAATATCACTTGGTTTTGTTATTAAATCACCTTGGTGATTACGCAGTGCAGGTGGAATAGTGACTTTATCGGTGGTACATCGACGGATATAGGAGTAAAATGTTTTATCTCCAAGTTCTATCATTTTTTCTTCATAAATACTTCTTTGTTTCCTAGATAGGGAGACACAATTGTTATTAACTTCTCTATACTTCATGTAGTCTTCATCATTCCCTGTAAGTTTGTATTTGTCCCATTGTGCTTTCTTTTCTGCGATTAGTTTTAATATTTCCTTATTTATCCATGGTTTATTTTTAATTTTGTTTTTTACTTTCCTCTCCGGGGCATGTTCGTTGGAGGCTTTGTTAATAGCAGCTAAGATACTCATCCAGAGTTGTGCAGTATCGGCTGAGAAATTTATTTCCCTAAGATATTTCTCCAAGTCAGTATTGTATTTTTCAAAGTCAACAAATTGGTAGTATCGTTTTATTTTTGAATTTATATTCTTTTTTTCAAGTAAAAGTTGGAGATTAAATTCTAGTACACAGTGATCGCTTTTCCCAATTGGGGGTTTATGCGTTATTTCATTTATGAGTGTGTCTTCGTTAACCAATATTAGGTCGAGCAGGGATGACTCCTGACCTTGTCGAAACCTAGTAGGGCTGTGAACCAATTGGGTCAGGTTACTATTTAAAAACATATTGACAAAGAGCTCCTCTGGTCCAGATAGACATTGGTCAGTATGTAAGGGCCATTTTAAAGATGGATAGTTGAAATCACCAGCCACGATAACTGTGTTATTTTCAGAAGCTTCAGAAATGCTAGAGAGCAGTTTCATATCACGAGACCTCCATATGTTTTCATCCTTATCGTCTGGTCTGTACACACCCACCACAAGAAAATGGTGTATGCCACACTGAATGTCAACAAATAGTGCTTCGATATCATCACTCATATATTTTTTATTCAATCTGGCCACAATTGGCACACCATTTACACAGTCTTTCACATACATTGCCACACCGCCTCCCCTAGTTTTACCTTCAGACTTCTTCATTTTATGATTACGGTCTGCTCTGAACAAGGTATAACCTGGTATGTTGTAAGTACTATTGCGGTCTTTGTAATTAAGCCATGTTTCCGTGAGAATCACAATGCAAGGATTGTTTGTGTTCACATAGAGTAGGAAAAGATCAAATTTTGGTGGTAGTGAAAATAAATTTGTGTACATGAAAGTGAGGTTCGAATACGGATTATTGTGGTTGTTTGCTAGTTTTTTTGGTGAACAATCTTAGGGGTGCCCCTTATATATTTTATAGTGAGGTCCTTTTCTCCTTTATCGATCCTAACCTTAAGATTTTCCCGGAGTTTATTCAATTCCTCACGCTGATTTGGTGTTTTATCATCATATACTCTTACCTCCTTCCTGAACTTACTTTTGTTCTTGAGCACCCAGAGAGAATCTTGTCGGGACCCGAATACCACCTTCACTGGACGAGGCTTTCCACCGCCAGGCTCCCGGCGTCCCAGGCGCAGCACCCTCACTACACTTACAGAATGGTCACTTTCAGTATTGATCTCCGATAGGATTTTTTTTACACATAACTCATCATATGCAATTCTATCACTATTATTGTCGGACTCGCTCTCCTTAATGCCAACCATAATGACGTTGTTAGCTCTTCGCTCACGCTCAGCCAGTTCTTCGATCAATGCATTGGTATCAGGAAGCGAAATAGTCGGCAACAGCGGTACAGGTGGTGGTACTGTTTGCGACTCAGACAGCTGTTTCTTTATGTCGTTCAGTTCCTCCCGCAGTCCATCATAGGATTTAATAAGTTTTGGCACCTGGAACAAGGCTTCACGGCACGGTGGGCACAAATATAGCAGTGTACGTTTGCCTTTTAACCCCATTACGCGCGCCTCACTGCTTGTTAAATTACTGCATTGTAGGCATATGTTTCTTTTGCAACCATCACACTGCACCGTATTTTCATCCGTGTGATCATTTTCACACTGAAAGCACTTCATTTTACTGTATTTTAAAATAAGACTAGGTATCAAAACCGACACGAAAAGCCGTTGTGGTATTATGACTTTCACTGCACTTTACTGTCGCGGTTTTTAGCAATGTTTATTATTTATGCACTTGTATTGGTAGTTAATAGGCACGTTTAAACTAAGTATAGGTCACTTTTCGTATGATTTATATTTTATACAAGGCAAAATTTAGGACGCGATTTTCAACACTGTTTCTTCAATGGAGGGTAGAAGTCGATTCCCAAGTATATATCCCAATATATATATTATCTATGTATATAGGTGGAAAGATAGTCATAGGTATAAGTATAAGAAGAAAGTAAAATGTCTCCAAAAACAAGTAACCCAGCACATAGTAATAAATTAATTGTTATAACTTTATATCTAAATGATGGTTATATTTTGTATTGAAAATGTGTAATTGAATCATCATTTCCAATATATCCAACAGCCTTCATAAACCTTCCCCAAAGGAAACCGATACTAATGGAATTTTTACATTGATCTCCATAAGAGACTATAAAAATTCTATACACCTCTGGGAATTGTTGGAAAAGCATTTTTTTTATAAAACAAAAATATTTGAAGGCTTTTAGTGTTAAGTAAAAGTTTATTACAGAAAAATAAAAATAGACAACACTTTCTTATTTCTATTTTTTTTTTACTTTGCGTTTAATTTTCTATTGATTTTTGTAGTTAACTTTTTGGTACTGAATTCACTTGAAAATTTTTTTTGTTTTAATACGTTTCTTTTTATAGTAATTTATTGGTATGGTTTGTTTATAAAATTTGCTATAATAAGGTAAGTGCAGGACGAGGTAAATAGATAAATATTGTTTGTTCTCTATCTATTGTTGTCTCGGCACGCACACCCAACTTTAATTTTAAAAATCTTTTGGTTTTCAAAAATCTATTTATTGAGTTATTCATGATCATTAACATATTAGACAATAATTAATCTAATTAAAAAAACGATTGTTCTTTAGACCACACGACTGAAGTAAAACTTTTTCACAATAGGCCTGCATTGTGTTTTAGATGTACGAAATGCACCTGGCTATGACATAAGCAGCGTGGTGGATTAAGCTCTGATCCTTCTTATAGTTGGGGAAAGAGGCCTATGGCCAGCAGTGGGATATTACAGGCTAAAGCGTACGAGAGAAATAGAGTAAGAAAATGTGTGCTCACGCCTCTCTCTCTCTTACTCCGTTCGCCTCACCCGATAATACTTTTCGTAACGCTTTCGTCACGCATTCACCAGCATACTCCTCCAGTCAATTCTTAAGGAGTAAACTCCAAAAATATTTATTTAAATTAACCGTCAATAAAAATATTACGTACCGTTGCCGTCATACTTCATAACATTCGGAGATGCTTTTCAACGTGAATTTATTTAGCCGTATTCTGTTGCAGCTCCGGGGACACAACGTGATACAGCCGAAAATGTAGAACAAGAATTATGACGGGCGTTGTGGGATTAGCTCGTGTCGGTTTCTCATACGTAGGAAATGTCCTGGATTATTTATTTTATCAAACGCTATTTGCATCCTGCGGTTTCACTGGTATAAGCAGGGCTTGGTAACGATACCGATGAAGTTACCTCTGACGTTGCTAAATAAAGATCCCCGCCATGCGTCAAGTTATGCGATCAAATAAAAGTACGAACTTTTATGTAAAAATAGTCATTTTATAATAAATTTTAAACATTTAGGGTAAATATATTAAAGGTATACCTACAAGGGTTCGTAAAAGTTATCAATCCTCCGCTCGGTTGGACACAGTGCGGGGATTCCCTCGCGTGCCGCGTTGATCTTAATTTTCTGACATCAGAGGTAATCTTATCGGTATCGTTACCAAGCCCTGCTTATGACTTCTGATTTCGTGGGAATTTCGGGAGAAAAAGTATCTTATTTGTTATTCTGGACCTTCAACTATCTACGTATCGATTTTCGAATTAGATTGAGTAGCATCTTCGTGAAAGATTAACAAACATCCACCCAGACAAACTTTTGCATCTATACTATAATATGATAAAGCTGAAAAGTTTGTTTGTTTGTTAGTTTGTTTGAACGCGCTAATCTCAGGAAGTACTGGTTAGATTTAAAAAATTATTTCAGTGTTAGATAGCTCATTTATCGAGGAAGGCTATATATATCATCACGCTAAGACCAATAGGAGCGGGGCACCAATGAACAATGTTTCAAAATCGGTTTTTTTTTCAGCTGCGTGCGCTGCGTAAGTTCAGTTAAAGTTTCGCAAAAATCATGTATGACAGAATTGTTCCTATTACACGCGGACGAAGTCACGAGCAGAAGCTAGCTTACAATATTTGTTGGACGGATGTGTGATCCTAAATTTAAGTTTCAGCGTGTATGTTTTTCGTTGACAAAATTGACATAAATAATTATGTTTTAATTACTTACAAGTTTAATAATGGGGTTCATGAAAATAAAAATGAGAAAATGTGTTCAGTTAAATTTATACCAAAGGTATTCCATTACTTTTTTATTTAAATAAAAATCTAATTATTTTTTAAAAAGTAAATAGGTACATTTCCTGTTAAACTTGATTAAAAACTATATAAAGAAAACCTCTTTTGTTACTTTGTTGTAGTTACAATTAAAAAAAAAATTGAAAAACTTTGCCTTTACTTAAATTAATAAATATTTTTTAAGTATCAACTATTTATTTTTATAATTAAAAACCGGTGCTATAAATAATAATAAAAGTACGTTATTTCTGTTTATTTTTCGTAATATAAACGAAATATTTATAATAATGTTAAACATAATCGTAATAAACAAAGCGAGAAGGCGACGTTCAAATTAACTTTCGTCGTAAATTGGGCACGCAAACAAGTTTCAAATTGGCCCGCAGAGGCGTCGCTTTCGCTAAATACCTATAAAAATGTCGGCCCTCGGTGAAATATTGTGACTAATAATGTGGTACAAGTTACAAGTTACATGATCTCATTAGTGATTTCATTCGCAGTTACTTTTACTTTCTTATAGCAAGGAATAATTCGGTTCAGCCTGTAATATCCCACGGCTGGCCATAGGCCTCATTCCCCCATGTAGGAGAAGGATCAGAGCTTAATCCACTACGTTGCTCCAATGCGCCTTGTAGATGGGAGTCTTCGATTATTTGATATACTAGTAATGTAGCTTTTTAACGGCAAAACAATTATTAAAATCGGTTTTGTAAGTAAATGAATCTTTCTTTCTTTCTGTTACATTTTTAGGGTTCCGTACCCAAAGGGTAAAAACGGGACCCTATTACTAAGACTTCGCTGTCCGTCCGTCCGTCCGTCCGTCCGTCCGTCCGTCCGTCCGTCCGTCCGTCCGTCCGTCCGTCCGTCCGTCTGTCACCAGGCTGTATCTCAAGAACGGCGATAGCTAGACAGGTGAAATTTTCACAAATTATGTATTTCTGTTGCCGCTATAACAACAAATACTAAAAACAAAATAAAATAAATATTTAAGGGGGGCGATAATTATTTAATTATTTATTACTCTCCAACGCCATCTATTAGAAATTTGGAAAACTTCGTCGATAGACTAATAAGTTTTCCAATAGCGGCATAGATGGCGTTACAATTAAATAAATGCTTTACAGAAAATTTACTTATATTTAGTTTAGTCAATGGTACGGAACCCTTCGTGCGCGAGTCCGACTCGCACTTGGCCGATTTTTTAATTTTGTTTCTTACCGGTGTTTATTAAAGTGTATTATTAAAATATAATTCTTACATTTTACGGTTCATCGATAGTAAATTTAAAACTATTCTGGTGGTCAAGAAGGTTTGCTTTTTCAGCCGTCATTATGTAAATAGAGCCTGAGTCAATAAATAAACAATTGCTCGACATTCCCTGAGGCATTCATTAGCTTATTTATTTATTTGGTGTTTATTTATTCCTTTATTATTGTCGTGTTCCTGTACAAAAACAACCTATACTTACCTATTACCCAGCCAAAACGCCAAATATAGTTTGTCAATTGCCAGTTACCAGCGTTACGAACGAACGAAAAAGCGAAACATAAAAGTAACTTTGTAACTTTACATAATTAATAAACGAAAAATTAATAGTTAAAATATATAAAAAAGCAAATTATATATTTTAAAAGAATTACATTTTACACCACACGGTAAAGTCTATATAAATTGTAGCACTTACCGCGTCGAAACAGCACATTTCGCCTGATACGGCGACGGCGAGTGCTCGACGCTGAAATATCGCCGCTATCTGCCGAGAAGTGGGAGCACAAGTCATTTTTGCTCAAGTTATGCATTGTTTTTATTGGAGTTATAAACGACGATGAGTGTTTATCTTCACTTAGATTGTATTTATGTCCTTGGAGGTTTAGTCTTTTACGGCTGTTTTCATTTATCTAACTTTATTTGATAGTACTTACCAGAAATATGTTGCTAAAACTTGGTTGGTTTTTACATCAAAATTCTATCCCATATGTTAAATTTGCAATTGGTAATCTGCTTCCCACCTACCTACAATTTTATTGCTAAATGGTCAGGCAAATTAAGCCTTCGATTCTTCTTGTTATCATACAAAACCTTACAGCAATCTCTATTCTTGAAGTGTAAATTATTTTCCACAGAATAGCGTGATAATTAAGCTCCAATCTTTCTTTAATTATAAGAGGGCTTAGGTTTTGGCCAACTTTTGGTTTGGTACATTTAAAGTAATTTTGTTTCAGTAATGTTCATGTTTTTTATAGATATATTTGGGTACCTACTTTATACTTTAAGCACTTTAAGTAAATACAAATCAAGGACTTGTCAATTTATTTCCACATCATTTTGCATAAATCAGCTCATTGAAAAGAGTACGAGTATATTTATTAGGTTTACTTGTAGTTCTACATTTATTTTGGCTAATTCCGCTCATTGAAAGCACATGTATTTTAATTTAGAGTACAAAGCGATGATAATCCCGAGTGGCCAGCAATAGCTACTCGTCATGGAACCGACTACATTACCAACGCGGTAAATCTTGTTCTCTAATCGCCCTACAATCGTATATTTCTTGATTAAGCGATCGTAAAAATGTCGTCTCACTCTGATATATGGGCAGCGAGCGGGAGAGGAGATTAGCCAGCGGTTTGTACAGCTTGATGTATGGTGATGGATTTGTTTTAATCTTGGATATCGTTGTTATGCTGTTATCTTGATGGTGCTTTTTGATGACGGGTCAGACTTAATGACAACTAAAGGACTACTTCCTTTGACTTTACCTTAGTTTTCATTGAAGTAAAACTTCTTTACGCACGCTTGACTTGGGGAGTAAGGTGAATTTGTGACGAGAGCGTTACGAAAAGTGTGATCGGGTGAAGCGAACGGAAGTTGGGAGGGAGATATAAGTTAGTGAAGATAGAAAGAGAGAGAATTACGTTTCGTAAGTTTTACTTCCGTCGTTTTGTCACGCACAATTATTATCTAACTGTATCTAAACAAATTTGATGCACACACAGAGGATAATAGCAAGACGTGTAGAAACATCTGTCAATGTGTTATGACAAATTGACAAACAATATTACTTTGAAATTCGTATGAACGGCGTCTGTGTAAGTACAGATGGTAAGGAAATAATTCCCAAGTGATACTGAAATAGATATATTATTACAGTACCTATCTATTCTGTTTTCATAGTACTATTGTTTGAAAAGAACTAAAAAAAGTTGAAAAGGAGAAACGAAATGCTTAGTAAGATTAAAGAACTAGTAAAAACATAGAACGGATCTGTTTACTAACTTAGGTATATATCTTAGAAAAAGTTCGACAGCAAACAACATATGAAAAACAATATAAGGCCACATCTGTTAAATAAAACAAAGTAAAAATAAACTAACAGCATAATGTAACTACTTAATATAAAACAAAAATAAGCCATATTTTATTAAAACTGTGAAACAAATAGGTACAAAACTTCACCCTGCAACTGACAACAATTTAAGCTTGGAAAGAATCGGTGCAATAAATTTGGGGTGGCGTGTTGTCTAAAGACGGCAGCAACATAATACTCCAACATCAACAATACTTGTAAGTTTTGACTTTTGAAGCGTATAATATGAATTTCTATTTTCTATAAAAATAAATGAATGTGTATTGTTTTACTAAAAGTTTTTGAAGTAAAACGTCTTTAGGCACCCTTGACTTGGGAGTATAAGCTGGTGAATGCGTGACGAGAGCGTTACGAAAAGTGTGACCGGGTGAGTCGTTATTAGTTAGTGGGCTTGATTTTCCGCATTTAGACCCAATATTGGTCCATTATGCGTGAAAAATGGGCTGACTAATTCAGCCAGCCTAGCTCCTTCCAGAAGCTCAGAAGCCTCCTGGGGTGGGGGAGTGAGTCGTTATTATGATGATGATACCGTCTGTAACATTCCACTGCTGGCCATAGGCCTCTTTCTCCATATAGCAGAAGGATCGGAGCTTATACAGTCGCTTCTACACTGCTAGTTGGCGGATATGTTGGACTATGGTTGGAATATAATTATTGTTATTATATTCAAGCGCAGTCTATTTGAATCAATAAATAAACGAATGTACTTCATCGTTAATGCGAATCTGTAATTATATTAAGTATGTCAAATAATATAGCAATTTTTAGGTTCCATAAAGTTGTAGTAAATAATACTGACATACATTTAAGATACGCTAACTTCTGATAGCCTTTTTCATCAGGATCTAGGATGTGGTTTGGCCGCTTTCCATGTGTTTGGAACAGCAGAATTAATGATTTCGCTTTTTCAATGCCAACGACCGATCACTAACTTTCTCTTAATCTCTGTATAAATATATTTTTTTTTCAGTCGTTACAAATTTAAATAAGCCAGCCAAAGTTAGTTGAATAGAGCCATAGTCTAACTTAATTTTATTAATTATTACTATTTAATTATAAAAGCCTATCTTCGTATTTTCACGTAAGTAAACCTTTCAGTAATCAATTTCAACATCTTTTCATTTCACATAAAAAAAACCTATTACATTTTCATGTACCCTTCAACGGTCACATTTAAATCGCCCAATACATAATCGAATGTCCTTTAGGGACAAAGCATTTGATCGTGTTACTTCATCCTTGAAGAATGGCGCTCCTCCCGGGCCCTCGCGATTTACGACTTTCCTGGAAAAAAAATGTAGACTCCACGGAGATTTCCCCGACCGACATATTTTACTCGGAGGAAATGACGTAAGCGTCGACTTTCGAATTTACGAGAATGTAACTGAAACGATTTAGTTCACCCTCCGTATTGAACGCGTGTGAGATGTTTGTTGTTGGATTAAATATTTTCACATATATTTAGGGTTGTCTATTTATGTGAGAGTATGTACATATATAGGTTCTTAATCAATAATTACTTTTTATTAGAGATTGATTTGTATGAAACAATGGCCGTTGTCCTTTTCTGTACCTATATTTAATATTTATGTGTTCACACTTACACTATACTCTCCTATTAGAAAGTTTCTCTTATTTTAGTTGAAATATCATTACTTATTTAAAATAGTTAGGTATATGTAGGTATAATTTAACGAAGTCTTAATTTCATAAATATGTAATGAGCTGTTAAATTTTAATTCGAGGTCTCCATAAAGTTTTAATACATAAATTTAATTAATTATACAAAATACAATATCATGAATTAAATAAAACTTTAATAAAAGCTAAGTACAGTCGAAAATATGTCACACCTTGACAACAAACAACACACGACAGAAACAACTTCAAATATGTAATGAAAACTTTGAACTCGATGTAGTCTAAGAAAAATAAGACGCGACCACCCAATTTGCTCCGTATATTCGGAAATGTTTTAAAAGTTATTCGGTGTGGCAAAATGTAATGGCCGAAGTAAAATAAAGCTGTCCTGAGACGGTGCTGCAGCGAGCGGAGCGGCCGCGGGCGTGTTTTATGAAGGAAGTTGTACATCAAGCGATAAATCTCTCGGACGAGGCTACCAGATAGCGCGGTACAGGAATCGTGGTCACGGGTTAAAAAATTGAACTATTTTTTTTGCACTTGATGTGTGGTTATGGCAGTAAAGAATATACCCACCCACTCTCTTCCCGTGGCCCCCGTGGGTGTCGTAAGAGGCGACTAACGGATATAACAAAGTTCCACTACAACCTTGGAACTGTTAAAGCCGACCGATGGCGGGATAACCATCCAACTGCTGGTTTCCAAATACACAGGCCGAAGACGGCCAGAAGCGTCTTCAGTGCGAGAAAGCCGTCACCAACCCGCCTGCCCAGCGTGGTAACTATGGGCAAAACCATGAGTTCACCCCATTTTTGGCGCAATCTTGTGAGGCCTATGTCGAGCAGTGGCCTGCGATAGGCTGCAGTGATGATGTGATGATTTTTTATGGACTGGAATATCTGCCAGAACTTTCTAAACTAAGTACAAATTATTTTTCTTTTCTTGAGTTAGTTACATATTTATAATTCTTCGGAGTTGTACGGTTCAGCCGCACATACCACCCGATCATCATCTTATGCCCAGCAGTGGGATATTACACGCTGAATCGTAGCAGCATTTTGTACTAGTTTCACTATTTATTAGATACATAAAATCAGTCACAGGCTCACAGCTCACTCATAGTATTTAAATATTATAAAATATATTTATACTTTTGCTTTTATATCTTTTATTTGCAATGATCAAGGTTTAACATACATAGTGTACGTTGCAGTTTTACCATAAAATATTTCTTTTTCTCTATCGTTATAAATTCGTTTTATTTTAGCGTATATATGATTGCTTAAAATATATTCAGCGAAAGGGTTATGCAATTCAGAGCTTGGGATGTATGTGATTAAAGCTTTTATAGAAACAAAAAGATCTGCTGTAAAAAAAATATATATAGATCCAAGCTAAAACTGAAGGAATGGGTAAAGTTTTAGTGTAATGAGTGTGTGAGTGAGAGCAATTATTACCGCAAGAATTAGTCCAGCCATTATTATAGTCGTATTTTTGTTAGGATTCTAATACTTTATAGATGTTTCTTGTGGAATGACAAATTAAGAAAATTAGTGACATTGGGGCTGTTTTGTCATAATTGGAAGTAATAGTAAGTAGATCTTAGATTTTGTATATGAATTGTAACATACTTATGAATAAAATACGAGTGTGCTTTAGATTACACGACTGAAGTAAAACTTCTCTAGCTCCATCTAACTTATATCCCCCTCTCAACTTCCGTTCGCCTCGACCGATCACACTTTTCGTAACGCTCTAGTCACGCATTCACCAGCTTACTCCCCAAGTCAAGCGTGCGTAAAGAAGTTTTACTTAAAAAAAAAAAACTAAAAATTTTAAAAATCTCAAATGTAAGCCGTAATTCGTGTGCCCCGTATCTCCCCGCTGGGTGATATATTGCGGGGCGCGCCACAAAGAATCACAAGTTGACAAATTCATTCCCCGCTTGACACCTCAGCGCCCCCGCGTGGGTCGGGGCGCTAATCTGTTACATACTTTTATACCGACTGACACGAATACTTGTATTCGTATTATATATTGTTTATTTCATACGCTTTGCCAAAGATGAAGAGATCCTTATGACAAATGTGTGGCAACTTGTAATGTATGGTAATGCGAATTCTCTGTCAACTATTATAATGTTTATTTTTCGTTATATAGCGTAGAATTTTGTATTTATTGGCATTTTTATGACTGTAATATAGTTGTTATATTGCAAAATGCTGTAGCTTATTCAGTGATTCAGAGATTTTTCTAATGAGGTTAGTATTAAAAGAATTAGGTTACATTTACATCTTTGTATTTAGATAGGAATATATTAACAATGTTCTTGTGCGTTTTATCGTATTTATATTTAACAAAATCTAATAAGAGGAAACTTTGTAAGGATCTGTGTATGATAGAGATATAGATAGAGATGTAGAGATGGATGGATATTTGTCAATCTTTTCTCAAAACGTATCAATTCAATTACGATGAATCTTTGTATATTAGTTGCAGAACCAGAATTTCATGAGAAAATTTTTCATGAGAAATTCTATAACATTCAGGAATAGAAAGGGTAAAACCACAAGTAGGCCTACACCTACCTACCAGTCCTGCAAATATTAGTAGCCAATGATTGTAAAGCTGGATGGATGTTATTTACTCTTGCACAAAGTATTGAACTGATTGTAATGACTCTTGGTACTTAACATACATGTACATGATAGATCCAGCATAACACATAAGCGGTAGCCATCTCGACATTTCCACGGGATCTGCAATCCCGTGGGTGGAACCGCGAGGTAACCTAGTAAGTACATAAAATTGCTTTTGAATACGCGTGTATTTAAAAGAAATTTCGCAACCTACGCTATTATATTGTTTATCGGCACACGTCACCTATCCGTTAAGAGCGAAACACCATTAATGTTATTGATCGCCCCGCTGTCCTATATAAAGAGCTGAATAAAAATGGCGACGAAACATTCTATGAAACAACTTTCTTTATTACCGACTTTACGAGCGCATAAATTTGTTTTATCTTTATGAATATTCAGAGAGTTGTTAAATGCAGTCAGACGTTTGTTGCTTTTTATTTCAAGTGATTCTGTGTTATTTACCGCGTTGACGTCAACGACGTTTTGTGTTTGTTGTATTTTTGTTTCTTGTGTTGTGTTTTATCGTTTTGTTCAATGAGGTTAAATGTTACTTTGTCTAACTTCTTTAACCTTATCTTCTAGTAAATTTATGTTGTATTAACAGCTCTCAACACTGGAATAGGGTGGCAGATTAACCTCCATTTTTTCTTCTAAATAAAATTTTTTATTTAGAGATACTTTGCTTTATGTGACTTACCTATAGCTACTGGTTTTTTATTTTTGTACTAAATTTTATTATTTCTAGTATGAGTGTATTAATATCTCGATATAAAACTATTTTTAACTGACTTCACAAAAAGGAGGAGGTTCTCAATTCGATTGTATTTTTTTAGTGTATGAAATCTTAAAACTTTTTATTGGATTGACCGATTTCGATGACACCTTTTTGAATCAAAAGGCGGCGCTTGTCGCATTATCTCATTTAATTTTTATTGAGTTATGACGAGTAGTTTTTGAGTAATCTTTGATAACGCGTATTTACTTTACCATTTTTTCTTCTACCTACGTTCTATTACTTGTCGATGTAATTAAAGTCAGTTTTCTTCGTTTGCGAGCAAATTCAATTGTGTAGCATATATTTAAATATATCTATACAATTGAAAATTAAAGGCACCTTTAGGCTTAACATATTTCGTTTTAGAAAGGTAACTTAATTAATAAAGTAAATATAAAGGACAAAAACACTTAAAATTCATTAAAATTCACTCTAAGATAAATCATAAATAATTAAGAGATATTTAAATGTAACAATTTAAATTTGAAATCAGCAAAACCATAAAAGTTACCGCATTAACAAGCTGAAGTCGATGTCGGGGTTATCCTTCCGAGGGTGATAAATGGCCGACCCGACTTCACCCGACCTAACCCCATATTTCACCCTGAGAAGTAACCCCACCGAATGTATTACCTGATGAAAATATCCTGTCCCGTGCTGAAACAGTTTTCGTAAATCTGATGCGTTTTTAATGATTTACTTTTTTTTTGTTGTTTTTGTTTAGTTAGTGTGGTTCAAACAGTTTTTTTTCTTGTTTTTAGTTGGACTTTTCCACTTTTCGATAGGCAAGTTATCATAGGCATATTTGTTTATAAATTATATTTGATAAAAAAATATGTCTCATCGAGTTATCAGATCGGTGAAGGTCGCTCGTCCACGTCTCTTAGACCACAATGAAGAATGTTTCAAAATCGGGGTTTTTTTTCCTTTTGAGAGCTTCCGCTGCATAAACGGTTAAAGTTTCGCACAAATCATGTATGACAGAATTGCTCCTATTCCACGGGGACAAAGTCACGCGCAGAAGCTAGTTTAGATTTAAAATAGGTACATAATACTAACCAAACGCGCCTTCACAAAAATATTAGCAAACATAAAAAATATTGAAACGCCTGATAAAAATATATTAGCAAATACATTACGAATAATAGTTTGCTTCTAACAAATTAATAATTGTGTTTGTTTTGTATTAACAAATGTACTAGTGACCACTACGATTTTCGAAGATTCCCCTTGGTTTCTCTGGGATGCTATCATCAGATCCCGGTTTCCTTATCATAGTACTACCCTTGGAATATCTCCTTTCCAACAAAAAAAGAATCAGCAAAATCGGTTCATAAACGACGAAGTTACACATAAACAGACATAAAAAAATCTTATACTATTAAACGAGCAATTCTTGTATATATATATATATATATTTTCTGAATCTCGGAATCGGCTCCAACGATTTTCGTGAAATTTAGTATGCAGGGGATTTCGGGGGTGAAAAATTGATCTAGCTAGGATTCATTTAAAAAAAATGTCGTTTTATCCCTGTTTTTAGGCAATGAAAAAATATCATTAGAATACGAAGCTTAATTTCACCAATATTAGTGTAGCTGTAACAGCGTAATTAGGAAAGCGACGGATTTCAAATCGTTTTGACCCGGGTTCGAATCTCAGTCTCCAGATAAATTTTTTCTTTTTTTTTTTAATTTCACTCGTGATTTATTATTTAAATAAAATTAAAATATAAAAATACCGAGGAAAAAAAAAACAAAATATAAAATGAAAATACCGAGCAAGGCTCGGTCACCCAGGTACTATATAAATATATATATAGGTATATCGGTCGAATTGTGAAACCTCCTTTTTGAAGTTGGTTAAAATTTTTTTTAAATAATTATATACATATATCATTACTGACTTTTAACTATCCTTCTTTTTATGATAAAAAATGCACCAACGTGCTAGAGAGCGTAGAGACCGTGTAGGTACTTCATGTGTTTCATGAATAAACGATGAATTTTCAAAGAGCATACATAGTAGGTCTACACGTCATCGGTTTGCCGTGGCCACTCAATATAGACCACGTCAGCGAATTAAGATATCATTATTGCATTGTAATTGAGTACAGGTCTCATTTTCAAATGGTAAAATTATATGGTGAGCGACGGACGGAGGTCGTACCGTGCCTTGCTCTGTCATTACGCGTTATTGATTGCTTATTTTATTGTAACGACGATATAAGGAGCCTATAATAATCGTGTACGTTTGTTCATTTCAATTTGAGTTGAAAATATTAAATATACAGTTCGAGTAACAAAAAGATTATGTGTATTGATAGAATGTTCGCTTGCGATATACCCGAAGTATTGCATATTTTTACTTATTTGTAACATTCGTAGGTAGGTACCTACATATATCCCAACAGAGGTTACTTTACAAGTTTAGAGTTTGTATACTATTCAATATTTTTACTGTGTCGCTTGAGCTCTATTATATCTATCTCCTTTATTGTATTAAAAATTAATGTACCTAACTATGTGTATATTAGTTGCAATAAAAGTTTAAATAAAATAGTCATACAATAAAACTAAAAGATTTTTTGAATAATTTTTTTTCATGTCACGATCACGATTTAGCCTGTAATATCCCACTGTTGGGCATAGGCCTCTTCCCCATGTAGGAGAAGGATTGGAGCTTAATCCACCACGCTACTCCAATGCGGGTTGGCGGATATATTCCCTACTATTAGTAACGATCACTATCATTTTTTTATGTATGATAATCTTATTTGAATTGATTAAAACTAATAATGTTTAAGAGTAACATCAGGCGAAGTACTAGGATATCATGAATCAATAATAGTTGACGTGATAATTAGAAGCACAAGAAAATGACACGTGTCTCTTTGCAAGTTCCTCGAGAATTGCTTTTTAATTGGTATGTAATGACGGCTACCTTGTTATTAAAAAATCGTCGATACTTCTTGGTCCTTCGAAAATTAAATAATTAGAACGATATAAAGAAAAGTTACAGAGAAATCGGTTATTAGTATAACAATTTTATTTTTGAGAGCTAGAAATAGTAGGTAATTTTATATAATTATGTGTACCTAATACTTACCTATTTTATGTGTTGTATTTTTTGACAATATGTATCGTTAATGTATGTAGGTACTGCGCTATTAGTAGACATTTTGAGGTCTCAATAATTATTAATTACAAGGGATTCTTTACAAGCAAGCATACACACACACACTTAGGTCAAAAATTCACACACTTAGGTCAAATATAATAAGAAACCTGTATAATAAATTAGGTAGGTATAGATACCTAAAAAAAATCAGGCTTTTAGATCTGCGGTCAAAACATTATCAATAAAAATAAATAATATTGATCTAAATTATTCCTGTTTGTAAATTAAAGATAACTTTTCGAAGTTACTTACAGTAGGTTTTTCCATTTATCCATTCATTACTCCATATTAGCATTTAGAGCAGTGTTTCTCAACCAATGTGCCAGTCAACCAATTTGTGGCATACTAAGAATTTAGCGGCATTTGTATACTGCCAAAGTTTTTGATGTGTTTGATAAAGTTTTATCGTGCATATAAATGACTTATATTCTTTAAATATACGAGGTACAATATGCCATTAGCTCGTTACACCTCAATTAATAAACTAAACATTTTATTTCACAGTTGCTAAGAGAAATATGCTATAAATACATTGGGATTCGATGGTGGAAAAGAAAAATGTGATGTATTAAAGGAAAAAAGTCACAAAGTACAGTCAGTGTTATAAAAGTATTAAGTAAATAACTTTCAAACTTAATTTTTTTTATGCTTGCCAAATTTTTAAGTAATTAAAATTTGACATAACAAAAAACGGTTGAGAATCACTGATCTAGTCTGATAAGTGAAGTAATAATGAAGCCCTGTTATCTTATTATTGTTTATTTATCGAGCTGTCGCAGTTCCAGTTCGTGTTAAACGACAGCCGCTTGTAATCGACATCAATTATAATAAAATATGAAAATTATGTATAACGATGTAATCGCCATGTTTTAATTGCCGCATGAAATATTCATAGTTCGTACTAAATGCGGCAACCAACGCTGTTGTTAAAAGTTAAACAAATTGGAATTCTGTGTTATAATTATTGTAACGTAAAAGGCCTGACAAATGTACTTTGTTGATTAATATGTGATGTTATCTTAAATACCTTATAGTATTACTAGCGGACCCGGCAGACGTTGTCCTGCCCGGAAAACAGCTACCAAATTTCATAGCTTACATACCGATAGCAGCGCCACCTACCGGGTGCAATTGAGATAAAAACTACCCTATCTCCCAAGTTAGACCAAATTACAGATGCTTAATTGGTTCAGTAGATTCGGAGTTTATCATTAACATACATCGTGACACGAAATTTTTATATACATATATAGATAAGATAAGATATGATATAATTATAAAAATATCAGTCACAAACCATTAAAATAATACGACTATATCGTGAACATAAATAAATATTACGTGAAATAAAGCAATAGAATTTATATTCTACAGAACACAGCGCCATCTATTGGGTGTATTTGCAACCTAGATGTTAAACAATATTGAAGAACTTTATCGATGAATCAACGTACACCGCCATCTATGAGAACTTCATAAAACTAAACAGTAAATAAACACTTGCTTGAGAAACAATTAATTGATACATTTTATTCGTTTACATTCACGACATAAGCAAATAATTGAGGTGATATCTATCCTATCCAGTAAGTTAGACCAAAATACGGTTACATGTGAAATTTGATTGAAATCGGTTTAGTAGTTTTGGAGTTTATTAGCAACATACATCGTGACACAAGATTTATATATATATATATAATTAGCGCTGACATTAAAATTCACTCTCATAAACAAAAAAGAAATGAATAAAACTGATGTTTCAATGCGTCTTTGCACCCGAGCCGACACCGACAAGTTACAACCTGTCCGTCGTGATATGGTTAACACAATTTATGAATGCTCAGAACGCGTCATGTAAGGTTGCCAGATGGTCGGGATTCGTCGGGATTGTCCCGACATTTCGTATGATGTCCAGAGTCCCGAAAAAATACTAGATGTCCCGACAAATAACAACAAATCAAAAATCTCAAACTATCGCGACAATAATAATCTAAAATTCCGTAAAAAGTGAAATTCATTTCATTCACCACTTAGTCTAGTCGATAAGTTGAAAATGGTCGAAAATAAAGATACTTCCCTGAAAATGAGTGTGATAGCTTATTGCATCCGGAATGACGCCTATAAAAATGTTCTAAAAGCGTGTATTAGCACATAAAAAATTGCACAAGTTACAAACAATTTAAAAAAGGAGAAATTGGCCTTTCGTTTTTTGCCAATATTTCATAAACTGGTAATTGTATTTAAGACATTTCAAAAAAATAATTCTGAAAGAGGGGGTCCAATAAAAAACTCCCAGCTCCCGGAACTCTATCTCCATTATTTATAATTTTAATTTAATCCTGAAAATGGGTCTCTGCGTGATATTTTTAGGTTGCGCGCGCGGCGTCAAAAGCGAGAACGACACATTGATTAATTTATTTAAGGTATTGAAAAGTTAATTTTTCAACAAGTTAAATGATTTTTTAGAAAAATTACCAGTTTTTGTTCAAGTACAAAAATAATTATAAACAAATAATGAATATTTTTGTAACTTATGGCGTGATCTTGTTAATTATGTATAATATATATAAGAAAGGATCTACGAAACGAAAAATTTTTACTTCAATTATTTATAACATTTTTTTTAATTTAGGTACAATTGAGACGGAATTTCGGGAAAATTTTGTTAACAATCGATTAACTTGTTGAAAAATTAACTTTGAGTAAAATTTCCAAAAGGAATTAAGTATTTATAGTGTTCACACTACACCATATTTTTTCAAATTAAAAAAATATATATTCAATACCTTTATAAATAAATTAATCAATGTGTCGTACTCGCTTTTGACGCCGCGCGCATAACCTACAAATATCACGCGGAGACCCATTTTCAGCATTAAATTAAAATTATAAATAACTAGCTGCTGTGCCCGCGACTTCGTCCGTGTGGAATTTAACAAAAATTGTTCAGTTCGCAGTTATGAAAATAAAAATCTAAAATAAAATTAGCCTAAGTTACACCTTATTACATCAGCTATCTACCAGTGAAAGTCCCGTCAAAATCGGTCCAACTGTTTCAGAGATTAGCCGGAACAAATAGACAGACAGACAATAATTGTAAAAAATGTTATTGTGGAATATGTACCGTGTATAGATCCATATACATTTAGTAAAAAGCGGTTATTTTAATATTACAAACAGACACTACAATTTTATTTATTTGTATAGATGGAGATAGACTTCCGGGAGCTGGGAGTTTTTATTGGAAATTTCCTCCTCTTTCAGATTTTTTTTTGAAATTTCTTAAATATTAACAGTTTATGAAATACTAGCCGACCCGCGCCCACTTCGTTGGGCGTTATAATCCATTTCACATAAGAAGGGTACGGTGAAATTTGATATGTTCCAATACACTCACTATTTTCAGCAAATCAGATAAATATAAATGTTTTAAAATCACCAATTAATTTCTAAGGCAAATAATAATGCTTGATTAGATTGAATTGTTGACACGGCATGTCAGAGGGCGCAGGTTCAAATCCTGCTGATTTAAAATCTTTATATATTTTTATCTTTTTCCTTTTATCTTGTCACTCCTGAATAGTGTAGCTTTCTGTTAGCGAAAGAATTTTCATGATCGGATCAGTATTTGCGAAGATTACCCCGTATATACAAACAAAGTTATAAACTTTACCTCTTTATAATATTAGTATAGATTGGCAAAAAACGAAAGGCCATTTTTCTCCTTTTTTTAATTGTTTGTAACTTGTGCATTTTTTTATGTACTAAATACACGCTTTTAGAACATTTTTCTAGGCGTCATTCCGGATCCAATAAGCTATCACACATAATTTTAAGAGCAGTATCTTTATTTTCGACCATTTTCAACTTGTCGACTAAACTAACTACTCTACGCGGAATGGAACACGCTTGGCGAGTCTCTGCGCTGCGATCGGCAGAGCGGGATAATTTTTTTTTAATATTTCGTAATATTTATTTGTCCCGTTGGTCCCGACCATAATCCCAAAATCCCGACTTTTTGAAAATTTGTCCAGACATTTTAGTCTTCCCATCTGGCAACCCTAGCGTCATGGCTTTTCTTCGTTACCACAACGCGTTGAGATCGAATAGCATGTAAGCCACGACACGAATTTTGCTATTTGGTCTTTCTTTGATTGCCACAACGCGTCGTGCGCGTTTTCATGAGAGCCATAACACGAATTTCGCTATGTGGATGTTTTACTGTGACCACATCGCGTTGTGAGCTATTTTTCCGCTCAATGAGCGTTTTCGATCTTTGAGCGTAACATATATATAAGATATAGTAGTTAGTATATTTTATTTATTTTTTTATTTTATTTTATTTTGGGAAACAAACAGTTTAATAATACAAAATAACCTTAGGGGGCGTTTAAGTATTACGTAACGCAACGGGGGGAGGAGGGGGGTCTGTAAGACGTTACGATGCGTTACAGGGGCGGGAGAGGGGATCTCGAACAACGTGTTACGTAACATCGTTTTTTTATTGAAATAAAAAAAAAACTAGGGTATTAAAATCTCCCAAGTTGGCAACCCTTTTCGTTTATACCCCTTTTTGTACATATATTTATACTTACCGCAAACGCGATTTTTACGTAACTTTTGTTAGAGTAGGGAGGGGGGGAGGGTACAGGAAAACGTTACGGCACGTCACATGGGGTCAGGGGTGGGTCAAAAGTCTTCAAAATTTGCGTTACGTAATACTTGAACGCCCCCAAAGTGTTGTCTTTTGTCAAGAACTAAGTGAAAATAGAAAAAGTAAACTTTTACAGAAATTGTGACATAGCATATTTAGTTTCAAAATCAGTAGATGGTGCCTGCTCCTCCGTCGGTGGCGACAAATTGTGAACCATATTGTAAATATGGGTAGTTTTCCAATCACAGAGCATAATGCGACTTAGTGGCGTAGGTACAATACCGAACAGACTGTGCTAATGCTTAGTTGGAAAGTGAATTAGTTTTCAAGTGCACCAGCAGAGTGCGCTAAGTTCAGTATTGAAAAAAAATATTCATAGACTTAGCAACCTCATCAATGTATAATAATTAAAGTGGTAGGTATACAATAATAATAACGAAAACTATTTAATGTTATTATAAGTCAGTGTTTTAATGAGGGCGTTCAAGTATTACGTAACGCTAATTTTGAAGATTTTTGACCCCCTCTCTCCCCCATGTAACGCGCCATAACGTTTTCCTGTACCCCCCCCTTCCCCATAAACTTTACGTAACACCCAACTGACCATTTTTACAACATTTTTACCCAAATGTCACAACTATGTTGCGCAAACTATCCGGAAAGTCGCTAAATTACTTTTGTTATTGTTTTAGTCGCGTTTGTGGTAGTAATAAATAAGTAAAACAATAGATTTTAATACCCTAGTTTTTTTAATTAAACAAAAAACAATGTTAGGTAACGTGTTGCCGAAATCCCCCTCCCTCCCCTGTAACGCATCGTAACGTTTAACAATACCCCCCTCCCCCCAAATTAGCGTTACGTAATACTTGAACACCCCCTTTACTGATATGAGACATTGAGACCTAGCTAGATTGAATATCGATCTTTCGCTAAGCACTATATTGGAAATATCGTCAAAATTTTTAGACCCCTTTTTGAGATTACAATTACCTATTTGTACACATTTAAGTATACATGACTAGCCCGTTTGCACAGTCCGTAGTGACCACTTTCTGCTCAGGGGCTTGTGGATTCGATTCCTTTCTAGAATCTGGTAGTTATTATATACACATACTTATTGATATAAAAGTCAAATAAATTATTAATAAAAAAAATTGTAAGTACTCTATTGTTTATTTATTTCTGGTTGTAACAAAAGATAACACTTATTTTTAACATCGCAAATTAAATAAAAATAACATGATAATTATCATACCTTTAATAAGAATATTTTACATTAAAATATGTTAAAAAGTAAATATTAACATCTAATAGTTTTAGTTTTGTGATGATTCTATCATCTATGTCTAACAATCATAATTCATTGAGCTATTATTACTAACGTAGTAATAATAGCTCAATGTCATAATTATGTATAACGTCACAACGTAGGTAATATCATGGACGTAATTATTACGTCCATGGGTAATAAAAACCAAATTAATTTTTATTTAATTTGAATAAGACAGGTATGAAGTGAAAATGACACTGAACAGTACCTACATTATTTTATAGTTCCGCACGGATATTGAGCGCTGTCCTTTAAGTTTACTTCAACATTTTGTATATATAATATATATGTATATCTTTATTGAGTACAAAATACTTTTACATTTTAATTATTTTTATTTTTGTACTGAACAAAAGTATATTCTGTTTGTGACCCCTGTACGATGTGCAAAACTGCAAAGCTTTCAACAATTCCACACTCTGTCACTGAGCGCTCAATATCCAAGCCGATATCAGCTATAATCATGGAATACGTCAATATATATTATTAACAGACAAGCATATATTTATAAAACTTTTATTTTGTTTGTAAAATCATAATTATTATTATTATTATATTATATTTATTGAAGTTTAGAGAACCGTTATGATTTTCGTACGAAATCATAAATTATTAATGTGTTGCAAAACAAAAAAATTCAATATACCAACTATCTTATTTTTTACCGACTTCCAAAAAAGGAGGAGGTTCTCAATTCGACTGTATTTTTTTTATGTTTGTTAGCTCAGAACTTTTGACTGGGTGGACCGATTTCGATCAATTTTGTTTTAATTGAAAGGTGTTGCGTGTCATGTGGTCCCATTTTTAGGGTTCCGTACCCAAAGGGTAAAAACGGGAACCCTATTACTAAGACTTCGCTGTCCGTCCGTCCGTCCGTCCGTCCGTCCGTCCGTGTGTCTGTCACCAGGCTGTATCTCAAGAACGGCTATAGCTAGAGAGTTGAAATTTTCACAAATTATGTATTTCTGTTGCCGCTATAACAACAAATACTAAAAATAAAATAAAATAAATATTTAAGGGGAGCTCCCATACAACAAACGCGATTTTCTTGCCCTTTTTTGCTCGATATCAATAATAGACGCCGCGTTGGCGCAGCGGTCACAGCAATGGATTGCGATTGGCTGTTGCGCGAGCGGTTGCGGGTTCGATCCCCGCACACGACAACATTTGTATTGGCCATACAGATGTTTGCCGTGGTCTGGGTGTTTGTGCAGTCCTTGTGGGTCTCCCCACCGTGCCTCGGAGAGCACGTTAAGCCGTCGGTCCCGGTTGTTATCATGTACACCTGATAGCGATCGTTACTCATAGTAGGAAATATATATTTGGGTTGTCTGGAAGAAATGGCTAAATAGCCATAAGTCCGCCCATTGTACTTCACAGTCTGTAAATGATATGTGTACTTGTGTAGTTGTGATGTACAATCACTACATAGTATAAAACAAAGTCGCTTTCTCTGTCCCTATGTCCCTATGTCCCTATGTCCCTATGTATGCTTAGATCTTTAAAACTACGCAACGGATTTTAATGCGGTTTTTTTTAAAAGATAGAGTGATTCAAGAGGAAGGTTTATGTATATAATTTAGTATAGTTTTATGTAAATTAGCAGAAATACGGCGATAAATGTTGAAGAAGTCGCACAAAATCGGGTCAACTGGGAGCTTTCCACGCAAACGCCGCGTAAACTAGCAAAGATACAGTAGAGTAATGTACTAGCGAATTCTAAATCTATAAAAATGCTACAAAAAAGTCCGCGATAGCATATCTCTATCTCTTACGGTTGACTTACAATAACCACTTTTATGTTCAAATTTTTAATTAAAAACATTACGTTATTTTCCAAGCTATTTTCTTTAGTTCAGTATTAATCCTTATCCAAACAAATATTTTAGTTAGCTTAGGAATTTAATGCAGATTAAAATTGCCCTTTACACTATATCAATCAGATGAATAGTTTTTCAGATATCGTCGTTAGAAGTAATTAACAGCGAAACATTTAACCCTTTAACCGCCATCGCCGTAATATTACGTGTTGTAAGAGTAGTACCTCAGCCGCCACGTCGGAATATTACGTAAAGATCCTGTCATTTAAAAATGTCATCATTGCACCCGTGCGAAGCGGGGCGGGTCGCTAGTAAAGTATAAATAAATGGCAACAGGTAGGCACTTGAAATATTCACAAAATACTCAGTTGTATTTTTACTTTAATAATAAGTAATAAAATTAAAATAAAATTAATATTTAAGGGGGGCTCCCATACAAAAAACGTCATTTTTGCCTATTTTTGCTCTCATACAATAAAAGTTATTTTTAGCCGCTTTTTGCCCGTTATTACGATCAATGTATCTAGTCAATGGTACGGAACCCTTCGTGCGCGAGTCCGACTCGCACTTGGCCGATTTTTTTTTAAATTGAGATCTGACAAGTACTTTTAGAGTTATATCTAATAATGCGTATTTACTTGACTACTACTTTCTCGTTGATCTACGTTGTATTATACCGCATAACTTTTTACTCGGTGTACCGATTTTGATCACTCTTACTTTTTTCGAAAGCTAATACTTCTCATGTAGTCTTGTTTAAATTAGATCGATATTTGATTACAACTTTTTGAGTAATCTTTAATAGCATGTATTTACTTGACTATTTTTACGTCTTATTACGTTGTATTACTTGTCGATGTAATTGAAGTCGGTTTTTTTTTCGTTTGCGAGCAAACACAATTATCGGTAAATATAATTTTCACGATGGTGGCATTGGCATTTATCTTTAAGACTTAAATATTGAAAATTTTCCCAATTCGTACGTAGAATAAAAATTATTTTTGTAATGTAGAACAAGTTCTTTATTATGTTACTGCTATAAAATCTGCCACCCAACCTGTTCCACCGTTATTTCTTGAAGTAGTAAATACAATTTTGACATAATTATCTTCACTTGTGTAGTCTGCCGGCGATTCAGAGCAATACGTAGATATGACATTACCATTTCTATCGACAAGACTAAGATAGTTTTGATCACAAATGCGGCCTAGGTCGAATACAGTAAAATGTAACTTTATACGTGTCCCTATTGGCGTTTCAAGTAACCATTCACATGTAGATTTTTTCCTATAAATATCGGGATAAAGAGGACTTGTTACTCTTCCTGCTGCGTTTTGAAGTAATCCTCCACATCCTCTGCCTTTATCGGTTGCAACGTAATTTAAATCGTAAACAATTGATTCAGTTTCCTTAATATGATTTTGTAAAAGTAAATATCGACCTGTCGAAAATACTTGTACGTATTCTCGGTATTCACTTGATACTTCAGTTAATAGGGGCGTGTCTGTTGCTTTACCATCAAAAATCTTTAAAAACACTTTGTCATTCCAGTACACTGGCGATACTGACAGAAAATATAAAGATATAGTATAATTTTCTGGTACGGTTATCAGTGTGAAACAATTTTGTTCACTTGTAGCAGTAACTGCTGGGCTTTGTGATTGTATTCTTCCTTGTAATTCAGTGTAATTTCTTCCGCATACACCTAGATATGATATTGAAATGTGTATTCCTTTATAGGTAGATGTAGTTTCTGGTGAAGTTTGTAAATTTATTTTGATGCTTCCCGTTACATAATAATCGACAGATTTTTTTCTCCCACATAATTCAAAACGTTTCGGTGGGTATAAAGTTGAGTCAAAGAAGAATGTTGTGCGAGAGAAGAACTCATCTAACGATTCATTTATTATGAAATCTTTACCTGCAGTCATATTTCTTGGCTCTGAATGACTACTTATAGTAATTCTATCGTTATTGCATGTACTTCCTGTACCAGGAGCTAAATCTAAGTCTTGTATTCTTATATGTACTGTGGAATATGGCTCTTGGTGTGAATCGAAAACGTAGGTGCAATGCAATCCTCGAGGAATTACCCCGGTATCGTAACCTGGTGATTTTAATGTTTGCAAAGAGCTCGTAATGGTAAAAAAGGTATTACCACATTGAGAAGGGTGAGCTGTTAGAAGTGCTTCAAAGCCAGAGCTCACTGCCTCTCCGTCAGTAGAAAGTCTAACAGTCATTGTATTACTTGAGGATGATAATTGAGGCGGGTATGAGTGCCCACAGTATGTACCAATAATCAAGCTGTTTGGATTTAAGCCATCTTTCAGTTCTACATAATCGCAATCACACTTACTGTTACCCAATGCTGTTTGATTAACGTTTATGCAAGGGGCTATATGAAAAGAAGTAAACACAATTTTGATAAAGTAATCAATTGGTGCTTTTATTGCCCAATGACAGTCTAAATAGTTGTCATACACAACACTATTTCCAATAAGAGGAGACTTAATGGTCTTTCTAGATGTAGCTGTCAGATCAACCTGTCCACCACAACCTACAGACTCTGAATAACTAAAAAGTACTTCTACTTTAAATCCTTTGTAATTCCTATTACTGTCAGAAATGAATCGTAATATAACAGTGTTGTTTGTACTTTTTATAACAGTAGTAGTATTAACGTGACCACATATTAATGCCAATCTATTGTTTAAATCTCTCTTTGACCCATCATAAACTGCTATATAATCGTTTCTACAGTCATAGCTACTCTCTACATCTATGAAAAAGAATATAAGTATTACAATTTTATTTACAGGACCTTCTATTGACCATGTACAATTTGAATTGTCATTATAAGTATCTGCGTTGCTTAGTGTTATAATTGTAGGCTGTTTTACTAATCCCCCACAGGAATAAAGGGAGTAAGATAATTTAAAACCTTTACTTTGGCCGTAAAGATCAGTCTTAAAAGTAATTTCCACTTTATCGTTACCATTTACTGGCGGTGGTATTTCTTTTCCACAATAAAGCCCATAAAAGTAATTATAGTCAATTTGTGTACTGATTGTTAAGTTGTCATATTCGCAGTCAGGATACGATCCTTCAAGTTCAAAATCTATGAACTTAACTTGAATTCTATTAGAAGTAGTACTTTGAATTATGTATTCACAATTTAAAGATGGATAATATACGTTTGTATATCCAGGACTATATAAAAACTGTTCTTCACTCTTTGCTATTAGTGTTCCACCACATATAGGTTCCCATCTCGCTTTGAATCCATCCAAATTATTAGACTCGTCTGTGCGGAAAATTATCTTCATTCTATTTGATGTGGAATTAAACGAAGTTGGAGTTCGGCGGCCACATATTCGCGCAATCTCTTGATATTTATTTTCTTGCCAGTCAAAAATGATTAGCGAGTCTTTCGTGCAATTAGTTTTATCTTCTATGGCAAATCGTCCTTGAAATAGTAGAGTTATTCTATATCCAATTCCTGCGTAGATTTCCCATACACATTCTTGATTATCTGGGTAATTTCGAGGGTAGTTTGGTGACGTAAATACTCTATCATGTTCTGTAAGGTGTCTTCCACATTGAGCACTAACAGTTTTAACCATTAGTTTTAAATTAGTATTAGTTTGAAGTTTTGAGTGATATTGTACATATGTATATCTGAATGATGTCGTAAGAGCTTGTTCCTGAATTTTGGTTCTACAATAATCTCCTATTTTAAGAGAATTCTGAGTTATTCCTTGATTTATTTGCAAAAATTCATCAGGACAATCTAAATTAAAATGTCCTTCTAGTTTTAATTCGATCCTGACTCCAATAAGTGTTACAATTAACCACGCACAATCAATTGTAATGTTATGAGAATTCGGTACATTTAGTATGTTGACTGAATCTGGTCCAGCGTGTACCACACCTCCACATGGATTTAATTTCCAATGTAAGTCAAATATTATGCGACTACGCTTATATTGCAAAGCTTTAATATTCATATTTGCTTCTGGTAAATTCAATAACACGTTAGTATTGGTTCCACATATATTTCTAGCAAATAAAGGTCCTCCTCTGACAACATTTGAATTTATGATAAGTTTTGAATCTATAAATCGACAAATATTTTGTGCTGACGAGTTAACTGTTACGTTTACAGATAAAGTTTTATATATATTAGCATCAACAGATGTGGATGCACCGTCGTAGTTCCATTCGCAAACGTAAGCTTGATCCAAATTAGGGGACTGAAGTTCTCCTTGAACATCTCGTAAATTTCCACCGCATAATGCTGGGTTATCTGAAGTATACTTCGCTTTGAACCGAAATGTTAATTTGTTCTTGTTTCTAAAAATATAAAAGGACAATTTATTGCCCGTAGACTCGAAGATAGTAGGGCTACTAGAGGAACTGTTGTCACTGCGCTGTCCTTCAATAGCAGACATAAATGTTATATCGTTATAAACACCTATATCATAACTGCTATCATAGTCCAAGAGTTCTAATTGTACTCTTCGTGTAACATCAGGGACTATAATAGTCCATTGACAATAGCGTAAAGAGGATTCATAGGGATAACCAGGGGTTGTTAAATATCCTTCTGAAACTGTTATTTGACCACCACACGAAGGTCTTGAAGAATTGAATGTAAAACGGAATCCTCTACTTTCTGAAACTTGTGTCCATTGGCTAGGATTTCCAACATATAATTTAATTATTACTTTATTAGTAAGTGTCTCTATTGGATCAGTGTTATCATAAATAGTGTTTGCACAAAATTCTTTAATTTTTCCTAATTCTGATGTATTATTTGCAACAATTGTTTCTTCTATTGTGATTTTTGTTTCACATGGTTTTTCAGATTCGGGAAGTTGTAGATCTTTGATATTCAACTGAATCACATGTTTAGGTAATGAAATAATGTGCCATTGGCATAAAGTACCAGGAGGTAAATAAATCAAGTGCGGGTAGCCAGGAGACAATACTTCACCTGATTTTGCAATAATTGTACCACCACATACATCTATTGATATATTAGCTTTAAATCCATTTCTAGGTTCTGCTATTTGTGTTGAATATTTTATAAACATTGAGTTACTACTAGTTTTAAGTGTACCCGGTGGTTCTTTGCAAATAGTTTCTTTTAGTGGAGCCAACTGTGAAAATCCATCCCTAATCTCGACAGATTCAAGAGTGCATTGTTCAGAAACTTCCAAATCAAACCGTTCCAAAAAATCTATTCTTAAAATTTCTCCTGGAGGACCAGTAAAAATCCATATGCATTCTGTGTATGGATTTGGAACGGAAGGGTAGTTAGGCGAACTAATAATTTCCCAGGTGTGATCCGCGTCTAAAGTAGATGTTATTCCACATTCAATATTCTTCTCTTCGTAGTATAGTTTAAAGTATTGAAATTTATCAGTTAAATGTAGAAGAGGATTTAAAGCAACATAACTAACAGATACAACATTGCTCGACGAAATAATTTGATCTTTATTTTCATGAGAATATCCACAATATTTTCCATTAGATAAAAACGGAGATTCAGCACTTTCACCGTTTCGTAAGATAACGTAAGAAGAGCATTCTTTATCATTAGTTATATTAAAGCGTATAAATTTCATTTGTATTGTTCGTCCTGGGCGTACTTTTATTGTCCAATTGCATCTTATTTTGGATTCAAATCTGTCATGGAAATCATAATTTCCGACTTCTACTTCACCTGATTTCTCTTGTAAAAGTCCACCACAAATTGACCTTACATTTGCCAAAAATCCCTTGCGTACAATGCTTGAATCAGATTTAAACAAGACTTTAATTGCAGTTCTGCTTGTAAACACCTTTTTATTCAAATATTCCGTACGGCATTCCTTTTCCAGGATAGGCGTCCAGTCTCCTTGGTCGGAAGAGAAAATTGAAATATAGTCTGCAAAACAGTTCGGAGTTTCCTCTAAAGTCACATCTTTAATAGTAAGTTTTAAATGTCTACCGGGATTTACTTCTAATATCCAAATACAGTTTGAGTTTGAATTATATTCGTTAGGGTAATTTGGAGAATGAAATTCGAAATCATTAATAGGTAATATGACTTTAGTTTTGTTTAACCCACAATTTATTTTATAGCTTGAATCTACTGCAAAGTTGCCCGATTGTGTCCACTGAATATGAAATAGTGAACCAAAATTTTCCTCATCTAATATAAGCTTTAAATAAATAGCGTTTGAAGTTGTTCGAAAATTTTTATCGTCTTCCTTTAATAATCCACATAATTCTTGTAAAATTGGACCTTCGTCATCATAACCATCGAAGAGAATTAGTTTACTACTGCAGATATCACTATGTGTATGAATTTGCAAATGATCTACATTAATAGATATAACAGTTGATACGTCAGTAATAATTCGCCAGCTGTATTCACCTTCTCCTTCATATGGAAAAGGATATAGTGGCGACGCTATTTCTCCTTTATTTAGACCAGTAATTTCATTTCCATGTAAAAACCCATAATGAAGAAGAAATCCTTGACCTGTACCTTTACCGTTACTGTAAAACTTTATGTATAGTTTTGTTCCTGTTGTCGTATTAAGAGGAATATCTTGTCCACAGTAAACTGCAAGTAATTTTCCTCCATCATTTTCTCTTATTTCCAAATAGTCTTCGTTGCAGTTTTCAGAATAATCTATGTCAAACTTTTCAAATGTAATGTAAACTCTATTTCCGGGTGAGGTGCTTAATATCCATTCACAATTAGCGTTGTTTGGATAAGAAAGTGGATAATTTGGTGAAGCAATAGAACCTTCTTCTGAAGACAGATTTCCACCACATGCATTGGTTAAAACAGAATAATGTGCTACAAATTGTCCTTTAATACTTTCTGTATACGAACCTAAAATAACTGTCAACGCACTACCGTGGCTTATTATGGTAGGTGGAACTTTCCGCCCACAAAATTCATCAATTAAAGGCGATTTGTCGTCATTACCATCCAGAACTCTCAGATATGATGATGGACAGTTACGATCAGTTATAACATCTGCCATTTTTGGCAAGGACATGTGCTGAATCGTTAATTTTACCTTTTGACTCAGATCTGGTGCGAGTATTACCCATGTACAATTATTGTTGTTATGATTTATAAATTGACTATTAGAAATTATTCCATCAGATTTTACTTTTATAACTGCCCCACAAGTCATAGTAAAATTAGCCTTAAAACCTCTAGCACTTCCATAGGCATCAGTTTGAAATTGTACTTTAATAGAAGAATTCTCTGATAAAAATTGTGTTTTATTTGTTTTAGGACAAAGTAGTAACGTATAATTTGATTGAAAATTATCAATATTATCGTAAATTTTAATAGAATCACCACAATCGCTATCATCTACTGAGTATAAATCAAAACTTATAAAATTTAAGTCTATTCTATGACCTTTTGGTACCGATATCACCCATATACAATCCAAGTTATTTTCATAATCTTTGGGGTAATTATTTGATTGTATTAATCCAGAAGGAGCATTAATTTCATTTCCACACCCATCGCTTAAAGAACTGAAATGTGAATAAAAATAAATATTTCGTAAAGTAGATCGTTTTACTAATCTAACAAGTAAAAAGTTTGAACTTGCTTGTACAGTTGTAGTGCTTTTATCACGATGACAAAATTTTGTTATAAGTGGAGAAGCTGTATTCGGGCCATTGAAAACCTCTATAGCATCGATAGAACAGTTTTTCGATTCTGTCATGTAAATATCCGAAAATGAAATGGAAACAGCTGTTCCTACGGGTGTTTCAATAATCCATTCACAATCTAAGTCATCTGACGTGTTTAATACATGATCCATCGACAGAGTTCCAAAACGCTTTTGAATATGACTTCCGCAGCCATAACTTACCCACTCCAAACGAAAACCATTATGAGGATAAAAATTTCCCGAGGCAAATTGTATTTGTAATGAATTACTCTTAGTACTAATTGGTTCCGGGAGTGATGTACCACATAATTTTTTAGAAAACAATTTATCTGATGTTTCTTTGTATTGGAGATATGCTGTTTCGCAGTTACGACGGTTTATGTACCATGGTCGATAAGGGGTCGATCTAAAGGGACGGTAAGGACCAAAAGATTGAAATATATCGAACTTTATAAATGTTACATTAATTTTATTACCTTTTGGAACATTTATCGCCCAAAGACAGTTCATATTTAATGGATAACTGTTCGGGTAGCCTGGGCTTTCTATGACACCGTAACTTCCACTTATATTATTATTACATATTGTAACATAATTAAGGAGAAAACCTTTCCCACCTATAAATACGTCTGATCTAAATTTAATAAAAGCGAAATTACTGGACGTTTCTATAATGTCTAATTTAGGCGACTTAAAACAGTGTTTACCAAAACTAAAAGCGTTGCTATCACGTCCATCAAATATTTCCACATAGTCGTCGATACAATCTTTGGTTCGTTCTAAATCTAATTCAACAAATGTTATTTTAATTTTGGAACCACTGCTTGTAACGATTCTATAAAAGCACTCAGCATTTTCATTGTACTCCTGAGGATAATTTGGTGACGATATCGAACCGTATGCACTATTTAATACTCCGCCACATCCCCTTAAAGTCCCATCCCATTCGATCTTAAATCCATTACCTTGTAGATAAAAATCAGAATGAAATCGAATAAAAGCACTATTAGCAGTTGTTACAATGCGTTTTGATTTAAAGTATCCACAAAATGTACCAATTAAAGCAGAATTTTCAGAAGAACCGTCCCTTATTGTTAAATAATCACCTAACTCACAATTATTTCTTAACGGTCGTTCTAAATCAAAATCTGTTATGTTAAGCATGATTTGTTGACCATATGGTACTGTTATTACCCAAGTACAATCACGGTTTAAGTCGTAAGTTTGAGGCCACCCCGGAGAATATAAATATCCTTGAGTCTTTACGTAAAGACCTCCACAATGACTTTTTTCATCTAAAAATGTATATGACAGCGAAAAGCCACTTAGGTGAACACTGACATCGGATACAAATTTTATCATGAGACGATTTGAAGATGTTGTTAAGGCAGGAGGCAAAGTGCTACCACAATATTTACCTAAAGTGTTATTGTCATTATTTTCATCAATTTCAGTAATGAGTACATAATCACTATTACATGACGGCATATTTTCGAGTTCAAATCTATTCCATGTTAATTTTATATGCATTCCTCCTGGAGCAATTAACATCCATGTACATATTTGATCATTAGAATATTGTGTAATAGTGTCATTTGGATGGTTAATAATTCCTGTATTCTCTCTGAGAATTCCTCCACATTCTGTATTTATTGTAGTGTAATTAGCGTAGAAACCTCTACCTGTCACACTGACATCGGATGTAAATCTAATGTACATATAATTATAGCTAGAAGTTTGTGTTGGTGGCGTAAAGTCTGAACCGCCACAATACCTGCCCATTAGTGTGGAATTTATAGAAGGACCATCTCTTATCTCAACATGATCATATTGACAATGGTAATATCTATTATCTTCTAAATCAAAATCTTGAAAAGTTAAGACTATAGCTTTACCTGGTGTAGTGCTGATTACATAATCACAGACCATATGTTTTTTATAATTTAAAGGATAGCCCGGAGTCTTTATGATTCCACTATCCCCTGTAATAGTTTTAAAGCAAATTGATTCATAAGTTATTTTAAAACCTCCAGATGCTGAATTGTGGTCACTTTTAAATACAATAAAAAGGTTGTTAGAAGTCGATGTATACGTTTTTGGATGATTAGCCCCGCAAAATCTTCCAACGAGAGGCGATTCAGAAGATGGACCGTCATAAATTTTTAAATAATCATATCTGCATCTAAAAGATCTTTCCAAGTTAAAAGATTTAAATTCAATACGAATTGTCGTTTCGATATTTGTTTTTATTTTATACTCACAAAGTAGATTATTTAAATAAGCACCATTATATGACGGTGAAATAATTTCACCCTTGTCCGAAGTAAAGAAGCCACCACATCCCGGAACTCCTTCAATAGGAGCATAGGTTATTTGAAAACCTTTACCATCGCCATACCCGTCGGAATGAAAATGTATAAGCATATCAGACCCAGCTGATTGAACTGGCGCTGGTTGACTTGAATTACAATATTGACTAATGAGTGGGTCTTCTGTTCGACTACCGTCGTAGATAGCTAAGAAATCAAAACTGCAGTTTGCATGTTCTTCTATGTCAAGTTCAAAAAAGTGCAATTGTATTCTTTTTCCTAAGGTTGTTGTTAAATGCCAGTAACAATCGCGATTGGGTGGATAGCTACCAGGAGAACCAGGCGATCGGATGTGACCATGTGTGCTTGCATTTATCTCACCACCACAGGTAGGTGTTATACTAGTCCAATGTAAAGCAAAACCTTCTTTGGCAACGGTTTGATCTGATCTAAACCAAAAGTAAAGATTGTTATGACTTGAAATTATATTACCTCCCTTCGGAAATGTATTTCCACAAAATCGACCAATTAATTGGCTAGCAGAACTTCTACCGTCATGAATTTGCACGAAATCATAACGACAATCTGAATGATATTCTAAATCAAACTTAGTAAATGTAACATTAATAACTTTATCTGGAGATGTATGAATAACCCATGCACATCTAGAGTTATGGCTATACGTTATATTAGATATTGGATATATAATACTACCTTCTTCATAATCAAGAACTCCACCACAAGGTTGTGAATGAACTTGACAAAGGTCGCCTGAATATAAAGCGGTACACTCACATCTGAATCCTCTTGTCACTCTTTCGTCAAGCCTACATGTGCCTCCATTATGGCATGGATTATTGGTACACGAATTTGTTTCTTTATCACAGTGAGCACCACTAAAACCTTGGTAGCAAATGCACGTGTAGCCTTTACGAAACGGGTGACAATGACCATGAGCTCCACATGGATTATTTTCACATCGTTGAGTGGTGTTATCTACTGCTGAAATATAACATCCGTCTAAACCGATGCCATCACCATCCATTCCAAATGGACACACACATTGTGTGACTCCACCAAGTGTTGAGCTTTCGATGCATTGTGCGGATGGATGACAACCGCCACGGTTAAAAGAACAGGAACCTCTATAAGTGCACGTTATTCCGTCACCTTGGTAGCCAGCTGGACAGCTACCGCATATGCGAGATCCGATAGTATTGTGACAAGAAACCATTGGGCTGGTGCTGCATCCACCATTTGGTATAGTTAAACATTCATCAATATCGTAACAAGCAAAGCCATCGCCTTCATAGCCACTCGGGCACGCGCCGCAGCGGAACGAGCCAGGCAGATTAATGCATTCTACTCGTGGATTTACTGAACACCTAACCCCTTGACCAGATTCACATTCATTTACGTCTGTCAAACAAGCAACATCATTTCCGTTTGTTGTCCAGCCTTGATTGCAAAGACATTTTATTCCCTGACCTGATTCTACGGGAATACATATTCCATGGCCACACATTTCAAAATCTCCTTGAGAACAGTTTTTAGCCGTTCTCGTACAATAAATTCCATACCACCCTGGTTTACATATACATTGATACGAACCTGGCGTATTAATACATGTCGCTCCATTTTGACAACCCAAATCTGTTCCAGCAAAATTACGACATTCATTTACATCTTCTTCACAGTTGGTTCCTTTCCAATTCGAAGGACATAGACAGTGATAGCCATTGAATAAGTTCAAACAAGTTCCTCCATTTTCACAAGGGTGGGATAGACATTCATTTCTCCTCCTGTTGTTAAGTAAAGATATCACTCTAGTGTTTAGAGTATTAATTCGTCGAGTTAACCTCGTGATATTCAGATTAAAGTTAGTTGTTAAGGTAGCGGTAAGAGATTCAAGTCTTTCTATTCTTCTTAGTATAACATCAGGTGTGGTCGCTATGGTTTGCGTATTATCATTGAAAGATAAATTATCTTGACTAACTCTCGTAGCGTTACTTAGATTTTTATAGTCCAAGTCACCAAGAAATATAGTAGACCTAGGTCCATTTGCTTTTAAATATATACTCTTGTCGTATGCTGGTTCAAATATGAGATCACCGTCCGAAACTTTGATTTTAGGTCTATCGTTATACACTTCACAATTCAAAAGTATAAAACACGAAAATAACACATAAACAAGATGAAGTAATTTGGTCATCGTCCCCGCACAATACGGACGATGGTTACAGAGCAACTGTGTTTTACTCAAAGCATTCATTTGTTGCTAATATCGGGGGGCGTATGCTTTCGATATGTAAGTAACCTGGGCCATGTGGTTGGGCGGAGTGATAAGAACCGATCAATTTATTTACAAAATTTATTAAGGAAATCAATTAAGTAAATATTTTTAATGCAGATATTAGGTATCTACTAGATGACTTTCTACACAACTAATTTGATCTCCAACTGCTGTTAGACGAAGAGCTATTCTTTATAGAAAATAAGCATACCTATACAAGTTTAATGTAGTAAACATAATATTGCAAATGTTTCGACTGAAGCAAAAGTGTGGCCAATATCGGCGAGATCAGGTCGCCGGACTAAACCAATTTTAATGTTATGTATTAATTCTGTTATGAAATCCATTTAATAAAAATATTCTCTGTAACTATGTTATAAAAGTAGCATCATCATCACTACATATTATAAAATAAAGTCGCTTCCCGCTCTCTGTGTATCCGTATGTATGCTTAGATCTTTAAAACTGCGCAACGGATTTTGGTGCCGTTTTTTTTAATAGATGGAATGATTAAAAAGGACGGTTTATATGTATAATACATGCATAATATATTAGAGAAACACTGATAATTTAGAGATTCCTAATGTGATGTAAATAAACAAATTTTTTTGCCCTTACATTGCAAACGCTGGCTGAACCCTACGAGATAGATCGAAATAATGTAGGTACTGCAGTATTGTACACCATAAAAAGGTCTACAAAAAAGTCCGCGCTGATATATTATGTCTATCTTTTAGGAATAATCCACAATTACCATTTTTGTCGTTTACTTTTTACGAGAAATAATGGCTTATTTACGAAGCAATTTTAAGCAATACAGCATTAATCCTTATCCAATTAAGTATCATAAATGCATTGGGCATTCAGTATAGATTAATATGGCCCTTTACATAATTTAAATGAATAATTTCGAAGATATATTACCTACAGATTTAAAATACAGGGAGTAGAGACATAACGTTTGCGGCAGTACCGGCCGGGGGCCGCGTCGGCACGGCACGACATTTTTTTTTAAATCGTATGTTCGTACTTTAGTCTGTATTAAGATTAATTTTTAAACCGCATTTATAGCAAGTCCATTAGGTTGGTTAGGATTAGACTAAACCCATAATTTATCAATTCAAGAGTACCTAAGGGGTCGTTCAAATATTACGTAACGCAAATTTTGAAGATTTTTGACCCCCCCTTCCCCCCATGTAACGCGCCGTAACGTTTTCCTGTACCCCCCCCCCCCCCCTCAGCCCATAAACGTTACATAACACCCCAACTGACCATTTTTACCCAAATGTCACAACTTTTTTGCGAAAACTACCGAAAAGTCGCTTAAAAAAAAATCGCGTTTGCGGTAAGTATAAATATATATATACCAAAAGGGATATAAACGAAAAGGGTTTCCAATTTGGGAGATTTTAGTACACTAGTTTTTTTTATTTAAATAAAAAACAGCGTTACGTAACGCATTGTTCGAGACCCCTCCTCCCCCCCTGTAACGCATCGTAACGTTTTACAAGACCCCCCCTCCCCTCTAATTGCGTTACGTAATACTTGAACGGCCCCTAACCTCTAAAAACATATTTGTATTGTCTAATGACAAAAAAGCTGTGAACGTTGTATATTATATAAAGACATTCTGTAGTAAGTATATTTAGTATCAGCATTTCACACGTACGAAGCCGGGGCGGGTCGCTAGTAATTTTTATACTAGATGTTTTTAACCCGAGCAGCAAAAAGTATATATACCTACTATTGTGTGTAACATCCTCAATTTTACATAATATTCAGTACTTTACTCTGTGAGAGCTTCTATACAGATTTGTCAAATTTCATACAAAACTTCGTCCAAGTTTTTCTCGGAAATTCGACATACAGTAAAAACTCTTTTATGAGATTTTGCGAAACAGTCATATCATATAGTAAGAGTAGTAAATGAACTGTACATAAAACGAATACGGTTGAGATTGTAATGGAAATTTCCTTGAAAATTGAAAATGAAAAATTTTATGCGAAAACAATACTCCGATTCGTAAAAGAACGGAAAAAATAATAATTTTTTTTAAGTAGTTTAATTATAATAATATTAAATATTAATTACGACGGTAAAAATACACAGTTTTTTCTAAATTACTTAGTTTTATATAATACTAGCTTCTGCGCGCGACTTCGTCGGCGTGGACTCCGCTCCTATTCGTCTTAGCGTGATCATATATAGCCTATAGCCTTCCTCGATAAATGGGCTATCTAACACTGAAAGAATTTTTCAAATCGGACCAGTAGATCCTGAGATTAGCGCGTTCAAACAAACAAACAAACAAACAAACAAACAAACAAACAAACAAACAAACAAACAAACAATCAAACAAACTCTTCAGCTTTATTATATTAGTATAGATTTGAATTTATATTTAATCGATTTGTCATACATCATTAACAACAGAATTTCATTTTTATCAAGAGAAAAAAAAGTTAAAAAAAACCATTAATTACTGTATAGCAAAAAAATTAAACTCAGTTACTGATTTCGGTTATAATTATCTATCTATATAAAAATAAATTTCTGTTCGTTAGTCTCGCTAAAACTCGAGAATGGCTGGGCCAATTTGGGTAATTTTGATCTTGAAATATTTGTGAAAGTCCAGGGAAGGCTTAAACGATGAGAAACATAATAGTTAGGGATCCCTAGTACATTTTTTTAACCTGATCAGTATCAAGCTAATTTTTTGGGAGTGGCTACATTTTGATGAGGCGAACAAAAAGTTCCTCTTCGAAAACTCTCGATTGTGGTAGATAATAGAGTTAGCAGGAGGTAGAGCAACAGTGAGCGTAGGACCGGGATAACGTTCCACGCAATTTGTAGGACATTATTACTGTTAAATTATATAGATATTAACTAACTAAAAGCAAAAAAAAATCAGAAAAAAAATTAATTTTTTTTGATTTTTTTTTCTTTTAGTTACTTAATATTTATATAATTTGATGGTAATATTGTCCTCCAAATTGCGTGGCACGTTATCCCGGTCCTACGCTCACTGCTGCTCTACCTCCTGCTAACTCTATTATCTACCACAATCGAGAGTTTTCGAAGAGGAACTTTTTGTTCGTCTCATCAAAATGAAGCTACTCACGGAAAATTAGCTTGATACTGATCAGGTTAAAAAAATGTACTAGGGATCCCTACCTATAAATAATATGTAACAGAAAAATATACTAAAAACGACGATTTAATTTTCCAAACAAAATTTTCCTAGCGGGGAAAATGAATGTCTTTGTCAAAAACGTTGTCAATTGGTTGTCAAATATTTATAGGTGCGTTCAGAAAGTGTTTTGTGTATATCTTTCACAAATATACGTAGCTGATACGAAGTTCACCGGGCCATCTAGTTAGATATAAATAAATCGTTAAAAAATAAAAATATGTAAATTTTTTTTGATTAACTTTTTTGTAAAATAATGAAAAGAAAACATTTTATTACTAAAGTTATACAAAGTTAAAGAACGTCAAAAATAGTAAGTTCGTTTCATACAATTTCTAACTTCAACTAAAATGGCACGTGAAATATTATCCTAACATGTTAAAAGTAGAATTCAATTGTACATTTTGTTTTCCCTCAGTTTGTATATTCGCTGACATGTCAATGGCGTAACAAGTTCTCGAATTACGGGGTACAATGAACATATTGCGGGGTCATGCGATCACATTGGATTAGGCTTAGGCTATTGTTGTTTTTTTTTTTATATTAAAGCAGTTTTTGCATTTTGTTATTATGGGGTTTTTGTGACAGCCACATATTTCATTCGGCATTTTTAAATATAAGAATTTCGTATTTTAAAATTTTGATTGTAGAAAAAAATCAATGAAGTATATTAAATGTAGTAGTAAGTATACAATATTGTATTCATGTTTGTTTATTTATTTGTTAAAAATATATTTTTTTAAGTAAAACTTTTTTTATGCACTCTTGACTTGGGAAGTAAGCTGGTGAATGCGTGACGAGAGCGTTACGAAAAGTGTGATTAGGCGAGGCGAACTGAAGTTAGAGGGAGATATAAGTTAGATGGAGCTAAAGAAGTTTTACTTCAGTCGTGTGGTGTAAAGCACATTCGTTTTTTCTTAGTTTGCTTTTTTATCGAAACAATTGTGCTTGAATAATAATTACGAGTGTAATGAAAGAAAATTATGATCTAATTTTTGTTGATTAAAACCTTAAAGTATCATCGAATCACGTAGAGCGCATGTATTCAATTATTTAACACAATATCGTTCGAATATTTTAGGAAAATAACAATTAAAACATATATTTTATATCAAATAATTAAAAATAATTAGCCACACAATACGCTGCAGTGTTACAGCAACATAAAAGAGCGATTAAGGTACCCTATTACGAATGCTATTGTCAAAGTAATCTTATTGTCGCGTCGGGCGATAATTACGCGCATGAATGGATGCCTTTTGACGGCTCAAGACGGATTTGTGATAACGACACACTATTTTATAATTCCACCTCGAAAACATCTCATCAATCCTTATCGCAAAGACATAAAGTTCAAATTTATACTTTATTTCTATATCGAAATGTAAAATAGTTTGTAATAAAATAAATAGGCTTGTTTCCTTATCGATTTCGATCTCACAATGGCTGAAGGTAATCGTAATATTTTATGAGGCTGATATTATTTTTTTACCAGCTAGTTTTGATGAAATATAGCCAGTTCGCATGACTGTATCGTTGTATGTTGATTAAAAATTAAGAAAGTGCTACGTTTAAATAATTTGTTATTACTACTATTATGAATGTTGCGATTAGTATCGTTTTGCTGGGAAAATATACGTAATTTTTTAAATTTTCACTGAAATATGTATAAAAGTCTAGAAATGTATTGTTAAAGCTTTAACTAGTTATCGTTAAATTTGCATCATAATCAATTTATAATTAATATTATATTTTAGTAATAAATCAGACATAATAGTACATACATACATCAAGCATTCAGAAGACTCTACATTCCCAATCAGTAGTAGCTTCACAATAGCTGTGATTACTTAATTAATGGAAAAAGTGGTAGTTATTTCCTGTAAAATGTTGTTTCAAAAAAGCTTTGGTAGCCATTGAGCTATTATTACTATTATAATATTAATAGCTCAATGTTGGTAGCCTACTTGAATAAATTTTTATTGTTTCTTTGATTCAAAATTAAAACATATCCGTCATACTTTTACTAACATAGCCTATTCCAGTATACCTATAACATTAAGAGCGATATTTCAGCATCAAATGATGGTATTTATTTTAAAGCAAGGCGGAATAAGTGCTGCCTATACACATTACTACATTTCTCGTCAAACCTACTTTACACTGCTTACTGAGTCGTAAATTTTAATACGGGTGAAAACGCGGGGCGCAGCTACTTAACACTGTATTCGCGTGCTTTTTATCTCCCCATGGTATCAAATAACCGTCACCCATCAACCATTATCGTATTTATATTCGCGTAACAAATGCAACAGTGTTTCGAGTATTGTCAGTGGCAAGCGAGTCGGATGTCATTGGTTCGAGGGTGCTCATAGAATAGGGCACTTGGTACCGGATTAGGGCTCTCATTGTTGACGTATGAATGGGAGCGAACCTAATAATGTGATGTTACTTTATTTGGGTCGGTTTACCAGTGTTGTGGGAAATATATGCGAATATATTTATTTTTTTCATAATTTATCATACTATAATAGAATTATTGATTTGCAGCGTATAAGGACAAGATACGAGATAAGGTGATAAGGACATTGTATTAATTGTAAATCATTTGTAAACCCACATCAGACAAATAAAAACATTATTCAATTTATAATATCAACTTTAGTTTTTATAAACAACTAGCGACCTCTGTCCGTCCATATTTTTTTACACGATAAGTAATCACCAGCATATCATATTATACTAAAATCTTCTCCGAAACACGCTGCATCTTATGGTATAAGTATTATTATTATTCCGATCGGTTTAGTAGTTTTCGCAGTAGGTATAACCGAAAAAAAAAACCAGCTCAGAAATAAAAAATTTCGATACAAGCTTAACCCATATTAATTCATACGTTTTTTACCAGAAATAACAAAGCCCCACATAAACTTTCTAACCCCCATTCTACTCAATTAGAAACTGAGTTTTCTGAAATACTAAAAAAATAAAACTAATAATACACGCTATAAAAACATTACAAATATCGCTTATTACGCTCACTGGAATACAAGAACACAACATCTGCACAATAGGTAATGCATTTTTCATACACATTGTACAATTTTGCGGCTTTCCTTTTGACTTGTTATGTGAAATTTGAGCAGGATGTTTGGGGGCGTTGTAATGTGTGAATTTGGAACGATTTCTGTTTATAAGAATGGATTTTTTAAATGGTAATACGACACAAGGATTATATTCATCATATGTAAGTATGGGTATGCAAGCAATTTATTATCTTTGGAAATAATATAAGGCGTATAGCAGACTTACAGCATAAGAAAATAACTTATCGATTCAGGGTTTGTTTTACCGGTTATCGTTAAAGTTATCTGACGATTGAGGGAATCTAACAGATAAAACTTTGCGATACACAATATTTTTATAATAAAACAAGTTATTGGAATTGTATCGTGGTTTACTAAGTTTTTTAGATGCCCAACGTTTCAGATACTTTACAGCAACTATGGTTGCAATAACCCGCGATAAAAATCCGAAAAAGTTTTTAAACAATAATGAGTGAAATTCGCGTAAATATTAGAACACAATATTATTCTTTTTCACCAGCAAATTCTACTTTATTTTTGAGATATTTTTAAAGCCTACTTCTGAACCTTTAATTTGTAGTTTATTAATTGAGGTGAAACAGGCCATATTGGCCCATTTTACTACCTGCTGTTAAAATTTATTCGAAAGTTATGGGCACTATCCTGCAGTAACTATATTTACAATCGGCAAAACATGTCCTCAGTATACCAGTGATCAGGAAGATGTCCGTAATTAAAACATATTTTTTGTTTAAATTAGGCTAGCTCATTATATTAAGTTCTCACATAAAATATAAAACATGAAATTACTATCTATTGTTTAACGAGACAATATCATCAGTGCAGCCTATCGCAGTCCACTGCTGGACATAGGCCTCCACAAGTTCGCACCAAAAATGGTGTGTACTCATGTGTGTTTCCGATAGTTACCACACTGGGCAGGCGGGTTGGTGACCGCAGGGCTGGCTTGTTGCACCGAAGACGCTGCTGCTCGTTTTCGACCTGTGTATTTCAAAGCCAGCAGTTGGATGGCAGCAGGTTATCCCGCCATCGGTCGGCTTTTTAAGTTCCAAGGTAGTAGTGGAACTGTGTTTTATCCACAGTCTCGGGAAGAGAGGGCGTGGCTATATTCTTTACTGCCGTAATCACACAGCAGAACAAGACAATAACTTAATATAAAACAAACAGACATATTACGTACGCCATAACAAAAACAAACATGACGGTACTCTTAAACAGAGCAATTCTGAGTTAACGGCATCTATTAGCAAAAAATAGAACTAATACATCATATTAATCGTCATGTCATAATCATAAAATCCACATCACTCAAAGAGTAACACAAAAAGATAATAATCTAAGCGCATTATTCGTAAAAAATTAAATTAAAGTTATTATATAAATTACGTACCTGGTAACCATTAAATCGTAACAAGAATCGAGTTATGGCAATTCACGCGACTCTACCCACGTATTACGTACAACGAGCTATTAGATGCCGTCCCGTGTTATTTGGACCGATTTAATAACGTTTAATGGTCACCGTTCACAAATAATAACATGTGGTAAGTAATTTGTGATGGTAAGATTACAGGGCAGGCTTCGATCCATCAGCGGGGATTTTGTATGACGGATTTTGAAGGTTATAAGTGTATGGTAGACCCATATATATGTTATTTTAATAATACAAACTTATTTGAGTGTACGGTTTTTAATTTATGTATGCTAATAAAGATATTGTAATAGTAAATGATAAATCCAAATAATAATTCTAGATTTTTTTAAAACATCAAGCATCTTTTCTGATACTTGTCACTCTGTGATGTAGGTACACAAAGGAAAGTCAAACATCTGTTTAATTAAGAAGTCTTTAAAAGTAATTTTGTATCGACGTTTCACAAAATAGGTACCTATATAATATACCTAATAATTTTAATCGATTAGTTTAAATAGTCATTGTAAAGCTACCATCGGTATTATACCATCGGAATGCGGAGTTTGCTACGAAGAATTGGCAAGAAATTGAACAGATATATCTACTCTTTAAAACAAAACCTATGCAGAGTAGATTACTGTGGCTATTAAAGACTTTTTAAAATAAACTTTAAATTTATCGTTCGTTGTCGGCAACTGTAAAATCAAAAGTACGTAATGGCTTCTAAATGAATCAGTTTGTTTATAATATATTAATAATGTAAAATATAAAATTACGGACTTTCTGATAAAAAAAGTTGTAATTAAATAAAATTTTCAATTTGTCTCAACAAGGAGTTGTTAAAATGAATAGACCATAGCAACTAATTGCAGGGCGATAAGCCGTGGGGCGATTTTTTGCAAGTCAAATAGGTTAGCTTGTGAATTCGAGTGATTTTATGCTAATGCTCGCCCGCACCGTTTATTATGCAAAGCTCGGTTTTAGTGATGTCAATTATATCGATAAACGATAATTTTGACATGATAACGTTTTGATTATATCGATAAATGATAATTTTGATATGATAACGTTTTATAAATCGATAACTACCAGCTGCACGCATGAAAAAGTGTCACGTTCCCCCTGAGCCTGAATTTACAAGCGAATTTATCACGTAAAACCGAATTTACAGAAAACCAATTTTTTTTTTTTAATTCAATAGCATTTGCTTTTCGACTGATTTGACTGAACCGGTGTCTGACTCTGCCTTCTGTTTCAGAAATATACATATATGTATATTTATTTATACGTAAATAGGTATAAAACACAAAAATATGTATGTATATCAATTGGGTGTTATCTATAATTGTGTTAGTTCTCAAACAAAAAAAAAAAAAAAGATTTAAATTTACTTACATCGACAAATATAGTACGATAAACATTATTAAGGATAACCACAAAAACACCACACGACAAACACTAGCTTTCGAGTAAAAAAATCATCAAAATCGGTATACCCAGTAAAAAGTTTTACATGAAAAAACAATATGGTCTAATAAAAAACAGGAAGCTCTTTGAAGTCGTTTAAAATGCAGAGAAAGTAAGGAAAATAGAAAGAAAAGTAAACAGTTAAGGAACTAAATAAATATATTATTACTTAAAATATTTTCAAAATCAAATCTAACAAGTAAATTTCTAATGACCAATAATAATTCAATTGGACAAAGTAAAATAATGCAAGAAATTGTTTGACATCGATATCATAAAACTCTTCCCAACCCTATCCTCCCTTCTACGAGGGTTGCGGTCACCAATTTGCGTTTTAATTAACTATACATATAACGGTTTGTTTTTGTTGCAAATTGTTTCAACCGATCTTGCGGCCGATGTTGGTTTGTTGTGCTCATTGATTGTTGCTGTGTTATTTCAAATAATACTAGATTTTGCCGGCGGTTTTATGTTTTGTAGTGTATAAAATAATATTGTAGTATTGTTAAGAAATACGTAATTTGTAAGAAACATTACATAAGATTGTGTTTATATATGTGAAACGTATCTATGTATGTATATATTATAGAGTTTAATTTGAAGGGTGTAGCAGGAAATATCGTGGTTAAAATGGAGTACAGAGAGTCACAGTCAAATAATACTGCTCACAAGTAGTGTTGTGTTGTTATGAGGAAGGAGTAAGAACTGCAAAGCGCTTGTGTTGTTTCTGGTTCTGCAGAAGTCCACAGGCTACGGTATTAGCTAATAAAAATTGGTTGTCTGTAAAGTTGGTTTACGGACGATAGTTTAACCTAACAACGTCTTAACAAAACATCTCCTCGGACGCATAGGCCAATCGAGTGGAAGAGAGATAGATGCAGCGCAAGCGTACAATGAGCGTAACGGGACAATGAGCGTAACGGGACAAGGAGTCATCCTTTTTCGTGCATGCAGCCGGCGTTCATCGATGTTGTCACGTCGAGTCGTTGTCACGTCAAAAAGAGATTTGGAGTTGATAAGTAATACCAGAATTATACGCTAGGCATATGCAGTAATCTTTTTGCTTTTAAATCTGAAACGCTTGGTCTAATTTGAGATCCGTCGACGTTAATACGCTTGCAATTGTGTCTGTGTATAATAATCTAGTGGAGCTTGGACTTCGACATTATTTTTAAATTTTATCTGTGCTTAATTTTGTTTTTTATATTTCATATTAAAAATAAAATGGGTACATACCAGGATTGAGTCTTTTGGCAGTTTTGGTATTTTGGATCAATTACATGGTCTGTGGTGGCGACGAGACTCATTTAATTTTAATATACGTTTATTAAAAAAAGAAATAGTGAAAAAAAGGCCAAACAGATATTCGTATTTTTTTTCCAGAAAAATTAAACAAGAAGATACGTTAGTCTGCCCAACCGTAAAAGCAGGAACCGAATCGTATACGATGATATTTCATTCATTTACAAAAACCGATACTTCGTGTGATCGATCTCAAGTTCTACTCGCACAAGCGAATATTCAATATACAATAACTATATACTACCTTCACGATGAAGTTCTGATATCTTATTAAAGTTTTGTATGCGAGTGCATGGAAATAATGGCTGCCGTATTTCATATTCAGACAACTGAATTCTTTTGAACGTTAAGTAACTCGTTGATCGTGTTAAACAAAAGGCGTTAACTGACCAATTTTTTTAGATTTAAAGCATTTTTGAAGTTCGACGATATTTCATCTATACTTATAATGAGACTGTAGCAGGTTAAATTCTGCGTATTGGAGATATTAAGAAAAAAATTGGAAATGTATTCTGTAATTGATACTGAAACTGAAAAAAAAAGAATGTAGAGCTTGGTTTGAGAACACACTACGTCTTAGGATACTGCATACTTTTTATCCCAAAATTCAATACAGTTCTTCTAGAAGAATAGATGAACATCAAAATGTATAATCATGACCAAAATTGCAGATCCATCAAATAATTAGATATACTATTTTAGAAAATTAAATATAGGCGTTAATAACAAATGTTCTCGTGTTCCATTAGATCTGTATTGCTTGCAAATACAGACTTTAGAACTAATACCTTCATGGCAAATTCAGCGAACACTTCCACCCCATCCAGTATTAAGCTTTTGTTTTCATGACATTTGACATCACCATAGAGCCGCCATTGTGAAATCTATGCATGGCTATACCAAGAGAATACAATAACACAAAGGAATTCGTTATTCAGACGCTTGACTGAGAGTATTCTCAGTAACTAAGATATGCTTCTCAAAGCATAACCGCAGTCTAAGTTGAGCCTTCTCGACAATAGTTGAACTATTGTCATAACTAAAAAGGTCATATATAGCTTATTTGAGAAGGACTGTCTTGTGTTTAAAGTATCTATACTAATAAAGTTGAAAATTTGTTTGTTTTAACTAATGGTTCGAATTGAAAAGTTCTTCTTGTGTTAGATAATACAGTGACGAATGAACCCTTAAATTAAGCAATTGCCTAGGGCATCACGTCTGGGAGGGCACTAGAAGAAGCACAAAATAATCCGTCTTAGGGCATCACGTCTGACTTTCACGTCACTAAAAACCACACCAAAAAAATTTCTAGGACTAATTTGAGAATTCGCGCGTTGAGTCCGACCTAGAGTCATAGCCCCGCTCCCGCTTGCCCACTCGCTGCCCGCTAGTGCATTCGGCAATTCGAATGAACCGGAATTGCAATCTCATCATTTTATTTAAAAAAAAAAACTTATGTTTTTAGGGGATAAAGGTTTATAGACCGATTCTAGTTGACGTACGGATAGGGGGCCCACAGGCGCGGATTGCTTAGGGCATCAAGTAGTCTTTATCCGTCACTGGTTAGATAGCCCATTTATCTAGGATGGCTATAGGCTATTTTTTCCTAAAATTAAGGCCTGTGAAACAGCGGGGCACCACTAGTTGTGAAGAGAATGTAAGAGGTGAGAAAGAGATGTATGAAAAGTAAATTTCACGTTAGGAAAGGGGTGGATCCACCAAATCTTACAATATCTCAACAAGCATAGAATGATTAAATTAAAATGTTTAGTGGTGATAATACGTTGTCAAAATAAAAAGATGAGTTTAGGTTCGAACAAGCCATCATCAATTTTCATAATTAAAATTAAACAAAAAACAATGGTATAGAAACTTACACGAGATTTTAATTATAATACAACACAGTACAATTAACAAATACAGAAGTAAGATTTCATGCAACAAAAATTTTATTTCGGTTGAAAAACTATCTTTTCAGCTTTCATCTCATAATTTCAGACCCTCGGTTTTCTATTCAAATATTCCATTCTTTGTAGCGTTGTTCGAGTCTGTCGCATTGTCGACAAAACGCGAGATAATATGAATAAATATAATAGCGGTCGCAACAATGTCGCCACTTTAAAATATTATCAGGGTAAACTTTACAATTCTGCTTTGGATACTGGCGTTTTAGTTCTGTTCTTTATCGTAATTTTTTTATAAAAAAAAATTATACAAAGGGAAAAAAGCTATTTACATACACACATTTTTGAAGAGAGTTAAGGATTTATGGAAAAATAGAGATCTATAGAATTTGTTGTTGAAACATATCAATTCTTGTTTGTCACTGATAATACTTAATCACAATCAAGATCTCCGTGGCGTTATCAACATAAAACTTATTTACTTTTCAGATTGGATGACATTTTTGGTTACTGTTCCGTTTTTAAAAACCTTTTAAATTAAGCAGGTTCTATATCATAGAAAAAAAAAACAAACATGGCCAAGTTGAAATATCGCCATATGTCATGCAAGAAAGCCAATTAAAGAAGTACCTATCCATGTAAAATTTAAGAATGGTAATTGCGAAGTCGGGAACTTAAAGTTCAGTGTTAAAATTTTATTATTCCTTTTAAAACAACACCTTTATCATATTGAACTTTATTAACCGACTTCCAAAAAAGGAGGAGGTTCTCAATTCGACTGTATTTTTTTAATGTCTGTTAGCTCAGAACTTTTGACTGGGTGGACCGATTTCGATGAATTTTGTTTTAATTGAAAGATTTTGCGTGTCATGTGTCCCATTTAAATTTAATTAAGATCTGACAAGTACTTTTACAGTTATATCTAATAATGCGTATTTACTTGCCTACTTTTTCGTCGACCTACGTTGTATTAAGCCGCATAACTTTTCACTGGGTTTATCGATTTTGATGATTCTTACTCTAATCGAAAGATAATACTTGTCATGTAGCTTTGTTTAAATAAGATCGAGATCTGATTAGAACTTTGTGAGTAAACTTTAATAGTGCATATTTACTTGACTATGTAACATTGTTAAAATACAGATGAATAAATAACAACTTAAAAAAAATACATTTGAATAAATTTAAAATACATAAAAAGAAAACAACAAACGCCACTGTACATGTTGTAAGTGATTGTCACAAACCGAGGCGCGAATAAAGTGTCAGGTGGCGGGTTATGTCAACTCGGATATATTATTCAGCGGTCGCCTGCCATGTTGTCGCTGTCACTTTACCGCGCTTACATTTTACCGATTGCTTTTAGTTTTAACTGGAATTTTTATCCTCATTATTTGATTCGCGTATGACGTTTGTAATGGAATTATCTTAAGCGTTTTTTAATGAAGTCGTTTTATTTTTTTCTCCCACCTCACACCTGTCAGTTGGATTTATAATGTTGAGAAATCTCTTTCATATCGGGTTAGTTTTTTTCACCTAAGTCTTTGATCTTTAAAATTCAATTGAGATTGTAATCTATACCGTACTGTTTGATTCCCTTTTTGCCATACTGACCCCACAAACGTTGTTTTGCCGTATATGTTATTAACCCCCGCAACCCCCTCTTGTAGGTGAAATTCCGTAAAATCCATTCTTAGCTGACCTCTACTCGGCGAAAGGAATATTCCTACCAAATTTCAAGTCTCTACGCCTTATGGTTCCAGTAATATCGTGATGAGCCAATATAGGGGTGGAAATCTCTTTTATATATTATATAGATGACATTTGCGAAATCAACGTTTTATTACAAATAATACAAAAGTATGAACGAATGTTATTTTATTATATTTGAAAAGTTCTTACAAAGCGCCTTAACGCTACTTAAATATTTGTTATTTATTCGTAATATAACAAACACCCCGACAAAGCACAACACTTAATTTTTCCGTACAATATACCTTGAGGCGGTTCTTTATCAGAAGTTAATAGAAAATAGGTAATAACAAGCACACAAAGGAGCGTAACTAACCCTTTATTCGATACAAACGGTGACATAAATAATATTTTTCTCGGAAAAATACAGGCTACCTTATATTTCTGTAGAGTTACCAAGGAGGTTTGATATTTGGAGGACACGTAAAAGATGATTGATTAGTCGTTGCTTGATATTGTCAAATGTTTTATTCAAGTTTGACATGTTTTGTTTTGTTAATGTTAGATGTTACTTCCTAATCAAAAATTCTTAAGTAAATAAAATGTGTTATCATATAAAATATCCTTCCGTCAAATTAGAATCTAGATTAGAGTTTAATCCAATATAAAGAAATCACTGTTGTTTGAGTGGTGCTGATTTCAAAACCACGACCTTTTAGTAAGAACTAAGTAGGTTAATTTAGTTCAGGTAGTAAATACGCATTCAATAAAATGAATAAAGAATATCTTATGCGAAATGCGAATATATATTTTTTTCAAATAAAACAATAGGTTTGTTATAATAAAATAAGTATAAATGTAAAGGCTCGCATCAAAAGCATAGTCCTATAATTTTTTTACATACGGGGTTATAAGGTTATAACTGATCAAAAAAAAAAAAAAAACAATTAATTTAGTTTCCATAAACATGGCCACCCCAATACATAGGCGATAAGTTACAAATTTAACGACAAAAAGCTAGGCCATTTAACGTGAAATACTGTGGCGGGAGACAGTTTTCATAAAAGTTAAGGCTTTGCGTGAAACATGGCGTCCCGTGTAAGTACATGATTTGTTCCCCTATAACACGTTATTTATTTGCTTTGTGAAATTTTCACTGGATTCGCGTGATGTGTGGGCTTAAATAGAGGGAGGGGGGGGGGGGTTGTTGATGGGGTGACGATTCGTTTTAAATTGTTACGTTGTTTTACACGTGGGTTTTAATAGCAGTTTCTTGTGTTGGTGAAGGTAAATATCAATTAGAGACTCCAAAATATGAAGTAACTAACTAGGCATTAAATATTAACTAGTAAAAATATATTCCTACACATACACAACACTTTCTGAACGCAACTATAAATATTTGACAACCAATTGACAACGTTTTTGACAAAAGACATTAAATTTCCCCGCTAGGAACATTTTGTATTGGAAAATTAAATCGCCGTTTTTAGTATTTTCCGATACATATTATTTATTTTTCTCACCGTTTTAACCTTCCCTGAACTTCCACAAAAATGTCAAGATGAAAATTAGCCAAATTGGCCCAGTCGTTCTCGAGTTTTAGCGAGACTAACGAACAGAAATTGATTTTTATATATATAGATGTATATATAACAAAGCTTAATTTCTTAAAAATCTTTATCTATTGATTACACGTCAGTTTTATTAGTAGGATTTTGGACTATTAAGAGATTTGCAGTAACTAATTAGTATGAATCGATATAAAGAATATAATATCGGGAGTTGCAAGCTTACACTTTAATTTTATTACATGGTTCATAATATATCACGACGAATAAAATTTTTCAAAGTCACATAAAAACTTGAAATAACAAAGTTTTAGCGCACGCTATGCTATTTAAAAAAAATCACACACAGTCCCAAGCTACAAAATTATAATATGCTACATTTTAGACTATATTTATACTATTAAATTAAAATATGATCTGAATTTGAATAAATAACAAAGTAATACAGGTTTCACATTGTTTCGTTTTAATCTGAGGTTGTTTGGAAGAAATCGTTACTTATAGTTAGCAATTAAACCTTATGTATATAAGTTTTAAGTTATTTATGTCACTGGCTTTGAATAGCAATACCACTTTGGTAGTTCCTAGCAATTCCATCTCTCTCTGTCTTTTGTAATAATTATATTTATTATATAAGTACATATTTTGTCATATAAAAGAAAACATTAAACACATGTCAAAACGCGAAATAACTAAAACACAGCGTCAAAGCTCAAGTTATCATTGCCATTCGCAATCGACTGAAGGTACGGCAAGGAAAACGCCTCCATACGCCTTTTTACTCTACGTAGGCCATTAGTCAAGTTTAATGGAGCGTTCCCCGGCGATATTCGTAATTTATGGCCACATTACACAGATATGACTTAGAAATTATCTGCTATCTTGGATTCCTTCATACTTTCAACGGCCTGTCATATTTCTTTCGAATTTTGGCTAAACGTCGAATTTGGAAGATTTTATTGAGTGAGCTATGGGTGCTTAAGTTTAAATTTGTTTTTAAACTACCCTATAAATTACATATTAGGAACATTTTTATAGAATTTATGTATTTGTGATGATTTAAGTTCTAATACGTTATGGTTTCGATAAAGCTATGAACTGGGTTTAGTTAATATTACTTATGTATGTATCTATATCTGCTTTTGTATCTTGTATATGTTTGACATAATATAATCTCCGTTTCAGCTCTATAATGGTAGGTTTCAAGCACTCAAGTCTACGTATCTAATACTTTTTGCTTTAAATGGCGTAGGCTTTAAGAAGAACTAAAAATTTACTTTCTTTAAATGTCTACTTGAATAAAGAATTTTTAAGTCGTATTTTTACAACATAATTATTTATAAAAGAATTACATATGTTATTTATAACATTAAGTGAAGCCAAAAGCGAATTGGCAATGTTAATATGTATAACTGGCCAGTATCTAAATTACAGTTTAAAAAATAAATTAAAAAAGTTTGGGGAGACAATGAATGACTGCGATCATAAAGCCACTGAGACGCGATAACGCATGTCTAATAACAATAACGTTTGCTTATCGCTTGTTATCAATGGACGATGTCAAACGGTGTAAATAACAAGCTATTGTTATTTATCGGGCCATTCACACGTTTGCTTGTCTATGATGAGACTTCATCTATCATTTCAATTGAAATAACAAGATCAGTTCCCTGACTTTGTAACGTATATATGAAATAAGGTTCTTCAAGTTTTTTAGTACCATTAGTGTGGCAAACAAGCGTACCGTCCTCCGCCTTATGCTTAGCGGTTAGCTTATTTTTTTTTAAATATAAGTAAGTCGGCAAACAAGCGTACGGCTCACCTGTTGGTAAGCGATTACCGTAGCATCACAAGCGCGTTGTTGACCCTATCCCCAATCCTCCCCAGGAGCTTTGGTCCCATTACTCACCAACAGGGACAAATACTGCTTAAAAACAGTATTATGTGGTGGCCTCATGCCTGTAATCTCAAGAGCATCGCAAGCGTTTTACTCATTCTGTCCTAAACCCTCTCCAGCAGCTTAAGCAACCTTACTCATCATTGGAACATAACAATTACCTTACACACCATTGGAACATAACATTGACTAGCCCGTTGGCGCACTTTGTGGTGGCCCTGCTTTCTGTTCCACGGGTTGCGGGTTAGATTCCCACCTAGGACTGGGAGTAATATTTGTATTTATATATTTATATATGTATTATTTATATGTATATTTATAAAAAATAGTTATAACAGTCGGCTGTTACCTGTAACACAAGCACAGGAACAGACGACCGTGTGTGTATGTTATAAGATATATGCTATAAGATAAGATTTATATTTATAACAATAGTTCAGAGCAGTATTATTTGATTGTGAACTTTCGTAAGATTAAGGCACTTGCCCAGTCGGGTTGCTACAAAGTTTGAGCAAGAATTCTTAGTAACATTAGAAAACCATTACTCGGAAGCAGTATACAAGCTGACAGTATGGTATAAATATTAATACTTTTACTCGTAACCTGTTGGTACAGTAAGCAATAAAATACTATAAATAAAAGATAGCACAAGGTACGGCGTGAGTTAATGATAAATATGAAAAATGGTCAGCGGGCGTGACACAACATATCTCTGTCAAAACATATTGTTGACAGTGGGAGTACACTTCCCGTTTCGTGAAACAATACCCTGACCTAAAAACACAAAAAAAAATTATAAGACAAAAAATTACAGCTAAAATGAAAGCGCTCGCGTGCGTACAAAAGTTTTTTTTTTTCTAAATTAATGTCTGCTATTAATCAGTGTTTATTTGCGCTGAGAGCCGCTTGTTAATTCGTTAGCAGATGAAAAGTTAAGCTATAATGGCGAATATTTCTTGTCTGTTTTTTCAACAACTCTATTAGGTTACTTCTTCACTAAACGAAGAAATGTATAGTGATCTGAGATTTAATTGTTTGGTTTAGTTAAAACTCTGTAATTTAAACAACTAGTTTAAATCGAGTAACAAATGCAAAAAAAGTTTAAGTTAAATAATGTGATATAAATTACTTTTTATGGGTTCAAGTAAGTTATATTTACTAGCATAATATTAGTTGATATTAAAAAAAAATTACAATGTTTTTTATTACTTTTATGCATAGGTATTATTTATTTCTTGAATTTTTTTTGTGCAGATCATTTTAATTTTAATAATACCTTAAGTAGTTGAACTTGTATATTTTTACAGTGATATAATAGGAGTATTATGTATAATAGACGTATAACAAAAATATTTACAATGACATGGATTACAATATAAATATAACTATACTAATAATAATAAAAAAATGTACTAACAATACATAGGCTAATAATATTATACCAATATAAAGATGGATAGTAAATAAATTCATGTACAAATTTTGATATTAAAATGTGTTCCAAAAATATCTTAAGCAATAGCGTGATATAGAGCTATAAAACCAGTCAAACAATACGTTTACGATAATATTTTTCGTCGGTTCTTTCACGAGCTCTCTCAATCTTGTAACGGGAAGACAAATTGTTGCCTCTTAAGAATTAATTTGAAAGAATACGCCCTTTAGCTCGTTTTTCATTGTCATAATGTTTTTTTTCTCTTTCTTAAATAACGTTCAGTAATTAGCGTTTGATGTTTTGTAGGCTGTCTGTGATGTCTGTGCTTATGAATTCTTTGATGTATTGTTGATTTGAAGAATTGATCGCTTTGTTAGTTTGAGTGCGTCCGTTTTGAGATTTGTTTGCCGGTTATTTAAAAGTATGGCGTAAATTTTATATTTAATCTGTTTCTCGTGTACAAATGTTTGATTTAAAGGTACTGACATTTTTTTTTGTCATATAATAAATAGAATAAGAATGGAATAAATGGTTACTTACGAAAACTCGAATCGGTTTGTGACTAATTGTCTAAAACTATACTATAAGTATTTTAATACGTTATCTGAAAATCTATGTCTGGTTGGAAGCCTATTTTTATCCTGTTTTTGCGGAAGATTTTGGTTTTTGTGTAGACAAATATACACAAATTCAAAAAATAAATTATTTCGTCCTCTACTGCCCTCACAAATAACTTTTACGTAGAGACTTCAATTAGTTACGATTTTTTTACAAATCGGATAAATATACTTGTGTAAATATAAAACTCAGTTGTTTTATCGTATTTTTATCAAAAATAACATTAACTATTTTTAAATTATAGGTATTTTAATCGCAAATAGTACTTCAAACGTTTAGAAAGGTCAATAATTTTCTATATACCTACACACAACATATTTACAGACAATAACACGTTTATTACTATGTACTCGCTCCTTCATTATAATTCCCAATCAATATTATTACGTATTTATTAATGTCTAAAAGTTTATCAATCGATTTATTGCGAGCGAGACACCTTGTCCTTCTGCTAAACGAGCGTGCCGTTGTAAATTTAACTGTTATTGTTTGACATTAATATTAACAATTATTGTCCGGGAGACATGTTACAAGTGATAGGGAAAAAATCATGAATTGTAAATTGTATTGGATGCGGTAATCATGCGGAAAACAGTTTTATGATTAGTAAAATTATTTAGGTAAAGAGAGGTGTTAGAAGAGGGGACCTGACAATCAAAAAGGTTTCTAATTATCTATACTAATATTATAAAGAGGTAAAGTTTATAACTTTGTTTGTATATACGGGGTAATCTTCGCAAATACTGATCCGATAATGAAAATTCTTTCGCTAACAGAAAGCTACACTATTCAGGAGTGACAAGATAAAAGGAAAAAGATAAAAATATATAAAGATTTTAAATCAGCAGGATTTGAACCTGCGCCCTCTGACGTGCCGTGTCAACAATTCAATCTAATCAAGCATTATTATTCGCCTTAGAAATTAATTGGTGATTTTAAAACATTTATATTTATCTGATTTGCTGAAAATAGTGAGATTGTATTGGAACATATCAAATTTCACCGTACCCTTCTTATGTGAAATGGATTATAACGCCCAACGAAGTGGGCACGGGTCGGCTAGTAATATAATAATACTGTATAGATAAATAGATTGTCGTAGCTTTTAATAAAAGCCTCTCAACTGTTCCCAGACATTGACAGTTGACATCGTTTGGGTGTCTTTCTTCTAGGTCTCCCCACCGTGCATCGGAGAGCACGTTAAGCCATCGGTCCCAGTTGTTGTGTGGTATATAAGGATGTAATTTTTTTGGGAGAGCGGGCACAACCAATTCTTTTTCAATACAAAACAAATTACATAAAAAAATTATACTGTACCAAGAAAGAAGTGTGACAAAAAAATTTGCCGTATCCATGTATTCACAGATCAGTGTAAAGATTTATGAAATGCCTATGAAGGAAGATTCAAAGAAAACGACCTCTGATAACAGAGAGTTATGGGCAGTAATGTGCCGGTAGACGAGCTTGACGAGCTTTCACGAGCTTTGACCAGCTTTGACGAACTTTGTTTACACATTGATTGGACCCAATGAAAAGCTATATTAATATCACGATTCAGCCTGTAATATCCCACTGTTGGGCATAGGCCTCTTCCCCATGTAGGAGAAGGATCGGAGCTTAATCCACCACGCTGCTCCAATGCGGGTTGGCGGATAACTAATAACTACTTAATATATAACTGTTTATTTATATTGTTAGTATTATATTTAGTGTATTTGTTTATAAATTAATTTTTTATTTTATTTTATTAATTAATATAAAAAATACATATTCAGATAGGTAACATTTTTGTTTGTAAAATGTTAATTGCGACTATGATTCCTTTACTTTACATCATAAAGAAACTTGGTATGTCGATAGCTGGAGTTCCAGAATAACTTATAAGCTAATTGTAATCCTGACATTCCCACGGGATCGAAAATTACGCGAGCGAATCTGCGTGGCGCAACTAGTATTTACATATACGACATAGTATTACATACGTTGTTTATCAATACTAATGAACATCCACAAACACGTTTAAATTAATGTTGACTGATTGTACACTATTAAAATGGAAATAATGCGTTTAGCTGTAAAGCGTAAAGTATTAGCTATTACGAAAACAATAATAGCACCTAAACGTAATTGCTTACTCATTTGTGCGCCAACGTGGAGTAATGCTTGTCATTAAGTTGTGTTAAAGTTGTTCTATAGGTTATGGTTGACTTGAAGCTAGGTTACTGCAACTTTCTTTGTTGGTTAATTAGTGGATATAAGTAAAACTAATACATTCGTTATTGGCATCTGTATAACAATAACAAAATGAGTGTTTAAGGAGTAGTATAATTTGTTTTTGCTTTATGTAATGTACCTACCTACATACAAAAGAGATGCATTTAATTAAGCCACATATTCAAAATCAAAATTAAATATCACTTTACTTAATAAGGCTTCAAATGCATTAAATATCATTGATTTTATAATGAGACACATAATGTAGATTCTGCTAAGCAGAATCTATCAACTATCAACTCTAGAGTCTATGACAGTCAATAATTTCTAATCTTTATATAAAAAAATATATTGTTACAAACGTAGTGTTGCCAGATGAACTGACAAAATGAAGATGGTAGCTGGTTGTGACTGGATGTCGCAAGCGGAATATCGGGTCTTGTGGCGTACCCTGGAGGAGGATTACGTCTACCAGTGGACTGTGGACTGTAAGATGATGATACAAAAAAAGTCAGAGGTAATATTATTAGTTTAGTTATAAAACTGTATTTTGCCAAAACTATTGGTTCTATTTGAATGATTTTTTGTACCTAGCTTAGCTTATCATATTGCACATACTAGTAATTTAATAAAAGAAAAAAGTTTTTTATATAAGAGCATACCGTGACGATCTATTTCCGCGCCGTGCGACATGTATTATGACGTCACAGCCGCCATTTGTAAAACTCAATTACCGCCGACGCGCTCCCTAATAATGATAATTGATGATGAAATTTGCAGCTTCGTGGAGAGATCCTTTCCGCTCATATATCTTGTTGACGTCGCGTTTCCGTTGCTTGATGCGTCTCGTTTATTATTCGGCTTTGTAATTTCTTTTGAACCGCTTTTTTGATTTATTTTGGAACTATAATTTGATTAGGTACCTAATAATGTACAAATTATGAAACAAAAAAATAATAATATTTATCTTTATAATGAAAATTTACTTTTATTATAATAATTTTATAAAATTTAATTTTCTTACTTCTTGAATATAAAATCTAAATAAGTAAATAATCAACTAGAATAAAATTAAAATTAAGAACTTCAGCTAGGTATCACTAGTTATTAAACGGTTTTATTTAGCTTGACCTGTTTATTTGTTTGGGTCAAATTTAGTAATTGAAATTTTACCCCCTTCCTGATGACAGATTGATCTGATATGTGTACGGGCACGTGAAATTTCTATCATAATGTTTACTCTGGATACGCTATACGCCCAACGATTTTATATTTGTCTGATCAATACCCCAGATTGATGAGAAGATTGGTGAGATCTGGTAGCTAGGACTTACCGAATTATTTTTTAGCTTTTAGTCCATAACCTAACTACATCATTTTTATTGCAATAAAACCGTTTAACATAAAACATTTTTTACTTTATTTTATTTTTGTTTACAAAAAATATGAAGTGAAAGTATAATATAATAGGTATCTTTAAATTATTTATAATAATATGCCAGTTGCTTTTTGAACCATAAAGCAATTGAACAGAAGTCAGGAATGCAAACATATTGTCACTGAGCTTAGAAAAATCTAAATATAAAATGATCCTGATCAAGATAAAAATTTACTAGAAAATGAAAATAATCAATATGAAATGAGAAACACATTGCAACTTGACGAATTATCATAATAATGTTATTAACATATCTCATTATTGATTTTCTGTATTATACTGTGCATTCCCAAGGAGGGTTGATGTCAGGCAGGCGGCCGGTCGTAAAAAATAACATGCCAAATCACTTACAACATGAGTCTGAAGAAGAGGAGAACATGTTGTGCCGACCCTATATAAATAGGATAAGGGCAGGGAGATGATGATGCCAGTTGCTTTTCGTGTAAAAATGTTTTTCAATGAAATTTTTATTTACATTATTACATAATATTCTACATTATTTAATGATTAGGTACTAGAGTGTCGTTAAAAATTATGTAATGGATACACACTTTCACGCTTTTTCTTCATAACAGCCCCTGTTTAATTTATAAATCGCTTCACGACTGATTAAAAACTCCTTTGAAAAATTTACGACAGGCGCTCGAAGACGGCGCGTCACTGGCAACTCGAATAATTTCGTCAGAAAATTAAAAAATAAATTTTAAATTTCGAACGACTGGATTGGCACTCTCGGAATTAGAGTATTGTTAAATGTTCGAGATTAATTTAAAGGGATTTTTTTTCATTTTTTTTTAATATTAAGTGGAGTTGCTATACGTACTTAGGTACCTATTTATAGTAGGTACCTACCTATATCTAGTGATATAATTTTAGGTCTTTTAATGTAAATTGGTCATTAGTTGGAAAAGTATTATGTGTAAAAATGTGTAATTTAAATATGTTGAAAGAATAGAGTAGAAAATTATAATAATAAGTACATATGTATACAAATTAAGACGATTCGAAAAACTTTTGCAACTTTGTAAGACTTAAAAAAAAATCATTTTGATTTTTATTTACATCGACATTTTGAATTACATGGAGTAAAAAGATTGTGTTGATTAAACAGACAGCAAACGTTTACCTACTTATTTTATCTTTTAACTAACCGACTTCAAAAAAGGAGAAGATTCTTAGTTCTACTGTTTTTTTTATCTTTGGTTCTCATAATTCATCATAATTGTAAAATGATGATTCAAATATTTTTGATGACTTAAATGAAGAGATTTTTGATTTTGAGTAAATTATTAAAATAAAACATCAAACGGGATACTAAAACATCTAACAATATAACCCTGAACCTTCCAAGTATCCGCAGAAACGGTCTAAAGTTATCTATCCTAAGGATTAGATAGGGGTACAATTTTCCAAACAAATTATGACGAACAAGTCGGAACGAAGGTAATGGGCAGTTGAAGGTGGCCGCGGGGCGCAATAAATCCCGAGATAAGTGCAGCGGTTGTAATTCTGGTTATTAGCTTCCACTGTCTCGGAAACGATGTCTGGCCTGTTTATGGGGGCATGTGATGTCTGGGTTTTATCACTTTTTAATAAAATATGACAGTTTTTGTGTTACTATCTGTGTTGGCATAAACCTGCCAACGATAATACATAAATTACATAATAGACTAGCTTCTGCGCGCGACTTCGTCGGCGTGGACTCCGCTCCTATTGGTCTTAGCGAGATGACACGTAGCCTATAGCCTTCCTCGATAAATGGGCTATCTAACACTGAAAGAATTTTTCAAATCGGCCCAGTAGTTCCAGAGATTACCGTGTTCAAACAAACAAACAAACAAACTCTTCAGCTTTATATATTAGTATATATTAGTATAGATAATATTCGTAATTTAATTTTTCTATAATTTGCATTTTTAATGTTAAGATTATTCTTTTAACTGTTATCTAAGAAAGAGAATAACAATTCGCTGCTAATTATTTTGCTTATTTGTTTTAATTATAAAATAATATTCTTAAATGGGAAATGGAAAAATATAATTTATTATTATGCTTTACACTACTACTTTAAGATTTCCTTCTTGTTTTAATGAATACTAGCGACCTCTGTCCGTTCATATTTTTTTACACAATAAGTAATCACCAACATATTATATAGGTACTAAAACCTTCTCCGAAACACGTTGCATCTTATGGTAGAAGTATTATTACGATAGGTTCAATAGTTTTCGCAGTATAATCGAACAAAAACCCGGCTCTACATTTATTAGTATAGATTAATCTCAATTTAGATTACTTAATATCCTACGTGGTTAAACTATCTACAAAAAATATTATTTTACACTAATATACTCCTTAAAATTACAATAGTTTATTAAACATTATACATATTTACAAGTCACAACTTAAGACACTAAATATTTACAGATATATATACTCCTTAAATATACTCCAATAATGTACTTCTTGACTTTGCTATAGTACCTATATTTGAACATCGTTTGAACAAAAGTATCTATAAAAAGTCCATAAAAACTCTATTACAGCTTAAGACATAACAAAAAACAGACGACGAAGTCACATTAAGTTAAAACAAAAACGACATCGGTCGGCGTTTACTTGATTGAGAGGGTTAAAAGTACTGCAAATTACAGGTTGGCCCGCTGACGTGTGATTACACGTTGCCTGTCGTGCTCGACGTAACGAGCTTCGCCCTCGGACGATTGACTTTAGACGGTAGAGCTGGTTACACGATACGACATGGGTACGACACGATAATCCCTGCGATACGATATGTCGTTATACCATTTAACTGAGGTAGGGCACAGCAGAAAATATCGTGCTCAAAATATGGAGCAGCCCGACTGGGGTAGTACCTCGACCTTACAGAAGATCACAAATAAATAATACTGTTTTCAAGCAGTGTTGTGTTCTTGTTGGTGAGAAAGGTGACCAAAGCTCCGAATTTGGGGTAGGTCGGTAACGCGCTTGCAATGCTTCTGGTGTTGCAGGCGTCTATACGCTACGGTAATCGCTTACCATCAGGTGACAACCTAAAAAAACCTAATTAGGTATTAAAGGAAGTATTGTAAAGATCTTAGGTAAGATAATAATGGACGAAAGATTAAAATGAAATACGAGTTGTAGCTTCATGTGGTACGATGTGTCGTGATACCTAATAGGATAATAATGGAAGCATAGGAAGTGATGAAATAATAATAATAATAAGGTTATCAGAGTTACTTGACAATGTGCATTTTGTTAACTTAGTTTTTGCTTATGACAAAAATAACTTAATTCAAATAGGCTTTAAAAGAACCTTCCAATCGTCATTTTACAAATTAAAATTTTTAAGTGATTATTATTTTTAAAAGTGAAGCTACCACCCGATTCGGAATGTAGATTCTGCAGAGAAGAATCGCCAAGAAATTCCGCAGTTACTCTTTTGAAAATAATACATAAACTGTGTTTTAGTACAAAATTAGTAATATTTTGCATGAAATACAGCGTCACTAGTGTGGTGTGTTATCGAACTAAAATGAATATTAAAAAAATAATAATAAACCAAATATCGTAAGCTGTAAAAGCATTCACAGAAAATTATTGAGTGGTTCAAAATGAGACGAAATTACAAATTACTCTAGCATTAAAGTTGAAAACGACTGAGTAGTGGGAATGTCCGTCATTAATAAAATACATGACGGGCGGCTGTTGGACGTGTATCATTATAAACTCGCTCAGATCTGTTAAGGGTGTTTAGATAGCTGTGACGTCACAGGCCATTTTTCATAATTTATAACTCATCACAGGAGCTTATCGCCGCGATCTGATGACGATAATTAAACTGAATATGACGTCATTAATCATTTTTCGCAATTAGTAGAACATCATTTTAAACATCCAAAATATGAAGAGAAGTTGCCAAATGCAAAATAAAATTTTCCTGAGAAAAAGGGTTTTGACAGACGGACGGACAACAAAGTGATCGTATAAGGGTTCCGTTTTTTCTTTTGAGGCACGGGACCCTAAATAACAAAATAAATCAAACATTATATTTATATATTATATTATTTATTACAGTCGATAGTAAAAACATAAATATTATACGTTAACATGATAAATATATATAACAAAGGATCTAAATATAATCTAGAGCTATAAAAGTAAGTCATTATTGTTTAATAACATCGTAAATTTGTCACGAGTGTACAACTTGTAATAGTTTTTATCGGAGCTAATAATTCTTTGATAGTATCCGACATTTTGATAACGTTTCAACTGATAACGGAAATGTCATAACCCCCATTAGCTAGAACGCCTTATCATACACGAACGACAAGCTTTTATTGTTACTACATCTTTATCCCGTAAACGATATCTTTCTATATAAATTTTAATTTTAAATATGTAATTAAAAAAAAAAAAATGTTAAGCGCACAAACATTGTCTATAGTTTCTAAGGTAGACAACTAATGCTTGTTGTATTTATTAGAGAACTAGCTTCTGCGCGTGACTTCGTCGGCGTGGACTCCGCTCCTATTGGTCTTAGCGTGATGATACATAGCCTATAGTCTTCCTCGATAAATGGGCTATCGAACACTGAAAGAATTTTTTAAATCGGCCCAGTAGTTCCAGAGATTACCGCGTTCAAACAAACAAACAAACAAACAAACAAACAAACTCTTCAGCTTTATATATTAGTATAGATTTACTTACACACTTTCGGGAATTGAACTCACAAAAGCGGAAAGCTAGATCACAAATTTTTCCGCACACACCTTTGCCCGCAGAAATACTGCAGCATTAAAAAAAATTCAGCGATAAAGCTATCTAGAAAAATTTCGTTAATACCTATATATAAAAAGTTATATATATTAACGACATTTTTTTATACAAGTAGGTGGGCAAAAAAGTCGGGATGCTCCAGATTTTAAGCAGGATATTCTCTGCTGTGCCCTACCTCCATTAAACGACTGCATCGTTTTGGATAATTCTTTTTTTGTAGTTTTTACTATAAGAACGAAATATCTGTAAAACAAACTTTTTAAAACAAGCATAGTTATTTTAAATGCAATCCTACAATATGGGTATTAATACGTTTGATAGTAAAAGTTTTAAGGGAGAACGTTATTTTATTCTTTTTAGCGCATTTAAAATAAAAACTTATTTTTAAAATGTTTTTTTACTTTACTTAATTAATTTTAATTTAAAAAATTGCCAAGGCGTATTATGTCATGTTAGTATTAGATAAACTTATAAACAAAAGATCTTAAGCAACGCTATCGAGATGAACATAATTTATAAACAAAGTAGAAGCATTATCTCATTCAAGCAACGCGTTAAAGTGCCATTGAGTTGTAACGGATTCATCCCATTGACTCGGTGGCGATTTTCACGTCAGCTAAATTGTGTTCGGGAACTTGGGGTGCGGCGTGTTTGATCTGATCTGGCGGTCAATTTGCTTGAACTCTAACGTCTATATAAATAATAATTGTGTTTGCTTGCAAATGAAAAAAAAAACTACTTCAATTACATCGAACTGCAAAAATCTGGAATTCCAAATCTGGAAATCTGGAATTCCGGCTTCCGTTTTTCCAAATAACTATAACTTGGGTATCTTCAAATCGAGAATGAATATGCATCTTCTAGGCAAGCGTGCACCATCTTAGGCTGCATCTTGACTTACCATCAGGTGAGATTGCAGTCAAGCACTAGTCTATATATTTAAAAAAAAATCGAACAATACAACGTAAGAAGACGAAACAATAGTCAATACGCATTATTATTGATAACTCAAAAATATTTGTTAAATCTCGATTAAATTTAAATGGAACCACATGACAGCTACCTTTCGATAAAAAAAAAGAATCATCGAAATCGGTCCACACAGTTAAAAGTTATGTCTTGACACAATTAAAAAAATAGATTCGAATTTTATTGAGAAATTCCTTTTTTGAAGTCAGTTAAAAATGAATCTCTAAATGTAAGCGCAGAACTCGAAAATGACTGGATCAAATCTAGGCGAATTTATTCCAAAGTTCTTTAATACTTTGTCGAAGGTTATTTCGGAATACAAATTTAGGAAATTGAGCAGAAAATCAGAAAATTTTGTATAATGTGTCAATTATTTTAACTTCACGAGTTTGATAGTAGGTATATAAGATAGAATAGCGTCTGTTCGGTCGGTTAATTTAATATACCTAATATGTACTTACAATAAGTAATTTATCTCTAATCCCTAATATGTATAATATTATAAATGTGAATGTAAGTTTGTCTGTTACGCTTTCATGCGAAAACTACTTATAACCGATAATCATGAAACTGTGTAGGTACACATATTCTTGGAGGTACTAGAGGTACTACTATAGGATACTTTTTATTTAAAAAATCAATGCGAGTGAAGCTGCAGGTAAAACCTTGTATTGTATAAAGAAAGGGCAAAAAGCCAATTATCCAGACTGATTATACACTAAGTCGTAATCACTTTTAGTAGGAATGTATATTTTAATCAAACTTTTTCAACATAATATCTTAAAATTTTTAGTGCAGTAATACGAACGAACGAAAATAATCAATTTTTGAATATTTAAGATCTTTAGCAGATAAGATAATGTTTATTTAAGATTTTAAATAATAATCGAGCAAGAGATCTCATTTATTTCTGTATGCTTTTAATATTGATGTTTTTTTGATAATATTAAAATGTTAGTAATTTTGTAATTAGTGCATACTTATAAGTAAGATTTTATCTGAGCATCAAACCCTAAGTGAATACGTTAGATTCAGGATTATGGTAATTATTTGTCATGTTTTAATTATCAGATATTGATAACAGTTTTATGTCAAGAGTTTTCAAGGGAGTTTTTAAATACCAATTTAATATTAATACTTTCAAGCGATTATTATTAATATTTCATTTTTATGTATATTATACTAGGTGACCTCGCAAACGTTGTTTTGGCATATATGTTATAAACCCCCTTAATCCCCCCCTTATAACTTAGAGGTATGAAAAATAGATGTTGGCCGATTGTCAGACCTACCCGATATGCACACATCATAAAAATCGTTCCAGCCGTTTCGGAGGAGTATTGTAACTAACATTGTGACACGAGAATTTTATATATAAGCTGTTGTTGTAAAATAACAGTAAAAGTATTGAATTGTAATAATAACAATTGATATTTATAGATTTTTTTAAAGCTTTAATTTAGATTTGTATCAGATTTTTGCAGACATAAAAATAAAATTCGCATACTGAATACGTCTCATGAAAAAATTCCTTTGATAATTTGACATTCCTGACACGAAATATGGATCCAACTTTGATTCAAAGTATTAAAGGCACGCGTGTTGGTCAACTCGTAGAGCCTTTTTTGATGGACATCATTTATGAATAACACGTAGGTATTAACAATGCTCTCCCACGAGGTAAGGTGTGGTGGCGCTCTTTCTGATGCGCCTCGCTTCCGGCGTGCTGTGTGGTCATCTGCTGGTACCATCCAGTACATCTGTGACTCTTATACTTAATAAATTATTGTTGATTTAAGAATAAAGTAGGGAGGTGATGTCTACCGAGACATTATAACTTAATATTTTGACAAAGTTAAGGCTGCTTCTAACACTGGGTACATTACGTAAGTTTGTAATGTACCTAATTTTAAGATATAAATTTTTATTTTATTGTTTAATTTTTTGTGTCTTAACTTTCTGTTATTATTGTTTAGTTTTTTTTTTGTAAATGATTTTTTTTTTACTTTCGTTAAGTGTGTAACATATCACCTTATGGCGAAATAAATTTTGATTTTGATTTTGAATTGTTTAGATTAATTTACGTTCTAAAGTTGGAGTGGAATTTTTGGCGCTCCTGAATATAGTAAGTAAGTATGATAATCTAGAAAAACTGTAAAACTAATGATTTGCTACTACTTAGTAAACGCTTCTAATTTCATTACTAAGGGCAACTAATGATATTTATTGTATTACAAATTAATGATAATTCTACAAGTATTAATGGTAACATTGTATCTCAGAACCTTGAGAGGAATCTTTAGAGGAAAAATTTCAAGAATAGAATGAAATATTTGTCCAAATCCATTGCATTAAAAACACTATTGGTTTCTCAAATTGCATTCTGATTATAAATCATGATATACGAATCGAGTTCCACAAGAATACAATTGTGGCATAAATTGCAAGGAGCAACACGGCGACCGCCGTCTGTAGGTGACGCAAAAAACAATTATATTTAAAATTCTGGAAGGCGTTCGCCTTCGGTGGTCTAAGCGATTGTTATTCAAGTCATTCCGAGGATGTTTGTCGGTCGACGATTAGTATGGACGTCGTCCATTAAACAAATATTGTTTGTTAATGATTTATTGGTTTCTGGTGTGGTATTAGTGTAGGCTATAAATTTATACCCAGGTGGTCTAGATTGTCTAATGTAGTATTTATGATTAAGGTCAGGGTGGCTAATTCCGGCATAGTTTTTTTTCGACTTACATTTGAGTGCCCGTATCCGACGAACGTTTTGATTTATGATCAATGTGATGGTCTCATGAAAACAACAATGTTGTAAGCTTTCAAATACAGTGATCTTATTTAATTAAACTATTACCAGTACCAGAATACACAACTTTTTTTAAAACTTGACCAGTAGACGGATTTTTTCTTCTAAATCGGGAAAATCCGTCATACTGGAAGAATTCATTGAAATCTTTAGTTGTTTTAAGGAAACACGTAATAATGACATGCGTTCGTAAGAGACAGTCAATTCTGTGCTTTACGACTTTAAAAATAATGTCTCTATCAGGTTAAATAGTTAAAAATTATTTTTCGGGGCTATTTCGGCATATCTAAAGAAGCAGGGGTGGTCAACATATTTTAATGGAGCGTTATTATCTATCTTTATTATATTCGATTTGAGTGAGTTGGGTGATAGAGTGCAATCATGTTATTTATGTAATTTACATGCTTAAAATCATCTAAAACTAACATATATGATGTTCATTCCCGTAATATTCTTGTGAGATAAACAAATTTATGCTGACGACGTCGCGGATGAAATAAACACTTTAATTTAGCAAACTTAAGATAAAAGCACACAGAAAAATATGTAATTATCTGGATAAAGTTAAGGTACCTTCATATAATAAAAATACACATTTGGTATCGTAAATAGTTTTAATTCAGTAACAAACTTAAAACCTGTCAAAATTAAATGGTATTTTAGTCTTAATAAAGTTAACAATCAGTCATAATTATATTCTCCAACCATATTTAACACTTCTACAATCCAAAGCCATATGTTTCCACAATATGAAGACAGGATGCAAGATTCATTTCAACTTCGGAAGATAGAGTGGTTTTCCTCCCAACCATATTGGAGCGTCTTTTTTATGTACGTGGTCCATTATTATCAATTTTGGAATTTTGTATACTTGTGCAACTTTGTAACCACTTAAGGTACCATTACGCACTGCTAATACGGCTTCACGTAGTTGATTTTTATCATAAGCACCTCTATTTGTACGTCTTGTATATGTACCTACGTACCATAATGAATGACGGCGACGTCTAGTTGAACTGAAACAATTTAATTGATTCAATTTAGTACCAACCGAATTATCTAAATTCACTATATATACATACAACGACTATTTGTGATCATTTAAAAAAAAAACAAATTCAGAAGAAATGTCCTCAAAATTGATTGTGGTGGCGATTATTCTGTAACGGTTACAAAAATTATATAATATATATTCTCTTTCAAAGGAACTTTCTTTGAACTCCAAGTAAGTACATATGCTGAATATTGAATGGTTCTCTTTTAAAAAGTTGGAACAAAAAAGGTTTACGATCTCTGAAATGGGGCAAATTCGACATATGACGATCTAGCCCCATTCAAAATAGACGGAATTATGCACTTAACGATTTCGAGGGTATAAATTTGTTACGTTGAATAATCTAATCATTTGCAGCGTTATCTTGCAAAAGAATACACGAAACCTTTACAAGGACCCTACACTATAAATATAGAATTCATTCAACACTGTAAGTTGCATAATTTTAAACTTACCTTCGAAAATACAGGAGCGTGTGACACTCACATTACACTTTAAAAAAGCAACTGAACTTTGAAGACTGTTTTAACCCATTTTTATAGCGACTACCGCCTTCTAAGGAATTTTATTTGAAGTTAAAAGTAATGCTGTGTTACCGACACTTCTACAAACGCTGCAACTCGACTGTAACGAGCATAATTTCAAGTAGACGGTTACGCCCCATAGACGGAATATGCCACCCTGACCTTAATTAATTAATTATTATGACTAAAATTGTCAAATTGTATGAATTGCGTGAATTTTTTTTATCTAAATAAAGATGGATTCAGCCTGTAATATCCCACTGTTGGGCATAGGCCTCTTCCCCATGTAGGAGAAGGATCGGAGCTTAATCCACCACGCTGATCCAATGCGGGTTGGCGGATATGATCGTGGCTGAATCGTAAAGATGGATTGAAATCTGAAATATTAATTTTGTCAATAGTAGAAAATAGTAGCCTTGTTTGTAACGTGTTGTTTTTAATTAATTATTTTTTTTGTGAAATCAAAAGATACACTTTTTCTACCATCGAACAATAATAAAAATATAATATTGTTCTTTAAAGAACATTATCAAGTCTAGCTGTCCATCTTTTTCAGGTAGGTCACTTTACAATATTGTTTTATAATGATTATTATAGGTACGCGAATTTCACTAATTATAATTAAACAAAGTAGGATTTTATCGCGGTTTATTAAGTTTTTAAATGCCTGACGTTTGCGGGAGTCCTCCTGTGACCATGGTTGCTGTAAAGTATCCGAAACATCGTGCATTTAAAAACTTAATAAAGCGCGATAAAGTCCGAAAAAGTTGTTTAACTTTATTACGTGCATATTTGTCTGTACGTATGTCAAGTATTAATTAGGTGGCATATGCACTCCTACTAAAACCATTACCTACATTGTGACTGCTTACATTAAATCAGTGTATATTTGTATGTATGTTATCTCAACTACGTTCTAACTCGGACTTTCTCAATCTCGCCTACATGTAATCAAACCGTTACCATTCCGAGTCGGTCTTAAGGGCCTCGTAACCGTAGGTGGGTTAACAGCTGACGTTCGTAGAATTTTTACTGCGGGTCTCCGTGACCGGGGCTAGTTGGGGTTGGACGTGTCTTTGTTTGAATGTAGGTTTTAATTTTTTAAAGTACATATTTGATTCTTCATTAGAATTATTTCCCATAAGAATTACTATTATTTTATATTATTTGTTTTAATATCATTTTCTATTGATGTCTTGATGATTTTATGTATTGTAATATTTTTTTAAGATTTGTTAAGTTGTAAAAAGTAATTGATTTAGTATTTTTATGTTTTTTTAACATAAATAAATAATATAAATATACTACTTGCATGTTAGTTTAGCCCGTAATTGTGATGTATTTGTAACATTTTTATATTGACAACAGGAGTAACTTAAGAAGTGTATTCCTAGTGTATTACGTTGGATTCCTAATATAAATATATACAAAAAAATGTGTGTGTGTCAGCTTCAACGAAAAACCGGAGCTTACTCCTTCATATGGACTGTATAAATAGGTACAAAAAAGGCTTACTAGTCTAAGAAAAAGATTAATACTATATCAAATAGTAAATAAACGAATTAAATAACCTAACCCAATAGGATTCCGATAGATGGCGTTACGAGAAACGTAACGAGGTCATTCGTTCAGTAGATTTTAGTCCTCACAATTTTTTTATACCGGGGGCCTTATATGGAAATCGATTAAAGACCTATGCAATATATTTGATTTTGGTAGACACTGAAGTAAACCTTTTCATGATTCAGTAGCCGTTTTCAGTAGTTTTATTTGATTACCAAACGGATATATGCGTTTTATATCAATTAAGGTTCAACAAGTCGCCGGCCCGATCTCGTTGGTTGTCGAGTTCTAATTTATTGCTATTTCACCTGACATAGTGTGCGAACGGTTCAGCCTCTGAGAAGAGCAGTGCGAAAATATCGCGCACGTGCATGTAGTAGTTACTACACATACACACACATGTGACGACAAGCTAGGAAATAATAATTATGCGTGCAATATTTTTATTATTTGGAATTGGACTATCCCGTTGGCGCAGTTTGTAGTGGTCCTGCTTTCTGTCCCGCGGGTTGCAGGTTCGTTATTTATATGCAATTTATATGTATTTATGTATGTATTTTTATAATTATGTATGGATAAAGATTAAGGCATTTTTATTAGGTAACTAGCTGTGCCCGCGACTTCGTTCGTGTCGAATTTAACAAAACATTTATTGTTCAGTTCGCGAGCATCTCAAGAAAAGAACGCTGGCTTGCCGAGCTTTAAATGTTTTGCTTCTAATTACTTCTAGTGACGATATCTCAAAAACTATTCATCTGATTGATATAGTGTGAAGGGAAATTTTAATTTGCATTAAATGCCTAAGCTAACTAACATATTCATTTGGATAAGGATTAACACTGAACTAAAGAAAATAGCTTTGAAAGTAACGTAATGTTTTTAATTAAAAATTTTAACATAAAAGTGGTTATTGTAAGTCAACCGTAAGAGATAGATATAGGTATGCTATCGCGGACTTTTTTGTAGCAATTTTATAGATTTTGAATTCGCTAGTACATTACACAACTATATTTCTGAAAGCTTCCCGTTGGCGAGATTTTTTGGAACCTCTTCAACATTTATCACAATATTATATACCATAACGCAATTAAGTACCATAAATGTATTGTGTATTTAATATAAATCAATATGGCCCTCTAAATCATGTAATTTAAATGAATATTTTCGAAGATATTACATTTTTAAAATGCAGGGACATAGCCGTGCGGCGCGGCGGTACCGGCCGGCACGGCGTGCGTCGAAAAGTCGAAGGCCGGCCCGCGCTTCGCCCACCACACCAGTGGGCGAAGCGCGGCCTTCGACGCGCTTTGATCTAAGCCGAGGTGCGATCTCGCTAGGAGACACCCTTAGGAAGTCAGATTTCAATTAAATTTTAATGAAACCACATGATACGCAACACCTTTCAATTTAAAAAAAATCATCGAAACAAATTGGTCCGAACAGTAAAGTTATGAAGTAACATTTAAAAAAAAATCGAAATGAGAACCTCCTCCTTTTTTGGAAGTCGGTTAAAAAGCTGTAAACGTTGTATTTATAAAGAGATTCTGTAGTATCAGCGTTGCACCCGTGCGAAGCCGGGGCGGGTCGCTAGTAGGTAATGTATAAAATAGTACTAATAATTACTACTAAAAGTCAAACTAAAACACGTTTATGTTTTTAATTGCTTTTATTATAAGAATATCTTTGTTATGTATGTAATGTATAAATAATAATCTATAAAATATATATTAAAAACTAAGGAAATACGGAGCTAATCACAGAAAAAAAAGTATTACTAGTAACTCGCGCTCTAGGTAGGTACACACTAAACAGATACATTAGGGCATACTTACAATATAGTTCCTAGGTCTTCCCAGTCCCGTGAATTTTACAATAGTTATATGATCATAGTGGATGCCAATATAATATTAGGTACATGTAGGTCGAGTACGTACCTAACTACCTAGGTACCTACTTGTACCAAGGATAGCATAATATTATGAAGATATTCCTATGCTTCATTTAGTCTCAAAGAGTTTCAAAAGTATTGGAAGTAGTGTTAGTTAATTATTAATATTAGTTAATTAAGTTAGAATTTGAATATCGTAATTTTCTTTTTATTTTCAAACATATTGTACATAAAGGTTTTTTTTGTGCAGTCGCCCGCTAAGGGAAAAGTTGCGGGTTCGAACCCACTCGAGCCAGGAGTGCAATTGATATTTATATATAAATTACTAGCTGACCCCATAAACGTTGTTTTGCCATATATATATGTTATTAACCCCCGAATCCCCCTCTTGTGGGTGGAATTTCATAAAATTCCTACTAAATTTCAAGTCTCTACAACTACTCTCTCTTTCAAGTTCCAGAGATATCGTGATGAGTCAATATACCTAAGTATAGGTGGAAATCTCTTATAGATTAACAATATATAAAAACTTCGTCATAAAAGTCTCAAAAATTAAAACAACAATGTAATGTAAGAAGGAAATAGGATCGTAAATATAGCATATCTCTTTGAACAAATAAAAAATATAACACACGATCCATTTCAATGTAGTTTTCAACATTTAGATTTTGTAAAAGAGCATAGGATTTTATTTAATACTAGCTTCTGCGCGCGACTTCGTCGGCGTGGACTCCGCTCCTGTTGGTCTTAGCGTGATGATATATAGCCTATAGCCTTCCTCGATAAATGGGCTATCTAACACTGAAAGAATTTTTTAAATCGGACCTGGAGATCCTGTGATTAGCGCGTTCAAACAAACAAACAATCAAACAAACAAACTCTTCAGCTTTATTATATTAGTATAGATATATTTTCAAATGCAGATTGTGTAATAAAATAGAAAAATAATAGAATAGAAAAATTAAAACAACAATGTAAGGAAATAACTATTAATAATAGCGAATACTAATAATAGCGAGACAGTCAAAATTCAAACGCAACGTACTTTAAGTAATTTATCACTCAAAAACGGAATTCAAATTTCAAAGTAATACAGAATTACAGATTACAGGATTTACAAGCAGCAGAACACAATGCAACGTCGCATTCGCGAATGACCAATGACGCGCGGCCGGCGGCGCTTGCGGCTTGCCTTCCCTCCCACACCCCGCGCGCTCGGAGGAATCTACGATGAGACGCACAATTAAAATTCGTAAAACGGCCGCGTAAAAAAATGTGAATAGACTTTTAGCAATCTAGTTATTATAGAAAAACTATTAAACGTATCTTTTCAAAATAAATTTATTTCCACTTTTGAATAACTAAACTATATGCGTAAGTGCTTTATTTTAGAGCTTTCTCTCTCCGTATACTATTTATTTTCGCCTAAAGTTAGGCTAAAATCAGTGTTAAAATATGAAAGTTTAGAAGCTTGTATTTTTAAAATATATACTTTTTTTACCATTCTGGGTACTTAGCTATGTAGATAATGACGAGGTCAATTGATATTATCCTTAATTTTGAATGGTGAACGTCAAACATTGTAGTAATAACTGTTATACGTTTGTATGGAAACGTGAGCGACTTGTTGAACCTTAAGCTTAATAGATTTGCAGTTTAACAATGTTTATTGTTACGTATTGTTAAAATTTTGTAATTATAGTGTCCACTAACAAAATATTTACATATATATTTGTATTCATAGTAAAAAATGTAAACGAATTAATATAAAATGAACCCCTAAGTATGTAACGTGGTAGCATGGTGAATTAAATTGCAAGACAAAAAGAAAGAGAGAGTTAAGAGGTGAGGTTTTACTTATAGTACGGGATCCCTAGTACATATTTTTCACCTGATTACTATCAAGCTAATTTTCCGGGAGTAGCTTCATTTTGATGAGACGAACAAAAATTTCCTCTTCGAAAACTCTCGATTGTGGTAGATAATAGAGTTAGCAGGAGATAGAGCAGCAGTGAGCGTAGGACCGGGATAACGTACTACGCAATTTGTAGGACAATATTACCGTCAAATTATATAAATATTAACTAACTAAAAGAAAAAAAATCAGAAAAAAAATCTATTTTTGATGACCTTACGAGGTCATCAAGTTGATGACCTCGTAAGGTCATCAAAAATTATTACTAACCAGAATTCTTGACTTTGACTGATTGGACCGAATTGGATGAATTTTAATTGAAAGGTGTTGCGCGTCGTGTGGTCCCATTTAAATTTCATTGAGACCTGTCAAGTACTTTTAGAGTTATATCTAATAACGCGTATTTACTTGACTATTTTTCGTCTACCTACGTTGTGTTACTTGTCGATGTAATTGAAGTCGGTTTCTTTTTCGTTTGCGACCAAACACAATTATCTTTATATGTTAAGGATATTATTTTTTTTTGGGCTATACGAATTGCCAGTTGTCAGCTGTTACAAGAACTGCTAAATTACCTTCGTACCATATCATGGTATGACGGTCCTATCTACATATTATTAATACATATACATATATGCACATAAATTTGATATTAATGTCTGAACATTATAAATATCATTTGTTTATTACAATCAACCCCTCATAAACAAACGTATAAAAAACAAGTAGGCGAGTTGAAAACCGGTAGCTGTATTCCAACATGAAGTATAATATCCGGAGTTTATTATCAATAAACTTAGTAATAAACATGCCATTACGAATAAACATTCAAATGTAATTCTAGACATATTCTTTCGAGAGATATTTTACGAGTAACGAACGGACGGACATTTGCGTACGTCGCTCACACAGCGCGTTAACTCTTAATGGCCGTATTATTGCCGTTTTATGAAGTCGTTTTGATTCTAAATTGAAAATAGGCTCACGAGGCGAATTTATTGATGACCTTATTTTAATGTTTATTGTTAACTTGCTGACCTGTTTATTCTAAACTACTGTTTTGCCATATGTGTGGCATTGTCTCAACATACAAGTGTTTATTAAAAATAAATTAATAGATAAAGCGTATTATTCGGTGCAGCATTACATAGTTGATAAAGATGTGTGGACTTAGTGACTCTGTATATCATTCAAGAAGTAAAACATAAATTATATATTATTTCTAAAAGAATAATAACTGCGGAGTTTCTTGCCGATTCTTCTCTGCGGAATCTACATTCCGAATCGGTGGTAGCTTCACTTCTAAAAATATTTATCACTTTTAAAGTTTTAATTTGTAAAATGACGGTTTGAAAGTGCTTTTGAAGCCTATTTGAATAAAGTTATTTTGATTTTGTTTTTTGCATTTTATGTGGAAGTACAAAGTTTATCAACTTTGTAGTTCCTAAAATTCATTAAAAAATGAGACATTGTATACTCAAGCAGATTATTTAATTACTTAAGTATTTGTATTTCTCTTCATTTTGTTAGTACAGTTAAAATTCAAAATGATTTTTTTAAGCAGAAAGCTATAAGCTAAGCTCAGTATGATTAATAGTATAGGAGCTGTAACCATTAATAGGGGATCAGCAAAAAAGGAGATATACTTCGGAAAATAAAATTGTTCAAGATAAATCTAGGTTTCAATATTTAGTAAGCTGGAGGTACTCGTAATTTCTCCCGTGTTGTAGTTAAAATTAAGTTTCATTGTCTAGGAAGCAGGATTACACTGTTTAATATATTTATAAGCTCTCCCATGTTGTGGGTTGTTTTAAAGTTTTACAGGCGACAGCAGCCGTTACGATGATCCTTGACTGGGAAATTTATCGACTATAAGATTCTTAATTTATCGCCTGAACATTTATTTTCGGACGATGTTTGACTTTTATTAATATACGGCTTTAGCCGAAGGTAGGGTTTTTTATTTTAAAATTAATAGACAGATGGCACGTGTTGTCTGAACCATTTTTGTGTGTATATTTTAATAATTAAATGAATAAAATTGTATTTAAGGTAATTAAATGAAAAAAAATATCTTAACATTTAAATAAGACACACAATGTCGTATGTTCTTAAAATAAGAAATTTTATGTGATAACTGACGACAGGTAAAGCTACATGTTTTTCTTCGTATAGGTACTAATAGGTACGTCATAGGTACAATCGCTTCAGCCTGTAATATCCCACTGTTGGGCATAGGCCTCTTTCCCCATGTAGAGGAAGGATAAGAGCTTAATCCACCACGCTGCTCCAATGCGGGTTGGCGGATTAGGATCATATAAACAATAGGAATATATTTTTATTTAATTTCATTTTATTTAGGAAACAAGCAGTACAATAATACAACAAATTAAAAACGTATACTCGTACAGCTAATCCACACCAATAAAGCTTCCAATAGCAAACAATTCATAAACGAGCTAAAAACAGACATTAATTAGATATCATCGATAACATACACACAAAAATATAAATATTTCAAGCGATAGTAAAATCAATAAGTAGATAAAAAATCACGGACAGGAAAACCTTCATTCGGTTATCAAAAATATCATAATATGTATAAAAAATACACAATTACACCCAGGCTAGAAACACTAGACGCCGCATTGGTGCAACGATCACAGCACTGGTTTGTGGCTGTTGCGCTGGCGATTGTAAGTTCGATCCCCACACATGATAAACCCCGGTCCCGGTTGTTATCATGTACACCTGATAGCGATAGTTATTCATAGTATATATCCGCCAACCCGCATTGGAGCAGCGTGGTGGATTAAGCTACGATCCTTCTCCTACATGGGGAAAGAGTCCTATGCCCAGCAGTGGGATATTACAGACTGAAGCCTAGAAACACTACACCCAGGTTAGAAGCGAGAATGGGTCCCTCAACCTCCATAGCTGAAATCAGCTATGCGGACTAAACAACGCATTATTATAAATAAAAACTAGGCGTAGACTTGATTACGCTATTTGTACATATAACACGTACATACAATACATGTGCGAATAACAAACTATAATATATAGCGGCTTCAACATAATTTATATACTCATTGTCCTAGGCGAGTGACGAAAACAGTAAAACGACAAGATGCAACACACGAAGAATATTTCACGCGACTTGAATTAAAACGACAAGTTGCGACACAAAAATTACTAGCTAACCGACTTCGAAACCTAGGATGTTCTTAATTCGACTGTATTTTTGGAACGAAATTCCTCATTGCATGGCACACGCACTGAACGTGATGGGAGCGAGATCGAAAAAAGCGTAACAAGACATTTTCTCGACACTTCTTGCTATTCATTTGGGTGCTTAACCGACCTGGGTCCATAGATCTCTATTTTTAAATTAACTAGTGTCGCTTCGATGTTGTCGCTCATCTAAGAAAGAAAGAAAGAAAAGTTATTTATTGGCCTTAAATAAAAAAATAATAAAATTATTACATCTTGTGCAGATAGACAATTAAAACAAGTAATAAATTAAAAAAGAGAAAAAGGTAGGTATATTTACAGCGGCTAATAAGAAAATGAATACTTAACATAAAATAAATATAAAAAAACAATAAAAAATTATAAAAACACAACAACATAAAAAAAACATAGGAACAACTTCATGAAGGCCAACTAGGTCTCTGCCTCAGCATTGCTTAGCAGCAAATATATATATACTGCTAGGCGCTGTTATTCAGTCAGAGCCTATAGGAAATCTCAGAGCCTATCTAGGAAAATGGGTTACAAGTTACAAGTTAGGACTTAACTTATAATACTAAATAGATGGTGTATACAGACTGTATATATATACTATATGGTACAATTATGGTATACTATATACATATACTGTTTGATGGATGAGGATTGCGGAAAATCGGGATGTTGGATGGTTGGATGTTTGGGCGAACTTGGGGAGGCCTATGTCCAGCAGTGGACTGCGAATGGCTGAAGATATATATACTGTTTGATTCGCTATATATCAACAATAAAAAAATGTACCTAATACTGTCTATCATAAATGATTTAAATTATTTTGCTTCGTACTAATTTTTTCTATTTATAACAGTTAAATAAATGATTTTTTAGTAAAAATACTTTATTTTTAAAAGATACTTTTTATTCTGCTTGTACAAACTTAGGTCGAAAATAACTTTAGTTTCAGTTATGATGTCGATAAAACGCGTAGAAGACGTATAGACAAAGATCAGATAATAAATAAAAAGTAATGCAAAACTAGACATAGACAAACGAAGCGGTAGGTATCATCCATAATTCCATAAATAAATGGTCCTAAGGGAAAACATCCTTTTTTTGATAGCTTTTAACAGTTTTAACAGATTATTTAATTTGTTAGTATTTAATTCCTACGAGTAAGTAGTAGTTACCTACGTGTACGTATACGTACAAGTACATTATAGGGATTAGACGATTAGTGCGTCATCGTACTTTTGACGGTACTAGACGTTCAAAAATAGCTCTGGTATATAAATACCTTACTCACAACTTTAGGAAACACAACTCCGAAAGCGTCTTTCTCAGACCTATAATACACTGCGATGTACGAAACGATAGCGCGATTTAAAGTACAACTAGTGCCATCTATCGTCTACTTGTGTAAAAAAGGGGGTACTTAAATATGTAAACACGTAAGAAGTTATACTTTATTATTTGTGGACGCACCCTATATTCGCGACTAAATTGGAAAACACTAAAACAATTAATAAACATTTCAAAACAGACGTAAAAACTTACAAAATGTCTTCCGTAGCAGGTGTAGCCGAACCTTAACCATTACAATTAGCACATAAAAATTTATGAATGCAAACAACGCCTATCAAAACAGTCGATATAAATTCATTCAATATTACACAATGTCAATAAAATAAATCCCCCTAAAAGGATACACTACAAATACCTGTATAAGTAGGGGATTAAGTTGCGCGGGCGCACTTAGCGGCAGTCACATTTATTTCTTTATTTATTCGCGGCCAATAAGGCCTACATTCAAATAGTTCATTAGGCAAAGCAGCGACATATCGAGCCCTTTATATGCGGAGTTTGTTTGTGTACTTTATTTAACTGCGTCTTGTTGAAATGGACGCGTACACACGGACCTTTAGTACGACGATCACTTTTAAGTTTTAACTAATTTTATTGTTATTTTACCATGATTTATTTTTTGTTTTATTGTTGTCACGTCAAAATGCTTTACGGATTTTAATAAAACTTAATACGACGAAGTATACCTATTACCGCTGCCGCCTACCTATAGCTGAAGATCCAGTAACACATGAGGCTAGTTTTTATTCCTGCCGGTCGGTTGCAGCCGGTCTAGATATTTCGCTTTGTCCTTGTGGTTCATCCCACCTGCCCCGGAGAGTACGTAAAGCATCTATTAATTATAATAAGCATCTGATGAAAGACCGAATTATCATCTGATGAAGATAATCTTTGCAATAAAAAATGTCTCTCAATCTGTTTATTTACAGAAGAGGCCTTTCCTATAGCACATTTGCCTTTTCAGATCAGTTTACCCAATGTGGCTATTTACTTCGTTATTTTAAACTAGCTGTGCCCCGCGGTTTCACCTGCGTTGATTTGAGGGGAAAAAATGCTTTCCTTTTTTTTAATAGTATAAGATTTAATTAGCTTGATATATTTTCCTTAGTTTACACTAAATAAATTTCTGAACGCACGCATAAATATTTGACCAAAGAGTATATAACCACTACGTTTTATATTTGACAACCAATATATATCATGTCAATCCGTTTTCATTACTGACATTATTATACATTTTTAAAATGTAAAATACGCCACTATCCGTATATTGTGGATATATGTTGTCGATTCGAAACGTTTATTTTAATACGTTCTTTAATTTTAGAGGAGAGTTTACCATATCCACGGGATGAACATTAAATGTTTGACAGTTACGAAACACGAACACACTTCCATACAAATTTTCATTCCCACCTTTCAACCCCTTACACCCTTTTTTCCGTATTAAAAAGTAGCCTACGTCCTTTCCCAGACTCTAAAATATCTATATACCAAATTTCATTTAAATCTGTTCAGTAGTTTTGGCGTGATTGTGAGACAGACAGACAGACAGACAGACAGACAGACAGACAGAGTTACTTTCGCATTTATAATATTAGTATGGATTATTCAAAATATATTTGTCGGATAAAAATGCTGTACGTTTAGTTTGTCCGTGTGTATCGGCTGTCAGTCTGCAAATCATTGCGTGATGTGGTTATATACGACTATACGAGCATCTCGCAATGGGAACGGAAAATCATTATAGTATAGCCGGGCCTCAATACAAACGCGCGTTACAATGTTACTGGCTGAAGTGGCTGAATTGATAATATTTAGAGGAAAACTTTCCACAGAACCTATTTTGTATTCGAAATTCAAAATTATTTCTTTATTATTCTTCAGTTTATTTTTTTTATTTGTTTCTTTTTTTAAGCTGTTTCCTTGCTGCTGTTTTTGATGCTAAATAATTTCGAATATCGAATTGATGGTTTTTATTAAGAAGCGCTTTATATATTCTCATACATTACAACTTTTGAAGGCATGAAGCGCATTCAGCTTCAAATGTTAATTTTTTTTTATCGTTGATATTAATTTTTTTTCGTCTGTATGTGCAGAGGAAGCTCGTTTTCAGTAAAAAAAAAAAAACAATTAAAAGACTACGAATGTTTGTCATGAATATAATTTTATTTATTTTGGTACACTCTACAAAGTAATAATATATTTTTATTTTTATGCATTGCTCTACAAATTCGGTCCAAGTTTACCAGGTCGTCTAACAATAAGTATACATGCACTATCATAAAAAGCAGCTATAAAAAAAGAAAAGAAAAATTAAAAAAACACAATATTTCTTTACATTTGACACAGATAAAATAAAACATACAAAACACATTCAAACACAGAACGTACCTACTCTTTTGAAGTCGATTAAGATATATGGTACCTAATCACGAAATCGTGATGAGCCTTGAGCGCGTGATAGATTCCAAGAGATAGCTCATTGCTATGCGCTGTACACAGCGCGACAATACTGAGTCAAGGAATCGTTGATTTATTTATATATCTACTAACTTTTCCCTGCGTTTCCGGACGCAAGGCTTTCGTGTAAATTATGTGTAGGTATATTCTAAGAAAAACCGACTTGAATTTACAATCGACAATCAACAAGTAAACGACAAATACGCATTATTAGGTACAATTCAAAAATAAAACCGGCCAAGTGCGAGTCGGACTCGCGCACCGAGGGTTCCGTACAAACAAAATTATTAAAAATATTTTTATTACATGATGTACCTAAAGATTAACGGCAACGCGTCACTCGTCACGATTGTTTGTTTGTTTTTTAAATTTCTCGACATATAGTCTAGACTCTAGTCTAGGTTATATGTAAAGAGTTTACACAGACATGTCATAAACTTTGTATTAGAGATGCGCCGAAAGTTCGGCCGAATATTCGTATTCGGTACATTCGGCATACTTTCTCACATTCGTATTCGGCCGAATATTCGGTTGATTTGCCGAATAAATACCGAATAATTAAATAGTAAAGTTACTAAATACCTAAGTGTGGTTTATTGCGAAAGTTGTACATAGTTTTTTGGTAAATGAAAGAAACATTCCTTTTTATTACAAGCTTTTATTTAACTTGCAATCTATGTATGTATGTTTGTTTGTTCGGGTGAAATCTTGCAACTCAATTTTGAAGCAGTTATCTTGAACCAATTGAGCTGAAATTTTGTATACAAGTTCAATATGGATGACAACGCATTGTTAACTTTGTGACGTCATTCTAAATCCAACATGGCGGCATGCCCAAGAGTGCGGACTAGTTATTTTTAGTGCACTTCTACGATATGGGTATCAAATGAAAGGCCTTGCTAAGAATAATTCGAATAAAGTGACGTGATTAAACTAAAAAGTCAAAAATAAATTAACAGTAAAAAACCTTTTTAAAAAACCAGCTTTTATTTGAATGCACTAAAACGAAAAAAATAAATTTTTACTTTAAAACTTTTAGTATCTACTTATAAAGTCATTACATAATTTATAATTGTGATATATAAAAGCTTGTAGCGAGATTTACTTGTCTAGATAAACAAGTAAATTAAATGGCTCTTGCAGAGCGTCATACCAACAAATACATTAAACAAACCTGTTTGGCGCGCAAAATTGAACCGAATGATTCGGCCGAACATTCGGTTCGGTACATTTTGGACCGAATATTCGGCCGAACATTCGTATTCGGTTAAACCTACATTTTTTTTTTTTTTTTTATGTTACGAGTCCGGCAAACAAGCATACGGCTCACCTGATGGTAAGACCGTAGCCTATAGACGCCTGCAACACCAGGAGCATCGCAAGCGCGTTGCCGACCCTATCCCCAATCCCTCCAGGAGCTCTGGTCACCTTACTCACCAACAGGAACACAATACTGCTTGAAAACAGTATTATTTAGCTGTGGTCTTCTGTAAGGTCGAGGTACTACCCCAGTCGGGCTGCTCCATATATTGAGCAGGAAATTTCCTGCTGTGCCCTACCTCAGTTACATTCGGCGCATCTCTACTTTGTATACCTATATACTTTTGTGAGACTTTAAATTGACCTCGCAACCTCACAGCAAGGTTCAAAGCCTTCACCGATAGGTACTGTTTAATGTTAATTTGAAAATTGATAAACATTATTTATGGTCCTTATAACTATAAAAATTTTCAAAGAAATATTAAATAATACTAAAAGGTAAATCAAGATAATTAATAAAATCATGACTATTAATAAAAAATATTGTAGAAATGTGATTGCAATCGCATGTTGCGCATTGATTTTGGTGTGACGCTTGTATGTGTGTCATTAGCTTTACAGTTTTTATAGTGCATTTATAATATTTGATAATTATCTTTGTGTATATCTTTCATTTCATTCTTTTGCCGAGTAGTTACGACAGTAAATAATATAGCCACACCCTCTCTTCCCGTAGGTGTCGTAAGAGGCGAGTAAGAGATAACACAGTTGCACTACCACCTTGGAACTTATAAAGCCGAGCGATGGCGTGAAAACCATCCAACTGCTGGCTTCTAAATACACAGGCAGAAGACGGCCAGCAGTGTCTTCGGTGCGACAAAGCCTGCCCTGTGGTCACCAACCCGCCTACCCAGCGTGGCGACTATGGCCAAAACGCCAGACAGGCAGAGTTCGCGCCATTTTTGGCGTGAACTTGGGGAAGCTTATGTCCAGCAGTGGACTGTGATAGGCTGAAGTGGAAGTGATGAGTGGAATAGTTATACAATATTACCAAATCAATTGCGTTACATTTTAACAACATAACAGTATATTCCATTTTTAAAATAAAATAAAAATATCCGGCAAACATATCCGTGGTCGTGCTAAAACACGGTCAACAATAAATTACGGCAAATCTGTGCGAGCGTTCGTCGGATAGTGATGGCCGATCGACGTTAAAAATAATCTCGATAAATCGAGTCAGAGATCAAAGCGTGAACAAATCGGGCGGGCGAGTTGCTCAGCTACGAAATATCGACTGTGGATGTGGTATTAAAAAAAAAACTTTTATTTATATTCGGAATGTAGTTAAAATATTCACTCTCACTATGACGTAATGAAATTTAATTTAAACGATTAACTAATTTCCCCCTGTCTTCCAGTGGGTGTCGTAAGAGGCTACTAAGGGATAACACAGTTCCACTACCACCTTGGAACTTAAAAAGCCGACCGATGGCGGGAAATACACAAGCCGAAGACAGGCAGCAGCGTCTTCAGCGACAGCGTCACCAACCCGCCTGCCCAGTGGCTGACTATCAGCAAAATACACGACTTCACGCCGTTTTTGGCGTGAACTTGGGGAGGTCTATGTCCAGCAGTGGACTGTGATATGTTGAAGCGATTCGATACATATAAGCTATTTCGAAATGATTTTATAGTTTAATCCAATTTTCATAACTATATTGTTTTTATAATCTATATTTTCGATAATAAGGCATACTTATCGATTTATTGTCCGTTTTTAAGTATCCTTATCGTATTTGGTTATAAATAAAAATTACGGTTTTATAGCTATGATAAAAGATTGAGGTCTTTGTCGCTAAAACAGTCTAGTTTCTAATATTTTAATTTATTACATTTACACCATAAATTGATAAGATTTATAATATCGTTCGAAGAATCTTTCCGCGAAGCAGTAATAACATTATCATATCAGAAATCAAAATCTTTTAAAATTATTTTTATTTAAATATATCTTTACGTGGAATCATTAAATTGTTAATAATATTAACATATAGTAGGTTATAGCTAGTTAATGGTAATTCATTAAAAAATTACAGATACACACGAACATTTCGTTTAACATGACCAAATATAATTTCTGTTTTAATTTAATGTTTTATTTTTAATATTACAATGATATGTGTATAATCACTATCAGGGATAGGTCAAAAATAATTGTTAATAATTAATTAAGGTCAAAAATATTATTATGTAACACACAATAATTGTGTTTGCTCGCAAACGAAAAAAAACCGACTTCAATTACATCGACAAGTAATACAACGTAATAAGACGAAAAAATAGTCAAGTAAATACGCGCTATTAAAGATTACTCAAAAAGTTGTAATCAGTTTTCGATCTAATTTAAACAAGACTACAAGACAAGTATTAGCTTTCGATTAAAGTAAGAATCATCGAAATCGGTACACCGAGTAAAAAGTTATGCGGTATAATATAACGTAGGTCGACGAAAAAGTAGTCACGTAAATACGCATTATTAGATATAACTCTAAATGTACTTGTCAGGTCTCAATTAAATTAAAATGGGACCACATGACACGCAACACCTTTCAATTAAAACAAAATTGATCGAAATCGGTCCACCCAGTCAAAAGTTCTGAGCTAACATACATTAAAAAAAAACATACGCGTCGAATTGAGAACCTCCTCCTTTTTTGGAAGTCGGTTAAAAAAATATAGTCGAATGGACAAACTCCTCCTTTTTATAGTCTGCTAAAAATAGGGTAGGTACCTAAGTACAAAAAATATTGACAATTTATTTTATTAAAAATCAAATATTTATAGATTTTACCAACAGGTAATTTTTTGACACAATCTTCATCGTAATAAATTATCGAATTGCGTCAATATATAATAATGTCTAGTATAATAATTTAGTACATATTTAAACATTATTAATACGAACAACTGTTTAATTTGAAACCGACAAGGTGTTTCATAGCTAATTATAAATTTATTATTTGCTTGAACGCGTTACATAAATAACTTTAATTGACCTATAAAATATGTCGTCTTCCGCTATAAATATAAAATTTAACTAATTAATACATTATAAAAGGCTGTTGAATTTATATAAAATGTTTGTTTAATTTTTTTTAATATTCTCTCTATTTGTTTTCTTTCTGCTAATTATATTAATTATCGGATTTCCTTTCGTTAAATGTAATATATCTTAATGATATACATGATATGATGATCATATCATATTATTTTGAAATGTTAATGTAATTCTTGTATGGTCTGTCCGTATTTTGAAAAGAACCTTTGATGGTTTTTTTAACACTGATTTAGAAGTTATGTTTTGTAGTTTTTGGTTTACAGGAGTTATAAGTTCTTATTTAAACTTATTGATTTCGTTCGTAATTAAATCTATTCCACGAGAACCGTTTGTTTTATTGGGACCAATGACAAGAAGATATAAATAGCTTTACCTGTGCCATTCAAGACCTAAGTCTATACCAAATTCATCTGGATCCTTTCAGTTTCAGGCGTTCGGGCATAGATGAGGTTATTCAGCATATCCGTAGTTGTAGTAGGTGACGAGTTTCAATAACTTATACATTCGTAAATAACGCAATACTAAGACTACTCTACTATACGTATGATGATAATAAGCTAACTGTAAGGGTCATTGAACTCAAGTGTATTTAATATATATATTTTATATATGAAAGGTAACACGTCCAACTTTCTCCTTCAACGGTGCATCGTGATTTACTCGCGCGGGCGGGGGCGGGCGGGCGGAGGAGCACTCGACTAATAAAAAACACCCCGACGCCCTCCTGACTGATGCGACAATTAATTTAATCCTATTTCTCTGCGTCTTCCGAGCACTTAGGGTTGTCTGTGTCGAAATAAATAAATTTGTAATAAATAAAAAAAATTAACATAACCAAATTAGGGTGTTTGTCTTTAAGGTAGGCTTCTAATGTACATTTTTATAATATTATTTAATATCCCACAGTATTATAAAAATGTACAGTCATTTCGAGAATAGAAAACCACGAAAACCACATTAACTGAGGTAGGGCACAGCAGGAAATTTCCTGCTCAAAAAATGGAGCAGCCCGACTGGAGTAGTACCTCGACCTTACAGAAGATCACAGCTAAATAACACTTTTTACAAGCAGTTTTGTGTTCCTGTTAGTGAGTAAGGTGACCAGAGCTCCTGGGGGGGATTGGGGATAGGGTCGGCAAAGCGCTGGCAATGATTATGGTGTTGCAGACGTATATAAGCTACGGTAATCGCTTACCATTAGATGAACCGTACGCTTGTTTGCCGATCTAGTTATATATAAAAAAAGAATTATGCATAATACAAAAATATAAATAGTAAATAGTAATAAATAGAAAAACTTAACGATCCGCAGCCCTGTCGATCGCGAGACGTAGACATCAACGCGGCAGGCGGCTATTAAACAAGACTAATTGAGCGATAAATTTCAGACGGGAGTCGGTGTAAAAACGAACGAGAGAGAAAAATCCTAGATGAAGGAATATTGAAAGCGGGCCGCGGAATTGATTACTGTCAATTAGGGGCCGCCACTCCACGTCGGGGCCAGATGCTTGGTCCCGATACGTTTGCGAGTACAGTCAGGTAAATAGGAAATAGTACCTAGATATGTTTCGTGAAGTTGACGTATAATATATAATTACAACAGTGGAATGGACTTCGTTTATTTATATTTTTTGAAGTGAAACTTCTTTATGCGCATGAGGGGTAAAATTTGAGAGACCGCTAACGCGGCAACGTCAGGGACGGTCAGTGCTTGGATGGGTGACCGCCTGGGAACACCGAGTGACGTTGGCTTTTTGTATTTTTTTTCAATTAGTTTTTTTTTGTATTTTAAATTCGATTTTTTTAAATTAGTTTGCCAAAGAAGTTTTACTTCTGATATATATACTTTGTAAGCATGCCATTTTTATCGTAAATGTAATTTTATTCTCAACACTATGTTTATAATAGTGTTATGCGATATGCTTGAGATAAATAAATTTTCATTTGTATTAAATTTTCCTTTGGCTATTTATTACTAATATTGTATAAAAAGAGGATTAGCAAATTTATGTGTATTATTTATATTAGTTTTTTGTTTTATGTAAAAAACTGGGTAAGTTAAACTATTTATGTTAAGTTGATGATATTATTGGATTTGGATTTTGATGATTCTTACTTTAATCGAAAGCTAATGCTTGTCATGTAGTTTTATTTAAATTTGATCGAAATCTGATGACAATTTTTCGAGTAATCTTTGATAGCGCGTATTTACTTGTCTATTTTTTTGTCTACTTATGTTGTATTACTTGTCGATGTAATTGAAGTCAGTTTTTTTTGGAGTTTACTCCTTAAGAATCTATTTTCATATAAGGCCCCTGGTATGAATAAAATATGAGGAGTAAAATCTACTGAACGAATGACCTCGTTACGTTTTTGTGCGTCTTCTATCTGCTACGACATTTATGACGGTACCGGCTACGACCGACGACGGTTAGGACGGTATCGGTTACGACGTTTTCTAATAATACCATCGATAGATTACGTTATTTGATTCATTTATTTACCATTTGATATGGTATTAATCTTTTTTTAGACTATAAAGTCTTTTTTGTGCATATTTAGAGAGGCGATCTGAAGAAGTAAACTCCAGTCGTGCGTCGGAGCTGACACACACTCTTTTTTTTTTCGTTTGCGAGCAAACACAATTATCTATTAAACACATATGCATTTTGTGGGTAATATACATGAAAAAGGGCCTTATCGTACAAATGAGAATATACGTCAAGTCACGAATAGGGAATGCAATCCCGCAACAAAATTTTGATCCCGGTATTTGCGGGACTGAGAGGTCTAAGTCCCGCGGGATCCTGGTATTTGCGGGATCCCGCATGTTTCTGAAAGTCATTGAGAAAAAAGGCGAAATCCTGTATCATAAATGCATCTAGAACTAAAAAAGAAACAAAAGTATTTTATTTAAAATTACGTATTGAGAGATTAATAAAAATATGTAATAAAAGAATAAAAATTATTACAAAGAGACAATAGGTAGTTTAGGCATTATTTTGAAAGTAACTGCGCATACTCGTAAAAATAGTCTTGTCTGCCAAACGACTCCTAACTTTATATGCCAGACAGCCAGCAGCAGAAAACTGCTTCAACGCTTGTGGGTACAACTGTTGATAACGCGTTGTAGACGATTTGAAGATATTCGCCTTTTAATCCACTTGACTCAAACAAATTCATTTCTTTCTCGAGAGAATGAACTCCGGAATGAGTGCGACAAGCAGTTTTAAAATTCGATAAAGTTGAAAGTGTTATTTATTATCATATCAAAATTTCGATCCAGCGGGATTCGAACCCGCACCCCCGACATACCGTGTCGGTGCTCTAGCCAATGAAGCTATGGAACGATGTAAAGCCGAATCAAAATTTTTGATATGATTTTCTTCGGTTTTAAGCAACCGTGGATGGAAGTGGTGAACAAAACCCGATACAGTTTGTCGATAGAGTTTGTTCAAGTTCATCTCGAAGATATATCGGTTCAGGCTCCAGTTTCAGCTTGCATCATTGCGGCCACTGTAGCAAGAGGTAAATCATCGTGATCTTTGTCATGAGCCGAATCAGTTCGCGCGCTATCGCGTACCGAACAACACAAGTCGTTTACCGTTGCACAGTCCCGCTAATCCCGCGGGATCCCGTTCGATTTATGTGCGGGACTGGTCCCGCAAAAATAGTGCGGGATCCCGGTATTTCGGGATCCCGGTATCCCGGTATTGCAATCCCTAGTCACGAAGTGTCATAACCGTCAGGCACTGCGTCACGGCTGTTACAATGCTACTCTTAATGAGCGGAGACTTGTCACAGCCGCTGCCGCTTTTGATGTGATATTAACGAAATTGTGACCATAAATTATATTACCAGTACACATTAACTTATTTTATATGCCGTGACTAATGTACGCTACGAAAATAAATTAATTTACATAAGACGTTTCGTTGATTTATCGTTTTATACTTCAAAGTATTCTTGAATGTAAATAAACGAATTTAACAATTTCCAATTCATTAAATTAGATTTATAAAACGAAATATATGAGCGAACTCGCTCAATAACATTTTCGTAATAACAATTACAGTAATTATTCTAGATCAACAATATTTTATACAGTTATTATTTGTATTGTAAAGATACAATACCGTTTCAGCTTTTTGTACGAGCATGACTGATTGCATATTGTTCGAACAATGTGAACGTAAACATTCAATGACGAAACTCGATACTATTCTATACAATTTTTAAGTACACGTCATACATTTCTTCTTTATTTTTACACACTAAAATTAGTATTTATAAAAGCGAGAAATGTATATCAATTTAGGAGATGCCAACGTTGTGTGAGACGGTAGTGTGGTACCGCCAACGTGTCCGGGAGTCATGTCGATTAATAACATTTACAAGATGAAAGCCGTCGGGATGTTAGTGGCGATGAGCTCCAGAAATAAAAAGCAGCTTTATTCCATAACTCAGCTGGGGAAACTGGGGTGACAGTGACGTGCCTTTGATATGGGATATCGCCAGTTCTTACATTATTAAAAGAGCGTGATAGAATTATTGCTATTGACAGATGAAACTATATTTGAACACGTATAAATTGTTGTTAAAATCCAAATTTTATGTACCTTACGGAAGAATTGAATAGATTATTTTCCACGAATAGATTTTTTATTGTTGTTTATGATTAATTAATTAAATTTCTTATTTAAACTTAGGCTGAAGTGAAGTGAGTTATTTAAACTTGTACTTAAGATGTAAAATGAATTCTATAATACGTATTTAATGTATAAAAATCAAGTTCCTGTTTACAATTTAATTTTCTAATTAATACAACAACGTTACAATTATAAAGATCGGACGCAATAAACTGTAACAAATCAAACGGTTTGTTAATATCAAAGCCAAATTTAAATTTATAATTGGACGAATATTTATCCGTCAACATTAATTACAATGGTGACATTAGTGACCACATGAAATATACTGTGTGCAGCTAATAGGTGGGACGGGCGTTAAGGAGGGCATAAATTAGTCGATGTTTTGACGCCGCGGTACTCGCCGACCATCTGTTTGTCGATATGTCACGGCACTAGCGTGGAACTACATGGAGCTGTACTGATTTAGTTAGTTATTTAGTATTATGTTTGAAAAGACTGTAAGAATTTTAAGAAAGTATTGTCGTTTAGTTTATGAATAGTATTTATGGAATGTTTTTTTTTAAGATTGATATTATTTTTGATATGAAATTAGATGGTGTATTTTTGAAGTAAAATTTCTTTACGCATGCTTAACTGGGGGAGGAAGCTGGTAAACGCGTGACGAGAGCGTTATAAAAAGTGTGATTGGGAGAGGCGAACGGAGGAAGAGAGAGGTGCGAGCACACATTATCTTTCTCTTTTTCTCTCATAGCCAGTTACGTTTCACATACCTAAGACACAGTGCAGGCCTATTGCTAAAGAAGTTTTACTTCAGTCGTGTGGTCTAAATAACACTGGTTTTTTTTTAAATGTAGTAGCACACTCGTTTTTTATGTATTAGGTACTTTTTGTAGTACGATTTGTATGAATGAAATATTATCTATCAATAAAGCATTGTAGACTTTTTGCGTGGTATTTATATGAATATAAACACATTAACAGCTCTGAATACGTCCAACACTTAAAAAGAATCGTTATTTTTGATCCCCCAGCTCCCATGCGATGATAGTTCGCGACATTTGTACGCTCAGTCGGTCGTTTGAGTTTTTTTCAGCCTCTTAATTGCCTCGCATATATCTTAATGTATCAGCGGTTAGACGTTGTTTGTGGGACGCGAGGAACACTGAAACGTTTTCAATAACGCGCTTTGAGCCTGAAATATTGCCGACGGCTAGCTATAAAAATGTAAGTTAATATTGACTACGGCTTTTGATGACTTAGAGGATATTGTTGCAAGCGATTCTGCATCTAAAGTCATTTTAATTGGGGTTATTTTCGTGTGTTTCGATATGAGATTGGGATATGGACGATGCGTTAATAAATAAAGACTCTTCAGCTAGGTTAATCGCTCTTAGGCTCTACAGACAATATGTTATTGTCACATAATTTAGGAAATGTTGGATTAATACGATTTAGCGATTTCGAGTGTTTGTTTCGTGTTTTATTTCTGGATACTATTCTTTCTCGTTGGCAGCTCGAACGAATAAATTTTAATACACAAACGTAACGGCCTTCGGAGATATATTTCGATAGAGATTACTTCCTCGCGTCATTTACAAGAGAAATTGTATTTAATTTGTATATGATATAAAAACGTCAGTTCTGGAAATTATTTTATAAAGTTATGTTTCATCTTCAAATTTCTGTTGTATTTATGTTTCTTTTGATGTTTTCATCGCGTAATTTATTTATGATTTTTATTGAAAAGGACGGATGATTATTGTTAATAATAGGAATGACACTTTTCAATATATCAATGTACGGTACATAAATCTTCATAAATTCCACACAGGAACTTAAAATCAAGTATATATATATTAGTACATGTGTATAAGTTGGTCTAGTCTCTTGTAGTTATAGTATCGAGTGTTCTTATAATTCTGCATGAATATTGCATAAAATCTTGAAATCACTAGAAATAGTTTATTTTATCTCTTTAATTTAATACAAATATGTTTATATCACATCATAACTATAAAATCTAAAATACCAACAATATCTTAGACACGAAACCGGCATATTTTTAGTTATTATTCTAGCGCTGTTAAACAAAAAAATAAACAACAATATCAAAAGCACCCGTGCATAACAAACGCATAAATCTCTTAACGAGAAAACTCAGAGTACAACACTTTTATAATTAGAATCGTAACAAATCACCGCTCCATTAGAGATGTAACGTCGACAAGATTAACGACTATCCCGGATAAGGTAACAATTATCCCGCTTACCCCGCGATCCCGGGATCCCCGGAATGTCCCCCGGGACCGAGACTGATGGTCGCCCTACGGTACTCTTCATAATGAATGTGTTTAGTCACTTTAAGCGTGAATCTTTTGATGTTGCGCGGTTTGAAAAATTGGTAAATTTTGTATTTATTATGGGGGTGCTTTTTTATTATTGTAATTTCGACTGTAATTGGAAACACACATTGCTTAACGATTTCCTGTGACTTTATCACAGGTCAAAAATTTTATGGTGACAGTTTTTTTAGTAAGTTTTCTTAAGTATTCATTTCTTGTTCAGCATAGATGCTATTAATACCTGTATTATAAGGCTGAAGTTTGTTTTGTTTGTTTAAACGCTCTTATGTAACAAACAAATAATTTTTATTTCAAATCAGTAGTTTTTGAGATTACCTAGGACCTACCACCTACTTAAGAAGGCTATATGACATTGGAGGTGAAACCGCGGCCACAGTTAGTTAACTATAAAGAAAGTAGCATATTTTGGCAAAACCAAGTTATGTAGACAATTTCTTTTAGTATGTTAAGTACCTACTTACGTTTTTCATATTCTTTTACAGTTACAACTTCTTCGTCTCTTTGGTAGCAGACATTTGTCCAGCAGTGATATCTATACTAATATAATAAAGCTGAAGAGTTTGTTTGTTTGTTTGTTTGTTTGTTTGTTTGTTTGTTTGTTTGAACGCGCTAATCTCAGGATCTACTGGACCGATTTGAAAAATTCTTTCAGTGTTAGATAGCCCATTTATCGAGGAAGGCTATAGGCTATATATCATCACGCTAAGACCAATAGGAGCGGAGTCCACGCCGACGAAGTTGCGCACAAAAGCTAGTAATAAAATATAAAGACTTTCTATTTTATACAATACTAGCTTCTGCGCCTTAGCCTAATATAGCCTTTAGCCTATAGCCTTCCTCGATAATTGGGCTATCTAACACTGAAAGAATTTTTTAAATCGGCCCAGCAGTTCCAGAGGATACCGCGTTCAAACAAACAAACAAACAACCAAACAAACAAACTATTCAGCTTTATATATTAGTATAGATTCGTATATTTAAATCATAGTAGGAAAACTTAATAAACATAATATGATTCGAGGCCGTGTGCTTCAGTGCTATGACGAGTAAATACTCGTTATGAGTTATCTCAATTTATTTCTAAGAATCCGTAACAATATAATAAAGTAAGATGAGTATTATATTATTATGTTCGTGTTATCTCTACTTATTATAAAAATAAGTCCCCCGGCCGCGTCTTTCTGTCTGTCTGTCTGTCTGAACGCGATAAACTCGAAAACTACGCAAAGGATTTTTATACGGTTTTCAACAATAGAAAGAGTGATTCTTGAGGAAGGTTTAGGTATAAAATTTATTATGTTTGAATGTAAATTAGCAGAAATACGGCGATAAATGTTGAAGAGGTCGCAAAAAATCTCGCCAACGGGGAGCTTTCCACGCGAACGCTGCAAACTAAACTAGCAAAGATATAGTTGTATAATGTACAAGCGAATTCAAAATCTATAAAAATTCTACAAAAAAGTCCGCGATAGCATATCTCTATCTCTTAGGGTTGACTTACAATAACCACTTTTATGTTCAAATTTTTAATTAAAAACATTACGTTATTTTCAAAGATATTTTCTTTAGTTCAGTATTAATCCTTATCCAAATGAATATGATATTTAGCTTAGGCATTTAATGCAGATTAAAATTGCCCTTCACACTATATCAATCAGATAATTAGTTTTTGAGATATCATCGTTAGAAGTAATTAACGGCGAAACATTTAATGCTTGGCGAGCTAGCGTTCTTTCCTTGAGATGCCTATGGCGCGGGCGAGTCCATCCCCTCTGCCCCGCATCGCTCGACCGCCTGCTCATCCTAATAAAGGAAATCAAAGGATACCAAAGATCATTTTATCGAACTTTTTTTAACATTTTTGTTAAATTCCACGCGGACGAAGTCGCGGGTACAGCTAGTCTTATACATAAAATTCTCGTGTCACAACGTTAGATACCATACTCCTTCGAAACGGCTGGACCGATTTTTATGAAATTTAAGTGTGCATATAGAGTAGGTCTGAGAATCGTCTAACATCTATTTTTCATACCCCTAAGTTATAAGTAGAGGGGGATTAAGGGGGTTAATAATATGTATGACAAAACAACGTTTGCGGGGTCAGCTAGTAATGCTGTAACAATACGGTACAACGTGGCTATAAAATATGTAATATATATTTTTTTATATCACTAAGTCGGCAAACAAGCGTACGGCTCACCTGATGTAAGCAATTACCGTAGCCTATAGACGCCTGTAACACCAGAAGTATCGCAAGCGCGTTGCTGACCCTACCCCCAATTCCCCCCCCCCAGGAGCTCTGGTCACCTTACTCACCAACAGGAACACAACACTGCTTGAAAACAGTACCTATTATTTAGTTGTGGTCTTCTGTAAGGTCGAGGTACCACCCCAGTCGGGCTGCTCCATTTTTTGAGCAGGAAATTTCCTGCTGTGCCCTACCTCAGTTAATATTTTTACAACGCGCTTTAAACACCAAAAGATTATAGTTAACAAAACTAGGTATAGGTCTATTCAAAGCCCCATAACAGTAAATAAGATTAAATAATTTCCAACGTGTTTTCGTGTCCACAGGAAACGCATAAACGGCTCGAAATAAAGTTATTAAACAGAAATTGTTTTATTAATCGTTAAGATCACGAACGTAACATTGTAGGCATCGTTATTTGCAATTATATTACTTAATTATACCTAAGTTAGGTTCATTAAAATTTTATGACCTTAAGCCGATCGAAGATTAAATATTTCTAGGGTTCCTCATTAGTCAAATTAACTAGTTAATGAAGAAGTAAAAATTCAATCTCGACGAGATATCACATTATAAAATTTAATGGCGTTTTAATTGGCATGGTGGTATGGATTTTTAGTTTTCTATCTATACTAATATATAAAGCTGAAGAGTTTGTTTGTTTGGTTGTTTGTTTGTTTGTTTGTTTGTTTGTTTGAACGCGGTAATCTCTGGAACTACTGGGCCGATTTGAAAAATTCTTTCAGTGTTAGATAGCCCATTTATCGAGGAAGGCTATAGGCTATGTGTCATCACGCTAAGACCAATAGGAGCGGAGTCCACGCTGACGAAGTCGCGCGCAGAAGATAGTTGGTTATATATTGGTACGTTTAAATGGTAATCTGTGAGGCTCGGATTGAGAAATTAAATGTTAGTTATTTGGTTATAAAGCTTATTTATAATTCGACTTGGTAGGTATTTGCTTAAGTATTCCTCGATTTCTAATATTATACTTTTTATCTTGTAATGAGTATCGTTTCTTATTTAAATATTTTTGACTCGAAAAACTTCTGTTATAATTTTACCTGTTATATTTGTTCGTCAAACATCAGAATATAATTAGTCTGTTGTATACACCGTTTACTTATTATAATAGCTAGCTGACCCGGCGAACTTCGTACCGCCTAACACTCGATTTTTAATTTTTTTTAATTTTTTTTAAATACTTATCCTTCCCGGAACCGCTCCACTAACACTTAAACTCTATGGTATGGTATTAAAGGTCAAATTGACTTTTAAGTATTATTACGAATCTTTTGTATGGGAATATAGAAAAGTTTTGTTTTTGGATTTTTTTAGGCAATTTTTTTAATTTTTCTCTCCGTAAGAACCATCCTCGTACTTCAAGGAATATTATAAAAAAGAATTAGCGAATTCGGTTCAGCCACTCTCGAGATTTGGGCTTAGCAACACATTCAGCGAATTTTTATATACATATATAGAGATAAAGGTAGACTGTAAAACTAATTGAAAAATCAATAAAAATCGAATTTCCTTATATCTACTGTAGAAATAAAATATTTTATAACAAAACCAGTTCTTTCTACGAATGCTTTTTATAAACAAAATAAGAATATCTAATTTTTTTTAACTTGCTTTGTTTTTTTTTTCGTCAAAAATTTTTGATACAAAAAAAAAACAAGACTATATATATAGAAGAAAAAAGAAGATAATAAATACAATAAAAACAAATACATTTTACAGTTTGAATACATTTTTAACTTACAATGGAAACCTTTGAAGTCTGATAAAATGTCAAGAAAATAGGGCACAGTAAACCGACTTAAATAAAACACAATTCTAGTTTAAAATTGAAGTCACGCATGCAATTTCAACAAAACTACCTTGTCACACCAATCTTGAAACTAATTACAAAGAAAATACCAAACATTTAATAAACAAACACTAAACAATACCTGTTTTTAATTTTCTACATTTAATAAGATTAGGAACAGAAATAATAATTATGTAAATTAATTTCAAGTAATGAGTGAAGTATGTAAAATGTTTAATATTAATTTGTGTATTAACAGCGTGTCACGGGACGTGGCGTGATCGTTACGTTCGCGGAGAGAGTAACGACGATTAATAATAATTTTATTTCGTTGACTTTTATATTAACTAGCTGTGCCCCGCGGTTACCCCCGCGTTAATTTGAGGAAAATCATAGCTATAGCCTTTCCTAATTTCAAGTTTGTAGGTGTATTTTTTATTGGACTTTCATACAAACTATCATCCCCCGTTTTAACGCCAAGAAGGGGTTGATTTCTCAAAATAAATTATTAGTACACCTCAACACCATCTATAGAGCATACGTTTTGAATTTCAAGTCTCTTACTTCAAAAAACTTCCAACCCCCGTTTAACCCCCTTAGGTGTGGAATTTCGTAAAATCCGTTCTTAGCTGACCTCTACTCGGCAAAAGAAATATTCCTACCAAAATTCAAGTCTATACGCCTTATGGTTCCAGAGATATCGTGATGAGTCAATGGGTGGAAATCTTTTTTATATATATAGATTTACATTAATCATAATATTTTTAACGTCAGCTTTTATTACACTCACCGTTGCGTTTATACTTGGTTATTTTTATCCAAACACAACAGCCACGATGTGGATAAATGGAGGGAACGTGACAAGATTGACATAAAGGAGAGATTAGCGTGACTTAAACTAACGTTATATACAATTCTAGACTATTAGTAGCATTATATCTTTCATATTTACACAAAAATGGTATTATAGACTGTATCTTTAGATATTGCCAGACAAATACGTGCCCTACTGAAATTAAAAGAATTTAGATTTAAGTTAGGTCTTAGTACTTAGGAACTTAGCGTTTTAAGTCTGAAACTGAAGCGTAGATTGATTGTTGAAAGCGTAAATTTGGTTAGATGCTAAACAGTAAATTTAATTCTTATACAACGTATACAGTACAGCACATTTTGTACATATATTTTTTGTGTGATATAGAATTACATACATTAGAAATACATAGAAAAAACCCCATACCAATCATGGCGCAGTAAGGCAGTCTTTAGTCAGTAATAGTACATTTTATATTTGTACAATGTACACACTAAAGCGCTGTTTTTACAGCTTTAAAATTTAAAATAACTTGAGTATAAAAATGCTAAAATAAATCGATAATAAAGCGGTAATTCACTCGCTGTCATTCTAATTGTGAACGTGACAAAACTGACACAGAACAGGGCGTGGCGTGACGCGTCGCAGATAAACAGTGGCGAGTCGCACGTCGCCCGGGAATTAACAAAAAATAATTAATTGCCCGACTAATGAATACGATGAGTTTACAGAGCTTCGTAGCGTTCGCAACGACGTTACTATCTATTATTCTAAATATTATTCTTTATTTTGTTGTTAGCCTCTATTTTTTTGTATAAACATGTATGTATATATTATTACAAGCTTTTATTTAACTTGCAATGTATGTATGTATGTAACTTTAATTAATGTTTGTTCGGGTGAAATCTTGCAACTCAATTTTGAAGCAGATATCTTCAACCAATTGAGCTGAAATTTTGTATACAGGTTCAACTTGGATGACAATGCATGGTTTGTATGTATGCATGTGTAAATCGTTAAAATCGATCACATTAATTTATTTAATTTACTTGTTTACAAGCAAATCTCGCGACCAGCTTTTCTATCATATAGATTATATGTAATGAGTAGTAATGACTTTATAAGTAGATAGTAAAAGTTTTGAATTAACATTTATTTTTTTCGTTTTAGCACATTCAAATAAAAGCTTGTTTTTTAAAAAAGTTTTTTACTTTTAATTTATTTTTTATATATGTAGTAGGTGTAAGGGCATAAATACCTACTTACTAACCATTTATAATTTAATTTCTTACCAATTAAGACATATCAGCTACATCATTAATAATTAGTATTACTTTAATGCTTTTCATATTTATGTCAAATTTTATACATAAAAAATACTTTGTCGTTATGGGAATATTTATTTAATAACTTTATAACTAATAGTCTGAGATCCGAAATAGACGTGATCTAACTCCATTTGCTTAATGGATAAAAAATTATTATCTTCCTTAGCATGTTAAACATAAATCATGAAAAAGTTATCTATCAAATTATCAATATCAAGTGTCATAAAGCATTTTCTACAGGCTTCATACTGTCGGTGGGTATAAAACTTGTTCTTTAAACTCGTTGGTGCTTTTTTAAATATAGAACGACCAGGAATTCTAAACATAAATATAAAATATTTTCATCCATTAAGAAGAGGGGTGAAGTTCGTCTAGTAACTAGTTCTCTAGGCTCGACCGATTCGGCTAATTTTGTATGTTCCTTAAAAATCCCACTGAAGGTTTTTATACTTTAAAAAAAAAACATAACAGACAGAACGAGGTCTGTCCAGGCAGCTAGTATAAATATAAAGCAGATGGGTGAAGTTCGTCTAGTTCGTATCTCCGACTATAAACATAAACAAAGTAGCGGTAATTATATGTGCTAGAGTTTGTCACATAATCTTGCCATTTTATACATAATCTAATAAAACTTTGATTAAGAAATAATTTACAATAAATTTCATATTTTATAGGTATATAAAAATATTTTTTATTGGTAACTAACTCTTTATCTATATAATAAAAATTATAGAGTTGAAGAGTTTGTTTGTTTGTTTGTTTGAACGCGCTAATCTCAGGTATTACTGGTCCGGTTTGAAAAATTCATTCGGTGTTAGTAAGCCCATTTATCGAGGAAGGCTACAGGCTATTTTTATTTAAACTAAACAGTGTCACTGTCAACTGTGTCAAAGTGACGAGACAGTCAGAGAAAAAACATCTACATAAACAAAAATGAATAACGAAAATCTTATAGATCCTTCCCCGATAAATGGACTATATCAAACAAAAAAAAATTTTTACAATTCTAACCAGTAGTTCCTGAAATTATTATTATAACAAACAAACGAACAAACTGACGAACGAACTAACTAAAAAACAAACAAACTTTCAGCTTTATAATATTAGTATAGATAAATCGTGTCGTAAATGTTCGTGCAGTCGGTACTTTATTCCCGAGGGTGGAGTTAGCCCTGATTTATTCGGATCATTTCCGCCACTCTTGCGGCTGTTTAGCCGACTCGCTGCTAAATTAACCGACAATTCAACACCGCGCTGTTACGGATAGCTCTACGAGGTATTTAATCTTTAGTCTTAATTAAATTCAGACACATTATGTTATCTATCGGTAAACTGACGAAAAACTGGTTAATAGTGGGGTATAGAGATGTGAGGATGAAAGGCAAAGTTGGGTAAAATTGTGAATGGGGATTTATGCTGTGTCAGAGAAAAGTTAGAAGTTTACAATAATGTATAGGTGAGAGTGGAGATATTAGGAATTTGTCTTCTTTTCTATGAACTATGATACGATAGCTAAAGAATTTGTTTGTTTGTCGGTTTTAATTGACATATGAGATGAGAATGATCTTCGATTTTGGACCCAGCCGTCCTTTTTTGAAGTCGTTTAAAAATCAATTATTTAGTGATGTTTGAACAATCAAAAAGCCAAACAGTACCTACCTATATATTGCGTTTGTATACCCATTGAAAAAAATAATAATAAAGCATGCATGCATTTTTTTATATTTTGCTAGATTATTATTATGATAATAACAAACATTCTACATATAATTTTTCATATTATATTGTTATAATACAGCTATACTACAACTGCGTAGACACTGGCGGATCCAGAGGGGGGGTCACGGGGTCATGACCCCCCCTGGGCTGGGTCCAGGACCTAGGTGGACCACTAATTAAAATTGTTAAACAAGACTTTTGTCGCAATATAGGTAGTTTTAAGTACATTACCTTCATAGATTAATAAAATACCTACTTTTTACCTGTATCTATCATTATAAAAATTAAATTAATTTTATTTTAATTATTTAATTCTTTTTACTTGACCACGACTATTTGACCCCCCCTGGCGCCAAAGCTGGATCAGCCCTTGTGCGTAGACGAATAAATAGTTAAGTAAATACGCGTTATCAAAGATTACTCAAAAAGTGGTCATCAGATCTCAATCAAATTTAAATGACACTACGAAACATTAATTTTTTTTTTAAATCGAAATTTTCCAGTCAAAACTCAAAACTTCTGAGGTAACACAGATAAAAAATATATAATCGAATAGAGAACCTCCTTTTTGGAAGACGATTAATAAAGTAATTCAATTCTTTGCTTTAATACTAAATTTATCTTTAGATATTCTAAATTGTTACATCAGGTAAATTCGTTCCTACAATGCGATGCTAACTCACAATCAAGGGATGTAAGTTGTTGTCCCTTGTGCTTGTACACTCGCTCACTTAGCCTTTGTCGAGAAACGTAGAAGCTAATTAGTTGGATAAATAACTAGAAACATTCATGTTGTATTTAAGACTTTTATTTTTTACTAGCTTCTGCGCGCGACTTCGTCGGCGCGGACTCTGCTCCTATTGGTCTTAGCGTGATGACACATAGCCTATAGCCTTCCTCGATAAACGGGATATCTAACACTGAAAGAATTTTTCAAATCCACCAAGTAGTTCCAGAGATTACCGCGTTCAAACAAACAAACAAACAAACAAACAAACAAACAAACAAACAAACAAACAAACAAACTCTTCAGCTTTATATATTAGTATAGATAATAATACATGTTTAATTGTTTTCAAAGATATGACAAAATCATAACAACTTGACTTGGGGAGTAAGCAGGTGAATGAGTGACGAGAGCGTTACGAAAAGTGTGATTGAGCGAGGCGAACGAAGCAAGAGAGAGAGGTGCAAGCACACATTTTCTTTCTCTCTTTCTCTCATAGCATCACGTTTCTTATATCTAAGACACAGTGCAGGCCTATTCCTAAAGAAGTTTTACTTCAGTCGTGTGGTCTAAAGCACGCTCGTTTTTTTCCTTCAATCTTTCATCACCTTCACCGTACATATTTAGATTTTTGTGTAGCAGTCGTGACGATATATTAAAATTAATTGATGCAAAATAATCAAAACTAATAGCAATATATTACCGCGAACTAAACCCACGATGAATCCAAACTTCCTTTGTGCTTACAGAGCTTACAGCTTATAATAATAAACTACGTCGGGTATAACTACATTTATTTTAATATCACTAACTTCATCACTATTACAATGACATAAGGTTTAAATTTATTTGCAATAAATGTAAAATTAAATTTGGACGAATTTTGCAGCAATTTTAATTTTGCTTTAATTGTCACCTTAAATGTATTATCATAAGGTTGGTATTCGTTAATATTTCATCTGTGGCGATGTTTGTTGATATGATACGTTGGTTCAGGGTTTAAAGGCGTAATTTGTGCAGCAGTTAGTGGTTTACAGGGTTGCCATATGCATGCCTTTATAAGAACTCCAATCAATATGTTTAAATTACAAAGTAATGTGCGTATTATTTCATTTACATATTAATTATTCAAGTAAAAATCGTAGTAATACCTAAATTACTTTTTATTATTATAAGTACTTATTTGAGACGCAAAAACAACAAAAAAAGTTTTTATCAGAATTTATATATTTAATTATTGTACGAACCAATTAATCACCAAATTAAATTTTTAAACCAAAATAAACTTTTAAAGCTTTTGGAAGACAAATATTTCAGTAGGTGTCAATCTTTTATCCAAAACAGGTCTAGAAAATGAAAATCAGTTGTGGAGATACTGCATTGAAAAAAAAAAAGTTTCTCCCTGACTTTTCTTAGTAAAACTAGACAGTCTTCTATCAGCTGTTCGTTGAATAGAGTAATTACAGCTTTAACAAAATTTTATTTCTTTAAAAGCTTGTAAAATGATGAGGTTTCTGGTGTTGGCACTATGATGACTTTAAAAAGTTATCTTTTTCTAATCGAAGGAAATGCATTATGATTGTTAGTTATGTTTGTTTGGTGTCAACCCTAGCGGTGAGCTAAGGGCCCACGTTCGGCGAGTGTTTACACAGGCTGTCTGCAGCCTTGTTAGTTGAGGATTGGCTTGTAGGTATTTATTCGGGATCACCGTGATGTATGCCCGGATTATCTCCGCTGAATGTTTCCGTTTGATTCCTAATTCCTTTCATATTTCAGAAAAAACATGAAATTTGCAGTTCTGTAACTTAAATACTGTGGCATTCTGTGTGATTTTTTTTTTAAATATAACTAGGTCGGTAAACAAGCGTACGGCTCACATGATGGTAAGCGATTATCCTAGCTTAAAGACGTCTGCAACACCAGAAGCATCGCCAGCGCGTGGCCGACTTTCCCCAATTCCCCCCAGGAGCTCTGGTCACCTTACCCACTAACGGGAATACAACACTGCTTAAAAGCAGTATTATTTAGCTGTGCTTTTGTTAGGTCGAGGTACTACCCCAGCCGGGCTGCTCCATATTTAGAGCAGGAAATTTCCTGCTGAGCCTCAGTTGAACTTTAAATACAAACTGTATATTAAAGTGATACAAAAGTGGTTAAGAACACGATGGAACCAGAATCAGAAACACATATTTATATACAAATATTCCTTCCTTCCTTAATCCAGGAGCTTAATCCACCACGCTGCTCCAATGCGGGTTGGCGGCAATCAGGTGTACATGATAACAACCGGGACCGACAGCTTGACGTGCTCTCCGAGGCACGCTGGGGAGACCCACAAGGAGTGCATAAACACCACGGCAAACATCTGTATGGCCAATACAAATGTTGTCGTGTGCGGGGATCGTGCCCGCAACCGCCAGCGCAAGAGCCATAAACCAGTGCTGTGACCGTTGTGCCAACGCGTCGTCACCTGCAAGCGTCTAATGTTCATTGATCTGTTCTATCAATAGAGCCGTCATAGTTGTTTAATATTTGATATTTGTTAATAAAGTTATACCCGGAATAGAATCCGGATAACCGTATCTGAAACAAAAAATTGATTAAACAAATACACAATTAATTAAATAATCTAAAAATAAAGAGACAAAATAAAACGCTGATTAAAAACAAATAATTACAACGTTTACAATGAAAATGCTTTTAAATTAATTGCTCATTTTAAACTTAATGATACAGTTTACTGACGTTTCCCGATGTTACGTATCGATCCGTCTGTCTCATGTCAATTACTACTGAACGTAAATGGTGAGCTTTTTTATATAAAACTTTCTCGATAAGAGAGCAAGGATGAAGTTTTCGAAAGAATAGATATTATGTGAGATTAAAAGCTTGTTTCTGAATTTTTTTTTACATTTAATTGGTACTTTAATTTATTTTTAACGTCAATTACAGCACCCAATTATTTTTTTTACTGTACAAGCCTGTGATTGACTTCAATCACGCAATATCGATAAGCCGTAAGGCCGTTGGAATTGGAGTATGTATACCTAGAAGTCTCTTCAATCTCTTTTGTGGGTACCGATATTTTTTTTTTTTTTTTTTTTTTTTTTTTATATCACTAACTCTGCAAACAAGCGTACGGCTCACCTGATGGTAAGCAATTACCGTAACCTATAGACGCCTGCAACACCAGAAGTATCACAAGCGCGTTGCCAAGCGTACCCCAATCCCCCCCCCCCCCCCCCCAGGAGCACTGGTCACCTTACTCACCAACAGGAACACAACACTGCTTGAACAGTGTTATTTAGCTGTGGTCTTCTGTAAGGTCGAGGTACTACCCCAATCGGGCTGCTCCATTTTTTGAGCAGGAAATTTCCTGCTGTGCCCTACCTCAGTTAATATATATATTGTAACCAACTGGAAGAATGGAAGCCAGGAGGCCATTCCATAGAGCAGAGCGTATCATTACATAGTATAAAATAAAGTGGCTTCCCGCTGTCTGTATGCTTAGATCTTTAAAACTACGCAACGGATTTTGATGCGGTTTTCTTTAGTAAATAGTGTCATTCCCGAAGAAGTTTTATATGTATAATACATGCATAATATAGTAAAGGAATACTGATAGTTTTTGCAAGCGTGCGAAGCCGGGGCGGGTCGCTAGTTAAAAACAAGGAAGCGACGTACTTCTTACGAGTCCAAGGAGTCTATGTACGGTCCGTACAGTACGGAATGAGAATGCAACCTTCAAGGATGCCTTACGGCGCGCACTAAATTTATTAATTAAAAAAAATAAAAATTTATTTATTATTTTCGTTACTTAATGTTACTTAAAAAATGATTTTTCATTTGTGGTGTACCTCCAAAATATTTTTCTATTCCTAGGTGTACATTGAACACAAAAAGTTTGCGGAACACTGGTCTAAAGCACACTCGTTTCTTTTTTTTGTTAACTTCAACTTTGTGTCTTAATACATAAAGTCTAATATGCACACGAAAAGTTATGGCATTTTTATTTACAAAAAATATTGCTCCATAAGAATTTTTTTATCTTATTTTATTTTGCACCACTTCAACAGAATGGTTGTCCAAAAAAAGATTAATCTACAAAATTCTCCTGTCAACCATTAAAAATCTTTAGGTAACATTACATAATTTTATATGCTTACATATTTTCTTCTATTTTGACTCATTGGGGAACTGAACACAGTCATTTGGTCTATATCTTCTTCTACGTCACATAAGTTCATCTTTACGAACTCTAAGAGCAGTAGCAGTCAAAATCAAAATCAAAACATTTATTTCGTCCTATGGTGGTATTACACACTTAACGAAAGTAAAAAAAAAAAAAAACATTTGCAAAAAAAAACTAAACAATACAATAGAAAGTTAAGGCAGCAAACAATCTAACAATAAAATAAAAAATAAAAATTTATATCTTAACACTAGCTTCTGCGCGCGACTTCGTCGGCGTGGACTCCGCTCCTATTGGTCTTAGCGTGATGATACATAGCCTATAGCTTTCCTCGATAAATGGGCTATCTAACACTGAAAGAATTTTTTAAATCGGCCCAGTAGTTCCAGAGATTACCACGTTCAAACAAACAAACAAACTCTTCAACTTTATATATTAGTATAGATTAGGTACATTACAAACTTACGTAATGTCTAATGTACCCAGTGTTATAAGCGACCTTAACTTAGTCAAAATATTAAATTACTAATGTCTCGGTAGACATCACCTACCTACTTTATCGTCGGCTACTAGTCTACGAATCAATTGTGTATTCCATAGGTAAATCCACTAACGACAGGCCGTATTGACGCATCCGTCCCTCACCTGTCTGTCCGTCTGTCTGTCACCGAGAACGCTGTCAATTAGTGTGGAGTTGAATTATTTGCTTTTTTGCAATGTCCGTGAATGTTTCTCTTTGATCATTATGTTTTTAATGTCGATGTGAATTTAATTGCAACGTGATTTCATTTTGAATGACGTTATCTCAATAAATAATTACATGAATCACTGTTTTATTAAATTGTATAAATCTAAGATACGGTAATAAATAAAGTGGTACTATAATTTGTAAGAAGGTGGTATTCCATAAATTTTTCTGTGAAAACTATTAGAAAGATACTACTATTCTAAGAAATCTTTATCCGAATTCCAATTTCAGCAACAAGCGCTAAACGAAGTGAAATATAAAATAACAGGTAAATGCATGTAGCGCTCTTGGCTGTAAATGTAATATGAAATTTGAATGTAGTTCGCCGTATATTCATTAGTTTACATTCTGAATGACTGCAGGCTGTCACTCAAAATGTCAGTCAGGTGACATTCATTTTGATGTCAAACCTATTCAGACGTCTGATTGCTAGTTAAGGTCATTTTATAAAGCGCTTTTGCACTGATTTATGAAATTCTCACAGTTAAAAAAAAAAACTATATTAAGATCGAATTTCACATTCCGTGTCACAAAATCATTTTTAGGCTGTCTGGTGACACCATCATTACAACTATTGGAAATCCGTAGAATGAAATAATGCATTGGGTAGCAAAACATGTCACATAAAAAAACACATTTTGCCTTCCAAAAAAGTTTCAGCCCTAACAATGTCTACGTCATGACAGACGGCTCAATAAAGCAGTCGACACAATCTAATCAGACACATTAGACTAGACGCCAATATTTAAAAACGTCTTGAAAATATGTGAGTGAAAAACAACGATATTAAAACAACTTTCAATGGCTTCCGTGGGTGCAAAATGGCTTTCAACTTTGGAACGGTGAAACAAAAAATTCGCAAAACTTTAATCATGCAAAAGAAATTGTACCTTGAGCAATTAAATTCAAAGGTGAAATTGGCGTAAAGGTTTTAACGAAGGTAAGATGGTTGATTGTAAACCTAAGTGCCGATTTCCTGACCATCCTGTCAGGGCTGAGGAAGCGATAAATATAGCCAACAAGTGGCGAAATGTTTCTGTTAAATGTTTTATTATGGTTTTTTTAAGCACGACGAAACTGTCGAGCGTTAGTTATTTAAGATTAGCGTGTCATCAACAGATGTATGGATTGCACCTGCTCTGAACTGTCGAAATGAAATTGGAATGTGTATCGGATTTCGTCCTTTACATTAAAATACTACAAAAGTAAATTATTAAGTGAAATTTTGGCGTAATGATTCTAAGAACTAAGCTGATGGAAGCTAAATTGTTTTGCTTAACAATATTTGTATCAACTAAACAGAAGTTTGTAAACAGGTAGTCTGAGAGCTCTTGTAAGTACCTACTATTTTATTTCAGACGAAATCTTACATTAGGTACTCTATGTCCAGTATTAAAATTAGTTAATATTGCTAATAGGAAAATCATTGTAGAGTTCCACTTGCGCATATTGTAATGAAATTTGTCTTTTACATCTTATAAGATTTCACAGCCAATTAGAGAAGATACGGTGCTTCTTTCGTCCGTGTTACAAGGTCGTAGGTTAGAATACATCATTGTACGGTCAAAGCAAAGTAATAGCCAATATTACGAATGGCAACTGACATCGTCAGAGAGAAACGGAATTTCTATTCAACGAAGAATTTTGCTTATAATTATATCGTCTGTAAATACAGTCAAACCTGGATAAGTGAGAACTGGATAAGTGAGAAAACTCTATAAGTGAGAGTAATAGCCATGACCCGTCATTTTAAGCTCCCAAAACCTCTATTAGCGAGAAACAGAAACCTCTGTAAGAGAGAGTCGTTTTTCCCTCATGGACCTCCGTAAGTGAGACTGCTACTTATCTATACCTCTATAAGCGACAGTCAAGCTTTCTTTATTTATATTATTTAGGAAGAATTGTAGCTACAATAAAAAATACATACAGTAATAAATGACAAAACAAATTACAAATTTAACATCTGCTATTTTATGACTCATTCTTAACTTTCGTCCTTCCTTCCTACCATTGTTTTTGTATTGTTTTCTCGTCAATATTGTACCTATTCTATTTCGTGGGACTAAATAACGTTCTTATTTATCGCATTCTTTCCCTTTCTATCCATTCTTTTCGAATGGACACGTGTGCCTGTGTACTGTCCTGTTTGTCGGACTTACTCAGTTTCGATTTCGAAGGAAAGTTCTGTTCTGCATCGTGTCAAAACGGAAAATTAAAGTACAAATATAAATGTACATAATATATTATGTTGTGCATATCATGCACATAATTTTATCATATTACATATTTACTACATTCGTACTTGCTGTGACTTGTCATTGCTGCGAACCTCTATAAGAGAGAAACGCTACCCATGTACCTGCATAAGCGAGAAACTCGGGTTAGTGAGAAACCTCTATAAGCGAGAATGAGATTGTGCTCCCTTGAACTCTCGCTTATCCAGGTTTGACTGTATATGATTTTTGGAACGAAGAGGGCGTTGCGAAAGTGTACCCTAGCCGGCAAAAAACGTCTGTAACATTAAAAAGCGTAATATTTTTATGTAAAGTCTATGTTTGATTTTTTGTTTTGCTATATAATTCGATAATTATTATATATTTTTATAAATCATTGTAAATAAAATAGGGGTGTTAAGATAATTTTGTAAAGTAGTTTTTTTTATTTTTATCGCTAAAAAATTATAAGTAATAAAAATGTATACCCGAATCATTATTTTCTTTATACTTGAAATTAATATTTTATAATAAGAAACTTCGTTCCTATCTGGTGTTCCACGACACCACACTGTTTTTTATATGAATGGTTACTTTTGTGTTGTAAATAATGTTGTATTTCTATTAAAATTTATATCTCATTAGTCTCGAAGCGTCTAGACTAGACAATTACGTCCTCGTAATTACACAAGCTCACTCAGCATAAATGACCAGATGATTTACACAAAGACTTTATATACTTATATAGGCGTTCGTTATTCGTATGTCATGCTTAGGTAAGTACAACAGAAGGTTACAGTATTCATATGTCTATGTTCTGACAGAAACATGACTGCTAATGTAAGCAGGCGATCATTTTTCATGCTTTGTGTACAACGCCGAGTCACTCCCCTTACGATCCCTGGGCTGCCACATAAATAATTTATTGTGAGTCCCGATTTACATAATGGACAAGTGCCTTTGCTTGATGATGTCACTTTTGAAACAAATGATTTTTGTTAAAATATATGTAACTCTAGTGTTTAAAGAGTTCGTTTTGTTATGCGAGATATTATGCATTTTTTTATTGAATTACAAAAATGTGATTCATGCTTTTGCTGTACGTGGGTTTAAATTATGTCATAGAAATTTTATTGTATCTGAATTTTATTAAAAATCATAGTAAAAAGATATATTTATAGGCTGTAAAACAGTACTGAAAATGTAACACTTCATTCGTAAATATAATCAAAAAATTTATCAAATTACAGTCATTATATTTAAACGAAAAACTGTTGTAAACGAGTAAGATTGTATAAATGCGAAAATATCGTCAACAACGTTTACAATAAATTCAACGAAATCGAAAGAATCTCAAGACAATGGACGTAATTAATCACAAACTAAAAAAAAACCCGAGCATCTGCAGTTTCGTCCGAATAAATTGCACACAGCAGGAGAAGCCACTGCGGCGATAATTAATATACTGCGTGAGTTTGCATACGTAACGAACGTATTGTCAGTGCTTTCAGATCTGTGGGCTGCATCTCCCCAAGGTGTTAAAAGACTGTAAGAGGACTTGACAGCGATATTTAAAAAAAATAGTTGATGTTTATTTTAGTAAATAATGAATCTTCCGTCCGTTTGTAATATTAATATAACCGCTTTTTACTAAATGCATATGGATTATGGATGTATACACGGTACATACATATATCAAAATAACATTTTTTACAATTTTTGTCTGTCTGTCTGTTTGTTCCGGCTAATCTCTAAAATGGCTGGACCGATTTTGATGGTGCTTTCACTAGCAGATAGCTGATGTAGTAAGAAGTAATTTAGGCTACTTTTATCTTAGAAATTTATTTATTTTATAACTCTTCGAACTGAACAATAATTTTTCTTTTAAATTCCACGCGGACGAAGTTGCGTGCACAGCTAGCTAGTCTGATATAATTTTAAATTAACTTAATATATAGTTTTTAGCCGACTCAAAAAAGGAGCAGGTTGTGTTGCGTTATTACTTTTATCAGCGAAATCCAAGGAGTACTTTTTGAGTTATCCCTAATAATGCGTGTTTAAATGAGTATTTTTTTCGACAATCCACGTTCATAGCTATTTAATGTTGGTCAATGTACATGTTGAAATACACTGGTCGAAGACGGGCAGCAGCGTCTTCGGTGCGACAAAGAGAGCCCTGCGGTCACCAACTCGCCCGCCCAGCGTGATGATGACTATGGGCAAAACACATTAGTTCACGCCATTTTTGGAGCGAACCTGGGGAGGCCTATGTCCAGCAGTGGACTGCGATAGGTGTGTGTGTCGTAAATGTACATTGAAGTCGTTCTTTTGCTTCATAACAAACACAATTATTCTTACAAAATTTCAGTCTAATCGAACGAACGTAGCTGCTGATTGTCTTCGGAAAAACTGTACTTATGTAGGAATAACATGTTCAGAGTAAGGGAAAGAACGGGAAAGTTTCAACAAGGCTTATTTCAAAATATATTATTATTTTAAAATTAGTTTTTTTTTTAACTTCACAACCAATGCAACTAACATAAGAAATAAACTAGTTTGTTTTTATGAACCACTATCCACTAATTGAATTTTAATAAATTTTTTTGGCGCCTTTAAGCCTTTAAGGCTTTAAGGTCAGGAAGGGAACCGGAAATATAAACATAGAAACGAGAGTATTTGTCATTTATTTTAAATTCCTAGTGGTTCGAATTTTAAAGGATTGGAAACCTCTGGCTTATGCCGAGAGGCTTGAAGGAATGTCACATAAAATGACAGGAGTTAGAGGGCGAGAGAGCGCTTTTTTGACGCTTGATACGTTGAATTATTAAATAGTTAAACAATTTATTCTGATTGGAGAAAACAATTAGGGATTTCATAATCTATACTAATATATAAAGCTGAAGAGTTTGTTTGTTTGGTTGATTGTTTGTTTGTTTGTTTGTTTGTTTGAACGCGGTAATCTCTGTAACTACTGGGCCGATTTAAAAAATTCTTTCAGTGTAGATAGCCCGTTTATCGAGGAAGGCTATAGGCTATGTGTCATCACGCTAAGACCAATAGGAGTGGAGTCCACGCCGACGAAGTCGCGCGCAGAAGCTAGTAATTTATAAGGTTTTTGAAGCTTGACAACTTTCTGTATCTTCTTTTTTTATAATACGATATAATTACTTTCATTTTACAGTTTTAATTTACAAACTGTAATATAAATATAAAATTGATATAATTGAGCCTTTTATAATTCTTAACAGTGGCCGTCGTTTCATGTCTTGTTTGTACGCCCGCTCGAACATCAATAGTTTTTTGTCGTTCGCCAAGAAAGCAACCGAGTCTGCAATTTTCTCCTCCCATTTATAAATATCTTAAAATACTAAACAAGATATTGTATATTATACTATGCGCCATAAAATTTATAAGCTTTTGTATTCAATTTAATGTCCTACGTTTTTTAGTCTAAAATAGTCATCCATCCATACCATAATTATCTCACTGTTGCGTTTCCTCATTTAAATCAGATAAGGGTTGGGAAATAACCTTCTATGCTATAATTGTTTTGCAAAATATACCCCTAAAATGAGTAACGACCGTTATCAGGTCTTTATGATGACAACCGCGTCGACGATATTATGTAGTACTAGCTTCTGCGCGCGACTTCGTCGGCGTGGACTCCGTTCCTATTGGTCTTAGCGTGATGACACATAGCCTATATATAGCCTTCCTCGATAAATGGGCTATCTAACACTGAAAGAATTTTTCAAATCGGCCCAGTAGTTCCAGAGATTACCGCGTTCAAACAAACAAACAAACTCTTCAGCTTTATATATTAGTATAGATGTACTCTCCGATGCGTGGGTATGTCCATAATGATTAATACCTAGGGTAAGTTTGAACAGAAATATAAATAGAAAACGTAAATATTATTGCAATTTTTTTTCACTACATTAGAAGGGTAAATTAACATATACGCTTCAGGCTGTAATATCCCACTGCTGGGCATAGGCCTCTTTCCACATGTAGAAAAAGGTTCAGAGCTTCACCATGCTGCTCCAATGCGGGTTGGCGGATATATTCCCCACTATGAGTAACGATCGCTATCAGGTGTACATGATAACAATCGGGACCGTGCCCTCCGAGGCACGGTGGGTAGACCCACAAGAGCTGCGCAAACATCCAGACCACGGCAAACATCTGTATGGCCAATACATATGTTTTAAAAGTTTAGTTTTTTTTAAAAAATTAAGTATTTATTTTAAATAATTATTTATTTTAATTAATTTATTTTAAAAAATCAACATATACATTAACATAACACGCGAAATCTAAAACGAAAAAAAAAATTAGATCATTAATCCTACCATCCCGCACCCAATGTGCTAACGAACAAAAGCCGTTCACACATTAAAGAAAAGCAAGCGATGTATTCGGCAGAACAACAATCGAATATAGACACAATATAATACAACAAAACAACAATTTATAACGATCATTAATATTTATCTACGAATAGGAGTAAATTAGCCGCGTCGTATCGTCGTGTCACCGCATTCTGACAACCGGCTGAGTGATTAATGTTCACTGTCCGGTGACCGATTCGTTTCAGAGTATAGCATTTCGCCAGCCCATCGATCGCAGTGAATTTCTAATGGTATTGTGTTTAATGGTCGCAATTGGTAGACTATTTTAAAATGATTTCTTTTTTCGACTTTCAAATCTGTTGCCACTGCCTTTGCTGATTTTGAGAAGGTTTGATGATGGTTGTTATTGTTTGTTTCACTTTAAATAGTATCTGGGTGACCGAGCCTAGCTCGGTATTTTCATTTTTTTTTGTTTTTTTTTCTCGGTATTTTTATATTTTAATTTTATTTAAATAATAAATCATGAGTGAAATTAAAAAAAAAGAAAAAAAATTAATTTGGAGACTGAGATTCGAACCCGGGTCAACACGATTTGACACCCGCCGATTTCTTAATTACGCTATTACAGCTATGTTGACAGTAGTGAATTTAAGCTTCGTATTCTAATGATATTTTTTCATTGCCTAAAAACAGGGATAAAACGACATTTTTTACCCGACTGCCAAGGAAGGGTTATGTTTTTCGCGCGTATCTTGTATGTATGTATGTATGTATGTAATATTCTTAATTACCTCATTTCTCTAGAACCGCTGAACGGATTTGCATAATTGAGATATCGTTAGATTTGTCTTAGCAGCCCAAGTGTTCTTAGATAGGTGACATTAAAAAAAAACAAACATGGCGGCTGTGCGAAGCCATTGTAGTTAATGAAGAAATAATTTTTTTTTAGAATACTATAGTATGGGTATCAAATTAAAGGGCTCAATACAAGGATTTCAAAAATGTATATTATGATTATTATTACCGTAATAATAATAAAGAAATACAATAAGAAAGTTTAAAAAATGTTGACTTTGCTCTTTCTTTTTTCTTTGTTTTTTTCTTTCTTTCTTTTTTTCTTTTCTTTGCTTTTTTTTACGCAGGCGGGTTTTTTGTTTTCTTTTAATTATATTATTTTAAATGAATCTTAGCTAGATCAATTTTTTGCCCCCGAAATCCCCTGTATACTGAATTTCACGAAAATCGTTGGAGCCGATTCCGAGATTCAAATTCTATATATATATATATATATATATACAGGGTGTCCCGCGATAATCTGCAACCCCGAAAGAGGGTGAAACTAGACCATAAATTATCGACAAAAAACAGAAAAAAATTAAAAAAATTAAAAAAAAAAATTTTTATTTTTTTTACTGACGAATTGAGATTTTTATATAGCTTACGTAGCCTCTTTGTACAAAAAATGATGATTTTTGTACGTGTTTTTTGGGATACAGGCGTAAATTTTTTTTTATTTGAATGGCAATATGGTAAGAAATAATAATAAATCATAAAATTTCCTGGTATTGGGGGCATAATTCTGAGAAAATTAGAGATCATTGAAAAAAACAGTCATAAAAAATGGTTTTTTTTTTCACAAGAAGCATAATTAAAGACATAATGCCACTTTTTTGCCAGCTAATTTTTATTTTATCCTTACCGCCAAGTACGTGGCGTAATATTTTATTTTATTTTAAATAGTGTCCGACCGAAAGTCGGTTTCCGGCCGAAACCGAAACCGAAACCGAATGTTCGGCCGTGGCTACAGTTTCGGCCGAAACCGAAACCGAAACCGAAACTCACGTGGTCAAGTATAAAATACTGAAATTTCGTGCATGTTACCCATTTTACACACATTTTTTTTATTGACATGAAATGGAAACACAGTATATTAATTTTGTTGTAATCATTTATTTAATACTAGCTGTGCCCCGCGGTTTCATACGCGTTAATTGAAGGAAAAAAATAGCCTTCCTCGTTAAATTGGCTATCCAAAACAAAAAGATTTTTTTAATTCCAACCAGTAGTTTCTGAAATTAGCGTGTTTAAACAAACAAACTTTTCAGCTTTATAATATTTTTGCTGCGATGTTTTTTAAAAACTGCTATATCTCATAGGTCCTAAATATCTTAGGACTTAAGATATTTATTGAAATCGAATGGTATTAAGGGTAATTTTGTTCTAAATTAAATACTTGTGATGAAAAAGGTATTTATTTGCATAAGGATATGTCATGTTTATAAAAACACCTTCGCAAATATTGCACTATTTTAGAACAAATTTCTTTAGCATAAAAAAGGTTATAGTGAGCCAACCTTAAAAGATAGACATATGCTGTCGCGGACTTTTTTTTAGAACTTTTAAAGTGAAACAATTCTGTCATACATGATTTTTGCGAAAATTTAACTGTTTACGCAGTGCTCGCAGCGGAAGCTCTCAAAATGAAGAAAAAAACCTCCCGATTTTGAAATATTTTTCATTGGTGCGCCGCTCCTATTGGTCTTAACCTTACGATGTATAGCCTATAGCCTTTCTCGATAAATGAGCTATTCAACGCTGAAAGAATTTTTCAAATCGGACCAGTACTTCCTGAGATTAGCGCGTTCAAACAAACAAACAAAAAACAAACAAACTCTTCAGCTTTATAATATTAGTATAGATAATATAAGAAAAAAAAATTGCGTGCGTACAAAGTACACATGTCAGAAGTGAAACTTCTTTGGCAAACTAATTTAAAAAAAAACTAATCGTTAACGCTGCAACTTACAATTATTTAAGTTTTTTTTTTTTGTTTAAGTTTAACACGTCTACGACTAGATGGTGCCACTAGTAGATTCAATCGCGCTAGCAAAATTCTTTAGTACATATATGGCCACGATACATTTGTGTAATTATTGAACAATCCAATATATCAAGTTGAAGCATCTCTAGTACTGGTTTAATTTGTGCTCCTGGTTGTGTTGGACAAGGTTTTGCAATTCACACTAATTAAAAAAAAAACGAATTAAAATACACTAAAAAAACTAGTTGAAAAAAAAAAGACAACGTTTCGAGGTATTCCCAGGCGGTCACCCATCCAAGTACTGAACGTCATGACGCTGCCGCGTTACCTGTCGCTCAAATTTTACCCCTCATGCGCCTAAAGAAGTTTCACTTCAAAAATATTAATAATATTTTGATTATTTTTCAAATTAAGTTCTCATAGCAAAATGCTTATCAGTTATCAATAATCAAATCACTAATTGTTACTGTTTCATTAAATACTAAGTATTGGTATTTTGGAATCTTATTAAATAATACTTTGGTTAGTATTTGTACTTAGAAGAATCATCAACCTCTTTTATGTACCTCTTATATAAAAATAATAATTACTAAAATTACTATTACACTCTTAGTTCCAGTCTCGACAAAGATAATCAAATCACACATTTACGCCCGGTTTCTCGAAGGCTGATCAACGCAAAAATTAACTAATCATCTGTCAAATCTGTCCGGGCTCACATTTTTTTCACTTTTTTTTATGTAACTAGGTTGGCAAACAAGCGTACGGCTCACCTGATGGTAAGACCGTAGCCTATAGACGCCTGCAACACCAGAAGCATCGCAAGCGCGTTGCCGACCCTATCCCCAATCCCCCCAGGAGCTAAAAAATTTCCTCAATGAAAACTCGATTGTGGTAGCTAACAGAGGTAGCAGGGGATAGAGCAGCAGTGAGCGTAGGACCGACGACGACAAGGCGACTCATCGGGAGGTCATCAAAAATTGATTTTTTTTCTGATTTTTTTTTCTTTTAGTTAGTTAATATTTATATAATTTAATAGTAATATTGTCCTACAAATTGCGTGGTACGTTATCCCGGTTCTACGTTCACTGTTGCTCTATCCCCTGCTACCTCTGTTAGCTACCACAATCGAGAGTTTTCGTAGAGGAAATTTTTGTTCGTCTCATCAACATGAAGCTACTGCCGGAAAATTAGCTTGATAGTAATCAAGCGACAAAAATGTACTAGGGAGCCCGGACCATTTGACAGATGATTAGTTAATTTTTGCGTTGATCAGCCTTCGGGAAACTGGGCGTTAGAATTAATAAAGATAGGTACCTAGATCACAATTATTAGAACAGTCATACTTACATTTAGAACTAAGTAACCCACTACTAAGCAACAGTAAACATTTGAATTGAAAACAGTTAGGCGAGCGTGCACGACAACTTCCGAAATCAGTTTCGGTTTCGGCAAAAGTTTCGGCCAATTTTGGCCGAAACCGAAACTTTCGCCGAAACTTGATTTTTGGCCGAAACTCGGCCGAAACCGAAACCGAAACCGAAACTTCGGTCGGACACTAATTTTAAAGTAATCGACCCACTACTTTGGAAGAAATCATCATTTTTTGTACATAGAGTCTAGGTAAGATATAAAAATCTTAATTCGTCAATAAAAAATAAAATATTTTTTTAAAAAAGTTTTTTCTATATTTTTTGTCGATAATTTATGGTCTAGTTTCACCCTCTTTCGGGGTTGCAGATTATCGCGGGACACCCTGTATATATATATATACAAGAATTGCTCGTTTAATAGTACAGTACCTGGGTGACCGAGCCTAGCTCGGTATTTTTATTTTTATTTTATTTATTTATTTATTTTGTTTTTTTCTCGGAATTTTCATATTTCATTTTTATTTAAATAAAAAATCACGAGTGAAATTAAAAAAAAAAAGAAAAAAAATTTAATCCTGAGACTGAGATTTGAACCATGGTTTTCTCGGTCAATCTCGACCGCCCGATTTCCCACCTGAGCCATTAAAACATTAATGACAACTGCGAAATTAACATTCATATTCTAACGATATTTTAGCAATTTTTTCAGTGCCTAAAAACAGGAATAAAACGACATTTTCTAAAAATGAATCCTAGCTAGATCAATTTTTCGCCCCCGAAAACCCCTAAATACTAAATTTCACGAAAATCGTTGGAGCCGATTCCGAGATTCAGAAAATATATATTGATATATATACAAGAATTGCTCGTTTAATAGTATAAGATATAAGATTATATACTTGTATATTTTTATTTTGACATGATCTTTTATTGACCTTTTTAACCACTTCAAAAATTTTACTCGTATTTTTAATGGTTGCAGTTGAGATACTATTGTCAATATTGGTGTGTACGATCTTTTGTAGACCTCAAAAATTGTCATTATCTTTAACTATTTGATGAATGAAAATTGACGTGGATCCATTATTTTCATATTTCACAATTAAAGTTGATGAATGTTTATTTCTAAGTACAATAATACCAACTGTATGATAAGGTAATGTTTAGTAGGGTAGACTGGGTACGGTTGTGACAATTTCGGTTTGACCGCCAATAATTTTGTTAATTTACTAGTTAGTTGAGACAGAAATTACTTAAACCGTAGCTTATACATTTGTCCACATAAAAATACTGAAATTTTGTCTCAAATTATGCTGTATTACTTATAGCATCAAATTTGAAAAAAAAAAGGATAATGTCACAACCGTCCTCACCCCAAGGACGGTTGTGACAGTGGTTGGGGTCAGTAGTGACAGACATAAACATTCACAGAAATGGTTTATAATGACTTTTATTGTTAGAAATGTTTAACATAACACAAAATACTTTTCTTCTATATAAAGTTTACACGAGTTTTATCAATATTATATATATGTTGTGGCTCATATAGGTGTATGTCCAAAATAGTCTGCAAGTTGTTATAAAAAACTTCAATATTCGTTTTGTTAAAACTTGTAGCTCTTGAAAGGCTTGTAGCTTGAGCTACGCGTGCAGACATGAACGAAACCATTCCTCACCAGCCATCTCATTCTCATCCCAAGTAGCAGGTCGGTTTATGTTGTATGTATTTATTTGTCAGTTCAAAGGCCAGTTTCCGTACCTCTCTTTTAGTTAGGCTAAAATATATTTCCGCGCAACGTGTGGTACATGTATTTTGATAACAGCTCTTTTTGCTCCTTTGAAAATACTTTGCTATGAGCTGTATATCACATGCTGATGCTGTTTACATCGTGATTCGCACCGACTTCATCATGTTTACGAATGTATCGTAACAACGACATGCGATTAATATTATGCATTTCCGCAGCTCTCCGTAAAGAAGTCCCACGTCTTACTTCATCCGCAAGCGTTTTCTGGTCATCTAAAAGCAAAAACATAAAGAATATATATGTCACAACCGTACCCATCTACATTTGTCACAACCGTACCCAACGCATACTTCTGAAAACAATAAAACATCATGAATAACCTAAATTATCTACGTAAAAAGTAATCATTTGTAATTAACTACTAACATTCAATTGACAACAAAAAATATTTGCTATAGTATATCTGTATACCAATAAAAGTAAATATTAAAAGAATCTGAACAAAAAAACTTACTTTTCGCTGTTGAAAAGCAATGTGGCCTCCTGCTTTTGTTTACGTCGTGCACTGGCTAACGCAATGCTGGGCAACATGTGTAGACATGCATTGCGCTTCTTTTTTCCCTTACACTCTTCCCCGCATTCCGTATAGTTTCGCGGTTATAACGACTGTCACTACCGTACCCTGGCACAACCGTACCCAGTCTCCCCTACCTATGGTTTTGGATTTTATATTTTGCATTTTAAATATTCTTACTCTTTTTTAATTGGTCATTTTGAAGTTAAAAAAAAGAAAGAATTTGTTTTATAAAATGGATATTTAAACAACCAAAAATGTTTTATGAAACAAAAAAAAGCTAATATCATTTTTGTCCAATTCGTTACAACAAACGAATAAAAATAGTAATTACTTTCAAAAAGATTTCGAAGGTCATAGTTAATACATTAAATTCTGCTGTAAGCCAGGCCAGAATACGTACATCCTTAATAAAAAGAATACCAATAATTTTAAGACGCCTTAACACACTATCTTACAACTTACAACGTATGTACATACACAAGTAACGAAAGTTTGGTGATTATGCCACCAAATGGGGGAGTGCGCGAAAAATGCAAAAACGAGAGAGTTTACGAGGCGAGTAGGGACACTTGAAACCCTAAAGCCATCCCGTTTCCAGGAAATTCACTCTGGACATAACAGTTTCCTTCGGAGAATAAAAGTTTAGCACCGAACTGTGGGTCGTGCTATTGAGTTATTTGGTGTTGCTTTTTAGATGCTGACTTTTATTTTAAAGTCTATATTTTAGCCTTTCCTTGTTTTGTGAATTACTACTCAGAGAGAGAAATAGAGACGGCGTTGTTATTAGAGTAGGTTAGTAGATCTATTATATTTACTCGAGTAAGTATATATATTTTAATTTTGATCTAAGTGTACATTTATTTTTAATGTAGCTAATAAGAAAGATTACAGATATTAGATAGGCAATGATTGCAGTTGAACTTGGTGCTTAGTAAATATAATATAGCCTATTACACATACTTTAGATAATACGTCATATTAATGGCTCGTTAAAGTTAATAGCTTCACCAAGCGATAAGGTATTTATACGCCTTAAGATTAAAAAATAATAGAAATGGTAAAAATTTTAACAACTTAGAAATAAAAATTTAAGCAATTAAAAAACAGTAGCAAAAAAAAGAATATTTTATACAGAAACGTTTTTAGTTATAAAATAGCTATAAACAACGATAAGCTGTATGTGTATATTTATCACCAACTTAACTCCTAAACAGGGCATCCATAAAGCGAAACGATCGCTGCGGGCGCCGGCGGGCTATCTCGATGATATGCTATTAATACGCCTCATACACCGTTAATGCGCCGGTGGCTTAAGATACCATCACACTAGACGCGATAACGCATCTTAATAAAGGCATTAAAATAATCTTTCACGTCTCATTTTATTTATGTATTTATTTTACTGTCTTCAGCATTCCTTATTGTGGGTAATGTATATTCAGTGAGATTTTAAATTTGTATAATCACTATTTTCTAATGTTCAATTACAAAACTTTACACGTTTTTGTTGTGTATAATATAACTTACTTTTAAATATGGCAATGATACAGAAGAAAATCAAATTTAAAAATACATTACGTAGAAAAAAACACATAAAAACTACTTCTTTAGTATCAAGTTGATATATGACTGATTTTGATACACATTAAGTTAATTGTTGTTTTAAAAACTGTTCTAGTGTTCACTGCTTCCTTAGGTCTATTCACTAACATTACTTAAGGCGTTGTGATGGCTTAAGCTTTTACCAAACTATAAATATATCTTACTCAAACTATAAATATATATAATCATTCATAACGTAGAAAAAGACGCAGTGATTTACAAATTAGTGTTGCAACACCTTTACTCACCCGACCCTTTCCGTACATCGTATTAATATACCACTTACCACTTTATGTTATGTTACGGCCGAAGTTGGCTGCAGTAATTGTTTAGGGTTGTATCAGGTTATAGCTTCGAGTTTAGGCAAATTTAATCCACCGATTACGGGTGGCGATTAATGATATTGAATGTCTGTTTTGGTAATGTCGATATATTTGTTTCGAAGAGTTTTAATTGTCTAATTTGAATATATTTTTATAACACAATTAAATTCTGTTTAATATTAGCTGATAAATAATGTATTTGTTATTGCTTTAAGCAATCTGATTTGAAATTTCTTGATCACATGTCGACGACCTATGATGTTACGTTAGGATCATTTCTTTTGTAAAAAGCCATCACCGATTCGGAAAGCAGTCATTGCTAAGATAACTACAATAAAATAAAGCTTACTCTGTACTCTCTTTTTATAATTTGTCAATGTACAATTACATTAATTATAATTTTATTAACACGTCCAACATTAAAAGAAGTTCTACGAAACCCACAAATCTTCCTGAATAACATATATTTATAATCTTGTACTGAATAAGCAGCTTTAGCGAATAAAACCTTTTAAATACAATTATCTCATAGCCTTATGCATGTACCTTTTGACTTTAAAATATAGTTACAATATTCTTAATATGCTCAGTAGCATGTTTCCTTAAAAAGGTTATAAGCTCTAAAACATCATGCTAGGGCTTGTGGTAACGTAGCAGAGATCATAAACAGGTGGCATCACTTGATCTTGCGTATATAAATTACATAATTATCTCTGTATCTCTGAAATAGATTATAATTGAAATAGATTATAATTGAAATAGATTATAAATAAATTATTATTGATATAATAAACCGGTATATATGGACATTTTATTTAATATTCCATTCGTGTCCAAGTAACATCATTTTTAATTTAAAAGTACATGTTAAAGTTAATAAAAATGTACCGTTTCGGAATGTAGATTCTTCTGACAAGTGTAGGCTAAAGAACTCAGAATTTGAGTTAATTTCCCGCTGCATATGTATGTAATGTTCGCTATATTAAATTGTCATATACGTGACAAATACAGCACGCTCGTAAAAAATTGAATTTATTATAGAGCTGAATACAAAATGTCACAAAGGACTTCTACGAAGCTTAATATTGAACGCTTCGGGGCGTCATAAAAAAGTGAGTTTGTGTTTTCACGTCAACTTTATATCTTAATTATTATTTCTAGTTAAAACATACTAAAATATTTATTTTAACATGAAATGTATTCGGTTAGGAGTAATATATTGGAAACACTTAGAGACTTAGAGTATGTATTTTTATTAACGAGAGAGGTAATTTGGATAAATTTCATATCAATTTCCGCAATAAAATAGCTTTATAAAAAGACGCTTGACTTAACTTTAATTTAAACAAAATCTCCACAAATTTGTAATATTAAAATACGACAAACAGGTTTAAAACCGCAACAATTGCCACTTATCACAACCCCAAGCAGTATCCTTGACCTCACTGCCGTCATAAAAACGCATACAATTATTATTAAGGTCATAAAAATCACATAACAATAAAAGTACTTCAAACGAAGTAATAAATAACGGTGAATAAAACGTACAATTGCAATTGTCGTTTACCGGTTTTATGTAAATCACTCGAGTGTCACTCTGACAGCTAGCTGACGCTGTGACAGCTCGCCGACACTCTGACACGCGGCAACTGACACGCCGACACTGCCCGATACACCGTTCGTTGTCATTTGTATTACGTATTTTATTTTTTGCACAATTTGCCGCTTTGAAAACAATTTCAAGATTATTTTTATATTTTTAATTAGGCAATTAGTAAAATATGGCCTGACCAGTAATTTTCCAGCCAACTTTTTTCTGATTAATCTTGAAAGTACCTACTAAAGAAGATATTTATTTAATTTTTATCCATTATGTGAAGGTGAGGATCACATCTAGTTCGTAACTTAGACTAAAATATTTAAATTCCATTCATATAATTTATTTTTATTAAAAATCAATTTTTCAATATTATATAAATGTTTTAATATTTAATAAATTTAAATTGGATCTTTATTCAAACTAGCATTTCGTTTTGTTGGTTTTCCAAATAAAATTGTCATTATGTTATGTCTAGTTTAATTGGAAAATATACCTAAATAGTTAAATAATACCTACTAAAATAAAATTACAGAAACAAGTTTTATACACAATAACGATGACGTGACAGTAAACGAACAGTTTTTAATTATGACACGTAGTTTTATATAAATCTTTCGCCGGTTGTCGTCCTGTCACGTTGTCACACTGTCACGCTGACAATCCTGACAGCGGCAGTCACTCGTCGGGCAATTTGCGAGCGGCTATGATCCATAAATAAAATGGATTTGAGTAAATTTTTGATATTTAGTAATTAATGTCGTTACTGGGTAATAATTATTTTTGTTACTTCTGTGATAGTAACAGAGAAGTAGATGGCAATGTTTATACTATATTCTTCGAATTTGTGTATGCAATATTTATAACAATGAAGACGAACGATTTTTACAATTGGACATTCTAAGCTAATTATGTTTGAGATTGGTTTTGATAATTTGATATTAAGGGCGCCTTCAAATTAGCCGCGCGGCGGCAGCGCGTTGTTATTTACATACATTTACAACGTCGCGCGTCAGCAGCGCTGCAGACGCGCTGCCGCCGCGCGGCTAATTTGAAGGCGCCCTAATTGATAGAATCTTTTTAAGCTATTTTGGTCCGTTCTTATTTATACAGAAATCCTGTACTTCATCTATCTTAATGAAATAATCAAAAATTACTTACAGAATAAATTAAGACAGTATAAGTTGATTTATGAAAATATTATTTTCGAGTGTAAATAAGAGCCTCACGTAACAACTAACAGTATACTCGTATGATTGTACCTTTGTTACACTTTTATATGACCAAAAATATGACTACGATTTTCATTCGTCGAATGCCTATGTAAACGAAAATTCAGTATAGAATAGGTAAACAAACTTAAAATGGACGGCACAAACGACCACTAAAACACATTTAGGTGTATATAACAGGGACTCAGGTCCCAGCGCCCTAACGACGCCATTTCTCATATTTTGAATACTTACTAAAGTTATAAGAATTTACGTCACACTTAGGCGGGTTAATGGTGTGTATAAAATGTTATGACCACTCCATTCCGTATTGACTTTTAGCTTTTTCATGTTGCTATTTTAGGGGCAGTCAATTCGTATGGGTCGCTGTTACGTAGTTTGAAAATAGAGCTTATATTTTAAACTAGGGTCCTAGTGTAGTTGTGATGGGAAATTCCACTGTGGCCAACGTTCGACTGCCTGATGTAGGGTATGAGTGTTCTTCCTTGTAATTCTATTTATCGTGTCTCTGAAAGCAACTGATAGTAATCGTTACTTCTGATATGTAATTTCTCCTCAGTGGAACAGTTTTGTAGCTGTGTGGTTACGGCAGTAAAGAAAGCCACCCCCTCTCTTTCCGTGGGTATCGTAAGAGGCGATTAAGGGATAACACAGTTCCAGTATCACCTTGGAACTGTTAAAGCCGACCGATGGCGGGATAACCATCCAACTACTGGCTTCCAAATACACAGGCCGATGACGGGCAGCAGCGTCTTCAGTGCGACAAAGCCAGCCCTGCGGTCACCAACCCGCCTGCCCAGCGTGGTGACTATGGAAAACACATAGGTACACGCGATTTTTGGCGCGAACTTGTGCCTATGTGCAGCAGTTGACTGCGATAGGCTGAAGTGAGAGAACAGTTTTTTTTTTTTAAATCTATATTTAAAGAGCTTGGTCACAATAAGTGACTATGCCGCTCTATAAGTCTTTCTAAACTAGAGACTAGTCTTGAGAGAAGATATCTGATCATCTTACTCTCAAACCCAGCCTAACCAGTTTATACAGCGCCCTGGCCTCCTTGGATAAAGGGAATGCCAAGACGCTGTTCAAACCACCGACTTCTCTTATAATACTATTAGACAAAAATAGCTCATTCCGCAATGGTTCATTCCGGACACATTCCATAACAATATGGTACACGTCTTCAATTTTCTCAGTACCTTCTTCACAATTTGGAGAATTGGTTTTCTTCAATAAATATGCGAACTTGTTCAATGGAATGTGTCCGGAGCGCAGTCTTAAGGCTATTACTGTCTCTAATCTACTTAAACTATTGCTGATCCAAGGAGAACTCATCGGTTCTGACAGTTTTGAACGTTAAATATTATAAATCTTTTTTCTTGTATAGGAGAAACAATTTTGGCCACGAACTTAATTTTAAACTAAGAAAGCGTGGTGTTTCATTAAGGTTCAAATATAGCTTTTATCTGTAAAACCACTCTCTTCCAAATTCGTCCCATCGGAAATTGGTTCGTTTATACCTTAGGTTTATACAAACAGCTTTCGCTTTTGAATATGAATAAATATTTGGAACCAATGAATGACTGGAGCCGTGGGAAATTTTTAATCTAGTAACGTTTGAATCTTGATAAGTTAATCTATACTAATATAATAAAGCTGAAGAGTTTGTTTGTTTGTTTGTTTGAACGCGCTAATCTCAGGATCTACTGGTCCGATTTGAAAAAAATCTTTCAGTGTTAGATAGCCCATTTATCGAGGAAGGCTATAGGCTATATATCATCACGCTAAGACCAATAGGAGCGGAGTCCACGCCGACGAAGTCGCGCGCAGAAGCTAGTTAAATTATAAAAACACACGTGAAGATGTCGGATAAATTTGTAAAATTTATTGATTTTTAGTTAAAATCATTGTGTTAAACGATCTTCTTTGGGAATATACGTCGTAGTTAAAAGTGAAATATAAGATATCCACTCAACGAAATAACAAACAAAAGTTTATTAAAATAAGAAATAAAAAAAATACTAGTTCTAATCTTCATGGTACGTGTTGCCAAGAAAGCACAATTTTTTTTTGATGCTACATTGGAGTAGGAGAGAAGATACAAAGAACTGATCGATGCAGTCGAGATTACAGCGTATATTTAAATATAAAGGTCAACAAAACACTGCGTATTTCAATACTCATCTATAATAAATCGCGATTATTGTTATTTTTATTTGTTAAGCAGTTATCAATCAAAGTATTATAAGACGCTGAGAAAGATGTCGCGTCATCTTTACGCAACAGTTTCCGATTATTCAATTGTCATTGTCGTTTTATTAACAATTCACATAAAATAAACAATAGAGCGGGAATCTATTAACAATAAATCAAATGCTAGAAGGCAACGCGATTGAGCAATAAATTTCAATGAGTTTAATGTTCCCGCGCAACATGCGATAACTGTCAAACGGGCGACGCCATGTTGGCCGTCATCTTGATTTATGACGTTTTATTGTGAACTGTCAATAGGTGGCATCGCGCGAAGTACCACAATTGCGAAAATAGTTTGTAGCTATTTGTCTACGCTTGTGATAAAAAGAAAAATGGATACGATAAAGAGTTATTAAGGTTAAAGCAAAGAGGTTTTATATAATATCAAAAAGTATGCAAGCATATACAATTTTTTTTTAATTTAGTTAATGTATTTTTTTAAATAATTAAATACAGTTGAATCCGTTTATAATGACATCGAAAGGAATTGACAAACACGTCATAATAAGCGGACGTCATACAAAGCGTTTTGTGAAAAAAAAACGTGTGTAAGCTCCGACGCACGACTGGAGTTTATTGTCTAAATATGCACAAAAAAGTTTGATACTCCATTTTCTAATCGGCATATTATTGCACCTTTCTCCTCAATCGTAAATGCGTTACGGCGATGAGATGACATTTTTTTCACAGTATGTACAATGAAAAACACAAACGACAAACGAAAAACAATGCGTGACCTTCAAGCGTCAATTAATTACTCACTGAGAAGACTAATAAGTTACTCTATGGACCAAACTGAGACTCAAAACAAAAACGAGCCACACGTGGCTTGCACTTGGCGACGCGTTCGGCAAGTCGAACGTCGTCGGGAATCAATGGAGGTGTAAAGAATCATATCGGTCATTATAACCGGACATCATTTCTTAAAAATGGGTCATAATAAGCGACATGTCACTTTAAGGGAAGTCATTATATCCGACTTTTTTATAAAGAATTTTATATGAAAACCAAACTTCGTAGTGTAATTACGTCATAATAACCGGTTGGTCAATATAGGCGGAGTCATAATAAACGGATTCTACTGTACTAAAGTTTTTTTAGGTTTCGATTTGCCGTATCATAATTAAGATAGGTACTTTCTAAAATTTAATTTTTTTTTTATAAATTTCATTTTTTATTTTCGAATATAAAAACTATTTTGAGATACATTTCGTAGCTCTATGTCAGGTCTTGCATAAGAGGACGCACTAATGGTCACTTGTAACTAACTACCAATTGATTCCGTGGCTTTTCAGGCGATGCGTTTAATATTATGGCCTTTAAGATAATTCCGTTCAAATGGCTTTTGTTAGTCATAGAAATGTTTATCGCTCGATATAATCACATCGGACATTTTGTAGAGTGGAAATCATAGACTATTTATTTGTATGAAAGCTTTGCTCTATAAGATTGTTATGAAAGAGTTGTACGCTTAAACGGGAATAATATATCGTTTAGTTCGCGTTATAACAGTTTGTGCAGCTGCATGAATAATGTCTTTTCCTAATGGTCGCAACTTTATATTTGGGACAAATTATTGGATAATATTTTATGCGTCTTTCATTTATGTTTATTTTAATGTGTTAATATTATAATTATATACTTTACATTATTGTAAGCGGGGATAAACTAATAACGCCAATCAATTCAATTGATAGTAGTTTACTTAGGTTTTGTTAATGTTCGACTGATATTAGAATCAGTGTTTTGTAGAACTTTTTGTCACCGCGAGCAATAATTTGAAGTATATAATTATATTATTAATACTTTAAAATAATTATATGTAGTTCTTGAAAGTATCGAATGGAATATAAAACACTGTACACACTTTACACTAAATTGCAAAGATTGTTTTCCCTTTTTAGTTATTTGTCGCAGTCGGTATTTTATTTATTTTAGAATACCTACTTGATTTGATGACGCGTTGGTCACAGCACTGGTTTGTGGCTGTTGTGCTGGCGGTTGCGAGTTCGATTCCCGCACATGACAAACATTTGTATTGGCCATACAGATCATCTGTATCTGCCATACAGGACATCTGTATCTGCCGTGGTCTGGGCGTTTGTGCAGTCCTTGTGGGTCTCCCCACCGTGCCTCGGAGAGCACGTTAACCTGATAGAGATCGTTACTCATAGTAGGGAATATACCTATCCGCCAAAACGCATTGAAGCAGCGTGGTGGATTGAGCTTTGATCCTTCTCCTACATGGGGAAAGAGGGATATGCCCAGCAGTAGGATATTACAAGCTGAAGTGTATGCGTACTTGATTTTTTAAACTATTATGTTTGCATTAATTAACTAAGAATGACGAACAACTTTTTTTTTAACATACTAATCAAAACTATGAAAGAAGTGACTAAATAAATTAAAAGTTAAGTTAAGCTCGTTATAATTAGATGCGAGAAACGAGAAGTTAAATAAGTTAATTTATTATAATTTCCTTATCACAGCCAGAATAAATAATAACATCGGTCAAGTCATTAGCGATGATTGGATTGTAAATAAAACATTTATTACCGATTTAATCTATGTATATTAACGTTATAAATGTAAAAATAACTATAATATATCTGTGGTCGGTTTGTAGCCAATTAAAAAAAAAAAGGAGGAGACACTTAATTCTACTGTATTTTTTATCAGTGTTATCTCATCAGTTTTTACTGGGTGTGTCGATGTTGATGATTATTTATTTTAATGGAAAGCTAGTGAGTGTCATTTTGAGAGAGATCTAAAGAGTACCTACTTGTTGAGTTATCACTTATAACTTGTAGATATATTTCGTTATTTTTTTATTTTTATTATAACTTTATTAACCTCGAATTAACTTTGTCTATTTTGTCTTTTTAAACAGTGTAATTTAAACAATGTAAAATCCGAAATTGGCTTTTGTTTGGTTGTTGTGTATTGGTCAAAAAACTTAAAATGTAGCTGTGGATATGTACAAAATACAGATAAATAAATTTACGATCTACGTAAGATTGCCGGTGGTGGCTGGATGAGGATTGCGGAAAACCGGGATGTTTGGCGCGAACTTGTGGAGGCCCATATACAGCAGTACACTGCGATAGGCTAAAGTTAAGTGACCTACGACCTTACGTCAGATACCTATAATAAAGTATAATTACCTAAAGTATATTATAGCCAACCCGCATTGGAGCAGCGTGGTGGATTAAGCTTCGATCCTTCTCCTACATGGGGAAAGAGGCCTATGCTCAGGGGATTTTACCCCTCCAAGTATAGCGGCTGAAGGCTCCCGCAGGGGGTTTAGTGCGGTAGTAGCACCCCAAATGCTGAGTCCGACATACGGTCTAGGACTGCCTACCCGGGCGTCCTGGATATCACCCGTAAATGGGTTACCCTGCGATACCAAAAAAAAAAAAGCGTGGTGGATTAAGCTTCGATCCTTCTCCTACATGGGGAAAGAGGCCTATGCTCAGGGGATTTTACAGGCTGAAGCGACATAAAGTATATACGGAAAAATCCGAAACAGTGAGTACCTAGGCAAGTTCTTTAGTGTAAAGTGGTTATCATAGTCAACATCTTCAGCAACTGAGGTACACACTGAGTATTCTTTGAGTATAATTTATATGTTTTTTTTTTAAATGTTAGTAAGTCGACAAACAAACGTATGGCTCACCTGATGGTAAGTGACTACCGTAGCCTATAGACGCCTGCAACACCAGAAGCATCGCAAGCGTGTTGCCGACCCTATCTCCAATCCCCCCTCCCCAGGAGCTCTGGTCACCTTACTCATCAACAGGAACACAACACTGCTTGAAAACAGTATTATTTAGCTGTGGTCTTCTGTAAGGTCGAGGTACTACCCCAGTCGGGCTGCTCCATATTTTGAGCAGGAAATTTCCTGCTGTGCCCTACCTCAGTATAATATTTTCTTGTATTTCCATACCTAGCACAGGTATCAGACTCATACAAATATTGACGAGGTTTTACATTCGGTAAACGATAGCTATTTACTAACGGACGTATTCAGTGTACTTTTGTAAATGAATAAAGAACCTGTACAATAAAACTGTAAGCTGTACTATAAATAAGCTATAATTGTAAAATTGTGTATTTTCTGTGTAAAGCTTTGTAAATAAATAAGTGATCACATACTAAATCACAGAATTGTCATAAGCTTGTTATTGTACTTCTTTATAGTATGGTAATTATGTTAAACAGGTGACGCCAACTTGTTACGTTTACTGAGACACAAGTATTTTAATTCCTTGCTACAAAGTTGCATCATCTTGGTTTTAATATTTTTGATTACAAATTCGTTAAAACATACAGAAGTGAATGTTTTATTTGAGTATTATTTAAATAAAGATTAGTGAATCAATATTTAAATAAATAAAACATTGATTCTACTACTTACTTACTTACTGATCTCCTTTCTCATCTTTTTAGTAGCTTTTGTATAAAAATCTGCGGTAGATTTTATTTTTTTGTGAATTTGTTAGTCCTTTATGATCAGATGTTGGCAATAAGCAAATGTAATATTTAGGAAAAATAATTTTGAAGAATAAAGTTCGCTAACTGAGGCTAGCATTTTTTTAATAAAAAGCACATTTATGTTATAAAATTTGTGTCGTTTTCGAGAACCATTGTAATTCTCAGGACAAAAATAAGATATTGTTAATGTCGATTTATATGATAGAAATAATGACATTGTTTCAGAAAGTTTTAGATTGTGAATACATAAAGGGATAGATATTAGAAATTCTTTCAGTGTTTGTTAATTTAATTTTATTTTACAACTAGCTTCTGCGCGCGACGTCGTCGGCGTGGACTCCGCTCCTATTGGTCTTAGCGTGATGATACATAGCCTATAGCCTTCCTCGATAAATGGGCTATCTAACACTGAAAGAATTTTTCAAATCGGTCCAGTAGATCCTGAGATTAGCGCGTTCAAACAAACAAACAAACAAACAATCAAACAAACAAACTCTTCAGCTTTATTATATTAGTATAGATGTTAAAAATATCTTATCAATCATTCATACAAACTACATAGTAATGGCCCAATTACAATTTTATTTATAACGACAATTATAAGAATTTATTGTTATATTGTCATACAAATTAAATGATAATAACATAATGAAATATATCATGATAATAATATAGTATGACACGACTTAAGCACGTGATCGTGCCTGTTTTTTTATCACGTTTAAGTATGTATATTACGTATTCCAAAGACACATTTGCTTGACTGTTATTTAAACTAATTATTTCTGACTAACGTAGCTTACAATTGAAGTACACTTTTCAGGTTTTTTCGCTTTTTAAAAGTACATTTGAATTGTATTTATAAAATCATTTATAGTTAATAAGAACTTTTTTATACAACTAGGTCGCCAAACAAGCGTACGGCTCACCTGATGCTGAGCAATTACCGTAATTTATAAACGCCTGCAACACCAGAAGTATCGTAAGCGAGTTGCCAACTCTACCTCTAATCCCCCCCCCCCCCCCCCAGAAGCTCTGGTCATCTTACGCACCACAGACATACAACACTGCTTTTAAGCAGTATTATTTAGCTGTGATCTTCTGTAAGGTCAAGGTACTTTCCCTTTTTTTTGAGCAGGGTATTTTCTGCTGTGTCCTATCTCAGTTAGAGTAGAGAGAATGTAGAGAAACAGAGAGGGAGAAAAAAGCGTAAAGACGATTGCCAAAAATCAGCGCCACCAAAGCGTATTAACTAGAAAATATGTGAATGATATGAAAAACTTTTAGACATTTTCTTTGGATAATATATTCTGCAACCTACTAACTGAGTTGCCGGTTGTATAACCGTTTATCAAAATTTGTAAAACCACTCTGTACTTGCGTCCCAGTGCTTACTAATTTCAGTAATTTAAAGTTTCATTCTAAATGGGGATTAGGACGGAGATTAAAGTAGAGATAAGGAGAGTTCAGAACCAGTACTCTTACTCACTGTAAAAAAATGTATGAAGTACTACTGACTAATATTTTCAGTTAGTTTTCTGACTGACTACCCACTAATATTTTCAGTTAGTTTTCTGAGACCATGACATAGTTGTGTAATGACAATGAATTAATAATATGATAAGAAGAATAAACAAGGATTCTGCCATTTTATAACATATAATTATATATGTATATTGAATCTCATTTGATTCTCATTAAGAGTTGTGATGAACAATAAAACATTTTTCATTATTTATTGTATGCCATAAATTGATCGTAAATTGAGTTGTTTAATATAAACAATTACAATATCACTAGATGAATCATTTGGTTTCATGATACTTGTTACCTACTGCTTTATTTTAATGCGTATTTTCCTGTTTTCTGATATATCTTTATATGCATAAATTTCCAACGCAAAAAAATATCGAAAAACGAAGACGTTTGATTCGAAAAAGATTTTTAGTTTTGATTCGAATATTGGGTTGATTTATAGTCTTAGTATGTAATTTATTTAATTTCGGACACATTTTGAATTTTTTTTTTTGTTATTATTTAAATATCGATATTTCTCTACGACGAATTTACCCAAGATACTTGCGTTCAGGTTAAGTATATGTATAGGTATGGGTTTCTTGGGTATTAACTCTTTTAAGATTTCATTTTAAAGTTTACTCCAACTACAATTAGTTCTTCGAAGTATATGCTCCATAAATGAATGTGAACTTCAAGTACATAGTACATATGATTACGTTTCATAGTAGAAGCTTCACCGAAGAATCTTTCTTTCACATAAACCAAACGAGTAGACACCAACTGATTTTAAATATTAACTGCCGTCTTTTGATATCTGCAACCTTTACGGAAAAGTTATCTGTGCATTCGACGATTTAAAAACATTTTTCAATTTGCAAAATAAATATTAACTAATAAGGTATAATTCTTAATTAATTCACTTTATAAACGTACACCAACGATGAATAATTCATAAATTCACTATTAACAATAATCTTACTACATAATTATTGAAGTAGGTAGACAGCGCTTGTATAAAGGGTTTTTGCTCTATTTATAATTGTGTTTGCTCGCAAACGAAAAAAACCGACTCCTACATCGACAAGTAATACAACGTAGGTAGACGAAAAAATAGTCAAGTAAAAACGCATTATTAGATATAACTCAAAAAGTACTTGTTCTGTTCTGAGGTAACATACATAAAAAACGATCGAATTGAGAAACTCCTCCTTTTTAGGAAGACGGTTAAAAATGTTCTTTTCTCCAACTAAACATAAATATTATATTTCTCAAAATTATATTCCAGACGACTATAAAATAAAATAAGTATAACAATTTTAACACTCGTCCTTCCTGTTAAATAAAAAAATATATAAAATAAATATTATCGACTTAATATCTTATGAAATCAAGTTTATTGTTACAAGACTGATTTATAGCTGATATCCGCATGCGTTCGCGCATAAAATTATTACGCTCCCGTTGATTGATTGACGACTTTCCAAATATACTTTATTGCTTTGAAGAAATAAAAGAAAAATCGATCGATCTATCTCGGAGATGGACGGATCTATTTCATATCCGTTTCGAATGACACGAGTGTATACAGAAAGCTTTTAGAAAGTGTTTCATAATAAGCTCTTTGGCGCCGCAACAGATTTTCTTAGGTTTTGTTCTAGTTATCGATTTTAATAATAATGTCAATTCTGGAGTATGTCGTTTTTTTTGTATCACAGGGGAAACCCATTTACGTGTGATATCCTGGACGCCTGGGTAGGCAAAATATAGTTTAGGTATTATTTGACATGAAACAAGTCCTAAAGGGTTATATTATCTGCTGGCGATAAATCCAATAAATAACATGTACCTACAATCTACATGTACAAATATATTTCATCAGAAAAAAGCAAAACAATATCTATCAAACAATATATTAATTAGTGATGCAACAGATCTCTGTTTCTGTTTCCGCAAGTGCGGAAGTTCCGCACGCTTTTCAACATTCGTTTATGCTTCTGTTTCCGCAACTTTTATAACGGAGATGTAAACGGAAGTTTACGACAGTTGAGAGTTGAAAGTTTCACTTACCACTACTAAATTTGAAGATTAAAATAATTTTAAGTTGCTATATTGTTTTCTATTGTAGATTTCTAATATATCTATTTCTTATCTAGGCTTAGTGTATATTTAATAATTTATAAAGAAATATATTTGTAAATTTATTAATTTTTTTTCATATTATTTACACTTTTGTTTCTGCATCCGTTTCCGTTTCCGTTTCTGCTAAAATTTACTTTTGACATCTGTTTCCGTTTCTGGTTCCGTTAAGACACTTCCGTTGCATCACTAATATTAGTCCATCTTATAGATTTCATGATCAACGTATTCAAACGAACAAATGAACCCTTCAGCTGCCATATACACACAAGTACCTGGGTGACCGAGCCCAGCTCGGTATTTTTATTTTATTTTTTTTGTTTTTTTTTTTCGGTATTTTTATATTTTAATTTTATTTAAATAATAAATCACGAGTGAAATTAAAAAAAAAGAAAAAAATATAATCTCGAGACTGAGATTCGAACCTGGGTCAAAACGATTTGAAATCCGTCGCTTTCCTAATTACGCTGTTACAGCTATGTTAATAATGGTGAAATTAAACTTCGTATTCTAATGATATTTTTTCATTGCCTAAAAACAGGGATAAAACGACATTTTTTTAAATGAATCCTAGCTAGATCAATTTTTCGCCCCTGAAATACCCTGCATACTAAATTTCACGAAAATCGTTGGAGCCGATTTCGAGATTCAGAAAATATATATATATACAAGAATTGCTCATTTAATAGTATAAGATATAGATATAACATAAATATAGTGTCGAAAACCATTAATCTACTGAAATTGAGCGTATTTCTTACATAGGCGCTCATTAAGCCCGATTCACATTGTTCGCGAAATGATGAATATTAAATTTTAAAATGTCACGAGTCCTGACACTGTCAAACTTTTTCTATTAACTTTCTCATTGTGATTTGACAGCGCTCTTATAACTGAGACTTTGATGAATGAAGGCGCCCGCCCGCTCGTGAAGGCACAGACGACTCGAGTTTCGTCATATATAATTTATGGATTGAAATGAATTTAATTATATCATATTTTTATGGAATTTGTTTGCTTCTTAGTGTATGTATGTATATGTATTTGTGTGTGTGTGTGTGTGTATGTGTGTGTGTGTGTGTGAGCGTGTGCGTGGGTGGGTGCATGTGTATTTGTTTGTTTTAAGCTTTTAAGAGAACGTGGGTAAACACTAAACATAGTCCCGGATCATCTAATATTGGGTTTTACCCATGATTCGTTCTTGGCCTGGTCTCGGTGTTCAATGTTATTTTTATCAGAAACTACGAGAATTCTTACACTACCACAAAATAGGCAAATATACCTACATAATAATCAAGTTGAACCCTGCTTATATGTACATTCACTCTATATTGCACTATATACCATTGTTACAATTATTGTGTTGTGTTGTGTTCCTGTTGGTGAGTAAGATAAAAGAGGTCCTGGAGGGATTTGGGGATGGCGTAGGCAATTCGCTTGCGATGCTTCTGATGTTACAAACGTCTATAAGCTACGGTAATCGCTTACCATCAGGTGAGCCGTATGCTTGTTCGCCGACCTAGTTATATATAAAAAAATACCATACTTTTTTGTAATTTTGCATCAAATATTTTGTGTTTTCTTTGGGAGTTCACCAGTATGACATGTGTCAAAACAAGACTGTATAATAGGTGTAACATTTGACAACCATTCTTCATAATTATTTCTTCTGTCTTACCATATCTTCTGTCGGCATCATTTTAAATATGTAAATATTTTATCAACAGTTTTAATTTATAACGTATTCTAATATTTAATTTATTTCATGTTATACAAAGATTGAGTCGATTAAATAATTTATTCTGTTTTTATAGTCAAAATTAAATATTCGATAATGGGTTTGATGAGACCGATATTTAATAAATTCAATTAAAAATCAAATTAATTGTTTTATTTATTTTGTATTTAAATTAAAACATGCCACGTACCCGTTTAGTGGTTTATTACGTCGAAACAGACGGACAGATTATTTAAATTTATTGATATATAAAAACCCGCACGCCGTGTAATAAAAACTTTAATTACTCACTGTTCCCTTGCTATCGTGTTACAGACTGATGTTTAAATTTTACGAGAGCGAACGCAAGTTTCGATAAATTCTCTTAAAAATATTCAATGGATTTTATTACCTATAACGATAAGTGTAAGATCGATTTTCGTTACAAATATTTTACGCTTCTGAAACGTTGAGGAGTACTGTTCGTACAAATAAACACTTTTTATTACTGTTTCATTAACTGCGTACATAATCTTTATTGTAGTTCAGGGTCGTATAAGACATGTTAGAGTTATTGGAGTTTTTTTTTATTGTTTAATAGCAAATGACAAAAGTACAAACCGGTTTGTAAGTTTTTAGGTTTCATCGTCACTTTTAATACTCTTATTTAAAAGCAATTTACAGCGATTACTTTTGCTAGATTTTTCTGCGACGGTACTGATGCTGTGATTATGGGAATCGTACCGTGATGATCGCTTTAAGATTTTTAAGTGAGCGAAGACCACAGACCACACAACAGAAGTGAAAGAAAAGAAAAGTGGCGTAGACCCATTACATAATTAATCTGATAGGTACAAATACATAGGTATAAAGGGATACATTCTAAGAACAAGAAATTTGGCCTCTATTGCTATAGTGAAAATCCTTTAAAATTCTTTTTACTGAAAATCTTTTTTATTGAGACATAACAGGCCATATCTGTCGCAGAATCTGGAGCAGCCCGATTGGTCCTTAACAACAAGGCGTGTCTACAGGCTACGGTACCACTTACCATCTGGCGGAGCGTTAAGGGCCCTGTAAACGATCAAATAATTTGTCAAACTTGTTTGTCTAACTTCATGTTTTCATATAACGAACACATCAAACAAGCTCGCACACGATCAAATAATTTGACAAACGTAAAATGACAACGTAAAATTTGACATATTATTTGATCGTTTCGCTAAAGGGCCCTGTGCCCGTTAGCTTGCTTGTACTCTTAGTTGTATAAAATATTGTTCTTACTTAGTTTACAAAAAAAAATCTTTCACAGACGACCTATTTTATTGTATCGCAACGTATAGATAAATAATAGAGAAAGTATACGTCAACCTCAAATCTAGCTAAATAGAAAAAGGGCCAATTCCCAGCTGTGGATCGATTGTTAGTTCAGCTCATAATAAAATTGACGATACAAAACAATAATTCACTAATGCAAGCAATAAAAGCGTCTTCCACGTTTTTAAATCCCGTTTCCGCGCGTAAAATAAACAAAGGAGTAATTTACGGAGCAATTCGTAACGTACAAACGTGTAAATACATTCGGCGAACAATAAAGTCGCATTTAATACAATTACTTGAGGATATATACGTGTTTATTTTGCGAGGCGCGAGTGTTTGACCCCGAACGATTCGTTATGGGGGAGCAATTTATGAGCGTTTGCGATAGCGATTTGAACAATGTCACGCGACTAATGCGCACTAATCAAAGAATACTGACAGATACTGAGAATATATTCTGACAGTTTCACTGGGTATATTAAAGTGAAACTTTTATTACGTCGTCTCAAACTTTTTCGTGAGCGCATTGCATGTCGCATGACGGTCGGCCATCTCTTATCATTTCCTAGAACTAAGACACTAATAACAACATACAACTGATGTAAGTTACCTATTAAAACATAAATGTCGTGCAAAAGTTTCACTTTTACCGTGGTTTCATAAAAACACACAGAGGTTTTTTTTTCTAATTTAGTTATTTGTACACTTCCTAACCGCTTTTCTGTGCCCTGTCCTATACCCAAAGATTGTCATTAAAATAAATAAAAATTATAGTGATAAAAAAACCAGTGTGCTTTAGACCACACGACTGAAGCAAAGCTTTTTTTAGTTGCCCTTACGATATATACGAAACGTAACTCGCTCTCTTTCTATCTTTACTAACTTATACCCTCTCAACTTCCGTTCGCCTCACCCGATCACACTTTTCGTAACGCTCTCGTCACGCATTCACCAGCTTAAACCCCAAGTCAAGCGTGTGTAAAGAAGTTTTACTTCAATAAATTAATATAAAGTAGTAAGAACTGTATAAAGATTTTATTATTAACCATTGTTTTGCAATCGCTATGTCTTGTGACTCATGCCCTACACTAAAACGTCGCTATTAACGTATATCAATGTTATTTGTTGCAGTCATTCGCTAAGCGTGCGACGACTACCAAGAAACTCAAGAACAGTGATCTCCTACAGGATTTGTGAACTCATGTCTAATCATCGGTTTAAAATGATATCTATATCTATACTAATATAATAAAGCTGAAGAGTTTGTTTGTTTGTTTGTTTGAACGCGCTAATCTCAGGATCTACTGGTCCGATTTGAAAAATTCTTTCAGTGTTATATAGCCCATTTATCGAGGAAGAGGTATCATCACGCTAAGATCAATAGGAGCGTAGCACCAATGAAGAATGTTTCAAAATCGTTTTTTTTTTTTTCCTTTTTAGAGCTTCCGCTGCGTAAACGGTTAAAGTTTCGCACAAATCATGTATGACAAAATCCTTCCTATTCCACGCGGACGAAGTCGCGCGCAGAAGCTTGTAATGAATATTTTGTCTGACTGGACTGGCCATATTTCCATCTTATTACTACTGTATTTTGTTTATGAAAATGATTTCAAAAACAATTAGCATAGAAAGTTATTGTGTGTATAAATGTCAAAGATTTTATTCACAGTTGACGAAATCAAAGTTTTGTATTTAATTATTGAACTGGCTTGAATAAAATTGTATATTTGCCATTGCTCTTTCTCTATGCCATTATCTTTCTTTTATAATAATCATACACTTTTTTGTAAACCATGAATGAGCAAAATTACATAAGTTAAAACAGGAGATAAGTACAAAAGGCAGGCTTATCGCTAATGAGCAATCTCTTCCAGATAACCTTTATATAGGAAGATTTTTATATAGGAATGGTGATACGTAATCTACAGTTTGACTCACTGCGAACTTTCCAATAATTTCCCTGCCCAAAACCGACTGCATTACGTGGCCTTCCAGACCGTGAGACCTGCATCAACAAAAAAACAGACAGAAACAGTACATCAACTGTGCAGAAGATCGCAGCCAAATATATTGCTGTCAAGACGTATTGTGTTCCTGTGGTGAGTAAGGTATCCAGAGCACTTGAGAATGCAGTAATAACAGTGGCGTTTGGGTTGGCAGAGGATTGGGAGGCTTGAGATGTTTGATTGATTCTTACAATTTTATTATTAACCTACCCTCACACCTGGTATTGCAAGCGTCCATATTCTGTTAGGGTCATGGACCGTCATCTTGATTTTAAATTTTTGAAGTAAAACTTCTTTACGCACGCTTGACTTGGGGAGTAAGCTGGTGAATTCGTGACGAGAGCGTTAAGAAAAGTGTGATCGGGCGAGGCGAACGGAAGTTGAGAGGGAGATATAAGTTAATGAAGATAGAAAGAGAGGGAGTTACGTTTCGTATATTACTGTTGGGGCAAGAGAGAGAATTGCGAGCACATGGTGATAAAGAAGTTTTACTTCAGTCGTCTGGTCTAAAGCGCACTCATTTTTGAAAATATACTTCTTTTGGCGCGTTAGGGAAAAGTTATGACAGTAAATTTTTACGATGCGCACGCACATCGTCACGAATACAAACCGACAGCCTGCAGTTAGCTAGCCAATGAATGCGCGCGCACACCGTCACCTGAAGTTAGCTAGCTAGTTAACGAAGAAGAAGTTAGCTAGCCAATGAATAATAATAATAATAAATATTCTTTATTGTACGCCAAAAAAAGAAAATTACAATTCATTTAGATAAGCTCTGTACAATAGGCGGCCTAATCGCTAAAAAGCGATCTCTACCAGGCAACCGTGTTGCGGAGGATATGACCAGTGAATACAGACAGGCATAGTCTGCAGTATAACTTCTTACGTAAGGACACACACACTTTTTTTTGTTACGTCTCAGTGGTATATAAACAGTCAGTCCAGCAGTTGTAGAGCAGTAGAGATTGATAGACATAAATGTCTTACTCTTCGGAATAGCGCCGGTTTCACGTTGTTTTCCTTCAGCGATTACCGTGAGATAAATTGTTCCAACTAATTTAGTGCTTGAAAAACTCAATTGTTCACAGACTTTACTACGTTCAAGATCTAGTTTCTGTACAAAACAATTAACAATTAAGTAACAATTCCTACTGTGACGGAAATAAGATTTTATACTGTACTTGTGGTGAGAAATTAGAAATTAACTCTTATATTTATGTATATGAGATTTTTATTATGGTTATATGTAGATACATATTATGAAAAATAAACAAAGACAATTGATCAATAAGCATTACTATTAACAGTAGCCTTGGTGACTGCAAATGTCAACTGCTGGATTTATCCAAGTGGTAAGTGATAAACGCAGAGGTAAGAGCGACTGGTAGTAGTGTATTCGAATATTGACAAACATAGAACCTGTATAGACGATTTATTTAAAAAAAAAAACTTACGCTAAATTTATCAAAATAATAGACGAAAGCACAGACGAATTATAGCAACTAAATTTAATCTAAGATTATAAAAACCATTCAATGATTCTGTACAGATATTTACGCTACAATTTTAAATAAAAACGCTATCAAATCAAACAAAAGTCTATCATTATTACAGCGCACACATATATTACACACACACAAAAAAACATAACCAAATCCGATCTGTCACGCCATTAGTCCCGCATCTGTCGCGAATACATCGCGACGCGACGCGACACGTTTACTACGGTGACGATGAAAATATCGCGTTACGATTGCGCCGAGTGAATTATTACCGTCCCGTTCTGACTAATTTATTGGTCTGTCGAGTGAAAAGGACAAGTGATACGGGATCACAGGGATTGTTGCGATGTCGTCTTTTTAGCCGCGTATAAATAAACTTAGTCGCTTAAGTTCAGCGTTCTAAATTTTGATTTGTAGTTTACTATATATTTGCTTGGAACTTATTAAAAAGCCGACCGATTGCGGGATAACAATCCAACTGCTGGCTTTCAAATACACAGGCCGAAGACGGGCAGCAGCGTCTTCGGTGCGACAAAGCCAGCCCGCCTGCCTGCCCAGTGTGGTGACTACGAGCAAAACACAGTTCTCGCCATTTTATGCGCTAACTTGGCGAGGCCTATGTCCAGCAGTGGAGTGTGATAGACTGAAGTATATATATTTGCGTTACACATACTTATATATTTTTATAATCTTCTTGCAAACTTTTTCTGTAATATGCTTTGCTGTAGAATGATATACTAATCACTTACTATCTCTCATACCTACCAAATATGCACAATTTTTTTTAAATATAAAAATTGATAGAGCTGTTTCGGAGGAGTGTGACTACGAGCACCTTGACTCAAGATTTTTATATATAATACTAGTGACCCGCCCCGGCTTTGCAGGGAAGCAAAAACTATCAGTGTTTCTCTACTACATTGTGCATGTATTATACATATAAACCTTCCTCTGGAATCACTCTATTTACTAAAGAAAACCGCATCACAAACCGTTGCGTAGCTTTAAAGATCTAAGCATACAGACAGCGGGAAGCGACTTTGTTTTATACTATGTAATGATTAGATATACATATACCGTTCTTGTAAATTGGTGATGAAAGTCCATTATCATTGAAGGTCGCTGGTTTGATTCCCACTCTGAGAAGATATATCGTATTTTTACAATTATGTATTAGCACTATTAGCAATAGTAGTGAGTCAAGATTCCGTAATGCTTGAAGACAAAAGTGTTCGAGCAATGCGTCCTGCCTGTGTTAACATACAGAGTTGAAACGTGGACACTGACGAAGGGACTGGTCCATAAGTTTAAAGTCGCTCAAGGTGCAATGGAACGGGCTATGCTTGGGGTTCTTCTCAAAGATATAATAATTAGAAATGAGACTATTCGCGAGAGAACGAAAGTAACCGACATAGCCCTGAGAATTATCAAGTTGAAGTGGCAGTGGGCTGGTCATCTGTCATCATCATGTCGCAGGACCGATGGTCGTTGGAGCAGACGTGTCCTGGAGTGGAGACCGCGTCTTGGCAAACGCAGTGTAGGACGTCCTCCGGCCCGCTGGACCGACGATCTACGTAAGATTGCCGGTTTAGGCTGGATGAGGATTGCGGAAAACCGGGATGTCTGGTGCGAACTTGGAGAGGCATATGTGCAGTTGTGGACTGCAATAGTCTGAACTAACTGACTGACTGAAATGAATAGTAGTGAGTAATGTCAATAAAAAGTGTAACTGTCGGAATATAATTACATTATCTAATTAATTACATTTGATTAAAATATATTTTTTTGTTTAAATATAAATATTCATTTAATATAATTTCACAGTAAACAGACACGAAAAACCGTTTTTATAATAAAAGAGAAACTTTAGATTTGAAAGTTTTTTTTTAAATCTAATCTCAGTTTTTAGTTTTCTAATCTTATATTTAATATATTTTTTATGTAACTATAATAATTTTTTAAATTCCTTTACGCTTGTTTCTAGTTATTTAAGATCGTCATTTAATATTATAATAATAAATACACACGTGTAGAAAAGAAATGTCAAAAAAGTGTAATTGCTTAGTAATGTTGCACTAAGTAAGATTTTTTTGTGTATTATATACCTATATAAACATATATTATTGGTTTTGTCACGTGTATTTGTATGTTATTAGGTTTTTTTAATGTAATATATGGGACATAACTTCACTTGGATAAAACCAGATGATATTAAAATATGCGAAATTTTCTTTTGTATTTTATATTGATAAAAAATTATATTAAAAACTTAAATAATGGACACCAGTAATGGAAAGATGATACCTGCAACAACATCAAGTACAACATTGATCGATCTATCGATTCAGCCTGTAACATCCCATTGCTTTGGCATAGACCTCGTTTTCCATGTAGGTAGATGAATATTACACCACGCTGATCCACTGCGATTGAGAGATATACAATATGTATATATCCCGACTATGAGTAGCGATCGCTAATAGGTATATATTATAACAACCGGGAGAGACTGATTTAACGTGCTCTACGAGGCACGGTGGGGAGACTCGCAAGGACAGATATTATAATCAGAGAGGAAAGAAATATTTGTACAAATGCAAATTTCCAACCCGAGTGGAAATCAAACCAATCGCCAGTGTGTGAACGCCCACACAGTGCATGTACCATTACACCAGAGCGAAGTCTAAAAAAAATTATACAAAAAAAACCAATTATACAGTAAAAAAATTATATTTATACTAGCGACCCGCCCCGGCTTCGCACGGTTGCAAAAACTATCAGTGTTCCTCTACTATATTATGCATGTATTATACATATAAACCTTCCTCTTGAATTATTCTATTTACTAAAGAAAACCGCTTCAAAATCCGTTGCGTAGTTTAGAAGATCTAAGCATATATTAGGGACAGACAGACAGCGGGAAGCGACTTTGTTTTTTACTGTGTAGTGATATTTATAATATTATAAGCATTACATTTTATCACATAAAGTAAATTGAAATATACATTTAATTTTTATATTTTAATTATTTGAAAGTTTAATTTTTTAAATTGTTATAAATATACTAAGTATATAGTAGATTATCTGAATAGATATGTGTAGTTAAAATACCACAGTTAAGCAACGTCATTTTCTACTATGGGATAATAAAGGTTTTATTTGCCACATTTCTCTACTATGAATTGTAGTGTAATAGCTATAATAGCCACTTATGTCAATGCAGTGAAACATCGTTTAGTGGTTAAAATAGTTACGATATCTGCATAAATTTATTGTGATGAAGTGCAGTGACTGTGAAGGTGATGCAATTGTGATTAATTTGTCATTTCATTGTGTTCGATCAATTCACGAGATATTCAATTAGGTTACGCTTAGCAAAATAATCAATTATGCAACCTTATTCTTTTCTACCTTTATCTATCTCCACATAACGGAAGTTTTTCTAATATACAAATAAAGATTTCTTATTGACATTAACAATATAAATAAACTATATCTACACATGCGAATAATTCGCACTAATTAAGTAATAATAATTATCACTTTACAAAATTACGATAAAGTAGATATTTATACGTGAGTCGATTTGAAATTGACCAAAAAATTTACCGACCGTCAATCATGTTGACGTTGTTTCAAAATTAAAGCCGTCATATGTATAATTTTAATAATTAATTAATTTACTAAAACAAAAGCAATAATAAATTTTTAAGTTGTTGATGCCGGTAGAGCAAGCAATTATTTATAAAATGAGGTTTTTTTCTAAAAAGTGAGGCAAATATCTTAACCTTAGCGTATTAATATATGTTTTATGATAAGTTTAAATATTGTTTTCTAATGTTTACGCGAATTTCACTCATTATTATAATGAAACAGCTTTTTTGGATTTTATCGCGGCTTATTAAAATTTTTAAATGCCCAACGTTTTGGATACTTTACAGCAACCATGGTCTAGTGGTGGTTAATATAGCATATAGCATAAAAGTATAGCATGCTAAATGTTTATAGCAGATAGCATTTGCTATACCGACTATGACTTCGCGCTAAATTTATAACGTCTCAAACGCTAAACGTACACAGCGCGCTGCAGCGAGGCTAGAGCGAGATAACATTACTTTTTAGCGTTTTATCGTCTCATCTCTGCGAACTTTTGCGTATGTCCACTCACGAAAAAAAACTGTCATTACCAATTTTTATTTTTATTATAAATCAATGTACGAATAAAATTTTCCTAATACAGTGACCAATAAAATAAACATCATAACACTTTAAGATGCTACAAAAATAACTTATAAATTAAAAATTCAATTTCAATACCTCACCTTTCGATAGTGGCAGATTTTTATCACAAACAACACAATAATATTTACACTTAATACTTTTTATACACATTACCACTTAATATTATTTAACACATATTTACACTTATTATTAATTATTATTTAATCACTGTCGCTGAGGGGGGAAATCCCAAAATCAAATCACACTTAATACTAACACTAAATAAAACAAAATTAATACTAACACTAGATAAAACAATTAAAACTAAATAAAACAAACTGAATACTATAACACTAATAAACTAATTACTAATACTAATAATAAAAATTAACAACAATAAAAACGAAAACTTTTGTAGCCGATAGAGCTAAAGACAGAGATAGTGGGACGAATACTAACGTGTGACTGAGACAGATTACCGTATATCGAGCATTTCCGAATAAGCACGAAGCTGTATGAAGTAAGCAAGAAGGGATGACCAGTACGCGCGCCTGAGGGTGTTGTTTAATCGATTTTTATTGAAATCGATTAAAATTAAGTCATAAAAATATATTTATTTTTAATTTTAAAAAGAGGTTTTAAATGTTCTCAAATAGTTGTTACTTAAGTAGTCGTTAATAGATAACTGATATTCAAGTAAATCGTGTCTTTCAACTGAGAACATTTAATTTTTGTAGTTTTTTTTAAATTAATGTTTATAGACAGTCCTAAGCCTGGAAAGTATGAAGGAAAGTTCATTGATCTATAACGCTTCATGAGATATTATTACATTCTTTCGTGTACAGCGCGTTGGGGGCCATCCATAAATTACGTCACACGAATTTCTCGATTTTTCGACCCCTCCCCAGTCCTTGTCACAGATGGTCACATTTATGAGACCCCCCCTACCTAGTGTGACGTCACATATTTTTCAATTTTGCATGAGCAAACTGATGACAGTTTCGACATTATTTTTATTTTCATTTTAATAAAAGTCAATTCGCCAACAAAACAAAACTTTAATTTTTGAAGTTAGTTAATGTCTCCGCGTATAGACTGCGCGGCCAAGTTTTGTAACAATGTGCTATAATTATAGCATATAAAATAGCATGCTAAAAAAATTTAGCATTTAGTCTATAGCATGTTTATAGTTTATAGCAGATTTGAACATCATAGCCATGATCACGGGGGGACCAATCCGAAAAAGTTGTTTCATTATAAATAACTTTCAAGTTTTGTATCGTAAATATGTATAATAGTATTTTTCACATGAAATAAATGTTTTATAGGGTTTTAAATAATAAAAGCAAAGTATATAGATATTTGATTGATTTTTATTTTAAGAAAGAAAGTAATTTGTATTGTACATTGTATAATATGAGTGTATGCTTTTGGTCGTCAGCGCCGTCCGTTCGTATTGGCATGTTTCAGCGGCTGCCGGCGACACGCGTCACTTGTTACCGCGTTAACAAGCCACAGATAGCTGGCCTCGTGTGGAAGCAGATTTAATTTACTTTTATAGATTTATTTAAAAAAAAAACACGATTTAACTAGAATCATTATCATTATTGATATGATGTTTCTAAACAGTCTAAACACTGTACTTTTTGTGAATGTATCACTGACAGGAAAGAAATTTTGTATGTTATATAAAAGTGTCCGAAACATTATTCGTCACTATGCTCAGCTTTAGGTTGACAGAAAACATATCTTAAAATTTATCTAAAACCCATCACAATGTGTAACGATCTCAAGAAAACATGCGTATTGATTTTTTTTTTAATACGACTAGGTCGGTAAACGAGCGTACGGCTCACCTGATGGTAAGCGATTATCGTAGTCTATAGACGCCTGCAACACCAGAAACATAGCAAAAGCATTGCCGACCCTATCTCTGACCCGCAACAGGAGCTCTGGCAACCTTACTCAACAAAAGAGTACAAGACTATCTGTGTGCAGTGTGATCCAGCTGTAATCATCTGTAAGGTTCAGGTACTTCCCCAGACAGACTGCTCTAGATTTCGAACAGCATACTGTGCCCTACCTCATTATACTAGTCATGGTAACATTTAAAATAATTAATTCGCCAAGCTTTAGTGCATGTAAGTGAATCACAGGAAACTCAACACACTCAAATTTTCATCAAATGTCAGTATGATTGAAATTACAAAAATGTTTAATGTTCACACGGGGATTAACGCGAAAAAAAATTTAAGTTGCAGGCAACCTGTCAGTCTGCCTGCGACCACGGCTAGTGTAACCTAGCCGAAACATCAGGCCCCAAGGTAATCTATTTTACTTTTAATTTTGTTCGCGTTAATCCCCGTGTGAACATTAAATATAATAATGCATCGCGAAAGTTTAAAAGTTGTTATTACAAAAATGTGTCTAGAAATTACTTATTTTTCAAAAGTCCTACTCCACACTACACTTATCACCAAGACGCTTGTTACCGACGTGCCTCCGAGTTTGCATTCAATCCGTATCGCCCTGTCAACATCTCCCAGAATCTGGTCAATGTGGGTGTACGAGATCACATTTGTAAAGATCTATTTGGTATCACATGTGCCGTGTCAAATTGGTAACCTAACAATTGCAGGCTTTAGCCAAGCGAGGCCTTTAGTCTATCCTTGTGTGCGTATGTTATTGGGCTTTCTTATTGAATAATGGTATCTACACATTAACGAAATCAGCAAAGAAATTGAGTAGTGTTACAAAAACAATAATAATAAAAAATCTAATGTAAAAATTGCGGTAATTCTTGTGTAAGAAAAAGTATTAATCCTTTGAACTTTGACGTTCTTCTAGAAATCCTACAAACTATTAATAGTTTATAGTACTAATCGTATTAGAAATATATACAAAGGTTTGCAGGGTTGTACCTTTGTATGAACTTTATTACATTTTAATTAATGTACGCGCAATTGAATGGAAGTCATTACATATGGGACACTTTTTAATACCGTATATATATGTAGGTACATACTTCCTGAAGAACAATAAGGTACTCAAAAACCTAATAATTATTTTTAAGCTACTATATAAATTTTTTGTGAATAAATAATATTATCGCGATGAAAGGGACTTTTTATGTATTTTAATAGGCTATAATTGGAATTGTGAAATGTCTTTAAAGCGGGGCAAAGAAAAGACGGTTGTGTATATTTATTTTTGTATTTTATAAATAAAAAATTATGAAAGCAAGGATTTTTATCGCCGCTTATTTCTTAAATATTTTATATCAAAATGTCACGCAGCTGTAAATAATGTTTTTTTATGATCAATTTATTTAAAGTTTTATATACGTTCGTGTAATTATGATGATAAAATAAATATGTAGTCGACGTCGTTAAATTTAACGGTATTTTAAATAAACATTTTAATACTTACAGATTTTATTTTGAAATTGGTAGGAGTTTCAAAGACGAATATTAATTTTACGACAACTTTTAAATATTTAAATGATGTGATACGAATTTTTGATACGGTTAAGATGCGCAGACATTTATTTATTCAATTAGTTTTTCTGGTTCTGATTTTTTTTTGTGCATTATTTTTTACGTACTTAAATCTAAGTGTATATACAAGGAGAATGTATAACAAATACATATATCATTCCAGGCATTCTTTACATTAGTCCACATGAGCTTAGAGGGGCGAAAATTATTAATTTATGATGTTTTTATACTACTTTTAAAATTAAAATATTTATTTCGATATTTAATATCAGAGCAGTAAAAAAAAAACAAGAAAATCGCCAACGTTTCAAAATGCCAATTCCGTATTGTCACATTTTATTTTATATTTTAACCTAACAATACAAACACAATAATAAATAAAGAATTCTGTCAAATCCCGATTGTGTTTGTCACAACAATGTCACCTGTATCAACAATACCGGTATCAGTAAATCCCGTCTCGCAAATTCATCAAACACGAAGACGTCACAAGCCAAACGAGCACAGAACAGAACGGCTAACGATGTTTGTGCTTGTGACGTACCGCGTCAGAAATGCACGTCACAAATCCCCACGTCAGATCCGTGCGGATTACAGCAATTACACTATGTCGAGCGAAAGGATATGTATTGTTCCTTTATTTATCTATACTAGTATTATAAAGCTGAAAAGTTTGTTTGGTTGTTTGTTTGTTTATTTGAACGCGGTAATCTCTGGAACTACTGGTTCGATTTGAAAAATTCTTTCAGTGGTAGATATTTCATTTATCGAGGAAGGCTATAGGCTATATGTCATTACGCTAAGACTAATAGGAGCGGAGTCCACGCCGACGAAGTCGCGCGCAGAAGCTAGTTTCAAAATATAAGTCGAAATATATTCCATTTAAGAATAATATGTTTTATAATGTTGACAAGAATTAAAATACAATTAATCTAAATATACATAATTATAATATTTAAAAGTACCTAGGTACGTTTTTGGATTCTCGACCTCGCCTAACAATCTTTTCTGCGTGTCTTCTTTATCCTAAGAAATTATTTGCGTCTGATAAGTACAGCTAAAAGCTAAACCAACAAACAATAAAATTGAATTGAATTGAAGTTATAGTACCCGGCCATAAATATTGCACATCGACCTTTGGAAAGAGACAATCGGCTAATTTCGACTTAGTAGAGCGTTATAGTCCAAGATCCCAGACCCCAGACTTCCTTGTTTCTGATTGACAAAACATTACAGTATACATCGTAGTATAAAGAGTTGCTAAAATATTTTCTACATGTTTTAAAATATAGTAATATAATTAGTGTCTGGCGATAAATACTAAAATAGCTGGTTAACAACATTTTTACGTATATAAAGCAGCCAAATTTAAAAAAAATTGTGAAAGAACGTTTGTGTACTAAAGGATATTATTCGATTAACGATTTTATAGAAGACAGTACGCCTTGGGAATGATGTGATCGCCACCAGGCTACTTCAACCTATAAAATTATTGTAAATTTCAATCTGCTTTGGAAAAAAAACATGATTAAAAAAAATGATATTAGTCCCGCTGAGTTTCTTTCGCCAGTTCTTTTCAGGTCAGAGGCTTTTTCTTTCCGAAATGGTAGTAGACTCATGACGTTCAGTAAGAAATTGTAATCATTTTATGCTGAATAAAATATTTTGAATTTGAATTTAATATATTTTGTCCTTCAAAAAAATATGACAGGTGATCTGGGAACTGGGTTCTTACACTATTAGATCTGTCATATGAAATACTGACAGTCCGATACGTCTCATAGGTAATGTGCGTGAGAGATAACGCTCTACAAAGTTCAAATTAGCTGATCGGGGGGCACGGCAGTGCCCCCGCCAAGTCGAGCGCGAAGCAAACACTGCCGTACCATCCTTTACCCGAACCATTTCGCTGCATTTTCAGGCCCCTATTTGAGAACCTCTGGATAAGACCAGAACGTTGAAATTTTAGTCATCGAGTAAGCTATAATCACATACTTAAAATCCAAAATTTCAAGTCTGTAGGTCATTTAGTTCAGAAGTTAAGCGAAAGCAAAGTTTCGCATTTACGACACTCACTCACTCACTCATGATCATCAAAATAGAACTAGTACTTCCCATAAACTCAGAGAGCTGAAATTTGGTACAGAGTTAGGGTTTAATGGCTACATAAAGGGAAAACTATAAAAACTAGGATAATCGAAGATCTGGAGTACCTGGTGACCCTGATTAAAAAACACAAGAGCCCAATCAAACTATTAGAAGAGATCGATATACCACCTTTACATAAAATATAATGCGAAAAACAGGGTGTAAGGGGTTGAAAGGTGGGAATGAAAATTAGTATGGAAGTATATGCATATAATGTTCGTGTTTCGTAAGTGTCAAACATTTAATGTTCATCTCGTCGATATGGTAAACTCTACCTTTAAATTAAAGAACGTATTTAAATAAAGGTTTCGAATCAACAACATATATCCACAATATACGGATATTGGCGTATTTTAGATATTAAAAATTAATAATAATGTCAGTAATGAAAACGGATTGACATTATACATATTGGTTGTCAAATATTTATTTATGCGAGCGTTCAGAAATTTATTCAGTGTAAACTAAGGAAAATTATCAAGCTACTTAAATATACAATAAATAATAAATGTACAAAAGAATTAGATTACAAAAAAAGAAAGTTCAATTGATTGAATTAGATACAAAAAAAAAGTTCAATAAATTGGTCTCCTTGAAAAATTCCAGATTATTCTGTCAATCCAATCAAAGTCTTAAACCATATAAATATTTTCGCCGCGGAAGTGTAAAAGATATGTTTTATATATCTTAATCTGTACTATTGTAAACCTGAAAGTTGAATTGTTTGTTTGTTTGTTTAAACGCGCTAATCTCAAGAACTATTGATTCGAATTGAAAAATTCCTATTAGGTGGATAGCCTATTTAAAGAGAAAGGTTATGCTTTAAGAAGAAGGAACGCTATTTTTTTCCTCAAATCACAGTGGGTGAAACCGCGAGGCCTAACTAGTTGGTACATAAAAAAATCGACTGTCATTGCAAAAATCAGATCACATCTTCTAATTTAATCTAGCCTATAGCGTCCCACTGCTGGGCGAATGCCTCCCCTCTGCCTGCTCTCTTAACTTAATTCTACTCGAATATTACACAAATTACACTAAAATGTTAATTTCGCTCAAAATTTGGTCAAAATATAATGCATTGGACTAAGAGTGGTGGTGATACCAACACGTCAAGTACAAGAATCAGAACCGGAAGAAAGGAAAAGAAATATTTGTATTGTAATAATAAAAAAAACTGTTACTAAAAAGAAAAAAAATGTGTCAAATAAGAAATTCTAAAAAATAAATCAATATGCATGAATATGCCCACGTTTCTACTTTCTACAAAAAGAAGTGAAATCCCACCAAAAACATTCTGTAAAAAAACTAGCCAAGTCTCGATGGAGCTGCTTGTTTATCTCTAAAAAGTAATGAAATCTAGACAAAGTCGTACCAAGTCTAAGGTTCATTACTGCGATTTCTTTATTATTATAGTTAATGTTGTGTGACTTGGCCGTTGAAGGGTACACAAGGGTACAAAACCAGGTGCTACATGACACCATTGCACCAATCTGTCGCCAGAACCGCTACCCATTGACGATGGAAAATTGCCACTTGGAAAACGTTGATTGAATAACCAGTCTATTGTAGGCTTGATAAAGCTGCGTATTTCAATAATACTTTTGTATAGGCAAGCCTGAAACAAACTGTATAAAAAATTATTTCCAGTACCAGCGGACTTCTAATCATTGATAGAAGTCCGTCTGTACGTCTATTTTATGTTAGATCGGTGGAAAGAAGATAACAGAAGAGATACAAGTCAGAGAACAGAAGTCAGCATTGTCAATGCTGAATTCATGTGTTATCAACAACCGCCTAAAATGAGACACTAGTGTCCAATTACCAATACCAGTATGGGATATTATTCTTAGTTTTGTACCCTTGTGTACCCTTTAACGGCCAAGTCACATAACATTAACTATAATAATAAAGAAATCGCAGTAATGAACCTTAGACTTGGTACGACTTTGTCTAGATTTCATTACTTTTTAGAGATAAACAAGCAGCTCCATCGAGACTTGGCTAGTTTTTTTACAGAATGTTTTTGGTGGGATTGTCTCTTTCTAAAAGTCGATGTGCATTATTTACGGCCGTGTACTATACGTTTTATTTTTTAATATACATATATTTTTATATATTTTATTAACTTCAAAAATCTATTTTATAGAAATTGCTGAGACACGTTAATTTAGATCTAAATCAGACACTATTTGATAGTTGAATGAGATTTCACAAAAAAGTTTGAAAAAGTTTCACGTATTCAGACAGACACAAAAATATGAAAGCAGCTTTTGTCTTCAATATCGACAACATCGAAAAAATCCAAAGTATCTTCAAAGTATAGTATAAGTCTGAACCTGTGACAGTTTTTTTATATTATTTTTTTACACTATTCCTTTCTCATTTCATTATACCTATATACATTTTAAAATTTACTTAATGACAATTAATATATAGCTATACATACATATTTACAATTCACAACTTAAGAACTAAATATTTACAGATGGTTATGATACAAATCATGTCCGCGCATGGAATGGTGCCAAGACATGACAAGGCCAGACAAGGCAGCATTTCCCTGTTGAATCGCTATGCCGATTCTCTGGGAAAAAAATGCACCAGCTCCTTTGTCACCAGTGCAGGCGTTACCTCTTTTAAAAAAAATTGTAGCATTGCTACTCCAAGGTCCAAGTGTTTCGACTGCAAACTGCATAAAGATGCAATTTAAACAATATTTACAATATTATAAACATTGGAAATGAACAGAAAAATTCTGAATAGAAACGTAGTATAATATATTATAATTAATAAATTTACGACAAATATATACGACAAAATGTATATAAACAAATAAATGAGGCGCCTGATACGACTTTAAATTATTAATGATAATTTAAAACACTGTCATATATATTACATAAAAGGCTATATAAATAAACCATTGCACACACCTGCGCCATTAACGTTGGATCTACGGATACATATAGTGTTGAATTCAAGTGTAATATTTTAGGTTAGCCTAGCTAGACTATGCTAATAATTGTATTTTTATGTTGAAATTGATTAACAGTCTTTGGTAATAGTCTTTGCTGACACGATCATGGTTTCATGTTTATTTATAGTCTTAGTAATGAAAAACCGTAAGAAAAACTTCTTATTTTGTGGGAAAATATTATATGGTGAACATGTCTGCTAGTTCGTAGTACAACAGTGTGTAGGATTAAGTTCTAATTATCAGGAAAAGCTGTTCTTGCCCAATAGCTGGACACATTTGCGTATTGCCTCAGTCTTTTTCAGATTTTATGTGGATCTACTGATCATGTTGTCATAATTTTCTGTCAGAATAAGTCATAGATAGAGATTAAGGTGTTTCGTCTAGTATACGATTAAAAAGATATACAAAGATTAGATAATAATAATGTGTAACAAAATGTTATGTCATCTCAAAGGTTATTTTTTTAAATTCTAACATTTTTGTTCTATTACACGAAACTTATTTTTCTCTTTGCAATAGAAAACGATTTTATATACTTACAGATGATTTGAAAGTTTTATGCTTGTTTGACGGGAATGTCCATAAATACTTCTTAAGTGTTTGTGAGCAATTAGTTACGATCGAATAAAAAGTGTAACTACTTCTGTGCAAGGTCCGGTTGGAGCAAAGAAAAATTTACAGACACGCGAATATTTGTTTCATCTCGTAAAAGAAAATCTTTTGATGGGGTTGAAAATTTAACACGTAACTTGCAGGTAAAGATTATTTGTATATCTTTTAAAATAATAAATAAAATCTTTTAATTCTTTTATTGCGATACAATTTTACATACGCTTATTGTATGAAAGAAACTTGCCTGACAGAGGTTTTCCGGAAAAGTGTTATAGTTTTTAACCAACTTCCAAAAAAGGAGGAGGTTCTTAATTCGACTGTATTTTTTTTGTTTTTTTTTTTATGCATGTTCGCTCAGAACTTTTGACTGGGTTGACCGATTTCGATCAATTTTGTTTTATTTGAATGGTTTTGCGTGTCATGTGGTCCCATTTTAATTTAATTGATATCTGACAAGTACTTTTAGAGTTATACCTAATAATGCGCATTTACTTGACTACTTTTTCGTCGACCTACGTTGTATTATACCGCATAACTTTTTACTCGGTGTACCGATTTTGATGATTCTTGCTTTAATCGAAAGCTAATACTTGTCATGTAGCCTTGTTTAAATGAGATCGAGATCTGATTACAACTTTTTGAGTAATCTTTAATAGCGCGTATTTACCTGAAAACGCCTTCAATTACATCGACAAGTACCTAATACAACGTAAGCAGACGAAAAACTAGTCAAGTAAATACGCGCTATCAAAGATTACTTAAAAAGTGCTTGTCAGATCTCGATCAAATTTAATCGAGACCACAAGACAAGCATCAGCTTTCGACTAAATCAAGAATTATATAAATCGGTCTTTCCAGTAAAAACTTATGAGATACAATACGACGGACGTAGGTCGACGAAATACTCGTAGTAGTCAAGTAAATACGCATTATTAGCAATAACTCAATAGTACTTGTCAGATCTCAATTAAATTTAATTGGGATCACATGACACGCATTTGCTTCGACTAAAAAAATGATCATTGAAATCGCGCGGTATTTTTTTATGGTAGGTATATTTTTTTATGCTACCTCAGAACTTTTGACTGTGTGGATCGATTTCGATGATTATTTTTTTTAGTCGAAAGGTGGTATTTGTCATGTGGTCCCATTTAACTTTAATCGAGAATTCGAGATCAAGTACCTACTTTTTGAGTTATTTCTAATAATGCGTATTTACTTGACTATTACTTTGTTTTACTTGTCGATGTCATTGAAGTCGGTTTTTCATCGTTTGCGAGCAAACATAATTATTACATACATTATTGTAATGTTGCTACAATGTAATAAAATAACACCTTTATAAACAGTTAAAATATGATTTTTTTTAAATAATATTTTGGAAGAGAATTTCAATGACTAGATGAATCTTATGCCTTTACCACAGGAACTTATTTTTTTTAGCCGTTTTCAAAAGAATGTTCTCAATTCATGTGTATTTTTGTTGAGTGTTACATTTTTTACTGCCTTTACCGATTTTGATGATTCTTTTTTAATCGAAATATCGTGCTTGTCGTGTGGTCCCATTCACCTAATCAATCGAGATCTGACAAGTACTTTTTGAGTTATCTATACTAATATAATAAAGCTGAAGAGTTTGTTTGTTTGTTTGTTTGTTTGTTTGTTTGTTTGTTTGTTTGAACGCGCTAATCTCAGGATCTACTGGTCCGATTTGAAAAATTCTTTCAGTGTTAGATAGCCCATTTATCGAGGAAGGCTATAGGCTATATATCAGTGTTTTTCAACCTGTGGGTCGCGACCCCCTGGGGGGTCGCGAAGCTGCCGTAGGGGGGTCGTCAGAGGTCGAGAGAACTTTAGTTAAAAAACAATAAAGATTAAAAAGATTGATTTATTAAGTAAGAGAATTTTAACAAAAGGATATACTCAAACATTTTTATGTTAGTACAAACAAATTAACAAGAAATAAAATCCTAATACTCATGTTATTGCGAAGGTTGTGCTTTTTTTAACCGACATCCAAAAAAGGAGGAGGTTCTCAATTCGGTTGTATTTTTTTATGTATGTTAGCTCAGAACTTTTGACTGGGTGGACCGATTTCGATGTATTTTGTTTTAGTTGAAAGGTATTGCGTGTTATGTGGTCCCATTTAAATTTAATTGAGATCTGACAAGTACTTTTAAAGTTATATCTAATAATGCGTATTTACTTGACTACTTTTTCGTCGACCTACGTTGTATTAAACCGCGTAACTTTTCACTGGATTTATCGATTTTGATGATTCTTACTTTAATCAAAAGCATTAGCTTTTACACAACAGTATTAACTTGTCATGTAGTCTTGTATAAATTTGATCGAGATCTGATTACAACTTTTTGAGTAATCTTTGATAACGCGCATTTGCTTGACTGTTTTTTGGTCTTATTACTTTGTATTACTTGTCGATGTAATTGAAGTCGGTTTTTTTCGTTTGCGAGCAAACACAATTATTGATTAACCAATTTCTCCCATCGTGGATCTGTATTTGCTACACATAGAATTAAATCGTTTTCCAAATTTAAGCGGTTTCTTTGTTTACTTGTTATTTTGGCCATTGGTGAAAATGTCAACTCGCATAAGTACGAGGTGGCAAATGGAATCAAACACTTCAAGGCCTCAGTTGTCAATTCCGGGTATTCTGTTTTTCTTCTTAACCAAATAGGTATCCAAATTAGCAGATTTGAATTCCAATTCCATCGGCAGATAATTCTAGCAGATTCTTTTTGAGCTTACTTGGCAAATTAGCCTCATTTATAGCAGCATTTAAAAACGAATTTAAGATTTTTAAACTGAGGTAGGGCACAGCAGGAAATTTCCTGCTCAAAATATGGAGCAGCCGACTGGGGTAGTACCTCGACCTTACAGAAGATCACAGCTAAATAATACCGTTTCCAAGCAGTGTTGTGTTCCTTTTGGTGAGTAAGTTGACCAAAGCTTCTGGGGGGAATTGGGGTAGGGTCGGCCTCGCGCTTGCGATGCTTCTGGTGTTGCAAGCGTATATGAGCTACGGTGATCGCTTACCATCAGGTGAGCCATACGCTTGTTTGCCGACCTAGTTACATTAAAAAAAAAACAACTCTGCCCAGTGTTCTCCGATGTTTCTTGCACTGAGAAGTAATGACACAATTATTATTCTTCTTTCAAATTATCTAAAACCATTTTCATACCAGGTATATATGCCTTGATGATTATCTCACATCCGACTTCTTCAGTAAAAGATAGTGTCGACGAAAATGAATCGAATATATTTTGATTTATAGACGACGACCACAAGTCAACTTTTTTTGTAAAGCCATGTATTTTGTCTTTTGCACTGATGACATTTTTATCTCGCCCTACACACATACATACATGATAAAAAAATTGCGTGCGTACAAAGTACACATGTCAGAAGTGAAACTTCTTTGGAAAACTTAATTTAAAAAACGAATTTAAAATACAAAAAAAAGTAGTTGAAAAAAAGACAAAAGCCAACGTCGCGGTGTTCCCAGGTGGTCACCCATCCAAGTACTGACCGTCATGACGCTGCCGCGTTACCGGTCACTCAAATTTTACCCCTCATATGCCTACAGAAGTTTCACTTCAAAAAGCGAAGGGTCAGGGGGTCGCGTAATATTTTTTCATGCCAGGGGGGTCGCATCATGAAAAAGGTTGAAAAACACTGCTATATATCATCACGCTAAGACCAATAGGAGCGGAGTCCTCGCCGACGAAGTCGCGCGCAGAAGCTAGTCTATAATAATGCGTATTGAATTTATTATTTTTTCAACTACCCACATTGTATTGTCAATGTAAATCGAAGTCGTTTTTTTTTCGTTGGCGAGCAAACACAATTATTTTTGTTGTAATATAATTGCTAGCAGGAAAACAAACCGGAAATCGGCGTAATCAAGCCTGACTTGTGTGTTTAATAAACAAACTTTACAGCTTTATTGTTTAGACATGCATTTAAAGAGTATTTATATAAAAATTAATAATAATAATAATAAAGCTTTATTTATCCCTTACCTACGTTTTACATATTTATACATAAAAATTACAGTTAAAAAATATTTATTAGTACGGTTAGTATAATTATCTTAATTCCTATATTAGTGTAAGATTAGTCGTAAGGGCCGCCGATGGCGGTAAAAGCCTCCTCCAAACCACTCCAGTAAGCTCTGTCCCGTGCCAGTCTGGTCCACAGTGTTCCAGCCGCTTCGACCAAGTTATCACTCCATCTCTTGTATGGTATACCTCGTCTTCTTTTCTTATCTCGTGGGTACCAATCTATTATACTTTGTCACCATCTCGTTTCAGTTACTCTCAGAATGTGACCAGCCCACCTCCATTTCAGTGTCATAATCCGCCTTACGATGTCCATGGCTTTAGATTTTTTCCTGATTATTGTGTTATTTATTCGATCTTTTAATTTTATATTCATGTAACTTCTTTCTAATGCTCTTTGACATGTTCTAATTTTATGTAAGTGTGTTTTTTTCAGTGTCCAGGTTTGACATCCGTATGTTAAGGTAGGGGCTAGGCAGATGTTCATGGCTTTTGTTTTTAATTTGATGGGTAAGGAACCTTTATATAAAAATTATAAGCAAATATAATTATATTTATAAATGTTGAAAATTGACGAAAAGTTTATCTATAATCATGATCGTAATCACGTGCTGATTATATTGATATTTAGTTACATGTTTCGAAAATTGTGTCCTTTCGTTTAGTTACTTCAATATCGGCGACATAATTGAAGAAAAAAAAAATGACTTGGTTTCACGGTGACTCGGTCACTGTCTCTAAATCTATTTTCTGTTTTTTGAAATATAATTTAAGCTGATTGGACTTGTGCTACAGATAACCTCCTTTAGCTTTTACATCAAAATATATTATGAATGAGCAGACAAGTGAGTTCTGGATTTAAATTAATCCACTGATTTTATAGAACTATAATTTTATTGATTTAAATCAGAAATGGTCGAGTTTTACATACCAATAAACTTTTATTATCCCCTGTAGCATCTATTTAGATTGTCCATATAGCAATCTAAATTATTGTTATTTAATAAACCATTGCTGAAATTAATACGTAACTCATACGATTTAATTAATTTAGTTCATCGTAAATTGAGATAAATATAATTTATATAAATATCGCGATCTCGAACGATTTATACGGCATATCTACATAGGTTATTCAATCTATGGCTCGCTAAGACAGCCCTAGTGCCATTCCGTTAGATTTACAACACGGCTGACGTTTTAACGATAATACGCATTTACGAGTATTTATGTATATTTACGTTTATTTACGGGCGTCGAGAAAGCCCGCCGGTTTAATTGTGGAATAAAATTGAATTTACAGTCATTGATTTATGCGCGTGCGGACGATACGTTTATGGCGTTTTATGATTTACATCGGGAAATGAAATGTTCGTCGTTTATGTGTTGACCTCGACATGGGATGTTCTTGTTGCTATTTTGATTGTTTTACAATGTTGCCCATAATCGCCTATAACTTATACTCTCTGCCAGCAAAAGCATGTTGTGTGGAAATCACGAAATCGTAGCGCTTAGCAGTTAACTGAGGTAGGGCACAGCAGGAAATTTCCTGCTTAAAATATGGAGCCGCCCGACTGGGGTAGTACCTCGACCTTACAGAAGACCACAGCTAAATAATACTGTTTTCAATCAGTATTGTGTTCCTGTTGGTGAGTAAGGTGACCAGAGCTCCTGGGGGGGATTGGGGATAGGGTCGGTAACGCGCATGCGATGCTTCTGGTGTTGCAGGCGTCTATAGGCTACGGTCTTACCATCAGGTGAGCCGTACGCTTGTTTGCCGACCTAGTTACATAAAAAAAGTATTATTTGATTAAGTTTATTTTACTATGTAATTAGTTGTAGTATACCAACCCGCCTGCCCAGCCTGGTGACTATGGGCAAAATACATGAGATCACGTCATTTTTGGCGCGAACTTGTGGAGGCCTATGTCCAGCACTGTACTGCGATAGGCTGAAGTGATGAGAACTTCTATATTTTTATCACCAATTCGATTCTTGCTATCGGCAGCTATTTGAATCCGTACAAAAAAAAATCGTAATTCGGTTTTTTACTCTGTCTAAATTTCCTCTGGATTTTTTTTTATATTGGACTCCTCAATACAAAACGGAAAGCAGGTAATGCTGATAGTTCTCCACCACTCTAGAGAGGAGCGTATTAGTGGAATCTATTCCAATTTCTTCTAGCTATATAGAATATTGAGACCTACCATCTACATACAATCTACTTTGGAAAAAAAAACATGATTAAAAAAATTTATATTAGTCCCGCTGAGTTTCTTTCGCCAGTTCTTCTCAGGACAGAGGATTTTTCTCCCCGAACTGGTAGTAGACTCATGACGTTCAGTAAGAAATTGTAATAATTTTATGCTGAATAAAATTTTTTGAATTTGAATTTGACCTATGTTCTGCTGTGGATTGTTTACAGAATATTTTAGTTTAGTTCTATACTGTAAAAAAATTTTGTAAAATTACCATTTCTTTACTCAACATGAGGTGGCTAAATTTACTAATCAGTGTGTATGAATTCAAATTACAACACAATTTGAGTAATTTTCCAAGACATATGCGAAAATTTGCTAAGATGCGGTGTAATTTTACAATCTCAGAGTATAAATCTTACTTGTGTTGTAATTTTACTGAACTGTTTATTAAATTTCAATAACAAACTTTGAAGATTTACCTAATTTTTTAGTAATTTGAGTTACTATATTTTTTTGTAAAATTACAAAATGTTTTAAAATTCGAATTACTGTGAAGTGTTTAGGATTTTAATTTTTTTTTTATTATTTTTACAATTTAAACTGTAAAATTACACAATACATTGTAAAGTTACTAAAAAATACTATTTGTCTGTGACCATGTGTAATTTTACTAAACAGATTATCAATTTTCGGTACCAAGCTCCTTAAATTTACTAATATTTTTAAGCGACTTCCAATAAAGGAGGAGGTTCTCAATTCGACACGTATGTTTTTTTTTTTTTTTTTTTTTTTTTTTTTTTTTTTTTTTTTTTTTTTTTTTATGTATGTTAGCTCAGAACTTTTGACTGGGTGGACCGATTTCGATCAATTTTGTTTTAATTGAAAGGTGTTGCGTGTCATGTGGTCCCATTTTAATTTAATTGAGATCTGACAAGTACTTTTATAGTTATATCTAATAATGCGTATTTACGTGACTGCTTTTTCGTCGACCTACGTTATATTATACCGCATAACTTTTTACTCGGTGTACCGATTTCGATGATTCTTACTTTAATCGAAAGCTAATAACTATCTTGTAGTTTTGTTTAAATTAGATCGAAAACTGATTACAACTTTTTGAGTAATCTTTAATAGCGCGTATTTACTTGACTATTTTTTCGTCTTATTACGTTGTATTACTTGTCGATGTAATTGAAGTCGCTTTTTTTTCGTTTGCGAGCAAACACAATTATTTGTGTTTTTAATTACTAATTTTGTTGTAAATTTACAAAAAAAAACATTGTAATTTAAACTACAATCGAAGTATTGAAAATTAAAAAAATTGCTTTGGTAATTTTATTATTCTTGTTGTAAATTGTACAAGTATTGTAAAATCACAAAAAAATACTAGTTTTCTTTAGCCTTGTGTAATTTTATTATTAAAAAAATATGTAAATTCGAATTTTAATGAATCCTTTGGAAATTCAATAATCTTCTTATTAATTTTATTATTTTGACTGTAAAATTATCAGTGTTTTGTATAATTAACAGTATAACAGAGTAGCTACTTTTTTAGATGAACAAAAAAAGAGCTTATTTAAATATCCTTGAAATCATTAAAAATTTATCAATATTTTTTTCTCAAACAGCTGGTTAGAAAATAAATTATCAAAATATACTTAATTTCTTTTCATTCAATTTGAATATATGTATTTTAATATTTTTTTTTTCGTGCAGTTAAAAGTATTTTTTTTTCTAATACGTTAAAGTTCTAAGGAAAATTTGTATGTATAAACTATCATTTAAGATAATAAATATTCCATGATGGATGGTTTGTTTAGAAAACTGCATAATAAATTTACTAAACATTTTTATGATAATTTATTGAATAAAATTACAAAACTGTATAGTCAAATTACTAATCAAATTTATAGGTAAATTTCCAAAAATATTTTGTAATTTTATCGAACCCAATTCAATTGAATTGAGTGGTATAGTTACAAAACTCCACAGTAAATTTACTAAACAGTTTTATCATCAATTGTTAAATAAAATTACAAAACTGTATGGTAAAATTACTATGGAACTGCTTGGTAAATTTCCAAAAATATTTTGTAAGTGATGAAGCATTCTGTTTAGTAAATTTACTAAATTGTTTTGCGTTAAAACTTCCTACACATTTTTAGTAAAATTTCCGAAGAAATTTTTAACAGTGATATGAAATCATTCGTAGCCTTACGTTCTTCGTTCTATGTTTGCATAAATGAAAAGTGAAAATGGGTTCTAAGGAATTCGTAGTATTCACCCAGTAGTTACCTATGCCAGGAAAATAAGAGACAAACCAACGTTTGCATTTTCTACAAGCTTCATACTGTCAGTAGGTTTTAAATTTATTTTTTAAACTCGTATGTAAGTGGATTTTTAAATAAAAATAACTTTTTCATTTTTAGAGCCTGGCCAGAGGGCCAAATTTTTAAACGAACCCTTTCGCGATTATTTTTCAAATATATATACTAAAATAAATATAAAATAATTTTCATCCATTAAGTCGATGAGAATTTCGTCTCTAGTTCGTATCTCCTACTATTATATAATTTACACTGACTCAAAACATGTATACATTTCTCGTTCAGTTATACAAAGGGTAGGTCTTACTCAATTTAAAAAAAAGTTAATTTATTATGCGTGGCTACAACGATGATACAAAAAGTGGTTATTTAAGTTCTTAATATCCCGTTATCAGTGGCATGCCGAGCACGATAGACATTATCATATAAACAACGTTACGCGCCATTACGTTCCTGGAGGCATTACAGAATATTTATAAATGCTAAACGCACCTTAAATGGAGAATGTTGGCCATACATCGCCGATTAGTGAGTAGTGGACGAGAGCGAATTGTTTTGGATGCGGTATGTTTGTTTTAATTTTAGTTTTTTAAAGTGAAACTTTTATTACCTCGTCTCATACTTTTTCGTCTGTATGTTGCATGTCACGTGACGGCCGCGCGGTAAGACCGATAAAGCGATTTTTATACCCTTAATGGAATATTATTCCAATTTTTTTTAGTTATATGTCTATAATGTGAAAAAAAAGTTTCACTTTTACCGTGGTTTCATAAAATCACACAGGTTTTTTTTTTAATCTTTAATTATGGGGATTAATTTGTCAAATTGACGATTTCGCTCCGTTAATCTTTATACAAGTATTGATCATGAATGCACTTTTTTAATTTTAGAATATTGTCCATATGTACTAATATAAACATTTTAATACACCGTCAGTATCTTCTCACATCGGAGTTTCCACCGGCCCTAGCAAGTTCCTGGCATGACTGCGACCGGCACCGTAGGCCGCTATTTTAATTGATATGTCTCGCCGTTCACAGGCAATACCAATTAGGCGTAGCGCTTGTCCGACATTTCATGATGTTGGAGAAATTTGATAGCGCTTATCGCAATAACGCCTAGCACAAAGGTTGCCAAAGTTATTGGATTCCGTGGCCGTCTGGTTTTAGTTATAGCGTGAGTTTAGAATATTTTCCCCTTAATATAAACATTGTGAAATTCCGTGTACTTTGTTATGAGAACGCGTCAGTGTTGTCACAGTAACTGGTTGATATGCCAGTAATCGTGGATTTCGATTCTCGCCCTTGACAAATGTTTCTATGGGCCATTAAAAGTGTTTGTGGTAGTCTTGTAGCTTGTGATTGTGAGGTATGTTTTTTGTTCCATGTAACATGATTTACATTCTAATATCTACATCAACATCGCTTCATGTAAATCGTTTATATGTTACATATTTTATTGATTCGGTTCGCTCGACTTAGAATATTTTGCAAGGAAATCGTTTTAAGGAATCCGTAAAAAATTATGACCAGTTCAGTTTCGATTTGAATACAAAAAGGCTGCTCTCCGAAATGAATTCTTTAAAGAATTCTTTAAAATCCGAATATTTTTAAGGACTTCTATATACGGACGGTAGGTATTGTATAGGTAATAATGGAATTTGCATGTGTCAAATTGTCAATCTTTTGCGTGATTGCAAGGATATTTTTACGGCTTACAGTATCTACACGCCAATCCTCAATGAATAGAATGGGGGATTGGGGTAAATACAGTTCTAATCTTCTCCTTCGGAGAAGAAGAGTGTCATTAATGATGATGATGATGATTCAGCCTGTAACATCCCACTGCTGAGCATAGGCCTCTTACCCCATATAGGAGAAGGAATGGAGCTTATCCACCACACTGCTCCACTGCGGGTTGGTGGATATGTTCCCTACCATGAGTAACGATTGCTATCAGATATTTATGATAATAACCGGGACCGGCGGTGTAAAGTGCTCTCCGAGGCACGGTGGGGAGACCCACAAGGACAGACATCCAAACTAAAATGAAAAGGAAAGGAATATTTGTACAAATACAAATATCCATCCCGAAGCAGGAATCGAACCCACAAACCGTCGGTGTTTTAGGCAACTACTCGTACCACTACACAAGAGCGGTGCCATCAAATATTATTGTGATATGATTACCATATATCCTACTTCTTAGATATAAAAATAAATTAGTTCAATATCTCTTCGAAATGTCAACTATACTAGTAATTGAACAAAAGCCAGACTATTTGAATACAAAATTTTACTACTACTAAGCGTAATATCGATTCAGAAACATATTATACCCATGTCTATATCTTTATAATTACAAGTCCAATGCATTTCGAAACTCAGTCGTTTGCCGTTTTTACAACAGCTGTAACTTCTGCCAGCTTCGCTCAGCATGTCGAAACCGTCGTATAATTAAAAGCAAATGCACTTAGCGCGAATAATTTACAAACATTTAATATTCCCATCGGCAATTTTATCACCGTCCCTTGCAATTTTAATTTTAAAAGAATGGTAATCTTTGAAATTCGAATCACCCGCTACTGGTTAGGAAACGTATAGCATTACAGTAACGAGTCTAAAAACTTTAATATCGGTTGTCTCCGAGTCATTTCGGTCGAGTCGATCTAATCTCGGCCAGTTATTTATTTTAAGAAGCTTCCATCTTTACGAGCTGCCGACTAAATAATCTGATTGTATCGCTGTTTATTGTCAATGTAATGTGTCAGCCGTATTAATGTGCTGTGTCCGTGTAGGGACGGGTACACATTGAATATTTTCGTTCGAAATTTCTTCGTGTCAAAGTTTAGGGGCTAATGTTTTGAGTGACTTTGTCTTGTTTATTGAGATCGTGTATCTTTTTATGATGCTTTAGGTATTTATTGTTTTTTTTTTTTAAAGTTGTTTTAGTATGATCTCCACGTAGGCAGTATGAATGAGACTAAGTTTTTTATATTGTGTTACTTTAAAAAAAAAATATTTAATGATTATTATTTACTTATCAAATTGCTTTAAAATGTTAAGTAAGTATATTGTACGTGGTTGTCAAGAATTTAAAAAAAAAAGTGTAATTGAGATTTTCGAAGACATTTACTCGTATGTTCAATACGTAAAAAGCTTAAAAGAATCGTCAATTCTAATTTTTTACTTTAAAACGTGACATAAATAAACCAAGCACAAAAGTAACAAGTTACTCCACATTTGACATAAACGGAGTTGACTACTCTCGTCTCTCATATATACCATTAATCTTCGAAAAAAACCTCACACAAGATGGCGTCGCAGAACGAGACCGTCTCGAGTCCGCACGTTATAATTATCATTTAAATTGTACCCACCGCGTTACGGCTTGACAGTTGACAAATGTAATGGCGATAGAGGGGACGCTGACAGCGCTTCGAGAATTTTTATGTCCTCATATCAACTGTTTTATACGACCGTGTCAACTCCTCCTTAGCGAGCGGACAAATTTACACGTGCATCTACTCTTCTATACCATCAACCTTCTGGCGAAGATAATAAAGTTGAAAATGAATTAGCTTTGAATTTCAAAGTAGCACGTCAATTTTTATAACGTTAAACAGGAAGGCAACTATTTATTTACGCCTGATAATATTCTAGTATTACCTTATGTAGTACAATTTTAAGGTTGATTTTTGATTGGCGTGAAGTTTTTAAGCGTTTGTTTATTGTTGTATTGGTCGGGTAGCGTAGTCAATGTTTTGCTCATAAAAGTGAGTTGATACCTAATTGCGCTTGTAGATAGTGGTCTATTTAATTTTCACTTGATTGGTCCGTTTTGTGTCAAGCTCTTTGGCATTGAGGTTTTTATTGCCACGAATTGTTTTGTAGTTATCTTTCAGTCGAGTTTTACGAGTTTCGGGTTATTTTATATTGTTTTATTCTGAGTTTTTCGTGGTATTATTATGTACTTACATTTATTAAGGATTTTTGATTATTTTTTTGTTTAAATATTCATAATACTACTCACTATGATATTGATAAGTAATGTTTAAATAATTTATATTCGAAAATATTTGAATATGTATAAGTTAATGCTGTGTTAGTGATATGCCCAACTAGTTCTGTGAATTGGGTACACGAATCGACATTTTGAAAGATGTGCGGGGATCGAACCCGCGACCGCCAGCGCAACAGCCGCAATCCCGCGCTGTGGTCGTTGCGCTAACGTGTCCTCAAAATGCATTAAAATGTCACTTAAATTGTTTAAAACTTAATTGCCGACACGTGTTGCCTCTCGACACTCAAAAAGGCGGTCGCCCGAGCACAAAGGAAATCGGTTTTAAATGATTACCAGTATACATACCTACTTATACTTGTGATAAAACTATGATAAGTAGTTCAGATGGTTCAGATTCTGTACATTCAGGTTTTCTTTTAATTAAAGTTTTTAAAAGAAACTTGCAAGAAACCAAAATTGCAGTTAATTTTTTTACCTGTTTGACTGTAACTACTTAGTTTATGTAACTAATACCTAATTGAATGGAAATAAAAATTTGCTCTTTTTTAAGTTTATAAATAAATATCTTATAAAAAATATCTACAACACACACAAACACGTTCATCTGTACCTAAAGTAAGCAACTTAAGTTATATTAATGCTTGTGTTATAGGTAACAGCCATAGACTATACATATTTTTTTTAATTATTATTTTTTTTATTTAAACATACATATCAATATTACATATATAAATAAATATATATTACACCCAGACTCGGGGTGGGAATCGAACCCACAACCCCCGGAGCAGAAAGGAGGGTCGCTACAAACTGCGCCAACGGACTAGTAGGTTGTAACTACGTATTCTTCCCGTCCTCTAACACAGTGTTCCGCAAACTTTTTGTGTTCAAGGTACACCTAGGAATAGGAAAATATTTTGGAGGTACACCACAAATAAAAAATCATTTTTTAAGTAACATTAACCAACATTTATTTGTTAATCATCGAAACAATATTTATTATTAATCAATAAACGTAAAGTTTAGGTATTTTTCCGAGGCACACCAATAAACGACCACGGCACACCAGTGTGCCGCGGTACACCCTTTGCGGAACACTGCTCTAACAGAAGCAGTATTTTAATTAAAAAAAATTCTAAGGAGCCCTGATTTCAGCCTATTCAGCCTTTACTATGGAGTGTAGAATAAACTTCTTCTACATAGCCTATACACATAATTACATATACATATATAATACAGCGGCTAGATCCACAAGGACGATGTGGTTGTTTTAAAGAATCAAAATGAAAATCAAATCAAAATGAACAACTTCATTCAAGTAGGTGCCAATGGAACTTTTTAATCGTTATTTTATTTTATTATTTACTAGCTTATGCGCGCGACTTCGTCGGCGTGGACTCCGCTCCTATTAGTCTTAGCGTGATGATATATAGCCTTGCCTTCCTCGATAAATGGGCTATCTAACACTGAAAGAATTTTTCAAATCGGACCAGTAGATCCTGAGATTAGAGCGTTCAAACAAACAAACAAACAAACAAACAAACAAACAAACAAACAAACAAACAAACAAACAAACAAACAAACAAACAAACAAACAAACAAACAACCAAACAAACAAACAAACTCTTCAGCTTTATATATTAGTAAGTATAGATTTATTTTATAATTCGTTTACTGAATTAAATATAGCCAAAGTGAAGGTAAGTATTAGGTACTGTTTCGGAATGAAGATTATGCAGGGAAGAATCGGTAAAAAACTCCGCAGTTACTTATTTAAACTATTAAGAAATTTAATGGGTGATGATTTTTTTTTTATATTTGAAATAAAAAAAATAACAGTAAAAATATAGGTGTAATTATTTCTAATGCCTAGCTAAATTTATGCTCCTATACGCACAAGTATAATTATAATTACGTTTTTTTGTTAACTCGGTTTAGGAACTTTTTTTATCTAACAGCATAAATAAGAGAAGTGATAGCGAAAATTAAATACAAAACGCAAGAGAGTTGAAGTTAGTAGAGAATAATATAATATAATAGGTACTTAATACTTACTTACTATAAAATAATTTACGATAAAAAGTTAGTATTTCAAAACACTTATCTAACATGAAATTAATATGAATTTCCATTAAATATGATACCCTTAGTTAAATAACAATTATCAAAATGTATCGAAATTATACTTTTTAATAGTTCTTTTAATGTCAAATGTTAATAAGACACCACTTAACACCTACTTAAGATCTTCAATATTAAAACTTTATTTATACAAAATTAATCTTTATATCAAGCACTGAGGGTTCAATGTTGTTTGTTTGTTAAAATGCTACTGATAGTTATGTGTCAGTATCGATGAAACAAGATGGTATCGACGTTCATTTTCTCACAGTAAAAAGTTAGGTTATGTACAAACTTCGTCATGTAATCTGACACTCGCTTGGGATGTGGGCTCACTTGGTGCGGTGTACGTAAACCGAAGGAAATAGTAATTACAAAGAATATTCGAAATTCAATTTTTTTTAAAATTATATTTTGTGTTACATAATTTAAAAAAATATAGATACTTCTCCAACCGTAGTTTTTTTTTTAAATGAATTTGTAATGTTACTAGCTTCTGCGCGCGACTTCGTCGGCGTGGACTCCGCTCCTATTAGTCTTAGCGTGATGACACATAGCCTATAGCCTTCCTCGATAAATGGGCTATCTAACACTGAAAGAATTTTTAAAATCGGCCCAGTAGTTCCAGAGGTTACCGCGTTCAAACAAACAAACAAACAAACAAACAATCAAACAAACAAACAAACAAACAAACAAACAAACAAACAAACAAACAAACAAACTCTTCAGCTTTATATATTAGTATAGATTGTAAAAGTACGTGGATGTAGCTACTTTTTCTTTTTTACTTTTAATTTCTTTTTTTACTCAATCAACTTGTAGTAGATATACTTGTTCCATGTACTTAATATTATGTATATTTGAAGAAAAAAATCAATTATATGAAATGTCCAAGCTATTTAATAAATAAAAGAATGACAGCTTAACATAAAATTATTGTTTATTTGTCACATATTTTATAGCATTAGGAGTTTGCATACCAAGAAAAATAGCAATAAATAATTCACCAATAAAGCTTAAACTAAAGTTTAAAAAAAAAACATAAGTCTTTGTCGGGCGTTAAGTGTGACCCAACAACAAACCGCTGACGATAATATCGTCGGAGCAGGAATATAAATATCGTCAGATCGTGTCGATAGCTGCTACCACTTGGTGTTTTACGTTTGAACTGCGATCGCGATACCACGATTTATCGGTGCCGGGTCGGGATTACGGCTACTTGAGATGTTTTGGGGCAAAGATTATTGAATAAGTTTTATAAGCAGACATGTCAAATGACACGCTTTTGTTTACTATACAATTTTACTGAGATAGGACATAGCAACTAAAGTCTTAGTCAAAATTTGTAGCCGCATGACTACGAAAGTACCTCAACCTTACAGAAGATTATCGATAAATAAAACTGCTCCCAATACTCGAGTAGTTTTGTGGTCCTATAAGTCTGCAACGCGCTTGCGATTCTTTTGGTTATCACGCGTAGTCGCGTATATATAAACTACGGTATTCGCCGATTTGAGCCATAAAAATAAAGAAACATTGTTTTTGTTTATTAAGTACCTACTTGTTGAATTTTATATTTAGTCCTTGTGTAAATTTTAAAATCTATCTATACTAATATAATAAAGCTGAAGAGTTTGTTTGTTTGATTGTTTGTTTGAACGCGCTAATCTCAGGATCTACTGGTCCGATTTGAAAAATTCTTTCAGTGTTAGATAGCCCATTTATCGAGGAAGGCTATAGGCTATATAATATCATCACGCTAAGACCAACAGGAGCGTAGCACCAATGAAGAATGTTTCAAAATCGGGCTTTTTTCCTTTTGAGAGCTTCCGCTGTGTAAACGGCAGAATTGGTCCTATTCCACGCGGACGATGTCGCGCGCAGAAGCTAGTATAAGTATATATTTGAAAAAGGCTTTAAAAATAAATGAAATTAAACAAGTATGGTCAGCGATTAATATACCGTTCACGTGCACTGCCACATCTGCGTACCAATTAAAATAATCTTTGTCACAACTCGAAAAATTTGTCTGTTGAGATCGTGAAATGGAAATACACATCTGATATACGACGGCGTGATGTTCGTAAACACAGTTTAGCGCTAGATTTATGAATAACCGTGAGATATAGTAGTTGAATGAAAACATTGTTATAAACTAAACGCGGTAACTGCCATCGTAAAACACAAGTTTTATGGATGAATTGCACATATCAAGCGATATATACTCAGTGTAAATGTTTTGTTTGCCTAAAAAATGGTGTGTTTTTACTATAAAAAGAACATTTGATGTTGGCGGATAAGTTATGCGGGTTTTGTGAGTCGGTTTTGCGTTTTTTTTTCTCCATTTTCTGTTACTATTTATTTATTTTGAACGGAATGTTTATGAAAATTATAGGTAAATTACTACTGTGTGTATGTTACTCCTTGATAGTAACAGATGGCGTTAATTGCGGGAATAAATTGTTAATGGTGTTGGCGAGTTTTATGGTCTTAGGTGTATAATTATAAGGCTGACTAGACAACTCTGTACAGCGCCTCACTCGTCAAAGACTGCATTACCACTTTGATATACACGTTCAACTTTACAATGTTGTTTCAAAACCAAAAACGACTTTATTTAAGTAAGCTCCAAAAGCACTTTTTAATCATCATTTTACAAAACAAAATTATTATTATCAAGACACGCGGCAGCGTGTCAAGTAGGGTTGCCAGATGGGAAGACTAAAATATCTGGACAAATTTTCAAAAAGTCGGGATTTTGGGATTATGGTCGGGACAAACGGTACAAATAAATATTACGAAATATAAAAAATCTTTTTTTATTATAAAATTTTTTCCCGCTCTGCGGATCGCAGCGCAGAGACTCGCCAAGCGTGTTCCATTCCGCGTAGAGTGGTTAGTTTAGTCGACAAGTTGAAAATGGTCGAAAATAAAGATACTGCTCTCTAAAAGTATGTGTGATAGCTTATTGGATCCTGAAAACGCCTACAAAAATGTTCTAAAAACGTGTATTTAGTAGGTACATAAAAAAATGCACAAGTTACAAACAATTAAAAAAAGGAGAAAAATGGCCTTTCGTTTTTTGCCAATATTTCATAAACTGTTAATATTTAAGAAATTCCGGAAGCTGGGAGTTTTTTATTGAACCTCCTCTTTCAGAATTTTTTTTTTGAAATTTTTTTAATACAATTAACAGTTTATGAAATAGGTACAGTGCAACCTTGATATAACAAATCGGAGGGGAACAAGAAAATATTCGTTATATCAAGTAATGCGTTGAACTGAGATTTGTTATGTTGAGGTTAGGTAGGTCTTAAATTTGTTGGTTTTAATTTTGATGTGTTGTTTTAAAGAGGTAAAAAAATAGTTTTATTTATACCTCAACATTACATACTCATCTCGTTATAGCGAACAGCTTCTACTAATAAAAGATAACACATTTTTGTCAGATTATTGCATGTATTTTCTATTTAAAAACAATTAGGTAGGTAACAATTTTTTTTCTTACATTATTAATTAAAATCAAATGCATTAAAATCCGTAAAATTAGGTACATATCTTGTTGGGTACATACATTATGTTGGTAATTTAATGTGAACTTCAAAGATTCGCACAACGAAACTCACGAATAATTATTCATAATTCAGTGGTTATAGTAGCTTAATCTCAATTTTGTTATGGACAATTCAAGGGGATTACAAAAAAATTGTTAAATCGAGGAATTCGTTATATTGAGGTAAGTTATATTAAGGTTGCACTGTATTAGCAAAAAACGAATGATGCAATAAGCTATCACACATAATTTTAAGAGCAGTATCTTTATTTTCGACCATTTTCAACTTATCGACTAGACTAAGTGGTGAATGAAATGATTTTCACTTTTTACGGAATTTTAGATTATTATTATCGCGATAGTTTGAGATTTTTGATTAGTTGTTATTTGTCGGGACATTTAGTATTTTTTCGGGACTCTGGACATCATACGAAATGTCGGGACAATCCCGACGAATCCCGACCATCTGGCAACTCTAGTGTCAAGCCAAGTTCAAGCAAAAGAACTGGCGACTCAGCGCCGTGTGTATATTTACACGAACCATTTCGAGCGACTTTTGACCCCTCCATAACTCAAAACCTATTGAACAGAAACAGATCAAATTACGTATATATATTTATATCCATAAGGACAACTAGGACCCCAAATTTCATTAACCTAGTTGAAACGGTTACAAAAATATGAAGGTTCAAAAGTCGCGAATTTTCCACTGACTGACTGACTCATCAAAAACTTAACCCACTTCCAGATGACCTAGGAAGTCGAAATTTGGCATCTAGCTAGGTAATTACGTGTAAACGTGGGAAAAAATCTGAAAACAAAAGAAAGTTAAAAAATAGAGGGGGTCCCCGTACAAAAAAAAAACGATTTTTAATTGTAGCGTCTGAACCGTTATAAGTGGATATTTAAAACTTGCACAAAATATGTATTGTTACATTTGCTATGTAAAACAAGTATAAAAATAAAATTAAGTCAAAAAATAAAGGTTGTCCCCATACAAAAAATTTGTAATACGCGCTAAACAAACGGCCGTGCGCGCGTGGCGCCACAATACACAGATATAGTACAGAAGTCAATCTAAAGTTCTACAAAAAGTAATGATATCCAACGAAAAACATAAATGTGAAAAATGACAGCCAAGTTCAATAATAAGAATATGTTGTTTGTGGACTTCGCCGAAAAAAGTATTGAGATCTAAATGTGCGCCAAGTTCTACAGAAAATCCCGAAAAATATTTAAGCTAAAGATTTCACTTGGCTAGTTTTTACTTAAAAACAACATTAAAAAGCTATTAGCCAAATAAAAGATGAATTATTAGTGAAAACTGGCAAAGTGAAATCTTTAGCTTAAATATTTTTCGGGATTTTCTGTAGAACTTGGCGCACATTTAGATCTCAATACTTTTTTCGGCGAAGTCCACAAACAACATAGGTATTCTTATTATTGAACTTGGCTGTCATTTTTCACATTTATGTTTTTCGTCGGATTATTATTATTTTAAACAATTTATTATACGTACAAAACTTACATAATAAATTTGTCATGGAGACTCACGTATAATGGGTGTGCTTATCCCTATAAGAGATTTCTTCCAGCACACCCAAAATTTTGTTTTAATTAATTTATTCTTTAAAAGAAAAACTGTTATTATAAAATTTGTAATACCTCAAATATACCTAAAAGGCAATACCTATTAGGTATATAGTTTCAGTAGTCAGGTAGTATTTTTGGTGATCGAGGAGAAACACACACAGACACCCCCATAAACACACCCCCACAAACACAAATAGATGCATACATAGAACATACTCAAGAGATAGGTATGTGTTTTGATATTCACAAACACGGTTTCAGCATATTACAAAATCTCTATTGGAGATCCAGTCACAGATTTATGGTGGATCTAGCTATCACTGCTGTGTATGACAGAAAATTAGTACTTTAATTAAGTCTAGACGGTTGTCTGTATGCGAATTGTGGTAATACTGAATCTATTAACATTCAATACAACTAACATCTCAGAATATAATTTTTTAGATTCGTTTATATTTCTCTTCTAGGTCTACTTGATGATTTTATTAAAGTTTGGGTATGTTTTCTGGTTTGTAAACTTATATATTTAAGGACAAATTGTGTACCCTATTTTTGTTTTTAATCGGTAGTTGTTATATAATATTTTATGTAAGAAAGCCGTTCCTTTAAAGCATCATAATTATGTACCATTATGGGTGTGACAGAGAAATAAAAAGCAAAATCGAAACTCGATTACTACCATAAGTACCTACCATATTTCTGAGTCAATTTTCGTAAAAAGGGGTACAAAGTTTTTGCTTCACGTATTTATTATATATGTAGATAGATAATTAAATTAAAATCGATACTTGCAAGTTTATCTCACTCCTCAAGTCATTATCACATTAAAACATTGATTTAACACGAACCAACATCGTTATTAACAAACGAACGATCGTTCCGTTCGTCACGAGTTTGAAATTAACAGGTTTTGAAGTAATTTGTTCTAAATTATAACAATTAACGTTCTTATCTGTAATTTATTATCGAAGTGTTAAAAATTAACGCACGTATACCGGATAAGTGGGATAGGTGTTAATTTTTAGTGATGCACGCAACTTCGTCTGTGCGACATGGCTTTAGTTAGACGTAGGTACCTATCTATGTAGGTACATATAATATTATCAGTGTTTTATTTACACACAACCAAAAATCTGTAACGGGCCTTAGATACTACTTCTGTTTGAATTATTTTTGTATACAGTACTTAAAAATATTTTTTGTATGTGTAGGTTTTGTATATAGGTACCTAATTTAAAAATGTTATGTGGTTTACCTGTGTGCTATATTTTCTTTTTTTTTACTGATTTTCTGTGTAAAGCTTAGACATGGTATGATACCACATAATTTTGTTTTAATTTAATGCTTGTCGTTTGAACCCATAGATTAAATCAAAAAGAAATCAACTAAATCAAAATTTAATCAAAATATTTTGTTTTAATCTAAGTTTGAACCACATTATTGGTAATAACGGTCTTCAGTGGGATGTCAATTATTCAAAGCTTAAACAACCAGTCAACCAGGCTTTTAGAACAATTTGTAAAGCCTATATCAATATTGGTCACGCGGAGGGATTGAATTCGCGACCGCGATCACATCAGTCATTGTGGCTATCGTGACAAAACATTATAACAATAGATTACAAAACAGACAAATCTGTGCAAGTTGTGTAGATCTAACTAACAATCTAATACGACATTATACATGTAATAATAATCGAGAACTTAGAAAACTTAGAAAATTAAACATTTTAACGAGTCAAAAGCAAACGGATAAGCACAACAAGCGCTCGAACAGCGCTTTAAAATATTTTCAAAAGTCGAACATGTCGAACTAATTAATAACGTGTAAACACGCCGACACTCCCGAGTGTTCACGTGTTGCACATAAACAAGCATCTACCCGTCACTTACGACATCAAAACATTTTAAACTAAACAGCACTAGTAACTAAAGTTTAGTTTAGTATCTAAACTAATACAAAGCCGTCAACACATCACATGTTTATGATTATCGTTAAAAAATATAGTACATATCGTCAACGCTTCGGTTTCGTCATAGATTAATAATTAATTGTATTATGACAGAGGTACCTACCTACTGAGGTATTTTTTAACTCTTTATTGAGAATAATTGTGTTTGCTCGCAAACGACAAAAACCGACTTCAATTACATCGACAAGTAATACAACGTAATAAGACGAAAAAATAGTCAAGTAAATACGCGCTATTAAAGATTACTCAAAAAGTTGTAATCAGTTTTCGATATAATTTAAACAAGACTACAAGACAAGTATTAGCTTTCGATTAAAATAAGAATTATCGAAATCGGTACACCGAGTAAAAAGTTATGCGGTATGATATAACGTAGGTCGACGAAAAAGTAGTCACGTAAATACGCATTATTAGATATAACTCTAAAAGTACTTGTCAGATCTCAATTAAATTAAAATGGGACCACATGACACGCAACACCTTTCAATTAAAACAAAATTGATCGAAATCGGTCCACCCAGTCAAAAGTTCTGAGCTAACAAACATAAAAAAAAACATACCTGTCGAATTGAGAACCTCCTCCTTTTTTGGAAGTCGGTTAAAAATGGAGGTTTTCCATCAAGAGATCCATCGATCCGAGCCAAGTTATCCGTTTATATTTTAATTATTTGAAAAAATATATTTTTATTTTATTTTTTTATACACAATACACACACGGTCGTCTGTTCCTAAAGTAAGCAACTTAATGCTTGTGTTATAGGTAACAGCCGACTGGTCTAGCTACATATTTTTTTCCGATTTATATTATATATAAACTATTATAAACAATCAAATAATTTAATTAAATTAATGTCAACTTAATACTCGTTTATACGTTTGATATCACGGCTATAGGTAGCTTTTTTGTCTAAATACGGCCTCAATAAGATTTATAGCATTAGGCGATTTTCCAAGATCTCGTAACAGACCATGAGAGTAATTGCAGACTATTTATTGCTAAGTAATTTTATTTTTATAGCACTCCAATAAAGGTCCGTCGCACATTCCTATTTGTACACTCAATTTGCCACTATATAGTGTGACAACATAACTTTGATACTAGTCTATAATACAAATGGGATAGCTTTACATCTATACATTTTTTTACTTCAGAACGTGCTGTTAAAATAATTGCGTACGTGTGTAATTTTTGCTCAAGCAATTGCTTAGTATTAATTCCATTTTCACTATAATTATTGTTTTAAGCGAACGCGATCACTTTTCATGTTTAAATTTATATTTGTTTTCGTGTGCCCAAAGTAGTCGTCCAAAACGAAGAAGAAAGAGGGTAGACAGATTTTTCTCATCTGTCGCCATCTACGAGCACCGTACGTCAGCCTCCCGTCAGTCTCCCCGTTCATGGCAATTGAAACATTGTCGAAAAAAAAGGAATCTCAAAAAACCATTTTCAATAGTTTTCGCTTTTTTTAAAAGTGAAACTTTTATTACATCGTCACAAACTTTTTCGTGGGCGTATTGCATGTCGCATGACGGTCGGCCATCTCTTATCATTTCCTAGAACTAAGACACTAATGACAACATACAGCTGATGTAACTTACAAAACATAGATGGCGTGCAAAAGTTTCACTTTTACCGTGGTTTCATAAAACCACACAGAGGTTTTTTTTCCTTTAAGAGTTAACAAATATTGGAAAAAGCATAGAGAATAATAATATTGTTGTATATCGTTTTGTGATTTTTTTGACTTTTTTGCGTCTGAGATAATAAAAATAATGTATTGTGCATCCATTACGAAATGAAGGAAGTAGGTATTAACGTCACTTTTGACAAAAACAAGAACAATAAAAATTTTGGTTTGACAGTCAAATGATTAAAAATTACCGACAGGATCTGTCGCATCTACCAATAACTTATTCTTAGGAATAAATCGACAAGCTATTTGCTTTACATACGAAGTTTATGAGACCAATTAGGGGCCGGCTTATTAACACTTAAACACACGAAGTAATGACCTCTCCGATGTACGTTTGTTTTCGTTGGCCCTCACTATTTTTAACTAAAATGTTCAGTGTAAGGGCCTGTTTTTAGCCGACTTAAAAAAGGAGGAGGTTGTTGTATAATTGATATTTAAACTATTTGCATTAGATTTGCCTAGTGACGAATGTAAGAAAAGGAAGAATAAACGTCAGATATAAAACTGAACTATGGTTTCATTGTCGTAATTAAAATATTATAAATATTAATAAATGCAAATATAACATGGCGCAGTCGGAAAAGCGTATTTAATTGTGAATAATATTACTATTTAATAGAAAATTACATAAATATTATAAAATGGAGAAAAAAGTTGTCACGGCAAATGGATCGATAAATCTGCCAACAGAAATTAGTTGGCAGGGGTCAATGTCCGAAAACTGGAGATTTTTCAAACAAAGGTATGAAATCTTTATTATTGCATCTGGAAATGAAGCAAAGGACGGAAGAACAAAAACAGCTTTGTTATTAAACGCCATAGGAGACAGGGCAATAAAATTATATAATGGATTTAATTTTGAGAAACCGGAACATCGATTTGAGTTTGAAAAAGTAATTGAAAAATTCGAAGAACATTTTAATCCTGAAAAGAATGAGATTTACGAAAGATATAAATTCTTTACAAGGAATCAAAATGAAGGGGAATCTTATGAGGACTATTCAGTGGCTCTGAGAGATCTTTCGAGTACGTGTAACTTTGATTTTTTAACAGATAGCTTGATAAGAGATAGACTAGTGTGTGGAATTTCTGACAAAACAGTAAAGGATAGATTATTACGCACAAAAGATTTGACCTTAGCTAAAGCTATTGATATATGTCGTACATCGCAAGAAACACAAAGGCAACTTGAGAAAATTTGTTCTTCGAACATTATAGATAATTTAAACGATGTAGACTATAACATACATAAGATTAATAAAAAATCAAACACAGTAGATAATGCCGGAAAGAATACGAAGGAAGACAGATCTACACATTATACACGTGAATGTCAAAGATGTGGCTATATTCATCCAGTGAAGAGATGTTTAGCTTTTGGTAAGCGTTGTGTTCGTTGCAATGGCTACAATCATTTTGCAAATAAATGCAAAAATCGTTTTATTCATAATGTGGAAGATAATAATGATGAGAGAAGATGTGAAAATATGGAGGAGAATATTAAGACTATATTTTTTGGATCAGTCTTCATAAATGCTCTAAAGGAAGATACGAAGGATTGGATAATTGTCGTTGGATCTAATAATGTGCCTCTTGATTTAAAAGTCGATACTGGTGCTCAGGCGAATTTATTATCTGGAAGAAACTTGTCAAGTTTAGGATTAGACAAAAATAATCTTTTAGAGTGTAAGGCCAGGCTAACAACATATACAGGTCAAGTAATTAACTGTCTTGGAAAGTGTTCTTTGCCTATTAAGTATGATGGCAAAAACTACGTATTAGATTTCTATGTAGTAAACTCAGATAAAGCATGCAACATATTAGGACTACATTCAGCGATTAAAATGAATTTAATTAATCCTTTAAAAAATCAAAATTTAGAAATCAATGAAATTAATACATTATCTGAGTATAGGGATTTATTTGAAGGCTTAGGATGTATGAAACAGGAATATGATATTAAATTAAAACAAAATGCCACTCCAGTTGTTCATGCGAGTAGACGAGTTCCTATAGCGATTCAACCAATTTTAAAGAGAAAACTTGATGAACTGGAAAAAATAGGAGTGATATCTAAAGTATCACATCCTACAGAGTGGGTCAATTCTTTAGTTATTGTTCACAAGCCTAACGGAGACTTGAGGTTGTGCTTAGACCCTAAGGACTTAAATGAAGTTATCAAAAGGCAACACTTAGAACTACCCACTCTTGAGGAGATCACTAGTAAACTTTCAGGTGCTAAATATTTTAGCACTCTAGATGTAAAAAATGGATTTTGGAATATAAAGTTATCTGCAGCAAGCTCTGATTTATGTTGTTTTAATACTCCGTTTGGTAGATACAAATTTCTAAGAATGCCTTTTGGAATTTGCAGTGCGTCTGAAGTTTATCAACACCGAATGCGTCAAATACTAGATGATTTAGATGGGGTTGATGTATATATTGACGATATTTTGATTTGGGGTAAAACGAAACAAGAGCATGATAAACGTCTTAAAAATGTACTCGATAGATTGAGACAAGAGAATGTAAAACTAAATAAGGATAAATGTAAGATTGACGTACAGCAGTTAAAATATTTAGGACATATTATAAGCAAGGATGGTATTACACTTGATGACAGTAGGATAAAAGCAATCGTATCTATGAAAAGTCCAAAGGACAGAAAGGAACTAGAAAGATTTCTTGGAGTAATTAATTATGTTTCTAAGTTTATTCCAAATTTTCAAAATTTATTTTCACCATTGAGAAGTTTGTTAAAAAAAGATGTAAATTTTATCTGGTTAGAGCAACATGAAAGAGTATTTAATGAGTTAAAAAAAATACTAACTGAGAAACCCGTATTACAATTTTTTGATGAAAAGTTACCGGTAGTTCTTTCCGTTGATAGTTCTAAAGATGGATTAGGCGCTGTATTATTACAAAATGGATTACCAGTGGCTTATGCATCAAAAGCTTTAAGCGAATGTCAGCAGCGCTACGCGCAGATTGAGAAAGAATTGTTGGCAATTTTGTTTGGCTGTGAAAGATTTAATCAATTCATATTTGGTAGACATATAACTATTGAAACCGATCACAATCCATTAATAGGTATAATGAAAAAACCATTGAATTCCACTTCGCCACGTATACAACGTATGTTAATCAAGTTGCAAAAATATGAATTTAATTTAGTCTATAAGCGTGGCAAGGAATTATATATAGCAGATGCTTTATCTAGATCATTCGATACGGATGACAGTATGCAAATTGACCTAGAAGAGAATAATATTGAGGCTAACATTAACCTAGTGATAGAAACATTAAACATAAGTGAAAAGCAATTAAATAATGTTCAAAACTTTACGAGAAATAATGAAGAAATGAAGTTGTTAAAGGAATTTATCCTTAACCCGGCGCCAATGACGCTGGGTCATATTGACCCGAGGCAATTTTAAACTGATATATTTTATTTGTGCTTCGGTGGTATGTTCTGAACGTTTGTGTAGCTGGAGATATGACCTCCTTCTACCCACTCCATTAGTACGCTCAGTGTGAGCCCACGTGCGTTAGGAGATACAAGTGCGTCAAGTGAAAACGGGTCATTATGACCCAGCGTCATCGTTGCCGTAGTAATTTCGTGACTTAAGTTTATTTGCTTATTTAGTGTTTAATGTTAATTAACTTGGGTTTTAAAAGGTTTTTAATGAAAATGACATTGACAAATGACCCACCTACAATTGTGGTGTTGTTAGAAGAGTCTAATAACGAGAATGAAGACTCCCAAGGTGCTTCAGATGTGGATATTGATGACCATTTATCTGAACGCAGCAATGACAGGGAAAAAGTGAACAAGACGCTAGTGATAAGGGGATTCGGGTTGTATCGATCTTGAGGCCGTTTGCAAAAGAAAGAATGGAACAATGTGCCAAAAAGCACCTCCACGGCCGAGTCTAGGCACCAGCTGACGAACTCAGTGCTATTTACAACGTGATAAAAAATTCAAAACGATTGCCACTGAAGATTTTCTATGCAATGTTAAATATATTTAACATAAATGTGAATATAATACATCGGGCTAATAGCGATGATACGCGTACTAAAAGACGAAGTTCCTAAAAAGCTGGGACTTGCTCTAATACACGAGTATTTACAAACTCAGAGAAACTAGCAGATTTTGCTGGGTGACCCTAGTGAAGAGCGTCCCCAAAAGGTTCTAGGAACTTGCAAGAAATGTCAAGTATGTTCGTCCGTCTAAAAATGATAAGAAAAGGTTTCAACACTTGTCATGCGTAGCCCAGACCGTTTGATTCCATACTGCAGTAATTGATGCAGTTCTGCAGGCCTGAATTATGACGTAGAAGACCGATCCGTTTTTATTTTTATACTATAAAGCTCATTTGATCTCTCTATTAGTACATAAGATTATTAATTCCTATTGTTGCTACAAATAGTTTACCAAAAATTCAAAATTTAAACATGTTATGTTTTCATAGTTAATTTTGCATGTATTATTGAAAAAATTAATAACAGTTTAATTTCTAAAACTTATTGATATGAATTTTATTTTACTGACTAACCAAATGACCCTTTTTTATAAACAGTCATTAAAATTAAGGTTACTTGCAAAATTTCTTGAAATATTATCGATAAACTTCGGGTCAATATGACCCGACGTCATCGTCCGAGTAATTATTTTCACGTCATTTGCGCCGGGTTAAAGGTTGGCCAATCCATAAAATATCTGTGCCGGAGACAATAAGATCATACTGGCATGTAAGAGACAGCTTGACATATAAGTCAAACTTGATATTCAAAGGCAATTCTTTGGTAGTGCCGCCTGAATTAAGAAAGGAGATGTTACATCGGGCGCATTTTCCACATTTAGGCATAACAAAAACGTTGTTGCGAGCAAATGAGGCTATGTATTGGCCCAGAATGGTACACGAAATCACAGATTTAGTATTGCGGTGTGAAACATGTAAGATTTTTAGTAACAATAACAAAAAAGAGACTTTAATTCCACATGCGGTACCAGAGTTACCGTGGGAAAAAGTGGGTATTGATTTATTTCATTTATATGGTACTGATTATTTAATTGTTATAGATTATTATTCCAAATATCCAGAGATAACTGCGTTAAAAGAAATAAAAAGTGAAGATATCATTGATAAGTTAAAACAAATATTTAGTAGGCACGGCATTCCACGAAAAATATTTAGTGACGGGGGGCCACAGTTTTCCAGCATGAGTTTTAAAGCGTTTGCTAATCAATACAACTTTGAGCATATTATGTCTAGTCCAGAATATCCACAATCAAATGGCATGGTGAAAAGAGAAATACAGACCATTAAAAATTTGTTTAAAAAGGCTATACATGAGAAAAAAGACCCATACCTAGTATTATTAGAATTCCGTAATACACCAATTTCTAATACAATTGCATCTCCTGCAGAAAACTTATTTAATAGGAAAATAAGGGGTATTGTTCCCATTAATCAGAAATCTTTTTACCCAAAAGTCGACCAAAATTTAAGAGAGAAATTAATAGAAAAGCAAAATAAAGACAAATATTTTTATAATAGGAATAAAAAAGATCTAAGACCAATAGAAACAGGGGAAGGCGTGTTATTTAGGATAGGGAGATTTTGGAAGAAAGGAATTATTAAAGGAAAGACAAATGATAGGACGTACAAGATAGAAAATAAAAATGGGAGGATATTTATTAGAAATAGATTTCACATAAAGCCTCTAAATATGGTTCCTTTTTACATTCCCGATGCCGATAATCAAGAAAGTGACGCAATTCAACCATCACAACAACAACCAACATCACCATCAACATCATACTATACAACATCATATGGTCGGGTAGTTAGACCTCCTGTCAGGTATGGTCAGGAGTAAAAAGGGAAGATGTTGTATAATTGATATTTAAACTATTTGCATTAGATTTGCCTAGTGACGAATGTAAGAAAAGGAAGAATAAACGTCAGATATAAAACTGAACTATGGTTTCATTGTCGTAATTAAAATATTATAAATATTAATAAATGCAAATATAACAGAGGTTTCTCAATTCGACCGTATAGTTCGACCGTATGTTCGATTGTTATATTTTTAATGTATGTTCGCGGATAACTTCGTCGTTTATGAAGCGGTTTTGATAATTGTTTTTTTTAAGGAGGTGACCAGGATAAGGTAACCAGGATAATGCCATCTTAGAGAAATCGTGGGGAAAATTCGAAAAATGTAGTGGCGACTATTGCGTTTTTTAATTTTTTTCGTCTACTTACGTTGTAATACTAGTGGATATAATTTAAAAATTGTATTGTTCTAATTTAGGTAAAAATGGTCCTAATGAACTTATTTTGTTCCTGCTACTAAAGTCTATTCGTTACTTATGTGCAGGATAACTTTATCCACAATCGGTGAAAAAAGCCCTAGTACCTACTACTAGTAACTACTTATCTTAAGCATTTATGTATAAAACATATTTATATATTTTTTCACTTTTTATTTTGTCTAATATTTTTATCTGATATATTATTACTACACACTATATTATACACACTATACACTATATTTTGTACCGAAGCGAGTTGATTTACAGCCTATAATATATTATACATATAAACCATCACTTTATCTATTAAAAAAAACGCATCAAAATCTGTTTGCGTAGTTTTTAAGATGTAAGCATACATAGGGACAGACAGCGGGAAGCGAATTTGTTTTATAATGTGTAATGATGATACATAAAAATCTTACGCTTTTTTTCATCGTTACGGACGTTTTTTTGTGCCTAGGGTACCCCACCGCAACGCCCCATAAGGAACTTCGTTCCAAAAATCAACTTCCCCAACATTACTTCCTATATGATAATAACGCTAAACAAATACTAATACATCAACTAACCCTTCAAACGCCTCAACCCTCTACCGGTTCTACCTCCTGAAAGACTTGACTCAAGCGTTATCATCGCCCACTATAAACGATGTCCTTATCAGTACGCTCGTAAACAGCCAGCTTTATACGCTTCCAACTTCCTTTGTGCGTCACTCTGTATAGGATACTTTGTAGCGCTTTGTCTCGCGTTTTTTTTTTCCTTTCTTTATTTGCTGTCAGTGATAAGAGGGTTTGTTTAAAAGTTAAGTGAGCTTTTTATAGGGAAGGGTTTATGTTTTTTAGCGTGAAATGGGAATACGTAATGTTGTGTTTTATTTGGTCGTGGATTTAAATGTATTGTATTATTATTTATTTATTTTATTGTAAGTTAATTTTTTTCCGAGCGCGGGCAAAATACATGAGTTCGCGCCATTTTCGGCGCGAACTTGGGGAGGCCTATGTCGCGCAGTGCATAGGCTGAAGTGATTGATGTGATAATTTTGTTGTCTAATATACATAATTCATGCTTTACGACTTTCGCAAGTAGCTACTAGACGCCGCGTTGGCGCAGCGATCACAGCACTGGATTGCGATTGGCTGTTGCGCGGGCGGTTGCGGGTTCGATTCCCGCACACTACAATATTTGTATTGGCCATACAGATGTTTGCCGTGGTATGGGTGTTTGTGTAGTCCTTGTGGGTCTCCCCACCGTGCCTCGGAGAGCACGTTAAGCCGTCGGTCCCGGTTGTTATCATGTACACCTGATAGCGATCATTACTCATGGTAGGGAATATATCCGCCAACCCGCATTGGAGCAGCGTGGTGGATTAAGCTCCGATCCTTCTCCTACATGGGGAAGAGGCCTATGCCCAACAGTGCGATATTACAGGCTGAATCGTGATGTCATTCGTAAGTAGCTACTACAGTACTACTGTACGATAAACATTGATTTTAATGACTTTGTTTGTTGGTCCTTTTCGAGAAATTCGATAGCAATCAACTTTTTCTAAAAATATTGCTTGTTTGTTTATTAGTCTGTTACTACTATTGTACTGATATTGTAATGGTTACGACAGAAGAATAGAATTTTATTCTAACTAGTTTTTTTTTTAAAGTATCATTAAGGTTTGAATAACTATATATAAATAGTATAGGTAATATGTAGGTAATACAAAAGTAACCAGTGTTCAACTTCGGTTCGTACCTATATATATCGTTTCATCACCTTTGCATCCAATTATGAATATTTCCCATAAAGTCACTTTGATCTTCTATGACAATACAATTGCGAAGTATAAATTTTAATACAATGAAATCATTACGTACAAGATGTTCGATATCTTTCATTCATGAGAAAATGGCTGCCGTGTTACACAAGCAAACATTATTTAATTGTAACTCAATATCTATATAATAAAAATGGATTGTTAAAATGTACTTCGAAACTACAGCACCGAATTGTATATATCTTGTTTTTGTACTCGTTATTCACAAATCACAAGTTATGTATAGAGGAAAAAATCCTACTATTTTAAGGAGGAGACTTTGAAACTGACTGACCACCACATTGCTAGTGGAGATCGGCAAATATACGAGTACTTACAACACAATAATTATCTGAGGGAGGGCACAGCAGGAAATAAACTGGTCAAATCTGGAGCCGTCCTATTGGGGAAGTACCTCGACCTTACAGAAGATCACGGCTAAATGACACTGTTTTCAAGCAGTGTTGTGTTCCTGTGGTGAGTAAGGTGACCAGAGCTCCTGGAGGGAATTGGGGGTATGGTCGGCAACGCGCTTGCGATGCTTCTGGTGTTGCAGGCGTCTATAGGCTTAATCGCTTACCATCAGTGAGCTGGACGCTTGTTTGCGAACCTTGTTTTATAAAAAAAAAATGGTAATGTAATGTAATGCGACACACACAAGTATGTGTTTACTTTCACCATCAATACTGAGATAAATTTCATCCTTTTTAAATAATAAATAAATGCATGCATTACTAAAGGACCTGTGGTATATACATATACCTATAAATAAAAATAGCTTAATGTATTGCTAAAGGAAAAAGTAAGAACGGCTGTAAAAATATGAATTCTAGCCCTTTTGTCTTAGTTTTGTAATTTTCTGTCGAAGTTTCTCCTGGAATTTAAAATTAATAAAATTAACGTCTGTCGTGTCATAGAAATCTAAGACTAAATGCTTTGTATTATTAAATAATGAATGTTAAATATAATACGTTTCGACCTCCCCATACCAATCTTGTTGACACGCGTGTTTGTCAGTCTGTCCGTCTACATTAAAGCCCGTCTTCATCTAATGGATTCGGACTGTGAAATGTTTATACAATAACTGAAGTTTCTTTGAATTAAAATGGAGGACTTTTAGAAAATTTCAAAGTTTTTCTTTTGTATTCAAGTCTGTTAGTTATTTCGTTAATTGTCTGTTGATTTTATATTGTGAAATAATAATTACCTATAATTTTATAAAGAAAAAAATTTATAAAGACCATACAAATGTTTGCCGTGGTCTGGGTATTTGTGTAGTCCTTGTGGGTCTCCCCACCGTGCCTCGGAGAGCACGTTAAGCCGTCGGTCCCGGTTGTTATCATGTACACCTGATAGCGACCGTTACTCATAGTAGGAAATATATCCGCCAACCCGCATTGGAGCAGCGTGGTGGATTAAGCTCCGATCGTTGTCCTACATGGGGAAGAGGCCTATGCCCAACAGTGGGATATTACAGGCTGAATCGTGATAAAGAAGTATTAGATATATAATTGGATGCCAAGATTTGTGTAACAGAACAGTTTATTCATTACTAGCTACAACTATAACTTCATTCGTGATTAGAAACTTTGATTTCCATTCCGTATTGAACATACTGATTTTTTTTAAATACTTAATTCGTTGTTTAAAGAACACACTGTTCTAACTCTTTGTACCTTGTTTGAAAAAGTTAAAGCAGGAATTTAAAAATTTATCTAAATTGTGTGTTTTAAACAGATATATGGAGTGACGCCTTTATAATAATAGGATATCAAAAATATTTCTTAATTTCTATTAATTGTATTTAAAACATTGAAAATTATTCACTAAATCGAGACAAAAGTAAACCTAAGAGTCTAGTAAAACCAAATTGTAGTGTTTCCGAACGCGACGCTGCAAAACTGCTTGTCAAATCCCAGTTTGACTGTCATTGGCCCTCCGCTTTCGTACACGTTAGAACATGTATCTAATCTTTTCGTAGACTTCGCTTGAGTTGAGTGCTAATAGCAAGTATTTCGTAGTTTCATGGTTATTATTGTGTTAAAGAGTCTCCTGCTAGTTATTTGTGTGGTGTTATATATTGTAAACATCAAATAGTATAAATACAAACTCGGCAATTGCAATTATGAAAAACCGACAACAAATCCGACATTCGTATAAACTCTCTTCTTATTTCTGCTTGTACAATTTGCACGCACACAAAGCCTTACATAAAGCAAAGTTTCCTGCTATAGGTAACTTAACAATTCATATTACATAATTACTTGCTATCAACGTGAAATATGGATTAGCAAACTCATAACAATCTTGTAAGCAGTTTATATATATTATTGTCAAAAGAGTAACTGTAGAGTTTCTTGCCGATTCTTCTCTGAAGAAGCAACATTCCGAATCGGTGGTAGTCTCAGTTCTAAAAATAAGAATAAAGTTCCTTTTGATGTTGATTTCAATTTCGTAAATAAACTAAAGTAATACATAACTCTTTTATTACAAGTACTATTCTAATAATGTGTTTTAAAGTTAATAAGTAATTAAAAGTATTGAATAAAACCTCTACTAAAAGTGACACAAGCCGGACATTTCGTTACAAGTCCGTTTTTCATTAGAGAGCGCACAGTTTATATTAAAAGGTTAAGGTTTGTCTAAAATTAAATACAAGTTTCTTTATTAAAGTGTTTTATACTATCTAAGATTAAAACCTGAAGAAGTCATCAAATCGAAGGTACATTCTTTCAAATCTTTCTATTTAAGATCTAAGAATTTAAGTCTGGATTTAATAATCAAATAAACGTTCAAGTTTATCCTTCCGTATCATAGTGAATCTTGTAAAAGGAGAAATCAATATCTGTGTGTATTATGTAAAATAAGTAAGATGAATGACTAGAGATGACATCTAGACAAGACCATGACTGTGTTCAAGATTAAGGTACATATATTTCACCTGATAGGTAGCTTACCAAATTCCCTTGTGGTACGTCTCGTAGAAAATGAACATACTCAAGGCAAAGGTACTTTTTCACTTGGTGAGACTATACTTACAGGTTTCAGTGAACTTATTTCAAACATCTATTTAATACTTATCGTGGGATATTTCTGTGTGTGACTTTTAGTGGAAAATCAATATACTAAAGGCAACGATTCTTATCATTCTGTAAGGATATATCTAAAGGATTCAGTGAACTTATTTCAAACATCTATTTAATACTTATCGTGGGAAATTACTGTGTGAGACTAAACCTGCAGGTTACATTGACTATATTCTAAGAGACTATTAAGATTCATTGTGGTTAAAGCTAAGTTACTTATATTCATTCTGACTGTTGACTTACCGTGGTTACCTTGTGGTATTTATCGTAGTTCTTATCATACCCAAGGCACATTCATTTAACATTTATCATAGTATGGTTCTGTGTGTGACTTTTCGTGGAAAATCAATAAACTTAAGGCAAAGGTTCTGATCAATCCCAAAGGCAAGAGGTGCTTATTACTGTGTGAGACTAAACCTACAGGCTACATTGACTATATTCTAAGAGACTATTAAGACGTATCGTAGTTAAATCTAAGTTAAATATATTCATTCTTCTTTCTAACAAAGCTATCACATCGGTTCATAGAGTTAAACCATTCACTTAAATAGAGAGATTTCTAAATAATGTTTCTTATTTCTAACTAAGCCATCACCTAGGTTCACAGATTTAATACCCTCAATTGAGGCAGAGAGATTTCTAGATAACTAAAGAAAGTTCTGAACTTTGCATTTAAAGGGAGTTATAAATTTTCTTGATTGAATAAATAGAGAAATACTATACTTACAAAAGATTTTACTTATCAAATTGTGTTCATTCTATACATATTAAAGAATTTGAAAAGTGATAAATAATAGTATAAACATCTTGTATTATTGTCAATATTTTAATAGTGGCATCAATCGTTAGATCCACGGCCCAGTTGATATTTATCTTGTGTTCATATATGTTTTTAAACATACCTACTGACTTAAAATACAGAAAATATCTTCAAAATCTGTTTAGTAGTTTCGGCACGAAACGCTGTCAGACAGACAGAGACAGACAGAAGGATTAAAAAATATTAGCTGTTCGTTCATTATTAGCTGTTCCGTAATTTTAACATGAAATAATAAACCTCCTTCCATTAATTGATGCACTGTCGCATTTAAAATAGTAGTAAAAAAGATGTTCTTCAAGCAATGCATAAAGGTGTAATCACACACAAAATCATTTGAAAGTAGAAAAAAAAGTTTTAGCCGTGTAATGCGCCGACAGCAAGGCCCGGCGCCTTCAAAGCGTCGCGATTGGACGTTAATCACTCTTCCACTCGACTGTGCGATGCTTATCTGCCCGCCTTGGTACACTTCAAATTATATCGACTCTGACGGCCCTTCGTATTTTATTACACACACGTCCTTAAGCAAAATGCTTCAGTTGGTCGGACTTGATATTTTGTTTAATTACAAATATTGGTTTGGGGATTTTCGAGTGTTAACGGTTTTACACTGTAGTGAAGTACTTTTTTTTACTGTACTCTATCCTTTATTCTTTCCTTTAACAATTCTTTGATAAAACATAAGTTAAAAAGAACTCTTAAATTGTAGATTAAAAAAATGAGTGTGCTTTAGAGTTTAGACCACACGACTGAAGTAAAACTTCTGCACAATAGCATTGCGTCTAAGAAACGTATCTGGCTACGAGAGAAAGAAAATGTGTGTCCGCAACTCTCTCTCTTACTCTGTTTTCCTCACCCGATCACACTTTTCGTAACTTCGTAAGTATTACTTCAATATAAGGAGATATTATTTTAGAAAAGCTTTTCCAAATAAATGGGTTTTCCTAGAATATGTCAAGCAAGATTCCATTGGACTTTGGAATACTTGTGTTACTAAGTTTTAGACTGCGAATTTTTTATGGTTGGCTTGATAGAAGCAATAATATAATTTTACGCTATCATTCGATCTGGATGAAAAATGTTTACCCATGCTTTAAAATACAACTAAGTAATAATTATTTTTTGTACTATTTAGTGGCTGATGAAAAAAAATTAGATACATACTTCATCGTAAAGAATATTGCTATTAGTGATTTCTGCTGCTTCCGGCAGTTTGATTTTTTTATCTAATAGCAAACGAAATTACTCAAAATCATTTCTCGTCTGCCAACAAAATTTCCATCGAAATTGGTTAAACCATTTCGGGGATTTATATTTTTAAAACATAAAAATAATTGTACAAAATTCTCATAAAAACCCACAATCTTGGGGATAACCAATTTGTTCATTTTTATATGTTATGACTTTGCATTTTTCTAGATAAATTTATTAAGATTATACGATAACGCTATCTAATTGAAATATAAATTAATTAATTAGTTTTGCAAAGTTCAATAAAAACTGCCATTAAGACGATACGCAGCAAATGTGATATGACGTTGTAATTGCTTGTGTGATAAAAAATATTGCAAGTCAAGGTGAGATTACTAAGTATAGAAGATAATGAGATAAGTATATACTTGAATAATAATATAATAAATAAATAAATAAGAACAGTTATTTAATCTTATTCTGAGATTTATTATTATATTTATCGGAGGAAGAACAGCTTCAGTATTTTTAAAAAGCCTGATGCCAGCATAGCTGATGGCACTCAGGGTTTCTTGGTTGACGTTCATCATCATAGAAATAAAACTCCAAATTAGTTTTCTAAGCTTTGTTTATTAAACTGACAGCGTAACGACGTTTTAGAGAGATCTGCACTGTCCAGTGGCTGAAGCTCAAATTATTACAGGATATTTTTTTTTAAATGATTGTTACTGTTGATCCTACTGGCCTCAGCGTAACCCGGTGGTAGGTAGGGGGGTACTGAGACACAGCCGTGAAAGAAGAAGATGAGCACTTTAGGAGGGCTCGGAATGTCTGTAGTCTTAGGACTAACAGCCGAGCTTAGGCTCCGCTCGGCTTAGGACGAAGTCGGTTTGGAATTGGATTACAGAATGAGTGCGGCCGTATTTATACACTTCATTGCACCTACGTGGATGTTAATTATTTCAATAAAACAGACGTGAATGACAATTTACTATTTTAAATAAAAAGTAATAACTTTTACATTGTAATGATCTACAGCTTATGAACTAATTATTAAACTGAGTCAATTGACGAACTATTGTTATTGCGCCGACAAATTACTACATTATTTTATTACTTATTAAATTGTAATAATAATAGATAACATGAGACTAGCTGACCCGGCAAAGTTTGTTTTGCCATATAAATTATTCCTAGTGAATGTTTATGTTGATGTCTGTAAATGATATTTTGTAAATAATCGTCCGCCATTATCGGTATTTCTTCGAGGACATACTGGATATCCGTAGACATTGTGACATTTGTGATAGTATCGTTAGTGAAATTTTTAGTAAACTTTTTGTATATCTTTCATCTGACATGCCAAGCGATGTACGATCTAGAACACCGCATGGACCATCATATCCGTTTGTCGTCGAACTAAACTGTGACCAGAGCGCTAAGACGGGTCGGGGGTAGGGTCGGCAACGCGCTTGCGATGCTTCTGGTGTTGCAGACATCAGTCTATAAGCGACGGTAATCGCTTACCATCAGGTGAGCCGTACGCTTGTTTGCCGACCAGTTTATATTTAAAAAAAAATTGCGTGCGTACAAACTAATTTAAAAAAGCCAACGCGGTGTCCCAAGGCGGTCACCCATCCAAGTACTGACCATCCCTAAAACCGCCGCGTTCGCGGTCGCTCAAATTTTACCCCTCATGTGCCTAAAGAAGTTTCACTTTAAAAAAAACTTAAGAATATTGCAGAAGCGGGCCGTGAAAAGAAAATTACAAATTGACGAAATGTTATGCTTATTTTATTTCACAGAGCTATTATTTCTAAAGATAAAAACTTGCCTCTCATACTGAAAACATTTAGTGTTTTTACATTCTTCACTACAATACTTTGTTGCATATTTACTGAAGAACTAATTTTAATTGTGTATCTAATAAACAATTATCAATTAAAAAAATTGAAGTGGCAGTGGGCTGGTCACTTGTGTCGCAGGACCGATGGCCGTTGGAGCAGACGTGTCCTGGAGTGGAGACCGCGTCTTGGCAAACACAGTGTGGGACGTCCTCCGGCCCGTTGGACTGACGATATTCGTAAGATTGCCGGTCTAGGCTGGATGAGGATTGCGGAAAACCGGGATGTCTGGCGCGAACTTGCCTATGTCCAGCAATGGACTGCAATAGGCTGAACTGACTGAACTGACAATTAAAAAAAATGTATACAGCATAAACACATTTATTCTCATATCCAGCCCACTTAACTTATAAAGGAATCTTAAACTTAAGAATGTACTTATATATTAAAAATGAAGTATAAATATAACAGTCCACCACGTCACGACGAAAGTGTTAACATCGTTAAAACCAATTACCACGTCAGACACGTATAAATTGACACAAGTGACACATAAATAAAAATAATGCGCAACTGGTACTTTTTTCCCCGTCTGTACTGTTATGGCGGCACGTCAAAGCGGCGGCGCCTTTGATGTGGCGGTTCTCGGATATCAAGGAGCTCGTGTGAGCCGGGAGCCGGGATGTGACATTGGTTTAAATTGTATGTTTGCTCAGTGGCGGCCTTAGGGGGTGGCGAACGGGGCAATCGCCCGGGGCCTCGCGCTTGCAGGGGCCTCGCGCGACAACTCAAGCAAATTTGAAAAATATAGATTTTTGAACTTTATTTTTTAATTAAAATTTTTGACTTTGATCCTTAATTACTTATTAATACATTCGCTGCCGGTTTAAAAATTGGAGATCACCCCAGGGGCCGAATACGTTTTTTGATCAATTTAGCTTAAAAAGTAGTAAAATAAGCTAATATGTGCATAGACAATAAAATAAACTATATAAAGGAGTTAAATTCTCAAAATAAAAATTACACGCACCGGTGCGTGGTCGGCACTCAGGATGAATTTTTCATCCCTAGTTACAAACTTAGGTTTGGTTACTAACATAATACATATCGACATGTCCTATGTATAAGGGCCAAAGCAACAATTTAAGCATTTTCACTTTTTTGTTTTAAATGCTTCCTTTTAGTCTAGTTTACAAGTTGCATTAAAAAAAAATACACATTTATGTGTGCAAATACTATTTTTTTCTGCAGTATAAGGGCTTATTTGACATAATTTTTGACGTATAAAGGCCAAACAGTTATTTCGAGACTTGTACGCGGGGGAATCCCGCGTCTAACGGTCTCCCGGATAACGTATTTAAGTGTCAATGTGAAATAATATGTCATATAAAAAGTATATTATTATCATTTATTTAAGTTATTTATTTATGTTAAATATTTGTTATAAAACAAATGTTCTTTTAAAATTAGTTTTTGCCGAGTTTATTGACCAAAATGACTCATTGGCCTTTTTATTATTATTTTTTCAATATAATTAAATTTAAAAAGTCACGTATATAGACATATCTACAATAAGTAAAAAACTAATAATATACAAATAAGTCAATATAGCTAGAAAAATGAACATTAGGTGTCATAGTAACTATGCAAAATTTCAATAACATAAGTTGAAGCATGTAAAAATTATAGCAAATTGAAACTTTGAGAGCCTCTACTGAAAAGTTGTCATTTTTCACATTGGCCCTTATACATAGGACGTGTCGATATGTAGTTTTATTACAAGAATAAACTTAATAAAAGATATTACAATTCTTTGTGATAATTTTCGAAGCATAAAACGCAAAGTTCAGGTTTCTCAGGACACGTATCACAAAACAACGGTGTATCAGTACGTTTTTTTATTTTTCGCACACTGGCGACACGGTAAGTTTACCCCATTATCGCAATAGTCCTGCGAATTATTTCTACCACACCTGTTACAGTTGCGTCTGCTGAATAGTATATTTCATTACAAGTGCGGAAAGGCTGTCATTGCAAAGAGTTCCGACAAATGTCTACCTGAGCCGAGGCGCAGCCGAAGGCGAGGGTTGACAGTCGGAACAAGTTGCAATGACGGTTCCGCACGAGTACTGAACGACTATTTTTAATACAGTTGCGAAAAAATGAAACAATTTAATAAAATAAACTCGCAAAAAAAAATCTGAAAAATGGCGCCAACCGTAGAATGGGTATAAGCAGAGTTTTTTTTTCTTCACCCATTCTGGTAGGCAAAGGGAAACTATGCCCATACAGCCAAGTCTTCAGTAGAAGAATTTTTTATTGATATGAAATGAAAATGAAATTTAATGAAATGAAATGAAATGAAACCTAACCAAACTCATTCAATCAAATCATTAAATCCGATATTGAAACAAATTAGTAGCTTCTTTTAAGAAATATACGTATTTGCATGAATCATAAAAACTTCTGTGAATTTTTGTAGTTAAAACTTCATGGTTGGTTTTTCTTTTTAATAGACATTATTTTGACAGTTGGGAAAGAGAACGCACGAGTGCGGGAAAGGTAAAAAAAAAGCACGAGTGTGTAAGAGCCCACTTCCCGAACGCTATACGTCCCTGCAATACGCCACTTTTTGAGCAACTGTATTAAAAAGGAGTTTTTCGAGGCTTAAAATTATTAAAACATATTTGAGGAATTCGATGGCAGCATGGCACAAGATCGTCTTTCAGCCCTTGCTATTCTTTCAATTGAAAATGACGTAGCTCATTCGTTAGATTATTGTGCTTTAATTAAAGATTTTAGTCTTAGGAAAATTTTAGCATTTCTCCTCAAACATGACAAATACCTAAACCAAACAACCAGACCTACTTCCGCATCAAATACTTTTCACGAAGGACAAAGGGCCTCGCAAAGACTAGCCGCCCGGGGCCTCGCAATGGCTAAGGCCGCCTCTGTGTTTGCTTAAGGTTAAATTAAATGTTTATATGTCTGTAACGATTATTTAGTAAATAACGATTGGCAACGGTAGCTGTTGCTACTTATAATAAACTTAGCTAATTATATATATAACAAAAATGTTTTATTACTTAAGTGATTTTTGCCTTCATTAGAACAGGTAATTTTTGGTTTTTATTCAAGGTATTGTGAGTGTTTTTTTGTAAAGATTTTAATGGCTTTGTGGACTAAAGTCTCAAGTCACAAGGTACAGCATTCCTGACGGCGACACTTTTTTACAACCATTCATTTTATAATAATTTATTATTTTTAGTACAAAGCTGTGCAGTTAATAAAATTAATTAATTCATTTTAACTTAGGTTTATTTTAAAGACCCGACACGCAAGTAATGTATCAGAGATCATAACAGTTAAAACTACAAACTAATCTTAAAATACGATTTAAAACATTGAATTTTTTTACTGAGTAAAGTGTATTCTGAATAAAAATTCCAATTTTAAACTTTATTTTCATTTTATATAATTTACTGTAATCTAGAACGACGTACTCAAAGAAAAAAATATAAATTCCAATTAAAATTATTTCTACCAATAAGATAAATTTTAAGATTTTTATCTTGATAAATTAATAAGTAGCTTGCAATTATAATTATCGTAAATAATATTCTCTAATTACTATGTATAAAAATATATTCAAAAATAATTTAAGCGCGCTATGATTTATTTTTTGAATAAAATTTAAAAATTACCACACGCCATATTTCGCACGCAACTTCGAAATTATATCTCGAAGTCTCGCAAAAACTTAATGAATGTTAATATTTCAAGCCACTTCAAAAGACAGTCCCTGTTAATTAATTGTGGATTATAAATAAACATGTCCAATTAAAAATCTTAAAATCCGCTAAGTCGACTACAAAGTAATTGTCGAAAATTCACACGAACTTAAATATTTTAAAAGAAAGACAATCGTTTAAAAATACCGAAAACATTTTTCTCCGTTTGTTTTTTTAACGGTAGTTTTAGGAATACCAACATTAGAAATTCGGATTAATTTAATTGACTTACATTGTTTAGTAAAAAAAATATTAAATATAAAAACTGAGTGTGCGAGAGACCAGACAACAGAAGTAAGACTTCGTAAAAACGTAGCTCTCTCTCTTGCTATCGTCACTAACTCATAATTCCCTCTCAACTTCCGTTCGCCTCACCCGATCACAATTTTCGTAACGCTCTCGACACGCATTCACCAACTTACTCCCCAAGTCAAACGAGCGTAAAGAAGTTGTACTTCAAAAATACATATTTTATACTATAAAATAATCTTGTTTTGGTTTTCATTTGTACGAGCTTCTTATATTGTGAGTTATTGCGTACCTATGTATCACAGCTTTCATTTGTTTTGGATAATGTAATTTTATAATAGGAAGTTGAATTAAAGTGAGATAATATTATTGCAATTTTGTACATTTCACACAAACTAACATTATAAATCTAACCATCCTATCTATACCTACTAAGATTACAAATCTTAATAATAGGATCTGACTGATTTTGACAATTTACTAGCAGTCATTTGTTTGAGAATGCATTTTAGAACATTATCGTCTGTGCAATTTTCTCCACTGTGAACTGTGGTAACAAAGACATTAAAAAATTGCTTCTGTCTGTCAAATCATTCTAGAAAATGAAAGGAAATTCTGTTTTTTTTTTTAATTTGATAATCTGTTTTTTATTTCAAATCTTGACGATATGATTGATTGGCTGTTGACTGCTTCAGATCAAAACATTTTGTAGCAGTTATTTACACAGGTAAATAATATATAATAGATCTTAGATTCATTTAAAAAATCAAAGTCATTAATATTTGAATCATTAAAGTATCAAAATTTGTTTAATATTTTTGATAGGCCATTTTAAAGAAAAGGAAAATATATTGAAGGAAGAAACATATCCAAAAATACTTATACAACTTTCTTTTAAAAGAAGCACTATCATTATAAACAATTTAGTATTGACATATCAAATGTAAATAAAATATTATAATTAACAATTAACAGCAAGTACTCACCTTAAATATTACTCGAACATCGTAACACGTAACATCAAGTTGAAGATCAACATTAGACATCCACCTAATTGGGAGATCATCAATAGGTCCATTGCTGTATAAATTACAGCCTAATATCTCCCTGAATATATAATGCATGTTATGGGCAGTTATAAGAATATCAATTGCAAAATTTTCGAAATACTGCTTAATTAATGAACAGTTTATAGCCGTTTTTACTTAATTGCTCAATCCTAAGCGTGTTCTAGACTTAAGTCATGATGAGAATTAATTTGAATATTTTTAGTTCGATGTGAAAGTGTCGCGTTCGTATGAGAAACGCTTACATTTTATGATATAATTAAATTTAACTAATTATAATTACATTGTGTAACTATTTTAAATTTTAAATTTTGTTAATTTTTATATAATTCGTAGAACGATGAGAACTGTAGGTATATCTATCTCTAATGATAAGATTAATAAAAAAAGAAGTAGCTACATTTCTAGAGTGTCTTAGCTGGGGACAGAAAATGATCAAAAGCAGAAAAGGTTAAGGTCTTTAGCATAATTATAATACTGCTACACTACATACTAGCTTACCCGGCAAACGTTGTTTTGCCACTTCTTTTTCTTCTTCGTGACACTCTCGACAGAGTGGTCGTGGTCATCACGTAGCGACTTCCGTAGGGGCAGTTGTGATGGTTCAAATGTCAGTCTCCGGATTAAATTCTTTTTTCTTTTTTTTTTAAATTTCACTCGTGATTTTTTATTCAAATAAAAATAAAGTATAAAAATACCGAGAAAAAAACAAAATAAAAAAATAATTAAAATAAAAATAAAAATACCGAGCTAGGCTCGGTCACCCAGGTACTTAGCTTAAAACATCGCAAAATGACAATTCTCCTACAGAATAAAAACATTATCGTTTTATATTTTAATTTAAAAAAAATCCAAATTCAGTTCTGAAGTTCAGTTTAGAGCTAAAAGTACAAACAGTAATATGATAATGTTAATGTCATAATTATTATTTATTGTTTTACTTTTAAATAATATATGAAATAATTATGTTAATATATTGTAATAATAATTCGTTAAATACTTAATTACAAAATATACTTTCAAAAGACGAAATATCCGTGCAAATTACGAGTTATAACTATGTAATTAACTTCACATTAATGTAATTTTCAAATTTATGTTAATAATAAATATGATATTTTTAATATGACTAAAGAAATAGCAATACTACTTAGTTAGCTTGGTAGTTTAAATTTTAATTATAATAAAATATATCTATAACAAGTCTATATATATAAAAGAGATTTCCACCCATTGACTCATCACGATATCTCTGGAACCATAAGGCGTAGAGACTTGAAATTTGGTAGGAATATTCCTTTCGCCGAGGAGAGGTCAGCTAAGAACGGATTTTACGAAATTCCACCCACAAGGGTTGCGGGGTTTATAACATATATGGCAAAACAACGTTTGCGGGGTCAGCTAGTACATAAATAAGATCGTCTTTTTTTAGGTGGCTTAGGTACGGCAGGAAGATCACAGCCCAAACAGTACTGTCCTCAAGTTGTTCCTATGGTGAGTAAAGTGACTAGCCCGTTGGCGCAGTTTGTAGTGACCCTGCTTTCTGTTCCGGGGGTTGTGGGTTCGATTCCCACCTCGAGTCTGGGTATTATATACATATTTATTTATATATGTATTATTTATAAGTATGTTTATCGAAAAAAAAAATATGTAGCTAGACCAGTCGGCTGTTACCTATAACACAAGCATTAAGTTGCTTACTTTAGGAATAGACGACCGTGTGTGTATTGTGTATATATTTATTTATTTATTTATAAAAAAAAGTAACTCCTTCGGGTAGGTCGGCAAAGTGCTTGGAATGCATGTGGGGTTACAGGCCTTTATAGGTTACAGTAACCGCTTCACATCAGGTGGTAACTGAGGTAGGGAATAGCATGAAATCTCCTGCTCAAAATATGTAGCAGCCCGAATGGGGGTAGTACCTCGACTTTACAGAAGACCACAGCTAAATAGCACTGTTGTAACAATCAGTATTGTATTCCTGTTGGTAAGTAAGGTGACCAGAGCTTCTGGGGGATTGGGGATGCTTCTGGTGTTGCAGGCGTCTATAAGCTACGGTAATCGCTTACCATCAGGTGAGTCGTTCGCTTTTTTGCCGACCTAGTTAGGTATATATAAAAAAGGTGGGTAACTTAATGCCTATATAATAGTCAACTGATATAACCAAATATTTTGAAGTGAAACTTCTTTAGAATCGCTCTGATTTGAAACTAGATGAAACGAAAATCCGTCACGATAAAGAAACAATCACATAATATAGGAGTAAATGAAATATAATACATTACTGTTCAAAACACGTAACCGACGCGGTTTCCATGGCGCTTACGATCTTTTTGACGAGACCGTGATCATCGTGGATAGAACGAATCGCAACGGCCTACCTTCCTACGACTTTTCAGAAGTTTAACTTCTGCTGTGTGTTAATTGCACACACACACTTTTTTTGCAATAAATGTACAAATAATTCACGAATAAGCAATTATGTTACAATAGGCCTCGGAAGTGGATATCGAACCCACAACCCCTGTAGCAAAAAGCAAGGAAACTGCGCCGAAGAGTTACTCAATTGTCTATATGTAATTAAGTATTAGGCTTACTGTATACATCTAGACGAGTTGTCTCCTAGTTTGGTGATGATGAAGTCACCGCGAACACCGTTGGTTGCGGGTTTCTCTCTCGGAGTAATTTTGTTTTGAATTTGTAGAGATACCTACCTGTTTTTGATTTGAGTTTTATTCTTGTGAACTCCTTCACATTAATACGAATTTACCAGTAACAGTAATTTTTAATGTGAACGTTGAATATATTTCATTTTTAAAGGTATTAATTTATGAACACACGGTCGTCTGCTCCTAGGATAAGCAATTTTACCCTTGTGTAGGTAACATCCGACTGGTAATAATACATTTTTAAATTGTAACCGTAAAATAATTTCAAAAGTGCACCATAAGCGTACTTAAATAAAAAGATGAATATTTGACTTTCAACTGATTTCCTTTTAGACTGTAAAATTGTGTTGTAATTTTGCAACAAATAAAATAATACAAAAAAAAATTGTTTTTCTGTAAAGTTGGTTAATGGACGATAGTTTAACGTGACAACGTCATTACAAAACATCTCCTCGGACGTATAGGCCAATCGAGTGGACTATGTTCCATATGGACTATATCCTTCTTTATTTTTATTTTTCTATTTTTTTTATTTATTTATTTTTTAAAATTATTTATTGGTTTAAATATATTGTATGTATTTTGATAAAACTGTACACCTAGACCATCTACATTTATTTATACCATTTCCTCTGCCCAAAGGTTGCCTGGAAGAGATCGCTCATTAGCGATAAGGCCGCCTTTTGTACTTATCTCCTGTTTTTAATTTTCTTATTTTGCTCATTTTCTTTGGTGTACAATAAAGAGTTTTTATTATTATTATTATTATGATATCACTGAGCTTAACGCTACAATGAACTCAACGCTACAATCGTTCATCGATTTATTAGACGTTGTCACGTCAAAAATATGTACCTAATTGATAATTGTGTTTGCTTGCAAAGGATAAAAAACCGACTTCCATTACATCGACAAGTAATACAACGTAATAAGACCAAAAAACAGCCAAGTAAACACGCGTTATCAAAGATTACTCAAAAAGTTGTTATAAGATCTCGATCAAATTTAAACAATACTATATGACAAGTAATAGCTTTTGATTAAAGTAAGAATCATTAAAATCGATAAACCCAGTGAAAAATTATGCAGTTTAATACAACGTAGGTCTACGAAAAATTATTAGATATAACTCTAAAAGTACTTGTCAGATCTCAATCATATTGAAATGGGACTAAATGACACGCACTACCTTTCGATTAAAACAAAATTCATCGAAATCGATCCACCCAGTCAAAAGTTCTGAGCTAACATACATTAAAAAAAATACAACCAAATTGAGAACCTCCTCCTTTTTTTGAGGTCGGTTAAAAACAGCAAGACATATCAACGGTTAGCAGCAAAGACATATCAATGGTTTAGTAAAAAATATATTTAAAATACACAACGAAGTTTACTAAGGTAATTTAATTAAAATTATTTTTAAGAGTGTGCATAATGCAAAATTACCATCTTCTATTTGTTTTGACATGAAAAGTTCCAGACCAAATCTTAAAATAAAAATATATGACAAACTACGTGATATTTGCAAGGGTTGACCTTTATCAAAAACATAAAATAAGGAAATTTCCTCGATAAAATATAATCACGAAGTAACCTCTAATTTTTATATTTTTTCTATTTATACTCGATATGGTTATGACCATTAAGACAAAAATTTGATAATTAATTACATTTAAATATGAGTAAAGGCTATGCTTAGGCATTTAATGTAATTACTTTTAGTTTCGGAATTATATACAAAATAACATATTTGTCGTTTTTTACATTCGTAATGCGCTCAAAACTATATCGTCTATCGCACTCTGACACGAGGCTTTGTGTATATTTTGTTTCATCGGGCGCGCGGGTGAAATCTGATTTTTTGCTCGCCTTATGCACGCTCTTAATATTACTCTCAAAGATATCAATATTAAGGCGTCGACGAATATCTGTATGGATATATAAAGTACAGAACATGGGTCATAATATTTCAACGCTAGCAAATGCCCTGCATAGCGTGATATATGATGACATACGGACAGATAAATTGCTCATAATTTATTGTATGGAAGCCGCTGCGCGCCTAATTACGACTGTTGCGAAGTTGACTCACGAAACGTGAGAAAAATGATTAGTGGTCTTTGTACGTTCAGTTTTTCGATTGTATGGATAAGGTTTTGAATTATTGTAATTGTAAATAGTAAACTAATAAATAAAATTGGAGTGTCTGTTTTTAATACTAAAATAAACGCTTTTTACTAAATGCATATGGATGTATACACACGGTACATATACCAAAATAACATTTTTTACAATTTTTGTCTGTCTGTCTGTTTGTTCCAGCTAATTTCTGAAACGGGTGGACCGATTTTGACGGGACTTTCACTGGCAGATAGCTGATGTAATAAGGCGTAACTTAGGCTACTTTTATTTTGTTTGTTACAAGTCTGCGAACTGAACAATAACTCTTTTGTTTAATTCCACGCGGACGAAGTCGTGGGCACAACAGCTAGTTGTAAATAAAACTGGTGTACACTGTACACTGGGTACAATACTAAAATTTGTCATTTACATCGAATGTTAAAATGTAGCAATTTTTAAATCTTTGGTTGATTTGGCTACCAATTGTAGCAATGGTAACTTATGACGAAATAAATGTTTTTATTTCGTTTCATTTTGTTATGGTGTGGTTGTCATGTAATATAGTTTCTTTTTATTAAGTTTTGCAAAATTATATAACTTTTGTGAACGGTATATCCATGTACCTAAATGTATTTGTGTGCATTTTATTTATATACTGCTTGACAAATATGAGTGCACTAAACCTAAGACGATTATAAAGATCTCTTGAAATTGATAAATAATCCGAAAATTATGGAAATATTAAAAATAAAATAAAACTCGATACTTTTTCGAGTATTAATAATTTTTAACAATAGCATCTTTCTCTTATTTTCTTTGTAAATAATGTTATAGATCAAAGGTTCTCAATATTTTCTTATTGGATACTTGATTTTTCTGGGGGAAAAAAACATTAAAGATAAAAAATTTACACAGTCGCTTTGCGTAAAAATAATTCTATATTTATTGTAAAGAGAAGAATCGACCAACAGTCAATATAAGAAATTAATGATAATCGCAGTAATTTCTGTTTTAACGAAGGTACCTATTGATTCTGATACCGTAAAATATATGTTCAAATGTCGAAGCATATTTTAAACGATTATTCTCATCACAATTTCGGTAACATTACTTTGTTATTCTTTATTATCTTGATATAAGGTTTTACATAAACATGTTTCCATGTTGAAGTCACTATTTCATTTATTTTCACTATTCTAATATATTTTTTCTTCTCTTCTTCTCGACTTCCAAAAATGGAAAAGGAAGAGGTTCTCAATTAGATTGTATTTTTTTATGTATGGTAATTTTAGAGTAATTCGTGTAAGTTTCGATCTTTTTCGTCGACTTACCCTGTATTATACCGCATAACTTTTCACCAGGTGTACCGATTTTGATGTCTCTTGTTTCAATCGAAAGCTGATACTTGTCGTGTAGTCCCATTTTGATTGCGATCTGCCGGGCTAGCATGCGCACCACGACAAAAGTTTGTCTACCCCTTTTCTCGTATTATCTCTTTATGTCTACAGTAGCTAACATGCGTGCACGTGATACTCTTCTCGTCGCGACAATTGAAGAGATAACAAGAAATTTTAGTTATCTCTACGGGAGCTAACATGACATCGTAATTTTCAAAGACTACGTACGATAAACGAAATATATTAAAATTATAAATATTATTATAATATCTTTTGTATACCATGGCGTTTCCGTTCCGTTTAGTCTTCGGAAGAGAATTATGTCTCTCGTATTGCGCATGCTAGGGTAATCGAGAAAATACTCGATGTAGACATTATCTATCTCTCTCGTCAAGAGATTATCTCGTTGTACGCATGCTAGCCCTGCTGGTCACTACTTTTAAGTAATCTTTGATAAAGCGTATTTACTTGAGTATTTTTTCGTCTACCTACATGTATTACTTATCGATGTAATTGAAGTCGGTTTTCTTTTCGTTTGCGAGCAAACACAATTATGTTGAAATAGTTTTAAGCCTAATTAAATTAAAACTGCGGTCTTCAAGTTAATTTAGTAAATTCTCAGAAATAAAATTGTATTTAAATGTTTCATTCTTCAGTTGTGTAATCTAAAAGCGATACTAAAATAAAAGTGAACCAGTTCTTTTTAATGCAGTAAAAAAATAATAAAGAGTTTGCATATTATTATGGAAATTTCGAATCCAATAGAAGTGTAATAAATAACAAAGATATTTTCTTATCGGAAGAATATTTTCAGTAAAATTTAAGTATCTAGTTTCTAATGAAATCGCATGCAATAAATAAAATGCTATCGCAAAAATAAAGCAAATTTTGATAAACAATTTTTGCAATTTTAAATAATTTTAATCTAATTTTAATCTTTTTAATAGCGCATTATATATTTTATTTAATTCAGGTTGAATTATTTCGTAATTTTTGTGATTAATTAAGGCAAGAGGTATCATTAAAACGAGTATGTGAAATAAAATATTTACGTATATTTTCCATTTTTATGTAGTTTAACAACAAATCTTCGTTAACAGATACTCCTTGCAGCTATTACAATGATATAATATAACTAGTACACGCAATGTTATTCTCATTTTCTTGATTAAAAATTTATAATTTATATTGCCCATAATGTTTTATTAACATTTCTGTTCAAGAGACACGGTGCCGATCGAAAGCGTTAATGTTTGAAATACATTATGATTTCAATTGGTAGGGGGAAGTCGCCTTACGCCGAACGGACGGCAGTACCGAACACATACGAAATCTAAGCCTATGTTCTGAGTCCCTAGTACCGAACAGTGCATTTTCCTATGGCCAAACAATTATTTTTACACTCTTATGTGTCCGCCAACCTTAATTGGAGTAGCGTGGTGGATTAATTTCTGATCCTTCTCCTACATAGGGAAAGAGGCCTATGCCCAACAGTGGGACATTACAGGCTGAAGCGTATGTATTATTAAACAGAGTTAAAGGCTGCACAGAAATGAAATCAAAGAAAGCAAGACATTACAAGAATATCGTCAACATCATATCAAATCTGCGTAACCTTAGAGATAAATTGCATTGTTTGCTTAGGAAGTCATGACGAGGACTTATGTTCAGTGTAATTCATGTAAGGAATGGGCTCGCGAGGCATGCGCTGATATTCCAGTGTGTATTTGTGAAATATGTGACCTTTATTAGGTGCATTCGGTCATATGTACCATTTTATAACTTTGTTCGGTACTACGTGCCACATTATAAGAAATCAAATTAACGCCAATGATAAGCTTTGGTTTTATAATTGGATTTATATTCTTTTGACCTTTTGTTGATTTATAAAAATTTCTATGATTGTTATGTAGCTCAGTGTCGAATAAACGCGTAAAAAATTCCTTATTTTTATTAACGCATCTTTAGCTTACGTGTTCAGTACTGTGCGACTTCTCCCTAATTGAAATTTTATCACATTTAAAAGTGTGTGCAGAAAAAAAAAATAAAACTTTAAGTCAATACTAAACATTCACATCTTCAAGCGTATACTATTATGAGATATGTGATTTTTTTTTTGAAAAATATTATTCGTAATATATCGATTAAGAAATACAAACACAATTAACAATCCTCACTAATTAATCGCAACAACTTAAACTAATTTAATTACGTTACTATAGATTTGGTACATAAAAATTCAGTTAGTCTAACTAGAAAATTATAACCGCGCTCGCGGGACGAAGCGATAGCAGCGGGCTCAGAGTCAGTGCACTATAACAACACAAATATTACAAGTTAGAGATCACAGCTTTCGTACCCCGCTGGGGTTCAAGTCCGTCGATGATATGAGCCGACTAGAAACTAGAAGAACACTAATTTATATGTACACTTTCTTCAGTTCCGAATGTCCTTTTGGCATGGGCGTTAATGGTCGGCGCCCCCCTTCTTGTGTGCGTGGAGCGCCGACGGTCCTCACGGGTGCAGAGGCCTCGGTCCGAACAATGGGTACGAGGGGAAGTAAGCCGCCAGGGACGGATGCGGCGGCAGAGGGAACGGTAGAGGCGGAGACGACACCAAGTGCGACGGCTTGCTGTAAGGATGGAACCGCGGTGTTAGCGGCGACAACGGCGGCGTAGGATACGTCCTTTGCAGAAGAGGATGAGTCGCACTGAGCATTGACAAACTCGGATTCGACTCACCACTAGCCGTGTGTGATCTTAAATGTTGGAGGAGTTCATCGGATGTTGCGAACCGTTTGCCGCAGTACGCCGAGTCTCCGGCCATCCAGCTGCATACGAAAGGTAGTTGTGACGCTGCAGCTAGAGCGGCCAATTGAGCGTGAGCATACGCCGCTGCAGCGGGGTGTCCTGCTGGTAGACTGAACGGTGTCTTTGCGTGATCGCACTGAGAACATCCCGCTGGACATACGGCGGATTTGAGCAAGTGGGAGCTGAGTGAACATCCAGTACAATAAGGATCTCTACAAATTCCCAAATCACTGCCAGGTGCTTTCATTCTCGCATACGATAGATATGGGTTCAATCCATTTTTCAAGGCGTGGTGTTGAGCCGCCATAAGGCTGCTCGCCATTAGGTCCATATGTAAAGGAAATCCAGTTGGTGGTAGTCCGCTCAGGAAAGCTGATGAAGAGACAGGTACGCTGGGCTTGAAACTGGAGGGTTCTTTGGTATCTGAGGACGGCATAGTGCTCGGCGGGTATGGTAACTTGGACGATAAGCTAGATGAATCCGAATTCGATTTGGTCTGAGCCGGTGAGTGCAAAGGACTCGTCCTATCATCGGATTTCTCCGAAGGTGTTTTACGATGCGCTGGTGGCGATGTTCTTTGAGACGACGAACTTTGGTTGCTATTGCATCGCGCTTGAATGGGTGTCGTCGAAGCACTACCTTTTGACGACGGAGTTTTAGATTGCGCGTTAACAGATGAAGCTCGATCTTCCGGCGTTCTAGTCTTTTCTCTCGAAGTTAGGCACGATTCATAAGGCTTAAAACTTGGTTTGTTATCGACATGCATCGGTTTGTCTTCGTATTTCTTACTCGCTTTTTCGGCAGCGGAAATGAGCTTCGGGTTCGGCGTATCAGCACCAATTGCACTGCAGGTCTGCGCTAGTAACGCCAGCGGGCTCTTTTTCGCGTCGAGCTGCAACAAAGAAAGGTTTATGAAATGAAACGTCGGGTTGCGAGTGACGGCACAAAGGGAGCGAGGGTGCCCCGGGGCGGAGGGAGAGGGCGTCCAATCACGCGGCCGACGCGCCATTATCCGCGCGTCTGGCAGCCGTCGGCCCCGCTTGACATTTCACTCGGCTCCCGCATGATGTAATCTCGCAGTGAAAAGGCCAATTTGTGCCGCTGAATTTGCGGCGCGCCTGTACTTGCCGGCCTGTCACGTCTATTATCACGGAACGGCGTTAGTTTGAGCGAACGTTTCGGGGAGGGAATTTGTTTTATGTTTCCAGAATGTCGACGTCATTTCACAGCAAGTTTTTCGCTAATAGGATTCTCGTTTGATTGTTATTTCCTACTATGATCTATTTCCACGATGTTAATTGTAGTTTAATTACAAGTTGCGTTTGATTTATCGCCCATTTACATAATTACAAGACGGTTTGTTTCAAGGCCCAAGTTACAGTCGGTTGTAAAATTAATCGTTTCGTATTAAACTTAAAGTTGCATTGCGAATAAAATTTTAAATAAAGTGTACTTTTTATTGCTACATTAAATTACTTTCTGAACGAACTTTAATTGCACCTTATAATGTTTTTAAAAACGCTTTGTTTAAACACATCATCAATAAAAAAGACCGCTCCTTTAAATCGTTTATACGTACATTTCTTTTTAATTTTTTATTACATTCTATTTTAGAAAAATAACTATTTTAAATATTTACATTCTGATATTGATACTATAAATCATAAATCAAATTAAACATTTTGAGACGGCGCATCAATATTTAATTTACAATATTCGTTTGATAAAAGTTAAAAAGATTCAATTTATAACAGCGTCAACATCATTTATATTTCAAAAGAACGCTTCGTTCCACAATCAATCATTTTAAATTGAATGTCTTACTTGGAATATTGCGTGTTTTATAGCTTTGTTTATCGTTTAAAAAAACTATTTTATTTAATAATTTGCTCGGATTAAACCGACGTATTAATGAATCATTCGTTTGGATTTGAAAATAATTTGTTGATGTTTTTAAAATGTACATTTTTTGTTTAAAACTTTTATATATTTAGTCAAACCTTATTTTTCTATATCCTTCTTGATTGGTATGTATTTATATTTGTTAATTTAATTAATTTTATAAACTTTTTCCGAATACTGAGTTAATAAATAAAATAATACTTTGATCAAATAAATTATTTTGTGGGTAACAAAATTATTCTATAAATGCGAATGCAGTTTTGTAATGTGTGTTGCAACTTGCAGCGTATCTTTTAAATTATAATTGTTATAAAGTATTTAAATATAGCTAAGCTTTTGGATTTATTAATGTTATAAGAACAGTGTTACCTATTAACTTAGGTAATATTTTTTATTATAACGATAATATTATAAAAATTAAAATATTTAACAATAAAAAGCAGTAAGTAAGCTTCGTTTAACATTGTTAGCGAATTCAATAACTGTTTAATTTAATAAAAAAATTAATTGACAAAGTAAATAACAATAAAATCGTTATTAATAACGTCCTTAACGTTTGATATTGACTAAAATATTCAAATATAAATTGTTTCAAACAAAAATATGAATCCGACTTTTAAGTTTACAAACTTCAAAACTTTTTTCTACAATAACTATGATAATATAGTATTTTTAAATGAACATTTATTGAAAAATGTTATAAAATAAATACTTATTTTAACATATTGAAACATTTTTTATTTCATTTCAAATAGGTAGTTGTTAAAAACGAAAATAAAACATCCTACCGTTAACATTATATTATAAATATTTCAATATATAATAATAATAATAATTATTATTATAGTGTACATATAAAAATATCCTACCGTTGTCGGTAAAGGCGACAAATAATCCGGCCGCAGGTACTGATTACTAGATGTGAGCATGGTGCTCCAGAGTAAATTATCCTTCTCCAGTTTAAAAACGTTTCACAAACACTTCACAATAAAAGCTCTGTGTCAACACATCACTCACAAAGTCACTAGTCGCGGGCGCGTTTTAGTTAACAAGAGACACGTACATCAGACACGGCGGTCGACGATCAACTGAGCCAGTTTCCGACTCGCCCCCCCTCTGACATGTTGTCACTCGTCGACACGCCATTTTTGCATTTTGTGTACTTTGCGGGAGCTTTTGCCGTCTTATCCCCACCGCCATTTGACACCCCGTTCGTTAGGCGTCTCGCTCGCGCTCAGGAAAAATTACCACAGCACCAACCGCGGCGTTTTGATGAAAGGATTATATAAAATATGCAGAGCGCAGTCAAAGGCGATGCGGCGACAGAGATGCATAGCTCGGGAAATTGAATAGCCACGGAGCGGGTAAACGGTGGCTGAGTAATAATTTAGTTTAAGCGTCATCTTTCTGCGGTGTCCGCTTAGTGCTTTATGTTGACGTACGGTGAGCGCGATTCGCGCAATTTAGAACGTTGGAGGTTGGAACGCTAATGAGTTTCATATTTGAAATTTATTTATAAATGGAATGAGTGGCGGGGTTTGAATGGTTTTTAAATATTTTTCTGCTATAAATCTTTTTTTTTTCTTTACTTCTATTGTACTAGTAGATTCTGTGCAGTCGTATTATAAAATAAATTCTATGTTATTATCGAATTTACTACTCGTATTACACTACACATAATATTGTCTTAATTATATAATTAAATAAACGAATTTCACCTACAAAAAATGATGCCAAAAAGTTTCGTCAACTACGAAAAAATAACGTTTGCAAAAAGAAATCATAGATGTCGCTAGTAGTCTCAAACCATCTACAGCAGCGAACATCTTTAAAAAATATTCTCGTTGTTTCCGTTTTGTAAAACTTACAATAATTTTATAGCAAGTGCCTAACATAATTTAAAGAAATAACCTTTTAATTTAATTATAATGTTATATAGGTATTTGAATACGTCGAATGTAACCTTGAAACAATTTAATTATTATTATCAAAAGTTTGTAAGACGTTACAGATTGTAAGAATATTTATTACACAGTAGGTAAATAAGTCATTGACAAGTTACTGTTTATCTCTTTATAGCTGTAACTACAAAATATTCCTTTTCTATCATCTATCGATGGCATTATTGGAAAACGTCGTTATCGATACCGTCGTAACCATCGTAGCCGGTACCGTCGTAAACATCGTAGTTCGTAGCAGATAGATAGCGCACAAAAACGTAACGAGGTCATTCGTTCAGTAGATTTTACTCCTCATATTTTTTAAAAATAGATTATTGAAACTCCAATAAAAAAATAAAATAAATAAATACTGAATTTAATCTGTATTTCTTTAGCACTACTATCACACTCATGTGTGGGTAACACAAAAATAAAAATAAAAACGAATTAAAAATAGCATGGTATCGTCTCTTGTCGAAGAATTCATTGTAATATGAAATCTTCGATATTCGCTATAGAATTATAGATGAAGGTTTGCTTAAAAACCTAAAATCATCATATCAAGAATTTCGACGCGGCTAGATGAGGACCCATAGCTCAGTTGGCAGAGCGCTGACACGGCACGTCAGAGGGCGCAGGTTCAAATCCCGCTGGGTCGAAAATTTTGATATGATTTAAAATCTTTACTACTAGTTCTTTGTACTACCTAGCATAAATAGAGTTAGCATAGTGTCGATTTATGGAACGTATTATAAGTAAAATTTTATTTCAATAGCGTATCCCACTCAGGTAAATTGATTCTACCAGACCACCGGCGCGGCGTGGGGTTGAAAACGCCCGTTCATTGTTTACTCCACAAACAACCCCCGTAATTATCAACTGAGGTTATTATTTCAATGATGACTCGCTTTTTACTGGCATTGTTGAGTATGCAACTTAACAATAGAGTTTTTAATAACTTAACCCGTTTTGAGTTCGTGTGTTTTGACTTGTAATTGAAATGTTTGACTGATTTACTTATTGAAAAGTCGGTTATTGAAGTAAAACTTCTTTAAGCACGCCTGACTTGGTGAATAAGCTGGTGAAAGCATGACTAGAGCGTTACGAAAAGTGTGATCGAGCGAGGCGAACGGAAGTTGAAAGGGAGATACAAGTTAGTGAAGATAGAAAGTTTCACTTCAGTCGTGTGGTCTAAAGCACTCTCTTTTTTTTTGTCGTTACCTTTTCTACCCGGATTTTTAAGGTCTCTTTTATCTAGCATTTTTACAGATTCGAATATGTTGATTTCCATTTGCGAGTGTTGTGAAAAATACATTGCGACTGTTTTCGGTTACATAGTTTTTCTGATACTGATTGATAACTCCTTTTATTTGAACAAGAATGTGTTTTATTTTATTTTTGTTTTTTACTAATTCAGGTATTAATTTTAATGTAAGTTGTGTATGTAATTATTTAAAAAGATATATATTTACTTTGTCTTCATTTTATCTCTTAATTTACTTATTTATTTTATTACTTCAGCTTTATAGTACCTATTTAGTATATCGTAACATTTAAAGTAAAGGTCACTGACACAGAATTAACAGTGATATCATAATAAGCTATATGATAATACATATTTTATATTAAATTGTTCTTATCTATAATGCCTTCAGTTATTAAAAGAGGATTAGCTGCGATTTAACATGTCCGTATTCCGTCGAGATAAGTATGAATAAATTGCTTTTAATTAAAAATAAGAAACTTTATCTCAATCTTTTACGGGTTCTTAGTTTCTGAGATATTAAGAGGCGTAATCTCAGATCGGTAGACAGATGCACACACACCGGCGGTACCGCGATTTAATTAATAATTTTTGATAATGATATAAATAAAGTGCGTTTATGTATGTGTGGAGGTATTGAAATTTTAATTTGTTGGGATTTTTTAATTATATATTTTTTATATTACATTTTACGTTATTATTTTATAGATAAGTATTATAATTTAAATTATTTTATAAGACCTTTAGTAACGTGTATTTTAGAAAATCGACATTTAATGGCACGGCTTTAGTAGGTACGTATAATTACATTAATAGAAAAGCGTTTCAACATGATCGCCATCGCAACGGCCTAGGCCTACCTTCCATTGAATTGCACATATAATTCTGTACTTGCATAACAAATTAAAAAATAAATAAATAAAAAGTTCGCTTCAGCCTGTAATATCCCACTGTTGAGCATAGGCATGCCTCTTTCCCCATGCAGGAGAAGGATCAGAGCTTAATCCACCATGCTGCTCCAATGCGGGTTGGCGGATATATTCCCTACTATGAGTAACGATCGCTATCAGGTGTATATGATAACAACCGGGACCGACGGCTTAACGTGCTATCCGAGGCACGGTGGGGAGACCCACAAGGACTGCACAAACACCCAGCAATACAAACGTTGCCGTGTGCGGGGATCGAACCCGCAACCGCAATAGCCACAATCCAGTGCCGTGACCGCTGCGACAACGCGGCGCCATGCACTTTTTGAGTGATCTTTGATAACGCGTATTTATATTTATACTTGACTATTTTTCAGCAGTGCAAACTTGGCACCTCATCGATAGAATTTTGGGTCGAAAATGACCTTAATCGATAGGTCTATGTTAGGTCCGTATAGGTCCACTAAATTTTTCGTTAGGTCCGCTATAGTTTTTTAATAAATAATTTTTTAAATTTAGGTTAAAAAAATGCAATTTTAGCACCCCATCCAAGGATTTTTAAAATCAAAATCTATTTTTCGTCTACTTACGTTGTTGTATTTGATGATGTAATTAGCAGAGATGTGACATTTTAAAAATAACAGTATTTGAAACGCAAAATACAAAATAGGTAGATACTTATTTCCATTTTGTATTTAAAAACATTTTATATTTTATTTGAAAAAACCTTTTAGGACATATTTTGTATTTGCAAAATACAAAACACTTTTTCCAAAGTTTTGTAAACATCAAAGAATTAATAATTAATATGATGAAATATGGTACTTTTTTCTTTTCTTTTTAAATAATACACCCCAATTATCACACAAGAAAAAAATAAATTGTAATTTAGTAGTAATCGAACTAAAAAGTAGAAAATACCAAAAAATTCAAATAAAGTGAAAAAGCGTCATATTTTATAACCTACTAGCTGTGCCCCGCGGTTACACCCGCGTTAATTTGAGGAAAATCATAGCTATAGCTTTCCTAATTTTAAGTTTGTAGGTGTATTGTTCATTGGACTTTCGTACAAACTACCATCCCCTGTTTGAACCCCAAAACGGGGTTGATTTCTCAAAATACATTATTAGTACACCTCAACACCACCTATAGAGCATACATTTTGAATTTCAAGTCTCTTACTTCAAAACAGGACTTTCATACAAAGTTCCAACCCCCGTTTAACCCCCTTAGGGGTGGAATTTCGTAAAATCCGTTCTTAGCTGACCTCTACTCGGCAAAAGGAATATTCCTACCAAAATTCAAGTCTCTACGCCTTATGGTTCCAGAGATATCGTGATGAGTCAATGGGTGGATATCTCTTTTATATAGGTATATAAATAGATTTAGCTTAGCACATCAGACATCTCTGGTAATTGGTAATCGGGTCGTGAGTTCTTATTTAATATTGATACTACGATTATTACGATATAATATGAGCTAGTAGCTACACTATTAACTCATGCCAAGATTATTGAGGGCCCGCATCAAAGAGTATGCGGAATTCAAAAAGTCAATACCAACTTTAGCTTTACTTGTCAACGATTACGTTGATGTCACATTGATAAATCCACTGACCTATGTACTGCTCAAGAAACGAAACGTTGGCGCGATTTAATTACGTACACCGCCATCTGTTATTAAGTCCTGTCTTCAGTTACAATAGCCCATTTTTGAATTAATATAATATTAATTTGTTACTTGATGTGATTCTAGTAATGTGTATTCTATGAACAATACGAGAATGGCGCAATTTGAAGGTTTTGTTAGTTTTCGATGCTAAATTCCCGTGTGATAATTTCTACGGAGTTTAAAGAAGAATACATAATACCAACATAATGTATGTACCTACCAAGATAATTATGTACCCACTTTTACGGATTTTACTGCATTTAATTTTAATTATTAATGTAAGAAAAAAAAATTGTTACCTACCTAAGTGTTTTTAAATAGAAAATACATGCAATAATTTGATAAAAATGTGTTATTATTTATAGCTGTTCGCTATTACAAGATGAGTACGTAATGTTGAGGTAATTAACACTTTTTTTTAAATCTCTTTATAACGAATTTTAGACCAATCTAACCTCAACATAACAAACCTCAGTTCAACGAATTACTTGATATACCTACCTACATAAATAACGAATATTTTCTTGTTCCTCTCCGATTTTTTATATCGAGGTTGCACTGTATTATTAGGTACGTATTTACATTGGAGTGTGTCATTACATAATTATAAAAAAAAAACACTGTCTTCATCACCTTTCACACTATTAAAACCGTTCTGAAATAACAATTTAAATTAATAAAAAACTTGTATGTAAAAATGTAACTGAAGTCATAAACTCAATAAGGGCAGTTGGGGTACAATGGTACAAAAAAGTTATTTTTATTTGTAAAAAAACAGTCTTTATTTTTTTAATAATTTCTGCTTACGGAAATCAACAATATACTTCAACCTAATAATTGCACAGCACAACAGAGATCAATAATCAAATTTAAACCTATTTATCTTTGATTTTGTGAACCCCTTCCTTTGTTCCATTGTGCCCCAGGTCTGGGGTACAATGAAACAGGATATGGGGCACATTGGAACATGAACAGTATTCATACGTCCATAAAGACATCTCGGTCAAATGGAAAAATTCTGGTCTTTTTGAATCCAGATTTTATGTTACATGGTGTCATAGACTTCTCAAATGCCTGTCCTACAAGCTCAGCCACAATATAAATAGTCAGTCTGCCCTGGGTGCCGAACTATCCAAGAATATGAATTTTCGCTATGAAGCCCTCTGTCACTTTTTCTTACGCGGTGTCTCACCATTCTTGACTTATTAAATCGGCCAAAAAATGAAGTAAAGTTAGTAGGGTTCGTTGGAACAGTGTTCCACTGTGCCCCATTCCATTGTGCCCCATAAGGTGGCCAAAGTTTCAAACAAGTTTTATAAAAAGTTAGGTTACTTTTTGAACTTTATACACAGTTGTCTCAAATTGACAAAATGATTAAGATGTATAAAAAACAAATATCACTTACCTATTGTTTAAACTTTTTTTACCAAAAACGAAAGTACCTACTTTGAAAAGAAATCTCAACCTTTGAACGTAAAAAACAATATTTTTCTATTCACAGCTCCATCGTTGTCTCACCGCCATATTTCACTACGTCCTCGTATGACGCAAAACGCGCTGTGATTGGTCGAAGCGGTACCGCGATTTAGTTTTAATTTCAAATTTTTATCGACATTGTTCCATAGTGCCCCGTGTTCCACTGTTCCCCAACTGTCCCTACTAATTTTTAGCTTTAATACTAATTTGTACTACAGAACAGATTATTATTATATTATACAGACAATGTACGATGCTCATTCTAACACAATCTTGACATTTTAATATCAAAACTTATAAACTGTTATTACACCGACAAGGCGAGAAAAAACAATCCGATACAAATTAGCGACAATGACACATAACGACGTAATAATAAACGAATTTAAGGCAAGCTTTAACTAAATTAGTCAAATAATATGAATTGTTAGAATTAGGTAAGTCAGGCAAGCCTGGCAAGTGAGGTAAGTGAGTCAAGTCGGGCAAGTCGAGCAGACTCCGGTTCACGCCGACATTATACATACTGACAACGTTATCATAGGGTTGACAGTTTTATAAAATATGAATAGTAATTGCGATAGTAATGAGGTTGTAAACCTATACCGCCTTTTTATGTGTAATTTTTCTTTTTTATGCAAGGCGTAAAGGTAAAGAAGTGGTTAAGTAAATGTTTTTTTTTTCTTTTTAAGTGAAACTTCTTTAGGCCCATGGGGGGTAAAATTTGAGCGATCGGTAACGCGGCAGCATCATGACGAGCAGTACTTGGATGGGTGACCACCTGGGAACACCGCGAAACGTTGGTTTTTTATTTCAATTTGTATTTTAAATTCGTTTTTTTTTAATTTTTTTTTCAATTAGTTTGCCAAAGAAGATTCACTTCTGACATGTGCAGGTCCTTTGTACGCATGCAATTTTTTTTTTTTTTACTTAAGCGTGATAGGAACAAGGTTTTGTATACGTATAGGCACTTTGTTTGGTTAGTACTTATTTAATAATATACATTATATAATATTATTATAGGTAGTCAGTAGGTAATTTACGAAAGTAAATTATGAAGCGAATGACCTTTTTGTGTGTATAAATACCGGCATTTATATAAACAAGTATTATTACATATAAGGTACTGTCTTCTATTTAAAAATTCTATTATTTTTCTTGTTGTTAGTATGGAATGGACTTTTAAAACTTTGTATTGTAGTATATTAAATGCCAGCCCTGTGTCGTATTGTACCATAAACTTCATTATCTTATACATCCTGTCCAAAAATAATAAAACGTATAGGTATTCTTTTTATATTTACCATAGCTCTATGGAATTATCATTAATAATAATTGTGTTTGCTCGCAAACGAAAAAAAACCGACTTCAATTACATCGACAAGTAATACAACGTAAGTAGACGAAAAAATAGTTAAGTAAATACGCGTTATCAAAGATTACTCAAAAAGTTGTAATCAAGTCTCGTTGAAATTTAAACGTGACAATATAGTAAACATCAGCTTTCGATTGAATTAAAAATCATCAAAATCGGTAAACCCAGTAAAAAGTTATGCGGTATAAATACAACGTAGGTCGATGAAAAAATAGTCAAGTAAAAACGCATTGTTAGATATAACTCGAAAAGTACTTGTTAGATCTCAAATAAATTTAAATGGGACCAAATGAAACGCGCCACCTTTCGATTAAAAGCAAAATCATCGAAATCGGTCCACCCAGTCAAAAGTTCTGAAGTAACATACACAAAAAATAACATACACAAAAAAAATACAGTCTAATTAAGAACCTCCTCCTTTTTTGGAAGTTGGTTAAAAAAAAATATAATTCTAGTTAGACCGAAAGCCAGCCCTATATCATCAAGCTCGCCGCCGCGCCATGCTGTCACGCTCGTCGTCTACCATTCCCACAGAAATCTAAATATTATTTAGATTTCTGTGACCATTCCCTTCAAACGTTGACCGACATCGCTTTAGTTATTTGCACTGTCATCCTTACATCGTCTGTTGACTTTAAATTATTACGACGGGCTATTGTTTGATGGGTTTGTTTAGGGTATTTGTAAATTAGGGATTTTTTTATTTTGGGTTATTTGCATTTTAGTGTGAAATAAAATGATTTTTTGAAGTGAAACTTCTTTATGTGCATGGTGGGTAAAATTTGAGCGACCGGTCACGCGGCAGCATCATGACGTTCAGTACTTGGATGGGTGACCGCCTGGGGACACCGCATGACTTTGGCTTTTGTATTTTAAATTCGTTTTTTAATTGTTTTTTTATTTTTTTATCTATACTAATATAATAAAGCTGAAGAGTTTGTTTGTTTGATTGTTTGTTTGTTTGTTTGTTTGAACGCGCTAATCTCAGGATCTACTGGTCCGATTTGAAAAATTATTTCAGTTTTAGATAGCCCATTTATCGAGGAAGGCTATAGGCTATATATCATCACGCTAAGACCAAAAGGAGCGGAGTCCACGCCGACGAAGTCGCGCGCAGAATCTAGTTAGTGATAATTTACAAAACCTTGTCCAACACAACCAGGAGCCCAGATAAAACCAGTGATGCTTCAACTTAATATACTAGATTGTAATTGTATTGTTCAATAATTACACAAATGTATGCTGGTGGCCTTATACTAACAAGAAATAATTTTGCCACCGCGATCAAAGAGTATATAACCACTACGTTTTAACCGCGATTTAATCTACTTCTAGCGCCATCGAGTCGTAGACGTGGTAAACCTCGAACAAAAAAACTTTAGCAAAAAAAAAAAATTAAATAATTGTAAGTTGCAGCGTTAATGATTATTTTTTTTTAATTAGTTTGCCAAAGAAGATTTTGTTTTTTACTATTGGTGTTCAATAAAGACTATTATATTATCATTACTATTAATGTAATATAACAATACAATCACCATAACGGTAATAATAAGTTAGTATTATTTATTGTAACAATATTAAGAATAGTGATTTATTATAAAACTAGATGGCGCCACACGCACATTAAATCGCGCTAGCGTTTTGTTCAAATGCGACTGGTATAATGAAAAAATAAAATAATAATTTATTCATACAATGTAAATGACTTAATAAATAGATAGACAAATTTTTGTGGTGGCTCTTGTACTCTGTACCAGTGTTGCCAACCCCAGCATAGAGCTAAACTGTAGATTTGCCAGAAAAAAACTGTAGAAAACTGTGAATATCAAATTAAAAAACTGTAAATCTACAGCTTTATCTTTTTATTATTTAACTAGCTTCTGCGCGCGACTTCGTCGGCGTGGACTACGCTCCTATTGGTCTTAGCGTGATGATACATAGCCTATAGCCTTCCTCGATAAATGGGCTATCTAACACTGAAAGAATTTTTAAAATCAGTCCAGTAGTTCCAGAGATTACCGCGTTCAAACAAACAAACAAACAAACAACCAAACAAACAAACTCTTCAGCTTTATATATTAGTATAGATGATGGTAGTATATAGAATATATTTTAGAGAGGAAATTAAAAACAAGAAAAATCATGTAGTTATCAAAGTTTTAATCAAATTAAATATCAAGTCATAAAGATACATTATGTCAAATTAGATTAGTAAATTATTAATATTTAAAAGCTAGTATTGCAATACTTCAGTCTTCAGAAATGTGACTAACGATTTTTTGAGTAAGGCTTAATTATAACAGCTTATAAAGGTCCATTCATAACAATTAAATAGTAGCTGATATATAGATGATGATACATGTTAGATAGTATCACTAGCCACTATCTCATTTTCAATTTGTAAATCTTCTTGATTTTCCGTTTCATCTTTATTCTTGAAATCGTACATATTTATATTGAATTCTCTTAAATGGTCATTTGTCACATTGAACTCAAAACAATTTTTGATTTCTGACTTTGTGTGTAAAGTACCTTTTATTGTGGTCGTAGAAAGTTTATTTCTTAGCTTCGTTTTCATAAGATTAATGCTAGAAAACAAGCGTTCTACCGTAGCAGTACTGTGTGGCAAACATAGAAGCTTTCTGGTTAAAATCGATAACAGTGGAAACATCGCAGAGCCATCGCCTTTTTTAATTTAGAAACATGACACCAAAATCCTTCTACACTGGGCGCCTCGGTCTCATTAAATTCGAAATTAGTCCTACGAAGGGTTCTCCATTCTCTGTCTAATTCTGTAATGTTTTCTGGACAAAAACTTGGGAAATAATATAATACTTCAGAAATTGAAGTTATTTTATGTTGTTTGCTCAAATCTTGACCTAAAATTACTTGGGGGTTCAGCATCTGTAAATACTTTAGAGCCTGACGTTCTTTATCTTCAAAAGGGAACCTTTGCTTGATTTGGGCAGCTGCCTCAATGTAAAACTCTTTACATTTTTTGTAAAAATTGCACAGTTTCTCGTCGTCTAAGTCTTGATTGTCTCTTTTCAATCGAATTAGATTTGGCACCATTCCTCCAACATATATTTCCAATAACGGTAAATGAATTTGCACGTCATTTATATCAACACTTAATATTTTTTGCTCTTTGGCATTTAATATATCTTTTGTTTTGTTTATCTCTTCTTTCGTTAGTTCCAAATAAACAGGTTGTATGAAACATTCTAGAATTGTCACATATGCTGTGTAGATCTGATTATATAATAAGTACAACTTTGGTTTTTCTGCTTGCATTTCTTTATTCAAATCTGTGAATATTGGTAAAGCAAATCGTAGGAATTCCAAGTATAATTCGGTTGTCGGTTCCATGGCTTTTGTCAAAATGCTTTGGGCAGAAAGAAGACGATCTGTAAACACTGCTGATTGGAAATATAATTTTATAGCTGGAAGTTGTTCCAACAATCTATTCACGACATCGTTCAACGAAAGCCATCTGGTTTGTGCAGGGTGTAATATTTTATGTGGTTTTATATTTGTAAACACCTGAAAAGTTTTAAAATCACCGATGCGTTTAGGTGAATTTTGGATGTGATTGAACACTTCGCGGCAAAAATCTTCAAGACCCCTCGGTAATTTTTCACATGCCTGGGATGCACAAAGCGCAAATGAATGGCATATACATTTCATGGTAAAAAGATTAGGTACGTCATTCTTCAAATGAGTGACCATCGAGTTATTTGCCCCGAACATGACATTAGCGCCATCGGACGCAAATCCTAACATATTCTTTTTGTATGGAATTTCTTTTTCGTTAAAATATTCCACAGTTTTTTTGTACAAAACTTTCGCTGAGCCGTCGGTGATTGGTATCAAAGTTAAAAATTTATCTTCTACTTCATAATTTGTGTTGACTATCCTCGCTATTAAAGTTAAATGCTTGATTGTCGACTTATCAGTGCTCTCATCTACTAGCAATGAGAACTCGTTTTCCCTTAATTTTTTTATTATGTTTTCTTCCGCGGTTTTTCCTGTCACATTAACTACAATAGATCTTGCTTTTGTTCGGCTCATTGACAAATGTTCAGCAGTTTTTGAATCTGGACACACTGATTTTACTAAATTAGTTAGATGTGAGGCAACATTAAATGCAAGGTTATGTTCCGCAATAAAACATGCTAATTTGATTTCCCCGGCTTTTACCATTTGCTTCGGTTCCTGTGATTTTGATGATGATGCAAACAAAGACGTAAGTTTCGGTTGCTTTTGTATTTTTTTACAGTTTACTTGGTGCTTTGATGAATTTTTGTGTCGCGTCAATTCTTGGATTCCGCATTTACGATCACAGTCGCATGCAGAGCAGTAAAAATATGTGTTACCTTTTTTACTTTTTGCGAGCCATCCACTAAACTTTTCATCGTTGAGCCAAGAGTCAACAAATTTTTGCTCGTACCTCACTACTTTCCTCTTTCTTGCTGGGGATTTGTCAATATTTGAATCACTATCACTACTACAGCTATGCATATTGTTAATTTTTGTTCAATTCACAAACGCACAACTTACTACTTTAACCGAACAGAAAAGAATCTAGAAAGAATCTAGAAATCTAGAATAGAAAAAATAATAATAGAACAAGAAATAATCAGACGAATAACGGAAATTGGAATGCACGGTTAAGTACATATATATCTCGATAGTCAAAGCATTCGCGGGATTCCCCAGTAAGAAAAACAAAACGTCGGTAAAACGGACATCGACCGAAACCATGGACGTAATATACTAACAGGACCGAGTACTCTGAAAATTTGTATTTACGAAAATGAACACTAACTCATCGTCTTAAGTGTTATAATCTGTTGCGCATTATACAGAAGCAAATTCGAGCCTTGTGTCTCGTTTTTTCATATTGCCAGCATAAAAATGTTTTTGATCAAAAATTATGGCTGATCAAAAACTGCCTTCAAAAAATTGTATTTTAATGCTACTTTAACAATTGTAAATCAGCAAATCATAATTAAAATAGATTTCTTTAAATATATTCTTAAATAAAAAGAAAACATAAAATATTATTTCTTTTTTTTTCTTACAGTAACTCTGGTAAACTTCACAGTGGATATTGTTTAAGACCGTAATAAAACTGAATATGCCTTATAGTATATTACGTCCATGACCGAAACAATCTACGAATGTCCACTACTAACGCCATCTATTAAATCGATTGATGACCATTACCTCCGGTTCGATGATAGTAGAATGATAGTAGATTTAACTAGAGTTGACACAGTGTATGAACTTAGGACTACGTTTCTAATAAAATAAATGGCGCTAGCATCTTAAGCAAAAAACTGTAGATTTCGAGGCCTAAACTAAAAACTGAGAGAATTTCTGAAAAACTGTAGATCTACAGTTAAAACTGTAGGGTTGGCTACGCTGCTCTGTACATTCCACTAAAAGGTGAATCAGTCGTTTTAGGAAAAAGGAAAAAGGATTATGTAAATATGTAAGGTATTTAAATTTAAGGGCTTGATCCCCGTTACAGTGTTGATCTGTTAGTTCTCTTCTCGGTTCAATCACGATGTTAGGTATTGCATAACATGGAATACACTAATTGTTTCTTAATATTTTACCGGATCGAGATCGAACTGAGATCCAACAATTCAACACTAATGTGGATCGAGCCTAAGTCGGTATACATGTGTCACTGAGTAAAAAAAAACTTCTTTAGGCGTATGAGGGGTAAAATTTGAGCGACCGGTAACGCGGCAGCGTCATGACGATCAGTACTTGGATTGGTGACCGCCTGGGAACACCGCGCGACGTTGGCTTTTTTGTTTTTTTTTTTTTCAATTAGTTTATTTGTGTATTTTAAATTAGTTTTTTTAATGAGTTTTTGAAGTAAAACTTCTTTAGAATCGTTGTGATTTCAAACCGGAAGCAACGGCAAAAAGACAGGGAAGGACGAGCCAGCAAGGCCGGGCCGCGCTACAAACCGATAATTTTAAATTAGTTTTTTTTAAATCAGTTTGCCATAGAAGTTTCACTTCTATCGTGTGTGAATCGCACACACACCTTTTTGAAGTGAAACTTCTTTAGAATCGTTGTGATTTCAAACCGGAAGCATCGGCAAAAAGACAGGGAAGGACGAGCCAGCAAGGCCGGGCCGCGCTACAAACCGATAATTTTAAATTAGTTTTTTTTTTAAATTAGTTTGACAAAGATGTTTCACTTCTATCGTGTGTGAATCGCACACACACCTTTTTTTTAGTTACTTTTTTTTAAATTAGTTTACCAAAGAAGTTTCACTTCTGACATGTGTACTTTGTACGCATGCAATTTTTTTTTATTATTTTTTTTTCAATTAGTTTGCAAAGAAGTTTCACTTCTGACATGTGTACTTTGTACGCACGCAATTTTTTTTTATTAACGATCTCTTTTTACTATTTAAGTTACAAAAAAATCACGTACGACTGAAATGAAAATTATTTAAAAAAAATATTATTTTGTATAACTAACATTTTACTCAAACTGTATTTTGGTTCCTGTGACATCTGTATGGCCAATACAAACGTTTTTCATGCGCGGGGATGGAATTCGCAAACGCCAGTGCAACAGCCCCAAACCAGTGCTGTGACCGTTGCGCTAACGCGTCATCATGAGGAAAGGAGACTAAATATCTATAGATAGATAATAGGAATAATTTCAAACTAAACTTTCCTGGAAGGTCATTATAATTGGTCGTATTTTACAATCGAATTTAATAACTAAATTATAGTTTAGGTTACAACAGCCATTATCGTTTTATATAAAAGCGATTTTTGAACAAATAAACGTTATTATTGACTCATAACCTATTTTGGAATTAAAAAGAAATATAAAGGTAAGTAGTTCAAATAATAGTAGAATAGACGGCTTTAATTGTAGGGTTATCTTTTTTTTATACAACTAGTTCGGCAAACAAGCGTACGGCTCACCTGATGGTAAGCGATTGCCGTAGCCTATAGACGCCTGCAATATTACAAGCATCACAAACGCGTTGCCGACCTTACCCCCAATTCCCCCCAGGAGCTCTGGTCACCTCACTCACCACAGGAACACAACACTGCTTGAAAGCTGTATTATTTAGCTGTGATCTTCTTTAAGGCCGAGGTACATCCCCAGTCGGGCTGCTCCACTTTTTGAGCAGGATATACCCTGCTGTGCCCTGCCTCAGTTATCTAAATTGAAGACAGTTTTATTGACTTTTCAAATGCTTTAATTTTGAAAACATTAGTGAGAAAAAGGAAAATATGATGATAAGACCTTTATGTTTGAAGAATATCTGATTTGTCAACCAGGAGAGAAGCAGCAACATGGATGAAGCTTCATATACTTTATATTACCACTAACTTCTTTTATGTCAAAACATTGTAATCTTTTTTTTCATCACAGTCGGAATCTGTTATAGTGAAAAAAAATCTTAAAAATACTCTTTAGTTTTTCGGACGGACAAAAATGAAAATAAATTTTTCTTCAGAATCTACAGTAGATTATTTTCTAAATGAAACTTCAAATAGTCTTCAATGTAATTGACTCTGTCTCAATTGGACCTGCAGCTTTATCAAAAGTACAGCCAAAGTTATCGCTTATGCTTATACTAAAAACAACACTAAGAAAAATATCTTACATCTACAAACTATAAGAACTAAAGCAAAGCGTAAAATTTACTTAAACATTATCACAACTCACGCTTATCTGTAACATAGTTTTATGTCTAGCTCCGCGAACAACACTTCAGCGAGATAACATCTCAAGTTATCTCCTCCGAGATCGTTTGAACGAACTAGACTTAAGAAACGTTAATCCGTTGAAGCTATGGATTAGGACGCTGTAGTAGGCTAACTTCGCTAGTTCTGTGAAGTTGAGACGATGAGATTCTGTGCTGCGAATTTCAAGTTGTGAAACTCATCTCACTTAACATTTTTTTTTAATGTACTTAAGTTTCTTTACTTAGAATTATTTTGCTACTAGCGACCCGCTCCGGCTTCGCACGGGTGCAATGCTGATACTAAATATAAAATAAATATTTGCAATCTAAGCGCAAAAAATGTGTTTATTTACGACATCGCATTAGAAAACTTTAAAACTATCAGTGTTCCTCTACTATATTATGCATGTATTATATATAGTATACTGAATACATATAAACCTTCCTCTGGAATCACTCTATTTACTAAAGAAAACCGCATCAAAATTTTTAAAGATCTAAGCATATATACAGACAGACAGACAGCAGGAAGAGACTTTGTTTTATAATATGTAGTGATTAGGTCACAAATAAGTCATTCAAATGAATTAGATATTTGGTCTAATTCATTTGAATGAGTGGACGTGTATTTCTGTGGTCTGTGGTGGACGTTAATTATTCAGTCCAATAGAGACTTTTCTAACTTTTGGAAGTTGGAAAGACATAACTATGATAGACTACCTAATTGTTTATTTTATCGTCTATGGTCACTTTTTGTTTTTTAACTTAACTTATTACTTTTTAATTCAAGCAAATTGACAATTAATGTCAATTTGCCATCTATTTTTTAATATTATTTTCATCTCTGACTATATATCGATATCTTTTTATCAAGGCATTGCATTTGGCAAAGTTAGGTCACAACACGTGATCGCTTCGAAGCTAGCTTTCAGCTAATCTCCAATCTTTTTCGATAAGAATAGTTTGCATACAATGCATTTTACGCTAAACTACGCATTTTAATATACTGTAATACTAATATCTTTGTATTTAAAAACGGAAAGTTACCAAAAGTTACACTTCATTCTACGAGTATACATAGTAAGAGAAATAAACGTTAATTTATTGAATTAACAATAAATTAACAAATGGACTTAATTGAGTTGATTATATACAAAAATTAATAAACGTTTACTGTTACTTTGTAACCGAATTCCAAAAAAGGAGGAGGTTCTCAATTCGGTTGTATTTTTTATTATTTTTTTATTCTTTCATGTATGTTAGCTCAGAACTTTTGACTGGGTGGACCGATTTCGATGAATTTTGTTTTAATTGAGAGGTGTTGCATGTTATGTGGTCTAATTTAAATTCAATTGTGATCTAACAAGTACTTTTTACAGTTATACCTAATAATGCGTATTTACTTGACTATTTTTTCGTTGACCTACGTTGTATTAAACCGCATAACTTTTCACTGGGTTTATCGATTTTTATGATTCTTACTTCAATCAAAAGCTAATACTTGTCATGTCGTCTTGTTTAAATTTGATCGAGATCTGATTACTACTTTTTGAGTAATCTTTGATAACGCGTATTTGACTGTTTTTTTGGTCTTATTACGTTGTATTACTTGTCGATGTAATTGAAGTCAGTTTTTTTTTCGTTTGCGAGCAAACACAATTATTACTGTATAAATCAACAAAAATGCAAGAAAAACTTATAAAAAAATCATAAGTTTAAGTCCAATGATTTTTATATAGCAAAAAATTCACTGATTTAATGTATATTTTATAACAAAAAATGCACAAAAATACTTTCATATTTTCTCGATAAAACCAATCTTAATCTTTGAAAGATATATTTTTAAGTAATACGATTGAAATTTATGAACTATAGACAAAATTTATAAAAAAGATAATTTAATAGACGATAGTAAGGCGTCCCTTTGAATTATAATAAATTCCGTGTGATATAACACGACGTGTAACCGAGCGGCTCGTACGAGTGGGTGCGAGCGGGAGCATCCGGAAGTCACACCATGACTTGCTTTCAGTGATCTCTTGATATAGACCTGAGTACATGTAGACAGGAATCTATACTAGTATTATAAAGCTTAATAGTTTGTTTGTTAGTTTGAACGCGCTAATCTCAAAAACTATTGGTCCGATTTGAAAAATTATTTCAGTGTTAGATAGCCCATTTATCGAGGAAGGCTATAGGGTATTTTTTTTCAAATTAATGCGTATGGAACCACGGGGCACAGCTAGTAGTTAAATATGATACTACCCTCCCCTGAGTCAAATGATAAGCTTAAAAATATTAAAAGTTAGAAAAGTAAATTTATTTCATTCTTTACATTCTTGTGATGTGTCCATGTGTAGGTATTGTTATTTAGTAAAGAGTACTTATTTTTATCACTTCTTCCTATTGCACGCCTCCATGGAGGCTGTGCTTTATTCTCACAAAATGAAAAGACGAGAAGCTCTTACACTTAAACGTCCAATCATATATACCAATCCAATCATACTTCCGAGTCACAGTCGTCTAACAAATCTGATTATATCTGAAGCACATACATTGACGCTTCATGGTGGCCCTCGACTAACACTTTCCTTTATCAGGGAGAAATATTGGATAATAAGCGGACTACGCACCGTTAAAAGGGAGTTGCACAAATGCGTTAAATGCAGGCGCTTTAGTGAACAGAAGTCACAACAACTGATGGCTGATCTTCCACAACCCAGGGTTACACCATCACGTCCCTTCACACATACAGGTGTCATAAAAAGGCCAATTATTAAGCTTGTCCCCCTACTGGTAAAAGAGGAAACAAAAGCGATGACGTCATCCCCTGACGAACAAACCACAGCTCGTGACGTCACTACCGTATTAACGAAAACGCAACGTCAAGTGCGCACGGCCTCACGGAATCGTTTTTGTAATTTTATAATAACACTTCTTATGCTATTTCTTTTTGCTATACCTTCTATACACGCTTCTTACAATTTTTCTTACTTTGATAACAATCAAAGCGTTTACTTTCATAAGATAAAAGATATGAGCCTCATTCGAGATGAATGGAAACTAGTTGTATTTTACAATATGTCCTCCTATTGGCTAGGCCTAGAGAGCGTAAATAAGTATGTCAGTCATATACGTAAATTAGCAAACGACTTAGAGTTATTACCACAGTACAAAGGTATCCAATTCCAACTAGAACATGAGTTATCAGAAATAAATCACTACAACGATATTCTTATGATTCACAATAAAAATCGTAGGCTAAAAAGAGGTTTGGTTAACGGAATTGGTTATTTAGCAAACAGCTTATTTGGCGTACTCGATGATAGGTTCTTAAAACAATACGAGAAAGACATTGAGAAAATTAAAACTAACGAAAATCACTTACAAATATTGTTAAAAAACCAGACTAGTGTTATAGAGGCACAGTCAAACATTTTACGTAGAAATGAATACATAATGAACAAACAGTTTGGTGTTATTCAGGATTATATTAGAAATATGTCATTAACATTGAATAGTGTTCAGTTACATAATAGAAACGAATTGTATATTTTATCTTCCTTTTTATCTGCTCAAATAATTATATCAAATATTAAGAGTGTTCAACAAAATTTGATTAATACTGTAACCGATATTTGGCAAGGTCATATGGACCCATACATTTTACCGCCTAAGCAATTTGAAGAAAATGTTAATTTTATATCAGGTCACATTTCTAGCGACTTATCTTTACCTGTTGATAAGAGCGATATTCAATCATTGTATAAGTTACTTAAAATAAATGCTAAGGTAGGGACTAGATTTTTAATTATAGAAGTAAGAATACCATTAGTTAGGAAAGAACAGTATGAGGTAGACCAAGTGTACAGTTTATCGGTAAATAACTATGTCATGGAAACCCTGACTCCATATTTGGCATTTAACTTGCAGAAGGATTTACTTCTCTTGTTGACAGAGAAAGAAATGGAATCATGCATACACGTATCTTCAGAAAAAATATTGTGCTCCTACGATAAACCGATATACAGTGTACGACTAACTAAGCATGTATGCGACATACGTATAAATAATAAAACAATATGCAGTTCAAAACAAAGACGGTGCGAGGAGCGATGGATCAAATTGCACAACACTGATAACAGGTGGCTATTTTCTTGTTGCGAGAAGTGCTCTCTTCGCATATTTTGTTCCGGTAACGTACAGCTGATTACCTTGACCGGTAATGGACTGATTGATATAGGTCAAGGTTGTGTGATTAAAGGAGAATCATTTTCAATCTACGGACATAAGAACTTTTTCAGTCAGATCGAGGTTGGAAACAGAATATCAGTCGATCCAAGTACATCGGTCTTAAACGATATTGTAAACTCTACACTTCCGGAGTCTTTCATATCGGAGAACCACGACGAAACCTGGAGAGATCTACATAGACAGATTGAGGACATAAAGTCGCAGTCTGACAGCGCACTAAGCGTACATGACATCCACCAATACTCGGTGTTATATATTGTAGTAGCAATACTAGGACTGTTGGCTTGTTACTACCTCGTGCAGCGCTGGCGTAAGGTCAGGCGCGAGTGGCGAGTGGCTGCATCGGCAGCGGCCGCTCCAGTGGTGTTTCACCAGCATGCTCAACAGGAAGTTTCACGTGGGTCTCACAGTGAGATGCGCACGTCAACATTTAGTGTCGACAAGGCAACCGTTACATCGCCGACGGTCACGCCGCGATCAGTGAGACTTGATATTCCGACCGTAAGTGATAGTGAATAAACGGAAAATGTTTGTAGTGTTCAAAGCAAAAGTGAGTTATCTAACTGGTGCAAATATATACTGTGACTGAGAAATTATACATATTTATCGTTAAAAATATTTAAATAATAAATGTTCACACGTTATTTGTGGAAATAATTAATGAGTACATTTTTCAATTAGATGTCATTGTAAACTTTTTAAAATCATATTAGAGTTATTTGATATTATTATCTTAAAACGCTACTCTTAAAATGTATTATTAGTGCTTAAAGGATTATTATTATTAGATCGTGAAGTACATTATTATGACAAATTGGGAACAAGTTGTTTTTTGTTGTAAGAAATATTATTGATCTGTGTATTTCTTATTTTCTTTTTGGAGTGGGCAGTATGTACAGAGTACATACAAACATACTCTGTACATTCAATTTATTATATTTAATATATATTTTAATGTTACAATACTTTTGTCAACACAGCATTTTCACATACATCATGTATTCTTTAGAATGAATAAATCAGTGTAAAAACAGCACTCGTGGAGTTAAGTCATTTCGCACCTTATCTCCTCCTTATTTATTGTGCGTGTACAAACAGTTCCGTACAAAGTATGTCTAAAAATTGTAAATTATTATTGTGTGTCAACCCGTGTAAAAAATCGTAATTTTTGATTGCCTATATGTGTGGGCTTTTAATTGGCAAACTGTTTATATTATTTTTGTTATACTTATAGCTGTTCTATTAGTCCGTAAGCCTTCTATAAAATGTAATAAAAAAAAAAAAAGATATGGAGCGGCCCGAGCTTCGGGGGGGTATTGGGGGTAGGGTCGGATAAACTTGCGATGCTTCTGGTATTGCAGGCGTCTATAAGCTACGATAAACACTTACCATCAGGTGAGCCGTACGCTTGTTTGGCAACCTAGTTGTATAAAAAAAGCTTCTCAAACTGCTCTAACTGTTTGTTTCACTCTGATAGAATAATTCCACAGCTTCTCAAAATGCACTCACTCGTGCTATCTGTGTCGCAGTTTAGAGAGCACGTTACCTCTTTACCTCTCGTACTAAAAATAAGAACTAAAAGGTTAGACATTTGACCTCTTTCCTAATGGGAGTGAAAATGAGGGTTGCTTGAGTGTCACTCGGTAACTGGTACGCGTTTGTGAGATTTTTATATTTATATATTACACTAGCTTCTGCGCGCGACTTCGTCGGCGTGGACTCCGCTCCTATTGGTCTTAGCGTGATGATATATAGTCTATAGCCTTCCTCGATCAATGGGCTATCTAACACCGAAAGAATTTTTAAAATCGGACCAGTAGTTCCAGAGATTACCGCGTTCAAACAAACAAACAAACAAACAAACAAGCAAACAAACAACCAAACAAACAAACTCTTGAGCTTTATTATATTAGTATAGATATATATTATGTATAATGTCATGATAATGTATTTTATAACAAAAGCGTTTAGTTAGGGATCCCTAGTACATTTTTTTCACCTGATCAGTATCAAGCTAATTTTTTGGGAGTGGCTACATTTTGATGAGGCGAACAAAAAGTTCCTCTTCGAAAACTCTCGATTGTGGTAGATAATAGAGTTAGCAGGAGGTAGAGCAGCAGTGAGCGTAGGACCGGGATAACGTACCACGCAATTTGTAGGACATTATTACTATTAAATTATATAGATTTTACCTAACTAAAAGCAAAAAAAATCAGAAAAATTTTTTTTAATTTTTGATGACCTTACGAGGTCATCAAGTTGATGACCTCGTAAGGTCATCAAAAATTATTGCTAACCAGCTGATTTTTTTTTCTTTTAGTTACTTAATATTCATATAATTTGATGGTAATATTGTCCTCCAAATTGCGTGGTACGTTATCCCGGTCCTACGCTCACTGCTGCTCTACCTCCTGCTAACTCTATTATCTACCACAATCGAGAGTTTTCGAAGAGGAACTTTTTGTTCCTCTCATCAAAATGAAGCTACTCACGGAAAATTAGCTTGATACTGATCAGGTTAAAAAAATGTACTAGGGATCCCTACCTAGTTTATTAAGAATGCTCACTGTGACATTTTCACATCAAAATATTCTATTTAAATTAATCAAAGTATCGCGATCGATCACGATTCAACCTTTAATATCCCACAGTTGGGCATATGCCTCTTTTCTCCATGTAGGAGAAGGATCGGAGCTTAATCCACCACGCTGCTCCAATGCGGGTTGGCGGAATTATTCCCTACTATGAGAAACGATCACTATCAGGTGTACATGATAACAACCGGGACCGACAACTTAACGTGCTCTCCGAGGCACGGTGGGGAGACCCACAAGGACTGCAAATGTTGTCGTGTGCGGGGATGGAACCCGCAACCGCCCGCGCAACAAGCAATCGCAATCAAGTGCTGTGACCGCTGCGCCAACGCGGCGTCAATCAAAGTATAATTAGTTAAAATAAGTAAACAATAACCAAAAACATATAGTATTGATGCTTGCTTTTCGTATCGCTACAGTAGTCAGTCAGGTTGTGAAGTAACCTTAAACCTTGAACCTTGAGACCTTGGAGATATTTTTAAATACGTCCTAAGCTCTGATCATTCTCATACATGGGGATAGAGGCCTATGCCCAGCAGTGGGAAGCAGTGCAGTAGGCTGAAGCGTATACTAAACTATAACAGTGAACACTACCCTAAAAAATGTTATACTAGCGACATTTATTCCCTACGGCATTCCGATTATGTAAATGATAAATATAAAGTCGTAATTAGTTTTTCAATGAATCCATTAAAACATTTGGCCGTGAAGTCCCCGGTAGAACTTCCCGTTGATGATAGATGGCGGAGTGATTTATTCGAACAGCCCGGCCCTATTTATGCACTTATTGTGAAGGAAAGCGATCATAATTCATAACGTCAGAGGTGCAAGGGATGAGATGTAGCGTACTTCAGTTAATTAATTTTTTGAAGTAAAACTTTTTTACGTACGCTGATTTGGGGAGTAAGCTGGCGAATGAGTCACGAGAGCGTTACGAAAAGTGTGATCGGGCAAGGCGAACGGAAGTTGAGAGGGAGATAATTATAAGTTAGTGAAGATAGAAAGAGAGAGAGTTACGTTTCGTAAGTTTTCTTTCGGTCGTGTGGTCTAAAGCAAAATCGTTTTTCTGAATCTTTATTAGATAAATAAATAAGTGTTTCAAACTCAAAAGTTTCCAGTTTGATGGATAGTGTTGAGATGCGTGATGGTGGGTGGGATGTGATTCCTGTATTGGGAGTCTGGAAAAACACGCATTCACAAACACAGCTTCCCAACATAACCTCTGTATATTACACACAAATATTATTTAATTTCATTCTGATTCAGCCTGTAATATCCCACTGTTGGGTAAGGCCCTATTCCCCGTGTTGGAGAAGGATCGAAGCTTAAACCACCACGCTGCTCCAATGCGGGTTGGTGGATATATTCCCTACTATTCCCTATATTTGTTGCATGAGGGGATCGAACTGCATAGCATAGCCCCTGCTAAAACATAAGTCAGTTGCTGTGACCATTACGAATGCGTCTTCAAAAAATACTTATAAATAGAAATCTTGATGTAATAAATGTAAAAATAAAATAAAAGATAAAGAAATGTGTGTGTACGTACCTATGTACGCACGTAAGAAGTTATAGGTACTTCATTGGCTAGTTAAGTTGACGTTGCTAACTTCTTCTTCGTTGACTAGCTAACTTCAGGGTGTCGGTTTTTTTCCGTGAAACGTGGACCCTACACCTTTAATATATTATCTTCTTTGCCCTAAGGTTGCCTGTGAGTTAATTAATTATTGTAATGTTGCTTATTTATTTTATTATTTACTTGGTGTACAATAAAGTGTTATTATTATTGTTATAGAAAACTGCGTGCGTGTGTAAGATTCGCTGCCGACAGTAGCTTGTGTGTTTAGTATAAGATGACTTCGAAGCTCATTAGACGAAAGATAATCAATCATGGTGAATTAACGCGGCAGAAAGGCTGCGCACTCATACTAGAACATACGCTTATACACACATAGCATAAACAACATAGTAGTTGTATGCTTAGTACAATTGTACAAGACAGACTGTATATTGATTATCTATATTAATTTTGTTAAGGGCCTTTGCAAACCACGTTTTTTAACGTTTTTTAACGCGCCGTCGACGCGCGTTTTAAAAGCGCGCGTCGACGGCGCGTTTTTATCCTACAGAGCAGTTTGTTGGCGTTTGTATCGATACACACGCGCGTTTGCATCGCGTTTGTATCGCGTTTGCATCGCGTGACACGCGCGTTTGCATCGCGTCTGTATCAGTACATACGGCACATACGCGCGTTAACGGCGCGTTTTAAAAACGCGCGTCGACGGCGCGCTTTTATTATACAGGTGTGCAAAGGTCTACAGGCTGCGTCTAACTCGCGTGTGTATCGCGTTTGTATCGCTACAAACGCGCGTCGACGGCGCGTTTAAAAAACGTGGTTTGCAAAGGTTTGAATTTAAGTTAAAATTTGTACAATAATAATTGTGTTTACTCGTAAACGAAAAGAAAAATCGACTTCAAATATTAATTAAGTCGACAAGTGACTAATACAAGGTAGTCAAAAAACTGAATACGCATTATTAGAGATAGCTCAAAAAGCACTAGTGAGTTCTCGATTAAAATTAAATGAGACCGCATGACAAGCACCACCTTTCGATTAAAAAAAATCATCATAATCAATAAATCCGATAAAAAGTTTTGAGGTAACACAAAAAATACATTCGAATTGAGAACCTCCTCCTTTTTTTAATTCTTTTGAATAGTCCAGACAAAACAATAGTCAGCACTGAATGAACGCGTTTATAACAAAAACGTAAATATATAAGGCACGTGACACAGCTTCCACCCAATTACAGGCGAAAAGAAGCCGGCAATGTGCGGTTATTTCGTCCCGTAATGAAACAACTGACCAACAAATTGAGACTCTACCGACAAGCGTGCGGCAAATGGCGGCCGGCCCTTATTGCATTACAAATATTTAATTAAATCAAAGACGATGTTATTAAATAGATATACATAGATAAAACTATTTGTGTTTATAGATTAATTTAATAATGTTGATTTTAAGTGGCAAAACTGTTTTTTTAGAGTTTATCGATTACAAATTTTTCAAATAAGCGAATATATTATGTCGCCATTTTGTAATATTAGTAGTAGTTTCTTTTCCTTTTTAACCGACTTCAAAAAAGGAGGAGGTTACTCAATTCGACCTATATATATGTTTTTTTATGTATGTTCGGGGATAACTTCGTTGTTTATGAACCGATTTTGATAACTCTTTTTTTGTTGGAAAGGAGATATCGTAACTTAGGTGCCATGATAAGGAAACCAATATTTGATGATGGGATACCAGAGAAATCGAGGGGAATCCTCGGAAATCGTAGTGACGACTAGTGCGCTTGTTAATTAATTTATTATTTATTACTTGTCGATATAATTGAAGTCGTTTTTTTTTCGTTTGCTAGCAAACACAATTATTCTTTCATTGGTAGAAACCTCACCCTACAATGTACCTGTAATGAGTGAGTAATAGAGTGTAGACAAAATATGTATATCGCTCCTTGAATACAAAAGGGCCACAAATCAGAAAATATTTAAAATCGTTTTATTGCATAAAATGATAAATAATCTACTATATTTCATGGTAAAAAAAACTCCCATAATTTTTGCTTATAATTTATGGTAACAGTGACCTACTACCCTTTTTGCACTGGAGCACTTTGACAGGTAACGTCAGTTCAAAACCGCCACCTTTTCATTTGCGACCCGAGATTCAACGTGAACGCACGTCGGTTTTCGTGAAAAAGTGCCACAATCCAAAACACGTCTGTGTTGCATTCAAACTTCAGGTAAGTGTGGTTATGTTTTATAATACAAAAGTGCCATATTTTGTAAAACGTCCGTTTTGTATTCTAACATCAGTATTTTTTGATCACATGTTATAACACAAAAGTGCCATATTTTGGAAAGCGTCCGTTTTGAATTCTACAATCAGTATTTGTGATCGTATTTATAATACAAAAGTGCTATATTTTGTAAAACGTCCGTTTTGCATTATAAAATCAGTATTTGTGATCATATTACATAATCCAAAAGTGCCATATTTGAAATGCGTAGTGTTAATACTTATAAAATAATGGGTAGATATTCCAAAATTATTTCTTTATTTAACAATTTATGTACACTAGAAAACAATATACAACAAATAGCACTTATAAACAATGCTGGTACATACCACTACTTATCCCATGATGGAATCTCTTCCAGTAGTACTGCCACAGGAAAATTATAAAATAATCGCTAAATTAGCGTGTACAATAAAAATTAAAAAAAAATACTAATAAATATTATAAATAAATATATATGATAAAAACATAATTATACAATTTGAAAAGCATACATACATAAAAAAGTATACACACATAGATACAAATAATATAATACATACGATAATATATTATAATACGCATAAAGACAATTAAATTGATTTTAGGTTATGATTGATTTAGGTAGAATTCTCTCACTCTTTTCTTAAATGGTGATAATGTTTCGCAATCACGAATTTCGTATGCTAGGGAATTCCAAAGTCTAACGGAATGTGCAGTAAAAGAGTAGGAATAAATGTTGGTACGGTGAGTGGGTATCTGAAGAAGAGAACGTTTATGAGATCTACACAGAGAATCATTAGCGTGAGAGAAAGAGAAGCGGCCCCGTAAATACGAAGAAGAACAAGGATCAAAAAGAGTCTTAAAAAGGAAGCAAAGTATTCTAAAGTTTCTACGATGGCGGATACTTAAAGTAACTGAAACTAAAAAACAGGGTATCCTTAAACTTGTTGAGAAAAATATCATACCAAAGTATTACCAAAGCTTTTACGAAAATTTGTAAAAGAATAGGTACTCAATTGTGATAATATTTAGAAAAGTAAACTTTGAATGTTCCTTTTAATTAAAAAAGACATAAAAATAATATTAAATAATTAATAACAATATTAAATAACTACGATTTTAAATAACTTTTCTTAATTGTAACTTGGTAGAAACTTTTTTCTAAGACTTTCTAAGATTTTCTAAGACTGATATTTTTACTGTGTAATAATATTTTTATAAGCTGTAGTATTTTGCTACTGAATTCTGTGCATTTATAACTGATCTCGTAATTTGTTTATGTTACTTGAAATAATTAACGTAAAAAGCGTCTTAAATTGTTTAAAACTGTGATTTGTAAGACAACTTAAATTGTTATTGTGTAATAATGTTAATGTAATATTTTGTTATTTTATTATACTGAATTCTGTGCCTTTAGAACTGCTCTCGTATTTTGTATTAGTTAGTTTTGTTGTAGTAATAGCTCTGTCTTTAACATTAATATTAAATACAAAATATGAGAAAATAAATAGAGAGAAATGAGTGTCGGCGGTTGATTTTTAGAGGATTTATTGATTTTGTTTTTATGAATATTTTGATATGATTATTATAGTTTTATCTCTTGTTTTTTATAGTTCTAAAAACATTATGTAAATGTTTTAGAGAGATGTTTAATTTGACTGAATAAAAGTCGCGTACAAAGTTGATCTTATTTCTATTAATAATAAGGTAAGATTTTATTAGTTTGTAATTTTTAATTCAGTATTTTCTTGGTGTTCATTCACTTCAGTTATTACCTAGTAATAAGATTAAACTTTTTGATTCATTTTTTTAATAATAAAGTACAATAAACCATTTTTATTAGTAAAATTGTGTTTACTTTTAGACATAATTTTTAAGATATTGATTCAAATTTTGAATGCAAAAGGGACTTTTATGCTATTTTATCTTATTAGGTAACAGCTATTACAAAGTTCATATTGTACATAGATACAGCTAAAAAATACGCATCTATTTATATATCAACATCTTATATTTAATTAATAAATATATGAAATATTTAAAAAAAACAGTTTAAAAAATTTGTTTTGGCCGTCCTGTAAAATTTATGAATTTCGATTTGTGTCCGTTTTGTATTCAAGGAGCGATATGTATTCGTATTGAGACCATCCAGTTACTCCATCCTATGGGTTCTGATGGACACAGGACAGGAGAAAATCCTGTATGCCTGTGTCTACCGTTCGCACAGTGGAGACGTGGAAACAACTCAGTTATGTGACCATCTTACCTTAACGGCGGATGAGGCTCGAGAGCGTTACCCTTCGGCACAGTTAGTCATCCTGGGGGACTTCAACGCCCACCACCAGGAGTGGCTGTACCCATACCAGGTGACCGACCACGCTGGGAGAGAAGTACGTAAACTAGCCTTGACGCTAGACCTCACCCAGCTTGTAAATTGTGCTACCAGGATACCAGACGTAGACTCTCATACCGCCAACTGCTTAGACCTGCTCTTAACAACTGATCCAGACAGATACTCAATAACAGTTTCTGCACCACTGGGTACTTCTGACCACTGTCTGGTAAAGACTATATCCGTTTGTTCCCCACCCGAAGAAGCCCCATGTGGCCCAAGACGTGTGTGGCGTTACAAGGCAGCAGATTGGGATGAGATGCGTCACTTTTTCTCGTCCTATCCTTGGCGAGAGGTATGCTTTTCTTCTGATGATCCGTCGAGCTGTGCTGAAGCCATTACGTCGGTTATACGCCAGGGGATGGAATATTTTATACCATACTCTGACGTAGCGACGAATGGAAAAACTCGCCCGTGGTTTGATACGGACTGCTATCGTGCAGAAGCCGAAAAGCGGATGGCATACACTGCATGGGCTGAAGCCCGAGCGCATAAGTCTCCGAATTCTCGGAATTTGAAGAAAGCTTTTAACCAAGCCGCCAAGACATGTAAAAGGACGTTACGCAGGGCTAGATTCAACCATATCAGCCGCATTGGGGCCAAACTAGCTTCTTACCCTTCTGGGAGCAAAGCATTTTGGTCCCTGGCAAAAGCCGTTGAATCTAACTTTTGTCGGCCGTCACTTCCACCATTGCTGAGGACTGATGGATCACTGGCCCATTCTGCAAAAGAGAAAGCGGATTTATTTGCATCTCTTTTTGCTGAGAACTCGCGTCTGGATGCTGCAGGAAAAGCTCCACCAATCTCAACTCGTGCTGACTGCATTATGGCAGAAGTACGCATACGCCAAAAAGAGATCCTTAAAATCCTGCAAACTCTAGACGTGAACAAGGCCAGCGGACCTGATGATATACCAGCGATAGTCCTGCGTACATGTGCCCCTGAGTTGTCTCCACCTCTTACACGCCTGTACCGCCTGTCACTTAAGACTGGCAAAGGGCCGAAGTCTTGGAAGCTTGCCAATGTACAGCCTGTGCCCAAAAAAGGTAGTCGTGCAGACCCTGTCAATTACCGTCCCATCTCGGTCACGTCCATACTCTGTAAGACTATGGAACGTGCACTAAACAACAAACTCCTGGCCCACTTGGAAGGTAACGATCTCCTCAGCGACCGGCAGTACGGTTTCCGCCAAGATCGTTCGACTGGGGACCTTCTAGTGTATGCCACACATATATGGAGTGAGGCCATCGACAAACACGGTGAAGCACTTGCCGTGTCTCTCGATATCTCGAAGGCCTTTGACAGGGTTTGGCACGCGAGCCTTATAAGCAAGCTTCCTTCATATGGTATTCCACCTAGTCTTTGCACTTGGATTTCTGACTTCCTGAGCGAACGTTCAATACGAGTTGTGCTTGACGGGTACTCGTCGGACCAAAAAGCTATCGACTCCGGTGTTCCTCAGGGATCAGTCCTGTCCGCTACCCTCTTTCTGTTGCATATTAACGATCTGCTCGTCCCCGGTACCTTTGGGTATGCTGACGACAGCACAGTGACGGACAGATACTTTTCGAGTGCAAAGGCTAGTAAGGATGTTATCCAGTCTTGTCGAGAGGATATGGTCAGCCGCTTGAACGTCGCCCTCCAGGCAGTCTCCGATTGGGGCGATGCCAATCTGGTCACGTTCAACGCTACAAAAACACAGGCGTGTGTGTTCTCATCTAAACGGAGCCCTTTACACCTGGCTCCGACTTTCCGGAATGTTTCTGTAGAAATTACCGACTCCCTACAGCTCCTCGGTGTAGAGCTATCGTCCAATCTGAACTTTGGGCAGCATATCGAGTCCAAAGCAAAAACTGCAGCAAAAAAACTTGGTATTCTCTCTAAGGTCAGGCGATACTTCACTCCAGAACAGCTGCTTCAGCTATATCAAGCACAAGTTCGGACTTGTATGGAGTATTGCTGCCATCTTTGGGATGGATCCGCCAAATACCAACTGGCAACTTTGGACTCGGTGGAAAAACGAGCTAAGAGACTCATAGGTGACCCTACTCTGACAGACACCAAGTTGCAGAGTCTCGATCATCGGCGTAGGGTAGCTCGTCTGTCGGTGTTCTACAGAATATATTTCGGAGAGTGTGCGAAGGAATTGCACGATCTAATTCCCCCAACAACCTTCCGCCATCGGGACACTAGGCGCGGTCGATCGTTCCATCCTTATGTCATTGATATGCCACCTACGCGTACAAAACGCTTTGCCAATACTTTTTTGATGCGCACGGCTAAGGAATGGAACTCATTGCCCGCGTCTGTGTTTCCCGAACGATACAATCTGGGAGTCTTCAAGGCCAGAGTGAATAGGCTGTTATTAGGCAGGCATGCTCCACCTTCGACCGCATCGTCACTTAACATCAGGTAAGATTGCGGTCAAATGCCTGTCTATTAGCCATAAAAAAAAAAAAACACTTTGCTATAGTGTTTATAGTTATGATTTTTAAAGATGTTTCAGATACCGAATGAGGGTATTTCGATATTTTCGAGATGCGCTATGTTGACTGTTATGTTGTTGGGGGCATGGTTGTCTACCAGCTTGTGTTACCCCTGGTGTTGCAGGTGTCCATTGGCTAACATTACTGCTTACCATCAGTACACCTGATAAAAGTACATAACCCAGTTTGCTACCCCAGTGTTTTTAAAATAATACTTAGTATTACGGCAGTCTACCATTAAAAGTCTCAAAAGTATGTTCCTTAGTTTATAAAAGTAAAATTATATAAAAGTGAAAGTAATAATTACATAAATGTACGCTATGAATGTAACATCAATAATCACACGATGTCAGCACACCGCAACAAAGGAGACCGTTAAATACTCTATAAGAACTAGTTCCAATACACAAAATATTGAAAATTAATACCTGTCAACGATATAATAGGACAAAACCTTACAAGTCACGATATATTTAATATACGCAATATTGATCTTTAACATTTTGTTTTACGAGCTAAAATCGTTTGTGGAGTTTTGACAATAGTGTAGGTTCACCATGATTTTTGTTATTCCAGATAGGGTTAAACTTTTGTAATTTGAAATAAATATTTATAAAATAATATTGATAGATTTTTTTTTAATGTAAAATGAAATCGCACCTTTTTAGTTTTATTTAATTTGATTAGTATCGATAATAGTCACATTAGATATTAGATTTTTGGAACTACATATTTGAATATTAAACTGAAAGTTTTTACGGATTTGCAGAAGGACAAAGATGACTTCTCTTGTTAAAAAGAGAAATAGAGATGTTTTGCTTCAACGGAGCAAGAGAGAGAGGTGCGATCACACATTTTCTTTCTCTCTTTCTCTTATAGCCAGTTAGGTTTCATGTATCTAAGACACAATGCAGGCCTATTGTGTAAGCCTATTCGCTTCGCTTGCTTTAGCCTGTAATATCCTGCAGGGCATAGGTCTCTTTCCCCAGGGAGGAGAAGGATCAGAGGGCTTTAACGCGGGCATGCCTATTGATAAAGATGTTTTACTTCAGTCGTGTGTTCTATAGCACACTCGTTTTTTTTTTCATATAGATTAAACATATACCATAAATTCATGGTGTCCCTACAGTTTAGTATGTTTCGAGTAAACGCAAAGAAATTGACCCTTGTTGGTTCGTCATGGGACCATAATGCGTGTAATCCATCATCGCTTTCAATGCAAGTAATTTGTTTTGAAAAACATATTATTTTATGGTTGGCTTATTTCGTATTCTAATGATATGATGTCTTGTTTGCAATTTAAAAGACGTTTTGTTAAAATGTATTGAAAGCTTTTAAACATTTTCACGTTTGAGTTATTGTTAATAGTTTGATGTCGAAAAAATGATTGAAGATATTAATGATTTGGTTTTTTGTACATTTATTTGTGAGGAATTAAGTTATATTTATTTATATGACTAAGGCAGTTAATTAATCAATATTATGGTTATTTATAATTACGTATACATATAAAGTTAAAGGGTTTGTCTACTTATCTGATTTTACTAATACCAAATGTATTTTAACTTGACTAATATTATATTCTTTATTGCATTAAGTAATTTTGCAATGGTCATTAACATCGTACATCATATAGGAAGTTGGCAAGGGAGAATACTATGTGACCAACAAAAGAAAGCAAGAGAAACTGCGTGGGTTACTTAAAGAGTACGAAAGTCATACCAAATTATGTTTATCGTTTATTTTTCGAAAATTATTATGTAACTAGCTGCCCGGACAGACTTCGTTCTGTCAATAATTGATGATAATTGTCCACGCAATTTTTGTTTTTATTATTTTTTTTTTTTTTTAGTATTAAAAGCTTCCGGGAACATACGAAAAAAAAAATAGCCGAAATGGTCAAATCATTCTCGAGTTATGCGCTTAGCAACATTCATTTTTAATTTTTATTTATATAGATTATTAGGAGTGTTGTAACTACAGAAGAAATACGTCATTTTAAAGTTCATAATAAATTATTAATAATGCTTACAAATCGTATAAATGTCAATATAAATTGCTACACATAGTTTATTAATGTAAATCGGAGCTGCGGTGCGGGAAATTGTGTACACATACTTGCGAAAATTCCGCGAAATCATGATTTGTGAGGTTATTTTTTTCCTTATTTCATTTTTGTGTTGTAGTTTATTGTAAGCGTTTATAAATATTACTCCAAACGAATACAGCTCCAGTTTCTATACTCTATTATAAACATGCATTAAGATTTTAACTAATATATTTCAAGTACTCGTAATTTCTTTGAATCTTCTAATATATAAAATTCTCGTGTCACAATGTTAGTTATGTTACCAAACTCCTCCGAAACGGTTGGAGCGATTTTTATGAAATTTTGTGTGCATATCGGTTAGGTCTTAGAATCGGCCAACATCTATTTTTCATACCTCTAAGTTACAAGAGGGGGGATCAAGGGGGTTAATAACATATATATAGCAAAACAACGTTTGCTGGGTCCGGTAGTTTTCTCTATAATAACTCGCACAAGGAACTCTCTCACACTTTTTTATTTGTTAACGAAATATCACCCATTATTTACAGTTTAATTTATTTAAACTTAAGGATAGATCTGTAAAATTTTCTCAAATTAAATCAACTCCTTTTAATCATTTGCAACTGGCATCAACAACTACGTAATGCTCTGACAGAGACGGATGGCTCTCTTCAACAGGCGATTGTCAGGAGGAAATGATCCAGTCTTAACTTAAGAAACAAAAAGAATTATGTATATTAAAATATATTATCGACTCTATTTCAATTAAAACACGATTTAAATTAGATATTTCGTTATATTTTAACATTAATTTGACTAAGAATAACGGTATTCATGAAATTTTACGATGCGTGAAGCGATTAGACGCTTTGTTAACTGGTTCGCGTTTTTGATCCGTTTGATTGATCGGTAACGATGTTTTTGACGACTGAATTAAATCGTAATGATATATTTATATAGAAAACTAGCGACCCGCTCCGGCTTCGCACGGGTGCAATGGTGATACTAAATATAAAATATAAAATAAATATTTGCAATCTAAGCGCAAAAAATGTGTTTATTTACGACATCACATTAGAAAACTCTAAAACTATTAATGTTCCTCTACTATATTATGCATGTATTATACATATAAACCTTTCTCTGGAATCACTCTATTTACTAAAGTAAACCGCATCAAAATCCGATGTGTAGTTTTAAAGATCTAACCATATATAGGGACAGACAGACAGCGGGAAGAGACTTTGTTTTATAATATGTAGTGACAATGTGTTATATGTATAGTATAATTGTTTTTGCTCGCAAATGAGAAAAACCGACTTTAACTACATCAACAACTCATACAACGCAGACAACGCAGAAAAAATAGTCAACTAAATACCTATTATTAAGAATAACCCAAAAAATACTCATCAAATCTCGACAAAATTAAATTTGAAGTACATGACAGGCACCAGCTTTTCAGAAAAAATAATAATAATACTTAATTGAAATCGCTACACTCAGTAAAAAGTTATGAGGTAGGTATAACACAAAATACATAAATTGACAAAAAATAGTCAACAAATTATTAGAGATAACTCAAAAAGTAAGTATTAGCCACGATTAAATTTTAATTATATAACAAGTAACCCCTTTCGATTAAAAAAATAATCATCGACATCGATCCTTCTAGTAAGAAGCTAAATCGAATTGAGAACCTCTTCCTTTTTTAAGTCGATTAGAAAATGTAATTGAAATATCGGTATTTGTTGAAAAACGGGATAATATTGAACAATAACAAAATCAGCTGTAAACACAAAAAGTTAGGTATACACACATATGTATGTGTATGTAACTATATACATATACACTCGTCACTCATACTTCTTTTTTGTTAATTTTCTTCATAATATTTATAATAAAACTAGCCACCCGCCCCGTCTTCACACGGGTGCAAATTTTATCAGTGTTCCTCTCATCATCATTGGCCACAGCATCTTGTCAGATGATTGTTGCAGCGCTAGCGGGTAACATTCACGAAGTTCTCGGGGCACCTCATCTGCGCTTGTGGCTATATAAGCCAATGGCAGCGCGACAAATCTTGCCACACCCGTCGCAAACGAAACGTGAGTCCAAGGGTGGTTCGTTTGCGCGAAGACGAAGCCTCTTCTGCTTCGGTTTGTCCAGCCAAACTTCGTCGTGCTTCGCCATGCCAGTTTTTAGTTCTTGGCGCCACTTTGATCGCTCCATTGAGAGTGCTTCCCAGTTTCCCGGGTGTTCCTCTACTATACATGTATCATAGGTACATATAAACCTTCCTCTGGAATCACTCAATTTACTAAATAAAACCGCATCAAAATCCGTGGCGTAGCTTTAAAGATCTAAGCATACAGACAGCGGGAAGCGACTTTGTTGTATACTACGTAGTGATGAATATTAATTTGAAAACGTATTCACAAACATTAGACTCTGAGTTAAGTAGCTGCATAGCGAAAGTCAGAAGAAGTGAAAAAAGTTTTAGACGCATTTGAAATAGAAAACGTAACTTGACGTTAGAAACTAAGCCTGTTTAAAGAAGTACAATAAGCATCAGCGTAACGTATTTACGTTAAACTAAATTTAACAAAAAGAAGTAACGAAAAATATAAAATCAAAATCCGTAAAAAGGTATTTAACCTTTTGTGACAAAAGAAAAAAATTGTCTAACGAATATCGTAGGTACTTCTAAATACCAACCGTGAAATGTAAAAAAAAAACACAAAAATTTAATTACAGCGTCAAAATTGACACAAGCAAGCAGAATAAATATTGTTTCGCCGTAATAAAGTTACGAAGTCGGATTTTAAACTTTTGTTTTCACATCTCGTCGTGAAAGATAAGTTAATCCTCAGTTTGGTAGCGAGGACACGCAGGCTTCCTCCAGACGCGAACTTATCTTTTTACACAGCTATTTGTATTGGTAAAGTATTGAAGAAAAGGTTACCTATAAAGTTACACTTGAAAATAATATGGCGTATTTTTGACTTATCTTTTAAAAACGTATTTTTGCTATATTCAAAATCCAAAATCTCATTATTACATTAGGCTTCAAAAGCCTTTTTAAATCTCGTTTTACTATCACAATTTTATTAATCTATACTAATATAATAAAGCTGAAGAGTTTGTTTGTTTGTTTGTTTGTTTGTTTGTTTGTTTGTTTGTTTGAACGCGCTAATCTCAGGATCTACTGGTCCGATTTGGAAAATTCTTTCAGTGTTAGATAGCCCATTTATCGAGGAAGGCTATAGGCTATATATCATCACGCTAAGACCAATAGGAGTCCACGCCGACGAAGTCGCGCGCAGAAGCTAGTCTTTGATAAATTGATTGTGTGTTAATGAAGCTACCGCCGATACGGAACGTAGGATCTGTAGAGAACGAGTGGCAAGAATATTTGCTCTGTTACTCTTTAAAAAAATTGTCAATCATTAATAATTAATCGAGTCATGTCTGGCGTCGACAGCCTTTGTCGAAATATAAAAAAAAAACAATTCGTATTATTTATTTTTGTGTTACTCACACATGAGTGTTTAAGAAAGAAATCGCAATGTAATTGTATAAATATAAAAAAAACCGACCACATCGACCACAGTAATACAATGTAGACGAAACAATAGTCAAGTAAATATGCAATATTAGAAATAGCTTAAAAATAGCTCATCAGATATCGATCGAATTTAAATGAGACCACGTGACAAGTACCAGCTTTTGATTAAAAGAGTCATCAAAATCCTTCCCCCCAGAAAGAAGTTATGAGGTAACACACACGAGAAAATACAGTGCTACTTGTTTGAAGTCTATTAAAAATGCCAGCGATCGACCATTGAAACACAACTGAAATACTATCAACACGTTCCAGGTTACAACACATTATTATAGCAACGTCGTCTGAATGCACATTGGTATAATTAAAGACTACTCCGAGAAAATATAGTGAACAATATTCCGGAGTATACATTAGTCTACCAAATATAGATTGCTGTTAATATACAGCAAACTATATTTGGTAGACTTGGAGTCAGAGTGACACAAGTTATTAAGACAATTTCGACGTCACGTTTTCGATCCACGTACTTCTTTGATGGCTGTTCCACGACCAATCAAGGCATGTTCGTGATCTGACCGATGTGTATATAATATGTACTATATTTAACTAGATACACATACTTATTATTAAAAAAGTATGTATAATTATGCATAATTTCTAGACGACTTAACCAAATTGGGCATTCCATTTTTTGTGTTCGTTATTGCCAGGACAAAATCTGTACAGTAAAAAAAAAAAACGATATGTGTATTTAGGAAAAAAAAATATGTACAAAATTCTTGACAATCAATGATATGTTAATATTTCTTTTGTTCACATACGGAGTGATTTTAAGCGAGAGGCTTAATTAAACCACTACCGTACACTTTCAGTTCTACTACGTACTATAATTTTCAGTTAGGATAAGTTAAAACCTTTCTTGTGCTTAAAATAATGCTTCTTTTCGACTGATTTTCTGTATTATATTGAGTAGCCTCTCGCTAATGTAACCTTGTATATATTATATAATATGACCATTTAATTTTTCTCTTTTTTAAGAAAATCAAAGTCACAGACACAGCCCACAGAATTAGCAAGTTGAAGTGGCAGTGGGCTGGTCACCTTTGTCGCAGGACCGATGGACTGGAGACCGCTGTTGGCAAACACAGTGTGGGGCGTCTTCCAGCCCGCTGGCGCTGGACCGACGATCTACGTAAGATTACCGGTGTAGGATGGATGAGAATTGCGGAAAACCGGAATATCTTCATTATTTACTTACTTGCACCATGGATTATTTATTAACCAATTTAATTGTCTGAATAATACCTTGGAGTTTACTAAAGGCGTTTTAAACCTAATTTAAAATGTAAATTAAAGTAAACATTTATGATATATTGTTGTCAGAAAAGAATACATAATTTTGGCAACAAAAATAAATTTTAACTAAACAAATATGTGGGAGTTTCAAAAGTTTCGAAATAATTTCAAAATTAATTAAATATTATGTTATTTTAAATGTATATTCATTTTAAATCCAAACGTGAACGTGCGAACAAATGAAAATATAAATAAAACGACTATAAATTTTTTTAACAATGAAACTCCAAAAACTAGACTAATAAAGTAATAACTGTTAAAAACGTTTTTGATCTTCTAGGAGACCGATTATATCTTTGTGCACTGAGAAAAGAATTAAAAAAACAAACCCAAGCAAGTGAATAAAGAAAATAAAATTTCTCAAAAATAATTCTTTTGTATGCTTAACTGCGTTAATGCGTGTTAATTCCTATAGAAGTGGTATACAATAAAGTGAATTTTCTCTCTTTCATTCTAAGAAAATCGTAATACAAATCACACACAATATAAATTAAACATTAACACTGAAATACCACTCTGGTCTAAAAGGACCCAAAAACAAAATCAGCGGTCTATAAACAGTTCAAAAATTGAATTATTAATGCGCCCGAGGCACGTGATGAAATACGTGCGTGCCCTGAGGTTACTTTGAGATAATTTTTGGGGATTTGAAGGGAACCGAAAAGCAATTTCCGTGCCTTAGGCGACTTACCAGTTGTTATGTAGTGGGCGTGCTTGCGCATTAAACCTCTTTGGTGGACGTAACGTTGTTTGGTATCCATCATGCCAATTTTCTCTGAATAATCGTTTTATGATATGACTTTATGGTAATCGTCGCTTGCGTTAATGTAGTTGTCGTTTATGCATTAATATTTATGTTCGGTGTATAGACAAAAAATATAATAAAATAGGAAAATTGTTGTAACGTTATATGGATATCACATAATTATCCATTAGAACAGCAGTGACATTTGCAGAAACGAAAAGAAGTCCATGGCGACATATCATATATAAAAAGTAAGCGATAAAGGTGTTATGTTAATACCAGATCATGTCGAGTTAAATATTAATACCGTTAAAAAATAGGGGACTAGTTGTCATACAAATAAACATAAAAACCGGCATCTATTAAGTAGTCAAGATAAATAAACATAACACAATGTCGTTACACGTCACACATTTAACTGTTCGCTCACGAATTTAAAAGAACATGCTTACCCTAAAAACTAGAAGGATTCAAAGCGAAAATTCTCATTGTACCGGGCCGCCGCGACCCGAGTAATGATCTCACGTCCCGCGTGCGTGTCCCGATAAAGGGTTAAGTACACACTAACAACCTGACGTGAGTCACAAATCCACCATTATTATGTTATTGTGGGAGCCGTGTCGCTGCGGCCCGCATTTACATACAATTTAACATGAAATGTGGGCAATAATTCATGGCGGCTGTTTCGTTATTATTTCTATTATAAAGTGCTCAACTCGACATTTTTCATGTTACCGTCTGGCGTGTTTTCTTCTCGTTGTAAATTGTCCTCCTTTATTTGTTAACGGTCGGTTATTTCCAACATATTTTATCGTACGAGTGTTTAACTGCATATTATTAAAGAATGAATAATGAGTGAATTAATTCACGGCGAACAAATACTCAGTAGTTGGTTGTTGGTAATACACGACTCGACTAACTGAAAACAAATTAATCGAAGGCATATCAACAAACAAATCGCTTCGCTGGGCGACACGGTGAATGATTACGAAATAATTGGAACCGAACAAAACACAATCCTTTCAACGATCAACGACATATCGACGCACGCATTATCTATGCGCCGTTGAACACGAAACCCGATGAAGGCATTCGCCGTTTAAAATATTAATCGATGCGAGGAGCTTATTGAATATTTTTACCACAATTTATGCCCAATTAGCAGCCGGTGCGTGAATTGAATTGTTTGTGCCCGAAATCTGAATAAATACCATAATATTTACGATAATGTCCGGTCGTTTGAATAGGCGGCTCGGAGGCGCTCTGCGGGAGAGAAGCAGTTGGAATAGTTTATTATGCGGCGGCGAAGGGTTAGCTCTTTGTATGACGTTTTCATGTTAATTTACGCGCTGGCTGACAAGGTGGTCTGGCCGACCCCGGGCGTCCGTTTACATCTGATTTTAAAAATGATATTTCAGTGTTAATTCGTTAGTCGAATAAAAGTCTCCGCTCAATTTATTCGAGACTTTAAGACGTATTTACGGGCTATTATTATGAGAGATGAAACTCGTTATCGTATACCTGTTTATGAAATTTATTGAGATGGGTTTGTTTTATTTCAATATTTCAATTAAATAAGCGAGATGAAGGGGCTGGTGTGAACGTTGTAGATTGTAGAGATCTAATCTTCTGGATATCAATTCTGGTTTTATCTTGCGTCTTATTTATTCGTATAGTATTTTTAAATAGCTACAATCTACATGTAACTAGTTACTTACTAGTGATGTAAAGTTTTTTTTTGTATTTAAAGGAATAGTGAAGAAATATTAATCGAACATGTAGGATATCTTAATAATATTATTCTCTTATATATTATATATAAATCTCGTGTCACAATGTTTGTCCTCAATGGACTCCTAAACCACTTACCCGATTTTAATCAAATTTGCACACCGTGTGCAGTTTGATCCAACTTGAAAGATAGGCTATATTTTATTTTGGTATATGTAATTATTATATTTAAGAAAAAAAGGCGGTACGAAGTTCGCCAGGTCAGCTAGTATACATAATTATATATTTTTTCTTTTATAAAGGACTGACTGAGCTTTGAATTTGTACTTTGTACCTAAACACGTAATTTTATATTGTATATTTTTAATAGAAAAAAACTTATGAAATAAAATGAAACTTATTATTTTTATTATTACAACCAAAAACTTTCTAAAAAGTTTCGAGTTTTTACTGTCGACCGTACAAAAGACAGTCGTGTGTTTATCAAATTGCTTACAAAACAAGACGATCTCAGCTGACGAATTAACTAGCACAATTAAATTAAAGCCAAATAAATATTAAAACCAGCATAACAAACATTAACTGAAATTAACTTACACCGATTCCAAATCGTTAAACATTTCGTAACGGCTCACGATTATGGTTTATTAATTAAAGCTACGTTCGGTTCACTCGCCTCAATTATCACTTTGATGCTAAAAGAGAGATCAAAGCCAAGTGTAAATATATTAAGCATACATTTATGTTTATTGGTAGTAAAACAGGGTTTGTCATCATATCGATTTCAATAAATAATACTGGACCGACGATCTACGTAAGATTGCCGGTGTAGGCTGGATGAGGATTGCGGAAAACCGGGATTTTTGGCGCGAAATTGAGGAGGACTTTGTCCAGCAGTAGACTGCAATAGGCTGAAGTGAAGTGATGATGATGATACCCTCTAAACAAAACCAAACGAATTTAAAGTTAACGCTTCTAACCACCTTCTAAGCACCAGGGTGTCAATATAGATGTCTCCTGCCTTGTGTGTTCCACTTGGTTCTGAGCCGGAGCTCCTCAGTTGAACTGAGTAACAGCAGCAAATTTCCTGAATAAATCTGGAGCAGCCCGACTGAGGAAGTAACTTGACCTTACAGAAGATCACAGCTAAATAATACTGCTTTCAAGCAGTGTTGTTTTCCTGGTGGTAAGTGAGGTGACCAGAGCTCCTGGTTGGATTGGGGGTAGGGTCGGCAACGCGTTTGCGATGCTTCATTAAAAGTTTGTGTAAAAAAGTAACAAATATTTCGACACAATCACATTCACTTTAATTCTATAGACACCGATAATTGATACATTGAAATTGTTTAAAATAATCTGTAGATGTTTATGTGTGTATAAAATTAATATAAATAATTGCTTAGAATATTCTGTAGCTGGCTTTGAAATTTTCATAGTAGCGAGTGAGTAATTGCTGTAAATATGTCATCGTCCTTTGATTCGAACGCATTAATAAGAGGCGTGAAGTATGAATTATGGTTTGTGAAAATAGTTGATAGTGCTGTTGAATAATCATATCGATAATGTAAAATAAATTATTTCAACATTTTCTTGTTTTCTAATGTTTACGCGAATTTTATTCATTGAAATGAAACAACTTTAACGGATTTTATCGCGGTTTTTCATGTTTTTTAAATTCCCGACATTTCGGATACCTACTTTACAGCAACCATGGTCACGGGAGGCCCTTGGACTTGAGTCCTCCCGTGACCGTGAACATAATAAACCGTGATAAAATCGGTAATAGTTAATAGTAAATAATAGTTATTATAAACATCGATAAGAAAAATGATATGCTGCTCCAAACTGAGAATAAGTTATTTTTAACGAGTTCATAATACGTAACAAGTATCGATAAATCTGAATGTAAATTTTATAGATAAGATCACATCCCTAAACCGCACCTGTCTCTCATAAAGCATCCCAGTGTAAACACAAAGGGACAAAAATAACTATCTCCTTTAATCTTCACTAACTCGCCGCTCTAACGACCGAATTTAATTGACAAATAAAGATTTAAATATCATTTATCATTATTATATAAATATTTGACGTTTATATTAATGTATCTTGAAATATTGAAGATATAAATGTGTGCTTTAATATTTTGTGTCATATTTTTGTGACTAAGCAAGGATACAGCTATTACATATGGCTGGAAAGAATAGAAGCATTAAAATAAATAAAATTGTTAAAATACTCGATAATGACTAAATCACTTTTTCATTTTTTGTGACATGTATAGAAATATTTACTTGAATTGTAAGGAAAGTGTATTTAAAATCGCGCATTGTTTATTGAGAAATGAATAATAATATTATCATTATAACCGTCATATATCTCGGAAGATAATATTTGCTTTTTTTGAAATATTAGGTGTGTCAAAATGGATTAATTTCTTATTCGATATCTTTTTAATTTAATTTTAAAAGTATTAATACTAATTTTATCAATAATTCAATTACTTTTAGTATTATAGGTCAAAATTAAAACCTTACATCTTTATTTAGAATTTAGACAGTATTTTAGGTCATATTACTGGTTATAAATAAAATTATTTCACTGACATTATACAGCTTACCCATTGACAGGGTGTTGTTATAATTTTCTATCAATAAGCGTGAATATACTAAAGATATCTGCTATTTTCGTTCGAATGGTCGAATGGCATGCGAAATGTGCATTGAAAACTTTGCATAAATAGATTTATATCTGACTATCCATTAGAATGGCAGATTGATTCATTCTCAATGAACACGCGAGCATCTTTCAACTGCTAATACATGTTCGTTGTGTTGTGATAACGTGATGTGTGAATGTATTTATTAGAAACGCTTTTGATAAACTAACTTGTCCGTAACCGCAAAGTTTTATTAGGCCGACAAATTGTTGTCGCTTTACTTTTTACATTAAAAAAAAAGGAGGAGGTTCTCAATTCAAATGTGTTTTTATGTTTATTAACTCATAACTTTTTAATGTTTATACCTATTTTGTTGATTCTTTTTTTAAATTTATGTGTAGCTGGATGTAGTTTGATTTAATCGATCGTGATTTGACGAATACTTTCTGAGTTACTCCTAATAATGCACATTTAATTGCCTGTTTTATCGAATATCTATTACTTCTGCAATAGGCTGAACTGACTAACTGACTGACTGAAATAAAAATAAATCTTTTAAGCGACTGAACTTATTAAAATACGGTTTGCGGGTATAAAAGAAAATTTAAATTTTTTTTATATGGTAGCGAATAAAAAATTTACAGCATAAAAATTTAAACGTTGAAGAAAACAAATAACAGACATTTAGTTAGTTAGTTAAATTACAACAAAATAGAAATAGTACTTAGGTAGATATTTTAATTACTTTACAACCGAAAATATATCTATATTTTTTCGATAATAATAAAAGTAGGAGTGAGATGTTTTTTTTTTGTTATCTTTCCCTCAATTACTTTTTACTCTGTCCATATAAATCTTTTTATCACTCGATTCAGCTTGAAATATCCTGCTGCTGGGCCTATGCCCAGCAGCAGGATATTTGCCTCTTTCCCCATGTAGGAGAACGATCAGAGCTTAATCCACCACGCTGCTCCAATGCGGGTTGGCAGATACGTTCCCTACTATGACTAACGATCGCTATCAGGTGTACATGATAGCAACCTTTTTATACTAAAATAAAATTTAAAACGAAATCGCGTGATATAAACTCATCGCCATGCTACGAAGCGCTCATTACCGTGTCACCGCGACGTCATTCCATGCTAATGATATATAGAGACATGCGATGCTGACATAACAATTGATATGATTGAATTAAAACGCGATTTTCATAAAACAACGTCTAACATGATAGATAGAACAAATGAATTTAAATTATACAATGCCATTTATTTATACTTTATTGTACACCACAACTACATTTTAAATAAACAAATTTAAAGACATTTACAGACTGTGAAGTACAATGGGCGGACTTATGGCTATTTAGCCATTTCTTCCAGACAACCCAAACCCAACTAAAATAATCCAAATAATCTTCTTAAGATTATTAGTAAAAACAAAAAATATATAAACTTAGTATACCATAAAGTTCATTATCTTATCTAGACTTCATTACTTTCATCATCTCCAGACAACCCATGCCATTTACTATTTTTTGTTTAACTTGGTTATTTAGAATGTATAAGATAGTTAACTATCATATTGATGTAAAACAAAATTTACTATGGACATTATTATGGACAAGTTGTGATTGCAGGCCGTAAATGTTTACGTTATGACTCTAACAATGGAACAGCAGCGATGAATGTCATCGCTAATAAATGAGCTCGTAGGTTACTGGTGTAAGAATAATAATATTGAAAATGACATAAAGCAGATTATTAGCAATAATACATTATTTATTAAGTTTAATTCAGCGATAATTTGTGCTAATATCAGAGCACACGTGTTTGCTTAAAAACTGCAAAAGGTATTGTGTTCTTGCTCCGGATCGAACAAAGGAAATCAAACATAACACAAATTAACGGAGCTATCGTAAATATAGGCGTATAACAATCAGCTAGATACAAAGAAGCGTTCTCAAAACCAAACATCGCATCAGAGCCGACATGTTCCAATCAACCTTCACTTCACAAGCACGCCGCAGACGTCTCGATACAATCGAAACTGCAACTGCATTTCAGCTGCGAGGCCTTTGATACGTCCATCGCTTGTCTGTCCAAACGATTGTAGCAAACGACCAGTCGAACGAGACCTACTATCCTATTAACTAACTCTCCTTACAGTTTTGCGAGCAAAGCGTCGGGAGCGCCACGGAAGGTCAAGATAATCTGGTAGCGCACCGCCCGCCTTTGAGTCCTGAATATACCGTCATTTCAATTGTCAAGCCTTACTCGTAAACAGAGGAGGTGATAAATTAATGCCCCAGTACATTAGACTGTGATAATAAAACACGCATTAAAGCGTAATTGCTGACAACTCCCTCGCCTTGGTCGTAATTAAAATTTGTTGCAGTGTCCAAGTCGAGTTGGGTTGGGAGGTCGAGGGTCGTTAAGTGAATCGAAACGGCAATGGTTACTCCGGACCGTGTTAAAGTTATTTGAGCGGCGGGGTGTAATTTCGTGTTAGAGGGCATCTAACAGCGAAACTCACTCTCGGGGGTAATCGCGCACGAAAGCGTCTGGTAATAAAAGTGGTCGTAAAATTGTAACGTTACGACCCGGGAGATGGTAGAGTGCACTCGATGGCACACTGATACGCTTTTTTGGGTTCAGTCGCTTCTACGAGTCGTACAATTGATTTATGGTCTTATTTTCTGTATTGACAGGATGTTGCCGAGTGCCACTATCCGTTTCCGTTCAGTTGGAAATTTAAATTGACTTTCGTTTGATTTATAGACGCAATAATATAAATATTACGCTCTTTTAGTATTTTAAATTAAAAGTATTTATTAAATATTTAACTATAAATAATTAATATTATTTTCTTTATGTATAAAATAAATAACATTTTAATTCAAAAATGGTAAATATATAATTAATTTTTTAAATGTTTCTAGATGTTAATGTGTCTTTATATCTAAGAATATTCTTGCTGTGGTATATAAATATCACTATCACTATTTCTGATCACTGTTTTTGTATTGGTACAAAAATATTTCTTTCCGGTTTGGATTTCCTGATCGCTGTGACTCGGAGAGCACGTTAAGGTGTTGGTCCCGGTTGTTATAGTAAATACCTGATAGCCATCGTTACTCATAGTAGGCAACATATCCACCAACCTGCAGTAGAGCAGCGTGGTGGATTAAGCTCCGATCCTTCTCCTGTATGGAGAAAGAGGCCTATGCCCAGCTGTGGCATGTTACAGGCTGAATGCTTGTTTGCCTGCTATAAAGCCTTGACTCAAATCCATAGCCTAGAAAACTATATTTCATAATTAAAATCTAGATATTTACCAATTCATGTTATTACGTCCTTTTACAAATAAAACCAAGAATTTACGGATATTTCCGCTTTTAAACTAACACATATACATGGACGAAGTATGGAGCTGGGTATGTAGTAGGTAGGTTGTCTTTCAAAGGCTTTATCTACAATGTAATTGGTCGTAAGACGCGCTCTTTACGAGTTTCGCAGATTTTATCCTCGCTCGCTTTTGTTTGTCACTGTACGACGACTAGCGGGAGTCGTTGTGACGATGATGAGAGATGTTTTAATGTTAATTTGATTCTCGATAAAGTTGTGACGATAACGTGAAACTTATTTCGAAATTTAATGTATATCTTTTGTAACGTTCTTAGTTAGCGTTGTAAGATTAGGACGGTGGAAATAAATAATTAAACATCGATTACTCGACGCATGGTTTTTAATTTGAAATATTGTTATAATTTTATTATCTGTAAACAAAAAAAAAAAAAAAAAAAAAAAAATCATGTCTAAAAGTCATTCAGAATTAGTTCTAATCAGTTTTATTTTGTTGCTTTTAGAAGCAAATACTTTTGTTTATAATTAAAACATTGGCTTAACAAAAGTAAATTATGGAATAAACGTAGTAATTCTAAAATTTAAGTATTGTTCAGTACATGAACATAAATTGTAAAATTATAGTGGAAAAATAGTTCATTTCAGGCAAAATATTGATATAATTTAACTTTTCATAGATAATAAAATTAGTTATTTAAATAAGTCTAAAAAAGGTGTAATACTGGCAATAATTTATTTTTAATGTTAAAGTTTTGTGTATGGCAATTTTTCTCTTCTCACTTGGACGGCCATTGCGTTCACATTAATAAAATTTGTGTGCATAAAATTAGCTAAAATATATTATAATAAAGTTATTGAGAAATTTACAGTATGTTTCATTAACAAGTATCTACTGTAACATGTCCCATAGTTGAATGAAGCTCCGGTTTCCTATTAAGAGAAACTTAGGACTATTGGACTTAAAGTTTGCGATGAGAAAAGGCAATCTTGTTACAAAGATACCAATAACAATATTCACTTCAAGATACTTGATTCAAAGGACAAAAGTTTTTACTTTTGCTATTTTGAAAATTTTCACAAAATACAAGCAAAAATGTATCCTAGTCTATACTTTCATATTAATCTCCTCACTCGTCTTTCAACATCAAAGCACTTTAAGTACAGTACAGTAAAGTGCATAGCCATACAAACTACTCTTTGTTATTCTAAACTTTAAGCTCGGGAAATAGCTTACCAGACAGTTTTTACGGAACGGACCAGTATACGTTGACCTCCCTTTTATGGTAGCTTCTTAAAAACTGTTTTATACATTTACACAATGTAGATGAGAAATAGGTCACGGTAAATGGTACGTGCTTAATGTGTTTCGAAATTATTATACCGTTGTGCACTTTCTGTCGTATTTACGAGCGTTGTTGCTCGACTAATTTAATAATTTTATTCTTGAAGTACTTTCGAAACTTTAAATTAATGCCATTAATAATAATATTGTAAGATCGTTAAAGATTTTATTTTTTATTTTTATTTGAACACGCTAATTTCAGCGTGGCCTAAAACGATATTACACTAGCTGTTTCACTATGAAGAAGATGACTCCTATTTAAAAAATGTAGAATAACTAGCTGACCGCGCAAACATTGTTTTGCCATATAACCCCCTTAATCCCCAACCCCCCTTGTAACTTAGGGGTATGAAAAATAGATGTTGGCCGATCCTCAGATCTACCCGATATGAACACAAAATTTCATAAAAATCGGTCCAACCGTTTCGGAGGAGTATGGTAACTAACATTATGACACAAGAATTTTATATTTTTAACTGAGCACAGCAGGAAATTTCCTGCTCAAAATATGGAGCAGCCCGACTGGGGTAGTACCTCGAACTTACAAAAGACCACAGCTAAATAATACTGTTTTCAAGCAGTATTGTGTTCCTGTTGGTGAGTAAGGTGACCAGAGCTCCTGGGGGGGATTGGGGATAGGGTCGGCAACGCGCTTGCGACACTTCTGGTGTTGCAGGCGTCTATAGGCTACGGTAGTCACTTACCATCAGGTGAGCCGTACGCTTGTTTGTCGACTTAGTAACATAAAAATATATATATACTGGTATAGCAAGAGACGATGGCAAGAGACCGGACGGTATGAGTTTGATTCCATGGAAGATGGGCAGGGTGCTGGTATGGGATGCAACCTGTTCAGACACGCTGGCCCCTTCCCATCTACATGGAACCAACAATAGAGCTGGTGCGGCTTGTGAAGCGGCTGAAAAAGCTAAAGCAGGCAAATACAGGGGTCTAGGCCCCGAATATGATTTTGTCCCATTCGGTGTCGAGACCCTTGGTCCGTGGGGTCCTAGCGCCTTAAGGCTTTTTAAGGAAATAGCTAAAAGGTTAGTCGACATCACAGGTGACCGAAGAGCTGGCAGCTACCTCGGACAAAGAATTAGTCGAGCTATTCAAAGGGGGAACGCTGCCAGTATCTTCGGAACCTTGCCTAAAGGGACTCCTTTTAATAATATATTTTAATTATTATATTACAATTTTTAAGGTTTTTAGTTTTAGTTTCATCTTTTTTTTTAGTATAATATTTTTTTTTAGTATAATATTTTTATAATTAGTTGTAATTTAAAAAATATATATATATGTATATATAAGATAAGCATACTAAAAGCTTGAAAGTAATAAAGCGAGTAAAACCGATCAGACAATCTAGTATGTTATTTTTACGCAGCTGATAAAATAGGTAAGTATTAATTCACAATCTATGGCTACAAGTAGGATAAGATTCCGTCCTCATTTTTCAGTATACTCTTTGGAAATTTTCGCCGTAAGTATAACAAAGTAACGAGTGGTCGTCCTAGAGACAGCTACAGTGATAAATACGCAAAAACCATCATTACGTTACTACAAAAAAGTGTGTGAGTGCAATTCACACACGGCAGAAGTGACACTTCTGAAGAGTAGCCTACGAGAGATTTTTTCCACCGAGAATACAAAATACTGTGTAATGTATTCTATCTCATTCTCTCCTATGTACATATGTGTTTGTTTGTGACGTCTTTTCGTTTCATCTAGTTTCAAATCACAACTAGTCTAAATAAGTTTGACTTGAAAAAGTGCTTATAATATTGTATTATATGTGTACCAATTATAAAAAGAAAACCTATGTGATTTTATGAAACCACGGTAAAAGTGAAACTTTTTTTCACATTATAGACATTTAACTAAAAAAATTTGGAATAATATTGCTTTATCAATCTTACCGCGCGGCCGACCGTCACGCGACATGCAACACACAGACAGTAAAAGTTTCATTTAAAAAAATTGTTGCTTGTATGTAAGATACTATTGCTATTTCATTTACGAGACATGGGTGCTAATCAAAAATGTCAGTTATTAAAAAAATACCATTTATCATGGCGGTGACAAAGCGGAATATAAAAAAGCTGTTATTGTCATACATTATCATAATTTTCGTATTCAAAGTCTGGCACCGTGAAACGTATCAACAATGAACTGACCATTCAAGTGTCGTCTGTAAAAAGATTTGCTCTACGGATCGTAGCCCTCGGCGATGTTATTGAGAGCGGAGCGACGCGGGTAATGATGTGTGAATGATCGATCTAGCCTTGAAACTACGTACTTTATCACGTCTTTAACTGACTACAAAAAAGGAGGAGGCTCTCAGTTCAACTGTGTTCTTTATGTGTGTTGTTTTCTCATAACTCAAAAATCTAAATATATATATATATATATATATATAATGCTTTGTTGTATGTAAATACACAGTTTTCTCTATCACCACCAAACCCAATCAACTTCCCGTAGGTGTGGTAAATACCCCTTGGTTTCCAGGTGGTAGTGAGGGAGTTTGATCGCGGTTGGTGAAAGTGGTTGGTGGTGGGTGGTGAAAATGTTAAAACTTATATTTCTGCCCTTTTCTAACGCATTAGGACATCTGAAAAGATCTCAAAATTTCTGTAGTGGTCTAGAAAGTTTCGACCGATGTATTTTAACCCGAGCAACGCTGGGTTTCGCTGCTAGTCAAAAATAATTTTAATCAAACGAACCTCAAAAGCACTTTCGCATCGTCATTTTACAAATTAAAATTTTAAATGTGATTATTATTTTTAAAAGTGAAGTAACCACTGATTTGGAATGTATAGTTGCATAGAAGAATCGGTAAGACTCCGCAAGTAGGTACTCTATTGAAAATAATTAAATTATGAACTAAAATTATTATTATTTATTTTTTTATTTTTTTATTCAGCATAAAATTATAACAATTTCTTACTGAACGTCATGAGTCTACTACCAGTTCGGAAAAAAGAATCTGAATTTTTTTTTTGTATGTAATGTTTTTTTTCCAAATCAGATTGAGATTAACAATAATTTCATAGGTTGAAATAGCCTGGAGGCGATCACATCATTCCCAAGGCGTACTGTCTTCTAGAAAATCGTTAATCGAATAATATCCTTTAGTACACAAACGTTCTTTCACAATTTTTTTAAATTTGGCAATAGAAGCTTTTTGAACGTTTTCTGGGAGCCTGTTGTATAAGCGTAAACATTGTCCATAGAAGGAATTACTGACTCGGCGTAAGCGAGTTACAGGCATTACAAGTTTATGTTTGTTCCTACTATTAATGCTATGCTAGTATTCACCATAGGAACACAACACTTCTGAAGAGCAGTATTATTGAGCAGATATCTTCTGTAGGGTTAATATTGCACCAGTAGAGACATACACATATTTTGAGCAAGATAATTTCGGCACACTACAGATTCTGCCAGAATATCAGCGTTTTTAGCAGCAAATTTTTGCTGTCAAAAACAATGCTGAGGCAGTAACCTGGTTAGTCTATTCTTGTTTAGTTCTAAATATGTATTTCTCGTTCTCTTTTTATTTCTATTGTATCGTATTGTCTGTATGTGTTATTCCAACATTTGTTAACTGGAAGGCCAGTTAAAAAGTTTACTTTCTTTCTTTTTTACCAATAATTTTTAAGTTTCATTTACTACCTTTTGAACTCCTGAATTAGAACACTTAAACCAAGAAAAATAGTATCATATTTATTACAATAGAACATAAATAACCTCAATACACAAAATCCTTTACATTGTATCACAAAATTTATAACCAAACACATGTTCGTTTCAATTCGAAACCTTTTAATAATTCGCCAATATCGCCGCTGTAAACATCTCAACGGTGACACAAATGACTTACAGTATAATTTGTAAGCCGTCATCATTCGTGCGATTTATGAGACGATAAAATTAATGTATTTGCTATTTCGTTAGCTAAGTACTCTCGCAGTGCCAGGATTATTAGGCACGACACACACTTATTATTTTGCTTGTAATACATACAATGGTCACGCCTTTACATGCAGCTCTGAAGATGACGAACGAGTTGCCATATTACAATTTATTCTAGTAAATAGTTCTCTTTTTATTTTGTACGTTGTTGTTTAAGAAAAGTCATATATATTACCTTTTTTAGGTCATCAAACAAGCGTACGTCTCGCCTGATGGTAAGCGATTACCGTAGCTTCTAGACGTCTGCAACACCACAAGCATCGCAAGCGCGTTGCCGAGCCCATCCCCAATTCCCCTTAGGAGCTCTGGCAACTTTACTCACCAACAGGAACAAAACACTGCTTGAAAACAGTAAGTATTATTTCAAATTCAAATTTTCCTATATTATGTATATTTACTCAGTGTGTCAAACGAAATTCGCTTTAAAAAGGTTACAAGAGACAACACAGGGCAGGTATTTAATTAACATAACTTTAAACAAGAATTTAACCGTATGAATTCCGAAAACTTTATCAGAATAATTTAAAATATTTCCACAGTTTAGAAGAAAGGAGAACCGACACTACTTTTGTTTTAAAAGGCGATCCTTGTTGCCAATTTACTCTAAAAATGGATGGTGTAGAAAAAGTGTAATTGTGAATAATTTTATGAAGCGTAGACGAATGACGGCTTGTCATTCTCGACCGTCATTATGACCGTCTGACGCGTCATAATTACGAACTGGTTCGTCAGCACTTCAGCTTGAGCTAAGAATTGTGCTTTTGGTATACTTTGGATAGGTTGCGATTTTCTTATGCTTTTTTTATTACCGGTTTAGATGTGTGCGTTTAGAATAAGTAATTGAGTACATATGTTAGCGTGTGTGTGTTTTTTATTATCATTTTACTTTTATTAAGTACATTTTTCGTTTCTTCATTGCTTTAAAAGGAAAATAAGGTTGTGTAAAGTGTTTGTTTGGATGTGTTAAATATTATCATTAATATGATATAAATATGAAATATGTATAAAAATTTTATTTTTATCTATATAAACACATGAGTTAGAGTCTATAAATTTTTGCGCGTAAAACCGCGATAAACGGTATAGTTCAACGAGTTGCATGGACATTCGACATTATAAAAATATCTAAGGCGATATTCAAATAAAATTATTATCACCCAATAAAACTTAATACACATTAATGACGCCTACTTTCCATATAAAGTATTGTACAGTAATCATTCTTGTTATTTCCTTGGATGTAAACATGAAAACGCAATTCAATTTTTTTATATATTTAAAAGTTGTGCATATATTTTGTCACTTGTTATAGTGATCGTTATGCTATTCTTAAATATAAATTATGCACAAATGTAATTTCATTAGAATTATTAGAATATAATTTATTCTCAAATTATTTCTTGAACTTTAAAGATAGCGTTAAATTCTTGGCATTTACAGTAAATTAAACAAATTAATGCTTTTTATAATACAATGTTCTGCTATAAAAAAGATTTAAAAACATATTTTACATACTTACTAAAACAAAAAAGAAAATGCGTGCGTACAAAGTACACATGTCAGAAGTGAAACTTCTTTGGCAAACTAATTGAGTAGGTAAAAGTAGGCGGTATCATAATTAAAAAACTAATTGAAAAAAAACAACGTCACGCGGTGTTACCAGGCGGTCACCCATCCAAGTACTGACCGCGCCTGACGTTGCTTGACTTCTGATATCAGACGAGAACGGTGTATTCAACGTGGTATTGCATCATCCGTGATGCGTCACGCGTTTCATCAGTAAGAATTTTACCCCTCATGCGCCTAAAGCAGTTTCACTTCAAAAAAAAAAAAAAGTTTAAAATAGGTTGGTACCCACACCATGTTTATCATTGTATAATAAATTTATTAGTATTAATGTCTTAAAATATTTAGTGAATAAATAAAACGTTTCTTTTAATTTTTATATGCTTACTAGCTGACCCGGCGAACTTCGTACCGCCTGTCGATTCTTTAATTTTTCATTTTTTTTTAATACACTTTCTTCTCAGAACCCCTCCACTAACACTTAAACTTTATGGTATGGTATTAAAGTGCAAATTGACTTTAAGTATTATTACGAATCTTTTGTATGGGAATATAGAAAAGTGTTGTTTTTAGATTATTTCAGGGAATTTTCGAAATTTTTCTCTCCGTAAGAACCATCCTCGTACTTCAAGGAATATTATAAAAAAAGAATTAGCGAAATCGGTTCAGCCGCTTTCGAGATTAGCGCTTAGCAACACATTCAGCGATTCATTTTTATATATATAGAGAAGAGATTAAATCTTCAACGACCGTCATTATATCAGTTTAAAATACCAATAAAATCCAGAGAAAATCCATTGTATTTCTCGATCCCGAACAAAAAGCGACACAATAGCCTAATAATTTACTCAAATAAATTATTACTGAAGTGGTTCGATAAATCTAGGTCGTTGGCTGCCAAATTTCGATATTTATGCGTAAGCCAATGCGCGATTAGTCTAAGGATGACTAATTTTTTAAGACGCCTGTAAGAAAGACATTTTTGTCTTATAATGAAAAGATTAACCGACATTTTTATAATTGTTTTTTTCTATCGAAAAGATTATTTCGCGCCTTGCAGCCATGTTTCAAAACAAAAAAAGAATAAAGTTCACCTATATATAAAAATGTAGGTTTGTCTGTATGTCCTTTCTTAATCGTAAACTACGAATTTTATCATGTCATGATCTTCAGCAAAGTGTTGTGCATGAGCCCACAAAGGTTGAGCCCAAAAAGAAGAGTTGGTACGGCCAAAAAAAAGCGTAGCAACGCGCGCAGGGTACAGCTAGTTTTACTATTAAAATGTCATCTTCAGCCATTATATTTTATAGTGTACCAAAGACATAATATCATTATAGCGTGAAATATAACTAAATTACAAAAGAGACACTTTTGCATTTAAGCGTTTTGGCGGTGCAAAACAGCCCTTTTGTTAGTTTCGACCCAATTCTAAATCAAATTTCAATGAAAAAAGGGCCACATTTCGGAACAATGCATTTAAAGCTATAAAAAATTTATATAAAAAGAAAAAAAAGTTTTTGTACAAAGTTTAGTTGTAAAGTAAGAATCCACTTTTCGAAGTGGTGGTAGCTTCATTTTGTACATTATAAATTATTGAAGAATTAGTATAATTACCATTCTACCATTCTATTTTTCCACTATGAATAGCATTTATTTTTTACGATTGTATGACAATACCAGAAACCTACATCACTATTATTACGAATATAATTTAACAAATTAATAAAAATATATCAAGAATAAAGTTACTAAGTATATCAAGACATTGTTGATTTCACAAAACAAACACATAATCATTTGTTATATTAAAATACACGATAAATAAACGCCCACATCAACAATTCGCCACTTGTCCGACTATTCCGAGTTTCCGACGGAGTTCGGCTCGACATATTTCAGGATTAAAATAACGAAACACGCGACACTTGGCGATTTATACAATGACAACAATTCACTTTTTAACATTTTTATTAAGTGTAATAATTCGGTATTTGTCGTTTGTTTTTAGAAGTTTTTATTGAACGACTTTTGTATTACTTCTGGGATTTGAAATAATAATAGTAAGAAGTGCTTTAAAAAACAAAAGAAAGGGTTTGAGAAAGATACTCACAAAAAAGAAAAAGAAAAGGAAAAGAAAATATGTACAAGAAATATATTGATGGAACACTCATTTATTTTAAAAGAATGTTTTGGATTTACTGTTCTGCTAAAATATGGTATAGCTGACATAAAATCAAACGAAATGAAACGAAACGAAAACATTTATTTCGCCATAAGGTGATACACACATTTAACGAAAGACAAAAAAGAAAAAAAAAGTCATTTACAAAAAAAAAGCTAAACAAACTTACGTACCTACTGTACCCAATGTTGAATGACAATACGGTCCGAAATTTATCTATCTATAGTGAAAAACAAATTTTAACCAAAGATACCAGAACTAACGTAAATTCTACTCTAGAATCTCGAACAAAATATAATTTATAAAGATTGGAAACGGTAAAATATCAAGCAATGTAAACACTCGTAACCTGGTTTTAAATGTAATACTTTCAAAGATCGTGTTAAACCGACTCAAATCCAAAAATAAAACAAATTAATAGAACAATGAATCAGACCGACGGACATTTAAACATATTAAATAAAATAAAATAAATAAAATAAAATAAAAAAAATAAATTATTAGAATTTATTTCCTAGTATTAATCGCTCGACATCTGTGCACTTGCATCGCTAAGCGTTGGCCAATTAATTCTGACGTGATCGCTTTAGACGTGGTTTAATTGGGGATTTAATATTGAAATATGAATTAGGTCAAATGAAATTAACTGGATTGACGGCCTACAAGAATACGATTGTTAGGATTTCGCTCTATCTGTTGGTAACTCGCAGTGGGTTTGTTATGAACCAAATAGTTTGTAATTAACTGTCAACACCCAACTGTTCTATATAACCTATGTTGCGTATGGCAATACTATTTCCTGTTGAGTTTTGACAGTGGACAGTTGTCTGGTGGGTCCGCCGGTTTCGTAGCGCGCGTGGGCGCCGGCTCGATATGTATTAATATTGATTATAAGTTGATTTTGCCTCTTGTATCGCGTTGCGCGTTCGCATTTGATATTGAATACTCATTTATGTAAATATAAATTGAACCATAAGTTCAAAGTGTATGTGAACTGTGTACCACGCCGTCGAGGACATCTTGCAGCGGTCATCCCGGCGTGTCGCCGACCAGATAAGTGATAACTAATTAGTATCTAATAGTTTTGGCCAAAATTAAGCGGTATTAATTAGGTTGATCACAGGTCTCGGCCAGAGAACAACACATCTCGAAGAATCCAAGTAAGGACTTTAAATTAGTTTTATTTTTCAACGCTGTGCAACGCAGCTATAAGTTAGGTTAACTAAAATCTGAAGATTAAATCCGCTTCCACTACTTTCAATAAACCAATACCAGATATAACCGTAACATAAATTTTTGGTAGCATAGCGCGGTTTGTAAATCCACGTGTAGTTAGACTAGCTTAGGTAGCCATTTTGTTTTGTCACTGAAATAGTAATATAATTTGTTTGTTCTTTAAGTTAATGATCTTGGATAATTGCCAAGTTTTGTCAAGTTATATACGTCGAAAATAATAATTTTGCATTAAAAAAATATAAATAATTTTTTCATTTATAGTAAATGTTTTGTTTAAATAATTTAATAAAAGTAAATAACACAGGTTAAGATTGTTTTTAAAGGTTTAAATAGGTATCCATATTTATTTGTTAAAATAAATGTTTTGTGGAACTAGTTGTTAAACTTTATAATTGTATTCAAGTTTATTAAATTTGTTCAAAGGTATAGTATTAGTATTTAGAATACTTTTAAATAAATCATAACTAGGTTATGTTTCATAATTATTTTTTGTAATTGAACATAGGACTTAAAAATTTGTTTAGAATTAAAGTTACCTGTGTGGATTCTTTGTTGCATTTAAACATTTGTAGTTAAAAGTAAATAAAAATAAAATGTTTAGGTTTTGTTGTATTCTTGCATTTAAACATTTTGTCACTTAAAAGTAAAGGGAAAAATATTTTGAAAGTTAAAAGTTATTGTTGTTTTTCCTTTACATAAATCTACATATTATTTGCTTTTCTTGAATGTTGTTGGTTAAAGATAAAAATAAACAGTTCATATTGTATTTAAATAAAAAGAAAACATATTTCAAGTTAATAATTTATGTTGTTCTCGTTTGCATAAACCTACACATTTTGTAGCTTCTTGAATAGTAGTTGTTTGTTTGTATTTTGTTCAACAACTGATTAGTAATAAATACACATTTTGTTTGTTCGTTGAACGTTTGATTTTTTTTTGTTCTATATATATTTGCTTATACTTATTAAAGGTTAATTTGTTATAGATGCCTTGTTGTTAATATAAGATTTGAAATAGCTGTTCAAATGTGTATTTGTAACTAAATTTATTGATTTTGAGTAAATTTGTGTTCGTTGTATAAATTTAGCTAACGGAATATTAGATTTAAAAACTTAGTTTTAATTTTTTCTTATATTTCTATTTAAGTTATTTAATATTTGATATTTGATTTTAGCTTGGTAATAACTGTAGTTTCGTGGGAAATTAATTTCATTTTCTCGTTGTTGTAATTGTGCTCTTGAAGATGGCTTCGACCGCTGTCGCTATGGTTCGTGAATCGTGTTCTGGACTTACACTTCAATTGAGATGGTTCAGCTCAGCGGCCGCCTTGGTGGATAGAGAGGATCGCACCGAGGCCTTGCTAGACAGGTATGAGAAATCCCCGGCTCGTCTCCAACAGGTGGAGACCTTGTACCAGCGCTTCCTTCTACATCAGGACGACGTACCAATTGAGTCGTTTCCAAAGGGGAAAAGGGAGCAAGCCCACGCGGATTATATCCAGATTTTGGACCTCGCTGATGCCATCGCTCAACGCGCGCGGGTAGTTTCAGCCTCGCGCGCCGGAGCACCGCCTGATAGGCCTACCATGAAGACCCCTGTGGGTCTTTTAACCCGATTGCCTAACCTCGACCTCCCACGCTTCGATGGTCGATTCGATGCCTGGATGGGCTTCATAGGCTTGTTCGAAAGCCTCGTAGATTCGAGGGATGATTTGAGCCCTTCACAAAAGCTGGCCTACCTGCTCTCAGTGCTGGATGGAGAGGCCAGGGGACTGGTGCAGCACCTTCCGATAGGTGACGGAAGCTATCCAGTTGCGCGGTCATTACTCGCCAAGCGCTACCAGAACCAGCGCTGCTTGGCCGATGCTCATATTGACCAGATTATGGACATCCCTGCCGTGAGCAATACCGCCCAGTTGAGGACCAAGCTGCTCAACCCCCTCGTTTTGGCCACTAATGCTCTTAGCCGCTTAGGTCTGCCGGTCGACCAGTGGTCGTATTTGTTGGTGCGCATCGTGCTTAAGAGATTGCCGGTCTCCTTGAGAGCACGCTTCGAACAGGGGCACACTAAGGATGAGGTCTCTCTCCCTACCTTCGAACAGCTCCTGACCTTCCTCGAGGACGAGTGTCGCGTTGGCGACGTTATGGTCGCCGATACTCCAGTGGCGTCGTCGAGCCCTGGATCTTCGAACCAACGGCGCACCGCCCAAACTACGCCAGCGAAAAGAGCGCCCCTTCGCTTTGCTGTCGCTCAGGCTCCGCGCCCGGACTGCCGCTATTGTGGGTTCCAGGGGCACCGAACTGCGAAGTGCCCGGAATTCGCAGCGCTGCACGTGGCTGCTCGTAGGCGGATTGTTAAGGCTCGACGCTGGTGCTTCTCTTGCCTGGGAAACCACCTTAACCGCGACTGCCCTGACACGCACCCGTGTCCCAACTGCGGGGGCCAGCACCTGAGGGTGCTCTGTGCCAACGCGAATGCCCGCCGCGACCACCCGGGGTCGCCCTCGGGCGGGTATGTGAGTGAACGTCGGGAACAGCTCCGCACTTCGGAGTCAGGTTCACCTCCCCCCCGCCGCGCCGAGTGTGCTGCCGCTGAGCACCGACAGGGGTCGATGCGCAGCCCCACGGGCGGGTATGATAGCGGACCTCGGGTTCAATCCCGCACCTCTGTGTGCGGCTCGCCTCCACTTCGCTTGCGTGGCCAATCACGGTCACCTCCGGTGGTCTATCACGACTACCGTGATGCACGTCCGGCACGTTTGCCGTCCCTTCTTCTGGCCGAGCGTCCCCGCTTACAGCCGCGGAATCTTCGGTATGGACGCTCCCAGCGCTACGAACCGCCAGCGATGGCCCGTGGCAGTCGCCACCGAGAAGAGGTAGGGTTTAGACCTCTACCTCATTTTGACGCACCGACAGGGGAAAGCGGCGTTCGATCGCCGCCACGCCAACGTTAGGACGTTGGCGTCTGCCCCCGCTATGCACCTCCCCCCTTAGAGACCGTTCTCTTGCCCACGGCATGTGTTAGGGTCTGGGGACGGACGGGCGCCTCGGTTGTAGTCCGAGCTATAGTAGACACAGGCTCGCAAGGGTGCATAGCTTCGTCTTGGTTGGTGGGGCAAACTGGCCTTAATCTTAAAAGGCATTCAGATGTAATAAGGGGTGTAGGCAACGCCCCTGTGTTCACAGTTGAGGGTAGCGTTTGGTTTGAATTTTCCCCCTCCAACTCTCCACAGCCGATGTTGGTTTCATCGGCCATAGTGATGGAGAATATCTTGGGCAGCCACCCGCAAGTTAGATTGTCTGCGGACGCGGTAAAGTTAACCGCGTATCTGAACTTGGCTGACCCTAAGTTCGACCTACCTGGCACGGTCGACTTGTTGCTTGGTGCCGACGTACTAGGTAAGATTTTACTCGGCAAGGATCGTGTTTTACAGCCAGGTGGCTTAGTGGCCCTTCGGACCATATTTGGGTTCGCTATGATGGGTCCAGTCTTGAGGACTTCCCCCCCTGCCGACCCTGGAACGGCCTTGATGGTAGGCTCCGCCCTCTCTGACGCTGTGCAGAGATTCTGGGAGGTGGAAGAGCCACCACAAGCGCCCCGCTCTGATCCGGAACATGAGGAGTGTGAACGTTCTACTAGAACAACACCACTTACCTCCGTTCTGGCCGGATCATGACAAGATTGCAATTTCTCGCCGTACGGCCGCCTCTAGGTCTATCACGGCCTACTGCAGAGAAGCGTATTTTGGCAATGGAGCGTCGCATGAGCAGGGACCCTCTACTCAGGGAGAAGTACATCGACTTCATGCGGGAGTATGAGGAATTGGGACACATGTCTGTGTCAAAAATTGACTGGCGCTCGATGGAGCATTTTTTCGTCCCGCATCATGCGGTAATAAAGCCATCTAGTGGCAAGCTGCGCACGGTATTCAATGGTTCTGCGCAGACCACTTCGGGAGTGTCCTTGAACTAGCGTCTTCGTCTGTCTGTCCACCAAGGTGGTCCATTTAGAACTCGTTTCAGCTCTTTCGACAGAGGCTTTTGTCGCTACGTGAATAGGTTTGTGTCACGACGAGGACTACCGTCCTTGATTCGTTCTGATCGCGGCACCAACTTCAAGGGCACAAATAATTATTTAAAGTAGAGCGGTAACAACATTGTCATGACTACCAGTTAGTTAGCGGCCAGGAAAGTCCTGGCCGAGGCGGGTAGATGTTATGAACCAAATAGTTTGTAATTAACTGTCAACACCCAACTGTTCTATATAATCTATGTTGCGTATGGCAATACTATTTCCTGTTGAGTTTTGACAGTGGACAGTTGTCTGGTGGGTCCGCCGGTTTCGTAGCGCGCGTGGGCGCCGGCTCGATATGTATTAATATTGATTATAAGTTGATTTTGCCTCTTGTATCGCGTTGCGCGTTCGCATTTGATATTGAATACTCATTTATGTAAATATAAATTGAACCATAAGTTCAAAGTGTATGTGAACTGTGTACCACGCCGTCGAGGACATCTTGCAGCGGTCATCCCGGCGTGTCGCCGACCAGATAAGTGATAACTAATTAGTATCTAATAGTTTTGGCCAAAATTAAGCGGTATTAATTAGGTTGATCACAGGTCTCGGCCAGAGAACAACACATCTCGAAGAATCCAAGTAAGGACTTTAAATTAGTTTTATTTTTCAACGCTGTGCAACGCAGCTATAAGTTAGGTTAACTAAAATCTGAAGATTAAATCCGCTTCCACTACTTTCAATAAACCAATACCAGATATAACCGTAACAGGGTTGGTGTATAATTTTCCTACTGTAAGCAATGACGACGCGTTGGCGGAACGGTCACAGCACTGGTTGCGGGTCGATCCCTGTACTACATATGCTATACAGATGTTTGCCGTGATCTGAGTGTTTATGCAGTCCTAGTGGGTCTCCCCACCGTGCCTCGGAGAGCACGTTAAGCCGTCGGTCCCGGTTTTTATCATGTACACTTGATAGCGATCGTTACTCATAGTAGGGAATATAATTATATGCCAACCCGCATGGGAGCAGCGTGGTGGATTAAGCTCTGTTCCTACTCCTACATGGGGAAAAAGGCCTATGCCCAGCAGTGGGATATTACAGGCTGAAGCGTTGAAGCAATGAGACCGTTCAGCATTCATGTCAGGTTTTATAATATGGTATATGACAAACAGCAAACACTTTTCACACTATTTTATCATTCATCTCTCTTAAATAGACATCTCATATGCTGCAAAGAAAAGTTTTTAGTTTAGTATAACATCTCACAGTAGATTGTATGACTTCATCTTTGGCGAACCATTTATTTTCTATTTTCATACTCATTTCAAATGGTTGTAACAATTTCATCATTTATTTAAATTCTACACAACAATGATCTCCTCGATATTTTCTTGAAATAGTTTTTTTTTTATGTAACTTAGGTTGGCAAACAAGCGTACGGCTCATCTGATGGTAAGACCGTAGCCTTTAGACGCCTGCAACACCAGAAGCATCGCAAGCGCGTTGCCGACCCTATCCCCAATCCCCCCCAGGAGCTCTGGTCACCTTACTCACCAACAGGAACACAATACTGCTTGAAAACAGTATTATTTAGCTGTGATCTTCTGTAAGGTCGAGATACTACCCCAGTCGGGCTGCTCCAATTTTGAGCAGGAAATTTCCTGCTGTGCCCTACCTCAGTTCCAGTAGTCCTCAGTACCAGTAGTTCTATAAATAGTTTACTTAATGCTAAATAATGTCTACCCTTATAACGATAGGTACTGAAATAATATGTACTTACCTACATTGTACATATACCTAAAGACGTTTTTTCTGTAAAAATGGCTGTGTTGTTCTACGATTTATTTAGAAACTAGCAGTTTTGGGACTTAAGTTCAAAAGTTTATACCAAAAAATACATGAGACATAATATTTATTTAAATTTTAGTACAAGTAAAAAAATATTATTATACTTCAGGTAATTAACTCTACGTTAAATTAAATTATTTTAATGACAAAACAAATAAACTCAAAATGCGTAATGCTTTGTTTGAAAAATAAAAATTACGTACAATTTCGTTTGAAGTTTAACACAAAAGTTTCAATTCAAGTCAAGCGATATTGAACCTTAAACTAAACCGATAAGTATTAAATCAGCATTGAATATTCCACTAGTTTATACACCACACCTCACAACATTACACCTACAAGCAAATTTAAATTAATTTCCATTGTAATAGGTGTTACATTGGCGTGTTGTTTAGGTATGTGAATACATTTGGGTCGTCTGTACGAATAACAAATGAAAGGTAATTAACCGAACCTGTAAATATTGTCGACGCTCAGATTTCGCGACGCCGCGCCGTGACATGCTTGTTTTAGAACTGGGGTTGTATTGAGTTGCTTATTGATGATTATTTTTGAGTTTACTAAAGTATACCTCAATAAAGGTTAGGTGTATTGTGATATGTAGATGTATGATAAGTATGAGCAGTATGCATAAGTCATAAACACGAGAAAATCTTTAGATAAATCGTTTATTGATTACCATTTCAGTTGTGATTATGTACAACGGGAATTTTAGTGAATAAATAAGTTTCATTGCAGGAATTTCAGGCGTTCAATGCATGACAAATACAAAAAAATTACACGTCATTGGCATTTCATCTGTGCTCTTTAGGTATCTACCATTAAACGTTTTAAGTCAAAAGAAAGATACGAAAAATTAAGGGCATATCGCCAGGATTAGACTCTACTACAGCCAATTTCGTATTAAATTAAAATAAAACAGTGTCGAACCAACTCTACAGCTCCAATGTTCACCAACTTACGAGTAGTTCAACACTAATGGTTTTGAAGTATCTGTATTGATGTTCCCTTACGTCTTGTGTGTCTTCCGTTCATTTTTGCAGCTGCTTCCCATATGTACATAGTAAAGTATTGCTTTTAATATTGTAACGATGTAATTACATTCAGACGTTGAATGTTATTGATAAAAGTAACCTCTTGTTATTTATGTTATCCTAGTACTTGGGTTTTTTGTATTAAAACTTCTTTACGCACATCGAACGCTTAATTTGGGGAGTAAGCTGGTGAAGGCGTGACGAGAGCGTTACGAAAAGTGTGATCGGGCGAGACGAACGGAAGTTGAGAGGGAGATAGTAAGTGAAGATAGAAAGAGAGAGAGTTACGTTTCGTAAGTTTTAATTCTGTCGTATGGTCTAAAGCACGGTCGTTTTTTTATTAAGTAAATATTACCTATATAATTGTTTTGTCAAGCGTTTTTATTAGTGGAATGTGAAATAAAAATTAGGAGGTATTTATTGAAATGGAGGAATAACACCAGAAAAAAATTAAATAATTATATATGTATTTTGTTTTTAAACAAAAATTACGTTTATTTTTAACTTAGACACATATTATAATTCCTCAGAAAAATATAAATTTAACTTCACATAATGTCACCACTCAAGGAATCTTCGAAACTGTACAGAAAATCTATACTAATAAATAAATCTGGAGTGTCTGTTTTTAATATTAAAATAAACGCTTTTTACTAAATGCATGTGGATGTATACACGGTACATAATTATACCAAAATAACATTTTTTTACAATTTTTGTCTGTCTGTCTGTCTGTCTGTTTGTTCCGGCTAATTGCTGAAACGGCTGGATCGATTTTGACGGGACTTACACTGGCAGATAGCTGATGTAATAAAGGCGTAACTTAGGCACTTTTATTTTAATTTTTTTTTAAAACTGCGAAGTGAACAATAACTTTTTGGTAAATTCCACGCGGACGAAGTCGCGGGCACAGCAGCTAGTTAGTAAATAAAAAAAATGAAAAGAAAAAAAACTACACCTAAACGTCAAACTATTGGCACTTGAGCCAACGTAATACCACCGTAATACAGACATACATCTATACAAATCATAAATTGTTTTTTAATAAGCCTTTTAGATAATTTATAAACCCAAATTAACTATTTTAACTAAGTTTTATATAGTTGTCTTGGTATATGTTTCTTACATAATTTACGTATCAATTATTGCCAGCAAATAAACAATCTCAAACCATAGCCCATTTACTTCAAACGTTATAAAAGTCATACTAAGAAACTTTACATAAATACAAAAACTAAATAAACTACAATAGAGACAGCAGTGAAATTATTAACACCTCACTGGCTATAATCCATAAAGCGGCAACAGCCCTCGAAAGCCGCCCTGACGTCACGCGTAATCGTACAAATAAATCAGCTATTATCTCGCTCTCGAAGGCAACAGAACAAAACGGCGACGCCAACAAATGACCGCTATTTTTCTCCAACATCCGTAACAGAGGACTCTGTCAATATAACGACGAGCGATCGACTTGTAAGAGGTAGCGTTTATTTATGAAAAGCGAAATTTTGAAAGTTAATTTGGTTGTAATTTAAATTAAATAAAACAAATAATAATGAGCAAAGTTTTATTAAGTATAGGAAATAGTTAACTCCCTCAATTCGGTGCAAAATGCACCTCTTCCGTTTGAGACCAAGTAACACCTAAACAGGTTACTAAGCGCTATTTTAATAGTTAATAGTTTACAATACATTATGTACATAAAGGATCAACTCTACTTAGATAATCTATACATCTGTATCTATATCTATACAAATAAATAAAAATGGAGTGTCTGTTTGTAATATTAAAATAACCGTTTTTTACTAAATTCATATGTATGTAGGTATACCACGGCACATATACCAAAATAACATTTTTTATAATTTTTGTCAGATAGCTGATGTAATAAGGAGTAACTTAGACAAGTTTCATTTCAGATTTTCTTTTTTATTTTATAACTCTGCAAACTGAATAATAACTATTTTGTTAAATTCCACGCGGAATAAGTCGCGGGCACAGCTAGAATACATATAAAATACCACCAAACTGGTAAATAATTTATATCAAATTAATACTAAATACGTTTTTGAGTTACGAACTAGCAGTAAGTGTTTTTACAGACAGTGTACAAATGTACCTAACCATCAAATAATCTAAGCTGTAATAAGAGGTAGTTGTGTATTTGTGCAATACTCCCGTCACTTATCCCACGCACCACGCTCCTCGCCCCATCTGCCGCCCCTAACCACTGTTATATTTTATTTGCCTCATAAATAACGATTTATTACACATATTTTGCCGCGTTATAATAACTAATGTACCGACTCTCAAATCGCATGTAACACTCCGATATGCACATTTTGTTATTTATACATTTTTTAGGGTTCCCTAGTAAAGGTCATCAATGAGTACCGATTAAAAAACGTATGCCATCTCTCTGTTTATATCTTCTGCCTAACTGATGTCGGTCTTACAGCTCTAACACAACGAAAAAAATTTTTTGGCTGTTAGTTTCTCCCAGTTACACTTTTTAAAAATATTATATACATATATTTACATAAAATACATAAAAGGCTTTATATAAAAATATACTTAATAATATAAGCAGTCAATACAATAAATCTATCAAAATTTTACAACAATTATAATGTATATGTACATATACCTAAATTATAACATTTGTCCATGGCACGTTTAAAAATCCCAAAACCCAATAACATCAAAATTACTTCCTTAGTTGAGGGTTCCAAAACTCAATGTTAAGGAACGTTAAACTAATAACACAATGTTATGGAACCCTCAACTCAAAATTTACTTTTTTTATGCAATAAGCCCCCGAGTTGTATAAAATATTTGATGACGTGAACCGGAATCATTCGTGCAATTGTATTGTGTTTATTTGTAACCAGACAATTGGAAAATCGATTATGGCAAGCTCGTAAATTTTATAACAATAAAAATAAAATACATCTCTTTTCCTGTCAACGATATAAGTAATAGTTTTAATGGGGATTTATTACTTTCAGTCTTTTGTAAATTAGTTTTATTTTAATAATACAAACTTAATATTTATTCAAGAGATATTTATGGATTTCTTATAAAGATGTTTGAATGAATTTTTATCTCACAATTTCATAATTTGTCTAAACAAATTCCTTTTCTTAAGAATTTTCGTATCATTCTTTTTTGGAAGTTATGTACAACGATCAGATTGCTAGGTATTTCTGTATTTATTAATTAACTAGCTGTGCCCGCGACTTCGTCCGCGTAATATAGAAAAAAAAACTTCTAACTTAAGATCGATTAATATATAAAAGTTGTCGATATCTTCACCATTGAAGCATCGGTTTACTTTAGCGACGTGGGGTGGCGTATTGAAAAATTGCTCATCCTCCCTCGCTCGCAAGATGTATGGTCGCCATTAAACCGGCACGCCACACAAATCATTGTAACCACCCCATAGCCCGATGCTGCATCATTTCAATTTATTCCTGTGACACCAACCCCTATGATTCGGTGATTTATTTGATATCAACGAAATTTGTATTAGTGGTGCTTTTGAAAAAAAAATTTGCAAAGTAAGATCGTGTCTTTTGTAATCACTACATATTATAAAACAAAGTCGCTTCCCGTCTGTCTGTCTGTATGTATGCTTAGATCTTTAAAACTATACAACGAATTTTGATTCAGTTTTTTTTAATAGGTAGAGTGATTCAAGAGGAAGGGATATATGTATAATACATGTATAATATGTTAGAGAAACACGGATAATTTTAGAGGTTTGTAACGTATCTTTTGTTGTAGATAGTATTTATTATCAGCATTGCAACCGTGCGAAGCCCTAGCCGGGGCGGGTCACTAATTGATCAAAAATTGGTCTTGTTCTATTTTAGTGGTGGCACACCACATAAAATAGAACAGCAGTCCTTGTGGTTCTCCCCACCGTGCCTCGAAGAGCACGTTACGCTGTTGGTCCCGGTTGTTATCATGATACGATACACCTGATAGCGATCGTCACTCATAGTAGGGAATATATTCGCCAACCCGCATTGGAGTAGCGTGGTGGATTAAGCTCTGATACTTCTCCTACATGGAGAACGAGGCCCAGCAGTGGGGTATTACAGGCTATAGCCTATTTACATACATCTAAATTCCAAAATACATTTTACAAAAAGCAAAGTAAAAAACAAACAAAACTATAAACCAAATTGAATCAGTGGTGAACACACAAACAAACAATTTGTCCCGGTTTAATTTGTATAGATTTATTTATTTATTAGATTAAACTTGGTATTGTTTGATTTTCAGAAATAGGGGATAACTCATTCGGCACGAAAAACATTAAATCTTAAAAACACGTTGCGTAAATGGAAGCAAAAATGTGTGAGTAATTTCTGTAAAGTTTTATATCTTTAGTTACTAATAAGACTATCTGATGTATAACGATATCCAACGAATAAAAGTTTGGGATATGTTTTACCTACTTGCTACTTATGAAAAGTTATATATAGTTCATTATACTCGTAATAGCTGAATCTTGCTGATAATTAATTACTTGCTGCTTATGAAAAGTTATATATAGTTCATTATACTCGTAATAGCTGAATCTTGCTGATAATTAATTACTTGCTACTTATGAAAAGTTATATATACCTAGTTCATTATACTCGTAATAGCTGAATCTTGCTGATAATTAATTACTTGCTGCTTATGAAAAGTTATATATAGTTCATTATACTCGTAATAGCTGAATCTTGCTGATAATTAATTACTTGCTGCTTATGAAAAGTTATATATAGTTCATTATACTCGTAATAGCTGAATCTTGCTGATAATTAATTACTTGCTACTTATGAAAAGTTATATATAGTTCATTATACTCGTAATAGCTGAATCTTGCTGATAATTAATTACTTGCAACTTATGAAAAGTTATATATAGTTCATTATACTCGTAATAGCTGAATCTTGCTGATAATTAATTACTTGCTGCTTATGAAAAGTTATATATAGTTCATTATACTCGTAATAGCTGAATCTTGCTGATAATTAATTAAGTATATCTTATTAACAAATTATGTTCTTTATTATTATTTATTTATACTTTATTGTATACTAGTTTCTGCGCGCGACTTCGTCGGCGTAGACTCCGCTCCTATTGGTCTTAGCGTGATGATATATAGCCTATAGCCTTCCTCGATAAATGGGCTATCTAACACTGAAAGAATTTTTCAAATCGGACCAGTAGATCCTGAGATTAGCGCGTTCAAACAAACAAACAAACAAACAAACTCTTCAGCTTTATTATATTAGTATAGACTACAAATTAATGCATTATTATTTGACTAGCCCGTTGGCGCAGTTTGTAGTGACCCTACTTTCTGCTCCGGGGGTTGTGGGTTCGATTCCCACCCCGAGTCTGGGTGTAATATACATATATATTTATATATGTATTATTTATGAGTATGTTTATAAAAAAATTGTAGTTATACCAGTCACCTGTTACCTACCTATAACAAAAGCATTAAGTTGCTTACTTTAGGAACACACAACTGTGTGTGTATTGTGTAGATATTTATTTATTTATTTATATATATTTATATTATTATTGTATTATAAGCACTTCACACTCAACTTAAACATTCAGTTACAGAACGTTGTTGTACAATGCGCCAATCTGTGTATAATTAGCCTAATCTAATAGACAACCAAATATTTTAAAATCATAAAACAATTGACAATTTTATTACAATAAAAATACAAATATATGTTTCGTTAAATTGATATGACAGCAATTCAATTATCAGATTTCGAAATCTATATAATCTAGATACATCGTTATTCTTATTTCAAAATAATGATCGTTTACGTCACTAAGATTAAACGCTCGGTATTCTCGGCCTATTGTCGGGGGATTAAAAATATCGTAAATCACAATTATAATAACAGCGTTAGAAGTGCGTGCCATTAAACCTGACACATAAAATACACATACACATAAATCGCTCGATTTGTGTCACGTTATAAATAATGATAATAGCCGAAATAAAAACAGTACGTTATGGTTGTGTGTCGAATCAGTTGTTATTGAAAGTCCCCGGTTTTCGAGGGTGAAAAGTTTATTAATGTGCCGTCATGCTTATTTGTCTGTGTCACTAGCTGTCGTTACGTGACTATTTAGATGGTAATGTTTGTTGATGTTTTAGAATTTTATATGTAAGTCAATGTTAGTACATTTATGTTTAATTCTTTAGTATTTTTATGTAGCCTATATTGGTAAATATTACATATACACATAGTATTCTCCTGTAACTTTATGTTACTAATTTGGAATGCAATTGTTTGTGACGCTCCTGGTGTTGTATAAATCTGGATAGGAATGGACAAGAATATTGATTGTTTTGATATAAATAGTAGGTAATAATTGCAGTGTAAGTACGAGTAGAAATAACTAAATTGTAACTCCAAGTTTCCGACTGCCTAAAGTAAACGTTTTCTTTCTGGTAAATCTTACCCGTGAGAAGCATTATTTTTCAAATGCATACACGTGCAAAATCGCTATCTTTAATGATCAATATTCATTTTTTGAAATAAACATTGCATGATTCATTCAAAAATCGAACATTTGTACAATACATTAAAAAAAAAAAAAAAAAAAAAAAAAAAAAACAAATACAACTAAACCCATCGCAAGTCATCAAACTTAACAAAGATTAACTAGGTTATGTATTTTAAAAATAGAACACTTACTCGACACGCATTAAATATGAAACGGTAGGGTGACATGATTGATGGAGCGGACATAATTGGTTGGCCCCCGCATGCTAATGAAACGTGCGTAATGAAAAATGATTGTTGCGACTGTGACACTCGTCCGGCGTGTTTTGATGTAAGTACCTATTGTCACCGTGATTCGTTTGTTCCGTGAACATTTGCGATTTTTCTTGTGAGATGTGACAGCGATTTGTTGATCGATTTTTTATTAATTTGATTTTTGACTAATAGTAACAACCTTAGGATGGTTTTCGGGTTTGAACTTGAGATAAACATTTAAACGAGTTGGCTGGCAGATGGCTGGAGGCTGGCTGGAGGCTGCCTGGAGTTTCTGCAATAAATATAAAAAAAAAAAACTTACTTCAAATTTGTTGACATAGGATATTGTCATAATGTACTCTGTATGAAATATTTAACCCAAAATCACAAAATTAATCCCAGATACATAATTTTAGTAACCTTAATAGTCATACCACAAAAATTCATATCAAAGAATAAATCTTTTATGATATTCTTACAGCTGTAATATGGTATCATTCCCGTGGCCCCCGCGCCTGGAGTGGAGATAAGCGGTAGCGAAATGACCACAGCGAATATAAAACTGCTGTCCGATGACAAAGTGCCGCTCATAACGACTCACCCCCGCGCATTTTTACGTTTAAATGCACTCACCACCCTTCCGAGCCCATATCTATGCTAATATCGTAAAATATGATCGTGTACATGGTTTTCAGTGCCCATTTGAAGTGATAAAGATTGATTTATTGTCGTAACTTGATAGTTTCGCTGAATTGAATATGCACTTAAAAGTGATGTGAATATCGTTTCTTCTGTTACTGATATGTTACTTGGTAGTATAACATATCTACTGTAGGATGTATGGGCTATGTATTCAACTTTGTTGTATATTTGGGTCATAATCTAGGCCAATCTTTGAAATAAGAAAATAATTTTAAGATTTACATAATCATGCTGTTCCACTGAGGCTTGACGAATGTCTAAAATCTTGTATCTATTCCATCAAAGTCTGAGAATAAACGATGTATTTTAGAATCACAGAAGAAATTTGTCTCTCCAGTCGGTTCAACTATTTGTCTTGTCGGCCAAAAATATAGGATTTTGGAAGTCACTGACTATAATGTCAACCCTATTTTGATCCTTCTCTTTTGGTCTAAGATACGAGATAGCTAAATATTCCCTCATCTGTTAATTAGATGAAACTTTTTTTATAGGCCGATTTCAATATTGTGAATTTATAAAAACAACCTCTGCCACCATAAGCCTGCTGCAATTTTTTTTTATCTTTTCCCTCTCATGTTAATTACATGTAGTAAGCTAAAACCGTTCATATTTTACATTATATACCTGACTGTAGTAGGCACCCATCTCTATGATTGCTACACTTACCTGCAGCCAGGTCAGTAACCGTAACCGTAACCATTCCCTAATTCTCTAAAAGAGATCATGATATATCCCTTCTTTAATAGAGATCGTCGAAGTCGTGAATTAAACCAATTCTTGAAATACATCATAACTAATCTCACTCCCCAATAAACATTCGCTGGACCGAAATACAAAAGTTTATCTGTTAAACGAAATAGTCCGATAATAAAATATAATATATATTGCCTATACAGTAATCTAATTTATATATCCATTTGTTATATCAATAAATTGATACGGTCGATTAAATTCAATGGACGTTTTCGCCAGTTTCGTGCGATCGCATCTGCTGTTACCAGTTCTGTTGGTGCTTCGAATGGGGTGTGAGTTCGAATTGAATTAGTTTTGACGTACGACTTTTTTACGTTTTAGTTTTGTTTTGAATATTAAAACAGTGACTGACTATAAAGAAAGATATTTTAGTTTTTTTTTCATTTTCGCTTGTTGAGTTGGGTGATTTTTTGAAGGTCTTTAGGGTGATTTTTTTTGTGGATCTAATACACAGATCTCCCTCAAGGGGGTTTTTGAACACACTGTAAATTCAAAATGACTGTCCATACCAGGTATAACAACGTATGGATTACATATAGTGTTTTTCCGATTTAGCCTGTAACTTCCCACTGCTGGGCATGGGACTTTTTATCCATGTAGGAGAAGGATCGTAGCTTAATCCACCACGCTGCTCCACTGCGGGTTGACGGATATGTTCCCTACTATGAGTAACGATCGCTATCAGATATTTATGATAAAAACCGAGCCCGACAGCTCTACGTGCTCCTAAGGCACGGTGAGGAAGACCCACAAGGACAGACATTTAAACCAGAAAGAAGTATTTTTACAAATACAAATATCCATTTCGAGCGGGAATCGAATCCGCAAACTTTGTGCTTTAGGCGACTACTTGCACCACTACACTAGAGCGGTCGTTAGTTACTATACCCCGTCCGGCGACTAAATAGCTTTTTGACAGCTCACGCCTATAAATTACAGTTTTTTTTTCCGGAATAACGTACTAAAAATTTTGCAGTAATGTCATACTTTATTGACGATTTGATTGATTGAATGAAGTACCCTGTGCATAACAAACAACCACAGACTATGAAACAGTTCTTGAAATAATAAATCGATAATAAATCGATCATATGATAAAAATAATTTTACGTCATGTGATTATTTTTTCTATAAATTTAATACGAAAAAGGAAATAAAAATAGTATCTATGACCCCAAGATTGATTACTTGCAAGGAATTAAATCGAAATCTTGAAATTTAATTGCAAACCAAGAATAAAGAGCAATAACTCTGTTAATTCATTTATTTATTATTTATATATTTCATTTATAATTAAAAAAACTAATAAACGCATAAATAAATAATATTTTTAAACTAAATGTATTTAATTAAATCGATTGAAAGTTCTGCTTAAATAAAATCGATTATTATTTCGAATCGAATAAATAACGTGTGAGGCAGTCACTAATGTCAAAATTTCTTGAAGTGTCAAAAAGATCATTAGTCGCCGGACGGGGTATAGATATAGTATTCATTAGTTATTTACTATTTTACAATACTAAATGCTATTTGCCACAACGTAAGGGCTAAAAATGATAAAACAAGCATAACTGTAATGTTAATCTTACATTTCATTTTGTATTTTTATCAAATCAACAATCAGCTTTTTGTCAGCTAATAAGGGCTTGACATAAAATTTAAAAGACGCGAAGACAAATTGGATTTTGTTTAACGACCCAACACCAAACATATATTTGTCTCTTTCGAACTTAAGTGAATTACATGACTTTTAGAAGAAGAGCTCAGTGTGATTATTATATTTGACAGGGTAATTTGACGACAGAGGCTGTGTCACACCAATCTAATTAAGGATGTAAATGAATATGGAATGAATCCATTATTTCACAAACAAGGCCCGAGGCAGGGGTGATAATATTGTAGGGAAGACTCTCTAAATTATAAAATATTCATCTAGAGCTGATATTTTTTTTATTAAAAGAATTGTAAAAATGATCTGAAAGCAGTAAATCGTATTCATAACAAACGTCAACAGCTAATGTCATGTTGAGACCTAAAAGTTAAAAAATTTGACTAGGCGCAGTTTGCAGTGACCCTGCTGTATGTTTCGGGGGTTGTGGGTTCGATTCCCGCCGCGAGTCTGTGTGTGATGAATATGTATTTATTTGTATATTTAGCCTGCTGTTACCTATAACACAAGCATTAAGTTACTTATCGTTGGAATAGACGACCGTGGGTATGTGTTAAAAAAAAAACTTGAATGTGTGTTTACTTTATTTGTAAGGAAGGACCTAATTTTGTTAAATTTTCTAAAGGGATATTATATTTCCATACTATTTATTTCATTTTTTTTGCAAAAAAATAAAGTTTACATATTTACATGACAAATGTTACTGCATTTTAAAATTACATAACTATTTATTATACCTTATTTATATTATAGAGAAGAACAACCTAAAACATTTCAACAACAAAAACTCAGAAAAAAAACCAAATAACCTAAAACAACATATTCACCGTAACAACAACAGCACCATAGAATTCCTCACCCGGCCTCCATTAAGCCGGGATGTATAATAAATGCGTCACCATATTTTCGTCTGTATTACGCGGGGTGTTAGTTATTGGCTTAAAATTGTAGTCATCGCATACATTATGTATGAAGTAGGTAATTACCTTAGACATTTTGTTTGGGGTGCTCTGATTGACAGCGTAGTAGAAAATATTCTTAAGATTCCGCATATTTGAGCGTCTAAATTCCTACTCCTTCCTACTACTTCCCAGGGCCGAGCCGCCCCTATGTGCGAACTGCGAAGTGTGCGGCGCACACAGGCGCCAAGACAACAGGGGCGCCGCCATAGAAATTATTTTGGCTGTCTAGTAATTTAACAAATAATAATAATAATAAGTTTAAACATGAAGATTCGTGAAAAAAGAGGCGCTTCATTAGTTTCGCACACAGGCGCTGTGAGGGGTCGGCGCGGCCCTGCTACTTCCTAGGACTACGACTAAGTTGTCCATTTGTCTGTACTAACTGCGATAGTTTCTGTATAGTTAAAACAGAGATGTGAAAGATAAACAGAAAATAAAAAATAAAATAATCTGTTAATAATTTTTATAAGGTTACTAATTGATCCAAAGTTTATATTTGAATAAAAATAATTAAATTGTTTGGTAGGGCGCAGTAGGAATCATTCTTCTCAAAATCTGGAGCTGCCCGACTGGCGAAGTACCTCGACTTTATAGAAGATCACAGCTAAATAACACTGCTTTCAAGCAGTTCCTGTCGTGAGTAATGTGACCAGAGCTCCTAGAGGGATAAAGGGTCTATAAGGTCAGCATCGCGTTTGCTATGCTAAACTACAGTAATCGCTTACCATCAGATGAGCCATACGCATAAAGACCTCGTTTTTCGACTCCCCTATAAAGAAAAAAAACAAAACAAAACGAACAAAGCTATACTTAGAAATATAATTATGTAGATATGCTTTTAAAGGTTTTACAAAAAATAAATCCACTATAATAATAAACTCTAAAAATAAGATTGATACAAAAAACATATTATTTTCAACTTTGTCAATCTTAACAAATACCTATTGATAAACAAAGAGTTCCGAAATACATATAAATAATGGTGTGACGGAACCCTTTGTAGGGGATTAAGAAACAACATTGTCTTGGCCTTGGGTATTTGGGTTCACTTTCATTTAAATATATTTACCTGTGACGTATGAATAATGGATTTTGACTCTCCACTTATTTGTTTACTAGCTTCTGCGCGCGACTTCGTCGGCGTGGACTCCACTCCTATTGGTCTTAGCGTGATGAAATATAGCCTATAGCCTTCCTCGATAAATGGGCTATCTAACACTGAAAGAATTTTTCAAATCGGACCAGTAGATCCTGAGATTAGCGCGTTCAAACAAACAAACAAACAAACAAACAAACAAACAAACAAACAAACAAACAAACTCTTCAGCTTTATTATATTAGTATAGATACTGTTGATATAAACCGCAACACTGTTAGAAACTTCTAGAAAACCTAAGAAGATTAATATTGCTTTAAACATTTTTCTGAGTAAACGGAACAAATAAACAGTGTCAGTTGAAGACCTTTGTTATTTATTATATCAAAGACCATCGTTAGAAATTGGATAAGACGCATTAAAAAAAAAAAGAAAAAAAAAAAAAAGTAGGTAAAGCACAAAAGACAGTATAAAAATGTGTTTATGAAAAGAGTTACAAAGTTTTTTGAAATGCAATAAAAATAAATTAAATTTTCAGGGGAGTGTGGTCATTGTGTCGCGGTTTTGAAAAAACACATACCTACATCACACAAAAGCCCAGACGAACACAAACACAACAAACATCTGTATGGCTTATGCCTTATACAAATATTTTTAGTATACCTATTTAGAAAGACAAATTCTTAGCGATTAGTCGAAATTACCACATTTTCTTACCTTAATTTCATGCTTTAATCCTTACTAAAATAACTGCTCCGTCCCATTTGTTGCGTGAAATGATGACACTTCACTTTGACGCCGAGTGATTAATAGAATGAGGGGAAGCACCTATCAGAATATTTCGACGCTTGTTATTTATATTGTTGCAAGTAATTCTGCGTGTTCCAAATTTAAATTTATAAAGAAAATAGAACTTCAAATTCTGTTGAAACGTAATAATTATGACGTCACATATCGTTAGATGTCATTAACTCGAGCATTTTCAAGTGTTACTGATTTATTAGTCAACCTGCAGCATATTTTTTCAAATGATAAACACGTTTTTTAAATATTTCTGCATTGTATATTTAATATGTGAAAAAATATTTTTTTGAAACTACCTAAAAAATTAATCTTGTTTGGTATTTACCTTGAATTTCGAAATTATTATTATTGAAAAAAAAAAAAATATTTCATCTATACTTAAACTTAAATTATAAAAAGGAATATTTTACTCCATCACTTGCTATTAATGCATTAATCTGATAGTTTGTATGAATAGATTACAGACACATAACTTACTAATACGACTGAACTGATTCGGATAAAATGTGGCACGGAGATAGTTCATAGCTTTGAGCAGTAAGACTACTTTTAATTCGAGAAAAATGTCTTCTCTTGGAGTAGATTCTTAAACGAAGCATAACGCGAGCAACAGCTAGTGCATCATGGCATATAAAATGTCTGTTATTGTAGATACATAGGTACACAAAGATACGCTTATATTATATCTAAGACGTAGTTCGAAAAACATTTGTAAATAGCGTTAATTTTTGCGGGAAACGTCGAACTAAGTAATAAATTATTCCACATCAAAGCGACGGATAGGTGATGAAAATCTCTTATCTCGTTGGTAAATATTTACAATGCAATCCGTACACGCCACTATTCTAATGAAGCGGTGCTCAAACTGTTAAACACTTGCTCCAGGAAACAGGGAAAATATCAAAACTGTAATAACTTCTTTTTCTTATAATCAATCCTCAACTTTATGTTTTAAACTGGCTATGTACGTCGAAAATTAAATAAAAAAAATATGTATCGTTTTTAATTAAAAAAGAATAGGTATAACATTAATAAAACTATATACAATTATACATTATTGTCATTATTATGTAAAACGTCCATTGATACGTGATAAAAATTAAAATTTAGAGCTATTTATTTCTATTGATTTTTGTTGGTTTTGAAATAAATTAATTATTGTCAATGTCATAATAAATTCTTAATTAGTTTCTAAATAAATACTTGAACAGTTTGTAGCAATAAATACATTTGGATATCCGCCTTTAAAAGATTGAGAACAGCTGATCTAAACTAATAGTTACTTCGAGGAAAAAACTCATTTGTAAGCTCTGTGTTTAACGGAGTCTGCTGTACATTGTGTAATAGCTTTCAGCTGAGAAATACGAGAAATTTAATTGGAAATGTCACTAAAAGTACACAATATTTTAAACATAGCTCCGTAGTTTATTTATTTTATTTATTTATTATTTATTGTGCACAAAAATATGAACAGTACTAATTTAAAAAAAAAAAGATACAAGGTGATCTTATCCTTAAACGAGCAATTTTATTATTTTTTCGTGAATCTAACAGATACAGTATGTTGTCATACTAAAAGAGTAGATTTTATTAATTACTAGCTTCTGCGCGCGACTTCGTCGGCGTGGACTCCGCTCCTATTGGTCTTAGCGTGATGATATATAGCCTATAGCCTTCCTCGATAAATGGGCTATCTAACACTGAAAGAATTTTTCAAATCGGACCAGTAGATCCTGAGATTAGCGCGTTCAAACAAACAAACAAACAAACAAACAAACAAACAAACAAACTCTTCAGCTTTATTATATTAGTATAGATAAGGGGCACCCTTAATAGTTCGGTAGTTTCAACAAGATGCTGGGCCAAAATACAGGCTGATCAGATAGACGTAAGAAAAATTTACACTATGACTTGAAGTATATAAAGACCCCAAACTGTTTAAAGTACTTTCACAGAGTACAGAAGTGGACTAATTCCAATTTTATTATCAGCATAGATATCAATTACACCTGCATCACAAATACCAAAACGAATGCTACATAAATAACATTTAATAGTAGGCAACCGATAGTACAGGCAATTAAGTCCCAAATAATACCGCAAGCAGTAAATAAATCTAATCCCTTATAATTGGCGGCATAAGGGCTAAAGTCGCTCGACCCTCTTAATAGAGTCGAAGATTTACTGTTTTAATAGTGCGCAATATGACAGTGGTCAAGACCTGCGATCTCTCAGACGACTAAATTAAAAGCTTTACCGTAATAAATGGCGGTCGGGATTTCGTTCCTTTTTGTTTTTGGGTATTGTGTGTGTGCGTGTGTGTTTTTTTATAACCTATTGTTTTTGTATTTATATATAAAAAAGTTTTGTCATTACATGTGACCGAAATTAATCGTTGAAAAAAAATGTATTTTATTGGTAACAAATAAAGTTACAATTCAAACTTTTACAATAAAGGTTGGTATAAAGAAGTTTATTTACAATTAGTGCACCTGTTATCTGAACTAGTTAACTGCATCTCAGAATAACAGAGAAAAGTATGTATTTACCTATACCACTTATTATCCCATGACTTGAATTTTTTTTTCTTCTTTTTTAGGTGATCTCTGATGCTGCACATGATTGGCGAGTATAATTTGTGAGTGTTGGGTAGAATATTGCCTGAAAATAGAATTCGCATGTAGTAAGTATAACCATTGTCCTTTTGAATCAGTCGATAGCCAACATACTTTTTCCCTATTATTCTCTTTCTTCGTAGTGGTACGAGTAGTCAGTCCTTGTGGGTCTCCCCATCATACCTCGCAGAGCACGTAGACTGTAGAGCTATCAGACTCGGTTGTTATCATAAATATCTGATAGCGATCGTTACTCATACTAGGGAAAATATCCGCCCACCCGCAGTGGAGCAAATGTATAAAGTTCCAATATCCTCCTACTCTAACTCTAATAACTCCTTCTCCTGCATAGAGAAAGAGGCCTATGCCCCGGCAGTGGAATGTTACATGCTGAATACATGCATGCATGCAATATCTCTCTTTGCTTTAGTTAGCTACATAATTATGTAATTGGTTACATTATTTGTACTGCTAATGCCCATAGGGCTCGTTTACAATAAAATCGCTGTCAGTTTTGACATTTAATACCTTGGCACTGATAGTAACTGTTCGCATTTTTTTAGGTTGTAATAATATATTTTATGCCCTTTAATCTTCAACAAGACTCAGAACAGACCACCAAACTAGCGAAGAAATTTTTCAAAAATAATATAGTACTAAAACATCACCATTTTTCCTCTTTGTTATCAACGAACATTTTTGAACTGAAACATTTGAATAATTAAAAGACACCCTTAGAACAACATTCCTACAAATATCTTACATACCGTCTACGCTTAACTGAGATAGTTTATCCTTAATACAAACCTAAACAAACAAGACGGAACAATTAAGAGCACAACACTGGCTATTAAACCACCCCTGAATCAATTAACAGTTTCATCTGTCTCTTTCTAACTTGTAGACTTGTGTATATCTGTTTCATTTCATCTAATACCTCTATGCAATTCTCTGGCTTGCTTATTAGGTACGGTTCACCAGATTTCTAGTTTGTCTTGTCTTATGTAAAGGCTAGCATAGTATGTACATTCAGAGAACAAAAAGAGCTTTGGACCTGTAAAAGATTATATATTTTTGTTGAAGATATAGAGATAGTAATGTGTGTTAATACATTAATTAAAGATGAGAGTGAAAATTTAAAAACTAACTTGTAAATATAATAAATAGAATGAAAGCCGAATATTCCAAATATTTCGCATGATAGCTGAGTTTTTGAAGATGGCACATCTTCGCTTTGTTAGAGGTTATGATAAACCCAATCCTACATATTTTCTACACCTTAAATGTGTCGATTATTCCAGAAACATCTTAAATTTCAATAATCGGAGAAACCTATGTCACAATGGTTAAAATAAAGACATAAAATGTAAGCCGAAGAAATTAAACTAGAATATTAACATCGAATAAAATCACCGGACATCGATAACAATCACACCGAAAGGGCAATTCGATAGACCGAGTTACAATCCCGGAATCCCGGAGAAAATCTCTCTAATACCGTCCCTAGTAATTCACCGTGATTCCCGCTTTCCGGGACGGGAACGTAAATGGCGGACCGCAATGTCCCGGTATTACGTTCGGGTCGGATTTAATTTGTATTATATTATCTTAGAAGACAGGTTCTGGAATGTTTATGAAAGTAGAAGTAGATTATAGAGGTAACAGTGACCTAATAGAGTAGTGACAAAGAATGGAGGGAATGTTTCATTAAATTGACGGTACACAATGTTTTAAAATAAACTTTACTTTTAAATATGTTCATAAAATCGACACATGAGTTCGCGCCGTTTTTGTCGTGAACTTTGGGAGGCCTATGTTCAGCAGTGGACTGCTATAGGCTGAAGTGATGAATGGATTCTTAATAACAATTTAAATTAAAATGGTTATTTTCAGTACTAAAATTTATTGTGCGGAAGTCGACTTGTCTTGTACAAGACATTCGTAGATAATGTCGAAATATCGAGTTCCGCAAAAAAAAAAAAAGATAAATATCCCGTTTTAAATAATTTTAGTAACAGAATTTTTTCTATATTTTTGTTATATACATTATACATAATTGTTTAATTTTTTTTATATTTTATGGTGTATTTACTGGATGATAAAAATATAGAAAAGCTTAAAGTATAACTTTTCTTAGATTGCTAAGAATCCTTGCTTCAACTTATCTTACATTAGCAGTTGTAGGCAGGTGGAAGCGGCTTTGTCTTATACTATGAAGTGATAGGAACCTTCGAAAAAGTATTAGAAGACTTATAATTCGAATCGATCCAAACATTTTTGGATAGCAACACAAAACCATTAAATCAGTAGCCGTTATATCGATATAATTTAAATATAATCATGCCAGAATCCTCCTCATCTACGTAAGTCTAAAGCGGATAGAACCGGGTCAGTAAAAATGTGTCCGCGTAAAGCGCCATTTCTATGTAAATTTTATTGGAGCATCCGTTTAATCCTGTGCTTTGCTTAAACGAGCGTGTATCTGGATTAAACTAGGGTTGCCAATATGAATATTAAGAGGTAAGTACACGTTTCAAGTTTACGCGTGTTGTTACATTGTTGAGCAATGATGTGTGTATATGAGGATGTCCAAAATAAATACAGTATTACCTAATAATTTTAATTTAGCGTATTATTGTTGTTTACACATAATTGTGGTACTTTTTTAATTAATATTTTTTTAATTCATTGACGCTTCGTTGGCGCAGCGGTCACAGCTAGGGGTCGCAAACCGGGATACCGAATTTCGAAAATACCGGAATACCGGGCCAAATTTAGGTCTAATTAATACCGGTATTCATTTCACAAAAACCGGGATATTCGGTATTTTCGGTTTTAGTAAAATAAATAAAAAACAAATACAAATAGAAAAAGTTACGCGCCATTTCATTCAAATTACGCGCGCGCGAGTTAATTAGAATATTATTTGATGATTAGTAAACCAATTAGTGCACCATTGTCGCACCATTATTCGGAGTGTATCCCTGACTTTGAAGTAGACGAGACTAGTGCGGTGCTCGAGCAGCTTAAAAACGGGAGGGCCCCGGGGGATGACGGAGTTACAACTGAGGTACTTAAAGCCGCAGGGCGATCTGCCCTAAAACCCTTGGCGAGACTCTTTAACGCCGTCATCCACCGAGGTATCACGCCGGAGGCGTGGTCCACTAGTGTGGTGGTACAGTTCTTTAAGAGAGGCGACAAGTCTATGTTAAATAATTACAGACCGATCTCACTTCTGAGCCACGTCTATAAGCTGTTTTCGAGGGTCGTTACGAATTAACGTTAACAAAACTTACAACCACCGGAGTAGGCTGGGTTTCGAAATGGCTACAGCACCATAGACCACATCCATACTGTTCGGCAGATTATACAAAAGACAGAAGAATATAATCAGCCGCTGTGTATGGCATTTGTGGACTACGAGAAAGCCTTCGACTCTGTCGAAACCTGGGCTGTCCTGGACTCTCTGCAGAGATGTCATATCGACTGGCGATATATCGATGTAGTGAGATGTATGTACGACCCGGCGACGATGACCGTTCATATTCAAGACCAGAGAACAAGACCCATTTTCCTCCGGCGTGGGGTAAGAAGGAGAGATGTAATATCACTGAAACTGTTTACCACTGCGCTGGAGGATGTCTTTACGACCTTGGATTGGGGGGAACGAGGGATCAACGTCAACGGCGAGTACATCTCTCACCTTCGTTTTGCCGACGATATCATCATCTTTGCGGAGACGTTGGATGAGCTAGGACGGATGCTGTCCGGCCTAAACGAGACCTACCGACGAGTCGGTCTCGGTATGAACTTGGAAAAAACGAAAGTTATGTTTAACAACCAAGTCATACCGAGATCGATATCGGTCGATGGTACCCTTCTCGAAGTTGTTAAGGATTGTGTTTATCTTGGCCATACAATCCAACTAGGCCGCAACAAGTTCGAGAAGGAGGCCGATAGGAGGATCCAGTTGGGCTGGGCGGCATTTGGCAGGCTTCGCCGAGTCTTCACTTCTAAGATTCCGCAATCCTTGAAAACAAAAGTCTTCGAACTATGCGTCCTGTCTGTGTTAACATACAGAGCCGAGACGTGGACACTGACGAAGAGACTGGTCCACAAGTTTAAAGTCGCTCAACGTGCAATGGAACGGGCTATGCTTGGGGTTTCTCTCAAAGATAGAATCAGAAATGAGGCTATCCACGAGAGAACGAAAGTAACTGACATAGCCCACAGAATTAGCAAGTTGAAGTGGCAGTGGGCTGGTCACTTGTGTCGCAGGACCGATGGCCGCTGGAGCAGACGTGTCCTGGAGTGGAGACCGCGTCTTGGCAAACGCAGTGTGGGACGTCCTCCGGCCCGTTGGACCGACGATCTACGTAAGATTATCGGCGTCGGCTGGATGAGGATTGCGGAAAACCGGGATGTCTGGCGCGAACTTGGGGAATGGGGAGGCCTATGTCCAGCAGTGGACTGCGATAGGCTGATGTGATGTGATGATGATGTGATTTGAACTAGGTAATCTAAGTTATTTTAATAAAGGAATAAACGGGCATTTACTATTAGTAAATTATTGCTAACTAACTAATTGATTACCAACATAATTATCAAATTATAAACCTTGTGTCAATGAATATTTTGTTTTATTTAGAAGATAAATTCATTTAGGTTAGGTACCTACTTACTATTTCTCCGCAAACTAACTTTATTACACTAAATTTGCTAATTTTAGCTTAATCCCGGAAATATCGAAAATACCGGATTATCGGTATTGGTCTGGAACCAATACCGAAAAAACCGGTTTTGCTTAAGTGATCCGGTATTGCGACCCCTAGTCACAGCACTGGATTGAGGCTATTGTGCTGGCGGTTGCGGGTTCGATCTCCGCACACGACGACATTTGTATTGGCCATACAGATGTTTGCCGTGGTCTGGGTGTTTGTGCAGTCCTTGTGTGTCCCACCGTGCCTCGGAGAGACCGTAAAGCCGTTGGTCCCGGTTGTTATCATGTACACCTTATAGCGATCGTTACTCATAGTAGGGAATATATCCGCCAACCTGCATTGGAGCAGTGTGATGGATTAAGCTCTGATCCTGGGGAAAGAGGCCTATACCCAACAGTGGGATATTACAGGCTGATTCATATCCGCCAATATATGTATGCATTTGAATGCGCCGTTAAGCTGCTAACGTTTTTGTTTTTGTGTGTGTTTGTTTGTATGTGTGTGTGCTATGTACCTGCAGTTCCATTTTGTATACATGTTACAAGTAATGGTCATCACACCTTTATTGTAACAACCTCAACCAAAAATTAATCTGGCATAGTAATTATCAAAAAGAATCAGGGCTACCTCATCTGCCTCACTGGAAGCCAAACGCAATATGTGACTTGAAATATTTTGAAAAGTAACAAAACAATTCTAGCAACCCTGAAACAAATTTGCTATAAAGATTCGCTGATAGTTTGGCAAGTGCAAGTATGTGGAGCTAAAACTTAGCGAAGCGAGATAAAAAAGGCTTACTTTGTGCTGGAAGAACGTTACGTTGGAACAAGCTGGATGCTTAGTGCTTTTGTTTTTAGATGATTATATGTTAATGGATTCTGGACAAAAACTAAACGGTTATGACCATTCAGGTCTTAGTATGTGACTCTCAGTATCTACAGCGGTATTGTAGAATAATGAGTATGATTTTAAGGCAAATAGGATATTTATAATTGTAATATAAGAAGTATGTGGTTGTAGATTCTTTACTTAACAGTAACATCACGAATGTCAATTTTTCGTTTCATCTATTTTTACGTTGTAAAGTACCTACTTTATTCTTTTGTTTAAGAGATTTAAAATTTTAATCTTCCTGTTATGTGCTTATTTTTACGTTTATAAGTACAGTTTTTATTGATAAAGGGAGTTAAAAAAAATACATTTGCAATCAAATTTGCATTATTTATAAGTACCAAAAATCAAAATCGATAAAGTTCTCTAACGCTACCCTCAGCTCGGATGTTAGAAATCTTCATTTCCATCGCCATTATCCTCAACAGCCGTCGACTTGCATCCGAGTTAATTTAAAATCCCCAGTAAGGTATATCTGTTCGACAATCGATAGTTTATTCAATTCGAACAATTTCAATATTATCTCTATCGACATCGAAGTCGCTACGACCGTGGTCATCTCTTCGATTCTTATTCTATTGCTCTACGTTTATTGCCACAAGGTTCTACTTGCTATCATGTTACCCATTGTTAACGCTCTTGTCTCTTCATATTTGCTTCATCTGATTTTGGACTTTAAGTGTATGTGTCATAAGGTTAAGGTTAGGATAAGGATTTGTTTAGTGATGTAGTTAGGCGTGCAGTGTTAGCACTATTCAGTATCATGGATAAAGATAAGAAGATCGGAGGGTAGTGTTGGAAAGATTGTATTGAGTTGTTGCAATTACAAGTTTCATATAGAAATGAACGTTATATTGCGATCGATGACTTTAATAGCGATAGAAAGACTAAACTAAAATAAACTCATTCCTATAATATCTTCTTTATAAGACTGAAGTTTTTTTTTACAGTATTTTGAATGAAAAATTGCAAGGACAAACTAACATGTGACAGGTAAGTTACAACACTTTTAGTATATGACTTTTTAATAATAAAATCCATTACGCTCTAAATTCATTACTTTTAATTACATATGTATTAATCTAGATATTATAAGGCAATTTAAAATGTACGGCAATAAATAATGTTGTGCTTAAATACTTCTTCTAAGAATCTGGTAATAACATTGCAAAAAATATATACATTTGCATTAAGAAACCGTGTTATTTAGATACATTTTAGGCTGCGAAACATCACGCTGTGACGCATGGGAGCGGAACAGCCGCAATAAACGTGGGACATCCTGTGCAAGTCGCGTAATTATATTGTTAGTGCTCATGCATGCGAAAGTATGACTGTTGTATGTGGATTTATAATATTTTCAACAAATAACCAAATCGTTAGAACCTCACATTTATGAGAAACTACTTGGCGCAGTTAACATTCGATTCTTGACGAGGGTCTGAGTGTATTATTTACATAAGTGAAAAGTCAGATAGTTGCTCGACGGGATACTTGCCTCTGTTTTGAATTCAAGAAAGAAAGAAAGAATAATTGTGTTTGCTCGCAAACGAAAAAAAAAACGACTTCAATTACATTGACAAGTAATACAACGTAATAAGACGATAAAATAGACACGTAAATACGCGCAATTAGAGATTACTCAAAAAGTTGTAATCAGATCTCAATCTAATTTAAACAAGACTACATGACAAGTATTAGCTTTCGATTAAAGTAAAAATCATCAAAATCGGTACACCGAGTAAAAAGTTATGCGGTAGGTATAATACAACGTTGGTCGACGAAAAAGTAGTCAAGTAAATACGCATCATTAGATATAACTCTAAAAGTACTTGTCAGTTCTCAATTAAATTTGAATGGGACTACATGACACGCAACACCATTCAATTAAAATAAAATTTATCAAAATCGGTCCACCCAGTCAAAAGTTCTGAGCTAACATACATAAAAAAACTCCTTTCCTCCCTCCTTTCTCTCCTCTCTTCCTCCTTCCTCTCTCTCCTGAGTCCTTTTTTGGAAGTCGGTTAAAAAAAAAGAAAAATTCAATATTTTAGGCTTGCTTGATTGTGTTAGCGTTTTTTTATAATCGGAAGTGTCCCCCGTGCAGGCTTCGGTGCCACATAAGCTATTGGAGTAGGCGCTCGTGTTTCGTCCGTGTGAGCAAATATATAATTTCTATTTACAGTTTAATAACTTAATAAATATAAATAGTATTACACAACAAGTAAATCACGGTAAACATAAAACAGCGTTTAGTAACAAAGTCATTATGTAACTTGTAAATGTTAACTACGTCCAATGATTTACTTTGTAGTCGGTTGTAAATTTACTTAAGGCCGTTCGAGAGTGAGCTGCTAGGTGCGCTTGTCAAATAACGCGGAACGTAAATCGTATACAACCTAGTTAAAGACTGACAGTTCCGCTATGAACCATGTTAAGATATAAGCTTATAGCGATTTTCTCGTCATTTGATCGATTTATAATTGTGTTTGCTCGCAAACGAACGAAATCCGACTTCAATTTACTTTGACAAGTAACACAACGTGGCCAACGTGGGTAGTCGAAAAAATAATTAATTAAATAAGTATTATTATGGATAACTTAACTTACTATTAACTCGTCGTTATGTTTCAACTGAGGTAGGGCACAGCAGGAAATTTTCTGCTCAAAATATGGAGTAGCCCGACTGGGGTAGTACCTCGACCTTATAGAAGATCACAGCTAAACAACACTGTTTTCAAGCAGCAGTTTTTTTTATATCGCAGGGTAACCCATTTACGGGTGATATCCACGACGCCCGGGTAGGCAGTCCTAGACTATATTTCGGACTCAGTATTTGGGGGTGCCAATAATGCACTAAACCCGGATCTGCAGGCAACAGAATCCTTTTAGCGGCAGGCTGGCCTCGGCGAAAAGGCCAGACTTCTCCTCTATGGAAGCAGTGTTGTGTTCCTGTGGTGAGTAAGGTGACCAGAGTTCTTGAGGGGAATTGGGGAAAGGGTCGGCAACGCACTTGCGATGCTTCTGGTGTTGCAGACGTCTAAAAGCTAAGGCTTACCATCAGGTGAGCCGTACGCTTGTTTACCGACCTACTAATATGTAAAAAAGCTACATTACAGAAATGTGTCGTGGTCTCAGCGTTTGTGCTTGTATGTTTAGGTTACCCTTTGAAGTGAGAGTGACGCCATACTTTCTACAAGTCCGTACTTCTTGTTAATCGGAAATAAAAATACATTTTTTTTAATAAATCACTTATCCGAAAACACAAATGTACAAAAAATGACTGGCTTCAATTTTAATTCAATTAATTATTTGTAACTGATAATAATATTAAAAATATCCTCTCATCTTAAACACTTGTACCAGCACACAACATCTATCACGCGAGCGAAACGCAAGCGAATGTAAGTAAGCGCTAACTAACGCGAAGGAAGACGACGCGAAATATTTGCGCGAGCGGCACTTAGCGCTTATCGCGTCAATAAATCGTTCGGCTTGCTCATTTGTTGGTACGAGCGTTGATAAACTTGCGCCGTGATTACTCGATACCTGCTAACTGGGGATTGCTGATCGGGTACATCCTTTATGTTGGTATCTTTGTAACGTTCGAATAATGGAATTGACACGTTCCATTTTTAAATCATTTGTGTCGACCGTACTTATCATATTTGATACGTTTAAATAATGGAACGAAATCGTTCGATTTTTAAATTGTTTATAAGTATTTGTCACAATATTTAGTTTTTTTTTTTTCGTTCATTTGTTTGTACCAGCGTGCAGCGTTGATAAATTTTTTTCAGCGCTCAAAACCTGGACCAGCTCATCTGGGGAAGTAGTTATTACTTTACAGAAGATTTATTACTTTACAGAAGATTTATTACTTTGCAGAAGATCAAGGAACTTAATACATACGTTATATACACCGTTATATCCGACTGATACTTATAATATCCTTTTTTTAAGTACAAAATATTACATATAAAAAAATATATAATACACTCAGATTCGATTTCAAGAATAAGCTACAAATTGTATCATTATTTTTGAAACCACGTTAAAGAAGTCACGGGCAGAAGTCCAAAGTATAACTCATCATACATCGGAAATACAGATGTATTTCATGTTCAATGCCTTGGAAGTTATTTCAAACACAAACAATACATAGTTATACTTATAATTTAAGTAACATTAAATGAAACCAGCACGAAACGTAAAACTGCAGCGGAGCCATTAGCTCCGAGTCACGTCCAGCTCAGTAATAAGTTAAAACAACACAAAGCATTGCCTCGTTGCCACTTTACGTTATTTACGACCACCTGGCCTTGGCAATTACGGCCACTAATGTGGCAACAGGAAATATTACTGGCAAAGATGGAAAAATTGTTGCCAGGAAACGTAATTTTGAATTAAAGCTGGTTCGTGGCACGGTACATTGAATTATGTAATTGAATTTTTTTACGATTTTTAGGCATAGTTATATCGCGGATAATTTCTTTTGATAGAATAGTGGTTTGAATTTCGCTGATCATGATTATTTGATGCTATGAAGCTCTTCAGTTGTTAAGTGTGTGCTAGTGATATTTCTTGCGTGCAGACATTTTTCGAAACGAATAAATTTATCTAGCGCATTCTATCATAAAATATAATAGATAAAAGAAAAAACCGAAATAGATACTCGCAAAAACAGTCATACCAATGAATAACGCCATCATAAAAGAGGCCAATAAAAATGGAACACGCAACATAAACCATATTTTATTGCGACGATCAATAATATTTTATAGTTACATTCAATAACATCAACGACGGGAGTTACTCAAGCGAATAACGCTATAATTACATAGGAATACGCATAAAGGAGATTTACACGAGAACTGTGAGCCGGTAACAGTCCCGGGCGACTATAAAATTTGCTACACACGTTTATCTCGAACTCTCTCGATAAACTAACTGCGGAAGAGAGGATAAAGCCGAAAGACCGATATATATCTCGCGCGGCAATAAAATAAATCCGACTCAGTTCCATAATAACATTCAGAGCGCTGAATTATTTTCTAATCCGCAGTCGGGAGGCTAATAGTTCGCACGTGCCGGTCTTTACGCTGACTTACGGTCGAAAACATCCCAAGAAAAACATGAATTTCCTCTAGAACGGGCGGTATAATGCGCTTAATGCGGACACCTTAATAATTGTCAAATAAATTTCGGGAAAAAGTGGTGTAGCTTAGAGCGGGGTGTGAATGTAATGACGTCATAAAGTTTCAGCGCTGTTGATCCAGCGGTTGAGGTGAGAAAAAGCGAGCTCGGTTCAAAGGTTATGTGTGCTTAAACTTGGGCGTTATACTGGCACTAAAGATCTAGATCATTGAACTATTTGTTTTAATGTAAATATTGCTAATAACAACAATTGTGATTGCTACAATGACTTGCACAAAATCTAAGGATTTGATGTTAATATATTTTTTATTTTCTCGAGAGACATAGATAACAATTGTTGTAAGACGTTTGATGGAAAATGTCTTTTAAGTTATAATAGTCTAGGATTTCTAGTTATATTACAAAAACTAGAGCATTTTTTTATAATATTCTCAAACAGGTTTAAAATAAAAGTTTTTCATATGCATCGTAAACGTGTTTAAAATATTCCTAACACCTTTACATTCTCTACAGTATTCAAAGTAAGTAAAGCACTAAGTCACGTGCTCAAATAAATAACAACAAATGATTTTACTCAACTTGACGTGGTTAAGTAAAGGAGATTTCTCAAATTCTCATCCCGACCTTGACGTAAGACATAAATAACGAGTCATATTTTCACGCCGTTTCAACTCTGCCCCCCACAAAGGAATGCACGTCTGCTTAGATTAATGTACCTTCATATATTTATACCCTACTCCTCAATTGCTTCAATAACACATGGGATATGTAACATAATTCGTTCAGACAATCTTAAACTTTATACCGTCGTCGATAAGGTTGATTTTAGATGGAGTTGCAAATGGTTGTTAAGACGTGTTGAACGGTCGGTGAGATGAATTTTCCGCAAAGTTCTCCCCGTGTCTATCTGAGCACTTTGTAAGATAAAAATGTGGACCCGAAGGAGAATAGATCAAGTCTGTCTGTGGAGAGGTGGCGGTAGCAGACAACAGACAAAAAGTTGCTTCAGTACGATGACAAGGATTTAGTGTGATCTAGGAAAATCGTTTTTTCTTTAACTTTTCATGACTGTAACATTCTAAGAGTCGAGGGACCTTTAAATCATTGATTAATTATTTAAATTGAGTCATATTTTAATTAAAAGCGTTTAAAATATGTTCTTTAAATTTCGTATCTAGAAATTATTTAAATATTCTTCAATTCAATTTCACAGTTGAAAAAAAAAAAGATTTACTTAAACGTTAAACTCGGAAATAAAACCTACTTAGGTGATGTTTCTATGTATAATGAGCATTACATGTCCTTCAAAGGTTCGGTTAGGATAGGTTACGAAATGTTTCACTGCTTTTTAAAGTGAAATTTTTATTACATCGTCTCAAACTTTTTCGTCTGTGTGTTGCATGTCGTGTGATGGTCGGCCGCGCGGTAAGATTGATAAAGCGATTTTAATACCCTTAATGGAATATTATTCCAACATTTTTTAGTTAAATGTCTATAATGTGAAAAAAAGTTTCACTTTTACCGTGGTTTCATAAAACCGCGCAGGTTTTTTGTGCTAATTCACGTTGAGATAGTTTAGGAATTTAGATTATAGGTTAATGTATGTACATAAAATAGTATATACAATTATACATACATGTATAGATACATGCAATTGTAAAAAAAAATATATCCACGTTATATCAAAATATTGGTCACCCTAGGCTAGTCTTTTGACAGCTGTTACATTAGCTTTCCGGGCGCTTGTACTTGTTGAAACCTTAATATTGAGCTGAAATATCATTGCAAGTTGCTTTGTACGTACATTTATAATTATTTTCCTTATTTTAATTAAGATGGCTAATACGCATCAGTTGTGATTCTGATTCCCACTCGTTGCGTGTGTCTATAAGTCATGTTATATGTAGATGTTTCGTTTGTGTGTTTATACAATGAATGGATACACAAATGGATTATACAGGTCTTTATTGTCTAGTCTCATTTCGTATCGTTGAATTTCTAGTTTAAATATTAATTTATTTATTCACTTATTACTTTAAGGCGATTTTATTTAAACAACATCTCGTAGGGTAGTACTAGTAGGGTAAGCAGATACACAGATATTTTAAAGCTATTTTTAAATTTACTGTTGATAAAACTTTTTAAAATAACAATGTTGTTATAAACTTTCGTGGATATATTTCAAAGATGACGTCTCTATCAAATAAACAGATATGATAAACATTATTCAAAAACAATTGTAATCCGAGAAACGAAAAGAAACAAAAGTAAAAATAATTTATATCCAGAACGTACGATTCATCACTTTCAGAATGCACGGCGACTGAAATAAATGATACTCGCTGTGTTTTCCTTTAAACATTTCGCATTTTTAGAGATACCATTTTTTTAACAGAATAGTATGAAGAAATTGAGAAGGTGTGTTGTTCGACAGTTGAGAAGTAAGACTAGTACTTCTCGTTGAGTACTAGTACTTCTCATTGATATTGTCCTATTTTTGCCTTCATAAAGCCTAAATAATGTTTTTATGATTTTAGCTCTAGAGAAAGCTGTTGATAGTTTTGAGTTTTGACCTTTATCTTAAACTAGCTGACCCCGCAAACGTTGTTATTAACACCCGTAACCCCCTTAGGGGTGGAATTTCGTAAAATCCGTTCTTAGCTGACCTTTACTCGGCGAAAGGAATATTCCTACCAAAATTCAAATCTCTACGCCTTATGGTTCCAGAGATATCGTGATGAGTCAATGGGTGGGTATCTCTTTTATATATCTTAAATGAATAAATTTGAAATGAAAGCAAGTGCTTCAGCTTACTAATCAAATACTATATATTTAATCTATACTAATATTATAAAGAGGTAAAGTTTCTAACGTTGTTTGTTTGTAGGGGGTAATCTTTACAAATACTTATCCGATCAACAGAAAGCCACACCATTCAGGAGTGACATAGGCTATATTTTATGAATTGTTTTTTTTTTTTATGTAACTAGGTTGGCAAACAAGCGTACGGCTCACCTGATGGTAAGACCGTAGCCTATAGACGCCTGCAACACCAGAAGCATCGCAAGCGCCTTGCCGACCCTATCCCCAATCCCCCCAGGAGCTCTGGTCACCTTACTCACCAACAGGAACACAATACTGCTTGAAAACAGTATTATTTAGCTGTGGTCTTCTGTAAGGTCGAGGTACTACCCTAGTCGGGCTGCTCCATATTTTGAGCAGGAAATTTCCTGCTGTGCCCTACCTCAGTTGAACATAACTACATAAGTTGAAGTTGTTATGTTACTATATATTTGCATCACAAAAATAATAATTAACGCCCAACGAAGTGGCATAGGTAGACTAGTGTGTATATAATATTCTATGTTATGAAGTATTTAATAGTTTTTGTAGTTGATCTATTGAAATAGGGTATAGAAAGGAATATTTTGCTCAAAATCTGGAACAGTCCGGCTGAGAAAGTGCCTCTACCTTATAGAAGATTACAGCCAAAGAATACTGCTGTCAAGTATTGTTGTATTCCTTTAGTAAGTTAGGTAGTAAGAGCACCCGAAGATGCTAGTAGTATAAAAATTGGCTTGATAGATACTGGACTTATATCAACTACTACATACAAACATACATATAAATCACGCCTCTTTCCCGTAGGGGTAGGGCAGAGACCACTTCTTTCCACTTGCTACGATCCTTACATACTTGTTTCGCTTCGTCCACTTTCATTATTCCTTTCATATATGTTCTTCGGTTTAGGGTACTCTTGACCTGGCCTTTTTTCAAGACGTCCCTGATCTGGTCTCGAAACGTCCGCCTAGGTCTACCCCTTCCAACACTTCCATTCACACTCGCCTTAAACACTTTTTTCGTCAATCGTTCTTCATTCATTCTCTCGACATGACCAATAGCTACGTACTTTGAAAATCATCATAGAGCAATTAATATAGCTTTAAAGTGTTAGAAAAAAGCGCAGCCTTTATAGTTGGCCATGAAAAAGTGAACGCAAGATTCAGACGCCATCTTTGCCTCATTTCACTAACATTTATAATCACAAACAACAAAATTTATCATCGAATACCGTCCACATATTCGAGTCATCTGCGAACATTAATAAAGCTGACTCCGCACATCACTTCAAGTTGGAAGTTTTTAAATTGAATAAGAAATAAATCTTGTTTCTTTTTAAGGCTGTATTGACGGCTTCGTCGCTGTCACAGGCTTCTTTATGCGCTGACGTTGACGTATTTTTGTGGTCTAGCTGTTGTTGCTCCTTATTTACTGTTACTATAAATAGAGGTATGTGTGTCATGATGTTGCTTGAATTAAACAGTAAACTGTCTTAATAAATTGCTCTATAGAGACAATATTGTTTTTGTGTAGTGTGAATTATATCTTGAATGTTTTATAGAATTGTTTTTCTTTTGGAATTTATTGGAGTTTACTCCTTAAGAATCGATTTTCATATAAGGCCCCCGGTATGAAAAAAATTCTTGTCAGATCTCAATTAAATTTAAATGGAACCACATGACACGCAACACCTTTCAAACAAAATTGATCGAAATCGGTCCACCCAAGCAAATGTTCTGAGCTAACATACATTAAAAAAAATACAGTCGTATTGAGAACCTCCTCCTTTTTTGGAAGTCGGTTAAAAAGGCTTACTAGTCTAAGAAAAACATGAATTTCATACCAAATGGTAAATAAACGAATCAAATGAGAATGAGAAACGTAAGGAGGTCATTCGTTCAGTAGATTTTATTCGTCATATTTTGTTCATACCGGGGGCCTTAATTTATGAAAATCGATTCGTAAGGAGTAAACGCAAATATATCTATAAAATGATTGGTGTAATAACCAGAATGTTGAAAGTAATCCATAAATATAACCTAAAGATTTATATCAAATCGGCATAAATAGCATGGTAAACGCGCAAGCGACTGCGCATCTGAGATCTGCGCATCTAAAGCGTGATATACGCTCAGGATTATAATAAAATATCGCACGTTAACGAACGCGTAAGTTTGTCCGTCGGTACAGCTTTGTAGTATAAATAAATTTGTAAATAAAATAGTTTAGCGGCTTATAATTGATTTGTATTTTTAAACTTTTTTAATATATTTTTTTGATTGTTAATAACTAATGCAGAATTAGTGTTTTTATTCTTATTAGGTACTATATTGTGTTGGTTCTCGACTGGCGACCACGTCTTGGCAAAAAGAAGCACAGGGCGCCCTCCAACCAGGTGGACTGACGACCTAAAGAAAACCGCTTGAAGCCGTTGGATTCAGAGGGCACAGGACCTACAGGCCTACGTCCAGCAGTGGACCTCTAAAAGCTGATGGATGGATATTGCATTTGTTTTCTAATTTATTCTACGACTTTAACTGTCAAAGATCGAGAAGTTTATCAATAAACTAGCTTCTGCGCGCAACTTCGTCGGCGTGGACTCCGCTCCTATTGGTCTTAACGTGATGATACATAGCCTATAGCCTTCCTCGATAAATGGGCTATCTAACACCGAAAGAATTTTTCAAATCGGACCAGTAGATCCTGAGATTATCGCGTTCAAACAAACAAACAAACAAACAAACAAACAAACAAACAAACTCTTCAGCTTTATTATATTAAGTATAGATTATCTCTATTTTCATTTTATTATCTAAAGATACTACACTATTATTAATATTCCTTGAATAAATGAAAATCATAATATTAACATCACGAAACTATTCCACCGTTTTAATTCCTCATTAAAATAATAACGAATCACTACCGAGCTTTTAAGTACACCTAATTTGCTAGAAACCTATCGAGCGAGATCCCCATCGTTCAAGCTAAACGATAAGAAATAACCCACAATTACATTTGATAAATTAGTTCAGATTATTGATAAAATTTCACAGTAGCCGCCGAGTCCGGTTCGGACTGTCAGCTGTGAGTTTTGAAATTGATAAAAACGCGAGACAGCCAGTGATAAGAGTCGATCATTTATTAAGTTCATTATGATTAAAACGGGCGATTCGTTACGTTTCATCCGGTAGCCGGTTGTGGTGTAGCGTTGGTAGAAAAATATTATTTTTATTTTATGCTTTTTTTCTTTGTTTTTTTTTTTTTTTTTTTTTTTTTGTTTAACTCGTTTATTTTATTTACTTATTTGCTTTTATCAAATTTAGTAAGGAAAATATTTAAGCGTTTGTTTAAAGTATTTTTGTCTTCAGTAGATAATGCTTTGTTGCTTATAGTTAGCGGATAGTTTAGTCTCAAATAATTGTAAAATGTACAATTGCTTGATTCTATTCAATTTATAAATAGTTCTGATGAAATAAATTATTTCCGTAATTGTTTTCTAATGTTTACGCGAATTTTACTCATTGAAATGAAACAACTTTTTTGGATTTTATCGCGGTTTATTAAGTTTTTAAATTACTGACGTTTCGGATACTTTACAGCAACCATGGTCACGGGAGCACTGAGGTGTCACACGTCCAAACGTTACAAAGTTATTCGAAACTACCCTATGTTACATCAATATTTTAGTTATTTCCTTAATTTATGAATCATTTAAAAAATAATTATAATATCCTCCCAAAATATAAAAAATAATGTATGCACAAACAAACAAACAAACACACACACACACACACACAAAAACATATTCTGCAATAAATTGCAAAAAAATATTTTACCGTCGAATATAATCAAAAACAAAATGTCTACCAACCGTCCAAGTTTATCAGATGCTCGGCACGGCCACATTGATATACATTTGACAGGCAAGATGGCCGCGATAGCATCGACTGCGCTCAGATACGTTAATGTAATTCTGAAGTATTCTTTACAAGTATTTCGGGAGCTATTGTAGCGCTATTATCTATATGATAGAGTCAGATTTCATATCTGACATGTATATCGCTACCTATAGCCCGTAACTTTGTTCGACCTACATTTATTTTTCTTGTAAATAAAGTAACCTTTCTAAGTGTCAGACTTCATCCAGGTCCATTTCTACGGTCACTATTGTGTCTTTGATAACAACTGGAAGAGACAGCTTAATGTGCTAGCCGAGGAACTGTGGTAAGATCCACAATAATAAACACTTGAAATAAATGATTGTAGAAATGCAAATAATTTTTCTATTCAATCGGGTCTCTCCACCGTGCCTCGGAGGGCACGTTAAGCTGTCGGTCCCGTTTGTTATCATATAGGTATACCTCATCTATCACTCATAGTAGGGAATAGGTATAATATTCGCCTTAGAGCAGCGTGGTGGTTTTATCTCCGATCCTTCGAAAAAGAGGCTTAGGTATATCCAGCAGTGGGATGGTACACACTGAATCGCTGTCTACCTAATAATTTTCAGTGGCATGATACTATAATAGTTATAGATATACGATACATTGCAACTTGTTCATATTCCTATCTTTAGATCTCTTTCTATTCAATATCACAAGCATAGCTTCTCTGGCACTTTCAGTATAATAAGTACTTACTTATAAAAAAAAAATTTTTTTTTAATTCAAAAGCCGTTTCCATTTAAACTTTATTCCGGCAAAAGCAGAATTAAAAACATTAAACAAGAGCTTAGGCTTTATTTTATGGGTTTTGATAAATAAACAGATAACTATTTTAATAATATATGTACAGATAATTATAAGATTTTCCCGTTACAATGAAATCGGGCTCTCCAACGGTATGTAAAACTAATAATAATTATGTAAAATACCTATTGTGTGAATTTGTAGATAAGAATTTTAATTTTTGACTTGAAAAGTTTCGTATATTCGCAAGAGATAAAAGATTCCGCTCTTAAGTAATGTTGGGATATTGTTTAATTAACCATTATGTTAAGGTTAGGATACAGTTAGGACGGAAATACCTAGTTATAATTATGAATTCTATTTTAAAATTTTAATTTAACACAATGATTTTGATAAATGTAAAAATTATGTTATGAAACTGTATCACATTTATTTCAGAACGTAGGAATTGAAGGAACTTAAAAAAAGTGTGTACCTATGTGTGTGTATGTGTGTGTATTTGTGCAATTCACACGGCAGAAGTGAATCTTATAAAAATTCGTCGGTTTCTATTTGTTATATCGACAAGTATCGCGGTTCCGTGAAAAAGGTCGTAAGCGCTTTGTAAAACGCGTCGGTTACGCGTTTTGATCAGTAATGTCTTCTATCTCATTGTCTCCTATAAATGTATGTGTTTGTTATTTATCGTGACGTATTTTCGTTTCATCGAGTTTCAAATCACAACGATCCTGACGAACGAGAATAAGTCACTTCTAAAAATTAAAAATGCTGATAAATACAAATAAGTCACTGTATAGAATAAAAATGAACGTGATCTATAACACCTACAAAACACTTCATTTGAAAGAACGCTAACTGCGGAGTGGAAAATACTGTATAATTAAAAAAAAAATTGCGTGCGTACAAAGTACAATTTTCAGATGTGAAACTTCTTTGGCAAACTAACTTAAAATCAAACATTAAAAAAAACGAATTTAAAAGAAAACAAAAAGCCAACGTCACGCGCTGTTCCCAGGCGGTCACCCATCCAAGTACTGACCGTCCCTGACGTTGCCGCGTTAGCAGTCGCACATATTTTACCCCTCATGCGCCTAAAGAAGTTTCACTTCAAAAACTATTGATGCCTACTAGTACGATTATGTGTACTTAAAAGTGATGTATTCGTCAATGTATGTAGGTACAATGTGCTTAATTTAAATATAAGAAACATAAAACACGTTTCATACTGTCCGTCTGTATACACGCGACAAGGAAGCTGCGTTCGGAACCCGTTATATTGCCAAAGAAGGAATTAATTCAATTCAGTTTAATATTTCACTTTGACTGTAAGTAATTGAGGTATTTCTAGATAAACAAAAAATTAATATATAAGCTGCCTGACTTGATCATCTTATTCTGATCCGGCGGCATGGCAATGTATTTTACCTATATAATCACTATTTCTTATTGAGTACTATTGAATACTGCTTTTAAGCAGTGTTCTGTTCCTGTAGTCAGTAAGGTGGCCAGATCTCTTGAGGGGAGGGGGGGTTGGGGGTAGAGTCGACAACGCTCTTGCGATGCTTCTGGTGTTGCAAGCGTCTATAAGCTACGGTAATCGCTAACCATTAGGTGACAATACTTTACTACAACTAGATTGCTTTCAAGCAATAAGGCCGCCTTTTGTACATATTTTTTTAATAATCGCTGTTAATGTTGCTTCTTTATTCTGTTTCTTGTTTGGTGTACAATAAAGTGTAAAATAAATAAATAAATACAACAATACTTTCACAGCGCCTTTTCTGTTTTAAGCTTTCTTAGTTTTAACATCTTTCAGAAGTAAGCGTACATCGAGGTGTCGCCATCTTGTATTCTAGACCACCTGTTGCGAAATATTGTACATTAAGTATAATGAGGATCCGTAACGTTTTTAGTTGAGACTGCAGATTTATAGAACTAAGAAATCCTTAACATACAGTGCAAAAATTTTTGTTCTACGACAAAAATTGACGAAGTTATGATTAAATTACTAGCGGAGTTTACTAACCGGCCGGCGCGGAAGGCTGTGACGTCACTCGGACGTTCCATGCCAGTTAGCCCATAGTAGCGACAAGCTGCGATGGTGTTTTCATTTAAACTATCCGTCCTACAAAAAATTTGTAAGGACATAATTTGTAGCAAATTGCTTTGCCTACAAATATGTTCATATAACTTTTTGCCGAAATTTAAAAATTAAAGAAGTTATAAGCAAAAAAGTGAGAAAATTTCTATAAAGATTTTCTTTTTTGCTCTTTAACTTTTTTTTTTATACATTTCACAAAAAAATACCTCCAGTCTTGTAGATGGTTTTTTGAGGAAAATTTTTCTCTACAATTTTTTGAATTTCATTCATTTAAAATGCTGTTACAGCGCTCCAAAGTTGACCGGGTTCGTCAATGCTCATGAGAATCCGGTCAAAACGAAATGTTTAACTTAGTTTTATGATCCGGAGTGAGTTTTATGAGTCGGAGTGATGCCACACGCATCCCGCATACACTGATCCCGCTTACATGACGACGCGTTGGCGCAGCGGTCACAGCACTAGCTGTTGCGCTAGCAGTCGCGGGTTCGATCCGCGCACATGACAAAAATTTGTATTGGTCATACAGATGTTTGTCATGGTCTGGGCGTTTGTGGTTGTGTATTGTGTGTGTTTCCGGACCGCCGACACAGGAGCAAATCCTACTAGGGGCCGTTGAGTGTGAAACGTTTATCATTTATTATTATTATTACTGACGTAGCGGCAGGAACGGCATAATGTTTATAACTTAATATCTTCGTAAGTAATGGCCCGATTTGGATAATTCAAAAAGAAATATCTTTCTTATAACATAGAAAATAATGTGGATACTAGTTTTATTGAATTTGCTATAACTTTATTGATCCTCATTATACATATGTGTAGAAGAGTACTTTTGAGTCTCAACCAGTTTCGGAAATACTAATGTTTTCCAAAAATGCGTTGACTTCTCTTAATCTTCTTCGAATGTATCTACTTAGGTAATCAAATATCTCATAAATCATATTTTTTTAACGTGATATTCCCAGTACGCCTACCCCACAGACAGCTTAATATGCCAATGAATAAGTAAAGTTGTAGGCAGGGATTTAACAAAAAAAATTTAAGAATATATTTACAATAAAAAAGGATCATAAAACTAAGTTAAGCATTTCGTTTTGACCGGATTCTCATGAGCATTGACGAACCCGGTCTACTTTGGAGCGCTGTAACAGCGTTTTAAATGAATGAAATTCAAAAAATTGTAGAGAAAAATTTTCCTCAAAAAACCATCTACAAGATTGGTCTGAGGTATTTTTTTTGTGAAATGTATAAAAAAAAGTTATAAAGCAACAAAGAAAATTTCTATAAAAATTTTCTCACTTTTTTGCTTATAACTTCTTTAATTTTTAAATTTCGGCAAAGTTATATGAACATATTTGTAGGCAAAGCAATTTGCTACAAATTATGTCCTTACAAATTTTTTGTAGGACAGATAGTTTAAATGAAAACACCATCGCAGCTTGTCGCTACTATAGGCTAACTGGCATGGAACGTCCGAGTGACGTCACACGCATCCCGCGTACACTGACGTAGCGGCAGGAACGGCTTAATGTTTATAACTTAATATCTTCGTAAGTAATGGTCCGATTTGGATAATTCAAAAAGAAATATCATTCTTATGTCATAGAGAATAACATGGATACTAGATCTATTGAATTTGCTAGAACTTTACTGATCCTCATTAAGCTCACGCAGAAAACAACATTGTATTGTAACTATTACATATACGTAATTATTACCCATAAAGCCATTAACGTTGAATAAATAAGTATATTGAGATAGGGCACAGCAGGAAATATCCTGTTCAAATATGGAGAAGTTCATGGGAAAGTACCTCAAACTTAAAAGATGTATTATTTGAAAGTAGTATTAATTAGGAACAGAGTTGTGTTCCCATGGTGAGTAAGGTGGTTAGAGCTCTAGGCGGATCACAGGTAGGGTCGGCAATGCGCTTGTGATGCTTCAGGTAATTAAAAAAAAAAGTAGCCTGCAAGAGCAGGCTACTTTTTTAGGGTTCCGTAACCAAAGAGTAAAAACGGAACCCTATTACTAAGACTTCGCTGTCCGTCCGTCCGTCCGTCCGTCCGTCTGTCACCAGGCTGTATCTCAAGAACGGCGATAGCTAGAGAGTTGAAATTTTCACAAATTATGTATTTCTGTTGCCGCTATAACAAAAAATACTAAAAACAAAACAAATATATAAGGGAGGGGGGGGGTCCGATACAACAAACGCGATTTATTGCCTATTTTTGCTCGATATCAATAAATGGTAAGAGGTAGGTACTTGAAATATTCACAAAATACTTAATTGTGTATTTACTGTAATAATAAATAATAAAATTAAAATTAAAAAAAATTGGGGGCTCATACAACTAAAATGATTTTTTGCCGATTTTTGCCCGATATTGTTATATACCGGCGGAATGCTGGTATATTGATTTCTCTTGATGGACTTCTTGTCAGGATAATGAAAGTAACGTTGTTTGAATTTACTGTTTATTCAAATATGTTCACGTTACATTTAACATTGAAGAGAGCGTTGCACTATAGGTTACAGAGGCGTTTTGATATTAAGGACTGATATGTTCAGCCTGTATCGGATGGATACTGAATCTAGTCTGACGCTTACCGATGGATGTTCGGTATTTATTATTGAGTTACACAACTCCCACTTCCTCGGTTCGCTTGCATTCGGTTCGTTCGCAGAACGGTTACGATTTATGAGGTAATGACAAAACAATTGACCATGGGAAACGTTCGTTGGAGTATTGTTTAAGATCTATAAATTTAAGCGTGTGCGACAAATTGAAAAGACAATTGTTTAAGATCTATAAATTTAAGCGTGTGCGACAAATTGAAAAGACAATAACGAGTCGACACTTCAAGCTGTGATATGCAAGTACAATGGTTACATCGATAACAATAACAAACTAATAAGACAATAAGTTGAATAGATTAACATGTGCGTAAAGTTATTTAGTAGCTAGTTCAATGGGTTCTTTACTTTAATGTGACAATGGAGGTTGAGTTATGGGCGAGTTACAATTGAGTAAAAACAATAGACTCGTTAACAATAGCAAAACTAAAAGATAAATTATAAACATATGTATATGTACATACCAGTACATAACACCTCCCCACTTAAAGTGAACAACGGGGTTTACAAGTTGTTTACAAAAGTTTGTTTACATAAACTGAAATATTGAAAGTTACGCTCTCATTAATATAAAATAACAACTAATTAAACTTACACAATTTGTTATGACATAGTTCTTGTCTCTGAACTTAATGTTCTCATAAACAGTGTGTCTTACAGTAAGTATTCCTTATTCTAATTTCTAACAAGATTACACAAATTCTATTAAATGTTGGCTTACAATTATTTCTTATTCTTAAACACATTAGTAACAATAAATTTCATAATTCGTTATTTATTAGTTAACATAACAATTTTCTTTATTTTGTTTCATTACAATGTTTTAACAACAATTTCATGTTTTTTTTTTATTTATTTATTGGTTAACATAAAAATCTTTTCTTCTTTTGTTTAATACGACATTTTATTTAATATTTTCCTTTAAAATAAAATACATGTCTACCTTAAATTTTAACACAAGTGCTTAATTATTTAAATTATAAGTATACTTAAATCTAGAATGAGACTCTACGCTTGGGGATCTAGTTATTCTAAGTGGTTGTCTTACTATGCTATCCTCATCATCTGTTTCAGTTATTTCATCCAGAGTACTACTTACTGCCATTCTAACTGAGGCTTCTGCCTTATTATTTCTTCGATTACACTGGTTAAATATTTGTACGCTGTTACGTCCTCCTGACGGCGGGGTAACAATAAAAAAACACAATTAAAAGTTACAATGTATATTGCAAAAATTAATTAATAAAAAAAAAATCACAATTACAATATAAAAAAAATAATAATCAATTAATTGACTCTCAGGGAGTAGGTCCTAAGCAACAGGAAAATTCTCTTTTGGCACTTTGTACAATTAACCGACGTGCACTGGGGACTTATCTTATTACGGTCCGATCCGGTGACGCGTGGCACGGTTACGGCTGTCCGATGCCGTCGGAAACTCGGAATGTGTAGCGGGTCCCGGTGACCTTGTAGAAGGACCCTCAGCTGTAGACAGTGGCCGCTGACGCCGCCTTACGGTGAAGCGCAAGGTCGGACTTCGTCCCGTTGAATGATGTGCAGGCGTCGGTAGTGAACCCGCAGGGTGCAATACGGAGATTACGTCAACCCGCAGGATGAACTGTAGTAATCAACCCGTAGGGTGAAATGATGAAGCCAACCCGCAGGGTGAACCCCCAGTTTCCTGGAACGCGTCGAGTGAACACTTGAAGCGCGAAAGATCCGATCCCCAGGCACTAGGTGAAACTAGGAGTGGGCGTCGGCATCTTTCGCGAAGCAATTAAAAAAATACAACAATGGAGTGGTGAACGATAACCGTTTGAAATATAAAAATAAAAAAAATAAATAAAAAAAAATAAATTATTTAAATAAAATTACCCAACCCAGAATCGAACCCCAACTATTGACGCGTGGACGTTCACCATTCCATTACACAAAATAACAATTAAAAGAATTAAATTAACAAAAGCAAATGAAGCAATAATTTTATAATTTTAAATTGCAGGTACATCGAAAATTCTCGATAAAGAATTTTAAGAAAAAACAAGCTAATTGTTGTACGTTAAATTAAATATGCAATTTGCTTCGAAAACTAACTAATTAAAGTTATATGGTAATGCAAGCGTTTTAATTACATAAATAAGATATTATTTATCAAAGTTATTTAATATCAAAACCTTGTACAGTCTAGTATAAAAATTCACGGTGGCAATTTTTATCGATAAGAAAGACAGAAAGTATATTAGAGGGAATTTTAACAAAGTAAATAATTTAGAATAATTAGTTTTTATTAATATACAACCAAGCCACCGATATAAAAACACACGCGTGGAATACCAAATGGGAATTAATTATCGCGGAGAACCGAGAAATATATTTAAAACTCACTGCAATGACTAAATCAAGAAAAGGTTAAATTATTTAACAATTACAAGTTATTCATTGTCACATTTCGTACATCGATAAATCACTATTAAGAAATATATATAGCTATAGCAGATCAAAGCAAATCAAAGCAAAGAATCACTTTTAGTATAATAAACGAAATAAGCCAGACACGAAAATTAATTAACTACGTGAACCTATCGAAATTAATTATATTAAACTTACCAAGGGGGTTTAGAGATGAGACACGTAAACTGCACTTCACAGAAAATTTACAAACACTATCTTACTTTAACTAGTTGTTACTGGCGTCGAAAAGAAATAATTTCGTTCGGCAGAAATGCTTTATATATACTCCGCGGGGAAAAGGTTTGCCCACTCAGACTTCCAGATCTTTCGAATGCACAATTGCACGATTAGTTTGCACGAAATGCCGTTTCCGGCGTGCGTCCCTCACCATATATGGTATCGAAAATAGGGTTTTATGACTTTCGATTGCACGATTGCACAATTGCACAAAATGCCGTTTCCGGCGTGCGTCCATTACCAATCTGGCATTGAATACAGGGTTCAGTGCTGACACTAGTCAACGCGCGCGGACTCCGTTTGACAATAACAACTAATTATGCGATTTGTCCGTATGTAAAGTGATGTTTTAATTAAGAAAAATGGTTTTAATTAAATTTTAAGATATTTTCGGTTCTAATAAAAATATAATTATAATTTAATAAGTATTATACTTGTTACAACGTAACAATACCCCCTCTCCCAGAGAAAGGATTTTACGTAGTAAAATCCGCTGCGGTAAACGCTAAACAAAGATCAAACCGCCCAGCCACTGTCTCACATTCATACTTCCCTTACAAATACCAAACACGCAACCTAGCATACGACCTGTCAAATTGTCTGAGGAAATTCATAATCCACAGACTACCATACAAACTAGAGTACAACCCTATTAACGGATTGGACTCAAGAACAGCACTGCCTGACAAAACAAAACGTCTAAGAGAAAGAATACTGCAACGTGAAACAATAATACGAATCGGCCCTGATTATTACGCTGGTCTTTGATGAATTTGTTACAGTCACGACCCGCTGTAACGAGAAACTTTAGTGTAGGCTTATTTAGAGAGTCACTATCCGCTCTAATGAAAAAATTAGTGTAGGCTTATTTAAAGAGTCACTATCCGCTCTATACGCGCAGAACGCAAACAACAAAGCGCTCAAACCAAAAAATTAGTGTAGGCTTATTTAAAGAGTCACTATCCGCTCTAACAAGAAAATTAGTGTAGGCTTATTTAAAGAGTCACTACCCGCTCTATACGCGCAGAACGCAAAACAACAAAACAAGGACCCATACAAGAGGTCGCAACGCGCCATAAATGCGCAAAACAGAATAATAAAAAAAAACACAACAACTCCCAACTAAACGTCAATATTCGTGTAGGCTTAATTAAATTCATCAAAGACAACGCATACAGAGACCGACCGCAATTTTTTAATTTACAGTTATTATAGACAATGTAAAGAGAAAAGAAAAACAAAATTTTTAAACTAATATTCTGAAGCATTACATATCAAAGAAAACAAGAATCGAACCGTTACGGTGACAACTATTATAAAAATACGAAGAATTGATTAAAACAAAATTAATAAAACGAAACGATATTATGAGCATGTCTAGACTTTAGCAAATTTTAATTTTAATTAAAAAACATTAATAAATTTTCATTTGGAGGTTTTCCTATTCTTTTTAAACGGACTTTAATGTGTTTAATTAAAGCGCGAGTACGTTCTAAAATATTTAAGTCAGCTATCAATTTGCTAGATGTTACGTTAATTTCCTTCGTGTTATAGCACGAGTTAAAAATCGCGTCCGCAGGGTATTCCGAAAACATTTTATTTATTAGTAACCTAAAGAACTCAACCCTATCCTTTAATCCTAAACCGCGCATGGCCACCTCATACGTGAGCTCCGGTTTTGTTAAATGTAAATATCTAATGGTACGGACCATTTTTAAGCAGAGTTAACGAAAGAGAAAAAAAAAATTTTTACTAAGTTCAAATTAATTAAAAAAAATTTAAATTATTAACGCCTAAATTAAAGTTGAAATGGCCTAATTTGCTTTGGGACAGCTATATAAAAGTTAAGTTAAAAAAGACAATAATTTTAAATGAAGTGAAATATTTTAAAATAATACGCAACGAAATGTGACACGATAGTGGGCTATGTTAAAAAAAATTAAGAAACGATGTAAATTAATGTACGTAACCGCTATTATCTTTTTCAGAGTATACTAAAATAAAATTACAAAACAACAAAAATAAATGCAATAAATGCACCTATAAAAAAAAATAAAAGCAATAAATGCACACAAAAAAAAAATTAATGCAAAAATGCACCAATAAAAATAAAATAAACCTCTGAAAAGAAATATTAATTACGCACAACACAAATGCAAAATACAAAAGTTAAAAAAAAACAAAATGTAAATGCACAAAAATTTTAGAATGCTGTTGTTAAAAAAAAAAAATTCCACACAAAATGTTGTAGAATAAAAAAAAATCGAATATGCCCACTGTGCAGTCCACGCGTATGCTTCGGTAATCTAAGATAGTATTCGATTACCAGAAGTTAAGATCGCTACCCGTTCCTCTTAAGGAGAAACGAGTGCGTATGTTGTGGGTAATCTGAGATGGTATTCGATTACCCAGCGGAACCAGAAGTCAAAGATCGGCTACCCGTCCCTCTTAAGGAGAAACGAGCGGTGGTACTGCCCCGTTCAGCCTCGTCCGCAAAAGGCCTTCCACCGTTGCAAAAGAATACCGACACCACAAAAGTACCAAAAGAAAAAAAAAAATTCCTGTGCTTTGCCTTTTAAACTGGGCGCCACTTGTTACGTCCTCCTGACGGCGGGGTAACAATAAAAAAACACAATTAAAAGTTACAATGTATATTGCAAAAATTAATTAATAAAAAAAAATCACAATTACAATATAAAAAAAATAATAATCAATTAATTGACTCTCAGGGAGTAGGTCCTAAGCAACAGGAAAATTCTCTTTTGGCACTTTGTACAATTAACCGACGTGCACTGGGGACTTATCTTATTACGGTCCGATCCGGTGACGCGTGGCACGGTTACGGCTGTCCGATGCCGTCGGAAACTCGGAATGTGTAGCGGGTCCCGGTGACCTTGTAGAAGGACCCTCAGCTGTAGACAGTGGCCGCTGACGCCGCCTTACGGTGAAGCGCAAGGTCGGACTTCGTCCCGTTGAATGATGTGCAGGCGTCGGTAGTGAACCCGCAGGGTGCAATACGGAGATTACGTCAACCCGCAGGATGAACTGTAGTAATCAACCCGTAGGGTGAAATGATGAAGCCAACCCGCAGGGTGAACCCCCAGTTTCCTGGAACGCGTCGAGTGAACACTTGAAGCGCGAAAGATCCGATCCCCAGGCACTAGGTGAAACTAGGAGTGGGCGTCGGCATCTTTCGCGAAGCAATTAAAAAAATACAACAATGGAGTGGTGAACGATAACCGTTTGAAATATAAAAATAAAAAAAATAAATAAAAAAAAATAAATTATTTAAATAAAATTACCCAACCCAGAATCGAACCCCAACTATTGACGCGTGGACGTTCACCATTCCATTACACAAAATAACAATTAAAAGAATTAAATTAACAAAAGCAAATGAAGCAATAATTTTATAATTTTAAATTGCAGGTACATCGAAAATTCTCGATAAAGAATTTTAAGAAAAAACAAGCTAATTGTTGTACGTTAAATTAAATATGCAATTTGCTTCGAAAACTAACTAATTAAAGTTATATGGTAATGCAAGCGTTTTAATTACATAAATAAGATATTATTTATCAAAGTTATTTAATATCAAAACCTTGTACAGTCTAGTATAAAAATTCACGGTGGCAATTTTTATCGATAAGAAAGACAGAAAGTATATTAGAGGGAATTTTAACAAAGTAAATAATTTAGAATAATTAGTTTTTATTAATATACAACCAAGCCACCGATATAAAAACACACGCGTGGAATACCAAATGGGAATTAATTATCGCGGAGAACCGAGAAATATATTTAAAACTCACTGCAATGACTAAATCAAGAAAAGGTTAAATTATTTAACAATTACAAGTTATTCATTGTCACATTTCGTACATCGATAAATCACTATTAAGAAATATATATAGCTATAGCAGATCAAAGCAAATCAAAGCAAAGAATCACTTTTAGTATAATAAACGAAATAAGCCAGACACGAAAATTAATTAACTACGTGAACCTATCGAAATTAATTATATTAAACTTACCAAGGGGGTTTAGAGATGAGACACGTAAACTGCACTTCACAGAAAATTTACAAACACTATCTTACTTTAACTAGTTGTTACTGGCGTCGAAAAGAAATAATTTCGTTCGGCAGAAATGCTTTATATATACTCCGCGGGGAAAAGGTTTGCCCACTCAGACTTCCAGATCTTTCGAATGCACAATTGCACGATTAGTTTGCACGAAATGCCGTTTCCGGCGTGCGTCCCTCACCATATATGGTATCGAAAATAGGGTTTTATGACTTTCGATTGCACGATTGCACAATTGCACAAAATGCCGTTTCCGGCGTGCGTCCATTACCAATCTGGCATTGAATACAGGGTTCAGTGCTGACACTAGTCAACGCGCGCGGACTCCGTTTGACAATAACAACTAATTATGCGATTTGTCCGTATGTAAAGTGATGTTTTAATTAAGAAAAATGGTTTTAATTAAATTTTAAGATATTTTCGGTTCTAATAAAAATATAATTATAATTTAATAAGTATTATACTTGTTACAACGTAACAACGCAACATCTACAATTATCGGGGTCGTGGTTATTACAAGTAAGTGTTTTATATAATTGCGTTATTTTAAAAAACTTAAATATTAAATATAGTAATATACTTATACATAAACAATAGACTATCCATGATATATGGCTTTGAGGTAGAAACTCAAAGGTTTTATTAAGATTATTTGTTAACTTATCATTTAATGATTCCAATGTTTTGTTTCAGGTAATGCTGATTATTCATTAATTCAGTATATACTTGTCTTGGAGTTATTATATATGGAAGTAAAACATTTTGTTTGGCAAATAAAATTGAATTTAATAACATTTCGATGTTTTCATAAATTTCTTCACTTAATGAACTTAATGTAATGAAATGAGTACTAACCGTTGATTTTAAATTTATAAGTGTTAAACTTGCATCAGTATTATTTATAAATGTATCAGTGATCTTAAAGTTTTTTTTTTTTTTTTTTAATATTAATTTTTCATTTTCATTTAATTTTTTTTAATCGTAGAATTAAAGTTTTGTATTGCTGATTGTGTGAGTTGAATCTGGTTTTTTATTAAACTATATTCGATTATTATTATTTATCGATTGCATCGTTTTAAAACATAGCATTATTAACGTTGTGTATTCTTCAATGTCGTCGCGATCGCAATGAATAACCTACAGGAGGTTTAATGATCCTTTTAATTGTGGGTTTTCTTTTTATTACCGTTTTACTCTTTTCGGTGTTATTCTTATTAGCTAATTTAATACGATTCACGTGAACTCTGACATGTTTTCCTTTTTCGGTTTTTATTATAACATTCGCGTTAGGTTTAATTGCAATTATAGTGTAAGGGCCTTTCCAATTTGGTATGAGCTTATTAGGGCTTTTATAATTTAAATATACTTCGTCATTAATTTTATATTTATGAACTAGCTGTACCCGCGACTTCGTCCGCGTGGAATTTAACAAAAAAGTTAAAAAAAGTTCGATAAAATGATCTTTGATATTCTTTGATTTCCTTTATTAACATGAGCAGGCGGTCGAGCGATGCGGGGCAGAGGGTATGGACTCGCCCGCGCCCGCGCCGCGCCGCCCGTAGGCATCTCAAGGAAAGAACGCTAGCTCGCCGAGCATTAAATGTTTCGCTGCTAATTACTTCTAACGATGATATCTCAAAAACTATTTATCTGATTGATATAGTGTAAAGGGCAATTTTAATCTGCATTAAATGCCTAAGCTAAATATCATATTAATTTGGATAAGGATTAATACTGAACTAAAGAAAATATCTTTAAAAATAACCTAATGTTTTTAATTAAAAATTTGAACATAAAAGTGGTTATTGTAAGTCAACCCTAAGAGATAGAGATATGCTATCGCGGACTTTTTTGTAGCATTTTTATAGATTTTGAATTCGCTAGTACATTATACAACTATATCTTTGCTAGTTTACGCAGCGTTCGCGTGGAAAGCTCCCCGTTGGCGAGATTTTTTACGACTTCTTCAACATTTATCGCCGTATTTCTGCTAATTTACATTCAAACATAATAAATTATATACCTAAACCTTCCTCAAGAATCACTCTTTCTATTGTTGAAAACCGTATAAAAATCCGTTGCGTAGTTTTCGAGTTTATCGCGTTCAGACAGACAGACAGGAGGACAGAAAGACGCGGCCGGGGGACTTATTTTTATAATAAGTATAGACGTTATGTTTTTCGTCATATCTAACCTTAGATTTTTCCTTACTAACTATTAAATTATCTCTCGCTATTTTCAAAGATTTATTCAATTTGTACTTAAGATTCTGTATGTAATCATTGTAATTAGGTTCATTAACATTTTCTATTGAGCTAGGTAAGTTAGGTTTTTGTCCAAAAACTAGTTCATGTGGGGTAAATTTACTGCTACTGTGTATACTTGTATTATAAGCAAACATTGCTAGGGGAACATAGTCATCCCAATCGTTTTTATCGCTTGAAACGTATTGTTTTAAATAATCTTTCAATGTGGAATGGCTTCTTTCTAAGGCTCCATTCGTTTGGGGGTGATAGGCTGTTGAAGTTAATTTTTTGATCTTAAATATATTTGCAATATCTTTTAATAAATTCGACATAAATTCTGTACCTTGATCAGTCAATATTGTCTTAGGTATACCGAAATAAGTCATAAACAATATTAGTTTTCCGGCTACTGTTTCTGCATCGTGTGAAGGCATACTAAAAGATTGCGAGAACTTTGTTAAATCGTCTTGTAATGTTAATATATATTTATTTCCTTTAGAGGTTTCAGGTAATGGACCTACAATATCCAAAGCTACTCGTTCGAACGCGTATGTCGAAGTCGTTGTTATGATCATCGGTGCTTTAATCTTTTTCCTCACAGTTTTATTTATTTGACATTGCTTACAATTTCTTACATAATTAATTATATCTGATTTCATATTAGGCCAATTGTATTGGGTTTTTATTCGTGAATACATTTTAATTATTCCGTTATGACCGGATGATGTACTATTATGATTTTCCTTCAATATGATAGGTATTTCGTCGGCATTCGGGTTTATTATTTTATTATGACACATTCTAATAGAAATGTCTAAATTTCTAAATATATAAAAGATAATTTGTTTTACTTTATCTGGGTGAAGAGAACTATAAGAATCTTTGAAGTTCGGTAAGTATATGAGTTTAATTTGATCTTTAATGAGTTCTTCGCGTAGATTTCGTAAAGTATACACGGTGATTTTATAGTCGTTTTGGAGACGAAACATTTTAATTTGGAATCATCTATAGTACTGTTATATACCGGCGGAATGCTGGTATATTGATTTCTCTTGATGGACTTCTTGTCAGGATAATGAAAGTAACGTTGTTTGAATTTACTGTTTATTCAAATATATTCACGTTACAATTAACATTGAAGAGAGCGTTACACTATAGGTTACAGAGGCGTTTTGATATTAAGGACTGATATGTTCAGCCTGTATCGAATGGATACTGAATCTAGTCTGACGCTTACCGATGGATGTTCGGTATTTATTATTGAATTACACAGCTCCCACTTTTCTTGGTTCCCTTGCATTCGCAGAACGATTACAATTTATGAGGTAATGACAAAACAATGACCATGGGAACGTTCGTTGGAGTATTGTTAGTATTGTTTATGATCTATAAATTTAAGCGTGTGCGACGAATTGAAAAGACAATAACGAGTCGACACTTCAAGCTGTGATATGCAAGTACAATGGTTACATTGATAACAATAACAAACTAATAAGACAATAAGTTGAATAGATTAACATGTGCGTAAAGTTATTTAGTAGCTAGTTCAATGGGTTCTTTACTTTAATTTGACAATGGAGGCTGAGTTATGGGCGAGCAATTGTAAGAGTAAAAACAATAGACTCATCTGTTACATCCTGACAGATGTCGTAACAATAGCAAAACTAAAAGATAAAACATAAACATATGTATATGTACATACCAGTACATAACACCTCCCCACTTAAAGTGAACAACGGGGTTTACAAGTTGTTTACAAAAGTTTGTTTACATAAACTGAAATATTGAAAGTTACGCTCTCATTAATATAAAATAACAACTAATTAAACTTACACAATTTGTTATGACATAGTTCTTGTCTCTGAACTTAATGTTCTCATAAACAGTGTGTCTTACAGTAAGTATTCCTTATTCTAATTTCTAACAAGATTACACAAATTCTATTAAATGTTGGCTTACAATTATTTCTTATTCTTAAACACATTAGTAACAATAAATTTCATAATTCGTTATTTATTAGTTAACATAAAAATTATCTTTATTTTGTTTCATTACAATGGTTTAACAACAATTTCATGATTTTTTTATTTTTTTATTGGTTAACATAAAAATCTTTTCTTCTTTTGTTTAATACGACATTTTCTTTAATATTTTCCTTTAAAATAAAATACATGTCTACCTTAAATTTAACACAAGTGCTTAATTATTTAAATTATAAGTATACTTAAATCTAGAATGAGACTCTACGCTTGGGGATCTAGTTATTCTAAGTGGTTGTCTTACTATGCTGTCCTCATCATCTGTTTCAGTTATTTCATTCAGAGTACTACTTACTGCCATTCTAACCGAGGCTTCTGCCTTATTATTTCTTCGATTACACTGGTCAAATACTTGTACGCAACACCTACAATTATCGGGGTCATGGTTATTACAAGTAAGTGTTTTATATAATTGCGTTATTTTACAAAACTTAAATATTAAATATAGTAATATACTTATACATAAACAATAGACTATCCATGATATATGGCTTTGAGGTAGAAACTCAAAGGTTTTATTAAGATTATTTGTTAACTTATCATTTAATGATTCCAATGTTTTGTTTCAGGTAATGCTGATTATTCATTATTCAGTATATACTTGTCTTGGAGTTATTATATATGGGTGCAAAACATTTTGTTTGGCAATTAAAATTGAATTTAATAACATTTCGATGTTTTCATAAATTTCTTCACTTAATGAACTTAATGTAATGAAATGAGTATTAACCGTTGATTTTAAATTTATAAGTGTTAAACTTGCATCAGTATTATTTATAAATGTATCAATGATCTTAAAGTTTTTTAATATTAATTTTTCATTTTCATTTAATTTCTTAATCGTAGAATTAAAGTTTTGTATTGCTGATTGTGTGAGTCGAATCTGGTTTTTCATTAACTATATATCTCTTTATCGTTTTCAATGTCGTCGCGATCGCAATGAATAACCTACAGGAGGTTTAATGATCCTTTTAATTGTGGGTTTTCTTTTTATTACCGTTTTACTGTTTTCGCTGTTATTCTTATTAGCTACTTTAATACGATTCACGTGAACTCTGACATGTTTTCCTTTTTCGGTTTTTATTATAACATTCGCGTTGGGTTTAATTGCAATTATAGTGTAAGGGCCTTTCCAATTTGGTATGAGCTTATTAGGGCTTTTATAATTTAAATATACTTCGTCATTAATTTTATATTTATGAACGTTATGTTTTTCGTCATATCTAACCTTAGATTTTTCCTTACTAACTATTAAATTATCTCTCGCTATTTTCAAAGTTTTATTCAATTTGTACTTAAGATTCTGTATGTAATCATTATAATTAGGTTCATTAACATTTTCTATTGAGCTAGGTAAGTTAGGTTTTTGTCCAAAAACTAATTCATGTGGGGTAAATTTACTGCTACTGTGTATACTTGTATTATAAGCAAACATTGCTAGGGGAACATAGTCATCCCAATCGTTTTTATCGCTTGAAACGTATTGTTTTAAATAATCTTTCAATGTGGAATGGCTTCTTTCTAAGGCTCCATTCGTTTGGGGGTGATAGGCTGTTGAAGTTAATTTTTTGATCTTAAATATATTTGCAATATCTTTTAATAAATTCGACATAAATTCTGTACCTTGATCAGTCAATATTGTCTTAGGTATACCGAAATAAGTCATAAACAATATTAGTTTTCCGGCTACTGTTTCTGCATCGTGTGAAGGCATACTAAAAGATTGCGAGAACTTTGTTAAATCGTCTTGTAATGTTAATATATATTTATTTCCTTTAGAGGTTTCAGGTAATGGACCTACAATATCCAAAGCTACTCGTTCGAACGCGTATGTCGAAGTCGTTGTTATGATCATCGGTGCTTTAATCTTTTTCCTCACAGTTTTATTTATTTGACATTGCTTACAATTTCTTACATAATTAATTATATCTGATTTCATATTAGGCCAATTGTATTGGGTTTTTATTCGTGAATACATTTTAATTATTCCGTTATGACCGGATGATGTACTATTATGATTTTCCTTCAATATGATAGGTATTTCGTCGGCATTCGGGTTTATTATTTTATTATGACACATTCTAATGGAAATGTCTAAATTTCTAAATATATAAAAGATAATTTGTTTTACTTTATCTGGGTGAAGAGAACTATAAGAATCTTTGAAGTTCGGTAAGTATATGAGTTTAATTTGATCTTTAATGAGTTCTTCGCGTAGATTTCGTAAAGTATAGAATAAGTCTTTCGGGGTTAAAGTATCGTAATGGTTATATTTAGCAATACAATGATATATGACTTGTTTGTCGGATGAGGTTTTATAAATTTTATATATTTCTCTAGGTTCTGAAAGTAAAATATCAATATCATTTCCTCGGGAAAAAGTTTCAATTACATAAGGGTCTTCCTCATCAAGGTTTATGTTTGTAAAGTAGGCAATATGTCTATGTTTATTATCGAGAAGTCGTTTATTTATTTCAAGAAAGTCTTTTATTGTAAATTCATTATTCTGTAAGAAAAATTCTGGAAGTCTGTATATGTTTCTAAATTTTGTAAAGTACTATTAACGGTATTTATTTGAATACGCGATAAACAATCTGCGTTTGAGTTTACTCTTCCGGGTTTATGGATAATTTCATAATCAAACTCTTCTAATTGTAGACGCCATCTAACAAGTTTACTACCTGGGTCTTTTACGTTAAAAAGCCAAGATAAAGGTCTATGGTCATTTCTAAGTTCATTACATATCCTTTTATATCGTGAGAGTTTACTGTTTTCATTAATATTAGAATTATTATTACATGTTAGCTTAGAATAATTATCATTAAACAAAGTGGCGAGATTATTATTATCTCCCATAATACTTAAACGATTGGCGGCATTAACATCGTCTGTACAATTAAAACAATTCGCGGTATTTTCATCGCGTATATAATTAAAACATTTCGCGGTATTTTCATTGCTTATATACTTAAAACACTTGGCGGAACTTTCATCGCCTATATACTTAGAACTACTGGCGGAATTATCGTCGCCTATATAATTAAAACATTTCGCGGTATTTTCATCGCTTATATACTTAGAACAACTGGCGGAATTATCGTCGCCTATATAATTAAAACAATTCGCGGTATTTCCATCGCTTATATAATTAGAACAACTGGCGGAATTATCGTCGCCTAAATAATTAAAACATTTCGCGGTATTTTCATCGCTTATATACTTAGAACAACTGGCGGAATTATCGTCGCCTATATAATTAAAACATTTCGCGGTATTTTCATCGCTTATATAATTAGAACAACTGGCGGAATTATCGTCGCCTATATAATTAAAACATTTCGCGGTATTTTCATCGCTTATATAATTAAAACACTTGGCGGAACTTTCATCGCCTATATAACTTAACGATTCTAACTTTATTTTTATTTCTTTAATATCAACCTTTTTATCTAAACAATTTAAAATCGATACGAAAGCCTGGTTATTTTCATCAACTTTAGTGACGCAACTGGATAAATATACTCCGTCTATGATTCTTTTATTTTCCACATAACCCTCTTTTATTCCGGGGTTTAAAACATTAGCCTTTATCAACGTTTCCGTTCGCGCGTTCAATGTATATAGAGTATTATTCATATCGGTATCTTTATATAAATTTAAAGGAATTTGAAATTCTAGGAAAGAAAGAGTTTTATTTTCGTAATCTATTTTAGCATTTAATTTAGTTAATATATCGTTTCCTAATATACCATCAAACTTTAAAGTAGGTATTTGATCTCCTTTAACTACGTGAAAGTTATGCTGAATTTTTTATTTTATTTAAATTTAAATGTAAGGTCGCATATCCTAAGGTTGTACATGGGACCTTTGATTCCGTAATTCCGTAAATGGTTAATTTTTTGTCTCTTTGTATTAATAATTTACGATGGAGGTTTTCAATTTTTATAATGGATATACTGGCTCCTGTGTCAATAAGAAAATTAAACGATTGTTTTTGCTGCGTTTCTACTATTGGTAAATTTATATTTATCATATTTATGTTTGCGGTGGTAAATATAATTGTTTTATGTTCTATTGGGGTAGTGCCTGGATAAGACTTTCCATGCTCATGGGATCGGCACCATCCACGAGCTGGTTCTAGTTTAAAGAATTAATATTACTTGTATTATTTGTATTTCTTATATTTCGAGTAAAGTCACGCGTATGATAGGGTGCTCTGCGATCTCGATTTGGATTTTGTTGAACGGTACATTGCTGTTCTATGTTAGGACGCCTTACTGGACTCGGAACTTCGTTAAAATGATTGCGAAGTCGATCATGGTTATTATAATTAATTTTGTGATTATAATGCGGATAATTAAGTTGACTTTGAGGACCGAAACTGTACCTGTTTTCTTCTCCTTTACAACATTTACAAAAGCTAGTTTCTTTAAAATGAAATAAGGGTTTATTAAATGAATTACGCGATTCTCTGTTAAAATTGTAATTATGATTTCTATTAAAATTATTTCGATTATAGTTGTTTCTATGGTAATTATTCTTATTAGGATTATAACTACGGCAGTGCGCTGCTATATGTCCTGGTTTATTACATTTCATGCATATTTTATTTTTTGAGTTTTGTAATAAATGGAATTTCTCTTCCTCTAATGCCATATTGAATGCTTCATTAAGATTGTTAGGACCTCTAGAGCGGAGCATTAATGAAATTTGTGGGTTAACACCGATTAAAAATGTATGTAGTGCTAATCTATTAGTGTTTTCTATTTCTCCCGGTAACAGTTTGGGATCGTTACAAGATTGTTTTATTGACATTAATAACCTCTTTAAACATGATTCTATTCTGGAGATGTATTGTGAGATTGTTTCACTATATAATTGTTTGCAATTTTGTAACTCAAATAAAAGATGGGTTTCGTGTTTTCTATTACCGAACCTACTTTTAAGGAACTCCTTTAGGTCTTCCCAGTTGTCAAAAGTTGTATTAGAGCACACGGATTGAGCTCTATCTGTTAATTTGTTTTGTATAAACGCGAATAAAATTTGTTCTTGGTCTTGTGAAGCTATTTGAAAAGCACGATCGCAATTTGTGAGCCATGCACTTAAATCGTCTCTATTTCCGTCATAAGAATCTATAAATCTTAATAAGGTATCGATTGAAACTCGTACTTGTGGTTGATAATTTCCCGCTACGCTATGCGAAGGATTAGCGCATTCATTTACTATCGGATCATTATTTGATGAACTAGATAGCGCCATTTTAATTTATTTTCATCGGTAAATTATTTATATATATATTTTTATTTATTTATGATATATATTTATTTATATACTAATAATTTGTCTTTATTTAATTCGTTACTTCAATTTATTTAATAATAGTGATTATAAAAAAAATTATGAAAATTATATAATTTAATTCGTTACGTTAGGTATTTATCGAGAAAAAAAATATATAATAATAATGATAATGAGACTAGCAGATTGGCAGATGAAATAGTGAAACAGTGAATTTATAGAACTTACAGTAGTATCATGGTCGTAGTCGATAGTTTCATCGGGGCCACGCCTGAAGCTGCTCTGCTGAGGGATGGTTGAGTTGCTCTCTGTAGCCTTTGTGTAGTGTCGCCTGTAGCTGCTCCTCTTCTTTTCAGGAAAAACACCGTCGTACGTCGATCAGACCAAAACCGTCGTGTTGAACCTGATGCTCGTCGCCGTCGTCGCCTGTCTTGCGTTATCGCTTTTCTTTAGGCCAAAACCGTCGCGAATAGAGCTTCCTTTGCCGTCGTCGCCTGTCTTGCGTTGTCGCTTTTCTTAGGCCAAAACCGTCGCAAGGGATGTGCCACCAGAGCTTGGGATTCTTCCTTGACTAAAAGCCTGGAGACTACCTTCTGTTTTCTTTCTTGAGAAGTGTCGAGTGGAATCCCACTTCTGACACCAAAATTTTGTTATATACCGGCGGAATGCTGGTATATTGATTTCTCTTGATGGACTTCTTGTCAGGATAATGAAAGTAACGTTGTTTGAATTTACTGTTTATTCAAATATATTCACGTTACAATTAACATTGAAGAGAGCGTTACACTATAGGTTACAGAGGCGTTTTGATATTAAGGACTGATATGTTCAGCCTGTATCGAATGGATACTGAATCTAGTCTGACGCTTACCGATGGATGTTCGGTATTTATTATTGAATTACACAGCTCCCACTTTTCTTGGTTCCCTTGCATTCGCAGAACGATTACAATTTATGAGGTAATGACAAAACAATGACCATGGGAACGTTCGTTGGAGTATTGTTAGTATTGTTTATGATCTATAAATTTAAGCGTGTGCGACGAATTGAAAAGACAATAACGAGTCGACACTTCAAGCTGTGATATGCAAGTACAATGGTTACATTGATAACAATAACAAACTAATAAGACAATAAGTTGAATAGATTAACATGTGCGTAAAGTTATTTAGTAGCTAGTTCAATGGGTTCTTTACTTTAATTTGACAATGGAGGCTGAGTTATGGGCGAGCAATTGTAAGAGTAAAAACAATAGACTCATCTGTTACATCCTGACAGATGTCGTAACAATAGCAAAACTAAAAGATAAAACATAAACATATGTATATGTACATACCAGTACATAACAGTACCAATAAAAATAGATAAATCAATTGTAGTGTTGAGTAAAAAAAAGTTTCAGTTTTAATATTAACTTTTACTCGATCGACTTGGAAACTAGTAACGCACCGATCATTCGTTCATTATCTTATTGAATGAAACACGTCCGCGCGTGTTTCGGCGGCAACCGCGCGCCGCTGGCGCAAACAGCAGCTGATAAAAGTATACCTATAGCTATAGGCGCGAACTAGCGAGTACATACTACTTACGTACAACCCGTACGAATTAACTTGAGTCCAAAATACAATACTTTTATTATTATTGAATATGACGTCATCGGGCCGGGTCTCAAGTTAATTCGTACGGATTAAAGGACTCCAGTTTGTCCTTCATACTTTACACGGGCATATGACCGTCGGAAATACCTATTTTATTTAAACTTCTTTGCGATTATTAACCACTATTGTTCTTTTCACAACAAATCAATTTATAAACGGACTGGTAGGTATAAATATTTCAGGCGTATTTAAAAAATCGGAGCTATCTAAAGAATAATTAACTTACATACCTATTTACTGTTAACTACACTATTAACACTTCTCTGTATCGAAGCAACTGTTAAAAATGTTCACGTTTAATACAATTGTCGTATAATTTTCTTAACATGTCTTTAACACTTTGTTTTTACTGTATCAAAAGCGTCCGAGCAATGCGTAAATCATCCCGGCTTTCATATTCTCGTGTATAAACAAGTCTTTTTATTTCCGACCATAAGAAAAAATCCAAGGGCGTTAAGTCCGGGCTTCTAGGTGGCCAAGGCACAGGCCCTCCTCGACCTATCCACCGATCACTAAACTCATTGTCCAGGTTATCCAGGTATTCACGCACTACACTCGCGTAATGAGCGGAACAGCCGTCGTGTTGGTAGTACATACCTCTCGAGTAAGCTAACGGCACAACAATTCGGATGTGTCTCGGATATTACTGTCCTTATGTCCATAACATCTCTAAGTACGAGTTGCCGGTTAGATGACCTTCAATAAAAATGTGGCGCCACGATGACCGATGTTGTACTGACTACTGACCGACTGAAAGCCAAGGACGCGGTGACGGTGAGTACCGCGCATGCGCATACGACTGAGCAATGCCGTCATTGCATTGGTTAGACTCCGGCGCAAATCGGTAGCTTTGTTTTTATTGGCGAATACGTTTTTGTGTGACCTCGATATTAAAACGCATAGTATTTCTAAAAATAGAATTTGTAGTATTGTACTAAGTGTGATTCAGTAGCGCTACTACTGGTTCTCACTTTTTCTCTGTAGACGATATGAATATCGACTTTGATGAAATTTTTTTTTTATATTTTATTAAATTAACCTTATATATAGCTTCTATTATTGATAAATAATTCAAAATTTTCGTTTCCAAAACGCTTTCAGAATCACCGTGTAGAATAAGTCTTTCGGGGTTAAAGTATCGTAATGATTATATTTAGCAATACAATGATATATGACTTGTTTGTCGGATGATGTTTTATAAATTTTATATATTTCTCTAGGTTCTGAAAGTAAAATATCAATATCATTTCCTCGGGAAAAAGTTTCAATTACATAAGGGTCTTCCTCATCAAGGTTTATGTTTGTAAAGTAGGCAATATGTCTATGTTTATTATCGAGAAGTCGTTCATTTATTTCAAGAAAGTCTTTTATTGTAAATTCATTATTCTGTAAGAAAAAATTCTGGAAGTCTGTATATGTTTCTAAATTTTGTAAAGTACTATTAACGGTATTTATTTGAATACGCGATAAACAATCTGCGTTTGAGTTTACTCTTCCGGGTTTATGGATAATTTCATAATCAAACTCTTCTAATTGTAGACGCCATCTAACAAGTTTACTACCTGGGTCTTTTACGTTAAAAAGCCAAGTTAAAGGTCTATGATCAGTTACAATTTTGAAATGTCTACCGTATAAATATGGTCTAAAATGTTGAATTGCCCATTTAATGGCTAGAAGTTCTTTTTCAGTTGTATTATAGTTACTTTCAGCGTGATTTAATGTTCTAGAGGCGTATGCTATCGGTAAATCTTTCCCTATGTTTCCTTGACTTAATACTGCTCCAATAGCAAAGTTACTAGCATCAGTGGTGAGTATAGACTCTTTAGTGAAATCTGGGTATTGTAATATTTTCGGTGATATTAATATGTTACGCATCGTATCGAATGACTCTTGTTGTTCCTCGGTCCAAGTAAATGGTGTATCTTTCTTTAATAATTTAGTTAAAGGTTTTGTAAGCTTTGAAAAGTTTTCTATAAATTTCCTATAATATCCTATTAATCCTAAAAATGATTTTATTTCTTTCGGGTTTTTAGGGGCTGGAAAGTTGGTTATTACTTTAGTTTTCTCTGGGTCTGGTAAGACACCTTTATTAGATATTACATGTCCAAGATAAGCTACTTCATGTCGCATAAATTCGCATTTATCGGGTTGGAGTTTAAGCTTATGCTGTTGTAATTTTTTAAATATTGATTCTAATTTTATTTCATGGTCTCTTATTGAATTTGCATATATAACTATGTCATCTAAATAGACAAAACAATATAATCCTTGTAATCCACTAAGCACATTATTCATTAATCTCTGAAATGTTGCTGGTGCATTCTTTAAACCGAATGGCATTCGAGTATATTCATATAAACCGGTAGGTGTAGAAAAAGCTGTCTTATGTATATCTTTAGGATGCATTTTTATTTGGTGAAATCCGCTAGCTAAGTCTAATGTGGTAAAATAAGTTGTGTTTCCTAATTGATCTAATATTTCGCTGATATTAGGTAATGGATAAGCATCACCTATGGTTACATTATTTAATTTTCTATAATCGATTACTACGCGCCATTTAATTTTTCCTGAAGCGTCTTTCTTTTTAGGTACTACCCATAATGGTGATGACCACGGGCTAGTGGAGGGACGTATAATACCTTGTTTTAACATTTTATTTATTTGAGTTTTTACTTCCTCTTTATGAACTTCCGGATATCGATAACTTTTTGAGTTAATTGGGTTCTGTTGTTGTCCAGTATTTATCTCGTGAACAATTGAATTGGTACAAGTCAGTTCGTCACCTTCTAAATAGAAAATTTCACTATATTTATTGCAAATTTTATATAACGATTGTTTTTCTTCATAATTTAAATGATCAGTTCTAAGTTCATTACATATCCTTTGATATCGTGAGAGTTTACTGTTTTCATTAATATTAGAATTATAATTACATGTTAGCTTAGAATAGTTATCATTAAACAAAGTGGCGAGATTATTATTATCTCCCATAATACTTAAACGATTGGCGGCATTAACATCGCCTGTACAATTAAAACAACTCGCGGTATTTTCATCGCGTATATAATTAAAACATTTTGCGGTATTTTCATTGCTTATATACTTTAAACACTTGGCGGAACTTTCATCGCCTATATAATTAGAACATCTGGCGGAATTATCATTGCCTATATAATTAAAACATTTCGCGGTATTTTCATCGCTTATATACTTAGAACAACTGGCGGAATTATCATCGCCTATATAATTAAAACATTTTGCGGTATTTTCATCGCTTATATACTTAGAACAACTGGCGGAATTATCGTCGCCTATATAATTAAAACATTTCGCGGTATTTTCATCGCTTATATAATTAGAACAACTGGCGGAATTATCGTCGCCTATATAATTAAAACATTTCGCGGTATTTTCATCGCTTATATAATTAAAACACTTGGCGGAACTTTCATCGCCTATATAACTTAACGATTCTAATTTTATTTTTATTTCTTTAATATCAACCTTTTTATCTAAACAATTTAAAATCGATACGAAAGCCTGGTTATTTTCATCAACTTTAGTGACGCAACTGGATAAATATACTCCGTCTATGATTCTTTTATTTTCCACATAACCCTCTTTTATTCCGGGGTTTAAAACATTAGTCTTTATCAACGTTTCCGTTCGCGCGTTCAATGTATATAGAGTATTATTCATATCGGTATCTTTATATAAATTTAAAGGAATTTGAAATTCTAGGAAAGAAAGAGTTTTATTTTCGTAATCTATTTTAGCATTTAATTTAGTTAATATATCGTTTCCTAATATACCATCAAACTTTAAAGTAGGTATTTGATCTCCTTTAACTACGTGAAAGTTATGCTGAATTTTTATTTTATTTAAATTTAAATGTAAGGTCGCATATCCTAAGGTTGTACATGGGACCTGTGATTCCGTAATTCCGTAAATGGTTCATTTTTTGTCTCTTTGTATTAATAATTTACGATGGAGGTTTTCAATTTTTATAATGGATATACTGGCTCCTGTGTCAATAAGAAAATTAAACGATTGTTTTTGCTGCGTTTCTACTATTGGTAAATTTATATTTATCATATTTATGTTTGCGGTGGTAAATATAATTGTTTTATGTTCTATTGGGGTAGTGCCTGGATAAGACTTTCCATGCTCATGGGATCGGCACCATCCACGAGCTGGTTCGAGTTTAAAGAATTAATATTACTTGTATTATTTGTATTTCTTATATTTCGAGTAAAGTCACGCGTATGATAGGGTGCTCTGCGATCTCGATATGGATTTCGTTGAACGGTACATTGCTGTTCTATGTTAGGACGCCTTACTGGACTCGGAAATTCTTTAAAATGATTGCGAACTCGATCATGGTTATTATAATTAATTTTTTGATTATAATGCGGATAATTAAGTTGACTTTGAGGACCGAAACTGTACCTGTTTTCTTCTCCTTTACAACATTTACAAAAGCTAGTTTCTTTAAAATGAAATAAGGGTTTATTACGCGATTCTCTGTTAAAATTGTAATTATGATTTCTATTAAAATTATTTCGATTATAGTTGTTTCTATGGTAATTATTCTTATTAGGATTATAACTACGGCAGTGCGCTGCTATATGTCCTGGTTTATTACATTTCATGCATATTTTATTTTTTGAATTTTGTAATAAATGGAATTTCTCTTCCTCTAATGCCATATTGAATGCTTCATTAAGATTGTTAGGACCTCTAGAGCGGAGCATTAATGAAATTTGTGGGTTAACACCGATTAAAAATGTATGTAGTGCTAATCTATTAGTGTTTTCTATTTCTCCCGGTAACAGTTTGGGATCGTTACAAGATTGTTTTATTGACATTAATAATCTCTTTAAACATGATTCTATTCTGGACATGTATTGTGAGATTGTTTCACTATATAATTGTTTGCAATTTTGTAACTCAAATAAAAGATGGGTTTCGTGTTTTCTATTACCGAACCTACTTTTAAGGAACTCCTGTAGGTCTTCCCAGTTGTCAAAAGTTGTATTAGAGCACACGGATTGAGCTCTATCTGTTAATTTGTTTTGTATAAACGCGAATAAAATTTGTTCTTGGTCTTGTGAAGCTATTTGAAAAGCACGATCGCAATTTGTGAGCCATGCACTTAAATCATCTCTATTTCCGTCATAAGAATCTATAAATCTTAATAAGGTATCGATTGAAACTCGTACTTGTGGTTGATAATTTCCCGCTACGCTATGCGAAGGATTAGCGCATTGATTTACTATCGGATCATTATTTGATGAATTAGATAGCGCCATTTTAATTATTTTCATCGGTAAATTATTTATATGTATATATATATTTTTTATTTATTTATATACTAATGATTTGTCTTTATTTAATTCGTTACTTCAATTTATTTAATAATAGTGATTATTAAAAAAAAAAATTATGAAAATTATATAATTTAATTCGTTACGTTAGGTATTTATCGAGAAAAAAAAATATATAATAATAATGATAATGAGACTAGCAGATTGGCAGATGAAATAGTGAAACAGTGAATTTATAGAACTTACAGTAGTATCATGGTCGTAGTCGATAGTTTCATCGGGGCCACGCCTGAAGCTGCTCTGCTGAGGGATGGTTGAGTTGCTCTCTGTAGCCTTTGTGTAGTGTCGCCTGTAGCTGCTCCTCTTCTTTTCAGGAAAAACACCGTCGTACGTCGAGGCCAGACCAAAACCGTCGTGTTGAACCTGATGCTCGTCGCCGTCGTCGCCTGTCTTGCGTTATCGCTTTTCTTTAGGCCAAAACCGTCGCGAATAGAGCTTCCTTTGCCGTCGTCGCCTGTCTTGCGTTGTCGCTTTTCTTAGGCCAAAACCGTCGCAAGGGATGTGCCACCAGAGCTTGGGATTCTTCCTTGACTAAAAGCCTGGAGACTACCTTCTGTTTTCTTTCTTGAGAAGTGTCGAGTGGAATCCCACTTCTGACACCAAAATTTTGTTATATACCGGCGGAATGCTGGTATATTGATTTCTCTTGATGGACTTCTTGTCAGGATAATGAAAGTAACGTTGTTTGAATTTACTGTTTATTCAAATATGTTCACGTTACATTTAACATTGAAGAGAGCGTTGCACTATAGGTTACAGAGGCGTTTTGATATTAAGGACTGATATGTTCAGCCTGTATCGGATGGATACTGAATCTAGTCTGACGCTTACCGATGGATGTTCGGTATTTATTATTGAGTTACACAACTCCCACTTCCTCGGTTCGCTTGCATTCGGTTCGTTCGCAGAACGGTTACGATTTATGAGGTAATGACAAAACAATTGACCATGGGAAACGTTCGTTGGAGTATTGTTTAAGATCTATAAATTTAAGCGTGTGCGACAAATTGAAAAGACAATTGTTTAAGATCTATAAATTTAAGCGTGTGCGACAAATTGAAAAGACAATAACGAGTCGACACTTCAAGTTGTGATATGCAAGTACAATGGTTACATCGATAACAATAACAAACTAATAAGACAATAAGTTGAATAGATTAACATGTGCGTAAAGTTATTTAGTAGCTAGTTCAATGGGTTCTTTACTTTAATGTGACAATGGAGGTTGAGTTATGGGCGAGTTACAATTGAGTAAAAACAATAGACTCGTTAACAATAGCAAAACTAAAAGATAAATTATAAACATATGTATATGTACATACCAGTACATAACAATATTAAAATCAATGTAACTACTGGTGTTTACCTAGCCAATGGTACGGACCCCTTCGTATGCGAGTCCGACTCGCACTTGGCCGATTTTGTTTTGAATTACTTTTTTATGCTTTACAATGATACGATAACCGCTTTTCACCACGTGAGCCGTACGCTTCACAATTCACTGCTGGGCATAGGCCTTTTTCCCCATGTAGGAGAAGGATCAGAGCTTAATCCATCACGCTGCTCCAATGCAATTTGCGGATATATATATTCCCTACTATGAGTAACGATCGCTATCAGGTGTACATGAGAACAACGGGAATCGATAGCTTAACCGATTCCGTGCGGAGGTCTTTTTAACAAACTTTAGTGCCTGGCGTCAAACAAACATTTCGTGATGCCTCTGGGGCACCAAGCGCCAGAGACTTTGATGATTCCCCTGGGGAATCATCCGCCATGAATTATAACTTTTAGCTTTTTCTCGTGTTTCTCTTGTTAAAAGGTCACTTGCCACTCAATATCGAACATAAACGGTCAGTAAATTCGTTCAGTGCGTTTAAAAGTGATAATCTGTGTGTTTTTTGGAAATGGAAGGTAAGTGACTAATTTTTATAAGGTGTTGTAAACCTTTTTGCATTATTTTATTACGGATTTATGTATTTAGGAGTGTTATTATAGAATATGTTTAATGTTTGTTTTTATTATTAAAAAATATCTATGTATATAATACAACTTTGTTAAAAATGTGGAAATTGGTTAAGCGCTTTAACAATCTTTTCATTTTGTTGTAGTTACCCAATGCGACGACGACGTGTTTTATGAAAATTCACAAACTTATGACGATTGGAAACTTGAAGTAAATAAAGATAGTGGAACTATAAAAAAAAACAACGCAGGATTGTGCAACATGCACAGAAAAACCAACAAAAGATAATTTCACGAGTACAGAAAAGACCCTGACAGAAGTAGAAGAGCGGGTTCCGTCAATTGTGGATTTGCATGGTTGCAAATATTTTGGACAATTCGTATCGAACGATTTAGTATAGATAAAAGATACCTATGCAATTATGCAAAAAATTATAGAAAAAGATTTATTAAAATTTTAGTTACTTGCCTACAATATGAAACATAATTATAAGGTTAATTATTATAATAATCAATAAGACAGATTTTTCATTATGTAAGAACCTGATTTTTAAATAAAAAAGTAATAATTTTAATGTGATCGTATTGAGTCTTGAGACACACATTTACCTCAAAACATTGCCTCAAAACCATACTCACATAACCAAATGAAATAATATTTTTAATATTTATGGTATACCCGGAAAAACGGGGTGATACACACCCTGGGAATCCTGGGCAATCAGGACACACATAAATAACTTGGTTATTTTCTTTGCTTTTGTGTAGCATATTCTACACCGTTTTCTACTAATCCTTCCGCCATGCTTTGGGAGTAGTGTTGGCAAATGTATGAGAAATCCTACTGGGGGCCGTTGAGTGTGAAGCGTTTAGTAAGTATTATTATAATTTCCAAAAAAACTGTACATCTACAACATAACAACAGTTAAAACTAGGGTTGGCTACACTGACCTGCGCATACAATTATGAACGGTTCGTAGTTTCAAACAATAATAAACATTAAACGCAAGTGCATACGGTACTTTGTACACGAACGGCCGGCGAACAGCGAAAAAAAATGGGTAATTTGCCGGGCAGAGCGGCGAACAATGACGAAAACAAACACAACAAACCCATTTAGAAAATGAACGTTATAACAAAAGCGTTTGATTTTTTTTGAGGAGCGTTCCAGGAAGTAGACTATTTAAATTAACTTTGTAACAATCAATAAAAGAATCTACGAAAACAAAGTAGACCGTTTGTTCGGTTGTGTGTTTTATTAGTTTTCGTGTAGTAATAATCTATACTAATATATAAAGCTGAAGAGTTTGTTTGTTTGTTTGTTTGAACGCGGTAATCTCTGGAACTACTGGGCCGATTTGAAAAATTCTTTCAGTGTTAGATAGCCCATTTATCGAGGAAGGCTATAGGCTATGTATCATCACGCTAAGACCAATAGGAGTGGAGTCCACGCCGACGAAGTCGCGCGCAGAAGCTAGTTCAGAAATATATTCCAGCTATAAAGATAAGTTTGTTAAACTTAGATATAATATGAATGTATACATTTCTAAAAGAAACATACGCGAAACAAAAGTACCCAATAAAAAATGTTGACAATCCCTGAAGTCTGCGAATTCACGATATTCCTTGAAACGAACACTGTAGGCATGATATGGGTGACAAATAGAGACACTTTTGTTTACGGATTTTTTTTGAAAAATGTCGTTTTATCGGAGTTTCATATGTTTCAATTTTGTATCCTCTCGGGCACCATACGCCATTCGCAAAAGATTTACATGGTGCCTGTGCGGCATCATCCGCACGGAATGGGTTAACGAGCTCTCCGAGGCACGGTGAGGAGACCTACAAGGACTAACAACCAAACCGGAAATAAATATTGTTATAATCACAAATATCCATTCCCAGCGGGAATTGAACCCGTGACTGTTGGTGTTAAAGCGCCGCTGACACAGCACACGCACCACTTTACACCAGAGCAGTCGAAAAAAAAAAAAAACACAATATATAATTTTTATCGAAAAGATATCCTCTTTACACATAACAAGCGTTCTCTATAAATATTTTTGTACTAAAAATAATAATAAACAAAATCAAAACCAAGTCCAACCCTTTATATAAAACGCACCGCTATTGTGGTACCGTCAGAACGACAGTAGCGCTTAACCACAAAGAAAATTATCGTTCGACCGTCAATCAATCACAGCGCGACATAGCTCTAAAAACAAACATACAGATGCAATTTTAAAATTTAAAATTATACAAAACTATACTCTATTACCTTCTTATAGGGTTTAGAAAATAATCAATTAATTATAAAAGCTGTAATTTTATGTTTGTATCGATTGAATCGTATTGATCCAATCCAGTGTTTTTCAACCTGTGGGTCGCGACCCCCTAGGGGGTCGCGAAGCTGCCGTAGGGGGGTCGTCAGAGGTCGAGATGACTTTAGTAAAAAAACAATAAGAATAAAAAAATTGATTTATTAAGTAAGAGAATTTTAACAAAAGAATATACTCAAACATTTTTATGTTAGTACAAACAAATTAACAAGAAATAAAATCCTAATACTCATGTTATTGCGAAGGTTGTGCTTGCTTTTAACCGACATCCAAAAAAGGAGGAGGCTTTCAATTCGGTTGTATTTTTTTTACGTATGTTAGCTCAGAACTTTTGACTGGGTGGACCGATTTCGATAAATTTTGTTTTAATTGAAAGGTATTGCGTGTTATGTAGTCCCATTTAAATTTAATTGAGATCAGACAAGTACTTTTACAGTTGTATCTAATAATGCGTATTTACTTGACTACTTTTTCGTCGACCTACGTTGTATTAAACCGCATAACTTTTCACTGAATTATCGATTTTGGTGATTCTTACTTTAATCAAAAGCTAATACTTGTCATGTAGTCTTGTATAAATTTGATCGAGATCTGATTACAACTTTTTGAGTAATCTTTGATAACGTGCATTTGCTTGACTGTTTTTTGGTCTTATTACTTTGTATTAATAATAATAATAATAATAATTAAATGAATTTATTGCCACATATATACAAGTTAAAATAACACGTTAAGTTAAAACAACATTAAAACATAACATACATTAAAACATATTAAAATTTGACAAAATATAAAATTAATGTGAATAGGCAATAGGAAATGGCTCAGCTTCAGCTGACATAGGACTAAAGTCCCATGCAGCGCTGCTTTACAGCCACTCCCTTCTCCCTGTGATACTAGGTGGGAATAAAGCGGTGCCAGCGGAAGCCAGTGGGAACTTTATTACTTGTCGATGTAATTAAAGTCGGTTTTTTTTTTCGTTTGCGAGCAAACACAATTATTGATTAACCAATTTCTCCCATCGTGGATCTGTATTTGCTACACATAGAATTAAATTGTTTTCCAAATTTAAGCGGTTTCTTTGTTTACTTGTTATTTTGGCCATTGGTGAAAATGTCAACTCGCATAAGTACGAGGTGACAAATGGAATCAAACACTTCAAGGCCTCAGTTGTCAATTCCGGTTATTCTGTTTTTCTTTTTAACCAAATAGGTATCCAAATTATCAGACTTGGATTCCAATTCCATCGGCAGATAATTCTAGCAGATTCTTTTTGAGCTTAGTTGGCAAATTAGCCTCATTTATAGCAGCATTTAAAAACGAATTTAAGATTTTTAAACTGAGGTAGGGCACAGCAAGAAATTTCCTGCTCAAAATATGGAGCAGCCGACTGGGGTAGTACCTCGACCTTACAGAAGAACACAGCTAAATAATACCGTTTCCAAGCAGTGTTGTGTTCCTTTTGGTATGTAAGGTGACCAGAGCTTCTGGGGGAAATTGGGGTTAGGGTCGGCCTCGCGCTTGCCATGCTTCTGGTGTTGCAAGCGTATAATTATGAGCTACGGTGATCCTTTACCATCAGGTGAGCCGTACGCTTGTTTGCCGACCTAGTTACATTGAAAAAAAAAGCACCTCTGCCCAGTGTTCTCCGATGTTTCTTGCACTGAGAAGTAATGACACAATTATTATTCTTCTTTCAAATTATCTAAGACCATTTTCATACCAGGTATATATGCCTTGATGTTTATCTCACATCCGACTTCTTCAGTAAAAGATAATGTCGACGAATTTTCGTCGACACTATCTAGATATCTAGATCTAGAATCTAAGCTATTTTGATTTATAGACGACGACCACAAGTCAACTTTTTTTGTAAAGCCATGTATTTTGTCTTTTGCACTGATGACATTTTCATTTCGCCCTATACACATGCATACATGATAAAAAAATTGCGTGCGTACAAAGTACACATGTCAGAAGTAAAACTTCTTTGGAAAACTAATTAAAAAAAACTAATTAAAAAAAACGAATTTAAAATAAAAAAAGTAGTTGAAAAAAAACAAAAAGCCAACGTCGCGGTGTTCCCAGGTGATCACCCATCCAAGTACTGACCGTCATGACGCTGCCGCGTTACCGGTCGCTCAAATTTTACCCCTCATGTGCCTACAGAAGTTTCACTTCAAAAAGCGAAGGGTCGGGGGGTCGCATAATATTTTTTCATACCAGGGGGGTCGCATCATTAAAAAGGTTGAAAAACACTGATCCAATCGATGCATTTGATTGACAGATAAAAGAAATTGATGTTTCTTTGTCCGATGATTATTCGCTCGATGCGTAATTGGATATCGGTATGCGTTGATGGCATAAAAATAACGATATTATCGCTTTCTCGGTTATTAGGGAGCGCGTTATTAGGTTTTTTTAACCGACTTCCAAAAAAGGAGATGGTTCTCAACTCGATTGTATTTTTTTTAATGCATGTTACCTCAGAAGTTTTGACTGTGTGGACCGATTTCGATGATTTTTTTTAATCGAAAGGTGTTGCCGGTTGCGTGTCATGTAGTTCCATTTGAATTTAATTGAGATCTAACAAGTGCATTTGGAGCTATATCTAGTAATGCGTATTTACTTGAATACTTTTACGTTACGTTGCTACGTTGTATTATACCGCATAACTTTTCAGTGGGTATATCGATTTTGATGATTCTTATTTTAATCGAAAGCTGATGCTTGTTTTCTAGTCTCATTTAAATTTTATCGAGATTTCGTGACTACTTTGTGAGTAATCTTTGATTACGTGTATTTATTTGAATATTTTTCGTCTACTTATGTTGTAATCGCTCTTTAACGATAAGGTCGTCTTTGTAAATCTTGTTCTATATTTTTTCTATGTGTCTGTATTTCTGTGTACAATAAGAATATATAAATATGAATAAAAATAATTACGACACAAGTATCTCTGTCTACTCCTCCATACAAGTGGGTTACGAGTTATCGTTAAATCAACAATACCTATTAATTGATTATGACATTGACAAAATTTTTTTCGTCTCGAACACGCCGTGGAGTGTTTGTATAATCCACCGCACTCGAGCTAGTTGCTCGCCCGTACGGTAGCGGTGTGTTGTGACAGGCTGCCGAACAAATACGATTGTTGAGTTAACCGGTATATTTGTACACCATTGTTGAGTTGTAGAGATGTGTCAGGTGTCTAAACGATAATTTGAACGTGTTTATATTTTCATTATTTGATTGTATAAAACGATTTCGTTTATTCGACATTATATTAACTTAACACCTAAATTATGACAGTAACTTAAAGTAACTGTGTTGAATGTACCATAGATTTTTGTTTAGTTGGAAAAGTTATAGTACCGTTTGTGCTAGATGCAATTTTGTGAATTCTGCTTTTTAGATTTTATCGCATAAGTTTATGTCTGACACGTATATGACCCAATACGATTTGGTCCTGTATCATTAGAACAGCGCAACAGTCACAGCACTGGTTTGTGGCTATTGCGCTCGCAGTTGCGGGTTCGATCAACGCACATGACAAACATTTGTATTTGTCATACAGATGTTTGCCGTGGCCTGGGTGTTTGTGCAGTCCTTGTGGGTCTCCCCACCTTGCTTCGGAGAGCACGTAAAGCCGTCGGTCCCGGTTGTTATCATATACACCTGATAGCGATCGTTACTCATAGTAGGGAATATATCCGTCAACCCGCATTTGAGAAGCGTGGTTGATTAAGCTCTGATCCTACTCCTATACGTGGAAAAAGGCCTATGCCCAGCAGTGGGATATTACAGGCTGAAGCGTATGTGTTTGTTGTTTGTTTTGTCAGAATGATGTATTGTCGGTTAGCGTCAGACAGTCGATTTGTGTCAATATTTGTAGTTTTCCTTCTTTAGTCATTCTTTCACATTTGTGTTCTAAATTTAATTTCAAAACTTTAAATCTATAATATTATTCAGATTTGTATCTTGTTGAGCATGATAATTGAATAGGAGTATGATAAGACAAAACTTTTATAACTTCAATAAATAGTCACTTACATTCGAAATGCTTGCAACACGTACGCGTCTCTAGGAAAAACAAACAACAATCGAGAGGGATTGTGATCGATCATGGAGTCGACTCGTTCAGACTAATCGTGTTTACTCAGTTCACACTCGACTCAAAAAAATTTAAAAACGCGCGGGTGGCCAGCTACTGTTTGCTTTGCGCCTACGTTTAAACGCTCCTTCAAATAGCTTTGAAATACGAAAGTTATTACACAATATTACACTTTATACACTTCAAAGTTAAGTTCACATTTCGTTGCGCATATTTTTTATTATGTGAGGTTCTATTTGAAGAAAGAATGAGTTAAAAAAATATTGTAATGTATGTTTATGACTACCGAACGTTGGCAATTGGTTAAATTGTTTCAATGATATTTGCTTGGTCATTGCTAAACTGTGTCATTGGGTGGTCTTTTGTGGGCGATGACTCGATTTTAATTTGAATACATGTAAAATTAATTGGTGTGTTAGTTTAATGCTGACTATTTTAACCAACTCATTTTTGATATTTTTATACAAAATCTAACAGAATATCTCATCGAGTCAACCATCCCTCTTTCTCCATTAGCTTTCTTGTTCTTATTTTTATTTATTAAACTTACTAAGCCATATTTTTACAATACGTAAATGTTTTAATTTTGAGTAAAGGTGTTTGTAAATAAAGTGCCAAAGGATATTTTCTGTAAAGGTTTCACAGAAAAATCACGACTAGCTACGGTTTGCACGTTAAGCAAATTTATCTCAAATTATTTTTTTGTTTTTTATCTATAAGTAAAAGTAGTGTATGGTCTTATTCTAAAATACTACAACACACAACAGTGAAATGCTCAATTATTTTTTAGTTTAGTAAACTACCACTAGTGGTCCATGTATAGAAATGGTTATTCCAATTTTTGGACAGTCTGAACCAGATTCATAATGAACCAGGACTAACGAATAACATCTCTTCAAAATAGTAATTAGGTACTTTGTGTATTTCTTTTATTGTATTAGAATCGTATTTATTATATAACTAGCTGTGCCCCGCGGTTACCCCCGCGTTCATTTGAGGAAAATCATAGCTATAGCCTTTTCTAATTTCAAGTTTGTAGGTGTGTTTTTCATTTGACTTTCGTACAAACTATCATCCCCTGTTTTAACCCCAAAAGGGGGTTGATTTCTTAAAATACATTACTAGTACACCTCCACACCATCTATAGAGCATACATTTTGTATTTCAAGTCTCTTACTTCAAAAACATAGGACTTTCATACAAACTTCCAACCCCCGTTTAACCCTCTTAGGGGTAGAATTTCGTAAAATACGTTCTTAGCTGACCTCTACTCGGCAAAAGGAATATTCCTACCAAAATTCAAGTCTCTACGCCTTATGGTTCCAGAGATATCGTGATGAGTCAATGGGTGGATATCTCTTTTATATATATATATAGACTAGCTTCTGCGCGTGACTTCGTCGGCGTGGACTCCGCTCCTATTGGTCTTAGCGTGATGATATATAGCCTATAGCCTTCCTCGATAAATGGGCTATCTAACACTGAAAGAATTTTTCAAATCGGACCAGTAGATCCTGAGATTAGCGCGTTCAAACAAACAAACAAACAAACAAACAAACAAACAAACAAACAAACAAACAATCAAACAAACAAACTCTTCAGCTTGATTATATTAGTATAGATTAGAAAACTTAATTTTTTTTCTATTTGTCTTTTATCTATGACGTACCTACTTTATTTTTATCTTTCCTTTATAATAAAATAAATAATTCCATAGATGTGTTTAGTTAGCTTTTATTTGTGTATTATGTATTATACTATTAATTTAAGTAAAAAAAAAACAATATAATAAAAGATTTAGCGTCTATAGGCTACGATAAAATCGCTTACCATTAGGTGAGCCGTACCTACGCTTGTTTGTTCAAAGATTATTTAAATCTTTGTGTTTGCTGACCTAATTGTATGCCTATTTAAAATAATGCATTTGTATCATTCGATTGTTACCTAAAAAGAGGCATTAAATAAATCTTAGGAACAAATCACCAAGTCTGTATGCTAAATGTATTTTTAACCAATTAAAAAAGGAGTAGGTTTTCAATTCGACTGTATTTTGTATATATTTCATAACTGTTTTCTGGCTGTACCGATTTTGATGATTCTTTTGTTATTGTCGCTTGAGTCGAATTTGAACGAGATCTAACGAACAGATTTTCAGTTATCTCTAATAATAGACTTTTCATTTTAATACTTGCCGATTTAAATTGAAGTCGTTTGAGAGAAAGCAGTTATTTAAATATTTTTTCCTCACATTAAATTATATTAATATGCACTTAACATTTAATTGAAAGCGACTCGAACGTCTTCAAACACAGCTTCAGTATACGACTTAATTGCTTCGTTCCGTTGTTTATCTTAAAACATTAATTTCATATAAAAACATGATAATTTACAGTAAGTGGATTGACTTTCTTAAAAATATATGAATAATCAATGTAACATTAACATTTAAGGCGCCTGGGGGGGCAAAACGCCGCGCTAGCCGTTTTTTGTGCAGTTTTTTGAAGCTATCTACTTTTTATTGGAAAGAAATATAAAACTAATACAAACACATTTAATTTCTACATAATTTTGATTACATGATGGTCCTTTTTTTTAATTTTTTTAAAGGATTACATTTTAAATAATCGCCTTACAACGAAACCACAAAAATGAGAAATAATTACTGATACTGTGCGTCTCCTCGTGAAGTAAACATTATTTTATTTTGCTACCGACACTAATGGATTGACAATTTAATAAGGAACAATTCGCATGAAAATTTTTTTCGAAAAGACCTAAATTTGATGTGTTATTGATTTTTTTCTAAAATCTGGGCGTATTCACTACTGTACTCAAGCGCGGTTGTATTAGAATTCAGTCTGCCGCAAGGTTTGGAGGGAGAAGCTTGTGTCGTTTGTCACCGTCTCGGCTAGCGCACGCTCACGTCATATTATAAATCTATACGTCTATACTCTATACATACAAATAAATAAAAGTGGAGTGTCCGTTTGTAATAATAAAATAATATCCTTTTACTAAATGCATATCCATGTATACACGGTACATATACCAAAATTACATTTTTTACAATTTATTGTTGTCTGTATGTCTGTCAGTTTGTTCCGGCTAATCTCTGAAACGGCTTGACCGATTCAGACGGGACTTTCACAGACAGATAGCTGATGTAATAGGCTGTTACTTTTATTTTTATTTTGTATCTCTGCGAACTGAACAATAAATTTTTTTTAATTCCACGCGGACGAAGTCGCGGGCACAGCTAGTAAACAATAATAATTTATTAGCAATTAGCATATTGTTAGCATTTTTTGTTGACTTTTGTTTGGGTTAGTTTTTTTTTGTTTGTTATTTATTGTGAAAAAACGCTCTGTGTGTGTATTTAAAACTATTGAGTTTTTTTTAAAAACGCTATTGTTGTGTAGGTATCTAAACAATGGTTTTAGCACCTTTGAAAATTATAGAAACGACACCCATGATAAAGAGTTTTGCTAGCTAATTTAATTTGACCATGTACCTATAGGTTTTTACTTTTTACCTAGACCTACGTTAAAATAAAAAAAAATCTCTATATATGTATATAAAAATGAATCGCTGAATTTGTTGCTAAGCGCAAATCTCGAGATCAGCTGAACCGATTTCACTAATTCTTTTTTTATAATATTCATTGAAGTACGAGGATGGTTGTTACGGTGAGAAAAATTAAAAAAAATTGCCTGAAAAGTCTAAAAACAACACTTTTCTATATTCCCATACAAAAGATTCGTAATAATACTTAAAAGGCAATTTGAACTTTAATACCATACAATAAAGTTTAAGAGTTAGTGGAAGGGTTCCGGAAAGGCAATTGAGTGATGTTAGTATCGTATAAATATTAATGTCAATATTTGTCAATATATTAATTTATATATTTTTTTGTTTTTACATAATGTAATTGTTGACTTATCAACTTTCTTTTTTCTTTTTTTTAATCTTTTTACTAGCTGACCCAAATTGCCGTTATCCCGAATAGCAATTGAGTGACGTTAGTATCGTATAAATATTAATCTCAATATTTGTCAATATATTAATTTATAATTTTTTTTTTTACATAATGTAATTATTGACTTATCAACTTTCTTTTTTCTTTTTTTTATCTTACTAGCTGACCCAAATTGCCGTTATCCCGAATAGCAAAATAAATTTAAAAAAAATAATTAAAGAATCGACTGTTAGGCGGTACGAAGTTCGCCGGGTCAGCTAGTTATTTATAAGTTTAAGTAATTATACTTCATTGTTAGTATTTATTGAACGTAAGTGTAGTCACTGAATTCATTACCTAAAATATATACGCACCAATTAACATTTATTTCTTATAAAAAAATAATATATTTTTTTATTGAATGCCGTGCGGTCTGCGGATCCCTAGATCTGTAATTTTTACGTGTATTCGTAAGTTGTAACCAAATGCCGCTAGATGTGCCGCGAGAGGTGGGGTGCGGCAAAGAGGGATCGAATGCTCAAGGTTATTTGCTTGGCATACCGCCTTAAATGTTTTTTTTTTTAAATTATCTTACTGAATTGATTGACTTTTTTTCTGCTACATCTTATAGCTTACATTTAATAGTCAAATGGTGGGAAATTTCTTATTTTAAATAGAAGAAAAGTAAGCAACTAAGCAGCCTACTTACTTTATATTCCCTGCTAAAAACAATTCATTTTTAATACATGGCTGAGACGATCGGTTCAGAGATATAGTGAGACAAAACACTACTTTGTAATCACTACATATTATAAAACAAAGTCTCTACCCGCTGTCTGTCTGTCCCTATGTATGCTTAGATCTTTAAAACTACGCAACGGATTTTGATGCAGTTTTCTTTAATAAATAGAGTGATTCCAGAGGAAGGTTTATATAAGGTATATACATGCATAATATAGTAGAAGAACACTGATAGTTTTAAAGTTTTCTAATGTGATGTCGTAAATAAACACATTTTTTGCGCTTAGATTGCAAATACTTATTTTATATTTTATATTTAGTATCAGCATTGCACCCGTGCGAAGCCGGAGCGGGTCGCTAGTGAGTAAATATAATTATAAGAAACAAATACGCAACCCGCCAATACTTTACTGACACATAGGTGTAATTCTAAGATTCCCAAAAAAACACAATATTTAAAAGTGCTTCAAAACAGCAATATTCAAACCTGATTTATAAATAGAACATAAATCTACTAATCAAATTGAATCATATAAAAATGTGTCTAAACATTAACGATTTACAACGAAATAATTAAAAAATGATTAACCATATCGAGTAAAACATTAAAAAGCGATTCATTTTAAACATCGAATAAAATTTAAATTATTCAAAAGCACAATAAAAAAGTTAATCGCAAAACAGGCGGAAACGTGTAAATTAGGCAGAGGTTTTAAAAGTTCGTTTTATCGTCGGTTAAATTCTGTAAGGGCACTTCACTTATCTTATTTGGCGGTGAGATGAAATTTTATCGATCCTTCGACACGTCGGCGTCTCTTTGACGTTTAAGTAAAAGGTATTTTAGGGTGTATGTTCATTAGTCTGCGTTTACGCTGAATGGGCAATGTTTATGACGTTTTGATTGTACGTAGTAAAAATTCCCGTGTTTTTACACTTAAAATAAATTTCCAGTTTTTTCTTTAATTGTTTGTTTTGTCCTTTATATAGTGATTATAAAGAATAGCAGAAGTGTTTTGAAATTAGTGTAAATGTAGATTTTATTGATAAGTCAATTAATCTTAATACTTGTTTTAGACAAAATGACGATATTCCAATATAATTTAAATATCAAATTTAAACCTTCTACATATTTTAAGGTTTATGAAAGCATAATTATTGCGTAACTAGAGCTATACAACTAATGAAATTCAATAAATTAGCATGTGTTTTAAAATAATCATTAGTACAGGCGAGTATTATTCATATTAAGAACTGTCAAATTTTGATTTTCTAGAATCACCGACAACTCCACCTAGTGGACAATACGCCTAATTAAAATTCAAAATTAGAATTATTTATTCGTGTCTTCTTTGCGATAGTCGATCGCTTCTCGCAATGCAGTTTGACACTTAAGTGAGTATACAACTTTAGTCGTACAACCGCTATTAATTATCGGGTTTTACTTTTAAGAATTTCGTAACCAAACATCGTTATTTAAATTTTAATTCATTTACATTTTTCGTTCGATGACTACGATTACTTATCATTAAATATGTGTTTTTATCGAGCTTTTTAATATTTTATTAAATTTAATCATCATTAGTATTTTTAAAATTGAGTTCGCTAATCAATGTTACATCTTTTATATCTGGCCGTTGGTCATTTTTTATAAAGCTATTTAGATTCAATATTTTGATATATTATCGTGATTATAGTATATTTAAAATCATGTAACTCATATGTAAATCTGTTCATATAAATGTTTTAAAGATGAATATTAAACTATCGTGACAGCGTACGTTTTTTTCATCTTGTATTAAATTTATCATCAAATAAAATAAAAAAATATTGACATTTATAAAAAAAAGATAGTACAACGATATACAACGATATTTTGAAGAAAAATTCTCTGTTTGCGTAAATATCCATACTATTTATTCGTTTGTTATTAATTACTTACCATAGTATCAAAATAACCGGTTGTTATAATAGGCACATGATAGCGATCGTTACTCATTGTAGGGAATGTATTCGTTCTCCTAGATTACCTAGAAGAACTAAATGGAGAAAGAGGCCTGTGTCCAGCTAGGATGTTAGAGACTATATGAATCAATCAGTGTCATAGCCACCTAGTGTTAATACAAGTTTATAAAATTCATAATTCTAAAACAAAATAAAGAGTTCACAATAAACTCAACAGCGTAATCTATGACCGTAAATATATCCTCAAATCTTACCCCACGTTAATAAACTGAACTCACCCATCTGCACCCACCTTTACGCCTCGTTGTCGTCCATCATCGTCACAGATGATTGATAATACTTTTTCAAACGCTAGCCCTTGAATATTCGCCTTAAATAACCCATCACTACTCAAAAATCAACCTTACTCAAAGATAATAAAGTTGAATATTTCGTGTACTGAAGCAAAAGTTTCAATGAATTGTGCTATAAGGAAATTTGGACTTTGTGTTTAAGTGACTAGAGTAGGTTTTCGTGTTTTTGTATCGAGTTAAGAGGTCATTTACAGCACACTTTGCACACAATGTAAGGCTTGGTTCGGGAGTTTTTTCGCTGGATATTGAGCTGATGCTAATACCGCATTCGTGATGAAGATAAATGTGCTACTGTTATATTTTAATTGGAAAAGCTTTGAATTTATAATCATTATAAACAAATATTTTTAAACGTATATTTTTTGATTGATATTGATAGACATCATTCTATTTATTGCTATTTGGAAAGTTCTTGTATTTTTAGAAGAATTTTTGGATGATCTTATATTTGAAAAAGGATTAGATGAATATAAGACTTATATAGACTAAGGATTTTAAGAAGATATATTGTGGGATATCAATTGCAATAATTGTTGTCATCAAATGATAAAATAGATACATCAACAACGTAGGTAGTCGAAGAAATACTCAATGAAATATGAATTATCAACAATAACCGAAAAATTTAACTGAGGTAGGGCACAGCAGGAAATTTCCTGCTCAAAATATGGAGCAGCCCGACTGGGGTAGTACCTCGACCTTACAGAAGACCACAGCTAAATAATACTGTTTTCAAGCAGTATTGTGTTCCTGTTCGTGAGTAAGGTGACCAGAGCTCCTGGGGGGGATTGGGGATAGGGTCGGCAACGCGCTTGCGACGCTTCAGGTGTTGCAGAGGTCTATAGGCTACGGTAGTCACTTACCATCAGGTGAGCCGTACGCATGTTTGTTGAGTTACTAACATAAAAAAAAAAAAATATACTTCAGGTCACGTTCGGATTTAAATGAGACCTCACCAAAAACACTTTCGAATAAACAAATAATCATTAAAATACAATCGAAATAAGAACCTCTTCTTTTAAGATATTTAAAATACTTTATTTTTAAAGGAAATCAAATGTATCATAACACAATATTTCCAAGTTATAAACCCTTTTATTTACGTATAAGTTAACGCTGGGCTCCGTGGGCGGTCCCGACTCTAGACTAATTAAAGCGCGGCTCAGAACGCTATGAAATATGCATGCAAATGCAATCGTATTTGCATCCGCCACGAATACGAAATCCATATCGATTGTCGGCGGGCTTGTGATGTTTATCAGAAGCACACTTACGTAATAATAAATTATAATAATAATATAATAATAATATCTTTATTTCACAAACTTAGTACTATATTACAATGATAATGTGGCAACAATATCAGAAGTAATGAGATTAGCATCTGTAACCGAACTAGGCATAGCCTGTATTTCGGTTATCAGCACCATTCCCTTCGAGAAATTATTCTTTATACAATAATAGATGCCAAAATATATATCTTATACATAATTGAATATATATCTACCTTAACTTCTTATTTATTACATGATTGTTTAAGCTTGTATGTATGAGTTTGTGTGTGTGTATGTGTGTGTGTGTGTGTGTGTGTGTGTGTGTGTGTGTGGTGCGTGTGTGAGAGTGTTGTGTGTCTGTATGTAAGTATGTATTGAGTTTGTTTGGTTAGTAAGCTATGTAAACTCTGTTTGTAATTTGTGTTATCTTTAATTTTCTAGTCTGTTATAAATGTTCCTGTTACAAGGTGATAAAGACGCACACATGACGTGTACATGATAGTTTTAAAACAGAATTATCTTTATCGTAAAACCGGGAACTTAAATACACTTATTTTATAATTTAAGATTCCATACAATTTGTTGAATATTTTATTTTCTTGCATTTAATACCCGTAAAATTAGCGCGACAGTGTTTTGTGATTTTCGGAATTCATCTGTGTAGGAATCACAACAATGAAAACAAAAGTGTGCTTAGTGCAAAGCATTTTATGCTTAACGTATGTTGAATATTTTTTCCTAAAAATCTTAACAAAAGGCTTAACGTTGCTCTACCAGTTTCTTAGAATTTAAGCGTATGCATAGAAATAGCTGTGTGGTTACGGCACTAAAGAATGTAGCCACCCCCTCTCTTCCCGTGGGTGTCGTAAGAGGCGACTAAGGGATAACACAGTTCCACTACCACCTTGGAACCACCACCAGCGGGATAACCATCCATGCTGGCTTTGAAATACACAGACCAAAGACGGGCAGCAGCGTCTTCGGTGCGACAAAGCCAGCCTGCGGTCACCAACCCGCCTGCCCAGCGTGGTGACTATGGGCAAAACACATGAGTTCGCGTCATAATGTCGGGCGCGAACTTGTGGAGGCCTATGTCCAACAGTGGACTGTGATAGGCTGTAGTGTGTGTGTGTGTGTGTGTGTGTATAGAAATAGCACTACGCATTTGTTAGCCTGCTAATGTCTTTACATTATAGGACAACTGATTATTGTCGTGTTTCTTAAATGCTTATGGTTTAAAATATTACGATACTCCATATTAGTAATGCAGCCCATTTTATTTCCTATATTATATTTCAATTTTTTCCAAAACCAATTTAAATAAAAAGTTCGACCAATTATTCGAATTGCAAATGTAACCAAAGACCCAAACACGAAACCGAAATGATTAAGAACGATTGATGATTGACAGAACACGCAACGATAAGAATTTAAAACGGCACCGAACGTTTTACATAACACACGAACCGACGGCAGTGAATCCGAATAACCGCGAAATGATTGAGACAAAGAAATAGGCAAGACGAACGAGGATGCCTAAACACCGTCCGTTTCCGATGAATCGATTTTACGAAAAATCCAGACTGGAATATATAACGCGCAAAACATGATGGAAATATTTCGTCTTTCGCCGACAGAGCCGTCGCCACGTCGAGATATGTCGACTGAAACCGCATCAAACTTCACGGGTGGGTGTCTATAAAAAGGTACATTCCATCTCTTGTACCAGTCTTCGGTGCATTTCGTATGCGGTTCGCGTTTTCAACGTATTATTATTTCAATCAGAGTTTTTGATTACATGGGTATCTATAGTGGGTTCTGTCGTCAATGTGTGACCTGTGTGTGGAATACGTTATTAAAAGCTATGAAATTAAAAAAATTAAAAAATTCAGTTCGTAATATGCTTGTTGATTTTCGTCCTACAAGAATTAGGAGGCCTTTGCCTAGCAGTGCAATGTGATGGCTGATAGTGATGAGCTTGTTACAGTTTAATCTCCAAGCAGAAAAGTATCGCTATTATAAAAACAGTAGATAAGGAGGTGTATTACGATTTATTTTAAAGCATACACAAGTATCGATAGTTCGTATGCACCATTTATATAATTATATTAAAGCCTATAATTTAATTAAAGCCTCTCAATCAACAGTCGATTGCAGTCATTTGTCCAGAAACACAAACACAAACACTCAGATCAAGACAAATATTTCTATGATCTATACAAATCATCAGCCAAGTAATATTTAAATGTGGAAACCAACGTTTGAGATATCAAGAATTTTCTAGACAAACTTACACCTTAACTTACCTTCCATTCAACAAGACAATGATCGCCAATGAAGTCTTTGAACACAAAACATTTGTGACAAATGAACAAACATTATCATTGCAAGTAATAGCTTCGTAAAGCATCCCTTATTAAGGCAAGCCTGTATTGGATGCGGTGGAGCACGCTTGCCCGTTATTGAATTTTAATTAAACGCATTGTTCGCTCGGAGTTGTATTGTGTACAGGCTCCTTTGATCTTTCGGTCGTTGATAAAAAAAAAAATTCCTATTGAAAGCGCTCGGTGTGAAGATGGCATTGACGAAGTGTTGTGATTAATTTTTGCCTGAATTTGTCTAAGGATTTAATTACCTTTTCCTCGTCGTTTTCATCGGGATATCTTTTCTAATACTTAAATATACAGGAGAGATTTGGAATTGATTATTAAATTTGTTTGTTTGTAAAAGATAAATCGTTTTTTATTTTTATATAACAATATTATAATCTAGTTACATTAAAAAACAAGGTGGGCAAACAAGAGTACGGCTCACCTGATGGTGAGCGATTACCGTAGCTTATAGGCGTATGCAACACCAGAAGCATCGCAAAAGCGTTTCCGATCCTAATCCTAATTCCCTCCAGGAGCTCTGGTCAGCTTACTCCTCAACAGGAACACAACACTGCTTGAAAGCAGTATTATTTAGCTGTGATCTTCTGTAAGGTCAGTACCTCGATAGTCAATCCCCAGTCGGGCTGCTCCATATTTGAGCAAGCCTGTTGTGCCCTACCTCAGTTAAAACTGTTTAAGTAACAAATCTTACGAATATTATAAATCCGAATTTTTTTGAAGATGGGTGGATGTGTGATTGGTACTTTTGTAATCCTTTTCGTGTTTGTACTGCGTTTGTTATTAATATTATTTACTTAGGATAAGACCTTTCTCCTTAATGGAGAAAATCAAAATCAAACTCAATAATAACTTTATTTAAATAGTCTTCACGAGCACCTTCGAACCGTCATTTTAGAAATTAAAATTTTTAGTAATTATTATTTTTAGCAGTGAAGCTACCACCGATTCGTTATGTAGATGCTGTCGAGAAATATCGGCAAGAAACTCCGCAGTTACTCTTTTGAAAATAATATATAAACTCTGTTTTAGTATATAAAAAATTAGTAATATTATAGATGAAGTACAGCGTCACTAGAAAAAGGTCTTTGACCAGCTGTGGGATACTACAGGTTGAATCAGGATTACTTACTGTTAACTGTTACTGTTAAAGAGAGAATTTATCTGATAGGTAGGTATATCATTTTGATCATCATCATCATCATTTCAACTAATTGTGAGAGGCTTTCAATTAAAGAATATTGTTAACTGTTTAACAAAAGACTAAGTTTGTTGACAATAAAATGTAAAATGAAAATAAAAGATTTATATTGCTGTTTTAGTAATAGGATTAATTATAGCTATTAAAAGGTGTTTTACAATTTGTCACAAAAAAACAATAGCCAAGTAAAAAGTTTTTGAAAGTGACACTTTTAAAAGTACTTTATTATTTTGAAAGTAACACCAATAAAATGAATATTGAACAGACAATAAACTTTAAAAAACTTATCACAAGTCACTTAAAACCTTTAAAATCAACAACTAAACATTAGGTCCTAAATACTTTGAACAAAAAAGTTTCTATATTGTTACTACATTAAAAGCATTGTTCAGTCTAATCCTATTGTCAATGAAAAAAAAACTATATTGTTTTACCTAACACTTTAAATTATCTTTAAAAAAAGTAATTATGAACTCATTCATAATTGTGACCACCCACAGACTGTATAATCAGGTAAATTTACACTATAACTTAAAAAAAAAAAAATTTTTGGCGCCACTAAGTCGTCGGCCCATTTGTCATATTCGTCTTGTAAATTAACAGTAAATTTGTTGGACGGCGTTAATAATTTAATGATTGGTTTAGACAAGTGCTACGTCAGTTTAGGCCTTTAATTTGACGACCGGCTCCAATATGGCCTACGGTGCAGCCGCTTTTGATGAAGGGACCATGATTTGAAGCTGTGCATTATAATTTAACAGTTATTATAGGATCTAATTGCTCTGCTCTTGTTAATCCGTGTATCTTATGTGTTAATTTTTTCTGTTTAATATCTACTAGCCGAAACGTGCCCACTTCGTTGGGCGTTAATTATTTTTGTGATGCAAATATATAATAAAGATTTCATCTCGCTCGTATTTCTCCGACTTGATTTACATATATTATTATTTTCTCTGAATTTTTTGTTCAATAACAATAAAATATAGCCATATATCACTCCTGAATAGTGTAGCTTTCTGTTAGTGAAAGAATTTTAATGATCGGATCAGTATTTGCGAAGATTACCCCCTACAAACAAACAAAATTAGAAACTTTACCTCTTTATAATATTATAGTATAGATAAAGTACTTAAAATTACACTCTTTAGCGATGATGAGGATTGTGGAAAACCAGGATGTCTAGTGTAAACTTGGGGAGGCCTATGTCCAGCAGCGGACTGAGGCTGAACTGACTGACTGACTTTTTCGTCTACTATTATATTTATATATTAAATGAAACTTAATAACCAAACATGGATAACTCTAAAATCAAGAAAAAAAAAACATGGAAAATCACTCAATTTCGAAAAAAAAGAAAAACTTAAAGATAAACAATTTGTAATTAAAACTCTCAAGCTTTATACCTATATCAATTTTATTACCTACATAAATATTACCTTTTAAAATGATGATTACAAAATATTTCTTTTAAAGCGTAGGTACTTAAATTAAGAAAAAATTTAGTTAGATTGTAATCTAAATGTAATAATATAAGTACACATTAATGATGTAAATGTATTGTTAAATGTAAATAATATTTAACTAAACGAAGTTCGAAGTCCATCTACCATCTACACTTACAAAACTGTAGGTGTCTGTGTGAGTAAGTACATTCGTAGGTGGTAAATCGAGCAGTGTGAGTCGCTGAGCTGTAGAGTAGTGATTTAGCTCGTGGCTGTCGGTACGTTTGTCCGTCGGTGGTTTCACAAATTACATATTATTTCGTGGCCGAAAACCGGAGTTGGCGCCTCGTTGGTACAGTCGTTACGATATTGAAGGGCAGAGTGTCTGGCCAGTGCAGAGACGGATTGTGAAATTTGAAATTTTATTAAATTCTCCATTTATTTATTAATAGCTTCATAAAATATTTCATTTTGTATTTTTTATTAATCTCTATTTATTTCATACTTAAATTAAAATTTTAAAAGTAATTAAATAAAAATGCATTATATTTAACAGATAATAGATTTTGAACGTAAACTTTTTAAATACGTATATTAAAATAATGTCATATCAATTATGACAATAAAATACTTTTTTATCTGTGCTGTTATAGTTTAAGATATTAATTACTGTATAATACCTACTCTACCGTTAAGACCTCTCTACGTGTTAAGATACGATTCATTTAGCCTGTAACGTCTCACAATCCTCTTCATCGATGTAGGAGAAGATAATTTTTAATTCAATAAAATTATTTATACATTATTTCTTACCAAACCCAATCCGTCCCTGTATCCTATCCGAGTTTGTAATGACTAGAATTATACTATTAGGGATCACATAGTATTTTTACTAAGAGCTCTGAACCGAAGTTAATGACCCTCACTTATAGCTGATTCACCGCAAATTATAACTTAGATAAATACAGAGTACGAAATTCTGTTATTATGTCTGGTACTGTCTGATATTTTTGAAGTAAAACTTCCTTAGGCGCATGAGGGGTAAAATTTGAGCGACCGGTATCGTGGCAGCATCATGACGGTTAGTACTTGGATGGGTGACCGCCCGGGAACATCGCTTGACGTTAGCTTTTTTTTTCAATTACTTTGTTTTTTTTTTTTTGTATTTTAAATTGTTTTTTTTTATTACTTTTTTTGAATATTTCGTAAACATTGTGACACAAGAATTTTATATATATAAGATATAGAGAAGGAGTGCAGAATGCTAATATGTGTATAAAAATACATTAAATCAATAAAAAAAAAATTACACCCATGACCATGTATTTGACAGACACACGCATATACTCGTAATATTATACATACTCTTTAATTTATTGTTAATGTCTGTGGTTAAATTATGGTCTATTTTCGACCACTAGGCGGACCACTAGTTTATGTAATTAATTAAAAACAGTGCTTTTAATTATCTCTATTGTCTATGATTTAAATACAACGTATATTAATTTAATAAATTTAAACGATGGCACTTAATCTAAAAATAAAAATTTAATGACATATTAATAAATATAATTTTCTAACAATATTATCTTCATAGGTATAAATAGTTGCAGAATTACATCAAAACCAATAACGAAATTTCATTACTAGTTCATAGGCTTTATAATTACTTTTGAATTGTCATATAATAACGTTACAGAAATAAAAAGATACCTAATTCTAATATTGTATAAAATCTACTTTATGGATATCAATTACCAGAACTCTCACACGGATATTTTACAACTTAATCACATAAAATTAAAACAAAGTCGTTATTACAGTCTTAATCACAATATAGACACACATTTACAACTTAGGCTTACAATTACCGAGGCATTATACCGTCTTGTATATTTAACGATTCTTAATAACTAGCTGCATCAACACAAGTCTGATAACTGTATTATTACCAGGAGTGTTATTACCAGAAGTATTATTACCGTTTTATTGCCAGACGGAATTATTACCGATTGTATTATTCTTGTCGGAAATTAATTTATTTTATTATTAATTTGCTGGTATTTTTAAGTGGAGTTCTTCTGGAGTGGAGACAAAAAACTACTTAATTGAAAATAAAGCGGTCACCCATCCAAGTACTGACCGTCATGACGCTGCCGCGTTACCGGTCGCTCAAATTTTACCGCTCATGCACTTTCACTTCAAAATATCGAATTGTAAATGTGTTTCATCCTATGTTCTACAAATTTTAATTTAATTGTACATTTAATATTGATTTTTAAATTAACAAAAATAATTAATTTAAAAGATATAAAAAACAAGTCCCAAAAATCTTATTAAAATAATCACTAATTACATTAAAAATACAAATTTAAATAAAGCAATAAAATCAATTAAACATACGATAAAAATCCACGTATCGCAAATAGTAATCTAATGATCACAAATCAATTTGATCGAAGCGAATGCACAGCCTGCAGCGGCCATGTTGCGTGGGGCGTGGCCTGTCGTAGCTCCGCCCCACGCCTGCATGGACACGTGTTCGGAGCTTTGTGTTTGGTGTTTTTACTTACGTGTTGTTTTTTTGTTATAATAATATTAATAATATAAAAGATGTGTTATTTTGTGTAAAGGTTTGATGTACTGTTATTATTGTAATGTTACTTAAATTACAACGACGCGTTGACGCAACGGTCACAGCACTGGGTAGCTGTTGCGCTGGCTTTTTGGGTTCGATTCCCGCACATGACAAATAATTCAAAAAAAAAAAATCAAAATCAAATCATTTATTTCGTCATAAGGTATATGTAATACACTTAACGAAAGTCAAAACAAAAATGATTTACAAAAAAAAACTAAACAATAATAACAGAAAGTTAAGGCAGCAAAAAATCAAACAATAAAATAAAAATTTATATCTTATCACTAGGTACCTATATATCAAAAATAAAAATGGACCAAGAATTGAGCCTTGTGGGACCCCCATCTGTATACGAGACCCAGATGACTTAGTACCATCTACTTCAACCCTCTGAGTTCTATATTCACTAAGATAAGAACTCAGAAGTTTTAGTGCGGCCAGAAATTGTATTGGCCATACAGATAGTTGCCTTGGTCTGGGTGTTTGTGCAGTCCTTGTGGGTCTCCCCACCGTGCCTCGGAGAACACGTTAATCCGTCGGTCCCGGTTGTTATCATGTACACCTGATAGCGATCATTACTCATAGTAGGGAATATATCCTCCAACCCGCAGTGGAGCAGCGTGGTGGATTAAGCTCTGATCCTTCTCACACATGCGGAAAGAGGCCTGTGCCCAGCAGTGGGATATAACAGGCTGAAGCGACTTAGGTAAATTACAGTAACCTAATTCTAGTTTTTGTAATGTTACCTACGTGTTATTTTTTTTCTTAACTAATGTATAATACCTACCTAGTAGGTACATCTGATCACTAATTTTAAAAACCAGGTACTTGGTTAGCTAATAGATTGTCATTTAACGGCTCTTTATGTGAAATATAAATCGTAATCAAATCTTAAATGATTGGGAATAGCTATTCATTTTAAAAAAAATTTATTCGTCTGGAATCGAATCTTTCTCTTTTGAATATGTATGGCCGATTTAATTACCTTTTTAATACATGCTGATATTAAAATAAACATGTTATGATGTAGGTACAATCTATTCTATCTTTTCAAGAGATTTTTTTTTGTAAAATTGACAGAGCTTAGCTTGGTCTTTTGGTAATTTTATTATCCATTTACCCATGTAAAGAAGTCATATTACAAAAACATTTAAAATTAATCTTAGTTTAGCGTCGGTGGTTTTTCATATTTTATCTCTTTCTTTTAAAGAAATGTAATAAAATATAATATCGATAACCTTCTCACACACCTAATTAAATACACATTTCACACACTAATATGTTTGAATAAACATACAAATTTTCATTAAAAAATCATTAAGCGAGCCAATTAAAAATAATATTTACAGTGTTATTCATTAACGAAAACAACTTGTTATATTAAAAAGTAAAATTTCCGAATGAGGACGCACCTGCAGAATAAATTGACGGGAACAGGAATTTGTTAACACTGATGAAAGTCATTTATTGATATACCGGGTTGTCGAAAATGTCGAAATTTCCTTCGAAACATGCAGGTCTTTTGGTGAAGGTATTTATCAGTTAAGCGTAATAATTGTTGATAAAGGAATACCTAAATACTTAACAGTAACTCTAAATCAGATTTGAACTCGATGATTTCCAGTGAATAATTACATGTTTTATTCAGATAATTGTAGGTACTCGTAATATTATTTTGATTTTAATGATTACCTTAATCAGAATCGATCGATAAAATTTAATTGAAAATATTTTTATTAAATTTTCATTTAAAATTTTCTGATGTGGCTAGAATTTGTTTTTCCGTGTCATCAAGCACCTAGGTACTATTAGATACTATAATATTATATTAACTTGAGTCACTTTGCACTCGGAAATGAAAGGACGATAAAAATGATTAATTAAAATATTGATGAACTAGCGTCACACGCGTTACTTTGAAAAAAAAATAGCCTATAGCCTTCCTCGATAAATGGGTTATCTAACACTGAAAAAGCGTTCAAGCAAACAAAAGAACAAACAAACAAACTCTTCAGCTTTATAATATAAGTATAGACAAATGAATCAATAGGCAAAATGACTCTAGGTTAACATTACCAATGGTAGAATGTGCTTTTCTGCCGACTGTTATTATCTGGTACACCAGTTGGCACAAAACATTTCCACGAAGGCTTGTCACATTTACCTCTAAGGTGTAAAGCTGGATTCCCAGTGTTTTATCTTATAAGAAAACAGATTTCTTTCCTCTTGGTTCAGTTTCCATCACATCTCAGCTTTCGAATTAGACTGATAACGTGAAGTGTAATTAGCATAAGATAACGAAGTTGAATTGACAAGTGTCATTAACACCGATCTGGATTCTGGTTCACTCATTAGTTATAAATAAACGTAAATTTATTATCATAGACACTGATAACGATCGTTACTCGTAGGGAAAATATCCGCCAACTCGCAGTGGAGCAGCGTGGTATTAAGCTTTGACCCCGCTTTTTTTTAAGACCCAGAGGAAATCCCTAACGGATGCCTCTAGCCCGGGGGAGCTGGAGGGTATGTCCGATTCGCACGGACTAAAAATCTCTGGGGTGTTCCTTTGACACGCCTGGGCGGAATCACAGGGACGCTGTTGCACTTCCGCGATTCCGCTAGCGGTTGCCCAAGCTTCGACCCTCCTCTTACATGGAGGAAGAGGCCTATGCCCAGCAGTGGATGTTAAAGGCTGAATCCATCTATCAATCACAAAGCGTAAATATTTATCGAATCCTATCTGGGCCTTGTGATTTTACTCGCGTAATTCCCGATCCCGTGGTAATTATAAACATTTTTAAAATCATATCAAAAATTTTCGATCCAGCGGGATTTGAAACCGCGCCTTCTGACGTGCCGTGTCAGCGCTCTGCCAACTGAGCTATGGATCCACATCAAGCTGGGTCAAAATTTTTGATATGATAATTTTGATTTTTAAGCAAACCTTGGCGTCGTCTATAGCGAGTTCTTTACAGACCCCGCTACTCAAAGATTTCATAATACAATGAATTCTTTTGACAAGAGACGATACCATGCTATCTTTAATTCGTTTTATTTTTTATTTTTGTGTTACCCACACATGAGGAAATTATAAACATTTTTTGGTACCGCCCGTGCTAATGTCTACGTCACGTACTAAGTTTTAATGAAGTTTCATCCATCCTGCCAAACTTTTGAATTTATAACATTAGTACATTTAGTAGAATATTATTTTAAAACTTGTATCACCGTCTTTGTGGTCGTTTTCTTTTGAAACGGCTTTACCGATTTTCATGTTTTTTTTTGTGTATACTTGATATTTATGAAAATAGCTCGCAGAGTATTAATACTACGTATTTAGTTGTGCTAGGTAGCGCTTTGAAATTTGTAAGACAAGGCAAGCTCGGGTCGTCTAGAATTACAAATTATCTTCCAATAAAAAAAAATCCGTGTAAATAATACTGCTTTCGAGTAGTGTTGTGATCCTGTGGTGAGAAAAGTTATTTGGGATTGGGGTTAGAGTCGGCAACGCGCTTGCGATGATTGTAGTGTTGCAGACGTCTATAGGCTACGGTAATCGCTTACCATCAGGTGAGCCGTATACTTGTTTGTCGACCTGGCTGTTACCTACATAAAATTGCTCGTAAATTATACTCCATAACGTTAGTGCCCTATCCAAAAAAAATTCCGCAAGCTAGGACAAAGTATATATTTTGAGTCGGGTTTTATAACAAATTACCGATGGATTTTTATGCAATTTATGTGTATATTAATTTACTCAGAATGAAACTATGTCGTAAAGGTCCTTTCGTACCGTTAGATCGTCCCTATTCAGAAGTTATTTTTCGCAAGACTGGGTACCTAATGTTTGTTTGTTGGGTAATGCTAATTACAATTAATTATACCTACCGATACAAACCGATTTTTATACAATTATTTGTGTACCTTTGGTCCTTAAGAATAAGTCTTAAAGTATATTTGACTCCGTTAGGTTGTCTATATCCAGAATTTTTTCCTATTTAAACTAAGAATTTTGCAGTTCGCAAGACAGGGTAAAGTTTTCTGGATCTATAACAAAGTAACTTTTTTTTTACAATAAAAAGAGCGTTTAAGAATTAATTGCGAAGTCATTAGCTATTTACTCGAATGACGATAGAAATTCGGCGTAACACGGCGGCCGTGTCTCGTCACAGTCAAGATGTCGGCAATAATTCAACGTGGCGGCAGCGGCGAGATCAAAGGCACAGACGCCCCGATGAAATGACTTGTTTCTCAGTTAGCTTAGTGTAAACAGACCGCTACATCAAAGATGCCGGTTTGGGTTAACCGCCTTTGATGGTTACGGGGTTTTTTTTAAATAATTTTCGCTTGGTATAATTTTTGGTTATATTGTTATTATATTGTTTGATTTATTATGCGGTAAGGACAACAAAATTGTCTATGAGAGATAAGAGATGTTGATTTAATTAGATATTAGGATGTTTTGTTATTTTTTCTTTTTTAAATATTTTATTGTATTTTTTTAAATTCTTGTGACAGTAATTTTTAATATACTTCATTGTGTGATAAATTAGTTGATTTGTAATGATCACGTAAATAAAAAAAAAAAACATAATTTACAATTCTTTGTTTAATACGGTGATGAGGGAAAGAGTTTCTGAAACAGTTGATGATCAGTGATTTTGATGAGTATTTTAATAATACGATGACTAGTAACGTTTCTTTTACGTCTTCTAGTCACTGCTATAGGTTTTTTCCAGAAAACACCGTTTTTTGGCAACAAATTCTAGCTGTCAAAAACAATGCTGAGGCAGAAACCTAGTTGGCCTTTTCTTTCTTTCGCTTTTTTTGTTTGTTACCTTCTCTTTTATGTTTCCATTATTATTATATTATTTTTTTCTCCCGCTTAATTTTCATAAATTGTAAACAAAAAGGCTAATAAAAAGGTTTTCTTTCTTCTTTTAACAACAGACAGTCATTTTGTAATTGCAATGAAAGATTCTGAACGGTATAACAATCTAGATCTATTTACGCCAGGAATATCACCAGAAAACACACACTTTTTACCGCCTTCAATATTTACCGTTCCGATGGTCGGTTTGAGTGTTCGTGAACTATCAATTAAACGGCGCCTGGCTTCAAAGGTCTGTTGAGTGATGTGTTTTTTTTGATGTGGTTATGATTTCGGTTTGAAACGATTTTTAATCTTGAACCTGTTTGAGTGGTGGTTTCCGGTGCACAAAAAAACAAATTGGCACGTAATTGGCGGAAAAGATTTATGGAATGTTTTGAGGGTTATTTTTTTTGTTATTTTAATATTTCGTGTGTGGATTTTGAAGTTGTTTTTTTTTTGGGATTATGTATTTATAAGTGGTTATCCAAGGTTCGAGTACATTGTTATAATTGTGTGAATTTTTATTATTGTATTACGTACTTAAAGTTTATTTTTGACGTAGAGCACAGCAGGAAATGTCTTGTTCAAAATTTCGTAGTAGCTGAACTGCGGAAATAGCTCAACTTTACACAACACACAATCACAGTCAAAAAAAAACTACTCTCAGGTGGCGTTGTTCCCCTGTTGTAAGATAGCTAGGTTCTCATGGAGGATCGTGGTAGAGTCGACAACGCGCTTCCAATGCTCCAGACGCCATCTTATTTGTGTCAAAATAATACTTTAATATTTTCTAGAAGGTACAAATGTAGTTAGCTATTTAAGTTTAGTTAAAACAAAAATATAAATGTTTAGTTGCTTGGTGATTGTTTGTTATTATATTGTACTAGCTTCTGCGCGCGACTTCGTCGGTGTGGACTCCGCTCCTATTGGTCTTAGCGTGATGACACATAGCCTATATATAGAAGACTATAGCCTTCCTCGATAAATGGGCTATCTAACACTGAAAGAATTTTTCAAATCGGCCCAGTAGTTCCAGAGATTACCGCGTTCAAACAAACAAAAAAAAACAAATAAACAAACAACCAAACAAACAAACTCTTCAGCTTTATATATTAGTATAGATTGTTATACATCAAAAAATAATGTAAATTTTTAGTTGCTTGTTGATCGTGAGTTACACATCAATACATAATCAATAAAAACAATCCTACAAACCAAACAATAGACGATTAAGATGATTAATAACCAACATACAAATAGAATTAAAAGTAAATTTCAAAAGAAACACCTTCGTGTCTAATTGAAATTAAAATTGAAAGTTAAAAAAAAAATTCACGTTCAATATTCACAAGTCGCGTGAGAATTGAATATAAATAAAGTTGTCCGTCTTGTGATCGCGCTTTTAATCATTTCTCGATAAGAATAAATAATGTAGTTCGCTCCTTTGTTTAAAGTTAACGATTATAAAACATAATTTAATTTATACCTTGTTGTATAAGTACTTATAGGTTTTACTTTTTGACGTGTTTTTGTTTACATGTAGCCGGTTGTTTATTATCCCACTCACTTTGTCACTTGACTTTTCATTTTATTTTATTTTCAAATTTCGAAAACGCACAGCTAGTTACAATTATAAAAAAAAAAAAAATGATTAAATTATGGTCAATTACAAGTTTTCACAGCTAGTATAGATTAGAGATTTAGAGGCTAACTGCCTGTTTTACCGGACATCTACAACTTATTGTGTAATTGTGTTACGTGAGTCTTATTAGTCCGGCCCGCTGGACTGACGATCTACGTAAGTTTGCCTGTGTAGGATGGGTGAGAATTGCGGAAAATCGGGATGTCTGGCGCGAACTTGGGAAGGCCTATGTCCAGTAATGGACTACAATAGGCTGAACTGACTCACTGACTGACTGACTCTTTTTCTTTGCCTAAATATATAGTCACATTACGGCCTACTTTATTAGTTGCTGCTAGAACTATCTGACTATAAAAGTATCCACGAAATAAAAGCATACCTACAATATTTTTTTCTTTTTCAACAGCACACTTCACTCGATCTATAAAATATTTCAATTGGTCATCTATTACTTTAAATATTTTTTTCCTGCTGATAAGCCCTATCAAAAGCTTGTGTTTGATATAAACTTTGTCAGAAATCAGTGATACTGGACTCAACTTCTTGACAAATTTTAACAATTATTTTTTTAAGTAGTAATATTTATTGGACTTTTCTCTGTAGCGACATCTATCTCGCCACATACGAACTAAAAACTGACGTATCCTAATTGAACATATTGATTGAATATATGCATATACAAGAATCCGACAACAACCGGGGGGCAGTAGCCCACCAGACACTACATCCGCCTGGTTGGAGGATCCTCCCTTTTCAATAGTGGATGAGGAACTTTTTACCCTGTTCCTGTCACCGCCAAAACTCTTTGAGAAATGATACAAGGCCTGTGTAAAAAATAGTAATTGTTCTTAAGGAGTAAACTACAGTCACGTGTCACAGCTAAAACTTCAACTTTTTCTAGATACCGATTCAGCTTGTAATATCCCACTGTTGGGCATAGGCCTCTTCCCCATGTAGGAGAAGGATCGGAGCTTAATCCACCACGCTGCTCCAATGCGGGTTGGCGGATACATTTCGTTCTATGAGTACCTAACGATCGCTATCAGGTGTAGGTACATGATAGCAACCGGGACCGACGGCTTAACGTGCTCTCCGAGGCACGGTGGGGAGACCCACAAGAACTTCACAAACACCCAGACCGCGGCAAACATCTGTATCGATCTCGCAACCGCCCGCGCAACAGCCAATCGCAATCCAGTGCTGTGACCGCTGCACCAACGCGGCGTCTATCGGCGTTTTGAGATACATTATGGCTTAATAAATGTCACGTCACCATTTTTATTATAAGAACATAATAAGCGTGACGAAAATCTTTAGATCGTGTTTTACTTTTAAAGTAATGAAAAAAAAAAAAAACAAAAACCTATCATGCGAAGTGTTCCGTATTGAAGGCAGACGCCATGATTCGACGAATCACTCAGCTGCATCTCATGCATGACAGGAGCTAATGGGGAATAATAAGGACGGTGTTTTACTGTAGGCGATACTATTTGAAACGTTAAGCTATAGTTTGAGTCTAGAGTATTATAAATTTATATGATTTGGGAAATGATTTACTGTATAGTCAGTTTTTTTAAATAAAGTATATATAAATTTATATATCCACAAATAAACAAAAAGAAAGTAGAGCATGTAACATACATGAGTAAATTATTTAAGAAAATATTAACGTTTCAATGAACAAAACCCGAATTTTAATTTTTTTTTTTAAATTAAGACCTACATTGTTAATGATATATCAATATTCCGTCAGTCTTTTTGAAACTTAGATCATTAGCTTCTAAAAATATTTTAATTTTTTTGACAAAATAAGAAAGCTGCATCTACATGAAAATATAACTCAAAACAACTTATTGTAAATAAACATAAAGTGTATTTTAAAAATTAAACTGCAAAATGTATAAGAAAATATTAAATTTAATTTAAAAAAAAATTGGTATGTTACTGTAATGATTTTTATGTTGGTAATATTTTTAATTTTAAAATATCTATTATTACAACAGAAGTTACACCTAATATCTTCAGATTTTCTGTACAATTAAAAAAAAAAACTTTAAAAGACCATTTTTTATATATTCAAACAATGACTTAAACAATTAACTTTACAAACTAATAATTAACTCGAGAAAATTATATATGATCAACAAACATATAGCATCGCTATCGCATCTCTCCCGCGTCATGTGAAGTCTCATCTCAATGCGCACATCGATGAGATCAAAGTTGATGCAATTAGACGCAACGCGATCCGCCTTCAAAGCCGCGACTAATTTCTTTTGGGAGCGACGTATCGCGTCAAACCCTTTTAGACTCGATCTGTTTGAGATGATCTCGGCCCGCCACCCGCGGCGCAGGGCTGCTACACTATACTTTTAAACTATTAAATATATTATTAGCAAATTTATAAGCTTACATAATTATGTATTTATATGTATGTATGTATATATTTAATTATTTGAATATTTATTATAAATTTATTGTAATTTGTACACCTATGCTGACGCTAGACAATTTCCTTTGCCCTAAGGTTGCCTGGAAGAGATCGCTTTTTAGCGATAAGGCTGCCTTTTGTACCTAATGAATATACCTATTGTTAAAATCTTTCTTTTTGTGTTATCTATTATTTTTGTTTTCAGTTTACAATAAAATGTATTATTATTGTTTTAAATTAACTTTTCTTATTAACACTTCTTGCTGACTGTAGCTCATTGATAATTGTAAAATATTTAAAATAACAATTATTTAGTTTGATATTTAGAATATTTGGTATAGCCGTTTAGTTGCTATCGTGGAAAGGCTTAAAAGTGTTCACTAACCACTTCTATACAGAAGAGCTATAATTATACAGAAGGTATTAGAATACTCCAATGAAGTTAATAAAAATCCTATGATCATTTTCAAATTTTCTTTTTTAATTTCACATTTATAACTAAGTACTTATAAAAGAATTTTTCAAAAATGACTTAAAAAGTTTCAAAAAACTTTGTAATTAGTATCTACCAATTCTTACAATCCAACTAATAAATAGTATACAATATTATATAACACATTATGTAATATATACATAACACATTTTGAATATCAAATAACTTGCAAGTATCAGCCCTTTGACGTGTCAGCGCGGCGTGAAGATGTCTAATTGCAAAGCGACCGCCGACAATGATCCGACGCCGCCACTGGGAATATAATCACCGGTCTTTAACACTGATCTAGAAACGAGAAGAAAAAAATATATCAATGTACTTTCTATGGCAGTAGTTTAATGAAGTAACAGGTAGGTACTTACTGTTGGTAGTCGCTTAACAAAATGTATATACATAAGTGTATTGAAATACTTTTTTACAAGTGGTGTGACGAAATAACAGGTACTTTAATAATCTTAATTTATATAAATTACGCATCACGTTGTACCTATGTCCGCGATGGACAGATGGACTCCTAAACTACTTAAGCGATTTGAGTAGAATTTGCACACCGTGTGTAGTTTGATTCAATTTGAAAGATAGGCTATATTTTATTTTGATATATGTAATTATTATATAGAAAAAAAGTATATAAGGCAGTAGGAAGTTCGCCAGATCAGCTAGTAGCTTAGATATTTAAAATTCTGTCCCAACTATACCTTCCGTAGACACATGTGTGGCAATTTACCTTCGATTTAACAATTCAAGAGCGATATTAATTTTGACTACTTTTGATTGATGCAATTTTATAATTTTCATGATTTATTTTTGTTATTAAAATTAGTATTGGTATCATTGGCGAAATAAAATTTTCAAAATTATGAGAATGATATCAGTTAATTAATAAAGGATTTTTTATGTCACGACGTATAATCAAGTGAACCAAATTTCCCCGTGTAGGGACGGGCAGTAGAATACGATTTCCTACGGCCCGGCAAGAAGGCCTGTCGTAAGAGCCGACAAAATTCTTGCGGTGGTAGGCTTCGGCCGTGGCTTGATTACCACCCTCTGGGTAGAGTCGCGCCGCCAAACGGCAACCGCCGTGTTCCGGGGCGGGTCCCAGAGCAGCCATTTGGGGGATGTGTCTGGGTAGTTGTGGCACTCTATGTGACCGATTCTGTCTGCCCATCACTGCCGCATCGGGTGCCTGGCTTCGGAGGGTAGCGGGATCCGAGGCACGGTGCCGCCGCTGGCCGACCGTAGGAAGTTGGGGGCCCAAGTAGTAGGATAGCCACCTGTGAAAGGCTGCCCCGCCACCTGACGAAAAATCCCAGAATGATCTACCTTGCCGGTTGGCGACCGGAAGGGAGGACCAGGTAGCCATTCTGGGGGGGCTCGGGCGTCCCCGCGGTCTCCGCGTCAGGCTCCCTCCGTGCGGCGGTGTTGAGTTCGACACCTGGTAGGTAGGGTGCCGCCTCGCCCAGTTCGCGTTCCCCAGCACCTATTCACTCCCCATGAGAGCACAGAAGAGTAAAAGAAGATATTCACAGCGGCTGCACGTCCTCCCATTGAAAGTGCACCTCTCTAACATCCGAGGCCTGCACTCTAATCTCGAATCTGTCCACCACCACCTAGAAACAGAAAAACCGCAGCTGCTGTTCCTCACTGAGACGCAGATCAGATGTCCGGCTGACACGGCGTACCTCAGCTACCCCGGGTATTCTCTGGAGCACAGGTTCATACCTCGTGCCGGAGTCTGTGTGTACGCACGTGATGACATTTGCATCAAGCGTCTCAAGCACCTTGAGACATCCAGTTACTCCATCCTATGGGTTCTGATGGACACAGGACAGGAGAAAATCCTGTATGCCTGTGTCTACCGTTCGCACAGTGGAGACGTGGAAACAACTCAGTTATGTGACCATCTTACCTTAACGGCGGATGAGGCTCGAGAGCGTTACCCTTCGGCACAGTTAGTCATCCTGGGGGACTTCAACGCCCACCACCAGGAGTGGCTGTACCCATACCAGGTGACCGACGATGCTGGGAGAGAAGTACGTAAACTAGCCTTGACGCTAGACCTCACCCAGCTTGTAAATTGTGCTACCAGGATACCAGACGTAGACTCTCATACCGCCAACTGCTTAGACCTGCTCTTAACAACTGATCCAGACAAATACTCAATAACAGTTTCTGCACCACTGGGTACTTCTGACCACTGTCTGGTAAAGACTATATCCGTTTGTTCCCCACCCGAAGAAGCCCCATGTGGCCCAAGACGTGTGTGGCGTTACAAGGCAGCAGATTGGGATGAGATGCGTCACTTTTTCTCGTCCTATCCTTGGCGAGAGGTATGCTTTTCTTCTGATGATCCGTCGAGCTGTGCTGAAGCCATTACGTCGGTTATACGCCAGGGGATGGAATATTTTATACCATACTCTGACGTAGCGACGAATGGAAAAACTCGCCCGTGGTTTGATACGGACTGCTATCGTGCAGAAGCCGAAAAGCGGATGGCATACACTGCATGGGCTGAAGCCCGAGCGCATAAGTCTCCGAATTCTCGGAATTTGAAGAAAGCTTTTAACCAAGCCGCCAAGACATGTAAAAGGACGTTACGCATGGCTAGATTCAACCATATCAGCCGCATTGGGGCCAAACTAGCTTCTTACCCTTCTGGGAGCAAAGCGTTTTGGTCCCTGGCAAAAGCCGTTGAATCTAACTTTTGTCGGCCGTCACTTCCACCATTGCTGAGGACTGATGGATCACTGGCCCATTCTGCAAAAGAGAAAGCGGATTTATTTGCATCTCTTTTTGCTGAGAACTCGCGTCTGGATGTTGCAGGAAAAGCTCCACCAATCTCAACTCGTGCTGACTGCATTATGGTAGAAGTACGCATACGCCAAAAAGAGATCCTTAAAATCCTGCAAACTCTAGACGTGAACAAGGCCAGCGGACCTGATGATATACCAGCGATAGTCCTGCGTACATGTGCCCCTGAGTTGTCTCCACCTCTTACACGCCTGTACCGCCTGTCACTTAAGACTGGCAAAGTGCCGAAGTCTTGGAAGCTTGCCAATGTACAGCCTGTGCCCAAAAAAGGTAGTCGTGCAGACCCTGTCAATTACCGTCCCATCTCGGTCACGTCCATACTCTGTAAGACTATGGAACGTGCACTAAACAACAAACTCCTGGCCCACTTGGAAGGTAACGATCTCCTCAGCGACAGGCAGTACGGTTTCCGCCAGGATCGTTCGACTGGGGACCTTCTAGTGTATGCCACACATATATGGAGTGAGGCCATCGACAAACACGGTGAAGCACTTGCCGTGTCTCTCGATATCTCGAAGGCCTTTGACAGGGTTTGGCACGCGAGCCTTATAAGCAAGCTTCCTTCATATGGTATTCCACCTGGCCTTTGCACTTGGATTTCTGACTTCCTGAGCGAACGTTCAATACGAGTTGTGCTTGACGGGTACTCGTCGGACCAAAAAGCTATCGACTCCGGTGTTCCTCAGGGATCAGTCCTGTCCGCTACCCTCTTCCTGTTGCATATTAACGATCTGCTCGACCCCGGTACCTTTGGGTATGCTGACGACAGCACAGTGACGGACAGATACTTTTCGAGTGCAAAGGCTAGTAAGGATGTTATCCAGTCTTGTCGAGAGGATATGGTCAGCCGCTTGAACGTCGCCCTCCAGGCAGTCTCCGATTGGGGCGATGCCAATCTGGTCACGTTCAACGCTAAAAAAACACAGGCGTGTGTGTTCTCATCTAAACGGAGCCCTTTACACCTGGCTCCGACTTTCCGGAATGTTTCTGTAGAAATTACCGACTCCCTACAGCTCCTCGGTGTAGAGCTATCGTCCAATCTGAACTTTGGGCAGCATATCGAGTCCAAAGCAAAAACTGCAGCAAAAAAACTTGGTATTCTCTCTAAGGTCAGGCGATACTTCACTCCAGAACAGCTGCTTCAGCTATATCAAGCACAAGTTCGGACTTGTATGGAGTATTGCTGCCATCTTTGGGATGGATCCGCCAAATACCAACTGGCAACTTTGGACTCGGTGGAAAAACGAGCTAAGAGACTCATAGGTGACCCTACTCTGACAGACACCAAGTTGCAGAGTCTCGATCATCGGCGTAGGGTAGCTCGTCTGTCGGTGTTCTACAGAATATATTTCGGAGAGTGTGCGAAGGAATTGCACGATCTAATTCCCCCAACAACCTTCCGCCATCGGGACACTAGGCGCGGTCGATCGTTCCATCCTTATGTCATTGATATGCCACCTACGCGTACAAAACGCTTTGCCAATACTTTTTTGATGCGCACGGCTAAGGAATGGAACTCATTGCCCGCGTCTGTGTTTCCCGAACGATACAATCTGGGAGTCTTCAAGGCCAGAGTGAATAGGCTGTTATTAGGCAGGCATGCTCCACCTTCGACCGCATCGTCACTTAACATCAGGTGAGATTGCGGTCAAATGACTGTCTATTAGCCATAAAAAAAAAAAAAAAAAAAAAAAAAACCATCGTACGTTGTGGCAAACAATGCGCGACATAGACAAAAAGGTTAAAAATAATAATAATACTTATAAGATATAAACAAATTTTATAATACATATATATTCAAAAAACTAGTAATATAAAATACATATTATACATAAATACATATATACATACTTACATACATATATACATACATACATATATACATACATACATAAACAAATACAATGAGAGAACAATAATTATGAGTTTCGTCATTTCGGAGAAAAGATGATTTCTTAGCTTGTCCTTGAAAACATAGATTGAGGTGCTTTCTTGGATCACTCTCGGTAACCGGTTCCAAAGCGTTGCAGCACGTATTGTGAAGGAATTGAGTAGGAAGTTGGTGTTATGTCTGGGAACTTCGAGCTTCGATGTGATGCAAGACCTCCTAGAACGTGTTGGGGTAGGAAGAAGATGGAAACGGGACCGAAGGTAGGAGGGAGAATTTGGATCATGGAGTATGTTATAGAGAAAGGAAAGGATGTGCATATCACGGCGAAGTTTGAGAGGGAGCCACTTAAGTTGAGTACGAAACTGTGAGATGTGATCATATTTACGTAAAACAAAGATAAAGCGTATCGCGAGATTTTGTAGACGCTCTAATTTATTAAGTAGCTCTTGTGTCACATCTAAATAGCACACGTCTGCATAGTCGAGTATAGGTAAAAGAAGGGATTGCGCAAGCAGAACTTTGGTTTTAAAAGGAAGAAAGTATTGAAGACGCTTAAGAGAGTGAAAGGTGTAGTCATGTAGTGCATTCTTTTGCTGACTTCGCTGACATGAGCTATCCAAGATAAGTTCTTGTCCAAAGTCAAGCCTAGGTTTAGGCCTAGGTTTTTACTTTTGGTGTTGCAGACGTCTATAAGCTACGGTTTTACCATCAGGTGAGCTGTACGTTTGTTTTCCGATCAAATTACATTAAAAAAATGCAAGATAGCTAAAAAGGTAAACAAAGTATTCCTTTGCACATGCACGATATCAAAAGATCATCGCTATACAAATGGATATCATTATCATAGAAATATGTCAAGTATGAGCGATCGTTTGATAAAGGTGAATTCCGAATTCATTACAAAATAATAGAGACAAGTAAACAACAATTAAATATCAACTAGTACTGTTAGTTATACAATTATTTAAAAGGCTACGTTTGAGCGTTAATGGTTGAAAATAACCATTTGCTCGTTAATTGCTGACAGCTTCGAATATTTATAAAAAGACGCAAGCAAAGAACAAGTTCGTCATTGTAAGACAATGTTCCGTACTTTACTCACTTTATTTAAATAGAAATAATTAAATTGTTTGGTATGGCACAGCAGGAAATGTCCTGGTCAAAATCCGGAGCAGCCCGACTAGGTGAGAAGCTCGATTTCACAGAATATCACAGCTAAATAATACTGAACAGAGCTCCTGGGTGGATTGAGGGTATGGTCAGCAATGCGCTTGCGATGCTTCTGGTGTTGCAGGCGTCTATAAGCTACGGTAATCGCTTACCATCAGATGAGTCGTTTATTTGGCGACAAAATTTTATAAAAAGAAAATAATAAATATTTTTTCCGTGAAGAACTCTAAAAAATAAATTCACCCCTTTAATGGAAAATATCTTTTATGTCACGCAACAAAACAATAAAATTTAAAATATCCGCTACATAGTAGAGCCAGCGATGCAATATGTCCGCAAAGGGAATTCTTGCAAAGCGCGAATCTTGAATAACTGCGCTGCATTTAGCAAAACAATTTGTATTTTTTGTAGCGATACGCCAGCGATAATTAAAATGATCTTCGCATAACAAGAGACAATTAAATATGAGTGGTATTTTATTTAATTTAACACTTAAGTTAATTATTGTAAAAACAATTTATCGTACAATTAATCATTTCGTTTAAAGGTTATACGAGTTTTTAGCACGAATGACATGTAAGACGTAAGACGGTATTTTTTTATTTTTTATTTTATTAAAGTGGCATATTTGTATAGATCGCTTATCTTATTCTGTTGCGGCTGTGTGCGTGTACTTGTAAATATGTTGATTTGATTTTTATGACAGTGGCGAGAGAGTCTTCAGAATTTGTGAAAAATTGGACAGAAGTTAATCGACGTAAAGCAGTATCCAAATGCTAAAAGTTTCAAATATATTTTTTGTTTGTTTCATCTTCAGTTTTGATTATTATTTTTATTATAAAGCTTTATTCATTCCATACATGTTTGAATTACAAAAAGATTTAAATATAATAGTAGGTACTGGAAGAATCAGTAAAAAATAATAATATTTTTTTTGTTTTTTTTTTTTTTACAGTGTCGATTACCTTTCTTATATTTCTTCCTGCAATGTGGAAAGCCAACAGTTACAGTTGGTTTAACAGGTAGACCCTTATTCTTTAAAAAACATGTTTCAAACCATTAATTAATATATTTATCAATTACTAGCTTCTGCGTGCGACTTCGTCGGCGTGGACTCAGCTCCTATTGGTCTTAGCGTGACGTTACATAGCCTATAGCCTTCGTCGATAAATGGGCTATCTAACTGTGAAATCAAATAATGTGTATCTAAATGTGAAAGAATTTTTCAAATCGGCCCAGTAGTTCCAGAGATTATGACGTTCAAACAAACAAACAAACAAACAAACAAACAAACAAACAAACAACCAAACAAACAAATTCTTCAGCTTTATATGTATATTATTATATTATTATAGATAAAATACAATGTACAATATATCTAAATAGTAGCGTGTATTGGGCACACTAACATTAAACCTATTTATGGCTACAACACGATATGCATCATGCATATTATTAAATAAAAAATGCGTATTATGAAACTAAAAACGTAGAATATGTTCCGTATACGGTTATAAGCAAATAATGAGACTTAAATAACAGGCGATCGTTGAATAAATTCATTAGTGACAACCAAATATGTACAGCGAGGAAATAGCTTGTTATTTACAAATTGCTAATGACGTTAATATGCACGCTTCGATACTATGTTTATTAAATAAAAATTGATATATTACAATATTATTTTATAATTAAATAAGTTAGTTCTGAAAATGTTTTTTATCATCGTATCAAAATTTTCTAAATGCTCTAGCCATTAAGCTATCGATCCATGTCCAGCCGGATCGAAAATTTTGATATGATTTTTATTCGGTTTTAAGCAACCGGGGTGCCGTCTATTGCGAGTCCTTTACAGCACTCACTATTCAAAACTTAATATTACAATGAATTCTTTGACAAGAGACAACACCAGTCACCAAGCTATTTTTAATTTGTAGGCATTATTTTTATTTTTGTGTTTCCCACACATGAGGAAATTCGAAAATGTTTTTATTATCATATCAAACATAGGTAGAATAGGTCAGTAGGGCCTATTTCTAATCAATTAATAAACTGTAACTTAATCTATACTAATATAATAAAGCTGAAGAGTTTGTTTGTTTGTTTGTTTGTTTGTTTGAACGCGCTAATCTCAGGATCTACTGGACCGATTTGAAAAATTCTTTCAGTGTTAGATAGCCCATTTATCGAGGAAGGCTATAGGCTATATATCATCACGCTAAGGCCAATAGGAGCGTAGCACTAATGAAGAATGTTTCAAAATCGGGTGGTCCTATTCCACGTGGACGAAGTCGCGCGCACAAGCTAGTGATTAATATATGCCAATAGAAATATTTTATAAATACAGTAGAATTCAATAGTATAAAAGAATAATGAAACAAATACTTTTCACCTTCGGTTACTGTCAACCGTCAAATGGCGTTATACGCAACTGGTGAAATAATAATAATAAATATCTACTACACATACACACGGTCGTCTGTTCCTAAAGTAAGCAATTTAATGCTTGTGTTATAGGTAACAGCCGACTGGTATAGCTACATATATTTTATTTTTTTCGATAAACGTACATATAAATAATACATACTATATCACCCAGACTCAGGGTGAGAATTGAACCCACAACCCCCCAGAGCAGAAAGCAGTGTCACTACAAACTGCGCCAACGGGCTATCCATGTTGTTAAATAGGTAATTATGTGTTATATAGTTATATGAAACTTTATCATAAAACAATAACAATAATCTTTACCATTCTCAAAAATATTTTTGTGATTTAAATAAATTGTAATGTGCTCACTAATATAGACAGCAACTTTATTTGTCGACGTTACAAAAAAGTCTGATGTTGAAATAAAAACAGGAACATTAAAAGCATGTCGATCGTAACAATTTATTTGATCGATCAGAATTTTCTGAGTAATAATACGAGCATTCGTCCGTTCGATTCCCATCATCTTAACATGCCATAGTTTTTCAGAACGTTTATATATGGTCAGTATTATGTATGACTTTTTTATTTACACGTGTATAACATTTTATTATTAATGTATAAATGGTTGCTTTATAATATCGCTACTTTTTGTTTGTTACTTTATGTTATAATTGATGATAATTCGAAATTTTGTAGTTCGATCATACTTAGTTTCCAAAGTTTGCTGTATGAATTTCCAATTTTAGTTGAACTTTTATTTTTTGTTTTGGGGTTAACAGGTCCAGGTGATAATAATATATCATTTGAGAAACATTGGTCAAATTGTGAATGTAAATTTTTGTTCTTTTCACAGACAAAAAATTACTGAACATACCAAAAACAAAATTTACATTACAATTTCAAAACACAGTCAACAAACAAATGGTTACCTCAACTAAACAAAACGTACAACTTAATTAACTCAGAATTAGCATCAGCCGTATCTATCAAGATTATTTCGATACCCAGTAATTTACACCGCGAACGCACCATAGATCAAAGAACGTTTCCGTAATAAACAGAGTCGATAAATCATAATTATTGCGTTTTCGCAATACATAATGAGGATAGATATAATCGGTGGTTATTTCCTTAGTTTACAATCCTGTATCTCAGTCGCGGCATTAACTCACATTGTCAGTTCAGCCAGTCATAAATCTATTGGCCGACGACATAAATCTGTGTGGAATTGTGCAAAAACTTCAACCTTCTGATACACAAGGTATTTGGGACACACGACGGTTTTGGATCGCGAATAATTTTTATGGGGCTATTTATGAATGTAATAATTTATTTTGTGTCCATATAACAATATATAATTGTGTTTGCTCGTAAACGAAAAAAAAAGCGACTTCGATTACATCGACAAGTAATACAACGTAATAAGACGAAAAAATAGTCAAGTAAATACGCGCTATTAAAGATTATTCAAAAAGTTGTAATCAGTTTTCGATCTAATTTAAACAAGACTACAAGACAAGTATTAGCTTTCGATTAAAGTAAGAATCATCGAAATTGGTACACCGAGTAAAAAGTTATGCGGTATAATATAACGTAGGTCGACGAAAAAGTAGTCACGTAAATACGCATTATCAGATATAACTATAAAAGTACTTGTCAGATCTCAATAAAATTAAAATGGGACCACATGACACGCAACACCTTTCAATTAAAACAAAATTGATCGAAATCGGTCCACCCAGTCAAAAGTTCTGAGCTAAAATACATTAAAAAAAAAAACATACGTGTCGAATTGAGAACCTCCTCCTTTTTTGGAAGTCGCTTAAAAATGAAAACTAAACACTAATTTTACAATTTACTTATGATATTTAATTTATATTTTTTTTTATAAAATTAAATAAATGAACTGTGAAATTAGTGTTTTATTTTTATGGAATCGTTTTTAAAATTAAGGGTTATTAATATTTACATTATTTGTAATATATGTAATTTTTTTCGTTGTCGATAAATCTGGTAAGTTTTGTTTGGTTAGTTATTTTTTTTACTTTTTATTTAAAAAGTTTTTATAGGTAAATATTGTAATCTTAATTTGAATTTTATTGTGCATAAATTTTACGTAATTTCATTTCGTCGTATTTTAATGATCATTTTTTTTTATTTAACAAATACGCCGCACTTAAAAACGTTAACTAAAAAAATGAGAAATTCTTATGAAAAATAAATACTTTAACAGTAAATTATTAAAACAAATATAACCACCGACCGACCGTATAAAGAAAAATAAATTTAACCATAAGTTTTTATCACACTTAATTACCCAACTACTAACTTAGGCTGAAATTTATTTCGTTCAATTGAAAACAATTAGTATTGTAAGAACATGATTTAAAATACAAACTATACCTAATTAAAAATAAACGTATCGTCATTATTTATTCAAAATGTTCACCAAACCAAACAACCGTGATTACCAAACCAACCGACTGACACCTACTCACGGCCTACAGTAAATATTCGTACACCTTTCAATCCGATATATCGGACACGATAATATTATAATCGTTATTTATCGCCAACGAATCGCATTATTCATGCGACTGACGAGCGACTTGTAATAACCAGATGCAATAATACCTCACGAGTCTTGGTCACTTCGACGTTGTGAACATGTTATCGGGGCCTGTTACACCAGTTAAAGTTAACGCTATTTGACAGATGACGGTAACATACAGATTACAGTTTATGATTTATTCTTTTTCACTGTCTAATTCTACTTATGGCATATTTTTATTTGGATTTGACTTACGGAAAATATTTTAAAATCTGAAGCAGCCCGTATGCGAAAGTACTTCAACCTTGCAGAAGATCATAAGTAAATAATACTGCTCTCAAGCAGTGTTGAGTTACTGTTGTGAATAAGGTGACTAGAGCTCCCGGGGAGGGTCGAAGGTAAAGTCTGTAATGGTTTGCGATGCTTCTGATGTTGTAGTCGTCTATATCTTGTTTGCTGACCTGTTATTATATAACTAGGTCGGAAAACAAGCGTACGGCTCATCTGATGGATAGCGATTACCGTAGCTTATAGACGTCTGCAAAACCAGAAGCATCGCAATCACGTTGCCAACCCTTTCTCTAATTCCCCCAGGAGCCCTGGTCACCTTACTCATCAACAGGAACACAACAATTCTTGAAAATAGTATTATTTAGCTGTATCTTCTGTAAGGTCGAGGCACTAGCCCAGTCGGGCTGCTCAATATTTTGAGCAGGAAATTTCCTGCTGTGCCCTACCTCAGATAACGTCGTATATACAAAAAAGAGTATCTAAAAGTTGTAGCTTATCATAGTTTATATATAGAGAAAGAGGTCGCAATGGCCGGTTCTACGTCCTACTGTTAAAGTCTATTCGTTGCGTATTTGCATGATAAACTTTACCCACATTCGGTGAAACCGGCCCTTAGGCTGTTAAACGGTACGTTCTCTTTAACACCTTTAATTATTTGCACAAGACATTACAGAACAGGTGAAGTGGAAGTGACATAACATGCCCTGAATCGGTTTGACTTTATGGACATCGAAATTGATTTGAATCGAAGTTGGTAATTAAATGAAAGTTCGCATGAAGTTTTTGATTCGATTACTTGTGTTATGGACGTTTTAAGTATAACCAGTTCTGTGTATGGCTTTAATTAATGCGAATTGACAGCTTGTTTCATGTCATAAAATTAAGTTGTAAATGTAATTTTCCAATTTCTTTAGAACAGTTGTGTTAATTATTACTCACAGTAGTTCAATGCTGTTTATTTATATATAATAATACTATTGTTAACAATAATAACAATATTGTTTTTAAACATTTTAAATTTAAATTGTCATTTTCACTCATACATTGCATTTTTTATAATGGCTTTAAAAATAATAATATAAATGAATAAGGTTACGATTGATATTGGATGAATATCCAACAATAAAATAAAAATTGTATTCGAAATAATAATCGTAAAATATTTTATCAAACTCATTTGTTCGTTTTTTATTTATTTTTTTACTTTAAGGCTTCAAATAGTTGAAAAATTATTTATTAAATGAAAATACTTATAACTGATATTAATCCACTAATAAAATAAAAATTATATTGCACACATTATAAAAAAATAATAATAATCAATCTTGTTCATCATTGTTTCATTTGCTCGTTTGGTTTAATGGCTTACTGTAGTATCGTATTTTAGTATCATTTCTGTAAACATCATAACTCCGTGTTACATACATACATTTCCTCTGTAACCTTTTACGATATTTACCCAAGACTCGGCGAACGTTTTTGCTGTTTATACTTACTAATTAACTTTTAAGTGTTCTGAGTAAATTGCTATATTTATCGCTTAAATATTGCGATAAAGGCACGACTGACTGTCTGTGTATCCGTTTGTAACATAATATCTATATAAATAAAAATTAATCGCTAAATTGTTTGTATGCGCACATAAGGACATTACAATCAGATTTACCGAAAATGATGTTTCGTCGGTTATATCAGGTATGAAGCGAGGTAAGTCACCAGGCCATGATGGTCTCAGCATCGAGCATTTGCAACACGCAGGTGTACCTGCCTCGAATACTGGCTATGTTTTTTTAATCTATGTATGTGTCGTTGTTATTTACTTGACGATCTTATGTAAATCATAGTGGTGCCAATTGCTAAAAATAAAACGGTGATATACCTCTGACATTAATAACTAGGCCAATATCTCTGGATACTATCATAACTAAGGACTCGCTATAAACGACGCCAAGGATTGCTCATCATTATCAAGAATTTCGACCCTGCGGGATGTGGGTCTAATTCAATATTCAATAGATCAATTGGCAGAGCGCTGACACGCTATGTCGGTTCAAACCCCGCTGGATCGATTTTTTTTGATATGATTTAAAATGTTTAATGACAATCAGTTAGATTTTAGACCGGGACCACAGACAGTGCAATATTATGTCTTAAGCAGACTGCCCAGTATTATACGAGGCGGCGGTGTTTGCCTGTTTTTTGGACTTGTCCAGGTCATTCGACTTGGTTAACTAAGAGGTTTTGTGGCAGAAGCTTCAACGTGAAACCGCGTGATGTTATAACCAACTCATTAATGTAAAGTGCAAGCATTTTCCAATATATACCTACCAGGTGTAATGCATTGTAAGGCAGGGTGGCCTGAGCTTACCTCGGCCTTTCAACATATATATAAATCATCTGATTGATGAGCTCAGTAACAGTAACATAGGGTGTCATGTAGACGGAGTTAACATAAATAATATTAGTTATGTCGATGACATGGTGTCGCTGAGCCCATCGGTCAGCGCATTAAGACGATTACTGTTTATATATAAAGCATACACTGAAGCCCAAAGACTCTAGGAAAATGACAAGAAAAGGCAACACAACCACACCTGAAGTATAGCTCTGCGGACCACCACTACTCATATACTCTATCAGGTGTACATGATAACAACCGAGTCCGATGGCTTAACGTGCTAATTAGATACTGACGTGGTGTAACGTATTGCCTGGAAAATGATTGTACAAAAGAGGATAAAATTAAACCGACTTAAAAAATGGTGGTGCAAAAGTTCGGAGACAACTAGTTTTTTATACTAGTCATTTTTGTTACATTATAATTATCGGTAAAAATGGTAATTTGTTTATAACGAGCTGATAATGTTTCAACTCGTACCTTTACGCTTGCTACGCCTAACGCGTGAAAGGGCGTAGGCAGCCCTTAGGCTGTGATTATAGGACAGAGAAATATTATTAAAGGAAATATATGTAAAAGAGTACAACTTGTAACGTTTTAATTTTGGATTTGAAGAGTAAACCTGTATAATATGCTAAAAAAAATTGAAGTAAAACTTCTTTACGCACTTGACTTGGGGAGTGAACTGGTGAATGCGTGACGAGAGGGTTACGAAAAGTGGGAAGATTTTTTTTTATGTTACTAAGTTGACAAACAAGCGTACGGCTCACCTGATGGTAAGTGACTACCGTAGCCTATAGACGCCTGCAACACCAGAAGCGTCGCAAGCGCGTTGCCGACCCTATCCCCAATCCCCCCAGGAGCTCTGGTCACCTTACTCACCAACAGGAACACAATACTGCTTGAAAACAGCATTATTTTTAATTAGCTGTGGTCTTCTGTAAGGTCAAGGTACTACCCCAGTCGGGCTGCTCCATATTTTGAGTAGGAAATTTCCTGCTGTGCCCTACCTCAGTTATGTCAGATATAAGTTAGTTAAGATAGAAAGAGAGAGAGTTACATTTCGTATATTACTGTAGGAGCTAAATAAATTTTACTTCAGTCGTGTGGTCTAAATCACACACGCTTTTTTTCTAGAATAGTCACAAGACTTGTTTGTCTAAAGCGCACTCTGTAACTGCTTTTAAAAGGAATATGAGAGAAGCGATTACATAGTTAAAACTTAAACATAAAGTCTTTGTATTTTTTTACATAATATGTGGAGATCGCGTCTTGGCAAGCGCAGTGACGGGCGTCCTCCGGCCCGCTGGACCGACGATCTACGTAAGATTGAAGGTGTAGGCTGCATGAGGATTGCGGAAAACCGGGATTTCTGGCGCGAACTTGGGAGGTTCATGTCCGTATTGGGGAAGTTTGTGACTTATATATTATTTGATGTCAACAATTAAGACTCTTATTGTGAGTTTTTACTTCTCACTACGAATATATTTTTATATAGATTAATTTATAACGCTGGACGGATTTTTCACTTTCAAAGTGCTTCCAAGCCTTCTTACATAGATATCGGAATAGACGTTACATTAACTTTTTTTTTCGTTATTAATAGATAATAATAAAAAAAACCATCAATAATAATTATATTCTCGATAGAGCACAATAAAATATGTAAATTTTATTTCCTTTTCACGTAATAACATAGTAAGGAAATATTAATAATTTCAAATATAATTTCTAATGCAGGAAATTATTAAATACCAGATTCTTGTTTGCAAAGGCAAAGGTGTGTTGAAATTAATGTATATTTATTCTACCGTATTGGAGATAGAGAAATCATAATTATGTATAATTAAAATCAATAAACATTATATTAACGTAATATCAACACTTATATGGTTATCATAAATATTTGTTTTACAAGTTACGTTTGATTGCAACAGTCAACAGTTATGTCATAATTCTATCTCAAGTACCTAAGTAAAAGTAGAATTAGTTTATTAAAACAACTGTTACTTATTTTTAGGGTAACTAGGGTTTTTAGGGTAACTATTATATTTAGGGTACTTATTTTAAGGGTAACTAGAGTTTTTAGGGTAACTGTTACTTATTTTAAACAAATTGTTTTATTTGTTAGGGTTTGACGGGGTTTTGAGGATGACGTAAAGTCACATTAAATGTTAAACGAGTGACATTTTAGTCTCAAATCAATAACATAAATTATTGCTTACGTTATAATTTGTTAAATCTAAGGGATTACTCTCTGTATCAAACAGAGATAGACAACGCTTAGATTAGGTTATTTTGTAGGATTTAATTTAAATTAGTTTTAATAAAATAAATAACAGTAATCGTAAATGGTCAATGTATCAGACGAAGGTATCGCTGGACGCATTAAACGACGCAATTAAGATGTCGTCGGTAGCGAATACGCGGATTCCGTATCTTGGAGGGAAATGCAAATTAAGGGTAATTTGCAGGCGTGGAAACTACGATTTCTATATTAATCATGTCTCACTTTACTTGTCCTAGTCTGAGGTTGTTCTAATTATTTTAGTAATTTCTTACGAAATTCAATTAGTAGACGCTACTCATAAAATAGTTTTACTTTTATTTTTATACATTTAGGTCGGCAAACAAGCGTACGGCTCGCCTGATGGTATGCGATTACCGTAGCTTATAGACGCCTGCACTACCAGATAAATTGCAAGCGCGTTGGCGACCCTACCCCCAATTGCCCCCAGAAACTCTGGTCACCTTATTCACCAACAGGAACACAAAACTCCTTGAAAACAGTAGGTAAGTATTATTTAACTGTGATCTTCTGTAAGGTCGAGGTACTACCCCAGTCGGGCTGCTCCATATTTTACATATCCATTTTTATAGCATAAAAATCAGAAGGAAGTAGTTTTTACCATTTATAGATTTTTTTACATCACGAAGGTGGAAAAACCTTACCATACCCTTTTTAACGTGGGGAAAATTCTCATGGATATTACTACGGCTAAGGGTACCAGAGAAGTTATGCAATACTCGTACTGGCTAAAAACCACACGTGTGAGCAGACCTCCGCCTAGGTAGGGGCAAGATGGGGTCGCTCTAGCATTCACCACCTCACCTTACCATACCCTAACTTAATCTCACCTTTACCTTAAGATTAGCAGTTACTTGTAGCCTATATACTCTATACCAAGAGTCAGAAGAGAGTCAGAAGAGAGTATAAATGTGCATCCTAAGGACCTATGTCCACCTCAGTCATACAACACAACACTGATTGAGAGCAGTTTTATTTGGCTGTGATCTATAAGGTTCCGGAAGGTATTTCCTCGAGTTTCGGCGGAAAAAGCTGGAACGACTAAACTGCACAAATATTCGTCACTAACTCCAAATTACATCTTTGTGCCGTTTGCAGTCGAAACACTTGGACTTTGGAGTATAAGTGCTAAAAAAATTTCAAGAGGTAACGCCTCGCCTATAGTCTCCACTGGTGACAAGGGCTGGTGCATTTTTGCCCTGAGAAACGGCACAGCGATTCAACGGGGAAATGCTGCCAGCATTCTTAGGACCATTTCACGCGGACATGTTTTGTACCGCAACTGTCTGTAAATATTTATTTCTTATGTTGGGAATTATAAATGTGTATGATATTCAGTTATTAATCTTAATTTTTGTTGGAAGAAAGTTTCGTGATCTTGGAATAGATATTTTGTTAAAAAAGGCTGACAAAAAACTAAAGAGTTTTTCTTACTACAACTCCTTAAAATTTATTCGGATATCCTGTTATGAATTCTAAAAGTTCAAGGTTTGTTTTTGTCTGTTGTCTGTTTTTCAACCTTGACACAGGAGTAAGTCCTTCTTATGGGGGTTCTTTGGAAAATTTGTTTTGAAAAAAAAAATCTATCGCTCATGCACTAATCTCGTAATATATTTTAATTCAATAGGATCTTACATTAAAAAGCGTGTTTATCAAAAAGATAGGCTATAAAACATCACGTTTGTAATAGTATTAGTAAACGCAGGTGAAACCAGGAAGAAAATTCTTATATAATTTTAAATGTAAATTCATCAAATTCTGTCTGTCTGCTCCGAATGTAAAGATGCATGCATAATGCGTCTATGACCTAGACAGACCCCTGAATAATTTATTGACTGCAAAAAACTGCCAAATTTGTTTTCTATTTTAAATCCTAAAAATGTCTATGTTGTGTCTGTGTTGTTACCAAGAGTTTTAAAACGTTTAGCATATATGTTAACATTCTTATATAAATATTTACATACATTTTGGTTTGATTGATTTTGGAAATGTTTTATAAAATTTAATTTGTTATCTTTTAATTATTTACCTACTGTTTAATTGATAATAATTGTATGAAATTTTCCTATTCTTTGTTGTTTGTCTAATTGTTGATTTTATTGTTGCTTGAATTATTTATATTTCTGTGTGTATTTTATCGATTATTTCTTGTTAATGTGTTCTTTGTTAGGTTCCAAGGTGGTAGTGGAACTGTATTATCCCTTACTCGCCTCTTACGACACCCAATGGGATGAAAGGGGTTGGCTATATTCTTTACTGCCGTAACCACACAGCTATGTCAATATGATTCATAGTTCGATCAATACTACGAAAAATAGTTTCGGATACAAAAGGTTTTATCGAGTTATGGCACAGCATCGCGAAAGCGCCTAGCATCCCCGTAATTCCCTCCCAGGCGAGTGAAGAAACACCCCAGAGGTTTTAGACCGTGCGACTCGGACGTACCCACCAGCTATCCCCGGGCTGGAGGCATCCGTTAGGGATTTCCTCTGGGTTAACAAACAAAAAAAAATGGTAGGGCACAGCAGAAAATATCCTGCTCAAAATCTGAAGTAGCCCGACTGGGGAAGTACCTCGACCTTACAGAAGTTCATAGCTAAATAATACTGCTAGCAATTAGTCTTGTTTTAATGTGGCGAATAAAGAGCTCAACCTGCCACCGGAGAAGATTTAATAATTTTTTTTCAATATTAGATTATATGAAATAGTGACCAGTTTTCATAAATAAATAATATGTTGGCGAGAAAAAAAAACAGAATCGAACAGAGAAAAAAAATCTTTGCTCATTTGATTTATTTCGAATCGCAATTTCGGATTCAAATCGAAAACGATGCATTATATTATTTTTAAAATGTTATTTTCACGGTTGCCAAGGTCAACCGGTTAAATATTCGGCTAGTACCGGGAGCAAATGTCCGAATTATACTGGAATCGAACTGCAAACAACTGCATATAATGCCGGTCATTTATCAAATCCGTACAGCATCAATTTTTGTGTCTCATGAATCATTCATTTACTTTGTATGTACCCGTGGTGTATAATATTAATATTTATCAAAATAAGTGAGTGAGCGCTGTCTGCTCTCGTTCTCATTGCATATTGGTTTTGTTCGGATTTCCGTCTGTGAATTTTGAAGTGAAATTTCTTTAGAATCGTTGTGATTTCAAACCGGATGCAACGGAAAAACGACAGGGAAGGGCGCGACGCACTGCACGCCGCGCTACTTTGAAAATCTATGTAAATAATTTTAAATTAGTTTGCCAAAGAAGTTTCACTTCTGACATATGTACTTTGTACACACGCAATTTTTTATATAGGTACGTATATATATAAATTTAAAAGTGTTTGAGTGTTACGTACTTTAGGTGTTGGCGCTGTGGTTACAGTTATTGGCTTATAGACAACCGGTCGTAGGTTTAATTCCCGCGCATTGCGCGTTGTGTCTGTTACTTGGGCCCATTGAGTGTGAGGATTTTATTATTTTATATTCAAAAGGTTTGCGATGTTAAACCATAAAATACTTACATTTGTAAGGTTTTTTCTGAAGTCGGTCAAAAATAACTAGCTTTACCCTGACAATAATAACATACTCGACATAATTATGTATATTTATGTGTATCTAGCTACTAAAATGCAGCGACTAGATCATTTGTCAGGAGTGTCGCATGAATGTTTCATGTTCATCTTGTTCCTGACGGCTCTGTCAGTGCATTGATGGTTTTAGTCTGGAGATAATTATATGTAAAACTAGCTGACCCAACAAACGTTGTTTAGGCATATGATATTATTAACCCCTTTAATCCGCCCCTCCCCTATAACTTAGGTCTTAGGGGTATGAAAAATAGATGTTGGCCGATTCTCAGACCTATCCAATATGCACACAAAATTTCATAAAAATCGGTCCAGCCGTTTCGCAGGATTTTGGCAACAAATACCGCAACACGAGAATTATATACATAATTATTAATTATATTAGATGGTATTAGATAATAAATAATTATAATTATTGAATAACCCGATGGCTTGTGTAGTGAACCTGCTTTCTACTCTGGGATTTGTGGATTCAGTTCCCGCCCTGAGTCTGGATGTAATATACGTTATTATTTATATAGGTATGTATTATTAGTATGTATGTTTATGCGAATAAAATGTAGCTATAATATCGATCGGCTGTTTCCTGTAACACAAGCATTAAATTGCTTACCGAAGGAACAGACGACCGTGTGTGTAGATATGTTAAATGATATTTTTTTATTATTATATTTGTGTTATTAATAATTTCAACACTATTATGAAAATGCAGAACTTGAAAAGCAGTGGAGGCTATAAAGCAAAGTGATTAATTCGTTTAGAAATAAAGAATATTCTTTGTCCGCCCTAAGTCCAAAGGCAAGACTGAAGGATGTAATTTAGAATTCCAGCTTTTTACGCTGCATATCACTCTGACATGAGATGAAGGTTGCATCAGTAAAATAATAAAAAGTTTCTTTGCTTAGAACAAACATTTTGTTGAATTAGTTTAGTAGATTTGATCTTCTGTAAGATCTAGGTACTTCCTCAGTCGGGCTGCTCTATATTTTGAGCAGGACTGAGCAGTGTTGTGTTCCTGTGGTGACTAAAGAGATCAGAGCTCCTGAGGGTGGTTGGGAGTAGAGTCGACAACGCGTTTGCAATGCTTCTGCTTTTGCAGACATCTATAAGCTATAATAATCGCTTACCATCAGGTGAGCCGTACGCTTGTTTGCTGATCAAGTTGTATAAGAAAAAAAAAGATTTAAACCGAACTACGTATATAAAGTTCAGAATTACACATATCATATTCCTTCGTTTTAAGTTCGCGCATACAGAACCATAAAAATAAAAACATCGCTTCACCCGACACATCGTAGTATTCCTATAAATTGATTAAAATATACACTTTAAAAGCATGTAAAAAGCATAAAATATATGATAACGCCAGGTGGCCGGTAAGTGTTGTCGGTAGTTTGATCCGCGAACATTATTAAGATAAAAATTAATGCGTCCCATCAGAAGTCCGGTTTATAATTTAACGCAATTTTCAAAAAGTATTGATATTAAAATGTCGTAAAGACCTTAAACAAAGCACTTCGGTCGTATATGTAAATGGGTAATATAACACGGTACAAGATTTTCGGATTATTTGTATTTTTTTTTTACTTATTATGAATATTGTTATACTTAAATATTAAAAAAGTTATTGTCAATAAAACTGTTGATTTGATTATTTGTTTGAATCGCAAAGTAAGTGTAGGTATTTTTCTTTCTAAGGTATTTAAAATGATATTACAATTGAGTTTACATGATCGATATTTGTATAACATTTAAATAGAATAAGTATAAATACTTACAAGTAATAGTACTTTTACAAGAAATAGAAAATTATTAGAACAATTTTATAAATAAACGCTTCACACTCAACGACCCTCAGTAGGATTTTCTCATGTGTCGAGGGTCCGGAAACGACCGAAGTAAAATTTCTGCACAATAGACCTGCACTGTGTCTTAGATATACGAAACGTAACTGGTTATGAGAGAAAGAGGAAAAGGAAATGTGTGCTCGCACCTCTATCTCTTGCTCCGTTCGCCTAGCCCGATCACACTTTTCATAACGCTCTCGTCACGCATTTACCAGCTTACTCCCCAAGTCCAGCGTGAAGAAGTTTTACTTCAAAAGGAAGAAAAATTAAATTATCAAGAGCCACCTTTCTCCGCACGTGTCATAAGTATCGATTGGTAGTGAGAACTCTGAACATAAAAATAAAATAAATTACCGTATAAAAAGTTAAGCGGAGTTGTGACTCCATTTACTTATACGGGTGACATTACCTCTTTACCTCTAGATTCACCTTAAGAGGTCGTTACGAATTATATTGACATACATACTCGAGTAATTGCATGTTACATCGTATGATAGCCGGAACCTATTCATTACTATAGTTTATGTGTTATTACACTAATCTTAATTTAATCTTATCAATATTGAAAACGGTAAAATAGGCCTATGGAAATAGCCGTTTTGTTTGTCAACCTCGTACTTACTGATCAAATTTTTTATAAGGTCTAGAAGATCACTTATTGCTGCTTACAGCAATTGGTAAATATCCTGCTCAAATCTGGAGGAGACCAACTGGGAAGTACCTCGACTTGCAGAAGATTACAGCTAAATAATACTACCCAGCATACCCAGAGCTCCTGGTGGGAATTGGGGATAGAGTCTACGCGCTTACGATGCTTCTGGTGTTGCACACGTCTATAAGCTACGGTAATCGCTTACCATCTGGTGAGCCGTACGCTTGTTTGCCGACCTAGTTATATAAAAAAGTCCTTTTCCACTGTGACGGCTCTAGATTTTAAGTGAAGTATTTCCTTCTGACCATATACCTCAAGTAAATATACATAAATTATGAAGTAATAATAATAATTACATTACAGAGTACTTATCGTAAATTTTATCTTAATCCAAAGCTAAATCCAGGAGGCGCAAACTTGATCGTTTAACATTTAGAATTTTACGATTATAACCCTAAGTAGCTAGATGAAACATAGATGAGAGGTGAATAGAAATGGTATAAAAATGTAAAGAATTTTATCATCAATTTTAGTTAGTACCTAATTTTGAATTCTCTAAATGTTTTATAATACGATTTAATTGTAAAACAAGATATTTACCTTCTTTGTTAGTGGTCATTTCCAGAATGCCCTGTGCTATAGATAACAGGCTACGGACATAATTACAGTTTGTTTCTTTCTTTTAAATTAAATATACAATCTTTATGATAACACACAATATGCAAATAAATATTGTACCTAGACTTGGGACGGAAATCGAACTCATAACTTTGAAGTAGAAACCAGGGTTGCACCAACGAGCCAGCCATGTCTTTAACCTATACACAGCAGGCACCGGTGACGTCACAGTACAGTAAACATGTACGCACCATTTTCAAATGTTCACAATTCTTAGCAGTAATACAACGCTGAGCGTTCCGATAGAGTCAGACGATCGTAATTTTATAATTTACGTTTATGTTGCAGCTCGGATTACCGGGCTTATATTATTCGAGTTTTATTTTCCGTTTCTGATTGTCCAATAAATTAAACTCTCGTAAATATTCATTTAGAGTAATCTACGGTCGTTTGTGAACGATTCCGTTACTGTTTCTGTGCGAATCTATTTCTTGTGTGGATTATTATTTTATATATTCTTGTGTCGTTCGAGAATTGAAAAGTTAGAAACATTCCATATTTGAGTGTTTGTGAAATGTTTGGAAATGACGTTTAGGTATTAGTTTGTTTCTGTATTGGTATAAATCTATTGGTAAAGTATGCATGTGTGAGTGTGTAAATAGTCGACATTCAAAAGTTATTTTAGTTTTTTTGTTGATTTTGACATACTATTTGTTAACCGGGTTTTCTTTACTGTTTTTGTGCAAATCTATTCGTTGTGTTGGTGTTCGAATATTGAAATTGTATAAATTTTCCATATTTAAAATGATTCTACTTTGTTTAATATTTTTAAAGGACGTTGACTATTTTATTTCTTTCTGTTTTAGTATAAATTTTTTGGTTAAATGTGCTTGTGTGTGTGTGTATGTGAGTGTGTGAAAATATTCGAAATTCGAAAGTTTTTTATTCTTTTAGTTTTCTAAATCGATATGTTTTTGTCAGTATTTAGTTTAAGCGTATATATATTATGCAAAGAATTCTAATTTTAATTAATAATGACATATACGAGTATCGTGTAGTTTACTCGAAGTTAGAAATAATTACGTGGTAAAACTCTTTAAAACTTTACATACCTATAGCGCTTTTATATACCTACCGTTTTTTACTTGTAATATGCTTTTCTTTTTATTTTATACTATAAAGTAGAGCTATTATTACGATAAGATTATTACAGCAACCTCATATTAATTTGCCGTAATTTGATTCTAAAAATAGTATTCAAAATTCTATAGTAAAAAAATTTTAACTAAAAAACTTTAATAATATCTTCATACATTATTTAATACAAAATATTATTGCTTATGATTCTTTTGAAAACAATATACACCCCAACTTATAAGCACTTAGTCTTAACCAAAAAATGAAGAAACCTTTATCGTAAATACATATAAAACTAATCGCGAAATCAGAATCAAAAACTCAGCGACGTATCGCAAAAAGTAAAATCAATAGCATCGTTTAGGAGAACGCGCTGACAATTATATTTTTACGATTTCGTACATAAAGCTGGCTCTACACTGAAAGATAAAATCGGAAGATATGCAAGGCGATCTGAAGCTATGATATGTTAAGTAATTTTTTTTTTGTTATATCAACCAAGTCAAATGTGTTAGCAATGCAGAACAATTAAAACAATTATATTATGCATCTGCATATCTTTGATCAAACAGATACTATACATTCTGTGATACTAAAATATTTCCCTGCTTTATTTGTTTTAATAAATACTTATTTATGTCTTTTATTCGTGCTATAAAACAATATACAACGGAACTAAAGTTAACAAGACATCTAGCAACTCTTTCTCTTGGTTGCCGCCTGTTCAACTGGGTGTGACAGAAATCATTGACATATAAGTTACAACTCTTAATAAGACTGTCAACGTCAATATCTATTCAACGTAGTGCGGAAAAAATTATTAACGTCTTTAAAATCTACGGCTATCGGCGAAATCATCCATGTTGTTTTTCACAATTTAAAGCCATTAATCCAAATGAATGAGATTTATTAAAGATGTATGTAGTAATACAAGCTAAGCTATTGCTATATTAGCTCAGATCTGAGTGGGCAATTACCCTAAAAGCCATATTGATGTTTCGCGCCGCACAATGGCACCAATTTAACATAATGTTCTCTCATATCTACTAAACAGTTCCATATACAGCGACGCTTATATCCCTTAATAAAAGTCGGTTGTTTTTGGCAAGTTTTACTTTTGTGAGTTTAAATGTTGTTTTTTGTTTGTTATCTAAATATCTTTGTTTGGATTTTGTAAAAGCTTATAATTTCTTTTTTTAAATATAACAAGGGTGGCGAACAAGCGCACGGTTGATAGTAAGCGGTTACTGTAGAATATGCATGCCTGTAATAACACCAGATTGCATGCACGTTATTGACACAAACATATTTGTAGTGCGCATAAATTATATTTTTACCTTACTAAATACAGTTATTGCTTAAAGGAAAAATGGGTTACTTACCACGTTATTTACAGACTGAAATATTTGAGTAGTGATTTATGCTTTTGATATATTAAAATGACACATCATAAAACGAAGTTGACAAATAATTTAAAATGTTAATATCGATGCAAGGTGTCATCAGTTTTTTTTATAGACCACACACACACGGTCGTCTGTACCTAACTTAATGCTAATGTTATAGGTAACGGCCGACTGTTAAGGCTAAGTATTTTTTCATAAATATACATAGAAATAATACATATATACATACAAATATTACACTCAGACTTACACGGAAATTAAACCCGTAAACCGCGGAGCAGAAAGTAGGGGCAACCCTACAAACTCCACCAACGGGCTAGTCAATTTATATTATTATATTAATATAATAACATATAAAATTATATGTTACTATATTTGATTGGCTTCTATATATATTTATATTTATATTGATTTACTAACATTAGATATACCTAAGTTATTTTTGTAATACTAACATTAAGATATGGACTATGTCTGATACAAAATAAATAAATAAATAATAAATTAGGTATTCAGATAACACTCGTTATACAACAACAAGTATTCCTCATGAAATACGCAATCAAAGCAACAAAAAAAGTTCAATACTGAGCGTTTCAAAAGAATTTTCATTCACGTCGCGCGTCGTTCCTTGCAGCGTTTCCGGCGTCGACAGAGGGCGCCGCAAACACGGGCTCCATTTCCGGTCGGAAGGGGACATGGCGGAGCATCCGCCGGCCGACTGATTGGGTCTTTATTAAAAACTGACACCTGAGGCGAAATTGCATTGTTTTTGCAAGCGTGGTTTGTTTGATATTGTTTTGAATATTGAATTTTTCGCTGTTTTCTTGATAGGGGTTGGTTTTGTGCGATAAAAGTGGTACATTTGTGACTTACAAATAATCCTTCTGATATTTTTATTATTATTAATTTTATTAAAGTGTCCTAAGTTAGAAATAAGCTAGTTTCTTGAGAATTAATGTCGAATATACTTATACAATATTTACAATTATTTGTACACTACCTAACCGCTTTTCTATGCCCTGTCCAATACCCAAAGGTTGTCTGGAAGAAATAGCTCTTTTAGCGATAAGACCGTCTTTGTACATCTTCCTCTAATTGTACTACTTTTGTTTGTTTTTTAATAGTGTGCAGTCAGTGCAGTTGGTCTAAGATCCGGGATTAGACAAAATATTCCCTCATCTGTTAATTAGATTTTTTATAGGCTGATTTCAATATTGTGAATTTATAATAACAACCTCTGCCACCATAAGCCTGCTGCATTTTTTTTAAATCTTTTCCCTCTCCAGAGGTTGTTTTTATAAATTCATAATATTGAAATCTGCCTATAAAAAATTATTTCATCTAATTAACAGATGAGGGAATATTTTGTCTAATCCCGGATCTTAGACCAAGTAAGGAATATTATTAATCTATACTAATATATAAGGCTGAAGAGTTTGTTTGGTTGTTTGTTTGTTTGTTTGTTTGTTTGTTTGTTTGAACGCGGTAATCTCTGGAACTACTGGGCCGATTTGAAAAATTCTTTCACTGTTAGATTTTTTTTTATTTTTTTTATTTTACTAAGTCGACAAACAAGCGTACGGCTCACCATGGTAAGTGACTACCGTAGCCTATAGACGCCTGCAACACCAGAAGCGTCGCAAGCGCGTTGCCGACCCTATCCCCAATCCGCCCCCCAGGAGCTCTGGTCACCTTACTCACCAACAGGAACACAATACTGCTTGAACACAGTATTATTTAGCTGTGGTCTTCTGTAAGGTCGAGGTACTACCCCAGTCGGGCTGCTCCATATTTTGAGCAGGAAATTTCCTGCTGTGCCCTACCTCAGTTAGATTATTAGATTTTAGATAGCCCATTTATTGAGGAAGGCTATAGGCTATGTATCATCACGCTAAGACCAACTTCGTCGGCGTGGACTCCGCTCCTATTGGTCTTAGCGTGATGCCTGATGATGATAGCCTATAGCCTTCCTCGATAAATGGGCTATCTAACACTGAAAGAATTTTTCAAATCGGCCCAGTAGAACCAGAGATTACCGCGTTCAAACAAACAAACAAACAAACAAACAAACAAACAAACAAACTCTTCAGCTTTATATATTAGTATAGATTAGAAAAATTAAATTTATAATGATCTCAAAATAAAAATATTTTGAGTTTGTTGATAATAATTATTTATAGGTATTGTTTATCACCTATTTCGAAATAAAATAACTTACCGCAATCATCAATCCCGAACATTCGAAAGAGCAATAACGGCGAAATTTTTTACGATGTCCGAAAATAAACGTTCAGTGGACAAGTTTAATCGTTACGAGAACAATTCCATGTTTCTTTATTATGATACCCGGAGGGCTCGTTTACGGACCTTGTGTTGTAAAAACTGAAACAGAATCGAACTTCAATCGTTTACGATGCGGTGAAATACGATCCGGTGGTAATTTCACGGAAGTTGGGAATCTTTGAATGAGTTCTGGTCGATGGAGTTTGCTGCAATTTTTGGGGGATATTTTTTTTTTTTTTTTGAAAAGGACAATGTCCATTTTTCTATAAAGCCGTGCCCCGGAACGTGCTTTGACGTGTTCAGACAATTCATATAAAATTATAAACAAATACAATTTAAAGTATAAACTGCGGCTTTGATCACTTTTGGAATATTATTAAAAATTAAGTTTCAATTATTAAAGGCAACTTTAATATGTAAATTTTCTGGTCGCGGTGGGGCAGAATTTGAGCATGGTCATTTGATAGCTTAGTGAAATTTTGGCAGATGTTTTATTAATATTTCGCGGGCAATGTTTATTAGTTATTTGATAGAGATTGAGATTAGAATCAAAGCGGAACGAAACTAAGACGTATGACAGTAAGCGGAGAAGAGATATTTGTCGTAAAATTATTTTAAAAAAATAATGACCAAGACATGAGAAGATTAAATGATTTTCTGTTTTGTTTGTTTACCTATTTAAATGTACCTACTTGAGATGAATCAGAAATGTCTAGGAAAAAAAAAACACGTCTCAAAATACTAAAATCACAAGAATCACAAAAGTGTGAAAAGAACCTAAACCGCTCGAGGTCCGTGAAGTATGAACTAACTATTTAGCTCCGTCAAGTGGTACAGCAAACAACGTGTTTAGGCATATTAATAAATTATCGAGGCAACGGTGTTTACTCATATATTTTAGTGTGCTTGCGCTAATAAGAGAAGAAACTTGACGTTAAGTTGTGTACAAACAGAGAGGTGGTACGGTATGTGATAATGTATGCGGCCCGCTGCATGATACTTCGTGATGAGTAATTCCCGAGTATATATTTATGAAGAGGATTATGTCTTCTACTTATGACGGTTGAGATATGAAGACATTGTTACTAAATATAGCTAACCTAGCTAAGTAAATATTAATCAAAGTCGAAATTTACTTAATTCAAGTAGTCTTTTATTCAAGGTCAAAATAATATGACCTTGATGTTAATGAGAAATCAAAAGCTATATTATTCCAGAACATACTTTTGGAGTAATATTTTTGTAGGTGTATCTAGTTAAAGTAATATTTTAAGTCTAAATTAGAATTTTGTTAGTCGTTTATAAAAGGATGGATAGAATTCTAACCTTAATGTCAGAATTGATACAATAACGTTAGTCAAAATCTGATTGTCTTATAACAAAGACTAATGTTGATCCGTCAGTCCAATTAAGGACTAAAGAAGTCAAATTAGTTTTAGCCAATTGCAGACAGAAATATGAATCTAAGTGTAGGTATTACTTAAAAAAATAGTAGACGAAATAAACCCAGCACGAACTTGTAAAAATAAATATTTGCAGAATAAATAATTATCATAAAGAATTCTGTGCATTAGCAAGAAGCTACGAATAGAAAAAAACAAAAAAGAAACGAGTAGCCAGCTCGCTGTTTCCGTAGAATTACAGAAATGATTAGAGCGTACGTGCTTCAAATATTTGCATTTCTTTAGCCTTTCGTCAACCGTCGATTTAGCATAAACACGCTAAAATGGCGGTCCGTATATAACGTTCCCAGAAGGTCTATTAGTCAATACGCCATATTTGTTCTTATATTCCTTGGACAAACGTATAGGTTCGTCACGGGGAAAGGGTCGATTCGTGTCATCTCGATAATACGCGAGGGATGACAAAGACGCCGCTTTTTGGACTACTGTCTTCTTGGAACTGAGACGTTTTACCCCTCGTTTTTGTACCTATTAGGTTGTCTGGAAGAAATTATTGCCTTAGCAATATGGCCACGTCTTGTACGTTTTTTTATACGATTTTAAGTATGCAATAAAGGGTATGTGTGGCTTTTGTTCACCTGTATGTCAGTTCTGATTTAAAAAAAAAACAAAGATAATATTTTTCAAAAATTATCTAAGTTAAGGAATTAGAAAGCAAGGAAAGTAGAGAGGGAGAGATAGGGAAGATAGGTAAATAGTCTTAGTAAATTATTTTAAAAGTATAAATTAGTTTCGTCAATAATTTTATATAAAACTTTTTTATAAAACTAAAAGTTTTTTGCCATATATGTTATTAACTCCCGCAACCCCCTCTTGTAGGTGGAATTTCGAAAAATCCGTTCTTAGCAGACCTCTACTCGGCGAAAGGAATATTCCTACGAAATTTCAAGTCTCTACGCCTTATGGTTCCAGAGTATCGTGATGAGTCAATGGGTGGAAATCTCTTTTATATACCATATAGATATAGAAGATTAAATACGAAGTATATTCAAGATGAAGAATTTCTTTCATAATCCTCAAATAAAGTTTTCATATTGACCACTAAACTTTGAAAGGTCATCGTTACAATTTAGTTACCATTATTTTATTTTTCAAATTATTTAAAATGTTTGTTTAACTTCGAATAATTAATTATCTGTTTCTATTACTAATATTTGGTGTTGTAGCACTTTAATCAATAAAAGAATGAGATATAGTGATATTCTTCTGGTAACGTATGTACGTAGAACACTTGCAATCCACTCACAAAACCCTATAAAGCCAGCTATAAAGTCAAACAACGCCGCAACCTGACCCGACCCGTTGCTGACTAAATTGGACTCCGTATTCCGTTTACACGGAACGTAACGAGGACGTTACGACTTTTTTAAATTATGTAATAAGTAAATAAGAAACAAAAACAGAAGACACAAAAAAAATTTACTGTGAAGATCATAACTGTGAAGAATGAAAAAAAAAATGTAATGCAAAGCTACAAAGAAGAGGTAATTAAAAATTATAAATTTTATACGTTGTTTTTTTTTTAAACAACGTATAAAATCCGTAAAATTGTGAAAGCAGTTATTTTTTCATTAATTGAAATATTACTACTGTACTTTGTATCTCGTAAATTTTTTGACACAAAGTCCTGATTAGCAACATGCTAATCTTTGTAATAGCAAGCTTTATTTTTATTCCTTTTTCCTAGGAAATCTTCCTTCAAAAGATCGAGAAGCCGCCAAGTTATGTGTAACTGTTAGATTTGAATGATTTTTAAAGTTATAATTATGTATAAGCGGGTATTTGGTTATAAAACTTTTCCAAAACGTTAGTTCAAAATCAAAAATATCTTTGTTTAAAAGCACCTTAAAATTGTAATTTTAAAAAATGACAATTTTAATTATCTTTAAAAGTGAAGCTCCCACCGGTTTGGAATGCAGATTCTACAGAGAAGAACGAACAAAAAACTCCGCAGTTACTACTTACTCTTAAAAAATGGTAAAAATTGAAAATTTGGTAATACATATCTTGCATGAAATGCAGCGTCATTAAGTCCACAAATATTTATCGTTTATGTTATCCTGCTCTGAATAATAAGCTTTAGCTATTAATTCGTAATTAATTATTATTAAACAAAAAAATTTAAATCGTGTCGTATCTATGTCGTAACGTATAAAAGTAGTTGAGCATACCTCAGGCGCCTGAGGTGTAATATTAGCGTTGAATCTGATTGCATCCCGCTATTATTTGTGATGGAACCAGCTCGAGGATGTTTGGCTTCGGTTTAGTTTACGTAGTGGGTGTTATCTAAGTAAAGGGGGTCGTTCAGGTGAAATCAGTGTTAAGTTACGACGCTATATATCTTATATATGGAGTAAACACATCGAGTTTCTGTATGTTGTTTTGATAAATATGTTTTGTTTAGTTGGTTGATTATTTAGTTAGTTAATTGGTTATAGTTAAGTTGAGCAACCAGAGCCGACTTTAACTTTTCTGTGGGCCTGAATTTCAACTCTCGTTCAGTTCGTTAAAGAGTACTCACCAGACCCACAAGACCACATGATAAGTAACAATTTCCGATTACAAAAAGAATCATCAAATCGGTACGGTCAATACAAAGTTACGAGGTAACACACAAAAAATGCAATTGAATTGGGAACCTACTTTTTTGAAGTTGGTTAAAAAGAAGATATTATTTTTAATGTTTTATTTTTATTTTTCAACAGATGCACAGTCATGTTTTTAGGTATGTATAAAGTTACTACGCAATACATTTAAATCAATACCAATGTTTACAAATTATTTAACAAGCTGACGTCACTAATACAGACAGACTTGCGTAAAGTTATTTCTGCGAATGTGTTCCACGTATAAATTTGCAAATATCCAAATATATCAGTTTAAATATAGCCTCACACGTATGTTTACTGTATAGTAATAGGTAATTGAATTACAAATAGACGCGTGATTGTGTAATGGATTTGTGTGTACGTTTGCAATTATCAAAGTTACAATTTAATTATTTATATTCTCGAAATATTGTGTAATGTTCAATTCATACTGTGCGATGTGGATTTTTATCCTATAAGTACGTATGATGTACTAGGATGACTCCGATCCCGTGACAAAAAATGGTTGTCTGTAAAGTTGGTTTACGGACGATAGTCTAACGTGACAACGTCATAATAAAACATTTCCTGACTCCTCGGACGCATAGGCCGATCGAGTGGAAGAGAGATAGATGCGGCGCAAGCGTACAATGAGCGTAACGGGACTATGAGCGTAATGCTACAATGAGTGTAACGCTAAAATGAGGGTAACGCTACAATGAGTCATCCTATTCCATGCATGCCGCCGGCGTTCATCGATTTAAGACGTAGTCACGTCAAAATCTTTGTAGAAGTTTGTCGTAGTCTGGGTATTTTGTGTTTCTGAATCCCGGACAAATGATTTCAGAGGAGCACTTCTACTAGAGGTCGTTAAGTTGAAGCGTTTGGATTTTAAGAATTACACGTAATTAATGATTAAAATTATTTTGAAGATAATATAATTAAGTAATTCATAAAGGGGTTGTTTCATTTTGGGCCAGGTCTTTGTACAGTATACCAAAAAATAGTATAAAATCAAAGAAATTTAAATAAAATATGCTTTTAAGTAGTTTTACAGTGGTTTAGAGGTAGTTTTTAAATTAATAATTGGGTAATAGCAACTCTTGAAGTGCATCCATCTATGTACTTTTGTTATCTATGTTAGATGAAATGTCAAAAGTCAAGTCATTCCATAAGTGTATAATCTATGGTCATTCCTTTGTGTCTTTTGCTGCGTTAAGGATTGTTTTTCCATGTTTTGTTTTTTTTCTGCCAGAAGATAATGAAACTGAACAGCTGTATCTTATTAGCAGTATGAGTCAATGATATATTATTGACATTATTGAACAATTAGTAGGCAGACAGGTAATCTCAATTTATTTAAATCGTTCTACTAGGATTACATTGCAAAAATATAATACATAGATTCATGTAGTTCTCAAATAGCAGGCTTAATAAGTAGTAGTTTGTCCCAAAACTGAATGATTTAAACTATCTACATAATTAAATAAAATATATTTGATAACCTAAATAAGATACATGTCCACATGAATTGTATTGTAATACAAACATATTACGCAACATAAACTGTTACTTATGTTCTTAAGTAATACGTAAGCATTTTTGCTATACAGTTATAGAATTATAATATATATCAGATTAACAATATTTTATATGTTAAATAATATTCTAAATTCCCCTCTCCATAAGCTTTTGCCAGGGGTATAGACAAACAATAGTAATAATAGTAGAGTAGGCATTGTACCTAAACATTCCCATGGACTGTATTTAAACTGTATTTCAGGTCGATATTAATGGCATTATATGTCAGCAATGTTTTGATCATGTTACTAATGAACTCGCTCATCACTACACATATCTGCAACATGATACAAATGTGTGTGTGTGGTGTCGAATTTCTCTCTAATGATATACCGGAGGGGCCGGTGAGAAATCTAATTTCTAGAAGAATTTATCCAAGAGAGGTAAGTTTATGGTGCTATAACAGCCTACGTACATAATATTATGTTCACAGCTAAAAATACTTTCTATGCAGTTAGGGTTAACCTTAGAAGAGCTATTTTATCAATTAATTCTTTTTTAATATTTTTAGATTCCAAATAAGGCATTAGTCTGCTACAAGTGCTACAACTGCTGGGTCTATGTGTGTCAACTTGTACAATACAGAGCAAATGAACATACTGCATCTATAAACACCCATGTGTGTATATGGTGCTCAACATCTTTAATCAGGAAATGGACTCATTCTCTTCCTGAAGGTCCCGAGAGAAATCTAATAACACAAAGGATCACTCCGAGACAGGTAATTTTGTTTTATTTGAATACTGTTTTGTCCTTTTTATGAGTATTGGTAGCTACTTTAAATGCGTCTTCTGGGTACTTGTTTCCTCTATGATGGTCTACCGCTATGAGGCAGGAGGCGGACATTTTCTGTCGCATCATATGGCCATGTGTACTGATTAGGTATGTGCGGCAGCATGGTAGCTGTTTGCCACTGGTAGGTACTAGGTTGGTGGTCATTAGATTATAAAATTTTCAGTGTGGGCGAATTTCTAAGCTGCAATCTATCTACCAGATGTAAATACCTATATTTCAAGTATTTTGAATTAACTACACGAATGAAGAAATTATATAACATTTATTCTTCACATTCACTTACCTTTTATTCTTTGTAGATTCAAAGTAAATAGCAGTGTTTGCTATGCATGTTGGGTGAGTGCTCAGATGAGCATACGTTTCCCAACAACAGGAAACAGAGCAGTTATAAAGACTAGGAACATCTAACCAGCATGCGAATGAATGCACATACTGTAGGGTATCACTACTTCAACGACAAACACGTTTGTTGAGTGAAGGACAAGACAGAGAAATAGTTTCAGCTAGAATCTTTCCTAGACAGGTAATAATTAGATTATTATTTTTTTCCCTTCTCATATTAGTCAATATCATCATTTCAAGTCACTATTTGATAGCCTTCTAAAAACTACAGCCAAAGTCATGCTATCAGTGCTATAGTTGTAGTTAGGTATTACAGTATACAGTTTAGATAACATTTATCAATTGTCATCCTCATGTTATTTAAACATAATTCCGTATTAATTCTTACAAATCTAATAAAACCGAATAAAATCCTTATTGACTGATCACTTAGAATATTTATTCAATTACAGGTACCTGCTCAACCTTTAGTATGTGTTCCATGTTGGAGAAGTGTACAACTTATAATTGAAAATAGTAAACAGCCTGAAATAGAACCTCAAAATGATGATAAATGTTATGGAACTACATGATTTTAAACATACCTCTCATTGTGTTATATTATGTCATATGTCATTTAAGAAGGAGGCCGGTGCATGAATTATCACTAGGTGCTGAGCCCAGCCCAAGTCATGACATGCGCAAAGCATACCACTGCGCCTTCCACAAATACATGTACAATAATATTGAATTTTTTTTTATTTGAATGACTCCCTTGTCTTTTAATTAGAATATAATATGTATAAATGTGTTTAGGCCAGATTAAAATATTCACCTTTAAATAATTTAAATTCATTATTAAATCTACCATTTACAACTTCCACCACCCATCGACATAATATGACATGTCTTGTTTTATTTTCATTTATTGTAGTTAATTGTGTATCTGCAGGTAGAATATTTTCAGGTTTATAAACTATACCCTAGACTTTCCAATAACAGAATCGAGTCACGGAATCCCCTATCCAATATGAAAATATAATTCGGTCTAAAATATGTTCTTTGAATGCTATTTTCATTTTGGAATAGGGATGTCATTATGTCTTGAGTCAGACAGGGTGGTGGGATATGGCCCAAACACATCTACAATATGTCAATATGCCCGTCAGGGGCAAATAATAAAAATGGTTTTACCAAGTTTCTATATTTGTGTAAACTGTAAGATTTTTTTTCACATGTATGTAATTGGATGACTTCTGTAAATATATGTATGTGCTGTCAAATATAATGATTGGCCTACGTGTTTCTCTGTATCCAAATAAACCTTCCGGTATTTTAAAGTTATTTAAAATTAAAACTTTTCTGCTCAATCGATTAATCCCCAAGTGTAGGGGTACGCGCCAGATGTCTGGATGTCTGGCGCGAACTTGGGGAGGCCTATGTCCAGCAGTGGACTGCAATAGGCTGAACTGATGAACTGATGATGATGTAGGGGTACAAAATCCCTAAGAAGTGCTTCCCGAACATTTTTCAACAGTCTGAATATAGATGTTTTACTTTTTTTTAACAGTGATGCTAGTCTGTCGTGAGGCTCACCAGTGTGTGTTTTAATAAAAAATAAAATGAAAGCTTGTCTCGGATATTTACAATTATTTTCATTTAGTGACGGAGTTGTCTGAAAAGGTTTCCAAACTGGGCTTTATTTATGCCAGTCCAAAAATTAAATAAATTGTCAGACATATTGTTAGGGAAATTCAAAGCTTCTGCTTCATATTCTTCATGGCAACATAAAAACATGGCCTGAATGGTATGGTAATGGCCTTGGTAAAGGTGTTATTAAATTAGTACTGACTTAAGAAAGCCCAATTATATGTAATAACGTGTTGCTGGCAAACACGAGCATTGTAGCAGCAGAGACGTACAATTTTTGAGTTTTCAAAATTATTTTTCTTTAATAACCTGGAACTCTTGTCTTTCCAAGTTATTGCATTCAGGTACAAAACAGTGGACACTTGAGTGAAATGAGAAGATAATGAATAAATAAAATAATGTGAATGTGTTGTTTTATTCAGTATTTCTATGAAATATACACAACCCACGTATTTTTTATATGTAGGTACATATATTATTTTAATATTATTTATTCAAAACAATTCTACAACCATATTTAGCTAACTAATGAGTAGGTAATGACAATAATATCATTTTTTTGTTTAAATTCTTATTAGCTTAGTTCATAGTTTCCCTTATAGGTAATATATTTATAATCAATGTTTTTACACCTAGACTTATCACTTCGAACAATGCTTATTTTAGTTACATCTTTTTTAAATCCTTAGTAAGTGAATGGTGTAACTATTTAAATAAATAAGACAAATAAATATCTGTCTCAACCCTTTTTTACAACCCATTACTGTAATTTACTTATAGGCACAGGTCTTCAGAATCGACATTCGACTGGGTGTTGGATACGTACGATTTTTTTTGGTTATGTAAAATGTCATTATGATGTTTGTGTACAAGTCATTGTCAAAAAAAAGGATGTCAAGTTGTTGCGATTTTATTAAACTACCTCGTAAAAAGGGCCTTTTCATGAGAATTAATGAAGAAATATTCATTATTTCATGACCCTAAACATTTTAAAATACTGTACAAATACCTGGCCCAGGCTCCATATAAATTTGGAACAACCCCTTTAAATAAACCAAACCGCTGGACCAATGAATAGGAAGGGCCAATCTAACGTGATGTGAATAAAGTTCTAAGCTTAATTTTCAAACTTAACTTTGAAAACTTTTGTGCAGCAGTAGTATGTTAAAAGTATTTATTTAATTTTTTATTTTATATTAGAAATAATAAAATTTACAATACGTATGTATAACTGTTACAATAAAATCCGTGTATGTTTTCACTCAATTCGCTCAGCTGTCACGTCGTTCAAAATAATTCTCATTCTATGACGTGCTAAAATATCAATATCACGTATCAGCTCATCTCGTTAGTATCAATTTAACATTAATTATTTAATTGTTTTCTACGTGATCACGCTGTTTTGTGTGTAGGTTTGTGATGATAGAGTATGCAGAGGTGGCATCTGGTTTGTTTTAGTTATTTATTTAATTGTATTTTATTTAATGCTTAATATACCTATATACTTAAAGAAATCATACAAAAATCAATTTATTGATTGCTTTAATAGCTTTTAATAATACTAGTTAATTATTCCGCCAATATTGCATTTAATTGAGAAAATACACCATGTAAAGTCAAAATTCATTTTTAGTCTAGTCAAGTCTAGTTTGTAAAGTCAAGTTTATAAAGTCAAATTTATAAAGGACTAGCTTCTGCGCGCGACTTCGTCGGCGTGGACTCCGCTCCTGTTGGTCTTAGCGTGATGATATATAGCCTATAGCCTTCCTCGATAAATGATCTATATAACACTGAAAGAATTTTTCAAATCGGACCAGTAGATCCTGAGATTAGCGCGTTCAAACAAACAAACAAACAAACAAACAAACAAACAAACAAACAAACAAACAATCAAACAAACAAACTCTTCAGCTTTATTATATTAGTATAGATATAATCGTCTATCAATATAGAACTATTATTTTCATCCTGTTCTTGATATCTTTTCTTCAGTATTGTCTTTCATTTAAATTATTTCTGTTTCCCTTTTTCAAGACACAGACTATCAAAAATTTCCAAATAAATAAATTTGAAATAACTGATACGTACAGCCTTGACTATAACCTGCAAAAAAAAAACGTGACTAACGCTTCAAATATAATAAGCAGACTTCAGTTTTTTGTTTATTACATGAAAAACATGCCACTTCCATCAAAATCATTTCAATGCTGCTATTATGAAAATTTGCCAAATCAATTACAATGATTAACCTCCCAGGAACACTCGTGTTGTTCTGTTTGAACTATTCATATAACAATAGTGGTTTCAATTTGACCGTATTAACAACGGCATGCTATGTTTAATGTTGGTGTAATGATAATGGCCTTTTGAAATAATTTCACTTGAACACACGATGTAATGAGGTGTCAATTATGTAGAGAATTACCGACGTACATTTGTGTTTAGAAAGTTTAAAAACTAAAAACAGAATTTTATTAGTAACTAGCTGACCTGACAGACGTTGTCCTGTCTTAACTTTTGTATGGGAATGTAGAAAAGTCTTGTTTTTAGACTTTCTCAGGCAATTTTTTAAATTTTTCTCTCCGTAAGAACCATCCTCTTACTTCATGAAATATTATAAAAAAAGAATTAGCGAAATCGGTTCAGCCGCTCTCGAGATTTGCGCTTAGCAACACATTCAGCGATTCATTATTATATATGTCACAGTCAAAACTCTTAATCAGTCAAAACTACTATTGACTAGCGAAATCAGTCAAAAGTACTTTTGACTAGACAAGTTGGTCAAAAGTGGTTTTGACTGAAAATTATTGGTTATTAGTACTTTTGACTGCAAATTTGCGGTTAAAAGTACTTTTGACTGACGCTCTCCGTCAAAAGTAGTTTTGACTGCAAAAAAGCGTCAGTCAAAAGCACTATTAACTCTTAAACTCTATTAACTCTTAACTAGTTTAGTTTTAACTGCAAATTAGATAGGTTAGGGTTATTTTTTTTGTTTCTGTGACAAAAATATGCCGATAAACAGTCTAATATTGAAATTAGATAGGTTAGGGTTATTTTTTTTTGTTTCTGTGACAAAAATATGCCGATAAACAGTCTAATATTGAAATTAGATAGGTTAGGGTTATTTTTTTTACTGTTTCTGTGACAAAAATATGCCGCGACCACCTTACTTTTTAAGAGTTTTGACTGATACAACCAGTCAAAACCACTTTTGACGGAATCATTTAGTCAAAAGTACTTTTAACCAGCTCCATTGGGTAAAAGTACTTTTAACTGTTATTTTGGTCAAAACCACTTTTGACCAACTTGTCTAGTCAAAAGTAGTTTTGACTGATTTTTTGCAGTCAAAACTACTTTTGACTGATTAAGAGTTTTGACTGTAACATATATATAGAGATATGTGTACGTATAAATATAACTTGTTTGTATGTCTATGAGAATAATAATGTGTGTTTATCTTACGATATAATGGCTACCTACATTATAATAAATTCTAATAGGTACTTTTTACCGTGTATTTTTCGATGTCATATTGTTTTTAAGTTATATTTGATAAATTTTTATATTGTTTGATCTAGAGAACCATGTACCCAAAGTGTGACTTGGAAGATCATAATGCCTCGGAGAGCACGTAGAGCCATCGGTCTCGGTTTTAGCAAACATTAGATTGTAGTTTAGTTAGGGAACTAACGATTTCTATCACCTGATAACTGAATAACCGCCTTTCTGAATGAAAAAAGGCTCTCGTCTAGAAGAGGGACACTTATAGAAAGTGGCGTAGAGAGGGGGGAAAGGGGGGCAAGCGTCATGCCCCGGACGCTACTCATAAAGGGGTGCCAAATGGTCCACAAAACAAAAATTGCTGGACATATTATATGGCTTTCGAATGGGGGGGGGGGCTAAAATGGTATTGTGCCCTGGACGCGATTTAAGCTCGCTACGTCACTGTTTATAAGGGTGGATTTAGACCAAACGAACAAAGAGCTAGAGCTAGAACAAGAGCATTCTTTCTTGATCTTCGAACACTCGTATTCATATATATAACAACGAAAGAATGCTCTACGCCTGTTTACACTCAAAGAATTTGATAAGAATTTGATGTAGTGGGGTAGAATGAGCATTCGCTCGTCTGATGTAATTCGACCGTAAAATATTTTAGCTCAGTTCAGTTTAGAAAACCGTTTCAAAGTGAATGAGTAAACACTAGAGAAATCCCTTTATTATCAACAAATAAACAATAATTTCAGACTGAATATTTACTTAAAAAGCTTTAGCAATAAAGTTATAATGATATTAATCAGTATACATTTAATGGTGAATGTTTGAAGCGCGTTAACATCGCTGTCGGCGGTTCTAACTCACTCGATCTTGGAATACGAATGAATCAGAACAACGAATGGTATAAAGTCGCCTTTTATATGCAATTAGGTACTTAAATTTAATTTTGATATTAAATCAATAGCTTTAAGAGAGTCATATTTTAAATATATTATACTAGCTTCTGCGCGCGACTTCGTCGGCGTGGACTTCGCTCCTATTGGTCTTAGCGTGATGACACATAGCCTATAGCCTTCCTTGATAAATGGGCTATCTAGGTTATCTAACCCTGAAAGAAGTTTTCAAATCGGCCCAGTAGTTCCAGAGATTACCGCGTTCAAACAAACAAACAAACAAACAAACTCTTCAGCTTTATCAATCTCATTACATTGAGATGTACTCTCAATGTAAAAATCAATTGCTGTTCGTTAGTCTCGCTAAAACTCGAGAATGGCTTGATCAATTTAGCTCATTTTGATCTTGTAATGTTTGTGGAAGTTCCTGGAAGGTTTAAACGGCAAGAAACATAAATAATATGTAACGGAAAGTACTAAAAACGACGATTTAATTTTCCAATACAAATAGTTCCTAGTGGGGAAATTTTATGCCTTTTGTCAAAAACATTGTCAATTGGTTGTCATACACGATTGATACACGATTCAGCCTGTAATATCCCACTGTTGGGCATAGGCCTCTTCTCCTTGGTTGTCATGTTGTCAAATATTTATAAGTGCGTTCAGAAAGTGTTTTGTGTATATTTTTCACAAATATATGTAGATGATACGAAGTTCACCGGGCCATCTAGTATTTTAAATACATATCTGGAACTAATCTGTATGACACATACTTATATACTATATAATATGTATATAGGCTATAGCCTAAAACCGAGCAGGGCTATTTGTAATCACAGAATAATGTTCAGTTTCAATTAAAATGTCCATGCAAAGTCCGAACTTATAAGTTATACTTTTATAATAAACTAGCTTCTGCGCGCGACTTCGTCGGCGTTTACTCCGCTCCTATTAGTCTTAGCGTGATGATACATAGCCTATAGCCTTCCTCGATAAATGGGCTATCTAACACTGAAAGAATTTTTCAAATCGGCCCAGTAGTTCCAGAGATTACCGCGTTCAAACAAACAAACAAACAAACAAACAATCAAACAAACAAACAAACAATCAAACAAACAAACTCTTCAGCTTTATTATATTAGTATAGATAAGTTTCAATAATAATAAAATATAATAATCTTGAGTTAAATAATAATTCTATTCCTTTCTTATCCCTGCTCGGTAGATTTATGCAGCGTTTAACTTGACGTTAGTTCAGATTAGCAGTTCAAAGGGCGTTTTCCGCTGACCTCTGCGACTTTGCGCCTTTGTACAGAGTACTTGTTTGTAGAGACAGTCTCAATTTGATTCTGAAGAGTAGTTATATAATGCCTTTAAAGGTTTAGGGCGTCTATTTATCTACTGCCTGTGTGTGTTTTATTGTTTAGCTTAAATTATCAGGCATATAATATATAAACATATTTTTATGTTTTTCTATTTAATTGAATTTTTTTTCGAAGAATGATTAAACAGTAGTCTACACAGTACTCTCTGAAGATGGATTTATACTGTTTAGTTTTTGACTCAATCACAGAAAAGTCAGCGGGTTACTATTTTAATCATATAGGTTTTAATCGAGGTCCTTAATTTTACTGCTGTCTTAGAATTTTCATCATACTAGGAACCGTAAAGTGTAAAGGGAGATTAAAGGGTACATTTTTTAAAATAAAATTAAGTTTTAATGTCATGACTGACTATTGCGAAATTTGTTGAATTAATCGAGGCGTTTGATACGAATACATTAATAATATTGTCATTAAATTCAAATTGTAATTCACTTTATTGCGAATATAGACATATACAAAGATGTTGCATTCTATACAGTTACAAGCTGCTGCCGAATGGCTTTTAATGTCATTATTTTTTTTAAATCATATGAATTACACAATTTTAAATAAAAGATACAATGATTACACCATGTGCGTTTCTTATCAGATTTAGTTAGTTACAAAAAGAAAAACAAGCAATTTTTTTCCCATTTCCTTAGTAGGTATACTTAGTCAATTTTAAAATAAATTGACAGTACTACAGAAATAATGATTTATGTGTAAGTTTTACCGATCCTGTCTAAAGAATCCTATACACATTATAAAATTACAACAAAATGGTAGCACAAATTGACCACGATTTAAGAAAGTTAATGACATTTATATCAATCGCTATCAGTACCTGCAGCTGTCATTAGCAATCTGCTCTGTCAATTATCATTTACCAATAAAAGCTACAGAAAAAAAAGCGAAGAGCACCGATGCGTCTAACAAACTCTCCAGATAATTTTATACGATGTATTCAAACGAAATAATAAATCGGCTTAAAAGATAAAACTGTTAGATTAAATTCTAACCGCACGAATTTATTCGAGAATTTTTGACGCCACAGTAAATCCACGAAAAGGAAGCCCGGAGTATTTTATTTCGGGGGACAGTACCACACGAGTCGCTTGTCCTCGCATTTTTTATCCAGGGCCGCATCCGATTAATCTTCCTTATCTACCATCGCCGACCACTTGAATAATCGCAGTGAGGACGAGTTCAACATAAATTAAGTTTTCCACGACACCTGAGATACCTCCCTGTGTTAAAGACACGACAGCGATACAAAACGACCGAGTCGGGTAATTTTGAACTCTGTGGTGTTTAGTTACGGGTGGGGAGTTACGAGTCGCGAAGTATGCTAACGAGTAATAATGAGGCGTATTCCAGCGATGTATATCATGGACACGAAAGAAAGGTTAAGTGTGAACATTTGTTTGTTAATGTGCTCATGTAATGGAATTCTGTTTTTTGTCGGGCGCGTGATCAGTTGTTTTTAGTTGGAGTGATCGATGGTGCGCTTTTTTGTTGTTTGATTTGTTTTATCTTTTTCTTATCTTTTTTAAGGAATAAATTTATTTATTAAAAGTTTATCTGAAATATATTTATTTTCATTGGTTTATTTTACTTGTATAAAGCTTCTTTTAACATAATATAAGTACCAAGATATGACTATGGTTTGTGGGCTTCTGTTACTAATTTTTATCATTATCATCTATTGTTGGTAACGATATTTGTAGCAATAATGAAAATGTGATAATTATATTTGAAATATATTATAGACTAGCTGCTGTGCCCGCGACTTCGTCCGCGTGGAATTTAACAAAAAAGTTATTGTTCAGTTCACAGTTAGGTATTTAAAAAAAAGTAAAATAAAAGTAGCCTAAGTTACACATTATTACATCAGCTATCTGCCAGTGAAAGTCCCGTCAAAATCCGTCCAGCCGTTTCAGAGATTAGCCGGAACAAACAGACAGACGGACAGACGAAAATTGTAAAAAATGTTATTTTGGTATATGTACCGTTTATAGATCCGTATGCATTTAGTAAAAAGCGGTTATTTTAATGTTAAAAACAGACACTCCAATTTTATTTATTTGTATAAGATAAGGGTAATAGATAATAAATTAAATTAAATTGATTTAACAATACGGTATTGATATCATATCAGACAAATAAAGACTAAAAAATCATGTCCAAAAATGATAAAAACTTTTTTGTCCCTCTTAATCATTGAAAAATCGTTTACAGAAATATCACAACGATTAAGAAAAAATAAAACCGTAAAATTCGGACATAAACACAGACGTATGACGTCCGACAACGAATGGATCGCGAAACGTTATTGTAAATACAGCGTGTCCGATAAATTTTTCATTTGCCTCGAAAAACGATGCGTGTACATATTTAAAGTGTAAAGCTAAAATGTCACATAAAATAGTTTTTAACAATTAAAATAGATTTATGCTATTGGTATTCTTTAAACAACAGAAATTTAAGTTTAATTGATGAGTCCCAAATCAATCGATTTAGTATAAATAATTGATGAAAATATTCGAAACAACACTAACTGCAACTCTATAATAAAAAATAAAATGTGATTTTTATGTGAAAGATAAAACAAATGGATTTAATTATTAGCTGTAGTTCTCTACCTTGTTCGAATTTCCAAACTATTACGTACCTATATTATTATATCAGAAGAAAGAATTTTTTACATTTTCGCAACATTTTTTATTTATGCTCTTCAGCGTGATGTTATGTAGTCTGTTCTTCATCAATAAATGGACTATTCTACGCTAAAATATGTTTTAAAATTCGAACCAGTGCATTAATTAACCACTGAGATTATACGTTAAACCGAACAAACTTTTCTGGTTTACAATATAGGTATAAGCTTTTAATTAATAGCGTTGTTGGTTAGCACTAAAGACGTACATATGGTAACAGTCTTATTCATACATCCCGGTGAACCGATAGCTCTAGTAGTAAAAAAAATATGTGTAAAAACTGTACCAATATGTACGTCCCCTAGTATAATCTATTCGTACGTTTGCAAATGAAAAACGTTCGAGCTGCCAATTACGTACACTAAAAAATGTCCACAGCTACCAATTAAAATGATTTACACGTCGATAAATCGTTGATACAAGGTTCGGTTTAAATATGGTTTTATAGCGGCTATGGTGTCGCGTTACGGGCGTGGGAGGTTTATGGGACGTCATTGAATTACCGCTTATCGCCTTTTTAAATTTATCGCTTATATATTATAATGTTTTTTTTTTCTTTTTATCTCTAAATCGCCTTTTTTAATATGGCTTTTGTTTGAATTTTTATATGGTATTTATAATTTTAAATATTAGATTTAAATGGAATGAAGGTGTTTTAAATGTAAGACAGGGAAACCATTTAAATAAGCTACCTTTTATTTATTAGATCGATTAGCAATAAACTTTAACAAGCTGACATTAATTTTTATATAAAGTTAATTGAATAAGTTAGACAAAATAAAGAAAAATCTTTTATAATAATATCACTAAGCAATATCTTTATTACATAATATTATAATATTAATGTATTATTTATTTTACTATACAATAAAAGGTGAAAATAATGACAGATGAGACGCAAGCCACAGACAGAATAATCCCAACATTAGTCACCTCGATGTGATCTGTATCACTCACACACTTCAGCCTATCGCAGTCCACTGCTGGACATAGGCCTCCACAAGTTCTCTGTGAACGAACTCATGTGTATTGGGCATAGTCACCACGCTGGGCAGGCTAGGTGGGTTGGTGACTGCAGGGCTGGCTTTGTCGCACCGAACACGCTGCTGCCCGTCTTCGGCCTGTGTATTTGGAAGCAGCAGTTGGACGGTTGGTCGGTCGCCTTTATAAGTTCCAAGGTGGTAGTGGAACTGTGTTATCCATTAGTCGCTTCTTACGACACCTACGGAAAGAGAAGGGGTGGCTATATTTTTAAAGCTGTGCTCTATATACTAAATGCTAAATATTATACTAAATACATGAGGTATTTATTTTTAACAAAATACTTACGTAATAAATTAAAATAAAATAAAACAAGACTGAAATGTTAATAAGATTAATTACAACCATCTAATTCTCGATGTTTCGACATTGTATGAATAAAATTCAAATTAATCGTTAATTTTTTTATTAGCCTGTCAAAGTTTACGAGTGATTTAAACGTCAGACCGATTTTATTGATACAGCATTTAACACAAATCACTCATTAATTATAGTTGCGTGCTAACGACTCCATCACATTAATCGTCGGTCACACAAGCTAACACGATTCTCGTTGCACGCGAATGTGTTGCCTTACACTATGTGCGCCCGTGTCTTATGTTGTTGTACGACGTACAATACGTTTGTTTATTTTATAACTTGTTTTAAAATGTAAATTATTGTATTTAATACTATATATAAAGAAATATGGTGTACGAAAAAAAATTGAAGAATCTAGTCATCAATCATAAGGAAATATTTGAATATTATCAAAAAGTTGAAATATCTATTTTATCATTTAATTTTTGTACTTCTAAGTAATTTTAAATAAACTACTGAACTAAGTAATTTAAACTAAGGTTTTTTTTAAATTAACTACAAGAATATAGGTATTAAATTCGTGTTTTTTTCCAAACTGTTATTTCGAGGATACTATTTTCAATATAAAATCGTTACATACTTGTTATACTACTAACTCCATTGTTTTCTAAAAACTTCGTCGTATTAAAATTCCATCAATTTTATTAATAAAAATAATCGCATAATAAGCATCACTAATCAGTCATTGAAATACAGTCATCATGAACAGCAGTTGTTAATTACTAAAATTGTTAATTACTTACATATTACATTGTATAATAATAACTGTTGCATTTTTAAAAACAATTTATAAAGGAAACGTTTCTAAGTTATTACAGCCCGGAGCTAATTTAATTTATGATTGTGAATTCTTCGCGTATTGACTAAGCATGTGGTTTCATTAAAGTTTTTGTTAATATTTATAGGTATTGTTTAATTAAACTTAAAACTAGTGATGCAACAGATCTCTGTTTCTGTTTCCGCAAGCGCGGAAGTTCCGCACTCTTTTCAACATCCGTTTCTTCTTCTGTTTCCGCAACTTTTATAACGGAGATGTAAACGGAAGTTTACGACGGTTGAGAGTTGAAAGTTTCACGTACCACTACTAAATTTTGAATATTAAAATAATTTTAAGTTGCAATATTGTTTTCTATTGTAGATTTCTAATATATCTATTTCTTATATAGGCTTGGTGTGTATTTAATACTTAATAAAGAAATATATTTGTCAATTTATTAATTTTTTTTTCATCTTATTTACACTTTCGTTTCTGCATCCGTTTCCGTTTCTGCTAAAATTTACTTTTGACACCTGTTTCCGTTTCTGGTTCCGTTAAGACACTTCCGTTGCATCACTACTTAAAACAAATGAGTAGGGAAAACTAATTACAATCGACATTTACTAATTTGTTTTAAAATTATTATTTGTTTTATTGTTAAATTAAATGTTAATTTTATATTTATATTATTGTTTTTGTTGAAGTGTTTTATTTTATTATTTTACACTAGTTGCAATATAAATTACGGTATTACATCTTACAATGACTATAAAGTTTTGACGACGGTCACGGGTTCGATTCCCGCTCGGACTGGATATTTGTGTCTATACAAATATTTATTTCCGGTCTGGTTTTTAGTCCTTGTGGATCTCCCCACCGTTCCTCGGAGAGCAAAGCCGCCGGTCCCGGTTGTTATCATGTACACCTGATAGCGAGCGTTACTCATAGTATGGAATATATCCGCCAACCCGCAGTAGAGTAGCGTGGTGTACCTTCTCCTACACGGAGAAAGAGGCCCATGCCCAGCAGTAGGATATTACAGGCTGAAGCGTACAAAGTTTTAATTTTTAGAAATGTTTAGTGAGTATTATAAGTCAGTCATGTTTTAACTGTATTGATATACAATATTTTTTTAGAGGATAATTAAACTTAAATAATGTACAATTATTTAAGTTTTTTTCTCAATGCTTTAAATACGAGTACAATAAGGTCGAAACGTATAGTACCTATGTATATATCATTAATCATTATTGACAATAATAAATTATTTTCAATAATGACACATATACTCGTATCTCATGTGTAAAAAATGTATAGACATTACATTGCTGTAAATGTATAATTTACTCAACTGTGTAAATATAACATTTATATAAATTCACTAGCTTCTGTGCGCGACTTCGTCGGCTTGGACTCCGCTCCTATTGATCTTAGCGTGATGATACATAGCTTATAGCCTTCCTCGATAAATGGGCTATCTAACAGTGAAAGAATTTTTCGAATCGGTCCAGTAGTTCCAGAGATTACCGCGTTCAAACAAACAAACAAACAACCAAACAAACAAACTCTTCAGCTTTATATATTAGTATAGATTACATTATACATTATACGCTTTATTCAGCCTTTAACATCCCACTGCTAGGCAAATGCCTCTTTCCCCATGTAGGAGATCCACCACGCTGCTCCAATGCAGGTTGGCGGATATATTCCCTACTATGAGTAACGATCGCTATTAAGTATTAGGTGTACCTACATAATAACAACGTGGACCGACAACTTAACGTGCTCTCCGAGGCACGGTGGGGAGGCCCACAAAAAAGACACACCACAAATATGTTTGTCATGTGCGGGGATCGAACCCGCAACCGCCAGTGCAACAGCCACAAACCAGTGCTGTGACCGTTGCTTCAACGCGTCGTCAATCTACGAGTAGTATACATTTAATAGAGTCAATACTTAGTTAATTAATTAAGTATTATACATAAAAATTCCATACTCATAACGTTATATCTCAATAGTGTTAAGAATATTTAAAATCAATATAAAAATATATTATTTTCCTATAAAAACATTTTAAAAAAATCAATAAACCACAGATAAAAAAATTCTCAGTATAATAATTAATTATAAATAATTACTATTTATTATATTTAAGAGGAAAGGGTACCGAATAGACTTTTGAAGAATAGGTATTTGAATATTTTGTTCCTGTCTCCACTGACTTTTACTGTAGGCCGCCCCGCACACCCGCCAACCCCGCACCGCTTTGTCTATGTGTAAGTGCCGTCGTGTTAGTGTGCGTGTGCCGCTTCGCGAATGCTATTTTTCTGTATTTTGCTTGTAGCCGTGCGAAGTTTATATCACTGAAAAGATAAGAGAGATATATATCATTTTGATCTTAGGATATATATCACTCAATTGTTTCTTCATCTCATTTGGCTCAGTGAATGACAACTGACAAGTGTTTCATCGTATGATACAATATGAATCGAAAAGATACAGAGCTATAGCTATCTCTCTCTTTCGTATGATAAGCGCCATCGTCCGATCTCGTTTACTCTGGCTCAGTAACAGAGTTACAGCTGTCTCTCTCATTCGCATGATAAGCGCCATAGTCCGGTCTCGCTTACTCTCTCGCAGTCCGTCAGTATCTCGAAAATGAATCATAACCCTAGTGAGCTGGAGATACATTTGAAATGCAAGTGAGCGGGTGAAAGATTAGCTCAATTGAAAAGAAATGTTTCATTTATATCTTTCTCTCATGAGTTACCCATGTCTATTTGCTTGTTTTATTTCATTAGCCCGTTGGCGCAGTTTGTTGTGGCCCTGCTTTCTGTTCCGTGGCTTGCGGGTTCGTTTCCTGCCCGAGCCTGGGTGTAATATTTGTATTTATATACATATTTATATGTGTATTATTTCTATGTATATTTATAAAAAATATTCACATATACATATAGTTATAGGAGTCGGCTGTTACCTGTAACACAAGCATTAAGTTGCTTACCATAGGAACAGACTAACCATATAAACATATTTAATAAATTTTTTCTGTTTCGTTCTTCTGTAACTCAGCTTACTTTTATTGGATTTCGTAAACTACTTAGTACTTATTATTTTGAATTATTGTTTGTTAATTCATTGGATTGTTATCTACATAACTGTATTTTGGTAAGTAATAATTAAAGAAAGAAAGAAAGAAAGACATTTATTTGTGACACATACACTGCTTACAGACACAATTACAATGAAAAATAAAAAAGTAAAATTAGAGTAAAAAATTTAAATAATTAATTTAAAAAAGTAAACTTTTCATCAGATAATCAGATAAAAAATAAAAATAAAAGAATAATAATAAATAATTATTGAAATACTTAGATATTTTATTTATGAATTAGGTATGTAATTACATGGTTGAGGTGTATGTAAGAATGGGTGTTGAGATACATACATATAGTGTACATGATAAATGTATTGTAGCCATACATACATAGTAATTAATATGTTTGTCTTAGTATAATAATAATAATATACTTTGTTGCACATTTAAATAAAGAACAAAATTTACATTACCAGCAATTATATAGTCACAAATTGTACAACCAGGCGATCTTATTGCTAATAATTGTGTTTGTTCGCAAACGAAAAAAAAAACGACTTCAATTAAGTACATCGGCAAGTAATACGTAAGCAGACGAAAAAAATTAACAAACGCACTAGTCACTACGATTTTTGAGGGTCCTCCTCGATTTCTCTGGGATCCCATCATCAGATCCTGGTTTCCTTATCATGGTACCTAAGTTGGGATATCTCCCTTCCAACAAAAAAAGAATTATCAAAATCGGTTCATAAACGACGAAGTTATCCCCGAACATACATAAAAAAAAAACAAAAAAAAAAATAAGTACGGTCGAATTGAGTAACCTCCTCCTTTGTTGAAGTCGGTTAAAAAGCAATCGAATATAATATATAATAAAAAGCTGTCTGTCTGTCTGTCTGTCCGTCGCGCAATCACGCCAAAACTACTGAACAGATTTAAATAAAATTTGGTATACAGATAGTCTAGAGTCTGAGAAAGGACATAGGCTACTTTTTAATGCGAATAAAAGGGTGTAAGGGGTTGAAAGGTGGGAATGAAAATTTGTATGGAACTATGTTCGTGTTTCGTAACTGTCAAACATTTAATGTTCATCCCGTCGATATGGTAAACTCTGGTTTCGAATCGACAACATATATTCACAATATACGGATAGTGGCGTATTTTACATTTTAAAAATGTATAATAATGTCAGTAATGAAAACGGATTGACATAATATATATTTGTTGTCAAATATAAAACGTAGTGGTCATAATATACTCTTTGGTCAAATATTTATGCGTGCGTTCAGAAATTTATTTAGTGTAAACTAAGGAAAATATATCAAGCTAATTAAATCTTATACTATTGAAAAAAAGGAAAGCATTTTTTTCCCTCAAATCAACGCAGGTGATACCGCGGGGCACAGCTAGTAATAGTATACATATAAGTTGTAATGTCTCATGTTTGTCGCGGTTATTAATACGTAACACATAATTGGGACGATATAATAATGTTTAAAAATATGAAAAAATGAGATTCTGGTGACATAATATACAAAGAGAGACTGGTTGACTAATCCTCCAATTTTATGCGTCCGACTGCATATTATGTAGGTACGGTGTTGCATAAAATTTCAAAGGACTACCGTATTGATATTTTTAAGTGTACAGTGTAGTGTTAATAAAATAAAAAAAAAAAACATCAAAATAAATGTGGAAGAACAAACTATAAATCAAAAGAAATAATAATTATTATTAAAAAAAAATTGAAACAACTGAACTCAGAATTAACAATAAAATAAAGATATTTAAAATAATAGTCACTAATAAAGGTGGCAGTGTGTCTCACAAAAAGATAAGTCCTCGGCTTCAGTTAGGGATAAACCCTAAAACAGATTTTCAGGACCACCTATTGATTTTTTATTTATTTATTTTGTGGTTGATTAAGAATTTTTTACCGACGAAGAAAAACAGAGGAGGTTCTAAAGTCGCCACGTATATTTTTTTAATATTTGACCATGCATAACAGAGTAGGCCGAATTTGATTTTAAAAAAATATTGTAAAGACTACGAAGTTACTGCTATTTTATTTTGTGGAGCCCTAAAGGAATCATTTACCAAAAAATTGGTAATTGTGTTTGCTCACAAACGAAAAAAAAAAACGACTTAAATTACATCGACAAATAATACAGCGTAATAAGACGAAACAATAGTCAATACGCGCTATTAAAGATTACTCAAAAGGTTGTAATCAGATCTCAATCTAATTTAAACAAGACTAAATGACAAGTATTAGCTTTCGATTAAAATGAGAATCATCAAAATCGATAAACCGAGTAAGAAGTTATGCGGTATAATACAACGTAGGTCGACGAAGAAGTAGTCAAGTAAATACGCATTATTAGATTAGATATAACTCTAAAAGTACTTGTTAGATCTTCATTAAATTTAAATGGGACCACATGACACCTTTCAATTAAAACAAAATTGATCGAAATCGGTCCACCCAGTCAAAAGTTCTGAGAACATACATTAAAAAAATACAGTCGAATTGAGAACCTCCTCCTTTTTTAAAAGTCGGTTAAAAAGAACGATGCTTTCTGGAATTCAATAGAACCAATAGTAGAAAAATTTTACTATGATTGCCATATGGGAAAGGAAATGAAATAATTAAATAACTCTTTACCTACTTGAACTGAATAAATCCTTATTTTGAAATTTTGTATCTTTATTTAGTTAACCTACTTTTCCTAGTGTCTGTCCGTCAGTCTTTCTACAGTATCCTTCCTTTGCCTCTGTAATAAGACTACCGTTAGCCAAAATTATAGTCAAACCAAAAGCATAAACAACATAATATTATTTAAATTATTTACCATAATTATCATTTTTATTTGTTAGAGAAACCCTTCTTTAGCCCAGGTTTGCACAATGTTACAATGAACACCGCATCCAAATAAGGTTTTATTGTAGTTTATGAAAAGAGAGATTATTTAATTTTGTTTACACGAATTTTTGAAAATATCGACAAAATATTACATCACTAGTGTATCTATATAATTATCGACTATGAGGCATCACTTCGCTGGCGTTTATACGTACTGCTCTGACCCTTCCCTCCCCCAGACCTATCCCACAAACAGCAAGAAAGGGACAACTGAAGCTCAGACCACTTTAGGTAGATAATTATTGACCAAAACAGCATTTCGTAGTAGACTGTTTTCTCCCCGAAACATGCCAATTTATTTTTTATTTTTTTTCACGTTGTTAGGAATCTCCTTTGTGATTAGAATTAGTAAGGAATTTGAATTTATGATGTAAGTAAATATATGACAAGTGGTCTGTCACTCGGTGCAAAAGATTCTGTACAAAATGTGGTGAATAAATTAATTATAGCGGAAAATAATAGTTTCCTTATACCTTTTACATTACAAAGGTTATGGGCCCAGATAATTAAAGAAATAATTACAAAGGTTATGGGCCCAGATAATTAAAGAAATAATTACAAAGGTTATGGGCCCAGATAATTAAAGAAATAATTACACACGTAAATAAACAAAGCCTTCAGCTATGCCGCTCCGTTCTCTTTTTTTTGTAAATATGAATTATTATTTTTTTATGAGTGTCTGAAAATGAACAAAAAATTAGGCAATATTTCTAGTTTTTGAAGACTCCTACTACCTAATATAATAAGAATATGAAAAAAAACAAAACGTAGGGGCATGGTCATGGCAGGTAAAAGTTTTATGTTGCAAAAATATTTGATCTAGTGTCATTATCCAGGGAGAAAACAGTCGAATACGTTTGTATGGAGAAAGAGCCGGTATCCTTTCCTCTTAAACGTCAGATGGTATTTATTCTATTCTCTGCATCGTTATTTATGGGTTTTCATTAGCGGCCATTTAAAGATAAAGTTTTTCGAAACATACCATCTATTCTGTTTGACTTGTGTTGGAGCTAAGCATTCTACATTGAATAATTACCACAAATTTATCATATCATTTTTTTAATACAAATAAATAAATTAATTTATATAAAAATTTTTTTTTGTATTTCATTATTTAAATTTAACCTTTATAAAAAATATAAAAATAAAAACTATGGGGAATGTACCTTGAAAAAGATTTAAACATTTCTAAATATATAGTTTTTATTATTTTATATCGTCACTTTTATACTATAAGTTAGTTGGCATTTATACTGGCATGAAACAAATTCGTTGTTTAAAAATAGAATCCAGATAAATAGTTTGATTGACAAAATAATCACACATCAAATGATTGATCGGTCAATGGAGTAGATTGTGGTATATTAAAGTAATAATATCACGAACAGGCTACATCAATCAACTTTTGCGTGTGTGAGTGATGCGGGTAACATCAATAACATCATCAATCATTGTGTGTGTGGCGTCTGGCGTTCGTTCAAATATCCGTCAGTCACTGCGCGAACACCGCAAGCGATGGACGAGAACGTACCGTCCAGTGCGCCCCTACCCGCCACACCCCATTTTCTTTCACCTATCGCATCGTTTAACTTAAAGCTAGAAAGGGACTGTGTATCAACACGGGAAGATGAAACAGATCCACTTGACGCAGACGATTCGATAGTAATCAAATCGAAACCTGAAAGAGACTTCATATTGACGTTTGAGTCCCTACCAGTCTTGTGGGACCCTAGTCATCCGCATTATACGAATAAATATAAGAGGTATGAACTTTATTTAGCATTACTTTATAAAATAAGATTTATTGATTTAGTTTGATTATTACTTTGTTAGAGAAACGAACGTCTTACAACAAGGTCAGTCATGATTGATTGAGTATTACATTGTTTGTTTGTTTAGCCACTGAATTGAACTAAATGAATATCGGTTTTAAAAACTGTACAATTGCAAACAAAATATTTACGATTTTGAATATATATTTGTATAGTTATATGTATTATGTATGTTATTATTAATGTTATAAACCAATGAACTATTGACGATTTAGTCGATTTTCTAAGAAAACATACCAATTCTAAATTGAACTGCAATAGTCTGCAAACGTGCCCAAGCGTACAACGCGCTGGGCAAAACTTTTCTCTCCTCCACGTCCCACAGCTGGGCAAAAGATGTCCTAGGCACGATAGAGATTCCCATTTAGGTACTACTAGAATATAATAAATAATAGAATAATATCACAGTATTCGATATACATTTTGTATGCTGTGCGTTCAAGGTTATTTGTTATCGAGTGACTTATACGCCTATTACGCTGTGAATTTATGATTGACGGTTCAATAAGATTTTCAATTGGTTTTTATGACTTCGAATTATTATCATTAACAATTATTGATTACATTCTGATTTGATATATTTTAGAGTATTTGAGCTGGCGTGAGTAATATTTGTTGACAACATACTAGCAAGACAGATTATGTGAAGTAGTTTTGAGATATCCTTATCAATAGTTGAATTACGATTTTTGGTATAAAAAATATGATATCGCCTTTCTATAACTTAAAATGATATAATATTATTTGAAGTGAAACTTCTTTAGGCGCATGAGGGGTAAAATTTGAGCAACCGGTAACGTGGCAGCGTCAGTACTCGGATGTGTGACCGCCTGGGAAGTTGGGAACACCGCGCAACGTTGGCTTTTTTTTCAATTATTTTTTTTTAATTCGTTTTTTTGAATAAGTATACTTTGAATTAGTTTGCCAAAGAAGTTTCACTTCTGACATGTTTACTTTGTTTTAATTTAAATACGATTGAAATTATAGAAACATGTTAATGTTTTTTTCACGTTTAAGGCACACGGCTCTGTTACGTCTGGTTCCGATTTTGAAAAGAACCAAACCTAACGCAACGACAATTGATGTCAAGAAGAAAATAAACAGCATTAGATCTAATTATCGAAGGGAGTTAAGAAAAGTTCTCGCAACTCAAGATGCAGAAGATGACGATGAGGTGTACGAGCCAAAGATATGGTACTTCCCATTACTAGACTTTTTAAGAAAGTTGGAACAAAGACAAAATCCTTCTTATCAGGTGGGTATGCCCCATAAATATCTTAATAATACCTATACATATATGAAGCTTCACTGCTTCATACTGAAACTTAAAATAATTTAATAAACTTTCCTATAATATTGTATATGAAGATGGCAAAAGGACGATAATTTGATCGATAAATGAATGAAATTAATGATCGTTTTTCTGCCGAAACTTCCACAGTTAATTCGATTGTTTTTGTTAAAACCGTAGAATACATAATCGTTTTTAATAGTATTTTGAAATTATTAAGAATAATATATTTTTTAAATCTTTTACAGAATAAATCAGTGCTACCTACGATAAGGAGCCAAAAAATAAACAATATTTCTCAGGTTGGAACATCTTTTCAATCTGTCAACATGCCAATATCTGACGAGCAATCTTCAGTGAGAAAGAGAAAGTTTCAAGGACAACTCATAAACCACACGACCCACACGACACAGAACCACAAACCACAACACACGACCACAGAACAACAACGACAAACACCACAACTGACCACCGAATCTTGCCAATCCAATACAATATCCAACCACATTGTATTAGGATGGGTTGATACATTAGAAAAATTAGACCCCATGCAGCGTTTATTCGCGAAGAAGGCCATAAACGATGTGCTATTTGAAGCACAATTGGGAAATTTACACAAACATTCCGTTAAAATTAACGAACCACTTTCAAGTCATCAGCTTTCTTCATCTGCACAGTCCCCCCAGGAAACTATACCGTCACCTTCATACGAGTACAATTACTAAATTGCTACAAATACAAGTACGAGTAATATTGGACAGTTCCTGGAATTTTGAGCTTGGTTCGGAATTTTAAGGAGCGTGTCATGATGAAAAGTTAGTGTACCATTTGTATTCCATTGTCGATAATAATTGGTGGTATGATGTGCTAAAAGACATGATATACAGTTGAAATACCGTGAAATCTTTCGCATACTAAGATATCGTGGTGATACCACGAGGAATAAAAATGCGCAATTACTTGACTATTTTTTCGTCTACGTACGTTATATTACTGGTCCATGTAATTGAAGTTGTTTTTTTTTTTTTCGTTTGCTTGCAAACATAATTATTTAATTGCTGTTACAGTTTTAAAGTTTCTCTTTTCTGACATTCCTCATCTTCAATGGATGTTTTATGCTATAATAAGTATTATTTTAATGATTCTACTATGTTTAGTGTCTTAAAGTAAATAACTTTTTTTATTCTATATTTAAGTTAAATAAGATTATTATTTAAGTACAGAAATAAATATTTGAATAATGAAATTTAGTTATTTAACTTACTTATTTTAGTATTACTCTGATGTTTTCAATATACCTTTATTAGGTATAAGGGACCATCCATAAATTACGTCACACGAATTTCTCGATTTTTCGACCCCTCCCCCGTCCTTGTCACAGATGGTCACATTTATGAGACCCTACCTAGTGTGACGTCACATATTTTGCAATTTTTCATGAGCAAACATCAGTTTGCATCAGACAGTTTCGACATTATTTTTATTTTCATTTTAATTAAAGTCAATTCGCCTATAAATATCATGTTTTTGTACTTACGTTTTGATATTATTATATTTGGAAATGTGACGTCACAAAATTTTGACCCCTCCCTCCCCTTTGTCACACATTGTCACACTTCGTCTACCTCCTACCCCCCTCTTAACGTGTGACGTAATTTATGGATGGCCCCTAACGTCGCTAATAATTTTTATTACGAATGTCCTGTCCTATTAGTCTATTATATAAATTGACTGTTTGACTGTCGTATTAACATTTTAACCGACTTCAAAGAAGGAGGATGTTGTCAATTCGACTGTATTTTTTATATACATACTTAATTGTTACCCAGATCATTCGACTGGGTGGGCGGACTACGGTTATTTTTTTAATCTAAAAGTGGTACCTACTTGTCACTAAGACCCATTTAAATTAATTCGAGATTTGACTAGTAAATAGTAGTAAGTAGTCTACTTACGTTGTATTACTTGTCGATGTAGTTGACGTCGGTTTATTTTCCTTTGCATTAGTATAGTCGAAATGATAACGAATAAAAAATTAAAAGAAAATAATACCTATAAAGATTATTAAGTATTTATTTATAAAATAAATAAAAGTATTCTATAACTTATTGCTCCCGGTAAGATGAGAATCTCAAGACTTTGGAAACACATATAAGGTCCATACAAATCTGTATCACGTACGAGTACCGAACCCGTGACTGGCACAGCAATAGCAGGTCAAAATTAATTCAGTAAATAAGGAATATATTACGTCAAAATTAAAACATCTACTAAACGCTGTATAGGAAAAAAAATCATGATACATATTGCAACGTTATTTAACCTTTAGTAATTCATCGTTACACGTTAAAAACTATTTTCACATTATCCCACAGATTTTGTCACATATAATATACAAAAATTAGATTAATCCTTTTTTAAATTGATTTTCAGCTATACTACACCTATCAAATATTTGTACATGCGTAGAAAATTATTTGACCAATAATTTTATGAATATATATTTAGAATTCGGTCCAAGTGCGTCATAGCGGAAAAAAATTAAATTACCTATGTCTCTGTCAAGGCTATACTTAACTTATAACCGAAGTAATAAATTCTAGTACTCAGTAAACACATTTTGGTTTGATAGGTAAACAACTAAACATCGAGTTACAAAACAGCGGGGCTTCCCCTAACTGATAGAGATGATGAGTCTTTGATAGCTCAGCTATTGACTTGAGCTTGAGTAAGTTATGGCAGAAATATAATACCTACCACTATTTACTTTACATTACATTCAGCAACAAAACAAATAAACGAATATAATAATATAACACACTGTAGGTACAGGTAGGTAGGCTTAAACTGAGGTAGACCACAGCAGGAAATATTCTGCTCAAAATTTGGAGCAGCCCGACTGGGAAAGTACCTCGAGCTTACAGAAGATCACAGCTAAAGAATATTGCATTCTAGCAGTGTTGTGTTCCTGTTGGTGAGTAAGGTGACCAGAGCTCCTGGGGGGGGGGGGGGGGATTGGGGTTACGGTCAGCAACGCGCTAGCGATTCTTCTGGTGTCGCAAGCGTCTATAAGCTACGGTAATCGCTTACCATCAGGTGAGCCGTACGTTTGTTTGCCGACTTAGTTGTATATAAAAAAGTGCATGTTTGTCAGTTTTGCGTGTTTGGAGTTTACATCTTAAGAACCATTACGTGATATAAAAAAAAATCTGTCTATCCATATTGGTACTCGTAGAGACATTGCCCGGTAAATCTTCTCTCTAAGGGCAGATTTAGTCGTCACTGCCCAGCAGCTTTACTTTTTCACACGATTTTATTAGATTCTTCCTAACATCTAGTGGAGATAGCGTCTTGGCAAACACAGTGTGGATGGGACGTCCTCCGGCCCGCCTCTGGATCGACGATCTACGTAAGATTGCCGGTGTAGGCTGGATGAAGATTGCGGAAAACCCGGTTTTCCGGGATGTCTGGCGCGAACTTGGGAAGGCCTATGTCTAGCAGTGGACTACAATAGGTTGAACTGACTGACTGACTAATATCTAGCTGATAATAAATAGCAACTTATTACAGAAATACGCTTAATAAAACGCTTATGAAAATATCTCAATAAAATATAATTATGTCAATGTTATTCTCACAATGTTATTAGGAGTCGCAAATCAATATATAAATACATTATCATATTATACACATAATTATAAATATACATATAATAACTGTCTTAATAAATTTATCTTTAATGGCACTGTTTAGCATCAACATTTTATTGTTATAAACATACTCCTTATAAATTTATATTCTTGGTCAATATTCAACCGGTAGAAGTCTGCAAGTGTGTTAGTTAACCGACTTGATAAAAGGAGGACGTTCTCGATTCGATTGTATTTTTTTTACATGTTACCATAACTTCTCCGTCCGATTCGATGTCGGTCCGATTTCGATGATTCCTTTTTTAATAAGGTAGTGCGTGTTGTTTTTTTAATCGAAAAATGTTGCTTGTCATGTGGTCCCATTAATTTTAATTGAGATCTGACAAGTACTTTTCGAGTTATATCTAATAATGCGTATTTACTTGACTACTTTTTCGCCGCCCTACGTTGTATTGTACGTCGTCGATTGAAATCGGTATTTTATCTTTTACAAACACAATATTTACTTGACGATTCTTCTCAACACAATTGACATTCAGAATCGTACATTAACAATTTAATTTATTTATTTATTTAAAAAGTGATATAATTATTATTTGTAAAAATAAGATTCAAATGTCCTTTTAACACCCACTTGTGTAAAGAATGGTTTAATTTTATTTGCTTAGTTTTAAAATTGAGTAGAAGACATTTATTTATTTAAACCTATTAATTAATTTGATTTTAATCCGTCAATCAGCATTGGAACAGTGTGGATTAAGCTCTGATCCTTCTCCTACATGGAGAAAGGGGCCTATGCCCAGCAGTGGAATGTTACAGGATGAATCCTGATCGTATATAGTCCATTTGCCAGACGAAGGAATCTTACTAAGTGATGGTATTAGACCTTATTCTGCCACAATTTATTTTTGTGCATTAATAAGAATATTAACACTGTTGTTCGCTTTTTGATTTTAGAAAAAAACTGATCTTCATGATTGCTGATTTGACTCAACTTATATAAAGACCCACTTGTAAGAGAGTGTATTTATTCCGTGATTGGATTTTATCAAGACATTTAACGTGTGCTGTGTGGTTAAGGCACTAAAGAATGTAGCCACCCCCTCTCTTCCCGTGGGCGTCGTAAGAGGCGACTAAGGGATAACACAGTTCTACTACCACCTTGGAACTTAAAAAGCCGACGGATGGCGGGATAACCATCCATGCTGGCTTTGAAATACACAGACTAAAGACGGGTAGCAGCGTCTTCGGTGCGACAAAGCCAGCCCTGCGGTCACCAACCCGCCTGCCCAGCGTGGTGACTATGGGCAAAACACATGAGTTCGCGTCATAATGTCGGGCGCGAACTTGTGGAGGCCTATGTCCAACAGTGGACTGTGATAGGCTGAAGTGGTGGAAGACATTTTAACAATAAAAACTACGAAGTGTAAACGTTGGTTGCTGTAAAAATAAATGTAATTGAATGTGAGAAGATTCAAATACTACTTTGTCAACCTTACCGAGACATTAATCTTGTGTGATTAACATTTTTCCTTTTTTTATTAAATAATATTACGATAAGATCAAACAACTCAATCAAAGCATCAACATAATTGAATCTGATAATAATCCTCAAGAAAATTCTGACATTTCATTTATTTAAAGATTTAATCGTCATATGTCATTTCCTGCTTTGTTAAACAACATGTATAATACAACTAACTATAAGCTAAGCAGTAGATTGGTAACAATTATTTATTCATTTACATTGCTAGTTTAAATCTACGTTGCTGTCATCGATTTTATACCAAGCAAGCAATGTAAGATGTATAGATAAGTCGTGATAATAATCATGATTGTAAAGTTGATCGTGTTACAGAGATCTCTCCTTAGAATCAGTAACGGATAAAGGCGACATTGTATGCAAATAATGTTTGATTTAACGATAAAATTTATGTTTTATTACGATTGTTACTTTATTGTTCTATAAACACATTACTCAGTTCAATTCTGTTGTATTACAGTTTTTATGTGACTGACGTTCATTTACTAAAACAGTCAGTTAGGCAACTACTTTTTTTTTTGTAAAATCGTATGTATAAGACGATTTACAACAAGTACCTACGTTAAAAACTTACTTATTTTCAGAAAAGAGATACCATTTTGCGAAATGGTGACAGCAACTAACTAATTAGGTTGGTTGGTTAACAAATTAATATTTGGATAGGTCATACAGATATTAGTCGTCTGAGCCATACTGATATTTGTTGTAATTTGGGCGAATTACGACGATCACGACATTTATGGAAGTACCATTAACTCCTGTACACTCTCTTTTTTATATAAACTAGGTCAACAAACAGGCGTACGCCTTACCTTATGGCAAACGATTACCATAGTTTATAGACGTCTGCAACACCTAAAGCATCGCATTGCCGTCCATATCCCCAATTGCCTCTAGGAGTTCTTGTTGCCTTACCCACCACAGGATCACAACACTGCTTGAAAACAGCATTATTTAGCTGTGATCTTCTTTAAGGTTGAGGTACTACCCCAGTATTAGGGCTGCTCCATATTTATTATCCTATGGCCTACTTCAGTTTAACCTTGTAGCTTCAAACCTTGTAGCTTCAGCTTTAGCAAATAAAGTAATCAACAAAGAACCCATTAATTTATCGAATGAGTCGTGCTCTATAAACATGTCAAATAAATTTGTTTACAGTCGAGACCGGCAATCGACATTCGCGACACGTTTTATAGCTGAATCGATAAATATCACCGCATTAAGTTTTGCGCGGATTGTAACTTTTAATTGCGAAATGTGTTCCTATTTTAAATTATTGAAAAGACTTTATACTGTTGACTTTTAAAAGTTAAATTATCTTTTTAATCGACTATATAATAGAGGAGGCTCTCGATTTGACCTCCCTCATAATTTTTTTATCTACATTGTTTTTAGTAACGCTGAAATTATTTTTAAATCGATACAGGTAATTAATTATTATCTGAAAATACCTATCTGTCAAAATATTGGAATCGAATTCTGATTCTTGTTTGAATCTTATTTTATTATTATGAGTCTTGGCTGACTTTTAAATCACGATTCAGCCTGTAATATCCCACTGTTAGACATAGGCCTCTTCCCCATGTAGGAGAAGGAAGGACTTTTAGGGCGCCTTCAAATTTGCCGCGCGGCGGCAGCGCGGCTGCAGCGCTGCTGCCGCGCGACGTTGTAAATGTATGTAAATAACAACGCGCGGTTGCCGTGATGGCCACCGCGCTGCTGTCGCGCTGCAACCGCCGCGCGGCAAATTTGAAGGCGCCCTTAAATGTCAAAACGTAATTTTATTGTTTATTCGATTTTTATCCCAGGAATGAATTGACCGATATAGAAAAAAATTATTTTCTCTATGGCTAATATATGTCTTTTAAAATATTATTATGTGAGTAAAACCGCATGAGTCTTTTAGCAAAATAACACAAAGAAGGTGTGTTAGTTTTATTGTTGTTTGCTTATTTTTATATTTAAAGCTAGGTCGATAAACAAGCGTAGGGCTCACCCGGTGGCGTGCGATTAACATAGCTTATAGCTCTATATAGCAATAGAGGCCTGCAACACCAGAAGCATCGCAAGCGCGTTGCCAATACTAGCCCCAATCCCCTAGAAGCTTCGGTCACTTTATTCACAACAGGAACAGAACGCTGCACATACTTAAGCAGTATTACTTAGCTGTGATCTTCTGTAAGGTCGAGGAACTTCCCCAGTCGGGCTACTCCAGATCTTGAGCAGGATATATCTTGCATCCTGCTGCGTACCTCTTAAAAATTATTCTCATCACATTAATTATTTCTTAATACTAATAAAGAAGCGTTACGTTTTAATTACATAACATTTTACATATAAATTGCAACTGGATTATTTGGAATGAACGGACGTAAACGAGTTAATGCGAGCGAACGTTAATTTGACAGATTGAAACGAACGCAACAACTGTCACTTTTGACACATTTAGACGTTGAAGTATCAAGGCGATTTTGTACTCTGTGCTGTTGATGTGAAGAGCTAGATTATTTTGTATTGTGTTATAAGATAAAAGATGCAGCGTTTGTGTAATGAATATTATTTTATTGTAATATTTGGCGAAAAATATCTCACTAGAATTAAATTTTAAATAATAATTAATTCTAAGTTTTCAAGTGATGCGATATTACTGTCTTATAAACTAATTTTATATTTATTAATTTTATATTAATTTCGAAAGTGAAGTTGGAAAGTAAAATTTTATCTAAGTTAGTAATTGATAATGTTGATAATTTATAAAAAAGTCTTATCAAAGTATTTTTTTAAGTTTCCTTCTTTTGATAACTAATGAAATTCCCTTCGCTAATTTATAAAGCCTTCTACTTATTGATTTGAAACTTAGTTTTAAGTTGTATTGTTTTTTATATCTCATTTAACGCATTTCTCCAATCTTTTGTGTTCATTGCTTACTTACTTTAAATAACTTATTTAAATTTCGCTTTTCCCATTGCAATCGAAATCATTAATTTAACGCAACCTTCTCTAACTCAGACCATTACACAAAGCAGTGACATCGAATGGCGCCGGTAAATTTTCATAATTCATTTGCAATTAAACGCGGAGCGCCATAAAATATTATTTGCAACTAAAATGTGTGCAAATTGCGTTGCTTAACAGCCAGTATAGTGGAATATGTTAATTCAGTATTAATGGCTTTTATACAGCTGTATCGTTATGTTTGTTATGGACGTGAATGTAATATTTTATGTAATCAACGAGATATTTATTAATCGTTCGTTTGTAATTACATATTTTAATATTTAAATTACATAAATATAATTTAACGTTACTTTTGCACGTGTCGGTTATTTGATTTTTATTAATGAACTTAAAAAAAGAGGAGGTTCCAAATTCAACTGTATTTCTTTGTGTTTTACCTCATAACTTTTTACTGGGTGTACCTACAGATTTTGATTTTTTGTACATTCTAAAGCTGTTGCTTGTCGTGTGGTCCCATTTTAATTTTTCAATACAATCACGCTTCTCTCCCGTAGGGGTAGGCAGAGATCACTTCTTTCCACTTGCTACGATCCTTACATACCTTTAGGGTACTCTTGGCCTGGCCTTTTTTCAAGACCTCTCTGATCTGGTCTTGAAACTGTCCAAATAGGCACAAAATAGGGTTACTAGTCTAAGAAAAACATTAATACCACATCAAATCGTAAACTAATCAAATAACGCCGCCTATAAATGTCGTTATTATAAAACTTCGTAACGCTTTACGCTATCTATCTGAACCCTACCCTATAGGTCATTCGTTCAGTAGATTCTACTCCTCATATTTTTTTCATACCGGGGCGTTATAATATACGAAAATCGATTCTTAAGGAGTAAACTCCAAAAACAAACAATTATATTGATGTAAGTATATATTATTTTCTTCACTTCACTCAGAAATTATTACTCCCCCGCACTACATTAAAACAGTAAAATAACAATTATAAGCAACAAATATAATAAAAACGACAATATAAAACACACTTTATGGACTCGAAACGTATAAAATGAAAATAATTAAAACGGCTTCGAGTTATAAAGTAAGAATTTTCATAAGGCAACTAAATTACCCGCCTTATTATAAGTCGATCGATAACGATTAGAAAGTGTGCAAGAACTTTTATACGTACAGACCGACTCGTCAGGAATCTTTATTGCTATATTCTTATCTCGATTGTAGACAGTACATTTATTACTATACGCTAATATTATCTTTATATCTAACGTAATAACGGTTAATATTCCTTGTTCTAATATTCACTTAGTACAGCATGGTAGTCTATCGGATATGTGGGAACATAAAAATCCATATTAAAAGAACTGAAGTCATTCCATGGGTAATATTATGGTGTAATTGCGGCAAAAACAATATTTACAAACGCATAGCTGAGCAATATAAGGTTAAGGCAGATAGTAAATGTTTTTATTTTTCGTTCTTAAAAGAAATACGATGTAAGTGCTAATACCGTCGCGCGTCGCGTCGGTAGAAAGCTGAAAATTATTAATTTTATGTGCCTTGAATTTATGTTTAAGAAAAGTTTTTTTGAAGTAAAACTTCTTTACGCACGCTTGACTTGGGGAGTAAGCTGGTGAATACTTGACGACAGCGTTACGAAAAGTGTGATCAGGTGAGGCGAATGGAAGTCGAGAGGGAGATATAAGTGAGTGAAGTTAGAAAGAGATAGAGTTACGTTTCGTATATAACTGTAAGAGAGAGAGAGAGTTGTGTGCAAACATTTCTCTCTTTCTCATAATTCGAATCATTAATATATACACACTTACCTACAAATAGATAGATCTAAAGAAATTTTACTTCAGTCGTATGGTCTAAAGCATAGGTACGCGTTTTTTTGATGTTTTATGAGTTTATTGTGAGAGCTTTTAGCAAACAAAATAAGTACCTACCTATTCTAAAGTTGGAAATCTTTTAACTTTTAATTATCATAATTTCAAATATAAGTTGTTATTTATCAATTCTGAAGTAATTTTAAAACATGAAAAAATTTAGTTATCAAAATTGTTTTCAAAACCCGACTATTAAATACTAATTTTATTGCTGGATGACAGGATCATAGATATTTCACATTCAATTTTTTTTTAACATAAAAAATGTATAGGTACGTGCTAATACAAAAAGTCATATGTATCAAAATGATAAATCCTAATACAGTCGTTTACAATTCAATTTCCAAAATATTTACACCGATGTCAACATTTACTTTTGTACACAAGCAATCAACTTAAGAAAATTTCAATCGACGTTTTCTTAAATCGCCGCCATCTTGATAGCTAACCCGTAATCGCTCTGGTCGTAGCATTCTTGACATACCATCACTCAGGTCCGTTCATATAACCGTTCATTGGACACATAACTGATTGCATTATTAGCAGCCATTTGCAAGTAATTTACGAATGATTGCTTCACGACATGAATGGGATGAAAAATTTTAATTCTGTTTTAGTAACTGAATACATAAAACTATTAAGTTTTTAAATATATTTTTTTTGTATTAACTTTTAAAAAAATACGATCGAATTATAAACTTTAACATTTTTTTAATCGAAAGACAGTGTTTGTCATGTGGTTCCATTTAAATTTAATTGAGATCTGACAAGTAATTTTTGAGTTATCTCTAATAATCCGTATTTACTTGACTATTTTCTCGTCAACGTACGATTACGACCTACGAGAAGTAGTAAGAAAGTAAGCGAAAAAAAATGACAGAACACAAAAAAAAACCCGTGTGCTTTAGACGACACGACTAAAGTAAAACTTCTTTAGCTCCATCTAACTTACATTCTCCATCTTTACTTCCGTTCGCCTCACCCGATCACACTTTTCATAACGCCCTCGTCACGCTTTACCAGCTTACTCTCCAACTCAAGCGTATGTAAATAAGTTTTTCTTAACAATTGACAAATGTTCTGAATATAACATTAAAACAATCAATTATAATATATTATATAATAAGAAACATTATAATTCATGTTATATAATTTCATCAAACAATTGTCAAATGTACTTGGCATATTATAAACGGTCAGAAAGACCGCATAATCATTATATGGGTTAATTCAAGGTTCGTTTCATTTTATTGGCTCGTCGGGTTTGAAATGTCGGCTTACGAAGGAAACACTTAGCATGTTTTGACATGAAATTATTCAAATAGGTCTTATATCAAATACTAGCGATCAGCGCTCAGACAAGATACGAGCTATTTTACGAGCAATGAAATTGACTCTAAATGGAAACTAGATTGTATATTTTTTGACTCTAAATGGAAATTAGTTTTTATCTTTTTAACAAAATGTATGTTCGATGTAGAAATGTTTACTTTTGTTTTATAATGAACTTGCATTTCTTTTACAAATTATAAGCCTTCTAACACGGCCTTGTCTGATGATAAAGTAAGAACCTGTTTTCACTAGTATTTTAAAGGTTTCAAGGATCTTAGTAATAATTAACAAGATTTTTATATAACTAGGTCGGCAAACAAGCATACGGCTCACCTGATGGTAAGCGATTACCCTAGCCTATAGACGTCCGCAACACCAGAAACATCGCAAGCGCTTTGCCAACCCTATCCCCAATTTCCCCAGCTCTGGTCACCTTACTCACCAAAGGAAACACAACAAAAAGAAATGTTACAACCACTGTCCTATGAAGAATATTAAACACAAATCCAATATCTATACTAATATTATAAAGAGATAAAGTTTTTAGCTCTGTTTGTTTGTAGGGGGTAATCTTCGCAAATACTGATCCGATCATTAAAATTCTTTCACTAGTAGACAACTGCACTATTCAGGAGTGATATAGGCTATATTTTATTATTATTGGAAAAAAATAGTGTGTGTGTCAGCTCCAACGCACGACTGGAGTTTATTTCTTCAGATCGACTGTCTAAATATGCACAAAAAAGACTTTATAGTCAAAGAAAAAGATTAATACAGTCAGTCAGTCAGTCATATTAAATGGTAAATAAATGAATCAAATAACGCCATCTATCGATGGCATTGTTAGAAAACGTCGTAACCGATACCGTCGTAACCGTCGTAGCCGGTACCGTCGTAAAATTCGTAGCAGATAGATAGCGCACAAAAACGTAACGAGGTCATTCGTTCAGTAGATTTTACCTTACATGAAAATCGATTCTTAAGTAATAAACTCCAAAAAATGAAAAATGCGAGTGAGATGAAAACTTTATTATATATTTGCATCACAAAAATAATAATTGCCCAACGAAGTGGGCACGGGTCGTCTAGTCATAGATATATGGAGTTTATATAAAAGAATCATTAAACACTTTATAGGACATAAGTTTAATATTTAATTTTTTGCAATCATCGTAACTGTTCTCTATCGAGATATTCATACTAGGGCAGGAGGTTTTATAGCTCAGGTTGGGCTGTAACTCAGCAGTTATCGCTTTATATACCGCTCATTTAGATTTTATGTTACTGATACAGGTTATTAATTTAACTAAATGGGATACAGGTTATTAATTACCTAGTTTAACGGCGTTGTTTTCGTCTTTAGTACATTTTATTTTGACGTTTCTTTTGAAACTTTTGGTCTAAGATTCGAACCTTAATCGATCTTCACCGAGCTGATAATAGAATGAAACATACTTTATAATAAATTTAGTATATTAGATAATAATTAAAAATAGTCAGTCCAGGATTTTTTTAGCCAACCCATTTTTAAAATAACCCATTTTAAATCAATAAATAATTCCATTAATAGAGATAGTAAGTATGTCAAGTCATCTTTAAATACTAGGAAAAACGTATGTAGGTAGATACAATTGACGGATTTTGACTCAAACAAATTTTGACGTCATATTTCTTAGGAGATATAATGAGGAAATTTGACGACTTTTTCCTTATATCACACATATTAAGTGACTTGGAAATTTTAAAAGAGTATTCAGTCTGTTTCATCACACTGCTAGGCATAGGCCTCTTTCTCCAATCAGAGAAAGATCAGAGCTTAATCCACTACGCTGCTCCACTGCGGGTTGGCGGATAGTATATTCCCTACTATGAGTAACGCTGTCAGATGTATATGATAACAATCAAACCAACAGCTTAACGTGCTGTCCGAGGCACTGTGGGTCAGATAATTAGACCTCTCCGAGCGGGAATAGAACCCGCGACCGCCACCGACACCAGAGCGGTCGCCAGATACTATATGATTCCTACATATCCAATACAATGATCGACACTGGACATTCTGTCTAGCTCTTTAAGTATAGGTACCCAGTGCTGGCCTTAGGGTAGGGCAAGTGGGGCGACTGCACATGGCACTTGATATAAAAGGGCGCCATAGTCTATCCAATTTTTTGACCCTATCAATTTTTTTATCAACAGTTATGTAATCACATCCATTGCTTTTTTTAGTATGGGATTGAATTGCAATCAGGGGGCGCCCTTGAAATTTCGCACAGGGCGCTGATAGTACTAAAGCCCTAGGTATACCTTTGTAGTTATTTTTTAAAAACGTCTAAGTTACCATCTGATCATAAATTACCGTCTAAAAATATAAATTTTTTATTATTATTTACAGTTATTTTATAGTATACTAGCTTCTGCGCGCGACTTCGTCGGCGTGGACTCCGCTCCTATTGGTCTTAGCGTGATGATATATAGCCTATAGCCTTCCTCGATAAATGGGCTATCTAACACTGAAAGAATTTTTCAAATCGGACCAGTAGATCCTGAGATTAGCGCGTTCAAACAAACAAACAAACAAACAATCAAACAAACAAACTCTTCAGCTTTATTATATTAGTATAGATGTGTTAATATTTTATAGATACTAAAATTTAATAGTTATAATTAGGTTTGCGTGATATTTCCTTTGATTTATAGCTTCAAAGTCTTAAAGCCACTCATTTGCATAGCTCTGAATCATAAAAATGTGTTTACGCTTACTAATGAGTATTAAAACGTCCTTAAGGCGTTGTTCTTAATCAGAGAATTCAAGGAACTTGTGTATAATAAACGAAACTTCTGGAAATTGTATGACTTTTTTTATAGTTGTGATTTATTTATTAATGTTATGAGGCATTAAGAGAGTTTAATCATGTATTTCGATTATAAGAAATCAATTTATTTAATTAACAAATATAATTATGTACCTATTAGTTAAAAGTTGAAACTAAATTAACGTTTCAGTTTCATGTCCTTCTCGTAGGACATATATATATATATATCACTTCTTATATGTATCTCTTCTATCTAATTTCCAGATATACAAACACGTACTTGCAGACTACGTAACTATGTGATAAAGACTTGTCACACACAAATCTATAGTAATATATAAAGCTGAAGAGTTTGTTTGTTTGGTTGTTTGTTTGTTTGTTTGTTTGTTTTGAACGCGGTAATCTCTGGAACTACTGGGCCGATTTGAAAAATCCTTTCAGTGTTAGATAGCCCATTTATTGAGGAAGGCTATAGGCTATGTGTCATCACGCTAAGACCCATAGGAGCGAAGTCCACGCCGACGAAGTCGCGCGCAGAAGCTAGTCTATACATTGTAAAGAAAAAGAGTTTGTTTGTTTGTTTGAACGCGCTAATCTTCGAAACTACTGGCCCGATTTGAAAAATTGTTTCATTGTAAGATAGCCTATTTATCGAGGAAGGCTATAAGCTATTTTTTTTTCAAATTAACGCGTGTGAAACCGCGGTGCATAGCTAGTTTATTATAAGCGAGTACCTATTGTTCTGCGACTGCTGTCACAACGATCAATTTCTTATTATTAGACTTTTCACAAACATATCCTTATAAGAAATGGGGTGGAAAATTAAGGGCTTTGGAAAATTTTCTATTTAGCCCGTAACATCCCACTGCTGGGCACTAGCCTCATTCTCCTAGGTTCTCCTGTCCTCTGTAGGAGAAGGATCGGAGCTTAATCCACCACGCTGCTTCAGTGCAGGTTGGCGGATATACATATACTATGAGTAACGATCGCTATCAGCTGTACCTATGTGATAACAACCAGCTTAAAATGCTATCCGAGGCACTGTGAGGAGACCCACAAGGACAGACATCCAAATCGGAAACGAACATGAAACGTCTATGTCTATTTTTTTTACTAGGCAATGCAACAGCGTTATGATACAATAGTAAGTGTATCTAATAAATACAATATATAATATGAACATGGCCCAAATAGGATTACACTGATATGAACAACTTAATTAATAGATATAATAATAATTATAATTAACTTAGTTAATTTTAATCATTATGTAAAACAAGTAGATGGTTATGTTCAATCTTATCCGTTGTAATATTATCCGTTGTTAATTATAATTGCCTGAAAGAGTCGCCGCGTTGGCGCAGCGGTCACAGCACTGGATTGCGATTGGCCGTTGCGCGGGCGGTTGCGGGTTCGATTCCCGCACACGACAACATTTGTATTGGCCATATAGATGTTTGTCGTGGTCTGGGTGTTTGTGTAGTCCTTGTGGGTCTCCCCACCGTGCCTCGGAGACCACGTTAAGCCGTCGGTGCCGGTTGTTATCATGTACACCTGATAGCGATCGTTACTCATAGTAGTGAATATATCCGCCAACCCGCATTGGAGCAGCGTGGTGGATTAAGCTCCGATCCTTCTCCTACATGGGGAAGAGGCCTATGCCCAACAGTGGGATATTACAGGCTGAATCGCGCGTGATCGCGCCTGAAAGAGATCGCTCTTTAGCTATAAGGTCGCCTTTTGTAATTTGTGTACAAAAAGTTATCTTATTATTATTAGTACCTACTTAATAGCACAAGACTTACAAAAAAAACGTAAAATTAATTATTAAAGCTTCGATTGGAATACTATATAGTAACACCTCTCTCCTATTTATCCTTACCTTTTATTCTTAAACGGCGTGATTTGTCTCATTAACGCAAACCGACTTCTGTTTAGCTACTATCATGATTTAAAAAAAAACGATTAAATAACATACAACATAATCAATTAATATTACTTTGAATTTTAATTAACGGCTCAATTATCTAATAAACATCAATTTAATTATTTCTTAATTATCCTAATTGTGCAAACGTTTCCGACCTTTACACTTTTATTTAATAGATAACTATATATTAAATACACTTTATAAATATTAATGATCGTTAAAATAAACACTAAAGCCGACATTTTATTGAATGTGCAATTATAAAATCCGAGGTTGCGATGCAAAAAAAAAATAACGTGTTTCAAAATAATATAAAAATTTAAAGTAATAAAAATTCAAGATAATAAATCAACCACAATTTTAAAGAATCAAATGTTTTTTTTTTTACGATAATTATCATTGTGTTTGTGTATTTGTGTTTTTTATTCGTTTGTTATATTTTAACATTCGGTGACTATTAAAATGATTGTTGTAGTTCGCTTTGCAAATATATCAATTAAAATGAACCGCGGTTGAACATTGTACATGCAAAGCTTCCGTATGACTGCAAGAATTGGACAAACAAATTTGGACAATTGGACAATTCTTTTTTGGGTTCGTTATGTCAGGAAAATTATGTGTAAAAAAAAAAAAAAAAATCGAAATATTAACGATAAAAAAACTACAGCTATATTACGAAGTTTGCCAGGTCAGATATTAATATTATAAAATTTTAATAGTTTTGTTTTTATTTTAGGTACAGATATAGTGGGTATGGCTGGGTATTTCCATACATTAGTAATCACAATATCTGTATAAGCAATACAAATATTTGTCTGAGTCAAGAAACAAATACACATAGTGTTTGTGTTATGTGTTTTCAAGATCTTTTTTGCTTACCGTTGAGTGTGATTCGTTTTCTTTTATGTCAAAATGGTACCGGATAATGTGTGATGGGTATAATAACATAAAAATATGATATTGATATATTCGATGATAGAATAACCGATGACGTTTTAAGACAGGTTTCCTCACAGCTTGTGTTTATAAAGAATATAATTGATTAACAATTGATAAGCGATATTGGATAACAATCAATATTAATGGACTTCCTCGAGCATTTAAATATTACATAAATATATACAGATGTTAAATAGTTGTTATTTACTGTCCATTCATTTCTATTTATGTCCTTTACTATATATTATACGGAAGAGATCGATCGTTTAGTGATAAGACCGCCATTTTGAATTTTTATCTTTTTTTTTTACGCACGCTTGACTTGGGGAGTAAGCTGGTGAATGCGTGACGAGGGCGCTACGAAAAATGTGATCGGGCGAGGTGAACGGAAGTTGAAAGGGAGATAGAAGTTAGATGGAGCTAAATAAGTTTTACTTCAGTCGTGTGGTCTAAAGTACACTCGTTTTATTTGTTGATATACTTACTTTTTGGTATACAGTATATAATACAAAGTCTATTTTGTGATATTATGAAATAGAATTTTTATTGGTTGTAACAATTCGTCTGTTGACGGTACATTTTCAATTAGAGATCAATAAATTATTGTTCAAATATACAACACAAACGTAAATGATCACGTGTAAAGGATTTTCGCAGTGAATGTTACGTGCTTTGAGATCTATCTATAGTCCGGTGGCGTTCAAAATATTATGAATTCGTTTTTTTACAAAAAAAAATTAACTTATTATAATTATTGTGACAGAATTAATATAGTACATTCTTTCCTTATTTATATCGATACAGCCTGTAATATCCCACTGTTGGGCATAGGCCTCTTCTCCATGTAGGAGAAGGATCGAAGCTTAATCCACCACGCTGCTCCAATGCGGGTTGGCGGATACATTCCCTACTATGAGTAACGATCGCTATCAGGTGTACATGATAACAACCGGGACCGACGGCTTAACGTGCTCTCCGAGGCACTTATTTATATACTGTAAGGTAATAATATAAATAGATATTATAGTAATTAACGTAACACACTCTATTACATTTATGTTTTTAAAACTTTTGTATTTTTAAGTTTGGAAATGTGTTTATTTGTTCTACGTTTAAGCATTAAAGCACGTCTAAAAGTTTATTTTATACAACAATTATTAAACTGATTATTTGACATCAAATCATTGCAAAAATCTTATAATTATAAATAAACGAATACGACGATACGACGATGACGATTCAGCCCGTAATATCCCACTGTTGGGCATAGGCCTCTTCCCCATGTAGTGGAAGGATCGGAGCTTAATCCACCACGCTGCTCCAATGCGGGTTGGTAGATTCCCTACTATGAGTAACGATCGCTATCAGGTGTACATGATAACAACCGGGACCGACGGCTTAACGTGCTCTCCGAGGCACGGTGGGGAGACCCACAACGACTGCACAAACACCCAGACCACGACAAACATCTGTATGGCCAATACAAATGTTGTCGTGTGCGGGAATCGAACCCGCAACCGCCCGCGCAACAGCCGATCACAATCCAGTGCTGTGACCGCTGCGCCAACGCGGCGTCAAAACCAATACCTTTTAATATATTTATAATTATAATTTATTTTCTGAATTTTTAGTCTCAAGACGACAATTTTTAGTTCGATTGCTATTAAAGCGTGTTTTTTTTTTGTTTTTTTTTAAACTATAATTTTTTTTTTCGATAGGACTCGTAGTTTTGCGGGAAATCGTGATAAACTGTTTTCAACCTTAAAATCGCCCCCTCTCTATTTCCCAAACTCTAATCGCCCGTAAATTATATGTCCTTTTATGTTTGTTATATTTTCTTACTTTTTTAATGAGTTACATCCTGTTCTAATTTTTTTATAATTTTTAAAGACTTCCGGCATTGGTATATATTCACACAAACGAAAATTGAAATAAAATAAATGAATACATCAAAACATACCCCCTCTATACATATGGACATCGCGTGGGTCGACGCGTCGACTCAGAACATTATTTATTATGACATTTAATGTCGGAATTAAAAATGTTTATCTTATGTTATGAAGATGATATATAAACGCGATAACATTTTGTAATGCACCACCTACTTACTCGGCTTTACGATGGAGGGTAATGATTTCGTACTTGAAAGTAAGTATGAAGGTCTTTAGTAAATATAAAACAAATTTTAAAGTTATTTTGTATTATTTAAGGTTGAATGTTGTATGTGTGTAATTTTTTTTGTCTTACTCATTCGTATTTCCTAAAATATTTTGACTCGCCTAGAGCTAGTATTAACTATAAGTAATCAACTTGTTAATTATAAGTCATTCGTTGGTTAATTGGCTTTTTTATACAACTAGGTTGGCAAACAAGCTTACGTCTCACCTGATGGTAAGCAATTACCGTAGCCTATAGACGCCTGCAACGTTACAAGTATCGCAAGTGCGTTGCCGACCCCACCGCAATCCCCCCAGGAGCTCTGGTCACCTTCCTCATCACAGGAACACAACATTGCTTGAAACCAGTATTATTTAGCTGTGGTCTTCTTTAAGGTCGAGGTACTACGCCATTTGGGCTGCTCCAGATTTTGAGCAGGATAATTCCTGTTGTGCCTTACCTCAATTAATTTTGGCTATATTTATGTAAATATATATAGACATCTACAACACAAGAAGATCGCAACACATTGCTGGATTGTTGATCCTACCCCTACCGTAAATACTGATGCTATTATATACCTTATAATAAACTAGCGACCCGATCCGGCTTCGCACGGGTGCAATGCTGATACAAAATATAAAATAAATATTTGCAATCTAAGCGCACAAAATGTGTTTATTTATGACATCACATTAGAAATCTTTAAAACTATCAGTCTCTACTATATTACGCAAGTATTATACATAGTACCTGGGTGACCGAGCCCAGCTCGGTGTTCTTATTTTTTTTTTTGTTTTTTTTTTCGGTATTTTTATATTTTAATTTTATTTAAATAATAAATCACGAGTGAAATTTAAAAAAAAAAGAAAAAAAATAATCTGGAGACTGAGATTCGAACCCGGGTCAAAACGATTTGAAATCCGTCGCTTTCCTAATTACGCTGTTACAACTATAATAATAATGTTGAAATTAAGCTTCGTATTCTAATGATATTTTTTCATTGCCTAAAAACAGGGATAAAACGACATTTTTTTTAAATGAATCCTAGCTAGATCAATTTTTCGCCCCCGAAATCCCCTGCATACTAAATTTCACGAAAATCGTTGGAGCCGATTCCGAGATTCAGAATATATATATATATATATATATATATATATATATATATATATATATACAAGAATTGCTCGTTTAATAGTATAAGATAAACCTTCCTCTGGAATGACTCTATTTACTAAATAAAACCATATCAAAATCCGTTGCGTAGTTTTAAAGATCTAAGTATATATACAGACAGACAGCGGGAATAGACGTTGTTTTATAATACGTAGTGATTGTAAAGCTATACTTTCATGATGGTTATTTCGACAGTTTTAGCATTCTACTTATTCGATGTTTTTATAAAACATTCTGCTTAAAAATAGGAATTTTTTATTTATGTACATATATAATACCTATATAAATTCCTAAAATTTCATGCACGCTATCAACACTTTTATTGTACAAGTACGAGACCTACCGCGATTTTCATTTTCAAACTTGCCATATTTCGGCGACTTCGCAGACGTCATGATCACAGGTCATATTTATTACTCAAATAAAATTAACTTATTTTTTTTTATATCAATTTAATGATATTGATATTTATTTAATTTATTTAATTAACCTCGATAAATTAACGATCAAAATTGTCTCTTTTTTATTTGTATAACTTTGATAGTTAATTTTATGTTAACTTATAAGAGTATACAAAAAATATTTAAATATATTTTAATTTACTTTGCCATTGAGTTAATCCATTAATTTAAATGATAAAAAACGGTAATGACACGATTTATCACAAATTTAAATATAGCGTTTAAATGCAAAATTAAATTTACATAACATTCGCATTTAACAAAATTACTTCGGTATAAATAAAAAGAATTATAATTTATTAAAATTATACTTAATAAAATATATAAGTATTAAATTATTTCCGAGATCTGATACGAAAGAAAACCCCACTTATACCTCTTGGCCTTATCTTATTTCCTGCGTAGATAAAATTTATTGATATTAAAAATCGAAATTATTTTTTTTAAATTTTTCAGTAATAAATATTACAAACTTGATATCCAGATATTTATTGCCAATATACAAAACGTGAGATATATGATATTATCGCAATTACACTGGTATACGAGAGGTTATTAAAAGTAATATAACACAAATATTCAACACACCCAGTAATAAAATAGCGTAATAACACCGCAAAACTAATTTAAATACTAAATTATTGCCAATGAAAAATATAAACGCAAAAAATATCATAAAATAAATTACCTAAATGTTCAACGGCGTACAATCGGGCCGCCAGCTTATAGCGTTTAAGTCGATAATTTGAAATATCGATTAGGTATATTCTCTCGATTACGATTGATTCAATGTTTATGCATGAATCAATTTGATTTTAGATTCATAGATTACGGCACGCATTCGTTCGAGCATTGAAAAAAAAACCTGTTAATTTTTTTAACGATTTGTTTAACATTTTGTTCGTGTCGATCGCTATAAAATAGCTATCAATATGACATTCGATGGTAATAAATTAAAATTACTGGAAAATAGGAAATTGATTAATGTTACACTAATACGGCCTCATGGAATGTGTTGTTCACACAATGCTCGTAGATTACACTATAAACATTTATGGCCTTTTTTAAGTGTTCAATTTTTATTAATACCTAATTATATTGTCTATTAAATTAATTTATACCTAGTAGTTTAAAGATAATATTGTCTAAAGTAGACAATGTATTCGTTTTAATAATGATTATTTATTACACAAAGCTTATCTACTATTATTACCTGTTTTTATTTTATTTACAAATATAATTATTACACTTGAAAAGTAAATTACTATTTTTTCTTTGTTATAAGTATAACTTACAAATCAATATGAATTTATATTCTTAGCTTTTTAAAATAGTTACATATACAAATTAAGCGGAAACTTTGTCCTTTTGTGTTTTTGATCGTTTTATTGATCGTTTCGATTCGAAGGTGCTTTTAAATAGCCTTTAAGTACAGATTTTTTGATTTTAATTAATATTATTTGATTTTAAATTCTATATTGAAAATTCTTTTGATATATAGTTAGGTACTTGACAGTACGTCATAAAATACTGAATATTTAAATAATTACAAGTAGGTACATAATATCATAAGAACATAGTCTTCTAGTATGATATAGTAAGTAATTCAATGTATTTCATTATTCAAACTGTAACTATAGACTTATTTAATATTATTCTTCTTCTTCCTAGTCGTTTCCTCATTACTGAGGGTCGTGACCACCATGTGTGTGGCTCTCCTGTACACTTCGCACCACCTTCCTCCAGGCGTTCCTATTCTGTGCCATTCGTAGGCAAGCCTGGACACTGGATCCTGTAGACGTCTTTTCTGTGTCTATCCACCGGGACAACGCTCTTCCTCTACCTCTCTTCCCCTCCACGTCGCCAACCATTATTAGTTTTTCCAGTCTGTCCTCCTGCCTAGCCACATGGCCAAAGAAACGAAGTACGCGTTGAGTAGTAATGGTAGAGAGACGTGTCTTAATCTTAAGCTGGTTCAGGATTGATTCGTTTGTGCGACGAGCTGTCCACTTGATACCCAGTATTTTCCGCCAACACCATAATTCGAACGCGTCAATCCTTCCCCTTGTTCTTGCCTTCAGGGTCCACGTTTCAGAGGCATATAAAAAGGATGGAAAAGACAAGAGTCCGCATCAAGTCAACTTAGAACTTTTTTTTATTTCAATTAGGGGAAATTATATTGATAAATAACTTTTGTGTATTTTTTTGTGTTTATTACACGGAAGACACACAGATGACTAAATGAATGAATAAATTACATTTGTTAATCTTTTGATATATACAGTATTTTAAATTCGTAATTTTTTTTGACATTATTTTTATATTTGACTATTTTTTTCGCTTTGACAGTTAATTCAATTTGTATTCTGTTAATTAATTTAAAATTTGTTTTTTCAAATGACAGTCATGTCCGTTTATTATTATTAGTGGAAACTTTATTGATAAATGTGTTTTGTAAGAAATTTAAAACATAAAATAAAAAGCTGTTTTATTTATATTTGTGCTCTAAAATACCTCTAGATACTTATAAATAATGTTACACCGTATTCAATTGTTGTCAGCCTATTCAGTGTTTCGTGCTTAGTTTAAATACATATTAAGAAAATGAATTTAAGTTGATTAATACTCCTGTCATTATAAATCGCATGCTGTGTGGTTACGGCTGTAAAGAATATAGCCACCCCCTCTCTTCCCGTGGGTGTCGTAAGAGGCGACAAAGGGATAACAAAGTTCCACTACCACCTTGGAACTTATAAAGCCGACCGATGGCGGGATAACCATCCATGCTGGCTTTGAAATACACAGGCCGAAGACAGACAGCAGCGTCTTCGGTGCGACAAAGCCAGCCCTGCGGTCACCAACCCGCTTGCCCAGCGTGGTGACTATGGGCAAAACACACGAGTTCTTTCGAACTTGTGGAGGCTTATGTCCAGCAGTGGACTGCGATAGACTAAAGTGTGTGTGCATCGCAACAGTTTCAATACTTATGTACTTACCTACTTTTAAAGTATACTGAGATATTTAGAAACCAAAAAAAAACCGCTTCGAATACAAACTGGAGTTTACTCCTTCAGATCGACTGGCACAAAAAAGGCTTACTAGTCTAAGAAAAAGATTAATACTATATCAAATGGTACATAAACTAATCAAATCTCGCCATCTATCAATATAGATGGCGTTATGAGAAACGTAACGAGGTCACTCGTTCAGTAGATTTTATTCCTCATATTTTTTTTTCATACCTGCATACGGAGAGGAGAGGAGAGATACCTTTCATACGGAGCCTTATATGAAAATCGATTCTGAAAGGGTAAACTCCAAAAAACTGTGTAGATAATCCAAAATTCACCTTTCATGTAGCTCTATTCTTCTCTTATTTCGTCATAAAGAAGTTTTTACGATACCATTACCAAAGAGCACTACCGACTTCAATTTATCGTTAGAATTTATTCTTGACTACAATTTTTTATTATTATTAGCAAATATAATCATTACCAGTAATCGAACGCGCATCCTCACAGCGCTAGCTTAATCAACCGACACGAAACGATCATTAAATTAATTCAAACATTAAAAAAACTATTATTTATCGTTCAAATAATTCCACTTACACATTGCGTGGGCATAATTATTCAAAAAGTCAATATTCATTACGTATTAAAAAAAAAACAAGAATAATTAACAATTCTTTCTTCACGTACAATAAAATGAATATTTCATAAATTATTAATTACATGTACACGCCCACGGCTGTATAAAAACGTTCAATATTGTTGTTTCGTTGATGACTACGAAAACAACAATATCATTTATAACAAACACCGGCTCTATCGCTCTTGTTGTAGAGTTCATTATTCCTCGTATAGTTCTGTTTCTCATTACCGTCCTCAGTAATTCATCATTCATAACAGTCGAACATAAATAATACTGTTGGTGCTTTCCGCTTTGTAACGTTGTAGCATGTCAAAATTGTTTTTATTTATGTGTAGCGTGATGTAATAATGTCTTATTTCAATAATAGTCATATTAATAATGACGGCCATTTTTTTCTTAATCTTATTTTTCATATAATACAATAAAATAAATTGTGTATAATTATCTTGAATAAAATATGTTGCCTTTTTATTATAATTATTACGAGTATTATTGAAATCCTTGCAAAGCTTGGTGCAGTTTTCAACAAAATATTATTTTCAAGTCTAAATAAATTACTAGCGAATATGTAATTCTATAACATTATACCTCAATCAAGCTCTGGTTTACCTTCTTGAAGTACTGCCTCAGATATTCCAAATCACGTTGACAATTTTCAATAACAAATAGAGACAGAAGCAGGAAGAAAACGTCAAGGCACGGTATACTGTGACAAGATTACGAGTTTGTTCAGTTATTTATCAAAAAACAGTGCAGTATAGAACAAACCATTTTCACATCCTTCTATCGGTACCGATAACAAGGTCATATTTCAGTCATAAACACTATTTTACAACTGCGTTTATTTGCCCCTAAACATGAATACGTGCCGAAGGTTGAGAACCGTTTCGTTATTAAACACAGTAGGTTCTGTTTCTAACATAATTTATTGTTATGAGCATTAGTGCCAACGATAGCCGACATCTAATTTAATTATACAAACGATTGTCGACATTATTCACGTGTATTAAAGCTTAATTTCACGTGTCACGATATGATTAATACGCGACATAATATCGAGGTGGATTTTATTAACTATATTTAAGTGGGTGATAATAATTACCGTACACAAATCAGTCGGACGTATTATATATTATATTAATGGATGTAATTTAAATTTTTAAATTTCGAATAGAACGTACAAATATAACTTTTGACGATAAAATATTTTAATTTGTTGATGTTTTCTATAGTGGCGGCCTTGTTGACGTAGTTTTTGACACGTGACATCACAATAACTGACTTTAAGAAACACTTCTTTTTTATTTAAATAATTTATTTTGAAAAACCTTTAAATAATTACTGTCTAAGTATAATTACATAATTATATTTAAAAAGTTTAATCGTATCATCTACAAAAAAATAGCACAAAAAGTAAACATAATTAATCTATTTTACCCTTGTACGTTTTAAATGTAATTAAAAAAACGTTCTTAGAAATACACACATGTAAACAGATAAAAACAAGTATTTACATAGACATTGAAACGAATGATGTTAAAAAATACTTTACTTTGTATCAAGTTACATAAAATATGACTCACAAAGCAATTTTTTTATAATTAATGGCTGAGAGCAAAACGCATTAATTCAATGGACTATAAATTTACAATTATTTCATCATTTTAAATTCAAATTAGTCATTGTAATCAATGGTTAATTGACAGGGCGATAAATCGTAAAAGTATGAATTCAATAAATAATTAAAATTTAAAATCGCCTCGCCTAACACCAGACGTTTCAATTAATCGGCAATACAAGATGGTGGTAATATTTCACCAAAGCTTATTTGATTGAGACGCAGATGTGGCAAGGGATTAAAAAAATTGATAATATTTTTTTTAAAAGATTAACTGCGGAGTTTCTTGCCAATTCTTTTCTGCAGAATCTACAATCCGAATCGGTGGTAGTTTCCCTTAACTATAATTAATTAATTAAGTCAAAATATATAATTTTAAAAGTGTAAAATGGCTATGCAAAAGGAGCCTATTATTATTATTATCCTGGATTTTCTTTTCACATAAATAAAAATAGTGTATTTCTTGAATCATGAACTTTTTGAGTCCTTAAAAGTATTCCCACATCTGTCCATCGCACGATATACTTTGCAGCAATATTTCAACAGGGTCTGTAGTGGCGCAACACCTGCAGCGGAGCGAGGCTGATTTATCGTCCCGTTTGTTCCACTGTCGCTGCCTCCCACACTTGATGGTTTCGCTTACGAATGATCGGTGGCTCTTTTGTTCGAGCACAAGTAAAGCCAATTGTAAAATGTTCACTTTTGACAGCGTATTTATTTTGAACTACGAGTAGTGTCGGTTGCAAGATGTCGCATTAGTCGGTTATATCCAGCGATTTTGAGTTGCGTCTTTATTGTATTGTATTATTTTTGTATTTAAAATTTGCATAAACTTTGATTGTTTTAGGACTGATTTTTATTCAAGTCTTCCATTTCAATTTATACAAATTTATGCCATCTCTATAAATACTTATTATTTCCAGAACAACATTATTTAAAAATGCATAATGATAAAAGAAATTTACTTAGGAGCTAAATATGGTATTTGTGGAAGCTATCACTTGACAGGCTTTCGATTAAAGTAAGAATCGTCAAAATCGATAAGCCCAGTGAAAAGTTATGCGGTGTAACAACGTAGATCGACGAAAAAATAGTTAAGTAAATACGCATAAACATATAATACATAAATATATAGATATATCTCAAAAAGTACTTGTCAGATCTCAATTAAATAAGACCACATGACATGCAACACATTTGGATTACAAAAATTGCGTACGTACTAAGTACACAAGTGAAACTTCTTTGGCAAACTAATTCAAAACAAATTAATTCATGAACTAATAAAAAAAAAATAATAAAAAAAACGAATTTAAAATACATACAATAAAAACTAATTGAAAAAAAAGCCAACGTCTCGCGGTGTTCTCAGGTGGTCAGCCATACTTATAAGTACTAACCGCGTTGCCGTGTTGTTACCCCTCACGCGCCTAAAGATGTTTCACTTTAAAAAATCATCGAAAACGGTCCACCTAGCCAAAAGTACTAAGGTAACAATACAATCGAATTGGGAACCTTGGGTCGGTTAAAAAGGATGTTGTTTTCACTTTCCTTTATTCGCTAAAAATATATATAACATCCGAACTTCATTTACTTATTTTAAAAGATGGCTACGTGTCTTATAAGCATCAATAACATTACAAAATGATAAATGGATTCATTAAGCACTGATTAACTCTTTAATTATTCAAAATTACCAACAAATTTCTATTTGAATAAATTAATTCAACATTTAAATGCATCTATCAACAGAAGCATGTTATTAGTATCAAACATTTGTTGTATTTAAAATTAACATGACGATCCCACACTGCCTAAACATAACCAAACGTATAATCGCAGGTGTAACAGAGCCATTAAATTTTTCAATTTATTATGAATTATAACCTCTTTGGAACCGACACACAACCAAGTTAGTAATTAACGTACATAGAATATATCGTGATAAGACCCCATTCGTCGCGGCATTAGCATACGTGAATTATTTCATTACGCCATAAATAATTTAAAAATAATACCCCACAACACGCGACCAAGAGTTACGAGCCTCTTGAGATGTATTTATGAAGTCATAACCGACTTTAACCGGATATAGGCTTTATTGTAACATAATAAAGTTTATTTTAGTTTATGTTTTTCATGCAGAGGCGCTAATCCTTTAATTATGATATTGGTCGTATAAATATTTAGTTTCTAGTAATTTGTTGCGAGTATGCTCGTCAGGGAAGGTTAAGGTCGCTTAGAATTTTTTTTAAGGCTTTAATGAGTTATAGGTATGCTACGTCTATGCCTAACATGGATAGTTAATTAATTCTTTGTACTAATTTATATAATGTAAGCTTTTCTGTGTCCATTAACTTTTTTATTAGCAGTGTTCGAGGGGAGTTCCTCGACGACTCCGCATTTTACAATTACACATCGTGAGTAGAAGCAGCTAGAAGATGACCAAACAAGAGTTATGGAGATCTTTTGCTAAGAACAGAATAAGAAGCAAGTTGAAAATAAACGCAGAACATTTGTGTTCAATAATAGATGGGACTACATTCAGAAGAAAGGCAGTAGTTGATAGGTTTTCTTGATGTTTTATGGCGCGCCAAATCTTCTTGATAAATTTTGTATAAAACCTGGAATAATTATTGCTATACGGTCAGTTAAATATTGACATAATTTAAGTCCATAATAAATACACACACACACATACATACATACACACATACGCACACACAAAAACACACAGAAAGACAAAAACTGGACAGTTTTTGTCCTAAAATTCCGTGTGGATTCCTTGTTAGAGAGAGTGAAAGTCAAAACTAAGACTGTAGGTAGCCGGTAAAGCTAATCCTACTAATATTATAAACGCGAAAGTTTGTTTGAATGGATGGATGGATGGATGTTTGTTACTCTTTCACGCAAAAACTACCGAATGGATTTTAATGAAAGTTTACAATAATATAGCTTATACATTAGAATAACACATTGGCTATAATTTTTAAAGATATTGTTTGAATTGTCTAAAATATAACGATAATGGTCAAGTTAGTCGGAAAAAAATCTGCTGCCATCTGCGAGTCATATCCATCATCAGAATAGTCTGGCGTGCGCCGCAAAAACTGATCTAAGTCCCTTGAATTCAAAGCATACTTTACATTGATAAATATGCTCCAAATAAACATAAACAAAGAAAACTTTAACAAAGAATCATTACACAGATATGCATATAAACAAAAGATAACAAATGTTCCCTCGAAAGGTCTTTACATTTGCTGATAGAGTGGTCTTGGGAGAAAAACGAAACGTAGCGCAAATGATTTAAGTTAGCGTTAGCTCAAAGTAACTATTCCACGTGAACGAAGTCGTGGTCAGAAGCTAGTAATGTATAAAACATGAACTATAATTAATATTATAAAATATGGCTTATATAATTAGATTTAAAATGTTATTTATTACGTTTTACAAGTTAACATTAATTGAAGTATAAATCAAAACCTTCATACATAGGTATGTATCAGAACCAAGATATTCTTCAAACAAGTCTTCGTAAATGTTTTAACTGACGTTGGGGATGTTGTTTACTTTTAGATGTCAGGAGCGCTTCAGAAGATTTGCATGGAATTGAAGATTCCATATAATTCATAAAAGCGTGTATTTATAAATACAGCATGTTTATACATCTCTATATTCTTATATATAAATTTTTGTGTCAGAATGTTAGTTACAATACTCCTCCGAAACGACTGGACCGATTTTTAAAAAATTTTGTGTGCATAACGGTTACAAGAAGGGGTTAAGGGGGTTAAATAACATATATGGCAAAACAACGTTTGCGGAGTCAGCTAGTATATATTATATATGTATATGCCTATGACAGAAGAGACGGATTATTGACTAAAAATCCAGGGCATTTTTAAAAATGGTTACCCTGAAAACAACATTATTGAGCACGAAAAGTTAAAAAGTTATGTTGTTAAGTTTGGAAGTAGCTTGGAAAATAAACAAAGCAGGTATCATTATAGAAATAACTTAACCAAATCGAAATATCATTTCGAAACAGCAAAAAAACTAAAACAAAGGCAAGATAAAAAAAAAACATTAAACTTTGAAATACGGGTAATAAGGAAAACCAACGAGGCGTAGAAAATTTTGCAACCAAGTCGACTGTACAGCAGTAATATCTGCATTTTATTGACTACATTACGATTGTTTCTGACGGTGATGTTTCGAATTAATTGATATTAATTAATAGAATTATGTATGCGAGTTTGTTATTTTACATTTAATTTTTTTTACTTTACAATAGAAATGTAAATAACTTTATAGACATTTCTAGGAGTTCTCGTTGAATATAGTGTGAACGCACCTTTCAGGTTTTTAATTAAAAAAAAAAACAAATATTCAAAATCATCTTCGAATCGTCAGTTTATAATTAAAATTTTAACTCGTTAAAAGTGAAGTTATTACCGATTTGAAATGTAGATTCTGCAGAGAATCGGCAAAAAACTCCGGAGTTAGTCTTTGACAAAAAAGAAACACTGTGTTTTAATATAAAATTGGTAATATTTTGCATGAATTTCTATTTCTTAGAGCTAATCTATTTACTCTACTGTCAACACGGTACCTATCTACATCCATATGAGCTCTGGCTACCTTTCAAAATTTAAGGCCATTTGGGATTTTATTGAATCCTTTTACGGATTTTTAAACGAATTATTCTACAATTTGTTTCCTAATATGAAAGTTTGATTTTGCCGGAGTTTTTTTTTTATACAACTAGGTCGGTATACAAGCGTACGGCTCATCTGATGGTAAGCAATTACCATAGCCTATAGACACTACAAGCATCGCAAGCGAGTTGCCGACTCTACCATTTCCTCCAGGAGCTCTGGCGACCTTTCTCAACACAGGAACACAACACTGCTTGAAAGCAGTGTTATTTAGCTGTGATCTTCTGTAAGGTCGAGGTACTTCCCCAGTCGGTCTGCTTCCGATTTTGAACAGGATATTTCCTGCTGTGTCCTATCTCAGTTGTGGAAAATTGTTTATTATTAACTTAAGGAGATAGATGAATCTTAAGTATACTTCGCGCCATGTAAAAAGAACGCTGAAAAAAGCTGTTTGCGCATATGTGATCTCGCACACTAAAGTACTAGGCCTATTGTTTTATTTTTGAATTAACCTTTCGTTCGTGGCTTCGTGTAATGGTTATTGGTAGGTACATTAAAATATACTTAGATAGATCTCATACCACCATATAGATCGATAAATCGCCTTTGCGCAGCTTGAATGCCAGCGTTCTTTTTACGTGGCGCGAACTATAGTGTATCTTTAAGCCAGGAGACAAGACAGTCAAAAGCCAAATTATAAGATAATTATTGCCAGCTCAAATATGTCACCTGTCAAATAACTGTTTCCATAAAACAACTCCTGACATAGGAAATAAAATGTATGAATTATGCAACTACAAATATTTAAAAAAATATGTTCGCTTATGAATGGAAAGTAAATGCTCAAAGGTTAAAACATTGATGACATTATTGATAAAACGTTGAACGTCAACGCTTCTTTTTTTTTCTCCTTTTGATCGATTCCACTGAATATTCCAATACCTGTGGACAAATAACGGGTGTTTCAATTGCTACTTTTCTTCCGTAGTAATGAGAGAAATTAAACCATAGGTGTATTACCAATGTAAGCTTTGACTAGGTCGGTGGTGCATGGTGCAGAGACCATGCTTTCTGGTCCAGTGGTTATGGGTTTGAATCCTGTCCGAGTTTAGGCGTAATGTATGTAATTTATTTGTAAATTTATAGAAAAAAATGAGTGTGCTTTAGACCAAAAAATAAAATTACGAAACGCAACTCTCTCTCTTTTTATCTTCACCAACTTATATCTCCTTCTCAACTTCCGTAATAAGCGAAAAACACAAAAAAACCGTTTGCTTTAGACCACACGACTAAAGTAAAACCTGTTTTGCTCCATTTAACTTACATTCTCCCTCTCAACTTCCGTTCGCCTCGCCCGATCGCACTTTTGGTAACGCTATCATCACGCATTCACTATCTTCCTCCCCAAGTCAAGAGTGTGTTTAGTCGTAGAAGTTTTAATTCAACAAATATACAGCTATATAAATCGGTAGTTACCTATAACACCAGAATTTTATTGTTCACATCACAACAAGAACAAAAATAGAAGTAATTGTCTTTGTAATGAGATTCATAAAAACATTAAACTGTTTGAAGATAGCAGACGTGAGATACGTTTTTATCACAGTTATTATGTTCAAGGAATTAAAAAAATATCATTCACTTATTTCATAAATCATACACTTCTCGGTTATCTTGAATACAGAGTATTGATTGAAGCTAAAAATAAATAAATAAATAAATATCTACAACACACACACACACACACACACGGTCGTCTGTTCCTAAAGTAAGCAACTTAAGGCGGTACCCCCAGCAAATAACCTTGAGCATTCGTTCCCTCTTTGTCGCACCCCACCTCTCGTAAAACACGACTAGCGGCATTTGGTGAACAACTAACGAATACACGTAAAAATTACAGATCTAGGGATCCGCACGGCATTCAATAAAAAAATATATTATTTTTTTAAATTAGTGCGTATATAATTTAGGTAATGAATTCAGTGACTACACTTACGTTCAATAAATACTAATAATGAAGTATAATATTACCTAAACTTATAAATAACTAGCTGACCCGGCGAACTTCGTACCGCCTATCAGTCGATTCTTTAATTATTTTTTTTTAAAACGGCAATTTGGGTCAGCTAGTAAGATAAAAAAAAAGAAAAAAGAAAGTTGATCAACAATTACATAATGTAAAAAAAAATATATAAATTAATATATTGACAAATATTGACATTAATATTTATACGATACTAACGTCACTCAATTGTTTTGCCTTACTGAAACCTCTCCACTAAAACTTAAACTTTATGGTATGGTATTAAAGTTCAAATTGACTTTTAAGTATTATTACGAAACTTTTGTATGGGAATATATAACAGTGTTGTTTTTAGACTTTTTCTATTTCAATTTTTCTAATTTTTCTAATTTTTCGTAAGAAAAATCTGTTTAGCTGCTCTCGAGATTTGCGCTTAGCAACACATTCATCACATTTCATTTCACAGACAGTGTAAGTAGAAAAATAAAATAACAACAATTAAGTAAATTTTATTATATATATTTTCTTTAAAGTAGGTCTAGGTAAAAAGTAAAAACCTATACTACGTGGTCAAATTAAATTAGCTAGCAAAACTCTTTATCATGGGTGTCGTTTCTATAATTTTCAAAGGTGCTAAAACCATTGTTTAGATACCTACACAACAATAGCGTTTTTAAAAAAAAAAACAATAGTTTTAAATACACACACAGAGCGTACTTTCACAATAAATAACAAACAAAAAAAACTAACCCAAACAAAAGTCAACAAAAAATGCTAACAATATGCTAATAAATTATTATTGTTTACTAGCTGTGCCCGCGACTTCGTCCGCGTGGAATTTAAAAAAAATTATTGTTCAGTTCGCAGAGATACAAAATAAAAATAAAAGTAACAGCCTATTACATCAGCTATCTGTCTGTGAAAGTCCCGTCTGAATCGGTCAAGCCGTTTCAGAGATTAGCCGGAACAAACTGACAGACAGACAGACAACAATAAATTGTAAAAAATGTAATTTTGGTATATGTACCGTGTATACATGGATATGCATTTAGTAAAAGGATATTATTTTATTATTACAAACGGACACTCCACTTTTATTTATTTGTATGTATAGAGTATAGACGTATAGATTTATAATATGACGTGAGCGTGCGCTAGCCGAGACGGTGACAAACGACACAAGCTTCTCCCTCCAAACCTTGCGGCAGACTGAATTCCAATACACCGCGCTTGAGTACAGTAGTAAATACGCCCAGATTTTAGAAAAAAATCAATAACACATCAAATTTAGGTCTTTTCGAAAAAAATTTTCATGCGAATTGTTCCTTATTAAATTGTCAATCCATTAGTGTCGGTAGCAAAATAAAATAATGTTTACTTCACGAGGAGACGCACAGTATCAGTAATTATTTCTCATTTTTGTGGTTTCGTTGTAAGGCGATTATTTAAAATGTAATCCTTTAAAAAAATAAAAAAAAGGACCATCATGTAATCAAAATTATGTAGAAATTAAATGTGTTTGTATTAGTTTTATATTTCTTTCCAATAAAAAGTAGATAGCTTCAAAAAACTGCACAAAAAACGGCTAGCGCGGCGTTTTGCCCCCCCAGGCGCCTTAATGCTTGTGTTATAGGTAACAGCCGACTGGTATAGCTACATTTTTATTTCGATAAACATACATATAAATACTACATATATAAATAAATATAGATTACACCCAGACTTGGGGTGGGAATCGAATCCACAACCCCCGGAGCAGAAAGCAGGGTCACTACAAACTGCGCCAACGGGCTAGTCAATATTAATTAATTCTTATTTTTGAACATACTACTTGAGTGCAGTAATTGGCTCTGATCCTCTATAAGGGTCTTAAGGTAGTCGAAATAGCCTACAAAAATAAGTAAATGCTTTACAAATAATGTCTAAAATAGTCTAAATACGAACGACACATCTCTATACTGACATTTCGACTATACTTATTTATCATTTTTACTATGCAATTACGGTATATTATATTATATGTCTGACATGAAAGAAATCACATCCATGCAAAAGTCACTTGCAATAACTACCGGAAATCTTTTGTCAAATAATAAATTCTTACGTTTATGCTTCTTTATTAATGTTATCTAAATAGGAAAGACTTATTTTTTAAAATTGTTTGTAATTTAGGCTATATTTCAACACGAGAAAACGGAACGCCGCAAACCTTTTAATCACGACGTCTCCACGCGACGAAATTCACGGACGGAAAGTGAGTTTATAAATAAAATGAATAAATCTTCAATCGTGTTCTACCGCCAGTAATAAATCCAAAACATTGATACCAATACCTTCCCACGGTACACCGAACCATTTCGAATTAAGATCGCAACACAGAAGTTATCCCACTTACGGAATGAATCGTTTTATTCGATCAATAAATCACAAAATGTAAAACTATGTTAACTGATTTAAACCAATAAATCTCTCTGTTCCGCTTACTCTGTACGAAGGCTACGGCTTAGAATCGTACCATTAAAATGCAGGCTGTTATTTAATAAAGTACAATTATGAATCATAAAACCGTTCTCGTTGTTGCCTTTATGAGTGGTGGCCTGTTATCGCCTTCATCTTGATTTATGTGACGTGCGCGGGATGTGTGAAGAGATCGTGACGGTAATGGATGCGGCGGTATTGTCTGTACCGTTTTTTTGTATTAGTATAATTTGATACATTAATGTAAAAATAATTTATTCAAAGTTGAATATTTTTTATAATTTTATATAAATTGTATGTGAATACAATTAATTATAATACTTAATCTTTTTTATTAAAATTAATGTTATGGTCTACATGCAAGCGTTCGAAAAACAACGTTTTGGATCTTCTATAGTTATATACTTAAAAATGTCTTCTACGTATCAAAATCTATCGTGTTTACCTTAACCTTTAAGTAACATCCTAGGGGAATCCGTGTGGCGCCAAAAAAACAGTAGTTTGGCCTGCACAAGTACCTACATGAAAAAAATAGGTTGTAGTTTGTTTTTATAATAAAGTAATTTTTTTTTAATTACAGATTTTGATTTAGATAAGAATATAGGTACCATTCTGTTCAAATAACAGAAATATTTTTGTTCCTACTATTAAAAATAAAATTTTTGTGGAAGACTTTGTGAGACTGAACAGTTATGTTAAAAAAGTTATGTTTTTTGTAAAGTTTAATTAAAGATATTTTGTATTACAATGTTTTTTTTTATAATAATGTAAATTAATAAGTTCCTTTACACATAAAAGCTACAAATTTTATCTTAATTATCTTTAGGTATCCTCATTTTTTTATTTCCGTTTGGGGTCGTTTTTTACCCCAGAATGTTAGTAATGTTACCAAAAATAAGGATGTTAGTTAAGGGGAATGAATGATTTGATCTGGTAAATGTAAAAAAAAACTTATGTTACTTTACATTATTAAAAACAAGAAATAAAATAATAATTAATTTTATATATTTTTTTTTCTATACATACCAGATCCAAACCACCATGGCTCAATCCCATCACGTCGGAAAGGCCGACGTCATCGCCGCTCGCGATGGCGCGATAAATAGCTACCGTCTGCTTTTCAAAGTCGAGTCGGGAACTGAATTAGAGTTCCCTACATTTATATTCGAAATTTAAATTGATGCGGCACTGAGATGAGAATACTTCATTTAGTTAAATTGTTTTTTTTTTACAATGTTCTAAATTCGAAACGATGGAATAGGTACTGAAGTTGAGACAACTTAATATTTAGTTCGAATTTAATTTTTATTCGAAATTTGAATTGTGGCGCTGCTGTTAAAATCAGAGAACGTCATTTAGTTAGGTTTAGTTTTTTTATTGATGTTCAGAAAAGGTTATTTATATATATTTTATTGAAATTTCAATTGTTGCGCTACTAAAATGAGTGATATTTAGGTAGAGATTCACGTTTTTAACCGACTTCCAAAAAAGGAGGAGGTTCTCAATTCGACACGTATGTTTTTTTTTTTTTTTATGTATGTTAGCTCAGAACTTTTGACTGGGTGGACCGATTTCGATCAATTTTATTTTAATTGAAAGGTATTGCGTGTCATGTGGTCCCATTTTAATTTAATTGGGATCTGACAAGTACCTACTTTTAGAGTTATATCTAATAATGCGTATTTACGTGACTACTTTTTCGACCTACGTTATATTATACCGCATAACTTTTTACTCGGTGTACCGATTTCGATGATTCTTACTTTAATCGAGAGCTAATACTTGTCTTGTAGTCTTGTTTAAATTAGATCGAAAACTGATTACAACTTTTTGAGTAATCTTTAATAGCGTGTATTTACTTGACTATTTTTTCGTCTTATTACGTTGTATTACTTGTCGATGTAATTGAAGTCGGTTTCTTTTCGTTTGCGAGCAAACACAATTATATATTAATAATTCGATGTCATTCTGATGCTCTATACATTGACAGAAAAAGTTATTTCGCAATAATTTACTCCTTCAAATTATGGTTAAAATTATAATTGATACGAAACTGATCTATGCTTATTTCATAACCGTTACACATAATATATTATTTTAAAAAATGAGTTAAACAATGTAGGTCATTAATTATATTGACCACTACAGTTACAGATCCATTTCTTAATTTGAAAAATTAGAACAAATTAAATATCTGAACGAATTAGAATTAAAACTAAACGCCTATCAACAAAATTGATACAACAAGAAGTATCATTATCAAAATCTGAAGCATCCCGACTGGAGAAGTCCTTCAACCTTACGAAGGATCACATCTAAATAATACTGCTTTCAAGTAGTACTGTAGTCAGAGTTCCCTACCTCGAGTCAACTGCGGAGATGGGGTCAACTGGTCAACAACCCTTTTAGTGCTCGTGCAGTTTCAAGTTACACTAGCCGCTTATCATAAAGCTCATCGTACGCTAATTTACCATCCCTGTACTATGAAAGAGTCTGATCACGTGACCAGTGACCACATCACTACATAGTATAAAACAGTCGCTTCCCTCTGTCTGTATGCTTAGATCTTCAAAACTACGCAACGGATTTTGCTGCAGTTTTCTTTAGTAAGTAGAGTGATTCCAGAGGAAGGTTTTTATGTATACCTAATACATGCATAGTATAGTAGAATAATACTGATAGTTTTAAAGGTTTCTAATGTGATGTCGTAAATAAACACATTTTTTTTGCGCTTGCATTGCAAATACTTATTTTATATTTGGTATCAGAATTGCACCCGTGCGAAGCCGGGCGTGTCGCTAGTTATATATATAACAAAAACTCTGCCAAACTAGTGTCAATTAGCACTCATACACACATCCGTCCGTCCGTCACATCTATTAACCTTGACAATAGCCAATTGAACTTTAGCTACCGTCAATTCGCGCGTGTCAAAAACAAACGAATACATTAATAATCGTTATTGCATCATTATTCCTTATAAATTTATATTAATTAAGATAGACTAGCAATGTATTGTATAGCTGTGAAGGCGATTGGTAGCTGTGCCTAATTGACGTGACATCTTGGGAGATAGATCAATAATAATGGACAATATTTGGTCACATTTTAATATATTGTGCTTGTGTGTGTGTTGTTGGCGCAGATAATAAATAAATAAAAAATAACCTTGATTTAAAATTTCAATACGTGTGAAATTATTAAAACTATTCTTAATCAATTTTTAAGATATTTTTCAGTTATCTAACTAATCATCTTTACTATCCTTACTGTAAAGTCTAAACCTAATGTTCTTTGTGAGACATAAAGGGGACAATTTGTATCTATTTTTCTGTTTTATGCTAAGCTGTTATTCTTGTAAGTAATAAATAAATAAGTATCGCTTCACAATAATTAATAACAAGTCAATATTTTGGTCGATCACCTGATGGTAAGCGGTCGCCATAGCCTATAAACGACTGCAACACTGGAAGCATCGCAAGTATGTTTACCTACTGACCCTACCACCGACCCTTCCCTGGAGCTCTTACCACCTTACTTGCCACAGGAACACAACACCACTTGAAATTATTTAGCTGTAATCTCCTGTAAGTCTTAGACAAGATTTTGACTAGGACATTTTTTAAATAAAATATCTTGCATTAAAATTAGCGACACAAAAATGAGTCTATACATAATTGTAATCAGTAATAACCTTGCTTAAAAATATATATGCGTATTTCCACTCCATTTACAGCTATAAAACAACATTTTAATTATTTTTATTGCCAATTTATAATTCCTAAATTGGCCAATTGGCATTTTTGTTGAAACGGTTATAGCTGTGTCTTAAATCACTGAGACAAATTAAGATAAATGCCTCAGATGTCTTTCGGTTTTAATGCTATAGGTCATAGGTGTTGATTTATTTGCTAGACTAGTTTAGAGTAGTTTTGATGGATATTAAATAAGTATTGAAATATGTGTTACATTATTGTTATGGCATTTTGTTAAAAAATGTTAATATTATAAATTTTTATAATTTATTTTTTATAGATATGATCAGAAATGAGACTGTCGAGAGAGAACGAAAGTAACCGAGATAGCCCAGAGAACTAGCAAGTTGAAGTGGCAGTAGGCTGGTCACTTATGTCACAGGCTGCTAGATCAGACATGTCCTGGAGTGGAAACTGCGTGTTGGCAATTGCAGTGTGGGATGTACTCGCACTTCGAGCGCCGCGCCGCGCCGCCCGGCTGGACCAACGATGTACATAAGATTGCCGGTGGAACCTGGATGAGGATTGTTGAAAACCGGGATTTCTGGCGTGAATTTGTTGAGGTCTACCTCCAGCAGAGAACTGCGATAAGCTTATGGGATGATGATACTGATGATGTATAGTTTGTTTGAAAGCGGAAAGTTTTAAAAGTAACACATTTCAAAATGATAATCGATAATCGAACCCGCAAACCCTCGGTGTTTTAGGCGACTACTCGCACCACAACACTAGAGCGATTATTTTTTATTAAACAAACATTTAAAAAAAAGTTAACGTGTAGAATTTGTGTCAAAAACAATAAAGGCACGGGCATCTACTAGTAAAAGTATATTTGTATTGACGTAATGAAAATATTAGCTTTGATTCATCTTTACATTTATTATGTTACAAAATGTTACATAACGTTTGATTACATTGACAACAACCTAGATAGCTGGCATTTAGATTTCAAAGCATTGCGTTAATGAATTAATAAAAAAAAAACTATTAAAAAAATTTCACACTAATATAAATATTTTTAAAAGTTTTGTTTAGTTTAAATTTTCTACTACACTGAGTAGCAGATACTGTCCATGTTACGTAACATTGAAGAAGAATAAGAAGGCACATCTTCTCTATGTATCTATCTTAAATGACATTGAAGATATAATGTATGTAAAATTAATGTCTCTAAAATAAAAGGAAGAATAAAAACAAAAACTGTTATACTTCCAGGCCCAACCAACTTACTACTCAAAGTTCTAAAATAATGACTGAGTTCGGACAAGAAAACAAAAATTAATTATAATAACTATTGCTTAGTACATCTAATCGTAGTATGATGTTTATTAGTCTATAGTTTTCTATAATGAATTGGCTTTAAAACGAAAATTGAATTTCCAATACTTTCATCAACAATAAACAAACACATTTTTCCATTTATATAATATTAATTAAAAATATATTCAATCGTAACTGCATTCATTAAAATATGCAAAGCGATGAATATTAAAACACAAGGTATTATGTTTTTTAATAATTTATGATATTTCATAATCAATATAAAAATCTAAAATTACAAAATTATATTACGACCGTAAAATTTTAATTTTACAAGTTCGAATAATAAAATACCATTTTAAATGTTGGAATAAATATAAAAAAATGCACATTTATTGAGTGTTATTACATATAAGGCATTGTAAAAATTTAATTGCTTTGCAAATAATTATAACGCCAGTGCGTGAACGGTCGAGGAATTGTATTTAATTTGCTATATTATACCTATAAGGTGCTATAATTGTTTTCGTTTTTTGGGTACAATAAATAATTGAGTTTGCTCGCAAACGAAAAAAAAAACTGATTTCAATTACTTACATACATCGACAAGTAATACAACATAATTATTCAAAAAAATTGACAAGTAAATACGCGTTATAAGTAAATACGTTATCAAAGATTACTCAAAAATCAGTGATCACATCTCAATCAAATTTAAATTGGAATACAAGACAAGTACATATAAGCTTTCGAATAAAACAAGAATCATCAAAATCGGTATACTCAGTGAAAAGTTTTGCGATATAATACAACGTAGGTCGGCGAAAAAATAGTTAAGTAAATACGCATTCTTAGATATACTATACTCGAAAAGTACTTGTAAGATCTCAATTAATGACATGCAAAATCTTTCGATTATAATTGTGTTTGCTCGCAAACGAAAAAAAACCGACTTCAATTACATCGACAAGTAATACAACGTAATAAGACGAAAAAATAGTCAAGTAAATACGCGCTATTAAAGATTACTCAAAAAGTTGTAATCAGATCTCGATCTAATTTCACGAAGACTACATGACAAGTATTAGCTTTCGATTAAAGTAAGAATCATCGAAATCGGTACATCTAGTAAAAAGTTATGCGGTATAATATAACGTAGGTCGACGAAAAAGTAGTCACGTAAATACGCATTATTAGATATAACTCTAAAAGTACTTGTCAGATCTCAATTAAATTAAAATGGGAACACATGACACGCAACACCTTTCAATTAAAACAAAATTGATCGAAATCGGTCCACCCAGTCAAAAGTTCTGAGCTAACATACATAAAAAAAAAAAAAAAACATACGTGTCGAATTGAGAACCTCCTCCTTTTTTGGAAGTCGGTTAAAAACAAAAATCATCGAAATTGGTCCACCCAGTCAAAAGTTCTGAGGTAACATTATGTATTGTTTCTAACATATATACCTATATAAAAAATATAAAAAAATCGAATTGAGAACCTTCTTTTTTTTGGAAGTCGGTTAAATAGTTTATTTTTCCTTAAACGGCCACAATTTCGTATATATTTTGTATAATATTATTCTTTTCGTCACTGATGCTGATTTTCAAATTTAGTTATAAATTGTGATGAAAGGATAGAATCTGTCTTGACAGAGTTATTAAAATAGAGAGGGCAGTGGATCATTCTGGCAGACCCGAGAGCCTGACCGGGTACGGGCCTTGAGGTTACCCTCTTTACCCGGGCTCTAATCACCGGGGCACGTTGCCTACGGGATAAAATTATTTTGGCCATGGGCCAAGGCCAATTGCCTCTGGGGACTTCGCCTGGTTGATAAATTTGTTCCTACCGTCAGGTCGTTCCCTGTCGGGTGGTCAGTCCTGGTGGTGGGCGTTTAGGTGTCCTCCCCCACGTCGTCCGGATCGTCGGCACCGCTGTCCACGCTGGGTCGGCTCGTTGGTAGTTGCAGGAGTTCGCGAGGTAGAGGACGCCCTTCTGGCGGTCCCGCATGAAGCGGGGCAATCCCGTGGAGGTGTACGCACGCGCCCTTGTCGGCGAGGCCTTGAGGCGACGCACATACTCCTCCACGGTGGGCGTCCTGGTGTCTCAATAGAGAGGATCACTGTGTGTCAGACGCTTGTTTTTGGAGTCAGATGAGAGAGAACAGATGGCGCTTTAGAAGCGGACTAAAAGTCTAAATGTAGATTGACAATAGATAGATGAAGACAATTGATAATAAGAAACAGATTGGATTTTAGAGGGAAAAGGTTTTTTGAAATTATTTAAAGAAAACATAAAAGCGCTTTACTTCAGCTATTCCAATATAGCAAAAGACGTACAATCGTAAAGAAACGCTTTTTATTCGTACTTGTCAAGTATGTGAAGATACTAAATTAAATTGGAACAATAGAAAAACAGCTGAAACAAAACATCTGTCCACAACCTGCCTACAAAGAATATTCCGGTATTTTGGTCATGTTGCACGCAGAGATACCAACAATTTGGAACGCCTTATGGTGACCGGTAAAATCGAGGGAAAAAGGTCTAGGGGTAGAAGTCCCAAACGATGGTCGGACCAAATAACGGAGGAACTGAAGATGCCTGTCAGCGACGCACTCCACCAAGCTACAGAACGGGATCGATGGAGACAGCTGGTTGACGGAATCAAACGGAGTCACGATCCTCAGCAATGAGGGACCGATTGAAGAGAGAGAGAAAAACAGCTAGCCTGGTTTACAACTCATTTAATGCGCGCACTTCCCAGATACAGAATGACACACACCATCGATATACATACATGACACAGATAAAATATTACATAGATTAATATATAACACAGATAATAATATATATAACAGTACTAAAATGAAAATTTATACTTAAACAAAATTTTGTACAACTAAAATCGAAATTTCTTGAGAACCGTGACCATGGTTGTTTCATTATAATGAGTGAAATTCGCGTAAACATTGGAAAATAAAAATCTAAACTATAAACAATGTAAATTTAGAGCAATAATATTGATCTTTTGTATAGTTTAGATACTTACCTAGTCAAGGTACTTCACACTTAAAGCAATATAATCTGTTGTTTCCTACCTCTACATATTATAATAATAAATTATACCATCGTTACTTTTACATCGTCATTTATATCTTTTTAATGTTAACTATGATTTCGAACCATTCTACGAGTACAACTCATACAAAAAAATAATCTATACATCTATGATCTATACATCTATGATCTATACAAATAAATAAAATTGAAGTATCTGTTCGTAATATTATTATAATACCTAACCACTTTTTACTAATTGCACATGGATGTATACACGGTGCATGTACTAAAATAATATTTTTTACAATTTGTGTCTGTCTGTCTTTCAGTGTGTTTGTTCCGGCTAATCTCTGAAACGGCTGGACCGATTTTGACGGGGCTTTCACTGATGTTATAAGAAGTAACTTATGCTACTTTTATTTTAGACATTTATTTATTTTTAAGTCTGCGAACTGAAAAATAACTTTTCTTTTAAATTCCATGCGGACGAAGTCGCGGGCACAGATAGTAACAAAAATATAAACAAACACACAATTATTGAAACGCCAATAAAATTGCGTGAGACGTCTAGTTAATCACAGATATGTAATTACATAGATATGTAATTACATAGATACATAATCTTGATTGCATCGCTTGTTAAAAATTTACAACCTCAAAATACACAGTGTAATATTTTTATAGATGATAATTATCATGAAACGTGATTAATAAACACGAATAATTGATGCTCTGTACGTGAGTTAATGGTTTACATTTGTTTTTTATGAGATGGAAGAGATTCTCACGAGGTTTTGTCGATTACGTTTCGATGTTTATTTGAAAAGCTGGACATACGCCTTCTTCATGTAGGGGAAGGGTTATGCTTATTCCTGCATGGTTGAAATTCAGAGTTAACCTTTCTACCACCGAACGTGGTTTTTAAACCCACGATCTCCCACTAAGCGCTATGCTCCCTCATTCCTAATCCTAAGACGGACCGCGAAAATTTGGAATGCCATTCCGGCTTCTATTTTTCAAACTAACTTTAACTTTTGTGCAGTCCTTTTGGGTCTCCCCGCCGTGCCTCGGAGAGCACGTTAAACCGTCGGTTCCGGTTGTTATCATGTACACCTGATAGCGATCGTTACTCATAGTAGGGAATGTATCCGCCAACCCGCATTGGAGCAGCGTAGTGGATTAAGCTCCGATCCTTCCCCTACATGGGGAAGAGGCCTATGCCCAACAGTGGGAATTGGGATATTGCAGGCTGAATTGATCGATCGAACTTTAACTTGGGTATCTTTTAATCAAGAGATGCATCTTCTAGGTAAGCGTGCACCATCTTAGGCTGCGTCTTCACTTACCATCAGGTGAGATCGCAGTCAAGCGCTAGTCTATATATTTAAAAAAAAGGAGTTGCCACACTGGAGAAGTACCTCAACATTATAAAAGATCACAGATAAATAATGCTGCTATCAAGTACTGTTGTTTTAGCCAGACCTCTAGTAGGGGAGAATCGCGGATAGGTTTGGCAACGCAGTTACAATGATGCAATTGCAGGCGTCCTTAAGCTATCTGCTTACCATCAGGAAGAACCGAACGCTTTTTTTTCTCTTTGGAATAAAAAAAATCGTATGCTTTTATTATGTATTGCATCAGCCAGTTACTGCGATTGATACGGTAAGGTGTTGTAATAACAATATTTTTAAATAAATAAGATGAAAAGTAATTACCGCTCTGTATAACAAAATTTAATCTTAAAATTAACATGGTTACATTATATCAAGGATACAAAATCCTTGATCTTTACATTTCATTTATAGTGCTAAAACGATTTATTTAATCTCTATATAAATGTGGAAATACTCGAGTCATAATAATTTTTTACAAGCCTATTTAACTGAAATAATGAGACGATTCTTGTTTCTTTGTTTTTATATTGTAAACTACACAAATTTTGATTGCATCAATTAAATTATATCATTGTTAGAAAGACTTTATTATGTGATATGTATATATTTATCTATGTTGTATTTATGTATGTATGTGTGTATGTTGTAGGAATTCAATATTTGTATATCCTTATGTAATGTTTATGTAAAATTAATACACATACTTGTTTTGTTATGTCTATAATTCTATATGTATATTATAAATATGCTTATATGTATTTACAATTATATTTATATCTACCTACCTACTTACACTATCCTGCATTTTATTATTAACAATCTTCTCTCACCTGGGGTTGTCTGGAAGAGATTGCCTAAAGCAATAAGACCGGCTAAACTTGCTAATTCTATGCTCTATCTCAGTTACTATCATTCTCTGGAGGATTATCTCATACCTGACACCATCTTTGAGAGAGACTCCAAGCACAGCTCTTACCATAGCACGTTGAGTAAAACAAGCTTTAGTAGTATTCCCATTGCTGATGCCCGCGTCTATTTATTTTATAAAATTAAATAGAATAACAAAAAACATATCAAAAGATCTTACAAATTTTCCCGCCTTACAGTAATTAACTTATTAACATAAGAACGAAATATAACAATTTAATACCTCTCATAAATCCTAATTAAGCAGAACAATCGTTACGACTGTTATAATAAAAGATAAATTAAAATAAAGATAACAGAAATATATCTCTATAAACTTTAATTAAAATGAATCATTACATAACACGTCATTAATCAGCTGACTTAATGACGTCATAAATAACATTTACGTCACACCCCCCATTACACAAGACGACCATCGTTTCCCTTGGAATTAATATTTATAAAATTACTTTTATTTAACTCAATAACACCGAAGTTTTAACTTTTACTTACAACCTTTCTTCGAGTTCATTTTCTAGAATTTTCCAAATACAATATCTTAAGTATAATTTTTGAGAATGGATTAATAACATTTTTATGTTTGAGAGGAAAAGTGTGTTTTGATTTTGAGAAAGAAAAATCCTAGTTAATACATATTATAAAAAAAGTCGCTTCCCGCTGTCTGTCTGTCCCTGCCCCTGTGTATGCTTAGATCTTTAAAACTACGCAACGGATTTTGATGCGGTTTTTTTAAACAGATGGAGTGATTCACAGAGGTGTTGAGAGTGGTTGTCTTTAGTAAATAGAGTGATTCCAGAGGAAGGTTTATATGTATAATACATGCATAATATAGTAGAGGAACACTGATAGGTACCGTGCGAAGCCGGGGCGGGTCACTAGTAATATTATAAAATGCAAAAGTTTGTGATGACGAATGGATTGCCCGCTTTCGCAAAATTTCTAAACCGATTGTAAAAAAACCTGAAACGTAGATAGCTGGGTGTCCAGAATAACACATAGGCCACTTTTATCCTGACATTCTCCTTGGATTGGAAACGCGGGCAAAATAAACTGAGGTAGGCACAGCAGGAAATTTCCTGCTCAAAATATGGAGCTGCCCGACTGGGGTAGTACCTGGACCTTACAGAAGACCACAGCTATATATCACTGTTTTCAAACAGTATTGTGTTTGTGTTGGTGAGTAAGATGACCAGAGCTCATGGGGGAAATTGGGGATAGGGTCGGCAACGCGCTTGCGATGCTTCTGGTGTTGCAGGCGTCTATAAGCTACGTAATCGCTTACCATCACGTGAGCCGTACGCTTGTTTTGTTTGCCTTCTAGTTACATAAAAAAAAATCGCGAAGTTCAGTTAGCCAAATACGTAATTTGAATATTCTGACACTTATTTATGTTCCATAATAACATGTTCCATACAGTAATGATACCATAACTATTCTATTCATTAATTCATTAATTCTGTTATAACATTACAATTATAATTCGTCTTTCGAATTATAGAACAACAGTAATTAGCTAAGCGTCCGAGTTATAGTTATCTTTACATCTTGACAGTTGAAAAGGTTCATTATCAAATGTCAGGCGTTCTTTTAATTACAATGTGTGTTAGGCGAAGCTTACGCTAAAATGTCGAATGTACTCGTAGTACATAATTAAAAGGGCCTTGTAGTTAAAATATTTAATTTAATTTAAATCACACTTTATTGATTGATGACTATTCTCTATTCTGGTATCTAAAGGTGCTTCTAGTGTAGTGGTGATGAAAGTTCAATTAAGGATAAATCCTAGATATAGGAACAGTCGGCGCTTGGAACGGATATAATTAGGATTATTATTCCGGATAACGTATTTTGTGTATTGTTTAAAGCAGTAAATACATAAATGTTTCTTCACTTTTTTTAAAAAAGCAGTATTTTAACTTTGTCTTTTGAAGAAACATTAAACAATATTTAATTGAGGCCCTCGATCATTTCAATTCACCTAATAAAAAGGCCCCAATACTGTTAATGCCTCATCATACGCTTAGCTTTTTCCCGTTGTCTAACATTGCATGATATTACAAGGGCGGATAATAACTATTAGTGGAATTTAACACGCTTTCTGTCCTAATTACTATTTTTAAACGTATAATTATCGTATTATAGAGACGCAGTCATGAGCGCCGATGAACTACATAGATAGATAATAATATAATCTAATTAGCATTGTGGACGTGATTTTTAATTTCGCGTATGTGTTTTTTTGATTAGCTTTTGCACGTAACTTCCTTTGCAATTAACAATTAAAATTAATTGTTTGAAATTAAAAATTTAACATACATTGACATATGATGACGCGTTGGAAAAAGAGAGAATAGAGAATATAAAATACTGTGTATTGTATTCTATCTCATTCTCTCCTATAAATTTGTGTTTGTTTATTTATCGTGACGCATTTCGTTTTACCGAGTTTAAATCACAAAGATTCTAAAGAAGTTTCACTTCAAAAAGCTATCTATTAAAATATCAATTTCGCCATGTTACGTAGTATGTAGCAGACACAAAAAAAAATTGCTCGCAAACAAAAAAAAAACCGACTTCAAAAGACAGGTTGCAAAAATAAATCAATTAAATAATTATTATTAGAGATAACCCAAAAGTCTTGATTGCACTATAATTAAAAAAGTAATAGTTTCACTTCACGTTATATTAAGATGAAACCTATTTTAAATTTAAGGTAAATATCTAGTATTTCAACTGTAACAACTGCATCGAATTTATGTAATTACATATATATTATGTAATTTTGGAACAAATATATACATACCGAGAGACAATAAAATTTTCTAATAATAGAAGTTTGACATAATAATCTGTTCCGTCTTGGCAGTATTGGAAGGAAACAAAAACAAGTGTGCTTTAGAGTTTTAGACCACACGACTGAAGTAAAACTTCTTTAGCAATAGGCATGCACAATAGGCCTGCACTGTGTCACGAAACGTAACTAACTGTCTATGAGATATTAGGCTTTAAGTTTCCCTTAATATTTCTCATGTAAAGACATTCTTTACAATTTTACTATACCTACCTATAAATCTACATATTTAATCACCAATAAATTAAAGCGAAATAGCGCTTTAAGTCGCTTCACAATGCATCTTATTAAACATAAAGATGTACATATATAGTAACCAATAAATTGAAGCGAAATAGCGCTTTAAATCGCCTAACAATGCAGTTATGACATCTTAATATGGCAGCCGTCATGTTTGAGTTCAACCTCAGACAGACAGACAGACCCCCGTCCGAGCGACACGTGAGGACGCATAAATCAAAGCACAATGGCGAAACAAAAAACTTGCTTAGCAAGAGTTGCTGTTATGTTGTTAGGTTCCGTATGTTTTTGTATGAGGGTTGGTTTTATTTGAGTGTATGTATGTATGAGTCGTGGGTTGATAGTGATAGTTAGTTATTGTAAGCAAGGTGATTTTGTTTAATAATACATTTTTTAACACGGTATTTTATCTCAAAATTTTTATCTCGTCAAACGCAGTACAATAAAAACTTAAAAAAAAAAGATAATGGAATCATCGCACCATTGCATCCCGTTTGCTTTACTGCATATGGTCTACGGACGCAGGCGCATATTATTAATTTTATTGGTCCGTGGTAGTGAGCTATAATGATATAGACCAATAGACCATAGAGAGACAAAGCCTTAAAAATAATAACATACCTATACACAATATAACTACATTAAAACAAATGTCTTTTTTAATTCAATCCCAAATATGTGTACTAAAAATTAGGTGAATGTTTAAATATTTGTTTTACGTTGCCAGTGAATATAGGTCATATAGGCTTTAGATAGTCTAAGCATAAGACATTGTGTATCGTGGGCATAAAATTAAATTTTGTTCATATTGATTCCATTTCATGAAATGGTGACGTCATGCTATTGACGCTACGAATGACAAATTAAGTTGATTTTGGCCACATCTTTCAACGCCATTTAATATTAGACAGGCCTATTCCACAATTCAAAAACAAGAAAGTTTTTTTTTCTAAATTGAATCGTACCATCTTGACATTACAATTAAACAAATAAACTACAATAATAATATATATTTTCGCACCTAAAGACTATATTTTATACCCGCAGTACCCCAAAGACTTAATAAAAAAGTCCCGTTTTCTAAACTGCATTCGGACTTCGCGCTCCGACGCAGGCGCATTTAAATTTTATTGCCGCTTAAAAAGAATAAAGATTCGCCGCGTCTCGTAAAATTGTACGTTATTTTTATAAGTGTTTAGAAATGTTTTAACATTCGTATTTCAAAAGACGTTAACGTTGCAAATTACATTTGTAATGGTAAAGAATTCCAATTCGAAATTTAAATTACTATTGTCTTTTTTAACTTTTTTTTTAATTGTTAGTTTTGTACACAGAAAATAAAACAATATATACACGAATTAAAAAAAAAATAACCACTAAAAGTATTTTTGATTCAAGAATTTCTCAAATATTATATATTCTGAAATATATTTTGTCACAGACAAATAGGTACTTACTACATTTGTCAAATTAATTACAATTACAATTCTGAAAATAAAATAATTAAAAAGAGGATAATTTTAGTATTCGAAATTTAATTTTTTAAGAGAAAAAAGAAAAAGGAAAAGAAGTCAAATTACTATAAACTTAATTTTAGAACACGTTCAAATCAACTTCAACACTATTCAAACAATATAAAATTAAATTATTTATTTATTTTATTCTAATTATTAAAAAAGTAGACGGTTCCAAAATTCAAATCCATCGTTTCGTATTCCCTCATTAGCGTGTCCCGTTTGACACATCAAAGCGGTCAGCTGTCATCGCGTCACGTCAGAGTGACACGTTGATAAGTTGTCTGATTACTGCGGCCGGCGCTTTTTGTTCGGACAGCGATTGTCAAACAACGTGCTGTTTGACGTGAGGGATGAATGCTGTCGATGTTTGTTATATATTTTATCGATAAATATAATTAAAATATATCAAATTTATACGCTTGTCGGAAATATCATCAGAAGTGGAAGAGGGCTGAATTGGTTTAATTAATAATGTAAGGCATTCGATGAATTCACATCCCACTTCTGATGACGGAATCATCATCAGAAGAAAGAGGTTGTCAGTTACATTAATTAATTACAATGTCAGGTGGCACAAGATATTTACAAGGACTAATTAACGGGGTGGTGGCCGAATTACTCAACATACGATGAATTCACCGAGCTATTCACTACTATTCACTACACAGCTATTTACTATCGCGTGGCAGAGGGACAAACTCAGAACAGTGCCCGGGACTTGCGACCCCGGGTGTAGGCTTAGGGAGGGCCCTCCTTACAATGCGCATTGGCGCTCACCGTCCACTGGCCGAGTTTCTCGCTGCGCCTAGTCAAATTATAGATCGTAATACAATTAGTAACAATTAATTCGTTTGTACAAACCAATTATTGAAGAGTCGAGGTTACGCTACTAACAGGATACAACGAGTGATGCTAATCTATTCGCTGCTCCTTCTTTTCAGTTCAATTCTTTGCTTAGTGGCTTTTAGTTGTATCCGTTTTCCTCAATAATAAAAATCTAATCGTCAACCTCTGACTGACATCTGCCACAATCTGTATCGAACATACTCAAACACACTGCTTGACGTTTCCGACCATAAAGGTTTAATTGATCAAAGTAATAAATTTAATTTTAATAACTATGCATTGATTCTCCGACACGGCCATCTTGACAAATTCACACGACCTCGTGTGATGCTTTTGATGAAAGAAATAATTTTCCTAAGCAGCAAGAAGTCCATTCGCTCGGCCTTCCTGACCAGAAGAGCCAGGTTTAATAACTCACACTTCATATTCCAGAACATTACCAAAGTCAGTTTACTTTCTCAAATGAATACCATATACTTGGTAGATACAATAGGTTCAAGAAAGCTCGTCACACTAATAAACTTTCTAATAAAAGATACACCGTACAGTATGCAATACTCTACAATTAAGATCTTTCCATCCAGCATCATTTGATAACCTCTATCCGGCCATCACCAAAACACTCGCAAACATGAGTAACCTCCATCCGGTCATCACCAACACAATCACAAACATGAGTAACCTCCATCCGGTACCCTTTGATAACCTCTATCCAGTCATCACCAACACAATCACAAACATGAGTAACCTCCATCCGGTACCCTTTGATAACCTCTATCCGGTCATTACCAACACAATCACAACATGGGTAACCTCCATCCGGTACCCTTTGATAACTTCTATCCAGTCATCACTAACACAATCACAAACACGGGTAACCTCCATAATAGGTTCAACAAAACTCGTCACGTTAATAAATTTTCTAAGAGAAGATAAACCGTGCAGTATGCAATACTCTACAATTATGATGCTTCCATCCAGCATCATAAACATGGGTAACCTCCATCCGGTTCCCTGTGATAACCTCCATCCGGTCATCACCAAAAGCAATCACGTACATCTCCATGCTAAACGCACGCCACTCACAACCGTGGCCGCAATGCAACGGGAAATCAGGCCCGATTTACGCCTACGACTACGAATGCATTGAAGATGCAGCAATCTGAGCGACTTACATACTACTCGTCTGATTAAACCAAATAAAACAAAAGAATCGTGAGTGTTGTTTAACCTAAAATTAGTTGAAGGTCCAACCCCTTCATTCACAGTATCTTGTACTCAGTCAAATTCTACTTAAAAGGGGTACGTCAAATGCTACGCTCTAAACTTAATTTGTTTTAAAAACTTTACAATAATCTGAATCATAGTTATCATTAAACCAACCATAACCAATCACTTCACACAAATATCACAGTCATGTGCCATCGACGTCACCATAATCAAAACTATAGACGTACTTTACTTCTACAAGAAGTTACAACCAAGCTTGCAAAAATCCTCGAGTAAAGACCTCTAACACCACGGCTCTCTAGGCGAAGAGCAATCACAGTACATGTGTCAGTCGCATACATCTCAGTACACATATCCACCAAATGGATCGCCCGTGTCAGTCACCTCTTGTGACTACACGCTACGCAGTCAAACAGACCACGACCGAAAAGAATTAAAACTTTCAATCTGATTTGTCTTTAGTAAAACAAAATATAACTTAAAGCAAATACATCTAACAAGAGTCATGTATCAACGTCAATCATACTTTCAATAACCAAACTCATTTTCCACGACACTAAGAACTATCTAAGCCACCCTTCGCCAGGCCACGGCTTCACAAGCCAACCAGCAATTACAATTGCTCCACAATCCACGTGTATCCCTCTTGGATCACGTCACAATGTATCCCTCTTGGATCACACATTCATCACAGTGTATCATCCTCCTGATGACTACATACTACGGTCTTTAGAGTGCTTCCATCAGTTTTCTGTCACATCATTAAGATGTTCACCATTATGATCGTCATCTACATTAAACTAAATTGGTACATAACATTCTGGCATCCTAAGTGCCCTGCAAAACAGACTACAAAGATCGCTATCTTCTATATCAGTCGCTACTGACTAATCGTAAATGAATATCGACCATTCGGAAGACGGTTCCGGTATTAAAAGAATAAACATTAAGAGTAATATCAACTCAAGATCCAATATTTTAATAATTGTTACAAATTTAAATACTAACACAAGTTAAAATATCGTGTAAGAACATAGTAGAAGTAAACACAAAAACTTAACAAATAACCCAAGTACTACGACTAGGCTCGTATCATTTAATTTTTGAAAGTCATTTAGTCTATTCCTTAGTCATAACAAGTTAAAGTTTATAAAGAGACAGGTTACTACTACTATAAATCGGTTTAAATGTTGACGAATCGACTTTCGCTTCGATCGCACGATAATTCAACAGAACTACGCAAACGCGATTCTTATGGCATCGTGAAATAAATTACTCACTAGTAACACTCTTAGTTGTCTGAACACTTTTAGTAGGCATGAGAACACCATCCCACTTCTGATGTCGGAAATATCATCAGAAGTGGAAGAGGGCTGAATTGGTTTAATTAATAATGTAAGGCATTCGATGAATTCACATCCCACTTCTGATGACGGAATCATCATCAGAAGAAAGAGGTTGTCAGTTACATTAATTAATTACAATGTCAGGTGGCACAAGATATTTACAAGGACTAATTAACGGGGTGGTGGCCGAATTACTCAACATACGATGAATTCACCGAGCTATTCACTACTATTCACTACACAGCTATTTACTATCGCGTGGCAGAGGGACAAACTCAGAACAGTGCCCGGGACTTGCGACCCCGGGTGTAGGCTTAGGGAGGGCCCTCCTTACAATGCGCATTGGCGCTCACCGTCCACTGGCCGAGTTTCTCGCTGCGCCTAGTCAAATTATAGATCGTAATACAATTAGTAACAATTAATTCGTTTGTACAAACCAATTATTGAAGAGTCGAGGTTACGCTACTAACAGGATACAACGAGTGATGCTAATCTATTCGCTGCTCCTTCTTTTCAGTTCAATTCTTTGCTTAGTGGCTTTTAGTTGTATCCGTTTTCCTCAATAATAAAAATCTAATCGTCAACCTCTGACTGACATCTGCCACAATCTGTATCGAACATACTCAAACACACTGCTTGACGTTTCCGACCATAAAGGTTTAATTGATCAAAGTAATAAATTTAATTTTAATAACTATGCATTGATTCTCCGACACGCTGATATTGTTATGAGTCCTAATTACTAAATTTTATTGTATTAGAGACATTTTTAGTATTTTTAAAACTACATCTTGACGCAGTTCGTACAGTAAGAAGCTGATGATTTGGCAGTTACTAATTATACACACGCTTATGACAAGTACCTATGTATATTGATTATAAAGTTGTTTATCTGACTTCAGAAGTTTGTTTTTGTTGTCAGTGTGTGATCGAAGAATTGATTTTGGATGCTCTTTCCGCTTAGAAATCTTGATTGAGGCTCTTAAGAAAAAATTGCGTGCGTACAAAGTACGCATGATAGACAAAAAAAAACTAAGTAATTGAAAAAAAAAGCCAATGTCACGCGGTGTTCCCTGGCGGTCACCCATCCAGGTACTGACCGCATTGCTGTGTTGACGCGTTACCAGTCGCTCAAATTTTACCCCTCATGCGCCTAAAGGAGTTTCACTTCAAAAAAGTAGGTAAAGAGAACAAAAATCGAAAAGAATTCTCACCTGTAACAAATTATTTTTCATTGTCCTTATAATATGTAATTACATTATTACTAAATAATTAACAAAATAATACAAAATACTACTTCAATATTTTGCTTACATTAATTTTATCAAACATATACCTCATTAGCGCCTGGTGATACGTAACGGCGGTTGGCTCTCATCTCTTCACGTCACGGTGACACGCTGTGATAGATCGAGGGTTGATTACCTGAGCTTCATGTGAAGATGTGAGGGATATCAACCACATAATTATGGTAATATTTTGTTTTGCAACATTTTGTTAAGCAACACACATAGTGTACCTACTCATAAAGTAGCATTATGAAAAAAAAGTTTGCCATTCACACACGGAAGATGCTGTGTGGACGGTGCTGTGTGGCTACGGCAAAGAATTTAGCCTCTCCTCTCTTCCCGTGGGTGTCGTAAGAGGCGACTAAGGGATAACACAGTTCCACTACCATCTTGGAACTCAAAAAGCCGACCGATGGCGGGATATCCATCCAACTGCTGGCTTTGAAATACACAGGCCGAAGACGGGCAGCAGCGTCTTGACAGCGTGTGACAAAGCCAGTCCTGCGGTCACCAACCCGCCTGCCCAGCGTGGTGACTATGGGCAAAACACATGAGTTCACGTCATTTTTGGCGCGAACTTGTGTAGGCCTATGTCCAGCAGTGGACTGCGATAGGCTGAAATGATGATGAATGATGATGACACGGAAGAAGTGAAACTTCTGAAAATACAAGAGATTTTTTTCATCGAGAATATATTTTATAATGTATTCTATCTCATTCTCTCGTCGACATTCCGCCGATAATCTTGTACATTTTTGTGTTTGTTTCTTTATCGTGATGCATTCTCGTTTCATAGAGTTTTAAATCACAGAGATTCTAAAGAAGTTTTACTTAAAAATTGTGTAACTATTTTTACTTGGCACGTATTGAAACTATAAGCAATAGTTTGACGAGAAACAGCAATATCTATGTTTATTTTATAATAAATAAATGTATCTATTGTGATTCAATAATTTAAGTAAACAAGGCAAACTACAAAAAAAAAAGAATTAAATATTCTATTTCATCTAATTATCCCAAATTTTTATAACGCCTAATATATGTTAAAATATTTCAAACTTTTCCAAGGTTATAAAAGCTAAGATTAATTAGGCTACATACATATAAAATATTATAACCTATTTTTTACTCACTTATATAATTATATCTAAAAGTAAACTATCGACAAAAGCCGCTGTATACATACTCATTACCCCCTTTTAACCTTTGGAATATCGATAACAATCGCCCGCACATCACTACAACTCGCACATAAATTACTTCAAAAGTGATTTACTCGCCATACAAATCGTACCCGCCTCGTCTCGTGACTGACAGGTGTGAATGATGCTCCTAGACGCACGTCGACTCACTCTTTGATGCTAATCGTCTTGTTTTTGTTGCGTTCACTGAGCATTAGGACAGGAATAGATTAAAGGTTTCACCTTTATACTGTTTACACTGACGTAATAGTTTGTAATATATCTGACAAACTTCTATTTCCTGTTGAGTTTGGGATATAAGCTTACGAAATATTTCGTGACAACGCATCTTGTAAATTGTGGATGTATCATGATCGTTTTTTATTGATTGCAAGATTAAATATATATTATAGGATAATTCAATAATAAAATATCACAGAATCGAATATTAAATCCGAATAAATAATTGTACCCTGTGCTGGAGTAACAGACTACGGATAACACATCTGGACAATGTACTTTATCTTATACTGCCGTAAACATTTTACAGAAGTTATATTATGTATTATACAATTAAGATTTCTATTTACGATTCCAATAATTTGTATCCAAATATGTATGTAAGAAACGTTGTTATATAGAAAGGTAAATCAACATAACAATAAGAAAATTTAAATTGCGAAAAAATTCGTGCATCTAAATCATACAAAGTGTCCGACCACTTGCTGGCGGCGTCTTTTTAATGCTCCCGTTCTCCGTCACGTACACGCCTGCAAAATAAAACACGCGCTGAGTGGCGACCACAAATCACATTTTTTAATCGAGCTCACGTCTCTCCTCAACTACAAACATCATTTTCCTCAACCCAACACCTTAACCCTATATAAATAAGATTGAAATTCCTCTAACCGTATAACGGAATAATGTAGGCGCATTACGGTGTGCAGTCACGTCGTGCCGTGCGGAATGTTATCGACATCCGCCAAACTATCGACACTGGCGCAACACTAATTGCTCTTTTTGCGCGACCATTATTCACACAATGATTTACGTAACAGTTTTCAAAGCGTAATCGTATTGCTAATGATTTAAATGACTTTTACAGTCGCGGTGACTTTGATTGATTGTTGGGAGGATTATAAAACTCCTTCACACATCTCTTCATTAGATTGTTAACAATTTTTTTATATGTATCATATATACATGTAAATGTCTGTTACAATTATTATTTTTAATTAAGTATATTTGTATGTTTTCTATATTGAACTGTAACAACGCGTTGATGCACCACAAGTATAGAATCATCTCTCCTTTCTCAGTTCCTCTACGATATGGAACTAAATCCACCAGTTTGCTCCACCACGTCGAGATGAATCTAAATAACAGATCTAAATAAACTAATCCAACTTCTAATATAGAATCAAGAGCCGACATTACTAAATAATACAATGAAATCGCTTTATTTTAGAGTATTACATAAATATATATAATAGTAAATTGTATAATGAATAAAGTTACTTGAAACTGTTACTAAAATTAATTTTTAGTTTTGAACTGTTACTGAAATAAATTTTTTATGAAATGTGAACTGTGCGACTTTCTTGTATCATTGAACAAACCTTAGTGGTTTTATTATGCTGCTTGTAATTATGAATTTGGATATATTGTGTTTACTTGATAATTAAATAAATAAACAATCTAAATTTCCTGCAAACACCCATTTTTTTACAATTCTAAAATAATTATTTATAATTTCGTAAAACTTCAAACGAATTTCACAAAAAACTCGACAGCCTTTAGATTCGTTTAAACTTTTATTAACCGTATTTCAACAGTAAATAATGATTGTTTTAATATATGGTAAGCGTATTTTTGCAAAATAAATTGTTTTTATTACTCAATTAAATTAAGTAGATTTTAAATTAAAATTATCTCATGAAAATTTTATCAATTAATTCATGATAATTAAAATAAAATTATGATATAATAATTATTATGAAACATTTAATTAGTAGGTAAATAGATAAATGTTTAATACGGGATAATAAAATGCACATAGTATTGCTTTACTTAAAATGTATAAATAATTATTCCGTTCTGGGTAATACGAATGACAATTTTATTGCTGATTAGATAAGCCTTTCAATTTCACTCACGAACTTAATAAAAAAGACATTAATTATTATTATATTATAAATTTTAATTAAATTTTGAAATAAATAAATACAAACATAAAAACTATTTATTTATATTAAATAATAATAAACGCCTTACACTCAAAGGCCCCCAGTAGGATTTTCTCCTGTGTCGGGGGTCCGGAAACACACATAACACACAAGCACAAACACCCAGACAGCGAGAAACATCTGTTTCTGGCGACGGCCAGCGCAACCACCATATTATGCCAGTGGCATGACCGCTGTGCCAACGCATAGCTAATGGAGATAGATCCAGTGCTGCATAATAGAAAGAGGCTGTTGGAGCTGCCCCGGACACGGTTCACATGCAATATGTTTTCTAATTATAGCTGTAAAACTGCACTGAAGTACCGTTGCAGCCCCATTAGCCCCCCGAAGGCGTTATTAGACAGGGTATGAAGGCCCATGAATACAGTTTTTACCCATAGGCTACACGTGTAAAGTTTGTGGAAAAACGCATTAAAAAGGCATTAGCTTTTACCTCTTTACTACACATTTATTTTAGTAATTAAAGTTTTTGCACATAAATATAATTTTCAACTAATTAAGTCTAAAAACAACTTTTGCGTGATAACAAGCCTTAGTAGGTAAAATTCGAGTTTTGACTTCAATTTACTTAAAACACTCATTTATACTTATATATGTGCATGCTTAAGTTGTTCCTAATTACAAATTAAAAAAAAAAAACTGAAGGCATCTTATTGAAATATATAACAGACAAAAAAAGTAACAACGGTGTCTTTAATGAAACACCATAAATCAACTTAGACGGTAACATCACATCATTAGTGCGGGGTTCAGGTAGCGATGTATTAATATCGATAAAACGGGTTCTTTTTATCTAAATTACACGAGAAATAAGGAAAAACACGGCACATTTGTCAACTACGAGCCGAGATAAAGGCATGAAGGGATCAATTAAAAATTTATTTCACGATACCACTAGCGGCTCAGTAATTAAGTTATCTCGAACGCATAGATTATAGACATTTATTATAACCAATAGACATATCCTATTCACAAACTTCAATGAAATTACGAATCAATTACAAAACAATAAAGTCGAGTTTATATTGTTCAATTGGATGACATGTTACGAGTTGGTTCAGGATGTAACGTTACGAGTTACGACGTGTGGATATCGTGTGACGGGTTAGGAAGCGATTTTCATTTGTAATTAGCGGCTTGTCGTGATAAAAGGGCGGTTTGTTTTAATGCATTCAGACTTAGTTCGCTTCTCATTCTAATATAAAACTAAATAAATATTCTAAAGCAAATTAATTCTAATAATTACTTGAGATTGTTTTATTCGCTAAGACCACTGAGAATAATGATCAATAGACACATGTACGCAGCATTGTAAATTTTAATTGTTATTATTTCTTAACAAAAAATTATATGTAATAAAATTTTAATTAATTATCAGTTATTTGTGAGATAATGCGTTGTTTTAAAGAGCTCAAGTACATATCAAGTTAGTTTTTAAGGCGCATACGAAATACTGTGCCAAGTTGACTTTATTTATCGTTTTATGTTTGATTCTATAATCTAGAATTCTAGACTTATGTATCTTCTTATACATGTATATATCTTTCTCGAAATCTGAAGTAACCTAACTGAAGAAGTACTTAACGTTACAAAACATTAAAGCCAAATGGTAATTCTATCAAGTCGTGTAGTTACTCTGGTGAGTTAGGTAGCTAGAGCTCGTAGAGATTCGCTGTGTTGACGAGGTTACGTACCCTCTTGTGGTAACAAATGTTACCAGCTCTTTATTACATCCCATTGCTGGGTATATGCCTCTTTCTCCATGTTGGAGAAGTATTAGAGCTTTATCCAAAACGCTGCTCCACTGCGGGTTGACGAAGTGACCAAATATGTCTGAAAAAGTATACAATTCTTTAGTATCAAACAGTAAAATGGTGGATATATTCCCTACTATGAGTAACAATCACTATCAGGTCTTTATGATAACAACTGGAAGAGACGGCATAACGTGCTCTCCGAGGCACGGTGGGAAAGCCACAAGAACAGACCCAACCAGAAAGAAATATTTGTACAAATACAAATATCCATCTCGAGCGGGAATCGAACCCGCAAACCGTCGATGTTTTAAGCGACTCCTAGACGACACTAGAGCAGTTCTCTTCATTACAGTTTCAAATATATAAAAAATATATATTATACTAGCTTCTGCGCGCGACTTTGTCGGCGTGGACTCCGCTCCTATTGGTCTTAGCGTGACGTTACATAGCCTATAGCCTTCCTCGATAAATGGGCTATCTAACAGTGAAAGAATTTTTCAAATCGGCCCAGTAGTTCCAGAGATTACCGCGTTCAAACAAACAAACAAACAAACAAACAAACAAACAAACAACCAAACAAACAAACTCTTCAGCTTTATATATTAGTATAGATTGAGAGCATATATAAAATTACAATTACCGTTTCAAAACTATCAATACGTACATCGTTTGAAGAGTGGTAGTCGTCTGTAAATGAGTCCCATACAAAAGCCAACTTTTCTATGTCTTTACATTCTTTTAAATCTATACTAATATAATAAAGCTGAAGAGTTTGTTTGTTTGTTTGTTTGTTTGTTTGTTTGTTTGAACGCGCTAATCTCAGGATCTACTGGTCCGATTTGAAAAATTCTTTCAGTGTTAGATAGCCCATTTATCGAGGAAGGCTATAGGCTATAAATCATCACGCTAAGACCAATAGGAGCGGAGTCCACGCCGACGAAGTCGCGCGCAGAAGCTAGTTTATAATATGATGTTTTATTTCACTGAAAGCCTAAATCATTTCACATTATGTCTCATTTGTGTTGAATACAAATAGTTTACTGTCAATTTACGCGAACAATGATCATTGTTTATCTATACTAATATATAAAGCTGAAGAGTTTGTTTGTTTGGTTGTTTGTTTGTTTGTTTGGTTCTTTGTTTGTTTGTTTGTTTGTTTGAACGCGGTAATCTCTGGAACTACTGGGCCGATTTGAAAAATTCTTTCACTGTTAGATAGCCCATTTATCGAGGAAGGCTATAGGCTAAGTAACGTCACGCTAAGACCAATAGGAGCGGAGTCCACGCCGACGAAGTCGCGCGCAGAAGCTAGTACTTAATATACAGGTAGCTTTTAAAATAAAAATACAATTTGAAACTAACATACTATAAATTTTAATCCTTAATTAAATGATGTTGCGAAACATTTTTGTTCTAAAAGACAGTTCGTTTAATAAATTAATAAATATAAAATTAAATACACAGTAATAAAATGCATAAAGCATTGCTTTACTTTACGTTGGCGCATTTAGCTCTGGGAAATACAAATTACAATTTTATTGTTTACTAGATCTTCGTCCCCTTAGAGATCTGTTTAAATATGGAATTTCTATGAGAAATTTATGGTTATTAATTGACTTACATGAGTTAGGACATAAATAAGTGACTCATGCCTGATGTTGCTGAGCTTAAATATCGTTTTAAAAAAATAGACTATATTTGTTCATCCAGACGATATAATTTATCTGAATAGTATTTTTCTTTTCATCTTTTCTTCTTCTCTACCTGTATTTACAATAGTACATTCTTACTCATCATCATCACTTTAGCCTATCGCAGTCCACTGCTGGACATAGGTATCCCCAACTTCGCGCTAGACATTATCCATAATGGCGGCACACTCATGTGTTTTGCCCATAGTCACCACGTTGGGCAGGCGGGTTGGTGACCGCGGGGCTGGCTTTGTCGCACCGAAGACGCTGCTGTCCGTCTTCTGCCTGTGTATTTCAAAGCCAGCAGTTGGATGGTATCCCGCCATCGGTCGGCTTTTTAAGTTCCAAGGTGTTAGTGGAACTGTGTTATCCCTTAGTCGCCTATTACGACACCCATGGGAAGATGGCTATATTCTTTACTGTCGTAACCACACATCATATACGGTATAAGCTTACCATCAAGTATACTCAAGTACACATACTATATGCTTGTTTGCTACCAAAATTCTTGCTATTTGATAGATAGGTCGCATTAAAATAAAATCTTCGTAAATACACTTTCATAAATCGAAAATTACATACTGTAATATTTCTTTTATATTACATATATCCGTTATTGTTAATAATTTATTGCAACAACAATATATGAACTACACTAAATCAGTTTATATGGCTAATAAACAACGACCACTGTTCTTTGTAAAACATTAAATATTAATAATACGTTTTAAATTGAAATAAAACACGCGAACTCGATTCTAGAATTTTTTTACGACCACAGTATGTATGAATGTTAATAAAATTATCCTATAACAACCGGCTACCATATGTGGCGATATTGAACCATATTTGTATGTGTTACGCTCGTTTTATTTATGAAGATTTTTTTATTATTTGTTACGGTTACGGAGCAGGCTGGGTTTCGAAATGGCTACAGCACCGTAGACCACATCCATACTGTTCGGCAGATTATTCAAAAGACAGAAGAGTATAATCAGCCGCCGTGTATGGCATTTGTGGACTAAGTCAAAGCCTTCGACTCTGTCGAGACCTGGGCTGTCCTGGACTCTCTGCAGAGATGTCATATTGACTGGCGATATATCGAGGTAATGAGATGTATGTACGACGCGGCGACGATGACCGTTCGTATCCAAGAGCAGAAAACAAGACCAATTTTCCTCCGGCGTGGTGTAAGATAGGGAGATGGAATATCAACGTCAACGGCGAATATATCTCTCACCTTCGTTTTGCCGACGATATCGTCATCTTTGCGGCGACGTTGGATGAGCTAGGCCAAATGCTGACCGGCCTAAACGAGTCCTCCCGAAGAGTCGTTTTCGGTATGCACTTGGACAAGACGAAAGTTATGTTTAAAACCAAGTCATACCGAGACCGGTATCGGTTGACGGTATCTTTCTCGAAGTTGTTCAGGATTATGTCTACCTTGGCCACACCATTCAACTGGGCCGAAACAACTTCGAGAAGGAAGCTGATAGGAGGATTCGGTTGGTCTGGGCGGCGTTTGGCAGACTTCGTCGAGTCTTCACTTCGAAGATACCGCAATCCTTAAAGACAAAAGTTTTCGAGCATTGCGTCCTGCCTGTGTTGACATACGGAGCCGAGACATGGACACTGACGAAGGGATTGGTCCACAAGTTTAAAGTCGCTCAGCGCGCAATGGAACGATCTATGCTTGGGGTTTCTCTCAAAGATAGAGTAAGAAACGAGACTATCGCATCTAAACGCAGTGTGGGACGTCCTCCGGCCCGTTGGACCGACGAGGCTTCGTAAGATTGCCGGCGTAGGCTGGATGAGGATTGCGGAAAACCGGGATGTCTGGCGCGAACTTGGGGAGGCCTATGTCCAGCAGTGGACTGCAATAGGCTGAACTGACTGACTGACTGACTGACGGTTACATACTGTAAGGGTACCGACGGAATCTTTAACTAAAACTTCGTTCAGTCTATTCATCCATCTCATGATTTGCAGTGATTCTATATTTACAGACGGGCCTTAGTAGACATAATTTCTAGTCAATTGAGTTTTTTCTTTTCTCCAGCTTCTTACAATAAATTTCGAAATTTAAAGATTTAGACCTAAGTTTGAACAAAGTAAGAGGGCCTCCACTATTAAATGGATCAAAATATAGCAATAAAATCGGTCCTATAATTTATCTCAGAAATGTAGAAAATAGAGCTACTTTCAAATTAAGAATAATATAAGGTTATACACTGACAGACAGTACCTATAATTTGAAGCTTATATATTCATGTTTGAGATAATTTGATGTCTGTCGAAGTTGTTCGACGTGTGTCGTAAGTGAATGAATGAGGACTGTACATAATAAATCACTGAGATGTGACGATAGTGTGCGCGATGGACATGAATTGAATAAGGCTTTTTTTGTAAAATATGATAAATACTAAATAATAATATGTAACACATGTGTTTACTAAATAGTTTTTTTTTTTCGTATGACACAAAAATAGGTAGGACTAGGATTCGTCCTTTTTGTTGTTCTCATTTCAATTTCGATCACATGAATTATGTAACAATATAATTAAAAAATAACAACAGTTATTTTTCTAAAAACTCTGACACTATTTCCATGTACTAGTTTATAACGAACCATAGTTGCAACAAACGCCAAGATATACCTACACAATATGTGCCAATCTATCTATACTAATATAATAAAGCTGAACAGTTTGTTTGTTTGTTTGTTTGTTTGTTTGTTTGTTTGTTTGTTTGTTTGTTTGTTTGTTTGTTTGTTTGAACGCGGTAATCTCTGGAACTACTGGGCCGATTTGAAAAATTCTTTCAGTGTTAGATAGCCCATTTATCGAGGAAGGCTATAGGCTATGTATCATCACGCTAAGACCAATAGGAGCGGAGTCCACGCCGACGAAGTCGCGCGCAGAAGCTAGTATAATATAAATTTAATGTTGTCAAAATTTTTAGCAATATGTTTTATATTCACAGACCACTTTTATAAACAATATTTTTGGAATAAAAAACCTGTCTGGTTTTATGAAACCACGGTAAAAGTGAAACTTTTTTTCACATTATAGACACATAACTAAAATTTTTTCGCGGCCGACCACCACGCGACATGCAACACACAGACGAAAAAGTTTGAGACGATGTAATAAAAGTTTCACTTTAAAATTAAGAAAAATAAATGTTTATCATAAGTACCTACTTTTGTACATATACAAAATTCAGCATGAAAATCGTTAATTCCTAAAATAGTTTATATCTAGATACTATCAACAACGACAATACAAGCTATTGCAAAAGTACAAAAAAGCCCCTTTAAAAGTAGGCTAAAAAAGTAATAGCTGTATTTTCTAGTACTATAACTTTAATATTCATAATATGTCAACATATTTATTTTCTAGATAAATCTGAGAAATAAATTTAGATTACTATAAACGTATCACTAGAATCATTTCATGTTGTAATAAATTAACTCGTTAACAATGTCATCTATAGGCCTTAGTCTACACTGATTGATTAAAAAAAAAACTTGATATATGACAAAAATTAAATTAATAAAAAAAAAACAAAATCGCTATCACTCGTACCGAACGCCAGAGAGGAAATGTTGTTCATGTATTTAATGACATCGATTAACGTTAAATTTGTGTTGGTAATATTTTAAAGTGACTCGGTCTCAGCTAATTACTCGCTTTATGACGTTATTGACATTTCCGCCTCGGAATTATCTGATTCGAACACCGGCAGAAATGTCTCGTCAAGGGTGACGAAATCTTTATCGGTAAATTTTATGTGTATTGCTTTTTGCATATCTTAATTCGTTTAATATGTAATTTTATAATATTTTTTGCGTACTAGTAATTACTAGTACGCAAAAAATATAAGTAATATAAGTATGTAGTAATATAAATTATATTTAGAAGCGAACAATTTAAATTTTATCCTTTTTATAATTCCCACAGAAATAGTAATAATTGTGATAATTCCGCAACAAATTCAAGGTGACTTTCAGTTTTCTTTATACGTAAATAGTAGGTCGGCATGGAATTATGTTTTAATCCTATTCCTTCTTTTTTTTGAGTCTCATCTTTAAGCTGTAGTTATTTTACTTTTAAAGTAACCCATTTGTAATAAGCTTCTACTCGTAAATATTTATTGGGTATTAGTTTTAGTAGAACCTTGCAATAGATAATCGCCTACAGTTACCAATGACCGTCTTGACTAGTCTAATGTACGATATCAGCTGTATTCAGAACATTGAATGAGAGGATCGGAAAGGAATATCCTCTCTAATTTCATCAATAGCTCATCCTACTTCATCTCCATTGCCTAGAATAGTAGCTCTAGTTCTGCAAGCATTTATGACACGTAGTATAAACTTCACATCAGCCGAATCACCAAAAACATATTGTTGTTCTTTCATGTAATGCTATCTTGATATGAACATTTGTTAATGTTAAGTATATCAATATAAACTCCACAGTAATCCAATAAAACATATAAAACATTACTCGTGTCCATTTATTAGCTAATAACAATCTAGATTACGATTTATGTGTGAGACGTCAAACAAAACGGTTGAATTCACAGCACGATTCCATTATATTATTATCCGTTAGCGAAGTTTGTCATTGAGAGCCATATTTCACTGTAATCTATTTAACACCGCTCAGCGTTGAATCGATTAGATCTTGTAAGACAGGGCTGCGGAACAAGCGACGGATATTTTTTTTTTCATTTCAAATTTAATTTACTAGCAGCTTTCCTTTTATACCGTATTTAATAGAAAAAAGTTGTGTATATTTTTTCTATTTTAATGTATTTCTTATATTAAAAAATTAAGAAAAAATTGCGTGCGTAAAAAGTTCACATGTCAGAAGTGAAACTTTGAATTAAAAAAAAAACAAGTCGAAAAAACTAATAAAAAAACGACTAAAATACACAAAAAAAAAACAAATAGAAAAAAAACAACAACAACGTCACGCGGTGTTCCCAGGCGTTCACCCATCCAAGTACTGACCATCATGACGCTGCCGCATTATACCGGTCGCTCAAATTTTACCCCTCATGAGCCTAAAGAAGTTTCACTTCAAAAATTAAACGAGAAAACACCAATACTGAACAGTATAGTTGATTATTTGGTAGTATGTTATTTTTTTAATTTAACCAAAAGTTATTGTTCAGCTCGCGGAATTATAAAATTAATCAATTTCTAAAATAAAAGTATCCAAAGTTACTCCTTATTCCATCTGCTATCTGCCAGTGGAAGTCCCGTCTAAATCGGTCCAGCCGTTTCAGAGATTAGCCGGAACAAACAGACAGAGAGACAGACAAAAAGTGTAAAAAATATTATTCTGGTAAATGTACGTGTAACATACCTACGTACATTTTATGCATTTAGTAAAAAGCGGTTATTTTAATATTACAAACAGACACTCCAATTTTATTTATTTGTATAGATATACATGTACGAGTATCAAATAAAAACCTGTAAATGCATCTTATGTAGGTAAATTACATTAACAAAATGTCTGTAGACACCAAATTCATTTCCATAAATATCACTTTACAACGAAACCCAAACAAAAAATAAAACTTATCTTTAAATGCATCGTGAAATAAATAACAATAAATAGAATCAATTAACATTCAAAACACGATTTATATGTTGATTTTATTTGAAACCTTTGTAGAACAAACACGTTTATTATGTTGCCGTATCGCCGATCTCGTTTGAAGGTAAGTCATTACAGCAAGTGTCATTCCTGAGACAGCTCGTATCATTACAACACTGTATAAGTTAATATGACGTTGTAATTATTATAAATGCCATTGTAAATTGAGATGTTTTGTTACGTGTTGGCTCATTGGTCACAAATCACAATAAAATGATGTGACTCATACGGATTGGTCCACGTTCATCTATACTAATATAATAAAGCTGAAGAGTTTGTTTGTTTGATTGTTTGTTTGTTTGAACGCGCTAATCTCAGGATCTACTGGTCCGATTTGAAAAATTCTTTCAGTGTTAGATAGCCCATTTATCGAGGAAGGCTATAGGCTATATATCATCACGCTAAGACCAATAGGAGCGTAGCACCAATGAAGAATGTTTCAAAAGCGGGCTTTTTTTCCTTTTGAGAGCTTACGATGTCGCGCGCAGAAGCTAGTAATAAATATGTCTAAAGATTCTATAGTAAGTGTTTGATTACCACTACCACCACCACTAGTAGCTGTTAATGACGTACAGATTGTCACACAAATTTTCTTCCCTTGTTTTAGCTTCTTAGAGATACTACGTTACTAAAAATCCTTACTTATTGACTTTTAAACTGTAGAATAATTGTTTGAGTACCTACATACTTGACTTTATTAGAATAAACGATAATTAATCATTTAGTTCAGTTATTTACTTAGTAAAATTTCTTTACTTGGTGAGTAAGCTGGTGAATGCGTGACTAGAGCGTTACGAAAATTGTGATCGGGTGGGGCGAACGGAAGTCGAGAGGGAGATATAAGTTAGTGAAGATAGAAAGAGAGAGAGAGTTACGTTTTGTATATTACTATAGGGGCAACTAAAGAATTTTTACTTCAGCCGTGTGGTCTAAAGCACACTCATTTTTTATTTTAATATCTTTCCATTTTTGTAGCCGAAGTAGTATTGCCTTTCCCATTTGAACAGTACCTACATTAAAATACAAAAGTAAAATGTGTTAAATTAATACATAGCTTATAGTGTACAAGGAGGCTCCGTGTTCACTTTCAAATATGTACTAATAAAATAAAGCTGAAGATCTTTGTTGTTTGTTCAAACTCGCAAATTTAAATATTAGTAGGTCCAATATAGTAACAAAAGGTCGATACGCAGTTTATGTTATAACTAGAAGAGATAGGGTAGGGCAAAGTAGGAAATATTCCTGCTCAAAATCTGGAGCAGCCCGACTGGGGAAGTACATCGACCTTACAGGAAACCACAGTTAAATAATACTGTTTTCAAGCAGTGTTGTGTTCCTGTGGTGAGTAAGGTGACCAGAGCTCCAGGGGGATTGGAGGGAAGCAATACTTCTGGTATAGCAGGCAGCTATGAACTACGGTAATTGTTTACCATCAGGTGAGCTGTACGCTTGTCCGTTCGCTTGTTTGCCGACCCAATTGTATAAAAAAAGATAAATATAGTAAAGCCAGAAAATTTTCTTTCGAGAACTCTTTTATGAAACAAGCAAAAATTTTAAATAAATATATATAATGTCTATAAAAATAATATTTAATCCGTTTGTTATTTGCTATTCACAAGTTGCTAAATTTTTTATTGAAATTATTTACCGACTTAATACATAAATAAATAAACTTAATTTCAATATTTTAGAATCACAATCGTAAAAATATCATCTAAAAATCATTTTCAATACCCAAAGAACATCACATTCATTACAAAAGAAACTCTTATCATACAATCAATAAAAATACACATTTCGAAACCAAAGACGTTGATTATTATCGACGCAGCTTACGAATAAATAAAAATGCGACAGCCTCTTATTATGTCCGCAGATTGCAAATTATACGGGTAAGGTAATGACAGGTTGGGCCATTACCTCCACTCTTTAACGTTCAGCGAAGGCTGTAAAATATATTCATTCGCTCGCAGGCTATATTTTATGTCATTTTATAATTCATACAGTATCGTTAAGTTATTGCTATCAAGATGAGAGAAATATGAGCATAATCTATCCTTATTAATGTTATGAATGAAGTTGGTTTACATGTCTTGATTCGACGCGTCAGTGTCTCTATCAGTCATTAACTGTTTTATGGTACCTACTTTTATAAAATTTAAACATACAACAGAATATTTAATCTGTCAGTTTAAAAAAAAAGATAGGTATTAAACAGCTTTGATAATATTAATATTATAATTGTTTTCTAATATTTACGGGAGTTCCACTCATTAGAATGAAACAACTTTTACGGATTTTGTCGCGGTTAGTTTTTAGATACCCGACGTTTCAGTCCTCCTGTGACTATATCTAGTAGTGAAAATCTTGTTTCATTATAATTAGATATTATATAAAAAATAAAATAAAAACGATAATTTGTTAACTCCTAAAACTATATATTTATTGTTTAAACAATATGTCTACATAAGTGTTTTATTTGAAACGTATCTCGCTATAAAATTAAACTGCATAATTATGCTAATGAAAATGCCATTCTTTATACATTTTTATTAAACTCTTTACCGCAGATGTCAGTTTGACATTGTCAACAAAGTCATTGTTGTAACAATTATGTGAATATGTCTTTGTTTATTTTAGCATTTGTAAACTATGCTAAAATTACAAGAAGAATTTGTGTGTTTGTTTGTTTAAACGCACTAATCTCAGGAACTACTTGTTCAAATTGAAAAATTCTTTTTGGTATGGATAGTCCATTTACCAAGACGGTTACACATTTTTTTAAAAATTTTAATTGGTTTTTAAACAAAGTTATACCAAAATTAATCCAGGAAAATCTGTTATCTAACAGGTATCTGATACACAAAGTTATCCTACAGTTTCTGATATGATTTTCTGCCTTGTCATCAATCTCAATTTTATTGTTTCAGTTATTTAACTGATAGTTTATTAGTTGAGGTGAAACATTTTCTAAGGGTCTCCTGCTGTAAGTCCTGTGTCCAGTGCCTGCTATCCTGAAGTAAATTTTATCAATAATCAGGCACAAAAACGAGAAATATCAAACGACAGGAGAAACCGCGTTGAAGTCTAGTTTTAAAATTAAGTGTAATATAAAGAAATAATTGCACGACAGTGTGTGACAAAGGAATATAAAATAATTAAGAACGAATGCAACAGCTGTATAATAATAGCGTGGGTACAATGCGATACAATTAATACAAATTACACCGGCAATTTATATGTTAATTTTAATTGTTTTGCATACACTTTATTGATCTAGAAATTTCTTACGACGCCGTCTTTTTATAAGTGGTCTACGTTGTATTCATTTATCGAATTATATTTTCACTTGAAATACGAAAAGATGAAATGTTCATCTAAATTCAAAATGGTTTGTCCATCGATTAGATGTCTTAACAACATTATTCAAATAGGGTTCAAAAGCACTTTCAAATCGTCATTTTACAAATTAAATTTTAAAGTGATTATTATTATTTTTAAAAGTGAAACTACCACCGATTAGGAATGTAGATTCTGCAGAGAAGAATCGGCAAGAAACTCCGCAGTTATTCTTTTTAAAATAATATAAAAACTGTGTTTTAGTACAAAATTAGTAATATCTTGCACGAAATACAGCGTCACTAAGTCCACACATCTTTATCAACTATGTAATCTGCTGTAACTGCACTGAATAATAAGCTTTATCTATTAACTTCTTTTTAATAGATAAAGCTTTTTAATAAAAACTTTAAATTTATGTTGAGACAAAATATATAAACTTGAGCCCTTAGGCCCATTTAATGCGGCCCTATTGAAAAATCTGTTCTTAGCCGACGTCTACTAACCATCAACTACCTTCCTGCCAAATATCATTTTAATATGTCCAGCGGTTTTTGAGATTTCGTGATGAGTGAACGACCTAACGATTTTATATATAGGTATAGATAGAACCTTATAAAGGACGGACACAGTCCAACCTTTGTTTAATATTAAAACAAAAAAAGACAATTAAACACAATAAAACAGAGGCTCACGAACTCAAAGAAGATCAAATAACTCATAAATACCAATTTTTTTATGAATAATTATAGCGTTAAAATATTTAAAAAAATTACGATCGCGTGTTAAAACATAAATTAATTTGAAAGATGGCCGTAATTTTAATTACACCATATTATGGTTACGGCAAACATCCTAAACTTTGAAGAGCCGCTGGAAAATGAGTTATATTATAAATTTACGAGCATTTTACAAACATTTCGAACGTTTCTTTGATGTCATTTTTCTCGATCATAAATTTTTCGGTGTAACATAAAGATCTCCACGCGTTATTAGACATGGAAATCGTTTTGGGACACACGGGGGAGCGGGATTAATTATTTGCGAAATATAAATAAGTATAATGCAAATAATCATGTACAAATAAAAGTCATATCATTTTTTTATGTTTTAATTTTTCATTTTCGCATCACACTTTTTATTAGTAGATACTTTGTAATAGTTTTATTATAGCGCTATTTATATTTACTGATATCAAGTAACTTCTTAAGATTTAATTTATTCTTTTGTTTATTTGGTGTTGTATGGACTGTATGGTACAGTCTACGGTTGAGTAAGAGATGACATGTGAGGGAAGGTTATGAGAGAAATCAAACCCAATGAAAGTCGATCTAACACTAAGTTTTTTAAGATTATTTAGAGCATATATAGACAAAAGTACAGACGTCATACGCCTCAGAAAAATAACAATTTCATTAGAAATCTGTATCAGGCAAATAATAATTTCGTAATAGATAAGCAAAATTGAGGAGGTTATTAATTCGCAAGACAATCATAATGTATTGCTCAATGTGCGTAGACCCGTACAGGTGTGATGATATGTTACGAAGTTGTAGTTTATTAAGCTAGAAACACTAATAGTTCATCATAGAACATCACAAGCCTATCAGTAACTTATACACCAGATAAAATTTATCATAAACCAAAAAAAACAGGCTCTTAATCTACGTTATCTCATGACGTCTCAATCAATATTGTATCTTCTGTGCTGTCGAACGTTCACATCTGTGTGTGATGCGGCTTCACACATCGCCTCCTCACGAATAAATCTGCCTTTACAACTGCATAAATTTGTCGATGAAGCGATTCTTGTATCCGGTTCTCCTTTATTCGTCCCGCATCCTGCTACGTGTAACGTTCTAGGAAACACTGGAGCGATAAATAATCAAAGTCCCTTTATAAAACTTCGTAAACGAAATGGGGTTTACGTTATAAGCTAAATTTATTACAATCGCTTCGTTGTTTCGTTATTTTACGAAAAATGTTTTTACAAGTAATTTTTCTATTTGATAAGAATTGTATACTTTTTCGAACATATTTGGTAATTTCGCCAACCTGCAGTTGAACAGCATGTTGGATAAAGCTCCGATCCTTCTCCAATATGGAGAAATGTTTATATGCCCAGGTGTGGGATGTTAGAGGCTGAATCGTTATTTAATCATTTGGATTCTTTGAAACAGTATCCCTAGTTAAGGTACCGCGGTAATGAAATTTACAAGTCCACTTTTTTTATTTCACATCAAACTATGGGCAAAAAAAATTCAGAGATATTTAATCAATCACTCAACTTTCGGAATACTATTTCTGCTTTCATGAGTTACTTTTAATGGAAATAATAAATTTATCCAATATTTCAAAAAGCATATTCATTAAATTTTCGTATCACATAAAACCCCAGTCGAACCCCACACGATCTGACGTCGTAGTTAATTTAAAACTCCATCATTCTTCTAAGAAACCTTCATTGTCACGTGCACAGCCTCCCGAGTACGAGGGGAAGTAATCCTATTAGGAACTGACATTGATCGACCATTCGTCATAATGCTGACTCAAATCTGATAATGATGTAGATATATTCTATATCTATACTAATACAATTACTGTGATTTTTAAGCCTTACTGGATGTAGTTACTTGCCCTAAAAGAATAAAAAAAACGAGTGTGCTTTAGACCACACGACTGTAGTAAAACTTAAGAAACGTAACTCTCTCTTTATTTTTATCCTCACTAGCTTATAATTATCTCCGTCTCAACTTCCGTTTGCCTCGCCCGATCACACTTTTCGTAACGCTCACGCATTCACCAGCTTACTCCCTAAGGGTGGATTTAGACCAAACGAACAAAGAGCTAAAGCTAGAACAAGAGCATTCTTTCTTGATTTTTAAGTGTAAACGAAATCTCTACGAATCTCTACGAATGCTCTACGCCTATTTACACTAAAAAAATTTGATAAGAATTTGATATAGTGGGGATAGAATGAGCATTCGCTAGTCTAAGTAAATCGACCTTCAGTCAAGTGCGTAAAGAAGTTTTACTTCAAAAATCATTATTATATGAAAGAATCTTACTGAGTCAAAAATCATGTTTATTGAACGGTTAGGTAAGGGCCTGTGCACACACTAGGGTCTCTGAACTAAGCTGCAGCTACTTTGGTACACTACAGCTTGAAATAGACAACATCTCATATGTAGAAGAAATATTGGGTCTTATCTACCAATTTGTTATACTGTGACTAATCAATACTATCAAGGCTTTCTGATAATAACCAGGATCAAAGATTTTATGAGACTCTCCGAATTACAGTAAGAGCACACAACGGGAACTCCCTTAATCCCCCATCCCCAAAAAATTGATGTTGGCGGATCCTCAGACCTACCCGATATACACACAAAATTTTATAAAAATCGGTCCAGCCGTTTCGGAAGAGTATTGTAACTAGCATTGTGACACGAGAATTTAATATATAAGATAATATCATTTCTAAATAAGACCTGGAGTAACATCACACTTTGAGTGGTAGGTAGGTATTACATTTACACCGAAACCAACATTTACACCGAAAAAATATGTACAGTTTTTTTATTCCTTGATTCAAGACGACATGAGACAATAGGGTCGTGGCCACAAGGTACGATTAGCACTTCTTTTATTCGACAATTTCAAATTAAATTAAAAATGTCATGAAACATATTATAATTATATTTGAGAGCAAAGGCTGTTTTAATTCAGTTCAACTAAAAAGTTCAAACGATTCCATCTAACAATACAACAGTCAATAATATTATAATATCTTATTTATCTTCAAGGTTTCTCACATTTAAGCTCGTTACACAGTTTGCTTAGTCGTTGTAACCTTGAAGCGATGGATGTTTTTTGATAAACGACCTGTCTCAGGTCAAGTCTCCATTGTGCCCCTTTGAAATTCCGACACTCATTTATCAAGCTTACTGTACCGGTCTGAAAATTAAGCGTATGGTCCAAAGTTATTGGATTTATTTTTGTTCTTCGAATAAAGTTAACGTCAACTATTGTTAGATTTATCTATCGAATATCTATAAATGACAGAACTTGAGATGAAGTTTCGTGTAAATTTAAGCAATTTCGATTTATAACATTTTAGCCATATTTAGAAATAAAAATCCTATGTACCAAAAAAAAAATCATTAAAAAATCATCAAACTCAAAATCTAAAACAACTCCAAGTTAGTATATCTATTCTAGTTTATGCATTGCGCCAATGTGAACGTTTATAACAGTGATTTTGAAGTTCTGGTTTTTGGGGATACGTGAAAAATGAGTTATGCGACGGCTCAGTTGTTCGCTGTTTCCAAAATATTGTTAATATTTCAATTTGTCTTTTTCCTTTCACAAATTGAAGATGGAATCTTGGTTACTAAACTAAAAATTTGTATTACGTAACATATGTTTAAACAATAAACAGTCTCATATACAACTATCTTTAGTGAGATCAATTAAAAGCAAGTCCTGTACTGAGTGCCCTAAAACATATACATTACGAACATTGACATCTAGACTACGAAAAACATCAGTATGGGTCATACAAACATCTGGCACAAATGGAGATCGAACTGACTTCACCGTAGCTAGTTGCTATGAGCTCTGTGCATGAAAATTACCAAAGACATGAATAGAAGTAGCTTTCATTGCAATTTGTACTAAAATAGTCAACAAGCAACATTGCGCAAATACAAAACATTGGCCTACCAACTGTGAACAACGTAAAGTCAGGTCAGTTCCTGAATTAGTTACCTCACGACAACCGGTCATAGACTGACAGCCGAAGCACGAGCCCTATTGTCATCTAAAATTACCAACAAATACTTTCTTGAACTATGATCCATAAATCTATGACATAAAAGGCTAAAATCGCATGAATAAGGATAATTTTGCAAGCAAAGCGTGTGTTGTCATGTTGGAAAGCAAGTTAGTAAACACAGTGTGACATGTGTGACTTATGTGAAGGGGGGCAAGATTTATATTCAAAGTCTCTTTGCATCGGTGTAAAGTATGAAGTATGACTTTTAGTTTCTGTTTGAAAACTTATACAAGCGTAATATACATCCTGTTATGGACTGCTTTATTTTTGTCTCAATCCCATTTAGTAAAGAAATTTATATTTCTATCAGAACCATACTATTCAAGTTTATTTAACACACCCATATTTCCAAAGAGAAAGCAATGCATTATCCAAAACCGAGTCGCGATGACACGACCGAAATTCCTCCAACTATTTATATTACAAGCTCAAAATTAACTAAACAATATTAATCATACCACCAAGTCAAAGCGCCCTCCGCCTAAAGCGCTGAGTACACGATAATGATATATGAGATATTTGATGATAAACAATCGGGGTCATTTATTATCTGTCCGTTATTTGACAGGCGGTAGGCAGATGTCATTTGTCATTTTCCGTGGGTCCCTTCGTTACGCCGCCGCCTACATTCGCCTCCGTCGGTGGTTAGCTATCAACCGACAAAGCTATTATTCGTCACTCGAAATTGTACCTTGTATTTCGGTCGGTAGAATTTAATATCGCTTGAAGAGAAAATCAATCTTGATTGTTTTCAGCATGAACGATTATGATAGATGAAAGAGTTAGCGCTCCCGCAGACATGGTTACACGATTTACAATAATGAACTTTAGCACAGTATTCATAAAGTTGTTTGTTGAATGGAAGATGTGAATGTCGAGGCTGGTACAGCGAAACTTGTTATTGAAGATGAAACAGTAATGGATGGGGATAGAGAATGCGTGAACGATGTCGGAGATGTATTGTTATCGCGCTGTTTATCAGAATACCGAACGATCGTACCTTTAAATAATTACCTTTTCAAAAGAATATTCTGCTGCTACCGGTAATATATTCATTATATCTGACATCTTACAAAGCGCCATTAAAATAAATAAAAATACATTATTGCTTCTCGAATGGGATTGGATCTTTGAGGTTTTTTATTGACCGAGTATTTCGGCTCAATTCGAGGTGACTCAGAATGTTGAGTTTTTAATCTGTTGTAAGTTTTTATATAAGTAATGGTTTTGTTCCTAATGACAATGAGACTTAATTTTTTTTTTACTTTTACGATTTGATATTGATAAAGTCATGTTTGACACGATGGATTTTGGACTTAAAAAAAAAAAAACGCTAAAATTGTATTATTAGTAATTAGCGAGTAAATTACACATAATACTTAATATTATTCAAACGCGAAACCCTTTTTTACCTCCTGCACAAATTATAGTTTTCTGAAAAGATATACAAATCAACACAAACATATGTAGGTACGAATAAATTATACATACACGTGAAATTCCACAAATTAATATTTTATCAAGCTTAATAAACATATTTCATAATTAATGTTTTTTATCATCTAATTATTTAAATTTAATGCAATTACGACTTAAAAGTGTCCGATTTATTGTTTTAACTTCTAGATTATAAGGATTAAACATTTAATTCAAAGAAAACCGACATTACAAAATTATAATAATGTAAATATATAATATATGCACCTATGTAATTAGATGTTGAATTTAATTATTTCTGGCTAACGTAATTATATTTATTTAAAATAAATAAAAAAAAAGTTAATAATTAATATTTCAAAATTTAAGATTATATCTTACGTTAAAATTGCTTAACTACTTGAATAATAGTACCTAAGCATTATATAACTAAACTCAAACTTAATGACGGTATAAGAATGATTTATTTGTTTTTAATTTTTAATTACATATTTACGAGTAACTATAATTTTTAATTTCTTCATTTATATTTGTTCTAATGATTACGAAATATAAATTTTTAAAAATAAAATTGACGTTACGTCATACTCATACCTTCGGGCTGAAATAAAATTTATACGTGATACAGTTATAGTAGGCAAACAGAGGGTTTCACCCACCTTTTAGGGCCTGTAGGGCGAAAAGTACATATTCGTATGTTTCATTTATTTTATGGTCTTTACAACGATCATTTTAATAAGTAAATTTTGGTGCTTATATATTTAAGCCCTATTTTTCATTGGCGTAAGTATTGTAGAACCAAAAATATGAAAATAAAATAAATTGATAAAATATAATTTTAAAGGACTGAACATGCAAAAACTTAGTTTTCTCCCATGAGCAATAACAGACAACTTTAGACATAGCCCAAAATAAAAAAGGTAATGAATACATCTTAATATATATAATTCTTCTGTGTGTGTGTTTGTCACGTAACTTATCCTTAAAAGCTGGAACGATTTGGTTGAAATTTAGGTAGATGGTGCTGCTTGAAATTTAAATATTGCTATTCCGGACAGGACAACGTCTCGGGTTCATATATAAAAATAAAAAAAAATAAAAAAAAAATGGCATAAACTTCTCATACCAATATTCATTACGCAAAAATCAATCAATATTTTAATCATTGTTATTAATTTTTTTGTTTTTAATTCTTAACCCTAATATATTTCGTCCTTAGCAATAAAAATGTCAAAGAGATTGTAATTACAATTATATTTATTAACCGACTAAATTCGTATAATTTAAATAAAAGCAATGATAAATCATTAAAAAACGTGCCCTTTATAATAGCAAAGAAAGGAAGTCATTTATTGAACATAAAAATATAAGTTTGTCAGTTTGTCTCATAATTATTTATCATGTTATTTATAAATTATTAAGTGAAATTAAACATAAGGTTAAATTGCTTTAAAACTTAAAAGGTCGTATTTTAATTACGTACTTAGTTGTTTAATTTGACTAGCCCGTGCGCGTAATTTATAGTGGACTGGTTTCTCCTCTGGGAGTTGTGGGTTCGATTCCCGCCTCGAGTCTAGGTGTTATATTTGTATTTATTTATATATACCTAATATAATATATACCTATAGTGTTATTTATACGTATTTATCGAAAAAAATATATGTATCTATATTAGTCGACTGTTTCCTATAACATAAGCATTAAGTTGCTTACCGTAGGAACAGACGACCGTCGCCGGGTCCGGACGGGGTGCACGGGAGGGTACTCGCGATCGCTCTCGGGCACCTCGGCGACAGCCTTCGGGAGCTGTTTGACCGCTGCTTGCGGTCTGGCCAGTTCCCGGGAGCCTGGAAGGAGGGTCGGCTCTGCCTTCTTCCCAAGGCAGGGCGGACCCCGGACTCGGCTTCGGCGGTGCGACCGGTGGTGCTGCTGAACGAAGCTGGGAAGGCCTTGGAAAGAGTGGTTGCCTCCCGGCTCGTTCAGCACCTGGAGGAGGGGTCGGGACCCGGACTTTCAGAGTCTCAATTCGGGTTCCGAGCACGTCGGTCGACCATCGATGCCCTCAAACGCCTGAGGGCAGTGACGGGTGAGGCGGAACAAAGGAGGGAGGTGGTTGTCGCGGTGTCCCTGGACATCGCGAACGCTTTCAATAGTCTCCCGCACGCAGTGATACGGGAGGCACTGAAATACTTCGGGGTGCCCCCGTATCTAAAGAGGCTGTTGGAGGCGTACCTCTCTGATCGGAGGGTAGGCTACGAGAACCGGTCGGGGTCCGTGGAATGGCGGCAAGTCGGCTGCGGTGTCCCACAGGGATCGGTTCTGGGACCGATCCTGTGGGACATTGGGTACGACTGGGTCCTGCGAGGCCGTCTCCTCCCCGGGATGGGTGTCATCTGCTACGCGGATGACACCCTCGTGTACTCCCGGGGACGTGACTTCAAGGAGGCGGCACGGCTGGCCGAGGTCGGAATCGACCTCGTGATCAGCCGCATAAAGAGTTTAGGGCTTCGTGTCAGAATTGATAAGACCGAAGCCCTCCTCTTCCGCGGGACCGGACGCAAGGGACCCCCACCGGGGGCTACCCTGCAGATCGGAGAGGGGAGGGTCAGAATGAGCCCCCAAATGAAATATCTGGGGCTCATTCTCGATGGAGGGTGGACCTTTGGCCCACACTTCGCTATGGTGGGACCAAAGGTCGTGAAGGTGGCGAGTGCACTGGGCAGACTCCTCCCGAACCTCGGAGGACCCAGCGCCGCCTGCAGGCAGCTGTACTCCGGTGTCTGCCGGAGTATGGCGACGTACGGTGCCCCGGTTTGGGCGGATCGCCTCACTGCGAGGAATAGGGCCGCGCTGCGCTCTGCGCAGAGGACCATCGCGGTGAGGGTGATTCGGGGGTACCGTACGGTATCGTGGGCTGCAGCTACTGCTCTAGCCGGCGACCCCCCGTGGGAACTCGTGGCGGAGGTTCTTGCCGAGACCTACTCATACGTCTCGGGTAGGAGGGCTCTTGGTGAGAACCCCACGTTGGACGGGATCCTGCGGGTGCGCCGGATAGGGCAGGAAGCGCTAATGCGGAGGTGGGGGGAGGACCTGGCGGAGGAGCCGTATGGCACACGCGTAACGGCTGCCCTGCGCCCGGTCCTTGAGCGGTGGATGCGTCGAAAACGAAAGCCCCTCACCTTCCGTCTGACGCAGGTTGTCACCGGGCACGGTTGCTTTGGTGACTACCTGTGTCGGACGGCCCAAAGTAGGCCGACGACTGAATGTCACGATTGTGGCGCGGCGGTGGACTCTGCCCAGCACACTCTCGAGGTGTGCCCGAGATGGGCGGCACTGCGTCAGGGTCTGACGTCGGTCCTCGGAGGGGACTTGTCACTCCCGAGCGTCATCACCGCGATGCTCGGCGACGACGAGTCCTGGAAGGCGATGGTCTCCTTCTGCGAGACAGTAATGTCCCAGAAGGAGGCCGACGAGCGGGTGAGAGAGGAGGCCGCCGACGTGGCTTCCACCCGCGGGCGACGAATGGGGGTGCGTAGGAGGCGCTACTTAATGCGCTTCCAGTAACGCCCCTGTGCCCGTGTCGGGCCGGGATGGGAACCCGGTCCTGCTAGACACGGCGTCGTCGGGACTGTTCAGAGGTGAGCCGGACAGTCCCCATGGAGGAGAAGTCTAGCCTTTTCGCCGAGGCCAGCCCGTCGCTGGAGGGATCCTGTTGCCTGCAGATCCGGGACCCTCCAAGTATAGCGGCTGAAGGCTCCCGCAGGGGGTTTAGTGCGGTAGTAGCACCCCAAATGCTGAGTCCGACATACGGTCTAGGACTGCCTACCCGGGCGTCCTGGATATCACCCGTAAATGGGTTACCCTGCGATACCAAAAAAAAAAAAAAAAAAGGAACAGACGACCGTGTGTGTGTTACAGATACTTATTTTCATTTATATTTAATTTAATTATTGCTAGCTTTACCTCATCAAGAATAAAAGACAAATGTAATATTAGACATCTTTGTTAGTCTAGTATTTAAAACATAATTATAAAAATGATCAATCCATCATAACTAATAACAGGAGAGCACAACGACAGACACTGTTAATATGTAATTAATTAAGAACCGTCGCCAACAAATTTTGTCTCCAGTAGACAGACAGACAAAAAACAGGAATAATTTATGTGTTTAACGTATCAGCCTTACACGTCGGTAGGTTGAAAGGCGAGCGTGATTGATGAGTCCCGGACTCCACCCACGCGTCCTAACAACCAGAACTGGGTATGGTGCTATTAGTTCTTCAGACTAAACTACGGTGCGGTGCGTTTGTTCTAATGACGGTTATTTTTTATATTATACTCGACATTTCTGTAATTTGTGTTTAGAATGGACCCGGGAAAAGAGAGAGATTTAAAAGAGCATTTAAAATCCGATATTACAGTGAAAATGTAAACAATAAATGATAACAGATATATAAAGAATCGCTGAAGGATGTACCACATCGTCTCAATCAAAAATATATAGTAATAAGCCTACAATTAAACTTGTTATACTTATTAATTCGTGAGGCTTATTTGTACATTTTTAATTAGGCATTATTAATCAGGAATCTGGCATTTAAATAACATGTCATATCATTTATCTTGACGTGCTTTGGAATAGATTATATTAAGAGTCAGCGAGAAAGTTAATAATTACACTTTAGATTTTTTAGTTATTGCTTAACAGACCAACATATCAAACCTAGTTTATATTACTGATATGACATAGGTTGACATCGAGAATTCAGCGTGGTCCTTCTAAACAAACAAGATATGTAAAACATCCTAAACAGTGTCGTAACGTTTTGCTTGATTACGTTGCGTTAAATCGCGTTCCGTGTGAAGCTTCTTAGAAAATCACATCCAACTAATTTATGACCACACTTGATAACTTAACAGATACATTGGGATAAAGACGGATTTAAAGTTACATTTTAATGTGATCGTTTTGCTTGTGTTAATAATACCCGTCAGTAAAAAGCTGATAAGTCAGAAGGAACAATAAAATCTTCAATCAAGTAAAAGATACAAAAAGCTGTGGATGCGTTTGAAAATATAAAATTAAAACGCAGAGTACAAATATTAGATTTGCTGTTATTCACATACTTATACTAGACAATTCCTTATAAGATACTAAAGACGGTAAAAGACCACTTCTAAAGAGCAATCGATTTTTTGGGGTCCTTATTTACAATTGTCCTGTCCTTTATATTAATAAAAATCTTTCCAATACCCTATTCCGTAATGGACAAAGCATTGTCATGATTTTTACATTTTGTGTCAAATCATCATTGAAAAATATGAATTTGTTGGTCTCACATTAATCTTTTCCCGTCTATAGAAAGAAGTGCAAGTTGTACTGAAGCATCGAAAGGTTCTGTTGGGTATGGAAATGAGAAAGATGTACATATTAGAATACGCTATTAGATTCGTAGGCTATTTAGGATCTCCAAACAACGAAGACAGACGACTAGAGTTGATACTTGTTGTTGAAGACAAACTTGACTGCTTCGCAATGGATTTATATTCATTAGAATTTATCTTCTGACTTGCAGACTTAACCACGTTATTTTTCATCATCGTTGAGGATGATAGAACCTTTAAACTAATTAGCCTTTAAAAATTTTATACCCAACAGCTGTCATACATTTAATATCATCATGTCTGCCCTACATTTAAATATAGATGTCTGTATATCTAATACAACGTATGATAGTAGAGATAAAACAAAAGAAATAATGCAAAAAGAACGCGACTAAAAATAAATTGAACTCGTTTCCAAATTTCTAAAGCAGTAAAAAAAGAAAGAACATTAACAGAAAAGAAGTAACTTGAGACGTAGAAGATGACAAAACATCAGAATTAAAATCTGGTCTTAATAAACTTTTTTATTAACTGTGTTAGTCACATTAATACTTGGTCCATGTTTCTTATATACGTGTTCCTAAATGGTTTTCCTTGACAATAGTCATAAAACTCTGAACACAAAGGACTCAGATATTTATGCGATCTTGATAACAGTAGTAAGTATTGTTTGCCATCCGTTGTTAAATTTAATTCATTGACAATATTTGAAGTGAATGATAATTTATAAGCTTGTCATACAATTTACTTCACGTTGAATAATATATGTATTAAATATCTTAGGCTGGACTTTGTTATTTAGAGGTGATAACATAAATTGTCTAGTTGGTGATTCACCTGCTGTTATTAAGAAACAGTAATAGAAGGACTAAATTTCTTCTAGAATTATTGTAAAGGAACAAGGAGTAAGGATGAATGGAAACAGGTCTCTAAAATAATTCCATAATTGGAAAAAAAACCTATTTACCGTACACCATAGATTTAGAATAAAAAAGAACTTCCGAACTAAACATCTAAATAGTGGATCATAAAATCAGCTTAATACATGATTATAATTATTATAGTTTCATCCTTTCAGCACTATCACCGACTTAATTGTTAAGAAAAAAAAGCGGCGCAAAATGAACCGACTTTAAAGAGTTTAAATATAGAACTAAGATTAATAGAATGACCAAATCGCTGACGTCTTGAAAAAAGGCCAGGTCAAGAGTACCCTAAACCGAAGAGCATGTATGAAAGGAATAATGAAAGTGGACGAAGCGAAACAAGTATGTAAGGATCGTAGCAAGTGGAAAGAAGTGGTCTCTGCCTACCCCTACGGGAAAGAGGCGTGATTATATGTATGTGGGATAGAAATAAAGAAGAATAATTACGGTCGTTGAAACACAGGTTTATTAGCACACAGAGAATAGGATTACACACGTCTTAACTTCTTCACAGTACGGCACACACTCCTCGCTGTCACTCATTCGTCTATCGATGTCAATCATTCTTTTCATCACTCACGCTCACTCTTACGTTCCCTTTCATGCATATCGTCTTTAAAAATTACGCATCCCACATGTATGTATGTATGTATTAATAGAATATGTTAAATGTGTACAGAAGCATAGATGATAACTTGTAAAGATTTCCGATATGTGATTTTACAAAACCATCAGACAAGATAATCGTACGACCCTAATCGTGAAGTCGAACGCGTCTCGGTGAGTCATTCAAGACAAGTCCGGAGTGCGAAGACGAGTCTCGACATAGCGATACGATGGTTGCCAACATCTCAATAAGACGTTCCAAATTTTTACGGCCTCTATATCCGTTTCGCTGCGTAAATACACTTAATGACCGACATTTCGTGAACGCTTTTATTGTGAAGTTTTTATTATCGAGAAAATCATTTGTTTAGTCTACATACGATTATTGCGAAGCGATTCGATGCGTTTCGGGGTTTATTGGGGGAATTTTATTACCCTTTATGTTACTTAACGAAACGTGCCGACTTCAAAACCAACCGACTTCAATTTCAATATTTATTACAATGAATAAATTCAGTTACGACGAGCATTAAAATTATTATTCGCTAAAATAAACGCTATCTTGACAGCCGATCTTTAATTACTTCTCATTACTAGATAAGTCTATTTTTATCGTATTATAAAATCGAGGTGTTAATATCATAGTTATTAAAAAAAAAACTTTAAATAGTTTCACGCTAGTGCCTCGGATCTGTAATTTGTGTTGAGAAATTTCCGTTCCTCGCTCTAAAATTAAATATACGAGCAAAAAGTCGACACGATAATCTTTCTCGACGATAAAACGGTGTCAGAGAACCATAATAATTTCGAAACAGTCTATTAAGTGAATCTTTATGATAATAGCCGAACAGAAGTCGCGGCCGCGAACGAGCTGCCTGTTATTTTGATACATTATCATATTTAAACAATTCAGATGATAATAGACACGTCGGGCGAAACCCTTTGGTAATATAAATGGTAGAATTATTATTTATTTATGAGTTTCCTTCCTCTGGCCCGAGGGCGATGTAGCATATTTCATTGAGCGAAAAAATGATTCGAAGTCGTGAGTTTATATCGAGCGGGATCCGGTTCGAGTACCTGAAACGACGCAGTATAAGCTTGTTGCTGCTATAATAAAGATTTATGCGACATTCAGCGGTAGCGTGTTTTGTTCTCTGTTACGATTCGATTCGTTTTCTGCGAGATCAATAGCGATCTTTATTGTACGTCGTGAATTATCGTTATCGTTTCTACTTTCAGCTCCGGCCATAACTTCCAATTCTATTCGAAATCGTATCGCATTATCGCTTTTTACATCATTCGACTTGTCATTAGAGTATCAATTTATTTCTATATCTGCTCCAGCTATCGCCTCGCTTTTATCTCGCTGTAGAGCATAAAATCCTCTTTTATGGCCAATAACTAACTATTAGCAGACGCCGTCAATTGATCCGTTATGATCTACAATGTTTCCTGTCACCGTTCCCATCGCGTCAGTTTTAACAACTGAGTGATTTTCTTTAGGTACGTCGTGTGTAATTTTTTCAAGTAATCTCATTATTACGTCCCGAGCTGTGGTACGGTGATTATGTTCTTGATTTATGGCACATGCAATTTGCATCACAACCGACGCTATAGCTTTTTGCTCGTAGCCGATGATTATCGTCCGTATCGTGTCGGGTTTAATGATAGTTATTTCATGACTCGCCGAGCTTGCTATCGGGGACGTTTCATTAAACTTCTTTACATACATTACTTCGGCGAATATGTCTGATTATGTTAATAGGCGCCGTACAAGGTGCTCGCTTGCCATATCTTCTTCTACGGCCGTTAAAGGATTGTTTACTGACACTCGGAGATTCAATCTTGACTTTCTTTTTTCGTTAATAAGGTAAATTTATGCGCAGTGTATATCAATTTGTTTTTTCATATATCTTGGAGGTGGAACGAAAATTCGTATTGTTTGTGTTATTCTCTAGTTTATCGCTATACTCGACACCATCTATAACGTTTTCACGATACGCGCCGCTATTTCAACTAGTATCGTTGGTACGTCCGTGTGTGTGCGAATAGATATTATCGTACATAAAACTAAACGGCGCACCACGAAATTTATGAATCAGCCGGAGAGCTGCCTTCCTCACAAAAGTTGTTTATGACCGCGCCGCGTAGGGTTGCTAATAATATATTATCATTTTATTGCTAGTCTACGGACATGATAATTTTGTTTCTTTATTCCGTTGAGTTTTAATGTACCAATATATCATATTAAAAAGTATCCCGTTGTGATTGTTGTTAATTTAATCGATTACATTACTGTTTATCGAACGAGTTTTCGAGATTGAACCATCGGTGGGAGATGTTGTTATCAAAAATGGATTTATTATTTTTTTGTTTGTGTTGTGGTCTTCGAACTTCTAATCCTCGACATGATCGAATATCGATTATAACGAATGATGTACGAGTGACTCGCGCGAGTGAGAGGAGGGTCGATCGATCATGTAAACAATATTAATAACGTCCGTCCGACGTACAATTCTGAATCAATCATCGCGGTTCTAGTCGTTTGGATCGTAGTATTAGCCATACTAATGCGTTCTCTGCGTGATTAATTATAAATGATAATTTTGTGAGAGCCACGCTTAAGATAGATTATTTTACTTTCAGCCACTAAAGAACGTACATACGTAACACTTCCTTGATGAAATTTATTACTAAAATAAAACATAAATTTTGTTAAACTATTTCTAAACTATCCATTCGTATAATGTTTAGAATATAAAATTTACATAAGTATACAAAATATTACATTATTATTTAAAACTGATCTTTTATATTAAAAAAATCCGATTAAAATAATAATTTAGATTTTACTATTCAAATTCATATTCGAAATTATTTTTCGTTTATTGTGATGCTTAAATCCGATGTTTTTTTTCGCTTATTTATTTGCTCACACACACATGCAACAATATTTTATTAATGTCTTCAATATTTTAAGCCCATTGTAACTAATCAGTGAATAAAATTGATTTCAAACTAGATGACCCGGTGAATTTCGTATCACGTACATAATATTATATTTGTGAAAAATATGGACAAAAGACTTTCTGAATGTACCAATAAATATTTGACAACCAAGTGACAATTTTTTAGACAAAAGACATATGATGTAGGTATATTACCTTTATCTGTATATACTCTTTGATAAGATATTTCACAGCCAGGAACATTTTGTATTGAAAAATTAAATTGTCGTTTTTAGTATTTTGCGTTACTTATTATTTATATTTCTCACCGTTTAAACCTTCTCTAAATTTCAGCAAATATTTTAAGATCAAATCAATGGTAGCAAATTTTTGCTGTCAAAAACAACGCTGAAGCGGTAAACTAGTTGTCCTAATCTTTTTACACGCTTTTTATTAGCTTCACCTGTATGTTTGTATGTTTGTAACCGACTCCTAGACTTCATTTTGACTCGCTTCAAACGTTCAGATTTCATTTAAACTTAGTAGACTTATCGAGGACCGATGACAACACACAAAGATAAGGTTTTCTACTTTTTATTATAGTTAGGTTTATTTCTAAAAGCGTGTTTTTTTAAACTATTAATTTTTTTTTATTTCTAATCTTCTCGTTTTTTTTTTACCTTTTTATTGTATCATATTGTTATAATGTATGTGTTCAATTTCATGCCATGTAAACTGTGAATGGCCAATTAACAAATTTCTTTTATATGACCTCCTTGCTAACTTGCTTGCAGTAATTTATTTAACGATATCGATTTACAATTATAAAACTTGTATTTCTTCGAAGTATTTATAGAGCCGTAATAACTATTAATACGGTCTAATTTAAATTTAAATTAAAGAAATTAGTCAAAGAATTAAATGGAGCATAAAATTCATGCATGCATAATCACAGGAAATGGCATATACGTATTCATGAGTGTATTATATTCATGCTTAAATGTTATATTAAGTGCCAAATTTTACTTAAAGGAAAGAGTGGAAGTTTTAATTCTTTTACAATTATTATTTCTTTACTAGCGACCCGCTCCGGCTTCGCACGGGTGCAATGCTGATGCTAAATATAAAATATAAAATAAATATTTGCAATCTAAGCGCAAAAATGTGTTTATTTACGACATCATATTAGAAAACTTTAAAACTATCAGTGTTCCTTTACTATATTATACATGTATTATACATATACATCTTCCTCTGGAATTACTCTATTTACTAAAGAAAACCGCATCAAAATCCGTTGCGTAGTTTTAAAGATCTAAGCATATAAACAGACAGACAGACAGCGGGAAGAGACTTTGTTTTAGATAGGTATGTAGTGATGATGCAGTAAAATTTCGAACTAGAAAATATTGAACCTAAGTAGGTAATGCACTCAGATGTGAATTATTTGAACTCAACCAGTATTAATTGGCTTTTTTTTTGTGATTGTATTTTTTGATGATTCTTATTTTGAACGAAAGCTGATGCTTGTCTTGTCCCATTAAAATTTGACCGAGATCAGATTACTGCTTTTTGAGTAATCTTTGATAACGCGTATTTTCTTGACTATTTTTCGTCTACCTCCGTTTTATTACTTGTCGATGCAATTGAAGTCGGTTTTTTTAACGGTAATTAGTAGTACCTACTGTCATTTACTTTTAAAGACTTTCTGTAGTTATATCTAAATAGCTTTTGCTATGCGTTATCATTGCATATATTATGTTCTAAATTGACAAGCATATCAATTAAACTACTAATGCACATACGTATGTCGTAACTTGATGTTATATGGCCCATAAATTTCCTTTAGTAGACTGATAAACAGTCTTTACAATCTATTTTTTTTAAGTAGCTTAATAAAATAAACGAACTCAATAATGTTACTAATTTTAACCGACTTCTAAAAAAGGAGGTTCTCAATTCAACTTTTTTAATTTTTTTTTATGTATGTTACCTCAGCACTTTTGACTGGGTCGAACGATTTAGATCGTTTCAATTTTAATCGAAAGTTGATGCGTGTATTGTAGTCTCATTTAAATTTAATTGTGATCTCACAAATACTTTTCGAGTTAGGTATACCTAATGATGCATAATAATTATTTATTTGACTATTATATATTATACCGCATAACTTTATACTGAGTTAACCGATTTTGATTATTCTTGTTTTATTTCAAAAGCTGGTACTTGTTTTGTATTCTAATTTGAATTCGATTGAGATCTGATCACTACTTTTTGAGTCATCTTTGATAACGCGCATTTACTTGACTATTTTTTTCGCTACTTACGTTGTATTACTTGTCGATGTAATTGAACTAAGGTTTTTTTCGCTTGCTAGTAAACACAAATAATTTTATACAAATATGCATAATATGGTAAGCGGTTACCGTAACATGGTAGATGCCTGCAACACCAGAAGCATCGCAAGCGCATTGCTGCCCTACCCCCAACCCTCCCGAGGAGCTCTGGCCACCTTACTCACCACAGGAACACAACACTGCTTGAGAGCAGTATTATTTATGTGTAATCTTCTGTAAGATTGAGGTACTTCTCCAGAATGGATGCTCCAGACTTTGAGCAGGATATATCAGTCTCTTAAGCCTGTAATATCCAACTATTGGGCATAGGCCTCTTTTCCCATGTAGGAGAAGAATCAGTGCTTAATCCACCACGCTGCTCCAATGCGGGTTGGCGGGTATATCCCTACTATGAGTAACGATCGCTATCAGGTGTACATGACAATAACCGGGACCGACGGCTTAACGTGCTTTCCGAGGCACGGTGGGGAGACCCACAAGAACTGCACAAACACGCAGACCACGGCAAACATCTGTATGGCCTACTGATATATCAGTTATTAAGCAAATTTACATTCGCAGTAAACTATTAGTTTCTTCAATGATCCAAAGTAGAAAGAAATATGTATTTAAAAAAAAAAAAAACAAGTTTTTTTTTCATTTAATCTATACCTACTAATATTATAAAGCTGAAGAGTTTGTTTGTTTGTTTGAACGCGCTAATCTCAGGAACTAATGGTTCGATTTCAGCAATTCTTTCAGTGTTGGATAGCCCATTTATCGAAGAAGGCTATAGACTAAATATCATCACGCTAAGACCAATAGGAGGGGAGCACCGGTGAAGAATGTTTCAAAATCGGGGTATTTTAAGAGCTTCCACTGCGTGCGCTGCGTAAACAGTTAAAGTTTCGAAAGAATCATGTATGACAGAATTGTTCCTATTACACGCGGACGAAGTCGCGAGCAGAAGCTAGTACTAAATATACACGAGCTTCAAGCTTCAAGCGTCTATCTGTCAAGCTTACAAAGATGCCTGTGAAAGACAAGCGGTCAGTGGAGTAAGATAATGGTCCAAGGGCTACCCTTTACTGAAATCAAAGTAGAATTCTTCAATATCACCAAAGATTATCACCTAATACTTTAAATTTTCATTTCCTTATTATTTCATTCTCTAATAATTACTATGGAAAGTCTACCAAAGGTAACTAGAATAACCGTGTTTGCTCGCAAACGAAAAAAAAATCGACTTTCATTTACATCGATCAGTAACACAACGTAGTAGTACAAAATTGGTTATTAAATACGCATTATCAATCATAACTTAAAAAATCTCGTCAATTCTCTCAGACCATATAACAGAACCAGCTTTCGATTAAAAAAAGAATCAACACAATCTGTACACCCAGTAAAAGTCATGAGATAACCACACATAAAAAATACAGTCGAATTGAATACCTCTTTTTAAGTCGATTAAAATACATGTACTAGAAATTTCCATATCAAGTTTTCTTTAAAATTAACATATTAAAATTCTACGTTTAAAATAATAATAATTGTATATTTATAGTATATTAATACAATAAGGTCTAATAATTAAAAACGTTGTGTGGTGGTTAATTAATCATTCCTTGACAATGATTGATGATTGTAATTCTTAATCACGTTTTTAAAATAAATTAATAATAACTAAAATTAATTACTGCGTTGAGGAAATATTAATTATGATAACATTTTTTGTTAATTTTATTTAAATTTCTTATATCTAATAAATATAGTTTTAAAAATAAAATGTAATTAATGATAATTTAATATATTATTTTAATTTGAGCCTTCTATTTTATTTTTAAATAATTTATTAAATATTAGATATTATTTTAATTGCGGTAATGTTAATGAATGTCTTGTCTTTCTTAGAAAAAGAATAAATTTTATAATTTTTTGTGTGTATTATTAATTATGTCTCTATCTAGTATTTATACAAGGTCTTTAATTTTTTTGCATATTTTAGTGATACGGAATTTAATGTAACGCATGAGATATTTTGTATTTCATTGATGTTATTAATACATTTTCTTGGAAACAATTAATATACACCAAGCACAGCTTAAGAAATTAATTGTTACAAAAAAATTATTTATCGATATGAATATAATTATGTCAAAACACACATTTTTTATTTTTAAAATCAACTATTATAGGCATGGCTGCGTGAAATGTATTTTTGATTTATTATAATTCCATATGTTAATTTATAATTCAAAATTGTACGTTTATTGCACGAAATACGCACACAAAGAAATTAGATATTCAAAACATCAAAATCGTATCAACCCTACCGCTGCGGAGGCATTAATACAACATGAAATATGGCCCACTAAAGACTGTATAACGCAAAATTTACAATTCATAAAACAGAATGATATACGCGGTGGTAGATTGCCGCGGTCCGACATTTTACGACGGAACTTTGTTATTGCCATAACGTTAAACAATTGACATGCTTTAATCTCTGTCGGTATTTACGGTTTAATTAATTTCCATATCTCTGCTACTAATAAAATGTCTCACTGGAGAAAATCGCTTCTACTATCACTTAAATTACCTAATCTTAGAAGATATTAGCTTGCGTTGGCCTGATTGTAAGGAGATTATAGGCCATTAAACATACCGCAATGACTTTTAGGAGCTAAAAACATGTGTAATAACCATTAAAGTTATAATTAACTACTCGATTATAGTACCGTAATGAGATTATTAATTACATATTATTAATATCTATTATTTATATTTATGTTCGAATATTGAGACATGTATATTGTATAATTAAATAATCAACAATAAATAATTATCTTATGACCTAAACACAAATTCGTCTGTTCTTACAGTACCTAAGCAACTTAATGCTTGTGCTATAGGTAACAACCGACTGTTAAATATATGTTTTATAAATATACATAGAAATAATACATATATGTATAAATAAATGGAAACTCAGGCGGTAATCGAACCCGGCGTAGGACGAACCCCGAAGCAGAAAGTATAAGGCCACTACATAGTTTAAGGCCACTACGAACTGCGCCAATGGGCTTAATTAAAGTTAGAACACTATTTCTGTGAACTATTACATTGCTATTATGAGTCGTTCCAAGACATTTCATAAATATTCTCAATAAATGAACGAAACAAAACAATTCGTGTGATTATCGAACAAAGCCTTATAATATTACCTAGTATGGACTGAGAAAAATGCAAAAACGTTGCAAGGAAATAGCTTTTCTGTTATTATAATCACTTAGCAGTGGAAATTGAATAACGATCACGATTCAGCCTGTAATACCTACCCCTTTGTTGGGCATAGGCCTCTTCTCCATGTAGGAGAAGGATCGGAGCTTAATCCACCACGCTGCTACAATGCGGGTTGGCGGATATATTTCCTACTATGAGTAACGATCGCTATCAGGTACACTTCATACCATTAAAACTAGAAAAAATATAAAAAGTATAGTAGGTATTTGGTACTGATTGGCAATTGGAATAGCTAAAAACGAAAATACCGCTAGAAATAGTATGATTCGATGAACGTAAAATCTCTCTTTTATAGACCGTCCCTTAAATACTTTATACTTATTTAGCCTATCTTTAAAATTCCAATAAATCTACATCTATTAACTATATCTGATTTCATACATAAATATTATATCTACATTATTTTAATATTATTCAGTCTGGCCCGTTTCGATGTCGCACGGGTTAAAATACGTTAACCTTCGCTCTCTGACTTCGTTCGACATTCATGTTTATTCTAAAATATTAATCAAATAAGATTGGAAAATTTTAATATTAATTTATTGTATACTAGCTTCTACCCGCGGCTTAGCTCGCATTTAATTTTTTAATAAAAAGTATCCTATGTTACTTCGAATACCTTCAAAATATGTGTAGAAAGCTTTATGATGATCGGTTAAGTAGTTTTCGCTTGAAAGCGTAACAAACAAACTTACTTTCACATTTATAATATAATTAGGGATTAGGGATAGGTGACTACTTAATTAATTATGTTAATGCAAGGTTTCTTACAGTAATTTAAATCTGAATTCGCTCATAATAATTCAGAGAGAAAATTTCCTTATCTTAATATAAAAATACTCAAAAAGTAAAGAAGTGATAAATTCAACCTACTTTTGTTGTCTTGACTTAAAAATTAAAATTGGCATATTCAATATTTAAATATAACTCATACAATGTCTCTGTCGTCACTACGTAAGAGGTCTTACATAAGCTGCAGTTGAAATATGATTTCTTGCCATTCGTACTCATCGGGCTCAGGTGGGGAAAGAGGGTAGGGGGGAGGAGGCTCGGAAGTAATAAATCAGGTGGTAACGTCGACGCGGCACGCCATCACTCATGCGGCTGACAGCGGAGTCACGTCACAGAACGGTACTGAGGGTCCAGGGTAGCTAAGTGATAGAGGCAACACAAAACCTTATTTATAATTATGGTTAAAGACAGTGTAAGCTCTCGCTGTGAGTCCTTAGTATACTGATATATGTATATAGAAATCTACATTACGCAGAAAAAGTACGTTTGAGTTTCAAAAAAATAGAAATTTTATGTACATTCAGACGCAAGATATAAATTTTAAATTGTTTAATACGTTATGTAGGCGTTTAATGATCTGATGTAGGCAGTGAGTTCTTTTAATAATGGTAATTTTCCCTGAGCGTAAATTTTTTATAAAGTGTATAATTATGAAATAAATATTAAAATAAAAGGAAAATTACATTAAGTACCTACGAGTAGATCACAAAATACTTAACCTTTTTGAGGTTCATTAAAATTCCGTACATTTATATTTCTACAAATTACTTCTCCTATTATTTGATCTTGCTCGTCTGGTTATTGAATCAAATCAAATCGAAATTTTGTTTATTCAAGTAAACTTGAAAATCTATTTGGGTTCATCATTTATGGTATTCTAATAATCACGAAAGAACAAAACACTTTGTTGGTCACATTACTCACCACAGGAACAAAACAATCTTTGAAAGTTGTATGATTTATCTGTGATAGTCGAGGTACTTCCCCAGTCAAGCTGCTCAAGTTTTGAGCAGAATATTTCCTGACGTAACCTCCCTCACTTTAGTTTACCTTTGTTTTCAACACAAAACTTAAAATATTGCCAATTGTTATGTAATTGCTTGTTAATTTTTTCGCAAACCCGCAGTGGAACAGCGGTGCATTAAGCACCAATTCTTCTCATATATGGAGAAAGAGGCCTATGCCCAGCAGGATCTTACAGGCTGAATCGTATAGTTTCAAAAAAGAAACTAGCCGGTTGTTAAATACCTGTCAATGTTTTGTAAAAGTCGGTACCGACTTTTCGGATTAGTTGGAGAATAAAAGTATGACGTTGTTGGAAAAAAAATGTATATTTTTTGTTGAGTTTATATGTGTCTTTTCGTGAGGATTTATTAAATAATAATTGTGTTTGTTCGTAAGTGAATAAAAAACGACTAAAGGTCTTGGGTTTTTGTGTTACGCGACAGATTTAACTAGAGCTGTTCTCTTTCGATATTACACCACCAAGTTACGAGTACTAACTGACGCTCTTTGCATATCTTTGATTACGGTATGCTCAGAACTATTTTTACCTAATTATTTTGTCGACATTATTTTATGATAATGCAGTGAGTTACGTTCCCAGTCGGGCAGTTGATATGTTGAGCAAGGTATTTCCTGAAATGCCCTTCCTTAATAAAGGTGATTCTCCACCAGAAAGATGATTTTTTTCTAGCACTGGCTTAAAATCGAATAATATTAGAATTTCACATTGTTTAAGTTAGCCAAAACTTGAGCAGCTTTCTAATTAGAATTTTGTGTCCAATTCCCATCCAAGTCTAGGTATAATATTTATATAAGTATATACAAAATTCGTTAAAAATATATAGATGTTATTATATAATATTATATTATTGTTTCAAAATTTAATGAATTAGTGCATACACAAATTCATAAAATTTTGGAATCGATCCCTTAGATATTGGAGACGATCTCTGTGATAGCAAATATTTAAAAGTATCTGTCGCTTAATTAAACTGTGCAGTCTTTAATGAGTCATGAACATAGAAATGTATGGACGTACTTTTGAAATATACAATGTTAAGTGACATATTACTTAACTACGGGAAACAAAGAAAACCTAATGACTTAGCATTAACAAGCCGAGTTAATGCAATGTGTAAAAATGGACTTACTTATGCGTGTCGTTTTATGTAATTATGGTATGCAAACAAATATTATAATAAAATTTTATAACACAAAAGCATAATAATAGTGTTAGTTAGAACACAAACATATACAAGTCACATTATTTTGAAAGTGTTACTGCAATTATATTGCCTTATATGATTTACATAATATAAATTTTAGTTTAAAAAATATGTGAGAGCTAGGGTTTGATACAAAGTAATAATGTTAGAATTTTAAATTAAAATCCAAACATTTGTCTCAAATCTTAGGACGATAAATAAAAATAATATATATTTGTTACAAATTTTTTTTAATTAAATTAACAAGCAACCATCGTTGTTATCAAATATATTTTTAAAATTGCATTTTGTTTTTAAGATATTTTATTATTGATTCTTTATTGCACTCAGTAATTTTACAATAATCATTATAATATAGGAAGTTAGCAAGGGCGAACTTATCTCTAAAAGAGAGCTCTTCCAGTCAACCAATTTTATCATGTTTTCGGACTTATAGCCTTAGCTAATACATTATATTTAATAATAGCAGTTCATATATGCCTACTATAAGAGACCCCGCAGACATACAATTGTGAATTGGCCAACTATCGAACAACTAAATTGGGTACTTTTACAATTTAGTTGTACAACTTTGAAATTGTGCGTAATCGGAAGGGAATTTCGATTCTGATGCGATCGGTATCCAATTATTTAGTTGTACAATTTAGTTGGAGAAGATGTGCGGGCTAGCATATGTCACCATACCTATTAGTATACTCTTCGATTTAGTTGGCCAACTTGAAATTGTATATCTGCGGGTGCACTAAGTAGTGAGATTTATAATAACGAGTCAGTTTCTAAGGAATATAAATCCTTCTGGGTATAATTTTAATTTACCTTAAGTTAGTACGCATACTGCAGGGTGCAATTTAACATTAATAAGATTTATGTCTGTAATATAACTATGACTGACTTATAGCCAAAAGATCCTTATCCTTTTAGGAAAAAAATATATTAATCCGTCACACGTTGCCGCTACAGATTAAAAGACAAAAGTTAGCAGAATTCTTAGTATTAATACTCTCTTTGTCCAGTCGTCGAGGATGAGGCTTAGAAGAGATGCTATTTTTAAGAGGCCTTTGTTACATTCGTAACGTATATTATATACTTTTATAAACAAGCGTACGGCTCGATTGATCATGATGAAAAGCATCGCAAACACGTTGCCAACCCTAACCACAATCTGCCTAGGAGCTCTTGTCACCTTACTCACCACAGGAACACAATACTGCTTGAAAGCAGTATTATTCAGCTGTGGTCTTCTGTAAGGTCGAGGTTACTACCCCAGTCGGGCTTATTTAGATTTTGAGCAGAATATTTAGTGCTGGGCCCTACCTCAGTTAAAAATACATACAGAAATGTACCTAATTATACTAATCAAAATATAAATGCCCATTACGTTTTGCTGTGGTTCCGTTGCGCTGGCCGTCGCGAGTTTAATTGCCATACTTGGCATACATTAATTGTATTGGACATACACATGTTTGCATTGGTCGGGTCGGGGGTTTGTGCTTATGTATTGTGTTTTTCAGAATTTCAGCAGGATATATCCTGTTTAAAATGTAGCTCAGCCAGTCTGAGGAAGTACTTCAACCTCACAGAAGGTCACAGCTAAATAACACTGTTTTCAAGCAGCGTTGTGTTGCTGTAGTGAGTAAGGTGACCAGAGAACAAAGCGAGGGTCGGGGAAACGTGCGACGATGTTGCGACGCTTCTGCTGTTGCAGGCGTCTATAGGCTAAGGTAGGTAATTGCTTACCATCAATAGGGTCTTCTTTGCCAACCTAGTTGTATAAAAGAGAAAACAATAGTTTTATTAAAACACAATGCATCAAAGCGAAGTATTTCGTCGTTAATATTTATCGCGCAATTCATTCGCAACTTATTCTTGAGCCCGATGACTATGTATTATGATAATGTATTCGTTTAAAATACACATTTATACGTCTTCTGTTAACAGCGTATAATAAAATGTGATCGTGTAATAAAATACGTCGATAATATGTAAATTAATCTTTTTAGCGCGTCGACTTTCTATTGTGCATTAGTTTTGTCGTATTCTTGATTAATATGACGTTTTTTGTGTATTATTAAATTTTATTGTATAATATTTTCTGTGAATTCTAAATAACTATACCAAACTATACTAATAAAGGTTTGTAAGTAATCTAGGTCTTATTTGATAAAGGAGTAATCAAATAAGTATGTTTGACATGTACACACCGTCAACTCTACCTGAAGTAACAACTTTTAATGCCTGTAAACGGTTACACGGTTGATTTTTTTCATATTTATTTTTTATAATAATTTTATCATTTGAAACCAGAATCTTCCAGAGTTGAACTGGAAACCTGCAACAAAAAAACACGGTATTTGATTACTTTAGTAATAAGAGAGCATTTCCTCAGCTTTTGACAGTTTAGAACAACAATTGGTCAAACAAATTGGTAATTTTTTTTTGGTAAATCCATAATTATACTGAGTACAATAAATAGTAAGCCTCAGATTTATATAATGACAACAGACTATACTGAATACTGAATTATAAACTGGTATTACAAAGATAAGGAATTTGTTTGAGTGAATTTAAGTTATTAGTAGTCAGATATGAAATACATAAATATATTTTGGCTGTCTTATCTATAGTCTATAGAGTACCTATATATTATTTAATGCAGAAACTCATATACTTTTAACTGACTTCCAAAAAAGGAGGTTCTCAATTCGATTGGATTTTTTTTTGTAGTAAAACTTTTTTGTACACGCTTGACTTGGGGAGTAAGCTGGTGAATGCGTGTTGAGAGCGTTACGAAAAGTGTGATCGGGTGAGACAAACGGAGCAAGAGAATGAAGAGAGGTGGAAGCACACATTTTCTTTCTCTCTTTCTCTCATAACGATTTACGTTTCGTATATCTAAGATACAGTCCAGGCCTATTGTGCAAATTATTGCTAAAGAAGTTTTACTTCAGTCGTGTGGTCTAAACTCTAAAGCACACTCGTTATGTATGTTAACCCATAACTTTTCACTGGGTGTATCGATTTTGATGGTTCTTATTTCAATCGAAAGCTGATGCTTGTATTGTGTTGTTTAAATTTAATCGAGATCTGATTATGATTACTATTTAAGTAATCTTTGATACCGCGTACTTACTCGACTATTTTTTTTTCTACCTATGTTGTATTACTTGTCGATGTAGTTGCGGACTCCGACATAGGTGATTTTCGCCTGTGTTGGGTCCGAAAACACATACAATACACAAGCACAAACGCCCAAACCACAAAAATAACCTATATGCCCAATACAGATGTTTATCGCTAGCGGAATCGAATCCGAGACCGCCAGCGCAACAGGTAGTGCTGTAACCGCTGCGCCAACACGTAGTCGAAGCTCCGTTTAGAGGCCGCTAGTAAATGCCAATGTTTTTATAGACACACACGCATGATTAAACTTATAATAAATATTAAAGTTGTGTATAAAAATGGGCATATTTCCTTTTATATACGTAAAAAGTTAATGCTTAATAAGCATAGTTTTATCGTAATAACTAAGTGAATTACATGAATATTAAAACATTACCTACTTATTATAAAACATACATACCTATATAGATATGTTACGAGCATTTTGCTTCTTGGTAATGTAGAACTTTATCGTTGTAATGAAATTATAAATTACGCCATAAAATTGAGCTCTCTCTGTAATTAATTAGTAATTTTAGAAATCATTAAAGTTTTATAATAATACTAGCGACCCGCTCCTGCTTCGCACGGTGCAATGCTGATACTAAATATAAAATATAATATAATAAAGCTGAAGAGTTTGTTTGTTTGATTGTTTGTTTGTTTGTTTGAACGCGCTAATCTCAGGATCTACTGGACCGATTTTAAAAACTTTTTCAGTGTTCTATAGCCCATTTATCGAGGAAGGCTATAGGCTATAATTATATCATTACGCTAAGACTAATAGGAGCGGAGTCCACGCCGACGAAGTCACGCGCAGAAGCTAGTATAAAATATAAAATAAATAATTATTTGCAATCTAACTAAGCGCAAAAAATGTGTTTATTTACGACATCACATTAGAAAACTTTAAAACTATCAGTGTTCCTCTACTATATTATGCACGTATTATACATATAAACCTTCCTCTGGAATCACTCTATTTCCTAAACCGCATCAAAATTCGTTGCGTAGTTTTAAAGATCTAAGCATATATAAGTATATACAGACAGACAGACAGTGGGAAGAGACTTTGTTTTATAATATGTAGTGATAATAAATATTTAACATACGTATAATCGTTTATTACTTTATTTTTTTATTAAACCAGCAATAGCTTTGCAACGTAGTAGGTATTTGTAACTATAACTAGCCCGTTGGCGCAGTTTGTAGTGACCCTGCTTTCTACTCCGGGGGTTGTGGGTTCGATTCCCACCCTGAGCCTGGGTGTAATATACATCTATACTTATTATTATATATATCTATACTTTTTAATATATAAAGCTGAAGAGTTTGTTTGATTGTTTGTTTGTTTGTTTGTTTGTTTGAACGCGGTAATCTCTGGAACTACTGGGCCGATTTGAAAAATTATTTCAGTGTTAGATAGCCCATTTATCGAGGAAGGCTATCGGCTATGTATCATCACGCTAAGACCAATAGGAACGGAGTCCACGCCGACGAAGACGCGCGCAGAAGCTAGTATATATATATATATATATATATATATATATATATATATATATATATATATATATATATATATAAAGCTGAAGAGTTTGTTTGTTTGTTTGAACGCGGTAATCTCTGGAACTACTGGGCCGATTTGAAAAATTCTTTCAGTGTTAGATAGCCCATTTATCGAGAGAGGCTATAGGCTATGTGTCATCACGCTAAGACCAATAGGATCGGAGTCCACACCGACGAAGTCGCGCGCAGAAGCTAGTTATTTATAAGTATGTCTATCGAAAAAAAATTTATTCTATATGTAGCTATACCAGTCGGCTGTTACCTATAACACAAGCATTAAGTTGCTTACTTTAGGAACAGACGACCGTGTGTGTATTGTGTAGATATTTATTTATTATTATTTATTTATTGTAACTAACATCAATAATAACATTTTTATTCTCATATTGATAATAAGCTTAAGAGTTTTTTTTTATTGAATACGCTAATGTCAGTAATTAGCTGGTTCGAATCAAGAAACCAATATTTTACTTGTATCTAGGAAGGCTGTGTATCATCACGCTACGACCAATAGGAGCGGAGTGCTAAAGAAAAATGTAGCGAAAGTGACGCCAACCGGCTGCATATACAAAATACTGGTTTCGTGCAGGCAAAACCGCGTGTACAAGCTAGCAAATAATTTGTGTCACTATCTAAAAAAAATATATCGAAAGCGAAGTCGTAGACAACAGCTTGTATGTTGATTTTTAACTGTTAATTAATTATAATTTTAATTAACAAATTTAATTATACATAATCATAGTAAACTTTCTCTTGGTCCATTAAACTAAAAAGATCTTACATGACAGAGTGTTAATTGGTATCAATTACACTAATTTCATTCAACGTACAAAGTTGTATAGATAAGTAGACAACACCTAGTTGGTATTCATTCAACATGGATAGTTAGGGCAACAACAGCGTAATTAACAACAACGTGTTAGCCGTAACTAAATTCGAAGAAAACTTAATTAATATAAAAAATAATTAGTTCTTGTAACCTGGTAATTAATATGATATTAATTACCTGCATTATGTTGAATTAAAATTACTTTGATGACTTTCTTGTATTAAAAATACGTGTTTGTTGTGTATATGTACGTGTTACGTGGTTACGGCATTAAAAATAATATAGCCACCCCTTCTCTTCCCGTGGGTGACGTAAGAGGCGACTAAGAACGAACTCTGAAACGGCTGGATCGATTTTGACGGGACTTTCACGAGCAGATAGCTGATGTAATAAGAAGTAACTTAAGCTACTTTAATTTTAGAAATTTATTTATTTTAAAACTGCGAATTGAAAAATAACTTTTTTGATAAATTCCACGCGGAACGAAGTCGCTGGCACTGCTTCTATATTTAATAATCGTGTTTGCTCGCAAACGAAATAAAAAAACCGACTTCAATTACATCGACAAGTAATACAACGTAATAAGACGAAAAAATAGTCAAGTAAATACGCGCTATTAAAGAATACTCAAAAAGTTGTAATCAGTTTTCGATCTAATTTAAACAAGACTACAAGACAAGTATTAGCTTTCGATTAAAGTAAGAATCATCGAAATCGGTACACCGAGTAAAAAGTTATGCGGTATAATATAACGTAGGTCGACGAGAAAGTAGTCAAGTAAATACGCATTATTAGATATAACTCTAAAAGTACTTATCAGATCTCAATTAAATTAAAATGGGACCACATGACACGCAACACCTTTCAATTAAAATAAAATTGATCGAAATCGGTCCACCCAGTCAAAAGTTCTGAGCTAACATACATAAAAAAAAAACATACAGTCGAATTGAGAACCTCCTCCTTTTTTGGAAGTCGGTTAAAAAATAACTGCATATCACCACTTTATGTTCTATTTAACAAGAATTAATTTTTTATTTTGACAGTGGATTGCTTCGTAAACATGTTTTAAAAGGTATTAAGCTCGAGTAACTTAGCTTAACGGAGCTTCCTGTTCATGATAAGGGCATGAAACTCTTAATATCTTAAGATCATATGACATTATTTGTATTTTTCTTTATTTCATACAATGTGTAATAAAATAGGGCTTAATACAGTTAAAGTATGCCGCAATGATTCAACAGGTGTTGGAACTTAATTCGGACGCAGGGATGCCTAGGTTCATTTAAAAGACATTACTTAAGAACGAGGTGGGTTATCTAAATATGATCGTCTTCGTACATCTTTTTCTTTATCTTTTCTTTATATAACTGTATTGTAGTGTACGATGAAAGATATATAAATAAATGAATAAATAACTATATTATTTGGCTATTTTAAGAAACGTTTTACACAGTAAAGTGAATTTTTAACTGAGGTAGGGAGGGCACAGCAGGTAAGATCTTACTCAAATTCTGGAGCAGCCGCCCGACTCGAGAAGTACTTCGACCTTACAGAAGATCACAGCTAAATAATGCTGCTTTCAAGCAGTGTTGTGTTCCTACGATCAGAACTCCTGGGGGAATTGGGGATAGGGTCGCCAATGCGCTTGTGAAGCTTCTGGTATAGCAGGCGTTTATAGGATACGGTATTCGCTTAGCATCAGGTGAGCCGGAAGCTTGTTTGTCGACCCAGATGTATAAAAAAAATTAAAATATAAAACGTTGTTTGTATTGTACTCGCCCGGTATTAAATATCTACGTATTAATATTTTTTAAAATAGAAAATTGATTTCAATAAATTTCTAAAGTTACTTTACTATGTCTATTGACAATTGAAATGAGTTAATGTAAAAAAAAAAAAAACAACTAGTGCTAATAATTAATTAGCAATACCCGTGCGAATAATTCGCACTAAATAAGTACATGCGGTTATTTTTTTAATAACACACCTATAGACATTTATCACATTTATATACATATTAAGAAACTTCATTAAAATGTATCCACAACTTGCGAAGTTATCGCGTAACATTTAATAAAGTATATATTTGTAATTAAAAAAACGCTTAAATACCCAATTTCATAAATAGTTATTTGCATATATATTATAAATTCATTCAAATTGCATTTTTATATCAGTATTAGTATTACATTACTTTAAAAAATAAATTAATATTTAAATTCTAAAACACATTATCTAAATCGATAGTTATGTTCTAGTTTCAATTAATTATGATGTAGTTCTAGTATTTCAAATTTAAAATATATTACTTAAAACAATAACTATGCCCTGCTTACACGTTATAGTATAATTAAAATTTCATTGAAATTAATAACACATTTTCGTATTAGGATCAATTGTTAATCTAGTTCGCGTAACGATTTGTCACGCCGGTTGACAGCCCGCGTGACAGCTCACTTGACACATTGCGGCTTGGATTATGTCACGTTACACCGTCTGACGTGACGTGGACAGATAATAAAAGCTTAATCCATCACGAATGTGTACACGGAACGAAAATGTTATGATTAAAAGTGAGAAATGAAAGTCGTTTTAATTTAATGATTAATTTGTTTTTACACTGTCCTACTTTGTTAATGTACTTATTGCTAGTGTCTTTTGTAATTTTATTTTTTTGTGTTCCGTGTCAAAAGCACATATCGAAACAGTATGTTTTCTACTAAAGTATTGACTGATCACACTTTCTAAGCAATTAGCAAATAGAAGTAGCAGTGGCTTTGTCCTAAGACTGGTGGCCGTTGGACTAGACGTGTCCTGGAGTGGAGAGTGGAGACCGCATCTTGGCAAACGCAGTGTTGGACGTCCTGCGGCCCGCTGGACCAACGACCTACGTAAGATTGCCGGTGTGGGCTGGATGAGGATTGCGAAAAACCGGGATGTCTGGTGCGAACTTGGGGAGGCCTATGTCCAGCAGTGGACTGAGGCTGAACTAACTGATTGACTGACTGACATCCTAAGAAACATGTTCGAAATTAAAAGGTTTGTCCTGAAAGCGCTTCTTTTTCTAGAATATAGGAACGCGACTCAATATTACTCTGTTTCCCATCCGTTAGTTTATCTCAGAACTGCCTCTGTATACTCTTGCCATAGAATGTAAACTTGAAGGTAACAAAGTATGTGCACTTATATTAATATGTAAACAGGATTCCCCACTCAAGAAACATTTCCATCGGCGTAAACAACTTGATCTTTAAAAATGTATCGCGTTACATAACTTTCATTTTTATGTTTTAAGTAAGTCCTTAATATGCTATATTTGTAATATATAGTTACATAAATGTGTGTATGGTAACTGAGGTAGGGCAAAGCAAGAAATATCCTGAGCCAAAATCTCAAGCAGCCCAACTGGGGAAGTAGGTACCTCGACCTTACGATCACGGCTAAATAATACTGCTTTCAAACGGTGTTGTGTTCCTGTTTTGAGTAAGGTGACCAGAGCTCCTAGATTGGGGCTAGGGTCACCAGCGCGCTTGCGATGCTTCTGGTATTGCAGACGTCTATAAGCTACGGTAATCGCTTACCACCAGGTGAACCGTACAATAGTTTTCCGATCTAGTCGTATAAAAAATGTATCATTTTGATAATACAATTCTATTTATTTCTAATCTGCAACTGTTACTATAACATTATATCATTTACTCGCTTCTAGACGAAAGGCCTATTATAGTAAGAGCTCTTTCGGCTCCGAAGGAGAATGGTTGGTGCTTAATCTGCCACGCGACACCAGAGTGTGTGTTGACGAATAACTTCCTTACCAAGAGTAATAATCATCATATTAAGGTGTCATGATAGCAACTGGGGCCGAATGAAAATGGGAATTTTTCATACTTTTCGAGACTCGGGAGATACAAAAGGCTAAAATCGAACGTGTACTCGTTTTAAGCCCAAATCAAAATCTAACTTATTCAATTAGGCTTCAAAGGCGATTTTATTCGTTATTTTACAAATTAAATAATATTTTGAATCGAATTTACTAAGTAGATTTTCAATGAGCTACTTTCTTCGCTACAACTGTATCTTAATACTTCACGTAGGTGGACTAAAGTCTCGCTAATTAAGAATATGAAACTAAATCTTTTATGTGACTGGACTGAGAGTTATGGGCATACCTTCTAAACATTAAATTAATTAGTGTTATTTAACAACAACTCCGGATCGTTTACCACAAAACAATTTTTAAATAAGTTCTGCACTTTTAACTTTTAGAGGTCTGTGCTCAAATTTGAATCAATTATGAATTGTTGTAATCCACATATTTCGTTGTCTAAATTTTTTTTTTCATAATATCGCCTTTGTTCTATTGAAAATGGTCCACAAATAACATTTTTAAAATCAATCGCCATTTTATCAAATATTCTATAAAACTAGACTTAAAGAACGTGGTCTTAATATGTATAAACTAAAAATAACATTAATTCTAAATAAGCTATACATTAAAATATCAAGTCATTAAACCCAGTTTCACATTATATTCAGCAAAAAAACCTACAGCGCGGTAGGCGCGCTCATGCGTCATAATTTTGACAGGCAGCCTGACAACCTTTCTGACGGGTCGCCTGACAACCCGCTTGACAGGTAGGTTGACAGGCGGCCTGACAGCTCCACGCCGGCCGGATTAGTCGCCTTGATAGATTAATTTGTACGTAGCGGGTATGTTTTTAACTGGTATTTTTTTGTAATGTCTAATTTTAATTTTACCAATAATTATATTTATAATAGTGAGATGTAATGAATAGATTATGTTAACTATATCAACATACTTATTAAGCATTATAGGTACACTATGTGACCATGGCGCATGAAACTGCGCCAATATAAACAGGTACATGGTGTAAATCCCGAAAAAGTGAATTCAAATAACTATATAACCTACTTTTGTACTTATTTAATGTATGATCTACATATTCGAAATATAGTCAGTATCAGCAATAGCTATAGCAATAGCAGCATATGGCAGCACATTACAATAGGAAGCTTTTATTTTAAAGATGTGTGTTCGACAACAAAAATATATTAGTATTGTCACTCTTTTTTATTAAAAAATTATGTTTAATTTTAAATAAATTTAAAATTGTAATTACTACAAACATTTGATAAAAAATTTTTTTTATAATAAGTATAAAAAAACTTTCTCTTCCTTAATTTTTTATTTTCATTGCGTCATTTTGAATATAATTTGTTTACTTCTTAGTTTAAATAAGCTTATAACCGTAATCATTATTGGTTATAAAACCTCTTTTTTCTTAATTAAAAAAAAATAACGTACTATCCGTCTAACGATTAACCTCCTTCTTAATTATCTTCTCCATTCTTGGCATTCCTCTTCTCTGTTCTGTCCGTCTATTATGTCTGTCAAAACTTAATATTAATGTCAATGTAATGCAGATAATAATAAATAAAAAATAGATAATTTAATATAGATATTCTCTGCATAAATTCAAAAGTAGTTCGTAGAGGTAATTAACTGTAATATATTTACTGGTACATTATTCAAAGTCACAGTAATTAACTTTTATCGTGCCACATCGATACTTTAAATATGCACCTTGACATTATTCCGAGAACTACTTAGATTAGATAGTTGAAGGAAGTGCTGTATTTATAACTGGCTAGTAAAAGTCAACCATTGGTTACAGTTAGAGTTAGTGACTTCAGTCGTCTTAATTTATTATTTTTAATTATACGATAAATTATAAATTATAATAACGCTACTGTACTACGAAATGATTATTTATTGCGCTTCATTTTTTAATTATTTTATAAGACAAAGGTCAGAATCAAATACTTTACCAAAATCTTAACTTAAACTTTTGGCTATATAAAAAATAATATCATATTTGATTAAAAAACATTAAATAAATGAGCTGAGGTAGGGCACAGCAGGAAACTTCCTGCTCAAAATATGGAGCAGCCCGACTGGGGTAGTACCTCGACCTTACAGAAGATCACAACTAAATAATACTGTTTTCAAGCAGTATTGTGTTCCTGTTGGTGAGTAAGGTGACCAGAGCTCCTGGGGGGATTGGGGATAGGGTCGGCAACGCGCTTGCGACGCTTCTGGTGCTGCAGGCGTCTATAGGCTACGCCGCTACGGTAGTCACTTACCATCAGGCGGCCGTACGCTTGTTTGTCGAGTTAGTAATATATAAAAAAATTACGTCATAAACTACCAACTATGAAATAAAATGAGTAAAATGTCACATACGATACTAAATTTACAAATTCATTTATTATAACGTTCTTTAATACCTAATGAATAATGAAAGCGTTTCTACCACTTCTTATTGTATGTAGTTCATCTGTGACGAGACTAATAAAACATTACTAATTTATTTGATGTATAGCCAACGAAACACTAATTACTGTACAAATAACGCAATTTAGTTGATTAACGTATAATTTTTTTGCAACACGAGGAATTATTAGTTAAAAAAAATGTTATTCTCTTATAATTTAAATTCTTCAATACGAACCAGTAATTACTGAATGAATTTATAGTTTCTACTTATAGAGTGAAGGAATTAAGTTTATCTTCATTGCTATGACTATAATTTAACGTCATTGCTATTTACGGGAGTCAGAATTATATTAATTGAAATAATTATTATTTATAAGAAAAGTGAAAGAAAAGGATGGTTGAGAGGAGGAAAACCTGACGATTCTGGGTTAGGAACAAAAAGGAGTAGAAAATGATAGATTTTACTAATGTGGATAACCTGATGAATGTAAGTTACAAAATTAGCTAGACCATTGGAAAAAAAAAACACTATTAAATTATAACACACACACACGGTCATTTGTTATACACTCGGCGGTCCCGAGTTCACCCGATGGAGCCTTTCACCTCAGACCGTGACGGATCAGCCTAACTTACTACCTACGAAAAAATGTGTGTGCGGTGCGCCAAAATAAGTTTTCACTTCAAAAAAAAGGTAATAACAAACTCCTAAAATTAATCAATAAAAAACACAACATTAAATCATGTTTACAATTTCATCGTCATCTACGTGATAAAACAACCGTGTTACTTCCCCTACAACCGATTACTAGACGTATAAAAACAGATACAACTAACAGTTGCAACAAATCACTAGCAGCGCGTTCAGTTAACATTTATTAACAATCGTGAGCGAACGTCAAAAAAGTGGTACCACCAAGTACCACTGTGTAAGGCTTTGATTAGTGTAAATTGATTCAGGGGCCAACGCGAATGTCACAAGAAAGCGGCGTCGCGCTTGAATAATGGATATCATATCCTACAAGTTGTTACAGCTTGGCCACTCTGTAATTGTCTATATCTATACTAATGTTATAAAGCTGAAAAGTTACACGCTAATACCATTTCAAATTAAAAAAATATTTTTGTGTTGGATAGCCCCTTTAACGAGTATTTTTTTTTCTTCAAATTAACGCGTATTTACAAAATAATAAAATATATTTAGAGGAAAAAAAAGTACATAACATTAAAAAAAATTAAGATTTTAGAATTTTTTGTGACAACTAAAGTATTTTTATAGTCAATTGAATTACCTTGAGAATTTTTTTTTAGTATTCTGACTAAATATTTTTTGGAATTAATTAAACTTTTTTAATACAATATCTATGACTGATATTCTCACAATAATAAACATCCAGACACTATTTAATTGTTTAATCTGTTATCGGTTTGTTATATCTATACTAATATATAAAGCTGAAGAGTTTGTTTGTTTGTTTGTTTGTTTGTTTGTTTGTTTGTTTGTTTGTTTGTTTGTTTGAACGCGGTAATCTCTGAAACTACTGGGCCGATTTCAAAAATTCTTTCACTGTTAGATAGCCCATTTATCGAGGAAGGCTATAGGATATGTATCGTCACGCTAAGACCAACAGGAGCGGAGTCAACGCCGACGAAGTCGCGCGCAGAAGCTAGTGTAGATATAAAAATAATATCTTACTTTTTATAATATAATAAAGCTGAAGAGTTTGTTTGTTTGTTTGTTTGAACGCGCTAATCTCAGGATCTACTGGTCCGATTTGAAAAATTCTTTCAGCGTTAGATAGCCCATTTATCGAGGAAGGCTATAAGCTATATATCATCACGCTAAGACCAATAGGAGCGGAGTCCACGCCGACGAAGTCGCGCGCAGAAGCTAGTTTGAAATAAAATGATACTAAAGTCAAACCTCTTTTAAAAGTTTCAAAGCGCATTCAACCTTATCTTAACTTATCTACTTGAAATAATATGTCAAATGATTACATTTATAAATAATAGAAATGTAATGAATAATGATAAAAGCCTGATAAACACAAAAAATGATATATTACTGTCAAACAGCCAACAAAGTATTACATTTTTATGATAGCTAAATTTGTTTTATGATTATTTTCATTACATTTTCTTTTATACAACTAGGTCGACCAACAAGCGTACGGTTCACCTGATGGTAAACGACTACTGTAGCTTACACCTGCAACACCAGAAGCATCGCAAGCGCGTTGCCGACCCTATACCCATTCCCGTACTTGGTTATGTTTTTTAGTATTTACTATAAAACTTTTATATAATATATTTGTTAATTTAAAGTTGTTTTTTTTTTTCGATAACTTGTCCAGTTTCCAGGGTTTACCCAAGTATCTGACCCAAGTAGCCTTTATCTAAGCTTGGATATCGTCATCGATGCTCTCGAGCTCATGCAGGATGGATTCAAGTGCCTGAATTTTCTGAGTTAAAGGCTGGTCCAAGCGCTATTTCAATTGTGCTAGAATCCGAACTGCCGTAAGCCGTATATTCGGTTTGTACTGCATACACTATAATTATGTCCACATACTTAACTATTAATAAATAATAATCGTAAGACAATTTTGTGACACAAGATAAAAATGTGTTTTATTATTTTTTTTTGTTATTGGCTAAGCAGGCGCAATCTTGGCAAGACATTATCTTATTTACTAAAAAGTGTGCGTCAAATTATATAAATATTTAATTGACTTTGTTTTTTAACCGACTTCCAAAAAAGGAGGTTCTCAATTCGACACGTATGTTTTTTTTTTATGTATGTTAGCTCACAAATTTTGACTGAGTGGACCGATTTCGATCAATTTTATTTTAATTGAAAGATGTTACGTGTCATGTGGTCCCATTTTAATTTAATTGAGATCTGACAAGTACTTTTAGAGTTATATCTAATAATGCGTATTTACGTGACTACTTTTTCGTCGACCTACGTAATATTATACCGCATAACTTTTTACTTGGTGTACCGATTTCGATGATTCTTACTTTAATCGAAAGCTAATACTTGTCTTGTAGTCTTGTTTAAATTAGATCGAAAACTGATTACAACTTTTTGAGTAATCTTTAATAGCGCGTATTTACTTGACTATTTTTCGTCTTTTATTACGTTGTATTACTTGTCGATGTAATTGAAGTCAGTTTTTTTTTCGTTTGCGAGCAAACACAATTATATTACTTGACTTTATTTTTAACTGAGGTAGGGCACAGCAGGAAATTTCCCGCTCAAAATATGGAGCAGTCCGACTGGAGTAGTACCTCAACCTTACAGAAGACCACAGCTAAATAATACTGTTTTCAAGCAGTATTATGTTCCTGTTGGTGAGTAAGGTGACCAGAGCTCCTGGGGGGATTGGGGATAGGGTCGGCAACGCGCTTGCGATGCTTCTGGTGTTGCAGGTGTCTATAGGCTACGGTCTTACCATCAGGTGAATCGTACGCTTGTTTGCCAACCTAGTAACATAAAAAAAAACATGATAAACATTTGTATCGGCCATGCAGATGTTTGCCGTGGTCTGGGTGTTTGTGCAGTCCTTGTGAGTCTCCCCACCGTGCCCCTCGGATAGCGCGTTAAGCCGTCGGTCCCGGTTGTTATCATGTACACCTGTAGGTAATGTATCCGCCAACCCGCATTTGAGCAGCGTGGTGGATTAAGCTCTGATCCTTATCCTACGCGAGGAAAGAGGGATGTGCCCAGCTGTGGGATATAACAGGCTGAAGCGTATATAATATCAGTCAAATAATAAACAGAATTGTGAATAATACTCGTAAGAAAGAATTTCTTTCTTCAATCTATGCTATACTTTTTAATCAATATCGACAAAATAATGTCACAACTGTCATGTCTCAAAATGACAATATTTTACCTAGTGAAAGTAACATACATTTCGCTAATAAGTATTAACCATTATTTATGATTATTGGAGACATTATTTATTAATATCTTTGACGTTAACACGTATCATAAAATTATGATGTACCGGTTTTAGCGATAATATATTATAGAATAAATTTTAATAGTATTGTATTATTTCTTTTACGTGATTTAGAAGAGATAAAATTGTCTCTCAAGTTATAATTAGGTTTTTAAACTTCGTCTTAGGTAATTTTGCTTGTTTTCTTCTCTCTTTTCTTCCTTGGTTTTCTGGTTTCTTGTTAATGAAAGTGGACGAAGCGAAGCAAGTATGTAAGGATCATAGCAAGTGGAAAGAAATGGTCTCTGCCTACCCCTACGGGAAAGAGGCGTGATTATATGTATGTATGTATTTCTTCTCTCCGTATAAAGAGTTTACAATTCTTGATATTATGACGTAATTTACAAATTCTACATAAAGAATACCATCCAAAATATAAAAACACACACTACACACACACACACTGTCGTAATAAAACAATAACATAATTATCCTTTAAAATATTTACAATCATTTATAAAAACGTCTAGTTCAGGACATTCATAATCAAAAACAAAATATATCACAAAAAAAGATATACGAATATTTATAATAAAAAACGACACATTAATATGGCATGATGAGCCTTTTAACACAAAAAGAAGATTACGGAAAAATCGTTTACAATATTAACGATTTAAAAAAAAACGATAAACGGACAATAAATGTGCGTGAAATGACAGGCGGGCGTAAAAATTTCTCCATATGAGATTCGGTTTTAACTGCGTCCATCGCTCAAAGACTTCGTGTGGCGAATCGGGTTGACGAATTGCCGACAACACTGTGACCAACAATCAACAATACAATACGATTCATCAAGCGTTAATTTTGTTGTTGCACTTAATTTCTTGTCGTCAGAAAGTGATAGAGACATTTACAGATGATGTCAAGTAAATATTGACATGTTAAAATGTAAAAATCGGATTACATCGATAGATGATAATATGATTTTTTTTAATGAAAAGATTGAAGTCAACACTGATTTTTTTTAAATGTGTATCACTGTTAGCCGTAGAAGCTTTTATAGTACTACTGGTGAAACTGGAAGGGTAGTAAAGACACCAGTCGCGAAGGAAGAATGGGAGTCCTTAATGAGGAGTCAGGGTTGACATTTGTCCCAAGGGTGTTTCCTAGTAAGATCGCATCTCAGCTTAGAACATAGACAGCGGGGAGGGTTCTAAATACAGATACAAAATATCTTTAAAGAAAAAAACATTTATTAAATCTTTAGAACTTAAGGAATATATAACTTACGTTATGAAATGAATACTACGTTTTGAGTTGAACGTTTATAATAAGGTATTTTAAACGGCTTGCCCATTTGTTTTATGATTGGCATTCGACCGTGCGAAAGGCAACACCTCTTCCTTGGCTGATTGATTGTATAATTAATTTTATTTAACGTTTCAAGATCCAACGCACCTGTCACCTGTCAATTAATCGAACTTTTTTGATTTGGGCTCCTTATAACGAGTGTTTTTATACCTAGCCGCTAAACTAGTTACGATAGAAGACAAGTTGACAGATCAGACTTGCAAATACATATTTATTGCATTAATATTTATTTTTTTCGTTTAAAATAAATTGATATTACATTTCGATAATAGCACGATTTGGTAATAAAATATATTCTGATATTAATGAAGATTGATAATGTTTTTATTTTAAAAAAAATTCTATTAATTTTATGTTTCAAATGTAGGAAATTTTTATGTTAACATGGCCATTGCAATAAATTAGACGTAAATTTACTTGTCGAAAATTAATAAAATTGACTGATTTAAAACGTCTTATAAACATAAAAAATTAAAACTCCTTTATTTTTCGCATAAACAAATGTCAAATAGTAAATGATTAAGCGCGTATATTTTATTAAATTGAATAATTATAGAATTATAAATTTAAATTTTAATCGGAATAATAAAAATTAAATCCATATCCCCATTTGTCATTCCGTTAATTCATTTTACAAGTTCATTTAACTTTAAGGAAACTAGCATTTATTAATTCTATAGAAGTTAAAGAACATTTTGGTTACATTTACATAATTATTTGAAATCTATAGTTCCAAATTTAAAAGTAATAAGTGTGTGTGGATTTCTATCTCATCCTATCATCATCTAGTCCTATAATATTTGCATTTTTGCGACATGCGAAAGATCAAATATTCGATTATCGTAAGAGAATCAATACCCTGGCCAAAACAAGTCTATAAATGGTACACTATCTCAAATCAAAGGCACTGATCACCGCTAATTATGAATAATTAATCTTGATTGATAGATTCTATTAATTTTATCTAATATTAATTCGTGAAAAGGAGGTTTTATTATTTTACGACATTTAGATGTAACTTTTTGTATCCATTAAAAATTGCTTATTTATGTTATCTTTGATGAACTTTGAATTAATCAAATCGATTTTGAAATGTTTTATGTAAACAGAGAGGATAATTATGTATTTCGGTTCTTTTTAGGGTTCCGTACCTCAAAAGGTAAAAACGGAACCCTTATAGGATCACTTTGTTGTCCGTCTGTCTGTCAAGACCCTTTTTCTCAGAAACGCGTGGAGGCATCAAGCTGAAATTTATATTAAATACTCAGATCTGCTGCCTCTTAAAGCTGTGAAAAAATGAAACTTCTAAGCCAAGGCAATCAAAAGATACAGCCGTTTATGCTGCAAATTTTCGACACTCTCAAGGGAATCAAAACCTACAGGGTACTTCCCGTGAACTAAGAATCTTGAAATTTAGTACGAAGCAACGTCTTATAGCACAGATACAGGAAAAATTGCGAAAAGTGTAAATTTTTAGTTACTACATATAAAAAAAAATATTTTAATAATTTTACACTTAATACCACTTTTCTCATAAACGCGTAAAAGTATTAAATTGAAATTTATATCAAATACTCAGGTCTATAATACCTTTAAGCTGTAACAAAATCAAACTTCTATGTCAACGGTATCAAAAGAAAAACCAATTTAAGCCGCATATTTTCATCGAAAATAGTCGCAAAGGAATCAAAACCTACAGGGTACTTCCCGTGAAGTCAGAATCTTGAAATTTGGTACGAAGCAACGTCTTATAGCACAGATACAGGAAAAATTGCGAAAACTGTAAATTTTTAGTTACTACATATAAAAAAAATATTTTAATAATTTTACACTTAATACCACTTTTCTCATGAACGTGTAAAAGTATTAAATTAAAATTCATATCAAATACTCAGGTCTATAATACCTTTAAGCTGTAACAAAATCAAACTTCTATGTCAACGATATCAAAAGAAAAACCAATTTAAGCCGCATATTTTCATCGAAAATAGTCGCAAAGGAATCAAAACCTACAGGGTACTTCCCGTGAAGTCAGAATCTTGAAATTTGGTACAAAGCAACGTTTTATAGCACAGATACAGGAAAAATTGCGAAAAGTGTAAATTTTTAGTTACTACATATAAAAAAAAATATTTTAATAATTTTACACTTAATACCACTTTTCTCTTGAACGCGTAAAAGTATTAAATTGAAATTCATATCAAATACTCACGTCTATAATAACTTTAAGCTGTAACAAAATCAAACTTCTATGTCCACGATATTAAAAGAAACAGCAATTTAAACCGCATATATTGAAACTAGCAAACAACTGACAAGGGAATAAAAATCTAAAGAATACTTCCCGTCGACCTAAAATCTTCAGGTATGAAGCAACGTCTTATAGCACAGATACAGGAAAAATTACGTAAACCTTAAATGTATAGTTACATCGCAACCACAGAAATAGTATGTGTAATGTTGTTTATTTCTGCTTTGTTTTTCAATTATAAAACTTTGCAAAGTAATATTTATTTACTAAGTCTTTTTGCACACCAATACACAAAAGAACAATACATAGAATTTATAACAATAAACTTGCATCAATTGCAACAGGCGGCCTTATCGCTAACACAGCGATCTCTTCCAGGCAACCTTTGGGCAGAGGACTTGCATATAAACTAGGGGAAGGGCGCAAAATTTTGTAAAAAAAGGAACAATATAAAATAAAAATCAGATATAAATAAATAACTATAGAACAATAGATGCTATATTTAATGACACATATGTACATATAAGTTTACTCATATGTATACACAAAAATATAAATACATACATACATACCTACGTATATACACTATAAGCAAATTGATAGATTAAGACGAATGACATAACAACATAACGTAACTTCATGAAAAATAATCACTACATAGTATAAAACAAAGTCGCTTTCTCTGTCCCTATGTCCCTATGTCCCTATGTCCCTATGTCCCTATGTCCCTATGTATGCTTAGATCTTTAAAACTACGCAACGGATTTTGATGCGGTTTTTTTTAATACCTAGAGTGATTCTTGAGAAAGGTTTGTGTATATAATTTAGTATACTTTTATGTAAATTAGCAGAATTACGGCGATAAATGTTGAAGAAGTCGTAAAAAATCGCGCTAACTGGGAGCTTTCCACGCAAACGCCGCGTAAACTAGCAAAGATACAGTTTAGTAATGTACTAGCGAATTCAAAATCTATAAACATTCTACAAAAAAGTCCGCGAGAGCATATCTCTATCTCTTACGGTTGACTTACAATAACCACGTTTATGTTCAAATTTTTAATTAAAAACATTACGTTATTTTCATAGCTATTTTCTTTAGTTCAGTATTAATCCTTATCCATATAAATATGTTAGTTAGCTTAGACATTTAATGCAGATTAAAATTGCCCTTCACACTATATCAATCAGATGAATAGTTTTTGAGATATCGTCGTTAGAAGCAATTAGCAGCAAAACATTTAAAGTTCCTAAAGCGCCTACTATGCTATGCCTACTGCGCGGCGTGAACCAATCCCCTCTGCCCCGCATGACGCATCTTTTATTGTTGACAGTATTTAATAATTATCATCATTGCACCCGTGCGAAGCCGGGGCGGGTCGCTAGTAAATAATAAAATAAAGTTGCTTAACATAATTTAATATGATAAGTACATTTTCTTAACAAGTTTTTCAAATGTCATTAAAGATTGAGCGCGTTAGACAGTGGCAATAAGTTCCAAAGACGATAAGCTTCAATAGTGAAAGATTTAGAATAAAAGGAAGACGAATGTGAAGGTATCTTCAAAGTTAGGCTATAATTTAAGCGAAGAGGTACATATTATATATTTATCTTTAACGCCAGCGTTGATTCTAGACCAGAATGAAGAAAGTTCTTCAATATGTATTCGTAGCCGGCGACCATGCAAGTAACTATGAAACCAGTCAGACACCTTAGGAGATATGTTAAGAGAACCAAGTATAGCTAGTAGTAAGTCAAAATCAACAGTATTGAAATGATTAATGAAATCAAGTAATATTAACACTGTAATGAGAATTCTAGACATTAAAAAATATATATGTTTAAACAATAGCAGACAATAATAAAAATACATTTAGGAAAACATGTTTTATACAAACTTGAAAACAGGTACAAAGGTCAAAAAGGCTCGAATTAAATTACAAAATAAATGTTACATCATCTGTGGGACTATTTAAATAAATAAATAAATAATAAATAAATATCTACTATATACCTATAATATTATGGTTCAAATTTAATACTTAATAGTAATACAGTATTTTTGAACCAGATTTCTAAATAGTGACTAAAAAATTTGTAAATAAATAACTTCGATAAAAGAACTTTCCTACCAAGAGACAGGTCAAGGAAAAAAGGGAGACCAATTAAAAGGTGGAGAGATATCTTCAACCAGATAATTATGTGGACCGCTGTGTATACAGAAAGCACGGGAAAGGGATACATGGATATGTTTAGGAGAGGCCTACGCCGCAGAGGCGACTATTACTATTACCAATATTAATTAAGTGATGTTATAAACATGTAGACGAGTTAATTATACGAGTATAGAATAAATATATATACATAGGTTAATATACATGTACATATGTTTAAACTAAAAATACTTACGCTAGTATTAATTGAAATTTTAATAGTAATAGAAATAAAGGCGATTTTTATTTTATTTATTTATTTTATTTTATATAAATTAAAGGATTAATGAAAAGATAAAGATACTTTTGTCTTAAATTTATGCTCCTCCAACTTTCCATATTGTAATGTTACGGATTTCATTTAGCAGCAAAATACCATAACTTTTACTTATATACCTGCAGGCTGCAGGTTTGTACGGAACCCTCGGTGCGCGAGTCCGACTCGCACTTGACCGGTTTTTTTTTTATAGATCACTTGGAAGGTTATAATTTTACTACATGTGTGTGGCTTCACTTGTATAAGGCTTATTGGTTCTATTAAAAGAAAATTGTGTGTGTGTGTCTATGTTACGTTACCAATTTTTTTAATTTTTATTTAAATATGTTTTTTTTTCTTTTGGATAATGTGATTTCTGTACTCTGTCATTACAACAGGTTGCTTTTACTAAAACAGGTCAATCTCCAGAGTTTACTGGGAAGCAAATAGACAAAATGATTTTAATAATATTATGATTGCGTAAGCTAGTTCTTTTATGTAATCTCACTGTAATTTCCGTAGACGTTTTTCCTGTCCATTGAAAAAGATTCAAGGAAAAGAAATAAACATATTTTGATTTATAAACACTTTTATACAAATCAAAATACTGCGCATTGAAACGTCTATATCTAAGTAATATACATTGTATATGTTTTCTAATGTTTACGCGAATTTCACACATTATATTGGAACAACTTTTTCGGATTTTATCACGGTTTATTAGGTTTTTTTGCAACTATGGTCAAGTGAGGACTTCCGTGACCATAGTTGCTGTAAAGTATCCGAAACGTCGGGCATGTAAAAAAGGCGAAAGTATATGGTATACTTACTTTCGTCTCTTGGATTTATCTGTCTACGGTCTACCTTTCATGGGATTTTTGAGTCTAACTAATATAGCAAACATTATGTAACAATAATTCAACCATACACTTATTTACACAATATTCACAAACTTCGTCCACGTAGATTAGGTAACACAACACTGCTTGAAAGCAGTGTTATTTATCTGTGACCTTCTGTAAGGTCGAGGTACTTCCCCAGTCGGGCTGCTTCCGATTTTGAGCAGGATATTTCCTGCTGTGCCCTACACTCTACCTCAGTAGACATAAAGTAACACGATTTTTGCTGTTCTGTGATAACGAATTTTTTTCTGTCGCTCAATGTAACGTATCTTCTAGTAAAAAATTCGATCCTCCTTATAATGTTGGTCTAGGCGGACAAGTTGAAAGGTCGTGTTCATTCAAATTGTATGCCTTTCTTTACATCATACATTGTTGTAATACAATACAATTTCTCTATGGGCGTCTAGTGTCGATAGGTATAGTGTGTGAAAGTCGGTAAACAAAACTCACTTTCACATTAATAACAATGGTTCTCTGTCGTGTCTAAGGTCAATAAATCTGTGCGTTAAAATGTCAGACGTATTGAAAGCAATGCGCTAAAATGTTTTTTTTTTTTTTCTATTTTGATTTTGAGACTTTTTACAGCAAGGTTAAAAATGTCAGTTCCATAATGCCCTAATCACAATCGATAATCCAACAATATATTTTATTCTTAGTTTCTATTTTAATTTAAAACAATACATTATCTTGGCTGCTTCTGACACTTAAAGAAGGAAAGAAAAATATATTTATTTGGGACATTACAACTTGCAGACTTAACAGCTTAACAGTTTGGGGTAGCCAATATACTATGAAAAATTACTACAGAATTAAATTTAAATAAAATGTTATTATTACCGCCTTTCTCTTATCTCTGTTTCGAAAACATTCCACCAAAAAAATGTTGGATGTCTCCTTCAACTTCGACGCCCAGACAAAATCTATATATATACTTATATAGCCAATACAATTGTCTGTCATGTACTCGAACTAGCGACCGCCAGCGCCAGCGCAACTGCCAGTGCAACTACTGTGATGAGAGGCAGAAATAGAACCCATAATTCTTAGAGTAGAATAGGGTCAATGCCAATTGCGTAGCGGGCAATGTAGACGATTTCGCTATTAAGTTCTCTATATCCTTAAACTTTACATACTATATGGCGCTTCAGTAATATGTACCACCCAAGCGTGTGTCTATACCCCGTCCGGCGACTAATGATCTTTTTGACACTTCAAGAAATTTTGACATTAGTGACTGCCTCACACGTTATTTATTCGATTCGAAATATTAATCGATTTTATTTAAGAAGAACTTTCAATCGATTTAATTAAATACATTTAGTTTAAAAATATTATTTATTTATGCGTTTATTACTTTTTTTAATTATAAATGAAATATATAACTAATAAATAAATGAATTAACAGAGTTATTGCTCTTTATTCTTGGTTTGCAATTAAATTTCAAGATTTCGACTTAATTCCTTGCAAGTAATCAATCTTGGGGTCATAGATACTATTTTTATTTCCTTTTTTGTATTAAATTTATAGAAACAATAATAACATGACGTAAAATTATTTTTATCATATGATCGATTTATTATCGATTTATTATTTCAAGAACTGTTTCATAGCCTGTGGTTGTTTGTTATGCACAGGGTACTTCACTCAATCAATCAAATCGTCAATAAAGTATGACATTACTGTAAAATTTTTAGTACGTTATTCCGGAAAAAAAAACTGTAATTTATAGGCGTGAGCTGTCAAAAAGGTATTTACTCGCCGGACGGGGTATAATTGAAGTGTTTATTCCACGTTAGTTTAGGTACAATAATACAATAATAATACAGTTTTAAATTAATTTAATTTTTATAATTTTTCGTCTCAGAGTCTTTACTAAGTGTGTAACCATTTGTTGTATAAAAATTTTTAGAAAAAAGTGAATTTGATAAATAGTATATTTAATAAATAAGTATACAATAAATAAGTATAATTTCTCGAGTTAATTGGATGGCTGAGAGCCTAATAAATCTCTTACAATCAACTCCACCAGGCTGCCTATCTATTGTCATTTATCAAACTCGATTCGTACGATCGGCGGCTGAGAAGGGTAATGACTGTGGAAATCATGTCAAAATATATTTGAATATAATTAACGAGCTCTATATTTTGAACTTATCATAGCCTTTTTTTTAAATTCTACACATGGTTGTTTTTATTTCTATTTAAAAAAGTTTTTATTAACGTCAATATTTAGAACAAAAATGAATTTAATGCTTGATAGCAGTCTCTTTAAATCATTAGTAATCCATTGAAATTTTACATTTTTTAGGCTTAGGATGCGTTTGTCAGAGGACCTCTTTTTCCAATATGGCGGCCAAAGCACAAGTGTTACAACCCCACAAACTTGGATTTAACTTTACACTGACCCCCCTTCATATACAAACGCAACCCCAAAAGTAAATTTTCGATGGACTATAGCTTAAATGAAAAAAGTTCAAGAATATATTAAGAATAAAGTTACGAGTATACTGACACATATTCAGCCATATTACGAGTATATGGAACAATTAAAAACCATCAAAACCTAGAAATAAATTAAAGTACACGTTTTTATTAGTGCGTTTATAGCTTTGTATAAAGTTCGGAGCTCAGAAACTTAATTGCCAGTTAAATAAGAGTATTCTGACGAAAATAAGAAAAGCAAAACTGGAGACTATTCTCAGGGGCAATTACAAGAACCTGTGTATCAAATATCAAACGTCTGAGAAATAACGTTGTCGTAAATAATCTACACGTTAACTCATAACGATTTCACGTATAAAATAATCACATCACACACAACAGTCAGATACAAATAAAATATGAACGTTCATTTTTCCGCTCCCCCAATCTAACCGCGTGTTTATCTCCACAATAGACTTGATCATTTGTCTTCGCCGTTTCTAAATATTTCTCATTGTCTTTGAATAATTTTGTTAATAAATTCCACCAGTCAAAACCTTGAGCCACTCAAGCAATCTCTTTTGTTTATCATCCACTCACAGAGATGATTTATTTGAAGTTTCTATGAGCGCCTGTGTACTATAGGTACTCAGATTAGAACAACACAATTGTTCCTTACAACACAATTGGTTATTACGAAATACAACATGCCATGTCATGTATACACCTATAAATATTCTTGAACAAATATCAGTCTTTATTATTCCTTAATAAATTAATCATTGACAGACGAGTGAATGACATGAATGGCGACCACCTGATGGTAAATGGTCATTTCTGCTTAAATACATTGTCATTATCTCCATTGTTAATTCAGTTACCGTTGTATCTGCTTTTATATTTCAAACGTCAGCACTGTCACACGCTTCTGTTAAATAACTACGAAAAAACCGTTAACATTCTGAATTTTTGTTTGTCTTTTTATTCCTTTACTTTACTTTAAAACAGTGTCAATTAATGTCAAGAAAAAGTACAGACAAACCTAATTATAAATCTCATTAAAACAATGATATTTGATAACAAAAATGAATAGATACAAGAATCGGTCCCGAGTGTACATCTTAAAAGTACCGATTATGATTAAAACTGAATAGAGCCTCGTAATGAATAAGTGGATGATACTCAAGTTCTAGCCATGTCGACCGGCGCCGCAGTGAATGCCGACATCTAAGTACCATCTTGTAATAAAATCAAGCCGAAATAACTCTTATCCCACAGGTTTAAGTGATACGACAGCGGTATTGATAAGTTTGTAGGAGCGTAAGCGGAGCCGACAGCCGTCAATCAGAAGCTAAAAACCGGTAGCTGCCGAGTCAGACATTAAAGAATAAGAAAGATGTAGAGTTGTTTAATAATATAAATGAATCTTTTACCTGTTTTGTGAAAATATCACAAATTAAAATAATATACATAATAATCGTAATTCGAATAATAGTTGACATTATAAGGAAACGAGATAAAATGTAGGAACTTTAACGAGACCTTGTGAGATGACGATAAATAAAAAAAAATATGTCGTTAATTTAATTAAAGTACAATTGTATTAAAAAGTATAAAATGTTTGCGTAAAAATATTAATTGAAGAGGTGACATTGAAACGAGCGGTTTTTTTTAAATGTTATATCTTTGACAGTTAATCGCTTTTAAAAGGACATTTAAAGACAGCTTGATTAACATTTATAATTTTCATGTAAGAAGTATTAAAGTATCAACATAAATAGCGTTCGAACTGACATTAATTCCTTATAAAGCTGTGTTCGCCACAGCTGTATCATTAATCAATCAATGATTAAACGTATGTAACGGAAAACATAAATCAGTCTATTTAATGTTTCTAACTGTGCTCAGTAATTCACGGTAGAAGATTGAGATTTACATTTTAATTCCATAAAGTTTTATGTACTTTTACTATCAATACATTGCATTATATACAGACATTTTATATTACACTTAGTCAACTTGAACGTTAATGTTACTAAAGTTCTTAAATAAAACCATTTATACTCTCAAGATTTCGTTATGCGTCTTCAATTTTATTCATCGCAGGCGGCACAGCTCGACAGCCGGAGAGGATAATACGTAACGCCGGGCAAAACAAGAAGGTCCCAAATAAATTACGTCGGAGAGCAAACAAAAAACCGCCTGCCACACCTCAAAGATAGAATAACAATAACACGGTTTCCGAGCTTTCGGAACATAATGAAAATAATACAAGAGACAAACTCAAAGGCACCGCTAGATATGAAATTTGACCGCTTCGTAAACATGCGAGGGTTTAGATAATAGAGGGTTCGTCCACAAAGATGGTTTTAAACATTTTTTTTGTATGTTTCCTGTTTCAATTAGTCCTTTATTTTTGCTGTTTGGTGAGCTGTTAACGTCGACTGTTATCTCGTTTGAAAAGGTAACGTGATGGATGTCGAGATCTTTCGAGGATTAATGTGAATAATAAGCTTTTAAATTCCGATTTGGCTAATTGTTATTGCTCGGAGTTTTACCTAAATTTATAAAGGTATTATAAACAAGAGTTAGTATTATACCTGCTCCAGTATTGTTCTTTATATTAGTATCACAAAGGCAGGCAATCTTAGTCGAAATGATTTTAGGATGTTTTCTTAAATTTATGACGCTGATTGTCTTTTTCAAATTGTTTGCTATATGAACGTTGTAATGACCAAATTGTAAATATTATATTTTTATATGGACAGCGAGGTATCCCAAAACTTTTTTATAACTGAAAGATTGAGATTGGATATTTGTGTGGTTTTTTTTCTTCTACGTTAAAAAATACAGATGAGACGCATCTTTCTACATAAAACGTGATCATTTTACACTTCCATTAATATTAAAATAAAATAAAAAATATCAACGGTGTGACTTCATTCGATTCGAAGTCTAAAAGAGACTTCATACAACGGGCGGTGAATAGACCGCTTAGTCGTAAATCTGAGTCGGATTTGACATCTGACGCACCACATCTAATCTTCTATCAACACACGGCTCATATATAATACCCAACATGATCTTATTGACTACCGTGTATTGTAGTACAAAATAGAAAACATATTATGGGATCGTTCAATACGCTATTGTGCAATCATTCGGAATTACTTTTGCACTTAGTTAGTTAAGGTTCTGATTTGCATTGATTTCTACTTAACACCTTGTCGAGGTGATTCGATATAGAACCTCGATCATTCGAATAAGCGAAATTAATTACTTCTTGCCTAACATTTAATTTATGTTTTCGAATCGATTGTTTTGAATTTTAATTATAAATTATTTTTTATGATAAATGTCCATTTTTAACAGCTACCAATTTCACGGTACGTTTTTAGACGGACTGAATTTATAATGAAATAAAATACCCAATTTATGTACTTCGTTAGAACGTTAAAATGTTTAATTTATACGTTTTTATTATTAGATTGTTTTTCTGCAAGTCTCTCGTATAATTCAAAGATTACAGATAATTTAATGCCGACGTTTACATAAACAGGTAGTTACGACGTTCTTATCTTAATCAACAGCTTATTTTTGAAATATTAATGACTTATACCTTGAGTCGGAGGTTAATTTTTATTTTTATTTTTAAATATAAATCCATCTGTTTAGACGTATTTGAATTCAGTTCGTAGCAAGTAGATTTTGCATTGATATCTGTCAATCGTTAGACGATACGCTACAGACTAGCGAATGCAAATTCGAAATTTAAATCCTGTCTGTGCATCTTATTTTTCAAAGTGATATATACCTTACGTTGTATAAACAGAAAGGTCAGAATCACGTGATGGATTTAGGCACTGATAAATTCAAATATGGTAAAGAGACATGGAGATTTATAACAGAGAATGATTATGTCTGTCTGTCTCGGATTGAAATGCAGTTTTAAAGGCGAAGACTGATTATTTTATGCCCTGTAGTCATGACCTAATGTCACGATCTTTCGAGTTATATTTCGATCTTAAAATGTAATTTATTGTTGTTTTGTATAAATAAGTAGATATTTATGTTAATGTAAGTACATGATCGGAATAATATTATATTAAAGTAATGCATTGATATAAAATTAAATGTTGCAAAGTAATAACTTGTAAAATAATTTTAGATATTATAAATAGCTCCAACAACTAAGACATTTAATGAAATGTATTTATTAGTAAAACTAAACCATTTATATGTAAATTGAATTAATTGTTATTTATAAAGTTGATAATACCTATGCTCAAACTAAAGAAAAGCTTGTTTTTTAAATTATTTGTAGTATAATAAACTATCAGAGAGTGTTTTTATATGTATTTTATAGATCAAGAAGTTTTATTCTGTGTGTAAACGAGAGCTACGTCTATTGTTTCAAAGGCTTTTACTGTACTTTCCAATAACAGGTATTTGAATTCAAATATAAATCATATACCTAAGTCTAATTTTTTTGACAATATAAATATTTTACTTTTGTTCATATCTATCTGATTTATTGTTACTAGTGGTTGCCCAGTGGTCGAAATTTAAGTTATAACGTTATTAAAGTTCTGTTGTCGTAGACTATACTTCTATGATAATTAAAAAAAAGTATATATGCGTGTGTGTGTCAAATACATTTTTTTTAAATTGATTTAATGTATTTTTAACCGACTTCCAAAAAAGGAGGAGGTTCTCAATTCGACACGTATGTTTTTTTTTTTTTTATGTATGTTAGCTCAGAACTTTTGACTGGGTGGACCGATTTCGATCAATTTTGTTTTAATTGAAAGGTGTTGCGTGTCATGTGGTCCCATTTTAATTTAATTGAGATCTGACAAGTACTTTTAGAGTTATATCTAATAATGCGTATTTACGTGACTACTTTTTTGTCGACCTACGTTATATTATACCGCATAACTTTTTACTCGGTGTACCGATTTCCATGATTCTTACTTTAATCGAAAGCTAATACTTGTCTTGTAGTCTTGTTTAAATTAGATCGAGACCTGATTACAACTTTTTGAGTAATCTTTAATAGCGCGTATTTACTTGACTATTTTTTCGTCTTATTACGTTGTATTACTTGTCGATGTAATTGAAGTCGGTTTTTTTTCGTTTGCGAGCAAACACAATAATTATTATGCATACATTTTAAAATAACATTAGCATTCTCACTCCTTATCTATATAAACTATAAGTGTGCAAAATTATTATACTCCTCCCTCCGCGCAATTTTCGTAAAAAGGGGTATAGTTTTTGCTTCACGTATTAATAGGTATATAGATTTATTTTTGTAAAGTTTACTTTTATAAATTGCAAATTTTAAATATTCATTTTTATAATTAAGAAGATAATTATTTTGATATGTGAACGTGATAGTTCCTGTTGCGTTTTAAAAATAAATATGTTTTAAGGTAACACTTCATAAAAAGCAATAAATGTGAAGCAAAATAATGCAAAAAGCTAATTCCGGTACCGGGAATCGAACCCGAGCCTCCTGGGTGAGAGCCAGGTATCCTAGCCACTAGACCATACCGGATATACGTTAAGAGCAGAAAATGCAATATTGTAATCTTGACAACACAATTTTAAGTTTAAATAGATATTTTTGTAAATCGTAATTTTAACTATAAATTTATTTTTTTATAAACAAGTTTGCGCGATTTTTGTATGAGGATGTAAATATGCAAGTTCTATTTGTATGACTATAGTGTACTTGTCGCTGCCTCTGCCTGTTCGTGTTCTCATTATTTACTCTTTAGGTAAAGTTTTGTAATGGAGAAGGATTGGAGCTTTATAGTCTAAGATACGAACTAAACGTGATGTTCACACGTAATGACACGTATGCCTATTGGATAAAAATTAAATAATTATCTTCTTTAGTATCTTAAAGATAAATTGCGAAAAAGTTGGCTGGAAAAATTCTGGCCAGGCCATATTATATTCAGTAACCGCCATTCCAGTCAGATTTTTGTCAGGCAACCCTATGTCGTCGTATTCGGAATGAAACAACGCTCATTTTGATGTAAGATTTAATCAACATGTGAGTGAAAGTAACTAAAACAATATAATATATTAATATACCTGTTTATACCTGCCACCCAGTAGTTATGCCAGGAAAATATTAGACAACCCAGCGTTTGCATTTTCTACAGGCTTCATACTGTCGGTAGGTACCTATCTTTAAACACGTTGGTGAATTTTTAAATAAAAGTTGTCAAGTAGTAGTTATCAAAAATAATTTTATTCACATACAATAATCATAATTTAAAAAAATCATTTTCAAAAGAAGTCTCAAGATATGTCAAGCATAAATTTTTTTTAATTACAGTAAGTCCAAATGTCATCAGGACTTTCAAATCCGTTGCAAGGAATCTTGCATACACTCTGACTTTGGCAATTCCTATGGGAGTCCAATTATAAAAGAAGAAGAAGAAGAATCTTGCATAACGACGCTAAACAGACTTATTATAATGTTAAACGAGTCTCGGGAATAGTTCATCAATGTCGTTTAGGGTGAATAAATAATTGAGCTATATATACGAGTATACTGGGATATAAGGTTTTTAAGTTGTTTAAATCTATTGATTGACATGCAGGGTAGAACATTATAGCCGACTTCAAAAAAAGAGGACGTTTCTCATTTCGACCGTATATTTTTTATGTGTGTTCACGGATAACTTCATCGTTTATGAACGGATTTTGATGATTTTTTTTGTTGGAAAGTAGATATGCCAAAGGTGGTACCATGATAAGGAAACCAAGATCTGATGATGGCATCCTAGAGAAATCGAGGGGAACCTTCGGAAATTGTAGTGGTGACTAGAGCTTTTGTTAATTTTTTTCGTCGTATCTAGTACCTATTACTTGTTTATGTAATTGAAGTCGGCTTTTTTGGTTTGCTAGCAAACAAAATTAATTATTAAATCGGAGTTTAAAGTGTAGGTACATCCAATATTGCTAATTAACATTTTAAGGCAGTTTTGTTAGGTTTTAGTAACTGGAATAAGTTTTTTTTTTTTTTTATACAGATAATGATGAAAACAGTTAGAGCTGGAATGCAAAAGTTTTAAATGAGTCATAAAAATGGCTTACGTCAATAATAGCGTTTTTGGTCTATTTATGTAATTTAAGACTTACAAATTAAAGATTCAAAATTTTTGTTATACAATAGTTTAAAATTGTTTTTCTTACTAAAACATTAAAAATAATAGCAAGCATCAAAACCCATCAAACAGTAAAATCTATTTCTGTTCTCGACGTCACTTGATGAATTTGAAATCGGTTGCATTGAGTTTCGTTGATACGACGCTAAAGCAACTTATTATATGGTAAACAGTCATTACCATGTCTGCTTGCCTGTTGTCGATCAACGTCAATCTTGCGACACTCTGAGAACACACGGGGCTGTTTCAATTATTTAAAAAAAGAATATGTTTTCAATTATACAGTAAATAATTTCGGTTTCCTCCGTTAAAATATAGCCTAATCATAAGGTAGAATTATCTTGGTGAAATATTTTTTAAAATCGGTCAAAGAACTTTTGGGTTTATCCATTACAAACGTATAAAGGTCAAATATTTTCTCCTTATAATCAAAAAAATCAAAATCAAAAACATATTTATTTAATCTTCAAAAGCAACTTAGAATCGACATTTTACAAATGAATATTTTTAAGTGTTTATTATTTTCAAAAGTGAAGCTACCAACGATTCGGAATGTAGATTCCGCAGAGAAGAATCGCTAAGAAACTCCGCAGTTACTCTTTTGAAAATAATATATAAACTGTGTTGATAACGCCCAGAACCGACAGCTTAACGTATTCTTAAATACTGAAAAATATCTAAATACACAGTTAAAAAATAATTTTGTAGACATATTTTTTATCCAATTGCTCAAATTATTACGTCACTTGTTCTCATTATCGCAGCGTGATTTACTTCGCTCTATTTTTTAACAGTTGTAATACTTTTAAATATTTTTTACTTTAGTTAAATAAAAACTAAACAAAACGTGTAGTCGTGACGCTTCAGTAAATAAAATGTTTAATAGCATTGTTCTAGATACTTTAGTCTTTTTTATCAGTTGTCGTTGTTATATTTAAGGTAAATATTTAAAAGGATTTTATATGTGTATCATACAGATTAAAAATAAGACATACATTTTTTTATCTACATAAATTAGATTCATGTTATTTACTACACAGGCATCAGAAATTATATGGCAACCCTTTTTATGTAATCAAAATTATACGTATTTTTTTTTTCTAAAATTTTAAATAGTTGTATATTGTATAACTGAAGTTGGGCACAGAATGAAATATCCAGCTCAAAATCTGCAGCAGCCTGACTGGGGTAGTACCTCGAACTTACAGAAGATATTCGCTAAACAATACTGCTTTCAAGCAGTATTACGTTTCTGTTGTGAGTAAGGATAAGGCACAGATTAGTAAATAGGGGTATAGGGTAAATGGGTTTAGGTTCGTCGATGCGATTAAGTTTTACCTATTTTTTATAATCTATCTTTATAAACTACTCTTGTCGTAAGATAAATCAAATCATTCATGTAATAATTACTTTCAAGACACTTATAATTAAAAAAAAATTTAAACAACTTCGTTGTTTAACAAAGCACCCCGTGTGGCTAGATCACAGATTCCCCGACATTTGAAGATCGGGATACGATTCTTATCCCGGATCGGACCTTTGTCTGCCCTTAAATGGCCCTCAATGGCCTTTGTTGATGGGAGACAATAACTTGTCTTTAAGCCTTCAAAAGGTATTAATTATCATAACGCAACTACACAGCATATTTATAACTTCTAAGGCTATTTTAAGAAAGCAGTTATTACGTTATTGTTCTAAAAGTTTCATACAAGAGATGGAGTATTAACAAAATTCATATCGTAGTAAAATACGATTAAAATTGAATTACATTTAAGTAACATAATTTATTTATTTATTTGTTTAACTGGGATGTTTGCCTCCCTTTTGAGAAAAAAAACTCAAAATTACTCCACATAAATTATATAATATCATATATATATATATATATATATATATATATATATATATATATATATATATATATATATATATATATATATATTATATATAATAAAATAAAAGAAACGTTTCGTAACTGTCAAACATTTAATGTTCATCCCGTCGATGCGGTAAACTCTCCCCTCAAATTAAAGAACGTATTTAAATAAAGGTTTCGAATCGACTAGCCACAATATTCAAATGATGGCGTATTTTAGATTTTAAAAATATAGAATAACGTCAGTAATGAAAAAGGATTTATTTAGATAGGTATTGGTAGTAAAATATTTATATTATGCCAGCGCAGCGTTCAGAAATTTATTTTGTGTAAACGGCTTTCTTTCATATGGGTACTAATGATGCCTTTTAAAAGCGAAAAACATATATAAAGATATGATATTAATTATCATCATTTTAACATCCAGGTATTTTGGGTCTCCAATAATTTTCCTTTCCACCCCCACTGAGTTTTCTATTTACTTGCAAAGATTAAATCGTTGTTTTACTTGCTATTCTTTGTTTCGAAAACGTGACATAATATTTAATGAATAATTTCAATAGCATTAGCGATATCTTATAAATATTTAGGTACTAATCATGTTCACTATATTAAGTTTAAGGTTCCCTTAAGGCTCCCTTTTTTAACCTTTGAAGCTATCGATTTCGTATTAACTTTTTCCAGAGTTTGTGTCAGTGTTCTGTGTTTCACCGTGTATGCCTCTGATTTAGCGAGAACTGTTTGTTATTTCTTTCCCATTACATTCTGAGAATAACATAACATTTCACATATAACATTTAACTAATAATAAAAATTTTATTGATATTTGTTAATAAATTTTAAAATAAAAAGCAATTTCATATAGAAGAGACTACTGACATTAATAATTTATTACATTCATTTTAACAAAAAAAAAATTTTTTCTAAAACGACGCATAGAAATTTGATTTGTCAAAATAGTTCTATGCTACTAATTAAACATAAACACACTTCATTTCAACCTCAGACAAAAAATTATCACATCAGTCCCAATCTCATCGCATACAATGCTACCATAAGTCCATTTAGTGTTTGAGTCGGAAACGAGCCCGCAGACGGCACGTACTTGCCACCAGGTTTTTGCTTGCATTCATCGCCTCCATACATTGTGCATGTCACGCGGACTCACAATTGGTATGCATGTTGGTCTTGCAACGCGAATTTATATTCTACGCCGTCTCTCGGGTTCGGTAGAAGAAAAAAATATATTAAAACTTTCACAGAACTCTTGGAACAGTTCGAAAATTTTTATGGTACCTACCTTTTGTTTTTACGCACCATATACTGACGACGTCAACTAAAAGTTCCATATAAAAATAAATTTATGTCACATCATGATGATTATGGAGCGGAGAAATCCAATCGGTTGACAACTTGACATTAACTAGAAATTGTGTTGCGAATTAAAACATCTGTTTAGCAGAAACGATTTCAATTACCGTGTCCGATCGATTGTGTAATAAATTCGACATGCCGACATACATAAATAATTGGATCATTTAATTAAAATACACTTCGTTAACGCGTGAATGATTTCTAGAAAGATTCCAGACGTTTTTCTGTAATGGTAAATATAAAAACAGCAATGAACGTTGGAAGGTACGGAATTTTAATTGAACGTCCATATTTCTGCTTGACGATTTTTCTGCGAAGTGTTGGATGGAAAACGTTCTACGTCATGGGTGGCCGCTTCTGCTAGATTGATTTCATTGTCACTGCCAGCATAATTCAGGCGAAGTGCCGAGTCGTGAATAGGTAATCTGCTCGCGGCATTCAGCGTTCGCGATTATAAAGCGTGTTGACATCAATACCAATGTCAATACCGTTCAGCGAAATCGTCAATAAAGTGTCGAAGGATTTTACATCATGCTTCTTTTGAATTTAAATGTCCGTTATCTGATTCCGACGGAAATTGTTACTGATTAAAATCTCAATGTTGCTGTCGTGTGGACTTTGTTTTACACCTTAAATACATTGGTTGTTCTTATATTACTTATGTTTCAAGAAATCCAACGGCATTGAAGCGGCGTGTTGGATTAAGCTCTGATCCTTTTCTACATGGGGAAAGAGGCCTATACCCAGCAGTGGAATATTACAGGCTGAAGGATACCGCTTTCAAAAAATCGTTTCGAGCTAATAAGCAGGTTCTAATCCCTTTAATAATACTAATGTAAATTATTATATTTTTCCACGGATTTCAATGACTATATTTCTACAATAATAGGGTCTGGTTTTTGAGTAAATCCAACCCCTAACTTTATCAGCTATTCAATTTATAGTAACAATGCATGTCTTCATTATTGTTCGCTTTAGTTTAAAGACAAAAATCTTTAATAAGTACCTACGAGTAAATCTTGACAGTATATCGAATTACATTCCTTCTTCACTAGCGTGATAGGAACTCTTTGGGCAAAGAGTTCTTAATAATGTTAAATAATGTAGTAACTATTCAGTTTAAAATAAAAGATTTGAGCTTAACGATAACTAAAATAAGCCTTAAGAGACATTTTCTTAAATCATCAACCATACAAACCATTGTAATATGTTCTTCTAATTCTAAGTAGCGAAGTCTTTGATGAAGCGAGTTCTTATATGTATTATTTATTTAATCTCGACTAAGCGCGTTTTTGAATTAGACTTAACAGAAATCCCACATTGTCAACTTCCCTTCACTCAATACTCAATTTCTAGTTTGAGATTTATATACCCGAATAATATACCCTTCACCGCTCCTGCTAATCTTCCGACCGACTCAAAGAACCCAATTTATACTTAATTCCATTGTCACATCCAACAAAGATCTTGTCAATTATAATCTGCAAGAAATCTTTCATCGCAGATCCCGTCAAACGGTAGCACACAGTGAACCAACTGCCGTAGCGGGGACAAAAAAGTTTTTAATAAATTATTTGCGAAACCTGTTTAAAACCCTCTTCAAAGGGCGGCGGGGAAGTGAAACCGATTGCTCGTGACGTGATGGCTTTTGTGTCCATCGAGTATTATGTTGTCAAAATACACGGGGATTTAGTTATTATTTTTGTGTTTGCGAGAACACTTAGCACCCCTTTGTGCGGACCTTCCCAGAATAGGGGATGCGAGCCATAAAGAGAATACGAAGCTAACTTCAATCTTTCCAAGAAAAGCGACATGTGAATAGAATAGCAATCAGGCTGATGTGCTCGAGGAATGGAAAACAATAGGTTATCCTTACGTCTTAAGAGGAATTACTCTGACTTGCGTCTGAGAGTTAATCTCCGCTGGGAGGAAAATAATTTTATAAAAGCAAAAAGAAAAAACGCGAGCATGTCACACGTCTCACGCCTTACACGACGTGTCCTTAAAAACTTAATAACATTTTTGCGTATGTGGAGCCGTCGTCTCGCATTACGCTCTCCGCGCCAAATGTTCCTGGCAAATTACAACATCACAACGCATAAACACGCGTGGCTGAGCTTGCTTTTGTCACGTCACCCGAACGGGACTCTCCTTGATATTTATTCAAATTATCATCCTACGACTCCCTCTTTGTTTTGTTACGAATGAATTTTTCATGCACACGGCTCGAAAAGCTCCGGTAATTTCACTTTGACTCGCTCTACTTCAACGCGAATGGATTTATATCTGACCTTTTTTTTTGTATTTTGATAACGAAAAGAAAACAGAAACATTGTTTACATTTTATCATAAAAATTTTGATAGCATAAAAATAATAACATTGCGACTGGGAAAATACAAAAGTGACAATCACAATAATCCCATCGTATATTATGACTTAATTTGCCACATTAATATTTGTCGAAATTTAATTCTTCAACATTGTTACTATTTGTTGGACCTTGTGATGTGGTGATCCTTCGTACATTTATCTGCCAAAACGCCTTCGCCAGCTTCTCTCCTCACAATATGATTTACAACATCCTCTCTCTTCCTCTTCAAATTTAATTTATAACGTCGTCGTTTTCATCTGATTCAATAACTATTGCCGGTTTTGCTTCACCGGTGTATGTTACCATTCTCATTAAACTATCAATGTAGATATACGTTTATTGTGTTGAATCAAGAATACGTTTTGGAGGCACGAACGTTAGTGTCAACATTAATGGCTTCACGTGGCTATAAATTACAACCTGTTGACAAGAAACAGAAAAGTATTTATATACTATTTAACATCAAACAACGGCGTCACTAAATAAATTTAATTTTTACTTATTCAGATAAGAATGTTTATTAACTGTGATGTGATTAGTGTATTTGCTTAACGAATGGTATTTGGGTGTTTGCTTGGTCGTTATACTGCGTCTACGCTTGTTTGAGTAAATAAGACTGTTTTATGAAATTCAAACAAGGAATTAACCCTAGATAACTAAACATATTTCATTGTTACTTTGTAACTAAACATTCGACTGACAGACTAACAAATAAAACTACAAATTTTTGTCTTATTTATTATATTTCTGAAAAAAAATCAATATGGCACGGATGAGTTATTATTATATATTAAGTTTTAACAAATAAACATATCTTTTAACTACTCCTTACAGTCAATACAGGTCGGAACAGCGTGCTGCCCGCAAATGGCTTTCTTACACATGTAGCACGAGTATTTGGTCATTCTGCGTTTTTTATATGGGCAAAATCCTCAAATTTATCGCTTGTTTATCTGTTTTTGAGTTGAACTAGATGCAACTTCATCAATTTTCAAAATACCTTTCATGGTTGCTTTAATATCCCTTCTTAAAGTTAATGTACCGTAGCGTTCGTGCAGCAAGGTTCAGTAAGGCCATCAGCTAGATTTTTTGATGAGAGCTCTCCGCTTCAAAGGCTTTTGACCTAGCTTAACCGTATTAGGCACACAAATGACATATACGTTGACCTTGATCAAATTTAAAATGTTATAAAATACTGCTTGAGGCCACCTGTTAGTCTTACGATTAGCACTCATACCCGAACATATTTAATCGATGGTATCGACGGCACCTTTGGTACTGTTATAGAAATGAATTATTTCTGGTTTACTTGTGACGCCATTAATATTCAGTTGATCGTGAGCAGTGCACAGAACATGTACCAACTTGTTAGACTTAGGTTTGAATGCCACTAGAGTTTTTTCAGCATTAAAAACAAACATAGAAGTGCCAACATGTCTACCTTTTAAGTTTTTCATTTCTAATGGAATCTTCTTCTTATTACTGCGAACAGTACCAACAATAATCAATTTATTGGGATCACGCAGCAGTTCCGAAGCTAGAGGAACAGAAGTAAACCAATTATCCATAGTAATGTTTCTATTACTTCCATATAAAGGTTCACACAAATGCTTCACAAAGTACGTTCCAAGAGACAAATTTATTATTATTATACAAACAACAATCAATATTGTATAACGTTTGATCTATATAAGCATTACAAAACAATAAAAATATTTTTTTTTAAATAAACCGTGGATTTTTTTTCACACGTCGTTACTAAACATTCGTCTGTGGGTCGAATAATTCGCAATATCTCAGGAACTGTTATGGGTGCAACCACGTCACTTCCGCATGCGACACTAATTAACCAATCAGGAAGGTACTGACGAAGGCAGCGTAGTGACGCGTCGGGAACATACCTGAACACCGAATGCGGAGGGGGTCTGTCGACTGTGAGACGAATGATTAGTTATCTAGGGTTAAGTTTCATATGTGAACTGTTATTGCCTTCTTCCGTATCAAAACATCCTTTTCTCTTATTTAATAAAAAACTATACCCTTGAGATGTAGTCTTAAATTCAATGTCTATCTAATCCTCAGACATTAACACATGTTACAGATTTATATTTTATTTTATCTTTATTGAAGTTTTATGTTATTTTTTTACAACTGTAATTAAAAATTTAAAAATATTTATTTTACTTAGTAAATTTAATGTTTTTATGTTATTCGGAGCTAAAATAAAAATACTTTTCTATTACTTCTTAATTTCTCTAAAATATTTTTATTACTGAAAGTCAAGTAAGGTTAATGTGTAAAATAAAACCTATTAGTAACGCTTCCGTAATACCGCTGCATAACAACTTATAATAAGCTTAAAACTAGCTATTTAAAACCATCATTTATTACGATTAGTCGATCATAACGTCTGTCAGGTCACACTCAGCACATAAACCAACCCCAATGTAAATATCACCCTATTATCTGACTTTAACAATTTCGTAAACTCACAGTAACCCATCTTTGGAATATAAATTACATTCACGCCAATCCAATTCGACACTCGAAAAACGATAACGCAAGCAAATATGATCCTAATGACATTGAAATAGAAGCTATTGATATTGATATTAAGGTTGACGATATGCAAAGTTATTTTGGTGAATATGGCAGAAAACATCCTCTCAAATTGCCCCCTGCCAATAAAAAAGGGGAAGATGCAAAGCTGAATTTTGTTTATCGTTATCTTTATGGTGGGCCAACCATTTATTTATACCGTATGCGTTTGGATGTAATATAATACGACTTGGAATAAAAGTTTTTAGTTAAGGCTAAGCTCGTTTCACGGTACATCAGACACTTAAAGCAATCGCTGATTTGGAAAATGTTGTGAATGAACCTTTTTATAAAAGATGCATTCGTTATTTGATTGTATTTATTGGTTGTGTGTGTACGAGAGTAAACTTAAATTGTATTGATTATTGCTCTAATAATAGTAATGTTGGTTGGATTGAACAAAGTAGTTGCTTCGTTTATTTTGTGAATTTATTTAGTGGTGTGACAACATTTTGATCGTGTACACCGGTGAACGTTTTTGTTGAAAACGTAAAGCTGTTTGATAATAGATTGAATTTTAGGCATCAAAGGTAGAATACTTTCTTAAAATTTAATGTGCCCAACACTGATTTATTATTATTTCATTTAAATAAATAATGTTAACTGTTGACGCTGAAGATAATTTGGTGACTAAATAAATACAAAACAAATTATGTTTAAAATAGCTGTAAGCTGGAGTATTTCGTACAGCCTATTTTTTTTTGTATTTTTTTTTCTTTTATACAAAGCCAGCCCTCACAAGTCACAGTAATTAACATAGAAATAGTGCTATTCAATTTGTTGTAATTTCTGAATTTATGTGCACACATAGATACATAATATACCTACATACATTTGACTAGCCCTTCTACTATATTTATTTATTTATTTATTATTTATAAAATCTCTCCTTAATACCGTCAATAATAAAACTAGACTTAAAAGGGTTTCTAGAATTAAGTTTAAAAAAAATTTACAACCATGTGTGTTCACATCATTGTTTATTATGAATATCGTCACCCTTACCGACAAACTTAATGAAACACCACTGAAGTGATTGTTTTGTCAAAATTAACTCTTACCACATATGTATTAAAGGCGTTTGTATTGGATTTTAATTGTACATTATATGTTTGTTTCTTGGAAGGGGTTAAATGCTTATTTACTGTTCAGTGTATGTGTTTGATGCGTTTGAATGTTTACGTGCTTCACGCGTCTGTGCTTCTGTTTTATTGTTATTAGGCTTTGTAAAGGCTGTGCGTTTTAATATCTTAGGGCCTGTTTCACAGTTGCTGATAACGCTATTTGATAGATAACGTTATCCAACTGATAAAACTTTATGGTATATTGTTGGAGTGAAACTTCTTTAGGCGCATGAGGGGTAAAATTTGAGAGAAAGGCGATGCGGTAACGTGTAACGTAACTCTCGTCCGATCACCGAAATTAAGCAAAGTCGGGCGCGGTCAGTACTTGGATGGGTTTCCATACTTTTTCCTCACTGATAGTCATAACTAAAAGGAAATTATTTCAAATTACATCACCAAAAGTTTATGTAAATTAAGTACCGCTTGACTACTTGGATGAGGATTGCGGAAAACCCAGTTTTAATATATCATAGGGAAAACCGGGTTGTTTGGCGCGAACTTAGGAAAGTCTATCTCCAGCAGTGGACTGCGATAGGACGAAGTGTATTAAATATTTAAATTCCTCATTTAAAGTTCAAATTTCAACAACAATGAAATAAGTTTCTGAAAATATTAATCATTAACCTCAACAAAATGTTCTTCGAACTTAAAAAGGGACCCCTATAAAGAATTGTATAGATTATTTTCACCCTCCTTGAAGAATAATTTCTCAAAATCGTTCTCATTGAATCTTTAGCACACAAAAGACTATTGACCAATTTTTATGTCAAATTTAATAGTTTACGCTCGACGAGTCAGTCGATCAAATTATCTCTTTTGTGTAAATACTTATTAAACATGTCCATTATACAATATCTAAATTGTTTGCTGTGTCTAAAGTGTCTTTATTAAAACGAGGAGCATTTTTTTTTCTTTTATTGTATTAGTGTTTAAAATTCAAAAGTTTGTAAAGATAGATGAATGAATATTTGTTATTCTTTTAAGAGCGTGCATAAGGCGAGCAAAAAATCAGATTTCACCCGCGCGCCCGAGGAAACAAAATATACACAAAGCCTCGTGTCAGAGTGCGATAGATGATATAGTTTTGAGCGCATTACGAATGTAAAAAACGACAAATATGTTATTTTGTATATAATTCCGAAACTAAAAGTAATTACATTAAATGCCTTGGCATAGCCTTTACTCATATTTAAATGTAATTAATTATCAAATTTTTGTCTTAATGGTCATAACCATATCGAGTATAAATAGAAAAAATATAAAAATTAGAGGTTACTTCGTGATTATATTTTATCGAGGAAATTTCCTTATTTTAAGTTTTTGATATGGGTCAACCCTTGCAAATATCACTTAGTTTGTCATATATTTTTATTTTAAGATTTGGTCTGGAACTTTTCATGTCAAAACAAATAAAAGATGGTAATTTTGCATTATGCGCACTCTTAAGAAATAAATGCCCGTCGACGCCGTAAAAGACCGTTCAAGCAATTTGTAGTGGCCCTGCTTTCTGTTCCACAGGGTGCGGATTCGGTTCCCGGTTGTTTGTCTGGGTGTAACATTTGTATATATGTATATATGTATTATTTATATGTATGTGTAGCAAAAAAAATTTAGCTATGTCAGTCAGCCGTTACCTATAACACAAACATTAAGTTGCTTACTTTAGGAACAGACAACTGTGTGTGTGTATGTGTTAAAAATTATTATTTATTAATAAATAATAAACTAATTGCATTGATAGGTAACATTAAATGTAGACTAATATATTAAAAAAAATTGTCCAAAATAGAGATAGACGGACAAATAAGAAAAAGTATGTTAGGTAAGGCTCAGCAGGAAATATCCTGCTCAAAATCTGAAGCACGCTGACATGGTAAGTACCTCAACCTTACAGAAGACCACAGCTAAATAATACCGCTTTCAAGCAGTGTTGTGTTCCTGTGTTGAGTGAGGTGACCAGAGCTCCTGGGAGGAGACGGAGATAGGATGCTCTTAAAATATTTTTGATATTCCAAGCGTGCACACGACACTGTGCTGTGTGGTTACGGCACTAAAGAATGTAGCCACCCCCTCTCTTCCCGTGGGTGTCGTAAGAGGCGACTAAGGGATAACACGGTTCTACTACCACCTTGGAACTTAAAAAGCCGACGGATGGCGGGATAACCATCCATGCTGGCTTTGAAATACACAGGCCAAAGACGGGCAGCAGCGTCTTCGGTGCGACGGCGCCAGCCCTGCGGTCACCAACCCGCCTGCCCAGCGTGGTGACTATGGGCAAAACACATGAGTTCGCGTCATAATGTCGGGCGCGAACTTGTGGAGGCCTATGTCCAACAGTGGACTGTGAAATAGGCTGAAGTGATGATGAGTGAGTGATGATTCCAAGCGTTAATAAGCTACGGTAACCGTTTACAGCTTATTCGGTGCCCTAGCTGCAAAAAAGCTCATTGTAAACAATTGGCCCTGTCATAGTTTTATTTATACTTTATTTGATTGTACACCAGAAAAATATTACATACAAAGTATAAGGATAGTTACAGACAGTGAAGTACAATGGGCGGACTTATGGCTAATTAGTCATTTCTTCCAGACAACCCAGGATATAATATTTTATTATAAGGTAATTTTAAAGTTTGCTGCTCAATAGTTTTGTATGAAATGAAAAATCAATTTATATATTCTATTCGCGTCTGTCATTTCTATTTAAATGAAACAAAAGATCCACAGTAAAATATTTTGCCAAATAAAAGATTTGAGTAACATAGTAAACTGAACAGTCAAAAATGAATTAAGTACCACTAAATATCAATGAACCAACAAAAAAAAAAACAACAAAAACTAAAATAACAACAAACACGAATATATTTTCTAAGAACAACAATAGATTCGTAACCAATCGTGAAACAATTATCATACTGTTCGAATACTTCATTCACGAAGCGCCACCTTTAGAACAAAAGAATGACAAACTGAAAAAGATGACACAATTGTATCATTAAAGCAGTCATTAAACGCTGTTTCCTTTACTTTTGAATTTTACCGACGCAGCGTGGAGCCACGCGACAAGAGAGCGGAAAATATGGTAGCTTCAATTTAGTCATTTCTTTGTATATGTTATATAACAAAAAAGTTACTAAAGCTTGAAAACATCATTTCACATACTTAATTATGTGCGTATATTTAAATTTTAAACAAGTTTAATCGGTCACAAATAAGATTGTCTTGTAAAGTATCAGAAGCATCAAGTCAAAGAAAAAGCAAAATTTTATACATTTCATATAAAGTAGTACCTAAGTAGTAATAAGTAATTGTAACATATAAGTCTACTATATTATGTATAAATACTGACTAGCTCTAAAACTTCCTGAGATATTTGCTTTCAAAACGAATTTTGTTTTCATTAACTAAAATACTATAGTTTAAGTTTTTCACCTGTCATAACTTTTTAAGTCTGAAAACGAATAAATTGACCATAAAACGATACTGGTGAAGATAATAGGCTGTCGTTTAAGGAAGTGCCTACGTTAAAAAATATTTTCATAGAAATATACACAAATAACAAAGCATTAAAAATCACTAAACAAATAACGTGGATAAAACCCTCAATAACGATAAATAACCAAGCTCATATCTCAGAACATTTAGCGGCTCAACGGACAAGTGTTACAAGGCCCATGCTACACGGTGAAATTATTTACAACGGCGGCGTTTCACAAAGCTCGCCTGTTTATTGCGACCATAAATACTGATAAAAACAGGGAATATTTATTTCTGTTCACTTCTTATTTATTGCTAGCTACGTTCTGGTTTTTATGTGTTACATTTTTTTTCGTAAACGTATAATAAGCCTTAACGAGTCTTGAGATTCAGTGATGACAACTAAGGAATGGTGAGAGAAAATGATCATATTCTGCATGTTTGGTGTAACACTAACATTTCAGATTTTTGGTCAATGTCAATTTTATTCTGATTTATCACCAAAAAAGTGTTTGTGTGTATTTGTGTACGCATATAAGAAGTTATACTTCAGTGGATAGCTAACTTCACGTTGCTAACTTCTCCTACGTTGACTATCTAACTTCAGGGTGTCGGTTTTTCGCGACGGTCGGTGTGCGCTCGCATCGTAAAAATTTTCTCTCGCGCCAAAAGAAGTACAACTTCAAAAATTTAGGATGACCTTGTTAAGATGATAGATGTGGTTAAAATAGTCTATTTTAGATTAAATATTTCATATCTAAGCTTTATTGCTACAATCTATAATAATTTAACTGAAAAATTAATTTTTCCCTCGCCCCGGTCGAGTAAAACGTGTAAAAAAGTGTTCGAGTGAGGTCCATTATGGGTCCATCTTTGCAACTAGAAGAGCATTTTGTCAAGTAGTTGAACAAATTGTTATGATAAATTACAGCGTCTTTTGAAAAGTTTCTCTTCAAACTTACGTGTATTAGACGCTACTCGAATTTTTGAATATAACGTACGTGAAGCCAGGCTGAATATTAGTAGGGCTCATACAAGCGTCAAAGATAAAAAAATTAATGTCGTTGATACAACATAATACAGTTTAATTTTGCATTATTACAACGACAAAAAGTTTTTTCCACCAAATCTTTTCGTATACTTTAAAATTCCAAGCGTAATACAATTGTTTTATTTTCGACTTACTATGGGAAGACTCACGAAGACAAACATTATAGGTCAAGAGTCTGTCAGTGCCAGACTTGCGTCATTTGATAAAAGCTGAAATTTTTTCAGCGCATGCTCCCAAAACCGGTAAAAGCAATGGCCAAAATTTGAAGTTTAACTCATCGTGGCTTTGGCAGATACCTGGTATCAAAATTATACAAAATTGCTTTGCGCTCGCACTCACGGCCAACCTAAACGTATGTCTAGTCCGGGGTTGGGATTGTCGAAATTGTCAGGCAACATAATTATAAGAAATTCACTTTTACACTACGCAGAAAGTTAAGTTACAAAAGGTTGGTGATATGATTTCTAATATTACTTTGCACATTTTGTTAAAAAAATACGCTTTATGAAATGACGTTAGTTTGTTGGGAGCATGTACTGAGAAACTCAGCTATTATAAAAAGAGGATGGTCTGGCCCTCGCGGGCTCTTCGGCTATTAACAGACATTCAAACGTCAACTGTCGACTTAGATGGGGTTGCGAAACTTTTGTATACTGTTACCAATATAACTCACCTAATTGTAAAAATTAAAAGTTGTTGTAAAAAATTCCTTTTGAAAAAAACAATTACTATAGAAACAATGTCTTATCTGTACACAGTCATAAATAAATGGCAGATATTTGCTTCAACAATATGTTGTATACTACCTAAATTTACTGATTTATTGCTCTATTTGCAAAAAACGTCAAATACAAATAGAGTGAATAACACACCTACCATACAAATTTCAATTTTTTGCATTGCAAGTAGGGACCCGAAGAAAATTTGCAAAAAAGAAGACAATCGACTAAAGGTTAAAATTTTATTGGATGTATAAGAAAGTATAAAAGATTTGCCTGTTTCATCTGCCGAAGTTAAGGGTGAAATTTATAGAGCAATAAATATAACAATTAGAGCGAGTGAACATTTTATTATGTACTGCGATGGTCTATTAGGATTTTAGCAATAAAGTCCTTACGACATAATTCGCTTTTGAGTTAAAAATGGCTTTGTTAGTATTTCGCAACGTTATGCTTATGCGTTAAATTCAATACTGAAAGTGTAACATTACATATAGCTAGTTTAAATGTTCACTCACTTGTACACATGGCTGTCTCATACATATATGGTGGTAGCATTGATATAATAATTATGTAAGGCCTTCATCCGATTTTGAAGTAAAACTTCTTTACACATGCTTGACTTGGGGAATAAGCTGGTGAATGCGTGACGAAAGCGTTACGAAAAGTGTGATCGGGCGAGGCGAACGGAAGTTGAGAGGGAGATATAAGTTAGTGAAGATAGAAAGAGTTACGTTTCGTAAGTTTTACTTCAATCGTGTGGTCTAAAGCACACTCGTTTTATATTATTATACCAACATCACAATTTACAAACGTATTGAAGAACCTACCCGTGTTGTCAATACAGCGCGCTCTTAGCAGCTCTGGCAAAAAATCTAACAATAGTTGTAAGTACTATTCGCTTCCGCCTGTAATATCCCACAGCTGGGCATAGGCCTCTTTCCCTACGTAGGAGAAGGATTATAGCTTAATCCACCACGCTGCTCCAATACGGGTTGGTGGATATATTCTCTACTTGTTAACAACTGGGACCGACAGCTTAACGTGCTCTCCGAGGCGATGAGTAGACCCACAAGGACTAACAACCAGACCGGAAATAAATATTTGTATAAACACAAATATCCACTCCGAGCGGGAATCGAACCCGCGATCGTCGGTATTTAGGCGCCGCCGACACGGCACGCGCCATTACACCAGAGCGGTCGTCAAAAAAAGTACCAATAAGTCTTAATTTAATTACCTATAAGTAATACCTATAAGTCTAAAATTAAGGCAAAAGGATATTTATCAACAAAACTTTAGCACAAAAGTAAATTAAAATGTTCCAAACGTGATTAGTTGATCTTGTGACAGTTTAGTGTCTACTTAAATCTTCTGAGTGAATTATGTTCAGGTATTAACATTTTTGTTGTTTTATGTTTTTTACAATGGAGCAGTAAAGATGTGACGAACCAGCAACAAAGCGCCATACAGTACCACCCACTGACTAAACATTTTTTTTCTGTATATTGATACCATTGTGATTGACAGACATACAACAATGATGTTAACGTTTGAGGGCGGATGCGACAAGATCAAAGCAAGCGTCTTCAAAGAAAAGGCCGTTAACGAAGCTTGGATAATTGAAGAAAACAAAAGCGTAACTAGGTGTGAATGGCAGATTTATTGACTTGTTTTAATGTACTGTGGAAGATGTCACAATACTATTGTCAGGTAGGCTAGGTAGGCCTTTCCAATGGCCCTGGCGCCTATAATGGTACTGATATTTTGGAAAGTTACAACAATTAACCATTAAAGCGTTAAACATTGAAATTTCAAATTTTATATCCTACTATTTTTTACTAGATTTCGTAAACGATAAGAATCCGTTTTTTTATTTATTTACGACTAGCTGTGCCCGCGACTTCTTTCGTGTGGAATTTAAAAAATATATTGTTCAATTCGCAGAGTTACAAAATAAATAAATTAATTAACTAAGTTCTTTTTTATTACATCAGCTATCTGCCATTAAAAGTCCCGTCAAAATAGGTCTAGCTGTTTCAAAGATTAGCCGGAACAAACAGACAGACAGACAGACAAAAAGTGTAAGAAATATTATTTTGGTATACTGTGTATATATCGATTGTTATTAGTACTTTTGGCTCTCCTCACCGTACCTCGGAGAGCACCATTACCTATCATGTACCTACCTACAGTCCTACACCTCATAGCGATCGTTACACATTGTAGATTTTTTTTTGGTTGTGACGTTATTTTTCTTAAAACTATTTTGTCTACCTATTTTTATATTGTTTTCATTATCTAATAATAAATAATTAAGTCATATAAAATCAGTTGCTCTCGAATATATTATTATATATTCATTTATACTTAAAATAAAAATAAATTTAAATTTATTTTACCAATCTACAATCTAAATTAGCTTATTACGATATTTTTTTTCGAATTATCTTTTATTTATTTTAATAACAAAAGATGTTATATAACAATAATATAATAACTAATGTTATATAACTTGTGCATAACATAAATCATATATTTTAAATCCAAATCAATCTTGAGCTTAGCAACTGTCAGTCAAAATAACGATCAAAGTTACAAATAATTGTATGTGTTAAGTTACGATTTCCGAAGCAGTTAGAGACGTCGGTCCCGATAGCTTTGATCTTACAGCTTCCGTCCGTCATTGCCGCGTCTGTGCGGTGTCGACGGCACCAATCGTCCGTTCCGGCGCCGACTACACGATAAAAGCTGACTCTGTGTCAGATGCGAGAGTCCATGCGAGTTTTACGTTACAATTATTTCGACTGGGGACCTTGACCTTACAGAGTAAGTAATAGTGCTTTCAAGCAGTGCTGTGTTCCTGTTGGTGAGTAAGGTAATTGAGGATAGGGTTGGCAACGCGCTTGCGATGCTTCTGGTGTTGCAGACGTATAGGCCACGGTAATCGCTTACCATCAGATGAGACGTAGGTACGCTTGTTTGTCGACCTTAAAGTTGTATAACAATAAAATATAATGTGTAACAGAAGATATCAATGTCGCCCTCGGACGATAACTCATTATACCTTCCTATTATCTATATTATCCTTCTATTCAGATGAGAATTTTCCTAAGTCAGTTCAAGAAAGATAGAAAATACATTATACTAAACTTTTTTAATGGTTTACGAGTGTTTAAGTTTGTTACTGATTTTTCTCTTCATAATTCAGGTCGGTGGTAGCTCCACACAAACATTAGTTTATTAATTAAACTGTCATCTAATTATAATTTGTACTATGGCGGTTGAAAGCTGGCGCTTGTTATGTGGTACCATTTAAATTTGATCGATATCTGACAAGTAATTATTGAGTTTTCTCTAATAATAAATACGTTGTATTACATGTCGATGACAATTAAAGTCAGTTTTTGAAGTAAAAGACTTGGGGAGTAAGCTGGTGAATGCTTGACGAGAGCGTTACGAAAAGTGTGATGTGAGATATAAGTGAGTGAAGATAGAAAGAGAGAGAGAGAGAGTTACGTTTCGTTTTACTTTTACTTCAGTCGTGTGATCTGAAGCACACTTTTTTTTTTGTTATTACGTAAACACCATTATGAGACATTGCATTTATGTCCAATTAAATACATGTAATGAAATCGTTTAAATACATTTAAAATGAATGTATATATGTAATTTCTGTTTTTATTCAAAATCTGTACCCGATTAAAGACCCTAAACCACAGACCGTCAAATCCACACTAATGTTTACATTCGTTTGTTGTAACCGAAAATACCCAGAAAAAAATCACCGCAATTTCTAATTTCACCCCAATACGAGGGTATCTTTCGGAACTTTTTGCTCAAATTTTTTTGCGCGTTTTGCTCATTTTTTTACTCGTTAATTCATAATGAAATGTTTACACGTGAATAAATTACTGACGGCGTATAATTCTCGTTTTTACGTTAAACCTGTTGCGTTAATCGATGCGTGAAAATATTTGATTTGTTCGTTTTTACTTCAATACCGTTTTATGATTGCATGTAATTGTATGTATAATTACTTTGTTTGTCAGTATTTCGTTCAATACGCGAAAAATACCTAATTTATTACTTGCCTTCTTGCAAATGAGTCAAAATGACTTATATGGAGTTACGACATCTTTCAATACTAATATTATAAAGCTGAAGAGTTTTTTGTTTGTTGTTTATATGTGTTTGTTTGTTAAGCTCGCTAATCAGAAACTACTAGATCGATTTGAATTTTTTTTGTGTTCCATAGTCCATTTACCGGGGAAGGCTATAATATGCTACGTAATATTTTAGTATATACGTTTTTTCCTCAAATTAACGCGAATGAAACCGCAGGCTACAGATAGTTTTAAATTATTGTTGTCTTTTAAAATTGCACGCTTTCTTCTCTACAGTTAGTTAATTGCGTCCAAAACCGGGTTGGTTTGCTAGTCATAAGTTCAGTGGCTTTCATAGTTGTGTATAAAAATCTAATCGTCGATTACCGCGCACCCCATAAATGCATTAAGATAAGCTTATCTATGGAGATAAAATCCCATTAGTTCAGGTCAACGGTACGCCATTCAAACGGATTTTTTAATCTTCTTATCTGTAAATTGAGCCTAAATTTATATTTATTATGTACATTAATTTAATTATTTATTTAATAGATATATCTAATCTTTACTAGTCTACATATTTAATTATAAAAATGTAAAATATGCAATAAGGTTGTCTTTGAATGTTTCTATGTGCCTTTTTTATTGAAATAGATTATAATATGAATCTAGTTTGCAAGCAATAAATAAAAAAAACATATACATCTATAAGTATATAAAATTGTACCTAACAGGTAATAGAGAATAAAAAATTACCGGAAAGGTCACTTTTAATAGGTACTCATTAACGATTTCTTTCAGACCTTAAATCTTAAGACATACCTAGATATCAATAAAATATAAATACACAAATTGTGTTAAAAATAAAATATATATTAACATCAAAACTTCCACAATAGTAAGCAGTTCTAACCTCAGAACAGTTCAATTTTGAGTGTCTCTCACAAAATTTTGACTGACACAAGATCGAAAGCTTTAGATATAGATCCAAAAATTGCTAACGAACGTTTTTTCATCCGTGACATACCATACAATTTTCTTCAGATAGTATGTATTGTTGCACAATGCGTCAACAACTCATCTTTGAATGTCACGTCTTTTGACAGTTTCCTCTAAATGTGTCATCAAGCTTGTCTAACACTTTGGCTATTTTTGTCTTGAATTAGCCTACAGCTTGACTACTAGATCAGTTCTATTTTTTGCTATGAACATAATATATATTATCATTATTACGTACGATCTTATCATGATACAGTCAATACAGGTGGTAATATAATAGTCATTAATTTTATTTTTAACCGACTTCCAAAAAAGGAGGAGGTTCTCAATTCGACACGTATGTTTTTTTTTATGTATGTTAGCTCAGAACTTTTGACTGGGTGGACCGATTTCGATCAATTTTGTTTTAATTGAAAGGTGTTGCGTATCATGTGGTTCCGTTTTAATTTAATTGAGATCTGACAAGTACTTTTAGAGTTATATCTAATAATGCGTATTTACGTGACTACTTTTTCGTCGACCTACGTTATAATATACCGCATAACTTTTTACTCGGTGTACCGATTTCGATGATTCTTACTTTAATCGAAAGCTAATACTTGTCTTGTAGTCTTGTTTAAATTAGATCGAAAACTGATTACAACTTTTTGAGTAATCTTTAATAGCGCGTATTTACTTGACTATTTTTTCGTCTACTTACGTTGTATTACTTGTCGACATAATTGAAGTCGGTTTTTTTTTTTCGTTTGCGAGCAAACACGATTATTCACTGTCTAACCAAGAATTGTCATATTCATTCTTAACATAGTATAAAATAAAGTCGCTGCCCATTGTCTGTCCCTATGTATGATTAGATTAAAACGCAACGGATTTTGATGAGGTTTTTGAAGTGAAACTTCTTTAGGCGCATGAGGGGTAAAATTTGAGCGTCTCATAACGCGGCAGCGTCAGGGATGGTCAGCACTTGGATGGGTGACCGAATGGGAACACCGCGTGACGTCGACTTTTTTCAATTAGTTTTTTTGTATTTTAATTATTATTTTTTTTAATTATTATTTTTGAATTAACTAGTTTTTTTTTTAATTAGTTTGCCAAAGAAGTTTCACTTCTGACATGTGTACTTTGTACGCACGCAATTTTTTTAAGATATAGAGTAATTCAAGAGGAAGGTTTATATGTAGGTATAATATGTACATGCATAATATGGTAGAGAAACACTGATAATTTTTGACGTTTCTAAGTTTCTAACGTATCTTTTGTTGTTGATAGTATCAGCATTGCACCCGTGCGAAGCCGGGGCGCATTATAGGTATTAATATAGCCTATAACTTGATTTCTGCATAGTCAGTTATATTTTTCACTATGTAAATAGCCGTAATAATTTTAATTACATAATTTTATTTTTACGTAGGTAACGTATTTTATATTTAAGTAATATTATTAAACTATTGATTTAGAATTTATATATGAGTAACAAAAAATATATCGAAATCGGTCCACCCAGTAAAAAGTTCTGAGGTAACATATATACATTACAATAGAACTAAGAACTTCTTCCTTTTTTGAAGGTGGTTAAAATAGCGCGTATCAAACGTATGCATATAAATACGTAATATAAAACTAAATTTTTGTGGTTTCTGTTTTAATTATCGAGCTAATTAAAAAGTTAAATATAATTATAAGATTACTATCAACAGGCTAATTGTGTATGCTTTCCTCATTAATAAAATTACGCTTCAAATAAAACCGCCACTAAATTATATATATTTTTTTATACTCACTTTGAATTAAAATAAAACTTATAATTATGTGAAAATGTTAGTGTTAATTGTTTTAAAAGTAAACTCATTGATTTTATCTTTCATGTTTTCGAAAAAATACCAATCTTATCTTAATGAAAGCTATTTGAAACTTTCTACGATCTTTTGTACCTTCTTATTTAAAACTTTATACATAGCTTTAATAATATTTTTACGTATGTATTATCCAATAAAGAATAAATATATATAAATAAATAAATGCACAATTTTGTGACATAAGACCTCAGAATTATTTAAAAACAGTAAACGTCAAAGTAGTAATCGTATACATTTATTGTAAAAATAAAAATAAGCGACCATTAAACGTAAGAAAAAGTTTCTATAAACGGTTTTATTTTTATGAGAAACGATATAAAAGACGACAGCTGAATAAAACCGAGCGCTACGCCTAACTAAATTCACTGTTGGCAAAACATTTCAATTCCGCAGCCAACAAGTGATAACGTCGCAGTCGAAGCATGTATACAATGATTTAGTCACAAACTAGACTAACTATAAACAGCCTGACGCCTATGCACTCCTAAACAAACACTAAAATGCCCACGTCTCTAATTTATAGAAGAACTCCGGCCCGCGAGGCCCCGGTATCGCAATAAACATGTTTTTTGTTTCGCATGTCCGCGCACTGTCAAATATATTACAACCCGCCGGGTTATTTACGACCTCTGTCGTCCGCCCATACGTTATACTTAGTATCTTTGTTTGGACACAATAAGCAATATTTCTAAAGGGCCCGACGTCGCTCGCAGCTGTTGATATGGGTTCCCAAATTGACATATTTAATTTGATCGCAACGCGGGTCCCGTTTGAACGGGGCCGTGTTTGACAGGTTTTAGTGTCGGATTAACATTAACGTTATGGACTTTGTACTGTCAATAAAGTGAAATATCGAAAGATAAAGTCCCGGCGCGCTCGTAAAACACGCGTTGACACATCAAACGGTTACTGGGAAACGCCATAGAACGGATCAATTTTCCCCTTTGAACCGAACACATACCAGAACAAAGGCGACTGTAAAAGAGTAAGTAGTTTTGAATGTGTCAGCAGCAAAGCGCCGGCGAGAGGAGCGATGTCGAAAGCGTAATAAAAGTGGCTCGGAACAAAAAAGCTGCGGAGTGTAGCGGAGCGGGCAGGTAGAGCCGCGGCGGTTCAAAGCGATGCCGTCATGGGTGGCTCGCCACCAACGCCATAGCACGTCTCAATCCGCACCCGGCTGCCCGCCATGCCGCCTTTCCTTTTTCCCCTACCGCAATGCAGCTATGTGTCGTTTCCGCTTTATTTTTTATGACTGTGTGCTGCAGCGGAGAGATATAGCGTTGCTTTTCTAACAAAGACTTGAGATAGTGCCGTCCTTGTCTCGCGGGGCAGGCGGGAGGTAGTGAAACGTCGTGCGCTGGTGGGGTTTCGTTCGTCGCTCACAGTCACCTCGACCGCCGCCACGGACGCACGCATTCGTTGCAAGCATTTCTCGCGACCGTGTCATAGAGCAGTTGTGTTAACAGAGCTGACAGTGACTAACGTTAAGTGAACAAGTGATAGTAAACAATATATAATAGTTTAAGTTTATCTCCAAATGGTGGTGCTTGAAGACGGAGCCATGATGACTACTAATCCAAATCAGTATTTACAACCTGATTACTTGCAACCGCTTCCATCATCTGTAAGTATTTTAATTATTTTTTATTTAATGATAATTATTTAAAAAAAATCATTGAAGATATTTTTTCAATAATTACTTAACATGTTAGAAAATATAAATTCACTAAAATATAAATATATTATGTAATTTTTTTTAATTACAAATGAAACGCCATATTTTTTTTAAATAATTAAGTGACTAATGTACTTTTTTTTTTGTTACAGTTGGACTCTAAAAAAAGTCCTCTCGCGCTTTTAGCGCAAACATGCAGCCAGATTGGAGCGGATACGTTACCTGCCAAGCCGCTCTTGCCGTCGCTTGACAAAAAGAAAACAGTGAACAGTGTTAACAGTGATACCATTAGTCGTTCTTCACCCAGTGCGAGTAAACCGGATAAACCGCGTTCCTCACCTGAAAGCAAACATTTAGCTTTTAAACCGTACGAAACCAACGTCGTTACGAAGAAACCTGAGGAATCTCGTCCACCCTCAAAGGCAAGTTCTGATAGCTCGGAAGATAAAAAATCCGGCAAAAGTACCCCAGGAAGAAAATCAACTCCGCCAACCACGGAAAATGGAAAGATCAGCCCTAATAATGACCAAAAGTCCTCATCATCTGCATCCTCTGGAACTAGCCCTATTATTCGTTCTGGTTTAGAAGTTTTGGGACACGGCAAGGATCATCTCGGAGCGTTTAAAAATTTACCTGGTCTGTCTGGATTCAATCCCTTGGCTGGACTTTGTTGTCCTCCTGGAATGGAACAACACTCAAACCCAGCATTTCGTCCTCCTTACGCTGGAGCGCCATTGAGCGCTCATCACGCTGCTATGCTGGCTGCAGCTGCCTTTCCAGGATCAGCACAAAATCCTTACCTCGGATACGCCAGAGTAAAAACGCCGGCGGGTGGTGAAACATTAGTCCCGGTATGCAAAGATCCCTATTGTACCGGCTGCCAGTTTTCAGTCAACAATCATCACCTTTTAATGAGCAATGGAGCCTGTCCCGCTGGTTGTACGCAATGTGATCATCAAAAATACAACTTAGCAATGGCGATGGCTTTATCACAACAAGGAGCCGCCGGTAGCATTCCTTATCCACATTTAAGCCGTCCGTATGTTTGTAGCTGGATTGTTGGGGAATCTTACTGTGGAAAACGTTTTGGAAATTCGGAGGAGCTTCTTCAACACCTAAGAAGTCACACGACGGATGGGACAACTCCAACTTCGTCACCAACATCACAACCCTCGTTACTGAACCCATTAAATCCCTTATTTACGACTGCTGGACTTCGTGGAGCATACCCGACGGCACCCTTGAGCCCTCTGTCGGCGAGTAGATACCATCCATACTCAAAGGCTTTACCTCCGAGCCTTTCTCCATATGGTGCTTTTAATCCTGCCTTGGGTCCTTTCTACTCGCCCTACGCAATGTACGGCCAGAGGCTCGGTGCAGCTGCAGTGCATCAGTAAATTAGTGTAGTGAGGATTGTCGACATTCTGTGATATCATAATAGACTTCAATGATGTTGTAAGGCGTGATCCGCCATGACAAATTTAGATAATAGTGCAATCTTAAATTAACAATATAAGTTATTTGTTCCGACGGAGTTTGTAAACACGTTGGTGACTTATGGATTATATAAAGACTATGCACAGCCAAATCTTTTGTGTAATATCTATGTTAAATATTAACAAAATAAATTTCAAATACAAATTTATGAAAAGTATATAGTTTTTAATTTCTTCTCTCTCTTATATTTCATCTTCGATTAAACTATAAACATAATAAACAATCAATCAAATTTTATTACTTCTTGTAACGATTATATATGCGTATAAATTTATTTAAGGATACTTTCACGCCAGTAAATCATAATAAATACATATAGAAAGCGCTATATGAATTCACATTGAGTAAATTACACATCACACTTGGTTCATTTTAATTCTGGCTCGGAGCAAAATCCGATGCGAATGATTGATTAATATACGTCTAACACACGCATTAGCACCGTCAATCAACAGAAACGTAGCGTGATAAAACAAGACTGCAATCACGCGAACACGAGAGCTAACGCCCACGTAAAACGAACAGTAAAACATCTAACAAAACAATTTTACTTCATTGAAAATATTATAAAAAGATGAAGTAGGTACGAGACTCGCAGTCATTAATAACAAAGCCGTGAGCTGTCAAGATTGTTAATGCGGTGTTTTTTTTTTTTAATAAATGCTATTTTGATTAGGCCCATGTCATGTTGGAAATTCAACTGTCAAAAGCGTAATTGGTCGCACGAAAAGGCCGAGAGACAGGTGATGGCGTAGCTTGAAACAGATTTAGACTTACAAAATAATTCAATTAGTATTTTTTTTTTTGGAATGTCAATTAATTTATTTTTGTAAGAGTTTTAATGAAATATACATTTAAATAATTAGGCTTTAGCACAACTTAAAAGTAATTTAAATATAAAATTATTATCAGACTTTTTTTTCTTTATTTTTTTATAGAGGGCTTGTTTACAGGCTGAACATGTCAGCCCCATTTTTACACACTTAAACTTACGACGCTTGAGACTTAGTTGAGCAATTTTGTACAATTATTAAGAATACTATTATGAACCCCCTATGTTATTAAGTAGTACATTGTGTTCTTTATGATACTCCTCTCTCTAGGCTCAATCCGGACACATTCCATCAAAATGTAATGGACATTATCAGACTTAAATTAAATAATTACTTTTTTTTTTCACAAATATAATTTATGTAGCGTTTTTAATTCGTTTAAAATATAGCAAATGGTAGAGTCAAATTTTAAATTGCATCTGAAAACTAAACGTGAAATGCTATGTTATTTAGGTCTTCATAAACTTTACTAGTAAACATTGATTGATATATAATTTTATTATCGCTTCAATATTATAGCAATCGATCACAGAGGTTATAAAATTAACAACTTAACAGTTAGATAACTTGGCACGACATTGACACAGTTCGAAACCTTATTGTTTTATTGCGTTCTGAATTTGATACGACTAGCGACATCTAGTATGCAGTGGTGGAACTACTTGTATGAAATACTGGTTTGAAATAAAATGAAAATGATATTTGTTTACAATACTATATTATAATATTTCAAATATTAATATAAATATTTATTTATTTACTAATATAATTATACAATGCATTATATATTTTTTTTTCTAATAACGTAAGTCAACCTAGAAAATGCCAAAAACAATTCAAATTCTTCTGCTGTAAACTTTGAGAATAGACGTATAATAAATTATTGACAATTTGAAATCCAAATATTCAAATGATTAAATAGATTATGAAATTGATTTTAATTAAACTACAATTAGAATTAGATTAATAATAGTATAACAACAATCGTCCAGTCTAACGAAATTGATTTAATTTTCCACTATTCCCGCCAGTAATGAGTTTATCTGAATTTAAAGCGATTGCAGTTTATTCGCAATTAAACCGTTTATATCATTTATTTAATTTAAATGCAGTTAAATCGTCGGTCGTTATTTACTTATCACAGATACAAAAACAAATAAATTAATATCAATTTACGTCCTCTTTTTAACAACGCTAACAATATAATAAACAACTGTAATTAATTAATTGTAATTTACAAAAAATTTAAGGTCACTGTAATAAAAAGGTGATGTTTTTTTTTATATTTACTACGTGATTAATTAAGGCATTAAAATATTATAAAGGGGCGAAATAAATCTTGAGATCAGTAATTGAGATAATGACTTGTAGCATTAGGTACCGGTACACTCTCACGGTGTGATTACAATTGACAGATGAGCGCCAGAGATTGACGAGATACGTCAGAATAATCTGTCCAACGAAATAACCAATTAAGATTAGCATAAACATAAGGTGAAGTAAATTAACATATCAGTGTATAAATTATGCATGCGGGGTATTATAGGCCCCGCACTGTGAATTAGAGGGTTATCCCCTTCAGCCGACTATTGTCGAATCGTGTTTCACTTGATATGTAAATTGATTTCTACCTGAATTTTCGTATGTACAATGAATAATAATAGTTTTATATTTGATGTTTTTTAAATTCAGAACGGTGTCTTTTATACACGTATTAGGGTTATTTAAATCATGTGAGTGTATTGTAACCCTCAAATGAAGTGAGAGGTCCTTTGTACCGATTCAACTGGTGGACAGGATGTTCGACAAAGCGTGATGGAATCGGTGAGTGATTGAGATTTGTGATAAATGCGTTTCGCTGTAGACTATTAAAGCCGGCTTTTGTTGGGTGACGCTTGTTGCTATACAATAGGGTTGTCGATTTGAACACGTTTTTGTACCAAGCATCATAGTACGGATTATTATGTTTCTCGGTAACAGTCTTGTGTGGTAAATCGTTTTATTATACGAAATTATCATATTTATTTTAACTATATTTATTTTCTTGATAAATGAAAGGTTTATTCTTTACGTAGACGTTTTACATAATATTCTGTTAGTAACAATGTTTCATATTATAGGTACAATATCGTTGGATTGATCGACTACAAAATTAAAATGTAAGTACATAATAATTATATACATTGTCTATTGAGAAAGCTATTCTGGCGTAATAGTGCGGATATAGGCTTTATTATTTGTATAAATTAGATTTCTGTATTGTTTTCTAGTTTGTGTCTAGATTTATTTGGAGATCTCCCCAAAGTGTTTCAAAGAGGGTGTAAAGTAATCAGTCTCGGCTTTGTAGACGTGATGGCGTGGTTTTTCCTGGTAGGAAAATTATTCACCAACCTGCAGCAGGGAAACGTAGTCGATTTAGCACCAATCATTTTCGTAGATGAAGTGTAAGCGTTTGCCCAGCAGTGGAATGTTTACAGGTTTTTCAGTTCAATTTAGTTTTCTATACTAAAAGTATAATCATTTAAGTAATAAGAACTAAAAAACAAAATTAAACCTTTAAAAACTAAAGAAATTGAGAAAAAAAAATTAAATAATTAAAAAACAAATAAGTAGGTACTAAACGTTTGGTGACTAATTACGAGTATTTATTAAACAATCTTACCATAAATTTATTCGAACAATGGTTTATTCAACAAATCGTTATGAACAGATGAAAAAAGCGAAACTTAATGATATGTGACAATAGCTGTAGAATCGATAGGGGACAAGTTACAAGGCTACTTTGTGCGTGGTTCAAGTTATAAGCGAGAATTATTTAATAATAAAAACAATAATTTAATTTTTTTTAATTCTAACAGATTATACCCAAAAAAATCTTTGTCTACTATAAATTAATACAAAGGTTTAAAAATAACGTCATATTAATCTCAGGACTTTAGATCTCAGTAAAATATCAGTGTTAGAAATAACTTTCTAAACGCGTGCAAATTTTGGGTTAGAAGGCGTACACGTTTCGTCACTGAATGTGACTTGTATAAGAACTAGTACCTAATATTAACAAATTAACAACACCTAAAGAAAATCTCGTTCGAGTGTTGGATCAAGGGTCGGATACAAAAAGCAGTGTTGCTTATAACGATTGGTGAGGAAAGTTCTCAGTCTAAACTAATGGCATTCTGGGCCTTAAGCTGCCACTGGCAACTAGGTACAATTTTAATATATGTTTGTTAAATTTTTCTAAATAAAATAATAAAAATAAAACGCCTCACACTCAACTGCCCCACTAGGATTAACTTCTGTGTCTGGAAACACACAATACACAAGCACAAACGCCCAGACTACGGCAATCATCTGTATGGCCAATATAAAAGGTATGCCATGTGCGTGGATCGAACCCGCAACCGCCAGCGTAACAATAGCAAACCATTGCTGTGTCCGTTGCGCGACGCGTCGTAAATATGTTTAAAAAATGTGTAAGGTAATGTTAATATACAGAAATAAAAGTCGATTTAAAACACGCATATCGTCCGTCATTTGTACCACCGACACTGACAATAAAAATTAAATGACTGTAGCTGACACATGTCTGCAGGTAAATGTAATTACACGGCATTAATAATTCAATTTGCCGTTATATTATAATTGCTTTGACAATTGCAATCTAATTACAATGTTTTATTTATCATGTTGATGCTGCCTTGACATAAAATAACTTCTATAAGAGCGGGGTTATTCCTAACAGACCTAACAGGTCATATGGATCTTCAATGCCCGGGTGTACCCTTACCGGGAGTCTTTCATCTGGGAACAGTTTTGCTTTGATTGAGCCTATTGAATATAGACAGCCCTAAGCTCGTGCAATATTTCCCGATTGTCCCCAATCTTCTTCCAGGCCTCATCCATCTATCCATCATTATCCATCCATCCATCATCAGAATCTCGAATCGGAGATCTTACGTAGATCATCGTCCTAGGGCCGAAAAACGTCCAAATAGCACTTGCTAACACGCTGTCTCCACTCCAGGACACGTCTACACTTCAGTGGTCGCTGGTTCTGCAGCACACATGACAGGGACCAGTTTATTTTGGCCGAATGGGCCAGGAGCATGTCTTTTTGACAGGCAATGTTTGTGTAGGTCATATCCGGATACAGTAATGAATCGATCACGATCACGATTCAGCCTGTAATATCCCACTGTTGGGCATAGGCCTCTTCCCCATGTAGGAGAAGGATCGGAGCTTAATCCACCACGCTGCTCCAATGCGGGTTGGCGGATATATTCTCTACTATGAGTAACGATCGCTATCAGGTGTACATGATAACAACCGGGACCGACGGCTTAACGTGCTCTCCGAGGCACGGTGGGGAGACCCACAAGGACTGCACAAACACCCAGACCACGGCAAACATTTGTATGTCCAATACAAATGTTGTCGCGTGCGGGCATCGAACCCGCAACCGCCCGCGCAACAGCCAATCGCAATCCAGTGCTGTGACCGCTGCGCCAACGCGGCGTCACAGCCACGTACAGTAATGAATACAAGTAGTGAACTCCGGTAGTTTCGGTGATGACTCATTCTTCGTCTTTGTTGTCGCAATCATTGTTCGCATTGGATCTACTCGGCGGTGACAACAGGAGCTCCTAAGGCAGGAGCCGTTTTTCTGGCCATCCCAATTATTTTTAACAAGTAGTATAGAAAGGACCGTGTGTCGTAGGACCCATGGCCGTTGGAGCAGACGTGTCCTGAAGTGGAGACCGCGTCTTGGCAAACGCAGTGTGGGACGTCTTCCGGCCCGTTGGACCGACGATCTTCGTAAGATTGCCGGTGTAGGCTGGATGAGGATTGCGGAAAACCGGGATGTCTGGCGCGAGCTTGGAGAGGCCTATATCCAGCAGTGGACTGCAATAGGCTGAACTGATGATGATGATGACGAGTATAGAAAGCCTATTATTAAGCACTTTGTCTGTCATAGAAGCTTTGCTGATTTTATTTTAACGAAAAAGATTGCAATTAGAGAACAAAATAATAGTAGATACAAAATTATATTTTAAATAAGCCTAATAGTTATTTTATGGACAGGTTCGTGTCTGACTCAACAGTACTCTATGCTTTAAGTGGAATAATAATGCCATATTTTATAAAGTATGAAACATGTATTGTAATATTTCATAATAACGCTTCAATTGTTTTCTACACGAAATGTTAAAATAAACAACAATTAAGCCTATACAATTTGCAAACAAAGATAATTACTGCACTTAACGTATTTTTCTCATAAATAAAACCTTTATTGAAACATGTAATGCTATGTGCGTATTGAAGAGTAAAGAATAATTTAAAGAACGTTCGTTTTATTAATACAGATAAATTGTTTACTCACTACGAAAATAAAGACATACAACATAGGTATAACAAAAAGTAAAAAAAGTTTTACCTCTATATGTATATTATAGATATAAGAACATTAAAAAAAGTTTTATATCATCGGACCTGTCTAAATTGTGTCTGATGCTGTTTAAATAGGCCTCACTAAATTCGCGCCTGATATTCCGATTTTCCCGAAAGAACAAACATTACAACTTGGGGAGTCCTATGTCCAGCAGTGAACTGCAATAGGCTGAACTGACTGACTGCCTGTTATATTCTACTTAAACATTTTACTATTCTGCACGGTTATATATGCAAAAGACGATATAAACATCAATAAATTTAATATCTAATTGATCATTGTGATATTTTATGCAACTGCTGAGTTTTTAGCCGATTCTTCTCAGCAGAATAATATACATTCTGAAGCGATAATAGCATCACATTAGGTATGGTTTTATTATAATTTAAATGTTTTAAAACGAAATAATACTGTACATTTTCGAAAGTGTGGTCACTATTCAGTCAGAAGACAGAATTATTGATTAATTTAATTTAACTTTTATTATATCTAATAAAAAAATACTTTGTAAGATAAATAAATTAGTCAACATTGTGCGATTAAGGTTGAATATAGCGACATTTATTATCGAAGAATTGTAATTTTAACGTCGCATTGTGTTTCGTGATGTTTCACAAGAATATTGCAGCGAGGTTCACTGAGGTGATAATTAAGGAATTCCATTAACTTTAATCGATGTAAGATAATTTACTTTATTGATTTTTTTCACAGAAGCGGTAAATAAACAAGCAAATGTCACGTAATACCAGTAAACCAAGTGATTGTCGTCAGAAAAGGAGCAACAAAGAAAGTGCAGCTTGCTAATGTAATGAAAACAAGAGAGTTGAAGTTGTAATAGAAGGAAGTTGGTTTTCGTATCAATAACTATATTATACGTAGCTTTTGGCATGTTCAGTCATTTATATCTATATAGTAAAAATGAATGTTGCTAAACGCATAGCTGGAGAATGGCTCGACCAATTCGGCAATTTTTTTTGTATGTTCCTTAAATCCCATGGAAGGTTTCTATACTTAAAAAAAAAACATAGACAGAACGAAGTCTGTCCTGTCTGTGGAAAGCTAGTATTCTAATAATTGTCAGTAATAAATGACATGGATGATTTTGCCAATATTACGTAGAATAAAGAAGACAAGATGGAGATATTTTTTTATGTAACTAGATCAGCAAACAAGCATACGGCTCATCTGATAGTAAGCGATTACCGTAGCTTATAGACGTCTGTAACATCAAGAGCATTACAAATGCGTTGCTGACCCTATCCCCAATCCCCCAGGAGCTCTGGTCACCTTCCTCACCAACAGGAATACAACACTACTTGAAAACAGTGTTATTTACCTATGATCTTCTGTAAGGTACTGCCCCAGTCGGCTGCTCCATATTTGAAGCAGGAAATTTCCTGCTGTTCTCTACCTCAGTTACTAGTGGCTACTCCAGATTTTAATCAAGATATTTCCTGCTTTGGCCTTCCTTAATAAAAATATGTTACTATAGCAGTGTGATATGTAACTATAGCTTTCATATGCAAAATTAGCTGCGTGCTCGTAAAAATGCTCCCTGAGGTAATCTAAGAGTAAGACGGTCCATAAAGCAAAACACCAACTAGAGACAAAAATTCACACAAACGAAAATATTAGCTCAGATTGAAAATTTAACCTGAGGCCATCAGCATTAACGGAACTTTCGACACCACTCCACCGGAACGGTCATCGAATTCGTCACAATAACAACAATTTACATTAAATAAAATGTAAATGTAGATATTGTCCACAATTTCTGTTTTTTCAGACGATATTTAGGTAAACCCAATTGCAAATAATAGTTGTTATATTTGATTTAAGATCTGACGTCCAAATATTTACAGAAATCCTGCAGTTCAGAAAAGTACTACAATAGTGAAATAAAATCTTAGGATTTTAATAAAAGAACCAGACATATTCTAGAAAACAAATCCGGAAGCAAAGCGAGGGAAGAAAATAAGGAACAAAAATGAGAAATAATCTACTGAAACCAACTACATTAAAAATGTCCAACTGTTTAGAGTACTTTTATTTTGTAGTCTGTGCGATGTTTTTCTAATTTGACTGTCTGTTGTTGAATGTATATTTCACCCGCAACCATGGCACCTGCAACGGCGCTGAAATATCGGGCGTTTCAAAATAAAAATCACAGTAAAATAAAAAGTCAATGCATATTTGCAGGTATGTGAGTATGTATGTTATTTTAATGTACTTGCCTAGGTTCCGACTTTTCAAAAGTCCGTTGTACGTTCATGTCTGGGTAAAATATGTCTATGTAGTAGTTTTAATTTTTGTTGTCAACTTTTAGCAGTTTAAAACATGATTTTGCTCAGAATACTACTTTTCACATCTACAAATCCACTCATAACGTTCTGAAGTTAGCTGGTAGAGAATATTTGTACCATCCTCCTTTGTTCCATCTTTGTTCAATATAATAATATATTCTGCAATAAGGCATGAATAAATATTTATACAAAATATTCGTAAACTTTTTGACCTTTGTCTACCTTCATGTTACTTTAACAGAACTGAGAACTGAGTGGTTGACATCAGCCCGACTTGTAGGAACCAGACATTTCTCATCCATGTTTATAGTAACGAACTGTTGAGTCATAGAATATTCTTCTAGCAGATAATACAGATGTATTTCTCGTCAATATGTTACTTGGGTACCTAAGTTGGGTACCTTCGAAAGAAGAACAAGCATTTTCTGGTCAAGTCGTAGATCAAATCCCATTAGCATTATTTTACAAGTACAGATTTTAATTATCAGAAAATCTTATTGCAGTTTAAATTATCAAATTTTATTTTTAGAAATTAGGTTTGATATTTTAATTTCCAAGAATAACATTTGTAGTAATTTATATTATTCTATGCATTACTGAAATAACGCAATCTATCTTCAAGTAAAGCACGCCAATGAACAATACATCTTAAACATATTTGTACAACGTCAACCTTCAATGGAACATTCAAAGAACTGCAATTTTCGCGTCTCCAATTTCTCGACAAAGATTAATGCAATAGAGGCAGAACAATTTGAACTGTAGCTCCCAACCTCACAGGATACAATATTTTATGTTGACAGACATTACAACGCTTATACGAGCGTTTATTCTTTCTGTCTCGTATTTTATTCGCTTTATGACGGTCCCCGACCGCATACATTTACCGATGCATTTCATAAAACCACTCCACTTTCGACTCTACTCCCTTAAAATAAGGTTGTGGTACATTTTTTTAAATTGTATACATATCTTTGTATGAGTATAATAGTCGTGGATGCCGGCTGTATGTTTGTTAGTATTTTATTTCTGAGCGTTCTCGCGTCATAAAATAATAGCGTAATGCAGTGTTGTAAATCAATTTCGCCTTTTGAACGATGACGATTGTAATGAAGGTCGGTAGTCGGATTAGTGTATTTGTATGGCTCGGTTAGTTTTGATATTAGACTTTATTTTATTGTCGTTATAATTTATCGCCTGTCTTATTTACGATGCGTTTTTTTTTTGTGAGTTTCAGATATCTTGTTTGAATTGCGTTGTCACAGTAAATTGGGCTTGAGTTATGAATGAAAAAATATATTTTTTAATACTTTAGATTTATCATTTGGTCTTATCTGTTATTTCGAAATAAATAAATTTCAGGATAGTGGTTTGAATAAAACAACAAAACTTTCAGTGCATAATATATTTATATAAGTATTTATATATAAGTAGCTAATTGCACATAAGTTAGTTTGACTAACTAAACAATTTAAACACACAATTTACAGTAAATTTATAGCTCAGTAAAAATTAAAAATATTTTAGATATTACAAGATGTACTATTTAAAGATAATTTGTAATTCCGTCAACAGTATATTTAAATATTTACCAAACAATAAATAAGTAATTCCCCCATTAGGATGAAATCCGTGATCAATGGTGCGGAAACACGTAAAACAAGCATAAAGGCCGAACCGCGAACATCTATATAAACATTACAGCGATTTGTCATCGCCGGAAAACGACCCCGCGACCGTCACCGCAACATCCAGTTGCTGTGATCACTGCGCACACCCGTAACTAATAAATTATAAAATTACTAGCTGACCTGGCGAACTTCGTACCGCCTTTTTTTTTCTTAAATATAATAATTACATATACCAAAATAAAATATAGCCTATCTTTCAAGTTGGATCAAACTGCACACGGTGTGCAAATTTGATTAAAATCGGTTAAGTGGTTTAGGAGTCCATTGAGGACAAACATTGTGACACGAGATTTATATATATTAAGATAATTATGATTTACGTACTGTTGTTTTAATATGTTGGTTAATTATTTGAGTCGTCCTATAAAGTATTTTTGTATCCATTGACTTGTTTACGTTGTATTTTTGAAGTGAAACTTTTTTGAATCGATGCGATTTGAAACTTAATGAAACGAAAATGCATCACGATAAACAAACAATCACATAAATGTATAGGAGAGAATGAGATAGAATACATTACACAGTATTATATATTGTCGGTGAAAAAATCTATTTTTCATAAGTTTTACTGTGAATTTCACAAACAAACTTTTATTTGCATGTGCAGTTTACCTTTAGTTAGTTTTTACACTATCACTAAAATTATATAAATGTAATATACATCTCTATATATATAAAAATGAATCTCTAAATGTGTTGCTAAGCGCAAATCTCGAGAGCAGCTGCACCGATTTCGCTAATTCTTTTTTTATAATATTCCTTGAAGTTACGAGGAGGTTGTAACGGAGAGAAAATTTTTAAAAATTCCCTGAAAAAGTCTAAAAGCAACACTTTTCTATATTCCCATACAAAAGATTCGTAATAATACTTAAAAGGCAATTTGAACTTTAATACCATACCATAAAGCTTAAGTGTTAGAGGAGGGGTTCCGGGTAGGACAAATATTAAAAATTTTTATAAAAAAATTGTAATCGACTGTTAGGCGGTACGAAGTTCGCCGGGTCAGCTAGTTACATATAAATAATACACTACATATTTGTATTTGAGAAAACAATTGTTTATGAATCTACAACAGAAATCAAAAGTCCCGTCTCTACGCTTCCTACAAAGCATATTAAATTAATGTCGTATTTTAGCGACAAATACTTGGCATACTTTCAATTCGAAATCAATTTTGTAATTCTATACACGGAAACATTCACTTTCGGAAGAGAGTATTAAACATAGCTTTTTATAATCTATGACATTATTTTTTCAGTATCTAAATTCTTAATGATAAGTGCTGTTAGTCCTGTAGAATCTAAGTGATCGTGAAAGACAAAAAAAAATATATGTATATTTAGAAGTAAATAAATAATCATAGACTAATATCATCAAAAACGAGCGTTCTTTAGACCACACGAGTGAAGTAAAACTTACGAAACGTAACTATCTCTCTTTCTTCACTAACTTATATCTCCCTCTCAACTTCCGTTCGCCTCGTCTGATCACACTTTTCGTAACGCTATCATCACCAGCCTACTCCCCAAGTCAAGCGTAAACAAGTTTTACTTCAGAAATTCCCAGAATATCTTATACTATTAAACGAGCAATTCTTGTATATATATATATATATATATATATATATATATATATATAGAATTTGAATCTCGGAATCGGCTCCAACGATTTTCGTGAAATTCAGTATACAGGGGATTTCGGGGGCAAAAAATTGATCTAGCTAGGATTCATTTAAAAAAAATGTCGTTTTATCCCTGTTTTTAGGCAATGAAAAAATATCATTAGAATACGAAGCTTAATTTCACTACTGTCAACATAGCTGTAACAGCGTAATTAGGAAATTGGCGGGTGTCAAATCGTGTTGACCCGAGTTCGAATCTTAGTCTCCAGATTAATTTTTTTTCATTTTTTTTTTTAATTTCACTCGTGATTTATTATTTAAATAAAATTAAAATATAAAAATACCGAGAAAAAAAATAAAATGAAAATACCGAGCTAGGCTCGGTCACCCAGGTACTCATATTCAAAGATGAAAACCAAACGCAGTTGTACAACTAAAAATCGCGAGGAATACGTTGACATACTCGTAAAAGCTTCAAAGGATATTGCGGGTTCACGCTGGTCGAACCGGTTTCCAATTCAAAGTGCGACTCGAGGTGTTAATACGTAATGGGAAACCGCTGGCTGTTTGGTTGTATGTGTTTGTATGTTGAGTTGTCTTTTGAAGCTTTGCATACAGCCTACAGGGCTCCATTTTGATTAGTTTTTATTCGCGTTTGTGTATAGTTTGACGAGTAAATGGAATTTGATTGAATGAATGTTTTAATCACGGAGTATAATTTTACTGTGTATAGTAGTATTTCTGTGGTCTGTGGTTTTAATTTTAATATTATTATTGCAGTAATACTTCTTTTGGTTTGTTAGGTAAAAATGATAGAGTAAATTTTTACGATGCGTGCGCACTCCGTTACAAAAAACCGACACTCTGAAGTTAGCTTGTCAATGAAGATGTTAGCAACGTGAAGTTAGCTAGCCAATGAAGTATAACTTCTTACGTGCGTACATAAGTATACACACACTTTTTTATATTTAGACGATGCGACGTGTTGGTGCAGCGATCACAGCAATGGCTGTTGCGTTGACGATCACAGGTTTGATTCCCACACATAACAAATCTAGGAAAGCCTTAAAACCCAATTTATAAAAAATAAATATAGCTACAGTAATAATAAAACGAGAAAAACATTAATGATCATCATTTATTCTAGTTAAAAACTCATTTCTTAGCCTTATTAAAACTTACGAAGACTCCAAACAAACGTACCACCAAGTAGAATACTTTATCACAATGAACATTTGAAACGTTCACTTGATCAAAACTATCAGAAGCACGAACATATGTGGCTTTGACTGTACCATAGTACAGGTCTGTTCATAAATCTTCATTGCGTTCCGATGACACGCCGCGACACGTCTCGCTACCGCGCTCACCCTCAAACTCAATAACGTCCTATGTCATTCAATAGTACTCATTCAATTTCAAACTTTATTACGTTACGGGAAAGTTCAGTTTTCTATCAACTGTGTTATTTAATGCTCCGTCGTACTCCATAATTCCTATAATTCTTCAAAGGGCATCAGCTTCATTGAATTATGTGTCAAATACAGCTGTAATATGGTCGGATTTGGAATGTGCTTTAACATCAGGAACTTTGTTCTTTTCGTTAGATTTATAAGGGTATGTGTCTAGAAGGTCATTAAGAGCGACATTTTTGCTGAGCAAGTTTAGACTTTATTGTCGTGTGTTTTGGTGGTTTTTTGAATGATGTCTGTAACGAGTGCGGTAACAACATTATCCCCGTGACAAGTAACGTCAGGCTGTCGATCAATATAATATATGTGCCGCACTGTCAGCTGTCTTAACGCATGAATGATTCACTTCGTGATAAATTTTAGCTTATGATTACCTTTCAGACATACGTCAATATGTCTATTTATGTAATTACAACCTCCATGTTTAAAGACTTTCAGACTGTTTTATGATGAAATTGTGAACGGAAGCAGGAGTGTTCATTATTTTGACGTCTGCACGTCGGTCCGTTGGTGATGAATGATTTATGGCGGTACCGGTTTTCGGGTGTGATTGATCGAAATTATTTGACAGCTTTGATATACGCTTTGTCATTAAAACTAGCATTAAGTGACAGTCGATACACTCAAGTTATTGGCCTGCTCTTTTCAATCTAAAGCATTAGATTTAGCTTTCATACTCCTACTTGTTATAAATTATTTTTATTACATTGTATTATTATTTCTTACCTCAGAAAATTTTCGGAATAAGAACTCGCGTATCAGTTTCCTTATTTTAAAATGACTACACACAAAAATGTATCGCAAAGTGTTTAACAGTTTTAGCAATCGATTCATCCGACCATCCATCGATCCTTACAATTAAAAATACAAAAAAAATAAGCATAAAAATACCATATTTCAGATTATATCATTTAATATTATTAATTCTTATATATGTACTTATAATTTACCTCACGATTATACAAAGACGAAGCTTCAATAAATCGTGCACACAAATATAAAAGCGCAGATGGCGTTGCAAGGAGCAGCTAAGCAAGTGAATTAAATTAATGCATCGAACACGGACAGCCCACGTCGGTCGCATTTCAGAATTTCATCGCGTGCAGTCCCGTCATAATTTCGTATTTAATAACCGATCTTGTCTCATTAATATCGCAAATGAAGCATGAGTTTTTAATAAAGATAATCGGGGTTCATCCGCCATGTATCAGCTTTAATTACCGATGCCTGTCCAAGGAGCTTAGTGATGTACGATGTATCGACAAACCAGTTACGGTTATAGATTTAAATTATTTTGTTTTTGTTACAGTTAAAATTAGATTCGATTAAATTTAACACAATAATTATAGAATTTTTTGGAGTTTACTCCTTAATAATTGATTTTCATATAAGGCCCCCAGTATGATAAAATATGAGGAGTAAAATCTACTGAACGACCTCGTTACGTTTTTGTGCGTCATCTATCGGAACCATATTGTGTTCCCATTTGATATAGTATTAATCTTTTTCTTAGACTACTAAGCCTTTTTTGTGCCTATTGAAACAGTTGATCTGAAGGAGTAAACTCCAGTCGTGCGTCGGAGCTGACACACACACATTTTCATCATAATAATTATAATGTGAGTTATTATCATTTTTAAAATACGTTTGATATGACCGCGTTTGTAATTAAACATTTCATTTCGATTACCGACTACGTGATAATTTTGCGTTTAGATTGTATCAAACATTGTAAATCTATAATAATATTTCAAATCTGAAGAGTTTGTTTGTTTGGTTTGGAACTACTTGTACAAATTGAAATATTCTTTTTCTGTTGGCTATATGCCACATAACATTTACTACGTTTTTTCCTCAAAATGACGTTGGTAAAATGCTAGTCTTTTAATGTTTGTCATCTGACTTTTTAAAGTGAATAATTAACTATTTTCACTTTTAAAAGTCGAAGTTTGAACTTAATATTAACCTAATTAATGACATATTCTTAACTTCAACCTATCGCAGTCCACTGCTGGATATAGGCCTCTCCAAGTTCGCGCCAATCATCCCGGATTTCCATAATCCTCATCCAGCCACCACCGGCAATTTTACGTAGATCGTCGGTAGAGCAGGCCGGAGGACGTCCCACACTGCGTTTGCCAACACGCTGTCTCCACTCCAGGATACGTCTGCTCCAGCGGCCATCGGTCCTGCGATACAGGTGACCAGCCCACTGTCCCTTCAACTTGCTAATTATATGGGCTATGCCGGTTACTTTCGTTCTCTCGCATATTCTTAATTAAAAATTCTTAATATATAACAATTAATTTTGATAAAATGTCGATAAAAATATTCCATTGCAATCTCTCGTTAATTAAGAAGATCAATTTCCGCGTGACAGATCACGCGCTGCTCCTCGTCAAAATGGAAGGATGTTATTGTCTATATTACAATTTTTTATGTAGAATTTCTGAATGCTTAAAGTTTTACTACCTATATTTTTAGTGATACATTAAATACACAACAATGTCGTAACATGCATACTCGTTTTTTTTTTGTTTCTAATGTAGGTAACTTAATACTTATGTAACACCTGGCTGATAGAAAAAAAAAATCTATAAAATTTACACAAAGTCGTCTGTTTCATGCTTGTGTTATAGGTAAATAGCTGGATGATATAGTAACTTTTTTTTCGATAAATAGATATAAACAATAGTTACTTAAATGAATACATAATATATCACATCCAGATTCGAAGCGGGAATCAGAACCACAGTCCCCAGAGCTGAAAGCAGGGTCACTGCAAACTAGTTAAACTTAAAAGTATATATTTTCAAAAAATAGACTTTTAAATAACACATATATAAAAATTAAAACAATATGACTGCAGATTGGCTGCGTGAGAATGGTAGTTAAATGAAGTATTTTACTACGTCGACTAGTCGATAAATTTTAGAAGATTATGGGAGACGTTATACATAATGACAGGTGTTCAAAGCCATGATTCATAGTAATGGTGCAGTTGAGTTCAACAACAAAATAATAAATTTAGTTGACTAAAATCACATGAGTGTATTTTTAATTTTAAATGATCCCATAAATTAGCTGGTAACAGTGGATTGATGCTTCCGGTTATTAAATAAAGTAAATATAGTATTTTAACGTATATTTTTGGAAATAAATTTAACGTTGTTTATTTATTTATTTATAACTAGGTCGGCAAACAAGCGTCCAGCTCAACTGATGGTAAGCGATTACCGTAGATTATTTATAGACGTCTGCAATACCAATAGCGTCGCATTCGCGTTGCCAACCCTATCCCCAATCCCCAGGAGCTCTGGTCAACTTTCTCACCAACAGGAACACAACACTGCTTGAAAAGTTTTGTGTTATTTAGCTGTGATCTTCTTTAGGCTGCTCCATATTTGAGGAAATTTCCAGCAGTGCCCTAACCATTCGATAGCATAATATATATTAAGGTATTACATACCTATGACTAGATCCAGTTGATTTTACTAAACTCAGAATCAAAAGGAATGAAAGATACCAAGAATAGTCAAACAATCTATCTCTTTGTTTCAAGTCCGCAGTCGTGGTAATAAACGTTACTGCTCGTCCATCACTGACAGATCTAGCCGATTATCTTGAAGTTTGAAACATAAAACTCTACTGCCATTTTGAGACACTAGTCTATGGATAAGAGACTCTTGGACACTCTGGTCTATGGACTAGTTGTATCTGTTCACGAAGCGATATTATTGAAACTAAAACTATTTTTTTTTTACTTATAAAAATATAAGTATCTTTAGTGCGACCAATATCTCTGAATTTAGTTTACATTGAGACTTCGCGAGTGTGATCATCTGATCGGTTGACCAAATATCTGAATATCGAGACTTGCTCACTGCACTTTATGTATATTTATGAAAAAATATTGAGATGCTATTAATAATTCTTTTTTAGTTTAATCCATGAAATAAAATATTAAAAAAAAAACACCTAAAAAGCAAAACCTTACACCGTATTTTAGATTCAAAATCTCAACGAAAAATATCGTTTCTTCTTTCAGTTTATTTTCGATGCGAAGTAAATAAAATATATTTCAATTAGAACAATATAGTAGATCATAGATCAAGTTAAATCTAATTACAGAACACTAAAATATTAAAACACCAGTATAAAGGACCTTTAACTGAAGAGACACGCACTGCATCTGTCTCTGAAACATGAATCAATGTCAATCTTATCGTCTCAGCTCCTTTGTGCCGTCTCTCTGCAGAGGGCTGTGTCGATCTCGTAAACCATGGTATTTATAAGGCAACGTGATCTTGAATGTCACAAGAGAATACCAAACATCAGCCATATAAAGCTTTTACATGTCTGTGTTAGAAGTCCATTATAAAAAACCAGAGAAAATCTATCAGCTCTCTTTTGACAATCTATAAGCTGTTCAGAGTTTACCTTAAAATAATTAAAGTGAGTAAGCATTATGATTCTATTTTATGAGATATAATATTTTTTCATTCGTCTCTATCACCCGTCATTTCGAAACCCATTAATTTCTTAGACGCATCATTTTTCATGCATTTCGATTATTTATTTTTGACTATTGGTAATCTAATATCTATTTATATATGCTTAACATGATTTTGGTAATATGGAATTATTTTCAAGCAACAAGATGCAGCGTGCTGACCTACTACTTTTAAATTAATCCCTACATAACATCATTATTCAAGCTCCGGAGAGCACATGAAGCCGTCGGTCCCGGTTGTTATTATGTACACCTGATAGCGATCATTACTCATTTTAGGGTATATATCCGCCAACCAGCATTGGAACAGCGTGGTGGATTAAGCTCTGATCCTTCTCCTACATGGGGAAAGAGGCCTATGCCCAGCAGTGGGATATTACAGGCTGAATCGAAGCTTCCTTAATATAATTAGTTCACACACTTATATACTCAATAAAATATATCAAATACAGCGTATATTCATATATTTATCACCTATTACGTCCTAAATAAACGTGACTGTATCAAAATGATTTGAGATTTTGACTTGAACTCAATGTAACAAACAATTTTCCTAATTTATAGATTTTCATGAATAGAACTTATTTCAACTTAACTTACTACTTGTGTACAAAATCTAAGAAATATTTATGAGATTGGCCATTGCATGTATATGCCGCTTTAGCATGCCGACACATAAGTCAAGACAGAAGTATGCATCAAAGTCGGTCTTATCTCGCCGCTTCTCGAGGACACGTTGCGTTCGTCTCGTAAACAAACCGTGTCGAACTCATTGAGATTGCATCTGATTTGTTAGGGATGCTGAGATCTAAAATAGAGTATTAAAAGGAATTTGTCTTAAAATTTTAAAATAATAGTTGGATAATATTTTTTATTGTACGATTTGTAGGATTTCTTGTACGATATGTTTGAACGATTATTCGTTTTTTATTGTACATACTTTGATTGATTTGAACTTGAAAATTATATCTTATGTAGGACTAGCTTCTGCGCGTGACTTCGTCGGCGTGGACTCCGCTCCTATTGGTCTTAGCGTGATGATACATAGCCTATATAGCCTTCCTCGATAAATGGGCTATCTAACACTGAAAGAATTTTTCAAATCGGCCCAGTAGTTCCAGAGATTACCGTGTTCAAACAAACAAACAAACAAACAAACAAACAAACAAACAAACAGACAAACAAACAAACAAACAAACAAACAAACAAACAAACAAACAACCAAACAACCAAACAAACAAACTCTTCAGCTTTATATATTAGTATAGATATAGATTGTTGGTCTGTAACAGCCTTTTCTATTTTTGTTTTTAAAGTGAAACTTTTATTACATTGTCTCAAACTTTTACGTCTGTGTGTTGCATGTCGCGTGACGGTCGGCCGCGCGGTAAGATTGATAAAGCGATTTTTATACCCTTAATGGAATATTATTCCAACAATTTTTAGTTAAATGTCTATAATGTGAAAAAAAGTTTCACTTTTACCGCGGTTTCATAAAACCACATAAGTTTTTTGTTTAATACTTAATATTACAATAAACTCTAACGGACTTTTAATTATCGTGACTTTTTAACTTAATGTACTTTTTATTGGACATTTTGTAATTGTATTATCGATCAACAATTTTACGTAGATATAAGGTAATATTCTGTTTCATTTTTCACACCATTTCCCTTTTAAGGTGAGTGTAAATATTTATATATATTGAAATTCCTCCCGAGTCATACAAGACGTTTTCCTTCACCGCGCGACATAAAATAAGCTTTGAAGCGGCAATAAATTTTAAAATTACTTTAAGATTCAGCAATGGCGTAAATAATATAATAAATGGTCGTAATAAAAACTGAGACTTTTCGGCAATAATGCATGCTTTCGGCCTCAAGAACCATATTAGCGTTAAAATAAAATAAAAATATATCCTCATTAATTTATCACAAACATTCACACTCAATAAGATTTATAAAAAAAAGGTATCCAATAAAGATATTTCAATTAAGGCACCGTCATCAAAAAGCGGAAATATGTTAAAAGCGACACAGAATAAACTTTAGATTTATAAATCACAATTTAATCTCATAGCACGTAATAAATTATATCTGTCTTGTTACTGGTGGTCCAATTCAAGATAGATCGAGTTTTACTTGACGCTTCGATATCTGTACAAAATCTCTCGCAGGTGAGCAGCGATTTAATGCCCTCGTTAATCTTATTAAGAAGACTAATGCACGTTCTGTGAGGTTAAGACATCGTACAAATCAACGCCGAATAACAAATGCACCGATCACGGGACAAATGATGTCGATATAAAATACTATCCAAATTATTTGGGACAATTCATTAGAGGCCCTCTACGTTTTCGGATCGACGTGATTCGTCACACTAGCGACAGATGGATATCCGTATCGAAGTGCCAGGAAGAAATGGTCGCAGTAAATCAAGCGATGGCCGACAATCCAGCGCAGTCGCCGACGATACATCAAGTGTAATGCTTCGGATACCGCGGCCAGATAATCGAATGTGAGCATCGAGTCGTTACGCTGGAAATAAGATGAGGCTTGCGGGCACGCCTCATTAACAATGGCGTATGTAATCGCTCCTTTGATGCCATTATCGTCCATACTTATACGTTCTAAGTTCGAGCGAGAGAATATGTTAATATTCTAGTTATTTATTTGCAGCGGCTTCGTGTGCTAGACAGTTCTCAAGTCGACTGTTATTAAAGATGAAATTTCCGTGACAACTCAATTCAGTTGTCGTCGACTAGCGAGCGCTGATAGATCTGTAAAGTTTGCCGCGGACAGGAATATATCGAGTGGTTGCCTCTGTGCGGCTTTATTTATACATAACATCTGTTTGAAGTAGAATCTACCGGCGCGCGGCGCGGACGGAGAGCGCATTACGGGAGATTTATTCCGCGTCTTAATTGTGAATCGATGGGTTAATGAAGATAAAACCCACGGCTGTGTTGTAAATTAGCTCGCGTGTCGACTCGTAGCTCCGATAAAGGCCTTCTTTATTGCTCTGTTTGTTTTCTCGGACCGTACTTCAAAGGGAACAGAGATAAACTTTACTTTTATGCGAATATATTTATTGCCAAGCTTCAATATACAAGTTCGCTTTTAAACAACTTTAAAACTGACTCATACGATACTTTGTTCGCTCGAATGTCAGCTGAGGACATAAGGTTTAATCAAAGGAAGTTAATGATGCGTTCTCGTTCGTAATTAGTCGGGCTGCTTATAAATCAACGGTAACCTCGATTGCCTGCAACAATAGCAAAGTAAGATAAATCGACAGGACAGTTTTTCTCATACAACTCGATATTGACAAGAGTATTGGTCCCCAGATGGATGTACATTTTATGAGGCTCTTACGAAGTTCGTTCCGTTTCGTAATGCATTGTCATTCTAAAATAAGGCAAGCTTATGATTTCCAATTCCCAAAGTGCGAAATTCTCTTAGTCTGTAGCTCGTTCGAATTACGAAACAGCTATAAAGGAACATGAAACGTCCGACGCGGTCACACACTCGCATCTAATGGCCGTGATTCGACAAGTACAAATGGCCCCTGTGACAAATGGCCAGCAGGCGACCCCGTGTCACTCGATCCATCGTAAGTTCAAATACTACTCAAGCTAATATCTGACTTATTGTAAACACTCTTTAATATTCCATTCCCCGTTAACCGTTTCGAGTTCAACACAAAAGACAATATCATTGAAATGTAAATGAGTATGTTAATACTTATAATTGATGATGCGTTCTGTAACGACTTTGAATGGATATAACCACCGTACAGTTTATGCGATCACGGCGAATTAGTGCCGTTAAAGTTGTTTTTCGCTCAGCAAATAATAATGAATAATGATAAATTGTTTGACGTAAATCACTTTCTCAATATCGATAGCGAAGTTTTTACCCAGCGAGGTATTAGAAAAAATATCTCACAGTGCTTCGACGGAAACAAGGTAAGTTTTCCGATTTGCGGTTTCCTCTTTATATAATATGGAGCGAGCCACAAAGGGACCCTTGGCTTATGAGGTGGGAGTGATTTATGATCTTTATGCCATCAATTTACTACAAGGTTTCAGCAACCCAATATAACTCGTCACTTGACAAACGACCATCGACTTGAGGATATCTCGCCGAAGTTATTGCTTGAAATATGATCATCTTGGACTATTTTTTTTCAAAGAACAATGGTAATATCGGAAGGGCATTAATGGCGAATATAAATCTCTCTACGTAGATGCTGGCGATCTGTCTTCTAATGAAGAAAAGTGCGCCCCCAGGATGCTTTATCGTCGATCTGTGTAATTAAAACGTTACCCGGAGGAAATGTGCGGTAATAACAATAAATCTAGTGGCTCGTAACTCGACCGTGGTCGTGTCGAGACACGACGTTAATAATTGCCGTCGGGTGGATGCGGTGTTCCTGAATATTTGATGACGGCTAATGAATCAAAGGTCCCTAGTCGAGCTGAACTGACCGTTTCCTGGGGCGAAAATTTCAAATTCGAAAGGAAAATACAATTAGAAGGGTTGAGAGCTAAATTCTTGTTTGATTCATGTCAAATCAATTATTAAATTGAAATTAATTGGGAGAATAATTTACAAGAGCATTTTTAGTAAATCTAATATCAAATAACAACTTTGATTTTATAAAGGAATCTAACATCAGTCGTTACGTAATATCATAGAGTCACTACTATTTTGAAAACTTTAATTAATTAAGCAACAGAACACAATTGAGTTGGAATTAAAAAATTACATTTTTCAATTTTTATTAATGACTGATTATATTATTAACTAATTGTTGTACTTTGCAATTAAATTTCATTAAAAAAAATTTGTACTTATTACTTGACGTGATAATGCATGTTGTGATAACCTGTAACTAAAAGAACATCGACATCCTTAAGCTCATGTGTAAGAAACTATTATACAGTAATGTATCTTTTGTTGGTTATCCTTTAAAAAAATTACTATTTAGGTAGTAAGTATAACATAATAAATAATTATATTACACTATATTTTATTAGGTACCTACTGAGGATTTTGAGAGGATTTTATACAAATTCATGCAAGCAGCATGACGATCGCTTTTATTTAAAATACATACTTGTAAATTAAGAATTATAAATAAAAAAAAACCTCTGTATGGTTTTATGAAACCACGGTAAAAGTGAAACTTTTGCACGCCATCTATGTTTTAATAGGTAACTTACATCAGCTGTATGTCGTCATTAGTGTCTTAGTTCTAGGAAATGATAAGAGATGGCCGACCGTCATGCGACATGCAATACGCACACGAAAAAGTTTGAGACAATGTAATAAAAGTTTCACTTTAAAAACAAACGAATATAATTTTCAACTAAAAAAGGTTAAAAGTCAAAATCCAACACGCTTATCCAGTATTTAAAAGATTTCCAGCTAGCCATTAAACAGTATTGTCCGTGTAGAAGCTGCGACCATTAGCGTACATTCGTTATACGATAGCATCTAGCTAATGAGCCGTCGCCTCCCAAGCCACTGTAATCGCCTTCGACTTTTTGCCACGATTTTCCGTACGTATAAAACGAATGATGTTTTAGATGTTTGATGTTATTATTATTATTTTTTGAAGTAAAAATTCTTTACGCACGTTTGACTTGGGGAGTAAGCTGGTGAATGCGTGACGAGAGCGTTACGAAAAGTGTGATCGGGCGAGGCGAGCGGAGCAAGAGAGAGAGAGGTGTGAGCACACATTTTCTTTCTCTCATAGCCAGTATAAGATTTTTAAGTCAATTTGAGGGTACAAATTTTAAATAACATAGTTATTTAATTTCTGTGGTCTGTGGTTATTTATTTTTATATTTTAAACAATGACAGAAAGTACACAATTTTCACTCTAAAATAAACTAAACTTTGAACTTAATATATTTAGGTGATAATCGACCATTCAAGTTTTTATTAAGGTAGACACAATGTATCTAGAATAAATATTTCAAACTGGAAATATGTACAAAACGCGAACTTATCGCTGAAGATCGCTTTCTTTTATAATACCTTAGGGTACGCGAAACGGTGCATTGTTACATTTTGCATAAGCAAAAAAAGTGTGTGTGTCAGCTCCGATGCACGACTGGAGTTTACTCCTTCAGATCGACTGTCTAGGCACAAAAAGGCTTACTAGTCTAAGTAAATAAACGAATCAAATAACGCCATCTACGGTGATATGAGATGGCGTTATTAGAAAACGTGGTAACGATGGCGTAACGGGGTCATTCGTTCAGTAGATTTTACTCATATTTTTTCATACCGGGGCCCTTATATGAAAATCGATTCTTAAGGAGTAAACTCCAAAAATAAATACATACCTAGTCACTTGAGATTATGTTTTAAAGTAGCTCATACAATCCGATGTAGGTGACATATTAGTATCAGGACAAATAATTGATTGAAGAATAAACGAAGAAAAAGTAGTAAAAAGCGATAAGTTATCCCATAAATAATAGTGTAGCTGCAATCAATCCGGTGCCTCGGAGGAAGTACCATAACATGGATGTCAGTCACCTCGGCGCGGCGATTTGTTTGCGAAAGTGCCCCGTAAACTAGGAACATAAATTATTTTGTCTGCCACGCCAAGTGTTAGGAACTCCTCAAGAATTTATTACAGATTGCTTTGTTCAAGTGATAAGATGACGCGATAACTTAGATTAAAACAAAATCGCGATAACGTATTATTTGAATTCTTGTTAGACGGATTATTTTTATCGTAACTTGTTTGTGTTTTAGTCTTGTTTTAGTGTTTTGATATATAAATTACTAGCTGACCCACCAAACGTTGTTTTGCCATAATTATATAATATTAACCCCCCGAAACCTCCTTTTGTGGGTGGAATTTCGTAAAATCCGTTCTTAGCTGACCTCTACTCGGCGAAAGGAATATTCCTATCAAATTTTAAGTCTCTACGCCTTATGATTCCAGATATATCGTGATGAGTCAATATATGAGTGGAAATCTCTTTTATTTATATATATAGATTACAATAAGAAATAATAGTATTATGCTGTTCATCTGTTCCTACGGTAAGCAACTCCTTGCGATGTAGATAACAGACGGAGCAGACTGTTATAGCTTAACATTGTTTTAATAAATATACATAGAAACAATACAAAAATATATAAATACAAATGTTACATCTGGACTCAGGCGAAAATCGAACCCAATCCGCGGAGCATAAAGCAGGGCTACTGCAAACTGCGCTAACGGGCTAGTTAAGTCAATGCTATGATATTGGTAACTAAAAGATTTTTGATGAAAATGTACCTACTGTATTTGTAGAGGCTTCTTGTTTTCCTTTAATAAAATACCTAAAATATAATAAAGAAAAAAAGCAAGGCAAGGCAAGTATTTGTAGTTACTCCAATGATAACTACAGGAATATTACAATAATGATTTTACGTGACTGAGTTAATACGAAAGACACGAAGTGTCACTCCTTTAGTGATTTAATTTAAAGTTTACTATTTATTAAAATTAGGCTTTAGTACATAGCCCTACTTTTCTTTATTGTTTAGTTTCAAGTTAGTTTCTCAGTGATGTCTAATTATATGATTATATTATAAATATGAGTATTATAGTAAGTACTTAATGTTACAATTTGTTTTGTTAAATATTTAAAAAAATGCACTATCCTTCAGGTTATGTATTAGTCTGCATTAACATTAAACACTGTGCAAACACTTGTGTGTACACACTTACACTCTACCCCACAACACAGAGAATAACTAAAAGTTGCTGAATAGCATCGAAAAAAAAACTACTAAGTGCCGACAGCCATTTTTCTAGCGAAGGGGGAGTTTAAAATATTACGAGCGTCGGAAGCATTTTTCAACGGAGCGATGTTTATTTAGCAACGATGACACTTCTAATATTTCCTACCACTTTATAATTTTAATGAAAAATTTATATCGCCCTGTGGTCTACATTTGACCATAATTAATTTGAATTATAAGTTTGTTTTATTTTATTGATTTAATGTATTTTTATGCATGATTAAAAAATATAATATATTAGCATTCTGCATTCCTTCTCTATATAAACTATATATAGTATAAAATTTTATACTCCTCCGTCCGCACAATTTTCATAAAAGGGGTACAAAGTTTTTGCTTCACGTATATAGATTTCTTAAACGAATTCGTTTTACATTAAAGTTAGTAAGTTAGTAAAGACCAAAGTAAGCAGTTGTTAGTTCGATTCAAACGTAGAATAACAAAAGCAGCTTTTTTAATAATAAAATTGTTAACACAAGTTAGTCAGTAAAATTATTAATTTTTGCTTTCAAAATAAGTCTCGATGTTAGCACCAAAAGCAATTAAGCTTACCAATAAAAGATACAGTTTCTTTCACTTAACATCCACATAAATAAAAGTAATTTTTAAAATATAAAATCGTTTGCTTTGGTGGTATCCAACCCGCAGTGGAGCAGCGTGGTGGATTAAACTCTGACCCTTCTCCTATATGGAGAAATATGCCTATGCCCAGCAGTGAAATGTTACAGGCTTAATCAATCGAAAAATACCCATAGTGAAACAAATTTTCATTGAATACTATCTAATTCGAAGTACTGTGATGTGATATAGAATTGAAACAAAAGCTTCAAATAATAAAACATCATTAATAACAAAAGCAATGTCAACAAATCAACTTTATCTATGTGTATCGACAATGAAACATTAATACGACATTCAAACGAGATCAACCCACCGGTTTAAGAAGACGTATAATTTACACCAGTGACATTTATTAGTAGGACGATTTAAATGGGTATTATAAATCAGATCGCATAAATTATATGATTAGGATTCGTCGCTCATTTTTAGAATGTTATAATATTTGTAACGCGATACAATGACGCTTTTCTTTTGTATTTTGTATTACATATTTTTTGCCAGTTCATTCATTATTGTGTCATGTTCGTTGTATGTATGTTGGACGTCCAGATTTAGTTTTTCTTTTGTAAAACATACTAATTCGATTAAAACGCCAATCGAGAAAATCTTAAATAAAAAAGTGAAGTAGGTAAGTAAAATTGAAAGTAGAAACAATTTTTACAATGTGCGACAACTATACAAGCTTTTGTTTATATATAATTATATATTGTCCTAATCTTTTCAACCTGTATGTCAATGCGTTGATTGAGGGGCTCAGCAGCATGAGGGTCGGATGCCATATTGGTGGCGTATGTTTCAATAATATCAGCTACGCGGATGACATGGTGCTGCTGGCCCCCTCGGTCAGCGCAATTAGGAGGATGTTGGCTTTTTGTGAGTCATACGCTGAGGCGCATGGATTGGTGTACAATAACAAGAAAAGTGTATACCTAGTCTTTAAGGCTGGCAACAGACTACCAGAAAATATACCCTCAATAAAATTAAACGGGGCACATCTTGTTAGAGTACACCAATTCAAATACCTAGGTCACATTGTCACAGAAGACCTAAAGGACAGTGTTGATATTGAGCGAGAACGCAGGGCGTTGTCGATCAGGGCGAACATGCTGGCCCGCAGATTTGCTCGTTGCTCAACACCAGTCAAGATCACGCTTTTTAAAGCTTACTGCACTTCTTTTTATACGAGCAGTCTATGGGTCAGCTATACTCAGAAGTCGTATAACGCCTTGCGTATACAGTACAATAACGCCTTCAGGGCATTGTTGGGGCTGCCGCGGTACTGCAGTGCCTCTAGTATGTTCGCGCACGCAGGGGTCGACAGTTTCCCGGCCATTCTACGTAAAAAAGCAGGCTCACTTTTAAGGCGAGTGCGCGGCAGCCGCAACAATGTCTTGAGGGTCATCGCCGATAGCGGGGACTGTCCGCTAATCGAGCATATGTGTGACATTACGAGGTCACTTTTAGTTATTAAGTACTAACACTAGTTATTAAGCTTCTGTCTTTCATTTTTACTAACAATTATGGATCTTTTGTCATCCGACTAATAAACATTTTTATTTTTATTTATTTTATTTATTATATTTCTGATATTACAAAGGTTTATTGTAGCCAATTTCTACTTCCAATAATATTTTTATTAATATTACTCCATAGATTAAAATTATTGACATAATAATTTTAAATCAGTTAAATTATCTACTACCTAACAATACCTATCACAAATATTTGACCAAAAGTGCACCACCAAATAATCTAAATTTGGTCCACAAAAAAATCTTTTAGTTACGTCGCCTTTTAGTAAGTTACTAGCTTCTGCGCGCGACTTCGTCGGCGTGGAGTCCGCTCCTATTGGTCTTAGCGTGGTGATATATAGCCTATAGCCTTCCTCGATAAATGGGCTATCTAACACTGAAAGAATTTTTCAAATCGGACCAGTAGATCCTGAGATTAGCGCGTTCAAACAAACAAACAAACAAACAAACAAACAAACAAACAAACAATCAAACAAACAAACTCTTCAGCTTTATTATATTAGTATAGATATAGTAAGTTATGGGTCACTATTACAAATAAGTTACTAAAAAGCTAACAATAAGGTTTTATTAAAAGCATAACACATCACCATTTCAGCTCACGGACGCCCACTGCTGGGCATAAGCCTCCCCTAATGCTTTCCACGACATAATTTTAATTTAATTTCCATAACACATATGAAAATGAAAACAGGTGACATCACAAACTACAAAAAAAAAAAAATACAAGAACAACAACACACAGAAATTGAAATGAAAAACCATTCAAAAAAACTTATCGAGACAACTTCGCTTCGCATATCTGTGAATTATTCCCCCGGATGATTTATTCTGCAATATCCCTGAATAATACATGGCTCATATTTCAGCGCTACGACTACAGCCTACGGGCTACGGTCCGTTTTATTTTTTTAATCTTACTCTCTAAAACGATATTGTTTTTATTAGCATGTTTTATTTTCTTTTTGTTGTTGTTAGTTGATTCTATTTTTGTTGTCTTTGTTGTTTTAAATATTATACACATTAAATATGTTATGCTTTTGTTACGTGTAATTTTCTTATGTAATTACTGCATCACATAAAAAGGAACAAAGGTTATAATCATGTTTAATATATCCATTTTATAGATTCCTCACTACATTTTTAAACTACCCTACTTTACAAGAATATACACTTATTTTAGTTATCGCACTATAGGATTTTACGCATTAATATTTTATACATTCTACACTTAAATCACATTCCAACAAATACATTAATTTTACTACTTAATCAAACATCATTAAACACACTCAACATTATCACCTTCGACGCCTCGAATAAATACTGTGGTATTTATTCCGGCGTGGATACTAGCACTCTATACGTTATACTGTTCTTGTGATGCTTCCTCGGAGACTCTCGCCAGCGAAGTGCCGGACTCGCGTTCTCACCATAACCGCGAAGTCTTAGTTCTCCCCTCTGGGTGGGGATGCGAGTATGACGCCACGTTTCCCGCCAAAAGCCGACGAATCACGAGTAGCGATTAGCGCGGGAACACGAATGTTGCCAGTGCGACAACATCCGGCCGTCCTGCTGACGCGTTCGCCCTCGAACAGCGTATTGGCCTGATGTAGAGCTGAAACATTTTTTTTCAAATGTTATGGTAATATTCTTATCTCTCATGTATATCGGTCATAATGCTTAAACATAGGGCTGCACACAAGGCGTCAGTTCATGCACCAGTGGTTTGAGCTAGCTGATGTTCATACAGGATCAGTCTAGCCGTGTATCACCACAACACTCGTTACAACAGCGTTCACACGGATATCTGTTGTAGCTTTAAGAACTAACCCTTGCATCACAGTCCACCATGTTGAAGCGATTACATCAGACCGACAACAGGAACAATGACTAATGCCGATAGTATGGAATTACTGCTATGTATTAATATTCCTCAACGATTAAATATTTTCAATAGACTTAACACAAACTTAAATACAAATTCATCTTGAATTATCGTAAAATAAAAGTAATCTATTGGTTCAGCGGTGTGCTACTTACGCGAATTAATCCCTTTTATCTACTTTTATATATGACAACATCCGGATTTACTCGGAAACGTGGATCCAAGGTTTCATATTCTCCACGCACGCAGTACCGTCGTAACGTTTAGAAGACCTTTCCGCTCCTCTCATATCCGTCACTTGGTATCTGTCATGACCTAGGACCTTTGTAACCTGAAATGGCCCTTTATACAGAGGCAGCAGTTTCGAACTTTGGCCGTCATTCGAGTGACTAGGGATTTTTAATACCACGAGGTCACCAACAGAATAGTTTACAGCGTCTTTACGCTTGGCATCAAATGAAGCCTTTTGCTTTTCGGCATCTTTCTTAATATTGGCATCGACCATGCCTCTCAGCGCCGTGACATCAACAGAATGCTCAGTGTTATCATCGTCAGTGATCATGTCATTATTCATGCGAATTCGGTATCCAAAAAATACCTCACTCGGTACAGCAGATGTAGTTTTGTTAATTGTACTGTTTATGCCTTGCTGTATTTTAGTAATGTGTTGGTCCCATTTATTATTTTCAGTATCAGCACCTGAACTACGCAATGCTTCCAAAATAGTTTGGTTATAGCGTTCTACCTGCCCGTTCGAACGCGGGACTGCCGTAGCAATAATATGAACTCTAATACTTCGATCTTTGCAATAACTGGTGAAAAGTTTAGATGTAAACGCGCTACCGGCGTCGCACACTAAACGTTTTGGGTTGCCAAATACTTGAAACGTTTTGTTAAGCTCATTAATGACTACTTTACTTTTGGTATTTTTCACGGCAGAAATAAATACAAATTTTGTAAATGAATCGACTAGTACTAATAAGTAACAGTTGCCACGCGAGGTCTTAACGAATGGACCGAGATAGTCCATGTGAAGCGTATGGAAAGGCCTTGCGTATTTTGGAATAGGGTATAATTTACCAGGCTTTTTACCATGTATATTTTTATAATATATACAATTTAAGCAGTTTTTAATATATTTGGCTACAGTTTTCTCTACAGCAAAGTGACCTACATCATCATGGTTAGCACGAATTACATACCATATACATTTTTTTGGCACTAACCAACGCCTACCGAATTCTGTCTTGCGATATACCTTATTACCTAATACTTCATAGTCATTGAACAACTGTTTATTGGCTTCGGCCTCACCTGACAAGATTATTTCTCGAATGTTACAAATACTAGGATCCTGCAGTTGAACTGAGAGCAACCAGTCACCTTCAGTTATATTATTAACGTTCTCTACGACTATCGATACGTTTTCGACAGGGTTTCTACTAAGTGCGTCTACGTGTTGCATCTGTGACCCTGCTCTGTGAATGATTTCGAATGAAAACTCTTGAGTATAAAGTACCCATCTACTTATTCGCGGTATTATCTCCTTTTTACTAAGAGCGTGGCGCACGGAGTTACAGTCAGTTATGATTTTAAAATTAGTGCCTAATAAATAATGACGAAATTTATGCAACCCCGCAACAATAGCCAAAAGTTCTAATTCGAATGAATGATACTTCTTTTCGTCATTGCTAGTCTGTCGACTGTAGAAATGTACAGGCCTTTCGCCTTCACTAGTTGTCTGCATGAGTATACATCCTATCCCGTCACGACTAGCATCGGTATATAGGCTAATAGGAAGTTTTGGGTCAAATACGTTTAACACCGCATTGTCTATTAATAAATCCTTCACACTTTTTACCGCCTGATCTTGTATAGGGCCCCACTGCCAGACCGTTTCTTTCTTTAGCAAATTAGTTAATGGTTTGCAAATAACCGCACAGTTGTGAATAAATTTGCGAAAGTAATTAATTAACCCCAAGAATTGGCGAAGTTGATGGACGGTTTTCGGAGTTGGGAACCTTCTAATAGCCTCAAGCTTACGTGCACTTGGGCGAACACCTTGTTCCGATATATCATAACCCAAGAATGTTATCTGATCTTTGAAAAAAGAACATTTATCTAAATTTATTGTTAATCCGTTTTTGACCAATAAATCCAAAACCCTCTCTAGGCACACTATGTTTTCCTCAACGGTTTCTGTGGCTACCAAAAGATCGTCCATGAAACAAATAACTCTCCCAAATCGCATATTGCCTAAAACAGTATCCATCAATCTTTGAAAAACCGCTGGCCCATTACAAACACCAAAAGGCATTCTTAAATACTCAAAATGGCCATCGTTAGTAATAAACGCAGTTTTGTGCACATCCTCAGGCCTAATAGTAATTTGATGGTACCCACTTTTTAAATCGCAACAACTGTATACCCTACAACCCCTTAGTCTGTCAATGAGATCCTCGATCATTGGCATCACGGGCATTGGGTATTTTTCTTTAACTGTTACCTTATTGAGCTGCCTATAATCAACACATAACCTTTTAGCCCCTGACGCCTTATCAACTAACAGAGCTGGGCTCGCAAAAGCGGAGTTGCTATGGCGGATGATTCCGTTTTTTAAAAGATCATCAATTATTTCTCTTGTGATTATTCTTTCTGCTTCAGACATTCTATACGGTCGTTGACAAATTGGCTTTTTAGTTGTTAAATTTATCTCTAATTCAATGCACGATGTTTTGCCTAGACATGATAAATTTTCGGAAAATGATCGAGGGTACTTCGATAAAATGTTATCCAAAACTGTTTTATATTTGTCGGGTACATCACAAATTGTGCCAACCTTATAAACATTTAATGCTTGCACAGATTGAAACTTTAGTTGGTCCCCTACCCGCACATACATTAAACTAGTATCCTCAGTAAAGTTTCTTCCGATTAGAATGTCACAGCCAGAAAGTGTATCAATTATATAGAGCGTAATAAATAATTCTACGGAATCTACCCGCACTTTAGCAGCTACTGCTTGCGTTACTTGAGTCGATGAGTCATTCGTAAACCCTATCAAATTAATTGGATTGTTTAAGGAAAAAGCTTGTAAGTTATGTTTAGAAACTAACGCAGACGTAATTAAAGAGCAGTCGCTGCCCATATCAAAGAAAGCCTCACTATTAATCCCGTTTAACCAAACGCGCTTTATAAATTTTTGTTTGTTCTTTGTATTAGAAATCATCTTCACCTCAACGCCCTTTTCAACCTTAGTTTTGGTTTTTGATTTACAAGCTGCTTCTAAATGTCCCAGTTTGCCACAATAAGAACATTTAACATTGTCCTTCATAGGACAGTTGTTCCTTCTGTGGCCTACTTCACCACAGCGGTAACAAGTCAGGAGAAAATTCGAAGCACTTGAATTATTTACACTATTATTATTACTCATGACAGTATCATTTTTCATATTATAACAAGACTGAGAGGGTTGAAAAGAACGTTTATTCACTGATGAGATCTTTTGAGTAGGTTCTTTTTCTATGCAGCTGTAAGTCTTTCCGTGCAAAAACGACGCCAAGTCGTCGCAATACCGAAAATTGCCTGCATCGGCAGCTACACTAATGTTTATATCAGCAATAGAGCCTACGATAATAGATATAATATCGCGTTCTCGAAACCCTAATTGTAAACGATCTATTTTCGCTTTTTGTTCAAAAAAGAATTCGTATAAGGATTGGTTGGCTGAAGGCCTTGTATCTATTAATTCTTTTAAAGACCTAAACATATTTCGTTTAACCTGGAAGGTATCAGACAATTTGTCACGCCATTGTCTCCACTTCCACGTGGTCCACCTAGTTTCATTTTTTTGTAAAGCATCTAACCATGTCTTAGCAGTATTGCGCAATTTTTGAAGTGCTTGATACTGAATCATATTATCAGACCAACCAAACGCTTGAGCGTTTGCTTCAATTACATTAAGCCACATGTCAACATCATCTACGAGCGGGTCAAATTCAGGGATCACTGACGATAATACAACATTCTGACTCACGGTTTGCGCTTCCTTACGACGCTGCTTCCTTTTGCGCCGCTTTCGTTTACTCTCGCTACTCCTGTAGCTGGAGCTCGATGTACTAGAGCTCGTGGATGGCATCCTCGATCGCTTTTTATGACCACGAGGCATTCTGTAGGCGTTGTTACGTTGCCACTTCTGATAAAAAGGAACAAAGGTTATAATCATGTTTAATATATCCATTTTATAGATTCCTCACTACATTTTTAAACTACCCTACTTTACAAGAATATACACTTATTTTAGTTATCGCACTATAGGATTTTACGCATTAATATTTTATACATTCTACACTTAAATCACATTCCAACAAATACATTAATTTTACTACTTAATCAAACATCATTAAACACACTCAACATTATCACCTTCGACGCCTCGAATAAATACTGTGGTATTTATTCCGGCGTGGATACTAGCACTCTATACGTTATACTGTTCTTGTGATGCTTCCTCGGAGACTCTCGCCAGCGAAGTGCCGGACTCGCGTTCTCACCATAACCGCGAAGTCTTAGTTCTCCCCTCTGGGTGGGGATGCGAGTATGACGCCACGTTTCCCGCCAAAAGCCGACGAATCACGAGTAGCGATTAGCGCGGGAACACGAATGTTGCCAGTGCGACAACACACAGAAGCATCATCAGTCTAATTTTGTAACTGATACTGATGTAGGATCATCGTTATCAAATACGCTATTATAACAATATTTTACATTTGATATTAGACAACAATAAATACATCTCAGTATTAATAATTTCAAAGGAGATAGTATAGAATATTCATTACTTAATCATCTTATTCAGACTTCAAATATCTTATAGGTACTGTACATAATCATAGACTAAGTTTTATGCCATTGTGCCATATATTTTGCATCACACACATTCATATCATCACCAAACAGGATAAACAACAAAACAATCCATCAATAACATCTCTTCGAATCTATGAGACATCGCACAAAGAACGTTAAAATTATATTTAAAAAACGAAATAAATATCGATTACAAAGTAATAATTTACGAAAAATTTCGCACCGATCAAAGTTAATCGCGACAAACCAACGGCAATAAAAATTGTAAACTAACATACGTATGTCGCAAAAAAAAAAACGTCACCTGGTGTTTTTTATGTATAGGTGATTCGAGCGTGGGACATAAAAAACCCAAGTCTGGCCAATTTATCACTCGGGACCTCTTTTCAGAGATAATATATTGGAACATTAGAGTATAATAGACGATCTGTCTAGTCGTCCATCATGTTTTTGCGTTACCACTCATTATGTGCGATTACATTAACATTTATTACAAGATAGTACGGTTGACATTCCTGTGACAGAACTGTATAATGTATTGGCAAAACTTTCACGCAGCGCAAGGATCTTGGAAACGTGTGTCCATAAATTCTCTTAAATCGGTTTCAAGTTATTGTTTACGTAGATTTCGTTTGAAAGGCATGACGCTATTCGCCTAGTCATTCCTCTATTGTGTCGTATCACGAAATAACTTATGATAAATATCATGTATCCATACTAATGACTTGACGCGAACTTTTGTATGCTTTTACGGCTAAATCGTTTGACCGAATTCGTTCAACTTTAGTTTGGGAGTAATTTAAAAAAAAAAAATATTAACTTTTCATCTGGTTCAAGCAACGTGCTTGCTATTGCGTCTATGTTTGCTGACCTAGTAGTATAGGATTCAAATTTTTTATTTAGTTATTTAGCTGTTATAAAATAAGACAATAATATTGTTTAATCATTGTTTAATACAATAAATAAATTAAAGGTAAGATAAGATACCTTAAGGCTTAAGCTATAAAATAATGATGTATCGAAATTTATAAAAAATATTTTATGGCCAGCAATAAATTACAGTATCAAATTTAGTTTTTATGATATTAAATGAGTTGTATTGTATTTTAATAAAATTGTCATCGTTTTCAAGTATGTATATCATATAAATATAATATATTTATAAAATATAGGATTAAATATTTATAAAAATATAAATGAGTTATCTGATAAAATGAATTATGTAGAACTTTATTTATTTGTGGCTTAATAGCATCGTCGTTTATCAACATTTGTTTGTATGTCAAGGTGATTTATTACAGGTAAAAGTACATAGTGGTTAGCTAAAGTCTAAATGGCACTATATTTTTTAAGTCTATAAATATACCATTCTGAAATTAAAAGCAGTTTTCTGTCAAGAAAAATAATACTGAAAGGCAATGCCGTGAATGCGTCATACAATTCTGTTATACTAAGAATTTTGTATTTATTTTCTTCTTTTCTTTGTGCTTCTTCTGTCTTCTCTATTTCTCAATTTAATTCGTAGTTCGTAACTTGTTTCAGATTTTACAACACAAGGCGTGGCTCTTTACGACTTACTTAGTGGGGGGTGCTTCTGTTTGAGAATGAAAACAAAGATTGTTAGTAAACGTAAGCATATCGTAAGAAAGTGATTGTTGAAGGCGAAGAAATCAATGACTTATATGATATAATAGAATATCCGATGTATTTGGATAGCAATCGACGTAGAACGCAGAACCAGAAAGTTGAAGTGGTAGTGGGCTGGCCACCTGTGTCGCAGGAAAGATGGCCGTTGGACGTCCTCGACAAGCTAGACCGACGATCTACATAAGATAGCCGGTGTTGGCTGGATGAGGACTATGGAGAACCGGGATGCTTGGCGCCATCTTGGGGTGGATTATGTTCAGCAGTGGACTGTGATATGCTGAAGTGACAGCGACAGAATATTTGGATATCAAAGTAAATAAGACTATACAAAGCTCTTGTTATCTTATCACACTTATTACTACTAGAAATTGCAAGTGGTTACTTACCTACATCAAGTTTTGCTACTTGTTCTAATTGCTGTTAATCTTCTATCTTTAGCTTTTAAGATATTAATTCTCGATAATAATCCTATCAATATTAATATAATTATTAGTATTGGTTCAGTATTTCTTGAGCTTTTATTACTATCATAATAGTATGTTTATCTCGTACTAGCTTCTGCGCGCGACTTCGTCGGCGTGGACTCCGCTCCTATTGGTCTAAGCGTGATGATACATAGCCTATAGCCTTCCTCGATAAATGGGCTATCTAACACTGAAAGAATTTTTCAAATCGGCCCACTAGTTCCAGAGATTACCGCGTTCAAACAAACAAACAAACAAACAAACAAACAAACAAACAAACAAACAACCAAATAAACAAACTCTTCAGCTTTATACATTAGTATAGATTTACTAGTAATCTGCCTACTGTGTAAATAGTTTATAGCTTTTTTTTTGTTTTACACTCACACTTTTCTTAAGGTAGGTACTCAACTTAACGCTTGTTTTATTTACATCCGGCGCCCATTTACATAGAAATAATTAATCTATACTAATATATAAAGCTGAAGAGTTTGTTTGTTTAGTTGTTTGTTTGTGTGAACGCGGTAATCTCTGGAACTACTGGGCCGATTTGAAAAATTCTTTCAGTGTTAGATAGCCCATTTATCGAGAAAGACTATAGGCTATGTGTCATCGCGCTAAGACCAATAAGAGCGGAGTCCAATCCGACGAAGTCACGCGCAGAAGCTAGTTAATAATATATAAATAAACAAAACTTGGGGAGGCCTATGTCCAACTGTGGACTGCGATAGGCTGATGTGTGTGTAAATAAACAAAAAACAGCTCTCAGTAACTCAAATCTTTAATAATATTAGTGTTTAAAATCATTCCATTTAATTTGGAAATTAACACATACAAACAAAACATAAGTAAACTTACATCACGTAGTCGAAATACAAGCCAAATAAATTTAATTCTACCCTCCATATAAATATCTAACATTAAGGCGTATCCTTCACAGTGGAGCTATAATAGGCAGTTACACGGTTTATTACGTAACATCAGCGTTCCGTGTTTTTCCCGAAACGTAAGTAACATTACCGGTTGAACGGGAGAGTACTCTTAAACTCGTAAAACGTACCATAAGTTTGAGTTACACCCGACCGTAATGAATATGGTGCCTGTATATTTCAATTTGGTGCTACCCGTGACACCTGTACGCCATTTTCTTCTTTATGTTCTGTGCTATAATGGCTATGATTCTGTGGCTGTGGATGTTTATTAAGGTAATCAAAACGTATGTGTGAAAATTTGAATTTTTTTTTCTTAAATCTATTTTTTTTTTTGTGAAATTGATAACTAACTATAGCATTAACAATATAAAATCAGCGTCAAAATAATTTATATTAGAAAAAAAAAAACAATACTAATAATTACAAATTGAAAAATATCCTATGACACAACAAAAAAAAAATTAACGCCTAGCTTAAAAGATGTTTTTAAACATGAATAAAAAAAAAACTTGCAAAACTGCTAATTCGTAGCCGCCATTTACCGCCGGGGCACGCTTGGGTCGTGATATAGAGGCTGTTTCATTACTCCTACCCGTCGTGCTGTGCGATAACTCAAAATTATAGCCCCCTTTACGACCCGCGGCGTTGCTCGCTCGTATTTTTAGACTCTAAAATGGAAGCTCTCTGAAGCTCTTTTTAAGTTTTGAATATTTTAAAGATACGTGTTAAGTGATACTAGATGGAGTTGTCACGATTAATTCTTTTGTAGTACATATATCGAAATGTTGATGTGCCTTTCTTTGTTTAGTTGCTTGAATTTTTTTGTTTCTATATATTATGTCGTGTCATAGTAAAAGTTCTTGAAAAATTTAATTAAAACGTAATTATAACTGGGGAGACCTATGTCTGATGTGTGTGTGTGTGTGTGTGTGTGTGTAATTATTACTGCAGTCTCGTGTGGTATATTTACATATGGACATAGAATGGAATTTATTTTATTTTTATTTTTATAAACTAGGTCGGCAAACAAGCGTACGGCTCACCTGATGATAAGCGATTACCGTAGCTTATAGACGTCTGCAACACCAGAAGCATCGCAAGCGCGTTGCGGACCCTAGGAGCTCTCTCGGTCCCCTTACTCACCAACAAGAATACAACACTGCTTGAAAACAGTATTATTTAGCTGTGGTCTTCTGTAAGGTCGAGGTACTACCCCAGTCGGGCTGCTCCATATTTTGATCAAGAAATCTCCTGCTGTGCCCTATCTCAATTTAGTTATCTTTTCTTATACATATTGTTTATAGGAAACAATATTTTATATTTACATCTTTATTATGTTCAAAATTTAGGTCATCTATGGCATTTCTGTTTTATGTTTTATAGTTTAAGAAGATATCTGTGAGTTGTTAAAAAAATATATACATTGTTAGTGTTTCTTGGCATTTTTTTTAAACTTGCTGATAAGCTATTATCCACATGGATCAAACTTATATGTTCTCTATATCGTCCGTGATATTTAGCTTTGGGTGCTATTTTTGATCTATAAAAGGCCATCAAAATGAGCGAATGAAATTATTACGTATCAGAAAAATAACATGGATGACATCCAAATAGACAAATATTTTACATATTCATCAATACATATAATAAAAATTAAATGTAATATGTTTGTGCGCGCTAATCTTAGCAACGGCTTATCCGATTTAAACGCGGTTTTCACCAATATATTGTGATAAGATTCACTTAGCATAATGTTTTAAATTAATGTTTATTTCATGTTAATCGGGTCATAAATAAAAAAGTTATGCCACTCTTAAGAATCAAGTTGCACATGCAAATACCCAAACGACGGTGTTTATAATCCAAAATAAAAGATATATCCAAAAAATTATGTCCAAAGTCACTATTCCACGCGGACGAAGTCGTGGGCACGCTTCAGCCTGTAATATCCCACTGCTGGGCATAGGCCTCTTTCCCCATGTAGGAGAAGGATCAGAGCTTAATCCACCACGCTGCTCCAATGCTGGTTGGCGGATATATTCCTACTATGAGTAACGATCGCTATCAGATGTACATGATAACAACCGGGACCGACGGCTTAACGTGCTCTCCGAGGCACGGTGGGATGACCCACAAGGACTGCACTAACAACCAGACCACGGCAAACATCGTATGGCCAATAGAAATGTTGTCGTGTGCGGGGATCGAACCCGCAACCGCCAGCGCAACAGCCATATATACACAAACCAGTGTTGTGTCCGCTGTTCCAACTAGTGGTGGTTAATATAGCGTATAGCATAAAAGTATAGCATGCTAAATGTTTATAGCATATAGCATTTGCTATACCGACTATGACTTCGCGCTAAATTTATAACGTCTCAAACGCTAAACGTACACAGCGCGCTGCAGCGAGGCTAGAGCGGGATAACATTACTTTTTAGCGTTTTCGAACTTTACGTATGTCCACTCACGAAAAAAAAACTGTTATTACCAATTTTTATTTTTATTATAAATCAATGTACGAATAAAATTTCCCTAATACAGTGACCAATAAAATAAACATCATAACACTTTAAGATGCTACAAAAATCTATACTTATAATATAATAAAGCTGAAGAGTTTGTTTGTTTGATTGTTTGTTTGTTTGTTTGAACGCGCTAATCTCAGGATCTACTGGTCCGATTTGAAAAATTCTCTCAGTGTTAGATAGCCCATTTATCGAGGAAGGCTATAGGCTATATATCATCACGCTAAGACCGATAGGAGCGGAGTCCACGCCGACGAAGTCGCGCGCAGAAGCTAGTAACTTATAAATTCAAAATTCAATTTCAATACCTCACCTTTCGATAGTGTCAGATTTTTATCACAAACAACACAATAATATTTACACTTAATACTTTTTATACACATTACCACTTATTATTATTTAACACATATTTACACTTACCTATTATTAATTATTATTTAATCACTGTCGTTGTCGCTGCAAAATCAAATCACACTTAATACTAACACTAAATAAAACAAAATTAATACTAACACTAGATAAAACAATTAAAACTAAATAAAACAATTAAAACTAAATAAAACAAACTTAATACTATAACATTAATAAACTAATTACTAATACTAATAATAAAAATTAACAACAATAAAAACGAAAACTTTTGTAGCCGATAGTGTTAAAGACAGAGATAGTGGCACGAATACTAACGTGTGACTGAGACAGATTACCGTATACCGAGCATTTCTGAATAAGCACGAAGCTGTATGAAGTAAGCAAGAAGGGATGTGCAATACGCGCGCCTGAGGGTGTTGTTTAATCGATTTTTATTGAAATCGATTAAAATTAAGTCATAAAAATACATTTATTTTTAATTTTAAAAGGTTTTAAATTTTCTCAAATAGTTGTTACTTAAGTAGTCGTTAATAGATAACTGATATTCAAGTAGTGTCTTTCAACTGAGAAAATTTAATTTTTGTAGTTTTTTTTATTAATGTCGAAATCTCGTTTATTAATGACAAAATTAACTATATTTGTAAATCTAATAATATCTTATATCGTTTAATATCTTATATAAACAAAAATCAATAAATCCTAAATAAAACTAATCGATTGCGCAATTCGGTTGATTAAAGGATCGATTGTGTTTACATATGGTTAACAATGTGCTATAAAGATAGCATATAAAATAGCATGCTAAAAAAATTTAGCATTTAGTCTATAGCATGTTTTTAGTTTATAGCAGATTTGAACATCACAGGTTCCAACGCGGCTTCACACAGGGGCACAGCTAGTTTTAAATAAAAATACAGCTATCAATAAAACATATTGTCATAAATATTAAAATTTAAAAGATATTAAAATAAATTACGTAAAATTTAAATCTCGTGCGAATGTTATTTCAGAGTAAACGTCGCGAACACAACAATGGAACTCTTAATTGGGCAAACATAAAATATCCACAACAAACTGCATTGAACGTCAGCTAAAAAAACATTTACCCACTTTCATCATCGGATAAAACCAATTTATCACTCGACAATATTTATTTAGAATAATAAATTTCCATCCATCGCACTACCGCGTCGAACCCCAGAATCGCAACAAAAGGAGCGTACATCACCGCATAAAAAAAAAACACCAAACACGCCACGACACCGCTTATTTATTTATGACCAATTCATACCGTACCCTCTTCTCTTGTAATATTGAGCGATCGATATCAACTCATTTCGTTTCACGCTACACTGAGCGATCACAATGGGACGTGTCAAAAAAAAAACGGGTCCAAGTGTCAGCTATCTGTGACAGACGACAGCTGGGGTGTCTCACAATCATAGATATAATAAAAAGAGGATAGGCCATATAGTCACGTGATCTGAAGCCAAATGCTTATCAAATATGGCGTCAACTCCGCCCACAGCGAATAGTGTTGTAGTTGTACCCATTTGGTCGATAGTATCCGTATCGATGTAATGCTATTCTAGTATAATTTACAGATATTTTTCACATTAAACATCCTCGACCAGTGTTGGCTTTACATCTATACAAATAAAAATGAAGTGTCTTTTTGTATGTAATTTAAGAGAACTATCATGTTCACTATTGGCACTATTCAAAATTTTGTCATTTTCAAAATGTTCCATTAAAAATTTAAAAAATATACAGTCTGTTGTAAATAGTGGATATTCAGTTAACTGGGGATAGCCCTAATGTCGAACTTCAAGAAAATGTACTTTTCATGTCAAGGTTGCCAAAACTGTGAAAATTGTGAATATTTTCGTTTAAAAAAAAAATCTACCACGGTTAGTATTTTTGTCGTAATTTTTACAAATAAGCGTATTATAAAGTACTTTTTTACTCGGGAATACTTGTATTATCTGATGAAATTACTATTTCAGGCATCATTAATTCTAAACTTATGAAAATTAACGTTAGAAGTTATTTTTATTCGTTACTTTTTGTCAACTTTTAACCATTAATTGTGAAAAAAAATTACTGTACTATAATTGCCCATTATTTAAAGTTTGTGTACTTTATAAAAACGTATAACAATTAGTGCTTGACAAGCAAAATTACTTTGTAGAAGCGAAAGAACTTATCACGGTCGGTAAGTTTGTTTTGTGTCACTTAAATGTTAGGATAAAGAAAAAAACAAAGGTTTTTATAGTGAAAATGCATTTATTACATAAAATGTTTTAAATGTCCTCCATTGGCAGCAATGCAGGCTCGGCATCGCCTTATAAATGAACGTTTGATACGGCGTGCATAGCCTAATACTTCAATTTCACGAGCGGCTAATTGCACACGTGTGCGCAATTCTTCGATTGTCGACACTGCTTTATTATAAAATTTTTCTTTAATGCATCCCCAATAAAAAAAGTCCAAGGGGTTCAAGTCAGGCAATCATGGTGAAGTAAACTAAAAAAACAGAAAATTTATATTAATATTTAAAAGCACACTCTTCCTCTCTCTTATTCTAAAATGAGGCAGGTGTTCCAGTAGGAATCAGCAATGTTTTTTATTATCATATCAAAATTTTTTTTTTCGAATCCCGCTGGGTCGAAAATTTTGATATGATAATAAAAAACATTTTCGAATTTCCTCATGTGTGGGTAACACAAAAATAAAAATAATACGAATTAAAAATAGCTTAGTGTCGTCTCTTGTCAAAAGATTTTCATTGTAATATGAAACTTTGAATAGTGAAGTACCTACTGTACAGGTCTCGCTATAGATGGCACCACGGTTGCTTAAAACCGAATAAAAATCATATCAAGATTTTCGATTCCGCGGAGTATAGGCCCATAGCTTAACGGCTAGAGCACCGGACACGGATTGTCGGGAAGGTGCGGGTTCGAATCCCGCTGGGTCGAAAATTTTGATATGATAATAAAAACATTTTCGAATTTCCTCATGTGTGGGTAACACAAAAATAAAAATAATAGGAATCAGCAAGTCTACAAATTATTATAAGCCACACAAGTAGATAAGTAAGAGATAAGTTTCTATAATTTTTGAAGGGCTTCATTCCTCGGAAATCTAAACAATGCACTGCATAATATCATTAATAAAAAAATTTAAAGTTATAGTTGAGACTATAAGGAACATCTATAAGAATATTACTTTTATATCGCTGTATTGTCGTAACTACAGTTAATCAGAAAAATATTATAGAGTATGTATCGATAAATCGAAACTTGCATAACAATATTGCATAATAGATGCCCAGCACTACGTTTGTATGTAAACATTCCAAACATAATTGTTTTATTATTTAAGTGTTAGTAATAGAAATGATTATGTATAAAAGCGAAAAACATAATCTTCAATCCCTATTATGGAGCTAAAACTTAACTTACACGAAAAATATACACGGATATAAGAAAAAACTACAACTAACTAGGGCTTGGAATACCGGTAAAAATTCGGTACCGGTACTTTGTCTCGGCAGACGTATCGTTATTTATGGAGTACCGGTACTTTAAATACCGGTACTTTGGAGCCATTTTACCGTTAAATTTTTTACCGGTAAAAACTCGTTTAACGTTATTTTTACCGGTACCTATCCATACCGGTACCGTTAATTTCTACTGTTACCTTTATAGGTACCGGTAATTATTACGCTAATAGAATACTACCTACTTTTCTTTATTTTTGATCTCACAGCGTTATAATCTAATGCAAAGAGCAACACGGAGGGGAGTAGCCATAGCGTATTTTACCGATACAAAATAGTCTGTCATTTTTTGCGGGGGGAAATCTGTGCTACGCACACTTTCTCAAATTCACACACAAAAATAATCATTTGTCACTACGAAACTCACACTATACTAAATTAAAAAATACACTCACATTTTCACACACACATAGATACATTCTGTGTCATAACAGTATAATGATATGCCGCAACTACACTGACAAGTTTCGTACAGCCATGGTTGTAACAACTGTCGATACGCGTTATCGATAAACTCAAGTAGGTACTCGTTTAGGGAAATTATTTTTTAAAGTGATACAAAAGTAAGACATTAATATAAATATGGACTTTATTTATTGAAGTGAAACTTCTCTAGGCGCATGAGGGGTAAAATTTGAGCGACAGGTAACGCGGCAGCGTCATGACATTTAGTACTTGGATGGGTGACCGCCTGGAAACACCGCGTGACGTTAGCTTTCTGTTTTTTTTTCAACTAGTTTTTTTTTTAATATTTTAAATTCATTTTTTTTAATTAGTTTTTTTAAATTAGTGTTAATTTCCAAAACCTTGTCCAACACTACCAGGAGCAAAAATAAAACCAACAAAAAAACTTTAATAATTGTAAGTTGCAGCGATAAGTTTTTTTTTAAATTAGTTTGCCAAAGAAGTTTCACTTCTGACATGTGTAGTTTGTACGCATGCAATTATTTTATATACTACAATAGTCATCATTTCAAAAATACAGTGTGACGTAAGAGTTGGTTTGGTGCCCTCGACTAATTTTCTTCTATTGTTCGCCAACACTTGAAAGTCAGAGGTATTGAAATTAATGATTGGTGCAAATGACACTATTTATTGTGGGCGTCTAGTTGAGTCTGTTATTTAAAAAAAAAAAAACATGTATCCCTTAAATTTGGATTTTTAGGAAACCTGCCAAAATTTATATAAAACATTATGGTCGAAGTTCACACTAAGTAATTCTAGTAAAATGTGTTAAGTATTGTTTTATATTTAACTAGCTTCTGCGCGCGACTTCGTCGGCGTGGACTCCGCTCCTATTGGTCTTAGCGTGATGATATATAGCCTATAGCCTTCCTCGATAAAAGGGCTATCTAACACTGAAAGAATTTTTAAAATCAGCCCAGTAGTTCCAGAGATTACTGCGTTCAAACAAACAAACAACCAAACAAACAAACTCTTCAGCTTTATATCTTAATATATATAAATCTCGTGTCACAATGTTTGTCCTCAATGGACTCCTAAACCACTTAACCGATTTTAATCAAATTTGCACACCGTGTGCAGTTTGATCCAACTTGAAAGATAGGCTATATTTTATTTTGGTATATGTAATTATTATATTTAAGAAAAAAAAAGGCGGTACGAAGTACGCCAGGTCAGCTAGTATTAGTATAGATTTAATGCAATTTTATTATAAAACTATTTATATTAATAAAGTTCGCAATATAATATTTTAAATAAATCAAAATCTCAAAAATGTCTGTCTCCTTCTTTGCCTTTGCCATTTTTATCGATAACTATCTACAAACAAACCGGTTACAACACTAACCACTACTTTTCGGTAAGAGACTCGGATCAGTCGCTCGACCGATCCGCATATTGTATGAGGCAAGCGGCCGGTGTTGATAAACAAATCCGAAACAAGACGACCGATAATATTTTTAATTTTTAAGTTTAAAAAAGGTTAAAAAAAAGTATAAAGTAATAATTTGATTAAAAATACTTTCATATGAAAGGTAATGGCATATTTTTGTTAATTTGACGTGGCAGATCACTTTTTGCAGCAAAAAACAGAACAATTCGGCATTTTTTGAAGGACGTTGTTTCCATAGCGCAACTAGATTCAGTCTAGTGAGCAGTACGGTTACAACTAGTTTTATTGTACGCATAGGACCGCGTGGACTTGTACTTTGACAGAGGGGAACGCCTGTGTATGGCTACTCCCCTCCGTGTTGCTCTTTGAATCTAATGTCACGCGCTGTTGCCGCTCTTATCAGCAGCATCGAGTTGAACATTTTTTCTTTGCACGGAGCGGCAACGTCGTAGAGGTACCGATAAAAATATCGTTAATCGTGACGTCAGAGGTACCGGTACCAGTATCGTTAAAATTCTATTTACCGTTAAAAATTACCGTTAAAAATCGTTTCCGGTACCGAATTACCTTTAAAACTTTTACCGGTAAAACAGGTATCGGATAAAATTAACGCTATTTACCGGTATTTTATAAAGGTAATTGGTACCGGTAACAAGCCCTGCAACTAACCTTAAAAAATGATAATCCTCCGTCATTCTCTCTAGATTTTCAATTGAATCCACTGATGCAACACTTTATCATGTTAGTTTTGCTCAAATATCCTTCATATATTTACAAAATCACCAAAACACACACAGTTTAACAGAAATATTAACAACTTTAGTCCAAAAAACGTTTTTATGACAGACGAATTACCTTTAGGAATGTCGACTTAAAATGGCGTTTTGGCTTCAAGGCGGAGTTTGATGATGCCATGAAAACTGACAACGAAAAATTTGAAACAATGAAATTATCTCTATACTCGTTTTAATATGTAAATTACAACGTATTAGAATGAGACAGATATACTTTTGTTATTGAGGTACATATTAACATGGTATAAGTATAGCAAAAAATTGTATATGCAATTAACTTCCTATCCTCTTTTTATTATATCTATGCTCACAATACGTTATATCGATTCATCAAGTTGACGACAATCACGCTTACTAGGGCCCACACCCTGTATTATGCAACACAGAGCTAACTACCCTCATATTCACATTCCGTCCTACCGATATAATAATCGTACGTTTAGTTCGGTGTTCTCTACTCTGTGTCACAGTCTACGTGTGAACAGTATAGAGTATAGACAGCCGTGGTAAATTGACAATGCTTGTGATTTAGAAAGGAAATAAATGGGATAAAAGCCGTGAAGACTCTAATGACAAACACACATTTCACGGTTACGACGCGTTGAGTTGATTGTTGCGAATTTGATACGGGTTTCCGGATTTAAAAGATTTTTACCTCTTAAAAGTCGATTAAGTGACTATAGAAATACTTACATTACATAAAGTTGGAACGTAATTTTTTCTTTATATTAAAATAATATAGAGTTATACTATATTAAACAGTCTTCGGAATATTTTCATTTCTGGCTATATAAAGATGAATAATAGTGTAGATTACATTTAGGATTATTTCCCTACCCTATATTATTTTCCTACCCTACTTATTGATTTTGTACGGTTTTGGGTAAATATTTATTCAATAAACCACTTGGGGTAAGTTTCCTCTAATTAGGCCAGATATACGTAAAACATACGTAGGATCAGGAGTCAGGCTTAGAGCCCTGCTCAATTGGTGGATGGAGGACCTAGGGTCTTCAGCGGCGGGCTTAGCGACGTTGGACGCCATACGTCCTCAGCTACGTCGTTAGGTCAAAAGACGGCACGGGGTGCTATCCTTTAGACTGACACGGGTACTTACCGGGCACGGCTGCTTCGGTAACTACATCAGATTGCGGGTAGGGATGACCCTACCTGTAACGCGTGTGGCGAGCCGAGTTATACGGCACGTCACCCTGTCGAGGACTATGTCGCTTGGGGGCCCCAGCACTGCGCCCTGGTGGCCGTAATAATCAAAGATCTATCGTTGTCGAGCGTGGTGCGCAGCATGCATGGCATCAAGAAGTGCTCGTCAGCCGTGACCTCCTTGTGCGAGGAGGTCATGGCACTAAAGGAGGCTACGGAGTGACAGCGTGAGGTCAAGGCTCACGCCAACCCGCTCCGCAGTAGACGACCAGGGGGAAGGATAGAATATCTTCGCAATAGATATATAGACGAAGGCGTGCCGCACATGACAGGTCAACCGCCTGGACGTCACGGTAGCATACGAAAGCGATCCCGTGGCGCCCTGCTATGACGATGAGGGCACCGTTGGGTTTTAGTGGGTATTTTGGATTAGTTCACCAGGCCAGGAGCCCCACACTCCCACCGGCCTTATTGGCGGGGTGCGTAAAAGCATTTCCCAGCGCAAAAAGGGGATATTTCATTAGGTCGTGGTTTAAATGCGTATTGGATAGCCCTTTTACCAGGGCTATAGGCCCTATTTATTTATCAAATTAACGCGGGTAAAACCGTGGGGCACATCTAGTATTATATACGTCGTTGTCGTTTATATAATCTTCAGTATATTATGCAATCTTTCAGTTTTATCCAATCAGATCTACGAATGCTCCATTTTTTCCTCTCATCACGACAATCATAAATTATCATATGCCACAGGTGGTCCGTGTGGTAAACCATTTATAACATGATCTCTCTTTTTATTTATAGGTATACCCCATTGTGAATTACACCTTCAAGGGACGCCGTGGAATGACCACCCGCACTTTACGGCAACCGGCCAATCCATTACTTGAATACAGTGAGCAACTAAGATATACCTACAAACGAAAATCAACTCTATTCCTAGATCAATAAAGTCTATTTTCCTTAAAATTATATCAACAGTGCTCTGAAACCTTTTAAGTTTAGCACGATTAAATTTGAGCTCTATGTACATAGACATAGGTTTCAGAATTGTATGTACAAAAATTTAGTGTCGTTCAAGAGTGACGTTTACACAATTCCGCTCTTTGAAAGCTCAGGAAGCAGCGCTCATGTCTGTTTGTCTGTCACGATTGAAGGCGACAAAGGTGCATCGGTCTGTGATCTGAATGCAATGGATATTGATTTACGCGAAAGGTGTTATACTAGGAAATTGTATTTGTTGTTCGTGCACCTTATACCTGTATTATAGAGTTATTTCGGTCTAGCTTTCCTTTTGACTGGCGACAACCAATCAGAATCAAGTTCGGCGGGGATTGTTAGTATACTTCGCTAAAAGGTTCGAAGATGGTGGAAGAAGGGCTATTCGATTACCAGAGCAAGAAGCCTAGACAAGTCTAATCAGTAATTATATTTATAATTATTTATTGCAATAGATGAAGTCGGTATGTCTTAGATTTCATCACAAATATCTGAATTTATTGAAGGTTGAGCAAATTTTAAATTACATGAATTATTAAATTTACAAATAAACTCTTGCCAGCATAGAAATTGCTTTTCTTAATGTTTCTATTGGTATTAATTGATATTGCGACAGTATATGGATTGACGATGATTGGCTAAAATTTAGATTAGGAACGGTGGATTTACGGGGATTTGGGGGGTGAGGGGGGGAGGGGGTGGGGGGGACTACCCCCAGTACCACTCCCACACTTTGAAAATCCATGGTTATGGAGATAACTATGGTTAAAATTTTACTCACTTTTCTCTCTCATGGTTACTCATGCTCTGTTCCGTAGCTATTAAAATGTAATTTTTAGCATATAAAATTTCACTTAACTTCACTTTAAAAGAGTTTAAACACTATTTTAATATATTTACAAGTTATTTTAACAAACGATACAACTTATGGAATTATGTTTAATGATAACGCATGGTTACTCATGCTCCGTTCCGTAGCTATTAAAATGTAATTTTTAGCATATAAAATTTCACTTAACTTCACTTTAAAAGAGTTTAAACACTATTTTAATGTTTTTACATGTTATTTTAACAAACGATACAACTTATGTAATTATGTTTATATGTGATAGCTGATGCTTTTAAATAAAATGGCGCGTAATTTAGCGTTCGCTCAAATTTCATTCGCATTAATAATAAGTCTGAAGTCTGTAGTTTAGGGTTGCCATTAAAATAATTTTTAATAAACAAATAAATGGATAATCGATAATCGATTACATTAATAATCCATTATCGATATTCGATAATCGATTACATTAATAATCGATTATCGATTATATAAGTAATCTTATACTATTAAATGAGTTATGAAATGAGTTAGAGAGAGGGTTATTTATTTTTTGTTTCTGTCACAAAAACTATGCCGATAAACGGTCTAATATTGAAATTAGATAGGTTAGGGTTATTTTTTTTTGTTTCTGTCACAAAAAATATGCCGATAAACGGTCTAATATTGAAATTAGATAGGTTAGGGTTATTTTTTTTTGTTTCTATCACAAAAACTATGCCGATAAACGGTCTAATATTGAAATTAGGTTAGGGTTATTTTTTTGTTTCTGTCACAAAACCTATGCCGATAAACGGTCTAATATTGAAATTAGATAGGTTAGGGTTATTTTTTTTGTTTCTGTCACAAAAAATATGCCGATAAACGGTCTAATATTGAAATTAAATAGGTTAGGGCTATTTTTTTTTGTTTCTGTCACAAAAACTATGCCGATAAACGGTCTAATATTAAAATTAGATAGGTTAGGGTTATTTTTTTTGTTTCTGTCACAAAAACTATGCCGATAAACGGTCTAATATTGAAATTAGATAGGTAAGGGTTATTTTTTTTGTTTCTGTCACAAAAACTATGCCGATAAATGGTCTAATATTGAAATTAGATAGGTTAGGGTTATTTTTTTTTTGTTTCTGTCACAAAAACTATGCCGATAAACGGTCTAATATTGAAATTAGATAGGTTAGGGTTATTTTTTTGTTTCTGTCACAAAACCTATGCCGATAAACGGTCTAATATTGAAATTAGATAGGTTAGGGTTATTTTTTTTGTTTCTGTCACAAAAACTATGCCGATAAACGGTCTAATATTGAAATTAGATAGGTTAGGGTTATTTTTTTTTTGATTCTGTCACAAAAACTATGCCAATAAACGGTCTAATATTGAAATTAGATAGGTTAGGGTTATTTTTTTTTGTTTCTGTCACAAAAACTATGCCAATAAACGGTCTAATATTAAAATTAGATAGGTTAGGGTTATTTTTTTTGGTTCTGTCACAAAAACTATGCCGATAAACGGTATAATATTGAAATTAGATAGGTTAGGGTTATTTTTTTTTTGTTTCTGTCACAAAAACTATGCCGATAAAACGGTCTAATATTGAAATTAGATAGGTTAGGGTTATTTTTTTTGTTTCTGTCACAAAAACTAGGCCGATAAACGGTCTAATATTGAAATTAGATGGGTTAGGGTAATTTTTTTTTGATTCTGTCACAAAAACTATGCCGATACGTTTATCGGTCATTAAACACTCTACGGGTCTTAATCTAAAGACTTACCTTTTTTAAATTTAATTAATAACTATGCCGATAAATGGTTTTATTTTAAAGTTAGATAGGTTAGGGTAATTTTTTTTAATTTAAATAAATAGATAATCGATAATCGATTAAATTGATAATCGAAGTTAATATAATAAATTAAGTCCTTGCTTTTTATTTATTCAATAACAATGTATCCAAAATAGTTTATTATTCGTCAAAGTTAAATGTTTTTTTTTTTTATTATTACTAATTGCACTTTTGTAGATAACTTTTTCTTATTAATTTGATTTAACAATATTTTTAATCGATATAAAAAAAATCGATTAAAAATATTTTTAACTCGATTGTTTGTTGATAAGTATTATATTTTTAAGAGTGGCAATGAAGCGTAATCAAATCACCAACGGAAATAAACTGGAAGTATATAGGTACTATAATTATTGAATTAAAATACTTATTAAATAAAAATTTATCCATTAGTTTATATTGGTACAACTGAAAATCACAAATAATTATATTTTAATTTTGGAAAATTTTGTTATATTTCTTTTAAATGAAATAAGGCTGTATGGCGTTAGACATTTTGCATTTGTGCTTACATTGCTTTTGAACAAAACAATAAGTTCGCGCCATTTTGTAATTTTTGTATCAAAGCATCTATATCTCTCAGTCATTAAACATCAGTTATATCGATTGTTAAAATACCTTGTAAAAACATCACAATAATATGTAAAACTCCTAAAATGAAGTTAAGTGAAGTGTAAAAATGTTAAATATGAAAATTACATGCAAAATCTGCGGAACGGAACATGAGTAACGTAAGTTGTATTGTTTGTTAATCTTGCAGTTGAAATCGTTTTTACGTATTTCTATTCGAAAGTATCGTGTAAAAATAACGTGTGAAATGTGAAAATAACTTGTGAAAACGTTAAAATAACGCGGGAAATGTGAAAATAACGAGGAAAATGTGAAAATTACGTGTGAAATGTGAAAATTTTAACGCGTGTAAGCTGCGGAATTCTTCTTATTATCTCAAAATTTTAATCATAGATATCTCCATAACCATGGATTTTCAAAGTGTGGCAGTGGTACTGGGGGTAGTCCCCCCCACCCCCACCCCCCCTCTCCCCCCAGATCCCCGTAGATCGACCGTTCTTAGTCTAAATGCTTACCCGATGATTTCCTGGGAAAGGAACAGAGGTTATTCATTAGATGTGTGGAATGAATTAAGGGTGGGAGGGGGGTGGAGGGGAGGGAGGGGGGGAGGGGGGTTACCCTCTGGTACCACTCCCACGGTGCGAAAATCCATTAAAACAAGATATCTATAACTAAAATTTTTATGTTAAAATAGTGTAGAAACTTACCAATGAATAAGAAAATTACCAAACTTACCAATTTATGGGGTTTTAGGGGGGAAAAGGGGGGGGAGTGTGGATGAATTACCCTCTGGTACCACTCTCACGGTGTGAAAATTTTAAATTATACTACTAAATTGCATAATGAAGTCAAATAAAAAAAACCTATCTAATTTCAATAATAAACTGTTTACCGGCATATTTTTGTCACAGAAACAAAAAAAAAATAACCCTAACCTATCTAATTTCAATATTAAACTGTTTACCGGCATATTTTTGTCACAGAAACAAAAAAAAATAACCCTAACCTATCTAAATTCAATATTAGACTGTTTACCGGCATATTTTTGTCACAGAAACAAAAAAAAATAACCCTAACCTATCTAATTTCAATATTAGACTGTTTACCGGCATATTTTTGTCACAGAAACAAAAAAAAAAATAACCCTAACCTATCTAATTTCAATATTAGACTGTTTACCGGAATATTTTTGTCACAGAAACAAAAAAAAATAACCCTAACCAATCTAATTTCCATATTAGACTGTTTACCGGCATATTTTTGTCACAAAAATAACCCTAACCTATCTAATTTCAATATTAGACTATTTACCGGCATATTTTTGTCACAGAAACAAAAAAAAAAATAACCCTAACCTATCTAATTTCAATATTAGACTGTATACCGGTATATTTTTGTCACAGAAACAAAAAAAAAAATAACCCTTACCTATCTAATTTCAATATTAGACTGTTTACCGGCATATTTTTGTCACAGAAACAAAAAAAAAATAACCCTAACCTAACTAATTTCAATATTAGACTGTTTACCGGCATATTTTTGTCACAGAAACAAAAAAAAAATAACCCTAACCTATCTAATTTCAATATTAGACTGTTTACCGGAATATTTTTGTCACAGAAACAAAAAAAAATAACCCTAACCAATCTAATTTCCATATTAGACTGTTTACCGGCATATTTTTGTCACAAAAATAACCCTTACCTATCTAATTTCAATATTAGACTATTTACCGGCATATTTTTGTCACAGAAACAAAAAAAAAATAACCCTAACCTATCTAATTTCAATATTAGACTGTATACCGGTCTATTTTTGTCACAGAAACAAAAAAAAAAATAACCCTTACCTATCTAATTTCAATATTAGACTGTTTACCGGCATATTTTTGTCACAGAAACAAAAAAAAAATAACCCTAACCTAACTAATTTCAATATTAGACTGTTTACCGGCATATTTTTGTCACAGAAACAAAAAAAATAACCCTAACCTATCTAATTTCAATATTAGACTATTTACCGGCATATTTTTGTCACAGAAACAAAAAAAATAACATATAGTTAGCATATAGTATAGCAACTTCATTTTAATGGATTTTCACACCGTGGGCGTGGTACCAGAGGGTAATTCACCCACCCTCCCCCCCTTTTCCCCCCTAAAACCCCATAAATTCATTCCACACATATATTCGGTAAGTTTCTACACGATTTTAACATAAAAATTTTAGTTATAGATATCTTCGTTTTAATGGATTTTCGCATCGTGGGAGTAGTACCAGAGGGTAATCCACCCACCCTCCTCCCCCCTTTTCCCCCCTAAAACCCCATAAATTCATTCCACACATCTAATGAACAGCCGGAACAGACGCTTCTATCGGATATAACCTTCGTCCATATACTGGCACTATATCACATTAGGAAAACCACTTTAAACTATGAATCATCACTTCAGCCTATCGCAGTCCACTGCTGAACAAAGGGCTCTCCAAGTTCTTTTGCTCCAAAAGCAAGAATTCATATGTTTTGCCCATAGTCACCACGCTGGGCAGGCGGGTTGGTGACCGCAAAGCTGGCTTTGTCGCACTGAAGACGCTGCTGACCGTCAGCCAGCAGCGGTTGGATGGTTATCCCGCCATCGGTCGGCTTTTTAAGTTTCAAGGTGTTAGTGGAATTGTCTTATCCCTTAGTCGCCTCTTACGACACTCACGGAAAGAGAGGGGGTGACCATATACTTTACTGCCGTAACCACACAGCAACTTCGTAATATTATCAAATATCAACTGAACTTTAAACAAACTTATTTTCTCTCACTTATTTGTTCACTTGGATACAAACAACATACATTACATAACTCGCTCTGAGCTCTGTCGTGAGCTGTCAAAATACAATCTACCTCCGTATTTCACAGTTTTAATGCGTAGTGAACGTATATTTTGTATTTCTTATCTATATCTTTAAATATAGGTTTAAATGTCCACTGGTGATATTTGTCTCACGAATGTAAATACACTTTGACGGTAGAAATATAAAATAATTCGCTTTTAAGTTGAACTCGGTGATATTTGAGACATTAATGTTATCATCCATTACGCTACCGGTACTTACATATTTGTTGTACACTTTGTGTACACTATTAAAAGTTTTCAGCTAATATTGAGAACGATAATATTGATAATATTTTATGAGTTCTAGATAAATCGTTAATTAACTTTTTTTAAACTTTAAAAGTAGGACCACGTGATCATTTTATAGAAACATATGTAATTTATATTTAAATACGTTTATTAGTTTGTTTTTTAAATAGTTCTTTTGGATCCAAATATCTTATCTGTTACTTTGGATGGTAGGTTTTTTAAAAAAAATTACTGTCAAGTTAAATATTTTAGCGTATAATTTAAGTAATAAAAAAAGTTGATACTTTTTTTTTTAAATCCAACTAGGTCGTCGAAAAAGTGTACGGCTCACCTGATGGTAAGCGATTACCGTAGCCTATGGACGCCTGCAATACTACAAGCATCACAAGCGCGTTCCCGCCCCTACCACCAATCTCCCCCAGGAGCTCTGGTCACCTTACTCACCACAGGAATACAACACTGCTTGCAAGCAGTATTATTTAGCTGTGATTCTGTAAGGTCGAGGTACTTCCCCAGTCGGGCTGATCCAGATTTTGAGCAGGATATACCCTGCTGTGCCCTACCTCAGTTAAGTGTATTTTAAACCTTTTTTTATTGATAAGTTCGTCTAGTTTTTATTGTTATTTAATATAGCCTATCAATACTACATACTCATATATTTACACAATACATGTTAACAGATATTATTTAAAACAACACTCATAATTATACTGTAATAAATACATTCACCCAACAACGACCAAGCCTTGACATTAACAGTAGCATAAAATTCGATTAACAAAACTCACATTAAGGCCATCAATATCAGATATCTAATCCCTGACAGCCGCATCAATAAATTATGGCTAAGTGAAACACAAATGATAATGTCATTCGAGTAAACTTACAATTGTACAAACAGAGAACCGATGGTTATTAGGGCCAGCCACTCACATTACAAACGACAAATAATTTCCATCTTATAGTATACAAAATAAAGTCCAATATTGCTTGTTAGTTTACAGAGTTGGTCAACACTGAGCCGGATATGCAAAAGTGAGTTTTATTATTATGAAATTTCGAGTTCATTTTTGATTTTATTTAAAGTTAGTTATGGCGTTTTGTTTTCGAAATGTTGAGGAAACAACTCTATCAATCATTGGTAAGTGATGGATGAGGTCTGCCCAAATATTTGAATTATTTGATATTTGAGTGCGTGAGCGACTGTACACACTTGCCACTGTGGGGGAGGGATTACCGAAATAAAATATTAATTTCGATTAAATACACGTAAAATGGTTAGGGATATAAGTTAATATGACTTGAGTTCAGTGGAACTGAATAATGTATTAACGTTACACACACGTTAAAGGGGGATAGGGGGTTGACAAAGTGTGACATAGTGTGACATAGGGTAGGAAAGAGTCCAAAATTTTGCAACATCACATTTTCAAAATATAATGCGATTATGTGATAGTTAGTTAAATGTAAATAAAATTATGTCAAAATTCTTTCAATCAGGATATTTTCTGATGTGCTCTACCCCAGTTAAACTTTTGACAATTGAAATGAATTGTATAGGTGTAAACTTAGTGATGACTACTTATTTGAACCTGCTGCTTTGCTGCTGGCGTTCTTTATTTATAATAAAGGCCGTATTCCAAATAGACTCAAATAAATTGTAATCATTTCGAGTTTAGAAACTGTCGGCAAACAAGCGTAAGGTTCCCCCAGGTTCCCCTGATGGTAAGCGATTACCATAGCTTATAGATGTCTGCAACACCAGAAGCATTGCCATCGCGTTGCCGACTCTACCCCCGATTCCCCCCAGGAGCTCAGGTCACCTTACTCGCCATCAGGAACACAACACTGCTTAAAGCAGTATTATTTAGCTGTGATCTTCTGTAAGGTCCTACCCCAGTCGGGCTGCTCCATATTTTGAGCAGTAAATTTCCTGCTGTGCTCTACCTCAGTTAAATCTCAACTCGTATCCTACCTACTTATATTACAAATACGGAGGTGTGGTGAAGATCGGTGTTAGTTACTCTTTCACACAAAAACCACTGAAGTGATTGTAATGAAAATTAGTACGTAGATAGCTAGAGACTCAGATAAGACACAGCTTTTTTATATGAAAATGGCGACAAAGAAGTGTGTGGCTTAGCTGATGGTAAACGATTACCATAGCCTATAGACGACTGCAACATCAGAAGAATCGTAAGCGCGTTGCCAACCATAGAAGCATTATTTAGCTGTGATCTTCTGTCAGTTTCAGATATTTCCCCAGACGGGCTGCTAATATTTTGAGCAGGATATTTCCAGTTGTACCCTACCTCAAAAGAAGAATAATTTTCTGATAAAACCGCGAGACGAAGCTAGTGGTAACTAAATATACAGTTTAGTCCCAAACAGTGTCTAATCCGTTTGTCCAAACAGGTCACGATAAACGCCGCTCCAATGTTTACCGTCGATATCAATTCGAGTTAACTCGCGCTAATATTGAATTAGTTATTAATCTATGACAGTTTCATTTGATACCTTTATCGAGGAACATATTTAGGTTAGATGTTATTTAGGATATTATTTCTATCAACTATTGGATTATTGCTAAGTAAAAATTTTAAGCTTTCATAGTCGCTACTAAAACTTTCATTTAGCAAAGATTTACCGTAATTTTTTGAGTATAATCTTAATTTAAAATCGGGTGGTAGCTTCATATAAACTATTACATATTTTTAATTATTCAAGGGTCTTTTAAACTAGAAACTCTTGACTAGAATAGATACGAACTTTTTTTTTCTTTCACTGATATTAGTCAAAATCTACCTATGTATTCGTAGCGATACTTTGCAACTGTGAATTTGATTACACCTGTATCTCTGAATGTCTATACGGCATTAAAGATAGGCTACTTTAAACATAATTATAAGCCTGTTCATATCTACTTAAATGTAGCTGGTGTAGGCTGGATGAGGATTGCGGAAAACTGGGATGTCTGGTGCGAACTTGGGGAGGCCTATATCCAGCAGTGGACTGTGATAGGCTGCAGTGATGATGTGATGATGATAATGATGATGGTTACGATGATGATGATGATGATGGCGATGATGATGATGATGATGACGATGATGATGATGATGATGATGACGATGATGATTATAGCTACTGAATTTATTTGTGTACAGTATATTTGACACATTTGTAAAGTTATGTAGATGTACTAGGAAATTTGAGAAAGGTTGAATCATTAAATACTAATTATTTTAATTTTATTGAGAAAGCCAATAAACAGCCTTTCAAATTCATACAGAAATATTTTTTCGAAGTCTAGTAATTCTACTCACTTTATTGTATAAGAAGTATAAGACGGAGATATACAAACATCAGAATACCAAATGAAATATCCATTAAGTAACATCTATTAATATCTAAAACGATTTTTACATAATAAATCTTATTTATAATTTACACAAAGGCGCCACCTGCGAACAATTTGTTATATTAACACAAGAATTAAAATGAGCCATTTCGACGAACACAATTCACTTCTCGGGACCCTTCGTCTGTCTACCACAGAGAGGACGGTATCAGTATATTTAAATTAAATATTTAATTATTATTTCAGACAACTAAAAAAAAACTATTTTTTAAGAAGAGATAATATGCAACAGTCTACAGACTCAAGACTGTAGGCTTTACAGCTCATGGTTGTCATTCGAAGTGGCTTTACTATCTAAACTTACTGTGCACTATTACCTCAATGTATATGGCGTTTGTAAGTTATATAATTGTTAATATTTATTGTATTACGCGAAAATGTTTGTTGTAATACAGTTTTTGTTATAAAGACTGTTATAAGTTGCTGCAAGGTGGAATACTTTTTTTTTCAGTACTATTATATTTACACATTTCCTATAGTTTATTTAACAATACTGTAATTAACTGATAGACAATATGCAACCCAAATCGTTTCTAGTATATTTTTTTTAAATTGTCTCTAAAACATACTCTAACAATTTCTTCTAACAGAAATCTCTGCCCGTGCCAAAGGCTAACTTACCCAGCCAATAAATCAGCAAACTGATTCTCCCCCTCTGTGTGTCACACCCCAATCACCCTGACTGTGAGTGATGACCTAGCACCGCAGTGATTAACGACCCAGCCATTCATCATCCGTGACGCGACGACGCCGACGCGATACTTCAACGATTCCGACACGAGAAATTAGTTTGATTGACGGTTTTAATATTCGGTTAGAGTAAATCTCGATGCCGTTTGAAGGTGATTTTATGAATCGGGCTAAAGTGTGATCTATAAATGAGATTTAATTGCTTAGTTAAATCTTTATCTATCCATCTTTCGTATTAACAAAAATTGGTGGTCGCCCAGTGGTCGAAATTCGACCATAATTACGTACTTTAAAGTATAAGTTTGAACGTTATTAGGGTTCCGTTGTGTAAAATAGTGTATCACACCTTAACACTAATAAAAATATTATTCGACAACGTAACGGAAATTCTTAATAATTTGAATTTAAAATTTTGTCGTAAATCAATTTCTCTTCTTAGAAATATAAATCATGATAATTAACGGCGGATCATAATAATTAGCGGAAAAGAGTTTCCTGTTTTGATATCAAATAAATTTTACGATCCATTTATTTATTTACAATGTTTTGAAGAACACTCCAAGGTTTACTTTAAATTTTCAAGATATTTGAATTTCATCAGTCTGTAGGTTATTAATTACCATTTTGTATAGAAGTATTGCACCGAGACATCAGTCCTGTAGAAAATATTGACTATATTTATATCGTATAGGAGTTGGAAGACAATGTTTCCTTTTTTTCATCTTTAGCTCTTTAAAGCTTTTTAAGTACTGTAAAACTTCTCTTCAGAATGTTATAATCTATACCAGGGGTTCCCAATCTTTTTCAGCCCGCGGCGCACTCACAAATTTGGAATTTTGTCACGTCGCCCTACCCTATCTATTTAGCTATTTGAAAAATATACAGTAGAAAGAAATAGGCACCTATAATGTTAATAAAATTAGGTTGATAGGAACAAAAATGAAAATGTCTGCTTACAATATGAAATTGTTTTTTTTTTTTATTATAAAAGAATTTAAATAGACAATAACAAGAAAGACTTAATTCTTAAGAAAGGCAAACATAAAATAGGATATTCACTCAATTAAATCAATGTGACAGGTGAGCTTGGTGAATATTTGTTGTTTGTAGTTTCGGATAATAATAGAGAATCGAATCACGGCGGCGCCCCTCTTTACTTTCTACGGCGCACCAGGGCGTCGCGGCGCACAGTTTGGGAACCCCTGATCTATACTAATATTACTAAGCTAAAAGTGTAAGTTTGTTTAAACCGTGCTAATTTCGTGAACTACTGGTTCGAATTTAAAAAATCTTTTTGAAGTGAAACTTCTTTAGGCACATGAGTATGGTAACGCGGCAGCGTCATGACGGTCAGTACTTGGATGGGTAGCCGCCTGGGAACACCGCGTGACGTTGGCTTTTTGTTTTTTTTTTCAATATTTTTTTTCAATTCGTTTTTTTATTTGTATTTGAAATTTTGTTTTTTTGTATTTTTTTTGAATTAGTTTGCAAAAAAAGCTTCACTTCTGACATGTGTGCACAGCTAATAGGACAGTAAAAAATATCTGGCTCACAGGACCAAACGCTATAAAAAAGTAAACAAACGGAAAAATAACTTAATATAAAACGAGCTCGTAAAAAATAATACGCAAGTATTTGTACAAGTCCACTAATGATCGGCAGGATACAGTTCATCTATCACATCTGACTCGGCTATGATTAACAACCACGAGGCGCATTAATCATTTCACGACTAACATTCCACATACTAGCCTCTGTTTAGACGTTTTGTTTGTTTTTTTTTTTTTTTTGAATTAACTCGTCCGTTAGCGCATTTTGCAGTGACCTTGCTTTCTGATCCGTGGGTTTTGGGTTCGATTCCCTCCTCGAGTCTTGGTGTGATATACGTATTTATTTTATATATAAGTATTATTATATGTATTTATCGACAAAAAAGTAGCTATATCAGTCGTGTATGTTCATCATCATCATCATCATTTCAGCCTATCACAGTCCTGAGTCCACTGCTGGACATAGGCCTCCACAAGTTCGCGCTAAAAATGGCGTGAATTCGTGTATGTTGCCCATAGTCATTACGCTGGGCAGGCGGGTTGGTGACCGCAAGGCTGGCTGTCACACCGAAGACGCTGCTGCCCGTCTTCATCCTGTGTATTTCAAAGCCAGCAGTTGGATGGTTATCCCGCCATCGTGCATCGGTCGGCTTTTTAAGTTCCAAGGTGGTAGTGGAACTGTGTTAGCAATCGTGTATGTTGTAAAAGATATTTATTTTATATTAATATATACTAAACAATTATTTTGGCTGCCCGTAAAATTTACAAAAATTGTGTAAAAGTGTGTAAGTAAAAAAAATAGTGTGAGAGTGTGCTTTATAACATTTGACACAATTTTTTTCTACATATAAAAGGTCGGAGTAATATTTTAGAACGTTGATACTTAACTCAACAAACAAAGGTGAAATTGATATTTAAATGACTACATGATTAAGTCACTTAGTTACTTTTTATTGTAGAATCGTCGTATCGTAGTAACTTTAATTTCACACTACCCCAGTACGGATGACGGAGAGGGGTGATGATTGAGGAGCATTCGAATCGTTTATCATTTCGTGTCATATGCCTTTCATCAACTTGTTAATTGTAATTTATATTTTCGTACGTTGAACTGTGTTTTAATTTGTTTTAAATGTTTTGAATGATTAGTTTTTATTTGTGTTTGTGTATATGATAGAGAGATCAAGCAAACAACAATTTCAACTAAGTCCGTCGGGTATTCCTAAATGACAGCTTTACATTTTGATATTTCAACAATATTGTAATTTAAATAAAATTAAAGTAGTAGTGCCTTTGTACCAGCATTGTTTATAAAAGCTATTTCCTACTGTTTTCTAGTGTACATACCTAAATTATTAAAAAAATTAATAAAGTTTCACAAATTTACATCCATTGATGGATCGTTAATGCAGTCTTATAGTATATTCGCTTCGCTTCGCCTTAGCCTGTAACGTTCACTGTTGGGCATAGGCCTCTTTCCCCACGTAGGAGAAAGATCAGAGCTTAATCCATTACGCTGCTCCAATGCGGGTTGGCGGATATACTCCCTACTATGAGTAACGATCGCTATCAGGTGTACATGATAACAACCGGGACAGATAGCTTAACGTGCTCTCCGAGGCACGGAGGGTGGTGGAGGAATATGTATACAAATACAAATATCTGACCCGAGCAGAAATCGAAACCGTGACAGCAGGTATCAAGGCTACTTGACCTGCTACACCAGAACGATAATTAATTAATTATCAAAATAAGTACAGATTAATTGCAAAAAAAAACCCATTTGATTGATACTCACGATATAAAGAAAAATATGCGTCATTCTAGCGATAAGAAGTAAACAATAATTACTTATCTCAACCTAGAAGTATTAATACTATTATCAGAATTATCTAAGCTGTATCTGATTGATCTTGACTAATTAGTAGAATTAACTATTAAATTATCATCATAATAATAAATCAGCGATGTTATCTTAGTGTTATGTGTCTGGCGGATTTACTATATATATAGTTATGTATGTATATTATAATGAAATGAAATAAAATGAAAACATTTATTTCGTCATAAGGTGATCCACACACTTAACGAAAGTCAAAAAAGTAAAAAAAAAATGTCATTTACAAAAAAATTAAATAGTAATAAAAAAAGGTAAGGCACCAAAATATCAATAAAATAAAAATGTATACTTTAACATTAACATTGGGTACATTACAAACTTACGTAACGTCAATATAGATTCAAGAGTCGACTTATTAAATTTTGAATTTGATTCGATCCTTCGTAAAGTGTATATAAGTTACCAGGAAACCATAATATGTACATTGACGTCTGCGCTCTATCTAATCCTGTCAATCTATACTAATATTCGATCGATCGATTCAGCCTGTAATATCCCACTGTTGGGCATAGGCCTCTTCCCAATGTAGGAGAAGGATCGGAGCTTAATCCACCACGCTGCTCCAATGCGGGTTGGCGGATATATTCCCTACTATGAGTAACGATCGCTATCAGGTGTACAAGATAACAACCGGGACCGACGGCTTAACGTGCTCTCCGAGGCACGGTGGGGAGACCCACAAGGACTGCACAAACACCCAGACCACTATATTAATATTATAAAGAGGTAATGTTTCTAACTTTGTTTGTTTGTTGGGGGTAATCTTCGCAAATACTGATCTGATCATTAAAATTCTTTCACTAACAGAAATCTAAACTATTCAGGAGTGATATAGGCTATATTTTATTGTCATTGAAAATAACTGCGTGCGTACAAAGTACCTTCACATGTCAGATATGAAACTTCTTTGGCAAACTAATTCGAAAAAACTAATTAAAAAAACGAATTTATAATACAAAAAAAAAAAAAAAAACTAATTGAAAAAAAGCAAAAAGTCAACGTCACGCGGTGTTCCCAGTCGGTCACCCTTCCAAGTACTGACCCTCCTGACGCTGCCGCGTTACCAGTCGCTCAAATTGTACCCCTCATGCGCCTAAAGAAGTTTCACTTCTATTAAATTTAGTGAAAAATAATAAATAGTATATGTAAATCAAGTCGGAGAAATGCGAGCGAGATGAAAACTTTAGGTACTATATATTTGCGTCACAAAAATATTTAACGTCCAACAAAGTGGCCACGGGTCGGCTAGTGCTTATATAATTCAACTAATGATAAAGAAGTTTCGAATTAGTTCTAGTTAATCTAGTTAATTTTTTTGATACTAAATTCATTGCCTGCTGATGATAAACAGTGTTTCACGGTTTGACTGCTTCTAATACTTGATGATAACGATTAAGTTGAAACAGTGGTAGTTCCGTGTATTGGCATTAAAATTGTTAATTAGGCTTACAAATTTATTTATTAAACTTTTCAACACGTCCCCAATATAATCATTTTTTATCCGCAATATAATCTTTAAAAAAAAATTAATTTAATTTTTTTTTTTTACTTTTTTTAGACTAATCTCTTGAAATGAAACTTGTTTATAATCATTGTTTGCATTTATACTTTTCAGTGTTCTTTATTACAGTGATATAACTGACTTATTAGTCTAGGAATATCCGAGAATACACAAACGTTCCAACAAGAACAGAAACAATTAATAAATAATGTCACTAATAGGTGTAATTATTGCGTCTTTGCAAGGAAATCGTGTCAATACGATGTTAATCACGCTCTGTCTGTCTGTCTTGAGCCATTGCATGTCTTTGGCTTCCGCTGTCAAGCGGTGACGGATAGAGATGTACCATTTTCTTCAAAGTATCGATGTGTTACGAATTATTTTATAGGATAAAAATTAAACAATTTTACAGATCGACTTAAAGTTTTCGTTTGACAAAATATCTGAATATTTAGTCAAACGAAAGCTTTGTTGATAGAGAACGAACGATCGAAACGACTACGATAAGATGAACTGTAAGAAAATAATTGTATATAATTGCTACGAAGTCTGTGGTAAAAGTTATAACAAAAATAGATAATTTATATCTTAACTGAGACTTAAATAAATTGTTAGAACAACTTCTCTTCCCTCAAGTTTTATCTATAAAACTAGCTTCTGCGCGCGACTTCGTCGGCGTGGACTCCGCTCCTATTAGTCTTAGCGTGATGATATATAGCCTATAGCCTTCCCCGATAAATGGGCTATCTAACACTGAAAGAATTTTTCAAATCGGACCAGTAGATCCTGAGATTAGCGCGTTCAAACAAACAAACAAACAAACAAACAAGCAAACAAACAATCAAACAAACAAACTCTTCAGCTTTATTATATTAGTATAGATTATAGAACAAAAACATGTGATAATTTATTGATGGAAAAAAATTTTTTTTTGCACAATACGCAGCTGACATTGCCAAGCAAAAAAAACTGTTTTGGAAAAACTTCTAAATCTGACGAAGGTGTAAAAAAAACAAAATATCTGATGTCGGTAGTTAATTCGCAAAAGGGACGTCTCTACGCGACTGACAAACACGTCAATTAGGTGACGTGCCACATTCACGTTTCTCGTACAAGTCGAAATTTGCACTACAATTTTTTTTTACTTTACTTAGTATTTACAATGTAAGGAAATTATTTTTAAAAGTTAAATTTTTGTTTATAACTGTAATTAAGGAAATAACCTATAAACTGTCTTTTACTAATATCATAATAATTAACAAAATCTATTTAAAAAATGAGCAGCGTGTTGGATTAAGCTCCGATCCTTCTCCTACATGGGGAAGAGACCTATGCCCAACAGTGGGATATTACAGGCTGAATCTTGATTTAAAAAATGTGGTTAGAGCACGTTACTTTCAATAGTATCAACAATCTTCTTCTTTCTTCTTTTTAGGGTTCCGTACCTCAAAAGGTAAAAACGGAACCCTTATAGGATCACTTTGTTGTCCGTCTGTCTGTCAAGACCCTTTTTCTCAGAAACGCGTGGAGGCATCAAGCTGAAATTTATATTGAATACTCAAATCTGCTGCCTCTTAAAGCTGTGAAAAAATGAAACTTCTAAGCCAAGGCAATCAAAAGATACAGCCGTTTATGCTGCAAATTTTCGACACTCTCAAGGGAATCAAAACCTACAGGGTACTTCCCGTGAACTAAGAATCCTAAAATTTGGTACGAGGCAACGTCTTATAGCACAGATACAGGAAAAATTGCGAAAAGTGTAAATTTTTAGTTACTACATATAAAAAAAAATATTTTAATAATTTTACAGTTAATACCACTTTTCTCATAAACGCGTAAAAGTATTAAATTGAAATTTATATCAAATACTCAAGTCTATAATACATTTAAGCTGTAACAAAATCAAACTTCTATGTCAACGATATCAAAAGAAAAACCAAGTTAAGCCGCATATTTTCATCGAAAATAGTCCCAAAGGAATCAAAACCTACAGGGTACTTCCCGTGAAGTCAGAATCTTGAAATTTGGTACGAAGCAACGTCTTATAGCACAGATACAGGAAAAATTGCGAAAAGTGTAAATTTTTAGTTACTACATATAAAAAAAATATTTTAATAATTTTACACTTAATACCACTTTTCTCATGAACGCGTAAAAGTATTAAATTAAAATTCATATCAAATACTCAGGTCTATAATACCTTTAAGCTGTAACAAAATCAAACTTCTATGTCAACGATATCAAAAGAAAAACCAATTTAAGCTGCATATTTTCATCGAAAATAGTCGCAAAGGAATCAAAACCTACAGGGTACTTCCCGTGAAGTCAGAATCTTGAAATTTGGTACGTAGCAACGTCTTATAGCACAGATACAGGAAAAATTGCGAAAAGTGTAAATTTTTAGTTACTACATATAAAAAAAATATTTTAATAATTTTACACTTAATACCACTTTTCTCATGAACGCGTAAAAATATTAAATTAAAATTCATATCAAATACTCAGGTCTATAATACCTTTAAGCTGTAACAAAATCAAACTTCTATGTCAACGATATCAAAAGAAAAACCAATTTAAGCCGCATATTTTCATCGAAAATAGTCGCAAAGGAATCAAAACCTACAGGGTACTTCCCGTGAAGTCAGAATCTTGAAATTTGGTACAAAGCAACGTTTTATAGCACAGATACAGGAAAAATTGCGAAAAGTGTAAATTTTTAGTTACTACATATAAAAAAAATATTTTAATAATTTTACACTTAATACCACTTTTCTCTTGAACGCGTAAAAGTATTAAATTGAAATTCATATCAAATACTCACGTCTATAATAACTTTAAGCTGTAACAAAATCAAACTTCTATGTCCACGATATCAAAGAAACAGCAATTTTAACCGCATATATTGAAACTAGCAAACAACTGACAAGGGAATAAAAATCTAAAGAATACTTCCCGTCGACCTAAAATCTTCAGGTATGAAGCAACGTCTTATAGCACAGATACAGGAAAAATTACGAAAACCTTAAATGTATAGTTACATCGCAACCACAGAAATAGTATGTGTAATGTTGTTTATTTCTGCTTTGTTTTTCAATTATAAAACTTTGCAAAGTAATATTTATTTACTAACTCTTTTTGCACACCAATTCACAAAAGAACAATACATAGAATTTATAACAATAAACTTCCATCAATTGCAACAGGCGGCCTTATCGCTAACACAGCGATCTCTTCCAGGCAACCTTTGGGCAGAGGACTTGCATATAAACTAGGGGAAGGGCGCAAAATTTTGTAAAAAAAGGAACAATGTAAAATAAAAATCAGATATAAATAAATAACTATATAACAATAGATGCTATATTTAATGACACATATGTACATATAAGTTTACTCATATGTATACACAAATATATAAATACATACATACATACGTATATACACTATAAGCAAATTGATAGATTAAGACGAATGACATAACAACATAACGTAACTTCATGAAAAATAATAAATAATAAAATAAAGTTGCTTAACATAATTTAATACAAATTTAAACACAAATAATACAAATTTAAAAATAAATAAAATAAATAAATAAATAAATATGATAAGTACATTTCCTTAAGGACGCGTATACGAATCGGACAAAATCATGCTCTTTTTCAGGTCATTTTGTGACAAAACTAAACAAAATAATATATAACGAATAATTATTTCATAGAGATTGGCTCTTCATCTTCAAACAGTTTTACGTTTTTTAAATCTAGTTCTTATATATATATCGTATTAAACGTTTTTCCATTACCATTTTCAAGAAAATGAACAAAACGGGTAGATTTTCGGGTGATGTTTGTTCTATTATACACATATATTAAGTTTTCTAAAAATAGTATGAGCAGGAGGATATGTTCAATTTTAAATGACATTAAGAAAATAATACAAAAATGCCACCAATAGTCTTAAAAAAAATAAAAACTGGAGCTAATTTTTATACACATTTTGCTATTAAAGATGATTCTTATTCCATTGCAGTAAGGTTTATTTTATTGTTGGTTTTTTTTGAAACATAATTCAATTTTTCGAATGAGAACACGGGCGAAGAAAATCAGTCGCCTTTCGGCTGTCGGACGAGGAGGTTATGTCGCTCACTGCGACGTGGCCGAATTTATTGTTTATAGAATTGACCCTAAAATTTTCAATTAAAAGATATTGTAAATAGTACAAATATAAATACTACGTAGAAACTAAGTTTGTAAATATATATTTAAAGTAGTTTGTAATTTGTTTTGTTTTGAAGTTGTCAAAGAGTAAGCCCGATTATGCATAAACATAAAAACAAAAGTAAATTAAGCGTGGCCGAGATAATATCTCTTGCTAAAATAACTAATACACATCCTAAATATTTCAATTACTAAAGTAATACTTACGTAGGCGAGGTGAATCACTTATTTCAAAATAATCATGAAATAAAATAATAAATAAAAGATGTAGGTAAATCGTACATGATTTATATAAATAAATAAAATAGTATAATAAAAATATAATCTAATAAAAAATATAATAAAATAGTATAATAAAAAATAAAAATAGTCTCAGAGGGCGAATACAATAACAACGCAGCGACACATCTGTTTTCTTGCGTAATCTTCATCAGTTCCTTCCAATGTGTGGATGTTTTATAATAGTAATTACGTACGCATGTTGATAGATGGTTGCGCCATCTAGTTCTTGCCTAAAAACGAAATCGCCAAGGTTATTGAGCGATGAGACCCCCTTAACAAGTTTTTGAAATGTCATTAAAGATTGAGCGCGTTAGACAGTGGCAATAAGTTCCAAAGACGATAAGCTTCAATAGTGAAAAATTTAGAATAAAAGGAAGACGAATGTGAAGGTATCTTCAAAGTTAGGCTATCATTTAAGCGAAGAGGTACATATTATATATTTATCTTTAACGCCAGCGTTGATTCTAGACCAGAATGAAGAAAGCTCTTCAATATGTATTCGTAGCCGGCGACCATGCAAGTAACTATGAAACCAGTCAGACACCTTAGGAGATATGTTAAGAGAACCAAGTATAGCTAGTAGTAAGTCAAAATCAACAGTATTGAAATGATTAATGAAATCAAGTAATATTAACACTGTAATGAGAATTCTAGACATTAAAAAATATATATGTTTAAACAATAGCAGACAATAATAAAAATAAATTTAGGAAAACATGTTTTATACAAACTTGAAAACAGGTACAAAGGTCAAAAAGGCTCGAATTAAATTACAAAATAAATGTTACATCATCTGTGGGACTATTTAAATAAATAAATAAATAAATAATAAATATCTACTATATATAATATGGTTCAAATTTAATACTTAATAGTAATAAAGTATTTTTGAACCAGATTTCTAAATAGTGACTAAAATATTTGTAAATAAATAACTTCGATAAAAGAACTTTCCTACCAAGAGACAGGTCAAGGAAAAAAGGGAGACCAATTAAAAGGTGGAGAGATATCTTCAACCAAATAATTATGTGGACCGCTGTGTATACAGAAAGCACGGGAAAGGGATACATGGAAATGTTTAGGAGAGGCCTACGCCGCAGAGGCGACTATTACTATTACCAATATTAATTAAGTGATGTTATAAACATGTAGACGAGTTAATTATACGAGTATAGAATAAATATATACATAGGTTAATATACATACATAATTATGTTTAAACTAAGAATACTTACGCTAGTATTAATTGAAATTTTAATAGTAATAGAAATAAAGGCGATTTTTATTATATTTATTTATTTTATTTTATATAAATTAAAGGATTAATGAAAAGATAAAGATACCTTTGTCTTAAATTTATGCTCCTCCAACTTTCCATATTGTAATGTTACGGATTTCATTTAGCAGCAAAATACCATAACTTTTACTTATATACCTGCAGGTTTGTACGGAACCCTCGGTGCGCGAGTCCGACTCGCACTTGACCGGTTTTTTCCTTTCAATCTACTGATAATTAAAGTAAAATCGAGGATAAAATATGTTTAATTTATAGTCTTTATTATAATTAAAAGAAGTTAATGGTCTAAGATCCGAGAAGGTAAATCTCCCCTCATCTGTTAATGAGATGAAACAATTTTATAGGCTTATTTCAATATTGTGAATTTATAAAAACAACCTCTGCCACCATAAGCCTGCTGCAATTTTTTTTTTATCTTTTTTTCGTTACTGCTGACTGAGGCTACTGACCTGGCTGCAGGTAAGTGTAGCAATCATAGAGATGGCTGCTTACTACAGTTAGGTATATAATGTAAAATATTAACGGTTTTAGCTTACTACTTGTAATTAACATGAGAGGGAAAATATTTTTTAGAAGAAAAATTTTTTTTTTAAGTATTATTATTTGCAGCAGGCTTATGGTGGCAGAGGTTGTTTTTATATATTCACAATATTGAAATCAGCCTATAAAAAATTGTTTCATCTAATTAACAGATGAGGGAAGATTTTGTTATATTCCGGATCTTAGACCATAATAACAACTACCTCGTGAACTGAATTGAACTGAGTAATATTATAACATTATGTACATTTACTTGTCGAAAAATAAACGCCTCACACTATACGGCCCCATTTGGATTTACTCCTATGTCGGGGGTCCGGAAACACACACACAATACACAAGCACAATCACGGCAAACATCTCTATCTTCACTACAAATATATGTTGTGTGGATCAAACCCGCAAATGTCAGCGCCAAGGCCAGTGCTTTCACTGCTGCGCTAACACGTCGTCATGTACCTATAAAATCATTCATGTATAAAGCTGAAAAGTTTGTTTGTTTGAGCGCGCTATCCTCGGAAAGTAGTGGCTCGAATTGAAAAATTATTTTTGTGTTGTATATTCCATTTACCGAGGAAGGCATGGCTTTTTATATCAAATTAACAAATGTGAATCCGCGGGGCACATCTAGTTATAATATAATAATACCAATAAATAACTGTAATTAATACATTACAACATAAACCATACGATGGTAGAATAATTCGATCATTATTTCTGAATGTATGTAACGCAACTGCATCGGGATGAGTAATGAAGAACCATTTGGCAAATTTATATACCTCCATAACTCACAACAGACAAACATACGTGAATTATTATTAATGTTTTACATGCACAGTTTATAATTCAATCAATGTATGGTATATCGACTATACAACGACTTCTTCAATATTTTATCCCAGATTTATATACACTCAGGTCAGCCAATGTGAGTAATGTCCAGATATTCCCCAGTCGATCTGCTCCAGATTTTGAGCAGGATAATTCATGCTGTGACCTACCTCAGTTACATATACATACGCTATCCTTAATCTACAAATATTATTTCTTGAAATTTTCAGATACCCTGATACTTTATCGAAATTGGTCGGTTAGTAAAAGTACAAAAATATTAGAAATGGGTATATGGGTTCATTCGTATCATAAACGCAATGATGTTCTAGTAAACTACTACTAGTACTACTTACTAGAACATCATTGCATAAACGTAATTATCCTTTCAGATTTTATACAAGAGCGCTAATAATAATTTGCACCATACTGTTAAGAACTACGTTTTTACACAAATGAATATCTACTTTTTAACCGACTTCCAAAAAAGAGTAGGCTCTCAATTCGGTTGTATTTTTTTTATTTATGTAGGTACAATATGTCAATATTTTGTCCCAACTTAATTTACATCATTCACGTTTGAACTTGTAACCACGGTCAATGAAAATAAAAGCTAATAAAAATGTCAATTAATAAATCCGATAGTTTTAACGTCAGTCAAAGTTAGATTATCACATAGAACGATGTCAAACGTAATGATAAGACATCGTTTGACACGTCAAAATATCGTATGACACGTCAATCCAACCCGTCGGTCACGCTATCGAAATTTATTCACGAGCGTAATTATTAACCGTTCAAACAAAACATTACTTTATTTAGACGTGATAAAATACAAAATTGCTTGAACAATCAAATTAACGATCGGGTAATGAGGCTGCAATTATGGTTGGCAAATTGCATTTGTACAGCTTTAAGTAAAATTCGACTTTATGTTTTCCTGAATAAGGTTTATTATCCATTGAAGCGTTTGTAAAGCTAGTGGCAACAATTAGCTAATTACCCGGCCAGTGACATGCTGTCAGCTTCGGCCGTGGCAGGCCGCGGACGTAGGAGCGACAACCTTTCGTCGCCATCTATTATCATGGCATGAATGGGTCGGAATAGGGTTGGCGTGTGAGTGGAAAAACATCTTTGATCTATGTCACGTCGTAATGTCAGTGATGTTGGATTGTTTTTGATGTTAACGAAAATGTCTTTCAAACTTTGTTTTACTTACAAGAATATTATGACTAGTGTCAATTATAGATAATGAAGATGTGTATTTTTATTTCATACTAGATGGCCCGGTGAACTTCGTATCACCTACATATAGCATAACACTTTCTGAACGCACCTATAAATATTTGACAAGCAATTGACAACGTTTTTGACAAAATACATTAAATTTCCCCGCTAGGAACATTTTGTATTGGAAAATTAAATCGTCGTTTTTAGTATTTTCCGTTACATATTATTTATGTTTCTCATCGTTTAAATCTTCCCTGAACTTCCACAAACATTTCGAGATCAAAATTAGCTAAATCGGTCAAGCCATTCTCGAGTTTTAGCGAGACTAACGAACAGCAATAGATTTTCATATATATAGATAATATAGTCTATAACGCTTTAATTTATTTTTGCTTATTGTTAGAACAGTTTTGTATGTACAGTATGTACTATCTTAAAATTACGTCTGAAATATATTTTTGTTAATTAACAATCATATTATTTACTTAACTAATACTTATACCAAAATAAATATTTATAATATTAACAAAGAACATTTATTTAACAATAAAACGTTTCTAGACTTGAGCAATGTTATCGCTAATTCGAGCGACCGCAAGCGATTAGTATTCATAAAATGTGGCAAAGCGTTCGCCACAACGCCAGCGACACGGAGACGCGTGTCATGTCGCATTACATTTATTTACAGGACGGCTCATGGACGGCTCCAATGAACAGCGAATTAGCTAAATGACATCATTGACATCTGTTAGTTCGGTGTTGGTTCAAACACAAGCTTTTGACATCAAGTTGATATTTTACTTTGTTTAAGTATAAAGCGTTTTTTCTTTAGAATTTATATTTATATGTATTTAATGTAAAGATACTACTTTTTATTTAATGTATTGATATACTATTAATTATAGAATACTATGTATTTCGTCTTAAATGTAATTATTTATGTGTATGTGGATATTGTATCTAAGATACAAACAAAAAAAAAATCTACAGGAATATAATCTACAAAAGTATGAAAATATTGTGCCACATTGCGTTTCATCACTTCATATTGTTTTTCATCGTTTAATTACGACAAAAACAAGGAGGCATTACACAAATCAGCCAAAAACGCAACCGAGACGTTAGATTTTAATTTTTGTCACATCGTTGATATTATTCGACGTGTACCCGGATATTTAGTGACAGTTATAATTTATGACAACTTTATCACACATAATTTAATATAAAAAATAATGATTTGCTATTTTTTACACGTGCTAACTTAATAAGTTTGACTTTTTCATCATGATAAATATGTAAAAGTAGTCATCAATTATATTCCAATGTAGATTATCACTCAAAGATACAATAACATTACGAAAGATTGAGTTTTACTATCGGAGATTTTTTTTAAATTACGTTGGCTAAACATAGGTAAACAATTTATGTGGCATGTAAGTCTGTTTTATTATTTCATTCCTGGTACAGTGAACTGGATTTACAATGCTTGCGTTTGACAGCTTTGAAATAATATTTATTCAGTCGGTTACTACTGCCATTCATTATAATAATCGAATGAATGATAATACATATATACATACATATAAATCACGCCCCTTTCCCGTAGGGGTAGGCAGATACCACTTCTTTCCACTTGCTACGATCCTTACATACTTGTTTCGCTTCGTCTACTTTCATTATTCATTTCATACATGCTCTTCGGTTTAGGGTACTCTTGACCTGGCCTTTTTTCAATACGTCTCTGATATGGTCTTGAAACGTCCGCCTAGGTCTACCCCTTCCAACACTTCCATTAAGACTCACCTTATACACTTTTTTCGTCAATCGTTCTTCATTCATTCTCTCGACATGGCCAAACCATCTCAGCATACCTTTCTCTGAATTTGATTTTTTTGTATTAATCTTTTTATTAGACTAGTAAGCCTTTTTTCTACCTATTTAAAAAGTCAATCTGAAGGAGTAAACTCCAGTCGTGCGTCGGAGCTGACACACACGATTTTTTTTTTTTGTATTTTAAATTCGTTTTTTAATTAGTTTGTCAAAGAAGTTTTTGACATCCGCTTGTAGAAATTTATAATTCTCGAAGAAAATAATTTACGAGCGTCATATATCATACTTTATGTTATCACACAATTTGGTTTTTCCAATTTATAATAACACATCATATAATCTGTGTACGATTAAAAACTTTAAATCAATGATTTATGTATGGATCGTGAAAATTAGATCGTTAGTATGATTATAGAACACGTAACTCTTCAGATATCATGTGGAAAAAATTCTATAGCATGGGTTCGGTAAAACATAACAGAAATACAAACTCAAAGACATCCTCAAATCAAACACTGTTTATAATTGCCTTTACAAATATCTGTTATAAGCAGGGATTGAACTACTAGCGACATCAAAAACATCTCCTCGGACGTACAGGCCAATCGAGTGGACTATATTCCATATACTATCACTGAGTGTAATGTTACAATATGCGTAACGCTTGTTGTAGCGTTTACGGTCAGTCAACAGTCAACCTTTTTCGTGCATGCCGCTGGTGTTCATCGGGTTATTAGAGGTTGTCACGTCAATAACAAGCATAAAATACACAGTGACATTACCATGTCATACAATTTGTCTTACACGTAAGTCACGTTACTAAGTCGCGCTTACTCTTTGTTATGTACTCACCAAAACATGCCACTTCCAACACATTTTCTGATCGTCGTAAGTCTTGTGATTAGCAGCCATGTAGCGACACGGCGACGGGCAATGCCATTTGAACAACTTGTCAAGTTAGAACTTTTCAAATAAAAACCTAACTCGGTCAGCTGTTAAATAATACATAGTAATTATTTGTTCAAATTACATATTTGAAGTAAACTTTTGACGTTTTAATTATTAACTTCAACTCAAGCCTGGGCTATTTTTAATTATTGTTACTTATATTCTCATTTTCAATTGTAGTTAATTAATAAATACGTTTTATTTCTACATCACTAAACTTAATAATTGTGCTCGCAAACGACGTAGACACACAAACGTAGGTAGACGAAAAAATAGTCAAGTAAATAAGCGTTATAAAAGATTACTCAAAAAGTAATAATTAGATCTTAATCTAATTTAAATGGAACGGCACCGGCTTTTAATTAAAAAAGGAATCATCAAAATCGGTACACCCAGCAAAAATTTATGTGTATGAGTGTATGACCAACGTAGGTTGACGAAAAAGTGGTTAAGTAAATACGCATTATTAGATATAACTCTAAAAGTACTTGTCAGATCTCGATTAAATTTAATTGGGAACACGTCATGACACGCACCACCTTTCGATTAATAAAAAAAGTCGTCGAAATCTGTCCACTCAGTAAAAAGTTCTGAGTGAGTTGAACTTCGATTTTTTAAAATAAAAAACTAGTTGTTTCCCGCGGTTTTACCTGCGTTAATTTAAGGAGAAACTTACTAAATTATTGTATAGCATATACAATTATACATATACCTGTGGCGACATATATCGAGCCACATACGAAATGACGATTCTAGATCACGCTATCGAAGTTTTCAAAGCGAATGAACTATATATACAAGAACCCGACAACAACCGTTGGGGCAGTAGCCCTACCAGACACAACACCCGTCGGTTGGAGGATCCTCCCTTTGTGGTGCTGGATGAGGAACTTCACACCCTCACGCTCTCGCACCCCCAAATACCCTTCCTCGGTAAATGTGCTATTCAACACAAAAAAAAATTACAATTCAAACCAGTAGTTCCTAAAATTAGCGCGTTCAAAGAAACAAACTTCAGATTTATAATACTAGTGTACTTTAGGTTTTCTTTTAGTATTTTTAACCGACTTCTAAAAAGGGAGGAGGTTCTAAATTCCACTGTATTTTTTGTTTTCGCTTGCTAACGAGTACAATGATTTTAATTATTGTATTTAACATGAATAGGTAGGGATTCCTAGTACATTTTTTTCACCTGATCAGTATCAAGCTAATTTTTTGGGAGTGGCTACATTTTAATGAGGCGAACAAAAAATTCCTCTTCGAAAAATCTCGATTGTGGTAGCTAACAGAGATAGCAGGAGGTAGAGCAGCAGTGAGCGTAGGATCGGGATAACGTACCACGCAATTTGTAGGACATTATTACTTTTAAATTATATAGATAATCACTAACTAAAAGAAAAAAAATCAGCGGTTAGTAATAATTTTTGATGACCTTACGAGGTCATCAAGTTGATGACCTCGTAAGGTCATCAAAAATTGATTTTTTTTCTGATTTTTTTTTTGCGTTTAGGTAATTAATATCTATATAATTTGATGGTAATATTGTCCTCCAAATTGCGTGGTACGTTATCCCGGTCCTACGCTCACTGCTGCTCTACCTCCTGCTATCTCTGTTAGCTACCACAATCGAGAGTTTTCGAAGAGGAATTTTTTGTTCGCCTCATCAAAATGTAGCCACTCCCAAAAAATTAGCTTGATACTGATCAGGTCAAAAAAATGTACTAGGGATCCCTACCTAGAACCTGTTTTTCTGAAATTAAAATTTTAAATAACCCGTAAAACGATAAAAATGCAGTAAAGAAACGCAAATAAAACTTCAAATATATACTTACCGTCACGCGGCGTTAAGCTTCACGCAGTGAATCGGGTTGACTCAACTAATTGCGTTATTCGATGTAATAACATGTCATTAAGATGGGAATCTCGCAAGGTGCAAAATTATTCAAGGGTTCATCATTCGTATCATATGCTTTTTTTAACAATGCGTAATTTTTCGTAATTTAAACAGATAACCTCAGATTTTAAACAGGTTTTTAACTGAGGTAAGGAACACCAGGAAATATCCTATTCAACTGACTGACTGGGGTAGTACCTCGACTAAACACGTGTAATTGATTAACTAACACTTTTTGATGTGACAACGTCTAATAAATCGATGAATGCCATCTGTATGCTCGAAAAAGGATGACTCATTGTCACGTTACGCTCATTGTCCCGTTACGCTAATTGTACGCTTGTGCCGCATCTATCTCTCTTCTACTCGATTGGTTTATGCGTCCGATGAGATGTTTTGTTATGACGTTGTCACGTTAAAATATCGTCCGTAAACCAACTTTACAGACAACCAATTTTTATTAGCACATATTTGAACGAAAGATATTATCTAATTATGTAGGTACATATTACTCTAAGACTAATTAAATTAATTTATATTAATTAATTATCAAATACTAGCTTCTGCGCGCGACTTCGTCGGCGTGGACTCCGCTCCTGTTGGTCTTAGCGTGATGATATATAGCCTATAGCCTTCCTCGATAAATGGGCTATCTAACACCGAAAGAATTTTTCAAATCGGACCAGTAGATCCTGAGATTAGCGCGTTCAAACAAACAAACAAACAAACAAACAAACAAACAAACAAACAAACAAACAAACAAACAAACAAACAAACAAACAAACAAACAAACAAACTCTTCAGCTTTATTATATTAGTATAGATAAGATGCAATCATATTTATTTGCTGCACTTTTCGTAATATCAATTCTTAAAATGACATACATTCTATTTTCGGTTACATTAAAATTTAAAACCTTAATTTCTGTTTGTATGTTATTTTAAATACGTTGTCATAGTGAAATATTTACTTTAAAATATATGTGTGTGTATGTGTAAAAACTGGTGGTAGCAAAATATATAAATATGTTCGCAAATACATAAATAAGTCGATAATGCTAGGAAAAGCTTTCTTTTATTAAGAAAAATGATTGGAACTTAATCGGTTGCCTTATTCCACAGTGAATTGACAAATGTAAGTATATACCTACAGCCATTCTTCTGAACGATGCCAGTTATGAAATTCTAATTTTCTGCTAACCACAATATGAGTTTTAAAAGGAATTTTAAACCTATTGAAACTTGATTGTTTCAGATATTACTTATAGAATCTTAGGTCATTTAAATTCAAATCAATCATCTGTCATACACAAATACTACACTATTAGCACACATCGCAATACTAAAAGTATTTTTCCACATTAATCAACAAGATTGAGAGGAAATTGGCTCAAACATTGGCACTAATGTCGTCGGAAAGATCGAGATAAAATTGGCTCAAACATTAGCACTAATATCGTCGGAAAGTTTGAGATAAAATTGGCTCAAACATATGCACCAATATAATAGAGGTAACATATTTGGCAAGGAGGTACGTGTTTGTTCAAATAATGGCGCGCATTGACCATTAGAGCGACGTAACGCAAATCGTCAATCATCCGCACGCATTAATCTTCTGCAGACAACTTGATAGATCATCGCTGTTTTGTACGTGATTTGTGAATAATTGCAAAATTGGATGTGGCAATTTGGAGTTATCTTGAATCGTAGCTTCCCTAGTATCTTATTTATTTATTTAACAATTTTTGTACACTAGAAAACAATATACAACAAATAGCACAAAACAATGCTGGTACAAAGGCACTACTTATCCCATGATGGAATCTCTTCCAGTAGTCCTGCCACAGGAAAATTATAAAATAATCGCAAAATTAGCGTGTGCAATAAAAATCTATACTAATATAATAAAGCTGAAGAGTTTGTTTGTTTGTTTGTTTGTTTGTTTGTTTGTTTGTTTGAACGCGCTAATCTCAGGATCTACTGGTCCGATTTGAAAAATTCTTTCAGTGTTAGATAGCCCATTTATCGAGGAAGGCTATAGGCTATATATCATCACGCTAAGACCAACAGGAGCGGAGTCCACGCCGACGAAGTCGCGCGCAGAAGCTAGTAAAAAATAAAAATACTAAAAATGAATATATATGATAAATACTACAATTTGAAAAGCATACTTACATAAAAAGTATACACACATAGATACAATTAATATAATACATACGATAATATATTCTAATACGCATGAAGACAATTAAATTGATTTTAGGTTCTTAGTGTGTATGTCAAAATAGATTCGATACCAGATTAAGTCTGTACTGGTACCTTGTTTTCAAACTGGTACAAATGCGTTTATTAACCGACTTAAAAAAGAGAAGGTTTCTCAATTCGACCGTATATTAATATATATTTTAATGTGTGTTCGCGGATAACTTAGTCGTTTGTTAACCGATTTTGATTATTCTTGTTTTGTTGGAAAGAAGATACCCCAAGGGTAGTACCATTTTAAGGAGACCAAGATCTGATGATGTCATCCCAGATATATCGAGGTTAACCTTCGAAAATCGTAGTGCCGACTTTTGTTCGTCTACTTACATTATATTACTTGTGACTTGTCGATGTAATTGAAGTCGGTTTTTTTCGTTTGCTAGCAAACAATTATCTACTTATGTTTTGCGGTAACATTAAGAAACTTCCATAGCACTAATGTGTTGTTGTTGACATGAAAAAGGTTATTTACTGTAACAAAATATCTTTGTTTCGTTCATAGTTATAAAACGTAATAGATACGTAGAAAAGCCTTCGGGAGTGAACTAGGCCAACATTTGACATATTTGACAAGTCCATTGTGTACTAAATTAGTACACCCTAACTTGTGCTATTTAAGCATAGTCTGTTAACATGTGGATGTGAAACGTGTTTATATTGTAAAGTATTATTGTAAATACACTTAATAGTATTTCTTGTATATAATTAGGTTGGCAAACAAGCGTACGGCTCCCCTGATGGTAAGCGATTACCGTAGCTTATAGACGCCTGCACCACCAGAAGCATTGCAAGCGCGTTGCCGACCTTACCCCCAATTCCCCCAGGAGCTCTAGTCACTTTACTCACTAACAGGAACAAAACACTGGTTGAAAACAGTATTATTTGGATGTAATCTTCTGTAATATCGACGTACTAACCCAGTCGGGCTGCTCCATATTTTGAGCAGGAAATTTGTTACTGTGCCCTACCTCAGTTATGGATATTATCAACTGTGACGACTATAGCACATTATCAACTCTGAAGACTCGATATTTCACACAGCCTACAGACATAATTATGTATATAATAAGTGTCATAATTGTCACATCCAAATTTCGCGATCCACGCAACGGACGTAGAAGCTCCGCTCGCGGCTCACAGGTAATAAATCGTGTTAAACAAGTAGGTTGGCCGTTTTATCAAAGTCAATCTGTATCGCGCCGCCGGTGTTGAGTAATTACCGCACCGGCTTTTGTTTGCCATACGAGTACGTGCACATGACGTGTTTAATACATACCTACATACCTACATATGCATGCAAGATGTATGGACTGACTCTACTCTGCGGCTTTGACGATCCAAGCTATGGAGTGTTAGAGCTACAATAAGATCGTTTTACGTGTTAACCTTGGACTTTAATTAAAAATGTATGAGTGCTAGGGACAAATGTTTGTATGAGCCATACAGATATTTATCGCGCTCTGGGCGTTTGCGTGTAATGTATGTGTTTCCAGACATCCGACGCACGATTACATCATCATTATACACTTATTCAATCGTATTTTGCTATACTATATAATTTGTTGTGAATAATTTCGTTTCAAAACAAAAAGTCATTATTGAAAGTATGATAACAACCGGATTTCATAGCTCTACCTGCTGTCCAAGGCATGCTGGATAAACTACAACAAAAAAAAATACGTATCATAATTATATATGTTAAGGTTTAAGATGTTTTCCCCCTTGTTAGAAAAAGCCTAAATTATTCCACATAAATTATATATCATTTTATAGATAACTAGCTGACCCGGCGACTTTGGTACCGCCTAACAGTCGATTCAAATTTTTTAAATACTTATCCTTCCCGGAACCCCTCCTCTAACACTTAAACTTTATAGTATGGTATTAAAGTTCAAATTGACTTAAGTATTATTACGAATATTTTGTATGGGAATATAGAAAAGTGTTGTTTTTAGACTTTTTCAGGGAAATTTTTTAAAAATTTCTCTCCGTAAGAACCATCCTCGTACTTCAAGGAATATTATAAAAAAAGAATTAGCGAAATCGGTTCAGCCGCTCTCGAGATTTGCGCTTAGCAACACATTTAGCGATTCATTTTTATATGTATATATAGAGACTAGCTGACCCGGCGAACTTCGTACCGCCTAACAGTCGATTGATATTAAAGTTTAAATTGACTTTTAAGTATTATTACGAATCTTTTGTATGGAAATATAGAAAAGTGCTGTTTTTAGACTTTTCAGGCAATTTTTTAAATTTTTCTCTCCGTAAGAACCATCCTCGTACTTCAAGGAATATTATAAAAAAAGAATTACTTAGCAAAATCGGTTCAGCCACTCTCGAGATTTGCGCTTAGCAACACATTCAGCGATTCATTTTTATATACCTACATACTAGCTGACCCGGCGTACTTCGTACCGCCTAACAGTGGATTCTTTAATTTTTTATTTATTTTTAATACTTATCCTTTCCGAAACCCCTCCACTAACACTTAAACTGTATAGTATGGTATTAATGTTCAAATTGACTTTTAAATATTATTACGAATATTTTGTATTAGAATATAGACAATTGTTGTTTTTAGACTTTTTCGGGGAATTTTTAAAAAAATTCTCTCCATAAAAACCATCCTCGTACTTCAAGGAATATTATAAAAAAAGAATTAGCGAAATCGGTTTAGCCGCTCTCGAGATTTGCGCTTAGCAACACATTCAGAGATTCATTTTTATATATATAGAGATATAGAGATTGCTTGCTCTACCGGCGACAACATCTAAAAAATGTGTTATTACTTTTGTTAAAAAAAAATTATAATAATTTTATAAAGTGATAATTATGATATTATTATACTTATTAAGTGTGAATTATTCGCACAGTTAATGCTAGTAACAGAAAGATATGACTATTCTCTCAGAGAACGAATCGGCACTTTCTTTTTCTTTCGTCACATGACACCAAAACAGCTGTCAAATTATAAATTACTGTTGACATATAACACGTTTAACCGTTTGTACAAATATTATTTTATTACAAGGTGTCATATTAAGGCGACTAGAAGAGCTAAAACGATGTTTTATAACGCCTAAAAGTATATGATCCACTGCAGTGAAAAATAACAGAAAAATATATGATATTCTGCAGGATATATGCTAGATAGATAGTGTGTTGAAAACATGATTCTTTAAATTTAATACGATAGAAAAAAATGACAAAGATACCTCTAAAAATATCTTTTAACGGGTAAAAACCATGTTAATATACAGGCTATAATTCTGATATTTTGTCAAATTATTCTTTAAGCAACATACTATCGTGATAGTGTTTTAATTATTTTCTTTGATCAATAGATTTTTATAAATACACGTTTCCTTATTTTTGAGCATAAATAATCATAATACGTGCGCATGGGTGCGTAATGCCCGTGTACAGACAGTCTCGGCCAAGGCCTGATGCTAAACGGACGTGTTGCTCGTTTTTTCCGCATTATTCGCATAAGATTATTTACTGTTTTTAATTATTTTCAATATGGGAAATAAAGCGAAACCCGTCACGAAAAGTAAAAAACGTTCATATAAAACAAATGCCCAAAATATGAACGATATTAAAAGGTAAGAATATTTTATTATTACTAAATATTGATTGTCATAACAATGATAACAATGAATTTTGGCGTTTTAGATGTTTGACGGACGGATGTCACTTCGAATACGTTCAGTTTTTTTTGATCGGAAAAAGTAATAGGTAGGGATCCCTAGTACATTTTTTTCACCTGATTAGTATCAAGCTAATTTTCCGGGAGTAGCTTCATTTTGATGAGACGAACAAAAAAATTCTCTTCGAAGACTCTCAATTGTAGTAGCTAACAGAGATAGCAGGAGATAGAGCAGCAGTGAGCCTATGCTTACGGGATAACGGGATAACGTACCACGGAATTTGTAGGACAATAGTACTATTAAATTATGTAGATATTAACTAACTAAAAGAAATAAAAATCAGAAACAAAAAGGTCACCGTTGGATTCCTCGTTAAAAGTTACCTAGGTTTGACCTTTGTTTCACGAGTAACCTGTGCGGTTTTCCGAATTTTTCGGGGTTTCCATATTTTTTACTCACCCGGTATATTAATACACTAAGGTTAAGATGTTTGCCTCCCTTTTTAGAAAAAAAAACTCACGATTACGCTTCAGTCTGTAATATCCTACTGCTGGGCATAGGCCTCTTATAGTAGAGGAGACGTGGAACATCGACCTTTACCGATCTGATCTCTCGATGAGGCACATTTTTTATCAAATATAATTTATAACAATATGCCTATGATAACTTGCCTATCGAAAAGTGGTCAATGCTATTTTTTTTGCAGGCAAGCCTATATGATTGGTTTTGTAATTACAATATCTTACAGGTAGATGTAGTATCGAATATAGGTATATATTGACCTACCTGTTCACATCTACTTGCCAGGTAGCCATGACCAAAAATAAGTAGACAAGCCTACCTAGACATATTATGTGTGTTATAAACTATCAATTGAGATAAAACACATTCGGTTATCATATGAGTGAAGGTGATGAAAAAAAAATTAATTAAAATTAATTAAATTAAAAGTAGCTATGACCACTTTTCGATAGGCAAGTTATCATAGGCATATTTGTTCATAAATTATATTTGATAAAAAATATGTCTCATCAAGTTGTCAGATCGGTGAAGGTCGCTCTTCCACGTTTCTTAGACCATTACCCCATTTAAGAGAAGGATCAAAGCTTAATCCACCACGCTGCTCCAATCCGGGTTGGCGGATATGTTCCCTACTATGAGTAACGATCGCTACCAGGCGTACATGATTACAAACGGGAGCGACTGCTCAACGTGCTCTCCGAGGCACGTTGGGGAGACCCACAAGGACTACACAAACACCCAGACCACGGCAAACATCTGTATGATGATCTAGCTAGGCTATTAATTTTTAGAAAATTTCGTTTTACCCGTGTTTTCAGATAATGAAAAAATACAACATTATTAGAATAGGAAAGTAAATTTTGCCATAATCTATTAAGTTATCAGGCGGAAAATCGGGTGGTCATGAAACTATAATATGACCCCGGTTCAAATCCACATGTCACCAGATCGATTTTCTTTTTCCCTTTTTTTTCTAATTGCACTCTTGTTTTTTTATCTGAATAACCAGTTCATTTCTTTTTATTATTATGTCGGTAAGATCGAAAAATATTATTGATATTCCATAAGTATGTAATTGGGATGTAAATAAAATTTCCAATAAACACGATATAAACCGAGCTAAGCTTGTTCATCCATAGGTAAGAGTGTAAGACTAACTCCCGTTTATGACTAAGTAAGTCACAAACGGGAAATTCCCACAAGTATAGACGTTGCTAGTCGCTACAAAATAAAAGGGATTTACCGACTTCGCCACAAAATAAGTAAAGAGAAATTCCGTGATCCTTTCAATCGGTCCGAATGTATAGTTCCGATAAAAATGATATAAAATGGTTCAAATATTTTCAAAATATTGTTATTATTTATTGTTAAATTTTGCCGCCCCTTAAAAAGTGCCGCCCGGGGCGGGCCCTCCCCCCCCCCCCCCTACGCTACGCCACTGGTGGTACGTAATCCCGGTCTTACGCTCACTGCTGCTCTATCCCCTGCTAACTCTATTACCTACCACAATCGAGAGTTTTCGTAGAGGAAATTTTTGTTCGTCTCATCAAAATAAAGCTACTCTCGGAAAATTAGCTTGATAGTAATCAAGTGAAAAAAATGTACTAGGAATCCCGGACTATAATAATTGCGATCGAAAAAACTAAATGTATGCGAACTGACAGCCGTCCGTCAAACTCCAAAATTCTTTCGCGCCATCTATTAGCATGGTCGGGCATAACTCGCTAAACGGCTGTCGAGTTAATTTTTATAAGCGCCATAGTTAAATGGCGTTCACGTCGATATTGTAAATGTGTGCGTGCGTTCTTGAAGGTTACTTAGCTCTTCTATGCGCCTTAAGCAAACATTTAGAAATATGTCGAGAGACTGAAATATTTATTTTAGCAAATATTGTCGATGTCTTCAAGTGTCTGTCATTTTCAAGGTCTAAATTTGCACCTGCTAATGCAAAAAACTTCTTACTGTTAATTTTTCCTCTTAGTACCCATTAGCACATACAAGTATGTAAATATACAAAAAAAATAACATAGCTGTCTGTACAGTAGCGAAATAAGGTTATTTAATAATACATTAGATTTATGTAGTTATGTTTTTGAAGTTATACTTCTTTTGGCGCGTTAGAGAGAAAAGATGAGAGTAAATTTTTAAAATGCGCGTGTGGATACGAAGTAGTTCAAAGATGCATTAGATGCATTAGATGCATTAGATGCATAGTTCAAAGATGCATATAGATGGCGCTAGTTTTGCAGACAAGACAGTAGTCTTTATCATTTCTAAGAGATGGCGTTGTGGACTTATTGTCTTATTATTAAGTGGTAGGTTTTATTGGAAGTATTTTAATACTCTAGTTTGAAGTATAACTTCTTACATGCGTACACAAGTACACACACACTTTTTTTTACCTACCACACATTTTTGTATATAGTATTTATTTTATCTGAAAAATTTGAATTCACTTTTTAGTTTTTAGTAGCCTCAGGAACCTTGTTTTAGGTAATTAAATATAGCCTGGATGAAGCTGTATCGCTTAAAGTAATTTTACAAACATTCAATGTATTAGGTGGTAATATAGCACTATTCCCTCCACCGTTCTTAATTTTTTTTTATCCTTTAGTCCCTTTCAACAGTATTATGTGTCCAGTACTAGTACACGTACTCATTTTTTATTTTATTTATATATTTTTTGGTAAGTATGTTTCCAAATACTGCATTTAAATTGTACTAATGACGCTTTGTCTAGGTTCATTTTTATGTGGCAATAGTTATGATTATGAATATTGTCAAAATCGTTGAAGCCTTGGAGAGGAAGGTCCCGGTTGCTATCATAAATACCTGATAGCGATCGTTACTCATAGTAGGGAACATAATATCTGCCAACCCGCAGTAGAGGAGAAAGAGGCCTATCCTCAGCAATGGGATGTTACCATGTTGCAGACTGAATCGTGATCGTGAAGTCGTGAGACGTCTTGTTTGTTCACATACAAGAAGAAGTCAAAATAAATATGACTATAGGTACAGTTTTCTGACGCACAAATAATTCTCAATATAATACGAAGTCACGGATACCGCTATTCAAATTGACTTTTAACATTAATTGAATTCTAAATACGAGAGACATCAATCATTATTCGTACATATTTTATCCGACCTATAATTAAATTAAGATTAAAATAAATCTCTTAAGCAAAAAAACCTACGGTTACAAGTGCATTGAAAAGTTAAACTGACATTAAATACGTAATGTATATACTAAAACAGCAATGTATAATAAACTTTTCGATGAAACCGGGTTTTGTAATTCAGCAAATAGTCTCGAAATTTAATTTGCGGTTTTGCACATACATATTATGTGACAACAAAAAATAAGAGGCTACACTGAATATTAAACCTTATTACTTAGTTCACAAGTGCTTATAGATATACCATCACATTATAAACACAATTAATATACTTCAATAGAAACGTCAATCATTTTTATTTAATTCCACAGAGTAAACAGTGCTGTTGATATGTTTCGGTTCAAGGGTGTCGACATATTGGAACAAAATTTAAATTTCGAATTGCTAGGTATTAGGATTTATGTTTAAAATCATAAATTTTATTCATATCAGAGTTTAGTATTTTTTACACAACTGGATCACCTGATGGCGGCCTCACTAGAAGCATCACAAGCGCTTTGCCGATCCTAACCCCCACCCTCCCCAGGAGTTCTGACCACCTTACTCACCAAGTCACCACAAGAATACAAGACTAGTTGAGGGCAGTGCTATTTAGCTGCAATTTTCTGTAAGGTTGAGGTACTTCTCCAGATGGTCTACTCCATATTCTTATATCTTCATCAAACTACTATCTGTTCTCAATCGCGATTGTACATTTTGGCCCTCATCACTTATTCTTGGAATGTATGACTGACTGATACTGAATTTTGAAATGAAAATAGTCCAATATCTTAGATCATAATATAGGATAAAACTGTGCCTTAGTTTCATTTAAATCCATTCAGCTACAACGGCATGATACGCAACTAATATACAGAAAGACAGCCAAGCAGACAAAAATTTAAAAAGAAGAAAGAATTCTTTTGACCTCAGTTTTGATTATGAACGATTTTTCAAATTGAAATTTCAAATAATCTTCATTTTGAAGTAGACCTGATATAATTTCATTATTAAGTAATAAATCTTATACTATAGTTGTAGTATCCTAAGATCAATAGCATATTAAAGGATCATAGGCGCTGATTATGACCAAAACAGCTGTGGAAGAATTTATCAATGCTATAAAAGAGGGCCAAAATGAAGGAGCTTTATGTAAATGGAAAGTAAATAAATTGGTAGGTCGAAATATTCTGGATATTAGTGATAAATGACTACAGCGATGAACAGGGCCACTTTATCATGTGGCCCATGATTTATTCATACTCTTGTCGGATATGAGAGCTTGCATTTTGTTGCTCGAAAAAGTCTGTGCGTGCAGAATATTTCAGTTTTTGAAAGAGTATAATACCTATAATTTTATGTTACTATATCAACATAGAAAATGAAGTCTATATAAATGGGTAATTTCTTAATTTACACACATTTATTTTAGTTGCCGATTTGATTCCAATTTTTTTTTGTTTCAATTAATATAACCAATTAGGAATTTGTAAGAGTAATTGCAGAATTTCTTGCTGATTCTGCTCTGCAGAATCTACAGTCCGAATTGGTGGAAGTTTCAATTTTAACTATGCTAAATTAATCACAGAAATAATTATTCTAATTAGAACCAATACAATTCTAATTTATGAACGATTTTGGAAAAGATTCAAAAGTGCTTCTAAAGCCTACTTGAATTGAGTAATTTTTTGTTTTGATTTGATATTAATGAGGTAAATAATTTGAATACAAAAAACAAAATTTCCACACGCGTACGTGACAATGATTAATTAATCCTAGAGGTGAGGGGTGACAGGTTAATATAGCGTCTCCTGTATTGTCTACCATCTTCATACATACTGATTAATATATTATTTGAACGAATTTTTTCATTATTTCCTATGAGTAATCAATCAATCTATACAAATAAATAAAATTGGAGTATTTGTTTTTAATATTAAAATAACCGCTTTTTACTAAATGCCTAATATGGATGTATACACGGTACATATAGGTACCAAAATAACATTTTTACAATTTTGTCTATCTTTCTATCTGTCTGTTTGTTCCGGCTAATCTCTGAAACAACTGGACCGATTTTGACGAGACTTTCACTATCAGATAGCTGATGTATTAAGGAGTAACTTAGGTTACTTTTATTTTAGTTTATTTATTTTATAACTATGCGAACTGAAGAACGTTTTTTTGTTAAATTCTGCGCGGACGAAGTCGCGGGCACAGCTAGTCTATTTATAAAATAATCACGAATCACTTAATTAGCAACGCATTAGAATTTTGAAGAAAAGTGTAGAAGGTTTTAACTTAATTTAATTTAAATTAACAAAATTGCAACGCAGTGAATTGGTAAATTTTAGAAAAATAAACTATTATTTCAACTTCATATTTTGACAGTTCGCAAGACTGGTCTTCTGTCGAGTCAGCTAGTAATAAATTAACAAGACATACCCAATAGTCAACAGAAAAATAATAATCCCGTATTGGTCCCGTAATAATCCCGGTTTGGAAAACAAAACACAAGAATAGAGGCTTCTAAGTTAATTACATTTAAATGGGTTATACAAATGTTTTTCATGAGCGCGGATGAGCACTGCTTGGAACGTAGTACACTCATACGAAATGTTCGATTCGTTCGAAATCGTTTTTAGTTAATGTCAGTTATCACGATAATTTGTTCACACATTGCAGGTTACGGCTATGGCTGTTGCGCTGGCACATGGCAAACATTGGTACTGGACATACAATTGTTTGGCGTTGTCTGGGAGTCTGTGCGCGATTAGGTAATGTCTGTGTTTTCGGTCCCCCGACACAGAATTAAATCCTAGTGGGGACCATTGAGTATGAATTACTTAATTGGCCAAATAGTAGAGCAAAGACCTTCCAATACAAAAACATCGGTACCAACGCGTACAAAATACTTCTACTACAAAAAGGATTAAATCTTAATTCTCAACACTAATATAGATTAGTGCGTGTATTAGAAGATTCTCCTAAAAAAACCTGCTGCCAACCTGAACCTTTCCGAAAACATGTGATTTCATGACTGAAGGTTTACTAATGATATTTTCACGATATGTATTTTTAAAAGCAGCGTATATAGGAAAATTATATGATGTCGTAATGGACGAGATGTTTTGATTAATCGGTGTAATTAAGGACGTTATCGTCAGAGAACCCGTTGTGGAGTAGAATGACAGATTTAGCTATAATTATTATAAGGAAGGCCTTACTGTCAAAGAACTCTCTAACAAGTAGTTAGACAGATTTAGCTACAATAATTATTCTAAGCAATTTTGTAATTAATTTGTTTCACAGTGGGATGGAAGTATGTGACATGCTTTGAGGATTGAGCTTTATTTATATTTGCTCGGGATTAGAAATAATTAAAATGAAAAGAATTGGAAGAACTGAAAGAATAATCCGAAAGTGTCACATTTAACTTCAGAAGCAGAAAAAATTAAAAGTGTACCTAGTCGATGTATCTAAATATGTTGTTCAACATTTGGAGCAGCCCAACTGGGGCAATACCTCGACCTAACAGAAGATTACAGCTAAATAATACTGCTTTCAAGCAGTGTTGTGTTCCTGTGGTTAGTAAGGTGACTAGAGCTCCTTGGAGGTAGGTTTAGTTAAGTGCTTGTGATGCTTCTGGTGTTTCAGGTGCCCGTAAGTTACGGAAACCACTACATATCAGGCCGTATGCCTGTTTTCCTCCCTAGTCATATAAAAAAAACTATTTAAAATCAAAAAATCAAAATCAAAATATTTTATTCAGCATAAAATTATTACAATTTCTTACTGAACGTCATGAGTCTACTACCAGTTCGGAAAAAAGAAGCCTCTGACCTGAGAAGAACTGGCGAAAGAAACTCAGCGGGACTATCATGTTTTTTTCTATCGTAATGTTTTTTTTTTAAATCAGATTGAAATTAACAATAATTTTATAAGTTGAAATAGCCTGGGGGCGATCACATCATTCCCAAGGCGTACTGTATTCTAGAAAATCGTTAATCGAATAATATCCTTTAGTACACAAACGTTCTTTCACAATTTTTTTAAATTTGGCAATAGAAGCTTTTTGAACGTTTTCTGGGAGCCTGTTGTATAAGCGTATACATTGTCCATAGAAGGAATTACTGACTCGGCGTAAGCGAGTTACAGGCATTACAAGTTTATATTTGTTCCTAGTATTAATGCTATGCATGTCGCAATTCCTGCGAAATTCGTGTATATTTTTATGAACATACATAACATTTTCGTACACATATTAAGAAGCAACAGTCAATATTTTATACTATGTACATTATATCTATACATAATTATAATAAAATGATAGGAAAGTCAATGTATGTCCGGGATAAACTCAAAAAGTACTGCATGGATTTACTTCAAATTTGGCACGAATATTATTAAAAAGTCGGGTCAGAATATAGGCTACATATTATCACGCTATCACCTACGGGGAACGAGCAGTGAACGCACGCAGACGACGTCGCGGGCAGCAGCTAGTGATGTTATATATTGCCATCGTAATCCTATTAAAATACAAACTTGAATCATGAACCGTGATCGTGTTCATTTGTTTAATTAATCTAACAATATTATCTCCCATCAATAAAACCTCAATCAATAACTGTCGTGAAATCATTCTAAGCTGATAATACGGTATTAAATTTTGATTTATATCAAATATCGTAATAAATAAATGACCCTGCGTTTGTCAGATGCCGGGCGATTGTAAATGCTAATTAATTCGGCTTAAACTTTGATCGATATCAAGTGTTTATCACGTCTGTTATAAATAATTTCTTCGTTATAAGTTATAACATAATCATATTGTGTTTTTAATAGGAAAGTTGTGCGGTAGTTCTGATTTACCGCAATCCTCATCCAGCCTAGACCAACAATCTTACGTAGATCGTCGGTCCAACGGGCCGGAGGACGTCCCACACTGCGTTTGCCAAGACGCGGTCTCCACTACAGGACACATCTGCTCCAACGGCCGTCGGTCCTATGACACAGGTGACCAGCCCACTGCCACTTCAACTTACTAATTCTGTGGGCTTTGTCGGTTACTTGCGTTCTCTCGTGAATAGGCTCTCCTGATAAGACTTTTTTAAACATTTGCAGCATCAGACAAAATTTTATGTGTATAATATAAAGAAGATGGTGAAGTATAAGGGATAAAGAGACATCCTACTCAACGAAACGTATCTATAGTAAATCACAAATATCTATTTTCTGCAATAGTGGGAACTCCAGTCGAGCGAGAGAGAAGTTTTCATTATACATTTAACTTAGATTCATCATAATAAAATATGTTTTTTTTTTCATTGGGAATCTCACTCCAAGCATTATAAAAATGAAAAGAAACAAAAACGAAATTCAAACAACAAGTTCAAATCTTTACAACTAAATACTGTCAGTACTTAAAATTAAATCCTTCGCACCATTAAACTTATAAATCTTCGTAAAATTTGTTTCGAAATAAATAAATCTTAATCCCTTTCATCATTTAGATCATTTATCTCATTGCTACTTCAACAAAATCACTGACACTAAACAAACCTTGATGTATTTCGATAACTACTTTGAAAGAATATAATCGACACAGATAAGGTACGCTATTAAATCACTTCTATTCTCCAAATTGTTATGCTGCTTACAGACTGTCGGATTTTAAATAAAGATAACATTCGAAACAATTTATTTGTACACTAGCGACCTCTGTCGATCCATATTTTTTTACACGATAAGTAGTGACCCATTTATCATGCACTTAAACCTTCTCCAAAACAGGCTACATTTTATTGTATCAGTATTATTCCGATCGGTTCAGTAGTTTTTAGAGTATAACTGAACAAAAAAAAGCGGCTCTCCATTTTATTAGTATAGATATTTGCATATAGATACATAATATATCTATGTGACTTAATATTTAAATCAAAACATATTTTGTTCAAGTAACTACTACCTAAGAGAACATTTGAGCTGTTAATTTTTACACAATATTTTTGACATTCGACAGTTTTCTAAAATAGTTTAACCCGTAATGTATTTTTATCACCCGTATTGGAGTAGCGTGGTGGATTAAGCTCTGATCCTTCTCCTACATGTGGTAAGAGCCTATTCCCAGCAGTGGAATATTACAGACTGAAGCGTATTTTTATTATATCAATTTCAAAGCACATTTACTAAATCACGTAAATAAGTGGTGTCTAAATTAACTAATTAAGTGGTCGATATTCATATTTATTTATATTTTATTGTATATTGAAGTTACAATCTATTCCCTTGCAATAACAGTGTAACAATTTCTCTGTTTATACGCGGTAATTTCAGCACGCCTGATAACAATAATTACAAGCTATTACCACAAAAATATTGGTCACATGTTAATCCGTACTAGTGTAACATGTATAGAAATTCGTCACTATAATATTCCTTATTTTTCCTTGTGTGAACGCAGCATAAACCAGCTTTTCCATTATTTATAAGCTGGAGGCTGATTAATATAGCCATTTAAGCAACGTATCATATTTTAAGTTTATTAAAGTTTAGTATGAATATATTATGTTAAGAATTTATTTTATAATTTAGTCGGATATATGATTTTTATATTTAATAAATGTCGTTTTATAGAGATATATTAAACTTTTACTACATTGGAGAACTTTTACTTTAGTAGTTTAGAGTTTAGTTGTTTTACAGCTATCGATTACCTGTGATTTCATTTGCATGGAGTTTTCCTTTTACCTCGTTATCCCATTTATATTGTAATATATATCTATTACAACACTAGTTTGAGGTAGCTCACAACAGGAAATTTCCTACTCAAAATATGGAGCAGCCCGACTGGGGTAGTACCTTGACCTTTCAGAATATCACGCTAAATAAAACTACTTTCAAGCAGTGTTGTGTTCCTGTTGGTGAGTAAGTTGACCAGAACTCTGGTGGGAATTGGGAATAGGGTCGGCGACGCGCTTTCGATGCTTCTGGTGTTGCAGGCGGCTATAAGCTACGCTAATCACTTACCATCAGGTGAGCCCTACCCTTGTTTGCTGGCCTAGTAATGTAAAAAAAATATTACAGATTATGTACTATACCACATTTTATAGGATACGTACACAGCATGTTTAATTATATTATCTATCTTGCCTATATTGTTATTGATAGATTGATACATATTATCATTGATTGTTTTACCGATAAACCTACCTTAAAATATTTACATCAGTACAAGTTTAGTCAGGATTACTTAAAGTATGTTTGAAGTGAAACTTCTTTAGGTGCATGAGGGGTAAAATTTGAGCGACCGGTAACGCGGTAGCGTCATGACGTTCAGTACTTGGATGGATGACGTTGGCGTTTTTTTTTTCACTTAGTTCTTTTTTCAATTATTTTTTTGAATTAATTTTTACCGCCTGGGAACACGGCGTGACGTTAGCGTTTTTTTTTCACTTAGTTCTTTTTTCAATTATTTTTTTGAATTAATTTTTTAATTACATAGTTTGCCAAGGAAGTTTCACTTCTGACATGTGTACTTTGTACGCACGCAATTTTTTTTTATCGTGAACCTACATCCCTACTTTAGCGCATTAACATCTGAATCATACAATGCATAAATATGTACATTTACATCATTTTCAAGTTTAACGAACTCAGAGCTATCAGATGTCATCTCATACGCACTAGACCATCAAGCCGAGCGTTTATTTCACAAAAACACGCGAACACAATTGTTAATTCGTCGGAGGCGGCACGCTATAATTTCGTCAGCTGCGTTATTTATAAAGTCTAAACGCGTCATTAAATGCCACAAAGTAAACTCACTATAATTTACCGTCATTAGCCCGCGGTCCCGCGACATGCCTCTCTTGTAATCAACACCCATTAGAGAGACACAATAATACACCATTATCACAGAACCGATTGTCGGACGGAAATGGGAAATATGATTGCTTTTTATATGGTTTGGTATTATATTTTAATTTAAAAAAAATTGAACAATGTTGTCAACCTTTTGCCAATCTTTTGTTGCATAGTTACGTCTTTCGATAGTGATTTTTATTGCGAAAGAGAAAAAAATCGAGCGTTTTTACTCAAACTAGAAAAAACTGGTTCATGAACCAGATCGAATCGAAAAAAAAAATAGTCGGTAGTTTTTCAACCTAATATATTATAAGGCTGTAAGTAGTGTTTTAATGATACTAATTGTTTATCATTACTTCAAGGCATCCTTTCAAAATTTGTACAATGTACTTACCGTTACCACACATGACACTTCTAAAAAAAACTCGGTCTTTGTTCGTGACGATCTACGTTTTGAATAACAGCTTTTCAGTGCAATAATGATGTCACAGCAATTACTGTCAATAAAATATACAATAGATTAGATAAATTACAATATAAACGTCTACATATCGACCCGTATAAAATTATAACCGCAGTTAATGAATCATAATATCTGAGTTATGACTGTGTTATAAATAACAAATGTTTAAATTTATTGTGTAATTGTATTTTTAGTGATTTGGTTCGGTTGGATTTGACGTAATTTATTTTTTGTTACTAATTTGATATCTAATTAAATATAGGAAATAGAAATTTAAGACCTAAAATTTAAATACTGGAAGATGCCTCTTCTAAATAAAATCTACCAAACTTATTCGTTGCGGGTAGTTTGATAATTTTCTTACAATGAGTAATGATAGTTTACTGTTCCAGTTCATTATAAAATAATATTTGTATATACAGATATTTATATGGTCTGGACATTTGTGATTTTTCGCTTCTGCGTTGTGATTTTCCAGACATTCAAAACAGAAATCAATTGGGCTCGTTGACGATAAAACTTTTTCAAGCGAGACAGTTAGTTTCCGACCATTCCATCACCCATTTCCTTTTGTGCACAACAAGATGTTCCAAAAATTTTACCACTTTTCGCAAATGTTTAACCTCAAATCATCAACCATAAATAAACACATCGATTTTCACATCGTTCTCCGTACGAAAATTTCCATCAGCGTTTTACCGTTCTGAATACATGATTAGCTTTAGAAAACTTTTTGTCGTACACCATTGTATTTATAGAGGTGAAGAACAAATTACAGTGGAAGCTTAAATGATGGGGTAACGACGTTTTAATGAGATGTTTCAAGTTACGGTAACACGTGCGGTAATACCAGGAACAGTGCGGTTTCCATTGATTATATAGTACGATGTACAATTAACTGAGCGAACTCTTTAATAATACCACTTTGTTCGTCTCTGTTATAATGTACCAATTTGCTATGAGATTTTCGATGTGAAATACCTATCTTTAGATACAAATTGATCTTAGTGATTATGGGTTCTATTTTTTATATTCCATTATCTATTGCATTTATCATTAGCATGTCTTGAGTTTAGTGTTCATAATAACAGTTTTACAGAGGACGTCTTATACTTATTATATCATCATCATCACTTCAGTCTATCACAGTCCACTGTTGGACATAGACCTACCCAATACCCATACCCATGTGTTTTGGTCATAGTCACCACGCTGGGCAGGCGGATTAGTGATCGCAGGGCTGGCTTTGTCGCACCGAAGACGCTGCTGCCCGTCTTCGGCCTGTGTATTTGAAAGTCAGCAGTTGGATGGTTATTCCGCCATCGGTCGGCTTTTTAAGTTCCAAGGTGGTAGTGAAACCGTGTTATCCCTTAGTTGCCTCTTACGACACCCACGGGATGAGAGGGCGTGGCTATATTCTTTACTGCCGTAACCACTAATTATCTATCAATAAATAAATTAAATCCACGTTTCGTAAACAAAAAAAGATAACTGGATAGTAACAATGAATAGGTACATTTGTTATAAGGTTTATAGACTATAAAAGATCATGCTACGAGTTAAACAAATGAAGCAAGATACTCAAACATCATTAACTCCTTAAAGATTCTCTCGTGACTCTTATAAAGCTCGTTGATTTCCTTTATAAATGAAGGTGATTACTCACCATTACATGGACGATTTGTAAATCCTTTTACACCGCTTAGTAAAATATAGGCACTAAGTAATACCAAACCGAATCTTACATGTAGCACGGCAGAATTATATTGTCAATTTATTAATTACAATTTAGGTTTATTTTTGAAGCAATTCTCAAAGCTATTGAATATACCTACTGTTCAATGTTCATATTGGACGTTGCATTGGCTTTTGTGCTGGCGGTCGCGGGTTCGATCCCGCTCACGACAGAAATTTGTATTGGGCATATAGAAGTTTGTCGTGCTCTGGGCGTTTGTGACACAGGAGAAAATCCTACTGGAGGCCGTTGAGTGTGAAGCGTTTACTATTATTATTACTCTCGCTGTAGTTTACATATCGAACTGCAAAAGCATGTCTGTATCATACGGGTGTATCACATCGTCAGGCTTTATGTGTGATCTGAAAGTGACTTAAATATACCACTGCTACGTAAAGTCCTCTTCTGGTGCTAGTCTGCGCTACTCCTGGAGTATGACAGATAATTTCGCTATAAAAATATACAATCATAAACAGGTATAGCACCAATTACTGTATAGTACCCGGCCATAAATATTGCACATCGACCTTTGGAAAGAGACAATCGGCTAATTTCGACTTCGTAGAGCGTTATAGTCCAAGATCCCAGACCCCAGACTTCCTTGTTTCTGATTGACAAAACATTACAGTATACATCGTAGTATAAAGAGTTGCTAATCTGATACTGGCAATTCCGCAAGGGAGCTAAAGCCAAAGAAGAAGAAGAAGAAGAGTTGCTAAAATATTTTCTACAGGTTTTAAAATATAGTAATATAATTAGTGTCTGGCGATAAATACTAAAATAGCTGGTTAATAACATTTTTACGTATATAAAGCAGCTAATATATTTTGTCCTTCAAAAAAATATGACAGGTGATCTGGGAACTGGGTTCTTACACTATTAGATCTGTCATACGAAATACTGACAGTCCGATACGTCTCATAGGTAATGTGCGTCAGAGATAACGCTCTACAAAGTTCAAATTAGCTGATTGTCTCTTTCTAAATGTCGATGTGCATTATTTACGGCCGTGTACTATACGTGTAACTACATTGAAATTTAAATTTATAAGTGGTCAAGCAACTAAATATATTTTGTTAAGAACCCTAACCAAAACATCTATCTTACTTTTCACTCGCTTGCTTAAGCTTGTTGAAATCTAGTCATTGAGTTACGGTTAGGGTAGCAAACGACAGCGGTTTTAAACGTTTAGTCAATTGTCAAAAAATAAATATATTCTGCTAAGACCCCGAACACCTATATTATTATTTTTCGCTTGCTCGCCTAAGCTTATTGAAATCTACTTCTTGAGATAGAGTAGGGTAGTAAGTGCCAGCGGTTTTAAACAGAACATCGATTAAGCAGACTAGAGAAAGTTCCACGCTGACTTTGCCTGCACTATCCACTTCAGGGTAACCGTTCTGGTGTAGTGGTGCGAGTAGTCGCCTAAAACACCGACGGTTTGCAGGTTCGGTTCCCACTGTGAACAGATATTTGTATTTGTATAAATATTTCTTTCCAGTTTGGATGTCTGTACTTGTGAGTCTACCCACCGTGCCTCGGAGAGCACGTTAAACTGTCGGTCCTGGTTGTTATCATAAATACCTTATAGCGATCGTTACTCATAGTAGGGAACATACCTATCCGCCAACCCGTAGTGGAGCAGCGTAGTGGATTAAGCTCCAATCCTTCTCCTACATAAAGAAAGAGGTCTATGCGCAGATGGAATGTTACAGACTAAATGCGATCCACTCCAGGGTACCTACTCCAACTACCAGTCCTGTGGAAAACGTCATCAGCCCATTGCCACTTTACGCCTAGATGCTAAGAATTAAATATCACAGCTTACCTTTCCAGAACATGGAGCTATAACTGATAAAATCAAATGAAGTTCTTTTAAGGGGCCAGACTACCTCAGCTCGAATTCAGATTTTACCCGATACTAACACACATGAGAATTGAGAGCGCTTGGTTGTTTCATCGCGCGAATTATATGTATTTTCTCCCCACAAACATTATCAATAGTTATTTTTTTAAAAATGCAACATATAAAGTGTTCATCATAATGTACTTATTTTAATTACCATGCTTAATCTCAAGTCCATAACTTCTATATTTACTGAGATATTAAGGTTTTAATACAAAACTAGAGGTAACTTTGCGATTTTTTTGTATCGAGAAAATTTTATGGAATCGTGTTTTCGAAACATATGAAAGATAGTTTGTCCTGAACTTTACCATACATCAAACTTAAATATTCAGTAGTTTGGAATATATGGACATCCTGCCGAGTGGAAAATAAGCAATTTGAGGTAGCATACACTCTTAATGTTATATTGTAAATGATCGAAACACACTTATCATCATTTTGTAGTCAGTAAAATGATAAATGCAATTACACCATAAATGCCCGCGTTAAGTATTAACCGCATCTAGAAAATAAATAACCTTACACCAAGTGGCCGACATAAACAATTTATCCCATAAATAAAATGTGTTTTAAACTAACCGTATAACAAGTGGACCGCTATTCACTATCCAACTTTCGCCAGTTTACAAGTCGGTATTTACATAACTTGTCGATTGTGTTTTATTCTTGTTGTATCGCATCATGAAATATTAGCCGTCGCGTCGGGAACTTCTTCGGAACTCTGTTTAAGCTTCGTTTTCATCGGCGACGGAATTAATGTTTTGTTAGTTTAATAAAAGATTGTTAGTAAATATATTATGTAGCATAATTATGAGCTAGAATATAAATATGATAATTAATTACTTGTCAAATTTCAATCAAATTTAAATGGAAACACATGACAAGCACCACCTTTTAGTTAAAAAAAAGAATAATTTAAATCTGTCTACCCAGTAAATAGTTATGAGGTAACAGATATTAAAAAAATACAGTCCAATTAATAACCTCCTCCTTTTTTGAAGTCGGTTATAAAACATTATTTTGTTCTTTTATTGTTCTTTAAATATTATTTGTTTCATCTTTAATATCTTATGTTATCTTGCGCGTTAGCGCAATAGTCACAGCACTCGATTGCGGCTGTTGCGCTGGCGGTTGCGGGTTCGATCCCCGGACATGGCATACATTTTGTATTAGCCATACAGACGTTTGCCGTGGTCTGGACGTTTGTGCTTGTGTATTGTGTGTGTTTCCGGACCCCCGGCGCAGTAGTGAATTTATTATTTGAATTGTGAATTTATTATATTCATGTTTGCTACCTGTACAAATGTACTATGTATTTAAGTAGGTATATAACTTCACTTCAATTGGAATGATAAATAGAGCACATTTTAAACGATTTAGGATCACGTTTATTCGATCTAAAATAAAAACACGAACTTATTAAATTTTAGTCTGTTAAGTAGACAAATAATGATTATAGTTTTTATTGTGACTTGAATACAGCATATAACCTCTTTCGTAATAAAATCATTCTTAGGTCCCCTGTTGTTTTCTTCGTGTGTGGTCAGAACGAGTACATTTGATTTATTCGTAATGCTCTCCCGCTGACGTCCTTAATCGACGCCTGCTATGAAGTAATTACTCTCTTCGCTTACCGACCTTCAATGCTGGTCGCTAAATTGACAGGAATTTCTTGTCGATTTTCAGATGAATTTATAAATCGTTTGTTTTTGTCACGACTGTTATGATGTACTTATTACATACAGAAGAAGTTGTTAGTCATTTTGTCGTTTAACGTGATTATTCATCGTTTCGTATTAGAGCATAAGCGCAAAAATAATTTCTTTAAATCCGTTTGATTCGACTAAACTAAAAACTATATAAAACTAAATTACGCACAACTTATTTACGCACGCTTGACTTGGGGAGTAAGCTGGTGAATCCGTGACGAGAGCGTTACGAAACGTGTGATTGGGCGAGGCGAACGGAAGTAGAGAGGGAGATATAAGTTCGTGAAGATAGAAAGTGTCTAAGTAAGTCTACTAACTCTCTCTGAGTTACATTCCGTAAGATTTACTTCAGTCGTGTGGTCTTAAGCACACTCGTTTTTTAAAAACTATATAAATATATTATATTATTGTATACTATACAACCGATTGGGTCATTGGGTGTAATGGTGCGAGTAATCGCCTAAAACATCGACGGTTTGCGGCAGTTCGCGGGTTCGATTCTAGCTCGGGATGGATATTTAGTGTTAAAGTACAAATATTTCTTTGCGATTTGGATCTCTGTCCTTTTTTGAGACCACGTTAAGCTGTCGGTCCTGGTTGGTATCACAAATACCTGATAGCTATCGTTACTAATAGCAGGGAACATATCCGCCAACGCGCAGTGGAACAGCGTGGTGGATTAAGCTCTGATCCTTCATACATATACGCATACATACATGCTTTCTACATGAAGAAAGAGGCCAATGCCCAGCAGTGGGTGGGGTATTGTTGGTAAAGTGAGGGTCAATTTGTTAACAGAAGTTGACATAGAATATATAACTATTCTAAGATGTTTCAAGATCGCATTTGATAGATTCATTATAATCGCTTTGGTGAGAGATAAGATCAGAGAAATCATAGGGCAGATCTCCAGCTGCGTCGCGATTTACTACGTGATTTAGTTGTTAGTGTTTTAGAAATCAGTAGGAGTGGTTAATGTCAAGTGGTCATCTGGTTATAATAATTCAAGTGATTGTATTAACACTGGCGCACTACAAAAAGGGCTCTGTACCTTTGACCAGACCCATCTAGGATTATGTATTTCGATGTGCTGAATCAGAATTTGTGAACCGTTTAGTCCTTACACCCCCTATTTTTGAGTAAACTCCAAACGCCAAAAATTGCTTGAAATAGCAAAAAGTGCATTTATGCAAAATAAACAATTGTTTTTAACTACGAGTAGTACAATTATGTTTCTTGTATATTTAAATGTGTTGAACCCAAGTCCGAAGTTGGTGTGGCTCGTCAGCCCTCTGAATTTAGAGTATTTGCAAAATAGTAATTTTTAAAGGTACAGAGCACTTTTTTTGTTGGCCTGAGTAATTAATGACGAGTTATCATAAGTGTCTGTTGCACGATGGTTAGATTCACGAGAAATATTATATTTGTATTGGTCATACAGATGTTTGCCGTGGTCTGGGTGTTTGTGCAGTCCTTTTGGGTCTCTCCACCATGCCCTGGAGAGCACGTCAAGCCGTCGGTCCCGGTTATTATCATGTACACCTGATAGCGATCGTTAATCATAGTAGGGAATATATGCGCCAACCCGCATTGGAGCAGTGTATTGGATTAAACTCTGATCCTTCTCCTACACGGGGAAAGAAGACTACGCCCAGCAGTGGGATATTACAGGTTGAAGCGAAATATTTCTTAAGTCATGCAGATGTTTCACGTAGTTTGGGCATTTGTGGTTGTGCGTTGTGTGATTGTATCTGTGTTTTTTACTATCGATTATGTTGTCCATAACCTCAAAATATGGAATCAACTTAAAATTTAAAATATTAGAAAATCTTTGTACTAAATTGTTAACCTTAAAATTTTATTGAATCTATAATTTACAACGCGAATAAAAATTTACGTATGGGTGACGATTTCCACACCACTGACACACTAATAAAAGAAACACACACAGAGGCACACAACAGAGGAAAGTTATATTTGAAACCTATAACTTAATAAATATTTCGCCAAAAATAACTTTTAAAATCCGAATAGATATATCTACAAAATTGTCTTATAAATTTTTTTTAAGTAGCCATTAACCTACAAAATTACCACGATTGAAATACATCAGGAAAAAATGGCAAGGCTAATGAATGAAATATTTGAATTTTGAAGAATGTACAGCTCAGTGGGTGGCTCCTCCGGTCGTTCCATTCGTCAGTGTGAATGATATTGAATGATATTTTAGTAAATTATTGAATCGTCCCGCAACCGATTATGAATGATTTAAACGGAGTATTTATGTTTCCTCTCATAAATAGAGATATATGATGCGAAATTCCGGTGAACATGAGAATTATTTTATTTCATTATTATAATAATAATATATAATCGTTACTTTGTTTAGGAACGCGTTTAGTATTTTAATTAAGTATAATTTATTTATTTATGGTAAGCTAGACACAACGAAAGTTTAAGGAAGTTAATAAATTAATTTAAGTACGTAAAATTATATCTTTATACATTTTTGTATCTTGGTTTTGTTTATCACTACATATTATAAAACAAAGTCGCTTCCCGCTATCTGTCTGTTGTATGCTTAGATCTTAAAAACTACGCAACGGATTTTGATGCAGTTTTTTTTAATAGATAGAGTGATTCAAGGGGAAGGTTTATATTATGTATGTATAATACATGCATAATATAGTAGAGAAACACTGATCATTTTTGTAACCGTTCGAAGCCGGGGCGGGTCGCTAGTGTTCTATAAAAGGAAACTGAACAAATGCTTCTTAATGTTATTTTACAAAGAAAGTAACAATTTTTATTTTATTGGAAAATGTCCAGAAACTCATTCAGGAAAATAAAAGTTACTTGAGCATAAAATGAGACGAACATACAGAAAATGCGTACAATCATTTTGCAACATGCAGATATCCTCACGACGACACGTCGCGAGACATAAATCGCGCAGCTATCGCGCGATCTGACAGCGACCCGTTGAAATGAATATTCGTAATAAATCACAGTTTAGCGGCCACCGAGCAAGCTGGCTCATAGGTGGTTATGGAGATAACTTTGTTGCTATAACAATTCTGTTAAATTCAATGTTTTTATCAAATACGTGTACCATATATTCGCAAAAAATTTACTACGAAACCTAACATCCTAATTTATTTATTACCAGGACACTAAATATTCCACTGCTTATCGAGGTAGGGCACAATATCATATACCCTACTCAAAATTTGGAGCAATCCGACTGGAGAATTACCTCGACCTTTCAGAAAATCACAGCTAAATAACACTTCTCTCAAGTAGTATTGTGTTTATGTGGTGAGTGAGGTGGCCATAGCTCCTGGTGTTGTAGGCTTTTATAGGCTACGGTAACCGCTTATTATCAGATGGGCCCCGCTTGTTTGGGGACCGAGTCTTATAAAAATTGCATATTATAATACCACGCTATAATATTTGACTACTAAGTATTTGATTGAAAAATAATACAGCACATTTAAACCAATCTGATATATATCGCTTAAATACATCTGGATATTGTATCAAAATTGCTGTGTGGTTACGGCAGTAAAGAATATAGCCACCCCCTCTCTTCCCATGGGTGTCGTAAGAGGCAACTAAGGGATAACACAGTTCCACTAACACCTTGGAACTTGGAAGCCGCTCGATGGCGGGATAACTATTCTACTGCTGGCTTTGAAATACACAGGCCGAAGACGGGCAGCAGCGTTTTCGGTGACAAAGCCAGCCCTGCGGTCACCAACCCGCCTGTCCAGCGTGGTGACTATGGGAAAAAAACATGAGTTCACGCCATTTTTGGTGCGAACTTGGGGAGGCCTATGTCCGGCAGTGGACTTCGATAGGATGAAGTGATAATGAGAGATTGTATCAAAAACATTTCAGAAGCATGACACAAGAAGTTTAAACATGTCAAAACATATCATTTACCGGGTCAACTCCTCTCTATGTCCCGTAGAGGATCTACTAACGATTTCCTCAGTGTAGCACGTCGGTTATTACGCATCGTCCATTACGATTTTATTATGTTAATACGCGCCGTCGGATCTGTCACGTACATTGTTAGATTTATAGCTCTCGTGAGCTAGTCTTTGGCTATTTATAGTTGTACTAGATACGCCTTGAATTTTCACTTGCTTTAATATTTGCTATGATATATTTGGCCCTGACTCTACGTACTGTACTGTTGTATTACCACTATTCATTCTTCTTCTCTTCCAATTTCCTTCCTAGGAGATAATTATGTCAGGCCTTTATTCTTCACTCTGGTCTACTGCAGGTCATACATGACTCTATTTGAGATAAAAGTTATGATCTCATTTAGGTAAATGTCTAATAATGCAAGATGTCCATACTGACAGTGAAATGCTGATCTTAGCCTATCGTACCAAATTTGTTACGTTTACTTTACACACGGACGGTGACAGACGGACGGACGGACGGACAGACAGCGAAGTCCTAGTAATAGGGTCCCGTTTTTACCCTTTGGGTACGGAACCCTAAAAAGTATCATAAGATGCGAAACCACAGTATACTCATTTCCTATATTCCTAGTGTAATTCTAAATTGAAATGTCAGAACAAATAAGGCCCCATTCACGACACATATCGACGTTGAGTTATCACACGCGTATCACGCCTACTAGTAGATGACATTATTGACAGCATAATAGACAATAGAATTGTACACATTAATCTCTTGTTACATTGCCTTTGATGTGGTAGGAGATTTATTTATGCTATCTTAATTTTATTGGGACATATGGGCATTAAAAAAATAGCAAAAAAAACTACTATTAATGAAGAAGTAACGAATAACGAAAGATTATTTTATGAACTAATCACAATGTACACTTGGTTTAGTATGCGTTAAATTTTGAATTAAGTTACATTTTACTTTGATACTAATGTTTGCGATCAAGGATTGATAGCCTGCTTATATTAGTCAATAACCAAATAAATAAAACAATAGATCCCAAAAATATCCCAAAATATAAACAAATTAATTAGATATACTATTATTATATTATTTATAAGCATATTTAAATGTATAAACGTCCATTTCTGAGCATTGCAAGTGTAATATTAATTTAATTATCACACCGCGATAATAACAGCTTACCGACTTATATAATTATGATGTTGTTGAAACATTAATGATTTTATATTTACAATCAGTAGCGTATAAGACGGCTATAAATCTATAGGTAAACAAACAAACGCTAGAGCCGAAAAACACGGTTTCAAAATCATGATAAATAAAAAAGTTATTATTTTATTTTTAAATCATGCACAAACTAATAACTCAACTAAGTTAACAAAATTAATTTCTACCACCAATGAAAAATAAATCGATCGCGCTCAGTGCTATCACAGATTACGAAAGTAATGAGAATTTTAGGTCGCTAACCTAAAACATAAATAATTTCATGACCCGATAAGAATCATTGACTAGTAATTTATTGTGGGGAATTCCGGTGATTACGATTATTAAATTTTCGATACAAATAATCGTCTCTTTCATTTTAATCCGATGATAAAACTTAATATATAGTTTTATCTATCGTTATTTGCTAGACGATTATTGTATTTTCTTCGAAAGTTTGGTACAAATAGAGCCGTAACTAACCTTCTATGTCTGGTTCAATTGTTTTATCTGCTTTGATAGCATAGTGCAAATAATATGTATTGTTCCACAACCGTCTGTTACGCTTACTAATCCACTGAACCGAAACAGCCAGAAAACGTCCACTTCTGGTAAAATTCACTTTCATATAGGAAAAAGCCTTTTCTTATACTTAGAGCAATACTTGTTACGATGTGCTTATGATAACACTTGGGGTCGACTGTATGTGCTTTCTGAAGGACTGTACCTACCTGTAAGTGTAAACATAAAAGATAAACATGCAGACTTCAAATAGACACTTGTTATACACAACCTTCAACTGAGGTAGGGCACAGCAGGAAATATCCTGCTCAAAATATGAAGCAGCCTGACTGGGGTGGTACCTCGACCTTACAGAAGATCACAGCTAAATAACACTGTTATCAATCAGTATTGTGTTCCTGTTGGTGAGTAAGGTGACCAGAGCTCCTGGGTGAGATTGGGGATAGGTAGGATAGGGGTCGGTAGCGCGCTTGCAATGCTTCTAGTGTTGCAGGCGTCTATAAGCTACGGTAGGTAATCGCTTACCATCAGGTGAGCCGTACGCTTCTTTGCCGACCTAGTTATGAAAAAGAACAACCTAAACCTGAGATTAATAGGTTAACAAGGACATTGTTCACCATAATACATGGTTGTTAATATTATTATTTATATTACTCTACAAATGGTAGTAACCATTTATCATACACTTGGTACATTTTTTGCAATTACGCAAATACACAATTCCATAATGCGTTCTAACTAACCAGTTGACTTTAAAAGGAGAAATCCAAGCTCCCAACAGCGCTAAGCTCTGTATTATCTGCCAATTTTCGAGTCGTAAACAAGAAATGCGATCTCGTAAAGTATATCGTAAGCACAATTGCAGTGAAAGCATTAGGTATAAATCAAAATGAGCACGATGAGCGCTTAACCATTGGTGATTTGACTTGATTTATCTGCAAACTTGCGGTAACAGTTTTAAGAGTTATCGATGTAGCTATGAGTGATGATTGTAGGAAAAACGGTCTTTCGAAACTGTGGTTGGGAATGCTGGCTTTAATGTTATATATGGCGGATTTTTTAATGATTGACTATTATATTGAAAGTATTTTTATTGAGTGACAATATTATTATGAAGTAACTAAATATAGAAAAAAAAATAACAAATAACAGTAACACAGACAACAAAATAAAAAGTCATAAAAAGTTCAAAATCCGGAACCTCCAAATAATCACAAACTTAGTTTAAGAAAAACTAAAACACGCTTTTATAAATAAACCAAACTAAAAAGTAGAGAATCTGAACTTTAGAAAAGTCCAAATGATAGCGAGAAAAGCCTTGATTATTGTGCCAAGCCGTTAGGATAATTGAATAATTTTATCAAATTAGTGTATTGTCATTCATCGGTCCTCGATAAGTCTACCAAGTTTAAATGAAATCTGAACGTTAGAAGTGGGTCAAAATGAAGTCCAAAGGAGTCAGTTACAAACTTACAAACATATTAACAAACATACAGGTAAAGCTAATAAAAAGCGTGAAAAATATATATCAATGATCTGAACGATTTCTTTAGAGATGTATGAACAGTACTTTTCAATAGCTGGTAGTAAAAGAATAAATTAATCCAAAATCTCCCGTTACTACTTTGCAAAAACTCTGCTTATAATAAAATATTTAATAGTAAAGATTTTAATTAGACGTAAAAAATTCTAAATATTAGAAATTAATACTTTGTATGTTAATACAAATATTAATATTACTTAAATATCAAATATTAAATGTTAATATTAACACAGTCAATCAGTCTGACTGACTGACTTACTGTGTTAATACATGGTTTCATACAAAGTACCTACCTACTAATTTAAAGTCACCCTGGAGATATACTTGGCCTTCTTAGCTTATAAACACGTAAAACAAAGATTATGTACAACAGAAATCCTTTGAAGTTGGTTTCTGAGAAATATTTTTTTTAGATTTGTTTATTTGGGTGTACTTGTCTAAAGATATTTTATAAACACGTCTTAGTCTTCTAACGTTAGGTCGTGTAATTATTATTGTTATACTAATAATTGTGTTTGCTCGCGAACGAAAAAAACCGACTTCAATTACATCAACAATCACAACGTAGGCTGACAACAAAATAGTCAAATAAATACGCGTTATCAAAGACTGCTCAAAAAGTAGTCATTAGATCTCAATCAAGGGGTAACACAGTTCGATAAAAGAATCATCGAAACTGGTTCACTACAGTGAAAAGTTCTCAGGTAAAAAATACTGTCTATCGAATTGAGAATCTACTTTTTTGGAAGTCGGTTAAAAATAACTGATTTACAGGCTGTAGAATGTCTCTTTACAAGTCATAATATTGAACAAATAAATAATTATTTGTAAAACCCTGAGTGTGGATTAACATTTAAGATGTAAGCATTAACTATAACTTTTTTACATTAAAAATATAAGCATTACAATTTTTTTTTTACTTATTTACCACAAGTATTACACTATCATCAAGTATCTATAAAAGGAACATTTTATCACAAAATAATAATTATACTAAAAAATTATACCACAAGTATTACACTATCATCAAGTATCTATAAAAGGAACATTTTATCACAAAATAATAATTATACTAAAAAATTAACCATACCGGGTCACTTGTCGAACTTTTCTAACAGCGAATGCTGCGGAGCTGAGTCTACAATTCAAGGAAGACAAATGGGAATTCAACTGAAGTTTAAAATCCAAAATCCCTAAGAAAACTGTAGTATAAGACAATAACCCTCTCGTTATTTATTTCAATGCTTAACATTGGGAAACGCAAACACAACGCAAAGAAAACCAAGTTGCTTTATTGGCGTTAAAACCAAGTTGTTTATTTTAAAACAAGGGACTTTACATAAAATTTCCCTTTCAATATTTTCCAACAATACAGTTATTATTCGAATTTACAGCAGGAAGCATATGAAAGTCGTTATCTAAAGATATTTATTGATTATTGCTGTTGATATTCAAGGAACATTTTAGTTGATCACGACTTCACCAAAGGCTGTCACGAGTAAGATTATTCAGTTAGCAGCTGCTGGTTTTAAATGTAAATGTAAAAATGTACAGATAAATATGTTTACAATTTAAACACTGTCATCTGTTTCTGAGGTAGGCAACATAATACTTGTTTTAGGTAACAGACGACTGGTATACCTACTTACATACATTTGGACATTACACCCATTTAATATTAGGTACCTATATGTCGACAGGAACAAGATAAAATATAAATATTGACATGTGACTAAGGTCTAACCGGCTACTTATATAATTTTGGATTATTATCAAAAGCTAATTTTTGAATTAAATTATTTATTGGTTAAAATTAATTTTTTTTTTGACTGAGGTAGGGTACAGCAGAAAATATTCTGCTCTCTGATTTAAGGTAGAGTCGGCAACACACTTGCGATGCTTCTGGTGTTGCAGGCGTCTATAAGCTACAGTAATCGCTTACCATCAGGTGAGCCGTACCTTTTGTTTGCCGGCCTAGTTGTATAAAAAAGTCTTTAGTATGAAAACTTAACGTCTAAAGAAGTGACATGACTGTGTAGTACGAATATTAATATGCGATAAAAATGGTGAAAGAAAATAAAAGGAAATATTATCATGACCCATAACTTTCTTGTATTTTATTAAACAGTTACACACACATACCTAACAATTAATTGAAGATAGTCTTAAGTTATAAAACAATCAATAGACATTCACGCAAGTAGGCCAAACTCATTACTTGGTTATGACAGTAGTCGAGTAGTAAAAAAACGTATTTATTATGACAATACAATAACTTTAGCCGCTAGATTGTCTTGATCTAAACGAATGTTCTCATAAAAATGAAGCTGCAGCCATAACTCTGAGTAATTAGGTAAAACAATCGAGTCATAAATAAAAATGCCTTGTAAACGCAAATACGTCTGACGCAGGTAAAGTTCCGTACAATAAAAATAAAATAATTTTTAGAATCTATACTATATAAAGAGGTAAAGTTTTTAACTTTGTTTGTTTGTAGGGGGTAATCTTCGCAAATACTGATTCGATCATGAAAATTCTTTCACTAACAGAAAGCTACACTTTCGTTACATACATTATATTTCGTACGTACTTTATTTTATGGTAACAACCAGAACAGAAAGCTAAACGTGCTCTTAGAGACAAATTTTTGCTGGACTGGAAACAATTTTTTGTATGAATAAAATTATTCATCCCCAACGACAATTGGACCCAGTAAAGCCACTTTTTAGTAATATACCTACCACTACGCGTTGGCGCAACGGTCACAGCACTGGTTTGTGGCTGTTGCGCTGGCGGTTGCAGGTTCGATCCCCGCACATGCCAACCATATGTATTTTCCGTACAGATGTTTGCCGTGGTCTGGGTGTTTGTGCAGTCCTTTATGGTATCCCCACCGTGCCTCAGAGAGCACGTTAAGCCGTAGGTCCTGCTTGTTATCATGTACACCTGATAGCGATCTTTACTCATAGTAGGAATATATCCGCCAACCCGCATCGGAGCAGCGTGGTGGATTAAGAACTGATCCTTCTCATACATGAGGAAAGAGGCCTATGCCCAGCTGTGGGATATTACAGACTGAAGCGGCATACCACTACACTATAGCGACTGTAGATACAAAATTTATCAATGGTTATTTATATTTTTTCATACAGAACCCCAAACAACACAATTCCCATATCAATTGAGGCGCGTCGTGTCCAATTCGGAGTGGTCGTCAATAAATAAAAGTTAATAGCGAATTATTCATTCAAACGTACACACCCACCCATACGTACGTAATTATATACGTTCACACTGACAGATGTACTGACAGATATATTGACTGAATTTTATGTTGGCTATTTAATATATCTTCAGGTGATAAATAAAAAACATTTATAAAGATATCTCAGTAACATTGTACTGTTTCAATTTAGTTCAGTTTAGTTTCTCCCATCAAATGCAATTGACATTTGCACAAAATCCTTACACCTAATCCTTAACCTTACAGAAGATCACACCTAAATAATACTCCTTTCAAGCAGTGTTGTGTTCTTGTTATGAGTAAGGTGACAAGAGTTCCTTCTGATTTTACAAGCGTCTGCTGCGGTAATCGCTAAGCATCAGTTGAGCCGTACCTTGTTGTATAAAAAAACCTACTAATTTAATTTCGTAGTTCTTATTTATAAAAAATATCCATTACACGTCATTGGTCGACTACTAGAAGACGATGGAAATATCGGTATAACCCATGTATAACCACAGCAAACGACCACTTCACATAACAACCGAACAAAGAAATCGCATCACTGCGACTACCATACAATAAAAGTTAACGTTCCGGGCAAATCGAGAAACAATACTGTAGCCATACTTGCAATAACACAAGAACATGACAAAATGAACTTTATAATTAAACGGTTTAAGTATAATTTTGAACGGTGAGTGGTCATGCAATAAAATTTCCTATAGGTGATCTCGCCCACGCAGTAAGATATTTATTGTTGTTTTAAAATATCAGATTCAAATCTCGATAGTTATCGAATAATTTCAGATCAGACTTAAAGAATAGAATTTATGTCTCGTACAGTTATCAGCGTTGTTTTGATAAAAATATATCTACTAACGTAAAAGTCTAAAAATAAAATAGAAAAATATATTAAACTTAAGTTGCTTCTTTTGAGATGTGAAATGTTCTTGAGATAAGTTTCTGAAAGTAAATGAGGCATTTATAAAATATTACTGTATGCTTCATACATGAAGCCGATGAATATATTACCATGATGGACTCAACAAGCTGGTACTGCTAAGGCTGAAAAGCTAAGCTCCTTTAAATTCATATTTTCCTAGTACTTTAAAAAACATCGTTATGAAATCTGTATTATACCGTAAAAATCTTAAACCATGTGTAACACACGAACACTTAGTAATAGCCGCTCTGGTTTAGTGGTTTGTTTAGGCACCTAAACAACGACGGTTAGTGGGTTCGTTTCCCGATCGGAATTGAATTTGTATTTGTACAAATATTGGTTTCCGGTTTGGATTTCTATCCTTGTTGATCCCACTCTGATCACAAAAAAAGAATCTGCAAATCTATACTAATATAATAAAGCTGAAGAGTTTGTTTGTTTGATTGTTTGTTTGTTTGAACGCGCTAATCTCAGGATCTACTGGTCCGATTTGAAAAATTCTTTCAGTGTTAGATAGCCCATTTATCGAGGAAGGCTAAAGGCTATATATCTTTACGCTAAGACCAATAGGAGCGTAGCATCAATGAAGAATGTTTCAAAATCGGGTTTTTTCCTTTCGAGAGCTTCCGCTGCGTAAACGGTTAAAGTTTCGCACAAATCATGTACCTATGACAGAATTGGTCCTTTTCCACGGGGACGAAGTCGCGCGCAGAAGCTAGTGTATTATAAATATATTAAACCTATTACACGCCAATGTCGTTGTAATTCATTGAATTTAAATACAAATGGTGCGAATCAAGATCTCAATCCTGATAAATAAACACGTTATAGTTCATTGTTATTCAAATCGATCTTTATTAATTCAGAATGGGCACGATGTAAGATTTATAGCACCATAGAAGTGGTACAAGATGATCTCATTCACATCGACGCGGGAATTGATCGATGTAGGCTACCGTTAATTTTGATTAAGCTGTTTCCGTTCACATCTTTATGTGAAGTCAATTTTTTATGTAAATAATTTAAGTCAGTTGAACTGTTCAGACCTGGTGTGTGAGCCAAACATCGTTGGTGTTACCAAATCCCATCTGTTGCAGTGTCTCGGACATGTCCTCCTGCTCCTGGGTGCTCCTGGGGGGGATTGGGGATAGGGTCGGCAACGCGCTTGCGACGCTTCTGGTGTTGCAGGCGTCTATAGGCTACGGTAGTCACTTACCATCATGTGAGCCGCTTGTTTGTCGACTTAGTAACATAAAAAAAAATGTCGAACGCATGGGGGAATTATATTTATAATTATATTTATTTATATTTATGGGGGAGGATCGAGCAGTTAAGAGAGCTTATGCGAGAGCGATAGCTGCGACCAGTTGGTCGACCTAGATACCGCTGGAGGGACGAGATTGAAGCAGACTTGCGTGAGATCCAAGCCAATAATTGGCAGGAAATCACGCAAGATCGTGTGAAGTAGAGATTGCAACCCGGTATGTTTTTCAACGCGGCCGGGCCCGGTTGCATTCGTCGCCAACCCGGCCGGGCCCGGCGGGCCCGGCCGGGTTATGTGTTAGCGAGGAAACCTAAGTATTTTATGAAAATTTTCTCTATATGAATGAAAAAACACAATGATTCAAGGTTAATATTTATTTCAAACTGGCTTATGAACAATTATCACAATAATCAGCCTCACTCAAGTCTCAAAATCGCACTTAATACAGAATTTATTACTTTTACTTATGGACGGAAAAGTAACATTAGTATTAGTAATTATTCATTTTAATAAGTTTAAATAAGCAGGTTTTTCTCTTTACTCCTTAAATAGTGTCTATTTGAAAACATAGTATTTAAATAATTGTGTGTGCTCGTAAACAAAGAAAAACCGACTTCAATTACATCGACAAGTAATACAACGTAATAAGACGAAAAAATAGTCAAATAAATACGCGCTAACAAAGATTACTCAAAAAGTAGTAATCAGATCTCGATCAAATTTAAACAAGGCTACAGACAAGTATTGGCCTTCGATTAAAGTAAGAATCATGAAAATAGATATACCCAGTGAAAAGTTATGCGGTTTAATACGAGATACGATATAACGATACGTTATACGGTCGACGAAAAAGTAGTCAAGTAAATACGCATTATTAGATAACTCTAAGTACTTGTCAGATTTTAATTAAATTTAAATGGGACCACATGACACGCGACACCTTTCAGTTAAAATAAAGTTCATCGAAATCGGTCCACCAAGTCAAAAGTTCTGATCTAATAACATACATTTAAAAAAATTCAATCAAATTGAGAACCTCCTCCTTTTTGTACGTCGGTTAATAATAAACTAATAACGCAGCTTAAGGTACCTACTAAACGTGTCATAAAGACTTAGATTAGATAGATAGATAAACTTTGGTAGCTTTGTTAATTGTTATAAACAAAACAAATTTTTGTAATTCTATAATATATTATTGTAATTCTTGTAAAATTCTTGTGTAAAAGTATGTTTTTTCTTAAACTTTGGCTATTAAGAGTTTAGACTAGTGAGTGTTACTATTACTAAATGACTAAATAGCGAAATCTTATATGATAGGTGTACTGTAACTGTAAAAAACCAAATTTGTATAGTCGCGGTTTACGTACCGGGTCCGGTGACCGGGCTCAGTAAAAATGGCCGGGCCCGGTGGGTGTCTAAAAGGGCACCGGGCCCGGGCGGGCCCGGCCCGGCCGGGCCCGGTTTGCAATCTCTAGTGTGAAGTGGAGAAATCTTGTTTCGGAGGCCGAGACTCACTTCGAGTCACTGAGCCAGTTGAGTTAGTTAATTATTTGTAGACTATAAAGTAAGGTTAAGGGCATTCCATAGCCTCTCTTGCCTCTAGCCTCCAAGCGAGTTGCCAATCCAACCCCCGAGCCCCTCCAGGAGCTCTGGCCACCTCACTCACCAACAGGAACACAACACTGCTTGAGAGCAGTATTATTTAGCTGTGATCTTCTGTAAGGTCGAGGTACTTTCCCAGTCGGGCTGCTCCAGGTTTTGAGCAGGATATTTCCTGCTGTGCCTTACCTCACTTAAAAAGGGTGAGACAATATTTTTTCAATACTATGTTGTTATGGGAGAAACAATAAACGTCAAAATACAAAACAAAAAAGTTTGTGTGTCAGCTCCGACGCACGACTGGAGTTTACTTCTTCAGATCGACTGTCTAACGCCATCTATCGATGGCATTATTAGAAAACGTTGTAAGTTGTAACCGATACCGTTATTACCGTCGTAGCCGGTACCGTCGTAGCCGGTACCGTCGTAAACGTCGTAGCAGATAGATAGCGCACAAAAACGTAACGAGGTCATTCGTTCAGTAGATTTTATTCCTCATATTTTTTTCATACCGGGAGCCTTATATTATAAAAATCGATTCTTAAAGAGTCAACTCCAATAAAGTTTAAGGTAAAGCTTATACACAAGAATTTGGTCTCATAAATATCTATAAACAATCAAAATTAGAATAAACAATAATTCATAAAATTTCAATCAAAATTTCAAAATGAATTTGAAAATGAAAAACTGATTCAACTTGGCGTTGCATTGATTTACACCGAGTGTTACGAAGTTCCTGTGCATGTACTCGAGCAATGAATCACTCGCAGACTGTTGATGTAGCGCGTCTCTGACCGCAATTAAAACGCCTACAGAGGGCCGAGAGCAATTTATTGTAGCTGCGAAACGCCTATAGTTTCTTTGTTAGATGGATGAATTTTGATTATTGAAATTTATGTAATAATTACTTTAATACTCTGTATGGTTAAGACTTTTGATTGTTTATTGATACGTAGGCTATTTTACTAGGTTATTTAACAACTAATCGAGATGGTTTTTAAAAAACGTTTAAAGAATTTGTCTCACAATTTTGAACGGTTATACCGTTCTTTTTTAGTTTTGAGCTCCGTGTCGTTTAAAACCTACGATCTTAATTTTTTTGCACGTATGTTTGTATGTTTTATGAATTTAATACAAAGCATAATAGTACCTACTTAGAAGTGTACAACAAAAATTAAATATATATAAAAAGCGTTAATTATTATAAATTTAAGCAAAAAAAAATCAGGCGCTTTCAATCTTATTCTTGAAGAGAAATTGATGATTTATAATAATTAACAATGAAGCTTTACTTTACTAGAATTTTATAAAAACCTTTATAATATATTTATTACCGTCTTTCATTTATATTCCAGCAATTTAATTTCCACAAACTTCTAAAAAAATAAGGCAAAAAATATCGCGTTGTCTCTCTTTTCTGACATACCCACTATCAAACTGTTCGCGTAGCGATCCCGGGGCGGTTATGGGGCAATTTACGCTCGAACATCGCATAAATAACGAGTGAGACGTTAAATATGATAACACATCGCATCCGATGAATGCGCTTCGTGATGCAAACGACGCAACGTACTCGTAAGTATTAAATTCTCGCTCAGAAAATAGTTTTGTCTCGTTTGTGAGAAAAATTAAGTCTTCGATGTTTCATTGTTTCCTTTATGTTGAGATAAGTCTTCCATCTGTTACTTGGTGTCTCTAGAAGTCGAAATTAAAATATTCACAAAAGTAAATTGAAAAAAAAAAACGGTTAAAGAGAAACATGAAATAGTAGTAAGGAACTTACATTTATTATCTGTCTTGAGTTTTAAATAATTGTTTTTCTTTTTGTGATTTGTACAAGAGTTTGTTAGTAGGAGTTTGAGTTTTTTATTTACCGTATTTTATTACCGTAGCATAAAGACGTCTGCAACACCAGAAGCATCGCAAGCGCGTTGCCGATCCCATCCCCGGTTCCCCCCAGGAGCTCTTATTCATCAACACGAACACAACACTGCTTGAAAACAATATTATTTAGCTGTGATGTGTAAGGTTATTTTAGACCGTTCCACGTTTAATTATCGAATAAAAGTCACAGATTAAAATTAAGATTACGAGCTAAATCTTGACTTGCAAATCTTAATCAGAGTATTGCGAGCTATAAATCCATGAAGACCAAGTTTTGGTCTTCAACGGAGTAACATTCTTCAAGTTCAGCAGATTTATTGCGTTCCTCGATGAAGTTGGAACATTCTAGTTCTAATTAACGTCAGCTGGTTAGTGGGAATTCAGTATCTGATCTACGTGTGTGAATTATGTGAACCGGTACGATCTGGTTCAATCTGGTAAAAGCTTTGATAATTGTCTTTGGAATGCTTGCTATTTTTTTTGAAGTGTAACTTCTTTAGACGCATTAGTAGTAAAATTTGAGCGACCGGTAACGCGGCAGCGTCATGACGTCCCGTACTTGGATGGGTGACCGCCTGGGACCCCCGCGTGTGGTTGCCTCTTATTTAACTAGTTTTTTTCGTATTTTAAATTAATTTTTTTATTTGTTTTTTTTTTAATTAGTATTTTTTTTAATTAGTTTGCCAAAGAAGTTTCACTTCTGACATGTGTACCTACTTTGTACGCATACAACTTTTTCTTAGTTAAGGGATGTTCTTAGTTAAGTTACAATTTGATGTTGCTATTATTAAAATGTAGTGGAGACGAGAACATTGTAGACTACGGTTTTGGTCTTTATTCCCGTTAGGAGCTTTTTGTATTTATATGAATATTTGTTTCTAGCGATCGTTACTCGTAGTAGGGAATACATCCGCCAACCCGCATTGGAGCAGCATGGTGGATTAAGTTCTGATCCTTCTCCTACATGGGGAAAGAGCCCAACAGTGAGATATTACAGGCTGAATCGTATCGTTGTTTCTAGTAATAGTATACTTTTAATATCTTCTGAGCCAAGCTGATAAAAACTCGAATGTCACAAGAACAGACATAGGTATATGTCGTTCAAACAATGGTCACAAACACAACAGCCATTTTCTTTGACCATACACCAACTTTGTCATATTCCTTTTACCTCCGTCGTGTGCCAAAAATAGGTCTAACATAGCTACGACCACGATCGACTGTTCCTACGGTAGGCAACTTAATTTCTATGTTTCCGGTAACAGCCGACTGGAAAATACAAAGGTATACTAAAATTTTTGTGCATTATACAATTGGAGACTGGAAACCGCGTGTTGGCATACAACTGGCGATCTACGTAAGATTGGCAGTGGAGGCTGAGGATTGCGGAAAACCGGAATGTCTGGCGCAAATTCCGAAACCTATGTCCAGCAGTGGACAGTGTTGGGCTGAACTAACTGACTGATTGAATGATCTCGCACCCCAAAACAGATTAAGGAGCAGAAAACAACACGGCATTAACCGCATACAATTAAAAATATATATAACGATGATCGAATATTTCAAATTATCCTTTCATTAATAACGTGTAGGGTTTTTTGTACATCACAATAAGATTTATGTTCAGACCACCAAGAGCGTCAGATTAATGCCTTTCAAAGGTATTTATTGAAATGAGATATGAGATACTGATCAGTATGATGTTAACGTAATCTTTGTGATGCTTCAGCGGGTTGTAACTATTATCATAATTGCTTGTTAGATAAAATACGAAGGGAGATAATATTATAACCATTATAGGAGATAATCTTTACAGTATTTTAAAAAATATTAATAACCTAATTAATATGTAATTAAATATTAAATCAATAATGATTTCATTTATTTATCAAATAGCGTTACGAAAAGTGTGATCGGGCGAGGCGAATGAAAGTTGAGAGGGAGATATAAGTTAGTCAAGATAGAGAGTTTTACTTCAGTCGTATGGCCTAAACCTAAGGGCCTATGCAAACCACGTTTTTTAAGCGCGCCGTCGACGCGCGTTTCTAAAACGCGCGTCGACAGCGCGTTTGTATCGCGACATACGCGCGTTTGCATCGCGTCTGTATAGCGTGACACGCGCGTCGACGGCGCGTTTTCATCCTACAGAGCAGTTTGTTGGCGTTTGTATCGATTCAAACGCGCGTCGACGGCGCGTTTGTATCGCGACATACGCGCGTTTGCATCGCGTTTGTATCGCGTCACACGCGCGTTGGCATCGCGTCTGTATCGCGTTTAAAAAACGCGGAAGGCACACTCGTTTTACTCGTATTTTATAATTATACTAGCTTCTGCGCGTGACTTCGTCGGCGTGGACTCCACTCCTATTGGTCTTAGCGTTATCATACATAGCCTATAGCCTTCCTCGATAAAGGGGCTATCTAACACTGAAAGAATTTTTCAAATCGGCCCAGTAGTTCCACAGATTACCGCGTTCAAACAAACAAACAAACAAACAAACAAACAAACAACCAAACAAACAAACTCTTCAGCTTTATATATTAAAGTATAGATTATCTTTCGTACACAAAAATATCTGCTATAACAAAGAAAACGCTTCACTTTAAAATCTAACGCTTTGAAATTTTACGTACCTAATTATTCTATAATCAGTTACACATTAAATAATTCTTTATAGACAGGTTTTTGCTTACAAAATTATTACAGGTGCATCACAAGGTTCCCTATATCGGCAGTCCACTCAGGATAATATTATTGGATTTACGATCCTAGCGCCGGCGTGTGATTTATACCTTCCTTTCGTTATAAACCTTCCTGTCGATAAGACTTCTGTTGGGAACGTTAAAGCTTATCATAAATAAGTAGTAAAATTATTTTAAACTTTAGTTTTTGATGTCTCGATGTGCACAAAAGATGTGATTGTTTGGTACAGGAGTAGGAATCCCGTAAATGATAAATGTTAATATGGGTAGTAATAGTATAGAGAAATGAGAGATCTAGGCATTTGGGCTTCAAAGAAAAAGTATGCACAATATTTTGAAGTTATAACTTATTATGGCTAAAACGCTTTTTTCATGCACACGGCAGCGGTAGGCAGGCTAATCCTCTCTCACTCTAACCCACAGCGCTAGCTGTCTTTTCAAAAGTTAAACAATTTCAATATTAAATAGTTCAACTTGATTAGTTTAAGTTATCACTTCTGTCGAGCGTCCCGAGACGCACAAGTGTTTTTTTTTTATTAAAACAAATGTCTAAAATTACATCTTCATATCTTTTATTATACGAATAATAAGTTAGATCTTTTTTTAATCCTTTTTAAAACTAAACTTTAGCCGCTCAGAAACATACTCAAAACCACTAAATGATATTAAATCCAACTTCATTTATGTAGATAACACTTTTAAATCGTCATTTAGCAATATAATAACTTGATTCTATAATTACTGTAAATGTAAAGCCAACACCAATTTCAAGTATAGATTCTGTTGAAAAAAATCGGCAAATCAGACACTCTTGAAAATGTAACAATAAAATATCTTTAGACATATCATCTATCCATCCATCCATCAGCATTTAATAATTCACTACTGGCCTCCCCTGATATTCACCATTCCGTTTTGTCCTGCGCCCTCTGAATTCAGCGGCTTCCCGCTGTCTTCTTCAGGTCGTCATTCCCTGGTTGGTGGACGGCCTGTGCTCTTTTTGCCCGGACGTGGTCATCATTCTCTTGAAAGGCCGGCAACGCGCCCGCTAATCCTCTGATGTAGCGGGTGTCTATGGATGTTGGTTTCACTTACCACCAGGTGAGCCAACTGTCCGTTTGCCACTCTGATATAAAAAAAAACCATTAAAATAAAAAAGTAAAGAGTCCAAATCCTATTAAAAAGTGTCAACTACGCACTCCCATTCACTAAACGATGAAAGTCTTACAAAGCATTCTAAGCTGTAAGGTTAAAAAAACATCCTATATCTACAAGTCTGAACATTATCAAAGCAATAGAGCAATATACAGATGCAATCACCTCTTAAGGGTGTCGTTAGATAGTGAATAGCACGTAAGGTACCAGTTTGAGACTATTTCCATATTGAACCGAGTGGGATAGCTGATAACGCTCGCGTCGTTACCTGTAATGCCATATCGGAAACGGGTTCGTTTGAATCGTTTGAACATGTATTGTGATTGTGTTGTTTTGATTCTTAGATTTTTCGAATTAGGAGTTTGTTGGAGACTGAAAATTTTTTTTTTTAAATTAAATATAAGTAATACTCATTTTTGTTTATATAACTAGGTAAGCAAACTAGCGTACGGCTCACCTGATGGTAAGTGATTAGCTTATCTGCAACATCAGAAGCATCGCAAGCGCGTTGCCGACCCTATCTCCAATTCCCCCAGGTAACTAATAATTTGGAGAAATTTAAATTAATTTCAGATTTTGTTTAATACTTTAAATTCTGTCAAAGTTGAAGTTAAAAACGATATTAAAACTTTAAAGTAATCGTATACTGATTTTTTTTTTATAATTTTTTATTTTTATTTTTAATGTAACTAGGTTGGCAAACAAGCGTACGGCTCACCTGATGGTAAGACCGTAGCCTATAGACGCCTGCAACAAAAGAAGCATCACAAGCGCGTTGCCGACCCTATCCCCAACCCAGGAGCTCTGGTCACCTAACTCAGAAACAGGAACACAACACTGCTTGAGAGCAGTGTTATTTAGCTGTGATCTTCTGTAAGGTTGAGGTACTACCCCAGACGGGCTGCTTCATATTTTGAGTAAGAAAATTCCTGCTATTCCTTACCCCAGTTAAAGTTTCGACCCAATTTATAATATGTAATATCTTAAAACAGGTATCCATAAGTAAAGTTGTAGGTCCTTTTGTGATATCAATAAGATCCCATGTATAATCGGATTGCAACATTTGAATTTAAATATTAGGGTTTGATTCGTAGGACTTATTATTCGTAGGACTTATTATTAGGAGTTTAAAAATATTAATTTTTAGGGTTTTGTGTTCAATAGGTATCAAAGGAACATTTAGTATATAATAGGGTAAAGGATTCTGGTGTACATGACTTTCCAATTGTCACGAAATATCGAAAAAAAAACAAGTTTTCAACATGACACATGACACAATTGATTTGAATTTGACACAAGGTGATAATTAAAAAGGGATTCCCATAAGAAAATGCTAATTTTTAATTCATTTTTTGGAATAAAGCAAATCATAACTAAACATAATAAATGTTGTAATAACATACGTATCAATAAAAGGTTTTTGAAAATAAATAAAAAATTTATTGCACTGCATTTTTAGACCACATAAAATCGAAACAATTAATTAAACTTAACACTTTAAAACACCAATAGATCGACGGTCCCTACGTATATAAAGACATGTCGAAAATGGCGTTTTTTTTTTATTGCACAATTGGCTTTAGAAGTTCCATATGCACATACCTGTATAGGAATTTTTTTTATATATTATTTATTTAACGTCATTTACAAGACGTATATGAGTACAAGTATGATATTTTTAACGAATAAGTGTCGTAGATGCGGACATCTATTACTTATCGTTTTGTACGGTGTTTTAAAATGTGCGCCACACGGTGCGAACGCGGTCATGTCTGACATAGCGTCATTTACTCCGCTGCTTGTTCGCGTGGTAAAATATTAATGTTTTTAGATTTAGTGGCGTCTTTTTAGTTATAAGTATTCAACAATACTAAAAACCATGAATAAAAGTAGATCAAAGTTATTTTTTGGATATAATGGATATTGCAAACTCCAGAAATGATATTTTTATGCGTTTCTGAAGCACAAGATTTAATAAAAATATCCGTTTGAAAACAATAACACAATTCTACGTTTTTATAATACATTTTATTTAAATTCTATTTTATAAACTTTTCTTTTTTCCCGCGTATAAAAAGGTATGTCAGACATGTCTTACATACTTTTATTTTAATTTCAGCGTAGAAACAGTCATCTATCGGTTTTTCTAAGAAAACATAAAAAAAGAAAATATGTATAAATAACATTATGAAGTTCCTAAAGCTAATAAAACATTATAGAAAAAAAATATTTATAATTGTACATAGAATTATTTCTAGAGCGGTTTGAACCTAAAAAACGCTCTCCTGTAAACCTCGGTTTTTGACATGTCTTTATGTACGTAGGGACCGTCGAGATATAACAAAATATTTTCCAAAATCAAAATAGAAGATATATAATATTATGCGCTTAAATAAAAATTCATAAAATTATTAAAACACCACTAAACTAACAAAAACTTAAAAATACACACAATTTGAATAAACTTAAAAAACTTGAAACAGCGAATTCACAATATGCTGATATTAAAATTTGTATACAGAGGAACAAAAATAATGTATAATAAAAAAGACATACGACAAACAAACAAAACAAAATGTCTCAGAAGTTGGTGCATAAAACGGTGAATTATTATGCTTTCAACAGCACATTTAAGAGGAGCATATTTCAAAAGTTTCGGCGTATTAAGCAGTATTCATTTTGGCAGTGACTTACCCATTACGCTGTTAGGACACTATGTTATGAAAAACGTCGCGTCGTCCGTACTATTTGCTAGATTATGAAACGGTTCGAGATTTTTGAAATTATATTTTTAAACGAATTTCAAATAAATATTTAATAGAAAAACATTTATGTACGTCTATTTCTTTACAAAACAATTTTTTTTTCATATAATTAATTTCAGTAAGTTTTGAGTTATTGTTAAATTATTAACAATAACTAATTTGCTTGACTATTTTGTCATCGATCTACGTTGTATTATATCTCATAAGTTTTTACTGGGAAGAACGACTTAAATAATTCTTATTTTAATCGAAAGCTGATGCTTGTTTTTTTTTTTTTTTTTTGTAAATGATTTTAATTTATTTTTTGACTTTCGTTAAGTGTGTGACATGCACCTTATGGCGAAATAAATGATTTTGATTTGATTTGATTTGTCTTGTGGTCTCAATTAAATTTGATTTAGATCTGACAAGTGCTTTTAAGTAATCTTTGATAACGCGTATTTACTTGGCTATTTTTTCGTCTACCTACCTCTTATTACTTGTCGATTTTTTACAAAAAAAAAGTTGTCAATCACATACTTTTTTACTAATGGTATTGTTATTTGTGATGTCATAACCTATCTATTAACACACGAAATTTTATCCAGCATTCAAAGTAATATAAACGTGGTAGGAACCAAACCATTAACCGAAGACTTGGAACATTCTTGCCTCGCCCGGGCCCGGAGCCAGCGTTTTATTATTTAGAGCTACTTTATTCAGTTTGGACGATTATTTAACTCGTCCGTTATATTATTTTCATATGCAAAATACGATTTATTGCTTTTTCAAGCAAATTGGAATGGGAAAATTCACATAATGTTTAAGTCAATTTATGTAAGATTATTTCAAGTTTTACTTTATTTTCTCACAAGTATCATAATGGGCACATACTATTAGGTGGATAGTAGGTCTTTAATATTTTAATATGTGTTATAACAGTTAATTTTTATTTAATAATATAAATAAGTAAATATCTACAACATACACAAAGTCGTCTGTGCCTACGGTAAGAAAGTTGCTTTTGTTATATAGGTAACAGTCGACGGATATAGCTACACATATTTTTTCGATAAATACATGGAAAGAATATTTATATATAAATAAATACATACATCACATCCAGACTCGAGGCGGGAATCGAACCCTCAACCTCTGAACAGAAATCAGGGTCACTGCAAACTGCGCTAACGGGCTAGTCAAAATAATATAGTTCTGTATATAACTACTATCCGCCAACCAGCAGAGGAGCAACGGAGCTCCTTACCTTCTACACGGAGAAAGAGAAATACCCAGCAGTGGGATATTACAGGCTAATATAACTACTGACTATCCTCCAAGCTTAATTTGATTTCGAAAGTAACGAAAAAAGAAGAAGTGAATAGTCCGGAATTTCCTTAGCATATTTGTGTAACACACACAAGATTTTTGACTAGATTTCAACAATTTTTGTCTTCTACTAATTTAATCACATAGCACTAATATTTAAAACGTTTGCTGTAACGCCAATTGAGTAACATTTTCACATTATTGTTGTCCGAGTGTAGGTACTTGCTAAAACATGGCTGCTTATTATGTATGAAATAGTCAAAAGTAACAACGATAAAGTAAACGATATACTTGTGTTACATCCATAACACAGCAGACTAACCAGGATTAGATTAGCTAAGGATTAAATGTATTATGACTTATTAGCTAAAATTACTCACTAACTATCTGTGTAATACTCTTAGCAGAATTCTTAAAAAAATGAATCATTTGAAGCATTAAATTTGGCAAAGGAATTTCTTTACAAAGAAAACGAGGACTGGAAATATTTACACTTAAGAAAATTTTAAAGAAGCTTATTGATATCTGTAGATTTTGAGGCGTTAAAAAATTAAAAACTTTTAAATAATACGTCCTTGAAAATTTAAACTCCCACGAAACATAAAAGAAGAGGGCGTTTTCCAAAATCACTGGACTCAAACAAACAATCACTCACAAAACACACATCAGAAAAACGCCAAAACAATTCGTAACGAATAAAGTAAAAAAACCCTTTAATTATAATAATTCAAGCGTACATGAGAATTAAATTGTTTTTCATCGACGTTTCAATAGCGGCTTGTGTTATTTGAGGGTAGTTGACAACAATTTGAGTACGGTCCTTCGAGCCGGATGGGCGGGACGCCCCGCCCTGGTCGCGCTCTAGGGCGCCTCGTTAAGGGAAACACCACTTTTATATTGATGGCAAGACCGTGTTTAAGTCCAATACTTGAACACAAGCACATTTCTATTGAAAATTATTGGAATTTAACACTATTGAAGAATAAATGGTCTTATTTACAAATAATAATTTGAGCTCGTACATTATGTACACATTTTTATATATTCGTAATTTTTTTTTTTTTTTCTCAAATATAAAAAACGACTTTAATTTAGAGAGTAAAAAGTATTCGTAATTATAATTTTGTACTGAATTTAGTTTCATGCTCTTGTTGTTGTGTACCTTTGTATATTTTTTTATATGTTTTACGTGGTTTAACAACTAAATAGATTAATGTGAAAATTAATAAAGTAAATATGTGTAAAAAAAAACTCCAATGAGGAAACGAGTTTTCATAAAAATAAGCACAAATTAAGTCATATTAGTTATAGCGAATGCATTTTCAGAATCAATTTTACATTATTGATACAGTATTTTTTTTGCGGAGTTCGACATTCCGACTTGTTCAAGAGAATTAGACATTCGTAGATAAAGTTGAAATATCGAGCTCCGCAAAATGAAAGTAAAAAAACATGGTAAATATCCCGCTTTAAATAATTTTTAACAATTTCTCTTTTTTTACTTTCTCTCTCAACTGATGTAGGGCACAGCAGGAAATTTCCTGCTCAAATATGGAGCAGCCCGACTGGGGTAGTACCTCGACCTTACAGAAGACCACAGCTAAATAATACTGTTTTCAAGCAGTATCGTGATCCTGTTGGTGAGTAAGGTGACCAGAGCTCCTGGGCTGGGGATAGGGTCGGCAACGCGCTTGTGATGCTTTTGTTGTTGCAAGCGTATATAGGCTACGGTCTTACCATCAGGTGAGCCGTACGCTTGTTTGCCAACCTAGTACTTACATTAAAAAAAAAAAAAAAAAAACAGTATACGAGTAGGTACTTTAAAGTTTTTATATCGTTTTTAACTTAAACTTTGACAGAATTTAAGGTACATATTAAACAAAATCTGAAATTAACCCTTAATTCGACGCCGTGCAGTATACTTCTCGTTAAATAAATAAAAATCTGCGTCAAAAAGTAGACTATAAACCTAGATTTTTAGGTGTTATATGAAATCTTAAACTATGTAACCATCTAGTAAAAAATCAGTGTTGCATTCTATTCAACGAGACGTTAGCAGTCACCATCGAAGTGACGGGGACGAAGGGCTTGTTGCCAGGGCTTTCGATAAGTTGCAATTTATTCATAATTTTGGAACTTATCTCTTTAGTTTTTCATTGAAAATTAAATATAAAACATTCATTTAGCAAGTCATAAGGTTTTTATTCTTTTATTGATATTTGTAGAGTTTCGACGACGCCCCAAACTTGAATGTCCAGTATTTTTCTCCTTGTCGACGTAGTAGAAAACTAAATACTAAACTATATGTCCAGTATACTTCACATTACAGTATTATTAGAAAATATACTTTTGCTTTTTTCGCCATAATATCTTTAGGAATTCCTGTACACAGAACTAAAGAGCTATCCTCTTCACCATGCTTCTCTATCAACTCAGTCTTAGAGCGCATGAACATATGGGACAGCTCCGAAAATGATACAATCGACAGTAATTACCCTAATGTTGATGATGCAAGCTATTTTACAGAGTTACTATACAAAAATGCTGAATAATACGACAAATCTATTGTAAGCAGCAAAGAAAATAACCCTTTCGTCAAAATTATCAAACAAAATTAAACAATTAACAAGCTCTATTGACTCTTATAATTAACAACGTGGTTTCACCGACTGGCGAAGTAGTTATAATGTTTTACCAAGTTTGGCTTCATTATTATCCATTCCACCATCAAATGCTTCTTCTATTGGTGCTTAGTTCATCGATACTTAAGACGAACCAGGCGTAAGAGAAAACTTCCAGTAAGAGCTTTCCCAACGGTCTCAAATATGACCACGACTCTTATTGTAAGTTACAAATGCAAGTAAGATTAACTCTTTGAATGTTGTTTGAATGTTTTTATCCCTTCTTTTCTCCAGATATACTCGATGATATCGTCATCAACACGAAATTGTACTCAACCCAAAGAACTGGAAAATGTATGCCTACGTTAATCATCGAGGAATTAAGGCTTTCTTACGATTTTTTTTATCATGGGGATTCAAAGACGTAGTACCTATGCTGGCGAATATAGACAAAAGTAAACATCAATGCAGTCAGAATCAACAAGCCCTTTACCAAAAACTATATCGCTTCAGCCTGTAATATCCCACTGTTGGGCATAGGCCTCTTTCCCCATGTAGGAGAAGGATCAGAGCTTAATCCACCACGCTACTCCCATGCGGGTTGGTGGATATATTCCCTGTTATGAGTAACGATCGACGACGATCAGGTGTAACATCTGTATTTCCAATACAAATGTTTGTCATGCGCTGGGATCCAATCCGCAATCGCCAGCGCAACAGCCACAAACCAGCGCTGTGACCGTTGCGCCAACGCGGCGTTGTTTTAAGCATAAATAAGTTCTTCGTTACATTGTCTTTGAAGTTCCTTTTAGTACTTTAATAGTAAAACAATGTTTAAGAGGCTATTTTTTTAATATAATGATTATTTATCTACGAAATCTTTGTTTAATTCTATTTGACAGTGGGAAGTATACTTCACATGGTAAGAGTGCTTCAGTATCTTACAAATTTGACAACGTCCAATATAGTGGACGTACGTTTTTCAGGAAACTGAAAAAAGTAGAATTTTTTAGGTAATTTTTCTAGGGTCCCTGAAAAGCTAAGAAACTTATCTGTAAAGATTTCACAATTTGAATGAAATTTAAAAGTCCGTCGAATTAAGGGTTAATTTAAATTTCTCCAAATTATTAGGTATGAATCTTTCAACGTCTTCAGACGCCGAAGAACTTGAAGGGTCCTTAAGAATCTTGCAGTCATCTAGTTCCGCACCGCCTTCCGCTAATGAGGTCCTCGGACTTAACAATGCAAATACTAACGACCCCCGGTGGGCGGAGAATTCGTTAAATTATTATGTCCCCATCAATTCGTTGGAACCCTGACATGTTGACACGCCCACAATCATAAGAAAAATAATGAGCCATTCATTTTGATATATAAGACAGCTGGGACAGATTTTTTTATCGGATTCGTAATAATTACGTCATGTATCTAATATTTTTAATATTATGAACTGTTACAGCCCGTAAATAATAAAATTGATTTTTAATTAGAAATGGCTTATAAAAACCCGGAGTAGCATCGTCAAAATTTGTATTTCCTAAATTTGTTTAAAGCTTAAAAAACCGTTGGAGGAAAAATATAAGAGAAAACGTTTATGTTTTTGGAAAAAAACCTGAGACTACCGGAAACAGGAACAGGAACTGCTTGAAAACAGTATTATTCAGCTGTGATCTTCTGTAACGTCGAGGTACTACCGTAGTTGGGCTGCTCCATATTTTGAGCAGGTTTCCTGCTGTATCCTACCTCAGTTAAATATATTAATATTTCTAACATATCAACACTGCATATATCTCTATCCCTCTAATATGTCTATCTTTTTATATGTTTATATCTCTGCTTAAATATATCTCCATCTTTGGTATTTTTTTTCAATATACTATGGTCAAATCAATAAAACTCAAATCCAATCTCGTGCGAGTATTAAGTGTTAAATAATTGTTTCAAAATTCATTCTACTAGGACGAAGACGTCGAGACGAAAGGCGGAGCTTACGAGATCTCTCTAAAGCATCACAAGATCTAAAAGATCATTCGAAAATACATCTTAATCACGTAGCAAGATTAGTTCGTTACAATAAAATGATCGACAATTTATTTTCGTAACAAATTTTCAATTAAAATAACGATGTCCATTTAAATTTTCTTACTTTTTGAAGTTATAATTCTTTTGGCGCGTTAGAGAAAAATGATGAGAGTAAATTTTTACAATGCGCGTGTGGATACGAAGTAGTTCAAGCATGCATGAATAGATTCGGCTAGTTTTGCAGTAGTCTTTATCATTTCTAAGAGATAGCGTTGTGGACTATAACAAGAAAGTAGTCTTTATCATTTCTAAGAGATGGCGTTGTGGACTTATTGTCTAATTAATTATTAACTGGTAGGTTTTTTTGGAAGTATTTTAATACTCTATCTTGAAGTACCTATAACTTCTTACGTGCGTACATAAGTACACACACACTTTTTTTTGTAAGATGATTAATGGCCTAAACAATTAAATTTTTGTTTTAAAATCGATAGCAGGAAATAACTCGCTTGAAGTTTGGAGCTGCCTGACTGTAGAAGCACCTCAACCTCACAGAAGGTCACAGCTCATAATAATGCTTTCAAGTATTTTTCTGTTCCTGTGGTAATTCAGTTAGCCAGATCTCCTAGTAAAGGTAGCTATTGAAATCGGCAACGTGTTTACAATTATCTTAATTGAACACATCCATTTGCTAAGTTATTCGCTAACAATGAGATGCACCGTACCTTTGTTTGCTACCCTAGTAATTAGTATACAAAGGTACGGTGTAGGTAGGTAAGATAGTGTGTATATAATATAAATAAATAATAATAATGAATATGTTTTTTATTGATGACCTAAACAAAAACAAATTTTAAAATAATGATTTTTAAACAATGAGGTCAAACGTAAGTTTGTTAATTTTAAGGCACATTTGTAGTAAAGTGCAACCCTATAGTAACCATTATATTCGCAATATCGTCATACAGCGTATATACGAGTACGTTCAGATAATCTGTTCCGCAGTAAATCACCTGCACGCCGTGACCCACACTATCATACATCGCTACCGGCCCAGGGTTGTGACTCACGAACTATAGTAGGTACCTACTACAAATTTTTATTTGACTGACCTATCTTATGCATTTTAAATGTATTTAAATAAAAAATATATAGGTAAGAAACAATTCCACCGATGGCAGGTTGAGATCCAGACCACCACGCCAGTGGACCTAAGGCTCCAGGCCGAGGAACTCACAATATAGGCAGTTATAAACAATACTGCATATTTCGCCCGACCCTTGATCACATCCATCTATTATATTAATTCTATTATAATAATAATAATAGTATTATTATTTTCAAAATAGTAACTGCGGAGTTTCTTACCGTTTCTTCTCTGCAGAATCTACATTCCGAATCGGCGCGGGCGGCGTGGTAGCTTTAAAATAATAATCACTTTTAAAATTTTAATTTGTATGACTATTCGAAAGTGCTCATGGTTCCCATTTGAATAAAATGGTTTTTAATTTTGGATTATAATATCTGTAACATTTATAATGTAATTATCTTCTTTTTATATAAACTGCAGAGAGGCAGGTCATCTCATGTTAAATTATTGTCTATTTGACGAATACAATAATTTAAAGAAGCTAAGAAGCAGTTGCTTGCTTTTCTTGCAAATGCTAAAAAAACATTTACCTACTAATTCATTAGTTAAAGATAGCCAGCAAACAGTGAACTCGGTTATGTGAAACGGATATTACGACTATAAAATAGGTAAAGAAACACTTTTTGATGAAACAGAGAGAAGATAAGAAGGTGAGAGATTGGAATATTTTCTATTTGTATCTATTTGTATATCTAAGTGTATAGTTTTGTATTTTTAAGGTATATCCGTAATTAATAACGAAATACCGTTTATTTCATGAAATACTTAAATAATATTAATAACCATAGAACTTCTAGAAAAACACAGATTGAGGTAATGATTATACTTATACTGACTTGTTACGTTAATAACGAAGAGAAGAAATATGTGAAAAGTTAATTTAAATTAAATTGATGTCTTGATTATGAATTCACATTTTAGTGCAACAAATGATAAATTTTTTACAATTACATTACGATAAAAAAAATTGTGTGTGCAAATTACACACGACAGAAGTGAAACTTCTGAAAGGTGAAAAGGTTGGAAGCGCCATGCAAAGCAGTAATGTATTATATCTCATTCTCTCCTATATACATTTATGTGTTTCTTTCTTTATCGTGACGTAATTTTCTTTTTCTTGAGTTTTAAATCACAACGATTCTAAAGATGTTTCACTTCAGAAAGCTCACCTGTTTATTTATATTATATTTATTTATTTTACATACCTATACCGTCGTCAACCCTACGGCCGAGGTCGTGCGAGTGTTATTGAATTTTGAATATTTCCCCGTATCGAGACATTGGATCCAGCTCGCATTGTTCCAACAGCTTTTATAAAACGCCCGCAATGATTTAGTGCATTAGACGCGACTATCTCCCGTGTATTACACGTATCTCAACTACCGTGAGTGTATATCTAACTCAGTTCAATACTTACTTAACATAGGTAGACTGGCCGTTGGCGTAGTTTGCAGTGACCCTACTTTCAGCTCCAGGGGTTGAGGGTTCGATTCCTGCCTCGAGTCTACGTGTGATATTATATATGTATTTATTTATGTAAATACTTAAATATTTTTTTTGTTATTTATTTATACCTACATATAAAAGAATAGTTTCTATGTATTTATCGAAAAAAAAAAACGACTGTGCTTTAGACCAAACGTCTGAAATAAAACTTCTGCACAGTATGCCTGCACTGTGCCGTAGATACCTATACGAAACGTAACTGGCTATGAGAGAAAGAAAGTATATGTGTGGTCACACCTCTCTCTCTCTCTTGCTACGTTTGCCTCGCTCGATCACACTTTTCATAACGCTCTCGTCACCCTTCCACCAACTTAGTCTCCAAGCCAAGCGTGCGTAAAGAAGTTTTACTTCAATAGAAGCAAAATAATAGCACATTGTATGTATAACAAATTGAATCCTCTTCCTTTACCATGTAAGGTCACGCTGTAGTCTGTTGTTTTCGTATATCTACATATATTAAATCCTAAAGTTATTAAAATTATTCTATTGAATTTATTGTGAACCCGTAACATAAATACAATTTGTGGCAAAAATGGTAAACAAAGACATAAATAATAAGTGATACTGCTCCAGTCTCATAAATCCGCCGATCGTGACACAGACTGGTAGCGTAAGCTTGGTTTAGGCTTTTTACACGCAGGCAGATTTACTCGCATCGCTCATTAAAATTATTGTCTTTTGAAAAACGCTGTTGTACACAGAGAAAATTAATATTAAATTGGAAAAATCATGAAAAGTACATTTTTGGAGTTTATTTGAATTTACTCCTTAAGAATCGATTTTCATATAAGGCCTTGATGGTAAGCGGTTACCGTAGCCTATAGCCACCTTCAATACCAGAAGCATCGCAAGAACGTTGCAAACCTTACCCCCAATCCCTTCCCCTTCCCAATTTTATCAGCATACTCATCACAGGAACACAAACGCATAAAAGCAGAGTTATTTAGCGATCTTCTGTAAGGTAATTTACTACTTCTCAGCAGCAAACGCTTGAATACGCTAAACTGAGGTAGGCTACAGCAGGATCCTCGAAGGGGACTTGTCACTCCCGAGCGTCATCACCGCGATGCTCGGCGACGACGAGTCCTGGAAGGCGATGGTCTCCTTCTGCGAGACAGTAATGTCCCAGAAGGAGGCCGACGAGTGGGTGAGAGAGGCGGCCACTGACGTGGCTTCCACCCGCGGGCGACGAATGGGGGTGCGTAGGAGGCGCTAAAATCAGTCGAAAACAATAATTGTATTTACTAGCAGACGAAAACGGACTTCAATTACCTACATCGACAAGTAATATGACGTAAGTAGACGAAAGTAAATCGGCCAAGTGCGAGTCGGACTCGCGCACGAAGGGTTCCGTACCATTGATTGTAATAACGGGCAAAAAGCGGCTAAAAATCACTTTTATTGTATGAAAGCAAAAAAAGGGCAAAATGACGTTTTTTGTATGGGAGCCCCCCCTTAAATATTAATTTTATTTTAATTTTATTATTTATTATGAAAGTAAAAATACAACTGAGTATTTTGTGAATATTTCAAGTGCCTACCTGTTGCCATTATTAATATCGAGCAAAAAAGGGCAAGAAAATCGCGTTTGTTGTATGGGAGCCCCCCTTAAATATTTATTTTATTTTGTTGTTAGTATTTGTTGTTATAGCGGCAACAGAAATACATAATTTGTGAAAATTTCAACTCTCTAGCTATAGCCGTTCTTGAGATACAGCCTGGTGACAGACGGACGGACGGACGGACGGACAGCGAAGTCTTAGTAATTGGGTCCCGTTTTTACCCTTTGGGTACGGAACCCTAAAAAGATAAGTTTTTTTAATCTGTCAAATAAAAATTTGGGAGATTGATGCAATAAATAATTCGTAATAGAGTAGCGAAATAGATTAATTTCCCACACGAAAAGCTTTAAAGCTTTATACACCTTCATAGAAGATGAAGTTTATGACCAGCAGTGAAAAAATAAAAACCAAACAATATCTTCCAAGAACATAATTAGTTAATTATGCGAATTCTTAGTAATAGGGTCCCGTTTTCAACCTTTGGGTACGGAACCCTAAAAATTAACAAACACACTAGTCGTCACTACGATTTTCAAAGATTCCCCTCGATTTCTCTGGGATGCCATCAGCAGATCCTGGTTTCCTTATCATGGTACCACCCTTGAGATATTTCCTATCCAACAAAAAAAAAAAAAAAAAACAAGAATCATCAAAATCAGTTCATAAACGACGAAGTTATCCGCGAACATACAAAAAAATATATATACGGTCGAATTGAGAAACCTCCTCCTTTTTTGAAGTCGCTAAAAAAGGTGGTTAAAAAGTATCACCGTATGAAAGCGCCTTTATATCCGTTGTTGACGATTACGAAACGCACCAGACGTTATGACAAGCTAAATTATAGGAACCAGCATCGCCTCTGGGGCCGTAATGAACTATGAGCCAACGATTACATCCTTACATGGGGCGGAGTTATGGTTATTGCACTTCCGGACCCATGATGTACGGGTCTCGCTAAATGATTACTGTAATAAATACCGGTTAGTTTTATTGATGTTGGCATTTGTGCAACTTTATGTTGTGTATAGATGACCCGCGCGATTTACCCTACATTTATTTTTGCAATTTCAGAATAGCTTTGATTGATTAATAGATAGGCGTAGGCTGGATGAGGATTGCGGAAAACCGGGATGTCTGGCGTGAACTTGGGGAGGCCTATGTCCAGCAGTGGACTGCGATAGGCTAATGTGTGTGTGTGTGTGTGTGTGATTAATAGATGAGAATAGATTTAATTTAAGAATAGTTTTGTAATTAAAGCGAAACTTTTATTACATCGTCTGAAACTTTTTCGTGTGCGTGTTGCATGTCGCATGACGGTCAGCCGTCTCTTATTATTTCCTAGAGCTAAGACTAATGACAACATACAGCTGATGTAAGTTACCTATTAAAACATAGATGGCGTGCAAAGAATATTTATACGATGATTGTTCCTATTTTATTTCCGTTTCTTTAAAAAAAAATTTCACTTTTACCGTGGTTTCATAAAACCTTTATTATTTAGTTATACTAAAATAAATATGAATAATTTACAACCATTAAGTAAGGGTGAATTTCATCCCTAGTTCGGATCTCCTACTATTACATTAACAAGGCTTTAACAGGGCTTATGGACGCTCCACATTCTCATTCACGCGAGAATCTCCGGAGATACTCAGCGAGAACTGTAGCGAGAACTTCTTCTGGGTACACACTCTCAAAGTTCTCAAATAGTTCTCACTACAGTTCTCGCGCTCGATGACGATGGACGCAGAAGCAACCGCTGCGACATGCTAAAGAGAAAAAAGTTATTAAAAAGAAGTGGCGAAAAAGAAGATGGTGGATGACAAGTATTCATCGTAATAGAACAACATGAGAAACATGCGAGTGTGGAGTCAATACACGTTCTCGACTGTTCTCACGTTCTCGCGCTCCTTTGTCTCGCGCCAAAAAACCGACAAAAAGTGGAGAAAAGCCGGAGAACAACGCGAGAACTTGAGAAGAATACGCGAATCGCTTCCACATTCACGTTTTTCGCATGTTTCTCGCTTTCTCACGAGATTCTCTTGAGAATGTGGAGCGCCCTTTAGAGAACATTTTAAATTTAGTCCGTAACATGTTTTCCAAATAATCGAGATACTAAATCAAACACTCCAACCTCCCAGACAGGTGCATAATTCTCTCCTTGTCTAATACTTAGCGTAAGAAAGAGAAGGAAAGTTGTTTTGTATTATTTTTACAAAGTTAAGGTAATGTATTCCTAAGCACGGTCTGCGGCACTTGGGGTGAGACGCAATGTCGTGCTAAACAACCACATGTGGTGGATACATTTGAGTTATTTTATACCTTAGACACACTGAGTGTGAAGACAATCGTTTTTGAATTAAAAATTCTTGGGGAGTAAGCTAGTAGATGCGTGACGAGAGCGATACGCAAAGCGTGATCGGGTGAAGTGAACGGAAGTTGAGAGAGATATATAAGTTAAATAGGGATAAAGAAGTTTTACTTCAGTCGTGTGGTCTAAAGCACAATCTTTTTTTTATATATCTGTACCTACTTACAATTAGATGGATTTATGCTGTGGTCGCAGTTATTGCTCTGTATATGTATTGTCATTGATTGTATCTATTTAATATATGTACATATCTAATATCCCACAGCTGGGCAAAGGCCTCTTTCCCCATGTAGAAGAAGGGTCAGAGCTTAATGCACCACGCTGCTCCAATGCGGATTTGCGGTATATTCCCTAATATGAGTAACGATTGCTATCAGGTGTACATGATAACAACAGGGACCGACAGCTTAACGTGCTCTACGAGGCACGGTGAGGAGACCCACAAGGACTGCACAAACACCCAGACCACGGCAAACATCTGTATGGCCAATACAAATGTTTGTCATGTGCGGTTTCGAACTCTCAAACGCCAGCGCAACAGCCACAAACCAGTGCTGTGACCGTCGCGCCAACGCATCGTTGACAATCAGAATGTGGTTCGAAATGTCTCTAGCTGTTTCCCTAATTGTCCTGGACCGCTTTTTAACATAAAGGCCGAATACGTGGAAAAACAGTGGCTCAATGAGGGTTTTCCTAGCGAGGATGCAAAGCTAGAGATCTCATCAGAGTGAAGAAAGACTCTGTCCGATTCCTAGTGATTTGGACATCTGAAAAAAACTTGGTGGACAATGAAATGATTATCGCTTTCCGAAAACAGGACAATGCAGCTCGATGGACAGGAAACTTAAAGAATGTGACGGTCAACGGAAACAGTCTACTTAAAATTGAAATAGTTGGGGGTTTGGAAGAAATTGGAAAGGAAGTAGTTCTCAGCAGCTTCCATTGGTTGGGGTTCTAAGAGTCTGCTTGCTTTCCAACACTGAATAACAATAGGCTGAATTAAATGCACATTCATTTCTTTATCTCACTGTGCCACCGGTGCCATCGCCGGCGGCTCGCAACGCCTCTTTCATGTATCGAATCAGATACGCGCCAATTTACGAGCGCTCGCCTTAATTCCTCATACTTCACCGCAAACGAACGGACGAATTCAATTTGTTACTATGGATGGATGTTTCGATTCATATTACTGTGGACAGGTAAACTTAAGTAGTGATTTCTTTTGCAGGTAAAATAACTTAATCCTACATATATGTATACATATACTCGTATATTCTAAAGTATAAAATAGCTAATAATAATAACAGGTTGGATAGGAGGAATTAATATCCTGCTCAAAATCTGGAGCAGCCCGACAGGGGAAGTACTTCGATCTTACAGATCACAGCTAACTAAAACTGCTTTCAAGCAGTGTGGTGTTCCTGTGGCGAGTGAGGTGACCAGAGCTCCTGGGTGGATTGGGAATAGGGTCGACAACGCGCTTACGATGCTTCTGGTGTTGCAAGCGTCTATAAGTTACCGTAATCGCTTGCCATCAGGTGCGCCGTACACTTGTTTTCCGATCTAGTTCTATAAGAAATAACTAAAATGTACATTTGCAGATCCTAAGACGGCAACTAACAACCTAGGCGTTTGCATAGAAAGTCGATTACACACCTTTGAATGTACAATATTACGAGTGAAATCTTGTCAAAAATAAATTACATTATATTTGTCAAATTCGTGTGACTTGTTATAAACATATGAGACACACAAATATTACACAAAGACTCAGACCAGGAATCGAACTTATACTAAGGGTAACTGCGTCAACGGTTTCATTTCAAAAAACTTCGCTTATTCTGTTAGGTAAAACACTATACTTCTTTTTTATGACAATAATACCATTTGGACGCGGTTCATCCCTTAAATTCGTTTTTATTGCGACCCTTGTAAATCATTGTGTAATGCTCTAGTGTATTATGGGGAAACTTCATTATGGCTGGTTTAATGGTTCGAAGGAACGATAAAATCTCGCTGTGGACGGCGTATAGTAATAGCGAGGGTGACTATGGCGTCCGATTTTATTAATATCTACATTTTATACAATTACTTTTTAACACTTTCCTAATAAACATATTTGAAGTGAGACTTCTTTACGCACACTTGAATTGGGGAGTAAGCTGGTGAATGCGTGACACGAGCGTTACGAAAAGTGTGATCAGGTAAGGTGAAGGAAGTAAGAGAGAGTAGTGCGCGCGCACATTTTCTTTCTCTCTTTCTGTCATAGCCAGTTACGTTTCGTAAGTAAGGCACAATGAAGGCCTATTGTGCAGAAGTTTTACTTCAGTCGTATGGTCTAAAGCGCGCTCGTTTTTTTTTTGTACATTTTTTCAAAATAACAGCGAACAGTATATCTTGAATTAATTTATTATGAGAACGACTGTGGAGTATTGTTGATTATATCTATACTAATATTATAAAGCTGAAGAGTTTGTTTATTTGTTTAAACACTCTAATCTCAGGAACTACTGGTCCGGTAAAATTCTTTCAGTGTTAGAAAGCCCATTTATTATTTAGAAGGCCAATTAACGCGTGTGAAACCGCGTTGCACAGCTAATCGTAAATAAATTGACGATCCACAAGAACCTTTGAACCCTAATTGAATAGAGTAATTTTTTATTTTTATTTTATTTTATAATAATAAAAATATTTAGACGATGTCCAAGGCTGGCCCACGAGCATGGTCACACGAATAATGGCGAGAGATATATCACGTGCAATTTGTTGCTAAAGCAATAGGTGGCTTGAACGAATTGTACTTTATTGCACCATAAACCGAGATGCGCTGTTGCCAGTGCGCTACTTTAGCTAAGAGTAGCTTTTTAATTTCCTTGACTAGATCTTACTAATATCATACACGCGAAGGTTTGTGACTATGGGCAACACACATGAGTTCACGCCATTTTTGACTCCATCACGCCTGTGCCTAGCAGTGGACTGCGATAGGCTGAAGTGATGATGATGATGATGATGATGATGATTAAGGTTTGTGAGTGACTATTTAACGCAAAAACTACTAAGTTTATAGTAAGGAAACTTAGTACGTATAGATATCTGGAAATCTAGAACAATAACAAGTAACATCATCATAATGTAACCTTGGACATTAAAGTAGGGCACGGCAGGAGATATCTTGATTAAAATTTGAAGCAGCCCGACTGGGGTAGCACCTCAACCTTACAGAAGATCACAGCTAAATAATACTGCTCTCAAGCAGTGTTGTGTTCCTTTGGCTAGTAAGATAGTCGAAGCTTCAGGGTAGGTTCAGGTAGGATCGGCAACTTGTTTGAGAGTTGCCGCTTATCATCAGACCTGGCTTGCCATCTTAGTATTATCAAAATGGGAATTCTCATATTTTTTTTTATAAAATTTATCATTGCCAATATGTTAATATAATTTATTATAAAATTAAAAAGTTATTAGTTAATTACATTATGTTTTAGGCAAATACCATTTAATATATTTAAAGGCTGAAATAACTGAGGTAGGGCACAGCAGGAAATTTCCTGCTCAAAATATGGAGCAGCCCGACTGGGGTAGTACCTCGACCTTACAGAAGACCACAGCTAAATAATACTGTTTTCAATCAGTATGGTGTTCCTGTTGGTGAGTAAGGTGACCAGAGCTCCTGGGTGGGGGGGGATTGGGGATAGGGACGGCAACGCGCTTGCGATGCTTCTGGTGTTGCAGGTGTCTTTAAGCTACGGTCTTACCATCAGGTGAGCTGTACGCTTGTTTGCCGACCTAGTTACATAATAAAAAGGCAACACAAAAAATGTAATTAATTAAACATCTATGAGAACAGATTATCCAGTTACTTCGGATTCAAATCTATGCTATCACAGACGCTTTATTATTTGCTTATTTCTGGTAAACCACTGTGTTCAGTTATATAAAACGTCTATAGTGATTAGTGAACCGTTATCGTGTGAAAGAAATTTTGAAATATCAAGAAGCTGCTTAGCAGCTTTATCAGCGTTTCTTCTTCATCTTACAAATTTTTTTAAACGCAAATCAAAAAAAAAAACAACATAAATAATAAGATAAGCTCCAAAAGCACTTTCGAATCGCCATTTTAAAAATTAAAATTTCAAAAATATAAAAGAATTATTTTTAAAAGTGAAGCTACCAGCTACCACCGATTCGGAATGTAGATTCTGCAGAGAAATATCAGCAAGATACTCCACATTTACTCTTTTGAAAATCTATACTAATATTATAAAGAGGTAAAGTTTATAACTTTGTATATACGGGGTAATCTTCGCAAATACTGATCCGATCATGAAAATTCTTTCACTAACAGAAAGCTACACTATTCAGGAGTGACAAGATAAAAGGAAAAAGATAAAAATATATAAAGATTTTAAATCACCAGGATTTGAACCTGCGTCCTCTGACGTGCCGTGTCAACAATTCAATCTAATCTAGCATTATTATTTGCCTTAGAAATTAATTGGTGATTTTAAAACATTTATATTTATCTGATTTGCTGAAAATAGTGAGAGGCTACACTATTCATGAGTGACATAGGCTATATTTTATTGTAATTGTACAAAAAAAAATCAGTAAAAAATAAAAATATTAAAATATATTATGAAAATGACAAAGAAACGAACGCCATCTATCGCTGTTAGATTTAACTATTTAATACTCTATTTTATTTACTGTCTATTTGAATCTATCGATGACGAAGTTTTTACGCTTTTTGATAGATGGCGTTGGAGCAACATATTATTTATTTAAGTGGTTTAAAATTTGTTCTTTATAGTATGTTATTTGGTTCTGTAATTTAAAATAATAAATACACGATATTATTACGATTTTATTCATCGCTGTAGGCGCCCGCTGCCGTTTATTTTTTATTTTATATATTTTCTCTTTACTTTCTGTTTTACTTTATCGGTACTCCGGACGTAGTTTTGGTCAAAAGTTTTCTTCAAAACTATTTTTGCATTTTAAGTACTTGCTATAAAAAATGAACCTAATAGAACTTAGTAAATACTAAGAACTACACAACATTGGTAATGCATCACAAAGAAAAAGATAATTAACGCCCAACGAAGTGGGCACGGGTCGGCTAGTAAAATATAAACTGTGTTTTAATATAAAATTAGTAATATCTTACATGAAATACAGCGTCACTAAGTCCACGCATCTTTATCAACTATGTAATCCTGCACCGAATAATACGCTTTATCTATTAATTTCTTTTTAATAGACAATTGCTAAAATGTATTGTGTTACATACACATCATGTTTCAGCGTAATATATGTTACATTAACATCTGCTAAAAATAAACTCTCTCTGTAAATAAATACAAGAAATGAACGAACGTAACTTGCATGACTTTACAAAAAATATATATAATCATTTCAAAATCAATCTAAATGACAATAACGTTAAAAAATACGATTTTTGATTGAAACCAAATTTTGTATCAATTTCATGACTCAGTGGGATTAATGCCCGTAGCGCTGTAAGAGGCACCCTCCATACCCTTAAGCTACAATGAGAGTACGAGTATACATCGCAGATATGGCGCAGCTTGAAGGTGCATCATTTTTAGTTAAATGTATTTATTAAAGTGAAACTTTTATTACATCAACTTTTTTAGACTTATTTTATTACATTGTCTCAAACTTTTTCGTGTTCGTGTTGCATGTCGCATGACGGTCGGCCATCCCTTATCATTTCCTAGAACTAAGACACTAATGATACAGCTGATGTAAGTTGACTATTAAAACATATATGGCGTGCAAAGAATATTTATACGATGATTGTTCCTATTTCATTTCAGTTCCATGAAAAAAAGTTTCACTTTTACCGTGTTTTCATAAAACTACACAGAGGTTTTTTATTTATTGTTATACTAACTTACTAAGCCATCATATATAGGTATCATTTTAAAGTATCAATTGTACTTTATCTCTACAAATCTTCAATATCTACAATAGTCTTGGATTGGTTTGAGTTAAATACGAGTTCTTCCTGTTGTTTTTGAAAACTTGTAAGAGCTTACAATATTTGTATTGGCCATACAGATGTTTGCCGTGGTTAGGTCTAGGCGTTTGTGCTTGTGTCTGTTTCCGGATCCCCGTCACAGGAGTGAATCCGAGTGTAGGCCGTTGAGTGTGAGACACGTTTATTGGAGTTTATTCCTTAAGAATCAATTTTCATATAAGGTCCCCGGTATGAAAAAAATATGAGGAGTAAAATCTACTGAACGAGTGACATCGTTACGTTTTTCCTGACGCCATCTAGCATTCATAGATAACGTTACGACGTTTTCAAATAACGCAGACAATGGCGTTATTTGATTTAATTATTTACCATTTGATATGGTATTAATCTTTTTCTTAGAATAGTAAGCCTTTTTGACGATCCGAAGGAGTAAGCTCCAGTCGTGCGTTGGAGCTGACACACACACTTTTTAACCGACTTCCAAAAAAGGAGGAGGTTCTCAATTCGACTGTATTTTTTTTTATGTATGTTAGCTCAGAACTTTTGACTGGGTGGACCGATTTCGATCAATTTTGTTTTAATTGAAAGGTGTTGCGTGTCATGTGGTCCCATTTTTTTTAAATTAAGATCTGACAAGTACTTTTAGAGCTATATCTAATAATGCGTATTTACTTGACTACTTTTTCGTCGACCTACGTTGTATTATACCGCATAACTTTTTACTCGGTGTACCAATTTTGATGATTCTTACTTTTATCGAAAGCTAATACTTGTCATGTAGTCTTCGTGAAATTAGATCGAGATCTGATTACAACTTTTTGAGTAATCTTTAGTAGCGCGTATTTACTTGACTATTTATTAGTCTTATTACGTTGTATTACTTGTCGATGTAATTGAAGTCGGTTTTTTTTCGTTTGCGAGCAAACACAATTATTTGTATTTGTTTTTTACAATATATAGTCAAAAGTATCACAAGGAAGTGTCTTATCTGTACATTAATTTAATCTCTACCCACTCCTGAGCCCCCGTGCGGTTTCACCGCGGGCTCATAAGTATAACAGGGGTTATTATTTTCGAGTGTAAAACTCAATAATAGAGTAATGATGAAGCAAGTTCTGTAACTGATTGCCGGGGTTCGTGCTATTCATGCTACCATCATAAATAATGATTTCGTGATTTTGATAGTGCGGTCATACTCCATACTAATATATTTAGCTGATCAAATCTAACCAAATCCTAGACGAAAAAGTTAATATCAATAATAGTGTTTTGGTTGCATAAAAAAGTACCCATAGAATATAATAAGTTAACAACAAATATGGTAGTTAAAGAATATTTAATTTGGAATTTATAGTCTACAAGCACCACCATTTGATTAAAAAAAGAATTATTAAAATCGGTACACCCACTAAAAACTTAGGAATTTATAAAACAACGTAGTTCGACGAAAAATTTGTCCAGAAAATACGCATTTTATTAGAGACTAGCTCCTGCGCGCGACTTCGTCGGCGTGGACTCCGCTCCTATTGGTCTTAGCGTAATGACACATAGCTGACATAGCCTATAGCCTTCCTCGATAAATGGGCTATCTAACACTGAAATAATTTTTCAAATCGGCCCAGTAGTTCCAGAGATTACCGCGTTCAAACAAACAAACAAACAAACAACCAAACAAACAAACTCTTCAGCTTTATATATTAGTATAGATTCTACAAAGCGGTGTACCATCCTAATAGGTACCTAATTCTTTCAATTTTCTGACTATCGTTTTGAGAGGGAAATTAAATTAAACTTGGTGAATTTTAACGTGATTATGATACCTATTTGGTTTTTTTTTCTTATGCAACTAAATTAGCTAACTAATTACTTATTTTATACAAATCACAGGGTAGGTTACAGCAGGATTTTTTTAAGGTTCAACTCCGGTTCACACTAGATATTTGTACATGTAGAAATATCTGTTGTATTTTACTTATTTTTGGTTGTTTATGAAGCTGACCGATGGCGGGATAACCCATCCAACTGCTGGCTTTGAAATACACAGGCCGAAGACGGGCAGCAGCGTCTTCAGTGCGACAAAGCCAGCCTTGCGGCCACCAACCCGCCTACTCATCGTGGTGACTATGGGCAAAACACATGAGTTCGCGCCATTTTTGTCGCGAACTTGTGGAGGCCTATGTCACGCAGTGGACTGCGATATGCTGCACAAAGTGATGATGATGAAGTGATGATCATTTAAACTGCACGTATTTGACGTCATAAGATAGGATAACGTCTCTCTCAGTCATCAATTTTCTACGTAAAGAGTATTAAAGTAATTACTTTAAAACAATGACAATATCAATATCAAGTATCTATTGCCAACAAAGAGTCCTCCTAAGAGATATGATAACTAGCAAATAAGTGTATGAACATAACAATAACAATATGCTCAAGAAACGATGTGCATACTATTTCCATAACAGGATTAATTAATTATTGTAAAGCAAAAAAAAAAAAAAAACCGTCAGCGTCGGACCACGTCCTAGTCTTACTACGCAGTCACAGGACTGTCGATCTGTAGTTCTAATGTAAAATCGCCTCCGGTAGTGATAATTAAAGCATGCATGTTTAACAAAAGGCATGGGCACTTTGAGCCCATGGATGTTTAATTAAATGAAAAAAAAAAAAAAAAAAACAAAGAGTCCTCGGTCAAACCGTGTTTTGTGGCTTACTACACAAGCTATCGATAATTCGGAGGGCGCTGCGTCGAGCGATTCATTGTTGATTAGTGATGTGGCGTTTTATCGATACGCCAGATCCATAATACGTAAAGATTGTCAATGTGTAAGAATGGCTAAAAGATTTGATTACGTTAATGTATAAGGCGTTTGACTCCTAACTGCATTCCTTCGAATGGGACTTTAGAGGTATAATTAGTTTACGTTCCAAGTGAAAAAAAAAAACCTAGGACATTTTTAAATTTGAAGACTGGATTAAAAAGTAGGAAATCTCATTCAAAGACTTTTAACTATAAATAATTAAGAAAAATATAATATTAATTTTTTAAAATGATGATACAAAAGTGCTTTTAAAGCCTATTTGAATAAATTAATTATTTGTGTGAAAAAAAAAACTTCTTTGTTGCTCAAATGCTATCCATAATACTTATAGTTTTTCGCTCGCAACTTCGGCCGCATTTACTTCACTATCTCAACTGTTTTCTTTCGTTTAAATAAAGCCTATGTTAATCTAATTCTGGTAAAAAAAATTAAAATCAGACCAGTACTTATTGAGTTTATCAATAAGAAAAAAGAATTGTGTGGTTTAATGAAATCACGATGCAAGTAAGGCATTAATGAATAAAATTACGCAGATGAAAACATACAAATACCGCGGAACACTTGCGACATGCGATAGATGAACGAAAATTTTACTGGGCGATAGAACAAAAGTTTCACTTTAATAAACACAAATTAAATAATTCTCTCTTCATATCTAATATTATCTTTCACTCTCCATACTAGAAAAAATAAAAATAGGTTAGTTAGTAAATTAATATAATAAATAGTATAAACATCGATATAGGTAACACACAAGAGACATCACACATCACTATTTCAACCGATATCGCAAACGGCTTATATCTACCTATCTCGCCATGACACTAATCGCATTCACCAGTCCTGCCCTTTGTGATGCAAAACCATAGTTTTGAGATAAATTCGTTGATGTAACATTATGCATTGATGAGGAATTAAGGAATACAATCATAGATTCACACACTCGGGTATTTAATACGTATACAGGTAACACCTATTTATTATAATTATACGATTCAGCATGTGCTCCCCCACCCCGAAACTGGGCGAACTATTTACTAATCTGTGGCTGGCCGCTGGGCATAGGAATCTTTCTCCAAAATTATAATTATAAAGATCGGAGCTTAATCCATGTTGGTCCACAGCGGTTTTCATTATAATTATGGTATTTGTTAATTATTATAATACTTGAAGTATGTCCTAATTTTATTAGACAAAATTACTAAAAAAACCAAAATATGAAATTAACTCTTTCATCTACAGTGACATCTATTGATAGTTAGCTGAACAAGGAAACTAATTAATGTACTCTCTTTATAGTCACAATAAATTTAAATAGATGTCGCTTAATTTATATTTATTACTTATATAGAACTGTTCGTTTTTATAAGAAATCGATTAAAAATAAGTAAATAATTATTAATAACACTATTTGGAAGATTTTATTACTGAAAAATAAAAAAATAATATCTTAAATAAAATTCGTAAAATAATATCAACGAATTTTGTACTCCATATTGTAGAACGCCATCTATTAGTCCAATTGTAAACTAGAATGAATGCGCTGTAGCAGTGTGTATGTAGTGCATTTTATAATGCATAGATGGCAGCCATCAACCATATAATTTACAAAAAATATTTAGAATAATACAGCACAGATAAATTAATAAAGCACGAGATAGTTAGGTATATCGTTTATTTTGGAATGTAAAAATATTATTTATTGACTAAAAAAGTTTGTATAAATCAAATATAAATAACAAATCGAGTAGGTACTTATGTATAACTTGGCAATTTTAGACTGTAGATATAATACAATTATTATACAACCATACACATTTTAAGCACTTTGGATTCGATTACTAGCCAGTTAGCCACTAAATTAGTCACTAATTTTTTTTACTTTGTTTTTAAATATTACAGTGAGATGTAGACCGGTCGCTCGGGTGGTTACTCAAATTTTACCCCTCATGCGCTTTAAGAAGTTTCAAAGGAATTGCTTAGATGTATAATGTCTATTGACGCTGGAGCAGACGTATCTTGGAGAGGACACCACGTCCTACCAAACATGGTCTGGGACGCATCCCTGCCAAATGGATTGAGGATCTACGTAATATTGCCAGTGTATGGTAGAATGAGGATGATGAAGATCACGTTGTGGTGGAAGGTACGTAGGTAGCCATCAGTATTCATACTGTGATAATTATCACAGTGGACTGTGATAAGTTGAAGTAAAAAGTAAATTTCTATTAGTTAACACTTACTTAGCTCACTCGGCACAGACTTTTCAATAACATTAGAAAACACCCCTTATAATTATGGATTAGGTACATACCTACATATTTTATTCCACGTTTATACTTACGACAAAACTTACATAATTAAAGCATAATGACTTAATATCATTTATATTTTATAACTAGCTTCTGCGCGCGACTTCGTCGGCGTGGACTCCGCTCCTATTGGTCTTAGCGTGATGATACATAGCCTATAGCCTTCCTCGATAAATGGGCTATCTAACACTCATAGACTACTATTTAATACTAGAGACTAACACTGAAAGAATTTTTCAAATCGGCCCAGTAGTTCCAGAGATTGCCGCGTTCAAACAAACAAACAAACAAACAAACACTTCAGCTTTATATATTAGTATAGATATATCAGACTACCACGCTACAGTATTCGAAACGTTTGTGTAATTATTGAATGTACCTATATATTTATGGATGTAAAAAATACTTAATATAAATATGACGTTAAAATAATCGATAACTTATTTATTTTGAATTAACGAAACAAAACAAACTACACGAGACCGAGAGAGAGGCCGTTGGTGTCACAGTTGTGTGATGAAGCGTCCAAAACAATGTCGGCAATCGGCATATCTTCTGAGTGACCAGACAGATTTTTTTTTATTTGTCAACATCTGTCAGTACACAGTTTAACTAATTATTTATAACTAGCTGTGCCCACGACTTCGTCCGCTTGGAGTTTAACAAAAAGTTATTGTTCAGTTTGCAGAGTTAAAAAATAAATGCATTTCTAATATAAACGTAGCCTAAGTTACTCCTTACTACATCAGCTATCTGCCAGTGTAAGTCCAGCCGTTTCAGAGATTAGCCGGAACAAACATACAGATAGACAGACAAAAATTGTAAAAAAGTGTGTGTGTACCGTATGTACGCATAAGAAGTTATACTTCAAGCTAGAGTATTAAAATACCTACTTCCAAAATAAATTCACAACGCCATCTCTCAGATATGCTAAAGACTACTTTAGCATGCTTGAACACACTTCACACGCGCATAGGTACCTACTTGTCAGATCTTGATAAAATTTCAATGGGACCACATGACAGGCGCCCCCTTTCGATTAAAAAAAAAATTATAAAAAAGAGGTAAATATATAAAAAAAAAATTGCGTGTGTACAAAGTACACATGTCAGAAGTGAATAGGGGGTGATCTGTGGAAGTGAAACTTCTTTGGCAAAATAATTTAAAAAAACTAATTCAAAAAAACGAATTTAAAATACAAAAAAAAAAACTAATTGAGAAAAAAAAAAAGACGTGTGGCACTCGGGGACTGCCGCGGTAAAGCTATTGCATAGCATTTTGTATCAACTTATGCAATAATTATAATATTTATTTATTTTATTTATGCAGTATTTCATTTTCTTTGATATTAATTCAAGTTACACTTTTTGAGCATGGTAACCGATAAGAAAACAAATTTTTTTCTTTTATTAAAAAAATTAAATCCCAAATTTTATCCGGAAATAGTAACATTATAGGCAATATCATATTTGCATCAATGAGTAATACGCTCAACTAGATAATAGTACTAACGCCGGTGCTATCCCATTCATGTAGGTCATATTTTTTATTTCATCACGCATTCATTGATAAATGCCGGCAAACTCGCGTCGAAGCTCGACGTCAAGCGCACCGCCTAGCCGCGCCGACCTAGACGTCTAATCGCACGCACACAACGCCGTGTCGAAGACTGCCGAACTGAAACGACGTTAGACGATGCACGGCCTTCAAGCCACACCTCCGTGCCCGTCGGAGTGGGGAGCGTGAGGTTTTTTCGTTACTGATATTCTCAAAATTGTCCCCGCGCTCAAGGCCCGCGAAAGAAGCTATGCAATAGCTTAAAAACAAAAAGCCAACGTAACGCGCTGTTCTCAGACGGTCACCCATCCAAGTACTGACCGCGTTGCCGTGTTACTGGTCGCTCAAATTTTACCCCTCATGCGCCTAAAGAAGTTTCACTTCAAAAATACAATCGAATTGAGAACCCCCTCCGTTTTTGGAAGTCGATGAAAGAAAAAATAAAAGTTTGACGACAACGTTATACGGAACACTTCAACAATACTTACACCGCATTCTTACATTGTAAATTTTATCACAAAATTATTATTTCAGTACAGTATAAGTATATGTATATATAAATCCGGCCGATTAGATAAAAAGAAATTGATTTTATAAAACTTTATATTGTATCTTTCCTTGTAGATTAAAATATAAAGTTTCAACCCAAAGTCGAAGAATCTTTACTTTCACCAAAATAATTATAAGGATAACTACATGTATGTACCAAATCTAAGTGAAGTATAATAAAAAATTTAAATAAAAATCAATTTCCGAAATGTATAATACATATATAGGCGCATAACTTAATTACTACTTTTTAGGGTTCCGTACCCAAAGGGTAAAAACGGGACCCTATTACTAGGACTTCACAGTCCGTCCGCCCGTCCGTCACAAGTACTAAAAACAAAGTAAAATAAATATTTAACTCGAGGCGATTTAATTCCAACGCCATCTATTAAGAAACCAAGAAAACGTCGTCGATAGACTAATAAAATAGCTTTCCAATAGCGGCATGGATCGATAGATAGCTGGCGTATTTGACTAGTTTATTTTACATTTTTATATGGTATAATCTTTTTCTTATTTACTAAGTATTTTGTTTAATAACAATAAAATATAGCCTTTAGTTTAGTCAATGGTACGGAACTCTTAGTGCGCGAGTCCAACTCGCACTTGGCCGATTTTTTAAATTAATTTTTATTAAAGACTAAAATATTTCAGGTGTCGTACGTGCGTTATTGGCAACGTGATGATTATTTTCGCATCACAGCCAATTAACAGATAAGACTTAATAAAATAGTCACCTTGTTTTATTAATTAATCAATACAAAGAATGTTATCTTAATTTTGTTGTGGAGCAAAAAATTTCGACCATTTGTAAACCGTAAATTTGCGAAACAGCACGTTTTTTTTTTAAACATTTTTAATGAAGACTGACATATGTAAATAAGGTACAAATTTAATGATTTATTTATGTATTGTGTTCTCATGAGGCTTTATGGTGATTTTGCTTTTGTTATTTAAATTGCATATTTTATTTTCTTATTATTGTCAACCGCAATGATACGTCTTATATATAATAGTGCCACTTTAATAACGGATAAGTGTTACTCGTAAGCCCTTTTCAAGAGATTATTTGTTTTTGTATGGTGTTAAAAGTGTAATTTATAATTTTTGAAATTCGAATACTAAAAGTAGTAGTATTTCCTCAGATTTCGAATGTTTTATTCAGAAAATTTGGTATCAGATAGTATGATACCCCATTTCACATAATGATGGCAAAATGCTACATCTCAAATAGAAATATACGAAAATATCATAAATTATATAGAGAAAATACATATAATTTACGAAATAATCATTTTATTTCCAGTGCAGTTTTGATAAGGATTAAATAATTAATTTTACCTTATCGCCAAAATGACGAACGAAGTGCGTCAAAGGTCACAAAGTAACGAAGTCCATGAAAATGGAAAGACTGTTGAAGAACCAAAACCAAGCTATTGGGATCCTCTTACAGAAGGTGTTAAATGGATAGAAAGGTATTCGGAACCTTTGGAGAAATTCTTCGAGAGACTACCAGAATTTATTAGTACATTTATAGCCACTCTTGCTGTTTTCACATTTGGTTCCACATTAAGAGGTGAGAATCTTTCATTCTTTTTCGCAATAGACATTCATTTCACGGACCTAGAAGACGAAACGATGATTATTTCGCTATAGTCGAATTCAAATAGAAATTAGCACAGTCGGTAACTAACTTTACCAACTTACTTTAGCTTAAACGAAATTAGTTGTAACGTTAGACAATTTCTGAAGTTTAATGTATGTAGACACTTTTCTGTTCCTCCAATTTAAAATAAAAAACAAGCTTTTAGCAATTGGCAACTTACAAAAATAGGATAATTTTTTCAGTTTAATTGAAATAGCGTAAAACTTTACCACTTCTTAAAAGCGAAAACAGAATTGATGACAGAAATTATAGGCCCATTTAAATTTTGCGTTAGTAAAAGTTTTAGCGCCTTATTTACATACGTCGCCATTAACTTTGAATTTCTGTCAGCTGTGTAGTTAATCAATTATAATAATAACAATAAAGATGGACACCAGGATGAACGAGAGTGTCATGCGTGCATACTTTCTAAACGTGAGGATTCTGCAAAGAGATTTGCAAACAGGTTTGCCTTTTCCTCAGCGGTGTGTGCTAGTGATCCATCGAGTCTAAGTCATACACAAAGAATTAACCCTTAGAATATTATGATATTCCGTCGCCATATTTTCTAGCACAATTTTAATCCATATAATTACCCAATTTGATATTTATAAATTTCGGTTTCTTTGTCTATCTTTTAATATTATCAATATTATCTAATATCCATTTAGTAACAAGTGACGTACGTACTTATTAATTTTAAAACATACTTTGGCTGTGACGTAAGAAGATTTTATCAGCCAATTAATTATCGCACAACGTGTATCACAAAAATTAAAAATAACATTTTCTCAACAAGAGACAAAATAACATTCAAATTATAAAATATCTATAATTTTTAATATTTTTGGAACACGGGTGTCCCACGACACCACACGGTTTTGTTTTGTCTACTTTCAAATAAGGAATAAAGTACATTTTTGTACTTCTGTTTTGTCGACATTTATGACGATCTCCGATAGACTACGAAGAAGGAGGCAGTAAAAGACACGATTCATGTGATTTTTTTTAACTCAAAAGTCATTTATTTACTTCCCCCACTTGACACAACCCGAGTGAAGCTCAAAGGCAGATTAGAATGGTTTGTTGTCCTAAATGTAATAAACTTCGATGATTCCGCAATGCTTGAAAACAAAAGTCTTCGAACAGTGCGTCCTGCCTGTGTCAACATAAGGAGCCGAGACACTGACGAAGAGACTGGTCCACAAGTTTAAAGTCGCTCAGCGTGCAATGGAACGGACTATGCTTGGCGTTTCTCTCAAAGATAGAATTAGAAATGAGGCCGAGATAGATAGATAGATAGATAGATAGATCCGCGAGAGAACGAAGTTGACAGACATAGTCCACCACAGAATTTGAAAGATGAAGTGGCAGTGAGCTGGTCACTTGTGTCGCAGGACCGATGGCCGTTGAAGCAGACGTGACTGGAGTGAAGACCGCGTCTTGGCAAAGTACGCAGTGTGGGACGTCCTCCGGCTCGCTGGACCGACGATCTACGTAAAATTGCAGGCGTAGGTTGGATGAGGATTGCGGAAAACCGGGATGTCTGGTGCGAACTTGGGGAGGCCTATGTCCAGCAGTGGACTGCGATAGGCTGATGTGTGCGTGTGTATGTAATAAACGCGGACATACTCGTAATTCGCAACACGAAAGTATTATAGTAATTTCATTTTTGAGTTGCAATTATTGATTGTAATTGCATCAGATCGTGACGCATCGTTTACCAATGACGATGCAGATTTAGTCAACAGATTAGATCAGTTGCACTTAGTGTTTAAAAACAACAATAACAACTCTGGTCCAGCGTCTCTAGTGGTGCGTGGGGCGTGGGCCATGTATGCGCCTAAATACAGACGGTTTACGGTTTCTATACCCACTCAGAATGGATACACATTTGTATTTATACAAATATTTCTCTCGGTACGGATGTTTGTCGTTGTGGATCTCCCCACCGTGCCTCGGAGAGCACGTTAATTTGTCCCCCCCCCCCCCGAATATATCCGCCAATCCTTTGTGGAGCAGCGTGATGGATTAAGCTCCGATCCTTCTACTACATGGAGAAAGAGGACTATGCCTTTTAATTGTCATTGTATATATGACTCACAGATTCGTCTTATACTTACGATTTCTGAATATAGGAATCGCTTTTAACGTTAAGCGTTTAGATTGTCTTGCAAATCATCCTATAAGACAATATATGCAATTAAAATTAAAGGATATACCTACTATACATGTGGATATAGATTCTTAGATGAGAAATATTTTTTTCTAAATTTTAATACATATTTACAATTCACAACTTAGGAACTAAATTTTTATAACACGTACCCATCATGTCCGCATAAAATAGTGACAAGAAAGAACAATTTTTAATCTATAATGAAATCATGAAACTATCATTAAATTATGTCTAAAAATATAAAGATTTTTTTGAAAAACTTATAAGGCTTAGCAAATAATCAGCAAGATAACGCGTTAGCGATGAATATTGATCAATTTAATCGTTCTCAATGGCAAGGTCAATTAATTTACAAAAGATTTCGTACGATTTATTTCTTTTAAATAAAATATAAATATAATATTTCGTCATTTATATAATATATCAATTTCTTCTTGTCTCTATGCTGGAGTAGAGAGTTTTTTCTTTGAGAAGTTTGAACAAGTACCTTGGTCCTTGCCATGCTTTCCAATTGTCTGTAGTGTGTTTGTCGATTGGCGGAAATATTTAAACACATCTAAGAATTTTTTTACTTCTCCATTTCTTTGAGATGTGTGCAATATTTTCCTGCTAAAATTATATACAAATATTAAAGCACAATTTTTCAAGGTATTATTAATACTCTGTTATTACTATGCTATTTCGAAGCTTATAAAAGTATGTAAACATACAAAGAGTATGTAAGTATTGTAAAGTCATTGTTTTGTTTCCAACAAAAGTCCAACAAACAAAGAGTTACTTTGATAGAAATTGGTCTCACTTCTTTCTACCGACCGAACCGATTACAAAAAATTACTCAATTCGACCGTAAATATATTTTAATGTGTGTTCGCCATTTATGAACCTATTTTGATGAGATATCTCAAGGGTGGTACCATTATAAGGAAACTAGCATCTGATAATGGCATCCCGAAGAAATCGAGGGCGACCTTCGAAAATCGCAGTGGCACGTTTGTTAATTTTTTCGTCTACCTATGTTGTATTACTTGTCGATGTAATTGAAGTCGGTATTTTTCGTTTGCTAGTAAACGCGGTTACTTAGAGTGCGTTTGATAACTATTATGTATATTCAAATGCTGGTACTTGTCATGTGGTCCCATTTAAAGATGAGATAAGATATGAAGACTACGTTGATGATGTCCTAATTTTATTACTTGTCTATGTAAATTACAGTCGTTGTTTTTATACAACTAGGTCGACAAACAAGCGTATGGCTCACCTGATGGAAAGCGATTACAGTAGCCTATAGATAGCCGTGCCTTCAACACCAGAAGCATTGCAAGCGCTTTGCTAACCCTACCCCCAATCCCCCAGGAGCTCTAGTCACCTTACTCACCACAAGAACACAACACTGCTTGAAAGCAGTAGGTATTAATTAGCTATGATCTTCTGTAAGTTCAAGGTACTTCCCCAGTCGGGCTGCTCCAGATTTTGAGCATATGTCCTGCTATACCAGTACCTCAGTTGTTTTATTGTTTAAGAACAAACACAATTATTTCAAAAATTTTTAGTCCGTTTTTTTCTGTAAACACAGTATCTATTATTCAATTTATATCAAACTTTGATTATTGAAAATTGTTAGGAACATATTTTTTATTGGATTTTATAGTTTCGCGTCACAAACAATCGGATGAATTTAGCTAGAACAAAAACAATTTTTTATTTGCTAGTAAATTTTTTGTTTTTTGTTTTCGACGTTTATCCAAAACATACATTACTGTAGAATAAAGCGCTTTAAAAGTCAGTTGACTGTTTCACCGAGAGTAAACTAACGTAATATAGCGAAGTGTTAAAAAAATTAAGCGAAGGTAGACTGAGCGCGTGTTTTGTTTCATTAGACAGGGTTTCGGGACGCCATGTTGGCGCAACGGTCACAGCACTGGTTTATGGTTGTTGCACTGGCGGTTGCAGGTTCGATCCCCGCACATGACAAACATTTATTTATAAATGCCATACAGCGTTTTGCCGTTTGGGTTTGGGTGTTTGTGCAGTCCTTGTGGGTCTCCCCACCGTGTCTCGGAGAGCACGTTAAGCCGTTGGTCTCGGTTGCTATCATGTACATCTGATAGCGATCGTTACTTATAGCAGGGAATATATCCGCCAACCCGCATTGGAGCAGCGTGGTGAATTAAGCTCTGATCCTTCTCCTACATTGGGAAAGAGGTCCAGTAGTGCCAGTAGGCCCAGTTGGCCCATATTACAGGCTGAAGCGTAAGACTGGGTTCAAAATTTTTGTATCATAATACTAATGTTACTTTAAAATTGATTGTAAGGCGCTTGCTTTGAAATAAATGAATAAATGTTTTATAAAGGGGGAAAATCGAAAATGTAGTTTGCAAACAAAGTCGGAAACAAGATCTAACATGTATATAAATTAATCGCAAAATGTGTTGGTTAGCACAAAACTTGAGAATAGCTTGAATAACATTGTGGTGATTCTTCTTTTTACGTTTTTTATTACTTGATAAAAGGTTAAGGTGTAAAATATGAAGAAAATCGCGACAAAAATATTGCAAAATTTAGAAGACCTAACGAGTATTAAAATTTCAAACGTCTGACAGTTTGCAAGACAGGCATTCTTTTTCTGGTCAATTTGTTTATACAACTAGGTCGGTAAACAAGTATACGGCTAGTGACTACGGTAAGTGATTATCGTAGTATATAAACTTCTGTAACGCCAGAAGCATCGCAAGCGCGTTGCCGATCCTACCTCTAAACCTTCCAAAAGCTCTGGTCATTTTTAGGTGTAATTTTCTGTTAGGTCGAGGTAATTCCCCAGTCGGGTAGCTCCAGGTTTTGAGCAGGATATTTCTGAGTATGCCTTATCTCAGTAAATTAACGTCATAATAATTTGATTAAAAAATTAATTTTATCTAATTTACCAATTGTTTTTTTTTTTCGTTAAGTGCATATTTTCGTACACTCGATTTATTTGATATGTCATATCTTTGTTTTAAATATATCGATACAATCGATTTAGTACTTATTGAGTACGCCAAACTGACGAATATAAGGATAACTAGCAGCTTCCCGCGGCTTCGCTTGCGTAAAAAATGATAATATTTACAATGAAGTGCTAAGGTAGTGTAAAAATAATCATTATGTTACAATAATTAAGGACCTCTTTGTATACCACAATTACAGTTCACCTTTCATTATTTATTTTTTAATAATATAGGTATTAATCTGGGTCTAAGACTAAAGGATAAAATATTATTTATAATTTCAAAAGTAGTCCAGAAATAAATTGTATAAAAAATGTGAACGTCTCGTTTATATATTTTTTAATTATTTTAGAAATAAATAGTTTTATTTTTTTGAAAGTAAAACATTTGAATAAATAATTTCACAACACATAACAGGTAACTTATCAATTTTTAAACTTTGCACTGATACAGTTCATTGACTGATAAGAAAAACACGGATTATAGCTCAGTTATCTCTTTTATTTTTCGCAATATTATTTTATTCGAATAATATTTAGAATAATGGAGATATTAAATTTTAATAAAAATTAAACTATTCTCAAAATTTCATCACAGTTTGATTTTACATTATTTATTAAATATAATATGAACTAGGATAATCTAAATATTTTACTAAAAATACTAACAAATTTACTAAAATATTTAAAAAATAAATAATAAGCAATTAAATATTTAAAATTTTAATTTCGTAATATAATTAGTATAACAATAATTCTATTATTTGTTGTCGAAGATTCCAATTTGGGTATATCAAATATAATCGTATAGAATATAGATTTGAGAGATTTAAATAAATAAAAAAAACCGGTCAAGTGCGAGTCGGACTCGCGCACCGAGGGTTCCGTACAAACCTGTAGGTATATAAGTAAAAGTTATGGTATTTTGCTGCTAAATGAAATCCATAACATTATAATGTCGAAAGCTGGAGGAGCATAAATTTAAGACAAAGGTCTTGCAACTGATGCAAGTTGATTGTTATAAATTCTATGCATTGTTCTTTTGTGTATTGGTGTGCAAAAAGAGTTAATAACTAAATATATCTTTGCAAAGTTTTATAACCAAAAAACAAAGCAGAAATAAACAACATTAACGACAAATTGTTACAAATTTTATTTATTTCGGTAGGTACACGTGTGAACAGCATCCGGGCGCTCGTGCAAATACTATTTCTGTGTTTGCGATGTAACTATAATTTTAAGGTTTTCGTAATTTTTCCTTTATGTGTGCCATAAAACGTTGCATCATACCTGAAGATTTTAGGTCGACTGGAGTTTGGAAGTATCCTTTATGTTTTGATTCCTTTGCAAGTAGTTGCGAGTTTCAAAATATGCGGTTTAAATTGCTGTTTCTTTCGATTGCGTTGATATAGAAGTTTGATTTTGTTACAGCTCAAAGTTATTATAGATCTGAGTATTTGATACAGCTTTCAATTTAATACCTTTACGCGTTCATGAGAAAAGGGGTATTCAGTTTAAAATTATTAAAAATATTTTTATTATATGATTTAACTAAAAATTTATGCTTTTCGCAATTTTTCCATTATTTGTGCTATAAGTCGTTGCTACCTATTAAATTTCAAGATTCTGAGTTCACGGAAAGTACCCTGTAGGTTTTGATTCCCTTTCGACTAGTTGCGATACAAAATATGCGGCTTAAATTGCTGTTTCTTTTGATTGCGTTGAAATAGAACTTTGATTTTGTTACAGCTTAAAGTTATTATAGAATTAAGTGTTTGATGTAAATTTCTATTTAATACCTTGACGCGTTCATAAGAAAAGGGGTATTAAGTTTAAAATTATTAAAAATTATTAAAAATATTTTTATTATATGATTTAACTAAAAATGTATACTTTTCGCAATTTTTCCTTTATTTGTGCTATAAGACGTTGCTTTGTACCAAATTTCAAGTTTCTGAGTTCACGGGAAGTACCCTGTAGGTTTTGATTCCTTTGCGAGTAGTTGCAAGTTTCAAATGCGGCTTAAATTGCTGTTTCTTTTGATTGCGTTGACACAAAAGTTTAATTTTGTTACAGCTGAAAGGTATTATAGACCTGAGTATTTGATATGAATTTCAATTTAATATCTTTACGCTATCATGAAAAAAGTGGTAAACATTTAAATTTATTAAAAATATTTTTATTATATGATTTAACAAAAATTTATAATTTTCGCAATTTTTCCTTTATTTGTGCTTTGACAAATAAAGGAAAAATTGATTGAGACGATATGATGATTGATTGAGACGATGCTTCGTACCAAATTTCAAGATTCTCAGTTCATGGGAAGTACCCTGTAGGCTTTGATTCCCTTGCGAGTGTCGAAAATTTGCAGCATAAACGGCTGTATCTTTTGATTGCCTTGGCTTAGAAGTTTCATTTTTTCACAGCTCTAAGGGATAGCAAATCTGAGTATTTGATATATATTTCAGCTTGATACCTCCACGCGTTTCTGAGAAAAAGGGTCATGACAGACAGACGGACAACAAAGTGACCTATAAGGGTTCGGTTTTTTCCTTTTGAGGTACGGAACCCTAAAAAATAAAAAAAACACTGTTTCCCTTAGTCACGAAATTATCGAATTGAGAACGATTTAATTCATCTTCTTTTTAAATTGTTCTAATGTTTTTAGAAGGTTCTTACAGAATAAAGAGAAAATCTTTCCTGGCAATATGAAGACGTTTCATTTTTTTCTTTTATTTAGTCGTACCCTTTGTCTTAACTGCTTCTTTTACTACAACATGTATTTAACCTTTTTACAGTGCCATGATACTGCCAATTCCGTAAATAAATGATCGTTGGTCAATCCACCGGTATCGGTATTTTTTAATTACTTCTTACATTATAACACGTAGGAGTTATCGAAAGTTATCAGAGTGATAACAGCGACGTGGTAAAAGATACCATCTTAGTTTTGGTGACGGTAATAGATTGAAGATAGTATGGAAATAAATGTTTGATACTAAGTTAATAGGTACACAAATATGAATAACGAATTTTAGTAAAATAATTTTACGGTTGTTTTTTTTTTTTTGACACACAACTAGGTCGGCCAACAAGCGTACGGATCATCTGATGGTAAGCGATTACCGTAGCCTATAGACGCCTGCAACACCTGAAGCATCACAAGCAAAAAAAAACAACTCAGAGTTGAAAGTTTTAGATAGGCCACTGCAATTGTCAGTAGCGCTCTGTTGTCCAGTAGCTATATTTTACAAGTTTGATTAGATTTGTAGCTCTATAATGAAACAAGCTCTGTTAAAGATAATTATTATTATTGCTCAATTATTTAAGGTTAACTAATAATACAATACATTATGTACTTAAAAATAATTGGTTAAGAATTTTATTAATATTGAAAGTATGATTTACACATAAAACAGGATGTTTACTCTACGACGACGCTACAATTCAACCTGTAACACCCTACTGCTTGTTGTCAAAGGCTACTTTCTCCATAAAGGACTTTAACTTAAACCACCACGCTACTTCACTTCGAGTTGACGAATATGTTACCTAATGAATAACAATCGCTATCAGGTATTTATGATAACAACCGGGACCGACGGCCTAACGTGTTCTCCGAGGCACGGTGGGGAGGTACAAGGACAGACATACAAACCGGAAAGAAATATTTATATAAATACACATAACTACCGTCATAAAATAATATTGATAGCGTTAGTGATCACGAAAGCTTAAAAACTAAGAGGCTAAGCATATTAAAAAAGAAATAACATTATATTATATTTTCAGGAGAGTGGGTGGTAATTCTAGTCACAGCGTTAAAACAAATATCTGGTCACACGCAGAGCGATCGCAATGTTACTACAGAGGAAATTTTCAAATTATTTACATCGGAAAATCTTAAGATGGAAAATTTCGGCATAATATTTATAGCAAGCCACGTCGTGTCATTTGGCACGTATTTCTTAATTGGCGGATTCCTGCACGTGAGTATTAAATGATATAATATAATCTATGATAATTGGATAATCGTAATATTATCTGATTTAGACGAATTACTCTTTAGAAGTTTGTTTTTCTGCATTCCTATAGAATGAATGCTTGTTTAAATTAATACCTACAAGAATATTAGTCTAGATAACAAACAAACAAATTTGATTAAATTTACAAAATTATATAGTCATTTTATTCTAATAGTAAAGTTATCAAGCTATCATTTTCTGTGGGCAAAATATTAACCTCAAATGAAACCAATTAGAAAAGAACATTTTAAAAATCGTTACAAACAATAGAATGAGCTAGTTTACTTTATTTTCTCGTATATTCCATCCATCAGCCTTTAAGAGAGTCCCCTGCTGGACGTAGGCCTCCCCTAATGTTCGCCACTCTGTCCAGTCCTGTGTTCTCTGAATCCAGAGGCTTACCGCTGTCTTCTTCGTCTTCTTCGAGATCGTCAGGTCGTCAATTTACCTAGTTGGAGGGCGGCCTGTACTTTTTTTCTCTTATTTTCTCGTATATTACATACAAACAAATATTAAAATGACTGAAACCTTTATTACACTGTTATCGCGTGTATAAATGTATTTGTATAAATCAGCAGTCGGAAGACTTAAATTAAAACTTTTTGATGTTGTTTTGACTCAACCAAGAATGAAGTTTTATTTAATACTTACGCAAAGCTAATAATTTTAAATTAAATTATTCAAATATTTACAAATAGAAACTAAAATTATCAACAACTATTTCACACCGTGTTTGTTTTTAATGGAAGGTGATTTGATAAGGTCGTGTAAATGAACTTTAATACAAATTAATATTTGTACAACGGTATTTCTTTCTTTTTATATGACTTGTAATAATTATATTGGAGACGCTATTTTGTTAACCTTTTTAAAATTCCGATAAGGAGGAGGTTCTCAATTCGATTGTATTTTTTTATGAATGGTTACCTCAGAACTTTTGTACAGACTGGGTGTACCGATTTTGCTAATTTTTTTTAATCAAAAGGTAGTGCGTGTCATGTGGTTCCATTTACATTTATTTAATTGTATCTAACAAGTAATTTTTGAGTGATATCTAATAATGTGTATTTACTTGACTATTTTTTCTCGACTTACGTGGTATTATACCGCATAACTTTTCACTGGGTGTACCGTTTTGATGTTTCTTGCTTTAATCAAAAGCTTATGCTTGTCTTGTAGGCCTCTTTTAAATTTGATCGAAATCTGATGACTACTTTTTGAATAATTTTTGACTTTGAGCACGCGCATTTACTTGACTATGTTTTCGTCTACTTACGTTGTATTATTCCTTCACAATACGTGCTGCAACGCTTTGGAACCGGTTACCGAGAGTGATCCAAGAAAGCACCTCAATCTATGCTTTCAAGGACAAGCTGAGAAATCATCTTTTCTCCGAAATGACGAAACTCTCATAATTATTGTTCTCTCATTGTATTTTTTATGTATATATGTATATATGTATGTATCTATATATGTATGTATGTATAATATGTATTTAAGTATATATGTATTTTATATTACTAGTTTCTTGAATATATATGTATTATAAAATTTGTTTATATCTTATAAGTATTATTATTATTTTTAACCTTTTTGTCTATTTTTTTTTGTCTTTTCTCTTTATCAATCTTGCACCACTGTGTCCCGCGATAACATCGTTTCTCACCATCATGGGTAGACTGGCAGAGATCTCTAATAGAGATAAGTTCGCCCTTGCCAACATACTTTGTAAAAATGAATTGTAATCATATTCTTTAAAAGTGCAATAAAGAGTATATATATATATATATATATATATATATATATATATATATATATATATATATATATTTGTTCATGTAATTGAAGTTTGTTTTATTTCATTTGCGAGCAAACACAATTATCATACATAACATGGATCTAAATCTACCTTATACTATTATATTATTCCTAAATAACATTAATATGCCTTGATTAAGAATAAACTTGATTAATTAGTAAACACTTAATAGTATATATAGTAATACTACTATAATTATAGTAGTAGTTATAGGTATATTCATTTCTCAAAACAAATAAATATATGTTCAAACTATTCCAGTGGTACTTCTACGTACGAAGAAGGCATTTGGCTCACGAGTGGAAGATTCAGCCAGAGAAATGGTTGCCGCCACATCTGGAACGGCATGAGATCATGGTCGGTACTCTGTCGCTGCTGATCACGGGGTCGTTCTCCGCATTCCTCGCGTGCTACATCTTCAATGGAAACCCTTCGACTGTGTACTTCCAATTCGATGAGCACGGCTGGTGGTGGTTCTTCCTTCAGTTTCCTGTTCTCTTCATTTATATGGTCAGTATGAGTTCTATTTGTTTAAATCACACGAATCATCACGAGCGAGTGGGTCTGAGACCCAGTCGCTGAGGGAAGCCATGATCCAGCGTCTGAACTTGTCCCTTAAAGCTGTCTCTGACTGGGGTGACGCTAACCTGGTCAAGTTCAACGCGTCTAAGACCCAGGCGTGTCTCTTCTCGGCAAAGCGGAGTCCTTTCCACCTGACTCCCTCTTTCCGAGGTGTGCCCGTGCCTATAGCCGGCCATCTGGAGCTTCTTGGCATTACTTTAACATCTACCCTCAATTTTGGCTCATATATAGAAGCAAAGGCCCAAACAGCTGCCAAAAAACTAGGCGTCCTCTCGAAGGTGAGACAGTACTTCACTCCAGAACAGCTTTTAAAGCTATACCAAGCTCAAATTCGATCTTGCATGGAGTACTGCTCTCATCTCTGGGATGGCTCAGCCAAGTACCAGCTGGAGCTTCTCGAGTCAATTAAGAGGCGAGCCAAGAGGCTTATCGGTGATGATACACTGGCCGCTGCTAAGCTACAAAGCTTAGATCATCGGCGCAGGGTGGCCGGCCTGTCAGTTTTTTATCGGGTGCACTTCAGAGAGTGTGCGCAGGAACTCCACGACCTGGTTCCCCCCTGCCCCTTCCATCTCCGTACGACTAGACAGTCGGCGTTACGCCACCCTTATACGGTCGACATTCCCAACATACGCACTAAGCGATTCGCTAGTACTTTCTTGATGCGTACGGCCAAGGAGTGGAACTCTCTGCCGGCATCTGTGTTTCCGGAAAGATACAATCTGGGTATCTTCAAGACGCGAGTGAATAGGTTACTTCTAGGCAAGCGTGCTCCATCCTAGACCGCATTCTCACTTAAGATCAGGTGGAATAGTGGTCAAACGCAAGCCTATCTAATTATAAAAAAAAAAAAATCAAATAAAAATAAAAATAAAAATCGTCCGTACAAAGTATACATGTCAGAAGTGAAAGTTCTTTTGCAAACTAATTAAGAAAACGTATTTAAAATACAAAAAAAAAAAAAAAAAACTAATTGAAGAAAAAAAACAAAAAACAACAAGCCAACGTCACGCGGTGTTCCCAGGCGGTCACCCATCCAATTACTGACCATCATGACGCTGCCGCGTTACCGGTGGCTCAAATTTTACCCCTCATGCGCCTAAAGAATTTTTACTTCAATAAAAAAATATATTTTTTAACAAATAATATATAATAATAATAGACAGAAACATTGTTTGATACTGAGATTATTGATTTAGTATTGTTTATCTCTATCTCTATATAAATGAATCGCTGAATGTGTTGCTAAGCGCAAATCTCGAAAGCGGCTGAACGGATTTTGCTAATTCTTTTTTATAATATTCCTTGAAGTACGAGGATGGTTCTTACGGAGAGAAAAATTTAAAAAAAATGCCTGAAAAAGTCTAAAAACAACAATTTTCTATATTCCCATACAAAAGATTCGTAATCATACTTAAAAGTCAATTTGAACTTTAATACCATACCATAAAGTTTAAGTGTTAGTGGAGGGGTTCCGGGAAGGATAAGTATTAAAAAAAAAAAAAAATTAAAGAATCGACTGTTAGGCGGTACGAAGTTCGCCGGGTCAGCTAGTTAATAATATATTTTAAAACATTTCGTTTTCAGGATTACACAACATACATACTACATCGGTTGTACCACACGCCATGGCTGTACAAGCATTTCCACAAACTTCACCACAAGTACAAGCAACCCACCGCCTTCTCAGTGACCGCTATCCACCCGGTCGAGATAATGCACGTTCAGCTCACCATGTGTCTACCGCTCTTCACCATTCCTGTACACTGGAGTAAGCGTTCATAGTATTATTTTAAAACTAGCTCTTTCGATGTTAAAATTAATTTTAAAATATTTTTTTTTTTTTTTGTGTAACCACATATTAGGGAATTCCAAACATTTTAATGTCATATCAATAATAGAAGTCGAAAATGCATGTTCGATACCCACTGGAACGGTTTATTTTGATTTTTACAATCAGTCTGCCCTGTCTGTCCAAAAAAGCTTTTGAAGTAAAACTTCTTTTCGCACGCTTGACTTGTGGAGTAAGCTGGTGAACGTGTGAGCGTTACGAAAAATGTGATCGGGCGAGGCGAACTAAAGTTGAGAGGGATATATAAGTTAGTGAAGATACAAAGAGAGAGTCACGCTTCGTAAGTTTTACTTCAGTCGTGTGGTCTAAAGCACAATCTTTTTTTTTAATTATTATTTTCTAATTACACTAGATATAAATAAATAGATATAGTCATGTCAAATGCAAGAACTGTCATAATATGCGCGAAGTTTAAATAGTCGACAACTGTTCTTGTAATTTTTCAATTTTATGCGCAATTTTCTTAAATTTTATTTTTTTAGATTCGTCTAGTATTAGAAAACTTAAAAGAAAATTTCTCATAACATAACATTTTGACGTTTTTTTTTTTATTTGACATAACTGATCTCCTTCATCTAACTTAAAAGAAAATAGATGAAGGAGACCAGTTATGTCGTATATGTGGCGTGATTATAATTTTGTATCTAAAAGTTATAGTTTCTTAATTGAAGCCAAATAGGGTATAATGTCATGTTCTATTTCCTGATGTTAAAGTCTATGGGCGCTTGTGCACTACAATGAATTTTACCGTCCGGCGGTCCGATTTTTTACTGTCCGATTTGGCACTGAAAAACACGGATGGGCGTTTGTGCACTACAATGAATTTTACGGTCCGGAATTTTACGAACGCAACGCAATAGGGTTACCAACCATACTTTATAATAACGTAATATACTTTATTTTTGGTAATTATACCTACAAATACATAAAAAAACTGACTTCAATTACATCGACAAGTAATACAACGTAAGTAAAAGAATAAAATTCCACGAAACCTCTACGATTTTCGAAGTTTCCCTCGATTTCTCCGGGAAGCCATCATCAGATCCTAGTTTCCTTGCCATGGTACCACCGTCGGGATATCCCCTTTCCAACAAAAAAAGAATCATAAAAATCGGTTCATAAACGACGAAGTTATCCGCAAACACACATAAAAAATATATATACGGTCGAATTGAGAAACCTCCTCCTTTTTTGAAGTCGGTTTAAAAATTAGGTTAAATTTGAACATTTTCAAGTGGTAATTACAAAGGCCAAATTACAAGAAAGATGAAATATTAATTAAGATGAACGATATGTATTCCGAATCTATAATACTTAAAGAGATCCAAACATTAAAGAGATCCAATTCACTAATGATGATAAACAATTTTCAGTGAAAAGTACAGTTGAAAAATGGCAATATATACTTTAAAATGCATGTGATAGCTTGAAAAATATAAAAAAAATATTTCTTATTTACTCTCCGTTTCCGCCACTTCAGTTTTCACTAAAAGAGGTTTTTTTTTCAGAAAGAAATCTAAAAGTTGAAAAAAAGAATCGTTTATTTAAATTAAAAGGTTGCCAAATAAGCTTTGAAACATTTTACGATAACAAAAAATTGTTAACATGTACTAAAAGCATACAAAAATACGTTTTTAAAGCGATTAAAACATAAAATTTGAAAAAGACTTTTTTCTTCCAAATACTTTATTTTATTTTTTCCTATCTAAACCATTTTATACTTTTTTTTGTCAAAAAAACTTAGCAGCCCTAGCGACACACCCCTTCCCCGCCCCCCTCCCCTTCCCTTCATCTCGGACCGAAAAAAACGGTCCGGTATGGGAAAAAGTAAAATTACGGACGGTAAAATTCATGGTAGTGCACAAGCGCCCATACATTTCTATGGCGTATCATATCGGACCGTAAAAAATCGGACAGCCCGTCCGTAAAATTCATTGTAGTGCACAAGCGTCCTATTCGTAACTTATATGCCGGATAAACTTTATCCACAATTGGTGGAACTGGCCCTAACAAGCGTCATGGTTACGGATACGTACAATGCGTCCTTAATATAGAGAACCCCGAATAAACAATCAACATAGTAGGTACATAAACTGTTTTACATCTCAATAATGACCAGTGTTAGTTTATGAGACCAGCACTTTGACACCAACAAACAAACTCGTTCACTTCAGCCTGTAATATTCCACTTGGGCATAGGCGTTTTTCCTCATGTAGGAGAAGGATTAGAGCTTAATCAAACACGCTGCTCCAATGCAGGTTGGCGGATATATTCCCTACTATAAGCTACGATCGCTATCAGGTGTACATGATAACAACCGGGACCGAAGGCTTAACGTGCTCTCCGAGGCACGATGGGGAGACACAGAAGGACTGCATAAACACCCAGACCACGGCAAACATCTGTATGGCCAATACAAATGTTTGTCATGTGCGGGAATCGAACCCGCAACCGCCAGCGCAACAGCCACAAACCAGTGCTGTGACCGTTGCGCCAACGCATCGTCAACAGAAACTCCTTCATCTGAAACAATTTATTACAAATCTAGTATTAATAAAATTGCTGTTCCGTCGATAATATAGGTATTTCCAATCCTTTTCAAGGCAAACATAGGTACATCTATTTTGGTCCGCTGTCTAGACGTATATTTTAATATCTTAAAAAAGTACGAAAGTTATTTATTTTCTAATCTTAAAGAGAAATCTATGAAAAAAATCTGTAACGTTCATTTAACAAACTGAGTCGAAGAGCTTAAATTGCGATATGAACAATAATTTAAATCATAATTTCATAAAGGCTTTACTTTCATATTATATTTATAAAACTGTGAAAGTAATTTAATTTTCTTAGAAGAAAGGACCATAGACTTACTTACATTTAGCAAATAAATTTAATATTCAAACAATACACGTGAACATATTTAAGAAAGCTTAATAATAGGGAAGAATAAATACATAAAAAGCGAACAATATTGTCTGACGTCAAACACATATTCAAATACAGAATCTGTTTTTCTTACAAATACAAACATACTATTAAAGTAATCTATTATTGAATATAATCTTAAGTAACAATCGAGTTTTAACTGAGGTAGGGCACAGCAGGAAATTTCCTACTCAAATTTGGAGCAGCCCGACTGGGGTAGTACCTCGACCTTACAGAAGACCAGAGCTAAATAATACTGTTTTCAAGCAGTATTGTGTTCCTGTTGGTGAGTAAGGTGACCAGAGCTCCTGGGGGGATTGGGGATAGGGTCGGCAACGCGCTTGCGATGCTTCTGGTGTTGCAGGCGTCTATAAGCTACGGTCTTACCATCAGGTGCGCCGTACGCTTGTTTGCCAACCTAGTTACATAAAAAAAAATATTTATAATCCAATATGGTTTTTATGTCTCAGTACCATTCTACGCGGTGGCATTTTACAACTACTACCACGGCATCATCGACCACTCCGGTATCAACTTCAAGGCTTACTGGTGGCAGCCCTGGCAGCCAGATGCGGATTTCCACGACAAACATCACGAATTCTTCCATTGCAACTTCGGCTTCAATATGTCCCTTTGGGATAAGGTAACTGGACATATCTAGATTTTTTTCAGAACCTAGTTTAACCCTTGCATTGTTTTTAACCATTTTTTTAAGTGTTATTGCATCTTATTTATAATAAACTTCTAAACTCTCAAATGTCACTGTTTCATCAAATTTTCTTTCCATTAGAACCTTCTAGAGAACTTCTTCTAGTAAACTTCGAAAAATAAATTAGTCGAATTGGTCCAGTCGTTCTCGAGTCTTGGATTCAGCAAATAATTTAGCCATTATATTTTATTTATTATTTTGCAATTAAATAAGAACATAAATAATGAAGTCTAAACAGTACAGAATATTAGCATTCATAATAAGATATTTTGAAATATTTACTCCACAGTGGCACGGAACAATGAGAAAAAACAACCGAGTTTACACTGAAGAAACATTCCACGGGGAGGCTCCGACGATAGATTCGCCTGAAGCTGAGAAGATAATCGAAAAGGACCCCGATGCTAAGGAATTCGTTGAACAAATAAAAGCAAATTTAAATAAAAATTAAAACAGTATATGAAAACGTACAATTATACATAATATTAAATACGTAAGCTGTAACTATGTAAAGGATAGAGAGATGCATAAGATATTGTAAGTGTAAATGTTCATGCACATAAAAATATTAAATGTAAAATGCTTTATTAAATTATTTTATAAATCCTAAAACGTTTAATTATTAAAAATTTAACAAAGTATTTTTAACATATATGAATTTTGTTTAGAATTATATTTTAATTTTAAATAAAAGTCTTAGCTCGACAAATTTGTCCTATCCTTGATTCGTTACACCTTTTGAAATTTTATTCACTATGGGTTAAATTAACTTTAAATTCGAAATACAAATTTATGACACAAGCAATCCCGGTTCAGTTTTTCATCTTCCATATTATATTTAATCGCCATGAATTGAAAAATTGTGTGTAAAAATAACTAAATTAATGTTGGCAAAACATTTAACAGAGGTAGGACACAGCAGGAAATATCCAGCTCAAAATCTGGAGCAGCCCGAATGGGGCAGTACCTCGACCTTACAGAAGACCACAACTAAATAATACTGCTTTCAAGTAGTACTTTTCAATAAACAATTTATTCTGGTAGTAATAGCAAATAGTATTTTATGGTGTAATAAGCCTTGCATTGTTTAATTTTTTTATTTTTATAAAATGGGTTTGAAAAAACGCGTTCGGCCCACCTGATGGTAAGCGATTACCGTAGCTTATAGACGCCTGCAAAACCAGAAGCATTGCAAGCGCGTTGCTGACACTACCCCCAGTTACACATAGGAGCTCTGGTCACCTTACTCACCACTGAAACACAACACTGCTTGAATACAGTATTATTTAAATAGTAACTACTTCAAAATCCGCCAACCCGAATTCATTGGAGCAGCGTGGTGGACACGGAGTAGGTGGATTAAGCTCTGATCATTCTCCTACATGGCGAGAGAGGCCTATGAGAGCAGTGGGATATTACAGGCTGAGGCGTATAACTATAACATATTTATAAAAAAAACTCATCGAAAATAATATTAAAAGAGTGGTATTTTTTACAACCTTTTTAAATTATGAAATTTTAAAAGTAATGAAATAGGACCGTATACAGCGGTTGAAACAATAATTTTAGATATAATCGACAAAAATATTTGAGTTTGACGTCAAAAAGCAATTAAAACCAGAAATAGAAACGGAACGAATTTATCATTAAAGAAATTAATATTTAGAAACAAGAATTTATGTCAGATAATTCTGACTTCAGGAAAATTGAAAGTTATTTTAGCTTAGCTGTTAATTAGTACAATTATATAATACAATTTAATTTTCATTTAATTTAATTTTTTTTTATTCTAATACAATTATATTATAAGATTACAATTTATAGAAATTTCATTGATATTTAAATTCATAATTATTATTTCTTTATTAATAATATTTGTTTTATGGAGTCATTCATTGATTTATAATTGCCGTATTATGTTTTAATAATTGTTTAAAAAAACAGGCTTTATTTTTCACCCAAGTATCCGCTTGCGCGTAAATAACAATCGTGCATACATTTGACAATAAAAGAAAAAATCGATTTATAAAAATTATGCATTGTCACATTTGTCTTTGTCAAGATTGTTTCGTTTCGCACGTTAAATTAGAATATAGGTTTTGGATTAATATGAAAGCTATGTAAGATAAAAAATATAATTAAAAACCGTTTTAAATATACGTCAAAGTTTATGTTTACTAGTAAACATAATAATATTTACTTTATGTTTGTTCTTTATTTTGCATTACTTTGCCCCGCGGTAACACCATTGCTCACCATCATGGGTCGACTGGAACGGATTTCTTGCAGAGATAAGTTCACCTTTACCAACTCTTTTTTGTAGTTAAATACTGTGAACATATTTTTAAGTGCAATGAACAATATAATTTTGTGTTTGTTGTCAATAAAAAAACGTGATAAAAATTTAAACTGCTTTTTGCATTAATTTGAGACTTGGAAAAGTTAGCAAACTGTAAATAAATATTTTAACATACACGGTCGTCTGATTCTAAGGAAATCCGGAGTGTAAACAACCGGTTAAAAGAAAATTTTGCTATTTGTAAAATGTACATATCCATATAAGATGGTTTATTTACTCTAACTGCGCCAACGTGCCACTTAAATATTGTAAAATAATTATTTATTCATAGAATCCAATGCAATCAAATACTACGTCAACGTTAAACATACGTCAAGTTTACAAATACATATTATGTATTTATATATCTTTGTTTGGAGGTTGCCTTACAGAGCACACATTTAAGCGCTCCCACACACGAACGGCACGTTGCCAACGGCAGAGGTCGACGGCAGCCGTCGACTGCCGTCGAGCGCCGTCAGCGGCAGCCGTCGACTGCCGTCGAGCGCCGTTGGCGGCGCGCCGTCAGTTGCAGTCCTCTGCCGTTGAGACCATGCCGCTCACACGTCGACGCTATCTTAGTACAGGAGCCAGTTGTAAAATGAATTCCGAGGAAGAAACACTGTTGTTGTTTTTACTTCGTCGCCGCCGAGAAAAACGAAAAATAAAAACACGTTCAGTGTGGGTTTAAGAAATACTAATCAATAGAGATCAAGATGGGCATTTTTTTACACTCTATCCACTTTTACGAAGAAACGAGTAAAAGTTTTTTAATTATTTTCGGATGTCCAATGCTTCTTTTGATGAGCTGACGGCTATTTTAAAAAGTTCAATATCTCGCCAAGATTGAATTAATAATTAAAAAAAAATTAAAATACTGAGCTAGTAAAAAAACATGTTTTAAAAAAATGGTCGGTTTATTACAAGTTGATTTTGATTTTTTTAACCATTGTTATTAAAATAGAAGTAACTAATTGCACGCGTCACACGCTTAAGCGTGTGGGTGTGCTTTACTATCGAAAGACGGCTCTGTGTCGATTTTCCAAGATAAAATCGTTCTTATACGTTAAGTTAGGCACTGAATTTAAAAAAGAAAGGTTGTTTCGGAAACTAGACATGTTAATCTATAAAGTCAGCGTATTTTCTTTTCATTTTGTTTAATATTTATAACAAAAAAAACTTAATTAAAAAGTGATATGTCAGCTGTCCGTTGGTCTGTGCCCTTTCGTTGTCTTCACGTTTTAGAAAAATATAAACAATTAATTGTAATAATTTCTATTGAATAATACTTCAGTCACTCTAAGGATGAACTGTATATCTTTTCATGATTAAACTCTTAACCGTTTTAAAGATATTAACGAAATTCGAAAGATTTTCTGGGTTTCTTTCATAAATATTTTTTCTTTTTTAAACCCCGGTGCAAAACGAGGGGTGATATAAGTTTAACGTGTCTGTGTATCTGTGTAACTGTCTGTGGTACTTTTTTCTAGTTGATGAGGGGATCTGACTACCTTCCTTATGTCCTATCGATTCGAAATTTGGTACCGAGTTACTTTAATGATATTGAAAGTATATGGTAGGGTAACCATGACCTGATCAGCCGTTCGAAGATCATCAGCTCTTTAATAGTTTATGAGGGATCTGACTACCTTCCATATGTCCTATCGATTCGAAATTTAGTACCGTGTTACTTCAATGATATTGAAAGTGTATGGTAAGGTATCGTATTATGTATGGTAAGGCATCCGCCAACCCGCATTGGAGCAGCGTGGTGGATTAAGCCCTTTAATATATATAATAAAATAATATATCCACAGCTGTCCGTTGGTATGTGCACTTTTAGTTGTCTTCTCGTTTTAGAAAAATATAAACAATTTTAGCGAAATGTATAAGCTATTGAACGAGCGGATAAATAATAAGATGTTATCTATCTTCGCTGACTCTTTATTGAAGAATAATAATGATAGAAAAACAATATTCAAGTAGCAAAATATAAAATATAATTATAAGATAACGTGCTACGTGTACGTACATAATTTTACTTACTAAATTGTAAAACAAATTATCAAGAAGAATTTAAAATCTAATTCTTTGACGACTATCAAAAACACGCCACATTACTCTCCTCCGAGACCGAAGGTCGATAGCAGGTTGGCGGGCCAGTGGAACCAGATGCTGCATAGCTCTCGGTGAGTTGGAACTGTCTGCGGTAATGCTTGAGAAGCCAGCGTTGCCGTTCAAGCTCGGGGTTACCAGCTTAGCGAATGACCACCAGTTTAGCAAATGAGCTCGGTTTAGCGAATGGATGAGCGGATGATAAAATATTCGCTAACTCCGCAGACTTTTTATTAATGAACTAGCTTCTGCGCGCGACTTCGTCGGCGTGGACTCCGCTCCTATTGGTCTTAGCGTGATGATATATAGCTTATAGCCTTCCTCGATAAATGGGCTATCTAACACTGAAAGAATTTTTCAAATCGGTCTAGTAGATCCTGAGATTAGCGCGTTCAAACAAACAATCAAACAAACAATCTCTTCAGCTTTATTATATTAGTATAGATTGTTATTTTGTCATAATATAAAAACGAATCAAGTACATAGCAAAATATTAAATACTAGCTGCTGCCCGCGACGTCGTCTGCGTGCGTTCACTGCTCGTTCCCCGTAGGTGATAGCGTGATAATATGTAGCCTATGTTCTGACCCGACTTCTTAATAATATTCGTGCCAAATTTGAAGTAAATCCATGCAGTACTTTTTGAGTTTATCCCGGACATACATTTGAAGAAATAAAGGTTCACTGCTCGTTCCCCGTAGGTGATAGTGTGATAATATATTGCCTATGTTCTGACCCGACTTCTTAACAATATTCGTGCCAAATTTGAAGTAAATCCATGCAGTACTTTTTGAGTTTATCCCGGACATACATACAGACAAACAGACAAACAGACAAACAGACAAACAGACAAAAATTCTTAAAACTATATTTTTGGCTTCGGTATCGATTGTAGATCACACCCCAAGTATTCTTTTAAAAAAATATTCAATGTACAGTTTTGACTTTCCTACCATTTTATTATATGTATAGATTATCAAGAAGAGCTTAAAATCAAATTCTTTGACAACTATAAAAAAATATCTTTATAAAAATTATAAAAAGAGTTTTTATTATTATTTATATAAAAAGTCTATATATGTAGAGTCGCCAATTAATTGTAATAATTCCTTTTGAATAATACTCCAGTAACTCTAAGGATGATCTCTTTTTCTTATTATGATTGAACTCTTAACTGTTTTAAAGATATTAACGAAATTCGAAAGATTTTCTGGGTTTCTTCCATAAACATTATCACCGTCTATTTTTTTTCTTCCTCTCTCCTTTTTCATGAACTATTTATTTTTTAAATAACTTCTGCTGCATCTAGCGACATTATTGATATTTTTGGCAGTGAAGTTAAAATTGTATCTATGTTTCGTGACGTGTCGACAGATTTTCGATAGTATAAAATGCCAAAAGAAAATAAAAACTCTGCAAGAAAACGTGATCAATTACAACGTGATTATAAAAGAGAACGTCGTAAAAACTATGAGTCTTTCGAAAAATTATAAAGATGATGTTATGATTGAACTGAATAAACTTGAAAGCTGCTGTCTTGGAAATAAACATAGTGGAAACTATTCTTCTCAAATTCCTAATAAGGATGATGTAAACCTTACTCAAAAAAAAATGTCTAATGTCTCAAGTTCGTCAAAACAATGATTTTAGACAAAGCGAACGAGAAAAAGATAGGTTAGCTAAGCAGGCTCAGCGATAATTTAGTGCCTACCTTAACATATAAGAACGATTTTATCGACAATCGACAATCGACAAAAAAAAATTATATTTTTTTCAATTGATTTCTCTTTTAGGCAATTATTATTAATTTCAATTCGTAACACAATGAGCGTGTGAGGCGTGCACTTTTGGATTTTCCAAATTATTATTATTATGTATTATTGTTCCTATAGGTAGTACTTGTATTTTGTTTCAACTTAAAATGGTGATAAATGATGTTGATCTCATTAAACAAATAATCTAAATTACTTATATCTTTTTATTATTTATATTTATGCTAATATTACAAAGAGGAAAGATTTTTATTTTTGGATTTTCGTTTATGTAATGAACAAATTCAAAAACTACTGAACCGATTTTAAAAATTCTTTTACGAATAGACTGAACGTGTTTTTATTTTTTGTTTTTCTCGGCGGCGACGAAGTAAAAACAATAACAGTGTTTCTTCTTCGGAATAAATTTTGCAACTGGCTCCTTTACTAAGAGAGCCGACGTGTGAGCGGCATGTTCTCAACGGCAGCGGACTGCAGCCGACGGCGCGCCGCCGACGGCGCTCGACGGCAGTCGACGGCTGCCGCTGACGGCGCTCGACGGCAGTCGACGGCTGCAGTCGACTGCCGCTGACGGCGCTCGACGGCAGTCGACGGCTGCCGTCGACCTCTACCGTTGGCAACGTGCCGTTCGTGTGTAAGAGCGCTAAGTAAATCACTTACATCCAATATCCTGGATAGTAAACTAACCTAAATTGTTTCTTGTTCTCTTTGAGTTTGCTTATTGAATGATTCTCTCGTTTGTCGTAATTTGTCAAATTGAACTGATAACAATTAATAGTTAATTGTGTTTGTTTTAAAAAAAACGACTTTAATTTACAGTAAATATTCTTTAAAAATATATATACATATAAAGTACTCTATCCATTCGCAGTCCCGCATTATCCGCCAACCCGCATTGGAGCAGCGTGTTGGATTAAGCTCCGATCCTTCTCCTACATAGGGCGAGAGGCCTATGCCCAACAGTGAGATATTATAGGCTGAAGCGACTCTATCCATTTACCTACCTTTTTCTATCTATACTTTCGTCTGTACTTTCGACTCAAAGTACCGACGCAGAATTGCCTGTTTATCAAATTTTACTGAAAATTCTTTAGAAAGAACGCAGAAAAAATTCTCAATCATTTTCCTTCTTCATAATTTTATCACAGATCAGGCAAACTTTGTAAGCTATGTTGTATATAACTAATAGTTATAGTATACTTTGAAGAGAGTTTCCAAATAGATAGAAAAGCAACTTTTCACCAACAATATTTTTTTAATCGCAAGCAATTGGTAATCCACCAACCCGCATTAAAGCAGCGTGGTGGATTAAGCTCTGATCCTGCTTCTACATTGAGTATGCCCAGCAGTGGGATATTACGTAAACGGGTAACGTAAACGCGTAAGCTATTAGCTATTATTACTGATAGTAGGAAACTGTTTTATAAAACCATAAATTTTGCAGGACAAATAATTTAGACAAATATGTTGGGATTTGAAAAAAAAAACAGTAATAAATTATGAGAATCGAATTAACATATTTCATCCCTGCTATCCCTTTTAGCTACCACAATCGTGAATCATTGTAAGAGAAATACTCGGGCGTCTTGTCAAAATTAAGCTACTCTCGGAAAATTAGCTCGATAGTCATAAGTGGCAAAAATGGACCCTGGATCCTGGACTATATGTAATATTTTAATAAACGGTCATTATTGTTTCTTATTAATACAGTAATATACAAGTTTTTAAATTTTAACTGAGTTAAAAACGAGGTCCTATTTTGTAGGCAGAGCGACTATCTACGAATTCTTTTTAATTTAAAATCTAGTTCTCTTAAAGTAGCCTCAGTTCTTCCCAAAGCAAAGTGGGGGAGATCCTTTGATCTAATAAAACAATAAAATATTAATTTATTAAAAATATTAAAATTCAATCATATTAAATCGTTTATTTACTAATATATTTGCAAGGTAAAGATGCCAGACTTTGTGATGGTGCATCTATAAACAAATACAAAAATATTATTTAGCTATCTTTGCCCCGAGTTCCGGAACCTTGATCGCACGAATAGTCGCACTCACAGTTCCCAGTATTAGCCTCACTGTTTTACAATACAATACAATACAAATATACTTTATTGTACAACCAGAAACAATACATGTAACATAAAATATGCACGAAAAAAATATATACAAAAGGCGGTCTTATAGCTAACGAGGGATCTCTTCCCCAACAACCTTTACCCGTTTTAATTTCTAACTTTATTAATTGTAATATTATTTTGATCACACTTTATTCCCACTTCCAGTCGAGTAGTCGTTAATTATAAGATAATTATTGTATTAATATATCATTAATAATTAATTAATAATTATTAGTTTTTTTTTCAACCCCCTGACTGCTGCAAACGTAATTCCCGCTTTATACAATTGCTTTTTAAAAATATTCTTGAATGTATTTAAAAAAAAATATTATAATTATACTTATTGCCAAAGTCCTTATATGTTTCTCTGACACATCGAAACCCATACAATACTTCCCGTTGACCTAGATTCATGTGATTTGGCACGAAAAAGATTCCGAAGCACAAATACAAGGAAACGTCTTGAAATTACTTATACCATTCGAAATAAGAGTACCGTGAGTGCCAATATAGGATGAGATTGATTGTTTAAAATATGCCAACACCAGCTAACTACTACTTATATCTTGTTATGAAAATATTTGCTTTCTCAAGTTAAACTCAAAAAACAAACAAAGATTGCTAATGCAAATTGAAAGAGTTGAGTAAATTTGTTTCATGTATGAATACTCCATACACATTATATAATTTACTTATTTTTTATTTCGTATTTTCATTATAATTTCTATAATAATATTCCTTAAACCGCCATAAAATCCGTAAAAGTTGTTTCATTTCAATGAATAAAATTCGCGTAAACATTAGAAAACAATACTTCTATAAGAAGTTAATTTGTTTGTAGCGACATCTATCTCGTCACATACGAACTAAAAACTGAAGTATCCTACATCGCGATATTAAAGTTATCCGAGCGATTGAACATTTATATACAAGAACCCGACAACAACTGTCGGGGCAGTAGTCCACCAGAATAAGACAAAACCCGTCTGGTATGAGGATCCTCCCTTTTCAATAGTGGATGAGGAACTTCACAGCCTGTTAATCGCTCTCCCAAATATTCTTCATAATCGAATCATTTACTGAACTCATTTATCTTGTGGTGAAAATTTTTAATTATGTCCAACAATATTTATTTGTAAAGGGCTATTGTAAAACAAGGTTATAATTAATTAATCGGTTTAATTAATACCACCCAAGAGAGACATTGTGAATATCAGAAAATTGGTTGGTAATTTATTTATATTTATTTTGACACGAGTAATTGACCCAGTTTGTTACAATATATCTTACGATGCTTAAACTATAGGTAGTAAAGGATTGTGTAAATCTATATATATAAAAGAGTTACCCACCCATTGACTCATCACGATATCTCTGGAACCATAAGGCGTAGAGACTTGAATTTTGGTAGGAATATTCCTTTAGCCGAGTAGAGGTCAGCTAAGAACGGATTTTACGAAATTCCACCCCTAAGGGGGTTAAACGGGGGTTGGAAGTTTGTATGAAAGTCCTATGTTTTAGAAGTAAGAGACTTGAAATTCAAAATGTATGGTCTATAGACGGTGTTGAGGTGTACTAATAATGTATTTTTAGAAATCAACCCCCTTTTGGGGTTGAAACAGGGGGTGGTAGTTAAGTATATGTGAGCGAGATGAAAACTTAAGTATAAGTATATGTTCCGTATAGGAGCAAGGAGAATTAAAAGTTCGTCTTCTTGAAATACATGTATTTTGAGAACTTGAAGTTAGTTAATTAGTTACACTTTAGACTTTAAATTGGAATTTTGAAAACATTTTGTTTTATAATAAACTTAATAAATTACATCACTTGTTAAAGAAGTTAAGAGGCAAAGGAAAAACTATGTAAAAACTATTAATTAGGTTCTTTCATTTTTGTTAAGATAATGCAAAGGAACAAGAAAGTATGTTGCTTGCTTCGACCCATCTTCGTGGCGTAGTGACGCTTCCCTTCCAGTACGCTAGCCGTTGTATGTGGACGCCGGCCATTGGCTGGAAAATGTGGGGTGACCCTCGACGCGTCCCATGACTGGCTAGAAATAATGGCGTGATGCCTGGCGCGTCTCATTGGCAAATGTAATATAGATAATAAAGTTTTTAATTATCCGTTCGGAAACGGAGCGGAGCGAACATCTTCCCGGGCCTTGAAAGCTCCTGCAAAGCTTTCAAGTTCATCCGTCGACGGGCAGCAAGCAGAGGCGGTTGAGAGCTCGACGAACGGTTCCACCGGCGGTCTTCACGTCTGCAACGCGCGTTACCCCATCAGGACCAGGGAACAGCTTGGTGACTCTTCCTAGGCGCCAGCAAAGCGGAGGAGACTCATCCTTTATTAGCACCAAGTCGTCCATGCGCAAGTCTCGACCTTTGACGCGCCATTTTGTGCGTTGCTGCAGCTCGGATATGTATTCGCGCGACCATCTCGTCCAGAAGTGTTGACGCATTTGCTCGACGCGCTGGAATCTGTTGCGGAGCGAAGCTCTGTCGTCGCCATAGTTCGTAGTCGGTAATGAAGTAAGTGGCCTGAAAATCAAAAAGTGACCCGGTGTAAGAGGTTGGAAATCGTCGACTGAGGGACTGAGGGGACATAAGGGTCGGCTATTGAGGATAGCTTCGACTTGTGTAAAGAGAGAAGACAGTTCCTCGAATGTCAGATGAGTCTGACCTAAAATACGTCGAATGTGAAATTTTGCCGACTTAATTCCGGCCTCAGCGAGGCCATTGAAGTGAGGAGCGTACGCGGGAGAGAATTTAAAGTGAATGTTTCGTTGAGCTGCAAAGTCACAAATAGGGTCATTGTTGGTTTTAAAGAAATCATTTATTTCTCTGGCTGCAGCTACATAATTTCTTTCATTGTCACAGAAAATGACCTTGGGCTTGCCTCTGCGAGCAATGAAACGAGTAAGAGTTAAAATGAAGGCATCCTTGCTCAACTCACTCACGGCCTCTAGGTGAACACACTTAAATCGGAAACAGATGAAAAGGCATAGATAACACTTTGTTATCTTGCAGCCACGGCCTTTACGGTCCGTGATCAAAAAGGGTCCAGCAAAATCAGTCGCAGTAGTCATGAATGGATAATCTGGTTCTACGCGGTCTGGGGGTAATTCACTCATAATATTGACCATACCACTGCCATCAAATCGCCGGCACTTATAGCAATATTTATACACATCTCGTGCAAGCTTACGACCGCCTATTGGCCAGTACTGATCACGGATACTGGTAAGTAGCAATTGGGGCGGAGCGTGCAACAAGCGTACATGCTCGTGCTGAAATATTAGTCTCGTTAAATGATTATTGCCTTTCAATAAAATAGGGTGCCGTTTATCATAGGGATGGTTTGAGGTACTGATCCTACCACCGACGCGAAGCAAATTGTTGTCATCAATAAAAACATTTAGCTGATTTAAATTAGATTTGCAGGGTAACGGTTTTTTATTTTGTAAATATTCTATTTCTGTAGGGAATGATTCTAGTTGAGCGACTTTGATGAGGTAATTTAGAGCATTTTGCAGTTCGTCTGCTGATAGTATGCCTGAATGTTTGTTTTGTGAATTTTTAGCATTGTAAGTAAATCTGAGTACCCAAGCCGCTACTCTCTGTGCTCTAGGAAGCTTAGAATACCTGGTGACGTCTATAATCGACACTGAAGGTGCGGACTCCTCCACCAAAGCAGACAAAGCTTTCAATTCGGGAAGCTCCACAGCTTGAACGTCTGCACTTGGCCATGAACTCTCGTCCTGACCAAGAAAAGCTGGGCCGCTCCACCAAATGTCAGATTTGCTGACATCTTGTGGGTCTACTCCTCGGGAACACAGATCCGCTGGATTCTCCGCTGTAGGTACATGCCGCCAATCTTCGGGGTCAGATAGGTCAGTGATAGCGGCAACTCTATTAGCGACAAACGTCTTGGCCTTGCACGCTGATTTAATCCAACCTAACGTTACCTTTGAATCTGACCAGTAAACGTGGCGAGTTATTTTGCAGCGAAGAGCTTGAGTGACAGAGGAACTTAATTGAGCTCCTAACAATGCGCTACACAGCTCGAGGCGGGGAATAGTTGTGGCTTTAAGGGGAGCGATGCGGGACTTGGCGCACAACAGACTTACCTGCACCTTGCCTGTGACGCCAATCGATCTGAGGTAAATACATGCGCCGAAGGCACGCTCAGATGCGTCACAGAATGTGTGCATTTCGATTAAGTTGGGTTCATCGATAAGAACTCGCCTAGGAGCCTGAAAAGACGAAAGTAAGCCTAAATTTTCAGTAAATCTGAGCCAGGACCTTTTAACCATTGAGGGCACTTCCTCGTCCCAACCCAGTCCTAGTGACCACAGGGTTTGTAAGAGAATTTTAGGTTTGATCGTACACAATGATAGAAGACCAAGTGGATCAAAGATTTTGAAAGTGGACGATAATATCGACCTCTTGGTCAAAATGTCTGGAGGTGAATATTCGACTTGGAATTGCAGTACATCTGCAGAAGGACACCAACCTATACCCAGCGTGCTAGTGGCGTTACTTATAATGAGATCGCCTTCCCCAGGTAAAGCGTGATCCTCGAGAAGAGAAGCCAAGTTCGACCTAAACTTCCGCAGGTGAAAACATCCTTTGGCAAGTTCACCTGACACTCGCCGATGAATGTACCTCAGAGCTTCTTCATCGTCAGCTCCAGTCAACAAGTCGTCGCAATAGAAGTCCTTTTGAATTATAGTTTTTATGTAAGGATCAGCACATTCATCGCCAAGTTGCCAGATACATCTGGTAGCGAGAAAGCTAGCACTTGAAAAACCGTAGGTAACTGTATTTAATCTTAGAGTGCGCATAGGCTCGTCTTCATTGTCACGCCATAGGATGAGCTGCATGTCTCGATCGGTTTCTCGAACAAGCACCTGGCGGTACATTTTTTCTATGTCCCCGGAAATTATGTATTTATACTGCCGGAAACGTACAAGTATATTAAACAAGGAATCCTGAATGACGGGACCTACCATTTGTAAGTCATTTACGGATACCCCTGAGGTACTAGGCGCTGACGCGTCGAAAACGACACGGAGTTTTGTCGACTCACTCTTAGTCCTGATGACAGGGTGGTGAGGTAAGAAGTAAGCTATTTCGGGTCTATGGTCTGGCGCTTCCGATAGATGGCCGAGTTCAGCGTATTCGTGAATAAAATCTGCATACGCCTTTTTAAGCTCGGGTTGTTTGCGGAAACGGGCTTCCAAACTCGCAAACCTTTTCTTTGCTAAGGAGTACGAGTCGCCTAAGTAGTTCTTTTCCTCACGCAGAGGAAGCCCCACGCAGAAGCGACCATTTTCCAGCTTGTAAGTGGTCGTGAGAAAGTGCTGCTCACAAAGCTTTTCTTCTTTGGTGAAGGGGTGAGATTGTGGAACATTTTCTAGCTCCCAGAATCTCTGTAGTTCTTCACCGATATTAGGCGAGGTACTTACCTCATTTATAACAAAATTACAACGTGTAACTTTGTTTCTTTGTTTATTTTTAATTTTTGGTAAAGTAGGCAAAGGACCTGCAATGAGCCATCCTAATTTAGAGCTCCTAAGAATAGGCTTATTAGTGCCTAATGAGTGCTGAGAGGAACCTATTAGGTCCCAAAATAGGTCAGCACCAATGAGCATATCAATAGAGGATGATTCAAAAAATCTAGGATCCGCTAGTTGAAATTGAGAAAAATTGAACTGACTGACATCAAGTGAGACCTTGGGTAATTTATCCGCTATTTTAGGAATAACTAGACATGCTATACTAACATTGAACGGGTCAGTCAATGACTGAACATGAAGCACGCAACGTTTCGCTTGAATGGCCAATGGGGTGTCCGACAGTCCGAGCACGTTGACATTAGTAGGCTGAGGAATCAAATTTAGTTCACCTTGTACTCTTTCGGTGATAAACGAAGACTGACTCCCGCTGTCAAGAAGAGCTCTCACAGTTAGAACTTGATTAGTATCGGGATTCATTAGCCGCACCTGAGCAGTGCATAATAGAACCTCAGAATTAGTACCATTAGTATTGGTCATTGCTGCTAAGTTTTAGGTATGAGATTGTGTAGGGCCAGTACGGGGAGCTTCGGTCGGGTCCAAGGGATGCAATAATGTATTGTGCCTTTGCTTACAGTAACGACAAGAACCCGGCAACCTGCACCTCTGTACCATATGACCAGACCTAAGGCAGTTCTCACACAAATTTAATTTAGATACTATGGTACCCCTCTCCTCGTTACCTTTATTCCTAAACGAGGTGCATTCATAAAGACGGTGGGCACCTTTACACAACAAACATTCAATAGGCTTATAGGCTGACGGTGCATTATGCTTAGTAGTAAGGGCAAAGGATTTAGTCTGAGATTTAGGTTGAGAAGGCGGGGGCAATAATTTAGGTTTATCTTGTCGTTGTCTACCAACGGTCTCTAAAACGTTTGCACGGCTCTTCAAGAATTCAAAAAAATGATCTAAGGTAGGAATTTCCGGCAACGTGGTTCTAGCCTCCTCCCATTTATAATAAGTAGTACTGTCTAATTTTGCTGTCACCATATATATAACAAGTACGTCCCACTGCTCGACAGGCAACCCCAAGGTACGGAGAGCCCGCAAGTTTTTATTAACATGATCAACAATAAAACGAAGTGACTTGTCGGTCTCTCGCACGGTCTCGATGCTGAACAACGCCCTTAGGTGATTATTAATTAATTGTCTTTTATTGTCATAGCGTTTACACAGGAGTTGCCAAGCCTCGGAGTAGTTTGCATCGGTTACCTCTAAATTACAAAGGACGCGAGCAGCTTCCCCTTCTAAGTAAGAGAGAAGATAATGGAACTTGTGAATATTTTTGATGTTATTATTTTCATGTACCAAAGAGATAAACGTTTCTTTAAATTCGAGCCATTTAAAATATGTGCCATCAAAGGTTGGTATTTTTATAACCGGCAATTTAAAACCCAGTACGTTATCATTATGATTACATTGAGCGCTCTGATTAGCTTTACATGATGAGAATGTTTCTTTAGCGGCCGAATTAGTATCTATTAAGTTTTGAGCTAACGAAATATAACTGTCAAATTCCTGCTCAAAAGAATCGCGGATATCTAATTCCTCAGTTTGACTACATCCCTCACAAATTTCTAATTGACCCTGCACCGCATCGAACTCATTCAATAGTGTCTGTATTCTTGACAACTTCAACGATAATTTATTAACATCCAAAACTGTAACATTTTCTAACTCAGAGAAATCATCTAGATAAGTTTTAAATTTTGTTAAACGCCCTTTAATATTACTACGCTTAGCTTTTAATAGTTTAATATCAGCCATATCGAAAAATTATCAAGAAACAAACAAGTAAATAAGTTAAGGAAATAAAATAAATAGGTACGATACGCTCCTCGCTTCAACAGCTGACTGGATCGCCGCTTGCACCCGGACCGGAACGCGACTGCACTCTGCCTTGTCAGCTGACTCGAGCGCAGACAATAGGTAGTTGCCCGGGGCAGCGAGATTCCCCGTGCACTTCTGTAAATGCACCAAAGCACACGCTAAATCACAGATTGAATAACAAGTAGATATATAAAGACCTTTAGTTAGACTTTCTTTATAATTTAGATTATATTTCTTTAACTAGATTGTACTATTAAAATCTTTTTGTTTTTAAAGCCTATAAAAATAAAATAACTACTACAAATAGCCAAACGGCAAAAATGTACTGTATTTAACCTTTTTTTAACTATGAATAATAAATCAGCTGCGCGAACAAATAGTGACCTATTTATGCTAATGTATTTAAGAAAATTAAGCTAGATATTTGTTTTTTAAACAATTTACGTACACGTTTAATTACTTGTTGTTTTAATTACTATTAATGGCAATATGAAGTTGATTATATTAATTTAATTATGAACTTGATTATGTTTAACCTCTAATGTAATCGTTTAATGGAATGTTTAATTTCTAAATAATATCAAGAACACATTTGACATTCGAGAACTGAAATCAAATCTACACAAGACAAAGAGGATTTACTAGGAAATATAGGAACGGGCTCACTTGATGAAGGCCAAGCTATAGGTATTGGACAATTTGGTTTTTGCTGACTGCGTCGCTGGTTCTGCGCCGCCGCGTCGTTGGCGCTCCGGAGTGTGGTGGACTGGCTGCACGCTGTAGGCACTTAGGCGCAGCGGATTGCCTTGGTGTTCGCCCAGGAATCTAGGCGCTGCGTAGATGATGCGTGGCGTGTCCCCTTGTAGCCTCTCAGAGCGATGATAGTTCGTGATGCAGACTTCTGAAAATCTGATCCGATTAGTTTGCTGCAGGTCCTGTCACGGTCGCCACTTTGTTCCGTATAGGAGCAAGGAGAATTAAAAGTTCGTCTTCTTGAAATACATGTATTTTGAGAACTTGAAGTTAGTTAATTAGTTACACTTTAGACTTTAAATTGGAATTTTGAAAACATTTTGTTTTATAATAAACTTAATAAATTACATCACTTGTTAAAGAAGTTAAGAGGCAAAGGAAAAACTATGTAAAAACTATTAATTAGGTTCTTTCATTTTTGTTAAGATAATGCAAAGGAACAAGTAAGTATGTTGCTTGCTTCGACCCATCTTCGTGGCGTAGTGACGCTTCCCTTCCAGTACGCTAGCCGTTGTATGTGGACGCCGGCCATTGGCTGGAAAATGTGGGGTGACCCTCGACGCGTCCCATGACTGGCTAGAAATAATGGCGTGATGCCTGGTGCGTCTCATTGGCAAATGTAATATAGATAATAAAGTTTTTAATTATCCGTTCGGAAACGGAGCGGAGCGAACAGTATATTTTATTTGCATCACAAAAATAATTAACGCCCAACGAAGTGGGCACGGGTCGGCTAGTCTATATATATAAAAGCGAAAGGTCACTGACTCATCACGAAATCTCAGAAACTATAACACCTACAAACATGAAATTTGGCAAGTAGGTTCCTTATAGGGAGTAGACATCCGCTAAGAACGGGTTTTACGAAATTCCACCCCTAAGAAGGTAAAACGGGGGTTGGATGTTTGTATGAAAGTCGTATGTTTTTGAAGTAAGAGACTTGAAATTCAAAATGTATGCTCTATAGATGGTGTGGAGGTGTACTAATAATGTATTTTTAGAAATCAACTCCTTTTGGGGTTGAAACAGGGGATGGTAGTTATATGTGAGCGAGATGAAAACTTAAGTATAAGTACCTATATTTTATTTGTATCACAAAAATAATTAACGCCCAACGAAGTGGGCATGGGTCGGCTAGTTTGTAATATTCCAATATTAAGCGTAGGCCTCTTTCTCCATGTAAGATACTCGTATTACTAATTTTGTAATAAAACACAGTTAATATATTATTTTCAAAAGAGTAACAGCGGAGTTTCTTGCCGATTCTTCTCTGTAGAATCTACATTCCGAATCGGTGGTAGCTTAACTTTCACAAAAATAATAATCACTTTAAAGTTTTAATTTTTAAAATGAAAATTTGAAAGTGCTCATGGGGATTTGTATAAAGTTGTTTTTGATTTTGATTTTGTAGGAGAAGGATTGGAGCTTACGCTTTCACGACTCTCCACTGCGGATTAGCGGATATATTCCATACTATGACTAACGGTCGCTATCAGGTGTTTATGATAGCAACCGGGCTGACAGCTTAACTTAAGGCACGGTGGGGAGATTCACAAGAATAGACAACCAAATAGGAAATAAATAATTGTACAAATTCAAATATCCATCCCGAGCAGGAATCGAACACGCAATCACCGGTGTGTGAGCGCCTACACGGTACAGGCACCACTACACCATAGCGACGTCATCACAGTTAGCAATCCAAATGTCATAGATAAATGTTCAATAGAGCTGTCCAATATAAGTTTAAGGTTGCCTGGAAGAGATTGCTTTCAAGCAGTAAGGCCGCCTTTTGTACATTTTTTTTTAATAATCGCTGTTAATGTTGCTTACTTATTTTGTTTCTTGTTTGGTGTACAATAAAGTGTAAAATAAATAAATAAACTAAATAAGTTTATTTGCAACTGGCTGACCCCGCAAACGTTGTTTTGACATTTATGTTATTAACCCCCACAACCCCCTCTTTTGGATTAAATTTCGTAAAATCCGTTCTTAGGAAAGGAATATTCCTATCAAATGTCAAGTCTCTACGCCTTATGGTTCCAGAGATATCGCGATGAGTTGGTTGGTGGATGGTTGGTATATATATATAAGTTGGTATATCATATAAAACATATCATTTACACACAAAACATTATTTACGCGTCATGATGTTACATCTACTAAAATACAATTTTCGTCTTAATTTTCTCCAAAGTAAAATGAGGCATTAATTTCCCCCTTCGTCTGAGGTATATTATCAATTTTCTTCGCAAATTTTCCCACATCAGCTTTATGTCACAGTAAATCATAATAAACTTCTAACGAGATCATTATTTAGTCACATGAGTGTATTATGTTCACAATTTATTCCGTAGGATAAATTAAATAGATTAAAAATTTTACCATATAGGGATCATAATTATATAACTGTGTTAGGTTCGGTTAAAATAAATAACTAAATATCATGAGCAACTGTCCCCAATAGAATAGGAATATTTGTGTCTGGGGTCGGGTAACACACAACAAACACAAACGCCCAAACCATGACAAACATATAAGAGCTATCCTTATCAAGAAACAGTATTTTTATGAACGATTACAAGTTGATACGGTCATCACAACGTTGCTTTCAGTCATTGTAAGGTGATTCTTGCACAGGACAAATATTTGTATAGATATAATTTATGTTTGTGTTCATGGTCGTGTTCATGGTCTGGGCGTTTGTGTTTGTATTCAGTTTTTTCAGACCACAGACGCAGCATATTCTGCTTACAGGTTTTGTTTAAGTTTTTTTTTATCTACACAATATACACCCGGTCGTCTGTTCCTAAAGTAAGCAACTTAATGCTTGTGTTATAGGTAACAGCCGACTGGTATAGCTACATATTTTTTCCGATAAACATACTTATAAATAATACATATATAAATATATAAATAAATTTATATATTACACCCAGACTCGGGGTGGGAATTGAACCCACAACCCCCGGAGCAGAAAGCAGGGTCACTACAAACTGCGCCAACGAGCTAGTGACTAGTTTTTGGTAGTATTACTTATTAACTATAATAAGTAATAACGCTTACGTTTTTGAAGGTTTAAAATAAAATTTGATAAAACAATTCCTCCATTGCAGTTTCGTCTTAAACCACACTTCCTTAAAACGAAAATTAGTTCAGAGCTCTCCTAAAAGGGCTTCAATTATCACGACTGGATCTCACTATCGAAAAAAAAAATAGACTGCAATATTTTTTATATAAGAGTATATGACGCCAACTGAAGCTTTTTCCATAAAACTATATATTATTATTATTATTATCACGTAAATCTTCAGATCTAATAATATTAAATTTAGTATTTTATACTAACTTAATAACGATTTATCGACTTTTAGATAGTTTAATCAAAACGACATTTCCAAGATTAATATGTCCGAGTTGAACGTCGGCGAGCTTAACTCGACCAGTTAATTTTCCGCGCTTAAGCTTTTCCTCCGTGAGTGGAATATTTCTCTGACACGTGTACGGAAGACGCTATTATTATTATTATATCATTAAGGTCCTAATAAAGCTATACACGTAACATCTTTATATAATAACTAGCTTCTGCGCGCGACTTCGTCGGCGTGGACTCCGCTCCTATTGGTCTTAGCGTGATGACACATAGCCTATAGCCTTCCTCGATAAATGGGCTATCTAACACTGAAAGAATTTTTCAAATCGGCCCAGTACTTCCAGAGTTTACCGCGTTGAAACAAACAAACAAACAAACTCTTCAGCTTTATATATTAGTATAGATAAAAAATTGCGTTCGTACAAAATACACATGTCAGAAGTGAAACTTCTTTGGCAAACTAATTTAAAAAAAATTAAGGTAAAAAAACGAATAAAAAAAACGACTTTTAAAATACAAAAAAGAAAAGAAAAAAAAATAAACAAAAAGCCTTTGTCACGCGGTGTTCCCAGGCGGTCACCCATCCAAGTACTGACCGTCATGACGCTGCCGCGATACCGGTCGCTCAAATTTTATCCCCCATGCTTTTTTCGACCTTACAGAATATCACAGCTAAATAATGCTTTTTTCAAGCAGTAGTGTTGTGTTCCTGCTGGTGAGTAAGGTGACCAGAGCTCCTGGGGGAATTGGGGATAGGTTGGCAAGTCGCTTGCGATGCTTCTGGCGTTGCAGACGTCTTTATTATATAGGTTACGGTAATCGCTTGTCATGAGGTGTAAAATACATTTTTAATGATATTATCTATATCTATACATATAATAAAATGGTAGGAAAGTCAATGTACGTCCGGGATAAACTCAAAAAGTACTGCATGGATTTAATTCTGGCACGAATATTATTAAGAAGTCGGGTCAGAACATAGGCTACATAATTATTATCACGCTATCACCTACGGGGAACGAGCAGTGAACGCACGCAGACGACGTCGCGGGCAGCAGCTAGTTAAAATAATACGAACAAAATATTTATTTCTCTTCATACTTTGTTCAGTTGTATTTGGAGTCGTTTTTTTATTCAATATTTTAATTATAACTCTATTATTGTTTTAAGTAGCTTTCAGAATACTATATAATTACATTGAAATAAATCAGACTTTATTTTACTCCAAAATTGTATTTAAAAAGGCCCATTAGAATAAAAATAACAATTCGTATTTTTCTTCAATAGTTATTAACGATTTCATTAGTGTAGGAAACGATAATAATTTGAATCAATTTAATTATTTTAATGAATGTTATTTTAGATGGTATGATAATGGTATACCACTGATATCAAAATATTTTTGTTTTCTTAAAAAAAAAAATTATTGAATTATTTTTTACTCTTGTACTTGAAGCATTACCAATATAAATAAGACAAAGTTAATTTCAACCAATGTACTACGATAATGTTGCTACAACAATTGCATTCTCGTATACCACACTTTTACTGTCAATAGCTGGGTTAAAAATAAATCTATCGCTTAACCCACAGTGATCCCAGTGACTTGGCATATACGCACGTCTCAATATTTTCAACTCACGCAGGATACCCTGTTTTCCTTCAGCCACCGAGCGTGGGATGAATTGTAAACATATTACATATTGACAACAGAAATGGTTCAGTACTAGTAGGCTATTGCAGTTTTATATGATAAATATTATGCGTCTTGTTATTTTCAAATATTTGGATTTCACAATAAATTATTGTCCATATATTTTATGTTTGGAAATTAATCAGTTTAGAAGGACTTCCAGAACTTTTCTGTAAAGTGGTGGATTGAAGTGGATTTATGGAAGTTGAACTTGAAGACATGTCCTTCCACAAGAATCTTTAATTAAGATCAAATATCTTTAAAATGCTTGTGTCTGAGCGCTATAATTTTGGATTTATCAAGCATCGAGTGTAAGTATAAATATTCCCTAAAGACTAGCATACACATGTTCACAAGTGGCAGTAACCAATTAGCACCAGGGAAGCTGTCTGCTTGCATGTTCCTCTTGAACTGTAAAGAAAAGGTGCTCAAAAACGTTAGATGGCTTTGAAATATCAAGGTACAACATGGCATGGTTTTAAATAGCTGAAACATTAAGTGTACAATTGAGATTTAAGAACCAGACGATGCGTTGGCGCAACGGTCACAGCACTGGTTTGTGGCTGTTAGGCAGGTGGTTGTATGTTCAGTCCCCGCACGCATATGAAAAAAATTTGTATTGGCCATACAGATGTTTGCCGTGGTCTGGGTATTTGTGCAGTCCTTGTGGGTCACAATTCACACTCATATAGGAAGGTATTCGTGTATTGTCTGACCACAAATAATCAACTTTACAACTTTGGAACAAAGAAATGAATAATAAAAAGAATGAAGATAGGCGAGGTCCTGCCGTCCATCGCCCTCTCATTGGCCGATGAGCGATGAGTCCATGGTTAGTGGCCATTGGCAGCGCCACAGCCCACTAGATGTCGCTAAAACAATATGTAAGAATATACATGTAAATATGTATATATGTGAAAACACAGAACAAGGCACGGTTATAAAATATAGGCCTCGAGTATCTTACATATAAATTTGAAGCCGGTATGACGAACAATTTTGTAGTTCCTAATTCGATTTCTCTTAACTTGAGAGCACTTACAATAGTTACATGCAATACCATTAGAACAAAACTCATTTAACAAGTCACGAGCGACGAGCGATTTAATACGAAATGTCATAAAATATTTTGTCTATGAAAATTGCTAATAAATTAAAAAAAATACCTGTTATTAAAATATTACAACGAAAATTATCCCCATTTTGCAAGATACTTTTTTTAAGTAGTATTTTTTAAAATTATAAAGTAGTATGTCGCTTCTAATCAATTTAGCATATTCTATTCAAGCGTTCCATAATCTATTGGCTGGACTTTTCCATAATTATATACATACCAAGTTTGTATTTCTACTCAAATCGACTCAATCTTCTCAATTACTATTCGAATAATTATAATTTACTTGAAAGAAAATCGTTAACCCTGAAATATATTTTTTAATTTATACAATTATTAATTGCAATTGGCTTTGTAATCCACTCAGTCACACAAAGTTACCGTGATACAATTGTATATACAAGGCATATAAGTGTGCACGTCCAATGATTGGCTTGTATGTGCAAGATACTAATATTCGAATTTATATAATTTACCATTTATGAGTTTTTATGAGTCAACTTTTAGTGGAGTGTCTGGGGGTTTTGACCTCAGACTTTTGTTACAGTGAATGAATTTAAATGGTCGAGGGGGGGTTTTCTTTTTTATACTATAAAGTGTAAAGTTTACCCAAAATTTTTTTGTGCTTTTGATTTTTTTTTATTTAAACCAAAAATTATAAAAAATTAATAATTTTATTTAAAATAATTTTTTTTTTCGCATTATATACGTTGAATAATACCTAAATAGACGTAAAATAATATTTTCTTGAAATGTTGGAGGCTGGAGCGTATGAAGGGTCATAACGACCTTGGACAGGTAATAGAACGTGGAGAGGGGAGAACGAAAGGATGACTTGTTACCTCATCTTCAAACTTAATTCATTTACGCTCATACAAATTGTCGCCAAAAATAGATTCATAAAAAATATATTGAAACATATAAGAAGACGAGAAGGCGAAGGCGAGAAGGACGAAGAAGGCCCAATGAAACTCCATTTTCGCCTTCGAAAAAGAAACTCCGAAGTAGCACTGATTTATCGAGCTTTAAGTGGGAAAAAACTATTTCATCTGTGGTCAATAAGCTAATAAAGAAATTTAAGCAAAATTAAATAAAAAACGACGAAAACAAATCTCATATATTAATACTCCAACTTTAAATGTCTCCATTGTAAGCTTTATAGCTGTACAGAAAAACGATTGTTATTAAGAAATTCATAAAAGAATTTCTGATGTACCTAGCAGATTTACAAACACTCCAAACAAAATATCATGCTGATTGTTATAATTCTCTTAAAAATTCTATTCATCTGAGCTCTGCTGATAAAAAGGTTGGTTTGACTATTTCGATGATAGATACAGCAATGAAGCAAATATGCAAGTATATAGAAGAGAATGACGACTGCCAATTTTCTATGCAAGAGTTGAAAGATACGATGGTATATACCTCACAGCATACACCGGATAAAAAAAACTATTAGATAACGACTAATAGACCGCTATCATGATGATATTGTTGGATCAAGTTTTGGAGCTAACACTATTATACTTTAAATAATTGTGTTTGAAAAAATAGTCAAGTAAATACGCGCTATTAAAGATTACTCAAAAAGTTGTAATCACATCTCGATCTAATTTAAACAAGACTACATGACAAGTATTAGCTTTCGATTAAAGTAAGAATCATCAAAATCGGTACACCGAGTAAAAAGTTATGCGGTATAATACAACGTAGGTCGACGAAAAAGTAGTCAAGTAAATACGCATTATTAGATATAACTCTAAAAGTACTTGTCAGATTTCAGTTAAATTAAAATGGGACCACATGACACGCAACACCTTTCAATTAAAACAAAATTGATCGAAATCGGTCCACCCAGTCAAAAGTTCTGAGCTAACAGATATAAAAAGAAAAAAAAAATCTGTGTATTTCAAAGCCAGCAGTTGGATGGTTATCCCGCCATCGGTCGGCTTTTTAAGTTCCAAGGTGGTAGTGGAACTGTGTTATCCCTTAGTCACCTCTTATGACAGGCACGGGAAGAGAGGGAGTGGCTATATTCTTTACTCCCTTAGCCACACAGCAAAGCAAAGCAAAAAAACTAATCATAATGATAATAATAGTAAAAAAAGGGGTTGTGGAGCTGCTTGTGGATGTCGAAAGAGTGGCTTATACTGCAGTGTACACTGGCGGATCCAGGGGAGGGGGGGGTCACAGGGGTCATGACCCCCCCCCCCCTGGGCTGTGTCCAGGACCTAGGTGGACCACTAATTAAAATTGTTAAACAAGATTTTTGACACAATATAGGTTTTTTTAAGTACATTACCTACATAGATTAATAAAATACCTACTTTTTACCTGTATCTATCATTATAAAATTTAAATTATAACTTCTTTTTACTTGATTACGACTTTGTGACCCCCCCCCCTGGCGCCTTGACCATGACTGTGACACCCCCCCTGGCGCCAAAGCTGGATCCGCCCTTGGCAGTGTAGCATGTCTACAGTGTAGCGAAAATACCTGTTTTAATAATATCATTGAAATAAGTGAAGTTGAAGAAAATACTTAAGACAAAAATGTAAATTGTTTGACAAATGATTTCTTGATATTTTTTTTTCTTTCATTTTCCTTCATTTATTTTTTTTTTCTAATTACTATCTCTATATGAATGTATCAATTAACTTAATTTTGGTGTAGAAAAATGTTCTACAGGGTTTAAACTATCAAAATTATAATTATTTCGTTTTTTTTTTTTTAATCGAGATCACAATTTTTGAATAGGTAAACTTTTTTGTATATATTATAAGCTAAACATTCCACTTTGAATTATAAAATTTCATTCACTGTAACGGAAATCCGAGGTTTTCGTGTTTTTAACGCCCCAGGCACTCCACTATTTGATCAGATAAAAATGCATTTAACATCAATTATACATTTTTATTAACACCTCAAATATCTGCAAGACTACTTTCACTGATACGGTACCTAAATTAAATAATATAACAATCATTTGATATCAAATACAGGTCGGCTTATTCGATTTCTACTTACTCAAGAATTTTTTTTAATTTTTTTTTTAATTTTTATTAATTTTTCTTTATAATTTTTTATCTTATAACTTAAACCGAATCCAGGAAAGCGAGCGTCGAAAAGCCTCCTGCATAATGCATTGTGCCTGCGACCTTTGAGCCTCGGTCGGATTATACGTCGGGTTTATTTCAAAATTTTCCACCACTTTCAAATTCCCACTCTCCAGTCTCTTTGCAGCGTTTACGCCCTTTTAAGCCGCACTCAAGTTTGAGCTCGCGTTTTTTTTTTTTTTTTGTTATGAGACGGAGCGTAATGATCCTCTTGACCGTATGAGGAGTGTATACTCCTGTGCACATTTATTATTATAATTGTTATTATTCTATAAAATAAATTGTTCTTGTTATGTTAGCAGCACTAAACTGTTTTTAGTGCCAATTGGAAATTTCCAGGATGTTAATGTGAACAAACATTAATTAACGTGTAAACGTCTTCGTGTTTGTTCACAACCGATAAAAAAAACTAACTTCAATTTTTTTATGTAAATTGTAAATGTACGTAATACAACATAGTTAGACAAATAAACCGGCCAAGTGCGAGTTGACCTGCGCACCGTGGGTTCCGTACAAAAATTATTAAAAATATGTTTATCATATTATTATATGATAAACATATTTTTATATATGTTTATATATATATATATATCATATTTGATGTAACTAAAAATTTATGCTTTTCGCAATTTTTCCTTTATCTGTGCTATAAGACGTTGTTTCGTACCAAATTTCAAGATTCTGAGTTCACGGGAATTACTCTGAAGGTTTTGATTCTCTTGCGAGTGTCGAAAATTTGCAGCAATGCGGCTGTGTCTTTTGATTGCGTAGGCTTAGAAGTTTGATTTTTTACAGCTCTAAGGAACAGAAGACAGAGTATTTGATATGAATTTCGGCATGAAACCTCCACGCGTTCCTGAGCAAAAGGTTCTTAACAGACAGACGGACATCGAAGTGATCCTATAAGGGTTCCGTTTTTTCCTTTTGAGGTACGGAACCCTAAAAAATAATCACTTTGATACGCATTATTAAGCATGAAAGTACTACTCAAATCTTGATCTATAGAAATGTTAAGCATGAACTGGACGTTTACTTTCCTGTTGTGTATCACAAGAGCATAATCCTAGGTAGTAAGTCGCCAATTTAAAGCTTGATTGTCACTATAATGTATATATAAAACTACGGAAATTGTAGGAATACAAGTAAAAGTAATTTATATTTAGTTTTAGTTAGAATAAGGTAAACAACAAAGTTTTCTCGGTATTGAAATCTTTAAGAGAATAACCTTATTTCGTACGATTCTCGAATCAGACCTTATTGTTATCCGAGTCACGTCACGAGCTGATGAAGGTACAGTATATCTTGGAAACGAGGATTTAAAATAACATTTTAACCAAACAACAGGGTAAAGTACAATTTTATTACACAACTAGCTTCTGCGCGCGACTTCGTCGGCGTGGACTCCGCTCCTATTGGTCTTAGCGTGATGATATATAGCCTATAGCCTTCCTCGATAAATGGGCTATCTAACACCGAAAGAATTTTTCAAATCGGACCAGTAGATCCTGAGATTAGCGCGTTCAAACAAACAAACAAACAAACAAACAAACAATCAATCAAACAAACAAACTCTTCAGCTTTATTATATTATAGTATAGATTAATTTTAAAGAAGGTGAAGTATTTTGTCTAATTGTCGGATTTTATAATTTACTAGCTTCTGCGCGCGACTTCGTCGGCGTGGACTCCGCTCCTATTGGTCTTAGCGTGATGATATATAGCCTATAGCCTTCCTCGATAAATGAGCTATCTAACACTGAAAGAATTTTTCAAATCGGACCAGTAGATCCTGAGATTAGCGCGTTCAAACAAACAAACAAACAAACAAACAAACAAACAAACAATCAAACAAACTCTTCAGCTTTATTATATTAGTATAGATATATGTCTCTGTCTCTCTTCGTTTCGCTCGAATACATCGACAATCTGTTGTATTATATTTTTCTTAATGAGATAATGTACAACACGTCATTTAAACTATACCTATTCTGTGGGATTTACACAATGTTAGGTCCATAATTTAAAATAACTTGGAAAATCCAAAAGTGCACGCCTCACACGCTCATTGTGTTACGAATTGAAATTAATAATAATTGCCTAAAAGAGAAATCAATTGAATAAAATAATATTATTTTTTGTGTCGATTTTGCAAGATAAAATCGTTCTTATATGTTAAGGTAGGCACTATATTATCGCTGAGCCTGCTTAGCTAACCTATCTTTTTCTCGTTCGCTTTGTCTAAAATTATCGTTTTGACGAACTTGAGACATTCGACATTTTTTTTGAGCAAGGTTTACATCATCCTTATTAGGAATTTGAGCAGAATAGATTCCACTATGTTTATTTCCAAGACAGCAGCTTTCAGGTTTATTCAGCTCAATTATAACATCATCTTTATAATTTTTCGAAAGAATCATAATTTTTACGACGTTCTCTTTTATAATCACGTTGTAATTGATCACGTTTTCTTGCAGATTTTTTATTTTCTTTTGGCATTTTATATTATCGAAAATCTGTCGACACGTCACGAAACACAGATACAATTTTAACTTCACTGCCAAAAATATCAATAATGTCGCTAGATGCAGCAGAAGTTATTTAAAAAATAAATAGTTCATGAAAAAGGAGAGAGGAAAAAAAAATAGACGGTGATAATTTTTATGAAAGAAACCCAGAAAATCTTTCGAATTTCGTTAATATCTTTAAAACAGTTAAGAGTTCAGTCATAATAAGAAAAAAAGAGTTCATCCTTAGAGTGACTGGAGTATTATTCAAAAGGAATAATTACAATTAATTGGCGTCTCTACATATATAGACTTTTTATATAAATAACTAGCCGACCCGTGCCCACTTCGTTGGGCGTTAATTATTATCTTTTTTAAAATGCAAAAATAGTTTTTAAGAAAACTTTTGACCAAAACTACGTCCGGAGTACCGATAAAGTAAAACAGAAAGTAAAGAGAAAATATATAAAATAAAAAATAAACGGCAGCGGGCGCCTACAGCGATGAATAAAATCGTAATAATATCGTGTATTTATTATTTTAAATTACAGAACCAAATAACATACTATAAAGAACAAATTTTAAACCACTTAAATAAATAATATGTTGCTCCAACGCCATCTATCAAAAAGCGTAAAAACTTCGTCATCGATAGATTCAAATAGACAGTAAATAAAATAGAGTATTAAATAGTTAAATCTAACAGCGATAGATGGCGTTCGTTTCTTTGTCATTTTCATAATATATTTTAATATTTTTCTTTTTTACTGAATTTTTTTGTACAATTACAATAAAATATAGCCTATGTCACTCCTGAATAGTGTAGCCTCTCACTATTTTCAGCAAATCAGATAAATATAAATGTTTTAAAATCACCAATTAATTTCTAAGGCAAATAATAATGCTTGATTAGATTGAATTGTTGACACGGCACGTCAGAGGACGCAGGTTCAAATCCTGGTGATTTAAAATCTTTATATATTTTTATCTTTTTCCTTTTATCTTGTCACTCCTGAATAGTGTAGCTTTCTGTTAGTGAAAGAATTTTCATGATCGGATCAGTATTTGCGAAGATTACCCCGTATATACAAAGTTATAAACTTTACCTCTTTATAATATTAGTATAGATAATAAAAACCTCTTTTTATCATTTTAATAAAAATATTTTTTGATAGTTATCAAAGAATTTGATTTTAAGCTCTTCTTGTTAATATTTTACATTTTGCTACTTGATTCATTTTTATATTATAACAAAATTAAAAAAGTCTGCGGAGTTAGCGAATATTTTATCATCCGCTCATCCATTCGCTAAACCGAGCTCATTTGCTAAACTGGTGGTCATTCGCTAAGCTGGTAACCTCGAGCTTGAACGGCAACGCAGGCTTCGCAAGCATCACCGCAGACAGTTCCAACTCACTGAGAGCTATGCAGCATCTGGTTCCACTGGCCCGCCAACCGGCTATTGACCTTCGGTCTCGGAGGAGAGTAATGTGGCGTGTTCTTGATAGTCGTCAAAGAATTTGATTTTATATTGTTCTTGATAATTTGTTTTACAATTTAGTAAGTAAAATTATGCACGTAGGTACCCGTAGCACGTTATCTTATAATTATATTTTGTATTTTGCTACTTTTTTATATTTTGCTACTTGAATATTGTTTTTCTATCATTATTATTCTTCAATAAAGAGTCAGCGAAGATAGATAACATCTTATTATTTATCCGATCGTTCAATGGCTTATATATTTCGCTAAAATTGTTTATATTTTTCTAAAACGAGAAGACAACTAAAAGTGCACATACCAACGGACAGCTGTAGATATATTATTTGATTACATTTTTTTGTTATATATATTAAAGGGCTTAATCCACCACGCTGCTCCAATGCGGGTCGGCGGATGCCTTACTATACATAATACGATACCTTACCATACACTTTCAATATCATTGAAGTAATACGGTACCAAATTTCGAATCGATAGGACATATGGAAGGTAATTAGATTCCCTCATCAACTATTAAAGAGCTGATGATCTTCGAACGGCTGATCAGGTCATGGTTACCCTACCATATACTTTCAATATCATTAAAGTAACACGGTACCAAATTTCGAATCGATAGGACATAAGGAAGGTAGTCAGATCCCCTCATCAACTAGAAAAAAGTACCACAGACAGTTACACAGATACACAGACACGTTAAACTTATACCACCCCTCGTTTTGCGCTGGGGTTTAAAAAAGAAAAAATATTTATGAAAGAAACCCAGAAAATCTTTCGAATTTCGTTAATATCTTCAAAACGGTTAAGAGTTCAATCATAAAAAGATATACAGTTCATCCTTAGAGTGAATGAAGTATTATTCAAAAGAAATTATTACAATTAATTGTTTATATTTTTCTAAAACGTGAAGACAACAAAAGGGCACAGACCAACGGACAGCTGACATATCACTTTTTAATTACGTTTTTTTTGTTATAAATATTAAACAAAATGAAAAGAAAATACGCTGACTTTATAGATTAACATGTCTAGTTTCCGAAACAACCTTTTTTTTTTAAATTCAGTGCCTAACTTAACGTATAAGAACGATTTTATCTTGGAAAATGGACACAGAGCCGTCTTTCGATAGTAAAGCACACCCACACGCTTAAGCGTGTGACGCGTGCAATTACAAAGTCGAAACAATTCACTATGGAGACGCTTATATTAACGGCGTAGAATCAAACAGTAGTAAGTATTATTTAGCAGTATTATTTAGCTGTGATCCTCTGTGTTTGAGGTACTTTCCCAGTCGGACTACTCCTTGAGCAAGATTTTTGAAGTAAAACTTCTTTACGCACGTTTGACTTGGAGAGTAAGCTGGTGGTTTCGAAAAGTGTGATTCGGCGAGGCGAACATAAGCTGAGAGGGAGATATAAGTGAATGAAGACAGAAAGAGATAGACTTACGTTTTGTAAGTTTTACTTCAGTCGTGTGGTCTTAAGTACACTCATTTTTCTGCTTTGTCCTACATCAATGAAATAACTAAATGACAAAGGCTATATTTTAATGGTATAAGCGCGTAACAGAAGAAATCTTGTAAAGCGTGAGCGGTGAACTCAATCTCATAATGTCTTTTATATTACTTATAACTAGTTTTAATTTACATTTCGTATTTGAAGCAATCTTAATTAATTTGATTTAAAGACAGTTTTTTGTCTGGGTAAAGGATACGTCGTACGATAAAAATACACTACTATTTTTTTTTAGATTTGCATAAAATTTGATAATTTTAAAAATAAATAAACATCTTAGATCAACCTGAAATAATAAACTAATTGGCTTCGCTATCGGATACTAATTAGTCTTTTAAAATGACTATTATTGTCGCTATGCTAAGTCACTTTTTAAATGAAAAAGAAACAAAAGCTAAAAGCAAAATAATCAGTCTATTATTTAGTCTAGACAACTTGTAATTCTTTGTCGATGGCAAACCCTGGCAGTATCTTTCGAGATAATATTAATAGACGTACCCTACGAAAAAAAAGTGTGTGTGTCAGCTCCGACGCACGACTGGAGTCTATTTCTTCAGATCGACTGTCTAAATAGGCACAAAAAAGGCTTTCTAGTCTAAGAAAAAGATTAATACCATATCAAATGGTAAATAAACTAATCAAATAGTGCCATCTATGGATCGATCGATGCCGTTATTAGAAAACGTCGAAAAATATCGATCCTACAAAAAACTGATAAGAACCAAATTTGTAGGAAGTTTAATTTTAAACAACTTTTGTCATAACTATTTTTCGTTTAAAATTTAAAATAAACGAGTTATTCAAGAGACAAAAAATAGCCCTTTAAATCAAGATGGCGGATGAAGCAACAAGTCGGAAAGTCGGGCAGGAAAGTCGTTCGTTGTTAGTGCATCAGAGAATAGCAGAAGAAGGGGTCCGATTTGATTAACCTTTTCATAGAAACCTTTGTAGTTCGAATAAAGTTTTTTTAAAGGAACGAGAATAGAAAAGGATTCTATACTATTCCATTTTTGTAAGTTAATGAAAATTGTTTTTCTCTTGCATTTTCTAATTAATATTATTACCACACTCAAACATAAATATTCATCAATTTTGAAAAGTAAGCTAAGTTTAGGCAGAATAGGCGCGTTAGTCGTGGAGCTGCCGTAATAGCCCGTGCTAGAAGCTAGAAGTAAGTAAGTTAAGTTTCCTAGACAAGTAAAAAAAAAAGACGAACGTGCTGAACTGAACAACACTGAATAGAATATTACCCTTTGTCAGAAGTCTGGAAAAAGTCATCACAAAAATACACCCGCCTAGACCACGACATTGTTGTAATGGCCGAAACGTCAACTCGTCATTTTCGTTTTATTCCTTGAAACTGTTAATCGGACGTGATTGTTCTGCTTTTAACAGACTACAAAACAAAGAGAAATCCTCAATTCAACTGTATTTTTTATACGACTTCAAAAAAGGAGGAGGTTACTCAATTCGACCGTATATATATTTTTATGTTTGTTGGATTTTGATGATTTTTTTTTGTTGGAAAAGAGATATCCCAAGGGTGGTACCATGGTAAGAAAACCGGGATCTGATGATGGAATACAAAAAAAATTGAGTGTAATATTCAAAAATCGTCCTAGTGCCTTTGTTAATTTTTTTCGTCTACCTACGTAGTATTACTTGTCGATGTAATTGAAGTCGCTTTTTTTTCGTTTGCTAGCAAACACAATTAGGTATTACTAGCTTCTGCGCGCGACTTCGTCGGCGTGGACTCCGCTCCTATTGGTCTTAGCGTGATGATACATAACCTATAGCCTTCTTCGATAAATGGGCTATCTAACACTGAAAGGATTTTTCAAATCGGCCCAGTAGTTCCAGAGATTACCGCGTTCAAACAAACAAAGAAACAAACAAACTCTTCAGCTTTATATATCAGTACAGATTTGGTACGACATAACTTTTTACTGTGTACCCATTTTGATGACTCTTTTTTTTTTAAATCGTAAGCTGGTACTTATCATGTGGTTACATCATATCTCTGATAGATACAGTCTACATATATACCTTCATAGGTCGTAAGAGGAAATTGAAACTGCGAACTGTGTCTGGAAATAATACAGGCATACAGTAAATCACAGCCAAATAATATTTTTCTTAAGTTTTGTCGTGTTCCAGTAGTAAGTGACCCGAGAGAAGGACTTTGGTAGTATTATATTATTATACAACAAGGTCGGTAAACAAGCGTACGGCTCACCTGATGGTAAGCGATTACCGTAGCTAATAAACCAGCAACACCAGAAGCATCGCAAGCACGTTGCCAACCCTAAACCCTGCGAGCGCTACTTATGACAACAGAAACACAACACTGCTTGAAAGCAGTATCATTTAGCTGTGATCTTCTGTAAGGTCGAGGTAATTATCCAGTCGGGGTACTCCGGATTTTGAGCAGGATATTTCCTGCTGTACCCTATCTCAGTTAGGTGGTAGCGTACTGGTGTAGCATTGGTAGCATAGTTTAGATATCCACAGGCTATGGCCATCACTCAGCATTTGGTGGTCGGTACTTTTGTTACAACAAAAACTTTCTAAGGTATTTTATTTCATTATATTTTTTTAATCCATTGAATACAGATAAAAAACAACGTAGTAAAAAAAAGATTAGATAAATTCTAAAAAATAGGTACTTCTAAATCACTTATCAAGTTAAAAAGTAGTCAACATGGAGAAAATTTATGAACATACCAAGATTTCGTCCCTCGAGGACATACGTGATTCGGTTAGTGGAGCGTCGGTTGGAAACATTCCAATTTAGGTCTGGGCTATGTTATGCTTAACTGAATATTATCTGACACTTTTTCATACAGTAAATGTATTTAAAAGAGACGTCCTTTGCAGTTTTACCGACAACAATATATAATAGATAATATACAGTTTATTTTTACAGTAGTTATATTATCCGCAAATCCACATTGAAGCAGCGTGGTGGATTAAGCTCTGATCTTTGTCCTACATGGAGAAAGAGGCCTATGCCCAACAGTGGGATATTACAGGCCGACGCGCAAGTGGAAAAGTTTGCAACCATTTATAATAATATCAATTATTAGGTACAAAAACAAAGTCGCTTCCCGCCGTCTGTTAGCTTAGATCTTTAAAACTACGCAACGGATTTTGATGCGGTTTTCTTTAGTAAATAGAGTGATTCCAGAGGAAGGTTTATATGTATTATACTTGTATAATATAGTAGAGGAAAACTGATCGTTTTTGCAAACGTGCGAGGCCGGGGCTAGTCGCTAGTATTTAATAAAGTAAATAATATAACCATGATTCGGGTAAAACAACTCGAGTGATTTAACAAAGCATCGCCTCACAAGTTACTTTTTGTTTTCAATTTTAATGAGCCCGGTCTTGTTTTATCGTCTCGAGACTCGAATCCGTGTTATCCAGATTACTTGGGCATTATTTATTTACTTTTACTTTTTTGGGTTTCGTCTTCAAGGGTTCAGAACCAAACTACTTAGACTTTATAAGATTTTAGATTAACATGGTTACATCTATTACGAAAATTATTCGAAAACGGGATACTTACCATGTTTATTATTTTCGCTTTGTGGAGCTCGATATCTTGGAGTCTCGTGATCAAGACATTCGCAGTCAATGTTGAAATATCGAGCTCCGCAAAGCGAAAATAATAAACATGGTAAATATCCCGTTTTCGAATACTTAGACTGTATTGTAATTATTACTTCAATCCATACAGGACACAGAATATATCGTGCTTAAAGTCTGGATCTGGACTGGGGAAGTATATCAACCTAACAGAAGATCGCAGGTTAATAATACTCCTCCAATGTAGTGTTGTGTTCCTGTGGTGAGTAAGGTGGCCAGAGCTTCTGGGGAGGGTCGGGAGTAGAAGAAGAAAAGAAAGAAAAAAAGCTACGGCAATCGCTTACCATCATGTGAGCCGTACGCTTGTTTGCCGATTTATTGGTAAAATAAAACCTTCAGTTAAAATTATTTCTCTAGAATCGTAAAAAACGGTAGGTTTCTAACTGACTAGTTAGCGCCGTGCTTACAGCTATACTGCCATACCAACGGTTGTTTTGATTTTCTTTTTGAGAACCCGTTGCTTGTATAAACCTCGATGTACATAGCATCCAATGGGAGCAAAAAAAAATGTCCTACCTCTTTAGTGACAAACAAAATAAACTAAGGTAGGTTAAATAGAGATAGAATTTTGTAAGGCAGCTTAAATAAAGTTCGAAGGCACCAAATAGAGGTAGAAAAAAAAAAACTAGAATAGTACAGAACCTTTTGTTTAAGAATTGTGTTTTTTCTGATTTTATCTGTATTCAAGTCTGAATTCAAATTTATAGACGGCTTAGATAAAAAGATTTTTAGAAGTAATCAAGCTGAAGTGCTTTTTTATATTACTCTATTGTATAAGAATCTCATTATTTTAATAGGTCCCTTATAAGTTATTTTGTAAAGTTTATCTCATAGGAAATATATTTAAGTGAGTTTTAGGAGCCTTTTGGTTGCAATAAAAATAAATAAAAATAAGTTTAGTAATACTGTATCATTCCTAGAAAAAGATTTCAAAAGAATGTTATAGCGGTCGCGTAAATGATAAAAATAAAAAGATGTTCATCCACTCTTTATGTTATAAATATTTTTTGTCGTCATGGACAGAGGCTAACTTAACTGAGGTAGGACATAGCAATATGGAGCAGCCCAACTGGGGTAGTACCTCGACCTTACAGAAGATCACAGTTTGTTCCTGTAATGATAAGGTCGAATGCAATGCTCCTGAAGTTGTAGACGTCCACTGCTCACGGTACCTGTTGAAAATTAAGCGGACCATACGTATATCTACCACCCTAGTGGTATATAAACGACTCACACGCCCTCAAACTCAACGGCCGCCACTAGGATTAATTCCTTTGTAGGGGTCTATGTCATAGAGGTCTTATGAAATTGTATTCGCTAACATAATCGTTAGTAGAACTCTTATTGTAATGAGACAATACCAACGTAGCCGACAACGCAACGTAGCAAAATGAAATGAAATCAAAATATTGATTTCGCCATAAGGTGATTCGCCACACACTTAACTCGAAATATTTTTTTGGAGTTTACTCCTTAATAATCGATTTTCATATGAGGCCTCCGTAATGAAAATAATATATAAAAATAATACGAGGAAAATAATATGAGGAGTAAAATCTACTGAAGGAATGACCTCGTTACGTTTCTCTTAACGCCATCTATCAGAACTCAATAGGGTATATCGGGTAGGGGATCGCCGATAGATTGCGTTTTTTGATTCGTTTATTTACCATTTGATATGGTATTAATCTTTTTCTTAGACTAGCAAGCCTTTTTGTGCCTATTTAGACAGTCGATCTGAAGGAGTAAACTGCAGTCGTGCGTCGGAGCTGACACACACACTTTTGTTTTTTACAAGTTTGCAAATTGATGCAAAGTATAAGTAAGCGATTTTTGAACAGTTTGCAAATTGATAAAAATAAAGTTACGACTTTAATTAAATTAACGACTGTGTACGAGTACAAGGCGAAACAGTTAACATTGACAGCGCTATTTCATTCTTAAGTACGTTAAATAATATTTATTGCGGCTTTCTAGGAAATTGCTTGAGTTTTGATATTTGTGCAATATTTAGTATTGAATTCTCAAAGATAATTATAAGAGTTTGTCAATTGTAACTATCTAAGATGTATAAAAGACAACAATTTATTAGATCGCCATTTACGAATATATTATGACAAAAAAATGAGTGTGCTTTAGAGTTTAGACCATACGACTGAAGGAAAACTTACTAAATGTATCGCGCTCTCTATCTATCTTCACTGACTCATATCTCCCTCTCAACTTCAAAAAAGAAATCTATACTAATATATAAAGCTGAAGAGTTTGTTTGTTTGTTTGTTTGTTTGAACGCGGTAATCTTTGGAACTACTGGGCCGATTTGAAAAGTTATTTCACTGTTAGATAGCCCATTTATCGAGGAAGGCTATACGCTATGTATCATCACGCTAAGACCAATAGGAGCGGAGTCCACGCCGACGAAGACGCGCGCAGAAGCTAGTATAATATAACCGTTTTATTTTACTGTGAAATCTTTTTTTCATTTCTACTTTTATGTAGTTTTAACTTGTATATAAGTTAATGACAGGCGATATCAGTTAGACGCGCCTACAAAATTTGTGACAAACCAAATTTACCAATGTAAAAATAGTTTCAGACAATATACTGCAAATAAAATATTTTTATGATTTAATTAAAGTTGTGTCTGCTCCGTTTGATTACTGATTTTAATGTTGAAATAAATTGACAAATCTTAATAATTAATAACATCGTTTTCCTCATTATTTTCCGAGAAAAGAAAATACTGAAGTAATGGTTGTAAATGTAATAAAACATGAGTTAATTTGCCTTACATTGCGATTATTATTGTTTTTGGTTCAATGGCTTCAAACAAAATATAAATTTTACATTTTTTTTTGTAAATATAACGTTTGACATTTGAAGGTGTCATGAGATATGAAATTTGAGTTTTGTGTGTAATTATGACGTTTGACATTTGAAGGAAAGCCGTAACGTTTTTAATGACTTCAAAAAAGGAGGTGGTTTTCAATTAAAACTTTTTACTTTTTGTGTGTTACCTCATTATGTTTACTGGCTGTATACATTTTCATGATTGTTTTTTATTCGGAACATGGTGCTGACTGTATTTAAATTTGAACGAGACCTACAATCTATTAACAAGTACTTTTCCAGTTATCATTTATTATATTGTATTATACTTAGCAATGTAAATTCAAGCCAGTTTTTTTTTAAGACAATTATTGTAATCTCTACTCTCTCTTTTTCGTCAAGCAATTTTAAACGAGACACTACTGATATAAACTGTACTATTTAAAAACTTGGCCATACAGATGTTTGCCGTGGTCTGGATGTTTGTGCAGTCCTTATGGGTCTTCCCACCGTGTCTCGGAGTGCACGTCAAGCCGTGGTCCCGGTTGTTATCATATACACCTGATATCGATTGTTACTCATAGTAGGGAATATATCCGCTAACCCGCATTGGAGCAGCGTGGTAGATTAAGCTCTGATCCTTCTTCTACAAGGGGAAATAGGCCTATTCCCAGCAGTGGGATATTACAGGCTGAAGCGCGCATTTAAAAACTATTGAAAACCATGCAACAAAATTAATTGAATTAATCGACCATTTTCGATAACAAATATACAGAGTTCTGCAAAATAGAAATAACTACAAAAATAGTTAAATAAAAATGAAATTCGAACTACAAAAAGAAATAAAATAAGTGAGGAATAAGCTTCTAAGCCTTTGTATACTTGTGTGAAACACGCTAGAATGTTTTAATAGTAAATTAGTAAATGATACAATGTTGAGTGGATTAAATAGTTCACAATTTGAAGTTTTATTAAGCATAATAGCACAATATTACTTAACAGCATAACGACTGGGAGACGCCATTGTGACCGCAGCTCTTGTGACTTGCAATAAAACGTCCGTATGAAATTATTCTGAATAAAATAAGGTCTTTATTTATTTAGAAATAATTTTTATGTTTATGCTTATCATGTAATTGTTTGTTTAAAAGAATAAAACTTTAAATTAATTTATTATAAAGTAGTTTCAAGACTTTACATGTGAAAAACTTCTTCACTCTTCTTAATTGCAACTGAAGATCTGTGTTTGTATTGGTCATACAGATGTTTTTCGTGGTCTAAGCGTTTGTGCTTGTTTATTGTGTGTGTTTTCGAGCTCCCGACATAGCAGTAAATTCTACTGGGAGCCGTTGAGTGTAGGCGTTTATTATTATTACTATTATTTTATTATACAACCAGAATCAGGAAAAGAATCGAAAACTAAACATTCCAGGGTTCCTCCAACGGTAAGCAGCATTAAAGAAACAATCCTATATGTTTATTAAATCATGCTATGTTTTTCAAAAACTTAAAATAAAATAATAGTTACCATTAGTACGTTACAGTGTTTGTTATTAATAAAAAGAAACTTTTGAAACTCAACACAAGAGAAACCACGCGAACTACAAATATTATAAAGTAAAATGAGTATTATAACGAATTTTGCTGTTATACAGCAAAATTCGTATATATATATATAATAATATGTATAACTGAGGTAGGGCACAGCAGGAAATTTCCTGCTCAAAATATGGAGCAGCCCGACTGGGGTAGTACCTCGACCTTACAGAAGATCACAGCTAAATAATACTGTTTTCAAGCAGTGTTGTGTTCCTGTTGGTGAGTACGGTGACCAGAGCTCCTGGGGGATTGGGAATAGGGTCGGCAACACGCTTGCGACGCTTCTAGTGTTGCAGGAGTCTATAGGCTACGGTAGTCACTTACCATCAGGTGAGCCGTACGCTTGTTTGTCCGACTTACTAACTTAAAAAAAAAAGTATTTTGCAATCACGATTCACGATTCAGCCTGTAATATCCCACTGTTGGGCATAGGCCTCTTCTCCATGTAGGAGAAGGATCGGAGCTTAATCCACCACGCTGCTCCAATGCGGGTTGGCGGATATATTCCCTACTATGAGTAACGATCGCTATCAGGTGTATATGATAACAACCGGGACCGACGGCTTAACGTGCTCTCCGAGGCATATATATAGCTATATAGAATATCTTAAAAATAATGTACGACACTGATGATGATTAAGCGTTTCGGTGTATTAAATAATTTTATGCTATTTTTATGTAGCGTCCATCGGAACACTTCTGGTAGAACGGCGGTTCGTGATTGTGTTCAGTTTGAGCCAGTATAACTGTGCCATTCTGGCTCAGCCTCATTTTAGCCGGACATTTCGCACTGAATTTTCTGGAACAATACAAATAACTTGCCGACTTGCCTTTTATTCCTTGATAGGAGAAAGTATGCTTTTTGTACATGATTATTTTTTTTTTCCGTTTGACAATTCCATGACTTCGTATTCTTGTGCGTCACCTACAGCGCCGCCTTCCCCACCTCCAGTAATATTACCATCGCATGTCGTAGAACCATCAAAACCAGTCATTTCCATATTCGAGTCATCTTCGCCGAAATTAGTTTCATCATTATTCGTGCCATCGTCATCTTCGTCCCACATACTTTCGTTAACAAATTCAGGTTCCATTTTCGGTGCCACAGCGTTATTTTCGTCTTCGTCCGGTATCGTAACGAATTCCTCTTTAGCTGATCCTGAAGGTCCGGCTTCTAAGGGGTCTACACATTTTCGTTTCACGGGTCCACTTTGAGATGATGACGAATTGTTTGATGCTATTGATGGCCTATTTGGTCTCTTAATTGCTACTGGAGTTGAGGAGGGCTTAGAATCTAAATCAGTCTCTAACTTAGTCATAACAGATTGCCTTTGTTGTGACGACCTCGGGCCTGGCCTCGACGTCGGCTTTGGTTTGGATGGTGTGGAACTCTCTTCATTTTGATTACCGGTTAAACCTTTAACTTGAAGTTGTTCCGCGGTACTAATAAATTAATAAAATATTTTGCAATATTTGAATAATATTATTTCAAAAATTTCGAAACTACAAGTGCACAAGTCAGAAAAAAAAATAATAATAAAAAAAATTTATTTTTATATATTTCAAATCTGGCGAAAAGTTCGCTTCAATTGTTGTTTCATCCAGTATTGAAAGGTCGCTATTGAATTTAGTGAAATAGAATAGCTTTGGAGTATTTCCACGTCCACGTGTATTTGTAAAATTTTATTTTATTTATTTTCGTAAAAGGTTTCAAGAGCAAACGTCAGGAACATTCGATGTTGTAAATGTTCTGATACTTTGTGATACTGTTTTTCGAATTAAATTTCACTGTCAAATGAAATCTATACTAATATTATAAAGAGGTAAAGTTTATAACTTTGTTTGTATATACGGGGTAATCTTCGCAAATACTGATCCGATCATGAAAATTCTTTTGCTAACAGAAAGCTACACTATTCAGGAGTGACAAGATAAAAGGAAAAAGATAAAAATATATAAAGTTTTAAATCAGCAGGATTTGAACCTGCGCCCTCTGACGTGCCGTGTCAACAATTCAATCTAATCAAGCATTATTATTTGCCTTAGAAATTAATTGGTGATTTTAAAACATTTATATTTATCTGATTTGCTGAAAATAGTGAGAGTGTATTGGAACATATCAAATTTCACCGTACCCTTCTTATGTGAAATGGATTATAACGCCCAACGAAGTGGGCACGGGTCGGCTAGTTAATTTATAAACGAATATATATTTTAAATTCAGATGATATTTTTGTGTAAAATATGTGTTATTTTCGTGTATTATTATTATTATTATTTTTTATAATAACAAAAAACTTTATCGACGACGCGTTGGCGCAACGGTCACTGCACTGGTTTGTGGCTGTTGCGCTGGCGGTTGCGGGTTCGATCCCCGCACATGACAAACATTTGTATTGGCCATACAGATGTTTGCCGTAGTCTGGGTGTTTGTGCAGTCCTTGTGGGTCTCCCCACCGTGCCTCGTAAAAAAAAACTGACTTCAAATTTTTGACTTCAATTTATATCGATAGTAAATAAAACGTAGGAAGTCGAAAAAATACTCAATTAGATACGCATCAGTAGGAATAACTCAACAAGTGCTCGTTAGATCTCGGAGAATTTAAATGGAACAACATGAAAAGCACCAGTTTGGAATAAAAATAATTGTCATAAACGGTACACCCAGTAAAAAAATCTAAGGTCGACTTGACATCCTTCTATTTTTGAATTGAGTAAAAAAAATATTAAACGTAAATCGGTCACAAATGGAGCATAAAATAACATTTTAGCAAATTATAACACAATAAATTTAAAAGCATAATCAGAAAATAACGCAATAATTAAACTTTATATTTTATTTACGATTCTAACTTTCGTTTGAATTATTGTTTGAAACAGCGTTATTTCAAGTAACAAATTAACATTATCTCGTTTTAACCCATCGACCCTTTTCTAGCTATCTCGGAGTTAGAACAAATAATTTAAACGTTAATTATTACCCAACAATTCTAAGATAAATACGCTACGCTTAATATCAACTCGGAAACGTACAAAATAAGCAAGGCGTTACATTTTAGGTATTCGCTTTAAATTATATTTATTCACAGAGTCCATTAATTGTTTTTTTTTTTAATTCTAAAGTATCTGTGAAAACGTAATCCTAAGGAATACGGAAAATTATTCAATCACAATAATAATAATTATTAAGATAATATTTTGTTCAAAATCTGAAAAAACCCGACTAGTGCACAAATAATAATATTAATTGTATTTATTTTTTTAATTATTAATATAAGATAATAGATCATTAGGAAAAGTTCAGAAAATATTGTTATCGACTTTTATTACACTATTTTTGTTTTCAGATAATTCTCAATAACAATAATATTGTATTCTAATGTTTACGCGAATTTCGTCGCACCGATTCCGCGACCACGGGTATGTAAAAAACCCAATAAACCGAGATAAAATCCAAAAAATTGTTTCACTATAACAAAAATAATATTGTTTGTTAATTATAATCATAGTTATTAATTATAATTACGGTAAAATTTACTTACAACAAAAACAGACAGAAATGGAAACGTTTAGTTTGGTTCACTCTTCAACAGCGTATTTATCCACAAAAAATAACTACGGGCTTCTTAAGCACGAAGCTGTAATTATAAGTGTCAATCATTCCGAGAAGCTCTGAGTTTGTGGGCGAAATGGGTATTTGTACGTAATATATATGTACACTAGCGGACCCGGCAGACGTTGTCCTGCCCGGAAAACAGCTACCAAAATTTGATGGCTTACATACTGATAGCAGCCTCACCTACCGGGTCCAATTGAGATAAAAACTACCCTATCTCTCAAGTTGGACCAAATTACAGATGCTAACAAAATTTGATACAAATTAGTTCAGTAGTTTCGGAATTTATCGCGAACTCGTGACACGAAATTTTTATATATAGGCATAAATATTAGGGCTAGGACAGCAAAAAGGCGTACGGCCCTCCTTATGCGGTCACCGTAGCTTATAGACATCATTTTGAGCGCATCACCAGAAGCATCGCAAGCGCGATTCCGACCTTACCCCCAACCCTCTCCAAGAGCTCTGGCCACCTTACTCCCAACAAACACAATACTTGAAAGCAGTATTATTTTGCTGTGTTCTTCTGTAAGGTTGAGGTACTTGTTCGGATGGGCTGTTCCAGATTTTGAATGGAATATTTCCTGCTGTGCCCTACTTCGAAAAATCTATATATTAATACGTGAAGCAAAAACTTTGTACCCCTTTTTACGGAAATTGCGCGTACGGAGGAGTATTAAATTTCGCACACTTATAGTTTATATAGAGAAGGGGTGCAGAATATATATATTTTTTTAATTATACTTAAAATATACATTAAATTAATAAAAAGAGCAATACACACACTAACCATATATTTGACACACACACGCATATTATTCTATTTTTTTAATTGTCAAAGTCTGTATAGTACAGTGCGAGCTGGCGCATGAGTTCCGAAAACTATTCCACCTCAATTTTTTTATGCGATCCTCTTCAAATAGCCCTACTGATGATATAAATGCATGTTGCCAGGGGGAAATCCGGGGCCATATTTTTTAAACCAATTTTTTTTTCTCAATTGCAAGGAACTGTTATTTTTCAACCGGACAAATTTTTTTTATATTCTTTAATAAAATACAAATAAAAAAGGTCCTATGACTTTTTACGATAAAGTTAATATTTTTAGAGATATGAATTTTTAAAGGTTCGAAAAATCTCAAATTTGGGTACTTTTGACCCATGAAATATATATTAAAGACTAAAATAAAATATAAATTATATATATTTTTAAATTCTTTATACAATAATTAATGGTTTCCTGATGGAGATTTTAAAAAATTTCAATGTTTATACCTGTTTTTTAATTGTTAATTTCGCGCGCTCACAAGTATTCGCTGCACCAGGCTCTCTGTGTCCTGAATCATTATTTATCATTTATCTTAAAAACTATTAACTGTATCAAGATTGTTAAAGAGAGTAATGTTATTAATAATTAAATTCTCTATAATTCGTTTTTAACAAACTTTTTTCTGGAATAAATTTAACAAAGGTTATTTAAGCATGAATCGGAACATGTAATTAAAAGTACTTTTTTAGCAGTTTATATTACTTTTTTGTTATTAAAGCAGAAAGTAATTACATTGAATAACTTAAGTTAATAGATGTAAAAGTAAGAAACCTTGAAAAAATAAAAAACAAAAAAAAAAGAATCTTTTCCGTATCTACTTAGACACAATCTTACTCACCATGATACATGTGCATTAAAGTATTTTTTATTTTATTATTTTTCAATTCGAACATTTAACATATATATGTATAATCACGCCTCTTTCCCGTAGGGGTAGGCAGAGACCACTTTTCTCCACTTGCTACGATCCTTACATACTTGTTTCGCTTCGTCCACTTTCATTATTCCTTTCATACATGCTCTTCGGTTTAGGGTACTCTTGACCTGGCCTTTTTTCAAGACGTCTCTGATCTGGTCTTGAAAAGTCCGCCTAGGTCTACCCCTTCCAACACTTCCATTCACACTCGCCTTATACACTTTTTTCGTCAATCGTTCTTCATTCATTCTCTTGACATGGCCAAACCATCTCTGCATACCTTTCTCATTTTTTTTCACTACATCTTCTTTCAGACCACAACGTTTCCTTATCTCACTATTTCTTATCCTGTCACTCAGTTTAACTCCTGTCATACTTCTTAACGCTCTCATCTCAACTGCATTTATTCTGCTTACATGTTTCTTCTGCCATACCCAACTTTCACTTCCGTACATGAGTGTCGGAAGTAACACCCCCCCATGCACAGCCATACGAGCCTTGTTAGACACCCTTCGACTGTTCATAAAGGAATGCAAAGCTCCATTCACCATGTTTCCAGCATTCACTCCTCTTTCGATTTCACTCTCACACTTTCCATCTCTTGTAAACTTTGAGTCCAGATACACAAACTCATTCACCTGTTTAATTTGTTCATCTCCAATCACGATATTGCAGTCTGTCACTGCCGCATCTCCTTCAAAAACCATCACTTTCGTCTTCTTTACATTCATCTTCAAGTTAAGTTAAGTACGTACCAATATATTTTTATTATTTATACATGACTGTGATTCCTTCAAATACCATTATATCTTTATATTGTTGTTAAAATGCATAAATTACTATGATAATAACAAAAAAGTAATATAAACTGATAAAAAAGTATTTTTAATTACTTATTCCGATTCATGCTTAAATAACTTTTGTTAAATTTATTCCAGAAAAAAGTTTGTTAGAAACGAATTATAGAGAATTTAATTATTAATAACATTACTCTCTTTAACAATCTTGATACAGTTAATAGTTTTTAAGATAAATGATAAATAATGATTCAGGACACAGAGAGCCTTGTGCAGCGAATACTTGTGAGCGCGCGAAATTAACAATTAAAAAACAGGTATAAACATTGAAATTTTTTAAAATCTCCATTAGGAAACCATTAATTATTGTATAAAGAATTTAAAAATATATATAATTTATATTTTATTTTAGTCTTTAATATATATTTCATGGGTCAAAAGTACCCAAATTTGAGATTTTTCGAACCTTTAAAAATTCATATCTCTAAAAATATTAACTTTATCGTAAAAAGTCATAGGACCTTTTTTATTTGTATTTTATTAAAGAATATAAAAAAAAATTGTCCGGTTGAAAAATAACAGTTCCTTGCAAATGAGAAAAAAAAATTGGTTTAAAAAATATGGCCCCGGATTTCCCCCTGGCAACATGCATTTATATCATCAGTAGGGCTATTTGAAGAGGATCGCATAAAAAAATTGAGGTGGAATAGTTTTCGGAACTCATGCGCCAGCTCGTACTGTACTAGTAGTCAAATGGAAAAATTAAAAAAAGAAAAGGTTTTTTATTTTCATAATTATTTGGTTTTCTTTAATTTAAATTTTTAATTATTGTCGAGTTTCGACCCCTGGGCGACCACTAGTATAATTAATTACACGTATTTTCTTACTAATTTACCAAAAACACAAGTGTTCTTTTGAAAGTAATTATGAATAATAAAATTTAAAAATAATTACGTGGTAATTTATAATGAATAAAAACCCGAAGAGGCTTCACTTAGAATATCTTAAATTAAGAATTCGGCTTTCCTTTGATATAAATTTCTATGAGTTCACTGATTTAATAGGGCTTTCAATAGGACAATAGCATTAATTTTGTCATAAAAGTTAGTGAATTGCTTCAAATTTTGCGTCATCAATGGTAAAGTCAACCATAGAATTTAATTAATTTCAATAGGTTTCCATTGAAATTATTTTTTTAAAATGAAATAAAATTAAAGTAATTTAGGTGTTGAAATAATAATAAGTCTCTAAGTATAATGATCTTTTCTCATTTAATGTGAATGACTATGGTATTATATTTATATTATACTAGCCGACCCACGCGAACTTCGTACCGCCTAACAGTCGATTCTTTAATTTTTTATTATTTTTTAATACACACAAACTTTATGGTATGGTATTAAAGTTTAATTTGACTTTTAAGTATTATTACGAATCTTTTGTATGAGAATATAAAAAATTGTTGATTTAGACTTTTTCAGGGAATTTTTTATTTTTTTCTCTCCGTAAGAACCATCCTTGTACTTCAAGGAATATTATAAAAAAAGAATTAGCGAAATCGGTTCAGCCGCTCTCGAGATTTGCGCTTAGCAACACATTCGGCAATTAATTTTTATATATATAAGAGATTAGCTTCTGCGCGCGACTTCGTCGGCGTGAACTCCGCTCCTAGTAGTCTTAGCGTGATGATACATAGCCTATAGCCTTCCTCGATAAATGGGCTATCTTACACTGAAAGAATTATTCAAATCGGCCCAGTAGTTCCAGATATTACCGCGTTCAAACAAACAAACAAACAACCAAACAAACAAACTCTTCAGCTTTATATATTAGTATAGATAAGAAATAAAACGTTTATCCGATTGCCTATTCACTTTGTCATAATGAAACAACTTTTTCGTATTTTATCGCGGTTTATTAAATCATTTAGATGCCCGACGTTACAGATATTCACTTTGTGTTTTGTGTTTTTTTTTTTAAATTGTTCAGTATTAAATTGCTTTTTATTAATAAATCTTACAAATATATTCATTTATGAAACGGTAAAACACACATGATTGGAAAAAAATACCGAATTCTGTGACTGTGTCGTACTAACATTAGTTTCTAAGTTTTTATATGTTACTAACAATTTTGTATTGATGATGAATCTGAAATAAATTATTATTATTATTGGATGAACCAACCACACCTAAATAATATTGTTTTCTAGCATTTGTGTGTTGCTGTGGGTTAGAAGGCAGTCGGAGCTCCAGGGGAGGATCACGGGAAGAATCAGAGTCAGGACTGGGTGTAGGAGCTGTTCCTAGTATTCATGGTCTACGGTATCCTTTATTACCAGACAGATCTTACTATTAGAACGGATTATTAGGAGCCTTTCAAAAAAATTGCGTCAGTACAATGTCCACAAGTCAAAAAAAACTAATTAAAAAAACGAATTTAAAATTAAAAAAAAACTTGTTGAAAAAAAAGAACCCAACGTCACGCGGTGTTCCCAGGCGTTCACCCATCCAAGTACTGATCGCCATAACGTTGCCGCGTTACCGGTTGCTCAAACTTTACCCCTCATGCGCCTAAAGAAGTTTCATTTCAAAAATATTTATTTAATAAAACACGATACGAACTAGGTTTTTAGGATACAAACGCTCTTTTAATCGACGAGATGCACACCGGCGTGAGAATCTGTTTCAGTTATTTCTAAGGATATTTTTTGACTAAGCTAAGATACAAGACCTTATTATTTATTTTTTTATCTTTATTTATTTATAGAGGGTTTATTCATACACTGAATATGCCACCCTCATGGGGCCTTATATTAATTTTATCTACGCTTAACTACTAGTTTGTACAAGTTATACATAATTGCAGCCTCCGCTGACAATGGATTGCTCAAAATCACATTACTCAGACCCAAATCGAACAAGTTATTATTAGTATATTTAACCGAAAAATCCCTACAGGACCTTATTTGAAACTCTTTTGGTGTAAAAGACATCATTTTATCTAAGAAACAGAATCTACAACATATATTTTTTATACAAGTAGGTCGACAAACAAGCGTACAGCTCAAGTGATGGTATGTAATTACCGTAGCTTATACACGCCTGCAACACCAGGAACATCGTAAGCGTGTGGCTGACTCTACCCCAGTCCCACCGAGGAGCTCAGCTGGTCACCTTACTCACCACAGGAACACAACACTGCTTGAAAGTATACTCCATATATAAGAGTTAAAATTAATATGTTCGACAGTATCAAATATAGAATCAACCGAAACCACATTTCACTTCTAGTTCATAATATAATAAAAAATACATTCTGCAGAGAACAAAGATAAACATTTCGTCTGTACGTTACAACAAGAATGATTCATTCTGGTCACGCGAGTAAAACTTAATATAACTTATTTCTTAGCGAATAATGCAATATTAATGAAAACGGTCGGTGAAAGAAATATTGGTACGAGTATTATTATTTTGCGTGGATTTTATTGTTAGACGTTGTACTAATGTGTATTACGTTATTATATATATTAGTTTTTTATGTTTTGTGGGTATATAAGTGTACTGTTTTGTAATAAGTGTGTTGGATATGTATAATAGTAAGTATGTTAGAACTAAATTGTTCTAAAACTAAATTGACGACAGAAAGTCAGCCAGTACGTTGTCTAAATCGGGCAAACAGACAGACAGACAAAATTTATAAATAATGTTATTTTGGTACATGTACCGTGTATACATTTATGAATTTAGTAAAAAGCAGTTATTTTAATATTACAAACAGACACTCCAATTTTATTTATTTGTATAGAGTACAGAAGCAATAATATTGTGTTTTGACGTTTTATTTTTCAATACGACCTTGAATGGTATCTGAATTAAATGCAATATAATATGTGTGTATCTTTTAATAAGATTTTCGTTTACTTTTCTAGATTCCATGGGATATTGCTAATGTGGGTTACACATTAGACTAGGTTTAATTCAACAGATGACGCGGTTAAACACGAGGTCCCTAAATAAACTTATTTTTATAAAAATAAAAACTAAATAAAAAGTGTGTGTGTCAGCTCCGACGCACGACTGGAGTTTACTCCTTCACAACGACTGTCTAAATAGGCACAAAAAAGGCTTACTAATCTAAGAAAAAGATTAATACCATATCAAATTGTAAATAAACGAATAAAATAACGTCATCTATCGGAACATGGGTTCCTTGGCGTTAACAAAAACGTAACGAGGACACTGACTCGTTCATTAAATTTTACTCCTTATATTTATTTTCATACCGAGGGCCGTTTATGAATATTGATTCTTAAGGAGTAAACTCCAAAAGGTTTAGAGCTAAAATTACTTTTGTATTATCATAAGGTAATGCCACAAACATAACGTTGAAATAATTACAAATTAAATAAAAAAGCATTGGATTTTTTCTTGTCAAAAATAGTAAAAATTATCGTCTTTACACAAAATGAAATAAATAATATAAATGACACTTTTATTTCTTTTATAAGTACAACTAGAATTCTATTCAAGATATTATTTGATATTCATAAGTTTGGATAGAATTATTGTGTCACTGAAAAGTTTCGAAATATTCTATGAAGAAATAATTCGCATAAACAACGAAGTTGAAGTCACAATAGCGGCACAAAAGCATTGTTCGCTTGTATTGTTACCAATAAAGCCACGCTTTTCTTTAGTGTTTTACTTGAATATTCAATACAAACTTGCTATAACTACTACTTGATGTTAAACTACTTTATATGTAGTCGAAATTACTCTTTAGTTTCTTTGAGGAGTTGCTTAAAAATAAGGTTTTTTGTACATTGTAAAAGTGCTATAAACTTGCTGCATATTTATGCGCCTTAAATTCACGTTTTATGCTAAATTATGATAACTATTTACATGACCATAATGATTGAAATATTTAAATGTATGTACTTAACTTAGTAATTTGTAAAAAGTTACTTATATGCATCAGAAAATTGTGTTCTATGTGTAAAAAATTCAATAGTGAATAAAGTATAGCACAATTATTTCACATATCTATACTTCTATACTAATATTATAAAGAGGTAAAGTTTATAACTTTGTTTGTATATACGGGGTAATCTTCGCAAATACTGATCCGATCATGAAAATTCTTTCGGTAACAGTAAGCTACACTATTCAGGAGTGACAAGATAAAAGGAAAAAGATAAAAATATATAAAGATTTTAAATCAGCAGGATTTGAACCTGCGCCCTCTGACGTGCCGTGTCAACAATTCAATCTAATCAAGCATTATTATTTGCCTTAGAAATTAATTGGTGATTTTAAAACATTTATATTTATCTGATTTGCTGAAAATAGTGAGAGTGTATTGGAACATATAAAATTTCACCGTACCCTTCTTATGTGAAATGAATTATAACGCCCAACGAAGTGGGCACGGGTCGGCTAGTTATCTATATACATACATACACGGTTAACTGTTCCTACGGTAAGCAACTTAATGCTTGTGTATAGGTAACAGCCGACTGTTATAGGTACATTTTTTATTTCACTAAATACATATAAATAATATTTATGTATAAATAAATAAATACATATATCACACCCATATTTGAGGTGGGAATCGAACCCACAAACCCGCGGAGCAGAAAGAAACTGCGCCAACGGAATTGTCTAAATATAAAATTGAAGTGGTCTTATTAGGTTTTTTTATTACTGTTCTACTGCTATAACTTTTTTTTATTTCTTTCCGGTATGTATATTTTTTCTGACTTATATTCAATAACCTACTTCAATTATTAGACTTTTTGAAGTGCAATTATATACCAATATCATATCAAATCATTAGGTCCCGAGATGGACAGCCAATCTAACAATTTATATATCAAATATGTGATTCTAACTTTAGTCCATTTTCAAAAGAAACTGCACTAAATATCTCTATAAAAATTATTCAATGTCCTAGCTCGAAGTATGGACTCTAAAAAATTCAAGTTTTATTCAAATCCACGTGAACAGACAGGCAGACAAAACTAAAATAACTATGATTTTGTTTTTAGTTTAAATATAGAGCTTTAAAAAAAATTGGTTGTCTGTAAAGTTGGTTTACGGACGATAGTTTAACGTGTCAACGTCATAACAAAACATCTCCTCGGGCGCATAGGCCAATCGAGTGGAAGAGAGATAGATGCGGCACAAGCGTACAATGAGCGTAACGCTACAATGAGTCATCCTTTTTCGTGCATTCCGCCGGCGTTCATCGATTTATTAGACGTTGTCACGTCAAAAACAAATTGTCTTTCATGGACAGGATTGTACCTGTCATAGTTTTATTACTAGTATAGACATATTATTTTACTGCTTCCTCTAAAAGTGAGCGTCTAGAATACTCAGAAGCTACGCTTATAACAGTCATCTACGAGTGCTACGCGGCTACGAAGACTACGAATCACGTAGCGCAATGCAATGTACGCGACATACTGAACCTAGAACGATGTGACGTTACATGATGTCATACATACAAATATACATGAAGTATGTTTTACACACTTGAACAAAAACAAAACACATCTAGTACTACATATGCGCAGCGGATTTGCATGTAATTTGCTGATGTTGAAAATAGCGCTTAGCAAAAAATAAAAAAGAATTCTAGACTGTATGATGTATCAGAGAAAGGACAATGCCTATTTTCTATGAAGCCGTGCCCGGGTACGTGTTCAGACAATTCATATATTTAAGTATCCTTTATTAATCGAAAATAGATTTTTAATAATATTCTAAAAGTGATTAAAACCGTAGTTTATACTTTAATTAAAAAAGATATTTTATTTGTATTCCGGGTTTGTGCTGTCAAAACATATTAAATATAAATACCAAGTCGGAAACGCAACTATAGAAATAAACGCTTTTTTTAATTAAATTATAAACCCCAACACGACCAGAAAATTGACATATTCAAGTTTTCTTTATTAATTAAAACTAGATTTTTAATAATAGTCTAAAAGTAATCAAAGCCGTGGTTTATATTTTAATTTAAAAAAAGCGTTTGTTTGTGTGGTTGCTATGACGACTTGCTATTTATATTTAAACTATTTTGACATGACAAACGCGGAATACAACTAAAATATTTTTTAAAATTAAATTATAAACCACGGCTTTGATCACTTTTAGAATATTATTAAAAATCTAGTTTCAATTAATAAACGATACTTAAATATATGAATTGTCTAATCTAGTCAAAGCACGTACCGGGCACAAATAGGCATTGTCCTTTGGAACTTACCTAAGATTTGTATTTTGTGTGCAAAAATATATTATAGTTGTCGAAAATATTTTTTGACGTGACAACGTCTAATAAATCGATAAACGCTGGCTGCATGCACGAAAAACGATACTCATTGTAGCGTTACGTTCATTGTAGCGTTACGCTCATTGTACACTTGTTCAGCATCTATCTCACTTCCACTCGATTGGCATTTGTGTCCAAGGAGATGTTTTGTTATGACGTTGTCACGTTAAACTATCGTCCGTAAACCAACTTTACAGACAACCAATTTGTTAATTAACATTAAAATTACAGAAACAATGTAATCGCGATTCAGCCTGTAATATCCCACTGTTGGGCATAGGCCTCTTCCCCATGTAGGAAAAGGATCGGAACTTAATACACCACGCTGCTCTAATGCGGGTTGGCGGATATACTCCCTACTATGAGTAACGATCACTATCAGGTGTACATGATAACTACCGGGACCGACGGCTTGACGTGCTCTCCGAGGCATGATGCGGAGACTCACAAGGACTGCACAAACACCCAGACCACGACAAACATCTGTATGGCCAATACAAATGTTGTCGTAAGCGGGAATTGAACCCGCAACCGCCCGCGTCACAGCCAATCGCAATCCAGTGCTGTGACCGCTGCGCCAACGCGGCGTCACAAAATTGCGAATGTGCAAATGAAACAATGCAAAACGAGCAATTTTTCGTTATAGAGCCCAAGGCATAGAGATGTCTAAGTCAATGATCTCACAATTTTTATTTAAAGACTGTATAACTTCTTATAATATAAATTAAAAAGCTAATAAAAAAGAAGTTAAATATCATGAAAACACAAATATAGAGATTTTCCTTCAAGAAACATTTTTTACGTCCCAATATTAATAAAATTATAACAGGTAAATTAGACGAATTTTACTTGTAACAATAATCTATACAAAAAAGCAACAGATAAAAGTATTTATAGACAAATATTCTAAAATACTCGCCAAGAAATAGTAGAGGTTTTTACGATCAATAAAATTGACGTCTAATTGCAGTAAGTGCAGAGCACATTTCCAACCACTCTACTGTTAAGGATCTTAATAGCTTGAGAGCCTCAAATTTGATACGCTACAAGCTGAGAGGTTGTGATGTTCGCATGGTTATTATGTAGTCAATCTTTATGTATGTTTCTGAGTACTTTTTGACTATTTTCTTGACACCGATTGCGATTTAACCCTTCAAGCCTAAAGTTAGAATGTTTAACACGGAGCGCCAGGTGGGTTTAACAGACCTTAGAGATTAGTACTACAAATTCTAGCTAGAAGTCCATATAAAGTGTCGATTACTTTGTAGCTGAGTGCACAGGTACTTGTTAGATTTTTTCCTGGTTAAATTACAAGATTGTTAAAGTAAAACGACTTCGAAAACACTAGACCGTATATTTTCAAACCACATTTGTTGGGTTTGTTCGAAATGAGGGTAGTTGTTTATCAATGTTGTCATCATTACCGGATTCTTAGAAGAAGTGACCTCATCTCATTAAAAACTTACGATAATCAGCTTTGGTTATCTTTGTACGATATTTTAAATTAATAACCTGAATATAAGACAAACCAAAGCAGGAACAAATGAAAATAAAATATGTTTGTTCAAATTTGTTACACGGAGCGTAAGGTGGGTTGAACACACCCGCTGACAACTACAATGCTTATCATCCGCATATCAACTCAGACGCACAGAGCATAATAACAATTCGGTATTAAAATATTGATCGATTTATCTTGAGTTATGTAAACCTTGTAATATATAAATATTCGTGTTTATTTTCAAAAAAAAAAAAAGAAACGAATTTTATTTTAAATCGAATGCGAAATGCTTCATTACAGGCACCACTCAGTCTTCAAATACAGAAAGAATCATCAAAATCAGTAAATAAGACACATAAAAAGAGTCGAATTGAGAATTCCCGTCTACGTTATCGTTGGTTAAAAAGTGATATAAAATATGAAGTACATTAAATTGAAACTACAATATGAGTAGTACACGTGAAACAGTTGAAATTTGTCGTAGTTTCAAATTGAAGCTGCAGAATTTTCGTAAGCGCAAGTTTGCATTTAAAATTCATTTTGCAAACTTCTGGAGTTTATGAATCCGCCAAACTACAGTACTTAATTACAATGTCTTAAATTCTTAATGATACTTAAAAATACAACACAAAACTCAACGGAAAATTATCAGATCTCAGACATATTTTAACGTGTATGGGAGACCCCCTCCATGGGTCATGTGTGTTTGGGGGGTTGAGTCTCAGTCTATCTTACTAAAAATGTTGCATGACACAATCTTCTTTACAGATCTCTTAAGAAGATCTTATAAATGTCGAGGAGATTAATTTTGTTTTATAAAAGTTCCGTTTAGCTTTATATAAATATTTTTATTTATTTTCAAAACCTTCAAAAACAGTCCTTAATAAACAAAGTTGAAAACGTAACGTAAAACGAAATAAAACTGTTTCTCTTACGATATTAAAATGGTAATTCACTCCTAATAAAAAACGAAAGCAGAAAAGCTGGAACCCCAGCTTAAAAATTATACACTTAATAAAATACAGTCCTTTAGAACCTAAACTCAGACCAGGTGAAACGACCGTTAAAAAAAATGCAAAATGTTTTTAAATTCAATAAGGGTACACAACCAGTAAAAAGTACAGGATTAAACTTATCGTAATATTTTTGGTACTTTATGGAATAACGTGACGCGTTGGCGCAACGGTCGCAGCACTGGTATGTTGCTTTTACGCTGGCGGTTGCGGGTTCAATCCCCGCACATGTCAAACATTTGTATTGGCCATACAGATGTTTGCCGTGGTCTGGGTGTTTGTGGAGTCCTTCGGGATCTCCCCACAGTGCATTGGAGAGCACATTAACTCGTCGGTTCCGGTTGTTATCATGTACATCTGATAGCGATCGTTACTCATAGTACTTAGGGAATATATATCCGTCAACCCGCATTAGAGCAGCGTTGTGGATTAAGCACTGATCCTTCTCCTACATGGGGAGAGAGGCCTATGACCAGTAGTGGTATATAACAGGCCAGCGCAACAGCCACAAACTGCTGTGCTGTGACCGCTGTGCCAACGTGGCGGAGTGTAAGATGCTTGAGAATAAAAATTTAATGACGTCATAATTGAGAAGTCTACCGTACCATAAAAATAAGTACGTCACAGTGGATATGAGACCTAAAACAGTGTAGTCTAACAGCTCAACGTACGCTCAATTGTAAGCATCGGGCGAACCGACGCGTGCTCGACTCGCAGAAACTATTTACGTTTTAATTTAAGCGCCGAACAGCAAACGGAATAAATTAAACCTAAAGAACGAGAGAGACAGACAGCTACATTGCATTTAATTTAAAATCAAGTCCAAGCGAGATAGAAACAACATTTTATTTTATGTAACTGTTTTGAGATAAATTTACGAAACTGAAGTTGACTATTGTTGCCACCATTTTGTTTGGAGTGCGAAGTTTTTTTTTTTTTTTGGAACGTGAAAAGGTTGTATGAAATTAATTTCGTATGCTTACTTAACAGTTGTTTGGAACATGTAAATTTATTGTTGATTGTTAAGTAAGTTGTAATAGTAATCATACTCTGTACAATATTTTTTTCAATTAATGTATTAGTTTGAATTACCTAACAACAGCTTTTTATGTTTGTACAGGATAACTTGAATATCTACTAAGTGATTAGAACTAAATTAGAGTTACTTTAAAAGAGATATATCCATACATACAAACTTTCGCGTTTATAATATTAGTAGGATATGTATGTACAATTGTACACCTCCATGCAGTTTAATTCTTCTTGAGGTCGTCTTCTGATAAATATAACAGGACTTGTTTAATATACGACTGCATAAAGAATTTATTAGATAACGCTTAATATTATTCACTCTTTTAAAAATATGTACCTGTGTTAATTATATAGAGTAGAATATAATATTACATTTTACGTTACATGCGCGTTATTTTTGACCTTATTATTGAAGTAAAACCAACACGTTTCAAAAGAGCAGTATCAATCATAGTTATGAGTATAGGTACTGATATATTGTTTTGTGTTTGTTGCTCTCACTCGGGGCACCAGGAGGGGGGAGGTTATTGTTGAAAAAATACAGAACAAGATGTAGAAAGGTGATCTTATCGCTAAAGAGCGATTTCTTCCAGATAATCTTTAGGAATAGGACACGATAGAGTAGCAGTGGTGAGAAGTGTGAAGATATTTACAACTGTATTAATATTTATTTCTGGACTGGGCGTATGATCTTGTAAATGAAAAAATGAATTTGGAGAGCGCGTTAAGCAGTCGGTCTCGGTTGATACTATAGATAGAGATTTTCACTTGTACAAGAATAATTGTCCGTCAACCTACCGTGAATCAGCGTGGCCTGTTGTAGTTCAGTCAATTCGCTAAAAATAGCACGGTTGACGAAAATACATGAAACCAGGCTATTTTTAACCGTCATTTATACCTGATTGTACTAATATACACATTCCGGATTCCAATACTTCTTATGTATGAAAAAGAATACCAAAAATTCGTATTATTAAGGATTTCAAATAAAAAAAATCTTGAACATTTCTAATAATAGTGTAGGTATATTAAAATTCTTTCGTTTAATATGACTGGGTGACATAAAGGCAACAAGAGCGCTGGAGTGTTGACATCATGACAGCACGTAGGATTTTGTGTTATTAGGTTAGGTGAGGATCATTGGAAATTGGAACTAGAACTGGATGAATTTATTTTGAGCGTCGATATCGTAATTCCATTCAATTTCGTACTCTAATTGAGAATATTAATAAAAAACTATGTGATTTGTGTGACTTCACGCGTGTTTTGCACGCGTCACACGCTTAAGCGTGTGGGTGTGCTTTACTATCGAAAGACGGCTCTGTGTCCATTTTCCAAGATAAAATCGTTCTTATACGTTAAGTTAGGCACTGAATTTAAAAAAAAAAGGTTGTTTCGGAAACTAGACATGTTAATCTATAAAGTCAGCGTATTTTCTTTTCATTTTGTTTAATATTTATAACAAAAAAAACGTAATTAAAAAGTGATATGTCAGCTGTCCGTCGGTCTGTGCCCTTTTGTTGTCTTCACGTTTTAGAAAAATATAAACAATTAATTGTAATAATTTCTTTTGAATAATACTTCAGTCACTCTAAGGAAGAACTGTATATCTTTTTATGATTGAACTCTTAACCGTTTTAAAGATATTAACGAAATTCGAAAGATTTTCTGGGTTTCTTTCGTAAATATTTTTTCTTTTTTAAACCCCGGCGCAAAACGACTGGTGGTATAAGTTTAACGTGTCTGTGTATCTGTGTAACTGTCTGTGGTACTTTTTTCTAGTTGATGAGGGGATCTGACTACCTTCCTTATGTCCTATCGATTCGAAATTTGGTACCGTGTTACTTTAATGATATTGAAAGTATATGGTAGGGAAACCATGACCTGATCAGCCGTTCGATGATCATCAGCTCTTTAATAGTTGATGAGGGAATCTAATTACCTTCCATATGTCCTATCGATTCGAAATTTGGTACCGTATTACTTCAATGATATTGAAAGTGTATGGTAAGGTATCGTATTATGTATAGTAAGGCATCCGCCAAACCCGCATTGGAGCAGCGTGGTGGATTAAGCCCTTTAATATATATAACAAAAAAATGTAATCAAGTAATATATCTACAGCTGTCCGTTGGTATGTGCACTTTTAGTTGTCTTCTCGTTTTAGAAAAATATACACAATTTTAGCGAAATGTATAAGCTATTGAACGAGCGGATAAATAATAAGATGTTATCTTTCTTCGCTGACTCTTTATTGAAGAATAATAATGATAGAAAAACAATATTCAAGTAGCAAAATATAAAAAAGTAGCAAAATACAAAATATAATTATAAGATAATAGAAAAACAATATATTCAAGTAGCAAAATATAAAATATAATTATAAGATAACGTGCTACGTGTACGTACATAATTTTACTTACTAAATTGAAAAACAAATTATCAAGAAGAATTTAAAATCAAATTCTTTGACGACTATCAAAAACACGCCACATTACTCTCCTCCGAGACCGAAGGTCAATAGCCGGTTGGCGGGCCAGTGGAACACGATGCTGCATAGCTCTCGGTGAGTTGGAACTGTCTGCGGTGATGCTTGCGAAGCCTGCGTTGCCGTTCAAGCTCGAGGTTACCAGCTTAGCGAATGACCACCAGTTTAGCAAATGAGCTCGGTTTAGCGAATGGATGAGCGGATGATAAAATATTCTCTAAAAATGAATCAAGTAGCAAAATGTAAAATATTAACAATATTAATAATAAAATATTAAAACGTAGTGGTTATATACACTTTGATATTAACAAGAAGAGCTTAAAATCAAATTCTTTGACAACTATCAAAAAATATTTTTATTAAAATGATAAAAAGAGGTTTTTATTATTATTTATATAAAAAGTCTATATGTGTAGAGACGCCAATTAATTGTAATTATTCCTTTTGAATAATACTCCAGTCACTCTAAGGATGAACTCTTTTTCTTATTATGACTGAACTCTTAACTGTTTTAAAGATATTAACGAAATTCGAAAGATTTTCTGGGTTTCTTTCATAAAAATTATCACCGTCTATTTTTTTCCCTCTCTCCTTTTTCATGAACTATTTATTTTTTTAAATAACTTCTGCTGCATCTAGCGACATTATTGATATTTTTGGCAGTGAAGTTAAAATTGTATATATGTTTCGTGACGTGTCGACAGATTTTCGATAATATAAAATGCCAAAAGAAAATAAAAACTCTGCAAGAAAACGTGATCAATTACAACGTGATTATAAAAGAGAACGTCGTAAAAATTATGAGTCTTTCGAAAAATTATAAAGATGATGTTATGATTGAGCTGAATAAACCTGAAAGCTGCTGTCTTGGAAATAAACATAGTGCAATCTATTCTGCTCAAATTCCTAATAAGGATGATGTAAACCTTGCTCAAAAAAAATGTCGAATGTCTCAAGTTCGTCAAAACGATGATTTTAGACAAAGCGAACGAGAAAAAGATAGGTTAGCTAAGCAGGCTCAGCGATAATTTAGTGCCTACCTTAACATATAAGAACGATTTTATCTTGCAAAATCGACACAAAAAATAATAATATTTTTTTCAATTGATTTCTCTTTTAGGCAATTATTATTAATTTCAATTCGTAACACAATGAGCGTGTGAGGCGTGCACTTTTGGATTTTCCAAATTATTTTTTTATATTACAAAGCGATTGGAAAGCGAATATTAAAATTATATAGCATATAATATAGGGCCTATGTCTAGTAGTGGAGTGAAATATGCTGAACTGATTGACTGACTGACTATTGGTATCACCATTAATAAATGGGTACATCTCTGCGCTAGAATTGAAACTTGAGTTTTGTACCTTCAAATCCCGAAAAATTGTCACTCACTTCAGCCTATCGCAGTCCACCGCTGGACATAGGCCTCCCCAAATTCACGCCAAAAATGGCGTGAACTCATATGTTTTGCCCATAGTCACCACGCTGGGCAGACGGGTTAGACTACATTGCTGGCTTTGTTGCACCAAAGACGCTGCTGCCCGTCTTCGGCCTGTGTATTTCAAAGCCAGCAGTTGGATGGTAATCCCGCCATCGGGTGGTTTTTAAGTTCCAAGGTGGTAGTATAAATGTGTTATCCCTTAGTCGCCTCTTACGACACCCACGAGAAGAGAGGGGATGGCTATATTCTTTACTGCCGTCACCACATAGCAAATTTCGATCCTTAGTACTTAACAAATAACTTTGTTTAAAAATAAGTAACTAGGTGAGTATTGATGTTTATGTTTTATATTCTAGTACTATAAAGTTTAATGATAAATTTATTTAAATCTGTAATTACAACAATACTTAGGAAGAAAAATTGATATGTAACAATTATAACTATTAAAAAAACCAAATAAATACCTATATACATACTACAACAATGGAACTAAAAACTTCTAGTATGTTAATTGAAATAACATTCATATTTACCATAATTTCTCCTGAAATAAATACCTACATAATTTTCCTTTTCCTCTTAACTAGATACTTAACTGACAAAGTGCGTTGATGCGACTGAGGCCGCAGACATGACTTCTGGCTACTTGCACTCAATCAAAACTTAAAGAACCAAGTTCTGTAGAAAAGGGTCTGGTACTTTTACTTATCGATTTCTTTGAGAGCAATTATCTTATAAAAAGAGAGCAAAACTTGGAATTTTGCAAAATATTTTTTCTCATTTTGTGTGTTTTAACTTTTAATATAAATATTTATATATTGTTAAGTAGTACGTCGTATTACGTTGTGCTCTCTGCTCGTATTCAACTGAGTTACACCCAAATTCATTCCCGACTTAAATAAATTTTCACAATAAAGCGATTTCGATGAAATACGAATAGATGACGGTCACGATATACAATATGTTACCTATTGATTAATTTTAGCTTTTTATTTGTCATTTTTTTTTTTAATTGCAAATTAATTAGAAAGACAGACGTATTTTTCAAACTGAAAAAAAATGGCTGTGTGGTTACGGCACTAAAGAATGTAGCCACCCCCTCTATTCCCGTGGGTGTCGTAAGAGGCGACTAAGGGATAAAACAGTTCCACTATCACCTTGGAACTTAAAAAGCCGACGGATGGCGGGATAACCATCCATGTTGGCTTTGAAATACACAGGCCAAAGACGGGCAGCTGCGTCTTTGGTGCGACAAAGCCAGGCCTGCGGTCACTAACCCGCCTGCCCAGCGTGGTGACCATGGGCAAAACACATGAGTTCGCGTCATAATGTCGGGCGCGAACTTGTGGAGGCCTATGTCCAACAGTGGACTGTGATAGGCTGTAGTGGTGGTGGTGGATATAAATACGTACACATTTATTTGATCCCCGTGTCTTTAGAAGCTGAACCAGTTTTGTCTCTTGTGTAGTAATTTTGTTAGTAGGTAATAAACGAATTGTGTGTAATATCCCACTGTTGGGCATTGGCTTCTTTCCCCATGTAGGAAAAGGATATTTAAGTCACTTTTTACTTTATGTTATTTTTTAATTTTATAGGTCCATCTTAAAATATATGAATATAATATACATATATAGGTACTAAACCCCAACGTTTTACAAACAAATTGAAAACAGTAAATAATTTCCATTTGGAATTCAATCTATGCAATCAATTTCATCCTCGCCGCGTATTTACGGCGAATAAACAATTATTTCTGTACAAAATAAATAGAATTGAACCACGCTTCTGTAGCAAACCGCGTATAAAACATTGTTTTTGTATATCGGTCGTTATTAAATTTATGAAAACTCTATACATGTGCAACTGCTCATAAACTATTACAAAAATTTCCAGAGCTAAATAGTTACTAACAGTCTTACAAGTAGTCTTAAATGTTTGTTAAAAGCTATAGCTATTTACTAGCTTCTGCGCGCGACTTCGTCGGCGTGGACTCCGCTCCTATTGGTCTTAGCGTAATGATATATAGCCTATAGCCTTCCTCGATAAATGGGCTATCTAACACTGAAAGAATTTTTCAAATCGGACCAGTAGATCCTGAGATTAGCGCGTTCAAACAAACAAACAAACAAACAAACAAACAAACAATCAAACAAACAAACTCTTCAGCTTTATTATATTAGTATAGATAGAAAATACACTTTCAAAGGTGCTATTATTGTTTTAAATACTACTATGAGTATAATAATCTTGTACATTTTATCAAAATTGGTTCATAAATGTAAGAATTATCAATGTTCTTTCTTTAGAAGCTCCTTTCACGCTTACAATAAATGAAGTTGGCGTAGTATTATTTCCATGTGTTGAACTGTGCGAACCATTTAGAGAATATTTATCTATCAATAAGGATATCATCACCATAAGTTCAGCCTATTGCAGTCCACTGCTGGACATAGGCCTCCCCAAGTTCGCACCAGACATTCCGGTTTTCCGCAATCCTCATCCAGCCCACACCGGCAATCTTACGTAGATCGTCGGTCCAACGGGCCGGAGGACGTCCCACACTGCGCTTGCCAAGACGCGGTCTCCACTCCAGGACACGTCTGCTCCAACGGCCATCGATCCTGCGACACAGATGACTAGCCCACTGCCACTTAAACTTGCTAATTCTGTGGGCTATGTCGGTTACTTTCATTCTCTCACGAATAGTCTTATTATAACTAGATAGAGTTATAAATAAGGATATACAATATTATAATTTTAGTATTTTTATATTATTTTATTAAGTGGTAAAAACTCAAATCAGACCAATAGATATTAAATAATGTAAAGATAAATGTGTTTGCTCGCAAACGAAAACAAAACCAACTTCAATTACATCGACCGGTAATACAACGTAGATAGACGAAAAAATAGTCAAGTAAATACGCGTTATCAAAGATAACTCAAAAAGTAGTCATCAGATCTCGTTTTAAATAGAACTACAAGACAATCATCATCAGCTCTCGATTAAAACAAGAATCATCAAAATCGGTAATAACGTAGATCATGTAAAAACGCATGATTAGATATAACTCGAAAAGTACTTCTTAGATCTGAATTAAATTTAAATGGGACCAAATGACACGCACCACCTTTTGATTGAAAGAAAGTTTTCAAAATCGGTCCAAAGTTTTTTTTTTTTTTTTTTTTTTTTTTTTAATGCATAAACTTAAACCTAACATTACAGTAATTAAACCAATTCGTTAGATAAGTTGATCACAAAATCACATTTCATCCACAGATTTTTGAGTAGGTCTAAATAACATTTAAACTTAAAAAATCAACTAAATATATAGTTCTGAAGTAACATACTTAAAAAAATTACAATCCAGAACCTCCTCTTTTTTTGGAAGTCGGTTAAAAAGGACTGATATGATAACTTTATACTTTGAACTAGGTTATAACTGAAGTAGATTTTACTAACTCCAATATTAAACTTTCATTCGAAGCGATCCACGATATCCTTTGACGAGTTTCTTTCACAAATATTAACATAGACTATTTACTGGACGCTGATAACCCGGGTTTGGTTCAGCCTTTAGCTTTGAATACCGTATAATATGTATGAGCGAAAAACCATATTTTTTTCTTGCGTTTTTCTTTACATATAAGCTGCATCTAGATTAAAAATTTGAATAGACTACAGATAGACTCAAATTGAAATTCGGACCAGCATTTTGAATATTAAAGAATTGTATTAAAATTCATACCCCGCTCAGCGGTGAAAAAAAAAATTACTGGAAGACTGAGTCTTTCGAAAGAAATTCTGGGGCTTAGTGATTCTGATCATCATGCAAGATCACGATTTAGCATGTAATATCCCACTGTTGGGCATAGGCCTCTTCCCCATGTAGGAGAAGGATCGGAGCTTAATCCACCACGCGGTTCCAATGCGGGTTGGCGGTATATTCCCTACTATGAGTAACGATCGCTATCAGATGTACATGATAACAATCGGGACCGACGGCTTAACGTGCTCTCCGAGGCATGGTGGGGAGACCCACAAGGACTGCACAAACACCCAGACCACGGCAAACATCTGTATGGCCAATACAAATGTTGTCGTGTGCGGGGATCGAACCCGCAACCACCCGCGCAACAGCCAATCGCAATCCAGTGCTGTGACCGCTACGCCAACGCGGCGTCATCATGCAAGATATTACTAATTTTATACTAAAACACAGTTTATATATTATTTTTAAAAGAGTAACTATGTCCAGCAGTGGGATATTACAGGCTGAAGGAAAGTAGCTATGTAAATTAACTGCATCATCAACACATAATACAGTACAGTAGAATATGTAATTTTAAATAATCATTACATACTATTCCAATAACGTTTGTTCGAATAATTTTGATTTGCAGTTAATTACTTGAACGATCAGAATCATGCCAGTGTTTACCGAAATTTCATTTCATATTAATACAACATTACTGCCGAAGAGTACAGATTGTCAATTGTGACCGGAAATCACATTTACTTTTGTGTCAGAATATATAGAGAACTCTTTATATTAATCTATACAAATAAATAAAATTGGAGTGTCTGTTTGTAATATTAAAATAACCGCTTTTTAGTAAATGCATATGAATCTATACACAGTACATATACCAAAATATTTTTTTTTAATTTTTGTCTGTCTGTCTGTTTGTTCCGATTTTGACGAGACATTCACTGGTAGATAGCTGATGTAATGAGGTGTAACTTAGGCTACTTTTATTCCACGCGGACGAAGTCGCGGGCACAGCAGCTAGTGATAATATAAAATCCCAAGGTCTCAGGTCAATTATTAAAGAGTTAAAGTGTATAATGCTACGCGCTACGCTTCAGCCTATACTAACCTACTGTTGGCCATAGTCCTCTTTCCCCATGTAGGAGAAGGATCAGAGCTTAATCCACCACGCTGCTCCAATGCGGGTTGGCGGATACATTCCCTAATATGAGTAACGAACTATTTTAGAAACAATTCCATAAATGAGTGATTAATTTCTGAGCTTTTTTTGTAACGAATTTGTACATTAATTTTGACGTGACAACGTCTAGTAAATCGATGAACGCCGGCGGCATGAACGAAAAAGGATGACTCATTATAGTGTTAGGTACGCTCATTGTACGCGCCGCATCTATCTCTCTTTCACTCGATTGTCCTATGCGTCCGAGGAGATGTTTTGTTATGACATTTTCACGTTAAACTATCGTCCGTAAACCAAGTCTACAGACAACCAATTTTTTTTTTGTGTACATTTCATTTTTAATTAAAAATAAATGTCATCAATAGCATTAGAAGTTTTATGAAAAAGAATTCAAGTTGGTCGCAACAGTCCAAGTGCTTGTTCTGCAATGGCGCGGTTAATTGAAATGTGGCTATATTTTTAATTCAGTTCAGTTCGTACAGTCATAGAGTACGTACGTGCTTTCCGCGATCGCGTGCTCCAGATAGCAAAGTGCATACGCATCATAACACCGAGCCGGCGTTGTATTGCGCGTCAGCGTCAACTTGATCGCGATGACCCAGATACGCGGTTTGGCTGATGCGGCAAGTGCTTAGTTATTTAATAATTAACATCTGTTAAGGCGAAGCTAATATTCAATATTATGGATTCGCAAAAATATTGTTCTAAAGAAATTGAAATAAGAACCGAATTGGAACATGAGCTGTATAAATGCTACAGCGAAGAAAAAGCGAAACGAGAAGAACTACAATGTGTGGTTCATGAGTTACAAGCTCAAGTAGAAAAATTGAAGGAAACGCTTAAATGTTACGCGGAGCTAGAAAAAAAGAATGCTGCTAATCAAGAAGCAGACAAAAATGAAAGTTCTCCTAAGCACATGGAATACATGACAGATGAGGAAGAGCTAGCCAGAGAAACGGAGTGGATACGAGTGAAAAGTAGAAAAAAAAGGAAACTGAACAACTCTATCACCCCTCCGAAACAGGCTAACCATGACAATGAAAAGGGTATTCAAAAGCCCAAAAAAATTCCCCCACCACCTCCTATAGTTGTGGAAGGCATTAAAAATTATCAGTCGTTTTATGACTCTATTGCCTGCACTCAGCCCGGTGAATCTTTCACAGTAAAGATGCTAAGCGGCGATAGAGTAAAGCTTAATGCCAAAAATGAAGACTCCTATCGCGGAGTTACAAAGCTGTTAGAGTCTAACATGCTACGCTGGCATTCGTATGAAAATAAACAAGCGAGACCAATACGAGTCATGGCTTAAAAGTTGCACCATACTTGCCAACCAGAACGAATAGTAGAACACTTAAAACAAAAGGGATACAAAATTCAAAATGCTGTCAACAAGTTAAGTTGGAAGAAAAAAGAACCGCTAAATATGTTCATACTGTCTTTTGAGAATGACGAAGACGTTAACAAAGTCTACGGCATAAAGAACATCCTAGGCTGTAAGGTGGAGATTCACCCACTTAAGACTTCAAAACTTATTCCTCAGTGTAAGAGATGCCAAGCATATGGACACACGCAAAAATATTGTGCAAAGGAACCAAGGTGCGTCAAATGTACGGGCAAACACCTTACGAAAGATTGCCAGAAACCAAAGGAGGCAAAACCTAAATGTGTACATTGTGGCGAGTCACATCCTGCCAATTATAGGGGATGTATAGTTGCCAAAGAAATGCAAGAAATTAAAAATAAGCAGAATAAGAAGCAACCTTCATCCCTACCAAAATCGACTGCATCTTTATCCCAAGGTACAATAATAGCTAAAAAAGCTAACCAAAACGCGTTGATAAATAGCCAAACATCAATGAATCCATTGTCATACTCACAAGCAGTGAAGGGAAAGGCAGAAGTCAGAGTATCGAGTCTTGAGTCAAAACTCGATAAAGTGCTGAGTCTGATATCAACGTTCGACGAACGACTTCAAAAATTAGAAGCTAGCACCAAAGTAGCTAACAATCGTCAGCAACAATGAACAACCTAAAGATTATGGCTTGGAATGCAAATGGATTACAGCAACATCAACACGAATTGCAAGTAGTCCTGGATACAGAAAATATTGATGTGTGTTTAATATCAGAATCACACTTTACAAAGCAATCATTTATAAAATTCAAAGGATACAGAGTATATCATGCATTGCATCCTAACAACTCAGCCAGAGGCGGAAGTACCGTTATTATTAAAGAAAATATCTATCACTATGAGCAGATAAAGTTTGAAGAATACGAAATGCAAGTGGTTGGTGTATCAATTAAAACCACAAGATACGATAATGTCACCATAGCAGCTATATATAGCCCTCCGAGATATGTAATTAAAAAAGAGCAGTATACGGAGCTTTTGATGCGACTGGGAAATAGATTTATTATAGGCGGAGATTTCAACGCTAAAAACACTTATTGGGGTTCCAGACTTACTACCACTAAAGGCAAGGAATTGTTAAACGCTATCCGAGAAATAAAATGCCAACCCATTTCAACTGGGAAACCAACATACTGGCCAACAGATACACAGAAAATTCCCGATGTGATAGATTTTTTCATATATAAAGATATTCCTTCTAACTTTATAAGGGCTGAAGAAGGATTTGATATGAACTCTGATCACTCTCCAATATTTTTACACTTGGATGAGTATATCATAGAAAAAGAAGTTAACCCGGCTCTGGTCAATAAAACAACAGATTGGGAATCGTTTACAATAGACTTAGATAATAGAATAGACTTAAAGTCATTTATAAGTAATAAGGAACAACTAGACTTAGAATTAAGAACTTTTATCGTAGATATTCAACAATCTGCATGGAACAATACACGTCCCAGAAAGAAGATGATGACAACAGGTATTAACAATTACCCTAAAGAAATAATGGACCTTATCAGAGAAAAAAGAGCTCTAAGGAAAAAATGGCAGATGCGCAGGTTTCCTGAAGATAAGACCCAATTAAATCGACTGGCCAAGCGAATTAAAAAGAAAATACGGAAATTTCGCGATGACTGTATGACTAAATCGCTAAAAAGGCTAACCAACGACCGTTCAACTGATTACTCCTTATGGAAAGTGACAAAATATGAAAATCGTCCTATTCATCACATACCACCTATAAGAGAGCTAAATAGTCAGTGGGCTGTCAATAACGAACAAAAAGCAACAAGGTTTGCTCAGCATTTAGAAGAGACTTTTAAACAGAGTGACCCTGAAAGTCAAGACTTCTGTTGTGAACTAAATGAACTTGAACAAGAAGATCAAGAAATAAAACTAGTTACAACTAAAGAGGTGGCGAAAGAAATTAAAGAAAACATTAGCTCAAAAAAGTCCCCTGGTTATGATCTTATAACAGGAGAAATTTTGAAAAATCTTCCACGCAAAGCTGTGGTAAAGCTAACCAAAATAATTAATGCTGCATTTAGGCTGAAGTATGTACCAGATCTATGGAAAGTTGCAGAAGTCATAATGATACCTAAGCCAGGAAAACCACCGCAGGATGTTACTTCCTACAGACCCATCTCTCTGCTACCGGTGATGTCTAAACTTTTCGAAAAACTGTTTCTTAAACGATTAAAGCCAATTATAGCAAAAAAAAATCTTATACCTGATTATCAATTTGGATTCAGAGAAAGTCACTCTACGATAGAGCAGGTGCATAGAATAACGAACCTTATTGAAAATACACTGGAAAACAATAAGGTATGTGCAACTGTTTTTCTGGATGTAGCCCAGGCCTTTGACAAGGTCTGGCACGAGGGCTTAAAATACAAATTAAAAAAGATGTTGCCAAGACAATTTGCAGATATTTTGGAATCTTATATAACCAACAGAGCCTTTAGAGTAAGACAAGAAGATGCTGTCTCAGAACTAAAGGAAATAAAAGCTGGCGTACCACAAGGGAGTGTACTAGGTCCGGTCCTGTACCTACTGTACACGTGTGATATACCAGATATACAGAACATAACTATTGCTACTTTTGCTGACGACACCGCAATCATGTCTACTGGAAAAAGTCACAAAGAAGCAGTGGAAAAAGTACAGAGAGGGATCAATCATTTCTATGATTGGACTATAAAGTGGAGGATTAGACTGAATGAAACTAAATCCATACACATTGACTTCACCAATAAAAATACAGAATATCACCCAGTGTATATTAATAATCAACGTGTTCCCTATGAAAACACAGCCACATATCTAGGTATGACGCTAGACGCAAAGCTTCGCTGGAAAGCCCATGTCAAAAAGAAACGGGATGAACTCGAGATCCGATATAGAAGCATGAACTGGCTGCTGGGAAGACATTCCTCGCTGTCAATTCCCAATAAAATCCTGCTCTATAAAGCAGTTCTTATGCCAATATGGACATATGGTATACAGCTTTGGGGCTGTACTAAACAGAGCAATGTACAAATCATCCAACGTTTCCAAAACAAAGTACTCAGGAATATTGTAAATGCGCCCTGGTACGTAAGAAATGACGACATTCATCGGGACCTCAATATAGATGTCGTTAACAAAGTGATACAAAAATACGCAGAAGCACACCAACATCGTCTTCATCATCATGTGAATGTCGAGGCCATCCAGCTCCTCGATACCACAGACATACTAAGAAGACTAAAAAGGACTAAACCTTTTGAGTTAGTGTAGTGTAAGTTTACTGTGACTTTATCGCGAGTGTAATATAGTGATATAGTGCTATAAAAATGATCACAAGAACAAAGTGACTTCCCCTTAATAGACACTAAGAAACTGCAAAGGACAGAATCTTAGACATAATTACTATTAGCAATTTAAGTTAGTTTTGAATTACTCATTAGCCTGTATAAAGACAAGGCTAGATTGTAATAATCATGTACGAAAAAAAAAAAAAAAAAAAAAAATATTTTTAATTCTCAAGCTAAAGGAAGGACTTTTATTAAAACTATTTCTATCTTTATTAGATTTCTTATAGAAATCGACAAAGCCTTTCAATGATTTTTAAGATTTAATAGTTATTATACTTTCAGAAACGTATTTGCAGAAATTTTACCCGACTTCAAAAAAGGACGAGGTTGTCAATTCGACTGTATTTTTTTTGTGTGCTGCCTCATAACTTTGTACTGGGTGTACTGATTATTATAATTTTATTCTTTTCTCAATTGAAAGGTGAAGGTGTGGTTTTAACTGAGGTAAGGAACGGCAGAAAATTTCCTACTCAAAATATGGAGCAACCCGACTGGGGTAGTACCTCGACCTTACAGAAGACCACAGCTAAATAATACTGTTTTCAAACAGTATTGTGTTCCTATTGGTGAGTAAGGTGACCAGAGCTCCTGATTGGGGATAGGGTCGGTAACGCGCTTGTGATGATTCTTCAGGTGTATATAAGCTACGGTAAACGCTTACCATTATCAGGTGAGCCGTACGTTTGTTTGCCGACCTAGTTATATTAAAAAAAGGTGATTGGTGTCACGTGGTCCAATTTCAGTTTGATCGAGATCCGATGACACTTTTTGAGATATCCTTAATAATGCCTATTTCATTGGCTGTATTATCTTATTTCTACGTCATATTGCTTGTCGATGTAAGTGAAGGCAGTTTTCTTTTATTTGCAAGCAAACAAAATTACCTTATAGATTATTCCTTTTTGTTTTTAACATCGAAAAAATAAATTATAGAGTCTTGTGTAAGCCTATCGATTGTTCACCTTTTTACCACAGACGTACTCAGCTCGCTATATTTCCTCAGAACCAATTGATATATTGTAGAGAGCGAAATATAATATGTAAGATAGAGTTCAATAGACTTTCATTACCATTTTATGATTACGTGCCATTTGAAGCATTTATAGAGTCAAACAGTCCATATTTATATAGTACCGATAACAAAATACTACTAAAACTATCAATATAAATATCAATCTCCTTTTCCTGAAGTCACAAAATATTATAAGCAAATAAAACAATGCTCTCATAATGATTTATAGGTGAAAATCGGATTTTCGTTATATCCCTTTTTTTGCTGACAGATAATAAGGAAGAAAAGTCAAACATAATAAATTAAATAGTTTTATATGATAAACGAGCAATATCCGAAAATGTGGACTTCTGTGGTTATAAAGGTAGAAACAAATCAAATGATCCTATTTATTTATTTATTTATATACTCTTTATTGTACACATAAAAAATAGTTTACAATTTATAGAAAAGTATACAAAAAGAAATGTACAACGGGTTGTCTTATCGCTAAAAAGCGATCTCTTCCAGACAACCAGCGTGGAGGAGATAATGTGAAAAAAGCGGAAAGGGTGTACATAATTAAAAAGAAATAAAAAAGGAAGAAAACCAACTATACAAACAAAAATACATGCATATAATATACACATATTATAAAAAATATTAACCATACTAAATATTAAAGAAAGTATTACATAAAAAGATATAAATTACTTTATTTCCCTATTTTGAAATTATTATTTTTTTTTCGATATCGATCGATCGTATATGTCTTACAGTGGACAAAGCTCTATAAACATTTTTAGATATTGCGTTACCTATAGCCAGTTATTTATACTAAGTACAAATAATTGTGAACGGGTGACTTAGTTCACTGAACTGATAATCATAACGCGGCAACATGTAGTAATGTTATGCACTGTAACAGCCCGTAAAGTATTCACTAATTATTGAGTGTGAATATCTTTTTAATATTAAAAAAGTGTGTGTACTTATGTACGCACCTCAGAAGTTATACTTCATTGGCTAGCTAACTTCACATTGCTAACTTCTTCTTTGTTGACCAGCTAACTTCAGGGTGTCGATTTTTTGTGACGGTGTGTGCGCGCATCGTAAAAATTTACTCTCATCATTTTTCTCTAACGCGCCAAAATAAGTATAACTTCAAAAACTAATTGAGTCAAAAATGTAAGATAATAAGATAATTTATTTAATCTAATATTTAATGAAGCCAAGGATATAATAAGAAGGTAAAGTCTACCGAGACATTAGAATTTCGTGTTAATTAAATATTGTGGACACTAACAAAAGGACTGGTCCACAGGTTCAAAGTCGCTCAACGTGCAATGAAACGGACGTTGCTTGCGGTCTCTCTCAAAGATAGGATCAGAAATGAGATTATCCGCGAGAGGGCAAAAGTAACCAACATAGCCTATCGAATAAGCAAGTTGAAGTGGCAGTAGGCTGGTCACATTTATCGCAGGACCGATGGTCGTACGAGCAGACGTGTCCTGGAGTAGAGATCGCGTGTTGGCAAACACAGCGTATAACAATAATCATAATCGTTTATTTGCAAAAATATGGTATTGTAGTTTTACAAGGTTAACATTAGTATAATATGTTATTAGTATTGTTCGTTAAGTGTGGGCAATCACCTTATGACGAAATCAATATTTTCATTTCTTTTCATTTCAATGCTGATTAAAATGTTAGCTAAAAACATTTTATGAAACATGTAAGCTCTATTGAGCAAGGAATTAACGGTGTGTATAAAAATCTATAGGTACATACTCTGGTATTGATTAATTTCTTGTATATACTGATCCAACAAACTTTATTTCTTATCTAACTTAAAAAAATAAAATAAAACTTTCTAAAAATCATTCTTATTATTAAATAAAGTATTATTTCCCTATGTTGACTTTTTTTTGCAAATAGTAATATTAAATCACCATTGTTAGTTTGCATCGAGCATTACAGTCGATCATTCCCAGCTTGTCATCCATCGGACCGTGAGGGTCTATAGCAATTCATACACGTCTGCAGAAATGATACTCGCCTATGGAGACAACGACGTAAATTGGACGAGGACTTATCATTCTGTGAAAATAACAGATAAACCGTCTTTTTGTAAATCGTAGGAGCTTGAAAACAAAAGTCTCACTTTATTCATTCTTTATTTATGTAACACGACCTGTTGATTACGATATTGGAAAGCATTTCCCACGATGATTGTACATTAAATTGGCCACTTACTGCTTTAGTAGAAATCTTTTGACACAACCTAACTCTTACAACTCTTTCCATTTAGGTAGGGCGTAGCAGGAAATTTCCCGCTCAAAATATGGAGCAGCCCGACTGGATTAGTAACTTGACCGAGTACAGATATACAAGATCAGAGCTAAATAATACTGTTTTCAAGCAGTGTGGAGCTGAGCTGGAGTCGGCGACGCGCTTGAGATGCTTCTAGTGTTGCAGGCCTATAGGCTACGGTAATCGCTTACCATCAGGTGAGCTGTACGCTTGTTTGCCGACCTAGTTGTATAAAAAAACTCTTCAATTAATTTTGGATAGCTTTATTCAATCATACCAGAAATTGGGCAAAGAAAGATTTCGTAAATTCTGTTACAAGAGTTAAAACTAGTGAAAGAATTAGTTGATAAATGATTTACTTTAATCATTAATCAAAATCAACTTAAGTTTGTTTTGTATATTGTTTTTGTTAAAAAATGATTTATATAAAATGAAATAAATAAAAATCAAAAACTGAAATAATAATAATATATAATAAAAGAATAAATATTCAGTATTATTACAAAACATTTTAAACTATTATGAACTATTGTTTAGAAAAGTAATAGCATCGTAAAATACGTTTAATTTTTTTATCTTAATCGTACTGTTATACAAATTTTATCCGGTCCGGTACAACTATTTATATCTATAGCTCTATTTTTATAATTCTGTCAATCAGTTCAGCCTATCGCAGTCCACTGCTGGACATAGAACTCTCTAAGTTCGCGCCAAAAATCAACGATAATAAAAGAAAAATAAGGTAGCAAAAATATCAAGCAATAAAACAAAAATTTAAATCTTAACATTAGTTACATTAAAAACTTAGGTACTGTACCTACTGTTATAAGCAAACTTAACTTATATACATATATTCGCCTTCTATATAGTATATATGTCTACACCTTAAGCTCTACATACGTAGGTACTTCATCAGTGGTATTATGTAGGACGTTAGAGAAACAGCAGTAATTGCACGCTTTAAAGTTTGGACTAATAGCTCTCGATGGAACGGGCTAAAGTTGGACTCATGTTACCAACTTGCTAACACCCGCTGACTTGGACGGGATCTTTGAGGAATTAATGTTGGATGCAATTTGAAATGAGAAATTATACTTCAAAATTAACAAGAACTTGAACTATTTTTCACAAGAATTACGTACGTAAGAAGTGAATAAGAATATTTTGCTGTACCCAAAGGATGAATAAAACGTAACGACATATAAAAATGCGTCTTAACTTTGTAAATTTTTCTGTTACATGTCGATCTCTACCAGCGACCGACATGCAAATGAATTGTGATCAAAGAGTATTTGTATATTCATTTTAGTGTATGCATTATGTTGATAAGAATATAGTGACAAAGTAATGAAAGTAGACTCTGCTGAGAAAGAAAAATTGCGTGCGTACAAAGTAAGTACACACATGTGAGAAGTAAAAAACGAATTTAAAATACAAAAACAAAACTACTTGAAAAAAAAAACAAAAGCAAAAAGCCAACGTCACGCGGTGTTTTCAGGCGGTCACCCATCCAAGTAATGGCCGTCCCTGACGCTGCCGCGTTACCGGTCGCTCAAATGTTACCCCTCATGCGCCTAAAGAAGTTTCAATCCAAAAATATATTATATTAAATAAGATACCGTGATAAACTAAAACCAGTTTTGATTATTTTTCACGAACTCATTTTCCAAGAAAACCTATTATAACAGTTAACAGTGCCAGACCCGAAATCATAAAGATGTCATTTATTAACAACATTAAGTAAGCACATAGAAAGGCATTGTGTTGCAAAATCAGAAAAAAATCAGAAAAACACATATAGTTGGCGAGTACCGCTCCGTGCAATTTGCTCCTATCCAGCGCTTAACGCCTCTAATGGTCCATGTCGAGATTTAAAACGCTCTCCTGGAACGCGCTGAACGCTCTAATTCTTCGCTGAGAGACAGATGAGCCTCGCAAGCTGTTAATATTTGCGAGAGGAAATCACGATGCGAAAATTTTGTAAAGCTTGCGTCAAATTAACGCATTCACTTTTACCGTTTATTGAATGTATGTCTGGGGACGGGGGATAAAAAATTTACGTACGGTTTTTGAAGTAAAACTTCATTACACACGCTTGACTTGGAGAGTAAGCTGATGAATGCATGATGAGAGCGTTACGAAAAGTGTGATCGGGCGAGGCAAACGGAAGTTGAGAGGGAGATATAAGTTAAATAGAGAGAGTTGCGTTTCGTAAGTTTTACTTCAGTCGTGTAGTCTAAAAGCGTACTCGGTTTTTTATAGTCTTCTGAATTGTACAATTTTAAGGTAAAAGGGAATAATGGGTAGACGTTTTTCTTATCTATCAACAGTAGGTATATGAATGATGTGTATTGTATTGGATATAATATACTTAGTGTATTGAATAAGATAAATTTGGGGACCTCTCTAAGGTCGGGTTTGATTAAATCTATTGAAAAGCTTTCAGCATTCACTTTTACTGTTTGTCGAATGATTTTTTTAATATGGAATATTTTATGCCAATACAAGACAATTGATGAAAATTTCATATTATGGTAATCAATACATAATAAAAATACATATAATAAAATGTAACGGATCGTTGTCTGTAGATGGAAGATAATTATATTATGAGAAAAAAAATATTATTAAAATTTTAAATCCTTTATCAACGCAAGTAGCATCCAAAACAATGATTGTTAGAATTTTTGTCTGTTTGTTTGTGTGTTTGTGCACGCTAATCTCAGAAACAGGTTATCCGATTTAGATGAAGTTTTCATAAATATATTGTAGTAAGCTATGAAGCTTACTACAACTTAACATTTAGTATTTGTTTCATATTAATCGGTTCATAAATAAACAAGTTATGCCAATTTGAAGAATCAAATTGAACATGTAAATACCCAAAACGCGAAGTCGCAGCACAGCACTAGCACAGCTAGTCTTAAATAAAATTTAGGGGACTGTTTTCAAAGTCGGTTCAAGTGGATACACGGAATATTTCCAGTATTATTGGAGTCTACTCCTTAAGAAACGATGTAAAGCCAGTGTTATGAAAACAATATAAGGAGTGAAATTATGTGAAACAACTGAAGCTGACGTTCACTGATTGATACATTTAATAGACCATTTTAATATTGAAATATCACGGTAATCGTTCTTGAGGAGTAAACTCCAGTCGCGTTTCGGAGCTGACACATACACTTTTTTTCTCATTATATTATTTTATTCATGATCAGCCTGTAACATCCCATTGCTAGGCATAGGCCTCTTGATCCGTGTAGGAGAAGGATTGTAGCGTAATTCACCACGCTGCTCTACTACGAGTTGACGGATATAGTCTATGTAATTGAATTGTGACCATACCGTCAATGATAGTATTGTATAATTAGTAAAGGAGAAGCGATTTTTTTAAAAAAAATTGTCTAAGCTTACAATAAATGTGTTTTCGTACTATTGTAGTAGTATGTGTGAGAATTGTTTTTGTAAATATTATAGCAATATATATTATGTAAATGTGTGAGACTGTTACTTGCGGACAAGCCTAGGATTTTGCAGGTAAATGTAATGTAATACATGCTTTTCTTAATATTACAAATAAATAAATAAATAAAAAGAATATATTATGTTTAAAATGCGCATTATTTTTTATTAAATCCTTAACAAAAAAGTACTGAAATAAATATTTTAATACCTAAATTTAACAGATTATAAATTAAATTCAAAATTCCAGTAACATAATACAAATCCGACTCGTTCGAGCGTTAAAACCTAACGCCATGCGAATTAAAAAATTTCATAAACTTACCGGATTAATATCTTCAAGCGTTAGTAATTTACGAGCGCTCGTTTCGCTGTACATCGACGATCGGTCGTAAACATGTTTTATTGAGTACTGCTGTGTACAGCGATGAATGTTAAACGATCGCGGACGACGTACGCTTATTGAATTTTAAAGGACTCTGATATGGAGCCAGGTTTTTCTCTATAATGAATTTATTTTCGGACGGTATTATAGCTTCGTAAAAAGGTATCGCTTTTCAGGTACAGAAGGATAACACTTTTTTACGCGACCGTCGAACTAAATTGGTTTATGGGTGTATTATAAACGTATTTAAATTTGTTTTCATTTTAGTCTCAAATGCTGTTTAAGCTTTATTATTTAATCACTAAACATACTTTATAACTTAGTAATCATATTATATTTACGCAAATAAGAATTAAAAATTACATTCGTTTGTAAGTAGTTTAAATTCGTTCGCGTGGGAGATAGCGGGATGAAAAGTATATGTTGCTATGTGACCCTCTTTATCTTATTTTGCGATTTTAGTTGTTTGGTTATTGGTGGAATATTAGAAATATTTATTTAAAACTGAAAAAATGTTCGGTTAAAAGTTTCGTGTGCTTTATTCTATTCAATTTTTTTTAAGTTACAATTTTATATACCAGTCTGTTCCTTTGTCAGTTTTATCTGACTAACAAAAGTTAGGACACAATAGATAGCTCGCTTTTGGAATAGGGCTTCCTTTTGATGTTCTAATCAAACCACACAGTTCACGTATTTCTGATGCTGAATTTGTCATGAGTTCGAAGATCTAGGAAATTTTTGGAATGAAGCTCCTTGATGACTGTTATTATTATTGCAGTTTGGTGAATCACAGTATTATTTTAAATCTTTAAAAAAACATCATCGTGAATGAAGTTTTTACTTTAGTGAGTTTCGAAATTGTTTTTTTTTTTTATGTTAGTAAGGCGACAAACAAGCGTACGGCTCACCTGATGGTAAGTGACTACCGTAGCCTATAGACACCAGAAGCGTCACAAGCGCGTTGCCGACCCTATCCCCAATCCCGCCCAGGAGCTGTGGTCACCTTACTCACCAACAGGAACACAATACTGCTTGAAAACAGTATTATTTAGCTGTGGTCTTCTGTAAGGTCGAGGTACTACCCCAGTCGGGCTGCTCCATATTTTGAGCAGGTAATTTCTTGCTGTGCCCTACCTCAGTTCTATTTTTATTTTCGTAAATTTAAAGATATATCTATGACCTTAGAAGAACTTAAGAATGAAAGATACAGCTTGTATTCTTGAGTAAAGTTACGAAGTAATATAAAAATTATATTACCTGAAGTCATATCGCTGCTTGTTAGTTCCTCGTGAACCTCTTTATTACGTCGTTGAGGGCTCTAGCGATACGTTACAATACCTATGGTCTAAGATCCGGGATATAGCAAAATATTCCCTCATCTGTTAATTAGATGAAACAATTTTTATAGGCTGATTTTAATATTGTGAATTTATAAAAACAACCTCTGCCACCATAAGCCTGCTGCAATTTTTTTTTTATCTTTTCCATCTCATGTTAATTATAATTATGTTATTGTAGTAAGCTAAAATAGTTAATATTTTACATTATATAACTGAATGTAGTAGGCAGCCATCTCTATGATTGCTATATTTACCTGCAGCCAGATCAGTAACCTCATTCAGCAGTAACCTGGCTAAATTTTTTAAAGTATTATTATTTGCAGCAGGCTTATGGTGGCAGAGGTTGTTTTTAAAAATTGTTTCATCTAATTAACAGATGAGGGAATATTTTGCTATCCCGGATCTTAGACCACCACTTTGTCAAGTAGAAGGAAGGGGCCAAGGAATCTTTGAAGATTAAGCTTAGTGAAAAGTAAATTGATAATCTCAGAGTAGGGGAGGATTTTCATTCGCCTTATCTGCTCATTCATTCATGTTACCCCAATCTTGAATATCTAGTACCTTTAAGGAAGAAGCATTCATAAATTTAACTTGAACACAAACTGGTGATTTTTTCAAAAAGTGATGGTTTTTCTGGAACTAAAAAAATGATTATAAACAAAGTATGAATATTTTTTTTTTACTTTTATGCCATGATCTTGTTAATTTTATATATAAGAAAGGTTCTACGAAACGAAAATTTTTTACGAAATTACTTAAACATTTTTTTTTTCATTTACAATTGAGACGTAATTTTGAGAAAATTTTGTTAGTTAACAATCGTTTAACTTGTTGAAAAATTAACTTTAAGTAAAATTTTCAACAGGAATTAAGTATTTATAGTGTTCAGAATTCACCATAATTTTTTCAAATAGAAAAAAATAATCAATGCCTTAAATAAATTAATCAATGTGTCGTACTCGCTTTTTACGCCGCGCGCGCAACCTAAAAATGTCACGCAGAGACCCACTTTCAGCATTAAATTAAAATTATAAATAATAGAGATAGAGTTCCAGAAGTCAAGAGTTTTTTATTGAAAATTTCCTTTTCTTTTAGAATATTTTTTTGAATTTTTTTAAGTATTAATAGTTTATGAAATATTGATAAAAAACGAAAGGCCATTTTTTCCTTCTATTAATTGTTTATAACTTTTGCAATTGTTCATGTGCTCATACACGCTTTTAGAACATTTTTTTAGACGTCGTTCCGGATCCAATGAGCTATCACGCATAATTTTAAGAGCAGTATCTCTATTTTCGACCATTTTCAACTTGTCGACTGGACTAGGTCAAATCTACTTACTTTGACCACAAAGTTAAAAATATATTTTTTGCTTAACGCCTGGAATAAAATCTGCTATCAAAATAATAAACTTAAACTTTTCCCATTTATAAATTTCATTTCCAAGAAACATTCTCAGTCGAAAGAAAACAACCCACTAACGTTTTCTTTTTCAAGATGTTCTAGTTAATTCATTATAAAAGACTTTGCTATTGTGAAGTAGAAATAAAAATTTAAACTTAAAATAGTAACCTAATAATAACATAGTGTATTATTACGACAAAAATGGTTCTTTAATTATTATTTTTAATTAAATTAAAAATTTGTTGTTATAAGAGGAATTAATTTTACTATGTATATAATTATACTATACTACAGTTGAACCATTAACACCTAAAATATTTGGTGATTAAGTAAAACTAATATAATTTCAAAGACGATTACGATTGAAGACGACTTTAATTAAGTAATTTTTGTTTTTGATTTGATTTTGACTTCTCAGAAAAGTAAATTACCTAGTATGGTAAGAATATGTGCTCCAGACTTCCTTTTTTTTTTTTTTTTTACATATATAGACTAGCGCTTGACTGCGATCTTACCTGATGGTAAGTAAAGATGCAGCCTAAGATGGTGCGCGCTTGCCTAGAAAATGCCTATTCACTCTTGATTTGAAGATACCCAAGTTATAGCTATTTGGAAAAACGGTCCTTCTATACAGACAAAAAAACCATTATCCACGCATGGGATATTACTGGTGATGATGTATGAAGTACTCATTTCAAAATGATCTAATTTCATTTCTTGATTTATACTAAAAATGCTTCAATAACAATTATTATTTTTCAAATATTGTTTCACGACGTACGTGACTAATCTTAGAAATGATATAAACTTTTAATAACTAATAATTAATTAGAACAGTTATTTGTCACGACTGAAGGATTTGGTCTTTTATGTCATTTATTTGTTTAAATGCATTATTGCTATTATTTTTCAATTATTTTTTATTTTTTTAAAATAACTAGATCGACAAACAAGCGTAAGGCTCACCTGATGGTAAGCGATTACCGTAGTGTATTGAGGTCTGCAACACCAGAAGCATCGCAAGCGCGTTGCCGACCCCATCCCCAGATCCCCCCAGAAGCTCTAGTCACCTTACTCACCAACAGGAACACAACAGTGCTTCAAAATAGTGCTATTTAGCTGTGATCTTCTGTAAGGTCGAGGTACTGCCCCAGTTGGGCTGCTCCAATTTGGAGCAGGAAAATTTCTGCTGCACTTCCTCAGTTAATTGTTGGTCGTGGGAGGAAAATTATCAGCCAACTCGTAATGCCTTCTTTTATATGGCTCAAAACTGGGACAACGAACATCCGTACAAAGATATCTAACTATAAACATAAAGATAAATCTTTAAATATAATTACAACCGTAAATCAGAGTAAGTGTCGTGAAGCAAAACGCAGACTTTGTTTGTAAATTGTGAAGTCTTCAAACAGATTAATTATTTTTCCTTCGGAATGGATATTAAAAATGAAGATGTAAGTCGATTCTCGTACCGAACGCCGCGGGTCCGTTAATCTAGACTCTAGAGAGTGGAAAAAAACAAATTATAATTAAAAGATAACAACTTGGGCCTTTCAAGATTAATTCAGTGTGAAATCCATTTCTGCGACATTTAATAATTTTATTTCGGGATACTGAGGTAGCTGCTTCGCTAATGTAAATGAATTTGAAAATCATTTCGCGGACCTTCGAAAAGTGAATTAAATTAATGCGAATTTAATTTCGAAGATTATATTTTTGGAGATTTTATTTTATTGTTTAAAAAATATGGCATTTTTGTCAGAAATGTATTTCAAACATATATAAAACAGTTATCCGACCGCAGCTCTGGTGTAATGGTGCGTGCGCCGTGTCGGCGGTCCCTAAACACCGACGGCCGCGGATTCGATTCCCACTCGGAGTTGATATTTGTGTTTATACAAATATTTATTTCCGGTCTGGTTTTTAGTCCTTGTGGGTCTCCCCACCGTGCCTACGAAAGTACGTTAAGATGTCGGTCCCGGTTGTGATTCATAGCAGGGGACATATCTGCCAACCCGCATTGGAGCAGCGTGGTACTGGATTAAGTTCTGATCCTTCCTACGCCCAGCAGTGAGTGATATATTACAGGTTGAAGCGTATAAACCAGCATTCTAACAGAAAATGACCTTTTCTATCATCCGAATTAATAAGCAGATTTTCAGAAATTATTTTTTTTAAATGCTAGTGATACAACAACTGCTTTTGGTGTAGTAGTGCGCGTAGTTGCCTAAAACACAGACGGGTTCGATTTCCACTTAGGGTGGATATTTGTATCTGTACGGTCGGTTTCTATCATAAATACCTAACAGCGATCGCTACTAGTAGGGATCATATCCGCCAACCTGCAGTTGAGCAGCGTGGTGCATTAAGCTCCAATCCTTCTCCTACATGGAGAAGGAGGCCTATGCCCAGCAGTGGGATGTTACAGGCTGAATGTGATCCAAGAGATACGAAGGTGAATTCTTAAAAATAAACTTTATGAAATAATAAAATTAAAAGACAAGAAATACAACTACCTATGTTATTTACATGCACATAAAATAAATTAAAAGTAATAAACTTTTTTTAAAAACAAGCATTTATTTGAATGCGCTACTTAACCCTGCATTGTCATCCAAATTAAACTTGTATACAAAATTTCAGCTAAATTGGTTGAAGAAATCTGCAAAATTAAGTTGCAAGATTTCCACCGAACTTACATGCATTAAAGATACACACATAAATTGCAAGTTTAATAAAAGCTTGTAAAAAAACATTTTTCGTGATATTTGTAGCTTCAATATGATACAGATGAAGTTAATTCTAACCATACATATTTCTATATATATAAAAATGAATAGCTGAATATTTTGCTAAGCGCAAATCTCGAGAGCAGCTGAACCGATTTCGCTAATTCTTTTTTTATAATATTCCTTGAAGTACGAGGATGGTTATTACGGAAAGAAAATTTAAAAAATTGCATGAAAAAGTCTAAAAACAACACTTTTCTATATTCCCATACAAAAGATTCGTAATAATACTTAAAAGTCAATTTGAACTTTAATACCACACCATAAGGTTTAAGTGTTAGTAGAGGGTTTCCGGGAAGGATAAGTATTAAAAAAAATTAAAGAATCGACTGTTAGGCGGTAAGAAGTTCGCCGGGTCAGCTAGTTTCTTAATAATAAAAAATAAACTTACGTATGTACATGTGTGTTGGTTGTCCACACTTTTGCCTCTGACTAAGACGCGTGAAACTGAATTTTATCAAGACTAGAAAGAATTAGTATTAGGATAACTATTGAAACTCATCTTTTATGAACAAAGTAAAGGAATTTGTAATAAATCTTAAGACGGAAATTAAATAAAAATTAGGGGAAGTCAAGAGAGAAACTTTATAAATATTTAAGCGTCTTTTCCTATCAAAGTCGCTGTAAGTTCCGGATGGCGGACGCACGCTTAGGTATTTAACCATCGTTTATGTCAATAAACTAACGATAACGATTCTTTTTACTTTAACAAGCTTTACTAAAAAAAGTTTAAAAATTTAAAGATTATATTTTGTGTGATCGCGGATCTCAGTATATTGTTGCTAGTTGTTCGAAACGGTTCAAATCGTACGAAATATAAACTATGGTATTGTAATTTTGTTTCTTTTGTTGGTATTATTTTTTGTGTAATACCCACACATGAGGAAATTATAAATGAAAGATTTCGACCAGATGAGTAAATCGTTCCATAGCTTAATTGGCTAAGAGCACACGGTTAGTCAGAGGTGCGGGTTTGATCCCCGCTGGAACAGCGGTATTTTTGATATGATATCAAAAATATGTATGTTATTGTATTCAACTACTATGATTTGTATTATTACACAACCACATTCTACAACCACATTCATGTTTGATCAGTTTATTTTTCGTTTCTCAAAAACACTTGTACTTACAAATCTTATTGCTCCAGATACATTCAATCTTACACTTCGCAGGTGTAAATTGGAGGATTACAGACACTTAAATGCATTGGCTCACTGGAGTAAAACAATAAAAAAATAATTTTTTCATAACAATATTAAATAGTACCATTTGACGTGCACTAAAATCTGTTTTTCTTATGGTCGATTTACGTCAGATGAGCGAATGCTCATTCTATCCCCACTACATCAAATTCTTATCAAATTATTTTAGTGTAAACAGGCGTAGAGCATTCTTTCGTTGTTAGGTATATATATGAATACGAGTGTACGAAGATCAAGAAAGAATGCTCTTGTTCTAGCTCTAGCTCTTTGTTCGTTTGGTCTAAATCCACCCTTATAGGTACGAGATGAAAATCATTTAAATTCATAAAAATTTTCAATGGTAAAAAACGTCAGATGCACGAGATTGTAAATTATGAAAACAAGCAGGGGCGAAGTTAGGCGCTAGTTCGAGCGGTGTCACTCGCAGGGCGCCGCGAGCGAACTACTATGCAGAAATATTAAGCAATTTTCTACACAAAACGAATAAATACCGACTTTTCAAAGGTAACGACGAGTGAAAATACGATTATTCTTTAAATTCCACTATTGTTAGTCAAAAAATAAACAGCAATAGAAGTGTGGCGTCTCCACATAATATATAGACTTCATGAAGAAATAATAATGAAACCTCGTTCTACGTTTTATATTTTTTATGAAAATATTTTTTTGATACTTGTCAAAGAATTCGATTTGAAATTATTTTTTATAATTTATATTTTACATTTTGTTATTATATTTCATATTTTGTTAGTGCACGTTATCTTAGAATTATATCATATATTTTGTTAGCGAGTAAGTCGTAATTCAGTTTTTTTTTTTTTTTTTTAATAAAATTGTATTATAAATAGCGAAATATTTTTTCAATTGCTAAAAAAATATACAATTCAACAAGCCTTAAATGTTATATCTTTTTAAAGATATTCCATATCTTCTTGGTATTCTAAAAAAAATTTAATCCACCGTTTACATATACAGTCGAATTGAAATATGACGAATATTAACAAACTAGCTTCTGCGCGCGACTTCGTCGGCGTGGACTCCGCTCCTATTGGTCTTAGCGTGATGATATATAGCCTATAGCCTTCCTCGATAAATGGGCTATCTAACACTGAAATAATTTTTCAAATCAGACCAGTAGATCCTGAGATTAGCGCGTTTAAACAAACAAAAAAACAAACAAACAATCAAACAAACAAACTCTTCAGCTTTATTTTATTAGTATAGATATAAGCGATCCTTAGACTAACTCTCATGATATACCGACTGAGCTAGTCCAACATCGATAAAACTTCAGTGGAGTAGCTTGGCGGATAAAGCCAGCTCTGTGATATTTTCAAGCCGTTTCAAATTAGACCAGAATAACAATTCGTTAAAATTAACAGGAACACTCAAATGCTATGAAACTTATTATCCTTCTCCTACATGGAGAATTAAGCCTATGCCTAGCAGTGGGATATTACAGGCTGAAAGCATACGTGCGTTCTATGACACAGAAAAGAAATTTACGTACAATTTACGTTTGTGAAACACAAAACTTCCAAACTGAAGTTCTTTCTCCAAATATGTTCAATGATATCAAATCTGAAATAAGGTCAACAGAGTGCAGCAAATCGATGCACAAGACACGTCCGAACAAAATGTTAAGGCACTAAAAAGGGATATATTTCATATGAGTTTTCACGCTGTACGCTTTTGGATATCGTCCAAAATATTTATCTATGAAAAACTTCTTGCGTGCTCAAATCGTGTTCGAACGCTCATATCGTTGCCATTAAGAAAATACAAACGTACTAAATTCGTCTCTATTCTTAAGTTATAAGCACTAAAGTTCTGTGTTGTAAAATGTTTATCATATTTATGTTTCGTTGTTCATTGTATAACAATGTCATGTATTTACATTCTGTTCTGTGGGAAGCATATTCCAAAATCTACGAGGATTGTAGAGAACGTTTATCTAATGTATATAACGACATAAATGTTGTTTGTTTGCAAATAACATTAAATTAATTCTGATAATAATTTATCGGATTATAATGTTTTCTTCCATAGACTACGTTTTTAAGTATTTATTTAGAAGCAATATATGTACATCTGCAACCTGTTTTTGCAGATTATCATTTCCTCGTATGTCTTTCTAAAGTCCTTATTATACATATATAAACCTTATATAGCCTTTATATAGCAGAATTTATGTTTGGATTTTTCTATCTATTTTTGTTCATGTTAGGTTTTGCCAATTTTGCATATTTATTTTTTTAATTATTTTATGAAAATTTGTTTTTCAAGGTCTCTGGTCTCAGTCTAGTTAGTAAATTTAGCTCACAATTCGATCACGATTCAGCCTGTAATATCTCACTGTTGGGCATAGGCCTCTTCCCCATGTAGGAGAAGGATCGGAGCTTAATCCACCACGCTGCTCCAATGCGGGTTGGCGGATATTCCCTACTATGAGTAACGATCGCTATCAGATGTAGGGGAGACTGGGTACGGTTGTGACAATTTCGGTTTGACCGCCAATAATTTTGTTAATTTACTAGTTAGTTGAGACAAAAATTACTTAATCCGTAGCTTATACATTTGTCCACATAAAAATACTGAAATTTTGTCTCAAATTATGCTGTATTAGTTATAGCATCAAATTCGAAAAAAAAAAAATGTCACAACCGTCCTCACCCCAAGGACGGTTGTGACAGTGGTTGGGGTCAGTAGTGACAGACATAAACATTCACAGAAATGGTTTATAATGACTTTTATTGTTAGAAATGTTTAACATAACACAAAATACTTTTCTTCTATATAAAGTTTACACCAGTTTTATCAATATTATATATATGTTGTGGCTCATATAGGTGTATGTCCAAAATAGTCTGCAAGTTGTTATAAAAAGCTTCAATATTCGTTTTGTTAAAACTTGTAGCTCTTGAAAGGCTTGTAGCTTGAGCTCCGCGTACAGACATGAACGAAACCATTCCTCACCAGCCATCTCATTGTCATCCCAAGTAGCAGGTCGGTTTATGTTGTATGTATTTATTTCTCAGTTCAAAGGCCAGTTTCCATACCTCTCTTGTAGTAAGGCCAAAATATATTTCCGCGCAACGTGTGGTACCTGTATTTTGATAACAGTTCTTCTTGCTCCTTTGAAAATACTTTGCTATGAGCCCATGCTGATGCTGTTTACATTGTGATTCGCACCGACTTCATCATGTTTACGAATGTATCGTAACAACGACATGCGATTAATATTATGCATTTCCGCAGCTCTCCGTAAAGAAGTCCCACGTCTTACTTCATCCGAAAGCGTTTTCTGGGCATCTAAAAGCAAAAACATAAAGAATATATATGTCACAACCGTACCCATCTACATTTGTCACAACCGTACCCAACGCATACTTCTGAAAACAATAAAACATCATGAGTAGCCTAAATAATCTACGTAAAAAGTAATCATTTGTAATTAACTACTAATATTCAATTGGCAACAAAAAAATATTTGCTATAGTATATCTGTATACCAATAACAGTAAATATTAAAATAATCTGAAGAAAAAAACTTACTTTTGGCTGTTGAAAAGCAATGTGGCCTCCTGCTTTTGTTTACGTCGTGCACTGGCTAAAGCAATACTGGGCAACATGTGTAGACATGCATTGCGCTTCTTTTTTCCCTTACACTCTTCCCCACATTCCGTATAGTTTCGCGGTTATAACGACTGTCACTACCGTACCCTGGCACAACCGTACCCAGTCTACCCTACATGATAACAACCGGGACCGACGGCTTAACGTGCTCTCCGAGGCACGGTGGGGAGACCCACAAGGACATATTGTTCTATTAAACCAAATTAAGTACTAGAATTAGTCCTTGTGGAACAGCTATTTAGCCAAGTTGTGTGTTTTATTGTGAACTAGCTTTTATCTGCGGCCTCTCTCGCATTAGATTAAAAAAATATTCTATGTTACTTCTAATACCTCCAAGAATATGTGTACAAAGTTTCATGATGATCGGTTAAGCAGTTTTCGCGTGAAAGCGTAACAAACAATCTTACATTCACATTTATAATATTAGTAGGGATGTACAGTACTATATAATATGACATATTTGAAAAAAAAATATAAAAGAACTCTAGCTAATATATACATACGTAACTCATTTCCAAATCGAACCAACACTGAAATTTCTGTCAAAAGGAATCTCAAAGTACCTAAGGATGAAATCGTTAATGCAATTATTGCAGAAATTCAAACCATTTAATGAATACTATGTGATCATAACAAAACGAAATCAGAATCATTCAGAATGGCTTGCTGCTTCTGAATACCGCCTCCATAATAGTTATTTCTGTTTATAGCTTCTGCATAATATGTTCTTGATTAAATAAGATATCAAACGATATGAAACCTTATTCTTTTTGCAGTAAATAGCATTTTACTTTATGGATTCGATAATAGTTAACAGTTGATTTCTAAAGGAAACCACCAAAAGTTAGTAAATTTCAATTGAAGATTGTTTCGTGTGTCAATAGTTTAAGGAAGGCGGTAGCTGGTATGTTATTTCTTGATGTGTTTTACAGGTTTAAATATTTAGTTTTGCTTTAATTACCTACTTATTAATTCGTTTTTATTTTTATTTTTGTGTTACCCACACATGAGGAAATTATAAAGATTTTAAATCATATCAAAATTTTTCGACCCAGCGGGATTTGTTGCCAAGGTTTGCTTAAAAACCTAAAATCATCATAATATCAAGAATTTCGACACGGCTAGATGAGGACCCATAGCTCAGTTGGCAGAGCGCTGACACGGCACGTCAGAGGGCGCAGGTTCAAATCCCGCTGGGTGGAAAATTTTTATATATAAAATCTTTACCTACTTATTTTCAGAATAATATTTTATGCTCAATGTTATTTCATACTACATATTTTATAATAATTCTATTTCTCTGATTAAACAGGCTATAGAGGAGTTGTAGTTAGATACTTAGGGCTTAAACCATAATAGATATGTAAAAGAATACTATGACACAAAGCTTTAATTATTATTCTCAAGATCAACAATATCCTTTGCCAGTCGTACCTCTGTGTACATAATTAGGAAGACTACACACACACAATAAAACAGTATTTCTATTATTGTTACAATGATTTGTGTGTCCAATCTCACACGAATTCCCGGTAATAATGTAAGTGGTAATAAACAGTGTGAATATAAGTAAGACGGGAAATGATTATTTTTCATTAATATATTCTTTTCTTAATAAAGCCCGAAACGAATCAAAGAAATTACTGCGAAGAAAACCATTATCAAAGAGATTGGAGTATTCATATTACATTCCACAAAAAAAATATGACTGATAATTTTAGCCGACTTCAAGAAATAAAGGAAGTTCTCAATATCCTTATAACTTTTTACAGAGTGTACCAATTTTTTTTAATCCAAGGCTGGTGATCGTCGTGTCGTTCCATTTAAATTTGATTGACATCTGGCGAATAATTTTTGAGCTATATCTAATACGTGCTTAATAAACTATGTATTTGACTCCCGTCGTATTATTTGCCGATGTTAAGTGTTAAGTGTTATTGCCGTCGGTTTTTTTATTACTAAGGACTTATTATAAAACTGTCGTATGTGGTTAATTCTTTGTTATGTTGTTATTTTATCGCATTTTTGTTTCGTGACACTATGTATTTTTTTTACGAATTTCCTAAAAAAAATTAAGAACGTTCTATTATAAAATGTCTTTTTTCTGCTATTGGTTGGTACAAATTAATTATCTGTCTGTTTCAAAATTTAATACAAATTAACGTCCCTTATTTTCAAGTGTCATATCTCCAAAAATATTTGCTAACTTTATCAGAGACAAATTGAAAAAAAATTAAAAATTTAAGACTTTTGTAAATTAATAAGACAAAAGCTACAAAAACTAAAAAACCGATTGTCTGTAAAGTTAGTGACAACGTTATAACAAAACAATTATTTCTCTTCGGACGCATAGGCCAATCGAGTGGAAGAGACATAGATCCGGCGCAAGCGTACAGTGAGCGTAACGGGACAATGAGTCATCCTTGTTCGTGCATGCAGCCGGCGTTCATCGATTTATTAGACGTTGTCACCTCAAAAGCAAAATATAGATCCGAAGAAGATTTAAAAGACCTTCTCAAAGTATTCTTGAATGACGTCTATTTTTGATTTGATTTAAATAAGATTCATAAGCTTCATAATTTTAGAGTCGTGAAGCCAAAAGCATTTTTATTGCAGTGACGACGCAAGCCGGGCATACTTTACAGCAATATCGTCGAGTTATTGCCAACGACGGACATTCATAGCGCTGCAGAATTTCATTGAGCTACGCGTCTGTGAAGCAAAGGTACTTCTTGTATTTGTGACTACAAGAGTGATTGTGACAGCGTGAATATAAATCATTACATCTTCGTTCATATATTAAACTTGTAGAATTTAATTCAAAGCCCCAATTTTAATTAATGGTATATTAAGGTCTGGTTAGATTTAATTTTTAACCTAGGTAGGGTGCAGCAGAAAATTTCTCTCAAAATATGGAGCAGCTCGACTGGGGCAGTAGGTACCTCAACCTTCCAGAAGATCACAGCTAAATAATAATATTTCTGTAATTTTCTTTTGTTGTGTGGCAATAAACCATTATTATTATTATTACTGTTTTCAAGCAGTGTTGTGTTCCTGTTGGTGAGTAAGGTGACCAGAGCTTATGGGGGCCGGCAACGTGCTTGCAATACTTCTGGTGTTGCAGAAGTCTATAAGGTACGATAATCGCCTTCCATCAGGTGAGCCGTACGCTTGTTTGCCGATCTATTTATATAAAAAAATGGCTCTCATTTATATAGAGATAGATAGATAACGAGATTAGTGTAGTCTATAAAATATATTGTTATTGTATTTGAAAATTATCGTAACGCAAATCTCATCAAAAAGAGCATCAGAAAGCAAGGGTTATCAGGTGTCAAAGATTATAAAAAAAAATTTACTAAGTATTTTTTGATCTATGACCCAAGTAATGAAAACGATGTAATTAAGAAATATAAATATTAAATATATATTAACAACCAAACATGTTTTATTAAATACTAGCTGACCCCGCAAACGTTGTTTTGCCATTTATGTTATTAAACCCCGTAACCCCCTCTTGTGGGTGGAATTTTGTAAAATCCGTTCATAGCTGACCTCTACTTGGCGAAAGGAATATTCCTACCAAATTTCAAGTCTCAAGGCCTTATGGTTCCAGAGACATCGTGATGAGTCAATAGGTGGAAATTCTCTTTTATATATATATATATATATATATATATATATATATATATATATATATATAGATTTTCTAACATTTGTTACCAAATATGTATAATCATCTCTATTTACATAATGTCCATTATCGTAATATAACAATTGTTTGTTTTTGAAACTCAAACCTGAGCAAGCATAGCCAGTTCGCACTGACTGACCCTGTTGCAATTGAACTGAAAACAATTTAACTTGAAAAATGCAATTCCGCACTTCTGTCCGATATATTTCTTGGCAGAGATTGGTTTTTCATTGATGTCTCATAATTTTTGTTTTATTTTTAACTTTGACAATTTTATCAATTGGCAACAAAGTGGTATAATATATTTGTATTTTATTACTAAAATGAATATCATATAAGCTGACATCATGTGACACAGCTGCCCTATCTAAATTTGAATTCTATCTGAGTTCGTACAGATATAAATATTTAAAAAAAAGTTATAAATTTTAGTTCGAATTTTTTGGTCTTCCATGAATATGTTCTGTTTGCTACGGATCCATCATGGTTTGGTTTTTATTGAATACATTAGATAACTCGTGAATAAGATACATATATTATTATTATTTTTTTTTGGTTTTACTTTACACGACCATATCGATATCAAAATTGTTTTATTTCAATGGCAGTATTATCAACTTTTTTCAGAAATGCTAAATATTTGAAGCTAACTTTTTCAATAAATAATAATAAAAAAAAAACAACAAACACCTTACACTCAACGGTCTTAATAGTAGGATTTATAACCGTGTCAACCATTCAGAAACACCCATAACATAATCACAAACGCTCGTATTTTGAAAAACACTTTTATAACTTCCACCATCCTATCCGCCAACCCGCATTGGAGCAGCGTGGTGGATTAAGCTCCGATCCTTCCCCTACATGGGGAAGAGGCCTATGCCAACAGTGGGATATCACAGGCTGAATCGTGATCGTGATTTATTTTATATATTATTATGTTGTGTGTGTGTCGCGGTACAACTGACAATAATCACGAGTTGAGGGTAGATGAAGAAATATCTACCCCGACGGCGGAGTCGTGACATCGCTGGATCAGTCTGCCTGCGACCACGGCTAGTGTAACCTAGCCGAAACATGATTCCCCAAGGTAATATATTTTTAATACAGTTGCCCAAAAAGTGGCGTATTGCAGGGACGTATAGCGTTCGGGATGTGGGCTATTACACACTCGTGCTTTTTTTTTCACCTTTCCCGCACTCGTGCGTTCTATTTTCCAACTGTCAAAATAATGTATATTAAAAAGAAAAACCAACCATGAAGTTTTTACTAAAAAATTCATATAAGTTTTTATGATTCATGCAAATACGTATATTTCTTAAAAGAAGCTACTAATTTGTTTCAATAAATTTAATGTTTTGATTGAATTGAATGAGTTTGGTTAGGTTTCATTTCATTTCATCTCATTAAATTTCATTTTCATTTCATGACAATAAAAAACTTCTACTGAAGACTTGGCTGTATGGGCATAGTTTCCCTTTGCCTACCAGAATGGGTGAAGAAAAAAAAAACTCTCCTTATATTCTACGGTTGGAGCCATTTTTCAGAAATTTTCTTTGCGAGTTTATTTTATTAAATTGTTTCATTTTTTCGCAACTGTATTAAAAATAGTCGTTCAGTACACGTGCGGAACCGTCATTGCAACTTGTTCCGACTGTCAACCCTCGCCTTCGGCTGCGCCTCGGCTCGGGTAGACATTTGTCGGAACTCTTTGCAATGACAGCCTTTCCACACTTGTAATGAAATATACTATTACCTAAAGTTTTTTTCGCGTAAATCCCCGTGTGAACATTAAACTCAAAATATTAATTTGTCATTATTCAGTGGGGATCGAATCTGCGATGGTTAACGACCGCTAAGGTTGTGATCGTTACTCTAACGCGTCGTCTCAATACGTTAATCCAATTTGGGAATTGATTAATTTCCTCGTAAGTTAAATGGTGTTGGGAACTTTATTACGTTATGTTTCTTGTCCGTTAACATGAATATGCTCTCATGAAGAACTTTTTATTAAGTGCGCCGCTTTCATCACTAGAATAAAAGTATTCAGTAAAAACATAACATTAATTTTTTATTTAGCAAATTAAATAGTCATGTGTTAAAGTAATTAAATTAATCGATTTCACTCATTATCTGTAAACAAGAAAAATCAGATACACAGTGTAGGTAACAACGTTATCGAGATTTCACGGACAAATTGAATGAAAACGTATTTTAAGTTACCACTGACACACAGTTCCGATACGAAACGTTGAGTTTATTAACATTTCAGATACATTAAACTTCGAAGAACAGGTAAAATCTGACTTCGAACAATATTGAGCTGTATATTATGGGATATAGAGCATAAAATCAAATGAAACAATATTTAATCAAAACTAATTACATTTATGTAATAAATGTAACAATATATCAAGAGAAGACACGACAAATTATTATGTAGTGTTAATATATTATTATGTTAATATTTTCGTTACTGAAATACTTCACCGTTTGCTCGTTTTCCAGGTTTTTAAAAGAGTGTGATTGATTTTTAACATAAGATACGTACTAATCAAATCGCAAGCTTCGAGTTCAGAAAAAAACGACGATGCACTCTGTAAAATCCCACTGCTGTCCGTCTTGCGCCTGGGTATTTGAAAGCCAGTAGTTGAATTGTTATCCCGCCATCAGTCGGCTTTTTAAGTTCCAAGTTGGTAGTGGGACTGTGTTATCCCTTATATCCAAATAATCTATGTTTTAAACACCTTTAAATACTAAACGGTTTTTGAAATTTTTTTCTACGTGTATGTCCATATTATATTTATACATTACTTGTCTCTAGAGCAAAGCTATCTGGAGTAAAGCTTTGTGAATTTGTATCTGTGGATTAATAAGTAAAAAGATCAGTAACAGGTTAGGTTGGGTTTTGAAAACCGCAGTGTTCCGTGATTGAATCAACTGGTTTTTCCACGTCCACTTTCAAAAGAATAATCAAATTGGACTCCAGAGCCATCGACGTACTATCGCTGATAGAAAACTGTATTAGTTAATCCAATCCAACTTGATACAATTAAACTCTTCTAAAATAAAGCTGAGATTTTTAGTACATCTAGTAAATGTCAAGGTTGTCTGGTAGAAATCGCTTGCCTAGCGATAAGACCGCCTTTGTGCATAACATTAGTTTGTAAGTTTTATTATTTTTTTGTATACATTTGTATGTTAATGCACAATAAAGTATATTTATCTTATTTATCTTAAATTTTAAAATATTCAAAAACGTAACCGCTAAAGTAATCGTATGTACTCAGAAAATTTACGTCCATAAACTACTATAATTACTACTACTACTAGTTAGTAGTTCTTCAAAATGTTTTTAACTGTATTTTCTACTGATGCATTTAAGCTTATTTAATACAAACATTATTAATAAATTGTAACGATTTCAATTAAAATCAAATAAATATTTCTACTATTCGAGTGAAATCGTGTTCAATCTATAAGAAGTTGCGCAGGAAGTTCTTATAGCATTGAAAACTAACAGCCGTGAGTCTTTCATAAAGTCAGTGTACACTTTAATGTGAACTCGTGAGGGAAATATTGACTGTTTGCGGGGAAACTTTTAAAAGTTTATGAGTTTGTAACAAAACTTTCTATAAACATTGAGGAAAAATAATAGAATATAATTTTTCATTCGTGTGGTTTTATATTAAAAACGCGTTTAGGTAAGTTTGAACTTAAATGTTAGTACTTTTTCTTACCTAAGTCATTACTATTTTGACATAGCATTATTTTGGAGTCCAGAAACTAACAGCTGTAGTCTTCCACATGACTCTCTTAGTAGCGTTATATGGGCGTTATAAAACTATACAACACACAAAATAAAACAAACAAAATAAGAGACTCATTACCGAAAAAAAAAAAACTTATTTAGTTCGTGATTGAAAAATATAGATTTTTAAAAAAGGATTTACAGAAAGTTACAAAAAAAATGCCGATTTTAGTTTCATAAATATTCTTTCAGCTTTTCGTATTAATTTGTATCACATTATCAGCATTGAAGTATGTTTTGAAATACAGATAGGTACTTAATATTTTTTTATATGTTTTTGGTTCGCTTTGTTCATTTCTTTTTGTTTTTTAAATATAACTAAGTCGGCAAACAAGCGTACGTCTCACCTGATGGTAAGCAAATACCGTAACCTATAGACGTCCAGAAGTATCGCAAGCGCGTTGCCGACCCTATCCCCAAATCCCCCCCAGGAGCTCTGGTCACCTTAATCACCAACAGGAACACAACACTGCTTGAAAGCAGTATTATTTAGCTGTGGTCTTCTGTGAGGTCGAGGTGCTACCCCAGTCGAGCTGCTCCATTTTTGAGCAGGAAATTTCCTGCTGTGCCCTACCTTAGTTAGAAAATTGTACCTGTCTGCAACCGAAACAATTTGCCAGTGAGATATAAATGACAATATCAAAAGAGGTTTACCTTGGCAGATTTATTGATAAAAGGAAATCTTTTCCAGACAGTATGTAAGAGACAAAACATGACACACAATGAGTGAAGCAAAACTGAAAATACACACTTCAATTAGGAAAGCATGTGATTTTTTTTTTGGACTAGCTCGATGGTGCAGTTTATGTTACCTTGTTTTCTGCTCAACGGGTTGTAGGTTTAATTCCCGCCCATAGTCTGGGTGTATTGTATATTTATTTATGTATATTTGTCTGTATTATTTATAAAAAAAATATGTAAATATCACAGTCGGCTGTTACCTATAACACAAGCATTAAGTCGCTCGCCTTACGAACGTAAGAGATATTTATTTATATATATTTTTAAAAGTAAAGTGGGTTGTAGTATATCGAATTTAATGTGAAAATGTAGTTCGCTTTTGTGGATTAAAATAAAAAGAGTAATAAAATATTCAGGTAAATATACAGTGTAACGTAAATGCACATCAAATATTTTTTGCTCCTTTCATACATATTTATAAACAAATGATTAATTTTGTACTGTCTCATAACTGAACCAATAAAATTCTGTATTTTCAAAACATTTTTTTATTGTAATATAATTTTCCTTTTAAAAACACCGTTGTTTTGAAGTCTAATTAACTTAATTAATTTCAAACATGTTTCTTTAAAAAACTATAAATTGAATAAGAAACAGTTCCAGGTAAAGCAAGGTAATATTAACAGTCAACATTTCTCATAAGCGTAATACCCTTGAGTCTGTGATTGCTTCAGGTGTAACAAGCACAGGGAAATCCTCTCACTGACCTGGAAATCCTGAATTGCTTTTGAGAACGTGTAGGTGTGACATGATTTATATTGGTGGTAATTTAATTATACTTTTAAAATAAATATGTTTGTATGTATTATAAGAAGTATATATCATAAGTGATTTTGTTGGTAAACCCATTTTCTTGTCGTGCCCTATCTATATGCAATAAATGAAAACTAAGATTAAGAAGAAGACTACTATTTAGTTTGCTAGTATATCATAATTTTTAGGATACCAAAGGGTGCTAAATGAATCCTATTAGTAAGAGGATTTTGTTTTAAATTGTAACATGACTGTATAAGATATTTTTGCTTTTGATTCATTTAAGTCTTAAAATTATTTAATCTATTACTAAAATCACTTTTAAGATTTTATAACTTTTACTAGCTTCTGCGCGCGACTTCGTCGGCGTGGACTCCGCTCCTATTGGTCTTAGCGTGATGATACATAGCCTATAGCCTTCCTCGATAAATGGGCTATCTAACTCTGAAAGAATTTTTTAAATCGGCCCAGTAGAACCAGAGATTACCGCGTTCAAACAAACAATCAAACAAACAAACTCTTCAGCTTTATAAAATATAATATTAGTATAGATTTAGTTCAAATGGTTTAGTTCTAACCCACACCTTATAAATAAATAAAACTAATTTAACTTTTAAAGCAAAACTTTCTAAATTTAGTTAAAATTAATAATTTATCTTATAAAATAATGTTCAAATAATCTGTTTCAAGAAGTTCATGCTTCAACAATGTCTCAAGATTTACTTAACGTTCTGACACTATGTTTAAGTCAGAAATTTCATCCTTTGTTGGCCATGATTGCTTCATCTAGCGTCACTGTTCACACTGAAGTAACACTAGAGGCTTACAAATAGACTAGACAAGGTTTCTGGTTTTACTTATATATAATATAACGATTTTAATGTCTCACAGACATGCCACTTTAACCGTGGTGTGATTTGTATTTAAGTGTTCTGTAATAGATTTATGTCATTTAAAATCAGGAAGAAATTGTTTGGATTTCAAAATTTTCTAAGCTCAATTACAATAATCCCTACTAATATTATAAATGCGAAACTCACTCTCTTTATCTTTCACCTTTCACGCCTAAGCCACTGAATCGATTATGTTAAAATTTGATATAGAAATAGAAAGGGCTCTGGAGAAGGTTATAGGATTACAAAAAAAAAAGCATTTGTTTGAAGCGGGTGTATCCGCGGGCACAGCTAGTCCTTTAAACATTTGTATGTCTAAAAGTAGTATCTATATTTATTACTGACTGGCTCAGTCATATAAAGTTTTATAAATGAAAATAATATGTAGACGACAATATTTTAGCGTAAAAGCTTACTCGGGAATGTCTTACAGCCTAAGTTGAACTGAAACTCATTTCATTTCCAATATAACTTTTACGCCTCGATGATTAATCAAATCATACTAAAAACTATTTTTTGTTAGCGGAAACTTACACATATCATATTTATTTTCGTAATTGTTTTCCTTTAGTAAAGTAAAAGTTATAATGTCTGCGATGGAATCGCTGTATCATTAAATGGATTACGGGTTATTACCCGTCACTAAATTATTGTTTTCGTCTATTGTAGTTGTAAACATTAGTGGACTTTAATACTCATAAATGCTCCAAATTCAAGAGCTCCCAGTAGAATGAGAATATTGTGTTGGGGTTTCAGAAACCAACAATACAAACACGAACGCCAAAACCATGAAAATTGTCTACATATATAGGGGAAACCGTATAGCTATTGCCCACTTAAGGACTTCTAACGCATTGACATCAAAAAATAAAAAAAGTATTATAACAGTTAACCATTTATAACTTTTTTCTTGTTACCTAATAACCTCTCCAACAGAGGATTAACAGTTTTTAGTTAAAACTTACATAACATAGAAGATAATGAAATAAATTTCAAATCTTCTAAAAAGTACAGTGATTGCCCCTTTCGTATACTAATTGCCCACATCACAGCATAGTAATTGCCCGGAGACTCAAAATGATAAATTCAACTTAAAACGTAAATAAATAATCAAAACAAAACATTAAACTTACATCTAATAGGATAGTCTTTAATATTTCATAATAAATTGCGTTTGGCTTTAATAAAAACTATCAAATAATTATTTAGCTGATGTTGATGCATTATAATCGTCAGAGACAAAATCATCTACTTTAAAACAAAGATGGCATAAAAATAAATACAAATCGGAGCTGTCTGGTATATTTTCCTTATGTTTTAGTGGAATGGAACGCACATGTAATATCTTTGAGCAAGCACTGCAAGTCAATTCATTTTTTATCACATTGAAATGACAAACTCCACAAGCAGGCTAGACGCCACGTTGGCACAACGGTCACAGCTTGTGGATGTTTGTGGCTGTTGCGCTGGTGGTTGCGGGTTAGATCCCCGCACATGACAAACATTTGTATTGGCCATACAGATGTTTGCCGTGGTCTGGGTGTTTGTGCAGTCCTTGTGGGTCTCCCCACCGTGCCTCGGAGAGCACGTTCAGCCGTCGGTCTCGGTCGTTATCATGTATACATGATAGTGATCCTTACTCATAGTAGGGAATAATGTATATCAGCTAACCCGCATTGGAACAGCGTGGTGGATTAAGCTCTGATCTTTCTCCTACATGGGGAAAGAGGCCTAGCAGTGGGATATTACAGGCTGAAGCGACAAGCAGGCTTTGGTACAATGTTACCAGGTTTTATTACATTATTATTTAAAACAGTTATTTTTAGCTGCTGGTATTTCTTGCTTTTTCCTTATTTACTATGTCTATATTTCTTTATTTATCTTCTTTGGTATCGGTTCCAGTTGTTGCTCCAGAATGTTCAATCAGTTGTTGGCTATTATTCCCTAAAGTTGTATCTATTTCCTTAGAATGAATAGTATCACTATTAGAATTTAGTGTAGTATTTTTATTTTTTGAATTTCCCTTTGATTTTTTATCAATAATCTCAGTATTTTTATTTGCTTTTTCAGTCTTTTTCTTTTCTTTGATCAACTTCTTCTATTCTTTTACTTTTAACAGATTTTTTTTTCTTTTTTGTTTTGTATGTAATTCTGCCTTAAAATTTTGGGAGCTAATGGCATAAGGCTGTCGTTCAGTTTGCATAATTTTGAATTTCAGTAAACAACCCTCATATCTTTTTCCGAAACACAAGAATTTGCTTTGTCTTGTGTCAGCAAAAATGCTACTAAATTTACTTTGCTATATTTAACTTTTTGTCTTTGACATACTGTAAATGTAACAAAAATAACAATTTAGATAATCATACATAACGATTGTGAAACAAGTTAAGCAATGAGCAATTTAAACACTATTTCATGTGATCACACTTTGTTAAAAATGTCCGTGACAATAATTGCCCTGGCAATAACTAGACATTGACATATGGCAATAACTAAAATGATGGTGGGCAATAACTAAAAATATGCAGATTTACGTGCAGTAATTGCCCACCGTTAAAATAACCATTATAAATCAAATATCACCAGATATTCTCATTTAAAACAGAGAAAATACATTTGAGTTCATCATAACTATACACCAATAGTTGAATATCAAATAAAATGCAGAAAAAAATGAGCCTTTAAACAAGTCATTCCTTAAGAAAATTGATAAAGTGCTTTACTTTTTGAGTAACACGTGTACCCGTCTCGACAAAATCCGCCATAACCTTTTTTTTTCTTTCAGTGCTGCCAGTAGTCAATTTTAAATATACAATAGATTAATCACAGAGCCATCTAGTAAATTCTAATTAAACTAGAATGATTTAAAGATAGCACATGAGAATGTTTTTCTTAAAGCGGGCAATCACTGTCAGTGGGCAATCACACTCTGGTTTCCCCTACGTCAAATCATTATTTGGTCCATATGGCCACATAGGCTATATTACCTATGTCATGATCACTAACGTAACAGTTAAATATTATGAACTCCACACAACCATTTATGAATACTTCTTTAATAGTTTTCTTCAAAACGCTTGTCATATCATAAGCATGTAACGTAACAATAAACACAATTCGGCTGTTTTAGTGAACGGATATGGTTCTAAATTATTAGTCTATAAATTTTAGTTATACTTGAGATAACAAACGCATAAATTGAAATGTGAGTTGACACGTAAACATAAAACAGTCAATTCAATGAACGAAAATTGTTCAAATCCATTAGGGTCTCAAATTTTAAGTTGTACTTAAGAATAGAAATTTATTAGCTGGGAACTCAAACAGTTTAGCTAGTTGTTAAAATATTAGGCGATAAATTTTATATTCGAGACAAGCTTAAATTGGTTGTGTTGACAGATTCGGTGAAACGTTCTAAGGGCCAGTTCCACTGATTGAAATGATCGCGATTGTTTCGACGTAAACTCGGTTTACGCGTTTAACGTAGTTAGAGCTGGAAATTGCATTTCACCAACATAAACTGGACGCAGTTAGAGAATAATTGAGTTTAAATTCTAAACGACCGATTTTTGGCGTTTAGCTGTGTAAACACGTTTTATCTAGAACTTCTAACGGTCTAACCTATTAAAAACAAATCTTGTCGAGTTGTCATATGATATATTCTGATACTCGAGTTTGTGGTGGTGTTTCCCTATATATATGAATGAATGGCTGAATGTGTTGCTGGGCGCGGATTTTGGGAGCGGCTGAACCGATTGCGCAAATTCTTTTTCATGATTCCTTGAAGTATGAGGATGGTTGTTACGGAGAGAAATTTTAAAAGAAAATTGCCTGAAAAAAGGTCTTAAAACAACACTTTGCTGTATTCCCGTACAAATGATTCGTAATAATAATTAAACGAAAGCCATAATTAGAATCGAACTATAAATTCGATTAAGCAAAACATAGCTTTATTAAACGGTGGAACCCGGCCCTAAGGGTTCGAGACTAGCCGTGAAATACAGTTTTTTGTTGAAGTCACAACAAAAAAACCGGCCAGGGTTGCCATCACAAAGTTTTAAGTTACCTTGTTTTGAAATAAAACCTACAAAATTGACGTGTATTTACTTTACATTAACACGTAAGGTTAAAAATGACAATAATCGGTTAAATAACTTCCTTTCGAAATCGGTTGAATAATACATTATTCTCCACAACCGTCATACAAATTTATCGTAACTAACATTTTTTTTTTTCTTCGGCTTTATTCAATGTATATTTGTGTTTTTCCGTTATATTGTTTATCTTTTATTGCGGTTTCGTTTAATTGATTTACGCAATTTCCTTCGGATCGGATAAGAGGGCTTACAGCCAGTAAAGCTCAATTTATTGAGGAAGTAATAATTTTATTCCTTGTTTTTTTTGTAATAATTTTATTTCTTGTTCTTGTTTTGTGTTGCACTATAATGACTTATAAACTATCGATTAAATTATTAGGAAAAAACAATTACACATTGGATTGCCGTGTTTTTAAACACAGCAATGAACGTACTGCTGTGTACCGCGGTTATCACCAAATTTCCGTGTAACATGGGAATGGCCGTGTAGATGGTAACACTGCAGGGCGTAGAATTTTTCCCGGGAATTTTGGGACGCGTTGGGTAGACGTGGAGGGGGTAGTAGACGCGAGGCTGAATATATACGATTGAGATTTTGAATTTGGGACAGTCGGGATTCGATTTTGAATTCGAAGTAGAGTATTGAGAGCCCTTGGCTAGCGAAGCTATGGAACTTCTGACTTAGATCAAAGATAGAAATACCTAAAAAGTATTTTTTAGATCTGGTTCAGAGATTTCATTAGCGTAAGCTGGCCGAGTGGCAATGTCGCTTCAGTGTAGTTCGCGAAATAGATTTAATTTATTTTTTTCTCTGATTATTATTAAGTGCAATTCTTTATTATAAAAATTTAATTGTAATCCGCTAATTAAATTCAGTGAAACCTGTGTAGTCTGCAGTCAAGAGCTCCTGAGTGGTTCGATGCACAAATATTTTTATATACGCATGTGTAATAATTTCACAATTTTGATACACTTTGATCACCAATTAGTGTAGAATTAAAATGATGCATGTTTGTTTTTCTGCATGATGTGTTTCTTTTACTGATTTTTATAACTTTTACGGAGATTTTAATAAAAGATATCTAATGAATTATTAGTTAGGTTTACATCGATACTATTAATTATTGATTAATTACTGAATGAAATTATTATGAAAAGGTTTACATTGATACTATTAATTATTGATCGATTATTGAATGAAATTATTATGAAAAGGTTACATTGATACTATTAATTATCGATTGATTATTGAATAAGATTATTATGAAATAAGCCTTATGACCATAATTATATTGAATTTAACTGATAAAATGAAACCTAGCTTAAGTAAATGAACACAATATGATGTTGATTTAATGAAACAAAATTACATTCGTTTAACTTTAAATTACATATTGAATGATTTTTTGGTTAAAACTATCATATTAGATACGGTTATAGTAAGGGTTAAATAGAATTTCGTTAGGGTGTATTTGAATAATGAAATGAAATTTTACTATGTTGTTTAATGAAGTCATCACCTTGGAAGTAGATAGTGTAGTGAATAATTCTAGGAAAATATGATCTATAAACAAACTGATGATTTGTACGTATCATGTTGAATATTCTCTACATATAAATATGCTTCTATTGAATGTATATGTATGTATGTATATGTATATATATATATATATATGTATATTTGGCTTCATTTTGACACTATACAAGATTGTAGTTCAAACATTAATTTAAGAACTTGTAGTTTTTGAATATATGTTGGAACGAGGTAACAAAGTGCTTGTAGTCTGGAGTGCGTTCAAGGATACTTTTAGCTCTTGAATACATTCTAAGATGAGGTATTATACACTGATCTATGACATTACACAACTCTTGTAGTTTTGAACATTGATCTAAGAATTTATGTTCTTAAATGAGTGTCAAGACGAGGTATCTGGTAGACTGGAGTGTCTCATTCTTACGATGACCTTCATTGAACTATATAAACATGTTCAGGTGAATCCATAAATGTTTGTATTCGCCAGTGTTTTATTATAGGTGTCCCCTATAAGGCTTGGCCTGTCTAAGCCACAGTTCATCGCGTCATCGATGCTAGGTAATTCCTAATATTGGTCTATCTAGTAAAGAAAGTTGCGTGTACTTCCTACCAACCTCTGCGTTTGTATTTGCCTAACTGAACTATGTTCTTGGTAAATATTATACGTACGTTTCCTTATCTTTGATAAGAGTTCCTCATCTTTGATGAGAGACATGGACAAACTTTACCAGACACCTAGTGTATGGTAGTTGTTTGAACTGCAACAAAGGTTAGTAATTTATATTTGGACAGTGGTATGAAGTTCTATTTTAGACTAATAGAGAAACATATTCACTTTTCCAATTAATTTATTGCTAATTTTTGTGGACGGTCTCTGCTAAGTCCTAATGGCGGATTTACTGAGATTTAAGCCAAGCCTTAATCAAGCCCTCTTGTGTTGTAAAACATACAAACATTGATGGATTATAAAACCTATTAAATATACATTCTCTTTTCATAGTGAAAATGAGATACTCTCAGAGATTCTGATTGAGTAAATGAAATATGTTATATTTAGTTGTTTTATTTATCTCTCGACACTACTATGTCCTTGATAAATCCATTCAGTTCCTGAGAGAGCCTGATATATTCAAATGTATAACAATTTAATTACTAGTTCAGTGTTTCAATTGAACAATCTATTCTGGTTAATGAATGCTGTTTCATGAGAGTGCTGTGAGTCATGCAAGGACAAACCTACACAATACACCTACTCTACATGTTGGTCTTATACCTTTAATTATTCTTAATTTCCTTATAGGACACTCGAAAGGTTGCGTTGTCGCAAGTCGCCAGTCGCTGTTTGACCCATCTCATAATGATGGCTAGGCTTGACAATATAGCAGACTATAGACTCGTAACTCAGTAGGTCTTTCCTATGGGAACTTACACTACACAATCCTATTGTGACAAAAGTAGTAGGTTTCGTGATCGAATTTCAAAGTAGTTGTGTGACCGAAGTTCCCGTATGGGCTAGTAAGCACACAATGAAAAGATCAGTAGACACGATCTCCTTTTGTTCACGAGGAACACATCTTAATACCATGTCTGATTACAGCTTGGTAATTACATCAACTCTAGTAATTCACTGGTTATGTCTATATGGCATTCCAAGGGATTACTCAAATACAGTCATTGCATGATTGTGCTGCAACGGTATGAAGCAAGCATTTGTTAGACAGGATATATTTCCATCTAACTTACTGTAGAAAATTGGGTACTCTCATTTCCTACCTACTACTCTACTTTTGATTTGATAGCACCAACGTTGTGCCTAATTTAATTTAGTGCTTTCAGCACGGTGTGGATCGGTTAGGGTCGGAGGGGTTATGGTGGTTGCGACCCCCGGGTTCAGCTGAACCCGGCCTTTTAATTCCTTAATGCCTATAAACCCTATCCTAACAGATTAACACATACAAACAAACACTACACATTATTTTTCACAATTATCTGAGATAATTTATTAACTGAATAAACTATTTCAAGATAATTAATAACTATATAATATGTATTTAATCATTATTTCATTTACTTATATATTTTTATTTATTTCATTTGTTTAGAGTTATTAGAATCTATCTATTATATCAGGTTTGATCTAAAAATACACGTAAAAGAAACTTAGACACTATTCAATTAATCAATGTCATTATAGGATATCCTGAATATAATTATTTAACTTTATTTCTATTTTAGCTATCTAGATTCACTAAAAATATTAGCAATTATAATTTACACATTCTTAAGGAGATGTCAGATCTTTTAGTTAAACAGTAGGTGATAGTTATTTCTAAATAAATAAGTTTATTCCTATTTATTCTTAACGGTTCTAATTTACTAAATTTTACTAATTCTTAATTAATTTACTTATAAGGTGTTATAAAGTTTAATATCTTTCTTTCCTTTTAATAGTATTCCAGGAGTTAGTTATCTATAGTATTTATAACACTGGTAAGTGTAAATATCTTTCAATTAAATTTTAGGATAAATTAATTTCAGTAAATTAATGTCATTATGCAGAAATGTTATTTTAAATTAGTGGCTAGGTAGGATGTTTGTTAGTTGTAGAGTTTATATAGAAATCAAGGCTTCTAATAACATATACTATGTCTTTCCTTCGGCATACCACAAAAAGAACTGAAGTTACTCTGAAACAAAAATCAAACACAACGTAGAGTCCTTCCTTATTCTAGACGATCGCATTCATAAGGCCAAAGACATTTAATGTCCTCTTAAGCTTAATATTAGCTTGTAACGCCACTACCATGATAGTGTTACAAATTGGTCCACGTGACCAGGATTATCATAAACTTGATGATTAGTCATCGAAGCACCATAGGAGTATCATTACAAAATGGTCCACGTGACCAGGATTATCATAAATATGGTGAATGGTTATCATGCCATAGGGTAGATAGTTACAAAATGGTCCACGTGACCAGGATGTTACAGATATCATAAAAATTGGTTCTTAGTGACCATAGGTATAGTTACAAAATGGTGCCGTGACCAGGATATTCGTGGTTGCACAAATGCCGAAGTAAGCGAGTATCTTAGAAGCTTTAAAGTAACTTTTCAAAACATTTATAGTGAATAAATGTAATGCCAGTGATAAAATGATAATAGTTGCACAATCGTACTGATAGATAACAAGAATATACATGTACCTATTGATTGCATTTTGAAGAAGACACAAAACATATTAGTTAATAATTCTTTAAAGTTCATTTTACACAAAATAAGCTAAACCTATTAAATTTATATTATATAAGCACATTAACTTGTTTTAGACAATCTAAGAATGGACCTATAGGTATATAGCATCTTGGCGCAGTTAAAGTTACAGTTAGGTACATAAATCTAAATAAGTCTGTTTTAAGAGTAATATTGAAGAGATGTTTTAATACTTAAAAGTTGCATTAAGTTTCTCAGTAATAAGTTTTAAATGGTCAGACCATAACAGTCTACTGTCTCATGTATCATTATTAATGATGGATAGTTACATATTTAAATAATTATTTATTTATGAAATTACATGAAAGTATCTACCTACACAACATTACTAAAATTACCTAGTAGTATATTGAAGCATGTCTTAAGCACATCTAATTATTATCTGATTATTATTATATTATCGTCAATCAGTAGACATTGCTAGGATAGTTAATAAAATTTAGATTGTATTAATTAAATATTGTTAGGGAATTTTTAAATAAAAGCCTGCAGTAAATTTTAATATTACTTACAGATACAAATTATTCTAGGTTATGTACAATTTAAACTTATTTTGTCACATTTAGTCACTAACGCTGAAGTAATTTCCTTCCTTGTTGAAATTGGTCCCAATAGTTATGCGTTGAACATCCTTAAGGGCTGGCTAGATGTACGTGGATGTTAGGCTGAAATGGTAGTATTCAATAGTATTAAAAATATGCAAACATAATGTGAAGATAGGATAATATTATAGTTAGTAGTAGGAAATTAATTATAATATTAACTAACTGTGGAATTAACTTTTATTCATTTATTTACAAAGACTGTACAGGAAAAACTATGTATTTTGGTATATTTATTCATTTTAATGTTAGATTTTAGAAATAATTAAGTGTAGTCATTGCCATCATAGCAAATTATACTTAGTTTAAATAACAGATTTTAAAGTATAGAAAATTCAGTGCATTTTAGTCATGAGTGCGAGAATGTACTGGTTAAATAGAAATTGAATTAGGTTATGAAGGTAACAGGGTTATTTTGACTTTGAATTTTAGGAATTGACTACAACTGTTTAAGATAATTTTATTTATAAAAAGGAGTATAGCTTACCGAATGACTTAGCATTCATAAGAACTATGAAATCGATCCATGGATGGCCGGTTGTTGGATCCTTGGATTTGGTTGTTAATGATGTAGAACTTGTCCTTTTATTTCAATAAGCGTTCTTTGTATCTTTTTAGTCACAATAGCTCAATATACTATACTTAAATTCTATTCTAATAAACTAAAGAACCGATATACTTGTTTATGAAAAATCAATTATCAGTTGTCTAAAAGGGTTCATACAGAAATACAGAACTACTTATAATCAAAAATATGTGTTTGTGACCATAGATTATACACTTTTAACTAGTTTGTGACATTAGAAATTGCGTTCTAAAGACAACTACAATAAAATCTTTTGAAAAAGTTCTTGTTTTAAATATTAATAAGACATTACTGGAAAAAAAATTTAGAACATTTTTTTAATGAACATTATTATTACATTTTATTTATTTTAATTTATTAATATTTGTTAGCTTTCTTCGTATTTTTGAACTGTCAGTTGTCAAAGTGAAGGAAACTTTTATTTCAAATTTGAATTGAATAATGAATAGAATTTTATATTAACCTTGTTAACTACTAGTGTTTATATCAGAGGATGTGTGGTTTTAAAAGTATTTTGATTGAATGAGTGTCTTGGAGCGTTGTTTATTCAAATTATTCATAGTAGGTATCGCGAAAAGTCGAATATCAGTAGATAACATAACTAAAATACCACCAACATTTTAAAATGCTAAAATTGAAAAAATGTACAGCTACGTATGTTCTATTGTTTTATTAAGCTAACCGTAATAAAAGTTGGCCGGGTCAGGCCTAAGGAATGTTTCTCTGTACAAAAAAAAAAAATTCTTAATATTGCTGGGTAGGATAAAAACGATAGCGCTTTAAACATCTGCAGTGACCCTTTTGCCCAGGTAGCTGAGGTTGACAGCGAAATTGAGTAAAATATGCAAGTTTTAAGTCAGACAAAATTGTTTAATAATATTTACCGGAAAGAACTTGAAATTGCATATAAAATTTAAAATATAGTTGGGAATTGATTATTGCATAAACATTAGTTGATGTATGATATTAAGTATTATGGTATTTCATTCTTACATAGAAACTAATAGGTATTAATGTAGTAATTGAATATCAAATATATAGTTGTAGTAGGATTGGTAGCGACATCTGGTGGACAAACGTGAATTAATATCGATGTAAAAAGGAGAACGGCGCATTTGCTTACGAATGTTATGGTTGGTTGTGCTATGTGTTCGTAGATGGCGCTGACAATGATTTTTACTATAAAATTTTCGTAAAAGAATTTCCAAAATGTTTCATATCGGTAACGCCATCTGTTGAGAGTGAGTGGTATTGAATGGTTGGCTTTGAAATGGAAGGGGCGTGATATTGAATAGTGATATGGAAGTGTTTACTGTGAAACAAAGATGGCGTGGTTGTGATCTTATAAGTTGTATACAATGATTCTGTGGACGAGGGGATGGAATGTCATATGCAAGGTAGTAAGTTTAATTCGAGTAAATTGAATTTCAATTAAAAATATAAACTGTAGTATTTATTATAATAAGGACGATTAGGGATAGTATGAATTTGGCAGTTAACATTTATGAGAATTTGAGATTTTTTCTAATTATTATGATTACACAGTGATAGTTTTATTATTCTTTTGTTGATGGATGTATTGTTTGGTGTGAATGGAATGGAATTGATGTTTGATAAGAATGTTATCAATGAATACTAGAGAAGAAATGAAGTTGTCATATTTCATTTGAAAGTATGATAGTTGAATTATAATTAAACTTGTAAACATTTAATATTTTAAAATTAAAACTAAGTTTCAACATTGCAGATTCCGGTCGACTTGATAAAATTTCAATAAAATATTAGAAGTTTAAAAGGTGATTAGAAAGAGATAGTTTTTGTGTGAACATTTGGAAAGTTTATTTAAATTAAATTCAAATTAAATGGGTAGCCTAAATAGTGTGCGGTGATTCTTTTTTTTAAATTAAAATAAATTAATTAAAATTTAGATAAACATTATCAGTGATACATTTGAAGCAAATTAAATCTATAACAATGCCTAGGCGTCGATCTAAAGCTAGTCCTGTTGGAACCAAGACAACCAACTCTAATAACAAGCGAGTGTCTGCAGTTAGACCTGCTACTAAAGTAAGGAAGATTAATTCTTTACAATACATATCTCGTATGATGGAAAAGGCAATGAATAACATCAATAATAAGATCTCGGAGTTGGAAAATAGAATGTCTACTCCCAGTGGATCATCGGACAATGTTATGCCGAGAGAAAATTTTATTCAACCTATCATACAGCCGGGAACATCAACGGTATACTATCCAGTGGCGCAGATGCCTACGGAAAGACCTAAGTTTCCATTTAAAGGAAAACACCCTGTGACGTTCATCGAAGACCTGACTGCTTATTTAAGAAGGTCTGCACCAGAGGCGAGAGATATAATAGACATTGTCATAGATTGTCTTGAAAATGAATCACGAAATTGGGCGCGTATTTATAGAGATAGATGGACAGTGGTTGAAGACTTCAAAAGGGATTTTTTTAGACACATATTGGGGCGAGGCTGAGCAGAATGAATTAAGAAGACGAATCAGTCAGAATTCGTGGGACGGAGTTCAGTCTATGTTAAGCCATTTCATTACGTTATGTGGACAAGCGAAGATGTTGACGTATCCTATTCAAGAGAGACAATTAATAAACGACATTATGAATCATTTTCCTAAAGATGTTCAATATGCTTGGTCAACAAGTAATTACACATCGATTCTTCAAGCTACGGAGTTTCTACGAAAGTTAGATAACATTAATAAGCAAAATAACTTCAGTAGTGGCATTAATGCCCATTCTAGCAGCGTTCAAAGACCTGAGATGGCAGTTCAACAGCAGAATGGCAGAGGCGGTCACAACCGGAAGCGAATTATGAACACTAGATCAATGAGTAAGGTGATACCAAACAAGAAGAATAGCATTAATGGTACGAATAGAGTAGTTAATGATAACAATGTTTCTATAGAAAATTCTGTATCGACAGAAAATTTAAACTAATAAGTGTTGATGTGATAGACCCCGGTACATCAACTTTAGTAGGGGCGAACAGTACATCAGTAGCTTTAAGAATTATGCTTAAACTCGGGTGGGAACCTGGACAGACATTAGGTAGACATAATAATGGTATACGTAAACCAATCATAGCTAAGGGACAATATTGTAAATCAGGGTTAGGCTCAGGATTAAATAAAAATAATTCAACAGATTTCAAGTATAAAATCATACAAACATTAAAAAATCAATCGGAAATAGATAATGAGTCGTTAGTGCAAACCGAAGCAGTCTTTTCATTATTTGACGAGGAAGATAATATTACCGCGGATAAATTAGAAATAATTAAATCTGAGATTGAAGTGATAGTATCTGGTAAACGAGTCATATGTTTAATCGATACAGGGAGTGACATAACCTGCATTTCGGAATCATTTTGGGAATCTTTAAAATCATTAACTGGGAACAAATTAGACATGTTACCTGTTAAGCCGATTCAGATACGTGGAGCAGTAGGACAAAAGAGTGCTAAAATACAACAAATGGTTTTATTGCCTGTAAGATTTGGGGTAATTGATTTAGAGATTAGATTTTTTATAGTACCAAAATTAGTTCATTCAATGATATTAGGATTTGACTGGCTTATGGCAAATAATGTTAATATTAAATTACAAGAGCCATCCATAGGGTTAGTTATCGAACATAGAGATCAACGAGTATTAATTCCGTTTATAAAATATTATTTTGAGGAAAAGAGAATTTGTGATATTACAAAGGTAGATAATAGCTTTGATTTCAATAAATACTTACAAGAAATAAAGACGGGTACACCTCTTAAAGGAACTCAATTAAATAAATTAAAACAGATTCTAATTAAATATAGTGAAGTATTTGTTAAAAGGTTAGGTAGAGCTAATTGTTATCAACATATTATCAAAATGATGGATCATAGTCCGATAATTAAACGGTCTTATCCTGTTCCGTACGCGTATAGACAAAAAATGGAAGAAAAATTAGCCGAAATGGTTGATATGGGAATAATATCTAGAGGTTCAACACCGTATTGTAGTCCGTTAACTTACACCTTAAAATCTGATGGTTCAATTAGAGTTCTACTAGATGCACGTGAAATCAATAAATACATGATAGCTGAGTCGGAAGCACCTCCGATGCAAATAGATGTTTTAAATTCATTTCATGGGGTTAATTATATTAGTATAATAGATTTGAATAATGCATATTTTCAAATTGCCATTTCTGAGGATAGTAAAAAGTATACCGGGTTCACATTTAATGGAAAATCTTATATGTACAATGTTTTACCACAAGGACTTAAGACTTCAGTAGGTAGTTTCAGTAGAGCTATGGACTTAATATTAGGGCCTGAAGTTAGACATTTTTGCGTGAATTATTTAGATGACCTTGCTATCTTAACTCAAGGAACGTTAAATGAACATTTAGAACATATCGATATAATACTAAACAAATTAAAGTCAGCGGGGTTAACATGTAATCTTGAAAAATGTAAATTCATATGTAAAGAAGTTAAGATGTTAGGACATATTATTTCTACCGAGGTAATTAAAACCGACCCAGAAAAAATAGAGTCAATTAAGAATTTCCCAGTTCCCAAGAAAATAAAACATTTAAGAGCATTTTTAGGACTCTGTAATTATTATAAGCGGTTCATTCCTGATTATAATAGTATAATTCAACCTTTATGCCAATTATTAAAAAAGAGCAAAGGATGGACTTGGACTTCAGAAGCACAAGTAGCCTTTGAAAAATTGAAAAATAGTTTTTTAAAGACAATAATGTTGCATCATCCGGATATGTCTAAACCTTTTTATTTACAAACAGATAGTTCGGGAGTAGGTCTTGCGGGGGTTTTATTTCAGTACGATGAACAAAGGGAAATGAAAATATTAGGCTATTGTAGCAGATCTCTTAGGGGCGCCGAATTAAGATGGACTGTTACTGAACAAGAGTTTTGGGCTATAATCTATTGCTTAAGGAAGTTTGAAACCTATTTGAGGGGCGCAAAGCTTATAATTAGAACTGATCACAAAGCATTGACGTTTGTTAGGACATGGAAATTGTATAATAGTCGAATAATTAGGTGGATATTGTTTCTTGAACAATTCGATTATAGTATCGAACATATAAAAGGTAGAGATAATGTCGCTGTTGATGTGTTATCTAGGTTCCCACCTGATTCATCAATAATACAAGAAGATAGAATCTATTGTCCTGAAATATATTATATGGAAATTAATAAAAATAAAACATTAATAACAAACTTAAAAAATATATCTAGTTTTCAATCTAACGATAATGAAGTACAGTTGATAATGGATATTATAAATAATATTAGTAATAATCATAGTGGTAGAATAAATAATATTGCTAAGCGCTGTTATATCAAGGATGGAGTGTTATATTTTAAAATCGATTCAGATAAACATGTAATTTATTTACCCTCTCAGTTACGAGAGGAAGTAATATCTCAAATTCATAAAGAAATGGGACATCAAGGGGTTTTTAAGGTACTCAAATATCTTAAAGATAGATTCTATTTTCCTAATATGCATAGAACAGTTAAAGTATTATTAAAGACTTGCCATCTCTGTCAAGTTTCTAAAAGTGATAATATAAAATATGTAGGTGAATGTAAATCTATTGTGACAGAAGAAATAGGTGACTTAGTTATGGCAGACTTATATGGACCATTGCCGAAAGGACGGTTTGGTTCTGCTTATATACTCGTAATTCAGGATTCATTTAGTAAATTTGTTAAATTATATGATTTGTCTAAAGCCACTTCTCGTTCAGTTATTACAAAATTAAAACAATTTGTTAAAATAATTAAGCCTAAAGTAATTATGACTGATAATGGTAGTCAATTTTCATCTGAAAGTTGGAAACAAACTTTAAAAGATATGGGTATAAAACCTATATTTACAACTGTAAGAAATCCTCGACCTAATACGACAGAGAGGGTTAACAGAGAACTAGGACGTTTATTTCGAACATATTGCCATAAAAATCATACAAGTTGGGCAACAATATTAAATAAAATCGAAACATTATATAACAACACATTTCATGAAAGTACGGGATTTACTCCTAATGAAATATTATATGGAATGAGTAATGACATGTCATTTGATAGTTGTTTACCTCAATTAAATAAGTCTAAAGATATTAATCAAATTAGAATTCAAGTTAGGAAAAATTTAAAAGATAACAGTATTAAACGACAAACTAAATTTAATAGGTCCCATCGTTTAATTGAATTTCAGATTGGAGATTATGTAAAAATTCGTAAAGTAAATAAGTCAGAGGCTCAAAAGAAACTTATAAAAAAGTTTCAATTGCTGTATGAAGGACCTTATGTAGTTAGTGCGATTCCAATTGCAAATGTTTACACATTAATGGACCCTATAACTAAAGAAATTAGAGGGAACTTTAATACAATACATTTAAATAGATATTATCAATAATAAATTGATCACGATCAATTATAGATGTTATCAATGTTTAACTGTTGATATAAACATTTAAATTAATAATGTGGAATTGAAAAGGATAGAATTTAAACTAGAATATCAATAAACTTTATTGAAGATTTATTATATTTTCACAATAATTTAATGTCAAAACTATAGATGATTTTATAAGGAAATGAATTGCACTTAAATAAGTTAGATATGTAAGTAAAAGATTAGGTTATTAAGATAGTAATTAGATGATTAAAATAGATAGTAATAAGTTAGATAAGTGTAATTGTAATTAGGTTTAGTTATGAATAAAAATAAAAATTAGGGAAATGATGGGTCAGGGAAATGACTCAACTAATTTTATTGGAGCGCTTAAAGGTTCTCACATAACTATATAACAATTTAATTTTCAACTGACTATTAAGTCATATATAAATTTTTTTTTCATCAATACTTAACCTATTAAGCGCTAGCTTAATAGAAATAACAAATTAAATTTCAACTGACTATTAAGTCATATAAAATTTTTTTTCATCAATACCTAACTTATTAAGCGCTAGCTTAATAAAAATAGTTGGTGGGGAGTAGGGCGGTCATTTCTTCACAAAAGTAACTGAACATTTTCAGTTATATTCAATCTAAATTAAATTGTAAAAATATAGGTCAGACCTTAAAGTTTGACTGTTTGCAATACAAGAGGTCCAAGTACTGCAATATACTAAACAACATATTACCAATTCATATTAGTATTAGATATGAATTGTGCAACTGTATTCAAATATTTTAATTTATTCATTCTGAAAGGAGACGGATACGATTCCATACATTCTTGGGCCGAAATGCAACGTAAATTATAACGTAATGAAAATGGTACCAATTAATGTATTTACGCTTATTGATTCTTCGCTGAAAATTCTGTACATTTTGGCTATTTAAGAGCGGAGTTATTAGACGTTTTGTAAAATTGAGGTTATGTTACAATGTCTATGAAAAACCCAATCACTGAGTTCCTGAAGCACTAATGTTTATCATATTATATCATTACAAATATCAATCACTTGAAACCATAAATAAATATCAGGAATGGACTCAGGATGCATCTGAATACACTGAAAACATTAAACAATTATAAACATGATTACATGAAACGAGTGACAGTGACGGGACCATGACGGGGCACACAGTTTCAATATCAGTCAGCTGTCAAAGCTGTTATTAAAAATAATTATGATTTATTTTCAATCGATACGAAATCGATAATAATTTGGGTTTATCAGATATTAATTTTTATTTTCGATATTAATGTAACTTTATTTAAATACACTTTATTGTTTATAACTTCAATTGTGTATCTGAATACTTTGAGTTAATTAACTAGTGCAAACTTTTTTTTTAAATTCTATAATCGATTATAGTTAAATCGATACCCAATTAATTTGACGAAAACTATCTTTTTCATTTTTCTCAGCTCCCAGATTCAGAATTGAGCTGATATTATATATTTAAAAAAAAAAAAAAAAAAAAATATGACCAATTTTTTAAACCATATCTGTACTTAATACATTTTAGCCTAAAAGTCCCCATCTCCTTTAAAATAAGATGAACTGCACTCTGTTAAGTTGTATATTTAACATTGAAGAGCCGGATTTTATATTTTAAAACAATATGTGTATTGTTATAAGATAAAATTGAGCCTAGATGTAGGAATTCAAATCAGATAGGATCCATGTGAGTGTGAGAGTTGGTGAAGGAGCTGGAATGGTTGGTTGGAATTGATTATTTTGATTTTAACCATTGAATGTAACTCTAGTAGTATGATTGATGAGAGGTTGGATGTTTGGGAGAAGAGTATGCTTCTAAGTGCTGTTGATTGAAGCTGAATGTAAAGATTCATGAGTGTCCTTTCAGTTGAGAAGTAACGTGATACAGAATTGTGTTATTTGGTTGCGTTGTTGTGATTAATTAATAATTACGATAAACTACATTATATAATTAAGGGGCGATTGTAACGTAACAATAAACACAATTCGGCTGTTTTAGTGAACGGATATGGTTCTAAATTATTAGTCTATAAATTTTAGTTATACTTGAGATAACAAACGCATAAATTGAAATGTGAGTTGACACGTAAACATAAAACAGTCAATTCAATGAACGAAAATTGTTCAAATCCATTAGGGTCTCAAATTTTAAGTTGTACTTAAGAATAGAAATTTATTAGCTGGGAACTCAAACAGTTTAGCTAGTTGTTAAAATATTAGGCGATAAATTTTATATTCGAGACAAGCTTAAATTGGTTGTGTTGACAGATTCGGTGAAACGTTCTAAGGGCCAGTTCCACTGATTGAAATGATCGCGATTGTTTCGACGTAAACTCGGTTTACGCGTTTAACGGAGTTAGAGCTGGAAATTGCATTTCACCAACATAAACTGGACGCAGTTAGAGAATAATTGAGTTTAAATTCTAAACGACCGATTTTTGGCGTTTAGCTGTGTAAACACGTTTTATCTAGAACTTCTAACGGTCTAACCTATTAAAAACAAATCTTGTCGAGTTGTCATATGATATATTCTGATACTCGAGTTTGTGGTGGTGTTTCCCTATATATATGAATGAATGGCTGAATGTGTTGCTGGGCGCGGATTTTGGGAGCGGCTGAACCGATTGCGCAAATTCTTTTTCATGATTCCTTGAAGTATGAGGATGGTTGTTACGGAGAGAAATTTTAAAAGAAAATTGCCTGAAAAAAGGTCTTAAAACAACACTTTGCTGTATTCCCGTACAAATGATTCGTAATAATAATTAAACGAAAGCCATAATTAGAATCGAACTATAAATTCGATTAAGCAAAACATAGCTTTATTAAACGGTGGAACCCGGCCCTAAGGGTTCGAGACTAGCCGTGAAATACAGTTTTTTGTTGAAGTCACAACAAAAAAACCGGCCAGGGTTGCCATCACAAAGTTTTAAGTTACCTTGTTTTGAAATAAAACCTACAAAATTGACGTGTATTTACTTTACATTAACACGTAAGGTTAAAAATGACAATAATCGGTTAAATAACTTCCTTTCGAAATCGGTTGAATAATACATTATTCTCCACAACCGTCATACAAATTTATCGTAACTAACATTTTTTTTTTCTTCGGCTTTATTCAATGTATATTTGTGTTTTTCCGTTATATTGTTTATCTTTTATTGCGGTTTCGTTTAATTGATTTACGCAATTTCCTTCGGATCGGATAAGAGGGCTTACAGCCAGTAAAGCTCAATTTATTGAGGAAGTAATAATTTTATTCCTTGTTTTTTTTGTAATAATTTTATTTCTTGTTCTTGTTTTGTGTTGCACTATAATGACTTATAAACTATCGATTAAATTATTAGGAAAAAACAATTACACATTGGATTGCCGTGTTTTTAAACACAGCAATGAACGTACTGCTGTGTACCGCGGTTATCACCAAATTTCCGTGTAACATGGGAATGGCCGTGTAGATGGTAACACTGCAGGGCGTAGAATTTTTCCCGGGAATTTTGGGACGCGTTGGGTAGACGTGGAGGGGGTAGTAGACGCGAGGCTGAATATATACGATTGAGATTTTGAATTTGGGACAGTCGGGATTCGATTTTGAATTCGAAGTAGAGTATTGAGAGCCCTTGGCTAGCGAAGCTATGGAACTTCTGACTTAGATCAAAGATAGAAATACCTAAAAAGTATTTTTTAGATCTGGTTCAGAGATTTCATTAGCGTAAGCTGGCCGAGTGGCAATGTCGCTTCAGTGTAGTTCGCGAAATAGATTTAATTTATTTTTTTCTCTGATTATTATTAAGTGCAATTCTTTATTATAAAAATTTAATTGTAATCCGCTAATTAAATTCAGTGAAACCTGTGTAGTCTGCAGTCAAGAGCTCCTGAGTGGTTCGATGCACAAATATTTTTATATACGCATGTGTAATAATTTCACAATTTTGATACACTTTGATCGCCAATTAGTGTAGAATTAAAATGATGCATGTTTGTTTTTCTGCATGATGTGTTTCTTTTACTGATTTTTATAACTTTTACGGAGATTTTAATAAAAGATATCTAATGAATTATTAGTTAGGTTTACATCGATACTATTAATTATTGATTAATTACTGAATGAAATTATTATGAAAAGGTTTACATTGATACTATTAATTATTGATCGATTATTGAATGAAATTATTATGAAAAGGTTACATTGATACTATTAATTATCGATTGATTATTGAATAAGATTATTATGAAATAAGCCTTATGACCATAATTATATTGAATTTAACTGATAAAATGAAACCTAGCTTAAGTAAATGAACACAATATGATGTTGATTTAATGAAACAAAATTACATTCGTTTAACTTTAAATTACATATTGAATGATTTTTTGGTTAAAACTATCATATTAGATACGGTTATAGTAAGGGTTAAATAGAATTTCGTTAGGGTGTATTTGAATAATGAAATGAAATTTTACTATGTTGTTTAATGAAGTCATCACCTTGGAAGTAGATAGTGTAGTGAATAATTCTAGGAAAATATGATCTATAAACAAACTGATGATTTGTACGTATCATGTTGAATATTCTCTACATATAAATATGCTTCTATTGAATGTATATGTATGTATGTATATGTATATATATATGTATATTTGGCTTCATTTTGACACTATACAAGATTGTAGTTCAAACATTAATTTAAGAACTTGTAGTTTTTGAATATATGTTGGAACGAGGTAACAAAGTGCTTGTAGTCTGGAGTGCGTTCAAGGATACTTTTAGCTCTTGAATACATTCTAAGATGAGGTATTATACACTGATCTATGACATTACACAACTCTTGTAGTTTTGAACATTGATCTAAGAATTTATGTTCTTAAATGAGTGTCAAGACGAGGTATCTGGTAGACTGGAGTGTCTCATTCTTACGATGACCTTCATTGAACTATATAAACATGTTCAGGTGAATCCATAAATGTTTGTATTCGCCAGTGTTTTATTATAGGTGTCCCCTATAAGGCTTGGCCTGTCTAAGCCACAGTTCATCGCGTCATCGATGCTAGGTAATTCCTAATATTGGTCTATCTAGTAAAGAAAGTTGCGTGTACTTCCTACCAACCTCTGCGTTTGTATTTGCCTAACTGAACTATGTTCTTGGTAAATATTATACGTACGTTTCCTTATCTTTGATAAGAGTTCCTCATCTTTGATGAGAGACATGGACAAACTTTACCAGACACCTAGTGTATGGTAGTTGTTTGAACTGCAACAAAGGTTAGTAATTTATATTTGGACAGTGGTATGAAGTTCTATTTTAGACTAATAGAGAAACATATTCACTTTTCCAATTAATTTATTGCTAATTTTTGTGGACGGTCTCTGCTAAGTCCTAATGGCGGATTTACTGAGATTTAAGCCAAGCCTTAATCAAGCCCTCTTGTGTTGTAAAACATACAAACATTGATGGATTATAAAACCTATTAAATATACATTCTCTTTTCATAGTGAAAATGAGATACTCTCAGAGATTCTGATTGAGTAAATGAAATATGTTATATTTAGTTGTTTTATTTATCTCTCGACACTACTATGTCCTTGATAAATCCATTCAGTTCCTGAGAGAGCCTGATATATTCAAATGTATAACAATTTAATTACTAGTTCAGTGTTTCAATTGAACAATCTATTCTGGTTAATGAATGCTGTTTCATGAGAGTGCTGTGAGTCATGCAAGGACAAACCTACACAATACACCTACTCTACATGTTGGTCTTATACCTTTAATTATTCTTAATTTCCTTATAGGACACTCGAAAGGTTGCGTTGTCGCAAGTCGCCAGTCGCTGTTTGACCCATCTCATAATGATGGCTAGGCTTGACAATATAGCAGACTATAGACTCGTAACTCAGTAGGTCTTTCCTATGGGAACTTACACTACACAATCCTATTGTGACAAAAGTAGTAGGTTTCGTGATCGAATTTCAAAGTAGTTGTGTGACCGAAGTTCCCGTATGGGCTAGTAAGCACACAATGAAAAGATCAGTAGACACGATCTCCTTTTGTTCACGAGGAACACATCTTAATACCATGTCTGATTACAGCTTGGTAATTACATCAACTCTAGTAATTCACTGGTTATGTCTATATGGCATTCCAAGGGATTACTCAAATACAGTCATTGCATGATTGTGCTGCAACGGTATGAAGCAAGCATTTGTTAGACAGGATATATTTCCATCTAACTTACTGTAGAAAATTGGGTACTCTCATTTCCTACCTACTACTCTACTTTTGATTTGATAGCACCAACGTTGTGCCTAATTTAATTTAGTGCTTTCAGCACGGTGTGGATCGGTTAGGGTCGGAGGGGTTATGGTGGTTGCGACCCCCGGGTTCAGCTGAACCCGGCCTTTTAATTCCTTAATGCCTATAAACCCTATCCTAACAGATTAACACATACAAACAAACACTACACATTATTTTTCACAATTATCTGAGATAATTTATTAACTGAATAAACTATTTCAAGATAATTAATAACTATATAATATGTATTTAATCATTATTTCATTTACTTATATATTTTTATTTATTTCATTTGTTTAGAGTTATTAGAATCTATCTATTATATCAGGTTTGATCTAAAAATACATGTAAAAGAAACTTAGACACTATTCAATTAATCAATGTCATTATAGGATATCCTGAATATAATTATTTAACTTTATTTCTATTTTAGCTATCTAGATTCACTAAAAATATTAGCAATTATAATTTACACATTCTTAAGGAGATGTCAGATCTTTTAGTTAAACAGTAGGTGATAGTTATTTCTAAATAAATAAGTTTATTCCTATTTATTCTTAACGGTTCTAATTTACTAAATTTTACTAATTCTTAATTAATTTACTTATAAGGTGTTATAAAGTTTAATATCTTTCTTTCCTTTTAATAGTATTCCAGGAGTTAGTTATCTATAGTATTTATAACACTGGTAAGTGTAAATATCTTTCAATTAAATTTTAGGATAAATTAATTTCAGTAAATTAATGTCATTATGCAGAAATGTTATTTTAAATTAGTGGCTAGGTAGGATGTTTGTTAGTTGTAGAGTTTATATAGAAATCAAGGCTTCTAATAACATATACTATGTCTTTCCTTCGGCATACCACAAAAAGAACTGAAGTTACTCTGAAACAAAAATCAAACACAACGTAGAGTCCTTCCTTATTCTAGACGATCGCATTCATAAGGCCAAAGACATTTAATGTCCTCTTAAGCTTAATATTAGCTTGTAACGCCACTACCATGATAGTGTTACAAATTGGTCCACGTGACCAGGATTATCATAAACTTGATGATTAGTCATCGAAGCACCATAGGAGTATCATTACAAAATGGTCCACGTGACCAGGATTATCATAAATATGGTGAATGGTTATCATGCCATAGGGTAGATAGTTACAAAATGGTCCACGTGACCAGGATGTTACAGATATCATAAAAATTGGTTCTTAGTGACCATAGGTATAGTTACAAGCATAACACTGTCTTGTACAACTTAAGGTTGGTTGGTAGATAAGGTAGTTGGAGATCTGGAATACCGCTTACACTAATTTTTATCCGTACGTTCCCACGGGTCCAAAAGTTATGGGATTGAAGTCACAGGGCGTCGATAGTAAATAAATATGAGTGAAAAGTTTCAAATTACTTTTTTCAAGTTGAAGATTTATGTTCTTTCATGTGTCATAAAAATGAAAATTCAAATAGAAAATCTTCACCGTTCAAATTCAATTCCCCTGTCTCAATCTCAGCACGTATATTTTCAATGCAATCTATTGTGGATTATCTATTTGTTGGCGTACCTTACCTTTTATCTATAACCTTTCAAGATCTTAATCGAAATTTTTATTTTGATCTATATTGTGACACATTGATCATGTTAAACTTTTTTGTTGCGCAATTATATTAAAATATTATATAAACAATTTTAAAGTGGTAACTTTGTTGTTTTCGCCACAAGTTCTTGTTATAAATGTTTCGTAATATGATTTTTAGTATTTTTTTTATGGAAGAGGGGTTAAACGAAAAGTTGGCTCACTTACTGTGAAAACAACATCCATAGATACCCGCTCCATCAGAGGATTAGCAGGCGCGTTGCCGGCCTTTCTATGAGTATGCTCTTTTTTCGAATTTCTCTAAATTGTATCGGCGTGGAAATACCGTAGGTTGGTTTCATATCTACTGGGTCATTATGCAAAGACAATAACGAATAATTGCTAAAAGATCAACGTCTCTGTCATTCGTTTTCCTGCCCAGATCATGACGTTTGAATCAAATCTATGACTGCTAACGCAAAAAAAGTGTGTGTACTTATGTACGCACGTAAGAAGTTATACTTCAAGCTAGAGTATTAAAATACTTCCAAAATAATTCCACAACGCCATCTCTCAGAAATGCTAAAGACTACTTTAGCATGCTTGAACTTCGTTCCGTTTTTTCACGCTTCACACGCACATGGTAAAAATTTACTCGCATAATTCCACAACGCCATCTCTCAGAAATGCTAAAGACTAGGTACTTTAGTGGCGGCATCTATTTATGTATGCTTGAACTACGTAGTTCCGTTCGCACTTAGTAAAAATTTAATCTCATCATTTTTCTCTAACGCCCCAAAAGAAGTATAACTTCAAAAAAAAAACCGTTTCAATTATTATATTTTAAATAGGACTCTCTTGCAAACATACCTTTAAATATAACATATCCCTTATCTGTAAGTTACATTTTTAATGTAGAGAGAGAGAAAGAGAAAACAAGTTGTTAAATCTCTTTAAAAGAATAGTAGAGAGAATATTAAAAATAAATAAAATATTTATAAAACAAATATCTTTGCGATATTTTCCAGAGATAACTCAATAAACATCTGTGGAATCGAAGTATGATACAAGATTTAGAAAAAGAAATACAATAAAAAAAAAATATTTCGAACGGAAAGTTTTGATCGCTACCCGCATCACAAGTGGAGTGTATCGAATGAAAACGTTGGAAAACTAGTTTTCCGTTTCGCTGATACGTCTCTTGTAAAACTATTTTATTGTTGAAACAAACCAAACCTACGATGCTTGTAGTTTTTGTTTCATCGAAAATATTCAAAATATCTTGACTTCGTTTTTATATTCGACGTCATATTTTTAGGCAAAAGCTCTTTGGTCAAAGTTTGTATTTTTATACATATTTTTAAAGTATAGATACTAGACTTCATGTATGTATATTGATGTAATGCAAACGTCAATTTTTGAAGAGGAACTTCTTCAGGCGCATGAGCGGTAAAATTTGAGCGACCGGTAACGAGAATTTGTACAGGTGTGCAAAGGTCTACAGGCTGCGTCTGACTTGCGTGCGTATCGCATCTATATCGCTATATTCACGCGAGAGCGTTACAAAAAGTGTGATCGGGCGAGGAGAACGAAAGTTGAGAGGGAGATATAAGTTAGTGAAGATAGAAAGAGAGAGAGTTACGTTTCGTACGTTTTACTTCAGTCGTGTGGTCTAAAGCACACTTTTTTTTTTTATTGAAAACTCACCGCCTTATCTAAGTGTACTAAGACTTTTTTATTTCACAACATTATTTTTCCAAGTCGTAGTAGGTCTTATAAACCCAGGAAGACCTAAGATATACTACAAGGCAATGTTATGTAAATTATATCGTAAAGCGATCGCCACAAACTTGTAGTGCTTGTATTTATGTCTAAGTGCGAAGCCAGATGTTATCGAATTCCGTTATTGAATTGTTTTAGTTCTAGAACTAGTGTTCTCCGACATTTTAGATGGTTTTTAATTACTCTACACTATCATGACACATACATATACACAAACTATAACCTATCTACTACTACTGGTCTCCCCTCTATGCCTCAGAGAGCACTTAAAGATGTAATTTCCGTTTGTTGTTATTACCAGTTCAATGGTCATCGTAGAAAGAAAATTATCCCCCAACTAGCAGAAGAGCAACGCGGTGGTTTAAGCTACTTTTTCTTATATGGCTTTATAGTTTTTTGCACAGCTGTGGGACATTTGAAGAATGCTTCAATTCACGTACAACATGCATTGTTTAGAACATTTTCTATTTTATTTTAACAATTAAGTCCCATTAAAAATAATGACTTGCATACCTACCTTGACGTTCAAAAGTAACTAAAATGAGTGGTTTTATGATTCTGGAAAACTTTGTGCTATATTTCATCATGACCGCCGACCTTAATCTAAATAAATAAAATAATTATGTATCGCTGAATATGTTAGTAAGCTCAAAACTCAAGGGCACATAAATCAATTCAGTATTTCTTTAAGTACTGTAATTCTTCGAAAACAACGTGATAGAAGGATATCCAATCGGTTTAACGTGCTCTCCGCGTGTATAACCAAAAAGGAGATAAACCTGGACTAGAAAAAAATATTTGTACAAATACTAACCTAACTAACACAGGAATCGAACCAGCGACCACCAGCTTACAGGCAACTATTCTCACAACTACTATAATATATATTTTTAATAAATCAGCATCCCTGAAATACTAAAATAAATACGAAATTTATATAGTCAGTTTTTACTGCGAACATAATTACTTCAAATCTACTATAGCATAACATTTTAAGTTAAGTTTTTCAATATCAAAACGAGCTGCCAGTTCATTAATATTTTACCTCCACAAATAATATCAGATCAATACGGCCGAGTTGCACACAAAGACACGTGAAAACACAAAAAAAAAACTTGATTTATTTCATAGGAGTTTCCTCGATGTTACCAACTTGGATATCGTCCAATGTTTTATCTGTAAGCTCGTGTGTTCTACTACTTTCTGTCAAACATGCGTGAAATTTTTGAAAACACATTTTATTTTGGAATTTCGGTAACTAGGGTAAGATACCCATACTACGTACACGATTGGGGTTGATCTTTAAATTACTTTTACTATAAACTTTTTCTAGTTTAATATCGTAAAAATTGGTCTACTAGTATGATATCTTTTATATATAAGTTCCTTATTATAGGTTTATTTTATTTATTTAGTTATTTATTAAGATACATAAAATAAAGCAATATAAATTACAAAGATCAGTAAGATGCCATATTAGCTGAATCGTATTTTCCGGATATCAATGTCGTTGACATTGTGAGTAGTTACACATTCAACTTAATGATCAAATTAATGATTTATGAAAATTTCCGTAGATATTGTCTATAGAATTACAAATACTTATTTATTTATGACGATTAAACTTATTTCGAATTTGCATCCCCATGTAATCTCCAGCTACAAAATGCTCTACGTATTCATAGCTAGAGTTTGATTGTATTATTGTAGTCGGTTTCAATAACCTAACTATCCCTCTATCTTTTCTATATCGAACTAAGATTCACTAAAGACCAATGCAAATACATGAAACTAATTTAATTTACAGGTATATATAAGAAATGTCAATATAAAATTATAAAGTACATTTAGAGTGACAAAATGTACAAAATGGAAAAACGGAAAAAAACCTAAAATTCAGTAAGTGTAATATTCCTTTGAGGTTCCAACATGTTAAAACAAAGTACAAAATTCCATTAAAACTGTAACTTAGCAACAAAATAAAAAGACCAATTTGCAAATAAAAGGCGATTATAATTATGTACATCGACTTGTAGCGTCGCTCAAAGAACTAACAACTGCCTAAAGTTAAAGATAGTTTTATCTCCGAAGCGTGGGCTGCGTGACCAATTCAACCCGGACCAATAACGTGAGAATCCCTAACTTAATAATACAGTTAACGACGAAAACCAATAATTGAATTTAGGTTATTTTTCTCAAAAGGTGTCTAAGCGCACTTTAAGGGAACGAAGGTTTTCGTTTAAAATAAGATTATGTAATATTTTCTAAGTCATTTAATATACAGATGATTTGTTGATATTTTAGAAGAAGTTCTACCCTGAGACTTATTTCGTAAGCTTTTGAATCGTAAATCTCTATCTATATAAAAATGAATCGCTGAATGTATTGCTAAGCGCAAATCTCGAGAGTGGCTGAACCGATTTTGCTAATTCTTTTTTATAATATTTCTTGAAGTACGAGAATGGTTCTTATGGAGCGAAATTTTTTAAAATGCCTAAAATAAGGCTAAAAAAACCATTTTTCTATATTCCCATACAAGAGATTCGTATTAATACTTAAAAGTCAATTTGAACTTTACCATACTATAAAGTTTAGTGTTAGTGGAGGGGTTCCGGGAAGGATAAGTATTAAAAAATAAAAAAAAAATAATAAAGAATAGACTGTTAGGCGGTACGAAGTTCGCCGGGTCAGCTAGTTTACTAATAAATATTTAGGAATTTTATTTGTATATTGACTGTTACTGCGCAATAAAAACATTTAAAATAAAGTGTACATATTTTATTGAATACGTTTAAGAAATATTCAAATGTGTGGCACAACGAAACATGTTAAAACGTGCTCTTAATTTCCCAGTTCAGTCGTAAACAGAACGGCCATAAACAACCATCGCTAAGTGAACACACATTTCTTAAAACAGCGTTAAGATCGAAATACACCAGTGCATATTGAAATTACGATTGTGTTTTTTATGTGTAGCCTCAAAACTTTTTACTATCACCCATTTTCAATTTATTTCTTTTTATAATAAAAAGCTGACGCTTGTAATGTGGTCCCATTTAAATTTGATCGAAATCTGATATTTATTTTTTGAGTTATACGTAATAATACGTAATTTATTAAATGTTGTACCTACGTTGTATTACTTCCCATTGTATATTGAAGTCGGTAATTCATCATTATAGCAGATTCTGTAAAGAATAATCATATAAGCGCAATTATGAAAATTAATCTGACAACTTATTAGTTCCACAGTCACTCACGACGATACGACGACGTCACGATACCTCAACACTTAGCCATTTCTGTCGATCTGCCTGTAATTTGGTATTCGTCTGCATGTTAAAGACGTCGACACAAATTAAGGGTAGCCTCCCTACACGTCTTGTCTGACTCCACGATGTGAGAATATCTGGATAGGTTTGAAAGTATTGTGTATAAAATATAATTATGTATGTTGGCAAGAATTGAGCTTGAGGAGTATCGAGTATTAGCGGTAATACTGAAATAATATTCCTGAACAAATAAAAAAAGTGTATGTGTCAGTTACGGCGCACGACTGGAGTTTACTCCTTCAGATCTACTGTCTAAATAGTAAATAGGCTCAAAAAAGTCTTACTAGTCTAAGAAAAAGATTAATACCATATCAAATGGTAAATAAACGAATCAAATAACGCCATCTATCGATCGATCGATGGCGTTAGAAAACGTCGTCGTCTATCGGAAGTTCGAGACCCTATTGGGATTTTCTTAGTAGTTTATCTTTCCGATAGATGGCGTTACGAGAAATGATTTTTATATAAAGCCCCGGTATGAAACAAATAATATGATGATTAAAATCTACTGAACAAATGACCTCGTTAAGTTTCTCGTAACGCCATCTATCGCGTAAAGTCTAAAGGCGTAACGACGTTTTCTAATAACGCCATCTCGTCGTCGTATGAGTGTAATTTGAAGCTGAAAATAAACTACATCTTAGGATCTTATCTGTTGGATAAAATTATACAAAGAGCTCTATTAGTCCAACAGTAAAGTATATACATTATTATCTATATATCTGTCATTGTATAATAATAATAATACGCAATGAAGGAACTTAATTGATTAAGGTTCGAGCCTCCTCTTGAATTAGTTATTTATGGAACGTTTCAGTTCAATTCTAACAACAATCATTCATAATATATAATTATTTTAGTTATTATTGCATGTTTAGTACCGTATCAAAGATTTAATAAAAGAAATCAATCACAAAATGCACGAATGCAAATATTTCCTTCAATACAAAAAACAATGACGCACGTAAGTCACATCCCGTTGATTTTCCTCTATTATGGTAACATTGGCAGAGGCTCTGCGTTGTTAATATTCAACCTATTTGCATATGAGGCAATATGCAAATATCTATCAATCGACGCCAACGGACCGCCTACGTGTTTGGTTTTGGGTACACAAGGCTGAGTAAAACATGAGCGAATGCGACTTTAAGTCCTATTTTATGTAACAAATATTTTTCGCATGTTGTGAAAATGTTATTTAAAAGCGCCTACACTTAAAACTGTCACATACCATTTCCATATATCAAAGATGTTTTGAATTGCGATTAAGATTACAATCTTTATTAGATACTAAAGCAAAAAAACTATTTTTTTTATTAATGTCTCTGTCTGTCTATGTATTGGAAGTGCATCACGTCGACGCTATTATGAATAATACATAATTAATTTAAATTATACTTATGTGATTTGTGTTCCAGATACGAGGTAGAATATTGAATACTTTTTTTCGAGATTGTTTGTTGATGTCTTACAAGGCACTCATGTTAACCTTTGGGCACAAACAATGCGCCTTATTTTAGCCTCATTAGTTACTGACTGCGTATGTTTTGCTTTCTACGCATGAGTCTTTCATTATTACGTTGTTATGGGTACCATTATTATTCATGTATACATTTTTTGTAAAACCTGGTAGGCAAACCTGATGGTACGGCTCACCTGATGGTAAGCGATTAAATTACCATAGATTATAGACGCTTGCAACGCCAGAAGCATCGCAACCACGTTACCGACCTTACCCCCACACAACACTGCTTGAAAGCAGTATTATTTAGCTGTGATCTTCTGTAAGGTCGAGGTACTATCCAGTTGGGCTAATAAGTACCCAAGTGTAGCACAAAAGATTAGTGTGTAGATTTTAATATTATAATATATTTAATAAAATATAATAGTATGTATTACATAATTATGTATTTTCTGTAAGAATAATAAGCAAATTATCAATGAATTATTAAATATGTATATTTATATGAACTTTTGAAAATCTTCAGACTTATCATAATTAATTATATCAATATCTTTATTTATAATAGAAAAGAAAACCATTTTATTTATTAATACGAGCGCCTTTTGTATAGCTTCACTTCTTATTTTTTCTATGATAAGAATTCATAAAATTAGGGTAATTAGAATTTTTAGAATTGTCACCGACTTTTAACGTTTTTTGTTTATTTTCATGTCGGTAAAAATGCAAATTTTCTATTACACGCTGTCATCGCACTGAATCTGCCGCCGAGTCAGAGTCTTGGAAACATACGTTGTATAAGTTCGAGCGAAACCGCTATAAAAATCTCTACTACACAATATCATCCTGTAAATGTGTCCCAAATAGGCTTCGTAATAGAACTAATGAACTCAATTAACGAATTTAATCTTTTGGAGCAAAGACATTTGACAAACACAAAAATTATGTATGTTATTAACGATTGACGAAAAAAGTGTACCTATAAGGCGAGTGTGAATGGAAGTGTTGGAAGTGATAGACCTAGGCGGACGTTTCAAGACCCCACAAGTATGTAAGGATGAGCAAGTGGAAGTGGTCTCTGCCTACCCCTACGGGAAAGAGGCATGATTATATGTATGTACCTATGTTACTTGCTTTTCAAGTTTTTGTTAACAAGGATTTACCAACTTAAGTTACGATTGATTGTAGGTATAATAATAATAGCTTGAATCTATGGCTTTACGAGCTTGGACCTCTTTCTTTATAAAAAACCAACTTTTGCACAAATATAATAACATCCAATATAATGTACCACACAATATTTCTTTAAATATATTAATGACAATATTTCAATAAATGTATATAATATGTATGTGAAAAGCTGTCTCTATGTAGAGGTAAGTTCTGTATTTAAACCTTGTTTATATAAAATTTAAGGTTCATAGTACGTTATTTGCGTATCGGACAACCTAATCATAATACTCTTGTAAGTTAATGTCGTTATCGTAAAAAGTAATGTGAAGGTCGACGGACCTGCATTTAACTTTGGGTCGTCTTTAAAGAACCAATTTTAGAAGGCCTCTGAATATTTTAGTACTATGGAGTGATGAAAAAGGACGCGCCTATTTCTTGTTTTTTTTTTTATACTGTTCTTAGGAGTATATCAAGCGATGGGGGAAAGAAATAATTGTTTGAAAATAAGTGTGTTTGCTAAAAAAAAAACCGACTTCAATTAGATCTAAAAGTAATACAACGTACGTAGACGAAAAAATTGTGAAATAAATACGCGTCATCAAAGATTACTGAAAAATGAGTCATCAGATCTATATAATCAACAAGACAAACACCAACTTTCGATTAAAACAAAAATCATCAAAAATCAGTACACCCACTAAAAATTATGAGGTTAATACAACGTAGGTTGACGTAAAAAAGTGTGTGTGTCAGCTCCGACGCACGACTGGAGTTTAATCCTTCATATCGACTGTCTAAATAGGCACAAAAAATGCTTACTAGTCTAAGAAAAAGATTAATACCATATCAAATGGTAAATAAACGAATCAAATAACGCCATCTAAACGTCTTTACTTCTTCTACCAGATGGCAAAATGGCGCGAACTCATGCGTTTTGCCTATAGTTACCACGCTGGGCAGGCGGGTTGGTGACCGCAGGGCTGGCTTTGTCGCACCGAAGACGCTGCTGCCTATTTTATGCCTGTGTATTTCAAAGCCAGCGGTTGCATGGTTATCCCGCCATCGGTCGGCTTTAGAAGTTCCAAGGTGGTAGTGGAACTGTGTTATCCCTTAGTTGCCTCTTACGACACCAATAGGAAGATAGAGGATGGCTATATTCTTTACGGCCGTAACCACACATCACACATATTATGTTTACTCATTAAATAATAAAAAAGGGTCTTGACAGACAGACGGACAACAAAGTGATCCTATAAGGGTTCCGTTTTTTTCCTTTTGAGGTACGGAACCCTAAAAAGGATAACCTGAAACCTAACGGACCTAACGGTATACGGAATGATATTGACGCATACGAAAAAAGTGTTCCTAAAAAAAATTTAAAAGCGTTTTAATTTAGATCAAAAAATTAGGTACTAAAATTTTTATAGTTTTGCAGCTCCTTTCATAAACATATTGAATTTAAACTCATTTTTTAATGATAACCAAGCTGGAGCAAACTAATAAAGAAGAAGAGTGTTAAGCCATTTTCTTTTTGGAAATTCTTTTTCAGCTGGAAAAACTGTTTAATGAAAAATGTTATGAGTTATAAAACGTTCTTTAGCGATTCATTAACGTAGTAAAAACTTTAAGCATTTACTAACCTGAGTGTTTGAGTGTCATAAATGATATCGACTGAAATCGAAAGGGTTAGCTTCTCTTAAAATGTATTAAAAGATTAGCTAATAATGAAATCTATACTAGACTGCACTATTAAATGCAAAAAAATCAAATTCGTTCACATTTTTAACAAAAATAAAATAAAATGTAATGGTGTTATCTTTATTTTTAACTGTTCTAAAGATTTTTTCTTCATTTTTTTTTCATTATTTAATATATTCTGACAAAAAGTTCATTTTAAAAAAAAAACTGTTGACCTAAATATATTTTTAATTATAATACTAACCAGAACACCATGTGCAAATATTTTGGGTACGGAAGCAATAACGGCTATAAACAGATATAAGAAATTCGGTCGGATTTCGTTTATTCTAACTTCATCCCGAGCATACCTATGTCGCGTACACTTAATCCCGTTAATCCTATACAAAATCATTGACGGATTTCCTTTGAATATATATGAAAACTTTGAATTGTTTTATCGTTTTTATTTGTTTTTAAGTCTTGAGAATCGTTAAATTTTATGTATTATTATACATTGTTTCAATCCTCTATTTTTATTTTTAATTCGTTTTATAAATAAAAGAAAAAAAAAGCATTTTTAAATTTGTGAAAGGTTAAAAGTGATTGTTATTTTTAAACGTGAAGCTACCATCTATTCGGAATGTAGATTTTGCAAAGAAAAACCTGAAAGAAACTCCCCAGTTACTCTTTTGAAAATAATATATAAACTGCGATTTAGTACAAAATTAGTAATATCTTGCATGAAATACAGCGTCACTAAGTCCACAGTACATCTCTATCATCGTAATCCTCCACCGAATAATAAGGTTTATCTATTAATTTATTTGAAATAAACACTTTAAATTTATGAGACATGCACAATAATTTTTTATTTTTGTATTTTTTTGTATTTTTTCTTATGTTCGTAAATAATTAAATATTTTCATTTTTTTATTGTATATATTTTAAACTAATTAGCATATACTCTATGTAATAATTATGTTAAATGATAGTCTTATAGGAATTAGACGAAATTATATAACATTTAAAGATAGTTTCAATAAATCATCGCTAATTTAGCTTCAGATGAAAACGACCACTGGACCGTAGTACGATTTGATTGTACAGATATCTAAAACTCATTGAATTATCAGTGTTGCCATTGCATTTTGAATAATTAATAAAATTATTAATATAACGAAAAATGAACCGTAAAGCTACGGACATACGGCTGGAAATGAAATTGTTATTAAGAATCAAAAGTTACATTAAATAACTGATTATTTAATAGATTTATAATAATTCCCTCGAGTTATTTCGGTAATCGTATTTCAAAATTAATGTTTAGTGTGCGGAATAACTCTGAATGTATTTATGAATTGTTAAAATTTAAAGCCGTATTATAAAAAGCTTTAACGAAAACATTTGAATATACGTCTGATATTAAAAAGAACAACATCGTTTGATGTGAGCAAAAATGAAGTTAAAATAAATTAAAATATCATGTCTTCGTCTAGATGGGGAAAAAGGTACTTACCCAGCAGTGGAATGTTACAGTCAGAAGTGAAACTTCTTTGGCAAACTAATAAAAAAAATTAAAAAAAAAAATAATTGAAAAAAAAAACAAAAATCTAACCTATCCAAGCACTGTTCCTCATGATACCGGTCGCTCAAATTTTGCCTCTCATGCTAAAGAAGTTTCACTTCAAAAATCACTCATCTTTCTATAATAAGTGTTATAAATCTCTGTACCTCAACATAGAGAAGATTATTAATAAATTCATTTCTTGCACATAGATTAAAAAATGTTAATCGTTTATTTTTTGGAGGAGAAGTTAGACATAATATTTTTTTAATAAAATTCCACCATTAAGTATTTAATTTACCGTAATTAAATTAACCTTATAATGCAAGTATTGAGTCGCGCAACAGCATCTTATCAAATAATTCAAAACTATTGGAACACAGCTTATTTTAATTTAATAGTACCTGGGTGTCCGAGCCTAGCTCGATATTTTTATTTTTTATTTTTATTTAAAAAAATCACGAGTGAAATTAAAAAAAAAGAATTTAAAAGAATTAATCTGGAGACTGAGATTTGAACCATGGTTTTCTCGGTCAATCTCGACCGTCCGATTTCCCACCTGAGCCATTGCAATTTTAATGACAATTGCGAAATTAACCTTCTTAATCAAACGATATTTTAGCCATTTAATTGCGAAATTAACCTTCCTATTCTAACGATATTTTAGTAATTTTTTTATTGCCTAAAAACAGGGACAAAATGACATTTTCTAAAAATAAATTCTAGCTAGATCAATTTTTCGCCCCCGAAATCCCCTGTATACTATATTTCAAGAAAATCGTTGGAGCCGATTCCGAGATTCAGAATATATATTATATACATATATCACTACATAGTATAAAACAAAGTCGCTTTCTTTGTCCCTATGTCCCTATGTCCCTATGTCCCTATGTCCCTATGTATGCTTAGATCTTTAAAACTGCGCAACGGATTTTGATGCGGTTTTTTTTAATAGCTAGAGTGATTCTTGAGAAAGGTTTGTGTATATAATTTAGTATACTTTTATGTAAATTAGCAGAATTACGGCGATAAATGTTGAAGAAGTCGTAAAAAATCGCGCCAACTGGGAGCTTTCCACGCAAACGCCGCGTAAACTAGCAAAGATACAGTTTAGTAATGTACTAGCGAATTCAAAATCTATAAAAATTCTACAAAAAAGTCCGCGAGAGCATATCTCTATCTCTTACGGTTGACTTACAATAACCACGTTTATGTTCAAATTTTTAATTAAAAACATTACGTTATTTTCATAGCTATTTTCTTTAGTTCAGTATTAATCCTTATCCATATAAATATGTTAGTTAGCTTAGACATTTAATGCAGATTAAAATTGCCCTTCACACTATATCAATCAAATGAATAGTTTTTGAGATATCGTCGTTAGAAGCAATTAGCAGCGAAACATTTAAAGTTCCTAAAGCGCCTACTATGCTATGCCACCAGTACATCTTTATCTTTATACATAGTATATATAAAATTAAGTCACTTCCCGCTGCGGCTGTCTGTATGTTTAATTGTTTAGATCTCTAAAACTACGCAACGAATTTTGATGCGGTTTTTTTAAATAGATAGAGTTATTCAAGAAGAAAGTTTATACCTGTGTATAATACATGCATAACATGGTAGAAAAACACTGATAATTTTAGACTCATCATCTCCCTGCCCATATCCTATTTATATAGGGTCGGCACAACATGTTCTCCTCTTCCACAGACTCATGTTGTAAATGATTTGGCATGTTATTTTTTACGACCGGCCGCCTGCCTGACATCAACCCTCCTTGGGAATGCACAGTATAATACAGAAAATCAGTAATGAGATATGTTAGTAACATTATTATGATAATTCGTCAAGTTGCAATGTGTTTCCCATTTCATATTGATTATCTTCATTTTCTAGTAAATTTTTATCTTGATCAGGATATTTTTATATTTAGATTTTCTAAGCTCAGGGACAATATGTTTGCATTCCTGACTTCTGTTCAATTGCTTTATGGTTCTTTCTTTTGTGTTTACTAATCGCTTCTGCTTCAATTAAACGTGTCTCATTTTTTGTTCTTATAGTGTTTATTTGGTAATAAAACTGTTGCTAAATTTGATCCAATGTCCAGTAAAATTTCAAATCTGCCATTGTCATTAATACAATAGCGAACTAAACTAGCTTGGATCGGAAGTCGAAAAGAAAAGACAGTCCTCATTAAGTTTTATGCAGCTCCAGAAATAAGAAGGCGTATAATACCAGTCATAAGCTGATTTCATGACTTCTTTATTATGTATTATTTTTAGTTAGAAACTGAAGAAATTTTGATTCATTTGACAAGACGTTGTCTTGAAATCATCTGGAAGGTGCAAATTATGTATCGGACTACAACATATAACACATTTTTTTTTAAACTTTCACTTTTTATTATTTAATAACATTTTATTTTTATTTTACAATTTATATTGGGTTACATTAAGTCCAATTTTTATTTAATTTTGTTTTATAATATATTATCGTATTTTACATTTTAATTTTGACATTGAGAAAAAAAAAAAAAAAAAAATAATAATAATTTTAGACTAGAGGTTTCTAACGTATCTTTTATTGTTGATAGTATTTAGTATCATCATTGCACCCGTGCGAAGCCGGGGCGGGTCGCTAGTATATATATATACAAGAATTGCTCGTTTAATAGTATAAGATTTAATAGTATAAGATAAGAGTACCTGGTTGACCGAGCGAAAATCGTTGGAGCCGATTTCGAGATTCAGATTCTATATATAAGTATATACAAGAATTGCTCGTTTAATAGTATAAGATACTGAGCAATTATCAAACTATCAAGTAGAATGCTCCAGAAACCAGTACAAGGGCGTCGTCAGAATACTTCCCTCTGCAATATCCTTTGTTACCTGTGATTGCTTCAACTGTACCGTGTCTTGGTATCCTGAAACCTATTATGAAAATCAGTTCCCGGGCAAGTCTGATTATAATTAATTGATCCAAGTATTCTGTGAAATTATTAGAATATCTCTTTGTTGTTGTGACTGCTCCAGTTTGATGACTAAAAAATTAAGTACCTACTACAAAGATTTTTAAGTTTTAATAGTTAACAATATTTTGTTCTGATTATTTTGGTCTAAATCATTCAAAATTTTGCTTTATGATCCTTGCAAGTCATCATGGTAATCTTATTACAAGGAGAATATTACATTTATGTAATAAAGTAATTTTTAGTTAAGTTACAAAACAATTGGTTTTAAGTTTATCATTCTGAGATTCATGTTATTTTAGTAAAACGGTAAACATGATTTTTACAATGACAACTAGAGTTTACCAAGACACTTTTCAAGATTAACGAGAAAGTTTTATAAAAGGAAATATAAATATTACAAGTAAAATATTCAGCCTTTATCGAACCCTTGACCGCGTATGAATACATGAATTTCAAGTGATATTTATTTAAATTTTATAAAGTGTTCGGGAGCTAGGAAAAATGTCTTGAAGGAACACTTTGCTGAAAGTTGCTGAATCAGCCTGCAAAGGTCCGGCTGTCAGTCTAAAGTCTTTTCTCCATACAAAAACATTTTTGGAGCTTAACCAAGCTGCTCCGTTGTGGGTTTAAAGTATCTTTATCAAGTCTTTTGATAGTAATAATGGAATTTAAGATAAGGACGGGAAACTTACAATAGACTCGTCTGGCGTGAGCAAGAAGCGAAACAAAATCCGCAAGTAAGGCGACTAATTGCACAAATTCATCAAAACCGATAGACATTCGCTAATCCTACCAGGGACATTTAATAGGACTTACAGTACCAAACTATGATACAACAGATTGTATATTTTGTAGAGAATATAATGTTAGAATCAAATAGGAAAACAAGAAGCAATCTCCCACGAGATTCCAGCAATAACAAATATATTGACAAAGTTTTGATATCTCTGACATTTCCAGGATAATCCCATTGTTCAGTTGACCTGATACCGATTATATTTACTTTTATTACCGACTGGATCTGAAGGAGACTAACGTTTTATTTGTATTAACAAGACAATGTACACATTGGTTTGCTATTTAAACTAAACAACTCGATATTTAAAACAAAATATACTCTTAAAGAAGTTGTTAGCTTTATTTTAATTGTGAAATTCCTCAATCAGAAGGAAAATGATTTTACAGTCCATTGTTATGAAATAGTAATAAACCACCGCTCTGGCATGTGCCGCGTAGGCACCTCAACACCGACCGTTTTCACCGTTTCGATTTCAAATATTTCTTTCCTCAGAGTAGGGATGTAGGAATATATCCCCAAACCCACGATAGAGTAACGTGGTGGATAAAGCTCCGATCCTTCTCCTACATGGAGTTAGAAGTCTATTCCCATCATTGGGATGTTAAAGGCTGAATCGTATCGTATCGTAAATAAAAGTCAACCTTTAATCGTTTTTTTTTTTTTGCTATGTAACTAGATCGGCAAACAAGCGTATACGGCTCACCTAATGGTAAGCGACTACCGTAGCTTATAGACGTCTGCAACACCAGAAGCATTGCAAGCGTGTTGCCGACCCCTTCCCCAGTTCCCCCCAGGACCTCTGGTCACCTTACTCACCAACAGGAACACAACACTGTTTGAAAACAGTGTTATTTAGCTGTGATTTTCTGTAAGGTTGAGGTACTACCCCACCCCAGTCGGGCTGCTCCATAATTTGAGCAGGAAATTTCCTGCTGTGCCCTACCTCAGATGAATCGAATAATACAATATGAAAGTATGTTTCTAAGAAATCACTACAACTACTTGCAATTAAAATTAAGTAAAGAATAAATTCAGCTTACAATTGAAATGTAAACGACCGCATAATTTCTCAGGGAATGTATGCGATTCGCGATAATTCTGTACAGTTGAAACACAGATCTTAGAATACAACACAGACGTGGTATTTTCAAGCGGCGCTGAACGAATGAGAGTGAGCACACATCGCGTTCTACACGTCGCGGTTAAAAAACGCCTATAAAGAAGCAAAATAGCGAAGTAGCGTTACAATGTTCTAAAGCTTATAATTTTGACGTTAAAGAATTATTAAATGTTATAACCTGTTGTGAACATCAATGGAATATTTCAAAATAATGTTTATAGTTCAAATAGAAATATTTTTTGCGCTTTTGGATATTTAACTGTTTGTCCGTCTTACTGATTGCTGATAATTTATATAGTAAGTCTGGCATATATGTTACGGATATAGGTGCGTAAGGTTCCTTACCTCAACTAATGAGCTATATCTAGTACCTACACTGTCCTGTTGCGAATAAAATCTATCGGAAAGTAAGAAAACGTCGTCGATAGTTGACGACGTTTTCTAATAACGGCATCGATCAATCGATAGATGGCGTTATTTGATTGGTTTATTTACCATTTGATATGGTATTAATCTTATTCTTAGACTAGTAAAGTCTTTTTTGTGTCTATTTAGACAGTCGATCTGAAGAAGTAAACTCCAGTCGTGCGTCGGAGCTGACACAGACAATTTTTTTCTTAAAATAAATAAAAAATACGTACAGCAAAAATTTGTGAGAATGAATACATAAATGTTATAAATATATAACATAATTACTTGCTGATACAAGAATTTATTTCATAAAATTCTGCTTTATATTCATTTAAAACGACATAAAAAAACGCTCGAGTGAACACGCTCTAAGCGTCTAGCGCGGCCCGTTGCGTTAAAACGTTAAATGTAGACATAAGTACCGCTGCGGCGAATTCTCCGGTTTCCGTGAGATAGCTCCCTGAATGACGCGCGGTTGTGTCCGCCACACAATTTCCGTGGTGAATTGTTTCATATGCACTCTCTATTTCTAGCTGTTGTTACTTTATACGTAAAGTAGCTTCTGCGCGCGACTTCGTCTGCCTGGAATTTGATCAATTCTGTCATACATGATTTGTGAGAAACTTTAACCATTTACGCTGAAAAACTCTCAAAAGGAAAAAAACCGATTTTGAAACATTCTTCATTGGAGCTACGCTCCTATTGTTCTTAGCGTGATGATATATAGCCTTAAGCCTTCTTCGATAAATGGCCTATCTAACATTGAAAGAATTTTTCAAATCGGACCAGTAGATCCTGAGATTAGCGCGTTTAAACAAACAAACAAACAAACAAACAATCTCTTCAGCTTTATAATATTTAGTATAGATTACTTTTGTGTTATAACGAAAATCTTTATTAAGCTCCCCGTTCGTGGTTTTAGGTTTTTTTTTAAATGAAACTTCTTTAAAATGGTTGTGATTTGAATCTAGATGAAACAAAAATGCGTCACAATGAAGAAACAAACACATAAATGTATAGGAGACAATGAGATATAATACATTACTTTAAGCGACACGTTTTGCATGGCCCTGATTTATTCTATCACATTCTCTCCTATACATTTAAGTGTTTTTTTACCGTGACGCATTTTCGTTTCATCAAGTTTCAAATCATAACAATTTCAAAGAAGTTTCACTTCAAAACTAAAATTTTGCTTATAGTAACGTAATTATAATCGTAATTATTAGCCACTATCTCTGATCGTAGGATAAAATTACTACGAAGAGCTCTTTTCAAAGAAGTAAAATTTCACTGGAAAACTCTTAAAGGAACAAATTGTGTCTGATGTAACACGAGGCGTTAATTAAAAGCGCAGACTTCCTACAAAACTATAAAAAACTTACTCCTGCACTCTAAATAATATTACATTTAATGCAGATGACTCTTGTATCGACGAATTTTTGTTAATACCTACACTGTCTCGTTTGATTGGCGCTTGGGTTAAATAATTATATTTGCGCATATATAAGTTACACGTTTCTACGTAAGATTGCCGGTGCAGGTTGGATCAGGATTGCGGAAAACTGGGATGTCTAGCGTGAACTTGGGGAGGCCTATGTCCAGCAGTGGACTGCAATAGGCTGAAGTGTGTGTGGGTTTCTGTTGTTTGAGGGTTCTCCCACCGCTCCTTGAAGATTACGTGGGGTGGTCGAGACGGTTTTTACGAGTATTCAGTAACCACCGTGATTAACAAGTCGTAATAAAAACCTGATTACGATCAGTAGATCGTTACAATTCACGGCCTTTGCAGGATAATTATAAGTAAACCTGTGGGAGAGTTGTAGTTTAATCCACAATGCTGTTTTATTGACCGTTGGCTGCACATTATATATATATATATATAAGTATATATATATATACCTATACATATATATATATATTTAACTTTTTTTAGGGTTCCGTAACTCAAAAGGAAAAAACGGAACCCTTATAGGATCACTTCGTTGTCCGTCTGTCTGTCAAGACGAAAGGGAATCAAAACCTACAGGGTACTTCCCGTGAACTTAGAATCTTGAAATTTGGTACTAAGCAACGTCTTATAGCACAGATAAAGGGAAATAGCGAAAAACATAAATTTTTAGTCAAAATCAAAATCAAAATCAAAAATAACTTTATTCAAATAGGCCCCATGAGCACTTTCGAATCGTCAATTTACAAAATTTTAATTAAAGGTCATTATTAAGTTTTTTTAAGAAGCTACCACCGATTCGGAATGTAGATTCTGCAGAGAAGAATCGGCAAGAAACTCCGCAGTTACATCATTATTATAATAAAAATATTTTTAATAACGGAATCCTCGGTGCGCGAGTCCAACTCGCATTTGGCCGTGTTTTTTTAAACTATAACAATTACTAAAATATATAATAGTAACTTAGGCCACTTTTATTTTAGGAATTTTATTTATTTTATAACTCTGCGAACTGAAAAATAACTTTTTTGTTACCACGAGGACGAAGTCGCGATCACGGCTAGTATAAAAATAAATTAACAAAATCAAAGTTCGGCCAGTTTGAGTTGTTCTTCAGTACTCACCACACGTAACGCCGATGAAACTCCGCTTAACTTTCCGGGCGTCCATTATCGTGTCATTCCTTTTAACAGAAGCGACAATTCGTTAAAACAACTATAATTTTATTTGTAAAGATATTTTTGAAACGTGTTTAGATTTCTTAATTGTTTTTTTTTTCGGTTTGATTTTTATATTTCTATTGCACCCAGAGTCAAGAAAAACAATCTTAATATATATAAATCTCGTGTCACAATGTTTGTCCTCAATGGACTCCTAAACCACTTAACCGATTTTAATCAAATTTGCACACCGTGTGCAGTTTGATCCAACTTGAAAGATAGGCTATATTTTATTTTGGTATAATATATGTAATTATTATATTTAAGAAAAAAAAAAGGCGGTACGAAGTTCGCCAGGTCAGCTAGTACATTATAATTTTAAAAAATGTACTATTTGACATTTTTTCTAAAAACAATTTTATATGTTAAACCACGACTAAAGGAATTAATTGAACTAGAGAAAAAACAGATGGTTAAAAAGTACTGCTAGTAAGTAAATATCCTGCTCTAAACCTGGAACAGCCCGACTGGGGAAGTACCTCGACCTTAAAGAATATCACAGCTAAATAAAATAAACTGCTAAAATAATAACTGCTTCCAAGCACTGTTGTATTCCTGTAGTGACTAAGGTGACCAGATTTCCTGGGGACATTGGGAATAGGGTCCACAACGCGCTTGCGATGCTTCTAATTTTTCAGACGTCTATAAGCTACGGTAATCGCTTACCATGAGGTGAGCCGTACGATTATTTACTGACCTAGTTGTGTGTATAAAGGTATAGAGATGATAAACACTATTGTAATAGCAGATATTGGCATTTGTACAAATCTGCCTGGTTTGGGTGATTGTCCTTATGGATCTTACCAACGTGCTTCGGAGAGCACGTCATCGGTATTACTGATTTGTCGGTACTACTGATTATAAGCACGCAATAGCTATCATCTCATTATTAGCCTGTTAGGTAATTAATCCGCCAGTCCTCAATCAAAATCACTACATATTATAAAACAAAGCCTCTTCCCGCTGTCTGTCTGTCCCTATGTATGCTTAGATCTTAAAAACTACGCAACGGATTTTGATGCAGTTTTTTTAATCGATAGAGTGATTCCAGAGAAAGGTTTATATGTATAATATATGCATAATATAGTAGAGGTACACTGATCATTTTCGCAACCGTGCGAAGCCGGGGCGGGTCGCTAGTCAATGATAAATTTTCATTATTCAAGTAGGCAGCAGTTCCAATCAGTTTATAGAACAGAAAACTTTCTTCAGATACTTTCTTATCTTGTTTATAGAGGGCGATATTACAAACTCATTTTATTTAAAAATAATATTTGAACAAACTATGTTCGCTATTATACAATTTTCTCTACTCATTTAGTTAGTTCGAATTTCCAGAGCAGGCGCTTCCGAGAAGCTTTTAATAGTTTTGTGGCAAGTCACGCTCCACTACTAATTACCGCTACGTCTTCCAACGTTAATTTGTTCCGTCTTCAAAGTCTAGTACTTTGTATCTCGGTCTAGAAGCTGGGGAACAGTATTGACTGAATATAGATAGGTATGATATACGGAGTGGGGATTTCTGTAAATGGGGGCTTCTGTAGGTGATCGCATGAAAAAATATTTCTATCCCATGTTTAAATTTGACTTTGTTTAAATAGACATCCACATGATACCCTAAGCCAGCAGCTAAACATACCTTTAAAAAGAAAATTATTACTAACTGCAGAATACAACTAAAGAACTGCGCATTTGAAAGAATTGTTTTTCTTGTAGAATGTTAATCATTGTAATTTATAGTCGTGGTTACGTGCTTATTAAACGGTTATGCAGAAATACCGTGACAGAGTAGCTTATATACGAGTATTAAGACAATGTAAAATTTGAAAATAGATTTTTTTTTTCAAGATTGTCAAGGAAACTCGATGCTGAGCTTTAGAAAAGTAAACTTATGATCGTTGTGGAATAAATAAATGTCTTTCAGTGAAGATTAGTTTATAGTAGACAAAAAACATAACATGAGAATTTTCTCAATGTAAGCTTAAGTAAATAAAATAGGTATAACACAGTCCTCCCGTGACCATGGTTGCTATAAAAGTTGTTTCATTATATGTAGATATAACGAAAAAATCTCTGGGTTTAAACCTTCATTTTTATATGTAAAGATTTCTTGCTTATTTTTCTGTAAGACTAATGACTAAAAATGGATGTAACATATGGTTTTCCTTCTTGTAATTATTTTCATTCACATTCATATTATTTCATTTTAGCTCTTAAAGAAACATAACCAAAAATACATTTTAATAAGAGCTTTAAGACTGTGGCGGCACACATTTATCAACAAACAAATCCTTTTAATAATATTTTATCGTTATAATCTTATAATTATTATTTTTTTAGTTCTTGCAAGTCCCTGAAAATAAATAAATTGTTATTAATATTATAACTTACTGATATTATAAATAACAAGTGTAGCTTTGATTTGAAAACTAATTTATTTTGCTAAACAGTGGAGCCACATGTAGCATAAATTAAAATGCTACACTTTACACATATAAGAAACTAGCTGCACCCGCAGTTTCACCCGCGTAATTTCCAATCACGTAGGAATGTCGGGGGGAAAAGGTATCCTATGTTACTTCTAATAACTCCAAAAATATGTCTACAAAGTTTCATGATGATCGGTTAAGTAGTTTTAGCATGAAAGCTTAACAAACAAACTTACATTTACATGTATACTAATATAATAAAGCTGAAGAGTTTGTTTGTTTGATTGTTTGTTTGTTTGTTTGTTTGTTTGAACGCGCTAATCTCAGGATGTACTGGTCCGATTTGAAAAATTCTTTCAGTGTTAGATAGCCCATTTATCGAGGAAGGCTATAGGCTATATATCATCATGCTAAGACCAATAGGAACGTAGCACCAATGAAGAATATTTCAAAATCGGGCTTTTTAGGGTTCCGTACCTCAAAAGGTAAAAACGGAACCCTTATAGGATCACTTTGTTGTCCGTCTGTCTGTCAAGACCCTTTTTCTCAGAAACGCGTGGAGGCATCAAGCTGAAATTTATATTAAATACTCAGATCTGCTGCCTCTTAAAGCTGTGAAAAAATGAAACTTCTAAGCCAAGGCAATCAAAAGATACAGCCGTTTATGCTGCAAATTTTCGACACTGTCAAGGGAATCAAAACCTACAGGGTACTTCCCGTGAACTAAGAATCTTAAAATTTGGTACGAAGCAACGTCTTATAGCACAGATACAGGAAAAATTGCGAAAAGTGTAAATTTTTAGTTACTACATATAAAAAAAAATATTTTAATAATTTTACACTTAATACCACTTTTCTCTTGAACGCGTAAAAGTATTAAATTGAAATTCATATCAAATACTCAAGTCTATAATACCTTTAAGCTGTAACAAAATCAAACTTCTATGTCAACGATATCAAAAGAAAAACCAATTTAAGCCGCATATTTTCATCGAAAATAGTCGCAAAGGAATCAAAACCTACAGGGTACTTCCCGTGAAGTCAGAATCTTGAAATTTGGTACAAAGCAACGTTTTATAGCACAGATACAGGAAAAATTGCGAAAAGTGTAAATTTTTAGTTACTACATATAAAAAAAATATTTTAATAATTTTACACTTAATACCACTTTTCTCTTGAACGCGTAAAAGTATTAAATTGAAATTCATATCAAATACTCAAGTCTATAATACCTTTAAGCTGTAACAAAATCAAACTTCTATGTCAACGATATCAAAAGAAAAACCAATTTAAGCCGCATATTTTCATCGAAAATAGTCGCAAAGGAATCAAAACCTACAGGGTACTTCCCGTGAAGTCAGAATCTTGAAATTTGGTACAAAGCAACGTTTTATAGCACAGATACAGGAAAATTGCGAAAAGTGTAAATTTTTAGTTACTACATATAAAAAAAATATTTTAATAATTTTACACTTAATACCACTTTTCTCTTGAACGCGTAAAAGTATTAAATTGAAATTCATATCAAATACTCACGTCTATAATAACTTTAAGCTGTAACAAAATCAAACTTCTATGTCCACGATATCAAAAGAAACAGCAATTTAAACCGCATATATTGAAACTAGCAAACAACTGACAAGGGAATAAAAATCTAAAGAATACTTCCCGTCGACCTAAAATCTTCAGGTATGAAGCAACGTCTTATAGCACAGATACAGGAAAAATTACGAAAACCTTAAATGTATAGTTACATCGCAACCACAGAAATAGTATGTGTAATGTTGTTTATTTCTGCTTTGTTTTTCAATTATAAAACTTTGCAAAGTAATATTTATTTACTAACTCTTTTTGCACACCAATACAAAAAAGAACAATACATAGAATTTATAACAATAAACTTGCATCAATTGCAACAGGCGACCTTATCGCTAACACAGCGATCTCTTCCAGGCAACCTTTGGGCAGAGGACTTGCATATAAACTAGGGGAAGGGCGCAAAATTTTGTAAAAAAAGGAACAATATAAAATAAAAATCAGATATAAATAAATAACTATATAAAAAATAACTTTCCTACCAAGAGACAGGTCAAGGAAAAAAGAGAGACCAATTAAAAGGTGGAGAGATATCTTCAACCAGATAATTATGTGGACCGCTGTGTATACAGAAAGCACGGGAAAGGGATACATGGAAATGTTTAGGAGAGGCCTACGCCGCAGAGGCGACTATTACTATGACCAATATTAATTAAGTGATGTTATAAACATGTAGACGAGTTAATTATACGAGTATAGAATAAATATATATATAGGTTAATATACATACATATGTTTAAACTAAGAATACTTACGCTAGTATTAATTGAAATTTTAATAATAGTAATAGAAATAAAGGCGATTTTTATTTTATTTATTTATTTTATTTTATATAAATTAAAGGATTAATGAAAAGATAAAGATACCTTTGTCTTAAATTTATGCTCCTCCAACTTTCCATATTGTAATGTTACGGATTTCATTTAGCAGCAAAATACCATAACTTTTACTTATATACGTGCAGGTTTGTACGGAACCCTCGGTGCGCGAGTCCGACTCGCACTTGACCGGTTTTTTCCTTTTGAGAGCTTCCGCTGCGTAAACGGCAGAATTGGTCCTATTCCACGGGGACGATGTCGCGCGCAGAAGCTAGTTTATAATATTAGTAGAGTTTTGTAGAATTTGGGCTTTTCATTTCAAATTCATCAAAGTCAGAACCTACTATTTTAAAGTCGATTTATTAACAGCTTCTACTCTAAGCATGTTAGCACAACCAGTTTCAAGCTCCTAATACTCATGTAACATGAAAATACAAGCGCCGTACCGTGTAGACTAGGTTTTGAGTTGATAAATAACAGCTGTCTCTTAGGGGCTGTCTCCACGAGCGAGCGTATCGCCGGCGATAGTATCGTCGTGCCACCTATTTCTATACACTCTCTATGGAGCTACAGTAATCTGTACCTATCGAAATGTCTCCGCGTATGTAGACAGCCCTTTAAGCGTCTGATGGGATGCCGTCCGTCAACAGAAACGTTGATCAAACTAAAACATCAAACGTAAGCACGAGTTGCTTATACAATTATTTTGTCATTTATTTATAACTAGCTACCCGGACAGACTTCGTTCTGTCTGTTATGTTTTTTTTTTTTTGCATAAAAACTTTCCGTGGGATTCAGGGATAGAAGAAAAAAAATTAGCCGAATCAGTCGAGCCATTCTCCAGTTATGCGCTTAGCAACATTCATTTTTATTATATAGATTAGGTTAGTTAAAACTTTTCTGTATTGATTCGTGAATAGTTAATATTGAAAATAAAAAAAATATACAAATGTAACGCTTAGGCTAACACTCACTTACTCGCTCGTCTATCGTAGTCCACTGACAGACATAGACCTTCCCTAGTTCGCGCCAAACATCCCGGTTTTCCGCAATCCTCATCCAGGCTAACACTGTAGATACGAATTATGTTTGCACTTAATAATAATAATAAATGGCAAAAAAATTTAGGAATTAAATTAAATTTTTAAATCTCTCTCTGTTCTCAAATAAGTAATAATAATCTAGTTTCTAGAATTTTTGCTGGCGAATATATTTTGTGTTTCGTAAAAGGAATAAAAAAAAAGCTAAACTAACAATACAATTTTGTTCGAATTTATTGGACCAATTCAGTTGTGAATTTCAACACACGAACGTAAAAAGTTAGTAATTGAATTTTGAATATGGGTAGCTTCGAGGTGGGAGATTAGAAAATTGGAAAATATAGTCTTGCAAACCAAACCATTTATGTGTCAAATAAAAATGCTTATTATCAAATTAATTTTAGATTTTTAATAAAGATTAATTTATGTTATTTAAGGTACTACTTTAATCTGAAGCAACTAAATCAAGATTTAAAAAAAATATATAATTATCTATTACTTACTAATTTTTGAAGTTATACTTCTTTTGGCGCGTTAGAGAAAAATGATGAGAGTACATTTTTACAATGCGCGTGTGGATACGAAATAGTTCATGCATGCTTGAATAGATGCCGCTAGTTTTGCAGACAAGAAAGTAGTCTTTATCATTTCTAAGAGATGGCGTTGTGGACTTATTGTCTAATTATTAAGTGGTAGGTTTTTTTGGAAGTATTTTAATACTCTAGCTTGAAGTACAACTTCTTACGTGCGTACATAAGTACACACACACACTTTTTTTATACAACTAGGTTGACAGGCAACCGTACGGCTCACCTGATGGTAAACGATTACCGTAGCTTATAAACAGACGCCTGCAAGATCAGAACCATCGCACGCGCGTTGCTTAACCTTTTTTTTTTACGTGGGGAAAATCCATCATGGATACCCTCCAGCGCGGGGGCACCAGAGGGTTTGTCAGACTCCTACTGACCAAAAACCATCCACGTATGAGCAGACATCCGCCTGAGTGGGGCGAGATGGGGTCGCGTTAACAGTCTCCACCCCGCCCCGGCGGTTGGCCCGAATGTAAACATCCGGGCCCCGGCACCCAGAGGGGTGGCACCCACAAGACCACCCCTCCCGACGACGTGGGATCTCAAGCCAGCCGAGGATCCCCCGACCCCCAGCCGGCCACCCCACTTAGAGGACGCTCAACCGGACCAGTCTACCGTCTGCAGAATGGGGACACATGTCCAGGAGCGTCCCCCCCTCCAAGTCAGGCAGGCCTGACCTCCAAAGACCGGCATCATGGCGTTGGGGGTCAGGCACGCTTGAACTCCAATGCCAGATCGCACCGAGCAACCGAGAAAGCTCCAGGGAGCCCAGCACGACCCGGCAACTACCCCACGGGTCCGCCGGACTGCACCAACAACCGAGCTAAAAGCTCCAGGGAGCCAGCACAGCCCGGCCCTCACACATCACGTCTGCCGGATTGCACCAGCAACCGAGCAAGGCTCCAGGGAGCCAGCACAACCCGGCCGGCAAACAGCGCTTTCGCGCTACAGGGCGGGCAAGTGAACCGACCCACCCCATACCTCTAGTGCACTCACGGGTCGAGCAGTACCCGGAGCGCACCCCTCGAGTCAGTCGTTAGCCGCGACGAGCAGCAGTACCGCGACTGCGATACTGCTGCCCGTCCCGTTGCCCAGGGTGCACCACGAGGAGGTGACCGACATGCACCCCAAGCGCGTTGCTTAACCTAACCTAACCTTAATTCTCCCAGGAGCTTTGGTCATTTTACTCACCACAGGAATATAACAAAGTACTTGAAAACAGTATTATTTAGCTGTAATATTCTGTAAGGTCGAGTTACTTCCCCGGTCGGGCTGCTGTAGATTTCGAACAGGATATTTCCTGCTGTGTCCATCAGTCAATTTATGTACATAGTATAAAATAAATAATATGAGCCAGATATTTCTTACTAGTTAGTATTTAAAACGGAAAGCTAACTAGTTAGTATATATATATATATATATATATATATATATATAAATTAAAAAAAAAAATTGCTCTCGTACGTAAAAAACGAGTGTGCTTTAGACCACACGACTGAAGTAAAACTTACGAAACGTAACTCTAACTATTTTCACTAACGACATATAGGTTCCATCTCGACTTCCGTTCACCTCCCCCAGTCACACTTTTCGTAACGCTCTAGTAACGCATTCACCAGCATACTCCCCAAGTCAAGCGTACGTAAAGAAGTTTTACTTCAAAAACTTAAAGGAGACGGATACGATTCCATACATTCTTGGGCTAAAATGTAACGTAAAATATAACGTTATGAAAATGGTACCAATTAATGTATTTACGCTTATTGATCCCTCGCTGAAAATTCTGTATATTTTGGCTATCTGGGAGCGGAGTTATTAGACGTTTTGTAAAATTGAGGTTATGTTACAATGTCTATGAAAAACCCAATCACTAAGTTCTCGAAGCACTAATGTTTATCATATTATATCATTACAAATATCAATCACTTGAAACCATAAATAAATATCAGGAATGGACTCAGGACGCATCTGAATACACTGAAAAGTACAACTATAAACATGATTGATTGATTGGTTTAGTGGCTTTCAGTTGTGCCAGTGGAGCACGGTTGATTCCGCCAATGTCACGTAGAGTGGAGAACACACGAAGGAGATTGGTTGGTCGGTGTGGTTGAGATAACAGTTTGATTATAAATTATTGATTGTTTGATTGATTGTTTTAGTGGCTTTCAGTTGTGCCAGTGGAGCTCGGTTGATTCCGCCAATGTCACGTAGAGTGGAGAACACACGAAGGAGATTGGTTGGTCGGTGCGATTGAGATAACAGTCTCAATTTAATTTTGGAAACAGGCTAAATAGTCAGACTTTCTTTGTTATACCTTAACCTAAAACAACACAAACATTTAATGTTAAACTAAGACTACAGTTGTTAGTAACTAAACTAATTACACTAGGACAGACACATGATTTATTTACAACTTAATTTTATTTATTTCAAAATATTTACACAAAAATGTACAGTAGGGACTAAACACCAACATTAACAAACATTGAACATTTATAGGGCGGGGAATATCAGAGGGAAGGATGTCGTATATAGGACGGAGGAGTTTAGGACAGGAAAACAGGATGTGGGAAACTGTACCTTCGTCAAGGCCACATTCACACAATGAGTGGTCGCGAACTCTGATTTTGGCCAGATGAACAGGTGTACACGCATGGCCAAGACGTAAGCGACATATGCTAGATGTAACCCAGCGACTAGCATGTCTATGAAGAGAAAACCAAGGGCGTCTTGGGATGTCTGGTTGTATATTTGAGTAAAATTTACCCTTTACCAATTTTGATGAACTCCAAGATAAATTCCATACATGAAACGAGTGACGGGACCATGACGGGGCACACAGTTTCAATATCAGTCAGCTGTCAAAGCTGTTATTAAAAATAATTATGATTTATTTTCAATCGATACGAAATCGATAATAATTTTGGTTTATCAGATATTAATTGTTATTTTCGATACTAATGTAACTTTATTTAAATACACTTTATTGTTTACAACTTCAATTGTGTATCTAAATACTTTGAGTTAATTACTTACTCTGCGATACAAGTTTTTACTTAGTGTAGATGCCGTTGGTAATAAGTGCCTATGTATTATAATTTATTGGAAATAAAGATTATTATTATTATTATTATTATTATTACTTAGTGCAAACCTTTTTTAAATTCTATAATCGATTGTAGTTAAATCGATACCCAATTAATTTGACGAAAACTATCTTTTTCATTTTTCTCAGCTTCCAGATTCAGAATTGAGCTGATATTTTATATTTTAAAATAAAAAAAATATGACCAATTTTTTAAACCATATCTGTACTTAATACATTTTAGCCTAAAAGTCCCCATCTCCTTTATCAAGCAACGTTTAGCCATAAAAAATCTTTGATTTATAATAGAAATCAAGTGAAACGTAGAAAATTAATAAATCCTAAAATACAACACGCCTCCAACGCTTAGAGCGGAAAACTCGAGCTCTCGAAGTGGTGAGCCAATTTACGTCACCCCATTTCTGTTACCGCTTAAAACAGAAATCGGGAAGTTGAACGTCATGTAATTAACTTTTACATCTTTTCGTACGGTTATAACACTAATAAGATTGTGCGACAGAATCATTAAGTCAGGCAGTTTTAAAATTTTAAATTTCGAATTCGTGTTAGAACTGGCGTCACTCCAAATCTCGAACGGAGCGGTTTAACCCCGAACTTCAGAATTCCTCGAGGTTATCCGACGACATATATCAAAGATATGGCTTCTTTTTATTCAAAGAGATTTTGTTGTTTTTTTTTACATATAACTAGGTCGGTCGACTTAGAAGCTGATGATTTTTTCGTTTGTTATTTCTACGTAAGTAAGAGTTTTTTAGTTGAAGTGACCCAAAACAATTAGATGTGTTCTGTGGACTTTACTATAAACAAAAAAAAATTGTGCCTAATCCGCGACGTATCTCTATCCCAAGCGTTATTATAGTTACATGATATTTATAATAAAAAGATAAATTGAAAGATAATTAAAAAAAACGACTTCAATTACCTCGACGAGTATTACAACATAACTAAATAAATAAAAATCTTATTACATACACACACGATCGTCTGTTCCTATGGTAAACAACTTAATGCTTGTGTTATGGGTAACAGTAGTCTTCATTGATATTGCATAAAAAATTACCATTTTATTTCATTCCTTCCAAAAGTTAATTGAAGAACAATGGGTACATAAGCCAAAGTATCAAAAATCGTCTCAAATCAACCCATGCATTGGTTATGACAACGCCAACTGAATTCTCTTAAAGCATTATTTCAATTTCAAAGGCACCTAACGTCTGACGCGATATCAGCGCGGCGGGTTTTCGCCTTATTGTTATCACAGCGGGACGCGATGGAGATTTAATCTCACTAACATTTACATCGCTCCGGGAGTATTGTTAAAATGTCACGTTTTATGAAATTCATCGAGTTTACTTTAAACGTTAATTCCATTTAGCGCGTTAGTTTTATCCTCAAATCGTGAGACGAATCGGAAACGTTTATTTCATTTCAGAATCTAGTAATTTCGTTGAGTCTTTGCTTACATGTCGGTGGGAAAAGTAAAGATGAACGTGTAGTTTACGATCGGGACTGTGCCTTTTTATATTTTCAGCAAAAAGCGCTCTAAATATACTCTATTCAAAATAAATAAAACTGACAGTGCTTTTAGTTTTGAAATCTAGAAGTTATAATTTAACTGTAGCTGGGCGTGTTTTGCATCACACGACTGAAGTAAAACGTAACTCTCTCTTTCTATCTTCACTAACTTATATCTCCCTCTCAGCTTCCGTTCGCCTCACCCGATCACACTTTTCATAATGCTCTTGTCGCGCATTTATCAGCTTACTCCCCAAGTCAAACGTGTGTAAAGTTTTACTTCAAGAAAAATATTTATTTCGCCATATAAAGGTACATACATTTACACAAAACAACAATAATAACGCAAAAAAAAAACGCAAAAAGACGATCAGTTGCTGCAATTACCGTTAAATCTGTCTTTTAATTATACACTTTTAAAATATGTATTCCGGTGAAGCAAAGAAAGGGCATCAACGTAAAGTACTTGAAATAAAATTCCTTTTAGTTCTTTAAGTTAACATTTTCCTACAGTCGTAACGTCTTACAAATGCGACAACACTACGAGATGCAGTGCGAAGTGACGCGAGAATATTAAATAGTCACAATATCGTATTCTATATACGTAATAATACAAAAGATACACACACATAAACATGCACACACACGCACGCGCGCGCGCGCACACACGAACACACACACGCACGCACACACACACAGACGCACGCACGCACACGCACACACACACACACACACACACACACACACACACACACACGCACGCACGCGCGCGCGCGCACATACACACACACACACACACACGCACACTTACACATACACACACATACATTACATATTGTACATGAATAGTTGACTGGGACATACGTAGCTTTGGAACGTACACAGCTTTTAAATTACGTCGTTTTGTAATTAGCATGTACGATGCTTTAAATCATGCAATCAACTCATATATTTCGGATATCCACTTCGTGACGTTTTCATTAATTTATCACATCAGTGAACAAACATCCGAATATGGAAACGCAAGCCATCAGTGTGAAAAGGCCGTGATATGAATTCCTGCAACTCTATTTCAACGGGTTATATGTTTACTTCAATTTATTCATTTATTTTATCATTTATATTTAAATTTGTTACAAGTTGTACATAGTAATGAAATGAGTAAAATGTGTAGAAGAAGGACTCAAAACCTAATGTTACAGTGGCAGAGAATTTTGTCATCCTTTATGTACATGAGTTATTTAATTTGGTTTAAGAATAAGTTGAGCATTGACTTTTACATGTAAGATAATTCCTTGAATTTGAGAGAGTTTTATTGCGATAAATAAAGAAAAACTCTAAGAATGAACTATGTTAGTACTCGTAATATATTTACTTTAAAAGGAAACTTGTAAACATTTTTTTATTGAGTAATGGTTTCAGACAAAAAAAAAACACATAAAATAGTTTTATACTTTCGAAAGGTATGATGCTAAAGAAAGGTCACGTTCAGAAATTTTTCGTCTGGGATAAAAATTGTACATTCAGGCCCTAGCAAATCTCTTGTCTAAGAATTGATTAAAAATGAATTCAACTTGACGTTGTATAGTGAATGCAAAACAAAAACTTTTTCATTAATTTTCGGTGAAAAATTCTTATATCAGAATATAATAAATATAAAGGTGATGCATGTTTAAAATTTCTTTATCTGTATAGGTACTTAAAAAACTTTTTAAAAGACAAGGTTTTATTTTAAATGCCCTAAAAAGAATAAAATAAACTTTTCCTTTAAAACTTTCACTATCAACATAATAATAAAGTCATCACACAATTTATATGACACAAAAACTTGTTGCAAGGTTTAAGTGTTCGTACTTACTTGGTGTGGATATTTTAGAAATTAAAATCAATCAGACCAACTTATTTAACCAACCAAACCAACCAACTTATTTAATTTTTTTATCTACATAGGTGGGGAATTTAAATTGGCTAAAACCTTGTGCTTTGCTCTGTTTGAGTTGTAGTTATTGTTTTGTTAGTTGAGTTGTAGTATTTAAGGTGAGCAACAAAATATAAATAAAAAATGGAAAACACTTCAAAGAACGCTAACGTTAAAAGTGACATGACAAATGTATTCCAGAACAAGAAAATTCCTGAGCGCCTTGGAATATCTGTATTTCTATTTTAACATTAACACTACTCGAATTTTCTAAACCAACTATTGTTTTTTTATACTGTACTTTTTTATTCACCCTTTCTTTTCATTTTTGTACATACATTTTGCTCTTAAGCGAAAAACAAATCGACTTTCAAATGAATACTCAAAAAGTAATAATCAGATCTTGATCAAATTTAAATAGAACCAAAGACAAGCATTAGCTTTCGATTAAAAAAAGAACCATCAAAACCGGAACAATCAGTGAAAATGTATGCGGTGTTATACAACGTGGATTGACGAAAAAGTAATCTAGTAAATACGAATTATTAGATATAGCTCGAAAAGCACTTGTCAGATCTCAATTAAATTTAAATGGAACCACATGACACGCACTACCTTTTGGTTAAAAAAAATGCGTGCGTTCAAAGTAATATTAATATAGAGTAATATTCCATTAATGGTACAAAATTCGCTTTAACAATCTTACCGCGCGGCCGACCGTCACGCGACATGCAACACACACACGAAAAAGTTAGAGACGATGTAATTAAAGTTTCAATTTAAAATACAATTGAATTGAGAACTTTCTCCTTTTTGAACGTCTGTTAAAAATTTGTTGCGGCCATTTTGATCTCTATTAGAAAGACGAAAAAAATATTATCACTAGTAGTCACCACGAATCGACAAACGTGTTGATTACAGACGAAGAATTCTAATCAGGTACACTGATTCTTATTTACCAAAACATAAGTTCTATTTTTGGTCTTATCAGCTGGCTTATTGTGTTTTGTAAATCATTTGGCATCACGCCATAACATCAATATTAGTCGTTGACTATTGGAGAGCTGTTACTTCTGTAGTTGGTTGTAGGAACATCGTTAGAGGCAGTTTACTGATAATTATTTTCATTCTGAGCCAGGTATGTTAAGTGAGACCAATGCAGAGACAAGATTATAGCAGATTAAGAGCAAACTGAGTCAATTATATTGCTTACTAGCTGTATCCCGCGGGTTCACTTGCGTTAATTTAAGGCCTTCCTTTGTAAATGGGCTATCCAACACAAAATAATTTTTCAATTCTAACCAGTTGTTCCTGAGATTAGCGCGTCTATACGAACAAACTTTTCACTTTATAATATTAGTATAGGTGATGTATAGATTTGCTTGCAAACTTTGTCGTATATAATAGAAAACGCTTAGTTATTTCATATCTATTTGGGCGGTAGGTACTCGGGCGCGGTTAACACGGGATTCATTCAATGATAAAAAGTAGCTTATATCTTGCTCCAAAACATCCTCTATCTTCTTGTGAAAATCACATAAAAGAACCGAAGATTAGCTCGGACAAACAGAAAGACAGGCAGACAGACAAAAATTTAAAAATCGTTTGAGTTTTACTATCGTGTAAATAACTATATGCATTTTGAAAAACTCAGCTATTTTGAAATAAAAGACAGACACTTCAATTTCATTTATATGTATAGATTAAGTTAGCGTATTCAATGGTTCGTTAATATAGATTCTGGAACTCGAAGTGCAAATATAGGTTAGTGTGCTTAACCCTAGAAAGATAAACTGCGCCTCGGAGGCGCCCGCGAAACAAATTTGTGGGTATATTTTTTAAACAGACGCTCCTATAAGTTTGTGTTCCCGAACCAACTCATTTGTCGACCAACACTGCCGAGTGACAGTTACTTCTGTTCTGTAAGTATTATAGTTTTTTTGCTATAGCGGCACGTTGCGCTCGAGAGGCGCAGTTTATCTTTTGTGTAACTTTTGTGCATTTCTTTGTAATTTTGTTTTTGCCGTTTTTGCTTATTTACGATAAATGTAAAAGAAATTTATTGTTATTAATTGATTTAACTTGTTTCAAGGAACGTTTTAACAACATTGCGAGTAGACTAGTGTTGGAAGACAGAGAAATAAGTTTCTTTATTGAATGAAGAAAACGTAAGTGCGGATGATGGCGGTGACAGCGAGTTGGAAGACCACGTAAGTGAAGACAATATTCAAAGCGACACTGATGACGAGTACATAGACGAAGTAATCGACGAAAACTTGGATGACACTTCAACACCTCCTGAAAATCTTGGACACGACCACCGCATAGTCGAAAAATGATGTTTTGCAACTATTGCATTTAACTAATGTTTTTGTTTAATTATTTTATGGTATTTGAGACTAATAATCGTAATTTATTAGATACTAAGACAAAATACTATAAATGTTACTCATTCTTAATTTTTTTTACTTATATACAGAAGACTACTAATTTTTGTTGTGGATTTATATAATCCTACATATTTGCTCATAATGAAAGAATAATTATATTCATTTGTGTTTTATTTACTTATTAAATATGTAAAACTTCATTGAAAGTATAAAAAAGAATAAAAATCAATTAATTTGTAAAATAAATTGGTTTTTAAAATCGTGCGCCTCTCAGGCGCAGTTTATCTTTTTAGTACAAAAAAATAAGTTTATCTTTCTAGGGTTAAGTTGATTGTTCTAACCGAATTTCGTTCTCTTGATTCAACATTGAGTAATAATTGAACTACTTGATCTGTCTTCTCTCTCTTGTTATAATTTCTAAGGATCTATGTCTTCAGAGTATTTTGTTATACAATTAGGTTAACAAACAAGCGTATGTCTCACCTGATGTTAACCTTTAACCAGGGACGTGAAAAATTTATAACACTTTAGGGGACATGACGTCTCACAGGCTACTACTTCGAAATTAAAAATTTGTCAAAATTGCATGTGGATGATTTAAAATTGTGTTTGTATTTAACTATTGGTATACAATAAAACAAATGTAAAGTAATTCAATCATTTTTTTATAATAACTTAGAAAAAAAACTATAATTAACAATTCGTGGTAATTTTCAGCCTTAAATGACATGAGATCCTTTTTTAGCATTTTAATAGACTTTAAATAAATTTTTCGACAAATTTCACACTTTTTACTTAAAATCTAATAATAAAGAAAACAAAAAAACAAAAAAGCTACTTCTGAAAACTAAAAATAAAAATTCTGACACCCGCTCAACTTAGCATAAAATCATTGGCGATTTTTGGACAAAGGACGAGAACATTGCAAACATATTCATATATATATGTATATTCTGACGACTATAACATATTTTGAGAAGCAAACTCTATTCTGTAACTGTAGATTTTTTTGTTGGTCCATTTCAAAATTTGTTGAAGCATTTTTTGATCAAATAATTTATGCCAAATGCTGAACGCGTCTTTAGCATCCTCGCCTATCAATTCGAGACACAAGCACGAGTAATTATATTATGTTGAGGCGTGCGAACCCTAGTATTAGGAGGTGTCTTTGACCATTTACAACGATTTTTTCCCTAATAATAATTCGATCATTGTAATTCCGAAAGAGGCGCGTCATCGTCAGAACTATTGGTACTAACAACTTCTTCAGTGATCTGTCTTCTCTCATTGCTGCTATCCTCTTCTGAAATGTTCTCCTCTAGGTCTTCATCTTGATCACTTTTACGAAGATGTAAAAGTTTACGATCGGAAACTAAGAACTCTTCAATACCACATTCACTCTCAGATTGGTCTGACGCCAGCATGAGGGCGAACCCCTCTTGAAACCCTCTTCAAACGATGGACTGTCTGTTCGTAATATTTTATTTTTTGATGAATTCGTGGGCTGGAGTTGACGTTACCTAGCGTTTTCTGCAATTTTGCACTAAAAATGAAAAAGTAGTTCGTAAAAGTATTTGTATGACAACTAGGGACATGTAGCCTCACAGGCTACGCTCGATTTTCAAATTAGTATTACTTACGTGTAAAGCAACCGATAACACATCTGCCTTCTTCGCTGGTCCTTTTAGAACTAAAACAAAAGCTACTAAGACGCTGGATCGTGGAAAGCGAGGGGAAGTGGTCAATTCTAAAAATTTGCAAAACACGCGACGCCTGTGAGACTACACGTCCCTAGTTAAAGGTTAAGCGATTACCGTAGCTTAGACGCCAGCAACACCAGAAGCATTCTAAGGGTCTTGGCAACCCTAGCCTCAATCTAACCAGGATCTCTGGTCATCGATATCTAACAATTCAATAATTAATTTGGATTGTTGATTTCCAATTGTACTGAAATAACATCGGTGATATCGCACTTAAAATAAAGAAGATGAGAAGGAAATTAATTTGTGCCAGCATCTAACTTTTACACCGCTGACCATCTGTCTACCAACTCATTTAATACTCAATGGAGGTAGGGCACAGCAGGAAATATCCTGCTCAAAATCTGCAACAGTCGAACTGGGAAGGTACCTCAACCTTAGAGCTAAGTAATACTCCCTTCAAGTAGTGTTGTGTTCCTGTGGTGAGTAAGGTAACCAGAGTTCCTGGGAAGGATTGCGAGTATAGGGTTAACAAAGAGTTTGCGATGATTCTGGTATTGTAGGCGTCTATAGGCTAGGATAATCACTTACCATCAGATGAGTCGTACGTTTTTTTCCGACCTAGTTGGATATAGAAAAACTTAAGTGTTTTTGACGTTTTATTTCGATTTGGAAAATTATTATATGTTACATTAAAGTAGTATGAAACGCTTCTTAAGTGAGTTAACTCTTGACTTTGATAAAAAAAATTACGTTTTATTACGCTTATTATCTCTACAACAGACAAAAACAATATGACACATTTAAAAGGTATATTTTGACGTCACTGTATAAACATTAATCACGACACTTAGCTGGTGATCTATGTAATATTTTCAGGAACAGACAGCGACCCTTAAAGTTACATTAGGATAAAAGTAAGCCAAAGAAATCTTTTATATTTTTCTCTTTAAGAATTTCAAAGTAAGGTTTGTGTTCGAAGGATTTACATTTAAATTTGGAAATATCTTTAAATTTATTAGACTTACTAAAGTTTCAAGATTCAGCCTTGTAACATTCCACTGCTGGGCTTAGACTTCGTCTCTAGGAGAAGGGTCGAAGCTTAATCCACCACGCTGCTCCACTGCGGAATAAATTATTACTAAAGTTTAAAAATGTTTAATGACAATTTTAATATGAATTTTTCTATTAAGTGAAAATAAATCTAATTTAAATTGTTTTGTACTATATATTATCTTTGATGAGTAACAGGGACAGATTACAATCTGCAACATCAATTTTTTTTCTGCGTGTAATTAAACATTTATAAATAAATAAAGAGTTTTTTTATAGTATACAATGATTCTTAGAATGTTTATCTGTTTGTCTGTTGGTCTGTGCGTTTGTGCTCACTACTCTCAGAAACGGCTTGTCCGATTTAGATTTGGTTTATACTAATATATTATGGCAAGCTTAGCTTAACATTTTACTGTCATGTAACATTTAACAACTTTGTTACATGTCAATCGGTTCATAAATAAAATAGTCGACGAAGTCGCGAGCTCAGCTAGTATTATATACAGTTTGTTACAGAACTATGAACAATAACATAAATACCACTTAACATGAGACTTAGTAATCTGCTTATTGTGAGAGCGTATTATCGAATCTACTACAATATTAGCAACGTGAATTATGGATATGTTCTGTTGTTGTACCTTTATAAATCATAGAGACTGTAAACATGTTGTTCGGCGAGGCTTTAATACCAATATTTTAGGCTTACAGTCATAATGTAGTGCAGCATGTTTTTATTGATTATTATGATGAATATAATTATTTATGATGAATACAACTTGCTACCCTTTTTTACCCGACTGCCAAGGAAGGGTTATGTTTTTCGCGCGTATCTTGTATGTATGTATGTAATATTCTTAACTAACTCGTATCTCTAGGACCGCTGAACGGATTTACATAATTGAGATATCGTTAGATTCGTCTTAGCAGCCCAAGTGTTCTTAGATAGGTGACATTAAAAAAAAACAAACATGGCGGCTGTGCGATGCCATTGTAGTTAATGAAGAAATAAATTTTTTTTAGAATACTATAATATGGGTATCATATTAAAGGGCTTAATACAAGGATTTCTAAAATGTATATCATGATTATGATTACCGTAATAATAAAGAAATACAATAAGAAAGATTAAAAAATGTTGACTTTGCTCTTTCCCATGCCTAAGGCAAGCAAGATGCGAGCCGAGCTTCTTCCTCGCCTCCTAGGCAACGTCCGACGGTCAATTTTGGGGTGTAGCCTTTCCCATAAAAAAAAAAAGAATTATCAACTTCGGACTACTCTGTAAAAAGTTATGCTCGGTCAAACTTAAAAATGATATACCTATATACGTGGCAATTTTAGAACGGCCTCATTTTTTTCGTCGTTAAAAAATTACTTAATCAACCACATGATGTAAACTACTTTAATGAATTGAACCGATTACGTAATTTGTCTAACTAAAAAGACATAAATAAAATAATAATTAAAAGAAAACAAAAAACCCGCCTGCATAAAAAACACATGATATAAAATGAACTAAAAAGTCTGGAACAAGATAAAAATTCAATAATTACACTAAGCTAGTTAGTAGTTAATTTGCAGTCGGAGACATGCAAAGAGAGAATGATTTGACTTATCCTTCAATTTCATGTCTTCGACTGCATATTAACTACTAACTAGCTTAGTGTAATTATTGAATTTTTATCTTGTTCCAGACTTTTCAGTTCATTTTATATCATGTGTTTTTTATGCAGGCGGGTTTTTTGTTTTCTTTCAATTATTATTTTATTATGTAACGAGAATGAGTAAGAAAATGGCTTAAGGCTGACTGTTTCGGGTTCGATTTTGGCTCGGAGCTCTTTGTGCAAATACTTGTTTCTTGTCTCTGTTTAGGTACTTTTGTTTTTACAATTTACATTACATGAAATAACAAAACATAGCAAGAAAAAACCACTAAGGTTTCAACATTAAAAAAACCACTTGTGATGTTTATACAATTAAATTTTAAACAACAACCTTTTTTAATATTAGAAGTTAAAATATTACCATTTATATTTTACGAACCTCTTAAAAAATAATTGGAGCTATCGTACATTAGGAATTGAATATTTTTACTGATTTACTAATCAAAATAAGTGTATATGATTTTCATCAATTACGATTCTGCCTGTAACATCCCACTGCCTTTTTCTCCATATAGGAGAAGGATCGGAGCTTAATCCACTACGCTGCTCAACTGCGGGTTGGCGGATATAAACCCTACTATGAGTAACAATCGCTATCAGGTGTATGACATCAACCGGGACCGACAGCTTAACGTGCTCTCCGAGGCACGGTGGAGAGATCTACAAGGACATACATCCATACCGGAAATACTTTCACAAATACAAAATATATTCATCCCAACCGGGATCTCGAACTAAACCAGAGCATTTGACAAATTTTGTCAATTATTTTCGTGTATTATTTTAAATCATTATTTGAGTAAACAATTAAGTATTTAATACAATAACTAAGGAGATAAATCAATAACAACACGACAAGAAGATTGAAAATGTAATAATTGCATTTAAATCATTCGAGTATCTCAGGGGGGATGGGTTCAGATTAATTTATTTCGACAAAGATACACAGCGCACTGACGTCACGGTACAATGTATCGCCTTCACGCTCGATAAACGTTTCGCTCCAAATTTCTATTATTATCTATTATTACATATAATAAAATGATAGGAAAGTCAATGTATGTCCGGGATAAACTCAAAAAGTACTGCATGGATTTACTTCAAATTTGTCACGAATATTATTAAGAAGTCAGGTCAACATATTATAGGCTACATAATTATTATCACGCTATCACCTACGGGGAACGAGCAGGGAACGCACGCAGACGACGTCGCGGGCAGCAGCTAGTAGAGACATATAAACAAAGTGAACCATATCTTGAGTGTGAATATTGAGTATACGGAAAAGCACACAACAGAGAAACATAAATACCCAAACCAGAAAAAAAAACTAGTTTGCTTTAGACAACATGACTGAAATAAAACTTACGAAACGTAACTCTCTCTCTCTGTCTATCTTCACTAACTTATATCTCCCTCTCAACTTCCGTTCGCCTCGTCCGATCACACTTTTCGTAACGCTCTCGTCACGAATTCACCAGCTTACTCCCCGAGTCAAGTATGGGTAAGAAGTTTTAACTTTAAAACTGTCTAGGATGTTACTCCTGGCTTGGATATCCGGAAACATACAAGCGACACAGATTAGATACGGTCAATACAAGTTAGAAACTTCAAGACTAGCCCGTTGGCGCAGTTTGTAGAGGCCCTGCTTTCTGTTCCGCGGGTTGCGGTTTCGATTCCCGCCTGAGTCTAGGTGTAATATGTGTATTTATATATGTATTATTTCTATGTATATTTATAAACAAATAAAAATATTTACCTATAACAGTCGTCTGTTAGCCTGTTTCCTGTAACACAAGCATTAGGTTGCCTAACGTGGGAACAGACGGATGTGTGTGTATGTTATTAAGATATTTATATCTATTTATATTTATATTTAAGTTTTGAACGTGTCTGAGGATCGAAACCGCGATCGCTCTCGCATCAGTCAGTTGATGAGACCACTGGTTAAACATGGTGTCAGATATATTCATGACTAGCTGCTGCCCGCGACGTCGTCTGCGTGCGCTCACTGCTCGTTCCCCGTAGGTGATAGCGTGATAATATGTAGCCTATGTTCTGACCCGACTTCTTAATAATATTCGTGCCAAATTAGAAGTAAATCCATGCAGTACTTTTTGAGTTTATCCCGGACTTACATTTGAAGAAATAAAGGTTCACTGCTCGTTCCCCGTAGGTGATAGCGTGATAATATATAGCCTATGTTCTGACCCGACTTCTTAACAATATTCGTGCCAAATTTGAAGTAAATCCATGCAGTACTTTTTGAGTTTATCCCGGACATACATACAGACAAACAGACAAACAGACAAACAGACAAAAATTCTAAAAACTATATTTTTGGCTTCGGTATCGATCTACAATCACACCCCACGTATTCTTTTTAAAAAATATTCAATGTACAGTTTTGACTTTTCTACCATTTTATTATATGTATAGATGAACACATTTAAATACATACTATAATATAAACTGCAACTGAGTGAATACGTACGTACATGTCAACAATAACAGAGTGATGGCATAGGTCACTACAACTGGGTGTTGCGTTAGCGGTTCGATCCCGTCTCAAGAATCATATTAACCAGAATTTCCTTTTAGTCGCCATATTTACATGCGTTGAATCTAATATAAAAACTGCAAAGCCTCGTTGTAGGTAGGCTTAGAGAACAGATGAAGGAAATTTCAGTTTAATTTAGTTACAAATTAAAACTTTTATTCAATTTGATTGAAACAAGCATTAGGTATTAATTTAGTATTTTACTAGTCTAACAGCTTTAATGCAGCTACTTTTAATTTTTTTATACAACCAGGTCGGCATACAAGCAATGAAGGTAAGCGATTACCGTAGTTTACAGACGTCTGCAACACCATAACTTCGCCAGTCGGGCTGCACCAGATTTTGAGCAGGATATTTCCTGCTGTGCTCGACCTCAACGAGAAAAATCTCCTCATCTCCTTTAAAATAATTTAAGAGTCTTTTAGCCACTAGTGTTCATTTTTCACTCAGAATGTTGAAACTGTTTCAACGTAAAGTGGTATGCATCATCACTTTTATCTATAACTAGCTTCTGCGCGCGACTTAGTCGGCGTGGAATCCGCTCCTATTGGTCTTAGCGTGATGACACATAGCCTATAGCCTTCCTCGATAAACGGGCTATCTAACACTGAAAGAATTTTTCAAATTGGCCGAGTAGTTCCAGAGATTACCGCGTTCAAACAAACAAACAAACAACCAAACAAACAAACAAACTCTTCAGCTTTATATATTAGTATAGATATCTGTTTTGACTTACGATCAAAATATAATCACATTTTATTTAAAAATTACGTATTCTTATAAATCAAAATTTACAATGGCAAAAAATAAATACATTCTAAAAATCTCGGAAACCAATCAACCTCCTTTATGTATCCTTCCTCCTACGTCCCTATCATCATCTACTATCGTGATTGGCAAATCAACTCATAACTTTCTAGCACTATTGAACTGTTAAAGTCAATGAATGAGTGAGTGAACCATCTTAGAATTGTATTACGAAAATGAAAAAAAAAAATTAAAAAAATGTTACCAGAGAGAAATTTAGACATCTCATGGACTCATAATCATAACAGCAAGTACTGTCGGAATATTATTTTTAATACATCTTTATTTCAAGCGCTGGCGGGATGCGATTATGTTTAATTTATGTACATAATTTGCTGAACAAACGACCGCGTGTTTGTTCCAGCTTCTCATAATTAATTACACAAAGCGCATTCCCCTCAAATCGCTTGGGCACGCCGTTTCGTAGATTCCCAGGCAATTCATTACAATCTTATACGCATATATCTTTGTTTTTACTGTTAATGGATCGTAAAATAGGCCTATTAACTTTATATGTTGCTGGATGATTATATTTCCAAATAATTCTATATTTTATTACGTTCTTAAATAAAATAGGCGCTTGCGGAATGGGTGATTGATCCTCAGCAACCGCTCTGGTATATTGGTGCGTGTGGCACCTACACACCGGCGGTTTACGGGTTCGTTTCCCACTTGGAATGGATATTTGTACTTTGAAATATTTCTTTTCGATTTGGATGTCTCCCCACCGTGCTTCGGAGAGCACGTTAAGCCGTCGGTCCCAGTTTTTATCATAAATACCTGATAACGATCATTACTCATAGCAGGAATATATTCACCAACACGCAATCGAGCAGCGTGATGGATTAAAATCCAATCCTTCTTCTACATGGAGAAAGAGGCCTATGCTCAGCAGTGGAATATTACAGGCTAAAACGTGAAACGCGTTTATTTTTCTCTTAGTTTCCGTGACGAATATTACACGTATTTTTGGAGAGTGATTTACATAGAAATAAGATAATTATAATTTATTGGTTTTCATACAGTTCATTTTGATTTGGAGATAAATTACATATAGCAGTAGCAGTATGTCAGCTCTTAAGTAATCCCAAATATTAATAAAAATATAAAATTTCGATATTTTACTTACCTCAAAATGCTTTTAATCACACTGAGTTATTAACGTATTTACTGATTTGTTAAGTACATTCAGTCTGAAAGTCTAGTATTGCAAAATGAATTGAACCGCTTTTTCGATTTGTACATTTTATTTTTGTGTTTCCCACAGACGAGAAAATTCTAAGATGTTTTTTATTATCATATCAAAATTTTGATCCAGAGGGATTCAAACTCGCACCCCCGACATACCGTGTCGGTACTCTAGCCATTAAGCTATGGAACGATATACCCTCCGAATCGAATTTTTTTATACAATTTTATGCGGTTTTAAGCATGTACATTTTAATTCAACAGGAACATTCTCGGGTAGTTTAAAATGCATACAATGATTGAAATTGCATCCTTTTAAGGTAATGTATCTTGTTCAAGCAAATAAAGATATTTTAAAGTGAAAACGGAATTCAATTTCATGATGAATTGACTGAGAATATTTCTTCGTGTGTCGTGGACTCGTATGATCGTCCGACCGTTACTGCCTTTGTTTGACCGCTGCAATGAAACTCGGGAATTCTGAAGGTATATTTATTCTGAGCATTTTTAGGGCTTAATGATAATTTACTAAAGGTTTTCTTATGTGTTCCGCCTCTAACATTCTATTGCTGGGCAAAGGTCTCTTTATTTTAAGAGAAGGATTTGAGCTTAATCCACCACGCTGCTCCACTGTGGATTGGCAGATATGTTCCATACTATGCGTTCCGTTTGCTATCAGGTATTTATGATAACAACCGAGACCGATAGCTTCCCGTTCTAACCAAGGCACGGTGGGGAGACTCACAAAAACAGATATCCCAACCAGAAAGAAATATTTGTACAAATACTTTTGTACAAATACAAATATCCATCCCGAGCGGGAATCGAACCCGCGAAACGTCGGTGTTTTAGGCGACTCGCACTACTACACCAGAGCTGCGGTTGTTGGTTTTCTTACAATCATTTAAAATCATCAACATCTAAATCAAAATTTACATTATTCAAACAGGTCTCAAAAACACCTGTGAATCGTTTACACACGTTCGTTTACGTTCGTTTGCCACTACAGTTTTTTACCGGTCTTCATTTTTATTTATAAATAAATCAGTCATCATCATCAGTTCAGCCTATTACAGTCGATTGCTGGACATAGGCCTCCCCAAGTTCGCGCCAGACATCCCGGTTTTCCGCAATCCTCATCCAGCCTACACCGGCAATCTTACGTAGATCGTCGGTCCAACGGGCCGGAGGACGTCCCACACTACGTTTAACAAATTTTACAATAATAAATGTTTAAATAAATGTTTATTCTTAAATAATTAAAATAAAATTAATTAAGAAAATCCCTAATTTTACACATATTCGTTTTTTATATATGTAAATGTTTTTGTTATGATAATATATAAAAAACTACATTAATTAACATCTCTTTGAGGCAAGTTACTTGATCCTGTTGATAAATTCGAATAATTATGACTTTATTTCAGAATTTAAACAGTAATTAAAATTGGAAAATCACCGTATACGTATCCAAAAACCAATACTCTTTAAAAGATTCAATACCTATAAGAAATAAAAAAAAATATGTTATTTTTCGACTTCAAAATAATAATTATAATAATTTGAATTCAACGAAATTACAACCGCAAAACAAAAGCGAAACATATTTCACTGCTAATGACTGCATTAAGATCGCAACTTAGACTAAATTTAAAAGAATTATCGTTATTGTTCTTTTATTCCAACACTGTTTCATTCACGCTACTAGGAGTTATGGTACCAACGAATTGCTGTGAACTTTTATATTAATTACAGCGAGTTGTATTCCACAAACATTTCGATGAATTAATCCAAATAGAATTTACTTTATTCTGTTAACGTTCGACTGGATTTGATATTAGCCTCTTTTACAGCAGATTGTTATTTATTTAAATAAAATACGTTATTAATTATTACTTTAATATCCTTGAATTTCTAATAAGTGTATACTAATATTTATAAAATTATTAATCAGTGCGTAACAAACCACTTAGCAAAAACCAAATATATAATTATTATGTATGTACATGGTAAATACTAATATTATTATATTAAATAAACTCTGTTGTCTGTCTAAATGTCTTGTTCACGAGAGTCTCGTGAACAAGACATTCGCAGTTAATGTCGAAATATCGAGCTCCGCTAAGAAAAATTAATAAACATGGAAAATATCCCGTTTTCGAATAATTTTCGTAATAGAAGTAACCATGTTAAACTAAAATCTTATATAAATAAACTGATATATCAAAAAAGTCTTACTCATGTTGATTGCACGCTTGATTTACGTTTTTTTTTTAAATATAAACAAATTTAAAATCTTCAAAAATAATCGAAACATATTGATATGAATATTGTTTGTGAAAATAATCTGCCCCAAATGAGCATTGTGTTCTCAATTTCTCATTTTATTTTGTAACTTTTTTTAGTAAGCTAGCTCTAAATTAATGTAATACCCTCACTTTCGCTAAGTTTAAAGTTAATGCCGCTAATTTGCAATAAAGATTCTATCAAACTGCTCCGTAGCTCTTTATCGAACCTCCTATTAATGTTCCATTTAAATTTCCCCATTATTTCATGATTAAAGGAACTTTTAAACTTTGTTAGGTTGTTAAAATAATGGCTAATAAACATTTATTTTTATCGTCTTTTCTACTTTGTGTTAGATACGTAATTATTGATTTAAATTAGATTACAATATAATACGTTAACACAATTATTACAATATATTACGTTACGTTCGTGCTTGACACTTGTAAATAATACGCGTATATTATATTAGTTGTCTACGGGTTCTGTCAATTGAAAGATAACTGATACATCAAGTAATGTATTTTAAATGATTTTATTTAACTTGCAATGTATTTTATGTAAGTATGTATGTATGTTTGTTTGTTTGAATGGAATCTTGCCAATCACTTTTGAAGCATATATTATACTAGCTTCTGCGCGCGACTTCGTCGGCGTGGACTCCGCTCCTATTGGTCTTAGCGTGATGATATATAGCCTATAGCCTTCCTCGATAAATGGGCTATCTAACACTGAAAGAATTTTTCAAATCGGTCCAGTAGATCCTGAGATTAGCGCGTTCAAACAAACAAACAAACAAACAAACAATCAAACAAACTCTTCAGCTTTATTATATTAGTATAGATTTTAACTGATGGAGCTGAAATTTTGTATCCACGTTTAGTTTGGATGACGATTGATGTTTGGCTATGTGACGTCATTCTAAATCCAACATGGCGTCCACTTACTTTAAATCTAACACAATAAATGCAGTAAATTATATTATTAAAAATGAAACACTACATATCAAACTGGACGTAACTTGGTCCAAACTTCTCCTATAGCTGAGAAACGTGAGGTAGCAATACATAAAATAATAAGTATTCGTGCTCAACAACAACTATGCAGGTTCACTCTTTAAGTGTATTATGCTGTAACAGTTAAGAAATTTTACTTCTAAATTCATTAACTAGCTTTCCACTAGCGGCTTCGTCCGTGTGAATTATGCGATTTTAATCGACTTTTAAAAGGGAGGACTTTTTCAATTCGACTGATTTTTTTCTTTTTTTTATATTAATTTGTTTTACTAGATAACTCTTTATTAATTATACTGGTTTTAATGATTATTATTTGAATCGAAAGCTGGTGTTTCTTGTGAAATTCCATTATAATTTATTTTTATATTATCCTTAATAATGCGTATTTAATTTTTTGACTAGCTAAATTGTATTTATTGCCTGGCGGTGTAAAATAAAGTCGGTTTTTTTTCTTTTGCGTCTAACACAATTATGGCTTTCCGATTTCTATAAGTGATAACGTAGTTTTCTCTTAGTTAAAGATTTTTTTTTAAATGGATCCGATATTTTTGAGTTTATCAACTACACACATGCTAATTAAAAATTACAAAACTTTCCTCGTTATAAAATTAGTATAGACATAATATTATTTCTTTGTAACACGTAAAACATTATTATTTTATTCACAATACATTCATCTGTTTAGAATTCGTAGAAAAACAAATGTTCAATCAAAATCAAAATCAAAAATAACTATGTTCAAATAGGCTTCAAAAACACTTCAAACTTTAATGCAATTATTATTTTTAAAAGTGAAGCTAATAGGTAGGGATCCCTAGTACAAATTTTTCATCTGATTAGTATCAAGCTAATTTTCCTGGAGTAGCTTCATTCTGATGAGACGAACAAAAAGTTCCTCTTCGAAAACTCTCGATTGTGGTAGATAATAGAGTTAGCAGGAGATAGAGCAGCAGTGAGCGTAGGACCGGGATAACGTACCACGCAATTTGGAGGACAATATTGCCATCAAATTATATAAATATTAATTAGCTAAAAGAAAAAAAAATCAGCTGGTTAGTAATAATTTTTGATGACCTTACGGGGTCATCAACTTGATGACCTCGTAAGGTCATCAAAAATTGTTTTTTTTCTGAATTTTTCTTTTCTTTTAGTTAGTTAATATTCATATAATTTGATGGTAATATTGTCCTCCAAATTGCGTGGTACGTTATCCCGGTCCTACGCTCACTGCTGCTCTACATCCTGCTAACTCTATTATCTACCACAATCGAGAGTTTTCGAAGAGAAACTTTTTGTTCGTCTCATCAAAATGAAGCTACTCCCGAAAAATTAGCTTGATACTAATCAGATGAAAAATTTGTAATAGGGATCCCTACCTATAACACAGATTCGGAATGTAAATTCTGCAGAGAAGAATCGGGAAAAAACTCCGCAGTTACTTTTTTAAAAATAATATATAAACTGGGTTTTAGAGTACAAATCTTCACAGATTAGGGTTGAAATACAGATTCAAGTATTCGATCAACCTCAAAGGTCAAAAGGTCGAAAACGAAAAATCCAGTATTTTCAGTGTGACATATTTCCCGTCTCATTTAGGGCCGCTAATGGATCGCGCTTATCAGTGACCGTGATTCCAAAGGAATTTATTTTAAGCTTTCATTTTGAAATAAGCACTAGAAGTAAACTAGTTTCTATTTGCATTTTTTTTGGCTGTTTATTTACTTGTCTTTTACTAATTTATTACGAGTTGTATGTACTGTACTACTTTTTTACGACGCGTTGGCGAAGCGGTCACAGCACTAGGTGTTGCGCTGGCGTTCGCGGGTTCGATCCCAGCTCACGACGGACATTTGTATTAGCCTTATAGGTGATTTTTGTGATCTGGGCGTATGTGCGTGTGTATAGACACAAGCTGGAATACCGGACACCGAACACCGGACTCCCGACACAGGAGAAAATCCTACTGGGGACTGTTGAATGTGAACAAAAGAATACTATAAAGCTAGCAAGCAAGCGTACGGCTTCACCTTATGGCAAGGTGATCGATGCCTATGGACTCTTGCAATGGTAATACTAGGACCATTGCAAGCGCGTTGTCAACGCTATCCCAGAAAACTACTATTTGAGAAAAAATAACTGTACTATGATGGTTATTAAAGTTATTGGTCTGTCTGGAATACGAAGAAAGAAATTTTACCAATATTTTTTCTGATACTAAAATTTAGTTCCACAGTGGTGGATATAGTTAAAATAGCTTTGATAATTCCCAACCCTTTCAGGGCACTCAGGTAAAAATGAATAAAGGTTATCCTTACCTAGTAGTAGCCTTACCTACATAAAGGACTCTCACTTTTATCGCCTAAACGACATAGACCGTATAATCTTGAGATCGCCATTCTCTATTTCTTACGCTTCATAATTGGAATCTGATCCTCTTGATTAGTTACTCGATGGTAAATGCATTGATAATATTTGATGTTTTTTGTCTTCATACATAATCTATACATATAATAAAATGATAGGAAAGTCAATGTATGTCCGGGATAAACTCAAAAAATACTGCATGGATTTACTTCAAATTTGGCACGAATATTATTAAGAAGTCGAGTCAAAGCATAGGCTACATATTATAACGCTATCACCTACGGGGAACGAGCAGTGAACGCACGCAGACGACGTCGCGGGCAGCAGCTAGTTCTATATATATCAAATTTGATAATATGTTTGCCAAATGAAGATTAAACCTTGTAATTCACTTAACAATATATTAAGCAAGTTTTAAATTGCAGTGTTTCAAAATCATAAGTATTTTCCTGTTCAAAAAAAGTCATTAAACATAGAAAACGAACTTCGCTATAACTATTTAAAATATAACTTAAAATAATGTTTTTACAACGTTGCGCTTGAAGTTCGAGTCCATATTTTAAAATATGATGTAGGTACTTTAAATAAATTTAGCGAACTAACTAGCTCGATCGACGTAAAGCAGTTGCGTCGTCCTAACAAAGGGCTAGTATTTCTATACAAAAACCATATTCACTGTAAGCGCTGAAAGCCCCTACAAAAAGCCCGAACCACTTCAAGGCTTTTTAATTCGATAATTTTACTCATGTGTGTTTCCGAGAAATAAAAAGCGGTAAATTTTAGCTTTTATATACGGTTGGTCTGTTCTCTGTTGCTTTCGCTTTATTAATTGAGGTACGTTTTTTGATGACTCTGAGTTTGTGTTTATTGATGTGTGCGTTTTTTTGCATGTGTTTGTAATGCGTTTAAGGTTGATTTAAAATTATGAGACTGGAAATAGGGAATTTTACGCTGCATACAAATTTTGTGATTTCGAGAGCTGATTTGAATTTTTTTTAATTTGCCTTTATACAGCATAATAAACATTACGTAACAATAAGATATTTACCAACCAGCAAAAACTAAAAGTATTAATAACATTCGAGGGAAATAAAACTAAATTTTCATCTCGTTTTGATCTTGTATTTCAGGATTTTTAGCAAACATTAAATTTTATTCTCGGATTTATTTGAAAATGGCACTGAAGTTATCACGGTAGCCTCTAGAAGAGGTGCGGAAGTATCACGGAAACGTGAACTTTATAGCACGCCAGAGATAAGGACGATATTCCCTTGAAACTTATATTTGTGTTCTCACCGTGATTCAAGCGAATTTATCCGAATATGTGTGGTTCGAATGAAAATATTTTCGACATTCACTAGTACATTTTTAATTAACTGTGAAGTGTTTATTGTATATAGCTTTGTTGCAATATTAATGTGAAACATGTGATTTTTTCAGAGCAATATTATTTAGCTGTGATCTTCTGTAAGGTGGAAGTATTTCTCCAGATAATTTTAGGATATATCATGTGCCTCTATTCTTATAAAATTTAATAATATGTATGTGAATATTTATTTTTAGTATCATTGTGGTATTCCCACCACATTGTCTTTCCAGAGTACATCTGAGAGAATCTAAAACGATAGTTTTGGTTATTATCATAAACGCTTGATAGCAATCGCCACTCTTGGTAAGGAAATTATCAGCTAACTCTAGGGAGCAATAAAATATGGCGAAATAGAGAACATAATTCAAACTCTTAAAAAAATAATAATTTGTAATCGTATTAGTTCTTGTGGATTTGTTTTTTCTTTTTTTTTTTTTGTTTAATTATATTTAGTTACGTAAATTATTTTAATATCAAGTAGGAACTTCTAAGTGCTGATTTCAAATTCACAACAGATTCTTACAGATATTGTTATATTGACGATACACAAATACTTTTAAAACCAACTTGAATTTACTAAATTTATTTCATAAACATTTTTTGTTGGTGTTAAAATATGTTGAAACAATAAAATAGATAACACAGGAAAGTAAATAGAAACAATCTATAAATCTTTGTAAAGTTAAACCTAGTACGATTAGCAACCACGGCGATCGGTGACGCAATTAACGAACGAACCACACCTGCAGCTCTGCAGGTGCTCAACGTTGCTAATGATAACACATAGCTCGACTAGGATCCCGATATTCGTTATGGCAAAGTTATGAGTTATAATTATTATTCAAGTGCCGTGTAAGAATAATGGACATTGTATTGTGTGCTTATTTATTAAGAGCGCCATTTTGTTTCTATATTTTACTTCAAATATAAATAAGGTTCTAGCCACAGAAACTTTGATGTATAGCGCAAACTTGGGAAGGCCTAACATTTTTCATTTGATTTTCTATTTACAAACCAATAAACCATATTTTGTCACTGTGGTCAATAATAAAAATATATTTTCTAAGTTTTTTTTCAGTTACTCTGTCTTTTACTTTTTACATTTGTAATATAAAATTCAAGTGAGAATATATGGAATATTGACTAAATTCACAAATCCACGGTGCGCAGCAAGACTCACACAAGTTTCCACCACAAGTAAAAAGCGACTCGAGTGAGCTAAGTGAATGTACGAATCCAGCAAATCCTTCCACCCATAAATTGAAGATGAAAGTCTCAGACTTTTGGATTATGGAAATAGTTTGCTGCTTAGCGGAATTCACCAAAAGGTCTGATAAAACTTTCCACTCGGATCTGTCGAGCGACAAATCGCTCGACGTGTCGAATGAAAGTTTGTTAGTTTTCATTCACAGAAAGAAATTGATGAAATATTCATTAACTTTCCAGTTAGGAGAAACTTAGAATGTCTATCCAAATTTGAATATAAGAAACTGTAATCTCGCTCGAAAGGGTTAAGAGATTGTAATTTTAATTCTGAATCTATTTATATTACAATATTAAATGTGTAAAGAATAAATTGGAGCGGTCCCCCAGCGCGATGTAGTTTTTTAGTATTATTAATATTCGTACATACAAGTAGCTACTTTAAGATTAAGTTTCTTTCATAATTTTTTACTTTTTAAAGGGAACTCAGGTTATTGTGTCGTTGTTTTTTCATTTTTAAGTAGCTTCTGCGCGCGACTTCGTCGGCGTGGACTCCGCTCCTATTGGTCTTAGCGTGACGTTACATAGCATATAGCCTTCCTCGATAAATGGGCTATCTAACAGTGAAAGAATTTTTCAAATCGGCCCAGTAGTTCCAGAGATTACCGCGTTCAAACAAACAAACAAACAAACAAACAAACTCTTCAGCTTTATTATATTAGAATAGATTATTTTTAATTTAATTTAATTTTATACTTTGATAGGTACACACTTATTATAATGTAGATTTTGTTAAATTGTTAATACATAGATTCGTATCAAAAATTTTAAAAATTTATGTTTGAGGTAAAGATTACATTAAAAGTCAAGCTTGTTCGCTTTATTTTACTTTGATTACTATTTTTTGTTTCTTTAAGTAATATTGTTTACATTTTGTTAAGTTGTAAAAACGTAGGTTTTTGTCGATTTTCAAATTTATAAGGTAAAGATTACATCGGATTTTCATTCTAATTTTTTCCCCACCACATATATTTGCAGATATTGGGTATTTTCTGCACTTTTGCTCCCAAAAATGTTTTCAGGACTTAACCAATTTTCATTGAACATATTATTTTGTAATGTACACGTAATGAACTTTCATTTCAGACCTCACTCGATTATATTTCATCACGATCACGATTCAGCCTGTAATATCCCACTGTTGGGCATAGGACTCTTCCCCATGTAGGAGAAGGATCGGAGCTTAATCCACCACGCTGCTCCAATGCGGGTTGGTGGATGTATTCCCTCCTATATTTCATCAGACATTAGGTTATTCTTCCCCACTTTCACCCCCCACAACCTTTAAACGACTCAACCGATTTTCATCAAACATGTCTAAAAACACTCGCCCGTAACACACACTCCTTTCATACAAAAAAAACTAAATTGAAATCGCTTCATCCGTTCGCGAGCTACGTAGCCACAGACAGACAGACAGACAGACGCGTCTAACTTATAACACCCCTCTTTTTGCGTCGGGGGTTAAAAATAGTTAAATTTATAACTGTTAGCTTATGTTAGAATCCGTGATCTTTCAGTATAATACACATTCATAATTATGACTATTTTGTAACCATTTAATAGAACGAAGGTATATTTCCAGTGAACTGTCAAAAAAACCTTTCCTCTGTTTTCGTAATATCAATAGCAACTTCTCAATTTTAAATAACGTAGATAATCAAAACAATGGTTTCGTTTAATTAATTATGCTGTCCAGAATTTTCTGATGTTGGGTTCGAATGATGGTGTTTCTAAAAACTTACTTTCAAGCAGTGTTGTGTTCCTGTCAGTGAGTAAGGTGACCAGAGCTCCTGGAGGAGATAGGAGGTAGAGTCAGCATCACGTTAGCGATGCTTCTGATGTTGCAAGCGCCAATAAGTTACGATAATCGCTTACCATCAGATAAGCCGTACACTTGGTTGCCATCCTAGTTGTTAACAAAAACCAACAATTTGTTTAAAAGCCAGGGCTTCCCAAAGTGGTTGATTTGAACCCTAAGGTGTCCAAATCAGTTTTCAGGGTCCAACATAAAAGTAAAGTTTTTAAATTTTTATTTCGTCGCAGAAAAAAACAGCTAAAGAGACTAATTTTAAAATAATTTGTCTGTGGTATCAGTTTATTTTAGAAAAGGGGTTTCAAAATAGGGGTTTTCAAAATATATGTACCTATTAGGAATGACGTGGTTTAAATGTTATCACTTACTTAATACTTACTAAGTTATATTTTATGTAAAATATATGTGTATATAATCAGATAACTGTGATTGCTTGCAAACGAAAAAAGACCGACTTCAATTGCAATGTATCGAAATAGTCAAGTGAATACGCATTATGTAGAGATGACTCAAAAAGTGGTCATCAGATCTCAATCATTTAAATGAAACCATATTACAAACAGCTTTTGATAATATTTAAAAAAAAACCTCAAAATCGGTCTACCCAGTAAAAATTATAAGGTATTAGCGATAATTCAAAAAGTACTTCTTAGATCTCAATTAAATTTAAATGGGACCAAAGATAAAAAAAAATCATTAAAATTGGGCAACCCAGTCAATAATTCTGAAATAACCTACACAAAAAAATACAGTCGAATTGAGATCCTCCTTCGTTTTTAAATTCGGTTAGCAAATAAGAAAATGGTTATTTATTTTATTTATTTATTTATGTTTATTAGGAAGACATACAGTTTGATATACATTAAAAATAAAATTTAAGTGACATACATTTACCAGTTAAGTCTTCACATAATAGTAGCACAAATAATAGCAATTAGTACATTAATAAAAAAGGCATACAAATTTCAGCTCAGGTTAACATAACAATACAACACACAAATACAAATATAATACATATCAATTTCATCCAAAATAATAATTCAACGTTCCACTAACGATATTCAAGACTGTGAACATTGTGTGCAGTTGCCGAGCTCGTGATGCGTCAAGTCGTTCCAGCTCCCTTGAGAGATGCGATCACGTTTCATTACATTTCAACTGAGAAACACAACGGACAGATGGTGTAACAACGCCAGCGGGCTGTGACTGACGCTCTGAGCTAAATGTTATTTATCTATATATCACATCATTTCCATTACCTAAATAAGATATTTTTAAGTTTTACTTCTTTTGTCCCCTTGGCTTCTTTTGGTGTTCCCAGGTGGTCACCCATCCAAGGACGGAAAGGAAAAAAGAAAAAAAAGAATTTTCAAAATCGTTTCAAACTTTACAAGATATGCCAGATATCCAGATAGAAACATCCTTTAAAAAAAATCAGGCAAATTAAAAAGGTGATAACCAATAATAATCTCAAAACTAAATAACAAAAATAAAGCAACAATAAAGTCACTTGAATGATATATTTTCAAACAGCTACATTATCTACTACAACAGTAGTAGTAGAAGTACAATCAGTCTATTGATTTATTTATAAAACAATCCCGGTAGAGGTTGTTAGTTACCGCATTATTCCGCATCAGGTGTGCTTGTTAATCAGGACACGGAACCTCAGTCAGACGCTAATAGCGGATTGCACTCAACGTCGCATTTCACTGCGGGTTTTAACCAAATTGAGAAATGCAATTGGGTAAAACTTCGCTTCATTTAAGCACGATCAGAATGCATATGTAGAGTATGTAAAATTTAGATAGCGTAGGTACTAGTCAAATTACCTGTATTCAATTATAAACATTTTTAATATCTCATGTGTGGGTATTACACAAAAAATAATAAAAACAAAATGTATTCAATTATTTTCAAAAGCACTTTCGAATCTTAAATTTACAAATTCAAATCTATACTAATATAATAAAGCTGAAGAGTTTGTTTGTTTGATTGTTTGTTTGTTTGTTTGTTTGAACGCGCTAATCTCAGGATCTACTGGACTGATTTGAAAAATTCTTTCAGTGTTAGATAGCCCATTTATCGAGGAAGGCTATAGGCTATATATCATCACGCTAAGACCAATAGGAATGGAGTCCACGCCGACGAAGTCGCGCACAGAAGCTAGTTATATTTATTTTTATTAAAGAACTATAGTTAAAAGTGAAGCCACCATCAATTCGGAAGGGTAGTTTCTGCAGAGAAGAATCGTCAAGAAACTCCGCACTTATATTCTTTTTTTTTACTGTGTTTTACGATAAAATAAGTCCCATCTTGCATGATATACAGCGCCACAAAATCCACACATCTTCATATCTAGTCGTTTTACTATCAACATAATTTTGTGCATATTACTTAATGTGTAAGCTCGGATTATAATACGAAATTAAATCATTTGAAAATTAAGTGGCTCTATCCAGATTTGAGATCACAATCTATCGATTAAAAATTCAGTGCTATCCACAAAATCAATTACAATATAATCCATGTACTCGTAATCCATTTCTGCTTACGATTTATTGTCTATCTCTAAATATATACAAAATAAACCTTTGAGAAAAAATATAACATATCCTTAACTTAACCTATAACCTTTACGCATTGCCCTTTGCTTATCCGCGGTGATACATCATTCTGGAACGAATAATATTAAAGAGAGAGATGATAAATAAATAAATATCGTTAACACGCACAATCTTCTGTTCCTGAAGTAAGCAACTTAGTGCTTGTGTTTTAGGTAACAGCCGACTGTTATAGCAACATTTTTTTTATTTTTTTTTTTGATAAACATAGGCATAGATAATTGATATAAAATAAAGTTACTCGACGGGATGCAACGGGGGAGGGGGGGGGGGGGTTAACGGTGTCAAAAAATATCCATCATTACAAATTGTACTCATAAAGTTCACAACTTTTTTTGTTTGTCGTTAAACAATTAACAAATCGAAAACTATGAACTAAATTTTCTCAGATTTCGATATTAGGCCATTATTGCCCTTTACCTAAGCACTTTGTTTTGTTTGTTGCTTTTTTGATAAATATTCTAGAATTTTATAGAATTAATATTCTGTTATAAATTTTCAATTAATTGCTACACAATTAATTTATTATCGTTAGCTTGGATTTAGAAATGCAGCAGGTGCACTCTCGCTAACTCCATCATGATTACAACCGCAAGCGCTGTTTATCTTTGCTAATTGCATCCGTTATTTTACTAAGAATTTTCTAGCAATTTATTACGCTTTGTTTATCTATACTTATTATAAAAATAAGTTCCCCGGCCGCGTCTTTCTGTCCTCCTGTCTGTCTGTCTGTCCTCCTGTCTGAACGCGATAAACTCAAAAACTACGCAACGGATTTTTATACGGTTTTCAACAATAGAAAGACTGATTCTTGAGGAAGGTTTAGGTATATAATTTATTATGTTTTAATGTAAATTAGCAGAAATACGGCGATAAAAGTTGAAGAGGTCGCAAAAAATCTCGCCAACGGGGAGCTTTCCACGCGAACGCTGCCTAAACTAGCAAAGATATAGTTGTATAATGTACTAGCGAATTCAAAATCTATAAAAATGCTACAAAAAAGTCCGCGATAGCATATATCTATCTCTTAGGGTTTACTTACAATAACCACTTTTATGTTCAAAATTTTAATTAAAAACATTACGTTATTTTTAAAGATATTTTCTTTAGTTCAGTATTAATCCTTGTCCAAATGAATATGTTATTTAGCTTAGGCATTTAATGCAGATTAAAATTGCTCTTTACACTATATTAATCAGATAAATAGTTTTTGAGATATCGTCGTTAGAAGTAAGTAGCAGCGAAACATTTAATGCTCGGCGAGCCAGCGTTGAGCGTTCTTTCCTTGAGATGCCTATAACGGCGCGGGCGAGTCCATCCCCTCTGCCCCGCATCGCTCGACCGCCTGCTCATGCTATTAAAGGAAATTATCAAAGAATATCAAAGATCATTTTATCGAACTTTTTTTTAAAACTTTTTTGTTAAATTCCACGCGGACGAAGTCGCGGGTACAGCTAGTAAATGATATAAAAGGACTTTTAATATAGTATCTGTCAAAATAGGCACATTTAGTTCGTTTACTTTTGGTTTGTGTTTTCGAAAACTTTATTTTAATTTTTAGCATTTTCCGTAATTTTTTCTCATCAGAACCTACACAGCTGTAAATTCTCTATAACTAATTTGTTAAAAGTGTTATATACTAATAAATAATAAATAAATAACACTTAAAGTACACATACAATGCAAGTCCTAAGGTAACTTAATGCTCATGTAGGTAACAACCGACTGATAGAGCCTACATTTTTTTTTTCACCAAATATAAAATAACTTCAACGATTCATCCTGCAGCATTCTATTGCTGGGCATAAGCCTCTTTCTTCATGTTGGAGCAGGGTCGAAGCTTAGTACTATATGGCATATATATAAATAAATATATAACCAACCTAAAAACAAAAATTTGGTCAACTTTTTGACGGACTCGTCGACAGAATAACTAATTGAGTGAACCTGACGCTCACGGGTCCAGTCCATCAACGTTCGCACGCTGTAGTAAAACGAAAACATTCTGAGAAACCTCATAATTTCTAAATTATGCGGAACCACTAAAGCGCAACAGGATCGTGTTCCAACTTATCCACCAACACTTATCTTTCGAAAACAAGAAAGTACGTCCTGTCGATAAAATGTTTATAAGCTGTTATAGTAAAGTAAATATAAATACAATTTTATAACATTAACGAAAAATTAATCAAAATATATTTTGCTTTAAAAATATGAGATATAACGCTGTACCGTTGCGCACCTGGTGCAACTAACCTCGTCATTTATCAAAGATAGTTGAAAGTAGCTAATCATGGTATCATCTGCGCACGTGAAGTATACTGTACACTGTATTCGTAACGTTGTTACGGAAAATAGATTTTGCTCTTTTTAGTTCATTATCATTATAGTACTTTTTTTACTTGACTAGGTCGGCAAACAAGCGTCGGCCTAAATGATATTTGATTTAATGACAGAAGCATCGAAAATGCGTTGCCGAATCTACCCCTATTTTTTATATATAACTAGGTTGACAAATAAGCGTGTGGCTCACCTAATGGTAAGAAATTACCGTAGCTTATAAACGTCTACAACACCAGAAGTCATCGCAAACGCGTTGCTGACGCTGTCCCCAATTCCCACCCAGGAGCTCTGGTCACCTTACTCACCAAACAAAAACATAACACTGCTTGAAAACAGTATTATTTAGCTGTTATATTCTGTAAGGTCGAGGTATTACCCTAGTTGGACTGCTCCATAATTTGAGCAGGAAATTTCTTGCTGTGCTCTCCTTTTTTTACGTAGGGAAAATCCATCATGGATACCCTCCAGCGCGGGGGCACCAGAGGGTTATGTCAGACTCCTACTGACCAAAAACCATCCACGTGTGAGCCGACATCCGCCTGAGTGGGGCGAGATGGGGTCGCGTTAACAGTAAACAGTTATGGGAGCTCTGGTCACCTTACCATAGGAAAACAAATCTACTTAAGAGCAGTAGCGCTGACAATAGTAATATTTCTTATTTGATCAAAATAATATCGAAAGCGAAAGATAATAGCGCTTTCAGAGTATTTTGGATTTACTTTAGTAATATCAAAAATCATATAAACTAATATTTTTATTTTGTCAAATTCACTTGAGTAATCTAGTCAATAGTAGTATGCTTTTTTACCTAAATATATAGAGAATTTAGGTAATAAAAGCATACTCATTGAATAGAAATAAATTAATAATTATGAATCAAGTGCTATTAAAATTTATTTATATTTTATGATGACTGGAATTTAGAAACACTATTCCATTCCCATTACGGAAAAGAGGATATAATTATGATCTTGAAAGTTAGTTATGGAGCCGGAGATGGCCTCAAGGATCACGGATTCACGAAAAAGCCATCCATCAAGGATTAACCTTCTGTCTTAATTCGAGATGATTGAGGGGTTATTAGATGTAGGAGAATAGAAATATTTCAACATAATGTTAAGGTTATATTCTAATATAGCGAATTATGAATGTAAAAAATAACTTTTTTTAGATTTATAAATACAATTATAACATCTAAAACAGTATTTTTGAAATTGGAATAAATGGTCCGGTCAAATTAAACCAAAAAATAAGAGTAAAGCTACATACATTTACAAGAAGCTGAAAATTGGTGAAATCGTTCAAAATATAATTATAAATAAAATTTGAAAGTTCCCCATCTTTCCCTTGTATGGAATTTTTTTTATTTAAGGTGAAATGTCAAAACAATGAGTTATTCGTGATTTTCAGCAAAACTGTAAGATTTATTATAAAAATACTTCAGACAAAAATTATATATCATAAAATTGTCTATAAAAAATGTATTAATACTTTTTTTTTACGAGCCACCGTTTCTGGGATATAACGATTCAAAAAGTCGAAAGTGTTGTAATCGTCATAATATGCACACGTTTCCACGCCACCTTTGAGGTAGTGTAGTTAGCGCGTTTTTTAAATGTGGTTTTCTATGATCTCTTTATTGGTAAAGAATTACATGTTCATCATCATCTCCCTGCCCTTATCCTATTTATATAGGGTCGGCACAACATGTTCTCCTCTTCCTCAGACTCATGTTGTAAGTGATTTGGCATGTTATTTTTTACGACCGGCCGCCTGCCTGACATCAACCCTCCTTGGGAATTACAAAATTTGTGCCATTTAACATGTAAAGAATTACATGTTAAATGGCACAAAAAGGTTGGTATTCTGTACAGAGTACAGGAATAGGAACAAAAATAGGCCTACCAGTGAAACCACGTTAAAAATGTAACTAAATTTTATATTAAGACTTAAAGTTTAGTCAGAAATCAACCCAAAACTTTGCAAGTTTCATCCAAATGAAAGTTCAATACTTGCCACATTTACTTTGACACTAAATTCCTAACGATATTATATGTAATTATGTAGTATACCTACTCGTAATTCATGAAACTTAGCCACCAAAGCTTGTAACAAAAGTGTACGTAAATGAATTATCGAAATCAATTTCTACTAAAAGTAATAAAAATTAAAATCAATTATCTGGAAAAAAATAATTAAGAACAAAAACTTTTGTATGGCGATTTGAAAGCGGACGATATCGGCAGGATACATCGCGGGTACACCGACAGAAGTGGACATATAATTCGTTTTACTATAAAATACTCGTAATATTTTTAACATTATATTTTTACACCTAATATTCAAATAGACGGATGATTTTGATGAAATATAGTTATAAATTTGATTCTCAAGAACATACATACATATAATCACGCCTCTTTCCCATGGGGGTAGGCAGATACCACTTCTTTCCACTTGCTACGATCCTTTCATACATGCTCTTCGGTTTAGGAACACGAAAGTATGAGTAGAACCAACAAGAAACTCCGTAGTAACTCATTTAAATATGGCCATTGCATATTATATATTCTCACTTACATAAATATTCTACGTACGTGTCGACGTAGATTAAATTAATGCGTATTTATCTTTTCAAGTCTTAATCAAGCTTAAACACTAGGTTAAAAATCCGGAAACAATTTAATTTTCAATAGTAGCCTTAGCTGTTCATAATCATATCATATTATTATAAAACTGTGACGTCGATGATAAAAAAGATAAGTTTTCTTTAATCTGTCAAATAAAAATTTGGGACATTGATGCAATAAATAATTCGTAATAGAGTAGCGAAATAGATTAAGTTCTCACACGAGAAGCTATTTTTTTTGTTACTAAGTCGACAAACAAGCGTACGGCTCACCTGATGGTAAGTGACTACCGTAGCCTATAGACGCCTGCAACACCAGAAGCGTCGCAAGCGTGTTGCCGACCCTATCAATAATTCCCCCCAGGAGCTCTGGTCACCTTACTTACCAACAGGAACACAATACTGCTTGAAAACAGTATTATTTAGCTGTGGTCTTCTGCAAGGTCGAGGTACTACCCCAGTCGTGCTGCTCCACATTTCTGGGCACTGTGCCCTACCTCAGTTAAATGAAGGTATATAAAGCTCTAAAGCTTTATACACCCTTAAAGCTTTATACACCTTTAAAGCTTTATACACCTTCATAGAAGATGAAGTTTATGTCCAGCAGTAATACTTCCACTAGCTTACAGTATATTGTCCTAATTTAAATTTAAGTATTCCACAGTGAAGAAATAAAAACCAAACAATATCTTCCAAGAACATAATTAGTTAATTCACGTTTTCGTTTTGAGACTGTCTGGGCTCCCAGAATGCCTTTGCCAGGACGCCAACCTTATTTCACCTCATTATACCACTGTCTATAGTATCTTGGCGGTGACCCAGAAAAAATGCTTTATACTATTTTCATTACATCAGGATGTGTTAATGTAATGTTTTACTGTCGAATCTTCTAGTAACTTACGGTTCATACTTTTAATGAATAACTCTTTGTATAATACATGATTTGTCTTCGCTTGAATGATTAATAATTGTGTGTCATGAACGTAGATAGTCGATAAAATAGTCCATTCAATACGCATTAGTAGGGTTATAATTCAAATTATAATTCAAAAACTACTTGTCAGATCTTGCTCGAATTTAAATGAGACCCTCATGACAAGCACCAACAGTAAAAAGTTGTAAGGTAACACACATAAAATATATAGTAGAATTGAGAACCTCCTCCTTTTTTCCAGTGGGTTAAAAATGTATCTAAAACTTTTAGGCCTCATTTACCGAGACGCGGGGCGTTGCGCGTGGCGTCGCGCGTGTGTCAAAATGTATGAAAATGAACGCGCGTAAAATCGTTTCTCCGTAAACGCACTCAATACTCATCCAACGCCCTACATTTGAATTTAGTGCGGGCCGCCACCCACCTAAACACTCAACCCATCTTAGTTGCTGACGTCCCACTGTAACTGCTTTTTAAATGTTTAGCTGTCAACATTTGATCTTCTTTAAAAGTACTGTGGGATGATTTCAGAATGGATCAACCGTCAAAACATACCATTTAACCCAACTTTTGTCATCCGGCCTAAAACATTATCCCGAGGGATAAAACATAGGGAAAAATCCTTAAAAGGTTTCGCGGTGTTACTTTACTTTTTAATATAAATATGAGATATTTGCATTAATGTAAAACTAAAGGATGTTTAAACGTGTATCAAAAGCGGTAACTTCGGTGTAATGCTCTTGTAAGCTTGTAGCTGGGATGCAGGTCTACTTTTGAATAAAGGTTTTGATTTTACGAGTTGAAATGAAATGAAATGAAAATTATTTTTAATTAATGTAATCAAATTAAATTAAATACACGTGTGTAAATATCTTGACCAAAAGTAGGCCCTGCAATGGTACAATTAAAGATTATGGTAAACTTAAAGAATTCAAAAAAAAATTAATTCAAATTTTTAAAAAATTCAAATTTTTTTACAGCATAATACAATAATTAACTAGTGTTCTTTGGGATTCGTTTTCAAATAAATGTAAGAGTAATTTCGTTTTAACGTTAACCTTTATATATATAGTAAACAGTATGATGAAAGTCGAATGTACACATCTTTAACATTTTATAATGGTAAAGGTACGTATTGAACGAGGGTTTTAATTGAAAACTTATGTCCATTTCAAATAAATAATTAAACGAGTGTGGTTTAGACCACACGGCTGAAGTAAAACTTAACATAACTCTCTCTCTTTCTATCTTCACAAACTTATATATACCTCCCTCTCAACGACAACTCTAGTCAAGCATTCACCAGCTTACTCCCCAAGTCAAGCGTGCTTTAAAAAATAATAAACAATGTATACCCGAGTAATTATTTGCTATATACCTCGAATAGAACTTGGAATTAATCTATATACTAATATATAAAGCTGAAAAGTTTGTTTGTTTGATTTTTTGTTTGTTTGTTTGAACGCGGTAATCTCTGGAACTAATTGGCCGATTTGAAAAATTCTTTCAGTCTTAGATAGCCCATTTATCGAGGAAGGCTATAGGCTATGTGTCATCACGTTAAGACGAAGTCGCGCGCAGAAGCTAGTATTTTATAATTAGGACTTAATAAGGACTTGGTTTACGACGGACGTTTATCTGGTGTCCCACAACACCACAAACTTTTTTTATTTATTAAAAACTAGCTTCTGCGCGCGACTTCGTCGGCGTGGACTCCGCTCCTACTGGTCTTAGCGTGATGATACATAGCCTATAGCCTTCCTCGATAAATGGGCTATCTAACACTGAAAGAATTTTTCAAATCGGCCCAGTAGTTCCAGAGATTACCGCGTTCAAATAAACAAACAAACAAACAAACAAACAAACAACCAAACAAACAAACTCTTCAGCTTTATGTATTAGTATAGATTTATAAGTATCTAAATACATAAACATTCTATACAGATGGCACATTAGCTAGTGAAAGCAAGTTTTTCTTTCATTTATATATAAAGGAATTAGTTAGAATGACTTTTGGGTGTCTGGTCCATAGTATGGAGGCTTATATATACGGAAATACCTCTTCATATTGGCTCTTGTGGGGTTAACAGCGCTTGAGGCAAATTAAAGCGGTTATTTGTTCAACACTTGATGCGGTATGTTGTATGAAAATGTTTTATTTTTGAGTACATAATATTATGAATCGAACTCATGTATCATCGAGTGCAAAAGCGATAAAAATAAATAAATATTGCTTTAAAATTATCGACTCAATTTTAAGTTATTCCCGGAGTTATGTTTTGTGCAATAAATCTCGATTGATCTGCTTTATACACGTAGGAGAAGGATTAGGAGCTTAATCCACTACGCTGCTTCACTACGTGTTGGTAAATATGTTACCTACTATGAGCAACTATCGCTATCAGGTATTTATGATAACAATCGGGACCGACGACTTAATTTGCTCTCCGAGGTACGGCAGGACAAGGACAGACATCCAAACTGGAAAGTAATATTTGTACAAACACAATCGAACCCGCGAACCGTCGGTGTTTTGGGCGACTAATACACCGGAGCGGTTGTTATCGAAATTTTAAACGTTTTCAAAATGTTAAGCAATAAATCTAAAAAGAAATAAAATATACGAGTTTCTTTATTTCTCACATAGAAGACCGAAAGATCACATCTTCCGATAGTCACCGAAAAATTGGGAGTTTTAAAATCTTCCCAAAAAAGTATACAAAGGCTACACAAGACTCGTATTAAAAACCTATTAAATTGTTTTTGAAATCACGTATAATTGCAAAATTGTATAGGCAAAACTGTAATTAGTAACTTGGAACTGTCATCATGTTGTGTAAATGTATATTATGTTATAAAAAGGGGATCAGTTTAATAAAAAAATCAAAAGTACAGCATCATTTTCATTTTACCACCTTGTTTTTGATGAAAGCTAGTTTGAAAAAAGTACACTTTTTATTTTCGTATTTTCGTATGATGACTGACGAACAGACACTTTCTAGTTTATATAAATATACTAGTAACCCGCCCCGGCTTCGCACAGGTACAGTGCTGAAATCAATATAAAATATAAAATAAATGTTCGCAATGTACGCGCAAAAAAATGTGTTTATTTACGACATCACATTAGAAACCTCTAAAACGATCAGTGTTTCTATACTATATTATGCATGTATTATATACAATTATACATATCAACCTTCCTCTGGAATCACTCTATTTACTAACAAAAACCGCATCAAAATCCGTTGCGTAGTTTTAAAGATCTAAGCATACATAGGGACAGACAGACAGCGGGAAGCGACTTTGTTTTATAATATGTAGTGAAGAGATTACCACCTATACAATTGACTCATCACGATATCTCTGGAAACATGAGGCTTAGAGACTTGACATTTGGTAGGAATATTCCTTTCGCCGAGTAGAGGTCATCTAATAATGGATTTTACGAAATTCTATAAGGGGATTAAGAGGGTTAATAACATATATGGCAAAATAAAGTTTGCGGAGTCAGCCAGATCTTATATAATCTGCCACATTTATATACGGCATACGAAAATTGTTTAAATTAATAAATAAATTGAATTGGTTCTAATCGAGTATTTCACCTTTAACATTTTTAAATATAACTGTACACGTACGGATTTAAATTACCGAATTAAAAGCCGTGAACTTTTTGAAGTCTTACCAAAGGCTTTCAACGTACGTTACTCCAACGGAGCGCAAACACGGGCACGCAACCCACTCCTTTGTTTGCGAACACGGCTACTTCGTTTTAAAATCTGAAAACAAAATGGACTAGGTATACGGAACAAGATTCTTAAAAGTGATATTGGAATTAATTACCACTACCACCACCACCACTACAGCCTATCACAGTCCACAAGTTCACGCCCGACATTATGACGCGAACTCATGTGTTGTGCCCATAGTCACCACGCTGGGCAGGCGGGTTGGTGACCGCAGGGCTGGCTTTGGAATTAATTAATTAGTTAAAAATTATTGAAATAGTTAATGGAATGTGAGCGAATCGAAACTGAAAATGGCTTGTTTTTTATGCAGCACCCGGAATATAATTTAAATAATGTGGATGTATTCAACGGCATATTAGCTTAACCAACTATTGAAGAGGCTAGACATGTATATAAATTAGTCCTAATAATATATTTAAAGAGACGTTGTTGATTTAGTTAAGAACGATGGAGGTGACGTGGTCACTGTGATACAAAACCTCCTATTTTTTATAAAGAATAAAAAAGTGATACCTTTTTGAGCGATATGGGACATAGTGTCTGAGATATTTTTGAAGTGATTCTTTTTTAGAAACTCGATGAAACGAAAAATGCGTATAGGAAATAATAAGATACACTACTGCTCAAAGCGCGTGAGTGACGCGGTTTTCATGACGCTGACGACCTTTTCTACGAGACCGTGATCATTGTCGATAGAACAAATCGTAACGGCCTACTTTCTTACAACTTTTCAGAAGTTTCACTTCTGTCGTGTGTAAATTAAACACACACACTTTTTTAAACATTTATTGACTAAGTTTAATTTTACGTTTGAGAGAGTTGAACTATGGATAAAATAACTCATTTATCTTTTTTCTTTTGGTTGTAAGAAGCTTACGATGCAATTTGTTTGAACTTCATTCATTAACGATTAAAGATTTTGGTAGACTCAAATTGAAATGAGTATTATCTGATAAAAACGTTGGAAGCAAGCTCAACTCAGGATTTTAAAAAATGACGAGTTACTAGATACTGCATCTATGTTTACTTCGATTGTAGTCGTCAGTAACTCAATTGACAATTGCAATTGATGGTTACGGAGACGCTTCAGTAACACCACCCGAGGGATTTAACGGAAATGCTCGATTAATGATACAAAGTCGTTTAAGATTGATATATTGTCGTTCGAGTAGAGTGGTTTTGTGGGTAGTAAGTAAATAGGACCTTAGGTGTTAGTAGTTGTAGTAACCCTGTTTTCTGCTCCGGGCATTGTGGGTTCAATTCCCACCCCGAGTCTGGGTTTAATATGTATATTTTTTATATATTTATTAATACGTAATTATTTATTATGTATGTTTATCGAAAAAAAAACTATGTAGCTTTACCAGTCGGTTGTTACCTATTTACAAGTACAAGCATTAATTTGCTTACTTTAGGAATAGACGACCTTGTGTGTATTTTGTAGATATTTATTTATTTATTTATATTTATACTTTTTGTCAAGAAGGAATGAAGAGAGGTCATTACACAAAATTACTTTTTAGCTTGACAGATGACGCTGCGTGAAGATCGAATAATTAATTGACCACAGATTATAACATGATGATTTTTTTTAGTACTTGTTATGTTAATATATTAATGTATACTGACGAAAACTATCTACGCTTCACAATAATAATTATGTCTAATAGATCTCATGTTTCGAACTCCATTATATGTCACTTTAATTAGCTACTAACCGCGACGAATCCAACTTCGTCGAAACTCGGGCCAATAATTATCTTGATCAGACTGAGAGTGTAGTACTAGTTTCGCCAACCGACGGCGTCCTAAATTGCTGTTTTAGGGTTGTGTGTGCATGGGTGTGTCTGTGTGTGCGTTCGGGGGTGTTTGTGTGTATGTATTCATACCTACATACGCATATATGTGTCAATTAGCGTTTGTTTTTGTGTTAGCGAGTGGAGTGTCATATAATGTATAAAAGGATGTCAAATGTGTTGATGTGTGGGTAAGCGCCAATGTGGTTAAAGCTTTAAAGTGAATAGCTAGTAAGTATATTGATTAGCAAATAGAGTTTTATTCAGACGATAACGCTAAGATCCATAACCACTTCTCTATTTTCAACACCATTTTAGTCACGAGTTCTCTCTCTTTAAAATTAAAGTCGGTGATATAAAAATCATGAAATTATAAGCCAAATCTTTCCTAGAATTTTGTATGCCTTAAAGTAATTAAACTTTATTGTTTACTACATTTTATTTCAGACGTGACATTAATTCATCTTATCAAATCGTGTAGCTGGTGAAATATTGAATGTGAAATACCAACATTTCAATTTTAAAGTTGAAATGTCGTATTGAATATATCGAAGCCATTGCACCTCGTAAACGTAATCCATTAACTCCGCAAAGGAAATGGCAAATATGTCGCGTTGAAAAATATCCACTCAAATAGAGCAGTCTCATTTCTTACAGCGACTGAAAATAGAAAAAATAATGATTTTTTTGTTACTATTTTTTAAATTATCCAACATTAGGTTATTATATTTTCAATATTGTATTGTATTAAATATATATTTTATATGCGTGTTCATCACTTACCATCATGTGAGCTGTATGCTTGTTTCCCGACCTAGTCCTATAAAAAGACACACTTAAAAATTCAGTAATTTCCTATTATTTGTACAGATAACAGATTCGCAAAAGGCTTTAACGTCCGTACAATTTTGTTAAAAGACGATACAAGTTGCTGTTTAAATAGAATTAACTGAAGCCGATTTCTAAAATAGTACTCTCGAAAACTTTATAACATTAAGGATGGAGTAGACTAACTACTCTATTTAATCTGTATCTAAATCATTAAATATATTCAATATATTGATTTAAGTATGTTTTTATATAGTGGACTGTAACAGTCTGTAGGCGGGAAACTGTAAGTATGTTGCCTTCATATTATAAAGAAGAAAAAGTATTGGAGAAACTTTCGATTAAATTAAATGAGTTATCCGCTGGATAATCTGGAGTCCTATTTCGTATTTTATACATATATGCTAAATATTAAATATTTTAATAATTAATTTAATAATTAAGGGTAGAGCACAACAAGAAATACCTTACAAAAAATCACAGCCAACTAATATTGCCAGAAGTAGTGTTGTACTCCTGCGCTGAGTAAGCTCCTGTGGGGCTTGTTGTAACGCACTTCTGGTGCTCCTGCCTGTATGGTGCTGAGTTTATAGCTTCGGCAACCACTTACTATCAGGCTACTACGCATGTTTGTCACCCAAGTGCTATACAAAAAAAAAAAATGCTTTTTTTTTCATTTAAATGTATTTATTGTGTAATCTTGTCTTGTGTCTACACTTTAAAAGTCAAGTACGTGCACAATCCTGTTATTTGCAGAGTCTAGATTTTCATCACGACCCATAAAGCAAAAAAAAGAATATAAAAAATCACCCCCTTTTAGTTATACCAACATAGGAAATATAATAAACTCATTTCGGTCTACGTCAATAAACAAGATTTTTATCATAAAGATATTACTCAAATTGGACTGACATTGTTTGTAATGGGATCAAACACAAAAAGTTGTTTAAATAATATTGAATAATCACGTCACGAAAAATTTATTGTGTATATGCATAATGAAAAATAAATTTTTGTACACAAAAAATACGTTTTTACAATTATCGCGGACAAAATTTGATATCACCAAATTTTTTGATAATTTTAATACTACTCAGTGGCAATATTAACCGATGTAAGAAACATGAGAAAAAGTAGTTAAAGTCAAATACTTAATTATAAATTAACTGCCGAAAAGATACATTACGTTACATTTTTTTTTCGCTGGGAAATGGATTTACGCACCCCACCGACGAGACCAGCGCGAGTGTGGGGCTTCCGGCTCAGAGTGAATGACTCAGAATACCCACTAAAACCCAGCGGTGCCCTCATTGTTATAGCGGGGCGCCTCGGGATCGTTTTTGCATGCTACCGCGACGTACCTACCGACGGTTGGCCCGCCTCTGCGAGCCGCCTTCGCATATACAACGTCCACGGCCACTGAGTACGGTCAACATAATTTTATAAAAATATTCATTAAAACTAGAGGACTGATAGCAGTTATTTTAGACAAATTGAGCAAACAACAAACATACATCACCAATTATGGCAGCGAAATAGGCTGTTAAAAAATATTTTATAAATAAAAAACGAGTGTTCTTTAGAATTTTAGACCACAAGACTGAAGTAAAACTTGCGAAACATAACTTTCTTTCTATCTTCACTAACTTATATCTCCGTTCGCCTCGCCCGATCACACTTTTCGTAACGCCCTCGTCACGCATTCACCAGCTTACTTCCCAAGTCAAGCGTGCGTAAAGAAGCTTCAAAAACCTCCTCCTTTAAAGTCGGACAAATTCTTTCACCGCAATGTAATGGAGGCTGAAACTTAACAAATTAAATAACTCAAAAACATTCGCTCCTACAAGCTCGGGGAAATTTCATTTAGGGTTTTTATTGAATAGTCCTTTGACTGACATGAATTTCATTTTGTGTCGAAACTATTTTTATCTTTTGGTTCCAAAATAATTTAGGGTGCGTTTACTAAATAAAACATATTCCTTAGTACTTCATGTTGTTACGTCATTGGTACATTTATTCTCTCGTCAACATCATCCGATGGTTATACCTCGACGTTTTGTGTTATCCTTTTTTCCTTAAGCCATAACCTATTGGGGTGCCAATTGTCGGTGATTTCCTGGCAGTGCACCCTGGGCTACGGGATCGGCAGCATTGGCAGCAGTTCCCCAGTTGCGGAACTATCAAGGAGGACTCATGAGCGCATACGTGGTGGGCAAGAAAAACGATATGTGTGGAGAAGTGGAGGGCGATTTTTCCCCCTAATCGAGGAACAGGGTGTGCGGGTGGCTTAAATTGTGTGATATCTGGGTTGCGCTGGGCTCCCTGCAGCTTCTGTAGGGAAGCGGCCACCTGCAGCTTCAGTCAGGTTGATTTCCCGCCCTTTTAGTGGTGGACGCTCCTGTTCCTGGCCCCTTCTACTTTCGCCATGCATTTACCAGCTTACTCCCCAAGTCTAGCGTGCGAAAAAAAGTTTTACTTCAAAAATTATAAACGCTATTGATTACAGTTAAACGAAAAACATCAATCATATTAAATTTCTATTAATGTAAATATAATTATTATATCATATTATTATATTTATTATTGTTATATTATATTATATTTATAAATATAATTATTTCTGTTGAAATCCAAATATTTGTTAACTTATTCAGAGTATCAATCAAAGAGGTTTTCTGTTTACATTTTCTAATTTAAATGAAAGTACCTGGGTGACCGAGCCTAGCTCGGTATTTTCATTTTATTTTTTGTTTTTTTTTTCTCGGTATTTTTATATTTTAATTTTATTTAAATAATAAATCACGAGTGAAATTAAAAAAAGAAAAGAAAAAAATTTTATCTGGAGACTGAGATTCGAACCCGGGTCAACACGATACAACACCCGCCGATTTCCTAACTACGCCATTAAAGCTATGTTGACGCGTAGTGAAATTAAGCTTCGTATTCTAATGATATTTTTTCATTGCTTAAAAACAGGGATAAAATGACATTTTTTTAAAATGAATCCTAGCTAGATCAATTTTTCGCCTCCGAAATCCCCTGCATACTAAATTTCACGAAAATCGTTGGAGCCGATTCCGAGATTCAGAAAATATATATATATATATATACAAGAATTGCTCGTTTAATAGTATAAGATATTAATCTCATCATATTGATATAATGAAGCGGCAGCAAATGGTATAAAGTTTTAATAAACTTCTATTTTAAAATTAAAACGTGTGTATCGAAGTAATGAGATTGTTCGGTCAAATACCGAGCATTTGGCTTGCTCAGCAAACAACATCGCACACGCACGGCGCCGCGCTAAATAAATTAGGCCAACGCCGTGCATTTTACTTCAGTGCATATTTTACCGTGTATATCATCGGATGCGCTCATTAACATAACATTAACATAAATAACATTTTTAAACATTTTTTAATAATAAACATTTTGAGCTTTTATAGTTCTTTCTAATTTAACATTTAAACAAAACAATTCGCTAAGGCTCAGGCACCCTACATCGTGGTCCTTCGAGCAAAAACCTCGCGCGTGTTAAAATATTCGTGGTTTGAGGTGAACAGTGAACTTTGGAAAACAGTCTGTGCTTGAACTTAGTGAATAAAAATTAACAAAGTCGCAGTGTCGGGCTACAATTCGTTGTAATCCGGAAACAAAGGTGGTGACATATTCGGCGTCCTGGTAGAGTAACGTTAGCTGCTGCAGAAAACAAGTAAGATCGTTTCAGTTTATTTCTATCATAATGGTAGACTTATACGTAAACATTGTAGAATCTCAAAACGAGATTATGAGTGCAATGGAGAAGCTACTCACTAACTTTAAAAAAGATTCATCGGAGCGCAAAACTCCCTCTTACATAAAACGTCGTCTAGAAACTCTCGAGGCATATTGGAAGGAATTTCTAGTAAATCATAACAAGTTAGAAGAATTACCAGAAAAAACTAACTATCCGTATTTTACGGAGAATTATTATCAACAAACATTACGCTTTTATACTGACACAAAAAATTATTTTGAAAAATTTACACAACAAGGAAAACAGGAAGTAGGTATGTCTATTAAGGAGTCGTATTTTAAAGGGTATACGAAGGCTACTTCCGATGGGGATTCAGGGTCTACTTCGAACTTAATTTTGAATAATCTTTTACGAAAACAAGAGGCAAACTTCAAAGCATTTGAAAGGACAGTTAGGCTCATAGATGTTGATCGCATATCCGAAAAATGGGAGTTTGAAGACGCGCTTTCATCATTACAAAGCAGATGGTCGGCCGTGGATAATTTACACTGGGAGATAGTTTGTGAAATGGGTGAAGAAAATATTTTATACGAAACGCGTTTTGATTCCTACGAAAATCAATTTAACAAAATTAAACGGGATATTAACTCCAAGATGTGGTCGGTCACGCATCACGAAAAGTCAACCCCTCAACTCGAAATTCCAGTTTTCAATGGCAATCACAACCAATGGGTGTCGTTTAAAGATTTATTCACGGAGGCTGTACATAGCAACCCTACTCTCTCCAATGCCCAAAAAATGCAGTTTCTCAAAAGCAAGGTGCGCGGGGACGCAGAAAGGCTTATTCAACATCTCCAAATAAGCTCCGAAAACTATAACAGTTGTTGGGATATACTAAACAATCGGTATAATAACAAAAAATTAATTTTTACCTCTTATATTTCAACATTATTAAGCCTTCCTAACATACAACAACAGTCAGCGGGACAACTAAAGAAAATGCATGACGTCACCATCGAAACATTGAATGCCATCAAAAATTTACAGATCGATATATCAACGTGGGATCCAATATTGGTCCATTTGTTGTCTCAAAAATTGGATTCAGAAACCCACGCTGAGTATATCGGATCTCTGAGAAAACCACAAGAATTGCCTGTACTACAAGAACTTTTAGATTTTCTAGAAAGAAAATTCTCTGCCTTGGAATCGTCACGGCGAAAATTCGATAACATTCAAAAAACAAACTACTTTAACAAAGATATACCACAAAAATCAACATTGCAAAATCATCAGAACCAACATTCCTTTAATAAACAGCCTTTATTTATTCAAACAAAAAATAATAATTTTCATATGAAAAACACGAAACCTTTTATGAAGACATTTCACGTTTCATCCAACTTTGAATGCCCTCTCTGTAAGCAAAGTCACGGGCTATACAACTGCAAAAAATTCTTAGAAATGTCGAATGAACAAAAATTAAAAACAGTAAATAAATTAAAAGTATGTAACAATTGTTTATTTCATCATAACGGCAATCCATGTACTTCAACAAAAACATGTCGCAAGTGTCTTAGTCAACATAATACTATTTTGCACGACGCGTACGATTACGCGGTGCATGATCAAGGGTCAGCTAGGTCATTGACTGGAAACAAGAAAACAGAAAATAGCTCATTAAACTCACACGTGTCTCAAAATAATTATTCGGAAATTTTACTAACCACAGCGGTGTTGAAAGTTAAAGCAGCGGACGGAACCCAGCATCAATTACGGGCCTTAATCGATCAAGGGTCCCAAATATCACTAATAACAGAGAAAGCGGCTCAACTATTGCGTGTCAAGCGACAAAAATGTAAGGGAGTTATCTTTGGAGTAGGACAACAGGAAAACTCTTGTAAAGGAGTTTTAAACATAGAGTGTAATTCAATCTATAATAATTTTACATTTAACGTAGAAGTACTTATTATGAACAACTTAATTAAAAATTTGCCTAACAACACATTCGAAAAACCAACTTGGAAATTCTTATCAAACATTCAGTTAGCGGACCCCGAATTTTATACAAGTCGCTCCGTCGACTTATTATTTGGAGCCGATATATATTCAAAAATTATTTTAAGTGGTATTATAAAAAGCGACGACGACAATTTGCCTCTTGCGCAACAAACTCAGCTGGGCTGGGTTTTATGCGGAAACACGAGAACGTATCAATGTAACGTAATATTAAACAACATACAAAACATTGAACGGTTTTGGGAAATGGAGGAAATAAGTGAATCGTCATCAACCCTGTCAGTCGAGGATCAGGAATGCGTCGATTTTTATTTAAAAACAACAGTAAGAAAAGAAAATGGACAATATGTGGTTAGACTGCCCCTTAAACAAGATTTACAACAAAAATTAGGGTCCTCGAAACAAATGGCCGTAGCACAATTTTTAAATCTTGAAAGAAAATTCGAAAAACAGGAACAGTTAGCAAGGGATTACAAAGCGTTTATGACTGAATACGAAATACTGAATCATATGAAATTGGATGATGACGTCAATCCCGACTTGGAAAATTACCTACCACACCACGTGGTTCAGCGCATCGAATCCACTACCACCAAGAACCGAGTGGTATTTAACGGACGTGCCCGAACGAGTACTGGATACAGCCTTAACGATTTAATGTATACGGGTCCCAATCTCCAACAAAACATACAAATATTATTATTAAAGTGGCGACAATATCCGTATGCTTTTACTGCTGACATCGAAAAAATGTATCGCCAAATTTTAATAAATGAACGCGACCAGAGCCTTCAAAAAATTATTTGGCGAGATTCACCTCAGCAGCCGTTAAGATCCTATAAGTTAACAACCGTGACCTACGGTACGAAAGCTGCACCATTTTTGGCAATAATGACGTTACGCAAATTAGCTACAGACGAACGTCAATCCTTTCCAGAAGCTTCTAAAGTTCTAGAGTCAGCATTTTACATGGACGACTTAGTTCATGGATGTTACACCTTAGAAACAAGCAAAAAACTAATTAATGACCTTATTTTATTATTAAAGGGGGCCGGAATGAACTTGAGAAAATGGTCGGCGAATAAAGAAGAGTTATTAACAGATTTTAGACTAGAAAAGAGTGAAAATAATATACTATTTAATTTTACATACATATATAATATAATCACGCCTCTTTCCCGTAGGGGTAGGCAGAGACCACTTCTTTCCACTTGCTACGATCCTTACATACTTGTTTCGCTTCGTCCACTTTCATTATTCCTTTCATACATGCTCTTCGGTTTAGGGTACTCTTGACCTGGCCTTTTTTCAAGACGTCACCGATTTGGTCTTGAAATGTCCGCCTAGGTCTTCCCCTTCCAACACTCCCATTCACACTTGCCTTATACACTTTTTTCGTCAATCGCTCTTCATTCATTCTCTCAACATGGCCAAACCATCTCAGCATACCCTTCTCAATTTTTGTCACTACATCTTCTTTCAGACCACAACGTTTCCGTATCTCACTATTTCTAATCCTGTCACTCAGTTTAACTCCTATCATACTTCTTAACGCTCTCATCTCAACTGCATTTATTCTGCTTTCATGTTTCTTCTGCCATACCCAACTTTCACTTCCATACATGAGTGTCGGAACCAACACCCCTCTATGCACAGCCAAACGAGCCTTGTTAGACACCTTCCGGCTGCTCATAAAGGAGTGCAAAGCTCCATTCACCATGTTTCCTGCATTCACTCTTCTTTCAATGTCACTCTCACACTTTCCATCTCTTGTAAACTTTGAACCCAGATACACAAACTCATTCACCTGTTCAATTTGTTCGTCTCCAATTACGATATTGCAGTCTGTCACTGCCTCATCTCTTAATTGTCATTTAATTTTAAAACAGACAATACCTCAAAAACATTGGGCTTGTGCTGGAATTCATCTTTAGATGTTTTTACTTTCCAGTATAAACTAGATAAAAATAACTTGAGACCTACAAAACGAATTTTACTATCAGAAATCTCGAAACACTACGACCCACTAGGGTGGTTGTCCCCTATTTCAACAAAACTTAAATTATTATTTCAACAATTGTGGAAACTTGACCTCAAGTGGGATGATCAAGTTACCGATGATATTTACAAAGAGTGGTTAAAAACAAAAACGGATCTACATTTAATTAACACTTTCGAAATACCCCGATGGTTGTTATGCGATTCAACAGACATAGTACAATTACATGGGTTTTGCGACGCATCAGAGAAAGCCTACGCCTGTGTTGTTTATGCTCGCATTCCAGGAAAGTCAAAAACAATTTTAGTTGCAGCGAAAGGAAAACTGGTACCACATAAAAAAGCGTTGTCACTGCCAAAACTAGAACTTTGCGGTGCCTTGTTACTATCAAAACTAATAGATCAAATTACAACTTCTTTATATCCCCATAATATTGAACTCTACTGCTGGACCGATTCGATGGCGGTGCTGGGATGGATTCAGGGAGAACCCAGCCGCTGGAAGCCCTTTGTATCAAATCGCGTCATAAAAATCACCAACGTCATTCCAAAGAATTGTTGGCATTACGTAAGATCTAACGATAATCCGGCTGACGCAGCTAGCCGGGGACTATATGCATCCCAATTAAAAGATAATGTACTATGGTGGCAAGGTCCCTCTTGGATTGGAGAACACTCTTGTCAACATAATCAATTATTAAAACACGAAAAGTATCATACAGATTTAGAGTTGAGATCAAAAAATATTAAACAAACAAACATTATTCAAACTGAAAACAAAGAACATTTAATAAATAATTTGCTTCATAAATATAATTCTATAACAACAATTAAACGTATTATTGCATGGATTCGCAGAGCATTGAACCCGCAGCGTAAGCAGTTGCCGGGTCACCTCACATTACAAGAATTAAATAAAGCTGAATTATGTATTTTGCAGTTTGTGCAACAAAATGAATTTGGAACGGAAATCGAGCAATTAAACAAATACGGAATTGTGAAATTAAATAGTCAATTATTAAATCTACATCCGATCATTGACAAAGCAGGCATATTAAGAGTCGGAGGTCGATTAAAAAACAGCTGCTTAAATTTTGAAATAAAACATCCAGCAATAATTCCGAAAAACAGCCGTCTGACAACTTTACTCATTGATGAAGCTCATCGGAACACATTCCATGGTGGCCCACGCCTGACTTTAGCAAGACTTAGACAACAGTACTGGAGCACAGGAGCCGTTAACACAGTCAAAAAGCAACTTAGGAATTGCGTAACTTGCCGAAAACAAGATTCGAGAAGATTAAATCAAATAATGGGTGATCTTCCAGAAGCAAGAATCAATCCTGCGCCAGCTTTTTACCATACAGGTGTAGATTTTACAGGTTTTCTGGATGTCAAGTTTAATAAGGGTCGTGGGGCGAAGACAACAAAAGGTTACGTGGCCGTCTTCGTGTGCATGGTGACCAAAGCAGTGCACTTGGAGATGGTATCCGATTTGACGAGTTCAGCATTTTTAGCAGCACTGCGCAGGATGGCTGCTCGTCGTGGAGCCCCTGCACATATCTACAGCGACAACGCAACTAACTTTCACGGAGCAAACAACATTTTACAACAAGAATTTCAACGACTGTTACAAATATTTAATGACAGTTTTCTAAAGGAAGTGACGGAGATGAATATTTCTTGGCATTTCACAGCACCATCCTGGCCTAGCTCCGGAGGTCTATGGAAAAGAGCCGTACGAAGCCTCAAACATCACCTTAAACGTGTGATCGGAGAACAAAAGCTCACGTTCGAAGAGTATGCTACCATCTTGACGCAGTTAGAAGCCTGCCTCAACTCAAGACCTCTCTGTGCTCTCACGGAAGACATCGACGACCTTGAAATACTAACACCAGCACACTTTTTGATTGGAAGAGCAGGTGGAAATGTCATTGAAACTGCTGAAGACGCTCGCACGAGATGGCATCTAACAACGAAATTATTTCAAGATATTTGGAAGAAGTGGAAAACAGAATATCTTAGCCAAGTAACAGCCCGAGGAAAGTGGTTGCAGCCTAAGCAAAATCTACAAGAAGGGTATCTCGTGATTATACATGAAGATAATTTGCCAGCCGGCAAGTGGGCAATGGGCAGAGTCACCGAAACGCACCCCGGCCAAGACGGCTATGTTCGAGTCGTCACCTTGAAAACAAAAAACGGGTATATTAAAAGGCCTATCGTGAAATTGGCGCGCTTACCAATAAACTCAAAAGAACAAAATTGTAAACCAGACTCATCGTCAGCAAAAGTAAAACAAGGGTCCATCATATAACCCAAATAATTCTCGCTAACAACATTTATAGTGACAATAATCTATTTTTTATCATTATTTACTAAAACATACACCAAAGGTGTTATTACAGAATTAAATGAAAACTAAGTTTTATACTTTGACCCCATAGTGAACATGCAATTGATCCGGGACACTTGGACTTCAGTAGTTTATTACGACGTGTCTCCACACTGGGAACGAAACAAGGCCCTTGAAAAGACGAATAATTATTTAATAAAGTCATGTGCCGCTATGAATTCAAACAATATGTGTAACATGATAATAACGCAATTAAATCACCCATACACTGAGTTACAGTATAATAATGAACTTTTAACAAGTCAGCATTTTTCCGGCCACGCCAGACAGCGTCGCGGACTTGTAGACGGAATATAACTTACTCAAGCGAACAGAAGACAGTCTTGTTTAGTAAACAACATAAAATTAATACATCCTTATTAAACATTTCAACAGTATAGAAAAGCCTTCAGAAAGACTCCTACATTCCTGTATCTAAAGAAGATTATCAAAATTGTATGATGAAAGATAGTTCAACATTAATTTGTAACTTACAGAGCCCTATTTACAAAATAAAAAATGATCAAGATTTTTGTGTCAAAGACGAGGAAAACCCTAACATTTGTAAGACGAGAATAGTCGCGTGCCAAAACGAGTGGCACACCTTAACAAAATTAAATAGCTACCTGTACATTTGTTGTGGTTCGAGTCAAGTCCGTACGATATGTCGCGATCAAATTTCATCACAAACATTGCAAATTCCTAGCATTATTGTAATAGACGACGACTGTGTAATAAAAACCGATAACTTCACCGTATTTGCTCACAAAAGTCAGAAAAGCACTTTGAATATCAAGGATGACCTTAATTTTAACATTATTGCGCCAATTAATAACATCATCAACATCACCATACACAATTTTACCGAAAGTGATCAAGCCGCTACAGGCGCGTTCGTCCTATATCGGAAGATGCGGCGCAGTCGACGGGAGCCGGCGGCGACCACCGAGCCTGCAGCGGCGGTCACGCACACCGAGGCGCCGCCGCCGCCGCCGCCGCCGCCGGCCCGCTCCACCAGCATGAGTGAACTACAGTGTCAGTGTAGTGTCAGTGAGTGTAGTGCGGGAGTGCGCAAGTGTAATAGTGAATCCGAATTGAAAATTTTAAAACCAGTTTCGGTTCCGAGAAAATTAGTGTTCAGTGAACGAACAGACTAACAGTGATTAATTATGTATACTTTTTTACCTATTTAATTTAACTTTATTTTAATATATTCATTAACAAAACAATGTTCTAACAACAATCATTAGTTTTAAGCAAAAATTGTATCAATCATTTGTCGCATACTAACCCTCATCCAGGATTGTAATCATAATATTTTAAATTTTTGTGTTATTTTCCCGCCCGGGAATATGTTCGGTCAAATACCGAGCATTTGGCTTGCTCAGCAAACAACATCGCACACGCACGGCGCCGCGCTAAATAAATTAGGCCAACGCCGTGCATTTTACTTCAGTGCATATTTTACCGTGTATATCATCGGATGCGCTCATTAACATAACATTAACATTTTTAAACATTTTTTAATAATAAACATTTTGAGCTTTTATAGTTCTTTCTAATTTAACATTTAAACAAAACAATTCGCTAAGGCTCAGGCACCCTACAGAGATATCAACTAATCTAAAAGATATCGAAACCCTATCTTGTATTCACGATTCACGATCACGATTCAGCCTGTAATATCCCACTGTTGGGCATAGGCCTCTTCCCCATGTAGGAAAAGGATCGGAGCTTAATCCACCACGCTGCTCCAATGCGGGTTGGCGGATATATTCCCTACTATGAGTAACGATCGCTATCAGGTGTACATGATAACAACCGGGACCGACGGCTTAACGTGCTCTCCGAGGCACGGTGGGAAGACCCACAAGGACTGCACAAACACCCAGACCACGGCAAACATCTGTATGGCCAATACAAATGTTGTCGTGTGCGGGGATCGAACCCGCAACCGCTCGCGCAACAGCCAATCGCAATCCATTGCTGTGACCGCTGCGCCAACGCGGCGTCTTCATTCAAATCAAATTAATATATTAGAAACATTATATATGAAACATCTTGTATTCAAATCAAATTAATATATTAGAAACATTAAATAGATAGATAAACATTAATAGAAACACTGTTTAATCTAATTTATACAACCTATGCAATGGTTGCTAGAACTAAACGTAATATAAAAATCAATTTGCAGATACTTAATCATTGGAAAACTTGTTCCAAACAATTTTCACCAGTCAGAAAACCCATAATCCGGATTCGAAATTTCCCTATTCATTTTAAAACTATTTCCCCCTTTAAATCGAATCATATAATCCCTCGTGGGATTGCTTGATTGGGTTTAATAATTCCCTAACAGTCTTTGTTACTGAAATCAATTGATTGAGATATTAAGTCAAACGGTTAAGCCGAATCTAAACGCTTGCATAGAAGATCTATATCTCCATATAATATATTATGTTTGAGAAAGCGTTGGCGCAGCGGTCACAGTACGGGCTATTGCGCTAATGGTCGCGGGTTCGATCCCCGCCCATGATAAACATTTATATTGGTCATGTAGATGTTTGACGTAGTCTGGGCATTTTGCTTGTCTATTGTGTGCGTTTGCGGACCACATTGCGGACTATTGCGTCCACATAGGAGAAAATCCTATTAGGGGGCCGTTGAGTGTGAAGCGTTTATTTATTGAAGTAAAACTTAAATGTTTTTCATTTTCTTTTCTGACATATTTATTAACTGAAGCGTATTTTCAACAAATAAATCTTTTTTTAATTTCAAATATTATTTTGCCTTAGATACCCTATTTGCTGCAGATGAGGTGAAGCAATAAGTTATAACATTATCACTTATAACAGCGGACCGATCACCATAAACGTTTAATAATCGAAGTATCGAAAATAATATTATAAATGATTAGTGTAGTGTTGAACGCTGTCTGTACATGGAAGATATATGAGAAAAAATATTATTGAGACCTTTATCGCAATATCACCCAAAACAAGGATTGTAAAGGTGCGTTCAGACTACGACAGAAATTGCGACATAAATGTCAGACATTAATGTCTGTACTGTTTACACTTGTACGGATTTTTTGTGTCTGAATAGTTTCTATTTGTAAGTGTACGGAAATTGTGTCCGAGCTGTTGACACGCAAACTAGGTGTTGCTGTAGACACTAAGTGTACCGGGCATACGTTTTGCCGTTCGTGAAGAATTTAAAGAATATTTTGTGACGCCATAAGGTGAAGTAAATTGGCAGTATAAGTATATTTAATTACAATATTGTTTACAATTAATGAAGAAATGTGTTACTTAATTTTGACAACAATGTATATTAATAAAATTCACTTAACATTTAGTGTTTGTTTAATGTCAATCGGTTAATAAATAAAAAAAGTTATGCCAATTTAAAAAATCACGTTGAACATGTAAATACCCAAAACGCGGACGGAGTCGCAGGCACAGCTAGTCGTAAGATCGTCGTTTAGATCTTTAAAACTACGCAACGGATTTTGATGCGGTCTTTTAAATAGATGGAGTGATTCACAAGGAAGGTTTATATGTATAATACATGAATAATAATTATAGTAGAGGGACACTAATAGGTTTAGCAACCGTGCGAAGCCGGGGCGGGTCGCTAGTATTATTGTTTTTTTTTTTTAATATAATAAAAGTATTCAATAAAGACTTCAAATGATGTTTAGTTTATAGTTTGATGTGTATTTTGAATATGTTTGTGGGTGTTTATGCATATTAATGCATTGTTACATAAATACCTATAGATGTTTAAGACTAAGCGATTCCCGTACTTTCCGTTTTGTGAGAGCACAACCTCCTTGGCCGCGTGTAATAACGAGCGCGCTTTACTTCATTCATTGAAGAGCAACAAAAGCCTAAAGAAGAGTGCCAAAAAATTTCAAAGGCATTTTATAATGTCATTAATATCCCATAGAACGTTATCACTTGGCAGCAGAACGGTACATATTAGCTGTGAAAAAAGAAGCCAGAATGAGTTTCATATGTTCCATAACAATTATCACGGAATGGCTATGTGTATGAGGGAACGTTTTTGCGTTGTAATATTTTATGGTGTGGCCGTTCGTTGCACGGCCTTCGGGTTCGGTGTCAGTTAGAAGCGAATTAAGTTTTTTGTTTTTTATTAACTAAATTTAATATATTTAACCCGACGCCGATGCTGGGTACTCAATATCTGACAGATTATAAAACTCTAATAGCTTAATTAATACGCGATGTTTGTGGTTGCAAATACTTGCGGCTGTTGAGTTCTCGGTACACTTTAGCTATTCCACTTAGTGTCACTGCGGCTACAACGGAGTCTACAAGTGTCTAAAGAGCCCGCGGGTAAGTTATACCCGGCCACGCCGACCACGCAATCTCAATCTTCTTTATGTATTCTGTTTTTATTTTTTTATTTTTGAAGTGACAACTTCTTTAGCGGCGTTATGCACTTTTATAAAATTATTTTGGTGATAGATTTTTGACATAATAATATTATGAAGCTTACGTCAAAAATCTATCTCCAGTATAAAGCAAATTCAGAGATAACAATAGGTAATATCGAAACCGGTCGTTGGACGATGATAGCATAAAATAAAGCAGCTACTCGAGAACATGACGAAAAATGGTGCAAAATAAAAAAGTAATTCGTCGTTTTCGAATTACTCGACCTCACAGACAGTTAAGTCACCACTGACAGGTTAAGATAGATGATTATCTTATGAATGATGTTAACATGTTATATTGACAATGATTCTGTTAGAATTTCCTTGTTAACGTTCTACTTTGGTTGTCATGTAAATAAAGGCACCTGATCGCCTGTTAGTCCATTGAAATGTTACATTTTTTTGGGCTTACCTTGCGTTTGTCAGAGGACGCAATTTTATTTTTTAGATATGAAGGGGGGGTTAGTCTAATGTTAAATCCAAGTTTGTGGGTTTGTAGTCCTTGTGCAACGGCCGCCATCTTGGAAAAAGAGGTTCAAATGGTTTTTATGGTTTATCTGCCAAACTATAAGTCACACAAAAAAATTATTTAGAATTTTTTGTTGAAAATAAAATTATCTACATCTTTTGTTCAGTAACTTTTAGTCGTAGAATCATAAATAAAAAAGTTATAAGCGAAAATCCATAAAAATTTGAGAGAAAAAAATCTATTTGTTGATAAAACTTTTTTTTAAATCATTTTACAAAAAAAATAATATAAGACCATTTTTATAGATAATATTTTAAGAAACAATTTTTATCAGAAACATTTTTAAATTTATTTATTATTTAAGGTTTTACAGCGCTGCGAAACGAATACTTTTCTTCAGTATTCATAACAATACGTGAATATAAATATAAATATTCATGATTTGCCCTAATTTTTAATCACCTTGTTACTTTTTTATGATGATATTTTTAATTATTGATAGTAAAATATTGTTAATATATAAATAATTCTTGATTTGACACTCTACCTACGAGGTGGAGTCTGGAGGCGCGTTTTTTTTACGTGGTATCCGCAGTAGGCATAATCCACGGTGATTTTCTAAATCACAACTACTGTCCTCGATCTTGCGGCGAGTGGCTGGTTGGCTTCCTATATTAAATACTTGAGGGAGAACCGAAGAAGAAAGTGGCGTAAATGTCAAAATGTGTGTAAATCATTTTCTTCAATTAATTTCGAGAGCTCCATTATTTTGCTGCAAGTCTCCCCACAAATAATGGTAAAAAAACGTTCACCAATCATAGTGAGCAGTGCAAGGTCAACTCTCTTGTTGAGGAACAACGCCGTTCCACTTGCTAACTCTAGATGTTTCTCCAGGGTTTTCGGAAATTTTATTTTACCCATATTGTAAGCACCTGATATTGTGTCACATCCTGAAAAAGCATAGAGAAACAGCAAGTTATACGCGATAAGGTCTCCGCACATAAAACCACTTTACACTTCTTGCGAACTTCCTTCTCCTGTTCCCCCTCAAGTATTTAATATAGTAAGCCAACCAGCCGCTGAGCCGCAGCTTGGTCCATCAAAAAGACCGAGGACAGAGTAGTTGTGATTTAGAAAATCACGCGCGTAAAAAAACGTGCCTCCAGACTCCACCTCGTAGGTAGAGTGTCAAATCAAGAATTATTTATATACTAACAATATTTTACTATCAGTAATTAAAAAGATCATCATAAAAAAATAACAAGGTGATTAAAAATTATGGCAAAATATACGAGTATTCATGAATAGTTACAAATACTTGAAGAATAGTATTCGTTTCGCAGCGCTGTAAAACCTTAAATAATAAATAAATTTAAAAATGTTTCTGATAAAAATTGTTCCTTAAAATATTATCTATAAAAATGGTCAAATATTATTTTTTTGTAAAATGATTAGAAAAAAAGTTTTATCGACAAATAGATTTTTTTCTCTTAAATTTTTATGGTTTTTCACTTATAACTTTTTTATTTATGATTCTACGACTAAAAATTACTGAACATAAATTATAGATAATTTTATTTGCAATAAAAAATGTTAAATAATTTTTTTTGTCAGACTTACAGTTTGGCAGATAAACCATAAAAACCATTTGAACCTCTTTTTCCAAGATGGCGGCCGTTGCACAAGGACTACAAACCCAGAAACTTGGATTTAACATCAGACTAGCCCCCCCTTCATATCTAAAAAATAAAATTGCGTCCTCTGACAAACGCAACCCCAAATGTAACTTTTCAATGGACTATGTTACGAATTTAGATTATAAGCCATAATTAAAAACTTTGCAACGTATACAAGGGCGTTACATTTAAATCTCCCCTATAAATATAATTAAATAAGTTAGTAGCGTAGTAACAATGAAAGGAATTTCTGTAGTTACCTTTATCATAATAATGTCTTTTAATTTTATCGAAACAAAAGAGTTTTTTTACTACAAAGTTTTTCTCAGTCTCGCAAAGTATGTACTTTAGAGCACTTTTTTTACTAGAAGATATTTTTTTTTAATGTTAGTAAGTCGACAAACAAGCGTACGGCTCACCTGATGGTAAGTGACTACCGTAGCTTATAGACGCCTGCAACACCAGAAGCGTCGCAAGCGCGTTGCCGACCCTATCCCCAATCCCCCCAGGAGCTCTGGTCACCTTACTCACCAACAGGAACACAATACTGCTTGAAAACAGTATTATTTAGCTGTGATCTTCTGTAAGGTCGAGGTACTACCCCAGTCGGGCCGCTCCATATTTTGAGCAGGAAATTTCCTGTTGTGCCCTACCTCAGTAATTGTACTATGAAAACGAAATATTAATTTTTACAGTTTTGCATTCGTCGCTCATCACATAGACCATATGAACACATCCTCAACGTCGCCATCCTATAGCCGCTTGCCAACTGCTCCCGATATTATTATTATTTTTTTCGAAACTCAGCTACTCTTTGAAGTGAGTGCACTCGAAAATATTGCTTTAAGCCTGAACAGTAGTGTCACGACTTAATATTTTGACAGACTATGACTTACGTTACTGTTTGGTCAATAAAATAATTTAGTTTGTTATGAAATAAAATAAAAAAAACAAAAAAAAATACTTCAGTTTATATCGACAAGCAATACAACATATATATTTAGTAAAAAAACAGTGATGAAATGAAATGAAATGAAATGAAATGAAAATGAAAATGAAATGAAAATATTTATTTCGTCATAAGGTGAGCCTCACACTTAACGAAAGTCAAAAAAAAAGAAAAGTAAAAATGTCATTTACAAAAAAAAACTAAACAATAATAATAAAAAAAAAAAGTTAAGGCAGCAAAATAAAATTAAAATGTATACTTAACATTAACATTGGGTACATTACAAACTTACGTAACGTACCCAGTGTTATAAGCAACCTTAACTTAGTCAATATTTCTAATGTCTCGGTAGACATCACCTACCTACTTTTACCTCGGCTTTATTAGATATTACAATAACATAAAGTAAGTTCCTAGTGTAGGCCGAGAGAAAAAAAGCCGGCGGAAAAAAAACTCTCGGTACTCTTTTAAAAATTTAAGGTTAAATACAATATAAAAACGCAGTAATGGACCATGAAATGATAAGGACAAACACGAGACAGCCAATCGTGCATGCCGAAACCATCACATGCCACCTGCTCACAATATTTATATACAAAGCGAGTCACAGACATAGCCTGGTCGAGCTTTATTCAATCCCATGCCTTTTCATCATTAAGGTATTCCTTGATGGTGTAATAGGCTTTACTGCATAATGTTCGCTTAATAATTTTTTTAAACTTCAGTAAAGGCAGAGATTGAAGCGCAGCCGGAATCTTATTATATATTAAAATAGACGTTCCTATAAAGGAACTGCTTTTCTTCTTGAGCCGGCATTTAGGAAATATTAATTTGTGGTCGTTTCTGAGTGTTACATCATTTGAGGCATTTCGATCACTACGACTAACAAATATAATGCCTGTTTTTCCGTATGTACATTATATTTTCATAAATATACTGCGATGCAAAGGTCAGGATGTTGATCTCTTTAAACTTCTCTCTCAGAGATTCTTTACATCCCATTTTATAAATATAACGGATAGCCCTTTTCTGCAGAATAAAAATGACATTAATATCAGCCGCATTGCCCCACAGTAAAATGCCATAGGACATTATACTATGGAAGTAGCTGAAATAAACTAATCTAGCTGTATCGACATCCGTTAATAACCGTATTCTTTTGACCGCGTATGCTGCAGAACTCAGTCTATCCGTCAACTTACAGATATGGGGTCCCCACTGTAACTTTGAATCAATGGTGATTCCAAGGAAGACAGTTGAGTTAACTAAGTTCAGTTTATCACCATTGAGTTCTGGTTGCATATCTACTTGTTTTACATTTGGAGCAGAAAATTTAATACAATTAGTTTTCTTACTATTGAGAAGTAAGTTATTTACGCTAAACCAATGCACAAGTTCAGAGAGAGCATTGTTTACATCGTCATAGTTAGTTTCTTGTCTACGCAATTTAAACATTAATGAAGTATCATCAGCAAACAATACAATCTCGTGCTTCTTCTCTACTAAATATGGTAGGTCGTTAATATATATTAAAAATAAAAATGGACCAAGAATTGAGCCTTGTGGAACCCCCATCTGTATATAAGACCCAGATGACTTAGTACCATTCACTTCAACCCTCTGAGTTCTACCACTAAGATAAGAGCTCACAAGTTTTAGTGCGGTATTTTTAATGCCATAGTGACTGAGTTTCCTGATTAATGTGTCATGATGAACACAGTCAAATGCCTTGGATAAATCACAGAATACACCTAAAGCATCACGTGACTCCTCCCAAGCATTGACTATCGAAGTAAAAAGCTCAACACCGGCATCAGTTGTGGAGCGTCCTCTAGTGAAACCGAATTGCTTATTGTGTAAAAGTTTATTTCTAGAGAAATGATTTAAAAGCTGACCAAGAATCACTTTTTCAAATAGTTTACTACAGGCAGGTAGAATAGAAATAGGCCTGTAATTCGTTGGATCAGTACGACAACCGGACTTAAACAAAGGAATAACTTTACTATGTTTCATAAGATCAGGAAATTCACCACTTATAATACATTCATTAAATATAATCGCTAAGTGGGGTGCTATGATATCAACAACCCTGCCTATAATTTTAACAGATATACCCCAGAGGTCTGCGGTGTTCTTAAGTTCTAAAGTTTTAAAAATTTTAACAATTTCATTAGCATCTATGGGTCTGAAAATAAAATCACCTTTGCACGCATTTACATTTTGTTTAAGCAACGATTCAGCGACTTCGGGTGATGATATAAGCGCCTTAGTTGTCGAAAGTGGAATGTTGGCAAAATATTTTTCCAAAGCTGTTGCCACTTCATTAACCGCTTTAATGGAGTAATTGTCAATGATGAGTTCACTGACACCATTACGTTCTTTAACTCTTCCAGTTTCGGCATTTATAATATTCCAAGTCATTTTAATTTTGTTTTTACTTGATTTAATTTTATTTCTAATGAAAATTGACTTGGCCGCGGCACAAACAAGTTTAAAAATTTTTGAATACTTTTTAATATAATTACAAAAAACAATGTTAGTATTATATGATTTCTCATGTAAGAGATCATACAATTTTTGCCTACTTTTATACATTCCCGGAGTCGCCCAATCGTTGAATGACATACAATACTTGGGAGAGATTGTTTTTGGTGTAAAAACAGTCTTAAACACACGGTTAATATGACCGCATAAAACTCCATATTTATCATTAACACTACCGACTAATGGTATCTCTATTTGGTTTACAATAGTGTTTCTATATCTCTCCATACGTTTCATGTTCACTGGAACGACCACTTTCCTCTTACTAACCTGCTTTTCCATATTATAATAATTGAAACTGACTAATTGGCCACAGTGATCAGAGTGTAGTTTATTAATTATTGCAGAGAAGGACGGAGTCCCATCTGTAAAAATGTTATCAATACATGTGGCTGTAGAGCTAGTTATTCGAGTAGGCTCGAGGAAGAGGTTAGTAAGATCACAACATTTAAACAGAGTTAAAAATCTTTGACTGAGTAAGGTATCATCTAATAAATTGATATTAAAATCACCACACACTATAATGTCTTTGTTACGTTTAGCAGTTAGCTTCGTTAATAATTCTTCTAATACTGCTTCAAATTGTTCGTAACATGCACTGGGTGGTCTATAAATACTGACTATTATACAATGCGCTAACTCGATACAGGCTATCTCTATAGTTCGTTCAATGGAAAGGCTTACAATGTCTCTACGAACCTTAAACTTTAGGTTTTTATTTACTATAATTAATGAGCCACCATGTATAGCTGTCTTCCTACAGAACGAACTGGCAACTTGGTGCTTATCAAAATTAAAAACAACCTGGTATTCTTTAAGCCAATGTTCGGTAATACAAATTATACTAATATTATATTTATTCAAAAAAAGTTCTAATTCTAGTTCCTTACCCAACAGGCCTTGTATGTTTTGATGCACCAATTCAAGTCAATTTAGTATGCTTAAAAAAACCTATTACTACCACTACTAGACAATTCTCACTCAAAATCATTTAACAATTTAACATAGCAGCAGCACAGCAGGAAACCTGCTCAAAATATGGAGCAGCCCGACTGGAATAGAACCTCGTCCTTACAGAAGATCACAGCTAACTAATGTTCTTTTCAAGCAGTGTTGTGTTCCTGTTGGTGAATAAGGTTACCAGATCTCCAGGAGGAATTGCGGGTAGAGTCGGCAACGCGCTTGCGATGCTTATGGTGCCGTAGGTGTAAGCTACGATAATCGCTTACCATCAGGTGAGCCGTACGCTTGTTTCCCGACCTAGTTGTATATAAAAAAAAATCAGTGCATGACACGTTAATTTGTGTTATTTATACACGGGTAAAAATTCTAAACTTAAAAATGTTTAAATTAAATGCACACAACAGTGTATGAAAGTCCACGTACTTGACTAATAAAAACGAGCCATTTAAAATATAAATGTGTTTTATGCTATGTGATGCTATATGACCTTGTTTTTTTTAATTTTTTTATTCTTTTTATAACAGGAACCGAGGGTTCGTTAATTGTGACGCTGTTGAAATAATAAAACGTGTCTGTTTTGTAAGTTATAACTTACCAAGGACTTTCATGTTCATACATTTTTGTGCAATTGTTTATCATCGTATTATTTTTGTCGTTCTCTCTATAATTATATATTTTAAATATACTGTGGTTTAATAATATCTTAATATTAATGTAATACAGAAGACTAATAACATTTTACAGATACTCCTTAACATTCATCATAATTAATATATTTTTAATTATTAATCATCAATAATTTTAATAGTTCTAAGAAAAAAAAAACAAAATATTTAATGGTGTAAAATAATTTTTTACACTATATACGTAGAAGCACTTCTACATATACAATGTCAAACGTATACTCACTATTTGTACATCCTTGATCGATCGAGGATCGAGCCCTATAGTGTAACAATACTAACAATTTGTGTTTATTACTCTACAAAAAATAAAAAATACCTCCATGAAAATCCATTTGACGACTTGACATAGTGTTTGCACATTTTATACTGATTTAACATATAAAAGAAACTATAAAACACATTTTGATTGTAATTTATAATTTATTGTATTTCAAAACTAAACAAACCCGTCGAAATTCATGTCGTCATTTAATTTTAGTTTAAACAGATAAATATCCGCGTCACTTTTTATCTGTACCAAATTTTACTTGAATTCGTGTAATTAATCTATACTATAATGTAATAAAGCTGAAGAGTTTGTTTGTTTGTTTGATTGTTTGTTTGTTTGTTTGTTTGAACGCGCTAATCTCAGGATCTACTGGTCCGATTTGAAAAATTCTTTCAGTGTTAGATAGCCCATTTATCGAGGAAGGCTATAGGCTATATATCATCACGCTAAGACCAATAGGAGCGTAGCACCAATGAAGAATGTTTCAAAATCGGGGTTTATTTTTTCCTTTTATTCCACGGGGACGAAGTCGCGCGCAGAAGCTAGTTCAGAATAAATGCACTGACATAGAGAAAAAGGTATTATAAGCGTTGCTATCTACAGTTTTTGATACGGAATCCTAAAAAAGGGTAATTAAGAGTCGTTACTCAAGACTCTCTAGACTAGCGAATCTAGTCTAGTCATCTTAAGTTACTTAATGTTAAAGAGAACTCAGAGCACTTAAAGAATTCTTAAATAAGTCTTAATATAGTCATTGCTCTAACATAAAGTCTTTGAGATATTAGAGAAGATATTGAAACAAAATATAAAATGCATTTTAAATACAAAGGCGACAAATAAGCGTGTAGTCATTCTCATGGTAATCGAATACTGTAGCTTCTGGACGCCAGCAACACCAGGGGTTACTAGAAGCGCGTTGTTGACCCTGTTCCCGGCTCTACCTAGGAGCTCTTACTACCCTAATCCCAGGATCTGTAGCCACAGGAACACAACACAACTGGAGAACAATATTATTTAGCTGTGAACTTCTGTAAGATTAAGGTACTTTCCGAGTCGGGTTGCTACAAATTTCGAGTGACATTTCCCGCTGTGACAATTTTTGTAGTGTAAAAAAGGAATGCTGTAAATGACTGAGTGCAGCAGGCTACGAACAGGAGATTCAATAGCAACAGGAAATAACTAACAGTTTTAACTTCATCTGCTATTGCATAATATAAAAAGCTGTATAGGATGAATTAGGATGATATATTTCTAAACGTAAAAAACAGTGATATTAAAAATAGCTGTGCAAATATTTAATGTCTTCAAGAGACAAATTATGACTTGGTCATATTCATATGATATTTTGAAAAAAAAACCATTTTTGTTTTTCTTAGTAGGTACATAATTTCAAATGTTCTTAAAAAATAAATTTATAAAGATCTTTAACCTCCAGACAACTATTTCTGGGTAACTCACTTTTACTACAAAACTTCCACTACACTTCACAGCTACTATAACATAACTTGTAATTTCTGATTGCGATCATCAACCACAGAGCAAGCCCCCTTGGATACTATCCTATTTACCTTAAAGTCTAAGAATGTCTTAGAGGTGACATGCCGTAATAGTAAGACAAACAAGATTAAAATTGGCAGTCAAGTGCCAACTTATATTATAGCTGGGGAGGCAGCGCTATAGTTGAACAAGTCATTTTATACCGGCTGAAAATCATAATAATAATAGTTTTCCCTTAACACATAACAGCTCCGAACGTCAGCTGCTCCGATAGCGGTGGAGCTAAAGGAGACAGCATGAGAAAGTAATTGGAAAAAAATCTGCTCCAATGAATTTTATCGGCCATTCTCCAATTCGGCGTTATTTGCCTAATTACCGTGACGTTTTTTATTTTTCACTGATTTGACTTAAACACATTAAAATATGAAACAAATCAAAGATACGAATTCAATAATTAATTAGGCATGTAACAATTAATTGTAGTTTTCTAGATAATGAGACTTAAAAAATTTATGAGTACGGTAATTAGAATTTTTTTTATATTTAATGTAACGGTAATTAGAAAATAACATAAAGTCTATGTAAAATATGATAAATGATAATAACACATATTAATAATTCGTTCACATATAATTATAATTAAAGCGAAAGAATTAACGATGTCCCTCATAACCATAACCTACCAATAGTGAAAAAAGACATTTTATCATTGCTATAATAAAAAAAAATTAGAACAGTTTTGATGAATTTCTTGTTATCTCTTCTATTGACATAACGAGAAGGGTATCACGTGCACGCATGTTAGCTACTGTAGACATAGAGAGATAATACGAGTAAAGGGGTAGACAAAATTTTGTTTTGGCGCGCATGCTAGGCCTACTGACCAACGATACTATTCGCAGTTCTTTTTATCGTTGCTCCTACGCCATCTGCTGAGCTTTTGCCATGACCACTCTCTGTATAGTTCCATTCAACCACTCTTAGATTAGGAAAGTGCCACTGAAGTTATGAGATGATAGATATAAAACATTTTTTTATTTCGATATTGGTCAGTTGGAGAATCTGATATAAAATGGATGACATTTACATGAGGAGCTTCATTTTCAATGAAATTTAAGACAGGTATGCAATGACCTTCTATAAGGTCATTGCACGTATGAGATGACTCCATACTGCAACTGCGTCATGTCTATGAGTGAAGGACTCAAAGTGCAAGACTCTGGAATCACGACCCAAAATGGTTGCATCTTGGAAAATAACCAGTTGCTGATTTTATAAGAGTGAGTAAGTTTATCAGTGTGTGACGTGTGTGTGTGAGTAATTTTATAAGTATGTGTGATTTTTCTTCCGGTTGTTTGGTGACATTTCGCAGACAGGTAGTATTTTTTTATCTCTTTTACTTTTATGCAGTCAGTCAGACAGTTCAGCCTATTGCAGTCCACTGCTTGGTCATAGGCCTCCTCATGTTCGCGCCAGACATCCTGAATTTCCGCAATCCTCATCTCCAGCCTACACCGGCAATCTTACGTAGATCGTCGGTCCAACGTGCCGGAGGACGTCCCACACTGCGTTTGCCAAGACGCGGTCTTCCCTCCAGGACCCGTCTGCTCCAACGGCCATCGGTCCTGCGATACAGATGACCAGCCCACTACCACTTCAACTTGCTTATTCTGTGGCCTATGTCGGTTACTTTTGTCTCTCACGGATAGTCTCATTTCTAATTCTAACTTTCGAGAGAAACCTCAAGCATAGCCCGTTCCCATTGCACGTTGAGCGACTTTAAGCTTGTGGACCAGTCCCTTCGTCAGTGTCCATGTCTCTGCTCCGTATGTCAACACAGGCAGGACGCATTGCTCGAAGACTTTTGTCTTCAAGCATTGCGGATTTTCTTTTATTGTACCTTTCTTTCTCCTTTTATTTTGATTGCTGATACAAAAAGGGTCATTTTTAATTCGTTGTCGGCGTTGGTTGCGGTTCCAGTTAGTAAACAAGTATTATTTTTTCATACAACGGTAATTATAAACATATGGTAATTAGTATACGGTAATTAGAAAACGATAGATTTTCTTAAAAATGTCGAAAACCGACACAGTATGCAAATACTAGCTTATTACAACGTACGGAGGCCAAAGTACTGTCTTCATTTACATTATCAACTTGGGTCTATCTTAAAAATCAAGTATTAAACTAAGAACAACGGTAATTAGAAAAGTTTTTAACCAAGGCTACGGTAATTATATACTCACGTGCTTTATTGGAGGTACACTAACCTTATAGACATTCAGATGCTGATGGGCCTTGACCCACACTGGGGAGACGCGACGCGTACGGTAGTGATGGTCCAAATACTTTTATTTAGGGATGTACACCCGAGAACAGCAAATGTTACGGGAATTATAACTTTCCAATGGACATGCGATTACTTAATGATAATTATTTGTAGACTGGTTCTATTGAGTCGATATTTTTTTGTGCGATACACGTTACTTAATATCATTTAAAACGTTGAATGAACCAAAGTAAATCTTTACGTTATAAAAATTACAAGCAATTTTTAAGATTAAGTTGGTGTGCGGACACGCCACGGTAATTAGAGAACAGAGGTTCTTTGAACATAAGTTAAATTAATTTAGCCTTAATTACTTAAAACAGAAGCCAATATTTTTTTACAGCTAGATACGGATGCTTTCTAATATATATAAAAAAAATTATGATTGAATATGATAATATGACGGACTATACAAGCCCGGACACCTAAAATTTGCTACTCGGAGAATGGCCGTTATACCGAGCGAAAATGTGTTATATAATTGTTTCAATCACATACTTTAAAAAAATAGTCGTCAGCTGTATTGATGAAGGTGGGTTATATGTCAGTCACGTGCATGAACATCATTGAAAATTTGAGAAAAAAAGTAATTTTATACCTTATGAAATTTATACATCTAAATTTTTATGCTTTTAAAATAATAAAGAAAACCGTCAGCCATATTTTTGATGGGGGTAAGACCGTCAGTCAGCGTGATAAACATTTTGCACGCTCAATGCATTTGAGCGTTGCATAGTCTCTTTGGAAAATAAACTGATGATCTTTACACCCGTAAATATTTTTTTTACATTCAAATTATCTTATACTTTGAATTCAATAAGTATAATATCAATTTAATATAAATAATTGTGTTTGCTAGTAAACGAAAAAAAACCGACTTCAATTGCATCCGCAAGTAATAAATAATGTTGCGTGTTAGGGTTCGAACGATTTGGAGAGAAAGACCTGCTGACTCTTTTAGAGACTTTATTCACTAGCACTAGGTCCGACACAAGCACTAGGTACAAATACTACGCACTAAATACAAGCACTAAGTACTAGGTACACTCACTTATCACTAGGTACACTTCACTAAGCACTAACAATGTCCGAGGTCGTAGCCAATGTCGTAGGTTTCCGCTGGTATCACTTCTAGTCTTCACTTCGAAGTCGCTTCGTCGTTAGCTCAAACTGAACTGGCTCCGCTCGGCCTCAATCGGCCTTTTTATACCGGGCCGAGCCTACACCCAGACAGTTCTAGAACCTTCGTGCGTGTACTCGATCCTGAGTTCATTCTCATATATGTCCTCTAGCGCCATCTAGTATTGAGTAGATGTTTCACGTTGTCTTTGTAACAAAGTGGTTTGTACAGCACACAACGTGGTTCCTTCGCTCCCCGCTAGATGGCGCAAGCTCCTTTTTTGTGTACTCGTAACAATAATAAATAAATTAACAAACGCACTAGTCGTCATTACGACTCTTTCCAACAAAAAAAGAGTTATCAAAATCGGTTCATAAACGACGAAGTTATCCCCGAACATACATTTAAAAAAAACATATACTTCTGGTGTTGCAGGCGTCTATGGGCTACGGTCTTACCATCACGTGAGCCGTACGCTTGTTCGCCAACCTAGTTATATAAAAAAATAAAAAATACAGCTTCTTCTGTGTCTGTGTCATATCCATCACTTTCCTCACAACTATCATCGGAGCTGTCGATGATGAGATTCCGTTCTTATTTCTCATTCTTCTGCATCATCCTCTTCGATATTGCCTGATTTTTATCCACATGACTTTTATTTAACTTCAATGTGCTATAGAAACCATAGATAAATACCTGCAGAGTTCTCATCGATGATTGTAATTCCAGTTACTTATGGTGGAACTTGGTCACCGTCGAACCATTTCAAAGTGTATTTATTATTTTCTTCCTTCCATCCATAGTCTAACGGTGATAATACTGATGGAACTGACTGATGAGCATGACTCCAAAGATGCGCTATATTGGATGTACGTAATACATGCTGGTATGATTCAGATTGACATGCAGAGAATATTGCACAGTCAAGTGTACTTTTAAGTGTGAATTTGTCTTTTGAGCTATTCATTTTATATGTTTTGATGAATGTCGCTACTCGTGCTGTATTCACTTTTATCTATTGCTTTCAGACCATACATTCTGCACACAAATTCTTTGACCTTTTTTAGAAGTTGATTTATATTAGAATCGTTTATATTTGCCATATCTGTAAATGTTCTCTATTGTGTATCTATGTGTATTGTGTCTACTAATGTTCTTATTAATGATTATGACTGTCTTAAAATTTCGAACGGTTTTTTTCCTCTCCTACAAAAAGTGGGATTAAAGTCGCATCCTGTGAATGCATGAAATCCTGGCAACGATGTGCACAAGCTAGGTCCTAATACTTCGTACAGTTGAGTAACATCGATATGACGTTGTGCATTTCCAGTTCCAAATAATAAATAAATTTTAAGATTGCTCTGAATATGACTCATATTCTCCAATAGAATCATTCAAATATCTGTATCAGATCATCTTATTACTACGTTATCTTCCTTTGTTATCTTCGGTATTTAATTGACAAATGTGGAAAACTATTTTGGTGTTTGCTTCTTCATTCGTTGTATAATTTAAATCCTGCTCTACGTCAGGCATATATGTATTATGAAACTGATACAAAATTATATTTTTATATGAAATTGATATTATACTTATTGAATTCAAAGTATAAGATAATTTGTATGTAAAAAATTGTTTATGAGTGTAAAGTTCATCAGTTTATTTTCCAAAGAGACTATGCAACGCTCTAATGCATTGAGCGCGCAAAATGTTTATCACGCTGACTGAAGGTCTTACCACCATCAAAAATACAGCTGACGGTTTTCTTTATTATTTTTAAAGTATAAAAATTTTGATGTATAAATTTCATAAGGTATAAAATTACTTTTTTTGTCAAATTTTCAATGATGTTCATGCACGTGACTGACATATAACCCACCCTCATCAATACAGCTGACGACTATTTTTTTAAAGTATGTGATTGAAACAATAATATAAACACATTTTCGCTCGGTATAAAATTCATTGGAGCAGATTTTTTTCCAATTACTTTCTCATGCTGTCTCCTTTAGCTCCACCGCTAGTGTGACAACTGACGCCCACTTTACCGATTTCTGACCATTAAACAACTGTTTGAAATACAATTTATTCGGTATAAAATTCCTAAAAAAATTGCTACGCTACCTCCCGTACTATTAGAATAATCCTGAATGTGCAATTGTCATCCAACTAATGTCACGGCAAATTGCATCAACTATGTGGCTGTTTGGGTCAAAGCCAAATATTACTAACTGACCTCGTAGAGCACCGACTTTCCCTGGTTAGATTGCTTAGTAGTTCTGTTAAACTGTGGAATGATTAATGGAATCAACATTATCGTTGGTATTGCACTGTATTTTACAGTTGAAAGAGAGGCATGGAGTTTAATGAGAGAGGCAGCGTGCTTCTTTATTGTCGATTATACATACAAGAGGTATACATCTGTACTAATATATAAAGCTGAAGAGTTTGTTTGTTTGGTTGTTTGTTTGTTTGTTTGAACGCGGTAATCTCTGGAACTACTGGGCCGGTTTGAAAAATTCTTTCAGTGTTAGATAGCCCATTTATCGAGGAAGGCTATATGCTATGTATCATCACGCCAAGACCAATAGGAGCGGAGTCCACGCCGACGAAGTCGCGCGCTGAAGCTAGTGCTTCATAATTTTGTTCTGAAACATGCAGTTTCTTTTTGACCCTAGGCCCTACCACTGAACACAAGACTAATATTAAAGCAAAAAAAAAATTAAAAATTTCAAGGAACTATCTGTTTCCATTTTATCTGGTTCTCAACTATCAGTAAACTTATTTTGTTTGTCATTCCTCTGCATATGGACACTTATTAGCTCAGAAAAAAGTCTGCAGACCACGACCTTTTAGTCTTAATTGCTTTATGTTTTGGTTGACATTCATCTTTATTATGTATCTTCCTTTTCACAACTTACCTAGCAGTGGAAATTTTCCGACTATTATTTTGTGTGTGTGATCATAATCATGTAATAAAGGAGATAATTTACTTTTTATTTAAAAACGTAACAGTAAATATTTAATTATTATTCATAACGTCGAACCTTCTGTTCAGAAGCCTGGTCACTTAATCCCGTACTAGTTTGTACTTTTTTACGTATTCAATATTCCATACAAAATCTAAAAAAAATATAACATAAAATCATCTGGCCTACGTTATTCGTGTTTTTTTTCAGGTTAACCATAAAAAAAACAGTGAAAATAAATCAAAAATTGTCTCTATATTTCTACTACATAACTTATCCATGCACCGATGATATGTTGGGGGCTTTATTCTCAAAATGCGTCGCAAAGGTCCAACGGGTCTATAATTCATTTCAAATCCTACTGTAATAGATTGTGCTAGATTCGACCAACCATTTATTATTCTATTAACTTCCCAGCTTTGACATTCAGGCCAATCGATATAATCCACTTTTTGTGAACAAATATTCGGGCGTTTCATAATTGACGTACATTTATTTATTTATTATACAATTCTATATTAATATTGTAAAGGTGAAAAGTTTGTTTGTTTGTTTAAACACGCTCAGGAACTACTGGTTAGAATTGAAAAATTATTTTTGTTTTGGATAGCCCATTCATCGAATATATTTGTATTCTATTTTATTTTTGAATACGCGGGGCACAGCTAGTATTATTATATTTATATTAATTACTATCGACGTTATAATATAAAATATAATTTTGGAGTAAAACAATATTTATGAATTATTTACGCTCAATATCAGTATCTATGATATTTAACGAATATTTGTTTTACAAAGATATAGAGCTTAGACAGACGAAAGTGGGTTGGACGAAATTATTTTTTTTTAATTTAAAATATTGGTATACATTATTACTGAGTCAAATTATACATATTTGTTGTAAAATTATGTACACATTTTTACTATCATTATAATCGGATAGAATATATAAAAAAAGTTGGACGTAAGAATAATATACTAAATTTAATTTCTGTGAAAAAAATAAAAATGAATGCATTTCGTATGTGCATTCGCAAAATATATTCATACACACATATATTCATTTAACGTATTCAAATACTCAGAACTGTAGTATATAAATACACGAAACTAGTTCGAAATTGCATTTTTACTATCATAATTATAAATATTTACGTGCACTTTGCACTTTGTAGAGTTCTTCGAATTCAGTTTTCCGAAAAATCATTTTAACAAAATAAAGCAAAAACAAAATTTATTTCTATTTAAACTTGAATTCAGAAATATAACTAGGTTAAATACAAAAAATTGTTAAATTAATAACACATAAGTCATAACAACAATTAATTAATGAAATAAACGAACATTACATTTCGAGTATCATTCACTTAGGGGGCTACCTACCTCATTAAAATTATAATATGAGGAATGAACTCATTAAGAAATAATAACATTCCGCCGTGTATTAAATCAACAACGGTTTCTTGCTAAACTAATGTCTGCCTCCGGATACGTTTGTTATTTTAAATCTTAAACACAATCTTGTGGTTCATTGTTATGTCAAGATATATATGCCTACCTATACATATATGTGAAGCGGAAGAGATTTCCTGTTTATGGAAAATTGTGGAGTTTGATGTCCAAATTCAAAACCTGCCGTTGGAAAAAATTTTAAACAGATTGACAATATTGGTAAATATAAGAGAAGTTAGGTACACATTTTTATCATATCTTCTTCATGACAAAAGTTTCCAGACTAAATGCTTAAACGTGAACTAAAGACATGTTTTCTTTTAGCCCGTTCGCGTTCAGTAGTTTAACGTCATATACAGCCAAAGTAAATATAGACAAAAATAAAAAAAATCACTTAATATGATTATAGTCCTTAAAAATATTTTCTAGGCACAGTCTTAGACTAACTAGAGTTGTAATACTATAAGACATGCAATTTTTTTTTTTGAAAAACACCAAGTTAAAGTGAAATTACTTCAGATGGGTCATAATAAATTTGAGCAACTTCTTAAATAGTGATGTAAATCAATCTTTATCATCACATCATCAGTCTCGGGTGAGAGTTCTTAATTTATGTTACAAAAGTGATAATATATAGGAAGTAGACTTAAATTAATAACACACACACGGTCGTCTGTTCCTACGGTAAGCAACTTAGTGCTTGTGTTATAGGTAACAGCTGACTAATATAGCTAAATATTTTTTTTCCATAAATGTACATAGAAATAATACAAATAAATACAAATATTTCAATCCGAATCAGGCGTGAATCAAACTTACAACCCCCGGACCAGAAAGCAGGGCCACTACAAGCGTTAACGGGCCAGTAGGTACCTTGTTTTATGTAACAAGTTAACCTAACTTGTAATCTATAATTCAGTGTATATCCATACATTAACTATTCATTATCAATCACTCTAATACTATTATCCCGCACCGTTACCTCTTACGTCTAAAACTAAACAGGCAATGAATAATTTAGTTTCCACAAACGTAATTTTTTATTATTAATAATAATAATAATAGTCTTTATTGCACACTATTAAAAGATACAAACAAAAGTTATCGCTAAAAGAGCGATTTCTTCCAGACAACCTTTGGTTACAGGACAGAGAAATAGGCATTAGAAAAATTACTAAATGCAAAATTATGACTGAAATTGAAAACTTTTACTGTATCATACACCGCCTACAGACGCAGTGTTCTGCTAAAAAAAAAAAGTGTGTGTGTCAACTCCGACGCAAGACTGGAGTTTACTCCATCAGATCGACTGTCTAAATAGGCACAAAAAAGGCTTACTAGTGTCAGAAAAAAAATAATACCAATACCATATCAAATGGTAAATAAACTAGTCAAATAACGCCATCTATCCATCGATCAATTACGTTATTAGAAAACGTTGTCGTCTATCGATGAATGTTTTCGTAGTTTCCGATAGATGGCGTTGGAGCAATTCAATATTCATGCCTGAAAAGTGAAAGTCAAAAAAACGTACCGAGGTCATTCGTTCAATAGATTTTACATCTCACATTTTTCATACCGCGGGCCTTATAATATGAAGATCGATTCTTAAGGAGTTAACTCAAAAAAAAATTAAAAAATAAGATCAAAATTATCTCTTAAAAAACCCCTATGGGTCACTCACATGAAATGTAAATTGGTTTAAATATTAACCAAGTTAAATATAAAAGTTAAATGCCTATAAAAGTGAACTTCATCTGAGTCTTTCAACGAATATTAACGCTGAACGCAACGACAGTTTAATTTTCAGCTTTAAGTTTTCTAGCAGTATTTTGATTAGCCACCATAACTTTGTTTTACTTTATCTGGTTATCAATTGAGAGAATAGTTTTAAAATCAATTCAGTTCAATACACACCAACTAGTTCAACAATCAAAACTGGTTTTTTTTCAGATTTAAATTAAACCATCATTGTGCTAAAGTTAGTCTATTATTATTGAAACTTTTGAAGTCCGATTCTTAATCACATTATGACTTCAATATGATGAATCGAGGTCACATCGTCTTTTAATCTTTGGAGCCTGATTCATTTGACGACGTTATAATTGACCGGCCGCTCTCGCCGGAGTCGAGATTAATTTGACCTCATTCAGTCGAACCATTACTTGGTTTCAACATTAATTCGCTAGTTATATCCGTTTGTATACTTTTTATTAAAGTAACTACTATGTATTAAATTACGTTTTTTAGTAAACTACTATAATATATTGAATTACATTTTCATTTTCTTTTCTACTGGACATCTGGTAGTATTTGGTCTATCGAAAGCTTTATTTTTAGTCAATTGTTTTGTGGGTTAACACACTCAAACACACACACGCACTATTGCTAATTATCGAGATTATACATAAGCTTGTATTGCTCCGTTAGTAAGTCATTGATGCTTATGCACCACATTAAACAGTAATTAATTATTTGTGTTTAAAAAGTGTTACAAATCCGATTTTCACTATCTGGCTTAATCTATTTACCGAGAAAGGTGATACTTCAATATGAATATATGGTACAAAACATCATAATATGAACCGTAGAAAAAAACAGGAGTTAAGATGTCAACCGATCTGATAAAGTCGAAAACTCAATGTGGTCAAATCATTAATTCAATGTAATTTTGAAGAGAGAATAAGAATTTAATTTAATTTCTAGATAATTTTTGATTATGGCTTTTTATTATTCTCTTCTCTTGTTCGTTCATAATAATGACTGCGTCTGTAATAGTGTGTATGTTCTTTATTTAGAATGTCACTTCATTTAGTTATATTATTTTCATAAATGCCCTCATATTACTAAAGATACGTTCATATTATTGACATGTAAACGTTACAAAGGTATCGAAATTTATTGTTGTCAGTAAAAGCAAACGAAAAAAGCAGTAAAAATATTAATCATTGCCCGCATATCAAGTATTTCAATAAAACGAACATTTTGCGATAATAAGTCAAAGGGTTGATAAAACAATATTTTATGTTCGGCAATGTTTACTTTATTGTATTAAAAATATATGATAAACTAATTTTATCAACGCTTTTGGGGAATCTAATAAAATATTTATAAGCTATAAATTGTCGATGGGCGCTTGTATTGAGACAGTAATATTCAATGATGTTATGTTATATAAAACGGAAAAAGAACAGCTACAGTGTATTTTAAAAACTTGACACCAGCTAGCTAACGTCACCCAGGTTTTCTTAGTTGACCTTCATCATGAAAAAGCTTCTTATATTAAACTGACAGCGTAACAAAATCTCAATTAATTATTATTTAATGATATTATTATATGTGATGTTAATATCACGTCTTCTATCTAGACATAACTAAATGTTTTAAAAACCAATAAAAACCATATGAAGATAGAATGATGTTTTATATCAAGAAGAGTATCTTAAAAAAATTAACTCGTTAGCTTTATTTTAAGTTTCGGTGAGCGTAAAATTAATCTTTGATTTATGCGATTGTCAGGTTTCTAATCGCTTAATTATAATACGGAAAAGTTAATAGTAATGACAGATAAAACTTCACATATATTAGATTACAAAGATAAAGTTAAGTTGTTCGAGATTTTAGGGGATAATTATGTTATTTATGTCCTTACGTAAAAAAAATCTACATACAGTACCTATAAAAATTTACCTCTAATTAGGATAAAACGTCAAGGAAATTGCCCCTTCAAAGAAATATCATATGTCAATACCGACCTAACATTTTACAACTTCATTTGCTACCATCGTATTTTATTCGAAACGTAAAATATTTTATAGTTTATACAAACGAATAAAATATTTATAACAGAACACGAAGCAATAAGAAGGCGACAGAGGAGGAATAAAACAAAAAAAATATTTCCTTCCAATTTTAATATTCCTCGAATGAAATTTTTAGAGCAACGAACCATAGAAAGTGCTTTATCACAGAACACTCGGGTCTAATTTGAATTCTTTCACTCTTAATATTGTTTTGACCGGCTTCGTAAACAGCTCTGTTCAAATAATGAAGTCGTTTAATATACAAATGATGTCAAATATTACGAAATTGTTTGGAATATGAATGTAATTTAGTATCAAATTATGTCTGTTATTCAATTATAAGTTTCAGCCGGGATGGATATGACATTTCGGATACGGATATACATACATAATATAGACATTGTTACGGTGCCCGACAATCCCACAGTGCCTAGGAGTTCGGGGCCCATCAGCGACCTCTGGCGGACTGTCTGACGTCGGGTACAAATTACCTATGGGCGATACTAATCGCTCTGCGCGAGACTGCAAATATATTTTATTATATCTACAACTTACCTTAAGAAGGGGCTCTGGTAAACCGGTTCAAGAAAAGTCAGGGCGGTGTGTAGGTCTGTGGGTGTGTAATGAAGGTTGTGTGTGTAAGAAAGTGGACTGACTTCTCGACGGCCGGCTACAGCGCCACTACTCGACGGCAAATCAGGCTCGACGATCACTCCACTCACTCACGGTTCACAAGGGTTAAGAGACAGAAATATTAACACGCACAATTAATCGTTAAATGCAAAATCCATATAACACCGAACAGTTACAGCAGGTTTTAAATACATATACACTTTAATCTCACTACAGACAAACTCACGCGGCATACAACTCACTCAATACTCGTTAAATCAATTGCCCATACGATAGAAATAACACGCCACGGCTCCCAAGAGATTAATACACTAACAAAATGGCGCTCGGGCCCACGGTCACAATATTAAAGTCCCGCGTCGTACCTAATACACGAGGTCAACCAAATAATGGGACTTTAGCACAAATTACACAAACATACAAGAAGGTTTATCAACGTTCAATGCAGGAATTACTACACGTAATTAAATCGCGCTGAAGCTAGTATCGGCTTCGTCCACGATGCGCGCGCGCCTTCCTGCTCTCAGATGCGACTAACTTAAAGCGCAGCGCGGAGGCGATGCGCCCCGCGCGGGGAAAGATGACGCAACTCGCCGCTCGATCCCACCACACGTCCACGAAACGCGCATACAACCGTTGAACGGAAACTAAGCCCTAAACCTGTCGCCGTAGGGTGCATTTGGCGTCAACAATCCCCCGTCCCGGACAGAAGGGCATTATGTCCGCGAACAAATTGGTAAACGAGACAAATTTCAGAGACGAGTGGACGGGTCGAGGAGTCGCGTGAGAAGAGCGGCTCCGGACAGCTCCAACTTACTGATCGTCAGGAGGGGCACTACAGAGAGCCACTCTTGCAAGAGAGCATCGTTAAGAGGCTCGGGTCTCGCCTAAATACACACTAAGTCCCAGCGCGTCATTTAATGGGACATTAGGAAGAGAACCTACTATATCATAAGGACATGTACTCAAACTAGCATGCTAGGATAATCGCTAGCAGGGACAACACTAATTCAGTTTTTCCCCTAGGAGCCGGAGGCTCAACGCCTCCGATGCCTAGTACTCGGCGCGATCCAGAGCTCCAGGGGAGCCCGAGTCCTCCCAACACCCTAGTAGAGGCCCCACAATGTTGTGAAGGTGGCCGTGGTGGGAGCTAGGGCGGCAAGTTCCTATCTGGAACTGCCGGACCCGTCCTCGCGCCGGGGGTCCTCGAAGCGACAGTCGGACGGCAATCCGACCACCGTCGGCGAGGTAGGGCTACGCGGATAGGCCCGAAACTCAGGGGGCCCCGGCCTCGCTGGCCGGGACAGATAAGAAGTCGCAGGGACTTGATAAAGTCGCCGACACCGACCAAGGGGGGGAGGGTGGCGCTCCAGTCGCGGCCACTCAGCTAGCGGAGGAGACAGGGGTCTGAACGACCGCTGAGTGGCGGCAGATTCCCGCTCAACCTGCGGAGGGGGGGTGCAGACCCCCCCGCCCCTGGTAGGGTGACCCCCCAACTGATCAGGGGAACGTCCCCTGTCCAGGCCAGGGGTGCAGGGGTTGGTGCGCGACTCAGAAGCGTCGCGCGCGTCAGGAGGGCGCTCACGAGCGCCCCCGCCCGTGGCGGAGGCGCGGTCGGGAGGGACGCGAGGGGAAGCGCTGATCGGGCCCAGGCACAAGACCTCATGATGAGGGCCCGAACAGTGCGGACAGGGCCGCTGGTGCGGGCAGTCCCTTTGCAGGTGCCGTTCCAGACAGGAGTAGCACCAGCGGCGTTCTCGCGCTATGGTCCACCTAGCTTGCGCGGGCTTAGCCCGCAGCTTAGGGCAAGAAACGGCTCGGTGATCCGAACCGCGGCAGTAGTTGCAGGTGTTGCAGGTTGCAGGGGATCGAGTAACCTCCCTGGCCACTAGGCCGACATACGTAGGGAGCGGGCGGCGCTCTCCGGAAGAAGCCTCAGTTGGCTTCCGCGGAGTCGGCTGCGACCTCCCTGGCGGGTTCAGCCTTTCAGGTGCCCGGGAGTTGTCGGCGGCGCCCGCCGTGTTTGTGACCTGCCTACACTGTTGCTCGAGGAAGAGCAGCAGGTCCTTGAAAGACGGGATGTGATCAGCTCCGTCCCCGCCGTACCTCTCCTCGAAGTGGATGCGCAGATCGAGGGGTAGGCGGGACAGCACTAGGTGGAGCAATAAAAATGATCCTCCGACCCCTTCGTCGACCGGAAGCTCCAGACGTCTCAAGGAATTGCATGCGACTACGACAGGGTTGATAATGTCCTGGCGTAGTCTCGCCTTGTCTTGCAGTAGCGGAAGGTTAAGCAGCTGACGAGCATACTCGTCCGCCAGTAGGCGGGTATTTGCGTACCTCCTCTCGAGGAGGTCCCTTGCAATCAGATAGGAGTCGTCGGTCAGCGTCAAATGACCAACGACAGCAAGAGCCTCCCCTTCAAGGGAGGAGAGCAGGTATGCCATTTTTTGACCGAGGGACAAGTCCCCTCGGGCGTCAACTAAGCTATCGAAAAGGCCTATGAAGGCCAGCCATTCACCCAGAGCGCCCGAGAACTTAGGCAAGTCTAGAGTGGGCAACCTACCTAACAGCTCCGCTGGAGCTGGCTTCCGGCTCGGAGACACCAGAGGCGCCAGGCTCTGCATCTGGCCCTCAGGCTCCAGCTGGCCCCTTGCCTCAATCAATTCATCCGTTATATCGATGAACTGCTCGTAGTCCTTGTGCGCGGAGTCTTTGACCCCGCTTTCCACGTCAGAAGAGATCAGCTCTGAATACGCGTCCTCGACCACGGCCATCCGCTCATCAATCTGTTCCGCCCGTTGCACCAAATTATGCACGCGATCTGTACGCCCTATCAGAGTGCGGGCGTGCGACGCCCAGCGCAGCTGCTCCTGAATGATCAGTGCAGGTGCCTTGGTTTGCCTGTGTGGCGGCATCATAAAGAAATAAACAATTCAGTGATAGAAACAAATTCAGCAATATAAACAAATACAGTAATATAAATTCAGCAACAGAACCCAATTCAGCAATACAAGCAAATGCAGTAGCACAAATTCAGCAATAGAAACAAATTCAACAAATAAATTCAGTAACAAAATTCAATAACAAAAATTCAGTAATAGAGAAATTAAGTAAACAAGGCAGTAATAGAATTCAGCAATAGAAACAAATTCAGTAAGTAAACAAGGAAGTAATAGAATTCAGCAATAAAGACAAAACAAAAACCCGGGATGTCGCACACAGGCCAACCTTCCCCTACCTACCCGCCAGCAATATAGGTACCTAACCCTATCAAAAAGAGCTCGCGCAGCTCAAGGCGCGGTAACCACGCTCTGCTTACCAAATGTTACGGCGCCCGACAATCCCACAGTGCCTAGGAGTTCGGGGCCCATCAGCGACCTCTGGCGGACTGTCTGACGTCGGGTACAAATTACCTATGGGCGATACTAATCGCTCTGCGCGAGACTGCAAATATATTTTATTATATCTACAACTTACCTTAAGAAGGGGGCTCTGGTAAACCGGTTCAAGAAAAGTCAGGGCGGTGTGTAGGTCTGTGGGTGTGTAATGAAGGTTGTGTGTGTAAGAAAGTGGACTGACTTCTCGACGGCCGGCTACAGCGCCACTACTCGACGGCAAATCAGGCTCGACGATCACTCCACTCACTCACGGTTCACAAGGGTTAAGAGACAGAAATATTAACACGCACAATTAATCGTTAAATGCAAAATCCATATAACACCGAACAGTTACAGCAGGTTTTAAATACATATACACTTTAATCTCACTACAGACAAACTCACGCGGCATACAACTCACTCAATACTCGTTAAATCAATTGCCCATACGATAGAAATAACACGCCACGGCTCCCAAGAGATTAATACACTAACAAAATGGCGCTCGGGCCCACGGTCACAATATTAAAGTCCCGCGTCGTACCTAATACACGAGGTCAACCAAATAATGGGACTTTAGCACAAATTACACAAACATACAAGAAGGTTTATCAACGTTCAATGCAGGAATTACTACACGTAATTAAATCGCGCTGAAGCTAGTATCGGCTTCGTCCACGATGCGCGCGCGCCTTCCTGCTCTCAGATGCGACTAATTTAAAGCGCAGCGCGGAGGCGATGCGCCCCGCGCGGGGAAAGATGACGCAAATGTTTATCATGTGCGGAGATCGAACCCGCAACCACCAGAGCCACAGTCACAAACCAGTGCTGTGAAATACTTACTTAGCAATTAAAGTAAAGATGATTTGAAACATTTATACATCACGTTAGTTAATTGTTATGCTCTACCAAATTACACCAGCATTAGTTCTAATAGTTGGAATTAAGCCAATTTAGTTGCAGTCCTCATTTAATTACACAGTGAATTGAATTTTAGAAAAGTCTTTATTTTCCTTCATCACCGGACATGACATCCATTTGAAAGAAGTTTTTAAAAAGTAAACAAGTAAGTAACATCAAAAATGTAACGTATGATTTAATATAATTATTTATGATTGGCGTTAATTTTCTGAGATGAAAAGCTACTACCAAATCACCACAACGCTTCAGCCTGTAATATCCCACTGCTTGTCATAGGCCTCTTTCCCCATGTAGGAGAAGGATCAGAGCTTAATCCACCACGCTGGTCCAATGGGGTTGGCGGATAGTGTATACGAATTATTAAATATAACTCGAAAAATACTTGTTGTGAAGTTAGAAGATTCAAATTAAAATGTACAATATATTAATTTCAAAATTTACTTGTAATACATCATACGTTACAAAGCAGGCGATGAAAACACAAAGCAGTCAACGCAAATGTAGCATTGAATTATTAACGAATAAGTGTTCGTAGCTCGTTCGAACCGATGCAATAAATACTGAGCATAATTTTCGAGACTCGCAGACAATCTTCTGGCTATACTATTGTAACTCGATCGAGGGAATTGATAATTTTATATATTTTGAAAATATTTTTTTGGAGTTTACTCCTTAAGAATCGATTTTCATTTAAGGCCCCCAGTATGAAAAAAATATGAGGAGTAAAATCTACTGAATGAAGGACCTTGTTACGTATTTGTTAATCCTATTGGGTTCCGATAGATGGCGTTACGACGCTTTCTAATAACGCTATTGATACGGTATTATTCTTTTTCTTAGACTTTTCTGTACCTATTTAGAAAGTCGATCTGAAGGAATAAACTCCAGTAGTGCGTCGGATCTGATACACACACTTTATTTTTCATATATTGTTAAAAAAGTAATTTAAAAAAAATTGAGAGGTGTATAAACCAGAATTGCATTGTAGGTGCTGTTGGGAATAATCAGCAAAATGCAAGAGGTTCTTTTTTTAAAATTGGCTTTAATTTGTTTTTATTTTTATTTTTGTGCTACCCACACATGAGGAAATTATAAAGATTTTTAAAATCACATCAAAATTTTCGAACCAGCGGGATTTGAACCTGCGCCCTCTGACGTGCCGTGTCAGCGCTCTGCCAACTGAGCTATGGGTCCTCATCTAGCCGCGTCGAAATTCTTGATATGATGATTTTAGGTTTTTTTAAGCAAATTTTGGCTTTAATTTATTTTATACTTCATGATTCAGTCTGCAAAACCATACAGCTGGGCATAGAGGCCTCTTTTTCCATGTAGGAGTAGGATTGGGCTTAATCCATCACTCTGATCCGCTGTGGGTTGGCGGATATATTACCTACTACGAGTAACGATCGCTATCAGATATTAATATATAACATTATAACATTTGGGAGTGACAGACTATAAACAGGAAAGAAATATTTGCACAAATACAAAAATCTATTTCGAGCGGGAATCGAATCTGTAAAACGCCGGTATTTTTTCGCCGACATAGCACCCGTACCACTATACCAGAGTGGTTGTTTACTTTCTTATGTACTCGTAACTTACACTGCAGATTTATGCCACGGTATGCCATAATATTTTACGCCGACGAATGCATAAAACGGTGTAGGAAGTTTATGACTTTTGCCAAGTAAGGTATTCAACATCACTTTAAAAGCAGCTTAAGGGTAACTGCTATAGCTACAGGTGTTTTCTGAAAAGCGATGTCAAAGCTGTAAGTAATGCAAGTATAAGTCTATTGAGTTTTCCAATCATCCACCAAAGGTCTAGGAAAATTGTGACTTAATATGATAACTTCAACAAAGGTTAGTGGATTACCCGATTTTGACAGTTCCGTTTTTTATGAAATATAGCTTATGTGACTTCCAACGATCTACGTAAGGTTGCCAGTGTAGGTTGTTTGCGGAAAACCGGGACATATGTTTCAAATTTTTGGATGACTATGTCCAGCTGTGTGTGTGTGTGTGTGTGTGTGTGTGTGTGTGTGTGTGTGTGTGTGTGTGTGTATGTGTGTGTGTGTGTGTGTGTGTAAGTGGGCTAGAATATGCTGAACTGACTGACTGACTTCGTCAGTTTCCTGGTGAAAGAATTTTTAAAATAATTGTAGTATTTTTTGTGTTTATCAGTTACAAACATTCAAAGTTACAAAAAGATAAATGATTTTTCTATAATATTAGTACAAAATTATCTCACTATAAATAGACGCTTAAGTTAATAGAAGTGACATTATTTCACTTCTCAATGACTACCTTTTCAACACACGAATAGCTTGTGACAAGTTACGGTAATCGGATCGGAAAGGTGCAAACAAGGTTTTAGGCAAGGATTAATTACATTCTATATTCGTGGTAATGTTAGGGTTTTTTATATTTAGTTTATCTTTAGGAAAAACTTAATTATGTTTCTCTTGTAGGAAATTTTTTGAAAACATTTTATTTTAAAAGTACCTATGTCATTTAAATTGTGTTGTTGTTTTGATCACTTCTTATTCATTAACTAGCTGTGCTCCGATTTCGCACAAGTTAATTTGAGGGAAAAAATAGCCTAAAGGCTTCCTCGAGAAATAGTCTATCCAACATTAAACGAATTTTTCAATTTGATTGTATCTCCTAAGATTAGCGCGTTCAAACAAACAATCTTTGCTGCTTTATAATATTAGTATAGATTAAAATAATTTAGTACTTCAGAATTACTTATATTATATTAAATTTTCGAGATTTTTGTCTGTTGCGAATTACGTCCGAGTTAACCTATAACATTCTTAGTCGTATAAAATTTTTTAACCGATTTCAAAAAATGAGTAGGTTATCAATTTAACTGTATTTTTATGGGTGTAACTTCGTAATTTTTATTGTTTGTACCGATTTTGATGATTCTTCTTTTTGAAGTTTGACCGAGATTAGACCAGTATTTTTGAGTTATGCCTAATAATGAGTGTTTATTTAACTGTTTTGTCGACTACCTTCGTTATATTATTACTTGTCAATGGAAATTGAAGTCGTTTTTTTTTCGTTGGCGAGCAAATACAATTATACGCATTAAAAACTTCCAAATGATCGAATTACCCCAAAAAAAAAAAAAAACTTGCCTCTGCTATTATTGGTTAAAATTTTGAAATAAAATAAAATAAATTATTTTGTATATTTCGGTAATCGTAGTAATGGTATCTTCATCAATAAGTCGCAGGTGTGGATATTGAACGCCGAGGTGCTCTGAATATGCACGAATGACAACTGATAATTATTTCCATATATGTGTTGTAGTTATAAAAATTTTGCTTTATTGTGGGAGTGGTGGAGAATAGGGCGTTAAGACCTGTTTGTTTCGCCTCAATTAAGTAACTAAAACTTTAAGATTCACAATTCCAAAATGTAATATGCTATAAATGAATTTGATGGTGAAAAAGAATAATATTTCATAAAGTTTTATCTATTTCATACCGTCTATAAATGAAAATAAACTTAGAGGACAAATTTTGACGACAAAAAAATCCTTTTTTGTTGTGTTGCATTTTCTCGGAAGTGAAAAAAAACGACTTTAATGAACATCGACAAGCAAAAAAACAAAGATAGTGAAAAAGTTATCAATTAAATACGCATTATTTAACCATAACTTAAAACAAAATTCAGGTCTCGAAATTTAAATAGGTCTATATTAGCAAACACAGTTGCTTTCGATTAAAAAAAGGAATCATTAAAATCGGTACACCCAGTAAAAAGTTTAAAAAATACAGTCGAATTGAGAATCTACTCGGATTTTGAAAGTCGGTTAAAAATAATAAATTTAGTTAGACTTCATAATATAAAAAATAACTAAGAGAAAATCGTTGAGTAACGATAAGAATATAAGCTAGAGAATGATTAAACTTTTCTTCTTATTCAAAAAAGCGTGTAATAGGTTTCAGTCTAAATATTCAGATAAAACCATGTTTTCAATCGAAAGCCTGCGGTGAACCGATGTGGTTAGAATTGCAAGCTTAACGCCCATGTTTTCTCACCGCATTTATTTGTTACATTTTCCTTAAATTTACAAATAAATTTTCTATTAGAAAAGTAAATTACATATGAACACAAGAATAGAAAATATATAATGAAACGAACAAGTTGAATAAGTGGAATTGAAGGAAATGAGGAATGAACAAAATTTGAAAGGGGCTGTTTTTTATTAATTCTTAAAGAATGATTGTAATGTTTCATTGTCGATGTCACAAAGAATTTTCATATATACAACTGCCGATTTTTTTTTGTATAATTTTATATAGTAACTTATTTTTTCCTCGACAAAATAGATCAGAATGAATTCCACGCATAAAATGTCAGGAAATAACTAGTTAGTACATAAACAAAATATCGTATAATAATGACTCGAAAAAGTGTGTTTATTATGTAGTAAAAACTTTATCTTCACTGCCTTTATTACCTCTCTTGGGTGGAGTCGTATTCCAGCTTCTCGCGCTGTTATATATATTTTTGACCTTTGGTCTCATAAACTAGCCAGAAATCCTTGATGTTATTAACACTATCTTAATTTCTATCTGGATGAAGTCACTTATAATATTATACTCGTATATATTATATAAAAAAGCGAGTGTGTTTTAGACCACACGACTGAAGTAAAACTTCTGCACACTAGGCCTACACTGTGTCTTAGATATACGAAACGTAACTGGCTACGAGAGAAAGAAAGAAAATGTGTGCTCGCACTTCTCTTCTATGTTCCGTTCACCTCGCCTGATTACACTTTTCGTAACGCTCTCGTGACGCATTCACCAGCTTAATCCCAAAGTCCAGCGTGCGTAAAAAAGTCTTACTTCAAAAAATAATTGGTATTCCTAACGAATAAAATTCAAATATATCGGACTTATTTTGAAAATCAACACATGATTCAGCATGTTAGATCTCACTGCGCTATTATAGGGCTCTTACTCGATGCAGGATAACAATTAAAGTTTTTAAATTTATAAGACATTTTATTTCCAATGAATGGAAAAATATATGTAAAAGTATTAAAATTGTACATGTAATTCCACCAAATTTTAGCCGGCTCTAAACCATAATCATCTAATAGACCAAACTAACAATAATCTAAACTTCGGTAGAAGTAAACGTACCTTGAAAGTAGCATTTGTTTGATTGATCCCATTATCATAGAATCATTTCACTATACCATCGAATTGGTACTCAGGAATCTATCATTAGAGCACGTCTGTTCATCAGCGTCTACACAATAAGCCCTGCTGCTTCATTTGCTCGCCTAATCGTCAAGAAACTGTGATATCGGGTATACATTCTTGCATTCGATTACGTCCCCCACTGTTCTTTGATCAGTGACCTAGATTAAACGATGGAGGTCATCAGTGTGTACTTTTTGGAAATGATTTTGATAGATAAGTGTCTTTAAGATAATATCATTATAATATACATTTAAAACATGTTTTTGTCTTTAAGCATATAATATGTACTAATATAATAATACATGTTTGTTCGTTATATTTATACATATATACAACTACGCTACTAGATCGTGGTTCTTTACTTCTCCGTTGACAGGGTACGCATAGTTTGAATTAACTATTTTTAATATATTCTGTATTAATCAATATCAAAATAAATTACATGTTATTTCGTTGCAGGAAATAGAAAAGAAATCATATAAAAAATAAATAATAAATATCTACATATTACACACACGGTCGTCTGTTCCTAAAGTAAGCAACTTAATGCTTGTGTTATAGGTAACAGCCGACTGGTCTAGCTACATATTTACCTTTCGATAAACATACTTATAAATAATACATATATAAATATATAAATGAATATGTATATATAAATATATATAAAAAATAAACATATTTTTGATTTATTTTCCAAATAACTATTTATCATATCAAAAAGCCGCATTTTGTATGGCGTAGCTATACACACATACATTCAAAAAATCAATTTCGCAAAAATTTCGTAACGCAATTGTTTGATGTTACTTTCTTTGATGTTTTCCATAGAACCGAGATAAAAAGGAAATTTATTCCTGTGACACAGACATAGGAAACAAAATGACATATTTTTTCATTTGGTATAAAATACAGCTTTTTTCTATTCGATTTATTTTGATTGTAGTTTAATATATTGGATAGAAGATTACTTAAATATTGTTATTAAACTAAGGCAGCTTAGATAAGATAAGGTACATTGCTCAATTATATAATGTACTAGATGACCCAGTAAATTTCGTATTATTGATAAAAGTTTTATTTGTGTAAAATATATAGAAAAGAATCAGAACGACGACGAACAGCAATTGATTTTTTTATATATAGATACAGATATAGATTGAATCTCAAAATTTAACTATTTCTAAATTGTTTTGCTACCCCGACTTACTTAATTAAAATGTCAACTGAGGTAGGGCACAGCAGGAAATTTCCTGCTCAAAATATGGAGCAGCCCGACTGGGGAAGTACCTCGACCTTACAGAAGACCACAGCTAAATAATACTTTCAATAGGTTTTCAAGCAGTACTGTGTTCCTGTTGGTGAGTAAGGTGACCAGAGCTCCTGGGGGGATTTGGGATAGGGTCGGCAACACGCTTGCGACGCTTCTGGTGTTGCAGGCGTCTATAGGCTACGGTAGTCACTTACCATCGGGTGAGCCGTACGCTTGTTTGTCGACTTACTAACATTAAAAAAAAATCTTTGTTTTGACTTTCGTAAAGCATGAACGCCGTATTAAATTATTTTTCATTTGGAAATTATCAGCAAGCAATTATTGAAGTGTGTTTGAATTGAACACGTGTAATATGTAAGATTTTCGCTGTAGTGTGCATATTTTTTATTATTTTACATACGAAGTATATCACGTCTCAGGCAAAAGAGCTATTAAAATATTTGACGTTAAAATAAGTGTAGCGTTACTTCCCGCCCGTGAAATTTCCACGTCTAAATTTGGCTCATCTGTGTACAAGCATGAAGTACTATTGCTCTTGATTAGTCAAGGCGTCTACAGAATTGCTGGATAGAAATCACTATTATAGGCAAAAGTTAGATGCTTCTTGCTCTTTGGAGGATATATACTGTGGAAAAAGCGCTCGTAAGCTTCGTAGGTAATAGATTTTTCCCTATCTTTCGCCTTCTGTGAAAACAGAAATGCTGGCTATACTTGAATTGATCAATAGCATCCTTTTGTTGTGGCAAACAGTAAATAAATAAAAAAAACCTAATGTATTTACAGAGCGTGAAGACGAATTAGAATATAATTATATAAATTTAAGTTTTAGATAAAACTTTTACTATTTTAAAATTAATAAATTTTTCATAAAAGAATGTGAGTAAAAAATAGTAATTCAAATTTCTGAATCTTTGTAATTTAACGCTAAACAGTAGAAAGTATTTAAAAAATTAAAAAAATACAAGAAAATTCTAATAATATAAAAATTCAAGAGCTGTAAAATAAATTACCTAGACAGCTATTAGAGACGATAGTGTGGACGGAATTCTACATTAATTTAGAAATATTAAGTGCTAAAATCTTGCTTCGTAAAGTAAAAAGGCAATTGAGATGCTAACGAGGATTCTATGACACTGCTAATTTTTAGGCAATAATGACGTAGGTGTTTCGTAACAGTCGAATTTTGGTGCAATATCTTTTTTTTTTTTTTCAAACCAGCGTGACTGGGGAACACAGCTATATAATACTGCTTTCAAACAGTGTTGTGTTCCTGTTGTGAGTAAGGTGACCAGAGCTCCTGGGGTAGATTGCGGGTAGGGTCGGCAAAGCGCTTGCGATGCTTCTGGTGTCGCAGGCGTCAATAGGCTACGGTTATCATTTACCATCATGTGAGCTGTACGATTTTTTGCCGACCTAGTTGTATAAAAAAAGGATATTCACAAATTAAGCTGAGCGCCAAGACGGGTTGAATGACCTGTAATATGTTATGCTAAAAAATCTTTTTGCCTAAAAAACAAAGTATATTCAAAGTGAACAATCCACGCTATGAGTCAGTGCAAAACATTACACAGAATAAATTTTAGTAAATAGTTCTCTGCATTCGGCGATACTTTTTACATAGTGTGCCAAGCGCAATAGAACTAGGTCCCCGCTACTAGAGATAGGCGGGATTTAAGAGCTTTGAGATATGTGTTTTTATGTCGAATAAAATTTGGATCTTTATACGAATTTAAAAATTGTTTCATTTTTCAGTATATTTTTATAAAATAGTAGGTTTTTTATCGTTTGTGATTTACTGTTTCCTTTAATAGTTTCTCAGTCAATATTCATTACGTATAGACGAATACGCGTTGGCGCAACGGTAACAGCACTTGTTTGTGGCTGTTGCGCTGGCGGTTGCGGGTTCGATCCCCGCACATGACAAACATTTGTATTGGCCATATAGATGTTTGCCATGTGCTGACTGTTTGTGCAGTCCTTGTAAGTCTCCCCACCGTGCCTGATCCTTCTTCTATATGGAGAAAGAGTCCCTGAGTCCTATTCCCAGCAGTCGGATATTGCAAGCTGAAGCGTAATAGACGAACATAGATATTAGGAAGTTACAAAGAGTTCTGTGGTCCTCAATACTGGATTCTTTCGCTCGAGTAACTCGATTCCAGGTAGATTAAATTTATTGAAAGCTTGAGTTACACTAAATAATTTACGCTCTTGCAGAGTATTATAGATATCTTCGTCTATTCTATTGTCTGCACTATGAGCAACATTCTGAGAAATTTGTCAATATTTCACTATCATCTGCGGCATTTCATCTCTCGTTGATAAAATGTAATGGATAATATAAGAAAACTAGCTACTGCGCGCGACTTCGTCGGCGTTTACTCCGCTTCTTTTGGTCTTAGCGTGATGATACATAGCCTATAGCCTTCCTCGATAAATGAGCTATCTAACACTGAAAGAATTTTTCAAATTGGCCCAGTAGTTCCAGAGATTACCGCGTTCAAACAAACAAACAAACTCTTCAGCTTTATATATTAGTATATATTGAAACCGTTCTTTTTGTGCTGGCGTAAATCACGGAATACATCCCCAGAGGTATTCTATGAAGCATACAATACAATGGTGATTTTTAAAAGATATAATTATGTCTGAAAGGTTTAGGATTATGTAAAATCCCAAAATTTAATGTACCTGATACTATTAACAACTCTTAGCTAGGCTTCTTTCTTTGTTTATTAAAAAAAATAATTCTTGTACAAGTATTGATTTAGAGTGAAATGCTTACAAACTTTGATGTAAGAATATTTTAAGATTACAGCAACATAACCTTTATGAAAATGAGTGGCCATGATCACAATATTCTTTGTATAGGTAGTAAGCATAGTAGCGTTTAGAACTTTCTCTTTAATAACATTATAAGCCGTTAAAGCACTTGAAGGCTATTTGTCATCCATGTGATGTTTTATCGGCGGAGTTTCATAATCTTCACAATCAAATTTCGGAATATTGCTTTAATTACTCACAAAAAGCAACACTATCCAAATTTAATATTTTTATCACCAAATATATAAAAAAAATATTGGGAGCTATATTATAAAGAAAGAATACTAAAAATAAAAGGGTTCATTTTTAGTTGCGTTTGTATGTGGTTTATTTGTATTATACAGTTTAATTGTTCTGACAGTGGTTTGAATTTCAAAGGTAGAATTATTTTGTACATTTTTCGAAACGAGACCATTACACAGAATTTCATACTCATTTCTCATATTCTTTGCTTTGTGCATTACGAACAAATGATACAAAAAAAGTATTGCAAAAACATTGCACTTTTAAGTGACAGAATAATTTACACACACCACATAATTTAAATATATTATAATGGTAGTGCTGTGTGGTTACGGCACTAAAGAATGTAGCCACCCCCTCTCTTCCGTGGGTGTCGTAAGAGGCGACTAAGGGATAACACAGTTCCACTACCACCTTGGAACTTAAAAAGCCGACGGATGGCGGGATAACCATCCATGCTGGCTTTGAAATACACAGGCCGAAGACGGGCAGCAGCGTCTTCGGTGCGATAAAGCCAGCCCTGCGGTCACCAACCCGCCTGCCCAGCGTGGTGACTATGGGCAAAACACATGAGTTCGCGTCATAATGTCGGGCGCGAACTTGTGGAGGCCTATGTCCAACAGTGGACTGTGATAGGCTGAAGTGGTGGATAATGGTACCAAAAAGCAATAAACTTACAAAAAATTCTTAACACCCTTTTTATTGGCATTAAACTTACAATCATGAAAATATTCCTAACAATAATATTTATGATAATTAATATATAAAGTTTATTACTATTCTGTTTATGCTACATTCTTTACGACATTATAGAATATAGGCGCCCCTCACTTCTCATAGGTTTCGGAAGAGGTGACTAAGGGATAACAACTTCCACTACCACCTTAGAACTGTTAAAGTCAACCGATGGCAAGATAACTGCTGGGTTCTAGGCTGCCCAAAAATACTATGTGGCTCCGAGCTGTTCCAACTGGAACTCCAAAATTGATTCGATTTGCTGGACATCACTAGCGTGAACGAGATGAAGGACAGCGTGATGAAGACGGTGTGTAGACTAGGTCGTAGTGATACTTTCCGCTGACGAAGTTAACGAAGCAGTTCAAACTTTATCTGCATCAGAAATGAGACTATCCGCGAGAGGATAATAGTAACCGACATAGACAAGCGAATTAGCAAGTTGAAGTGGCAGTGCGCTGACTGCCTGCGTCATAGGCCAAATGGCTACTAGAGCAGATGTGTCCTAGAAAGGAAACCGCTTGTAGGCAAACACAGTGTGGGACGTCCTCCGGTCCGCTGGATCGACGATCTAGGTAAGATTGCTAGTGTAAGTTGGAGGAAGATTGCAGAGGCCTATGTCTATCGGTGTACTGCAATAGGCTGAACTGATGTAAATATACTTATGATGTGTGTTTGACTGATGTAAGTTACTTATAATCGTTATCAAATTTTTTAGGTGAGGTCTAAGCTTGTTTGCCGACTTTAATTAATCATAGAAACGAAGTTTTAAAATAATGTTTTCAAAATTTAAACCAAAATGATATGAAATCCCGCTTGTCGCTCGTAACTCGTACCATCACCACCGATGGTCGACCGCCACACTGTGTTCTTTTTAGTGCACTTCCGTTACATTTCCAGCAACTCTATCAAGTCTATTTAGCCTTTGAGCCAAAACGAAATGAGAAACGCCTACTTCGTCTCCGTTAAATAATGGCGATGCCCAGACATGTTCTGATTAAAACAGCTGAATCATCGAATGAATTAATTAAACTATTTATTTTATTTTAATTCAAGTTTTGGCATGCTTTTAGACCAATATACAAATGTATATCAGTCTTCTTTATTCAATCAACTTTATATACATTCTTAGAAATTTCTGTATGTTTTTTCGTTATTTGGCCAAGTACTTGTGGTTTTTTCGTTATTTGGCCAAGTACTTGTGCCGTGTGTAATTAATAGCAGAATCGTAGCAATTAAATCTAAATATTTTACTTCGCTTCAGCTTGTAATATCCCACTGGTGAGCATAGTTCTATTTCCCCATGTAGGAGAAGGATCAGAGCTTAATCCACCACGCTGTTCCAATGCGGATTGGCGGATATATTCCCTAATATGAATAACGATTGCTATCAGGTGTACCTACGTGATAATGACCGACAGCTTAACGTGCTCTCCGAGCTGATGGAGATCCACAAGGACTGCACAAACATCCAGACCACGGCAAACATCTGAATGGCCAATACAAATGTTGTCGTGTGTGGGGATCGAACCCGCAACCGCCAGCGCAACAGCCACAATCCAGTGCTGTGACCGCTATCGACTACAGATGTAGCAGTCGAAAGATACCATTTCCACTAAACTTAATACCTATTCTATGTCAAGCAAGAACAGAAAGAACGGGGAATCCAATGGGGTAACGGACGGAAGTGAAACTACAAAGTTTAATGCAAATAAGAATTTCTTTTTGCTATCACTTGACTGTTTAATTAAAAACTTTAAGTGTTATTTCAAAGCAGTTCCTACAAATAAATACCTTCAAAAAGTAGAACGGTATTTGTAGAACGGTGTTTTATTTTTTTCTTGTGAGTTGATTTGCTTTAAAAAGATAAAAATTCAATAATTACATAAAGCCAGCGAAATAAATCGAAACAATATCACTGAGGTCATTTAACTGAGGTAGGGCACAGCAGGAAATTTCCTGCTCAAAATTGGAGCAGCCCGACTGGGGTAGTACCTCGACCTTACAGAAGACCACAGCTAAATAATACTGTTTTCAAGCAGTGTTGTGTTCCTGTTGGTGAGTAAGGTGACCAGAGCTCCTGGGGGGATTGGGGATAGGGTCGGCAACGCGCTTGCGATGCTTCTGGCGTTGCAGGCGTCTATAGGCTGCGGTCTTACCATCAGGTGAGCCGTACGCTTGTTTGCCAACCTAGTTACATAAAAAAAAATTATCAAACATTATGTAATGTAGGTACACTTAAAATATCAATACGGTAGTCCTTCATAATTGTATGCGTTAGCAGTTTAGCAATACTCTTGATGATGCTGGCGTCCATAACGTATGCCGCTTACCACCATACGAACCGTACGCTCGTTTGCCACCTTTGTAATAAAAAAGTCATTATCAAAAAGATTCCTGTTACCCGGGGTAAAGTACAATCAATACCAAATAAACAGAGTAAGTAAATAAAAATAAATGTGAATACCCCGCGGCAATGAGATAAAGTGGCACTGCTCGAGACTTCAAAGACATTGAAACAATGTATGTTTATGCCATATTTGTACTACGTTCATGTTTACTAGCTGACCTAGCGAGCTTCGTTCCACCATATTTTTTTAATTTTGCAATAAAAATATCGCCGTCGTTAGTCGAAATAAAATTGAGGTTATATTTTAACTTGGACAAAGGTAAAAAAAACGTATCTGTATAAAATTTCATTAAAATCGGTCCAGTAGTTTCGGAGATTAGCCCGGAAGAAAATCATGACAACAAAATCAGGAAAAAAAACATGAACTCGAGAAAACATTTCAACCGAACACCAGAAATAATTGAATTTAACGCGCTCTCGTTTCTACTCAAGTATTTTTGAAATTTGAGTTTGCGAAATAAGCATTCGGCCATATATGAAGCGATACTTTGTTTACTATAAAGCGATGATAATTATTATAAAAGTCACTTATTTAAAAATAATCGTTTGCACTAGTTAATTTTTAATAACTATAAGATATTTCCGTTACAAAATCTATTGGCCTACTGGTAACAAGTAAAACAAGTTGATCGATGTCGATTCATGCTCAGATGAGCATAATTTTGAAGAAAGTTTCAAATGTTATGGACGGCACTTTGGTAATTAAAAAACGTGATAAAATAACCTCAATCAGGATTCAGCCAAATATATCCCACTGTTGGGCATAGGCCTCTTCCCCGTGTAGGAGAAAGATCGGAGCTTAATCCACCACGCTGCTCCAATACGGGTTGGCGAATAATTATATTCCCTACTATGAGTAACGATCGCTATCAGGTGTACGTGATAACAACCGGGACCGACGGCTTAACGTGCTCTCCGAGGCAAGGTGGGGAGACCCACAAGGACTGCACAAACACCCAGACCACGGCAAACATCTGATTGCCCAATACAAATGTTGTCGTGTATGGGGATGGAACGAATCAGTGCTGTGACCGCTGCGCCAACGCGGCGTCGAACAAATAGCGTCGATAAAATAACCTACAAGTATATTTCTATAAAATAAGAAAATAATCACCGTATTTTAAAAGGCCCCAGGTAGCGAGAGAATACGTTTTTTCAAGATCAAAAAACTATATACAGACTAGCCAGATTTGTAACCATACCTGTGTATTGTCCATGTTACCGGCCAAACCCGATTTCAGGACAAACTAGTTTTGCCTAGTCCAAACTAGTTTATCCTATCACGCTTAGGACAAACTAGTTTGGACTAGGCTAAACTAGTTTATCCTATTACGCTTAGGACAAACTAGTTTGGACTAGGCTAAACTAGTTTATCCTATCACGCTTAGGACAAACTAGTTTGGACTAGGCAAAACTAGTTTGTCCTGAAATCGGGTTTGGCCGGTAACATTCATACAAAACTTGCGACTGCTAATGAAATAGAAGATCCCTGTAATCGTCGCGACAGAATTTAGAAGATTATTTTGATACCTGATACAAATTATTATTGTTATCAAGGTAGGGCACAACAGCAAAATTTCTTGCTCAAATTTGGAGCAGGCTGACTGAGAAAGTACGAGTACCTTACAGAAGATCACGGCTAAATACTACTGCTCTCAAGCAGTGTTGAGTACCTGTGGTGATTAAGGTTGCCAGAGCTCCTGGGGAGGGTAAGGGGATAGGGTCAACAATGTCCTGAAAATGCTCAGGAGCATATTTTGCTGGGGTCCATAAACTACAGTATACGCTTACTATCAGGTAGGCAGTACGATTGTTGTCCACATTGTAATTAAAAAAGTGTGTGTGTCAGCTCCGACGCACGACTGGAGTTTACTTCTTCAGATCGACTGTCTAAATAGGCACAAAAAAGGCTTACTAGTCTAAGAAAACGATTAATACCATACCAAATGGTAAATAAACGAATCAAATAACGCCATCTATCCCCATCAGGTTCCGATATATGGAGTTAACAAAAACGTAACGAGGTCATTCGTTCAGTAGATTTTACTCCTCATATTTTTTTCATACCGGGGTCCTTATATGAAAATTGATTCTTAATTAGTAAACTCCATAATATAATACTTTTTTTCGCGCTGCACTTACCGCCATTTTGAAACCGCAACCTTATATGTTTTCATAGTGCTCAGTTAAGACGCCAATTACGGTTGGTTGAACTTAATATTTCATTCTCTCGACCGACACGGTAAATAAAGACATTAAATTTTTATAAATTTTTCTGTCAATAAAAGCAACAATGACGGTCTTTAGCTGGAAAAAAATGTATACTACTGTTTTAATAATTAAAACTGTATCGCTCGTTTATTAACCCGTTTGTTCATCTAAGTAGATTATCTTTTTAAATTTAATTTTAAAATATTGTCTTGGTTTTTCCAATTGTGTTTGAGATATACAGCGCGATTTAAATTTAAGACGTAATATATAGATAGTATAAATCAATAGTTAGAGCATGAATCATCTACAGTCGACCGTGGATTCAATTACGAGCTCGTCTCGCTGACATTTTATTTTTGAACTCTACACTAGAAATTGCTGACATTTCAAATATGAATCTTTAAAATTCACTTAATGGTCTAAGATCCGAGAAGGTAAATCTTCCCTCATCTGTTAATTAGATGAAACAATTTTTTATAGGATTATTTCAATATTGTGTTACCTGATACCTGACTATAGTAGGCACCCATCTCTATGAATGCTATACTTACCTGCAGCCAGGTTACTGCTGACTGAGGTTACTGACCTGGCTGCAGGTAAGTGTAGCAATCATAGAGATGACTGCCTACTACAGTCAGGTATATAATATAAAATATTAACGGTTTTAGCTTACTACATGTAATCAACATGAGAGGGAAAAGGTAAAAAAAAATTGCAGCAGGCATATAATGTAAAATATTGACGGTTTTAGCTTACTACACGTAATTAACATGAGAGGGAAAAGATTTTTTAGAAGAAAATTTTTTTAAGTATTATTATTTGCAGCAGGCTTATTTATGGTGGCAGAGGTTGTTTTTATAAATTCACAATATTGAAATCAGCCTATAAAAAATTGTTTCATCTAATTAACAGATGAGGGAAGATTTTGTTATATTCCGGATCTTAGACCATAACATTCGACGCCTGTAGAAAATCTTTTAACTGGAATTTTAATTTTTAAGGAAAACAATGACAGATATATTCCAACAGATGTTGTAAAATTAAAAGATAAGTCGACGTCCTTACCATTAATATGTTTGGTACATAATTATTTCATTTACTCCATTTATATTCAGTATTATAAATAACAAAAAAATAAATAAACTATCATGTAAGTAAACACTAAGCAAAATAACATATTTCTGTTAGAATAAATAAGTTGGGCGTTTCCATTGGGACAGCTGACAGCAGTGGGTGGAGTACATTGACTAAGATGAGGAAAGAGAGGAGGAGACAATATCAAACTATTTAGAACTATTTTACTTGTAAACAACAATTAATAATTCTGTTAAAATAGGTAATGAAATACATTACAATTATATCACTTTAGAACATGGATATTAAATTATAAGAGAAGTGATTTGATTATTATGATAGGTATATCTCACCGATGCGATGGTAAGAAAAGTTTCAAAATACTGTGGCAAGATAGTCAGAGAGCAGTAATTGTTGGAGTAGATAGTGAGTTGATGATTTTCGTGGTATTTATTGCTTAACATACGAAGACTCCTGTGGTTTCTCTCTAAAATGTGTGCATGACATGAAAAATAAAAAGTTTTATTTTTTTATACAACTTGGTCGGCAAACAAGCGTACGGCTCACCTGATGGTAAGCGATTATCGTAACTTATAGACACCTTTAACCTTATAAGCTCTGGAAAAGTGCTTGAAAGGAGCTTATTTATTTAGCTGTGATCTTCTGTAAGGACAAGGTACTTGCACAGTCAGGCTGCTCGAGATTTCGAGCAGGATATTTCCTTTTTTATATACAACTAGAGTAGCGAACAGCGTACAGTCCCCTTAACAGTAAATGGTGCATTCTTGGAAGATTATTTACCATTACTATAGAACATATACCATTTGACTCCATTTGACTTACAACATTAACACTACTCGACAAAAGTATTATGTGCTTGTCACCTTCTCTAAAGAGGATTTACTGCCCAAATCGAGCTACTGTGGTTTACCTTTATCTAATGTCACCTGCTTAAATATAAGCTGAATGAATTGTACTAAAACTACATAAAATCAAATCAAGTCATAATTCAAATTTTTAATTCACTTAGCATAAATAATGTCTAACCTAAAACCGAATAACACGATGCCTTAGAAAATTTTTCTCGAATATTTTTAATATGAGAGCGCAGTTTAAAACATAAATTATGTATGAAAGCCTCCAAGTGTCTACGTCATATGAATTCATAGCGAATTTTTCACTTTCAAATGTATTGGTGGACCGATTATAAAAAGCATTTTCTTTTAATTTATTTTTCCTTAATATTAAAATAAAATTTCTTTTCTCGTTTTAATTTCTTACTTTCGGTAGGTACGAGTTGATGAACATCAAAGAAAAATTATAAAAACGATTTTAAAAGGGTCTGTTATTTTCTTAATTGCTTTAATAATTACTTAATTTACCGATTTTATAAAAATAAATCGTTCTGTTTTTACCTGTAATTATAAAATCTTATTAAGCTACTTAAAAATTGAGTAGTGTATGAGATTTTCTTTATTAATCTGGCTAAAATATCGCCCCATAAAAGTAAATTGAAATTGTACGTATATTGTAATTGTACTTGAGTAATTTATGTTCATTCATTATTTATTTTTAATTTTTTGTACATTCGTTCGTTTCATATGTTACATAAACGTACATTTGACCTTATAACGTAAAAGCAAATCTAATTGTGGTTTCATTTATGAAATAATCTCATAACACACAACACCGACATGATGAAAATCTCTTCATGGGATTCCCGAAACACACTACATCGACAAACTAACACACGACACTTAACAGTGACTAGCATTTATTTTGATCGTAGAGGCGTTTATAACAAACGCATTTAATTAATCCGATACTCTGAAAGACAAACAATATTTTACAATTCGAATTAAGCGAAATAATAGTCGAATGGAATCCTATTCAATAGGTTGCTTAAGATATCGCTTCATCCAGTCAAAATCAATTTGCTTATTGGTTTCAAGCTCGGGTTGGTGGAAATTTGATCAGGTTTATGTTACCAAATAATGTTCGGAATACACAATTATTCAATGCGATTATTTGATTGATTATAACTGTAGTCGTTTTAATTCGTGTGATTTAATGGCTTTTCGGTTGTAAAACGATTGTTTCCAAACTGAAATATGAGCCTCAAATGAAAACGTTAATTCTTGTTAATAATAAAATTTAATAATAATTCAAATTAATTTGGCGTTATTATATTGTATCAATCGAGCATAATCAGAAATAAATAATTGTGCTTGAAATTAGATTTTTTAATATTTTTTTTTATAAAATTGTCATATATAGATATTAATACCTAAAAGTGTACTTAATAATACATTATTATGAATGTTTAAAATATAATTTAAAAAGACCTTCAAAAATTTACCTTTAAGAGATATTAGAAGATTCCTTATTAGAGACTCAATTTTTTACTAAGCTAATGACAGTATACCCGTTTTTTAATCAAAATTTCTATTTTTATACATTAATATTTTGCGTCAGAATATAAGAAGCAAGACCTCTTCCACGGCTTCACCACATTTCGTTTATGATGTTCTTCGGCTTAGGTTTTAATAACCAACAGATTGCGTGACCTATATTTTGAAACCTTTGATCTTTTTAATTAAACACGTTTACCCACATTTTCATAATCGGACTGCTACAACCCTAATATTAACGCGTTAAAAATACACACACAAATGAGATTGTTACCACTCCAGAACAAAAAAACGGTGACTGGTGCTTTAAACACGGTGCGACGTTCGCGCTAAAATTTTTATTCGAGTCGTCGGACAATTATATTATTAATATTACTATTTATTATTGCTTAACTATTAACGTTAGAAGATTCCCCTCAATTTTTCTGGGATACCATCATCAAATCCTGGTTTCCTTCTCGTGGTACTCTTGGCATAATTATCTCCTTTCTAACAAAAAAGAATCAGCAAAATCAGTTCATAAACGACGAAGTTATCCGCGAACACACATAAAGAAAAATATACATCTACTAGCTGACCCCGCAAACGTTGTTTTGCCATATATGATATTAATTATATAATATTAACCCCCGCCCCCCCTCTAGTGGGCGGAATTTTGTAAAATCCGTTCTTAGCTGACCTCTACTCAGCGAAAGGAATATTCCTACCAAATTTCAAGTCTCTACGCCTTATGGTTCCAGAGATATCGTGATGAGTCAATGGGTGGGTAACTCTTTTATATATATAGATATATATACGGTCAGTTAAAAATAGTTTTATTATAAAACTGATTATGAAGACGTACAACACTGACATGATTATATTGAAGATAGTGACGTGATATTGCTGACGTCACTTTAATAAGAGACCTATAACTCTAGAGAATCATCTTCGCTATATACATTTTGAGTACGTACTTGATGAGGAGATAACAAAATTCATAGCTATTTTTATCGTTTTTGTACTAAAAGACAAACTTGAAAATGCACTAAAATGTCTAAGAATAATGGAGTTTTTTAATATTTAAAGTTCGGTTTTATTCGGTACTTAAATTTTTATAAACACAAAAAAAAAATTAACTGACCCCAAAAAAGGAAGAGGTTCTCAATTCGGTTGTGTTTTTAAATGTTATTAATTACTATGAGCGTAGAGCAGCCAGCAACATGTAGTTATTTATAACTTAGCTGACCCCGCAAACGTTGTTTTGCCATCATATATTATTAACCCCCACAACCCCCTCTTGTGAGTGTAATTTCGTAAAATTCCTTCTTGGCTGGCAAATTTCAAGTCTCTACGCCTTATGGTTCCAGAAATATCGTGATGACTCGATGACTCAATATATGGGTGGAAATCTTTTTTATATTATATATCTATATCTATACTAATATAATAAAGCTGAAGAGTTTGTTTGTTTGATTGTTTATTTGTTTGTTTGAACGCGCTAATCTCAGGATCTACTGGTCCGATTTGAAAAATTCTTTCATTGTTAGATAGCCCATTTATCGAGGAAGGCTATAGGCTATATATCATCACGCTAAGACCAATAGGAGCGGATTCCACGCCGACGAAGTCGCGCGCAGAAGCTAGTAGAATAATATATTTTCTCTAAGCTTTCATATATGTCTTCGTAAAAATAAAAATAATAACGTGCATTTGTCCAACGTAATGAAGGTTGTTACTACGTAAACTCCTCTCGAGCGTAAAGCCAGAACGTGGCGTATATGGAAAAAAAAACTTGAATATTGTAACAGCTACGAGTTTTCTTACGGTGCGGTTAAATGGTGCGTGAAAGCGTGAGCTGAGCGTGATTTAGCTCAGGTTCTATGCAGCCATGCTGTATTTGGATAGTCTGGTTCGGTAATTTTTTTGCTGTATATTTTGATGTAGTTATTTAAGCAAATTCGTTTATTTGCATAAATTGTTTTAGAGATAGACTGTGATATGAAAGACGTTATAACTTGCACTAAATGAAGCAAAATGTTTACAATTTTTGAAGTGAAACTTCTTTAGACGCATGAGGGGTAAAATTTGAACAACCGCTAACGCGGCAACGTTATGGACGGTCAGTACTTGGATAGGTGACCGCCTGAGAACACCGCGTGGGGCATGACGTCGGATTTTTGTTTTTCAATAGGCCTTGTTTTTGTGTTTTAAATTAGTTTTTTAACTTTTTTTTTTTTTTAAATTAGTTTGCCAATGAAGTTTCATATCTGACGTGTACTTTGTACGTACGCATTTTTTTTCATTAGGTTGTACTGGAATGATCTTGGCCCGGTGCTTAATTAGCGGATGTAATTTGTTTAAGTCAAAATGTCATTTAGGTACTAGTTATATTAAAGACAAATTGGATGTAAGGTCTATATAAATACGGACATAATGAAATCCTGTGTTAAGGTCAGGAAACACAACGCAAATACAAATAACCAGAGTGGCGGACCTTCACAATATCTTTGAAAGCTTCTTCTTGAAGCGGTTACACTTCCGTTTATTACCTGTCCGACAATTAAGAGACTTTTAAAGGCGATGTGGTGATAAACAAAGCATTTTTATATACTTTAAAGGTTGAAGACACGTGTACGACCGATGGTAAGCGTTTACCGTAGCATATGAGCGAATGTAAAATGAGCGATTAAAGCGCCTTACTGACTTTAGCTGCGACCCTCCCCGCTCTTAGTACCTTAATCAATATAGGATTACAACACAACTCGAATACAGTTGCCCCCACCACCACTTCAGCCTATCACAGTCCACTGTTGGACATAGGCCTCCACAAGTTCGCGCCCGACATTATGACGCGAACTCATGTGTTTTGCCCATAGTCACCACGCTGGGCAGGCGGGTTGGTGACCGCAGGGCTGGCTTTGTCGCACTGAAGACGCTGCTGCCCGTCTTTGTCCTGTGTATTTCAAAGCCATCATGGATGGTTATCTCGCCATCCGTCAGCTTTTTAAGTTCCAAGGTGGTAGTGGAACTGTGTTATCCCTTAGTTGCCTCTTACAACACCCACGGGAAGAGAGGGGGTGGCTACATTCTTTAGTGCCGTAGCCACACAGCACACAGTACACAGAATACAGTTTAATTTACCTCTAATCTTCCGTACTCGTAAGGTTTTTCCGCAGTTAGGCTATTCCAAATTTTAGCAAGATTTTTAAATAAAAAAAAAGCCAAAAAATTACTGAGGTAGGGCACAGCAGGAAATTTCCTGCTCAAAATATGGAGCAGACCGACTGGGGTAGTACCTCGACCTTACAGAAGACCACAGCTAAATAATACTGTTTTCAAGCAGTATTGTGTTCCTGTTGGCGAGTAAGGTGACCAGAGCTCCTGGGGGGGATCGGGGATAGGGTCGGCAACGCGCTTGCGACGCTTCTGGTGTTGCAGGCGTCTATAGGCTACGGTAGTCACTTACCATCAGGTTAGCCGTATGCTTGTTTGTCGACTTAGTAACATAAAAAAAAACCATGATATTCGTATTACTAAACCGTACCATAAAGAAATTAACGTTGGGATTACGCAGTGCGTATGAATTTTAAACTGTGTTAATTTCAATAACAAAACATGATGCCGCGTGTAGTCTACGCCGTGAATATTTAAAAACTTTTCACTTTAACCCCCGCAACCTGAACACTCGTGAAGATAATAAGCAATTTACCGTACGCGGTTTAAATACAAGGCATATGTGCATTTCATTTTTGTATGTAAAAAATATGAGGTTTTTAGTCGAATTCCACAAAGGAAATATTTTCTCCTTTTTGTAGTAAAACTTTCGCATGCTTGAATTGGGGAGTAAGCTGGTGAATGCGTGACGAGAACGCGTGAAGAGAGAAGTTACGAAAAGTGTGATTAGGTGAAGCGAACGGAAGTTGTGAGGAAGACATGAGTTAGTGAAGATAGAAAGAGAGAGAGATATCGTCAAAACGCGGAATAAGTTACATTCTAGTTGTAGTATACGGTTTCCATTTTTTAGTTTTATTTTTATTTAAACACTAGCCGACCCGTACCCACTTCGTTGCGCATTATTTATTTTTAATCATTACTTCTAACGATGATATCTCAAAAACTATTCATCTGATTGATATAGTGTAAAGGTCAATTTTAATCTGCATTAAATGCCTAAGCTAAATAACATATTCATTTGGATAAGGATTAATACTTGTAAGTCAACCGTTAGAGATAGAGATGTGCTATCGCGGACTTTTTTGTAGCATTTTTATAGATTTTGATTTCCCTAGTACATTACTTAACTATATCTTTGCTACTTTACGCGGCGTTCGCATGGAAAGCTCCCAGTTGGCGAGATTTTTTGTGACCTTTTCAACATTTATCGCCGTATTTCAGCTAAATTAACTTAAAAGCATAATAAATTATATACTTAAACCTTCCTCAAGAATCACTCTTTCTATTATTGAAAACCGTATAAATTAAAATCCGTTTGGTAATTTTTGAGTTTATCCCGTTCAGACAGACAGGAGGACAGAAAGACGCGGCTGGGGGACTTATTTTTATAATATGTATAGATTTTGTAGTACCTAACGAACATTAAATTTTTTTTAAATAATATTATTATTAATATAGTTTTTTATTTTTTTTATTACTATACCAAGGATTAAGAACAAATAGTTTTGCGAATCAATTGATAACGGAGTACTTTTAGGAATTCGTCTACCGAGCCTTAGGTACGGAATCGAAGGTAAAGTATTTTTAGTCAATATTAAACAGCGCTATAATTAGCTATAATTTAGTGATGTTATCTTTCTTTTTTTATTAGAAAGTTGTCATACAAGCGTACAGGTGGTTTCAGGACCTTGACCTCTCCATGAACTCAAGCTACCTTACACACCACAGGAAGCTTGAAATTTTCAGCACTTCCCGAGTCAGGCTGCAGCAAATTTCAAAAAAGATATTTCCTTATTAGATAAGATTTGATAAACCACATGTCCGAGGACCAAAAGAATACCGATTCCAATCAAGGATGATCAGTGAGGCTATTGAAATTTAAAAAAAAATTCAAATTTAAAGACAGAAGATAAAAAGGAAGAAGAAAGATGACTGGCCATTGCCACCTACTTGGGATCCCATTATTAAAATAATTAAGTCAAAACGAAGCATATCATGCCACAGATTAAAGACTCAGTTAGCACTTTCTGCGTAGAGGGGACTAATTAAAATATTGATGTAACTTATGGTAGTTTCGAATAAATTTGTAACATTAGGTTTGTAACGTCTGACATCTCAGTCCTCCTGTGATCATGTTTGCTGTAAAGTATCCGAAACTTCGGGCATCTTAAAAACTTAATAAACTGCGATAACATCCGGAAAAGTTATTTCATTGTAATGAGTGAAATTGGCGTAAACATTAGGAAAAAAAAAAGATATTTCCTTCTTCCCTACCTCAATAATCAACTAACGAATTACCGGAAGAAATATTCAAATGTCTAATCCAACAACGATTTAATAAATCCTAAATTCCGTAACCTCTAACGCTTAAGTCAAATTACGAAGTCTGCCACTCAAATTATTCTAAGCACCTGTTATTTGTTGGTGAAACGCATAAATTAATGAACGTAAGGTAAGTTATGCAAAGGCTCCCAGCTGTCAGTTTTAATTAACTTATTGCAAGACAGGACGGAAAATTAAGGTTTTTTTTTTCTCGCACGAAATGAAAATAATAAATTCAGTGAAACCAAATCCTGGTAAGATCTATGTAATGATAAGTTATGAGGTGAAATGGTCAATTTCTTATTTTAGCCATCTCGTTACAGTTATTTTATATTAACAAAAAAAGTATAGGGAATATAAAAAAATCGAGTGACATAATATACGTACAGGCGAGGTCTTTTATCTTAGTATTATTTTTTTCGTCTTTCCAATGATTCCAATAATATAATAAGCCCAAAAGTTTCTGTAACTAGAAATGTGTTTAGATATTTAACTCTTTATTATAAAAAATTACTAGCCCGTTGGCGCTTCTTCTCGTCTTTTTCGTATTTTTTTTTTTATTTTTATTTTTCAATTTTTTAATAAAGACTGCTTAAGACATAAATTATATTTGTATTCGTTTCAATTTATTTCAAACTAGCATTTATTTTACACTTTAATATCAAACACATAATAAAAATGAACCAATTTGGTGCATTTGTTCGAATTGGTGCAGTTGTTCGAAAACTGCGCGTAGGTAGGTACATAATATATTTCGTTGATTTATTTTTATTTATATCTGCTATGTGGCAAACAGTATAAAACAAAATAAATTAAACTATAAATTACTTAATATTTTACGGGAAAAAGATTGTAAAATAAAAAATAAAAGTAAAAACTTCAAAAAGTAGTGACATAAATACCACAGAAGTTTTATGAAAACAATTGTTTACAGTGTGCTCCAACTTTGTTGAAGTTATTGTTGGTTTAACAATATGGCTTTTATTTATTTAGCTTTTAATACTGTAAACTTTGATGTACTTTGTGATATTATGCGTTCTCTTAACATAATTATTATCTCCAGAGGGTACTAATTGGTTTCAAAGTTACTTGCAGGGTCGCCGGCAGCGAATTAAATTGAATGACACATTTTCAAATTATTGGTTAATGCTGGTTCCCCTCCCTACATGGGTATATATGTTTAAGTAAATATACACGTTTATATCACAACTAGCTTCTGCGCGCGACTTCGTCGGCGTGGACTCCGCTCCTATTAGTCTTAGCGTAATGATATATAGCCTATAGCCTTCCTCATTGAATGGGCTATCTAACACTGAAAGAATTTTTCAAATCGGACCAGTAGATCCTGAGATTAGCGCGTTCAAACAAACAAACAAACAAACAATCAAACAAACAAACTCTTCAGCTTTATTATATTAGTATAGATTTGTAAACCTACACCGACACAATACCATCTCCTCTGCCCCTAGCTTGCCTGGAAGAGATCGCTTTTCAGCGATTAAGCCGCCTTTTGTACCTTATTATACTTTGTTAAAATCAATCTGATAATATATTATGTGTTATTACTGTTTTGGTGTACAATAAAGTGTACTGTTATGTTGTTATGTTTATTACGCAATTTTTGACATTGGTCTGGTGTAGTATGACATACGTCACAAGTACATATGTGTGTGTGCGGCGCTCTAACACCAGTGGTTGCGGATTCGATTCCCGCTCAGGATCGAAGATATTTGTATTTCAATATATTTCTTTCCGATCTGGGCTTCTAGCCTTGTAAGTCACCCCAGATAGCGAGCGTTACTTATAGTAGAAAATATATCCGCCAACCCACACTAGAGGAGCGTGGTGGATTAAAATCTGACCCTTTTCCTATATATGCAGAAAGAGGCCTATGCCCGTTCATTACATGTGGTTCATGTCAAAAGGGAATTATCTATAAAATCAAATAACATTAATATTTATCGTTTAATTTCAAATCTTCATAATTAGACACATAGTTTGATCATTTCAAGGACGGCAATTAGATCTCATATTATATCTTAAGAAGACCCTCGAAAGTTCTCCGAACTGTTACAAATCTGTGGGAAACTAGATAGTTGGGAACCCTTAAATATATTAGATCTTTGAGTCAAGTCACAGCTTGTAGTAGGTACCTATACTGTCTACTATCTAATACATAACTTTAAGGTGAACTTATGCTGACATATTATAAGCAACGTATTACATGTTTTTGAATTTTCATGATCTTTATGAACGATTTTAATTTTACGGTATTTAACTATTTACTGCTGTCAGTTTGGAAATCCCGATATTTTGGCAATGTGGACATGGCATCTGAGGACGCGTTGCCGCAATGGTCACAGCACTGGTTTGTGGCTGCTGCGGGTTCGATCCCCGCACATGACAAACATTATTTTGTACTAGCTGCTATGTGCCCACGACTTCGTCCGCGTGAAATTTAACAAAAAAGTTATTATTCAGTTTGCAGAATTATAAATTAAATAAATTTCAAAAATAAAAGTAGCCTAAGTTACACCTTATTATATCAACTATTTGCCAGTGTAAGTCCCGTCAAAATGGGTCCAGTCGTTTCAGAGATTAGCCGGAACAAACAGACAGACAGACAGACAGACAAAAATTGTTAAAATTTTTATTTTGGTATATGTATCGTGTGGATTCAAATTCATTTAGTAAAAAGCGGTTATTTTAATATTACAAACAGACACTCCAATTTTATTTATTTGTATAGATTGGCCAGACCGCTTGTTAGGTTGTATAATATTGAAATTCAGCATTCGTAAGGCGTTTTCGATAGATGATTTGAAATACCGCTTGAAATATTTTAATTAAAAAACACTTTTTTTTCTCAAATATATGCATAAATCTATACTAATATATAAAGCTGAAGAGTTTGTTTGTTTGTTTGTTTGAACGCGGTAATCTTTGGAACTATTGGGCCGATTTGAAAAATTCTTTCAATGTTAGATAGCCCATTTATCGAGAAAGGCTATAGGCTATGTGTCATCACGCTAAGACCAATAGGAGCGGAGTCCACGCCGACGAAGTCGCGCGCAGAAGCTAGTAAGATTATATAATTGTTCTGAATCTCGGCACACGCTCAGCTTTTCTAAGTAACTTTTGCGCTCGTTATATTCATATACTCGTAAATATGTACTTTTATTACGCTTAAAGATAATACGTATTCACGATATATTTTTTTTCTCTTTTATATCCTAAACTGTGCGGCGTTGAAAGCGTTGAGAATACTTTCTTTTACAAAGCCAAAGCGATGTAGTTAAGCCCCATTTACATTCCTCAACTAGAAGCATCTCATGTTTTCACTTATGTTTAAATGTCTATCAAATCGATTAACACAAGTTTGTGAATGATTCGAAAATCCTTAGTTTAGAGAAACTTACTTGAATAGAGAAGTACTGTTAATTTTAATTAGACTAAGAATTATATTTGTATGAATACGATGCAGTAGTTTTTGATAGATAATATCTGTCATGCTAAGATTAAGTCTACTGATGTTATGCAATAAAAATAGATAAATGTCGATCATACAAAATGTTGGCCATAGTTTGATCTTTGGCATAATGGTGTAACCCTTTGATTGATAAAGAAGTGAAGTTATCTAACATGTTTGTCATACAAATGTGGTTATTAACAGCGGCCTATAGATATAAATTATTTGGCAAATAAAACAAACTAAACACGTGAAATATAATTTACCTATTGACAAACACGGTAAATTTAACGATTGTTGGCTTATCTCAGCTATTAAATTTCGAATCATACTTTTACTCTTGATATTAACAATTGATGTTCAAACCAACAAACCAACTCTATATTACATTAATGTACATATATTTTAAAATATTTGTAAAACCCAAAACTGCACGTATCTACTTACTCCTTTAAAATTATTATTTGAAGCTTTTACCTTACAGCGCCCTCTAGTAGCTTGTTTAGGAACTAATGATCGACCATAAAACCCTAATAAGCACCCGATAAGAGAGACCACCCGATAGGGAACGACATGACGATAGGACTACCACTTGACTGACGACCCCAAAGGCTACAGGCCCTGGCCCATCATAACGGGCCAAAACAATTTGACCCCGGTGGCAAAATGCCCCGGTGATGAAAGCCCGGGTAAAGAGGGTAACCTCAAGGCCCGTACCCGGTCAGGCCCTCGGGTCTGCCAGGACGATCCACTACTACTACCCTAATAAGTTCGATTAGCTGATTTGGTTCTCGCAGATAATGACAGATGGCTCTGATTCCATATTATCTATACTAATATAATAAAGCTGAAGACTTTGTTTGTTTGATTGTTTGTTTGTTTGTTTGTTTGAACGCGCTAATCTCAGGATCTACTGGACCAATTTGAAAAATTCTTTCAGTGTTAGATAGCCCATTTATCGAGGAAGGCTATAGGCTATATATCATCATGCTAAGACCAATAGGAGCGGAGTCCACGCCGACGAAGTCGCGCGCAGAAGCTAGTTATGATATAAACGTAAAAATAGGTATTTATTGTGACAAATTGAAGAATTTCTCAGCCTACATATTCAATCGGCTTCTTAATTAATAATTTTTTTGACATAATAAAAACACAGGTTATTTCGTCAAGTGGTTTTCGCGTTATTTTGGTATCATCCGTAGGGGAGACTGAGGACACTTGATCCTTATGGGAGACAAGGTACACAAAATTTTTGAAACTACCAAGCATGTTAGATTAATTTGTGGTGGCAAAAATTAGGCGGCATTGCAGCAAACTTAGAAAAAAAAAACTCTTATGACAATAGGGTATCGCGTTTGCAAATGGCGACCGTTGGTTGTTTACGTGCGGATGAAACTAAAATTGGTGAGTTTTTTAATTGTATTTTTTATTTTGTATACTTTACTGTACGAGTTCTATAAATTAATAAGATATTGTGTATTTTATATGTTTTTCGGATATTCAAATAGTTAAAGGCAAATCATAAATGGTTTGTCTATAATGAATTCTTTTTTTAAGAAATGTCATTCGGGAGACATGGTACATTCAGCCGAGGTATACTTGATCCCCGGATCAAGTCTCCCAATGAGTATATCGACGTTTCATTGTGAAGTTTTCACTTATTATTATTTTCAGATTGGAAAAGTCACGTGTATATAAAACCAAACAAGGAAGTAAAAAGAGGGAGATTATTAATAAAGATAAACTTAAAGCAGCTGTTTATGATGTTATACCGGATGAGGAAAAAGTATGGAAACCCCTAAAAATTCGGAACACCGCACGGGTTAGTCGTAAAACAAAGGTTACACCCTAAGTAACTTTTAATGAGAAATCCAACGGTGACCTCTAATTTGCCCTTAAACCTCATTTTCAAGGATATTTCAAGGTCGACTTCAGTTTTTTAAATCGGAACTCCTATATTTTATACAGGAATCGAAAAGAGCAAAATATTTTACGTCCGGATACGTGTTTAATAGGTACGAGGTTAACGTAACCCAACCAAATAGAGGTCAGTATGACCTTAAAAATCTCCTCGAAAATGAGGTTTAAGGGTCAAATCAGAGGTCACCAATAGATTTTAACCGGTGCGGTTTTCCGAATTTTCCGGGGTGTCCATACTTTTTCCTCACCCGGTATATCGTGATAAATCATTACGAGGAGTCGTCATTCTAATTTATCTCTGAGAGTACCAGAAGCCACAAGCCTTTCGAGAACCACAAGTTTTAATAAACATTGTTTCAAAATTCTTTTAAAATTTGCAACGCCTGTATACAAGGTTCCAATTTGAACCTCAAGATGTATGAAATTTAGATGGAACGGGTATAACAACTGTGCATAAACCGAAAAAAAAAATTGCATGTAAAGGTTAATAAATTTTTAATGTTCCTAAATAAAAAGATCTCATTTATATTACGTATTTTATTTTGCCTCCACATACTTACATTTCGTACAAATTTTGCAATTATTAATAAATGTATAAAATGTTCCTTCTATCCCACATATTTTGGGAAGCTTGATCTTCATCATCAGGTCAAGTCTCCCATGCACATGGTATTCTTTATCATATTTAGTGTCACAAGTATCCCCAATGTGTGGGATATTTGATCCGGGCGGATCAAGTCTACCTAATAGGGGGGAACAAGTCTCCCACATCTTGGGGACACTTGATACAAATCTATTCTTCTACGTTTAGTTGAATTCTGATTAAAAATACAAACCTATCCATATTAAATTCATACACGACATAGCTAGATAATTTTGGAAACCTTTTGTTGAAACAAACCCTTGAATTTGCTTCAATTCGAAATTTTAGGGCTAAAAAATAAAAGGGGGGATCAAGTGTCCTCAGTCTCCCCTATAATCGATTCTTTTTAATATTTTAGTATTAAAAAAAGACTTCGAATGATATTTGATTTATAGTTTAATGTGTATTCTGTATAAAAAATGTGTATTTAATAGCATGTTTAATGCATTGTTAGAAAAATATAGAGGTTTAAGAGTAAGCGCTTACCGTATTTCTCATTTTTCATTTTGTGAGAGTAGGTAAAGCACAGCCTCCTTGGAAGCGTGCAATTAGCGTTTTGTAAAATATGAAAGTATGAAGTTAGATCTGACGATGAAATTAAAATAAAATTTCTTTCAACACAATGTTTTAATATTTGAATTAAGTATCTTATTTCTATTTTAAATCGAATATACAACTAATAAAGCTATTTGGATGGAACTTTTCAAGTTAAAGCCTTCAAGAACCACTATAATGTTATGAGCTTAGTAATCAGAAAAGCTTATCTTGAGAATTTATAATAATTGTAGTAAATAGGTAAAAATATACGGACGTGTATTAGATTAAAAAACATCTACGTGACCGACGTTAAATTTGATGTTAATTTCATTTAGCTTTAGGGAAATTTTAATTAGTGAGAGCTTTAGGAATAGAAATTAAAATTGTATTTAAAAAATTAAAAGATAGGTAATTCAAGTTGTATGGCATTGTTTGAAATTACAAGTTATGTTGGGAAATGTATTCATACTAAAGAATTAATAGTATTTTAATATCACAAAAATTTAATATCGATTTTTTCACTTAGCAACACAACAGCGAGTCACTTTCATTTATACTCGTATAATATTTAGAAAAGATCAGATTACATTACTATTAATTAGTAATTTAGTTATAAGATTCAATTATGTATTCAATTAGGGGTGAATGGGCCCGAAATTACAGTCTCATTATATTTATAATGAAATAATGAAATTACGCTAACATCGCTTTTGTACCATTAATCTCAATTATCTTTGAAATTATTTCTTAATAAGCTTCTAAGAACAAACTAAGTATTTGCAATTTAATCATTTGTGTTAATAATTTATATATCTTGAATTATTTTGACGCTTTGGTGTAATGGTTACAGCAACTGGTTGTTGTGCAGTGTCCGGTTTGATCTCCACATGTGTTAAATATTAGTATTAGACTAGCTGTACCCTGAACGCGTTGCTACGTTTTTTTTTTTGGTCGTACCAACTCAGAAACCTTTGTGGGCTCATGCACAACACTTTGCTGAAGATCATGACACGATCAAATGCATAGTTTACGATTCTTTAAAAGACATATAGACAAACATTCATTTTTATATATAGGTAAGATTATACAGATAGGTATAATTATATCGCGGTCTAGACGTTTGTTTTATTCGTTAAGTGTCTTAAATTATGAGTCGTATTATTATAATAAGATAACTTTTTCGAATTTTATCGCAGTTTATTAAGATTTTTTTTAACTTAAAAAAAGACCAGTATGAGCCAGTTTCACCCTTAAAGTTAATAATAAATATTTCTATGTTTTTCCATCAGATTAAAACAATGTAAGGAAAGTAAACCGAAAGTAATTAATATTAAAAATATAGATTATTCACTACGTTATTACAAAAGTAGTTTTATTCGATAGTAAATAATTATTATTAGCCAGTAAATAGTACATAAAGTACTGTTTTGTGGCTGAAATAATCCCAGTTCTACTAAGTCCTTAGTTGCTCTTGCTACGAGCTTGTCTCAAGAATTAGGGTAACCACACTAGGAATATTTTATTTATTTACTAGGTTACGCGACAGAAGTTGTCTTGCGACCACTCAAACTCCTAATGATGAAATAATCGTTCAATTTTCTGTCTAATTGCCTCAAATTGTCATTCCATAAGAACGTTCGACAAAGTATTAGAAATCTTAACAAAAAGCCAAATTTAAAATACAAAAAAAAAAAAAACTAATTTAAAGAAAAGCCAACGTCACGCGGTGTTCCCAGGCGGTCACCCATCCAAGTACTGATCGTCATGACGCTGGCGCGTTACCGGTCACTCAAATTTTACCTGTCATGCGCCTAAAGAACTTTCACTTCAAAAAAAAAATTATTTTAAAATTTCAAAGAGATTATTATTTTTAAAAGAGAAGCTACCTACCACCGATTCGAAATGTAGATTCTGCAGAGAAGAACTAACAAGAAACTCCGCAGTTACTTATCTATATATATAAATAAATAAAATTGGAGTGTCTGTTTGTAACATTAAAATAACAGTTTTTTACTAAATGCATATGCATAATATACAAGGTACATAATTATATCAAAATAACATTTTTTTACAATTTTTGTCTGTCTGTCTGTTTGTTCCGGCTAATCTCTGAAACGGCTGGACCGATTTTGACGGGACTTTCACTGGCAGATAGCTGATTTAATAACGTGTAACTAAGGCTACTTTTATTTTACAACAGCGAACTGAACAATAACTTTTTTGTTAAATTCCACGCGGACGAAGTCGCGGGCACAGCAGCTTGTTTAAAAAAAAACTGTATTTTAATAGAAAATTGGTATTATCTTGCACGAAATAAAAATGATATCAAAATAATATATTGACGCTGATAATAGGAATTGCTGTGTGGCTACGACAAAGAATTTAGCCTCCCCCTCTCTTCCCGTGGGTGTCGTAAGAGGCGACTAAGGGATAACACAGTTCCACTACCATCTTGGAACTTAAAAAGCCGACCGATGGCGGGATATCCATCCAACTGCTGGCTTTGAAATACACAGGCCGAAAACGGGCAGCAGCGTCTTCGGTGCGACAAAGCCAGACCTGCGGTCACCAACCCACCTGCCCAGCGTGGTGACTATGGGCAAAACACATGAGTTCACGTCATTTTTGGCGCGAACTTGTGTAGGCCTATGTCCAGCAGTGGACTGCGATAGCCTGAAATGATGATGATGATGATGAATGATGATAATAGGAATATAACTTAATATGTCGGCTGTTGGGCATGCGGCGCGCGTCGAGATACAGATTATGGAAATACAGAAGCTTATAATCCCCCGAGGGTACTTTTTCCGAGATAAAATATTTCCAAAAAGAGAAAAAAATAAAACTAACCCTTGTCGACTATCATTTTAATACATCTTGTGGCTTCCATGACACGATAATTTAGATAATATGTTAGGCTTACTTATAATATTTTTTTTTCATTTTTTTGTTTTACGCTCAGATATGTAGACTGAATATGAACTGAATAGAAACGGAACAATTATTACTTTTTGAGTCTTTTTGAAAAATACTTCTCTTTATTTTATCTTTACGCAGTAAAAAATCCATATATATATAATTAACTAGCTGACCCAGCGAACTTCGTACCGCCTAACAGTCGATTCTTTTATTTTTAATTTTTTTATACTTATCCTTCCCGGAACCCCTCCATTAACACTTAAACTTTATGGTATGGTATTAAAGTTCAAATTGACTTTTAAGTATTATTACGAATCTTTTGTATGGGAATATAGAAAAGTGTTGTTTTTAGACCTTTTCAGGCTATTTTTCAAATATTTTTCTCCGTAATAACCATCCTCGTACTTCAAGGAACATTATAAAAAAAGAATTACCGAAATCGGTTCAGCCGCTCTCGAGATTTGCGCTTAGCAACACATTTAGCGATTCATTTTTATGTATATAGAGATATTCTCATAATCAGTTAAGCTGACAAGCAGTACAGATACATATTTATATGTATGTGATCATATAATTGAGACTTATAAAAACGTACAATTGAAAACTTTTGATATTTATTTTCTAAATATGTATTTTTATTTAAAAAGTGTTTAAAAGCGGTAAGCAGCAGCTCATAAAAAATAAATCTTGAATAAGCAAGCAAGTTTTAATCAACTTCGTTTTATTCTTATTCTTAAAAACTAATATCTATTTACAGTCACCCGACAGTAACAAAGCATCAATAAGATTAAACTAAATTGTACTCAGTAGTTTTTAGAGCATCGTTGAGTATTACAAAGTATCTTTGCCAAGTTTGTTTAATGCGAAGCGATGGTCGAAGTTTAAACCTCAGCCTAATTAGCAGCAAAGACGGTCAGCTGGGCTTATAAGTTATAATTTTAAAAAGGATTATGAACTCGTTGGAATAGTACATTTTCTCAATGATTCAAAATAGAGAGGTTTTAGAGCAATCGTACGAGCGACCGGATTTTTTATTCTTCTAGGGTGACAAATAAGTGAACGGACTATTTTATGGTAATTGGTTACTGTTATCTTTGGAAGCTTGCGACAATAGAAGTACTTATTACAATCTCACTACATCCTGAAAAAGTGGGCGTATAGCGTATCCATAGTAAACATTATGATAGAAATTTCACGTGCTCAACGATTTTATATTTGTCTGATCAATACCGTGTGCTGTGTGGTTACGGCACTAAAGAATGTAGCCACCCCCTCTCTTCCCGTGGGTGTCGTAAGAGGCGACTAAGGGATAACACAGTTCCACTACCACCTTGGAACTTAAAAAGCAGTCGGATGGCGGGATAACCATCCATGCTGGCTTTGAAATACACAGGCCGAAGACGGGCAGCAGCGTCTTCGGTGCGACAAAGCCAGCCCTGCGGTCACCTACCCGCCTGCCCAACGTGGTAACTATGGGCAAAACACATGAGTTCGCGTCATAATATCGGGCGCGAACTTGTGGAGGCCTATGTCCAACAGTGGACTGTGATAGGCTGAAGTGGTGGATCAATACCACAGATTGGTGAGAAGATTGGTGCGACTTGGTAGCTAGGACTTACCAAATTATTTTTTAGCTTTTAGTCCATAACCCAACTACATCATTTTTATTGCAATAAAACCGTTTAACATAAAAAAAATTAGTTTATTTTATTTTCAAGTTTTTAGTTTTGTTGAGTAGTTTTTATATTAGTAATAAATATACCTACACAGTCTAATAAACTGTATTCTACCAATCAAGCCCTTTCATTTGATTCCCATATTGAGATATTTGTGGAAAATATGTAATCCGCCATTTTGTAGCGGCGGCCATCTTGGATTTACAGCCATAAAAAGTATATTATGTTGTATTGTCATCAAGATTAAGAGTGTGTGCCATATATCACATCAATCTGTCATCAGGAAGGAGGTAAAATTCCAGTTACTAAATTTGACCCAAAAACACAAATAAACAAGTAATATAATTAAAAGAAAACAAAAAACCCGCCTGCGTAAAAACGGAAAGAGCAAAGTCAACATTTTTTAAACTTTCTTATTGTATTTCTTTATTATTATTACGGTAATAATAATCATAATATACATTTTTGAAATCCTTGTATTGAGCCCTTTAATTTGATACCCATACTTATGTATTCTAAAAAAAAATTTATTTCTTCATTAACTACAATGGCTTCGCACAGCCGCCATGTTTGTTTTTTTTAATGTCACCTATCTAAGAACACTTGGGCTGCTAAGACAAATCTAACGATATCTCAATTATGCAAATCCGTTCAGCGGTTCTAGAGAAATGAGGTAATTAAGAATATTACATACATACATACATACAAGATACGCGCGAAAAACATAACCCTTCCTTGGCAGTCGGGTAATAACACTCAAGTCAAGCTAAATAAAACCGTTTAATAACAACGTAGTTTGACATGTTTAGCATTTCTAAATTAAAAACACATTAATTCATTAAACTTAACCAATTTAATGAAAAACATCCGCCTCATCCATAAATAAGCGGTACGATACAGGACACTTCAAATGGACCGTTCAATGAACATTAAACATTTTTACGCGTATTGTTAGACTTTTATTTATGAAACGGCGGGGCGTTATTGTGTGAAATATTAAAACAAATTGTATGGCCTTGATAGCAATTCGGACACAACAATAGTGGCGACGTGTGAACGCAGTCCATCACTCGACAATCGTAAACGCGATACAAATGTTGTTGACGATGCGTTTGCGTGATAAAAAATTTATATGCAAATTTCTTTTCCGCCAGAAATTGGCTGTACAATGGCTTTCGGGTTTGGCGAAGTTGATTGCATATTTACAGCAATTTAGTTTAACTAAAGCTAGCTAAGCTGATCTTCCAATTTATCAAATTTTCTACAAAGTAATTTTTCATAAAATAGAACTATAGATACTGAAGACTCATTATTTAAAAATCATTTGACAAAATTTACTGTAGATGAACAAAATTTTAATTAAACTAAAGCCATAAAGCTTCTTCCAATAATTATGTCACATTTTATACATTTCTATGTATAAAATGTTATCAAATTATCTTTATATCTATATAAATCTTACAAAATATTTGCTAGAAAACGAAAAAAACCGACTTCATTTTCATAGACAAGTAGGTAATACAACGTAGGTAGACGAAAAAATAGTTAAGTAAATACGCATTATTAGAGATAACATAATTTAAAAAAGTACCTACTTATCAAATCTTGATTAAATTTAAATAGAACCAAATGACAAGCAACACCTTTCGATTTAAAAAAAAAAACATCAAAATCGGTTCACCCAGTAAAAAGTTTTGCGATACACATTTAAAAAAACACACAGTTTACAGTCGAATTGAGAATATCCTTCTTTTTTGAAGTCGGTCAGTAAAACAAGAAAACCTTACAGAACATTATTTAAAGTTTTGAGCGTTTTTAGAATATGTAAATGTCCTCTTAGGTGTAGTGGTCGGTTTGCGAGTTAGATTCCATCCGGCTCGGGGTGGATATTTGTACAAATATTTCTTTCCGGTTTGGATGGGTAGACCTTGTGACTCTCCCTACCGTGCCTCAGAAAGTTAAGCTGTCGGCAATGGTTGTTATCATTAAATACCTGATATCCATCGTTGCTCATAGTAGGGAGTATAACCGCAAACCCGCAATGAAGCAGCGTGGTAAATAAGTTCCACCCTTTCTGTTAAATCTAAATTTAATTTTTAAAGAAAGTGACTTATGCCCAGCAGATTTAGATGTGGTTTTAACTTATATATTGTGATAAGCTTCGATCAACATTTAGTGTTTGTTTTATGTCAATCGATTCATAAATAAAAAAGTTATACCAATTTAAGGAAATTTTACGTTGAACATGTAAATAACTGTAATAAATAGTCAAAGCGCGGACGAAATCGCGGGCACAGCTAGTCAATAATAAGAGCCGATAATGTCAAGGTTATAATTTAAGAAAGACAGTTGATAATCTTACTTTCGAAACAAATCCTTTCTTCAATACGCTAAACGAGCCAAAATCGTCATTTCAGCATACATAATAGCGCAAGTATACCGCGATGTGATTTACTCGCTCCTCGCTCCAGATTTATGGTAATTGTTGGAAAAGTTATGATTTAAACGGCACGCACCTCACACGAAAACATCTTTAACGATGTTTTTTGCGACCGCAGTTGATCTCGCACTTCGTACTTTTTATATGGAATATCGTGTTCTTTCAAGTGCTGATCTTGTTCGATATTTTTCTATTCGTTTGTTATTAGTATGGTTAGTTTTTTTTTTCTTCTATTATATATTTTTTCTTCTTTGTCGTAATATCTTAACAACCACTCTGATGTATTGGTGCGTGTAATCGCCTAAAACACCGACGGTTTGCGGGTTCGATTCCCTCTCGGGATGGATATTAATTGTAAATGATATATATACAAATATTTCTTTCCGGTTTAGATGTGTGTCTTTGTGGGTCTCCCCACCGTGCATTGGAGAGCACCTAAAGCTGTCGGTCCCGGTTGTTATCATCGACACTAACATGTGTGATAACAATCGTTACTCATAGTACGGAAAAAATCCGCTAACCCGTACTGGAGCAGCGTAGTAGATTAAGCTCGAAGCCTCCAATCCTTCTCCAAGAGGTCTTTGCCTAGCAGTGTAATGTTACAGGCTGAATCGTGATAATATTTTACGTATATTTTTGTGTCTGTGTGTACGTGTTTGTGTTTGCATATGTGTGGGTGTAAGTGTTTGTGTTCTTTTAGCGATCCAAAATAATAAAAATCTTAAAAAAGATAAGAACGATGAGTGAAACCAATTAAGTTAGTTCGTTGATATAAATAAACGTATGATGAGCAGCGTGCGTAGGTATCAGCGATGGAAAATATAAAAATCGTTATACAAATAACGTAGACAAGTAAATCCAACTCTTGTGAAGTCGTTTAAATATATTAATAATAATAATACGTTTATTTCTGATAAATCCATACAATCAAACAACAGTACACAAAACGATTAGCGAAAAAATACAGAAAAACAGGAATAAACACCGTAAAATAATAAAGCGCAAGAAATGGAAATCAAATCACATACATACAACTTCGATAATATAAAATATATACAATTATACAATAAGGGAATGCCAATAATAAGAAATGCCAACCGTACAGACCCAATAATTAAACAAAAAAATTACCAAATGTTTGCATTACTTTAAAAAAAATTATTTATTTATTTATACTTTATTGTACATCACAACTACAAATATCATTTACAGACTGTGAAGTACAATGGGCGGACTTATGGCTATTTAGCCATTTTTTCCAAACAACCCAAATATATATTTCCTAGTATGAGTAACGATCGCTATCAGGTGTACATGATAACAACCGGGACCGACGGCTTAACGTGCTCTCCGAAGCCCGGTGGGGAGACCCACAAGCACTGCACAAACACCCAGACCACGGCAAACATCTGTATGGCCAATACAAATGTTGTCGTGTGCGGGGATCGAACCCGCAACCGCTCGCGCAACAGCCAATCGCAATCCATTGCTGTGACCGCTGCGCCAACGCGGCGTCAAATTATGTCATAATCCGTCAGTTTTATTTTATATAATATACAAAATACTGAAAACCGTAATTGTTATCGTAATCCACAACCGCTCAATCAATTCGCGAACCTTTTCAAATAATTGTAATACTCATTAGTACTGAATTGGAAATTATGTCCATATTTGTCCGACCTTCCTGTTTATATTGTATTAAATTTACCTAAATCGTTAGTTCAATTTAATTTCAGGCGCGATCCCAATAAAACATACCTATGACCCTGCGTTGTTCTATTATTGAATTGTTAATCGCACTTTGGTCATTACGTTGTTGAGTTAGATTGTTCCTGTAATTGTTTAGTACTACATTAATTTTCAATTTAACTTACATTTAGCGGTGTTTAGCGGAACTTAAATCTTATTACCGTCATCGTTATAGTCATTGCTACGATTACATACATAGTTTCAAATGATATTAGAATTATTTAGTAAAGAGCATATTAAATACTTATTCAAAAGGTGAACGTGTCTTTGAAAACTATACCTAATATTAATCAAATGACGATATAGACATATCATATATACAGACAGACTTCACTGAGGACCAGAGACTATCCTTACATTTTCTTTCTTTCTGGGAATAATTAGCATTGTTGTGTTTTCTTTAGTTTCTATATGTGGTAGCTTGTTATTAGCTTTATTTGATTTTATTCTGTATTAGTTATAAGTAGTTATAATAAGCTGTAAGCTATCCTAATAAAATAAAATAAAATAAAATAATTTAAATGTATAATTTGGTAAGCTTTAGACAAAATAAAATATGCCTACAAGATCTGCCCCAACGTTAAACAAATAGGCTTAAACTCGATAAAAATCCTACCCAACACAATGTATGACATAGATAAAGTCTCCCAGTGGTAAATTAAATGACATTTCAGAACATAGATAGATCGCTACCGGTGGCTGAACAAACAGAAGTGATGGAAATCACGGGTCGTGACCGTCACATTTGAACACGAAATTGCGAGACAAACAAACCGCAAATAGCAAACGCAAGCAGGTTAATGGATAACCACTATCATTTCTGTGGGGTGGGCGAGAAATGGATTTTACTTAACAATATTGTTGATAAATTTATAACTGTGGCCATCTAGCAGAAATTTTTCCCGTTTGATGGACACAGTCCCCTCAAAGTCACTTCAATATAATTATGTCGAATTCCGATAACCTTGTCAAATGACAGATATAGTTTACCAGTTGGAATGCCTTTCAAACATTTCCACTGATTCGTCAAGAGCAACCTTTTCAACTATATTCTAAACTACATAACTAGTTTAACACGCTCTATAGAAAATTTTGAAAATATTTCTTCTAATGAAATTATTTTTTGCAAATGTTTCATTTTAGGCATTTCGTCTTTTAATAACAATTTCATTAAATTACTCGTATATTAACAGTTTATAAATTTACTAGTGACCCACCCCTGCTTCGCACGGGTGCAATGCTGATACTATTAACACCAAAAGATACGTTAGAAACCCCTAAAATTTTCAGTGTTTCTCTACCATAGTATGCAAGTATTTTACATATAAACCTTCTTCTTAACTCTATCTATTTAAAAAACCGCATCAAAATTTGTTGCGTAGTTTTAAAGATCTAAGCATACAAAGAGACAGACAGCGGGAAGCGACTTTGTTTTATACTATGTAGTGATATGAAGTATTTAAGTAGATATGAGTAGATATTAAGAGGCCTCGCATATAACTTTATCCAACGCATTCAAACTATAGTGGTTAATGAATTATATTCCTCTGTAAGAAAGAATATTGGTATTTAAATAATCTGATCTCGAATATTGCTGAATCCACTTTTGCGATAATTGAAGGCTGAAAGATCTTACAAATGGCCGGTAAATATTATTTTATATTTAAATTACCAAGCCGATATGACCCTTACGTGGTTGTAATTATAATTATATTGGCTTGATCTAGATAGGGAGAAAGGTTTGGTCCTAGCTATGTACACACATTAGCAGTAGCCTGAATAGTAAGCTAAATATCATCAATCACTTCTATCACCGTACAGTCAGCAGCATTGTTTAAATTTTATCAGATATAGTCTCTATTGCTTTTACAATAAGATTCATTAATAGTTGTTTATATTGCAGGGTGTATACAAACAGTTGCATCTCGATTTTGCCGGCTTAGAGCGTATTTCAAGTTTGACGTCGTTAACGTTACTTAATGAATTGAAGTCATGTGTATTATTTATCAGATGTAGATGAACCTTACACAGAGATTTATCAAACCAAACGATTGATTTCTAACGTGTATTTTACATAAGGTAGGTATTTACACTGTGGTACAGTATTTACCGGCCACCTGGTGGCTGGATAATGATTGCGGAAAACCGGGACACTTATCCATTATGAATCAAGCTTCTTCTTCTTTAACCATGGTTTAAGTTCCCACTCTTCTGCTTCATGGAGAAAGAGTCATAATCCCAGTAGTGGGATGTTAAATAAATAAATAATAATAAATAAATAAATATCTACACATTACACACACGGTCGTCTGTTCCTAAAGTAAGCAAATTAATGCTTGTGTTATAGGTAACAGCCGACTGGTATAGCTACATATTTTTTTTTCGATAAACATACTTATATAAATAATACATGTATAAATATATAAATGAATATCAATATTACACCCAGACTCGAGGTGGGAATCGAACCCACATCCCCCGGAGCAAAAAGCAGGGTCACTACAAACTGCGCCAACGGGCTAGTCAAAGTGTTAAAGGCTGAATCAATCAATTAAAGATCATCAGATTAAAAATGACTTTTTTTTGGGGGTGAATGTGAGCATCATTCAAAGTAGTTAAAAATAAAATAGCTTTAGTGCAAAAACACAGCAGAATATCAACTTTAGGTTCATCAGAATAGTGATAAAAACGGTCAGGTTATCAGGATCTAATAAAAGAGCAGAAAAAAAAATTGTTCAATTTTTTATTTCGTATAACTTTCAATCTAACCGTATAATATTTCAAATAGAAACAGAACTCACTATCTCAAAGGAAACGCATACAACTTTGTCGACAAGCGCGCATGCGCGGAGGATCAGCTCCTAGAAACCAAAGTTGCCTCGAACAGTTGCAAATAGGACGCGGCCGGGACATATTACCGCCATCTTGAATATACGTACGCTAAACGCGGGACTCAAAAACTATTTAAATTTTATATGCAATTGTTTGAATTTAATATGATTAGATTAGTGACTTATTAAATGTGAAACGTGAATTTGTGATGATGTGGCCATCTTTTCATGTAGTTATTACACTTTTGGGAATTTCAGTGTTGTTTCGCTGTACGGATTCAGTCGGTAAGTTTATTATTCTTTATTAAATAACAAATTAAATTAGAAAGAAATACACGATGTCGGAGTTTTGTTACCGAAATTAATCAAACAGTTTCAAATTGTGTAGAACTTAGTTTAAAGTTTTGAGTTGTTTTATTCAATGATTAAAATTAATTCAAGTGAATAATTATTTTGAAATATCTTTTGTATACTTAACAGTAAATAATTCTTGTTTTGTTTATAATGTATGGAATTATGTATGAGTACCATATATGATTCGTGGTTTCACCAACTTTAGTTTTTACCCCCTGAGATTTTTAGGACTAAATCTGCTAACAAAGTTTCCTAGCGATATGTTCCGCAGTTGTAACACAGGACAAAAAAAAATATAGGTAGATGTTATCCATTGTCATATAGTTTAACGTTTTTTATGTCAGTGCTTATATATATATTTATAATTATGTTTCTAGGATCCGATTTTTACGAAGGAGACTATTGTGGGAGTTAAATTTCCCCACAAATAAGTTTTTTTGTCGATTTATTCAATTCAATTTTTTTCTCAGATACTAGGATACTAGGAGCGTGGAAGACGATGGAATTTTTTTACTGCACACTTAAACATTATACATATATTTACATATCACAACTTATGAACTAAATATTAAGAACTAAATAAAACTGACTAGCCCGTTGGCGCAGTTTGTAGTGACCCTGCTTTCTGTTCCGGGGGTTGTGGGTTCGATTCCCACCCCGAGTCTGGGTGTAATATATATTTATTTATATATGTAGTATTTATATGTATGTTATTCGAAAAAAAATATGTATGTAGCTATACCAGTCGGCTATTACCTATAACACAAGCATTAAGGTTGCTTACTTTAGGAACAGACGACCGTGTGTGTGTATTGTAGATATTTAAAAAAAATGGAATGGAAATTATTGGAATTAGAATCACATTAGGATAAAAGAGTGAAAGGATTTTCTTTTTGAAACGACTTTAAAAGCGCAAAGTTCTGTGTTCGTCTGTTTGAAATTTCTCTTTGTATGTTCATCGATATCTTTATCGAGTTTGAAAATCTTTTGTTTGAATGAACTCGTTCAAAGGATGGTTCAAATCAGAATGTATAGACATAAAACTTTCAAGGAACAAGAAAATATCGAGTGCTTAAAATTTTACGATAATATAAAAACCTAGCTGAGCGGTTTCGGCTGCGTTTTTAATTTTTTATTTAGAATAATGTGCGATCGCAAAAAACTGTCAAATAAATTATTGATGAGTATTTTATTTATTTTTTATTTGACTTTTACGTGAATACTTCTTTAAAATTGCTTCCATAGATACAGTTTGGTGTTGCAGCTACGCATGTACCTATTGTATCCATCCAAAATTAAATCTAACTAGATAGCTAAATATATATATATCTAATTATGGGTTGACTGGAAGAGATCTCTTTTAGAGATAAGTTCGCCCTTGCCTACTTCCTTTATTATAATGACTTGTATAATTACTTAGTGCAATAAAGAATATATATAAATGATCTAATAAAATATTAATCTTAGTAAGAACTGTGATACAACCCGCGCGGTGGAAGGGAGGCGCTGCCATTTTGAGATTTTTTTTTCTGCGTATCAAGATTTTTTATTTGTTAATTGGTATTGACATGGAGAACCTACGGCATTTTTTCAAGTTTCAATCGTCAGCTCTCATCAAAATCTAACAATTATTTATATAAAACATTAGCTTCTGCTCGCGACTTCGTCCGCGTGGAATAGGAACAATTCTGTCATACATGATTTTTGCGAAACTTTAACTGTTTACGAAGCGCACGCAGTGGAAGCTCTCAAAAGGAAAAATAAAACACGATTTTGAAATATTCTTCATTGGTGCTCCTATTGGTCTTACCATGATGATATATAGCTTATAGCCTTCTTCGATAAATGAGCTATCTAACACTTGAGGAATTTTTCAAATCGGACCAGTAGTTTCTAATATCAGCGCGTTCAGATAAACAAACAAACAAACTCTTCAGCTTTATAATAGTATAGATTGGTATAAAATTGAGACCGTAAATATAATAAAGCGTTAAAATGACAAAAATATATATATTTGAAAATATATATTTTCGGCCTATACGCGTCAAAAAGCCAACTCCAAATATGTACAGATATTGTATGCGGTTGGAAAGGGCTTCTCAAATTCAAGGCAAAATATTAAAAATATTGCGTTATGAGACGTATTCACGTACAACACACAGCCGTATCCACGACACAGCCACCCCCAATTTTGTTTTCACATTATTTATCATCACTCTACTAGTTGACTTTCATTTTTTGTTATTACTGTAATCCGTCGATCGTCTAAGGATGTTTTGTAGCCTAAAATCGTAATTAATTAAAGAAATTTATGAAATCAGATCTGATTAGTAGTATTAAAAAGTATTAAAGTAAATGAAGATAATAATACTTTTTTTTACGATGATTTAAAAAATAAATATAGTTTAATTGTATTTTCCTGTTCAATAAAATAAGTGTGTTTTTAACAAAATAAGTGTTCAATTACATACTCTTTTAAGACTTACAGGGACGTTAACTCCACTTAGTTATTCATAGCTATCTAAGGACTTTCGTCTAACAGTGGCATACTTCAAACCTAATAGCTTACCTAAGTCCTTTTAGATTGTTCTATTCAGCGTATAATTTTCATACGTAGTTAATCTATCTATTTTATATGACAAGCAAGATTATAAATATTATAATTTAAGAGTTTTCTCATATAAAATATGCAACGAATTTGCAAACGCTTTGAACTTTGACCTGGCCTTTTGAGCGGATAAGGATGTATTAAAAGTTAATGCGGATAAGAGTATGGTCGGGTTAAGAGTGTAATCTTAAATAATATTTAGTAGTAGCGATGAAATTTTCGCAAAGGATAAAGTTAATCTTGCAAACTAGTACTAAGAAGTAGTCTGTGTTATATTTTTAAGCTTATTTTTTAGAGTTTTATATAAAATATCAACATTGAGTTAGGTACTTTAACAAAAATATGATTTTTTCATTGATAATTATTTTAAATCGAACTTATTTATTTAAATAATAACACGTACCTTCATTTAACACTATACTTTTGAACTAATACAAGCATTTAAAGTTCAACGGTTGATTTTCGATGACAAGACTTAATTTGGCAACTTTAATCCATTTTAATATTTTTGTGGATTTTGTCAGATTTCCTCGTCTTTCTGAGCGACTCGATTTTAAGGGATAGATTTTAGGATTTAGTTAAGGGCACCCTAATCGTTTTATTAATTAAGTATATTAAATTTAAGTGCACATTGAAGTTATTAATAACTATTTTGATTAATTTATTAAGAAGACTTCTTTAGCAGTAGGCCTGCACTGTGTCTTAGATATACGAAACGTACTGGCCATGAGAGAAAGAGAGAAAGAAAATGTGTCCTTGCGCTTCTCTCTTGTGCTGCGTTTGCCTCACCCTATCACACTTTTCGTTACACTCTCGTCACGCATTCACCGGCTTACTCCCCAACTCAAGCATGTGTAAAGAAGCTTTACTTTAAACATTAAGAACCAAAAAAATAAAGTCAAATATTTCTCGTAAAGAATATCCTTATTGATTATTTGAAATTATTCTATGAAACGGAATCGTACATCAACTTAGTCCTTTGAGACTCACGGAAACGTTAATTCGACTAGGTCCTACAGAGGTGTACCTTTCGTCAGAGGAGTACCTACTCCAGTACTCACAAGCACACGTTAGTTAGTGAAGGAGTTTTCCATTCAGTCTAAAACTTTTACATGTGGTTAATATACCTTTATTAGGTTATGTTAAAATATAATTTAGTATTTCTGTTCTTAAATTAAATATGCAGTAAAATTTTAAACGGTTTGATTTTTGGATCCTTTTTTTTTCAGAATAAGATGGTTATGACTTTTAAACGATTAATGTAAAAAAAAACTGATGATGCATTTGCGCAGTCGTCACAATTGACTGATGTTCTAAATGTTTCGGGTTCAATCCCCATACCTGACAAATATTCGTATAGACATAGAAATGTTTGTCGTTGTATGGGTGTTTGTGCTTGTCTAATTTAAATTCACTTCGACCCATCATTGTTTGATGACGGATAAACTAAAATGACGTCAAAATATTTTTAAAAATTCAATATTAATTTTTACATATCCACTTTATTTTAGACTAACCACTACAACAAACGGCAAATTCAATTTATTTCTTAAATAAATTGAGTACAAGTTGTATATGATTGGTAGATATTCTATCAAAGTTTAATTTGAAATATAATCGTAACGTTTGATAAATAATTTGAATTAGTACTTGTGTTTTAATTTCGATGCTTTTAATTACTTTGATCTTATTACACGACTACGGGGATAGCCTCACTCAAAGTAACTTAATATCACGTTTCCGAAATTTAATTGAAAAAACTGAAACACAAAAAAGTTTTTAAATTTACATGACGTAAATTAGGTAGGTAAGTAAACAGTAGGTAGGTAAATAGGTAGGTGGTAACTAAGTTTAAAAATCGTGCAAGGTGTAGGTACGTGCAGGTTACTTCTCTGAACCTACGAATACCGAGTTGGCGTCAAATGTCTTGAAGGTGTAGGTTTATTGACCTTTTTAAGAGATGAGGGTAACATATTTTTAGAACACGATTTAAGATTATAGAATTTAATCATACTATCAAAAGAGACTAGATATTTCGTACAAAAATAGTTTTTTTTTTAAATATATAATAATGATTATTATTAAGAAATTGAGCTATTACTGAATTTCAGACTATGTCACTCGTCGCGTTTAGTCATAAAATTTTCGTCACGAGTTTTATTTTTTAAGCTATTTAATGTTCTTTAACTTGGCGGACTTAATGAATGACGAGTATATATTTCGATAAAGAATTATCTCTAATATAAGTCTAATCATTAAAATCGTAAAAGATTTCTCGTCGAGCGACAGACGCTATCACAGACGAATAAACCTCAGGGCAGTTACGAGTCCTTGTCAGATGATTTTTTTTTTAATAAAATAAAATATTCAATATTGAAGGAATTGGAAAGGAATTTTTCAATTAAAGATCGTCACCGTTGCTTGAAGGTTAACAAGAGGTGTTTATTTTTATCCTACTACAAGTTGGTGCTCTACGATTGCACATTCGCAGAAGGTCACCTTAGAGACTTATTTTGCTTTTACGATAATACTTTTACTACAGCTGTATACTATAGCTTATAGCTATGGTCGTTTTGTGGCGATGCACTGGCGAAACGGTACGCTTACGGCACTGGCTGGTTGCGCTAGTGCGTAGCGGTCGCGTTTTTGTTCCTCGCTCATGGCAAACATTTGTATAATGTATAATTATACAACATAGTATATCATTTTATAGGCCATACAAGTATTTTCCGTGGTCTAAGTGCTGGTGCTGGGTGCTCAATGAAGGAGTCAACCATAATTTTATCGGATGTAACCGTAATGACGGTTGAATGTGAAGTGTTTTTGAAGTGAAACTTCTTTAGGCGCATGAGGGTAACATTTTTACGGATGAAAAGGCAACGTTTTGATGAAACGGCGACGTATTGCTTCTTCGTCCGGTACACGCGTCACCCGCCTCGTATCCCGCTTCACCTTGGTTTTCAATTAGTTTTTAATTATTTATTTATTTATTCACACTTTATTGTACACCACAACTACATTTTAAACATTAAACACATTTAAAGACATTTACAGACTGTGAAGTACAATGGGTGGACTTATGGCTATTTAGCCATTTCTTCCAGACAACCCAAATTTATTTTTAATTAGTGTGCCAAAGAAGTTTCACTTCTGACATGTGTACTTTGTACGTACGCACTTTTTGTTTTATTTGTGTTTAACGATAGTCCAGCGACCATGGTTAAAACTTAAAGGTGACGCTGCAATAATTTTAGGAAAAAATTTTTTTCTTAAAACAAAATGTTCAATTACAGCAAAGTTTTCAATAACATCTATATAGTATTCCACCGCCAAATAAAACTTTTAAATACACGGAAAAACAAAATCATCGTTTGAAATAAAAATTCTAATCATTTGCGTTTTTAACGTTTAATTTACTTTGTGAGTGGGCTCCAATTTCGCTCCACAATTAAAGTCAAAGAGCGAAGACTCCGTTTCTCATGTTTTTCTTCAACATCATCTCATATTCTATACAAGGTCCATTGTATCAAAAAAAAAATGTTTCTTAAACTTCTTGATTTTCGATAAATCACCAATCTTTTGAAATAACCAACTTTTCTAATCACAAATTACTTCGCCCAAATAACTCATTCCTAAGAAAGTTATTTCAAACGCTTTATTACTTTTCTCTCAAATGAGTCATTAATGTTTTATTGAATTTTATAGAAATGAATTAGAAGTTTCCTTTTAAACATTTTTTTAAATGGAATTTGAAATCAAAGTCGGTTCTTGGAATTATTGTTCAAATTATTTTAATGAATGGACACTTAAAGAACTAACTTAACTCACTTTGAACATATTACTTTTGACAATAAAATACATATATGTAATATTTTAAAATAATGACTATTTAAATAATAAAAATATACTTATATATAGTAACTAAATATCAACTTCATAATTATAATTATTAAAAAAAATATACACTACAACAATCAAACTAAAACTAAAAACCAAAAAAAAATATAATATAATAACATTGATAACTAAAGTCTCCTTAAATTCCTTCTCTAATCTCTCTAATCTTTTATCATCATCTCTAATCTTTTAAAATCCTCCTCCTACATTGGGAAGAGGCCTATGCCCAACAGTGGGATATTACAGGCTGAATCGTGAATAACTAAAATACATTATTAAAAGAAGTCCCTTTAGGTAAGGTTCCGAAGATACTGGCAGCGTTCCCCCTTTAAATAGCTAGACTAATTATTTGTCCGAGGTAGCTGCCAGCTTTGAACTGAGCTAGGGTACAATAGGAAATGTCTTGGTCAAAATCTTGAACAGCCCGACTTGTACCACAACCTTACAGAAGATCGCTTCAGCCTGTAATATCCCACTGCTGGGTATAGGCCTCTTTCCCATCGTAAAAGAAGGTCAAGGTGTGTGAAGGTTTAGGTGTTGCTGAAGTTGAGAGGGAGATATAAGTTAGTGAAGACAGAAAGAGAGAGAGGAGTTACGTTTCCGATATTACTGTAGGACCTTGAAGTTTTACTTCAATCGTGTGGTCTAATTTTCTATACAAGAGTTATAAAAATACTCAAAAATTATGTGTATCATTGTCAATATATTTTTTTAAAGTTAAATTAAAATGAAAAATAACTATTAATTTCCCGAGTTTTTGTTTGAAGATTTAAAGGAAACGTTATGTCTCTTGTGGCGAATTAAGCTTACGAGTAAATCCTTGTACTTATTAGAAGAGGAAATTAACAGGCGGTTAGTGGAAAATTCAGTGCTATTAGTAATGAAGTGCTGCTTAGTGCTGAAAATTTAAATACGTGAAAATCTATAGAGATTAAAATTAAATACGTTATAAATAACTACCTATTTCATAATCTGATATTTTAATTAATTTTGCTTTTTCATTATGATATGGAGAAAAAAAACTAAAAGGTTTTTTTTCTTATTTCTTCAAGTAATTTTTTTTTTGTGTTGTATATTTTCCTAAACTAAATTTCATCTAAAAAATAAATAAAAGAGAGCCTGAAAATACAGAATATTATATTATATAATTTAAAAAAGTAACAGATAATAATAATAAAAATATTCTTTATTGTACACCAAAATATAAGCAAACAGAGTAATAAATAAAAACGAAAATGTATAAAGGCGAATTTATCGGTGAAGAGCGATTTCTTCCAGATAACCTTTGGGCACAGGACACGATATAGTAACGACGAATAGGAAGAGTACAATATGAAGATTGGAAACATGAATAGTAACGATGTTTAATAATTATTTTATTATAATGCACATAAATACATAATAACATCCATACATAAATAATCACGATAGTATAATACGTGTACAAATGTAAAATATACACTGATATAAGATATATAATTATACATTATTAAAATTATTATGTGGTAAAAGACACCAAATGCTTCTGTAGACGTAGGTGGAAAATCTGATTTAAAAAAAATTGCGTGATTACAAAGTACACATATCAGAAGTGAAACTTCTTTGCAAAGTAATTTAAAAAAAAAACGAATTTAAAATACAAAAAAAAAATAATTGAAGAAAAACCAAATCGCCAACCTCACGCGATGTTCCCAGGCGGTCACCCATCCAAGTACTGACCGTCCCGGAGGTCACTTATGATGACGGGCCCCATTTGGGCAACGGCGGCGGGATCGTGGAAGCGTCTAGCGTCCCCGTAATTCCACCCCAGGCGAGTGAAGGAACACCCCAGAGGTTTTAGCCCGTGCGAATCGGACATACCCACCAGCTCACCCGGGCTGGAGGCATCCAGTCAGAGATTCCCTCTGGGTTAAAAAAAAATACTGACCGTCCCTGACGTTACCGCGTTAGCTGTCACTCAAATTTTACCGCTGATGCGCCTAAAGAAGTTTCACTTCAAAAAGTAAACAAAAAATATAGACAAAAAGTGCAACTAATATATTTATATTTTATAACCGAAACTGGTCTACACTCTTTACATTTTTCTATTTAGTTAGGTATTTGTATCTAAAACACGGTTGATACTTTACACCCTTCTCCCGCCATTTCCTTATAGAATTACGATCGCGTATCTAGAAGATTCGATCGTTTGCTGAAGTAAGTTATCGTTCGCTCCGGAAACTACGTTCTAAATCCAAGAAAAGATAAATATTATACGTTCAGAGAAAATGTATTTTATAATATGCTTTGTAAATAATACGTACAAGTTTAATCATGCTCTATAAAAATGGACAATATTTTGTATCCAACTAGGTCGCCAAACAAGCGTTCGGCTCATCTGATGGTAAGTGATTACCGTAGCTTATAGACGCCTACAACACCAGAAGTATGCCAAACGCGTTGCCTATCTTACCCCAATCCACCCAAGGAGCTCTGGTCATCTTACTCACCACAGGAACACAACACTGCTTGAAAGCAGTATTATAATTATAGCTGTAATCGTCTGTAAAGTCGAGGTACTCCTCGTTTTAAGCAGGATATTTCCTGATGTGTCCTACCAGTAGAGTAAAGATTAAAGACACGTCTATCATTACATCCTATCATAGTGACCATCCAAAGTAGTTTTCATATATATACCGGTCTGTGAAGTTATATACTTACAGAGTATATACTTTCTAAAGCAGCCCTTAAAGGATTACATCAATTAATACCTCAAGAAACTTTCAAGTAGTTGTTCTACTCGAAATTGCGTGCTTCTCTGAACCATCCTTTGTCGACAAACTATCACAGCTCTACGTGTTTTCTGAGATTATTTCAAGAGATCCTCTCCTCCTATATGCTTAGATCTTTAAAACTACGCAACGGATTTTGATGCACTTTTCTTTAGAAAATAAAGTGATTCCAGAGGAAGGTTTATATCTATAATACACGCATAGGTAATATAGTAGAGGAACACTGATAGTTTTAAAGTTTTCTAATGTGATGTCGTAAATAAACACATTTTTTGCCCTTAGATTGCAAATATTTATTTTATATTTTATATTTAGTATCAGCATTGTACCCGTGCGAAGCCGGAGCGGGTCGCTAGTGAAAAATAAATTTAAATTTAGAAGACGATAGATACACATAGAACATAGGATATGAATTGACAAGATGTACCTATATGCAGTAAGATGATAGGCTTATTAAAATGTTTGTTGTATTACATAAGTACAATCACTGAAGTTAAGTGAAGTGTCCTCAAAGTGAACTTAGAATAAGAACTGAGTCCGAACTTAAAGATAGACCGCTCATAACAAGAGCCATTGTCCTTTTTGCTACCAATTAAACTAATAAATTTAAACTTAGAACTAGTTCATATTGTTTGGTCAGTAGATTAGATGGTATAATGGAGTTTGCACTGAACAGTCGTAATTTGCGACACAGTATCCAGTAAAATATACAACGGCAACTTACACCAGTTTCTCATATATTCGTGTGATTTTAAGACATCAACACAATTTTTTTAATGAAAGTTATGTACCTATGTCATTAGTATTACGCGTGGAAGTAACATAATTTTAATTTTTGTTGCTTGATAATCTCGTGAAATGGCGAATTTATTCGGTCAGGGTTTTGTTATCTGGGTATCTCTGTGAGTTTTCCCACCGTCAGATAGCACGTAAAGCTGTCGTTTTCGATTTTTATCATAGACATAAGGGTAGGGAAATTATCGATAAATTATCCGCCAAACCAAAGGGTGGTTGAAGGACTAGGCTCCGACCCTTCAAAAAGGGTATGAATGACCTCAGTCCCTGGTTATTTCTTTCCCTGGTAAAAGCACTATTAACTCACTACGCAAACGCAAAACTAATTGTGAAAGTCTTTAACCCATAAGTAAGGGTTAACCCATGTTAAATATTAATTACAATTCGCCCGCCTCTGCTTCACACGCTCAAGGTTTTTCAGCGACGTATTTATTTCAAGTGAAATTGAAATGTTTTTTAGTGATACTAAAATTAACGTATTTTCTTATTTCAATAAATACAATTATAATAAAATTTTCGTATGTCTGATTACATCATCGTCTCAATAAGTCTAAAAAGTTGTATTAATTTATTTTCTTGGCATAAGTCCTCTCTTATCTAAGGGTAAGAATCCCACATAACCCAGTTCTACCCCAGGAGCCAGGTATCTTTTTGAAGATTTCCACTGCGTAAAATAAAAAAGAGAGAGAGAGGCTAACGTTATTAATTTCAAATGTTGCCTTAGTTATTCAATACATTTTTTAAATTATGATATAAGAAGTAGGGTCTACGCCAAAACCTAACTAATTTACATACGGCGATTACGGGTTCGATTCCTGCCCGGGATGGATACTTGTATTTGTACAAATTTTTCTATCGGGTTTGAGTCCCTGTCCCTGTCCCTGTGAGTGACCCCTCCGTGCCGCAAACAGCACGTTAAACTGTCGGTCCCGGTTGTTTTTATCAACACCTGCTATCGATCGTTACTCGCAATAGGCAATATATCTACCAACCCGCAGTGAATTAGTATGTTTTTCAGCATGCATGAGAAAGAGGCATATGCTCGGCAGTGGGATTATACATGCGAATCAAGGAATCAGTACTATCTGAAACTGTCAAACCTATTCTAACATTCCGTCTCCATTTTTTAGCAACACCATCTAAACATTACCTACTAGGTTCATCACATTCACCGTGGCTGGGCATAGTCCTCTATCTTCACGTAGGAGAAGGATTAGAGCTTAACCCGCCACGCTGCTCAACTCCGGGTTGGCAGATAAATTTAAAAATGAGAGAACGACTTCGTCTTGCAAGCGGTACACGAGCGAGACCGTTCTCCATAGTTTATAATACATCGTTTACCTAGGCTATAATACATATCATTGTCTCTCACCATTGCCAAACTGAAGTGATAAATGTTAACAGGGTTGAAAACACGAGGAAAGTTTAAATCTGTTGTAATCGATTTCCCTCCCAAATCTATATACATTAATTCAGTTTATCGCTAGTAGCGTATCGCGCGCTTTAGCGTTTTTTTTTCCAGTCTTCATTCTTTTCTATGTACATTTTTTATACTATCTTTCGTTTAATGTATTATTTGTAACTAGTTTTTTCCGAGCTTACATTGTTTTCTATTTTCTTCTCTCATATTTATTTTATCGTTTTTTTCCTCGTTTATAAATATTGTATCAGTGTTTTTGATGTCCGTTATGTTTTGTGATATCCCAAACAAATATCTTGTTCGTCAAAATAGTCCATTTTGGAATGTTGACAATAAATAGACTTATTTATTTGCGAAGCTTAAACATACTAATAATAAATAGTTAGGAGTCAATTGAGTGTTACCGACCCCCCACCACCAAATCTCTATAAAAGCGATAGTCGTTCTAGAAAGGGGCTTGTTCCTTCTCGACTCTGGTGGTGTGCGGCGCGACTTGTGTAGTGTTTTATTAACGTAACTAAAAGTAGTTCGTGTAATAACTGTAAGTACATGTTTGTATAACATTCTGGTGATTTATTGTGTTATTGATCAATCTCTAAGTGAGGGTATTTTTGTTACTTAATTGTTAATAAATAGGTGATTGTGTTTTTGCCTCTTTTTTATATTTTCCACTTCTGGATCCTTAATTCAGAAGTGGGATTCTTACCGTTATTTCGCCCACGTATTAACGTACGTTTTGAGGTGTATTTCTTTTCCTCTCAACAATAATACAAAAGTACCCACACTAATACAAATAAAACACCAGTTCTTTTGTCTTACGGATTTATTTGTTGCTATTGTTTCTTACTTGTGATTTTATTGTCGTTTTCGATATGTCTGATATCGGAGCGAGTTCGCGTGACAAGTCGCGTCGACACAAAACCAATAAGTAGGTCAGATAGACGCATGTCTCGCTCTCGTTCGTATCCGATAGACAGGTCGAGCGAGCTTGTAGCGCGTTCTAGGTCTAGATCTAGCGAGAGGCATAGCACATCGCGTAGTAACGGTACGCCTCCGATAGCACGTAGACATCGAGAGTGTTCGAGTTATTTCGGTCGTTATCGCGATAGTTCTAGAAGGAGACACGATCGTTCTCACGAACATGATAGTGCGTTGAACCAAATACTTTCGTTGTCGAGGCAGCGACGGAGGGTAGGTCGCAAAAACGATATCGCGGACGAAAGACAAAGTGTATCGAACGGAATCGTTGCGTAGTATCAGAGTTTTTAAGAGTGAACAGTCATAGTGTTTATATTTCGCGATTCGATACGAATATTCACGATTTTGACGATTAGTGCGCGGAAGTAGCTTAAATAATTGGGGTGACCGTAAATGCTTAGATCGTGTTGGTAGTTGTTTACGGGGTGAAGCGCGGTCGTGGTAAAATGATTAAGTGATGCAGGATAGAACGTGGAGCAACTTTAATGTCGAGTTTAAGTCGATAAGTCCCCGTTACATACACTCAGCTGCCGTTTTATTCAACACTATGTGTACCGACTCTAGTAAGTTCTAAACGTATGCCGAATACGCTCGTAGGTCACTTCTACGTCTTAATATTATAAGCGATTTGCCAGACGAATTAAAGACTTCAATTATGGTGCGTGGCATAGTCTATCCCCAATCCCCAAGTTAAGGCAGCGGTCACCAATGTGAAATTATCACTCAATAATTTAGTCGAGTATTTTACCGCGTACGTTAAACCTAAGACGTACGTAACTTTATTAACTCGTCAGCATAATCATTCGTGTCGCGAAAGCGTTTTAATAATGTAAATGCAGGTAGTAATACCAATACGTGCGTTATTTAAAAGAGTTATACATAGTGGTATTGTCCTAAGAAGGTTAAGGTTTCTAATTCCACGAGTCTCTCTGAAAAAGCAGTCATGCCTTTCGACTTCTACAGATAAGTGATCCACAATATTTTGTACCCTTTGTTGACGTAACGGTCATTTAGTTGACGCATGCTTTTCAAAGAAACGTTCGCTTATTACGGAATCTGATAATAGGTAATAGTAGCGAGGTAAATTTTTACCAAGATTTAGTTCCAAACGAAACAACCTAAGTTGATCCGTAGCTTAAGGTCAGGTGAGGCCGAGCCCTAGTAAAATGGGGGCACTTATTCGGTCGCACACAAGCCTACCAACGCAAGACAAGTAAAGGGGAACCTTTGCTGTTGAGGTGCTTAGCGTGCTCCCGCATCACCGATATAGCAGGCCTATGGAGGCCTAGGTAGAAAGACAGAAACCGCCTCTGAACACATGGTTCAGTGGCTCAACGAGTGGACGATGGACCGTGCCCCGCGTTCTACAATAGCGGCTAGTATACACCACCATGGTAGCAGTACGGGTAAGCTAACGTGGAGCCTTTGCCAAAACGTACCTACCATGCGAACTATGACACGTTCTTAGTATTGTTCATTCATCATTAACATTTGTTAAGTGGCAAGCTAACGTGAAACCTCTGCTGTAATAGTAGCGCCTCTGCTGTAATGTTTTTCAGCAGAGCTGTAATGATTTTCCACGTATGAGTGGCGTCGTACATTCGTAAATCAGCATAGAAATATGCCAAATACTACGGTATCTTTTATACAGTTTATTTTATTACACATTATTGTGTATAGCGAGTGATGAGAGTCCGGAATCTTATCAATCGCATTTCATTGTTTGAATGATTAAATTTCATTTCTTTAAACATTTAATAACGAATCTCGTTTAGTTGAAATGTAAAAATCGTTGCTTATGGACGCTTGAGTGCACGCTTGCGCCGGCAGCAATGATAACGCGAATTTTAAATTGACATTCTAAATTAATACTGTCCGACTTTTATTATATTTGTGTCTTTTGTGTGTTTCTTGTTAGAGTGCTTGTGCAGGTGACGCGGGTGGCCTACTGGCGCGAGTGGCGCCTGAAGTCACTCACCGAGACGCCTCAGTCGCCACTGACGTTTGTCATCAATTGCGTTTATCGCACAGTTTGGACGGTATATGTGCTTGCAATGTACACAGGTAGATACCTGGCGTGTGTCGCTATACCGAAGCGTGTGTCGCAAGGTATATGTGCTTGCAATGCACACAGGTTCGATTCCTGGCGTGTGTCGCTATGCCGAAGCGTGTGTCGCAAGGTATATGTGCTTGCAATGCACACAGCTCTCGATTCCTGGCGTGTGTCGCTATACCACGGCGATTGCCGCAAGGTGTATGTGCTTGCAATGTGCACAGGTGGTTTGAAACCTGGCGTGTGTCGCTGTACCGGCGTATGTCGCCATTTCATTTTTATTTATTTATTGGTTTACAAGCAGTCATTACACTAAAACATTCATTACAAAACTAAACATACATTATGCTCAATCTAAGTGCACAATTCATGTAGGTAAACACCACATCCATATTGCCATTGATGTTAGTCGTCATTTGCAGTAGTCGCACTGGCCTTTGTTGCCATACTGACGATTTTTCGTCAATTTCGAGGAGTCGCACCGGCGTTTGCCATCGTACTAACGATTTTCGTTAATTGCGAGTAGTCGCACCGTCATTTGTCGCCATACTGGTTTATATAAAGAGACTTCTCAATCTTACTTTAGGGAATTATAAACGATGTGCGTGAATTATGTTTGGCGATTTGTGAATCAAATGACTGGTGAAGTTGTGATTGATCGAAAGGTTTTCTTAAAACTCTAAAGTGTGTGAATAAGTGAATGAGGGCCTTGAGAGCGAGAAGTATGAAAGAATAGACAGTACTTTGCCAACTGTTTCTTAAATTCATATTTTGTTATGTATTTGTCGCCAGTGACGTTTTACGTTAATTGCGCTTGTCGGCGTTCATCGCCAGTGACGTTTTACGTTAATTGCGCTGGTCGGCGTTTATCGCCAGTGACGTTTTACGTTAAATTGCGCTTGTCGGTGTTCATCGCCAGTGACGTTTTACGTTAATTGCGCTTGTCGGCGTTTATCGCCAGTGACGTTTTACGTTAATCGCGCTTGTCAGCGTTTGTCGCCACTGATGTCGCGGCTTCGAGAGGTGGACTGGCCTGCCTGTCGTGGAGTCTTGGGTGTGCTGCCGGCTGGTGGGCGCACATCGTGTGCCACGGCGTTTGGGCGTCTTCGGTCGACGAGCGCTCCGGTCTGCATCGGATGTGCAGGCTGCTCTGCCTGCTGGTCGCGGGCTTCGGGCGCCGCCGGACCGGGCGACGCAGTCGCTGACCGCCTTCTGCCTGCGGGCTGCTCTGCCTGCTGGTCGCGGGCCTCGAGCGCCGCCGGATCGGGCGACGCAGCCGCTGACTGCCTTCTGTCTGCGGGCTGCTCTGCCTGCCGGTCGCGGGCCTCGGGCGCCGCTGAACCGGATGACGCAGCCGCTGACTGCCTTCCGTCTGCGGGCTGCTCTGCCTGCCGGTCGCGGGCCTCGGGCGCCGCTGAACCAGACGACGCAGCTGCTGACTGCTTTACTTGCCAGTCGCGAGTCAGTGTTCTCTGGTACTGGCTGGGCGTGCCTGCAGTGAGGAGCCTCTGTCCGTATGGTTGTGTTGTTCCAACATGCCTACCGTAAGACACCTCTTTCCATTATAAAATCATAATAGACGGTAGGGACACCTTCCATCTGCTTAGTTTATTCACGGGAGGTTAGATTTGGTTGATACAAATATGTCGAGCTTTTGAACAGAAACGAAAACCCTGGTGGTCACATATTGGGGTTTTATAAGAGTTCTCCAAGTACCTAATTTTAACTTTTCCTAGAAGATACATCGAATGCAAACTCGTGTTACTTGCGCTTCCGCCTGTAATATCCCACTGCTGGGAATGGACCTCTTTATCCATGTAGGAGAGGGATCGCAGCTTGATCCATCTTGCTGCTTCAATGCGCGTTGCCGGGTATATCGTGTTGCTTAAGTAAAGGCAACTTAAATTAATGTGTACTGTTGCTTTCAGAGAATGAACATTTCTGAAACAGATAGGCCTTCACTAGTTTCTGAGGGTTCCACCTGGTGTCGAAGGGACTGACGCTGATGGTGCCGACGGGGAAAGTCTGTTGGCACCAAGCGACGCCAACACGGCAGGTCCAGCTACAGTTCCGGACGTTCACCTGGGATGAAGAAGGCTCGTCGAGGACGACGAATATTCAGGATGGCCGAGTTAGGAGTCAATTGAGTGTTACCGACCCCCCACCACCAAATCTCTATAAAAGCGATAGTCGTTCTAGAAAGGGGCTTGTTCCTTCTCGACTCTGGTGGTGTGCGGCGCGACTTGTGTAGTGTTTTATTAACGTAACTAAAAGTAGTTCGTGTAATAACTGTAAGTACATGTTTGTATAACATTCTGGTGATTTATTGTGTTATTGATCAATCTCTAAGTGAGGGTATTTTTGTTACTTAATTGTTAATAAATAGGTGATTGTGTTTTTGCCTCTTTTTTATATTTTCCACTTCTGGATCCTTAATAAATATATAATTCTATGGAAATCATAGTAAGATAAATATGTTGTATTTAATCGTCGTGAATAAGATTAATTTCCCATCTTTTTGATAATCTGAAATCTTATTCCATATATTATTTGTATAAAGTAGGTACAAATTAAGTGATGATAATTTCCATTTTCAAAAAAAAGGTGTGTGTGCGATTCACACACGATAGAAGTGAAAATTCTATGGCAAACTAATAAAAAAAAAACTAATTTAAAATTAGCCACTTGCAGCGCGGCGCGTCCTTCCCTGTCGTTTTACCGTTGCATCCGGTTTGAAATCACAACGATTCTAAAGAAGTTTCACTTCAAAAAAAACACAAGTGATTCAGAAGTTTTGTTTAATTTGGTCTACTTTTTGATTAAAATATCTGAGAAATACGATCACTGAAAATATAATAATCGTTACAATAATTCGTTAATTTGTATATATGTTTATGTATGTCTATTAAAACTTTGCATTTATATACATATGCTATGTACGTACATCTTCTTTATTTTTATTTTTCTATTTTATTTATTTATTTTTTCTTTTTTTTTAAATTATTTATTGGTTTAAATATATTGTATGTATTTTGATAAAACTGTACACCCAGACCATCTACATTTGTTTATACCATTTTCTCTGCCCAAAGGTTGCCTGGAAGAGATCGCTCATTAGCGATAAGGCCGCCTTTTGTACTTATCTCCTGTTTTTATTTTTGTGATTTTGCTCATTTTCTTTGGTGTACAATAAAGAGTTTTTATTATTATTATTATTATAATAATTTTCATTTACGAGGACCTCATCGATATTACATAGTAAAAATACAAAGAGGAACATTACAGTTTATCTTATCTTTTTACGATTTTAGTATTTGAAAATCGCGCATGCAAATTTGTGATGTCATCAAAGATTTACCTTCACAATACGGATTCGTCTCAATCCAATAAGGATATAGATATCAAAAAAGAATAATGAACTTTGGCAGATTTTTTTCATTCCTTTCAAATATACATTACCGAATGTAGATCAAGTGTTCAATGGAATCAACTGCTTACAAAGAATAATGAGATTCGTAATGAGATTTTAGAGAAATAATACCGTTTTATTAGGGTTCCGTACCCAAAGGGTAAAAACGGGACCCTATTACTAAGACTTCGCTGTCCGTCCGTCCGTCTGTCACCAGGCTGCATCTCAAGAACGGTGATAGCTAGACAGTTGAAATTTTCACAAATTATGTATTTCTGTTGCTGCTATAACAACAAATACTAAAAATAAAATAAATATTTAAGGGGGTCTGCCATACAACAAACGCGATTTTCTTGTCCTTTTTTGCTCGATATCAATAATGGCAACAGGTAGGCACTTGAAATATTCACAAAATACTTAATTGTATATTTACTTTAATAATGAATAATAAAATTAAAATAAAAAAAATTATTAGGGTAGGCTCTCATACAACAAAAGTGATTTTTTGCCGCTTCTTGCCCGATATTAAAATCAATGTACCTCCTGTTGTTTACCTAGTCAATGGTACGGAAACCTTCGTACGCGAGTCCGACTCGCACTTGGCCGATTTTTATGTTTAGTATTAGAACATTATGTATTGTCATCTGAAATAAAACTTTAAATCAATATTTATTTTAATTTCCTGATAAATTATTATTAAATTGTTTTAAAAAATGAATTGAAATATTTTAAATAAATAAAGTCAAAATAAAAGTTGCAACTGGCACAATTTAAAATCATGTCGACTCTAGTACTCTGTCAATTAAGTTAGAAGCCCGAGCGACGTTTTTAATTCGTTGCATTCAAGCTTGAAAGAGATGATTAAAAATTAAAAAGCAACATCAATTCTATTAATAATTTTAAATCTTGACCTTAAAAAGAATTTATAAAAATTGACAGATCTCAATTAGATTAAACCAGTGACGTGATCCCTGTTTTCTATTAATAGGTAAACCTAGACAAACAAAATTTTTATTACAAATGTTAAAATCTACAATCAAAATAAATTGCGCATCCAGATCTTTTCTGAAAGCATCAATATCCTCAATTACCACATATTTACAATGGAATGCTTTATGTGACTGCATTTGTGCGATCAAAGAACAAGTAATAATAGGTACAAGGCCAATAGCAAGGTATTTGGTTTGCATTGGCTATGTTAGGAATGTCCAATGAATGTCATCCATAGATAGGTAGAATTAATATTCTACTGAGTTATTTGATATGACGTTTTAATCACAAATCTCGTCAACGTTATTATTAGCTGGAACAAATCACTGTGTTATTTTTAACCGACTTCCAAAAAAGGAGGAGGTTCTCAATTCGACACGTATGTTGTTTTTTTTTATGTATGTTAGCTCAGAACTTTTGACTGGGTGGACCGATTTCGATCAATTTTGTTTTAATTGAAAGGTGTTGCGTGTCATGTGGTCCCATTTTAATTTAATTGAGATTTGACAAGCACTTTTAGAGTTATATCTAATAATGCGTATTTACGTGACTACTTTTTCGTCGACCTACGTTATATTATACCGCATAACTTTTTACTCGGTGTACCGATTTCGATGATTCTTACTTTAATCGAAAGCTAATACTTGTCTTGTAGTCTTGTATAAATTAGATGGAAAACTGATTACAACTTTTTGAGTAATCTTTAATAGCGCGTATTTACTTGACTATTTTTTCGTCTTATTACGTTGTATTACTTGTCGATGTAATTGAAGTCGGTTTTTTTTCGTTTGCGAGCAAACACAATTATTATAAATATATAAACTGGTAATAAAAAAATGTCAAAAGCATATTGATTATTTCATCATTAGTACACCTTATTTCTGCTTCATTCTCTTCATGTCATTTGCCCAAAGGTTGTCAAAGATCGCTCTTATAGCAATTAGGTCAGCTTTTATACCTACATTTGTATTTTTGTCACTGTTTTATTCTTTCTTTTTTTATTTTTGGTTTACCATAAAGTATAAATTGTTTAAAATATTTCAAGTAATATGGAAAATTTTAATCTTCGTAACAGTCCTACGCATAGTCTCATAAAATACCAAGATAATAGGATAAGAAATCATAAATTTTTGAAAAGATTTTCTCCCGTTTAACGGTAAGACGATAAATTTTGAACATAAGGGCCCTTCACAAAGGAAAGACTACTCGATCAAGTAAGGGATGAGATGGGAGAACGGGCAATTAGGTATTAATTTGTTTAACGAACCGCAGGGGTGAACAATTGATGCGGTTAGGCGTAGGTGGAGGATATTGGATGCGGTTTTCAAGGATATAATTAAGGATTGGTCGAACAAAATGGCGTATTGGCCAAACTTTTTTGGTCACTATTTTCGAAGGATATATTGTCGAAGTTTAAAAATGTATATTTCTAAATATGAAATATTTTGCTATTGAATTGAAAAGAAATCCAAACAAATTCAAATTCCTGTTCCAAAAAAGAAAAAATAATTATTATTATTTGAGACTTTTGTAAAGTTAAATAATCTAGAGTAACCTCTCTTTATACTTCGACGGCGACTATACACCGACGGTCGCGGGTTTGATTCCCGCTCGGAGTGGATATTTGTGTTTGTACAAATGTTTAATTCCGGTCTGGTTGTGTCCTTGTGGGTTTCCCCACCGTACATCGAAGAGCCCATTAAGCTATCGGTCCCAGTTCTTATCATATACACTGATAGCGATCGTTACTCATAGTAGGGAATACATCCGCCAACCCGCAGTGGAGCAGCGTGGTGGATTAAGCTCCCATCCTTCTCCTACATGAAGAAAGAGGCCTATGCCCAGCTGTGAGATGTTACAGACTGAAGCATTTATTGTGTTGCTGTTAATTATAGGTAGTGGAAAGAAACCTATTATCTTGTATTACTTCCGTTACAAGCTACTATTTAATATCGTGTTTGTTGATACATTAAGTGACTCTAGCGATTTCACTTTTTTGTTTCATCTAGAAATCGATAGTATTGTTCTAGTTCTATGAAAACTGTCTATAGAAATGCGACTTCAATAATTGCGTAATGCTGTAACATACATATACTATACGTATAAAATTATTAAGAAACACATCATATACACTACTAAGTAATGAATTGAAGAATTAGTTAAAATTTGTGATGGAATTAGGAATCATATGATTAACGCATTCAGGCTGTAACATCCCACTGTTGGGCATAATCCTCTTTCTCCGTGCAGGAAAAAGATTGGAGCTTAATCCACCATGCTACTCCAGTGCGGGTTGGCGGATATGTTCTACTATGAGTAACAATTGCTATCAGGTATTTATGATAACAACAGGGACCGACGGCTGAACGTGCTCTCCGGACACGGCGGGGAAACCTACAAGGACAGACATCCAAACTGGAAAGAAATGTTTTTACAAATCAAATCGAAATCGAAGAGGGAATCGAACCCGCAAACCGTCGGTGTTTTAGGCGACTACTAGCACCACTACACCAAAGCGTTTGTCGAATCATATGATTATCATTAGTTAAACTATATTTGCCGTCAACAAAAACCAAGCACACGTATCTAAAAAAAACTAATTTTACTTTTTCAAAATCAGCAATGTTATCACCTCGTTTCGGTACTTACAAAAATTGTGGCGTGGATAAATTTGTATGTAAACACAAACATACCTATCAAAACCTATAATACATGTCGTTATATCATCTTGTACTTATGAATAATAATAAATTCGAAACCAATACTCTCCTTCTGAGAAACAGTAAAAAAAGTCACATTTTAACTTAATCCAGATAAATAAATTCCTCGAACGCGTTATCCTTCGCCGAGTTTAAGGAAGAAAAATGAATCTTTCAATATTGAATTCCCCATGTGTGATAAAAATTTACATCCCCGAATTATTCTTAAAGCCGTGTCCAGAGACCCTATTTATTTTCTATAAGAAGCGTTTACACAAATAAGATTTTGAAATGTCCCTTATGGGTCAAGGGTAAGGGACAATTTGTTCCATTGTCCACGTATTCAATAACGCTGGTCACGCGACTGTGTGATTACATCACGGTCCCTTCTTCTTGTGCCCTTATTGCTTCCAATTTTTCCTTACCCGTAACCGGTTATGATTATTGTGACTTTATTTGTTTTATACATGTGTATTATTTTTTTGGTAATAGTGAAACAAAGAATCTAATATTTTCGTTTATAAATAGGCTATAAAAGATCGACATTATACAAATTATAATTATAGTCTTAAGCGTGTTTAATCGTCATTTTAGAAATTATAATAATTTTAGTCTTAATTTAATTAATAGATTAATTATTATTTAGGTTATTATGAAGGAACCATAAACTCAATGGTACTTTTTTATTATCTCAATTTGTCTCAGTTTGTGTGTGTTTATCTTCAGCCTGTAATATCCCACTGCTGGGCATAGGCCTCTTTCCCCATGTAAGAGAAGGACCAGAGCTCAATTCACCACGCTGCTCCAATGCGGGTTGGCAGATATATTCCATACTATGAGTAACGATCGCTATCAGGTGTATATGATAGCAACCGGGACCGACAGCTTAACTTGCTCTCCGAGGCACGGTGGGGAGACCCACAAGGACTGCATAAACGGTAAACACCCAGACCACGGCAAACATCTTTATGGCTAATACAAATGTTTGTCGTGAGCGGAGATCGAACCTGCAACCGCCAGCGCAACAGCCACAGACCAGTGCTGTGACCGTTGTACCAACGCGTCGTCGATTTGCGTTTAAATAATAACAATTCAATTACTTAATTCCTTCAAATATATTTTTTATCAACGTAGGTCATACAGATTTTCAGAACTTTTTTTTATTATGCAATTGCTATTTATATCTTTAACTTAGATAATTTTACTACACCTACTTAGGTATATATTGTATTGTTAAGTAAGGTTCAATAAAGGATTGGAGAGAATTTTCGTTAAACTTAAGGATACCTAACTTAATCCGTCACGCTATTCAATCGTAGATTGGTTTTCCTACAATGGATCGCAGGAAATGAATTGTAAGCACAAATTTAGAACTTGAGAAATTCAGTGTTTATCAGAATGGAGCTTAAGTTTCTGTTAAAATATATTTTGTCTTATAACTATTTTAAATCTGATCACATTATAATTTCTAATATTTTCTTATTTTTTAATCTATATATAAAAATGAGATTTCCACCCATATATTGACTCATCATTATATATCTGGAACCATAAGACGTAGAGACTTGAAATTTGGTAGAAATATTCCTTTTGCCGAGTAGAGGTCAGCTAAAAACGGATTTAACATTGTAACGTAACACATAAACACAATTCGGCTGTTTTAGTGAACGGATATGGTTCTAAATTATTAGTCTATAAATTTTAAGTTATACTTGAGATAACAAACGCATAAACCGAAATGTGTGTTGACACGTAAACATAACTCAGTCATCTTAATGAACAAAAATAGTTCTAATTCATTAGGGTCTCAAATTTTAAGTTGTACTTGAAAAAGAGATTTATTTGCTGGGAACTCAAACAGCTTAGTTATCGGTTTAAAATATTAGAGTAATAAATTTTAAATATACTCGAGATAAACTTAAATTTATTGCGTTGACGAATTTGTTAAAACTTGATAAGGTGAAACGTTCTAAGCGTGGGAGTGTTTTTTTTTACTGGAGTTACAGGACGCCAGGGTTGCCATCACAAAGTTTTAAGTTGCCGTGTTTTGGAATAAAAACTACAAAATTGCCGTGTATTTACTTTACATTAACACGTAAGATTAAAAATGACAATAAATAATTGTGTTTGCTGGCAGCGAACGAGAAAGCTGACTTTGAGTGTATCGACGGGTAGTGCGGCGTGGGTGGACGAGAAAGAGTTGACAAACGCACTGGTCGTCACTGCGATTTTCGAGGGTTCCCCTCGGTTTATCTGGGATTCCATTGTCATATCCTGGTTTTCTTATCGTGGTGCCACCCTTGGGATGTCTCCTTTCAAACAAGGAAGGATTATAGGAATCGGTTCGTGAACGACGGGGTTGTCCCCGAACGTACATAGAGAGGGGTATATTTATGCGGTCGAATTGAGTAGCCGCCTCCTTTTTCGAGGTCGGTTAAATAACTTCCTTTTGAAATCGGTTGAATAATACATTATTCTTCACAACCGTCATACAAATTTATCGTAACTAATATTTTTCTTTGGCTTTATTCAATGTATATTTGTTTTTTCCTTTATATTGTTTATCTTTTGCTGTGTCTTTGTTTAATTGATTTACGCAATTTCCTTCGGATCGGATAAAGGTGCTTACAGCCAGTAAAGCTCAATTTATTGAGGAAGTAATAATTTTATTCCTTGTTTTTTTTGTAATAATTTTATTTCTTGGTCTTGTTTTTGTGTTGCACTATAATGACTTATAAACTATCGATTAAATTATTAGGAAAAAACAATTACACATTGGATTGCCGTATTTTTGAACACGGCAATGAACGTACTGCTGTGTACCGCGTTTTATCACCAAATATATCCAAATTTCCGTGTAACACGGCAATTGCCGTGTAAATGGCAACACTGCAGGGCGTGGGTTTTTTTTCCGGGAATCTTGGGACGCGCGTTGGTAGGCGTAGAGGGGGTAGCAGACGCGAGACTTGATATATACAGTTGGGGCGTCGGGGGAGAGGCATTCGGGTTTGGACTCGGAATTCGAAGTACAGTATTGAGGAAGAGAGCACGTAGGCCTCCTCGGCCGTCGCGGCCCCTCGGCTGGCGAAGCTATGGAATTTCTGACCTAGATCAAACATAGGATACCTAAAGTATTTTTAGGTTTGGATCAGAGATTTCATTAGCGTAAGCTGGCCGAGTGTGGCAATGTAGCTTCAGTGTAGTTCGCGAAATAGTTTTAATTTATTTTTAGTGATTATTATTAAGTGCAATTCTTATTATAAAAATCTTTAATTGTAATCCGCTAAATAAATTCAGTGAAAGACCTGTGATCAAGAGCTCCTGTGGTTCGATGCACAATTCTTATTTATATATATATTTTTTTATAACTTTTACGGAGATTTTTAATAAAAGATATCTAATGAATTATTATCTAGGTTTACATCGATACTATTAATTATTGATTGATTATTGAATGAAATTATTATGAAAAGGTTTACATTGATACTATTAATTATTGATTGATTATTGAATGAAATTATTATGAAAAGGTTTACATTGATACTATTAATTATTGATTGAAATTATTATGAAATAAGCCTTATGACCATATTTATATTGAATTTAACTGATAAAATGAAATCTAGCTTAAATAAGTGATCACAATATGATGTTGATAGAATGAAACGAAATTACATTCGTTTGACCTTAAATTACATATATAAATTGAATGAATCTTTGGTTAAAACTATCATATTAGATATGGCTATAGTAAGGGTTAAATAGAATTTCGTTAGGGTGTATTTGAATAATGAAATGAAATTTTACTGTGTTGTTTAATGAAGTCATTACCTTGGAAGTGGATAGTGTAGTGAATGATTCTAGGGAAAATATGACTTATAAACAAACTAATGATTATTTGTCGTATCTTGTTGAATATTCTCTACATATAAATATGCTTCTATTGAATGTATATGTATGTATGTATATGTATATATATATATATGTATATTTGGCTTCATTTTGACATTACACAAACTTTTGTAGTTCTAAGCATTAATTTAAGAACTTGTAGTTTTTAAATATATGTTGGAACGAGGTAATAAGGTGGTTGTAGTCTTGAATGGGTTCAAGGATGCTTTTAGCTCTTGAATTCATTCTAAGATGAGGTAATTATACACTGAACCTTGACATTACACAAACTCTTGTAGTTTTGAACATTGATCTAAGAATTTATGTTCTTAAATGAGTGTCAAGACGAGGTAACTGGTAGACTGGAATGTCTCATTCTTACGATGACTTTCATTGAACTATATAAACCATGTTCAGGTGAATCCATAAATGTTTGTATTCGCCAGTGTTTTATTATAGGTGTCCCCTATAAGGCTTGGCCCGTCTAAGCCACAGTTCATCGCGTCAACGATGCTAGGTAGATCCTAAACTTGGGCTATCTAGTAAATAAAGTTGCGTGTACTTCCTACCAACCTCTGCGTTTGTATTTGCCTAATTGAACTATGTTCTTGGTAAATACTATACGTACGTTTCCTTATCTATGATAAGAGACATGGACAAACTTCACCAGACACCTAGTGTATGGTCGTTGTTTGAACTGCAACAAAGGTTAGTAATTTATATTTGGACAGTGGTATGAAGTTCTATTTTAGACTAATAGAGAAACATATTCACTTTTCCAATTAATTTATTGCTAATTTTTGTGGACGGTCTCTGTTAAGTCCTAAAGGCGGATTTACTGAGATTTAAGCCAAGCCTTAATCAAGCCCTCTTGTGTTGTACAAACATACAAACATTGATGGATTATAAAACCTATTAAATATACATTCTCTTTTCATTGTGAAAATGAGATACTCTCAGAGATTCTGATTGAGTAAATGAAGTATGTTATATTTTAATTGTTTTATTTATCTCTCGACACTTCCATGTCCTTGATAAATCCAATCAGTTCCTGAGAGAGCCTGATATATTCAAGTGTTTAACAACTTAATTACTGGTTCAGTGTTTCAATTGAACAACCTATTCTGTTTAATGAATGCTGTTTCATGTGAGTGCTGTGAGTCATGCAAGGGCAAACCTGCACAATACACCCACTCTACATGTTGGTCTTATACCTATATTTATTCTTAATTTCCTTATAGGACACTCGAAAGGTTGCGTTGTCGCAAATCGCTAGTCGCTGTTTGACCCATCTCACAATGGTGGCTAGGCTTGACACTATAGCGGACTATAGACTCGTAACTCAGTAGGTCTTCCTATGGGAACTTACACTATACAATCCTATTGTGACAAAAGTAGTAGGTTTCGTGATCGAATTTCAAAGTAGTTGTGTGACCGAAGTTCCCGTATGGGCTAGTAAGCACACAATGAAAAGATCAGTAGACACGATCTCCTTTTGTTCACGAGGAACACATCTTCGTACCATGTCTGTTTACAGCTTGGTAATTACATCAACTCTAGTAGTTCACTGGTTATGTCTATATGACGTCCCAAGGGATTACTCAAATACAGTCATTGCATGATTGTACTGCAACGGTATGAAACAAGCATTTGTTAGACAGGATATATTTCCATCTAACTTACTGTAGAGAATTGGGTTCTCTCATTTCCTACCTACTACTCTTCTTTTGATTTAATAGCACCAACGTTGTGCCTAATTGAATTTAGTGCCTTCAGCACGGTGTGGATCGGATAGGGTCGGAGGGGTTATGGTGGTAGCGACCCCCGGGTTCAGCTGAACCCGGTCTTTAACTCCCTAATACCTATAAACCCTATCCTAACAGATTAACACATACAAACAAACACTACAATTTATCTTTTCACGATTATCTGAGATAATTTATTAACTGAATAAATTATTTCAAGATAATTAATAACTATATAATATGTATTTAACCATTATTTCATTTACTTATCTATTGTTATTTATTTCATTTGTTTAGAGATATCAGAAGCTATCTATTATATCGGGTTTGATCTAAAAATACATGTAAAAGAAACTTAGACACTATTCAATTAATCAATGCCATTATATAATATCCTGAATTTAATTATTTAACTTTATTTCTATTTTAGCTATCTAGATTCACTAAAAATATTAGCAATTATAATTTACACATTCTTAAGGAGATATCAGATCTTTTAGTTAAACAGTTGGTGATAGTTATTTCTAAATAAATAAGTTTATTCCTATAAACTCTTTCGAAGACTGTAATCTTTTACAGAAAGACTTAACTGCTGTTTCTCACTGGTGCAGAAATAATCTAATGTACCTTAATATAGACAAGTGTTTCGTTATTACGTTCACTAACAAGCGTAATGGGATCGTTAATGAGTACAGCATCAACGGCCAGACCCTTGAGAGGTCACATGTTGTCAAAGATCTCGGAATCCTTTTTGATGATAAGCTGACATTTCGCGAACACTACCACCACATAGTGAAAAAAGCGAATCAACTTCTGGGGTTTATTTTTAGATCTACTAAAGACTTCAAGGGCACTCATTCTTTTCTTTACCTTTTCACTATACTCGTCAGAAGCGTTTTGGAATACGGTAGTCCAATATGGTCTCCGCACTACAAAGTTCATATTGATAATATAGAGAGAGTGCAGCGCAAATGCCTACGGATTTTAAGCTACCGCCAACAGTCGAGGCGTAAAACTCCTGATTATGAAGCTCGTCTCATTAATTTTAATGTACAAAAATTGGAAACACGTCGAAGATATTTTGATTTCGTTTACTTTTATAAAATACTTCACTCCATATTAGACGTTCCTACCTTGCTCGCTGAAATAACTTTTAATATCAAATATAGTGCTCGTAGAGCTAATCAAATAGCACTTTTTACTTTGCAGGTGTATCAGAATAATACCTCCTTTTACAACCCCCTGGTTAGGATGGCTCGTCAGTGCAATGAAATAGCCAAGGGTAACCAAACCTTTGACGTTTTTCTACCTAAACTAACTCTTTATATTAATTTGATTAAAAGCATACTGTATCACAAGCCGACAGTCTAATCCCAGTGCTTGGACTCTCGGTCTCCTTATATTTTAACCCTATTATATTCTTATTTAGTATTGTTCATTGTACCTATTACTTAGATTACTGTTCTTGTTAAACCTTAACTTGTGTAGACATATTTAACTCCCTTGTAATTTTTCATGTACACACATTTTTGTGGAATGCAACCTAGTTTATAAATGATTGTTTTTGTATAATTTGTTTAGTAATAGTTGTAATCTGTTGTGTGTGATAATAAAATAAAATAAAATAAAATAAAATTCCTATTTATTCTTAACGGTTCTAATTTACTAAATTTTATTAATTCTTAATTAATTTACTTATGAGGTAATGTAAAGCTTAAAATTTTCCTTTCCTTTTAAATAGTATTCCAGAAGTTAGATATCTATAGTATTTATATCACTGGTAAGTGTAAATATCTTTCAATTAAATTAATTTCAGTAATTTAATGTCATTATTCAGAAATGTTATTTTAAATTAGTGGCTAGGTAGGATGTTGGTTAGTTGTAGAGTTTATATAGAAATCAAGGCTTCTAATAACATATACTATGTCTTTCCTTCGGCATACCACAATAAGAACTTAAGTTACTCTGAAACAAAAATCAAACACAACGTAGAGTCCTTCCTTATTCTAGACGATCGCATTCATAAGGCCAAAGACATTTAATGTCCTATTAAGCTAATATTAGCTTGTAACGCCACTACCATGATAGTGTCACATTTTGGTTCTTCGTGACCAGCATGTTATAAATTTATATATGTTGGGGTCTTTCTCACCACACCCCATAGTATAGGATAGTTACAATTGCTGCCGTGATGATAAGGATATCTAAGTATATCCAATATAGTATCATTACAATTTGGTCCACGTGACCAGGATTTTCATAAATATGGTGAATAGTGACCATAGTCACCATGCCATAGGATAAGATAGTTACAACATATATGGCAAAACAACGTTTGCGGGGTCAGCTAATATATTATATTTTTAACTTGTGTATTATTTAGCAGTGTTTTAAATAAATATAAATAAACATCTATTTCAGTTTCAGTTTGGGATTGCAACGCAATTACATGTGTATTAAGTTTGATATCCAACAAATCTCTAAATCTACAGTATCCAATTTTTTTAGTCGTATGACGTTGAACGGTATAAAGCCTAAACTTTTATAAGCATTCTAGCCTTCTAGTAATATTTTAAAAATAATTACAGGTATTATTTCATCGAAATGTCAAATGCCGACAAAATTATCAGAATTGTGAATTGTTCGATAAAGAATCAAAGAAAGGTTCCTTTCAAAAAGTAAAGGTCACCGTTAAGATATATTAATATTCTATAAAATTGAGGAAAATATTACGTTCAATTTACAAAACATTAACGTTTTTGACGTATCATTTAAAAAAAAAAAAGGTTTACCTCCTTTCAATATTTCTCAAAATGGTCAATACAAAACGAATTCTATTCATGAATATTAAAGGAAATATTCCTTCAAGAAATACAACCGTGATTTATTATAAAGTGACGTTTAATTTAGCTGCCGGATATCTTTCATTCCTTACTTCATTTATAAAGTTATAATGTTAATTTTATTGAAGCCTTCGCGAGCAAGCAAGTTGTTTTAATCAATCATTCTTCTTTATCAAGTTAGTACACGTAAAATTTTTCTTACTCATATTTCTTTTTTTTTTTAATGTAACTAGGTTGGCAAACAAGCGTACGGCTCACCTGATGGTAAGACCGTAGCCTATAGATGCCTGAAACACCTGAAGCATCGCAAGCGCGTTGCTGACCCTATCCCCAATCCCCCCCAGGAGCTCTGGTCACCTTACTCACCAACAGGAACACAATACTGCTTGAAAACAGTATTATTTAGCTGTGGTCTTCTGTAAGGTCGAGGTACTACCCCAGTCGAGTTGCTTCATATTTTGAGCAGGAAATTTCCTGCTGTGCCCTACCTCAGTTGAATTTCTTTTAAACTTCGTGCTAGATTAGTTAACAACTTCTCTGGTGCATTGGTGCGTGTAGTCGCCTAAAACACCGACGGTTTACGGGTTCGATTCCCAATTGCAATGGCTGTTTGTATTTGTACAAATTCTTCTTTCCAGTTTGGATGTCTGTCATTGTGGGTCTCCCCACCGTGGCTGGGAGAGCACGTTAAGCCGTCGGTTCCGGTTGTTATCATGTACACCTGATAGCGAACGTTACTCATAGTAAAGAACATATCCGCCACCCAGTGGAGCAGCGTGGTGGATTAAGCTACAATCCTTCTCCTACATGGAGAAAGAGTTATATGCCTAGCAGTAGCATATTGCAGACACACACACACACACATCAGCCTATCGCAGTCCACTGCTGGACAAAGGCCTCCCCAAGTTCACGCCAAACATCCCGGTTTTCCGCAATCCTCATCCAGCCTTCACCGGCAATCTTACGTAGATATATTACGTAGCGGCCATCGGTCCTGCGACATAAGTGACCAGCCCACTGCCACTTCAACTTGCTAATTCTGTGGGCTATACCGGTTACTTTCGTTCTCTCGCGGATAGCCACATTTGTAATCCTATCGCTGAGAGGAACCCAACATATTGCAGGCTGAAGCGAAACAAAATTATAACGTTGCTTATAAAAATAAATATTTAGCAAACTTTGTGTACATGAATAGTCTATGCTAACGTTGATATCATTATTTATAGACTGAGTAAAAGCTGGGAAATTGTGTTTATTTATTTTGTTAAATAACCGTTTGATAAGGGTTTGACAGATATAATTTTTAATTATCTCAAAGTCTAATGCGTATTTTATAAAAGTGTATTTTCTGTTATACATAAAATGTAATGTCCAATTACGATCTTATAATATAACATTTTTATTGAATTGAAGTCTGTATTATAATTGAGGACAGTGCGTCATCGTTTTTTACGTATAGGACGTTTTTAGGGTTCCGTACCCAAAGGGTAAAAACGGGACCCTATTACTAAGACTTCGCTGTCCGTCCGTCCGTCTGTCACCAGGCTGTATCTCAATAACGACGATAGCTAGACAGTTGAAATTTTCATAAATTATGTATTTCTGTTGCCGCTATAAGAACAAATACTAAAAACAAAATAAAATAAATATTTAAAGGGGGCTCCAATACAACAAACTCGATTTTCTTGCCCTTTTTTGCTCGATATCAATAATGGCAACAGGTATGCACTTGAAATATTCACCAAATACTCTGTTGTATTTTTACTTTAATAATAAATAATAAAGTTAAAATAAAATAGATATTTAAGTGGGGCAAGAAAACGTCATTTTTGCCTATTTTTGCTCGATATTAACAAATGGTTAGAGGTAGGCACTTGAAATATTCATAAAATACTTAGTTGTATATTTACTTTAATAACAAATATTAAAATTAAAAGAAAAAAACTTATTAGGGTGGGCTCTCATACAACTGAACTTATTTTTTGCTGCTTTTTGCCCAATATTGAAATCAATGTACCTACTGTTGTTTACCTAGTCAATGGTACGGAACCCTTCGTGCACGAGTCCGACTCGCACTTGACCGATTTTTTTTTAGTTTTTTATTTTGCCTAAACGAACAATCCGTGGAAATAATATTTTTAAATTCAAATAAAAAAATTTCAAACAAATAGTTTTAAAAACTAGTTTAGCTTTGAATTTTTATCAGGATTTTATGATAAAATCTAAATCTAAATGGTGATAGAACCTCTTTAAAATAAGTCTTAAAGTGAAAGAAAATATATAATCGCCGTAAATTTGATGGTAATAAGTATCTGTGTACTTAAAACTATAGAACCTTTATGGAATCTTTCTGGAAATTAGAATAATTGTGATTGAATGATTTATTTGGCGTGTAACATCACAAAGCTGGCCATAGGCCCCTTTCTCCGTGTAGAAGAAGGTTAAACACGTATATATGGGTTCGACTCCTGGCTGCGTCCCTTTCTTCTTTTTATTTATCTTAACAATGCATATATTGCTATGAACTTTAGTTTTATACTAAAAAAGTTAAAATAAGTTTAGTTAATTGCCAATTATAATACAGTTAAATGCTTCACACTCGACAGCCCCCAGTAGGATTTTCTCCTCAGTCGGGGTTCCGGAAACACACACAATACACAAGCACAAACGCGCAGACCACGACAAACATTAATATGGCTATACATATAGCGCCTAAAAGTTCATCTAATCTATATTCATCTAATATCTCTGAAATGTGTATTCATTACATGGTTCAATAACTTGTACAATATTTTTATGTACTTATATATTTGACCAAGTTCATTCAATCTAGAATTCTAGAGGATCTTTTCATACACACATCACAAAATTTATAAAAGAATTTTATATTTACAAGGCGAATACAATGGAAATTTTATTAATTAATTGTGCAGAAGATCTACTGAAGATTCAGTTTTTCTTGATCCGTCACAAAGACCTCGCTTACTCAAAGTATTGTTGGCGCTCCTATTATATTATTGCTCATACTGAAATGACAATAGGTTCGATTATTGTTGATAATAATCCAATGAAAAAAAATTGACACTTATTTGATCATGAATAATAGAGTTACAATAAAATCTTTTGTTTAATTTATAACAAATTAAAGTTTCTCAGTTGGACTATTATTATAGTCATCGCAAAATAATAGGCCCGTTTGGACATATTATGTCATCGAGACGTAAATAGGGAAGTAACCATACGACTCGGTATTCGATACTCACGATAAATCGACTCAAGTTTGTATGAGTATTTGATCGATTTAATTGTCTAGTGTAAAGTATATTGAATTAAATTTCTGATTAGAAAATTTAACTTAAACTTTAATATTGTAGGTAAATTGAAATAATACAATCGTACAAAAGATCAATTTTCTTTAATCTATTTTTTTATTGTTTTCTAATGTTTACGCCAATTTCTCTCATTATAATGAAACAACTTTTTCAGGTTTTATCGCGTTTTATTAGGTTCTCTACACAAGGACATTGTTCTCCCGTGACCATATTGGTACCTGTAAAGACTTTAATCTTTGATAACGCGTATTTAGTTGATTATTTTTTCGTCTATCTACGTTGTGTTACTTGTCGATGTAATTGAAGTCGTTTTTTTAACTTTTGCGAGCAAATACAATAAAATTATTTTCAGAAGAGATCACTATACAATATCGATTTACTATTAAAATCGAATGATGCTGGTGAAATTCAGTAATTAACTAGTTACAACACTAGTATTTAAAAACAAAAAGACTTAGAACGTAACTGTTTTTGAGACGTTTCGTAATAATTAGAAATTGCATGCTACTATAAAGTAAGCGCGAAAAGAACAATTCCAATATAATCTATCATATTAATTATTATTTAACGCGCCAAAAAATTTACGTACTTATGTTTTAAATACACTTTATGTTATTAATAATTCCTTTATTGTTTCTTACAGTTTCGTACTAAGTTACGTTCTAGGGTATTTGTTAAACGTCCAAACGGAGTAGTAAATAAATAAATATAAGAAAGTAAGTTTTCCATTGAGATACGGTATGGCTGGAAATATCGTGTTCAAAATTTAGAGCAGCCAGACTGGAGAAGTACCTCAATCTTACAGAAGATCACATTTAAATCACACTGCTCTCAAATAGTGTTTTATTCCTGTAGCAATGTAGCCAGTAACTCTTGGAAAGACTCAAGGGCCATTTTTCGATAGGCAAGTTATCACAGGCATATTTGTTTATAAATTATATTTGATAAAAAATATGTCTCATCGAGTAATCAGATCGGTGAAGGTCGATGTTAAACGTGTCCTCTACTATCTAGTCCAATGGAAAATTTCAAGAGATACCAAATTACGTAGTTTACCACATTAATTACCCGAAACGCTATTGACACGTGATAACCCTTTTGTGATCCTCTTTCAGAAACACGTAAATCAACTCTAAAATTAGATGGTATCAGCAAATAAAATCTGATTCGAATTTCTATTCTGACACGTTTAAGCAAATGGCCATTAATCGCGGAGGACTGAATCTCGATCCACAATAGCTATTAATTCGGCAGACACGGTTCACGTATCTGATACACGAAGGCTTATATTTAACTTATCATTGGACGAGGAACACGTACAAAGCTAGAATCGACGCAAGTATTCAAAGGATCAATTTAATTAAAATTGTTTGAATTGCTTCGCCTTTGAGAAATTTATTTATGAAGAATTTTATCTGATGTATCTGAACACTTAAGGCTCAATATTTGTTCGTGTAATACAATTAAATGCCGAGATGCCGTATCAGATTGAGCCTGCAGAAAATTAAAAATGTAAGAATTTTTATTTTTTATTTTTGTTTGTATAAGCGTTTCTCGGTTTCATTTATATTTAACTTCGATATTTTTAGAAAGTCATTGAAGGGCTTTTTCGGCTATTACATGATGGATTAACTGCAGCTTAAGCAATACAATGTATATTAAAATAATATTTCCGTATATAAAATAATATCAGACTAAATAATACTGACATATTTTATTTCTAAATTATTACAAAATGTATGAATGAAGACGTAAAATTGAAAATACTTTACATATTTCAATTTGATTTAGAAGATATTTCCTCACAAGTTCCTTTAACATTTGGACCAGCGGTCGAGACTGATTGCCTGTCGTAGTAACCGGCTAACGGAGCGTTCGTTCTGCTGGAATTGATTGCTGCCATTTTGCAATTGATGCCTACTCAGCTCGCCACTGCTTTATAATGTCGCATGATTCAGAATTAATTTTGTCCGAGGAATATGATATTGATTGAAACTCCCTGACATATTAAATGATTAATTGATATAAAATAATAATAATAATATAAATTTTTATCTGCGGTTTTTTTACGTGTTAAACTATTTTTTCACTAAGTACTTTTTATCAACAAATACCTTAGTTACCATATATTCAAAGAACTAACTTATTAGGGAGCCTTTATTGCTGATATAATAAACTTAGATCTGGAAGATGTCTGAAGGAAGTTGAAGAAGGTTGCTGCGGTGATTCCTGGGGGATTAAGAAATACAAAACTTGTAGGTTTTAAGATATTATATACTTATGACCTACTATGTGTATAGCTCAGAAGCTCGACCTTTAAGATCGGACCCATTTTTTTAATTTTTTTTAAATGTTAAAACATAAAATAATGTCTAGCGGACGAGCTATTTAACGAATGAAATATTGATAAAATCTTCGATATCTCCACAGACTTTTTAATAAAGAATAATAAAATCAAAAACAAAGTATTCGTAAGAAAATAAAATTATGTAAGAATGATAACGAAATGTAAAATATAAATTATATTAGAAGAATTTAAAATATAAATTCTTGAAATTATTAAAAATAATTTTGTAATAAATATAAAAACATTAAATGATGTTTGATTATTATTCTGAAAGAAAAAGTTTGTAAATGTACGCCAAAAGTTAAACAATTTTTTGGTGATATAAATAGGTATCGTGTTGAATGTCTAAATACTATGTTAAAATACTAAGTACTAAATAATAGCTACGAAATATTATGTAGATAATAATAAAATTGTCAAACATCAATAGTGTAGGTAATTGGTAACTTAAAAAAATTAAAATATTGAAATTAAACACGTATTTCCAATAAATTGTTTTACTCCATAAATTTATCTACACTTATCCATAATTCAAGGAATATCTTGGCGAAACGGATAATTTTTTACACAAATACACCTATTTGTCATCCGTCAGTCCCAGAGGATGAAGTCAGTGGCCAAATAAACACGCGCAATATTTATCAAAGAACCCGCCCATTGTTACAGTAAAAGAAACATACTTAAAGTCGAGAGCTATTTACGAAATCACACAGTTATAATATTGTTTTAGTGACTTTTACAGACACTTAACGTAAGTTTTCAAATAAAATGCTGAATGTGTAGTAGCAGTAAAAACCTATTTTGTAAGAATGCAACCATTCCCAGGCAAGAAATTATTTTTAAATGTCTAAAACTTATTTTTGGTGCTTTAGTCACATGTTGCTATCATTTACACCTGATAGCGATTGTTACTCATAGTAGAAAATATATCTGCCAACCCGCATTGAAGCAGCGTGGTGGATTAAGTTCTGATCCTTCTCCTTCATGGGAAAAGAGACCTAGGCCCAGCAGTGGTCTACCTATTACAGGCTGAAGCTAAATAGACACAAGTGTTCAACATTGTTCTTTCGATATACTTTAAACATAAGGTAATAAATAACGATTCAGAAGTGATTTCTATTCTGAAAATCAAAATAAATATTTGTTTTATTTTATAATTCGAATAATATTTTTATAATTAAATATTGCATTAATTACTCTGGTACGATGGAACTTCTTATCCTTATTTGTCATACCTTTGAAAATAATCAGCATTAATACCGTATGTCTCTAAATGAAATATTATTGAACCAGCCTACGCATTTTTCTTAGAAACGTGAAGTAAATTACGAATGTCTTCACAGAATATCATCCTCTAAAATTTTCAAATTATGATTAGCCTCCGCTGAAAAACTTTTCTCGTGTATTCGTAACGAATATATCAGGGTTTTACAATTAAAAAAAGTTGATACAAATTGCACGCTTAATTAACTACCGTGTATACCCGACCACTACTCATGGAGGGTTATAAGTTATAACTCAATTAAAAATATAGCAAACAAAACCCTCGATTTAGTCCCGTAACTTTTGTTCAAAGATAAAAACTCTAGGGACATGAAATTATTCTCCGTGATGCCTTGTATTTTTTCGCTCAACCCAAATGGGCCTCAATCAAATAGTCCAAACCGACCCTTTCCCTGTTCTCTAAATAACCAGACATTTTGGCGGTTTATGGAAAAATTTTCTTCGTCTTTCGAATGTTGAACAGTGTTTGGGGACGTGACGATTTGAATCGAACTATTACGATTGCAAAGAACATCCTCCGTTTGAATTGGAATTCCTGTAGGGATTTAGCAATTTTCACGTTGACGACTTCGTAGCCTATGTTTGAACATTTTATTGCGTATATTTACACTATTATTTGTTTTATACAAACGTCAATTTCCCATTTTATTTGTTTTAATGGACAACTTTATTTTTATAAACGGTCCGTGTACGAACTTTATTTTTTCCATTAAAATAAAGCTTTCATCTCGCGGGACTGAGAGTTTTTTACTGAAGTTTTATTATTGAAATATATTTCTTTTTATTTCTATTCGTTTAGAAAACATTTTATTAAAATTAACATCGGGAAAGAAATAGTTTGTTTGAATAAATATTAAGTACATTTATACACCCATTAAATACATTATACATTTTCGTATTTTTATTTTTTCTGCTTAATATTTTTACACTTCTAACCTCCAAAGCCCAAAGGTTGTCTGGAAGAAATTACTATTTTAGCAACCATATTACCTTATTATCTCATCATAAATCTTTTTTTTCTGTATTTTACTGTATACGTTTGTATTTAGAAGTAAAACGTCAAATAAATATTTAAATAAATAAATAAAATACATCACATTTCGTAACATCTGATTTATCCATTGAACGAGAATTGTTAAGAAGTTCACAAGTAAATTCGTGTTCTGTAGTGCAATGAGCCGGAATAAAACGCGAAGGACGCCGTTACGAGTCCTGACACGGTCGCTTATCGCTAATGTTTCTACGCGAACGCTTGCAGATCTTCGTAGGCATATTCATTGAATAACATTTTATTTTTATTAAAGCTTCTGTTACGATATTTTTTTTAATGTATTCTCCTTCGAATCTCTTTGTTTATTTTTCAAAACCTATAAAATGCATAGACGTTAAATTATATAATAATATAATAAAAACATTTTTATATCATGAATTTTATAATACTAAACTATTATTATAGAGACATAGTCTTTAACACTAAAAATAATGAAAAATAATTCATAATATGACTGCTTATAACTTTAATTACATTTATATTATTTTATCTAGCTATGTATCCGCTAGAATGTTATATGGGCAAAATAAAATATGTTATAAAGTTTTAAATTATCTCATATTTCATACCCCATATCTTCTCCACAGGGGTTTCGCTTCTTCCTTATTCTTCAAATATATTAGGTGTTCATTTTCTAATAAACGTGTGTTCTATTGAAAGCTTCTAGATCTATAGGCCTTTCCCACAAACCAAGTATTCCGTATACGCACGTATAAGCGAAGAGTATTATAATTGTAACAAGATATAATAAATCTTTAAATATTGTTGTTAATAAAAAAATACGACCTTTAGAAACAACTCTTCCTTTTTTTGAAGTTGGTTAAAAATGTTTAAACTTTAAATTCTTAATACCACATTTAAGTGTACAAAACAAAAGCTTAAATATTTATTCGTCATAGTGAAAACGTTATATTTTCTGGAAACGCAACATTGTTACAATGTACAAAATACGACTGCACGACTGCATCACGTTTCAGGAATACAGCAACAACTCGGCTTTAGGGGCTCAAGACTGGTACATAAATACGATAAAATGCAGCAAAGACGCTCTGGAACAATTTCAAGTACTTCTAAAGCGTGCCGCGTTAGTCTTGAACTGCTATCTTTATAGTAGTTTAGTTTTTGATTAAACTGTGTACAGTTGGTTGACTTTTATGTACTTAAACCGATGTCTGTTAAAATAACTTTAAAGGCAAAGCGTCAAATTTTATGTGGTTGTACACGATCTTTTGACGCCTCGTTGGCGCAAAAGTCACAGCACTGGTTTGTGGCTGTTGCGCTGGCGGTTGCGGGTTTGATCCTCGTACATGACCAACATTTGTATTAGCCATACAGATATTTGCCGTGGTCTCGGTGTTTATGCAGTCCTGGTGGGTCTTCCCACCGTGCCTCGGAGAGCAAGTTAAGTCGTCGGTCCCGGTTGTTATCATGTATAGCTAATAGCGATCGTTACTCGTAGTAGACGATAAATCCGCCAACCCGCATTGGAGCAGCGTGGTGGATTAAGCTCCGATCCAACTCCTACACGGGGAAATGGTCTATGTCCAGCAGTTAGATGTTATAGGCCGAAGCGAAGCGAATCTTACACGATCTTAAAAAAAATTAAGATACGAGATTTTAGCGAACTTATTATCCACTTATTAAATAATCTACTCATATATAAAAAGTAATATTTTGTTTTACTTGATATTTTACCCAATAATTTCTAACTATTTACCATTTTAATTCACCACATTTCTAACTATTTACCACCAACAGCGAAAGATAGGTAAGTAATATAAGTGAAGATACTCTTAAACAGGGAGGAACGTACGTTCTTATCTCATCGAGATTAAGACGGTATCTTTAAACGTTGCAAAATGTGAAGACGGATTGTAATCTCCTCGCTAAAGCGACATTATTCCTGAAACTAATAGACTACGGGTCCATTATGGAAATTTATACTTAAATAACGAATATTTACAGCAATGCTCGGTTCACTAATTGAGATTTAATTTTGAGGGCGTTGATGAATATTTATGTTTCTAAATACGTGAAAGATGAGCCAAGATGGTGGATAAAAAGTGATTTCCAATTTATGAGATTATATTCAGTCTGTTACATCCTACTACTGGGAATAAGCCTCTTTCTCCATGTAGGAGGAGAATCGGAGCTTAATCTATCATGCTGCTCCACTGTGGGTTGGCGGATATGTTTCCTACTATGATTAACAATTGCTATCAAACATCGATGATAACAACCGGGATCGACGGCTTAGCTTGCTCTCCGAGACACCCTGGGCAGACCCACAAGGACAGACATCCAAACTGTAAAGAAATATTTGTACAAATACAAATATCCAGCCACACATCTAAAATCAATATCAATTTCTTCCTCCTAACCCACTAAACCTAACTCCACTAAAGCGTGGTAAACATGTGTACTCGTGTGTACAACACATCCTCAAATATATAAACCGTGTTTAAATAATATTAATAAGGAATACCTCAGATAATTCACTTCAGTTTATAGGAATTCGGAAGTTGTCACGTTAATTAAACTAAAGGGAATCATAACAAGGAATCTATACTGATATTATAAAGCCGAAGAGCTTGCTTGTTTGTTTGTTTACGATTCAGCCTGTAATATCCCACTGTTGGGCATAGGCCTCTTCCCCATGTAGGAGAAGGATCGGAGCTTAATCCACCACGCTGCTCCAATGCGGGTTGGCGGATATATTTTCTACTATGAGTAACGATCGCTATCAGGTGTACATGATAACAACCGGGACCGACGGCTTAACGTGCTCTCCGAGGCACGGTGGGGAGACCCACAAGGACTACACAAACACCCAGACCACGGCAAACATCTGTATGGCCTATACAAATGTTGTCGTGTGCGGGGATCGAACCCGCAACCGCCCGCGCAGCAGCCAATCGCAATCCAGTGCTGTGACCGCTGCGCCAACGCGGCGTTGTTTGTTTAAGTTATGATTATTTGATAGTCCATATCCCGAGGAAGGCTGTAGGCTATATAAAAACGCTAGTAAAACCACGCGGCAAAGCTAATTAAAAAATAAATAAACGCTTCGTACTCTACGGACCCCAGTAAAATGTGAATCTTTTGTATGGGGTCCGGACATAGGTACTTAACATAACCATAAACTCTGAGACCTCGATAAATATTCGTATGGGCTATATAGATATTTCTCATAAGCGGGTATCAAATTCGAGACCGATGGGGCGTCAAACGACTTTACCAGTTGCGCCAAAGCGTAGTGGAAGGAATATTAGTATTATGTATTTTTATATATTACAATGATGACAAAAAGCGGTTCTCCAGATGATACATAACAAACGCCCAACCTCCCCATGAGCTTTTGCTGCCTTAATCATCACAAGCAAACAACATAAGGAGTACTGCAGTGTTGCTGTGATCTTCTGTAAGGTTGAGGTAATACTCACAAATCTTGAACAAGATATACCCTGCTATGCGATATACCCTACCTAAATAAAAAAGTATAAGTAAATTATCCATTTTTATTACACAACAAATACTAATCAGAGCACCGGTAGCCCAAAAATCCAATAAAAATTCCGTATACGAGGAATCAAAGTACATAGAAAATTGGTCTAAAAAATCAGCCACGTACAAACGTTTGGTCACGTACGTAAGCTAACGTTACATTCGTAAAATTCTCACTCTAACTGAATAGGGTATTCCACTATGTTTGAAAAAGTACTTCAAAATGTTGATTTTCTAATAAAAAGCCACAAAAAATATATTTCGGCAAAATAAACACGCTTTCATGCCATAAAATTAAATTAAATTTTAAACCTTTTTTATTACCGCGAAAACGCTACAGCCATTTTGGTGACGTAATATGGGCAATAACAAAAGTGTATGACGTAAGTAAGAGAGTAACATAACCTACAATTACTATGACAACCATTAACAAATCAGTAATGAATGCATATTATTTCAGTTGGAACAAGATATGAAGAGTTATTATACGAAAAAACACAACTATTACTCCTTGAAGTTAAAATTGATTGATATAGATAGCTACTGACAGCACTGACAGAACTTTGTTATTGCCCGTATGACGTCACACCATGGCGGCTCGTGTTTTAGGTCACGTGATATACAGATTAAAATATACAACTTTTAATTTCAATATAATAAATCAATAATGTGCTTTTATGGTTCCAAATCAGAATATTTAGGTGTATTTCTATATAAATTTTAATTTTTATCAAATTTTATAATTTATTTTTCACTACGGAAAGTACCCTATTGAAATAACTAGTTGCCGGTACATGGATGCGTGAAGTTCAAAACAACGTTAAAGCAGAATAGGAAAATTTGTTTCGTGGAAAAATACAGCTGCCTCATGGATAGTAGCGGACTTAGGACTGAAATTTTTATGTGATGAATTTGTTTCTAGGTAAGCTTAACGGTATTGGTAACATTTTACTATAGTAGAGTGTAAACTTTGTAGAGTATCGAAAAAAACTCACGCTCACACAGACACAAACTGAAAATATTAAATTTTTATCACACATACAAAAAAGAAATATAAAAAGGTACAAAATAAAAAACAAAAAAATCGCACGAAAAATGACTAAGCTGAAAATTAAAATGTTAAAAATAAGCTTTGATTTTTAACATTCAATAAATTTACGCTTGACGCACGGTAAATGGGGTGATAATAAAAAAAAAGCTTGTTTTAAAATAATTTCATACACGTTTCACCGTCGACTGCGGGGGTAACAAACTGTGAAATGGAGCCTGAATGCATGCCCACTTGACCGGCTTACTTACTGGCTTTATTGCCAGTAATTAAGTTTTGGTCTTATGATTTTGAAAACATTCAAAATTAATTTTAAATGAAATAGAAAATTAATTTAAATTTTCGCTTGTTCAATATATTCGCTTGTTCATTTTGATTAATGGGATTAAGATGGTTTCGAAAATTTTGCGAATTTTATTTAAATATAGCCTTTAAAAGTATGATCTTGCGATGCTACGGTAATCGCTTACCAGCAGGTGAGCCGTACTCTTGTTTGGCGACTCAATTATATAAAAAGTAATAGATACATTACACTTATTTTTAATTTTTTTTTGTGTTAATCTATACTAATATAATAAAGCTGAAGAGTTTGTTTGTTTGATTGTGTGTTTGTTTGATTGTTTGTTTGTTTGTTTGTTTGAACGCGCTAATCTCAGGATCTACTGGTCCGATTTGAAAAATTCTTTCAGTATTAGATAGCCCATTTATCGACAAAGGCTATAAGCTATATACCATCACGCTAAGACCAATAGGAGCGTAACACCAATGAAAAATGTTTCAAAATCGGGGTTTTTTCTTTTGAGAGCTTCCGCTGCGTAAACGGTTAAAGTTTCGCACAAATCATGTATGACAGTATTGGTCCTATTCCACGGGAACGAAGTCGCGCGCAGAAGCTAGTTTTTAATATTTGTCTTATTGACCATTAATGTTTAGAGTTGGAACCGCTTAGTATTCGATGCTAATGCCTTCATGATTTCATCATCAGTTTACTAGTTCAATCGGTTTTGCGCAGTGATAAAAAATATGATCAGATAATCATAATATTTCTAAAAATATGCAAAAGTTTAAAAAAATTAATAATATTACGGAAAAGAAGTTTCTTATGTTAGTCAGTTGAAAATGAATTTAAAATTTTATAAAAAAAAATGACAAAAAAACGTGAGTTGTAATTGTTACGGAATACCCTTTCATATTCACACAAACGAATCAGTTTTTGCAACACGTACGCGTAATTGGTTAAATTTGGTGAACCGGACAAACCGAAGGCTCCGCTCAAACTGTCAAAGGACTTGATGAATGCGTCCGCTTTAATTAATCGAACTTTATGGAGACAATTCACGCTACACCTAATGATGACGACGTTTTTGAAGATAATCTTTCGAGTTCTGTGTGGAAAAATTTTGAAAAATTGCTCTCGCTGAATAAACTATAATATACTAATATTATAAAGCTATTATTGTTGTGTTATGTAGCTCATTTACTGAAGATTTCACTTTACCCAAATTCAGTAACATCTCATTTAGATTAATTGGTTTTATGAACGTTTAAAAGATATATACCTAATTATTGCAGTAATTATGTCATGATTAGACTCTTATCCTTGTAGTAATATCAAAATTATACTCTGTACATATACATATCCACTTCAGCCTATCACAGTCCACTGTTGGACATAGGCCTCCACAAGTTCGCGCCTGACATTATGACGCGAACTCATGTGTTTTGCCCATAGTCACCACGCTGGGCAGGCGGGTTGGTGACCGCAGGGCTGGCTTTGTAGCACCGAAGACGCTGCTGCCCGTCTTTGGCCTGTGTACTTCAAAGCCAGTATGGATGGTTATCCCGCCATCCGTCGGCTTTTTAAGTTCCAAGGTGGTAGTGGAACTGTGTTATCCCTTAGTCGCCTCTTACGTCACACACGGGAAGAGAGGGGGTGGCTACATTCTTTAGTGCCGTAACCACACAGCACACATAATATACATATATATTTGATTAATTAATTCATTTAGCCTGTAACATCCCACTGCTGATCACTTTCTCCATTTAGGAGAAGAAGCAGAAGTAAATTGTAATTATATTTTTCAAATAAAGTAATCTTATTTTAATCTATATCAATATTAAAGCAAGGAAAAATAAAACAAAGTTGGTAACAAAGTTTTTAGTTATGAAATTTCGGAGTTTAAAAAAAAAAATAGCAAAAGCAAACGTATTCTTCAAAACTTTCAAGTTGCCCGGAAATTGATAATTTCTTTAATAAAACTGACGCACGAAGTGTTATGATGTAGAGAATACTTTATTAGATTTATATTGTTTGAATACTTACTGCGTCCCGTGATTTCACTTGCTTCATTTCGTATTCCGTAGATTAATGATATGGAAATAGAACACGTTGGTGTTATTCGAGTTTCCAAATACTATACGCATGTCGATCTTAATCTTGCTATCTATTCTTTCATACGTCAATCTTCCCGTCTCTCCCCCTATAAAGATTGGCATATTTACTAAAAGAGGTAGTATACAGGACTACACACAGTTGTGTGACTCTGTTACTACGTATTTTAAATGTTCTGCTATTATAAATATGCATGCGTTTGTTGTTCGATATAAATGGGGTTATAGAGTTTATTGGATTTAAAGAAGTTCATATTTATCTTTGTGTTTGACATGCGTGTTCTAAATATCATAACTTAATATTTCTATGTTTTAGTAAATAGAACAAGTGCGAGTCGGACTCGCGCACTGTAAAATATTTATTTAAATGTGACGCCATCTATGCCGCTATTAGAAAACTATTATTAGTTAGAAGTTTTCCTAATTTCTGATAGATGGCGTTAGAGACTAATAAAAAACAAAAATAATTATCACCCCCCTTAAATATTTATTGTATTTTGTTTTTAGTATTTGTTGTTATAGCGGCAACAGAAATACATAATTTGTGAAAATTTCAACTGTCTAACTATCGCCGTCCTCGAGATACAGCCTGGTGACAGACGGACGGACGGACGGACGGACGGATGGACAGCAAAGTCTTAGTAATAGGGTCCCGTTTTTACCCTTTGGGTACGGAACCCTAAAAAGAAAAACAAATGACCACATAGTAAATGATAATTATAATGATTCGAATCATTTTAAGTCGTTAGTTCTCGCTGTTTTATAAGCAATTATTAAATATAAATTTAAATATAAATTATGATGCTGAAGATCACAAATTAATAACACAGTTCTCAAGCAGTGTTGTGATCCTGTGGTGAATAAGGTCACCAGAGCTTCTGTGGTGGATTGGGGGTAGGGTCGGCAACGCGTTTGCGATGCTTCTGGTGTTGCGGACATCTATAAGCTACGGTAATCGCTTACCAACACGCGAGCCGTACGCTTTTTTGCCGACCTAGTTGAAAAAAAAAAACAGTAAAACATTCCAAAGCTGGGTAAACCTTTATCTTTAATATGAACAGGTTGAGTCAAACTCGCCACTTTTTTAATGAGTGTTAGCAAATATGGGTACCAAAGCGTTTTTTTTTTTCTTAAGTGATTAGTACTAATTAATTTCACTTCAGATTGAGCAGTGCTAACAGTGAACTAGCGATACATATGCTAGGATTAATGAGATCTATTCACTGAAAAATATATTGAAATTAGCTTTTTACTTATTTTATCTCAAATCTATCACTCGTAAGCAAAATCAAGTTTAAGTAATTTATTCATTCCGACCTAAGGTATACAAAATAATATAGTAAAATAACAAATTTAGGTTAATAAATAAGAATGTAGTAAGCAATGAAATAGTGAACAATTCAAGATGAAATAAGATCTAACAAATTAGTCTACATAACGTGTGAAAATATTAAACAACACACAAGATCAGCCAGCATTAATATCATACACACGAAGACGGGTTATATATAACCGTCATAAGCCTTAGAAAATTTCACTAACTCCACTCAGTTATGAAATATTACAGCAAATATATTTCAACGCTGACGACGTATGGTCTCATTACCGGAGCTGATGTTTCTACGTAATTGTTATAACGAAAGAGAGACAATAAGAGTTTCACGTTAAACCTTTTAGGGCATTGTTCAAAGCGCTCTCGAGTCCTCTTCGTAAGAAACCCTTTATTTAAGTGGAGCGGATTGAGAGTCCCTCAGTGTCATCACTCTAAATTATGTCAAGGAAAGTACATGTGAGTATTGTTTCATGAAATAAAATTATAGATTTATAAATGTGTACGTGAATTACTTTTTGAAACTGCTGAAATAGTTCTGAAGTGATTATAAATATGGGTGCCATCTTTGTAATGCTTAAAGCATTTTTATTTTTTGTAAATAATAAATAAATATATATCTACAATATACACACACGGTTGTCTGTTGCTAAAATAAGCAACTTAATGCTTGTGTTATAGGTAACAGACGACTGGTATAGCTACATATTTTTTATTCGATATACAAAATACACATATATGTGTATATATTATATCCAGACCCGAGGTGCGAATCGAACCCACAGCCCCCAGAGCAGAAAGTAGGGTCACTACAAACTGTGCCGTCGGGCTAGTCTATTTTTTGTAGTATATAAATAACATAGCCTGCTCCGAGTGCTAATCTAAATTAAGTAATAACCAAACGTGATCGAGGTTTAGGTATGTGCATCAAAAACACAACCTTCAAATTGCACCCAACTTTTTTCTTGTTTTTTTTTTGTGTGCTAACGATCTCATTTGTAGGTACCTTTATTATTTAAGTTTTTGTAATAAAATAAATGTCCCAAATTCGACAGTAATTTCATGTAATATTTGAATTCCCGTGAAAATTTAATTACCATTAGGCGTTATTTGCTTTTCTAACGCAATAACGGACCAATTATGCTATTTATTTAATAAGTCTATTACTGTTAATTAATATTTGTATTCGTACTATATTAACAGACTGAATTAATAACTGATTAATTAATTATAAGAATTATTTTAATTTTATGAGTATATTTTCCTTCAGATATTCTCAAATCATTAATATTATAAATTACAATCGAAGCTATTAGACCGGGAGATAGTGACACAAAATATTTGGTCATTTGTACCAGTATGGCGGTTCGTCAGGGGTCTAATTACGTAAAGGCAAAAAGGAAAATGATGGTCATAGCGCTCGCACCGGCGGCCCAATCGCGTGGGCGTTAATCGAACGCGTCGGATAAATAACGACTGTCGAACGATTTGTTCCACAAAAATGCTTGTATTTTCAGATAGTCGGAAAAAAAAGAAGTAGGCGGTAGCGGAATGCCATACTTCTCGGGTGTGACTTACAGCCCGCCATACCGACGCGAATACATTAATTTAAATAAAACAATTCAACCATTTGTACCAGGCTAATTTTTGCATAGCTAATCATCGTCGAGTAGCCATTCACGAAAATCACCTTGCCATACTTTTCCGACAGTTCCCAATGGCCGCCATACCACTGCAAAGGAGTAATTTTTTTTATATTTCGCCAAACGATTTGTACCAGTATTGCATTTGAATTATTGGAAAGTATTTGACAAAATGTGACCGTTATTATTTATCCCATACTTCTAGTAGGGGGAAAAGTGCTGCCATACTTGAAATACTTATTTATTTGACACGTTTTTAAAATACGACTGTAAAATACGTAAAATCATTTTTTACATCATGGCATCATTGTATTCTCGTCATTTGGATGCAATTGCACCTAAAAAAAATTATTATAGATTGTAACCATCGGGCGGATGACTTGAGCTAAAAGGTGAAAAAAAGAAAAATATTTGACGATTTGTACCAGTATAGCATTTCGATTTTTGGAAATTATACGATACAATGTGACCAATATTATATTTGCCATACTTGTAGTAGAGGGAAAAAGTGGCGCCATACTTGAAAAAAAACTTGAATTACGAATAAAATCTTAGGATTTTGAAAAAATATTGTTCACATTCGCCACCTCCCACAGGTATGGCATTATCAGACTTCTATTTATGATCATACAGGGAACTGATAAAAAAAGTTTCAGGGTGGTACAAATCGTTTGGCGAAATATAAAAAAAATTACTCCTTTGCAGTGGTATGGCGGCCATTAGGAACTGTCGGAAAAGTATGGCAAGGTGATTTTCGTGAATGGCTACTCGACGATGATTAGCTTTGTAAAAATTAGCCTGGTACAAATGGTTAAATTGTTTTATTTAAATTAATGTATTCGCGTCGGTATGGCGGGCTGTAAGTCACACCCGAGAAGTATGGCATTCCGCTACCGCCTACTTCTTTTTTTTCCGACTATCTGAAAATACAAGCATTTTTGTGGAACAAATCGTTCGACACTCGTTATTTATCCGACGCGTTCGATTAACGCCCACGCGATTGGGCCGCCAGTGCGAGCGCTATGACCATCATTTTCCTTTTTGCCTTTACGTAATTAGACCCCTGACGAACCGCCATACTGGTACAAATGACCAAATATTTTGTGTCACTATCTCCCGGTCTATATTTAAATTTTTAATTATATTTATAAATAGTTCACAAATATTGTTTTGACCCAGTAGAAATCCGTTATGCCTCCAGCCCGGGGGAGCTAAATGTCGGACTCACACCAACTAAAACCCCTGGAGTGTTCTTTCGTCTCGCCTAGGATGAGATCATGGGGACCTTATGCACTTAAGCAATCCTGCAGGCGTTTACCCGAAATAGGACGGGTCGTAATAAACAACTCCGGAGAGACTTCCTCGAACACTAAGGTCGCCTCCCTAATCGGGACCGTGCAATGTGGACGGTAGATCCCCCGCCATATCATCAGCTAGTCCAGGGTTACGATGACAGATTAGCCAGGTAGGCCCTGCGTTGCCGACCGCGCGTTCCACGACAAATCGGGAGTGACTTCAGATATTGTTCTTGCTCCTGTTCTGAAGCATCATGACGTCACTGCAGAATGTGGCCACTGCATTCCAAGACACTTCAGTGCCAGTCATGGCCCTAGTTAAAGCCGGCAGTGAGAGGAGTTCACATATCCTGATATCACTCAATTTGATGGTATGTAATACATATAAAAAAATTATTAACGATAATTCATTCACTCATGTATTAAATAAATAAATATAAATAAATAAATACTTAATTATCTTTTATTATCGTCTGTTTGACGGTAAGCAACATTATGCTTGTGTTAAATATAGCGATCGACTGCTATACATAATTTTTTTTGATAAAGATACATAGAATTAATACATATATAAATAAGTAAATAAAAAAATATTAGACCCAGACTCAGGAATCGAAGCAACAACCCACGGAGACTAAAGCAAGGCCACTACAAACTGCGCCAACGGACTAGGCATTTTAGTGACCATTAAAAAACGAATAAAACGTTTGAATCATATTTTACAAAAGCCAACAGTCTATTATACGCTAGTCGTGCGTAATTAATGAAACGTTTTCAAATTAAATTCACCATTTAAAATATTATTTACCATTTGATTTATTATTGTCAAACTATATCAAAACAGTAGCAGTGACAAATTACCTCTGCGACAATTCTAAGCGAAAATGATAATTGTTTTGGTCAGTAATTAATTTATTAGTTTTGTATGTCTAAGAGTACCAATTTTCGAAATCGATTTTGATGATTTTGATGCATTTAAATCTCACCCAGATTTGTTAAGTAGTTTTTGAGTTATCCCTAAAAATATGTATGGTTCTATACTCATTGATGTAATTTAAAGCGATTTTTTTCCCTTATCGTTTGAGAAGAAACAATTACAAAAGATCACATCATCACATCACATGGGACTTCTAGTAAATTAAAACGCTTTTTAAATTTCTACTCTACTAACACTATCTAGTAAGCTGAAAGTAGTTATAATTACACGTATTTAAAGATTTATTTTCGTTCTCGATGTGCAATCCGCATCCCCCGAGTGTAATCGTTTATTTGTTCCGGCGTAGAGAGGTAACGTATTGCACTCCAGCGGCTGAAACTGAAAAATGTATATATCGTTCATTTGACTGACGATTAATTAGTGATAAACGTCCAATGGATGACAATTCAGTATGTCACTTATTATTGATAGTTGCTTTTGTTGGAATTGATTTTTCATTTTGTCGCTTAATACGCGAATTGGTGTGTCAATTTAATATCATGTAAAGAATGCTTTATTGCAAATGTTGCAGAGGTGTATTTGTTTTCTCGACCTTAGTAAGGCTTTTGACCTGGTAAGTTACGATATCCTATGGCAGAAATTGAAAAATACTGGACTGCCTGAAGAAGTAACCAGAATCTTCAAATATTGGTACCGTAACCAGGTCAATGTTGTGAGATGGTCCGAATCGTATTCGCAGCCATATAGGTTGGAGTGCGGAGTTAGACAGGGAGGCCTAACCTCCCCTAAGCTCTTCAACCTGTATGTCAATGCCCTCATAGAGGCGCTCAGTGGCACACATGTCGGTTGTCACATTGACGGAGTATGTCTTAGCAACATCAGTTACGCTGACGACATGGTGTTGCTGAGTGCTTCTGTCTGTGGCTTAGCGAAACTGTTGAGCATATGTGAAAACTATGCTCACATTCACGGCTTAATATATAATGTAAAAAAAAGCGAATGTATGGTCTTTCAGGCCAAGGGAAAAGCATTGCCATCAACTGTACCACCCATTAAACTATATGGTACTCCATTAAAGAGGGTGTCGCAGTTTAAATATCTAGGTCATGTGGTAACCTTTGACCTGAAAGACGATGCTGATATCGAGAGAGAGCGCAGGGCATTGTCCGTTAGGGCAAACATGATAGCTCGCAGGTTTGTTCGTTGTTCCACCCCGGTTAAAGTAACGCTCTTTAGAGCTTACTGTACTTCATTTTACACAAGCAGCCTGTGGATCGATTTTACGCAGAAACAGTACAATGCCCTGCGCGCACAGTACAATAATGCTTTCAGGATGCTGATGGGACTGCCTCGATGCTGCAGTGCGTCGGGTATGTTCGCCGATGCGCATGTTGATTGTTTTCACTCGATCATGCGCAAGCGGTGCACATCCCTGGTGCGCAGGGTTAGGGATGGTCCCAGTGGCGTCCTGAGGGCATTTGCTGACAGGCTAGATTGTCAGTACCTGAACCACTGCCGTATGGTGCACGTACTGACAAATCAGGGCTGTCTTAGATATAAGGTTTAGATTAATGTAGTTTTAAGTTTACTAACATTAGACTAGTGTTTTCTTATATATGTATTACTAACAAAATATGATCTTTAAGGTCGAAATAAATGATTTTTATTTATTTTTATTATTTTATTGCTAAAGGCCATCTATAGTAGGCGTCCATAATTTTTAAACAAGAAGAATGAAACATTAGGAAATGAGGAGTGAAGGTTGAAAACTTAAAGGATTAAATTATTTTCTTCTAAATTTTAAAACTTCTAAATAAAATATTTATAAACATATAAACAGCATAAATATGTATTGAAATATAATATTCATTCATACGTAAAAATTTGAAGTACTAAAATGATCAACTACAAATTGCTTTATACATCAAAATCCTTTTTACTTTACCTTGTTTAGTACTCACGTAGGTGTACCTATATATTAAAATATCTCATGCGCAAAATATAATCCTTCAAAGCCCACTAGACCGTATGATGGCCATCAATCATTACTGCTAGATGTTTGTACTCGACAACGAACTAAATAGACCAGTGCTTTTAGCCTCTCAAAATGGTAAAAAGTGAAAAAATTTATAACCCCCATCCCTACCACTTCCCGACCTCAGATAACCCGTAATTTAATTCTCCTTTCATTTTCGTTGTATTCTCTTCTTTTTCCGAGGGGTTTCATCCTACTATATATTATATTTACTAGCTGACCCCGCAAACGTTGTTTTGCCATAGTTTATTATATGTTATTAACCCCCGCAACCCCCTCTTGTGGGTGGAATTTCGTAAAATCCGTTCTTAGCTGACCTCTAATCGTCGAAAGGAATATTCCTACTAAATTTTAAGTCTCTACGCCTTATGGTTCCAGAGATATCGTGATGAGTCAATGGTTGGAAATCTCTTATATATAATTATGTAGATTGGTTTCAAAAGCTAAAAGCACTGGTCTAAAACTATAGTAAATATACTAGTTAGCTTTCGTGGTTTGTGTAACGTTATACTTTCCTGGTATTAATCTAAATGAGATATTTGATAGCATTAATAAGTTCTTAAAATACTGATAATTTAGGTAATTAAATCAGTTATTCGCTTACTTAGGCGCGGCCCGCCTGATTAATAGTAATAAAAAAAGAATTTTTTTAAACCATTATCTAATTAGTTACCTTAATGTTGCCACTCGCTGATAAGATTTTGGTATCCTTGCAGATCCACGTAATCTTCGGTGTGTATAAGTCTTTGGTCCTGGCTATTGCCATAGATACTTGATAGCGATCGTTACTATTCTTATGGTGTTTATTCTTCAACCCACCGTGAAGCTCTATCCCATTCTATATTATTATATGTATGTGGTATTCTTAGGCTGACTTAGTTCAGATCAAATAAAAACTCACAGTTAAATTAAAATTAAGGCATTCAAAAAAACGTTCAAGCTTTACTATATTTCATTAATACAGACACAATAGAAAAATATGGTGACCTAAAATACATACAAAGGTACAAAAAAACAAAGCAATAGTATTATAAGCAAAGCTTTTAAAAGATGCCAAAAAGGTTTCTTCCGAAGCATCAGTTTATAATTTTTAATATGAAATGTTGAGCGGAAGGGCCTGAACTGAAAAATGTTCCCGTTTTTTTACGACTATAACTCTCTGATAGTAAACCATAAATCTTAAGACATAAAGGCGATGTTTGCAACGTTTTAGTAACGTCTTTTCGAGCTATCCGTCTGTCTGGGGAGCGATTGTCGTTTCGCGCTCCTCACAAAATGTTCGCATCTTGAAAATATGGTTGGGTTACTCTTGGGAGGTTTCGGGTACATTTGAAAAATGGTATATCATTCTAAGGGTTCTCGAGGTCGATTTGCTTAGGTAAGTTTCGGTAATTGAGAGTTAGTGTATACCTTGGATGTTTACCTAAGCTCTTATTTTCCTATTCCGCAGCATTTTATTCTAACACAGTTTCCAGTACTTTCTACATTTACATGTATCTATTTATAACATATTTTAATTTTTAATACTACGTACTTAGTGCTACAAATACTATGTATGTAATTGTGTATACTGGTGATCGCCAAGGGCAGGGGTCGAAATTCGACCATCATTTATTTAAATTATAAGTTTGAACATTATTAAGGTTTTATTGTCCAAGACTATACTTTTATAGTAATAAAGAAAAGAATGTATGCGTGTCTATGTATGTGTCAAATACATGGTAGTGTGTGAAATGTTGTTTTTAAGGGTTCCGTACCCAAAGGGTAAAAACGGGACCCTATTACTAAGACTTCGCTGTCCGTCCGTCCGTCCGTCCGTCCGTCCGTCTGTCACCAGGCTGTATCTCAAGAACGGCGATAGCTAGACAGTTGAAATTTTCACAAATTATGTATTTCTGTTGCCGCTATAACAACAAATACTAAAAACGAAATAAAATAAATATTTAAGGGGGGCTCCCATACAAGAATAGTGATTTGGGTTGTCTGGAAGAAATGGCTAATCAGCCATAAGTCCGCCCATTGTACTTCACTGTTAGTACTTATCTGTAAGCTTTGTTTGTTTATATTTGTGGTGTACAATAAAGTATAAATAAAATAAATAAAAATTTTCTTGCCCTTTTTTGCTCGATATCAATAATGGCAACAGTTAGGCACTTGAGATATTCACAAAATACTCAGTTGTATTTTTACTTTAATAAAAAATAATAAAATTAAAATAAACTTAATATTTAAGGGGGGCTCCCATACAAAAAACGTCATTTTTGCCTATATTTTGCCATCATACAACAAAAATGATTTATAGCCGCTTTTTGCCTGATATTAAAGTCAATGTTGAATGTACCTACTCAATGGTACGGAACCCTTCGTGCGCGAGTCCGACTCGCACTTGGCCGATTTATTATTCATTTAATATATATTTAACTCCTTCTCTATATATAAACTGTATATAAGTGCGCGAAATTTCATACTATACACAATTTTCGTAAAAATGGTTACAAAGTCTTTACTTCCCGTATTAATATATCCACCACTTCAGCTTATCACAGTCCACTGTTGGACATAGGCCTCCACAAGTTCGCGCCCGATATTATGACGCGAACTCATGTGTTTTGCCCATAGTCACCACGCTGGGCAGGCGGGTTGGTGACCGCAGGGCTGGCTTTGTCGCACCGAAGAAGCTGCTGCCCGTCTTCGGCCTGTGTATTTCAAAGCCAGCATGGATGGTTATCCCGCCATCCGTCGGCTTTTTAAGTTCCAAGATGGTAGTGGAACTGTGTTATCCCTTAGTCGCCTCTTACGACACCCACGGGAAGAGAGGGTGTGGCTACATTCTTTAGTGCCGTAACCACACAGCACTAGTATAATTATATATAGTATTAATATATAGATTTATATAATATTGTTATAGTGTTTTATTATTATTTAATTTTCTTACGTGTACCTAAACTTATAATACCGAACTTTGTAAGTTATTCATTTTCACAAAAGGTTGTTCGGTAGATATGGCTAATCAAAATTAAATGAATTAATTTCTTGTTAATTCAGACTTTAAACTTATTCTCAGACAATTGCAAAATCTTTTGTGGAATTTTATTATACATGCAAAAACTTTTGTGGGATTTTATTATACACTAGCTTCTGCGCGTGACTTCGTCCCCGTGGAATAGGACTAATTCTGTCAAACATGATTTGAGCGAAACTTTAACCGTTTACGCCGCGGAAGCTCTCAAAAGGAAAAAAAACCCGATTTTGAAACATTCTTCATTGGTGCTACGCTCCTATTGGTCTTAGCGTGATGATATATAGCCTATAGCCTTCCTCGATAAATGGGCTATCTAACACTGAAAGAATTTTTCAAATCGGACCAGTAGATCCTGAGATTAGCGCGTTCAAACAAACAATCAAACAAACAAACTCTTCAGCTTTATTATATTAGTATAGATGCAATAAACCATAACCCAGAAAGTAGGCGTTTACTTTGCGCAGTCGGAAACTTGGAACTACAATAGCAATAAGACCGCCTTTGCGCACTTAACTTGTCTAGTTCTGTAATTTCTTTTATATTATTTACTGTATATGTAGTATTGCAATAAAGTTTTTTTTAATCTATCTACCTATCTTCTCGATGAAGGTACATTTGTAATATTGTAATGACTTTGCAAATAATCTCTTGTAGGTACCCCTTTTACGATTGAGCAATTTATTGGGCATTCCATTGGAGCAGAAGCGAGCAGAATATATCATGACTTAAAAAATTTTCGATATAAATTATCTCTTAAAATTTTTCGCTGTTCGGTTGGAGAACAAAGTTGGCTAATATTTTACGAACGTACGTTGTTGGGCGTGTTTATTCGCGTTATGTAAAGTTCGTATTATTCAGTTATCGTTAGTACTGAGTAAATATTTGCCTTTAAATTCTGCGCATATGTCATTCAAACATTAATTCTACGTTATGTAATAACAATTCATATCAAATACAAAGGCTGAAATTTGCTGATATTTGTTAGCGCTGAATGACCGGAAAATTTGAATGGTTTTTTGCATTTCTAAATTGATCAATAACTAGTTTCGATTATGATTTTAATTGGACTCATCCATGTGTATAAGGTTGCATATTGCTTGTGTTATATGAAATTCAATTTTCTTGTTTGATTTCACACAGTGTATTTAATTAAATAATAGCTTTGATCTTTCAATCATATCTTACTAAGCGACAGAGCACGTGGCGTTTCCTCGTGTCTAAAACACTAGACACAAGACAAACATAACTTTTAAAAGAAGCTTTCTGCTACATTTTTTAATACTTAGTCACACATATTTTCCGTATAATTTGTTTTTGAAGTAAAACTTATTTATGCAATCTTAACTTGCGAAGTAAGCTGGTGAATTCATGACGAGAGCATTACGAAAAGTCTGATTGGATGTTGAGAGGGAGATATAAGTTAGATGGAGCTAAAGAAGTTTTACTTCAGTCGTGTAGTCTAAAGTAAACTTGATTTTTTTAGATTTTTCACAAGCATTTATTAATTCCAGTAGCAAATCTTCATCTATTTCTTTCTTTGTGTCATAGTCCAAATTAAACCAACAAATGTCGAGAGATGACTTAGTACAACATTTTCTCGTCGTAGCACTGCAGTGGCATGACACCTAGCAACTGCAATATTATAACGTAATGCAACAAACTTAGTTAAAGTTAGACGTCTCTTCTTGTTCCTTTGCTTATTACATTATGCCACTGAACAGATAATTCTCTAGCTTTAACAACTAGCAGCAAAAGTTAATATATTAATGACGTATATATATTATTTATAATCGACTTCAAAAAAAGAAGGAACAAGTACACAGAAGATTTTTAAAATAAAAATAATGGAATGAATTATTAACGCTTCACATTTAACGCAGTCCTACAAGGATGAAACATTGAGTCTTAATGTCGAAAACATACGATATAAACGCCTAGATTACGACTTTTTACATACTTCTTAAATGCCTGTAGTGATTCAGCCTCTTTTATATAATTACTAGCTGTCCCCGCAAACGTTGTTTTGCCATAATATATGTTATTAGCCCCCGCAACCCCCTTTTGTGGGTGGAATTTCGTAAAATCCGTTCTTAGCTGACCCCTGCTTGGCGAAAGGAATCACGATCACGATTCAGCCTGTGATATCCCACTGTTGGGCATAGGCCTCTTCCCCATGTTGGGGAAGGATCGGAGCTTAATCCACAACGCTGCTCCAATGCGGGTTGGCGGATATATTCCCTACTATGAGTGACGATCGCTATCAGGTGTACATGATAACAACCGGGACCGACGGCTTAACGTGCTCTCCGCGGCACGGTGGGGAGACCCACAAGGACTGCACAAACACCCAGACCACGGCAAAAATCTGTATGGCCAATACAAATGTTGTCGTGTGCGGGAATCGAATCCGCAACTGCCCGCGGAATAGCCGATCGCAATCCAGTGCTGTGAGTGCTGCGCCAACGCGGCGAAACGAATATTTCTACCAAATTTCAAGTCTCTACGCCTTATGGTTCCAGAGATATCGTGATGAGTCAATGGGTGGAAATCTCTTTTATATAGTATATAGATAAAGGCAGACTATTCCATAACCTTATAGCTTCAATAGTAAAGGACTGACTGAAAGACTTTATGCTATCATAATTATTTCTTTTGTTTCAGATCTACCTCGATTTGTGGGTCCAGGATCAAACGTGACTGTCGCTGTGGGCAGAGATGCAGCGCTTACATGCAGAGTTGATAATTTACAGACATTCAAGGTAAGACTGTTGTAAAATCTATCTTAATCAAGATTTTCATTAACGATAGCGTTGGCAATAAATTTTAAATAAACAAATACAATTTAGTAGAAGACGACTGTTTATTACTAAAACTTTTAAAAGTAACAGTGGATATAGCAATGAAAGTTCACTTACTTAAATCTTAAATTGAAGAGCTTAATTTGTTTAGAGATTTTTTTTGTATCTTATTTATTTATTTATTTATACTTCATGTACACCGAAATACAGACACATACAAAGAGAGATACAATACAAGATGTACAAAGGCGATCTATCTTACTCACTTACGACGACTTTACCACTTTACGACGTATCTTACTCACTTTACATCCAAAGTCTTGTTTTACGATGGAAGGAATCCGCGTAATATGAAAAAAAAAATTAGCTTATGTACCTGTATTTGTGGTAGAATAGCGTAAAAGTTAAGTAAAGAGATGGCTTGACTTCAATTCTCTCCTTCATAGCAGAAGATAGTTTGTACTGCAGTGAGACCGTTAGGATACGCACGATATGCAGCTCGTAACATTCCAATGCTAGGCTTTCCATGTAAGTTAAGAATCGGAGCTTAATCCACCACACTGCTCCACTGTAAGTTGGCAGATTTAAAGAATATAACAATGGGGTAAAATATATGTATAAACACTGTAATTCTCAAATATTTGTCGAGACGTTTCTGCCTGAGAGAATATTAAAATATCACCTTTAAAAGAAATTTAGATTTGAAATTTGTTTATCGATAGCATGAATAAAACATAACCTTTGAATGTTAAAAAAGAGTTACAACAACATTCCATGCATATTTCAAACGAGGTAAATTGTGAAGAATTTCTTGTCATATATTTTTACATATTTGCGTGTAAAAAACTGTAGCTGTTTGTGTAAATTATTGTTTTACTCTCTCACAAAGAAAGTATTACGAACGTGAAAAAGTTGTGAAGTATTTTAATTATTTCTATAACGTCTGGTAATAATTAACTTCTATTTCATATTATTTGGGACTAACGAAGCGTATTATTTTTTTCCTCTCCATTAGCTGACTTTGATCTATTCAATTAAAGAGATTCCTTTTGTAAAGACCTACTTAAATTTTGATCGTGAAATTATACCTAAATTACAATTTGATACAAGCTTAAGTTAATATGTACCAGCGTTTTATTTTAAAGTTATTTTATGAACACATGACAACGCTTTCGCGCAACTGTCACAGCACTGGTTTGTGGCTGATGCGCTGGCCATTGCGGGTTCGATCCTCGCACATGATAAACATTTTGATTGGCCATACAGATATTTTCCGTGGTCTGGGTGTCTGTGCAGTCCTTGTGGTCGGTCCTCCCCACCGTGCCTCGGAGAGCACGTTAAGCCGCCGGTCCTGGGTGTGTTCATTTACACCAGATAGTGATCGTTACTCATAGAAGGGAATATATCCGCCAACCCTCACTGGAGCAGCGTGGTCTCTGATCCTTCTCCTACATGGGAAAAGTGGCCTATGCCCAGCAGTGGAATATTACAGGCTAAATCGTATTATGAACACATAATATCATGAAATAAGAAAATGTGTACTAATTACTTAATTATCTAATAGGTGGCGTGGTTACGAGTAGATACGCAGACGATTCTGACAATAGCGGGTCACGTGATCACGAAGAATCATCGAATCAGCGTCCAGCATGGCGACGGAGCGTGGACGCTTGGTCTACGTGACGTCAGCGCGTCGGACGGTGGACGTTACATGTGTCAAGTGAACACAGAGCCCATGATGAGTCAGACTCATTTGTTGCAAGTCGTTGGTGAGTTACTGATGAGTATCGAGTAAGTTGAAAGCCTTTTTAGTGTAATATGTAATCGCCAAAAACCGGCGCTCTGGGTATTTGTATAATTATTTTTGTACTTTTAAATAATAATCGTGTTTACTAGCAAACGAAAGAACTGACTTCAATTACATCGACATGTAATACAACGTAAGTAGACGAAAAAAATTAACAAACGTACCTACTAGTCGCCACTACGATTTTTGAAGATTCCCCTTGATTTCTCTGGAATGCCATAATAAGATCCTGGTTTTCTTATCATAATAGCACCCTTGGGATATTTTCTTTCCAACAAAACAGGAATCAACAAAATCAGTTCATAAATGACAAAGTTATCCGCGAACACACATAAAAAAAAATACACGGTCGAATTGAGAAACCTCCTCCTTTTTTAAGTCGGTTAAAAAGACGCCACGCAGGTTTCTATTGAAGCATCAGTTTATAATTTCTAGTATGAAATATTTTTGGAAGGGTATAAACTGAGAAGTTGTTCTGTTTTTCTACAACTATATCTCTTTGATACTTAACCATATAGCTTAAGATATGAGTGGTGTAGCGAGCGTGTGTGGAGCGAGATTTACTTACACGGGCTTACCGCTATTGTAATTTTAGTACTTCCTATATTTAAGTGAAGTTGCAGACGCCAAGGTTACGGCTTACGGTTAGTCCTATATAAGTACATATGTGTACATATGTGTCTGGTCTGTAAATATACGCATGTAGTAAATAGGTACGTAATGTTATTCTACAAAACTGCGCATAGAGTCCAGGTGATAATATTTAGTTACAAAATCAACATGGAGTATTTTTAGCCATACTGTATCTACGTATACATTTCAGTCATAAATGTTATAATAGGTAACAATTTGCAAAAAAGTTTGTTTTGCTAGGATTTTTTTATTTCTAGAGACAGAGATATAAATATAATAGACATATTACGTTATGCTTTTATTATACTTTCGTAGATTCGTCATCATTCGTTATTTCGTTAACTAGAACGAAATACAAGAATTCAAGATTTAACTGCGTCGACACTATATGATATTTCTGTTAATGTAGTTCTTCATTCTTCGTTCGTTTCTTAGTTTCTCGTTTCTTCAAAGGCACTTTTAAATTGTCATTTTATAATTTATAGCAATATTAATCTGTAACAAATTAATCATATTGACTATGAATCAACCACCGATTTGGAATTGAGAGAAACTCCGCAGTTTCCCTTTAAAAATCAATCAATATTTTTACTAAGTAACTAAACTCACACACCTTCACCATTAACATAATCTTGAACCGAATAATATGCCATAGCTATTGTATAATTTTAATATAAACTTTAAATTTATTTTCTTTAAAAAATATAAATTTTTTGTATACTTATTTATACATCAATACCATAGCATAGAAAATTATAATGTGGTAACAATAGTTAATAGTAATAAGTACAAAAAAATATTTTATCTTCATAACATCAGTATGTATTCCTTACACTCGAATCTTAATAAAAGAATCACATACCCAATATTTAATAGAAATAACAATCCCTAACTCCAACTCTCAACTTATGATGCCTATGATAAACATTCAAGGAACTAGTCCCTCGGAAGATATTACGAAGGACGAGGAAACGGGAATCTAAAATAAACTTAGGGAAACTTTCCAACTACTCTTAGTTTACTTTATCACAGACCGAATGTCTTTTACTCTGTTCGAATGTTGAAACGTCACCATATTTTTTCGATTGGTCCTGAATTTTTTTTTTCCGGTGTCAGATTCGAAGTTTATTCGAACGTTTTTGGATTATTTAATTTTTAGATCGCTTCAGAATTTGCTGCAATGGATTTCTTTCTTTTTAATTTGAATATTTCCTTGAGTTATCGTGATAACTTCAGTTTTATTTATATTTGGGAAATTATTTAAAACATGTTTGTTTTACAGCTTATGTTTAATTAGTAAAGGTTACAGAAACTTCAAAGGCCATGTCACGAGGAAGTTATAGGCTTAAGTTCCAGAGTATATTTGAGAGTTATTGAATATTTTATTCAAGCTTAAACTTAAGCTAATCTAGTCTTGTAATAGACTAAAATTTATTTGTATCTTTATTATCGACAAAAGCTAAAATTAATTAACTTAACAGGTTTTCTAATACCAAATTATTCAGAATCTGTGGAGGCGAAATACGTGAAGTTCAAAATAAATCCACTATTCACACTCTCGTGAGACTTTTAAACTAACTCATCTGGCAATAAATTACTTTCAATCATAAAGTTACGAAATTGATATTGTGATACAAAATATTTTATTCAAATACCTATAATATATAATTACTTAAAATAATCTAACTGAGGTAGGGCTTAGCAGGAAATTTCCTTTTTTTTTTTTTTTTTTATGTAACTAGGTTGGCAAACAAGCATACGGCTCACCTGATGGTAAGACCTCCTTTACCTAAATGTAATGTTAGATGTAAGATTTCCTGCTCAAAATATGGAGTAGCCCGACCGGGGTAGTACTTCGACCTTACAGAAGATCACAGCTAAATAATACTGCTTTCAAGCAGTGTTATGTTCCTGTTGGTGATTAAGGTGACCAGAGCTCCTGGGGCGAATGGGGGTATGGTCGCCAACGCGCTTGTGATGCTTCTGGTGTTGAAGGCGTCTATTAGTTACGGTCGCTTACCATCAGGTGAGCCGTACGCTTGTTTGCCTACCTAGTTATATAAAAAAATACACTTGATATATTAATAATTATCATAATACAAGTAAATAATTTAAACTGCTATTAATACAGAAACAGTAAATATTTAACGTTTCAAAAATTACCGCTCCCTATGAATCACTTTCTAAAATAGTGTTTTATTTTAAGTAGCAACAAAAATTTACTCCTCATTAATCTTACTAATATATAAGATTTAAAAGGCGAATATTTTCCCCAAATAATTCAGAAAAAAAAAACCAAGATAAATCGTCCCCAGAAACAGCTAAAACGAGTGGGCGTGAAAATGCGAGGGTAATTTTTCATGAAAATCATTGAATGAGAACACAAAGGCCAGTAAATTATAGTATAATACTGAAAGACGATCGATTTCTTTCAATTACTTTCAATTTTGTCTTTTATTTGCTTAGCGACTTTTATTTTCTTTTAATTGAACGTAAAAGAATTATCTCGGTGCTGTGCTGAAATTGCGGTAAAGTTATTGTTTCTTAATTGATAGCAATAGATTTATTGATGTATTAAATTGTTCTAAATACAGAGATTTCTTTTTGTTTATTTTTAAACTAGATAAAGTGTTTTTAAATTTTTATTAAGTACAAATATATTAATTTTGTCTGTATGTATATTTTTACGAACATTCTGATCCTGAACTATTAAAAAAAATCGGCCAAGTGCGAGTCGGACTCGCGCACGAAGGGTTCCGTACTATTGACTAGTAACAGTAGGTACATTGATTTTAATATCGGGAAAAAAGCGGCAAAAAGTCACTTTTGTTGTATGAGCCCCCTAAATATTTTTTTTATTTTAATTTTAATATTTATTATTAAAGTGAATATACATTTAAGTATTTTGTGAATATTTCAAGTGCCTACCTGTTACCATTTATTGATATCGAGCAAAAAAGGGCAAAAAAATCACGTTTGTTGTATGAGAGCCCCCCTTAAATATTTATTTTATTTTGTTTTTAGTATTTGTTGTTATAGCGGCAACAGAAATACTTAAGTTGTGAAAATTTCAACTGTCTAGTTATCACCGTTCTTGAGATACAGCCTGGTGACAGACGGACGGACGGACGGACGGACGGACGGACGGACAGCGAAGTCTTAGTAATAGGGTTCCTTTTTTACCCTTTGGGTACGGAACCCTAAAAATTATGTTAACTAAGCTGAAGATTAGATATTCAAAGTCTAATCTTCAATTATTACGAAGCATGATTTTTTATTTTGATTTTGTTTGACTGTGATTTAGATTGTTATCTGGTTATGGTTATATTAGTTATGTAATATTAATTATAGTCAGAAGTTTGAATTAAATTGCAATGGATTTGAATTGGTCTCGGGCTTACGAGAGAGTACTGGCGAGTACTCTGTCTGTCGATAAATATCTTTATTTTCCACATGCAAAAATTATAACAAAATCCCAATAGATCATTCACTTAAATATACACTAATGACCTCAATTTCGATCATGATTCAGCTTATTAGCCTCCTTCTCCTTATAGGAGCGAGTTGGCAGATAATTATATTCCCTACTATAAGTAACGATCGCTATCAGGTACACATCATGATAACAACCGGGACCGACAGCTTAACGTGCTCTACGAGGCATGTTAGGGAAACCCACAAGAACAGACAAAAGGACCGAAAGCCAATATTTGTATAAACACAAATATCCATTCCGAGTGGAAATTGAACCCTCAACCGTTGGTGTTCGGGTGCCTACAGGGTACACGCACCACTACAACAGACCGGCTGTCCAATGTCGATAAATATATCAAATTTATCGTTCATATCATTGACTTTATCAATGTGAATTTCTAAGTAAACGTTATTGCTTTGTTACAGTTCCGCCCGATGTAGATGACGAGGCGAGCAGCGGTGAAGTTCTAGTGAAGGAAGGAGAAAACGCAGCGCTGCGTTGCGTCGCGTCTGGCGTCCCTCCGCCGAACGTGACGTGGAGACGGGAAGACTCGAGGCACTTTAAGATTGACAATCAAACTCTTGGTGAGTTTACTAAATTTCCATTTTATTTCCAAGCGATATTTCCTGTTTGATGTATTTGTCTATGGGTATGTGAGGATTTTTATCTGTGTTTTGGCAGATATTATTATATATTAGGCCTTTATATATATATCTATAATAGAGATACCACTACCACCACCACTACAGCCTATCACAGTCCGACATTATGACGCGAACTCATGTGTTTTGCCCATAGTCACCACGCTGGGCAGGCGGGTTGGTGACCGCAGGGCTGGCTTTGTCGCACCGAAGACGCTACTGCACGTCTTTGGCCTGTGTATTTCAAAGCCAGCATGGATGGCTAAATTTTTTTGTGCCGTAACCACACAACACAATAGAGATACAACAAGTTCAAACATTTAAAAGCACTGTAGTTTTAAATAAAATATTTTATTTCGTAATGATAATTCTGAAATCAAAATTAAATATACAATGTACGCATTGACACTTCTTACTATGCTTTTAAGAAACTCGTAAATATAAAATTTTATTCTTCTAAAATAAAATAAAATGTCGTCTCCAATTTCACGGCTATTCTGTTCGAAATACTAAAGTCCTTCTTACAACAAAACAACAAACTCTGGTACCAAATTCCAGTTGTCCTATTTCACCCTCTTTGGGGTTGGATTTTTTTTTCCAGATATATCTTGTTTCAATAATTAGACTGTGGTTTTACGAAACATCGAGATCTCCGAGACCAATATAAACATTGTTGTCATCTTTAAACGATGATATTACGCTGTATTTCATAGGAAGATAATCTATATATATACATGAAGCAAAAACTTTGTATCCCTCTTTACGAAAATTACGCGGACAGGGGAGTATGAAATTTTGTACACTTATAGTTTATATTGAAAAAGAGTGCAGAATATTAATATTTTTTTTAAATTATGCATAAAAATATATCAATTAAAAAAAAACTTTACACACTGCCATTAATTTGATACACACACGCATACTTTTGTTGACAACATAACCTTATTTATTTATTTATTTACTAACACTTTATTGCACACAAAAGAAAGATACAGCTTAGAAACATATTATGATACACAGTAAATAAGTATGCAAACGTAATAATGTTACCTTAATAATGTTCAAACTTATAATTTAAATTAATTTTATGGTCGAATTTCCACCACTAGGCGACCACTAGTTAATCAAAAACCAACAATCACTATTATTAAGTAGCAACTTTTCTTTGAGCAAAACCAACTGAAAAATCTTGTATAAAACATGGAAACGGTTTCTTTCATCCCCCAACGTTCTTTTAGTCTCAGTACGTTCAGAGAACATTAATAACACATCAGAGGTTCAAGCTTGGATCTCAAACAATCGACGTTACATTTTTATACGACTCAAAAGACTTATTACTATATTGAATATGTACGAAAAAATAATCTATAGAAAAATCCATTAAGTTGAAAAGAATAATCTTTTTATATCCTACGAAGATTGTAGGGTAATCCGACAAGCGCTCCATTACAATTCAGGATAAGCATTAAGGCATGATGCTTATTCAGACTTAAAAAAATCATTTGTTTCGATATATCTTCTTGTTATGAAATCTTTAAAATCGTGTTACTTTTATTAACATTTTTGAAGTAAAACTTCTTTACGCTTACTTGACTTGGGGAGTAAGCTGGAGAATGCGTGATGAGAGTGTTACGAAAAGTGTGATCTGCCAGGCGAACGGAGCAAGAGAGAAAGGTGCGAACACACATTTTCTTACTCTCTTTCTCTCATATCCAATTACGTTTCGTATGTCTAAGACACAGTGCAGGTCTATTACTAAAACAATTATTCTACAATATTCATAAATTCTTTTAGATAACTAATACCTACTAGCCTTGAAAGTAGCCGATAAACAAAGAGATTGGTGTGTAGATGTTCGTAACTGTACACGATGACAATTTTTAAACAATAAGAGAGTACTTATTGTTGTTATCTAGGTGTCTGTTTGTAATATTAAAATAACCGCTTCTTACTAAATGCATATGGATGTGTACACAGGGTTCATAATACCAAAATAACATTTTTTACAATTTTATCTGTTTATCTGTCTGATTGTTCCGGCTAATCTTTGAAACTTCTGGACCGATTTCGACGGGATTTTTACTGGCAGATAGCTGATGTAATAAGGAGTAACTTAGTCTACTTTTATTTTAGGGATTTATTTATTTTGTAAACAATTTTTTTAATTCCACGAGGACGAAGTCGCGGGCACAACTAGTCCTGAAAAAAAAATACTGTAAAATTGCTTTATAACTGCATTTAAGTACTAATGTAAATCTTTTTATTTGGAAAAAATAAAGTATTAGGTATTATTATTATTAATCGATTCAGCCTGTAATATCCCACTGTTGGGCATAGGCCTCTTCTCCATGTAGGAGAAGGAGGGCTATTATTATTAATAGAGACCTATTTTGTCGATCATGATTGGGATATACTAGAAAAAATTATATTATGTATTAAGCTCTAAAATTTAGAAATACGTATACATATTTAGTTTTAGGTTTGACCTATAACCTTATCGTCTACATCAAAGGTCAAGGTCTCAATCTTAAGCCTAGTTACCTAAAAGTTAAAATGATAAAACATTTCTAACATAACAGAATAAAACTAAAATAATAAGTCATTGTTTCTCGGATTTATATTAATTTTCATAACAGAAGTCGAAATCGGATAAAAATAAAGAAAAGCCGCTGTGGAAATGTTCCATTTGAAAAAAATAATGTACTAAAGAAATATAATTTTAGTGTTTTTTTAACCGTCTTCGAAAAAGGTTTCTCAATTCGACCATACATATATATTTTTGTGTGTTCGCGGATAACTTCGTCGATTATGAACCGATTTTGAGGATTTTTTTTTAATTGGAAATAAATAAATATCTACAACACACACACACACACACCGTCATCTGTTCCTAAAGTAAGCAACTTATATAATGCTTGTGTTATAGGTAACAACCGACTGGTATAGCTATTTTTTTTTTTCGATAAACATACATATAAATACTACATATATAAATAAATATATATTACAGCCAGACTCGGGGTGGGAATCGAACAAACAAACCCCCGGAGCAGAAAGCAGGGTCACTACAAACTGCGCCAACGGACTAGTCTAGTGGAAAGGATATATCCCAATGGTGGTACCATGATAAGGAAACCAGGATCTGATGATGGCATCTCAGAGAGATCGAGGGGAACTTTCGAAAATCGTAGTGACGACTAGTGCGTTTGTTAATTTTATTGGTCTACTTACGTTGTATTACTTGTCGATAATTGAACACACAACAATTAATTATATAATATTTAATATTATATAAAAAAGTGTGTGTGTACTTATTTACGTACGTAAGAAGTTATACTTCAAGCCAGAGTATTAAAATACTTCCAAAAAACCTACCACTTAATAATTAGACAATAAGTCCAAAACGCCATCTCTTAGAAATGATGAAGACTACTTTCTTGTCCACAAAACTAGCGGCATCTATTCATGCATGCTTGAACTACTTCGTATCCACACGCGTATTGTAAAAATTTACTCTCATCATTTTTCTCTAACGCGCCAAAAGAAGTATTACTTCAAAAAGAAACAGTATAACTACGCTTTACACAGAGCTCGTTATGACCACTTAATTTTCCGCACTAAAGCCTCACACCTGAGAAACTATGGAATATTTAACAGACACGTTAGTTACGATTACGACAGTTAAACTTAGGAATACCAAAAAAGGCTTGGACTAAGTTAGTCTTATTGTTATTATGAAGTGGTGTATTGAAAATTACGAAGTTGATTCATAATGAGATTAGTTATATTCTGTTAAAGCAGAATATGTATTTACTAAATCTACTTGTATTAACCAACTCATCCTGAAAGGCTGAATGAATGATTTATCATTGTCGAGAGAACTACCGAAGCTATACCGAGGCTATAAGGTTATTTTATTACATAAGTTTCCACAAAGGAAACATTTATATTATCATTAATTCTAACACTATGGGATGTAGATAAGAAAACCCCTGGTATTTTTATGTCATGAAATTTTAAATTGCTTCTAAATAAATAATACAAAGTACACATGTCAGAAGCAAAACTTATTTGGCAAACTAGAGTTGAAAAGAAAATAATTTAAAAAAAAAGCCTAAGTCACGCGGTGTTTCCAGGCGGTCACCCATCCACGTACTGACCGCGCCCAACGTTGCCGCGTCACACGTTCTCTCAAATTTTACCCTCATGCGCCTAAAGAAATTGCACTTCAATAATTTATTTCAGTATTCTTAATTCACAAAATAATTATCATACATGAACTTCTAAGCTACTCTCTTAAGAAAATGATTAGGTATTTATTTCTTGTGCAATAACCTAAGCTTGAGAGTTATGTCTCGCTTATACTATTACTTTGTTTAAAAAAATCATAATGTCCAATCTTAACATATCAAAGCTTATTTAACGTATTATCAATTTAGTTTTGTCAACTATTTTAGAACATACTTGATATTAGTACCTAACAAAAACACAATACAATGCACTATAAAACTAGAAGTTAAATCCGTCATTTAGTGATAAAAAATATAGCACACGAAGCAGTTTCCAGCATTGAATAAATTCATACTAAAACACCGCACGGAATTAAGCTCTCATAATGAAACATATTCCACAATGTTGTGTAAAAGTACCGCGTAGAACAGTTTTATCCATAAACTTTACTTGGATATCCTAGTTATCTGTTCCGTGGTATAGGTAATTTATATAACAGCTCCTATGTGGTGTTATTAAAGTCGTTATTGGTATAGCTATTTGTGTTACAGATAAATATAATGCGATACTCAACAAAAACACATATTGTAAAGGTGTTCTACCTTAAGCGGTTAGTGCTCGACAGAGGAAACTTTCTCTCTGCGGCTGCAAATTCAATGTAAACTCGTCTAATTTGCATTCCGGCTCAAATATACTTTACGGATTGTCACTTTTAAGAGTTTTTCACGTTTGCAAGGGTTGAAATTTTTAACTTTAACCCGTGTATGATGCGATGTTATTTGTTTCTATAGTGGTAGAGGCTATTTCTTTTTAGTACTGTTTAAAAGTTTTTCTACAGTTGATATATATAAATTTTTTAAATTTTCTCGGAATTTCGCCTACACTGAGCTTTGATATATATCTTTCAGATTGGATTACCGAAAATCATTACTTCCACTACGGTAATTAAATTTTAAACTAAGAATTATTTGAGTACTAACATTCGCTTCAATAACATTAGCAAGTATAAGTACTCGTAATATTGCCAAATCTTTCCAACGATTACAATTTTCTCGTCGAACATCAAACAAACTCGTAGCAAATTTCTCAAACAGTTAACTTCGAGTGTTTGGAAGTAATTCTTACTTTGACAAGTATTCCTTCTGGGTAACAATTTTAGTAACATAAATGATTACCGTGACGAATAAATTTTATTTCACGTCAATCTATATTTAAAACAATTAAACGTTCATCATTTGCAATACCTAAGGTTTGAAATTACTGAATTGATTAATTCTTAGCGAACCTTCTCATAGTTTATCACAACGTTGCCCTCATGAGTAGTTTAGGATGTAATTAATTTCACTATTATCAATAGCAGCGAAACTAAAGGCTCAAATATCAATACAAGTGAAGCCCCGATCATTGACTAGTTAGTGACACATTCATAATATTGGAATCAATTAAATTTAAAGGCAATATTAAAATATCATCATGAATAATTATATTTATAATATAATTTGTCATATTATGATTAATTATTTCGAAACATCAATGCATTAAAGTTTAGTTTTAAAATAATTGTAATTGCTCCCAAACGTAAAAAAAAACAACTTCAATTACATCGACAAGCAATACAATGTAGGCAGACGAAAAAATAGTATTTACATACGCGTTATCAAAGATTACTGAAAAGTAGCTATCAGATCTCGATCTAATTTAAATGAAACTATAAGAAAAATATCAGCTTTTGAGTAAAACGAGAATTATTAAAATCGGTACACCCAGTAAAAAGTTATAACGTATAATACAACGTAGGTCGAAAACCAATAGTCAAGTAAATACGCGTGATTAGATATAACTCGAAAAGTACTTGTCAGATATCGAAATGGGGTCATATGACAAACATCACATTTCTATTAAAAAAGAGCCATCGTAATCAGTTCACCCAGTAAAAAGGTTCTCAGTTAACATAATTATATTTAAATAAAAATAGGTAAAAAAACTTTTTAAGTTAAACGGTTTTATGTTAAACATACATTGCAATGTTTAAGATAAATGTACTAAAAACCAAAAAATAATAAAATAGATACAGTCGTGGGAATTATAAACATATGCATAGACTAGACTAAAATAAAACCGTGGGGCACGTCAATTGTCTACAATCGTTGATTAAAATGTTTGTTTTGTAATGTTACACTATAACATCTCTTTTATTTACGTGGAGTGTATAACTATTGGAATTTCCATGAGCAAGAAAATAGTAAGTAATTTCCTCACCGTCTGCGGGCCAACTGCCTAACGACGAATTAAACGATTCTTCTATCGCACATTAAGTCGATAATTTGTAGACAATTGACGTGCCCCACGGTTTTATTTTAGTCTAGTCTATGCATATGTTTATAATTCCCACGACTGTATCTATTTTATTATTTTTTGGTTTTTAGTACATTTATCTTAAACATTGCAATGTATGTTTAACATAAAACCGTTTAACTTAAAAAGTTTTTTTACCTATTTTTATTTTCTAGTTTTTAGTTTTTATTTCGCATTCTTTGATACCCATATTGGTGGGATTGATAAAAAATTGTTATCAGCCATTTGGTAGCGGCGGCCATCTTAGATTTCAATTTTGCATAGTAAATTGTATTCTACTTGTTGAGACCTTTCATTTGATACCCATATTGATAGGATTGATAAAACCTAAGTTATCCGCCATTTTGTAGAGGCCGCCATCTTGGATTTTAATTTTATATAGTACATTGTATTCTACTGGTTGAGCACTTTCATTTGATACCCATATTGATGGGATTGATAAAACCTACGTTATCCGCCATTTTGTAGCGGCCGCCATCTTGGATTTCAATTTTTTATAGTATATTGTATTCTGCTTGTTGAGCCCTTTCATTTGATACCCATATTGATGGGATTGATAAAACCTACGTTATCCGCCATTTTGTAGCGGCCGCCATCTTGGATTTCAATTTTTTATAGTATATTGTATTCTGCTTGTTGAGCCCTTTCATTTGATACCCATACTGATGGGATTAATAAAACATAAATTATCCGCCATTTTGTAGCGGCGGCCATCTTGAATTTATAATGATAATGAATAAATATTATTGTATTGTCACCAAAATCCAAAGTGTATACAAAATTTCAGATTAATCGGTTGACAGGAAGAGGGTGAAATTTGAATTACTAAATTTGACCCAAGAATAAATAATAAAAAATAAAACAAACGGGGTGAGCTAAATAAAACCGTTTAAAAAAAAGTCGAATTAGAACCACCTCCTTTTTTGGCAGTCGGTTCATTTTTAATATTGATATTATGTTTCATATTTATTTTACTATTTTCTTCCAAAATTGTACATTTTAGACGTTAATATCAATTTCAATTTGTATATTTCAGATATCATTATAAAATTATACGATAAAATTTTAAAAACGTTTAGCCTTATAAGATTTGACTTTAATAAAAAACATAATTTAAGACCTTTCCTTAACCGATTACAATAAAGAAAAGCTCCCTTTCCGGTGCTCTTCTTTTGTGTGTTGCGACAATTCGCTTTTTATGGTTCAATATATTATTTCAAGATTCGATAGAGAACCCGAGAAAATAAACCATCTCGAGGTGTGACAGTAAATTGTTAACAGTTAATTTTGTCTTGGAGTAATAAATACACACGTTCACTTCAACAAAAAAGTAACTAAGATATTCTGTGATTATTTTTGGAGAATGTCTTGTATCATATTTTAAAGAGAAAATATTCAAACTTTGTAGTGGGAAAACTGTTCAACTACTAAATTAATAATTGTAATGCATAGTTTGTAAATATTATTCAGAGTTTAACATAGGCGTAAATATTATATGGAGAAGCGTGAGCTGTCAAGTAGCGAGGATTATGTTCCTGTGTTGAGCTTATGGGGAAGGTCTAGGGTAGCCTGTAGGGTCGCCGGCCGACAGTCGGGGGACTTCGGCCGGCAGAACGACGTGACCCCACAGGTCTGCGGGGTGGCCTTGTTGTGAGCGAGGCCACCCCAACTTTGTGACGAGGCCCGGATGTTCAGACGTGCGGGCCTACCGCCGGGGCGAGATGGCGACTGCTAGCGCGACCCCATCTCGCCCTACCTAGGCGGACGACGGCTCACTCAACCTCGGCTCGTGGTGGTCGAAAACGGGGTAGCAATGCTATGCTATCTATGCTAGCTTCCGGTGTCGCAGGCGTCTATAGGCTAAGGTAATCGCTTACCATCAGGCAGGCCGTACGCTTGTTTGTTAACTTAGTCATATAAAAAAATACATGATGCTACGGCTTTTTGCTCTGAAAAAGAGGTCATAAATACCAAAATTGATAAAATTGCTAAGGCAATTTAGTTTCTATTACCAATTAGTTCTTATATACTTTTCTTATATACTTACTACAGAAGATAAAATAAACCAGTACGAACGTCTAGTGGAGATATACTATTTATATTAAGTGGTCAGGGTTTTTTCGTGCCGATAAGTACTTGAGTGACGTTAAAACAGTACCAGAATATAATTGAGGAAAATATTTCTTCGTTCCCCTAATGGTTACAGATACATTAGACTTTTTCTACCATTTTTTTGCGTTTCGTCATTCCCCTCGAGTTAATGCTCTCAAGAAACTTTTTTGTTGAAGTAAAAACTGAAGTGATCGCTTAGTTATCAATGAAATACCATTTTACTTAGGTACTTTTTAAGATATTTTTTATAGTTATAGTACAGTATTATTTCTCATAATTTTAGTATGTTATGCAGAATAAAGGTATTTTTTTATCACGGTCACGATTCAGCCTGTAATATGCCACTGTTGGGCATAGGCCTCTTCCCCATGTAGCAGAAGGATCGGAGCTTAATCCACCACGCTGCTCCAATGCGGTATGGCTGATATATTCGCTACTATGAGTAACGATCGCTATCAGTTGTACATGATAACAACCGGGACCGACGGCTTAACGAGCTCTGCGAGGCACGGTGGGGAGACCCACCAGGACTGCTCAAATACCCAAAACCACCAGCAAAAGCTTTTTTTTTTCATGAAGTATGTTATACGAGTATTGGTATAAAAAATATTCCAAAAATAATGAAATCAACCCTTTCCACAACATTTAAATATGATTTTGTTACAGTTTCGAAATTCAGCGGAGAATGGCTGAATCTTACTGAAATTGAAAGAGTGACATCAGGCGCTTATCTCTGCATAGCAACCAATGGAGTTCCGCCCTCAGTGAGCAAGAGGATACAAATAAACGTCATGTGTGAGTCCAATCAATTGATGCATCGCAAAATTAAATTGCGTGGCTTAACTCCGTCCAATATTGGTGAAAATGAAATAGCCTGACTAGTCCAAAATGACGCGCTATGTTGGTTCAAATATGTTGGACGAATAGACCAAAGTTGGACCAACAACAGTACATGATGGGCTATTTAAGATCGACATTTCATTTTGATGAAATTTGAGAGAATCAACCATCTTTATTTTACGTTTTTAATAATTTTAATAAAAAGTTATAAATAGTGAAATAAGTATTGAAATAGTTTTATTGATACTAGATAAAAACGTAAATTTAATTTTAATTTAATTTTTTTAATAACATTTTTAACGTATTCTAAAAAGTATTTTATCATTTCAAAATTTTCCAAGGGTTAAAGAATTAGGTTTTATACTGCTAAAGAAGGAAAAACTTTATAAATAACACGCTGCATATTCTTTTAATAAATATTTGGTAAATCTTTAGATTAAGACCCGTAGATCATTTATCGGCATCTTTTTTGTAAAAAAAATAATAATAACCCTATGTAACCTATCTAATTTCAAAATTAGACCGTTTATCGGCATAATTTTGCCACACAAACAAAAAAAATAACCCTAACCTAACTTCAAAATTAGACCGACGCGGGTCTTAATCTAAAGGCTAGCCAAATAATTTATATTTCTGGTACAGTTGCACCGACGGTTTGGGCTGGACGAGTTGCGATCCGAGCGTTAGCTGGCACCGCTGTCACTCTGACTTGCACTGCTGAAGCTTATCCCGTACCACTGGTTTACTGGATATTGAATAGCGAACAGAAACTTGTAAACGGTGAGTTGTTTCACTTTAGATTATTTCTAGACTTTTAAGCAATTTGGTAAAATCAGGATTTGCTTTTAAAACGGAAATGTCCTGTAAATTAGGTTAACTAGGTACTTTATTTATTTATTTATTTTGGGCGGAACAACAGCGGAAAAAATACAATGTACAAGATGATATAGCAATAAAAAGCTACCAATAGTTCCCCACTGGTAGTCACAATATAAGGAAATCTAAAAAAGAAAATATACATAAGAACACGTATAGATTACAAAATGTGGCTAATGAAATGATGAAATGATGTAAGTAAACAGAGTTAAGTGCAGTCAAACTATAGATACAAAATAATATAAGACTATGCAATTACTTATTAAAGAAAGAATTACTGCTTAGGTTGTTTACAGCCGCACAGCTAGTGTTGAATAGATCCAAGTCAAATTTTTAGGAGTATGCATTAAATTTACCACCCTCTGTGTGTGTATTAATAGGTTATTGCGAAAAAGTTAAAGGTATTTGGTATATGACCCCAAAACTTGTCCAAAATCTCACTGAAACTATGAGTGATTAATTCGTCTACGAGCAGCTGTAAATTGATTTCATAAGCATTTACAAATATTTTGAAATAGAAGATGTACGCGCCACAAAGCGCGACGTTTAAGTTCACCTCACTAAATCGTACATTCAATGTCATTGGCTATCGTGCAACGCCGGGCAGTGAGCGAGGACGGACGATCCTGTTCGAATCGAAGCGTCGACGAGTAAAGTTCAAAGTTTTATTCCCGTATAACCTGCGCGCGCGCCCGCGTCTCACCCGCTCAAGTGATTGATAAATAATTAATATTATCGACCGGTATCTCATATTATATCGACTATATATACGACGAGTGTAATCAGCCCACGAGTGTGACTTCCCAACCATCGCCATCGAGTTCAGTGAGCCGCTCCATCACGTCTCATCGTCCTGCACCACCAGGTTAGTCTCAACCATCATCCATTATCATCCCTTACCCCTGCTCATACGGTCCTTCGAGTTCTCAAACCCCCATTCTCTCAGCGCGGGTAATCGACCCGCCATCCGCTCACCGATCGATGTGGACCTCGCGCCCACATTTTTTGGTCCTTCGAGCCGGATCGCCACATTTTTGGCACGACGATTGAACAAGTGCAGCTGTCATTCTCAGTCGATACAATTGACAGTTCATTCCATCTAATCACTCTCGAACGAGCCGCGCGCGGCTGAGGGTCGCATTCCTCATCAACATGAACTACAGTGTGTGACATTTAAAGTAATTCTCTATATGGCCGGCCGGCCTTCTAGCATGCCCATAGCCTTCGGCACGATTTTTGATTACACTTTGATAGGACCCATTGAGGGTTTATATGCCACACCTTCGAACCAGGCTATCTCAGCTCATGTTATCAGCTCACAACCAGAACCAGACATATCTACACGCGAGGTTTGCAAGCGCCTTGAGAGTTTTTGGGAGTCGGAGGAACCCCAGCCTCATGTAATAAGCAGCCCTTTAAATGAACAGTGCGAGGAACTTTACCGCACCACAACGACGCGGACGCCGTCGGGAAAATACATGGTGTCATTACCCTTTTTGCCGAATGCGCCGACATTGGGCAACACTCATGCGATTGCGCTGCGCAGATTTATTAATCTGGAAAAGAGACTGCAAGCAAATCCACCCTTCCGCGCTAAATACGTTGATTTCATGGAGGAGTATCTCAAACTCGGACATATGTCGCCTTGTCACCCGAGTACATTCGCAGGCAAAACGCACTTTTATATTCCGCACCATGGAATCTTCAAAGCAGGATCAGACAAGCTGCGCACTGTTTTCGACGGCAGCAGCAAGAGTTCAAATGGCGTCAGCTTAAACGATTGCCTGCACACAGACCCGCTCAAAATGGCTTTCCCCTTCCTCACCTCCTCAAGTCGGCGAACTCGTACTCATCAAGGAGGATAACCTGCCCCCGCTCCAATGGAAACTGGGAAGAATTACGCATACGATACCTGGGAAGGATGGAGTGATCCGAGTTGTGGATCTGGATACAGCCCATGGACATTTACGCAGACCTGTGCTGAAGATAGCAAGGCTGCCATTGGACTCAGCCCAAGAAGAGGCTCTTCCCCGGGCCCCCCAGGATGTACGCGCCACAAAGCGCGACGTTTAAGTTCACCTCACTAAATCGTACATTCAATGTCATTGGCTATCGTGCAACGCCGGGCAGTGAGCGAGGACGGACGATCCTGTTCGAATCGAAGCGTCGACGAGTAAAGTTCAAAGTTTTATTCCCGTATAACCTGCGCGCGCGCCCGCGTCTCACCCGCTCAAGTGATTGATAAATAATTAATATTATCGACCGGTATCTCATATTATATCGACTATATATACGACGAGTGTAATCAGCCCACGAGTGTGACTTCCCAACCATCGCCATCGAGTTCAGTGAGCCGCTCCATCACGTCTCATCGTCCTGCACCACCAGGTTAGTCTCAACCATCATCCATTATCATCCCTTACCCCTGCTCATACGGTCCTTCGAGTTCTCAAACCCCCATTCTCTCAGCGCGGGTAATCGACCCGCCATCCGCTCACCGATCGATGTGGACCTCGCGCCCACATTTTTTGTTCCATTCGATCCGGATTTTACCGGCGCCTGCCCCCTATTAATTTTTTACAGTCCACTGCTCTCATTCTCAATTCTCTTAAGGTCCTTCGAATCATCCTCCTATGGATAAATAGTCCCTAAAACCCAAGAAAATTAGCTCGGTCTTTTAACTTTCAAGTACCCACATTTCAAAAAATAAAATATTAAAATCTCGTAAAATACGTAAAATATCCTAAGTATTCAGTTATAAAATATCAGCCCAATCATTAAAATTCATTAATGCATCTTTTATTATTAATATCTGATAATAAATAGCTTGCATCTCAGTTTTCTATTGTTAAATGATAACCACTCGCTTTCGAACATAATTCTATGTACGATTCGTTTAGTGTAAGATTTCCAAAATAATGTCCCATATTTTCAAGTGTTTAATTGCATCATTTTAAGTTTATAATGTAATAAACGTTTATATAAAAGTTACATTCTGCTCAATATTGCATTGTGATACGTGGCGCCCCCTAGCGACATACCACAACTTCATTACACAGTACACGACCTTGCAACGACATTCAACTCGCAACAGTTATAACAAATTATATACATAAACAGAACTCTTTTAATCTCAGAATTATTAAAATCACTCTTAAATCTCAGTACAATATTAAATATATAATTATGCAATGTACAAATCTCTCATAATTTATAATTATTTCGTTAGTGTGTAGAAATGGTAACAAAGTTTCGACTTTCGTATTAGAGGAATAAATGTGTGATTTCATCATCCGCTCGATATAGGTCATTGAATGAGTACGAGTACAAAGCGGAAAGCGTTTATGCATTTATGCAATGTTTTATTGATTACTTAGTAATAATAAATCTCAAATATATAATTTTCTTTGTATTGTGTGTGTGGTATTGTAGATTTTTATAATTGCTACAGCGTTTTAAGGTCGTAAAATATATAAAGTTCTATAAGTAGTAACTTATTCGTTATAATAGTGAACGGAGAAATTAATTTAATAATAGTATGTCGCCTCCGCTCGATAAATAGACCGTTTTCGTTTACGTGTCTTTACTGGTTTTTTATTATATGGGTTTTTAGCATTGCATTCTAAATATTATTATAGTATTTACATATTTGGTATTTAGTGATCCACGGAATAATAATTTTTTGTTTTGTTTAGTCTTACATCCGCACTTTCGTGTTACATATTTCTTTTGTCTTTGGTTATTATTATTTCGTAATTCGTTTTCATAGCGGATGCATACATCGCGCGCCATTTTGTCGTAAAATCACATTGCTTACATTATTCTGGTGAAGAAGTAAATTATATCGGGTTGTCTCTCTTCAATATGCATTATTATTATTCATCTCATAAGTATATAGTTAGTTTTATTATTCTGTTGGTTCCTTTTATTATCATTATAATTTCATTCTCGTCACAGGTACGCGGTGGTAAATTGTGATATTCTCGTTGTAGGAATTGTTTACTAATTCTATTATTGGTTAAACTACTTTAATTTATTTCAAATAAATTTAGGTCGCATATCTATTTTATTCAGCTCAAGTATCTTAGTCGTTGCTTGACTTAGTCGCTTATTATAACATAGTACATTTCGGATTAGTCACATATGATAGCAAGCACACAGTTATTATTTTGTAAGTATACACAACGTATTGTGGTACGCACGCATACATAATTGTTAAGGCACTCATATATTATTTATTGATACACACATAGCATATTGTGGCACAAGTTCACATTCGTTTAGTCTTTTATTTTCTCTGCACATTAATTGTGATAGATCGAAGATGGGCGTCTGTGGCACGCCCAGCTCACGAACCACAACACTTGTGGGCACACGCCGCACAAGGAAGCACTAGGTCTCAGAACATTTAACCACAATACTTACACTGTAATTACAAATTCGTTCTATCATCTTAATTATTCTCATTTTTCTCACATTGGTCACACACTGTAGGGACAAACGCATTCTCTAAGCATAATTAATTTCATTCTCTCATATCTAATCACAAATTGTACGCACAAATTAATTAAATATAATTATTCTCACTCATACATCGTCACACACTGGAAGCACACACTCATTCTCTTAGTATGCTATTCACAATCCGCCCAAGTATAGGTATCACAGATTCATTATGTTAGTACACACGTTCACAAATTCAATTACCAACTAATAATCCTGGTCAGCTCACGCATCGAATTCTCATTAGCAAAGAAAGCTCATGTTCAGCTTTAAATGATGATGCAATAATTCACATTTGATTCCCGGTTAATGGGCCCGGTCAGCTCACAGCCCTGCCCCCAAGGGGGTTGGGCTCTATAATCCGCTCATGTAGTCACTCAATGACTCTCCTCTCATGTCCAACCATTGGACTCTCAGCGCGGGTAATCGACCCGCCATCCGCTCATAATGACTCTCCTCTCATGTCCAACCATTGGACTCTCAGCGCGGGTAATCGACCCGCCATCCGCTCATATTGTCATTTAATGACGCCCATTCAGCCCGAGCTGTCGAACGATGACGCTCTCTTCTCATCCGCTCATACAAGGTACCTCTCTCACTACTCCCTGGGACACTGTGACTGGATCCTACCTCCATACCCTTCAGACCCACTCCACTTGACCTCTCCCTGCTCGCCTTCTTAAGCAAGAACACAACGGTCTCCGCTCCAATGAAGTCTGAGAAGAAACAACTACACAACACAACGGATGGAGTCGACACAAAGCTGTGGATCTGGACACAGCCCTCAAGTATGCACAGACCTGTGCTCAGAAAAGCAAGGCTGCTGCTGTATTTGTCCCAGGAGGAGGTGCTTACTCAGGCCCCCAAGAAGCCGGGGCCCTCCCAGGATGTTCGCGCCACATTTTTGGCACGACGATTGAACAAGTGCAGCTGTCATTCTTGTCAATACAATTGACAGTTCTTTCAATCTAATCACTTCGTTTCAAGATCTCGGCGCGCGCGCGCCCGAAGTCATCCGCTCATCCATGAACTACAGTGTGTGACATTTAAAGTAATTCTCTATATTGCCGGCCGGCCTTCTAGCATAAAACATAAGTAATTTAAGTGTAAAACGAGTGCCGAACATAACCAGTGAACCCAGTTCGATGCCACCGAGTTTTCGACGCCACGAGGTCGAGACTATCAGCTCCGCGCCACTCAACATTCCTCACCAGGTGAGCTCTCCTATCATATACTTTCACATCCTCTCATCTCCAAGAGTCAGCCCACCGTTCGATGTGGGTTTCGCGCCCACAGAAGATAACGATCTCCCAATGCTAATATTATCACCAGAAGTATTCATAACTTCTCAACTGTCTCAGATAAGTGTGTGCAATAAATAACGTTTAAAAGAACATCTTCAAGCATTTCTCTGACAAAATATCCGGAATATTTTAAAATGTCTCCCGGTGGATAATCACTGCTCTCATCTATCATCACTCGTTGTCATGTCTAAGTATTGGCCAGTCGCCAAATTGTCCAGGAGTGCTTCGTGTAGTTGATGATTGATTTCGTTGCTCAGAGCCAAATCGTTATTTATACATTTCAGTATCAAATCTTCATTTGTATATAATTCACCGAATACCAGCCAAATATTCTTGCAAAACAAAATTTCATAGAGTATTATTTTAATGCTTATATACCTGTGGTGACACATTAGTTACATTTTAGGGCAATTTAAGTAGGACCACTTAAGTTTACTAATTGGTGTGTCTTGTATACTTAACCGTAGGAGTGTTCTGTACAACAATGGGCTGTTAAGTGTTCGTTCAGTAGACAAAAGACGAACAAATATACATTTACAGCTGTATGTTGTTCCTATTGTTAAGCTTGCAAAATTTTAAAATATTTGGACAACATTTTAATGACGTAATAAACAAAATATCTTATTTACTTGTTTAATCAGATTTTATTACAACCCTTTATATCCTTTATTGATAGGAACTAAGACATTATTCTAATTTTTATCCCCATTAATGGTACTATTTTGTTGAATATTATATAATACAGTCATTATAGCTTAAAATTTATCATTTATGAATTATAGTCAATATTGTTTGAAAATATGTTATAGCAATATATTTTCAGAGTATCTTATTACTCAATATCGTATTATTTTAGTTTAGAAAAACTTTACCTCACTTTTCTTAGTGGATTCAGCCTGTAACATGCCACTGCTGGGCATAGGCCTTTTTCTCCATGTAGGATAAGAATCGGAGCTTAATCCACCACGCTGCTCCACTGCGGAGAGTGGGTATGTCCCCTAATGTAAATAACGATAGCTATCAGGTATTTACGATAATAACCGGGCCCGACTACTTAATTTACTCTCCGAGGCACGGTGAAGATACCCACTAATCGCTTCATCCTTTAATATCCCACTACTGGGAATAGGCCTCTTTCTCCATGTAGGAGAAAGATCAGAGCTTAATCCACCACGCTGCTCCATTGCGAATTGACGGATATGTTCCCTACTATAAGTGATGATCGCTATCAGGTATTTATGATAACAACCGGGATCTACGGCTTAACGTGCACTAGGACAGATATCGATATGCAGTTTTCTTAGTACCGTTATTTAAATATGTTTATTTTTCAGGTACGAAATACAGAATAAATAATCTCTTTAGAGGTTACCGGCACACTCTGACGCTGCAGGTGAACGAGATGTCGAGAGAAGACGCCGGCGCGTATCGATGCCACGTCGAAAATAATTTAGGAAAGGCTCAAGCGGAATTGTTCTTACACAGTGAGATTACTAATTTATAAAAAAACTTAAAAAACACGCTTTTATAGACCAAACTAAAAAGTAGAAAGGGTAATGGAATAATCTTATCAAATTAGTGTATTATCATCGGTCCTCGATAAGTCTACCAAGTTTAAATGAAATCTGAACGTTAGAAGTGGGTCAAAATGAAGTCCAAAGGATTCGGTTACAAACATATTAACCAACATACTGCTGAAGCTAATAAAAAGCGTGTAAAAACTTACAATCTAATTAAAAGAATTAATTTGTTTGCTCGCAAACGAAAAAAAACGACTTTAGTTTACAACGAAGCAAGTAAATATAACGTAGATAGTCCGGAATTATTAATAATTTCAAATTTATACTTGTGAACAAAACTTACAATCTTATCAAAAGAGTATTTGTATTTGCTCGCGACCAGAAAAACCAACAACAAGAAATATAATATATTTAGTCAAGTAAATAATCATCTAAATACGCATTATTAGGGATAACTCAAAAAGTTCTTGTCAAGTCACAATCAAAATTAAACAAGACCACAGATTGTATTAAAAATGAATGATTAAAATTGGCACACCCAATAAAAAGTTATGAAGTAACACACATAAAAATACAGTCGAATAATAATCGAGCCTCATTCTTTTTATAAAGTCAGTTAAGAATTAGAAAAATATGATTTTGCTCAAAGTTATTGTACAAAGACTTTTAAAATATTACTTGAAAAGAACTGTCAGTACATTTTTCAATTTTGTGATTAAGCAGATTCTGGTTAGCGGTGGAAAGTAATTATTAGCAAGTGTTAAACTCATTTTAAAATATAATATAATAACTGCATTTTAATGGAATTAAGTTTAATAAAAAGTTGTAGGCTTAAAATAATTATATTACAGTACCTATTTTACTGACAATTTCTGATATAAATGTTTTTAAACGTAAATTTGGTATTTAATATTGAGATTTTATTAATTCAATGGCACGTGGCGCGGCCTTTATGTTTATTTCGTTTAAAAATTCACGAACTTTATGATTGTATTATAACCACAGACTAATGTACATACTTTTATTCAGAATATTGTTTTTGATATCATTTCTTTAACGTTAGAATATACTCGTATATCGAGAAATATAAAAAGAAAAATAAAGTCAATTCCTATATAGGTCAATATCTCATCTCCCATATTTAATTGTGTTTACTAATGAACCTCCTCCTGTTTTGAAAGTCGGTTACAAACTAATTAATTAATCAAACTAAATGAATTCATAAAAAATATATTAACATTAAGTTTCACCCAAAACAGAAATGAATAAGTTAACTCGGAGTGTTTGTAATTAATAACGATATCGTAATCAAAGTACTGAAAATAATATTTCCATAATTTTTTCGTATACGAAATATTTTTCATACTGTATGTTGGTTCTTATTTTTTTTTAAATATAAAATGCACACTATATTGTCCGCACCTAATGTAGGAATACCTAAGTTATAGGTATAATAGTTCTTATTAACTTGCATATCTTGGTATACAAATAAACACATATATTACATCCAGAATTCGAATCTACAAGCCCTCGAATAGACAGCAGAGCCCCCAAACTCAAACTCAGTCCACAAAATTAGTCAAAATGGTTTAAAGAGTATAATTCAATTTTATTTCAGAAATATATTGTGACTTATCTTTCAGTGTTAACAACAACAACAACTACGACGACAACAACAACGACAACAACAACAACAACGACGACAACACCGCCTCCAACAACAACATCGCCACCGTGTAAGATAATTATATTTAATTGTAATTATTCAACATTATTAGATTATTACAAAGCTATTCGTTAGATCTCACTCAAATTTAAATGGGACCACAAAATCATCGCTTTCGAATTAAAAAAAAAATATCAAAATCAGTACTGGTCGTATCCTAAAAAGATATGACGTAACACAAATAAAAATATAATTGAATCGAAAACCCCCTTTAAGAATACATAAGTCAGTTAATTATATTCTATTTTTAAGCTATATAAAAGATCAGTCAGATGGAAGTAAAAGAAATTTGATAGCTTTTTAAATTTTGCGATAACAGTGTTGTGAAGGCTATTGGGTAAATTTATATAACAGCTCTGTAATTATTGATTTTTATTTATACTAAGAAGTTGGCAAACAAGTGAACGTGTGCCTTTGGGTGCCGGCAACTCTAGGAGCTTTGCAAACGCGTTTCCGACCCCCGTACCATAAGTAACACACACACATGAAATATAATGTCTCAAATAAATATTCCATGGCATTTATTTGTTAATTCGTCTTAAATATTAAATTATTAAGACGAAAAGGTTTACTTTGTTATTCGTTTAGAATATAATTTTTATGTACGTTTAATTTCTTATTGTAAAGTTTTTGTTTTATTTTATTTAGTGTTGTTCGTCTTCTCTTCTTTTTTTCCAATGAAATAAGAAAACTTTATTTATTACGAATACATTTTTTAAACTATTTTAATTAAATAAATATTCTGTAGACTTTTTAATTATTTCACGATTGAGACTAAAGAAGGAAAATTATTAATTGTCACTTTTATAAATAACGAAGAAAGAAATATAATTGAAAGAATATAAAAAAGACATTATAAATAACGAAGAAAGACACTGACGTACGGTCTTTACGTCAATAATATACGCACCAATTTCATTCATATGGGTTGCAACCTCGGGGCGCATCTAGGTAATGTATATCTTTCCTACTCACATCAGCCTATCGCAGTCCACTGCTGGACATAGGCCTCCCCAAGTTCGCGCCAAAACATCCCGGTTTTCTGCAATCCTCATCCGCCTCGACCGGCAAGTTTACGTAGATCGTCACTTCAGCGGGCCGGAGGACGTCCCACACTGCGTTTGCCAAGACGCGGTCTCCACTCCAGGACACGTCTGCTCCAGCAGTCATCGGTCCTGCGGCAAGTGACCAGCCCACTGCCACTTCAACTTGCTAATTCTGTGGGCTATGTCAGTTACTTTCGTTCTCTCGCGTTTAGTCTCAATTCTGAACCAATCTTTGAGAGAGACCCCAAGCATAACCCGTTCCATTGCACGTTGAGCGATTTGAAACTTGTGGACCAGTCTCTTCATCAGTGTCAGCACTGTATGTTAAAACATTGCGGAACCTTCGAAATGAAGAATTGACGAAGCCTGCCAAACGCCGCCCAGCCCAACCGAATCCTCTTATTGGCCTCCTAACGCAAGTGAAGCCGCGGGGCACAGTTAGCTATTTAATAAAAGACAAGAACTGTAGCGTATTTTTTTCTCTGCGTGTTTTGAGCGACAAAATTAAAAAAGGAACGGAACATTCGTCGAAAATTTCACCATTGAAAGAAATCAAGAACGAAAGAAAAAAAAAAGAATATACGCAATATTTTTCAACATTTCTCGCATCACTTCCAGAATCAGTACGTATAGCTCTAAATGAAATTCATTAACCGACCTTTAGTATTTCATTTTCGTTTAAAGAGAAAACGTAAATCGTGACCCGCCGGGACGAGGAAAACATGTTTATCGTCCCTCGGGTGGAAGATCTTTAACTGATACATAGAATTACCTTTTGGATACTCTTTGCGTCTTGTATCTCTCTTTTAAATTCCTTTAAAAATTTTCTAAGACGTCGAATAAAAGTAATAGAAACTTGTTCTATTTTTATTAAAAAAATTCCAATTTTTTTTCCAGATAATGTACGAGTACTTGGTCAAAATCACTACATAGTATAAAACAAAGTCGCTTTCTCTGTCCCTATGTCCCTATGTATGCTTAGATCTTTAAAACTACGCAACGGATTTTGATGCGGTTTTTTTTAAAAGATAGAGTGATTCAAGAGGAAGGTTTATGTATATAATTTAGTATAGTTTTATGTAAATTAGCAGAAATACGGCGATAAATGTTGAAGAAGTCGCACAAAATCGGGCCAACTGGGAGCTTTCCACGCAAACGCCGCGTAAACTAGCAAAGATACAGTGGAGTAATGTACTAGCGAATTCTAAATCTATAAAAATGCTACAAAAAAGTCCGCGATAGCATATCTCTATCTCTTACGGTTGACTTACAATAACCACTTTTATGTTCAAATTTTTAATTAAAAACATTACGTTATTTTCCAAGCTATTTTCTTTAGTTCAGTATTAATCCTTATCCAAACAAATATTTTAGTTAGCTTAGGAATTTAATGCAGATTAAAATTGCCCTTTACACTATATCAATCAGATGAATAGGTTTTCAGATATCGTCGTTAGAAGTAATTAACAGCGAAACATTTAACCCTTTAACCGCCAATGCCGTAATATTACGTGTTGTAAGAGTAGTACCTCAGAAGCCACGTCGGAATATTACGTAAAGATCCTGTCATTTAAAAATGTCATCATTGCACCCGTGCGAAGCCGGGGCGGGTCGCTAGTATACAATAATCTATACTATTATTTCAAAACTAAAAGTTTCGTTTTTGTTTGTTCGTTTGTTTGTTTAACCACGCTAATTACAGGAAATACTGGTTCGAATTAAAAAATTATTTATGTGCTGGATAGCCCATTTACTGAGGAAGGCTATAGGCTATTTTTTATCCTGTTGCTATCAATTTGGTTTACCTCTTAAACTGTTTTCCTTGTTTGAAAACGTGATACTATATTTAGGTCTTGGCAAAGCTTTAAAAAGAATTGTTCCTGCAACTAATTATTACAAAAGTGTCCATTGGATTACCAAAACAACACTGTTAAGTTAAATAACTTAGCTTTTATAAAGTCTGTTAAATAAATAAAGACAAATTATTTATAGCAAATATTATAAATATTTTTACGTACTATGAATACATTTCTTCCCAATTCTTCGCAGCAGAACTTGCTTCTCGTATCCGTAGTAACATCACGTATAACTAACGTGACGTACTTATAAATTTACGACCAGAATAGCTTGTAAACGCTCACTTGAATACAATTTCAATTTAAATGAATACAGGAATAACTTAAGACAGGCATTATAGTAAGTATACGAAGACTGGAAGACTGAAATTTTAAAATGATAGGGATGTGTGTGTGACTTTTAAAACGTAACACACGTGAAAACACATATGAACGGATATTATATACTTCCACGAAGTGATGCATTAAGCGCTGACCTACTTGCTCGAGAGGAGAACCGCTGGCAAAGAACGTCAGTTTAACGTGGAAAGAGCCAAAATGACATGTAATAGATTTACTAGCAGCGTTCAAGGAGCGTGTAAATATGATCTTGTTTGGAAACTGATAAATAGGGTTAAATCTCTGTTTGGGGTACGTCATTGATCTGATGTCATACTGACCCCAAAACCCGAACACTGAAACGACTTCTCAATCACCAATTTTAGTTGCTAGTTCACAAGCTGTTATAAAATACTAGTGGTCACCTAAAGGTCGAAATTCGACCATAATTAAAAACTTAAATTAAAGAATCCAAAAAATTATGAAAATAAAGAACCTTTTTTTTATTTATCAATTTGACTACAGACTTTGACAATCAACAAAATAGTTATAATATGCGCGTGTGTGTCAAACACATGGTAGTGTGTAATGTTTCTTTTATTAATTTAAAGTATATTTTATGTAGAATTTTTTTTTAAATAGTAGCATTCTGCACTCCTGCTCTATAGAAACTTTAAGTGTGCGAAATTTCATACTCATCCCTCCGCGCAATTTCCGTAACAAGGGGTACTAAGTTTTTGCTTCACGTATTAATATATAGAAGATATATCATATATCTCGGTATTCGCTAAAGATAAATATATACACTAATAACTTTTAACAGAATCTATTTTATTAAATAGGTTTTCGTTATATTGTCTGTTCTATTATATTTTACTAAGTGAAGACAAATTAGGGTAAAATCGATAAAAAGGTAGTAGGTATATAAAAACTTTAAAGTTTTTTAAATGCTATAGTTCTTGAACAAAGCCATTTGTCCTCTAATGGAGAAGAATACAAAGTTAAATCCATCACCATGTAGACTGACAAATAAATGAGACCCCTAATTGGTCCCGCACGAAAAATTCTTCACGATATTTCCGTCGATTCTCAACTGAAAATGTAAATAAAAGAAACTTGAGAGAAAATTCTCTAGTACATCACTCGTTATACTCTCTTTAATTAAGTTTCTATTCCACAGATGTTGTTGTTTCCGCAAGAGCACCGCATAATTACGAAATGAAAAATTAGCTTGTTATTTTTCTGCAGACGTGGAGGAGAGACATTTGGAGCAGCTACATCGAGGCGTTATGGAAGATCCAACACTCGAGAATTCCTACATCGTCCTTAGTCAACAACAAATGCAAATTCCTGGTAAGACGATAAACCATTATGTATTAGTTATACAACCCTCATTTAAATACATGGTAATTTAAATAGAAGGTCGCTCAGGGATTTGGATACTTGAGATCCGATACAAGGATCCTTCTCGTAAGATACACGTGTATACACTATCCATGTATTTTATTAGCACCTTGAGCGCAAGACCCGAGCACTTAATGGTCTTGAAACTTTGATGCAAGTTCCGATATAATTTCCAATTTGAGGAATTTCTAAAATTTAACATTACAGGTAACTTAACACATAAATTAACGTTTAAACAAATTCATAAATTATTAATCTCATTAGTCGAAAACTTTTCTTTTAATATTAAACCGCGAAAGGATCATAAAATTCGAACTGAAGTAAAACTTACCTCATTATCACTGAATTGTGGACCGACCTTTTTAATGTCGTTTCGGTCTTTTATTTCTACGTACCTACATGTCTCGACCCTTGTTAACTTAAAATATGCATGAAGTGTATAATTTATAATTGTGTTTGCCCGCAAACGAAAAAAAACCGACTTAAAATTACATCGACAAGTAATACAACGTGAGTAGACGAAACAAAAAAAGGATTATCAAAATCGGACTACTCTGTAAAAAGTTATGCGTGGTCATACCTTACAATCGGTGACTGAATAATCAATTAATTCCTGTTTTCCTACCCTTAGGGTTGGATTTTTATTTTCAAATTTATATGAGACCAATTTCGGAATATACGTTTTCCAATAAAAAAATGAATTATCAAAATCGGACGACTCTGTAAAAAGTTACGCGTCGGCTTAATAATCTCCTCCGTTTTTTTCGTCGGTTTAAAATGTGACCCAATAATATTTGATTAATTGGTCTTAATAAATAGAAATGGTGACGACAATGTGACCGGAGGCGAGGGGCCCGGGCGAGTCCCCGTGGGGCGAGGGCTGGCCCCTGCCCGACACGGCCCCCCATCCCCTCCACCGCCCCTGGCTGTGTATCATAACTGCCGTTGTGTTACTCGCGTGACCTCACTGGCTGACATAAGACGCATTCACTGAGAACTCGTTATAATAAAGTTAAGACTTGAAGTGTTACGTTCGCTGCTGCTTTGAAGATTTTTATATGTGGAAATGGAGTTTCTTTTAACTACCAAGTAGGGTTACCAAATTTTCCATAATATTATGGATATTTGCATACTTTACTTAATCGATGGTCGCTGTATTTTTTTTTTAATTATACGTAACAAATAATGTATGTATTATATACCATATTGATAGTTATATAAGGTATGATGTTAAAGATAATTGCTGTAAATAAATTTGCACGAAATAGCCATATCATATAAAATTCACGCCGAAAAAATAATGTAAACATGTCGATTACACAGCGAGAACTTTTTGTATCGAATGCTTATAATAAAAAACATGTGTGGTTGAAGATTGAGTTCAAATAATCTTCTATAAAAAATCTTCAACTAATATTCAAGTTACTTACGATGAAAGTTTTTTTTTTTTTTTTTGTATGAATCGGTCTATATTTTATTTTTTACAGTCTTAGCCATTAACGTTCAGATAACTAAGTATATTTATTACATTCTATTAATTATCTGGTTATAAAAGTTTTGAATATTTGTAACATATTTTATTACAAAATTAATTATGGCACCTGCAATGACTATGGTCTTCTGTCAGGTGATAATTTTTCTTGGTCTGTTTAAATAATGCTTTGTGATATTGATTTCTAATGTTTACGCGAATTTTACTAATTTTAATGAAACAACTTTTTTGGATTTTATCGCAGTTTATTAGGGTTTTTACATGCCCGACGTTTCCGATACTTTACAGCAACCATGGTCACGGGAGGACTCAGTCCTCAAACCTAATAAGCCGTGATAAAATCCGAATTTTTTTTTCATGTCACAAAACAATGTCTGAATAATGTAAATATGTATATGCATGGTAAACATTATTACATATAAATTTGGTAAAGTTTTTCTAAATTGATTGAGAGTGTAAATTTGCCTTTATTAATATCATTTCTAATATAAGTTAAGTTTTAGGGTACGTATGAAAAAAAATCTCAGCCAAAACTGTAAAGTTTAATGGCTGTGTAGGAGTGAGACTAGTATTGTTTATTAAATTTATTTTTAATTTTGATAAAACGAATGAAATGTGCATGGAACTGATGTTAAAATTACTAAAGCGTTAATGTAGTTTAAGATTCATTTGTATTTATTTATTTCGCTATATGTAACTTCTAGGTTAATATAAAATAACTAATGTATCTGTTTACGTTGTGAGAAATAAATTTTTGGAAATAAAATATGTTTTTATTTTACATAACTGTATACAACATGAACTGCAATAGACTAAAGCAAGTGACCGAATCATTTACATGCAGCAATAATTGTATTGAAAAAAAAAACTTCAATTATAATGACAAGTAGTAATACGACGAAGGTACACGAAAAAATAGTCAAGTAAATATACGTTATCAAAGATTACTCAAAAATTGGTCATCGGATCTCGATCAAATAGAACTACAAAACTAGTACCAGCTTTTGATTAAAATAAGAATAATTAAAATTGGTATATCCAATGAAAAGTTATGCGGCATAATATAACTTACGTCGACGGACAATTAGTCAAGTAAATACGCACTATTAGGTATAACTCGAAAAGTACCTACTAGTTAAATTTAAATTAAATTTAAATAGGACCATGACACTCACCACCTTTTGATTAAAAAATCATCTAAGTCAAAAGTCAAAAGGCTGAGGTGACATAAATAAATAAAAAATACAATCGAATTGAGAAAAAAAAAAAGAAATTGAGATTTTTTTGAGATTAAATTGAATTGAGAACCTCCTTCTTTCTTGAAATTCGGTTAAAAAGAAACGATGTAAGGTAAGGATTGCTGTCTTGATAAAAGTTAGATCCCACTCTCAGTTTCAAGTAATATAGTTGCGTTGCCACACTTCGAAACTCAAACAGTAAAAATCAAAACATTCATCTATTGTTCATAAATATAAAAATATGTATTTAAGTAGACATCACACATGGTTTCGTCCACGCCTCCTATCTAGGAGTAAATATCAAGTGTAGCCAGATATAAAATATTTTTTGTTTATTTATCAACAATAACTATTGAATTGATGTAAAAAATATCCTGTGAAAGACACTCTTACGAGGTCACACTCAATTTAAAATTGAATAATTAGAGACCAAAACTCCGTTGAAATGTTGTCTTCTTATTAAGACTTTAAAGGTACTAACAGATGCTGGACGAATGGACAAAACGTAGGCACTTAGTAATTGACCTAGCCCTAGGCTTCAAAATAACGAGTTAGTATGTCTTTGAGAAGAATCAACTACAGTAACACCTTATAAATTGCACGCTGGAAAATGGCCACTTGTCTTTGTTAAAGAACAGACGGAATCACGTTTTTAGATTTTGAATTCAAGGGTTCATTAGAGAAAATTTAAATTTTTGTCAATTCTGGTTTAGTGGTGAGTGTTATCGCCTGAACAGCTTTGTGACAAATGTTTGTTTTTTTGTCCTTATTATATTAGATCAAGTATACTTTGCAGTTCTTCCACACGTACCTTGGAGAGTTGGTTTTTTCTTTTATGTTACTAAGTCGACAAACAAGCGTATGGCTCACCTGGTGGTAAGTGACTACCGTAGCCTATAGACGCCTGCAACACCAGAAGCGTCGCAAGTGCGTTGCCGACCCTATCCCCAATTCCTCCCAGGAGCTCTCGTCACCTTACTCACCAACAGGAACACAATACTGCTTGAAAACAGTATTATTTAGCTGTGGTTTTCTGTAAGGTCTCGACCTTACGTACCTCGGTACTACCCCAGTCGGGCTGCTCCACATTTTGAGCAGGAAATTTCCTGCTGTGCCCTACCTCAGTTGCTGGTTCAGTTGTTGGTCAAGGTTGTTATTATAGACAGCAAATAGCAATAGTTTCGTGGTACGAAAATTATTCGCCTACTTACAGTGGAGCAGCGTAGTGACAGTAATCTTCAAGCTGCCTTTCATAAATAGAAAGTCCAAATAAATACAACAACAAAAAATTGAGTGTCTGCTTAAAACCGAACAGCAGAAGAGAAAACTTCGTTGTGAATATAATAAACACACAACACAGCGACATAACAGCAAAGAGCAGCTGTCTGTATATTTCTCGCTCGGATACACTCGGCAGTCCCGAGTTCATCCGATCGAGCCTTTCACCAGAGCGTGACGGATCAGCCCAACTTACTACCTACGAAAAATGTGCTTTAGACCACACGACTGAAATAAAACTTTTTTAGCTCCCAGAAAGAGAGAAAGAAAATGTGTGTTCGCACCGCTCTCTCTTGCCCCTACAGTAATATACGAAACATAACTCTCTCTCTTTCCATATTCACTAACTTATACCTCCTTATCTTCCGTTCGCCTCGCCTGATCACATTTTTCGTAACGCTCTCGTCACGCATTCACCAAATTACTTCCCAAGTCAAGCGCGCGTAAAGAAGTTTTTCTTCAAAAACAAATCTCTTACATAGCTGAATTAATACCGCTATAATATATTAATGGATAAAATTTTTGTTATACAAAGTAAACTATTTTTATACGATCAAAATATAACAACCCATAATTCTATCAAAGTTTAATTAACCGAAATTATCTTTATTATCTCAACAGATGGCGCCGTCGTTAAGTTATGTTATTACAGCGGCGTTACTAAGCGTTTCTTGTTATGATACGAGGAAGAGTACTAAGGGCTGACACATACTGTTGACCTTAGTATTCAAAACATTAAAGAGGACGATTGCTTAGAAAAATAAGGATTAAAGTTTTTAGACTACTCAAGGTACCTAAATTACATTTCTAAAATTATTTAAAACGGGATATTTACCATGGTTTTTTTAATTTTTTTTTTAATTTTGCGTAGCTCGATATTTCGACATTGTCTACGAATGTCTTGAAATTAGCATTCAAATAACTTAAAACGCTTTAAACATATATATCTTATAGAATATACGTACCTATTACCAATAATTTGACACAACATTATGTATAATACTAGCGACCCTCTCCGGCTTCGCACGGGTGCAATGCTGATACTAAATGTAAAATATAAAATAAATATTTGAATTTAAGCGCAAAAATGTGTTTATTTACAACATCACATTAGAAAAAAACAATCATTGTTCCTCTACTATATTATGCATGTACCTATTATACATAATTATAAACCTTCCTCTGGAAACACTTATTTACTAAAGACAACCGCATCAAAACCCGTTGCGTACTTTTAAAGATCTAAGCATATATACAGACAGACAGAAAGCGGGAAGAGACTTTGTTTTATAATAATATGTAGTGATGTCATATGGACTGTTCCTTTTTTTAAATATCTTTTTATCTAAAATTTTAGATTATCTTTAGTTAATTAGTACTTTACAATAAGACTGCTTTTACACAGTTATATATTTATAAGTGATTTTTACAAAAAGCATATTCTTTTCCACTTAATTTTACATCTTCTTAACAGATTGTTAAATATTTACCTACGTGCCTAAAACCATTTTTTTTATTTATATGAAAAAATACATATATCAAGTCAAATGAACAGAACACAGTCCATTTGTATGAAATATATAATTGTTATGGTTTTTAAGCCGTTAAAACGCCGACCCTTATAATTTATTTCCGACATTACGTTTTAGCGCAAATCTTGTAGTATTATTACCATCGAATAGCTAAGTCCCTAAATTATCTTACAATTGAATAAAAAAATTCATTATTAATGTATCTAAAAATATTAAATGCAAAACGAAATAATACTTAAAATTAATAATTAAGCGAACTAAAAATTAATTATGAATAGTTATTCAAACAATAAGAAATGATCTCTATCTTTGTACGTAAACGTTGACGTCTAAATCTTTTAGTTCAGAAGCCGTCGCATATTTTTTAGTGATTTTATTAACAGGCAGATTCTTTATGAGTAGGTTAGATTTGACGTAGACGCCCAACTTTTTTCTATGTGAAAAGTCTCGATGTGGGTTCGGCTATAAAAATTCACAAATATTTAATAATAAAAATAGATCTTATTAAGTACACTAAATGATACAGTGGTATCTTTAAAACCCATAATTATCGAGAGATAATTATAATCACAATTAATTACTTTGCCTATTTATTAATGAGAAAGTATTAAAAATAATTTTCTTTGTATGAGTTAAAACTAATTTTAGATTTTCTTGAAATAATGAACACTCGCTTTATCTTTCGAGTTCTATAAACACGAGTGAGCTTGAGCGAATCTTTACTGCGTAATAACTTGATAAGTTTTCAAGTATTTCCTTCAAGTGTTGATGAAATGAACTGCTTATTTCCTGTTATGATTTAAAATAATCTCTTTATAATATAAAGAGACAAGAATAAAAATTACGTGCGTACAAAGTACATATGTCAGACTGAAGTGAAACTTCTTTGGCAAACTAATTCAAAAAAACTACTCAAAATAAACGAATTTGAAATACAAAAAAAAAAACTAATGAAAAAAAAGCCAACGTCTCGCGGTGTTCCCAGGCGGTCACCCATCCAAGTATTGATCGTCACGACGCTGCCGCGTTACCGGTCGCTCAAATTTTACCCGTCATGCACCTAAAGAAGTGTCACTTCAAAAAATATATGAAAACAATGGAAATAAAAATCGTATCATTCAGATCGTACTGGAAAAAAATTAATTAAACCGAATCTAATCAGTCTGTCAAAGACCCACTGTTGGGAAAAGACCTCTTCTCAAGATAAGGTAATATATATTTAGTGTATATTAGTATTTGAAACTTCTTACCATCAAAATCGGTTGTAAAAAATCAATTCGTCAATTTCGTTGTTTTTACTGTTGTTTCACTTTTCTCGAATCTAATTCTTGGCAATAATTAACTATCGTTTACTTGAACGGATTCGTTTTAATATTGTAATGTTATTTTTAAAATTTTCTTTATGTTATATCTCAAAATATATTCTAGAAACCGAATAATTGCCATCAGACACTTCGTACAAAAAATATAATATTACGAATATCGTATTTTTATTATTAAACAGAAAGAAAATATTATCATACGATATGAAAATTCATGTAAATTATAATATATTTCTTACAAATATACCAAATATAATAGGTAGGGATCCCTAGTACATTTTTTTCACCTGATTAGTATCAAGCTAATTTTCCGGGAGTAGCTTCATTTTGATGAGACGAACAAAAAATTCCTCTATGAAAACTCTCGATTGTGGTAGCTAACAGAGATAGCAGGGGATAGAGCAGTAGTGAGCGTAGGGCCGGGATAACGTACCACGCAATTTGTAGGACAATATTACTATTAAATTATAATATAAAAATTATCTAACTAAAAGAAAAAAATCAATTTTTGATGACAATTTTTTCAGATTTAGATGTTAATACTTTACTGTGCGCTATTTTTTTCTGCAGGGAGCAGGCAGTATATATCTAGGGCATAACAAAGGCTACTTATCTCAGGTATTCAATCTGCGAACAATACTTAGTTACCTATTATTATTTAATAAGCTCTTGTTCAATTTATACTTTAATCAATGCAAATGTGAAGTCTGTTTCAACAAATGATACTCTCAGTGGTTTTGCATTCCAGATTCTGAGAAAGGAATTGCACAGACTGAATACGATGTGATACTTTAAACCCTGAACTGTGGACTTATTCATATGTATAGCTGTCCGGTTCATTAATAACTAGCTTCTGCGCGCGACTTCGTCGGCGTGGACTCCGCTCTTTTTGGTCTAAGAGTGATGATACATAGCCTATAGCCTTCCTTGATAAATGGGCTATCTAACACTGAAAGAATTTTTCAAATCGGCCCAGTAGTTCCAGAGATTACCGCGTTCAAACAAACAAACAAACAAACAAACAAACAAACAAACAAACAAACAATCAAACAAACAAACAAAAAAACAAACAAACAAACAAACAAACAAACTCTTCAGCTTTATATATTAGTATAGATATGTTTATTTTAGATGTCGATTTAAAAACGAAAACAGGAAGGTGACATTATTATTATATTTGCTGCAAATCGTTCTACCAAAGACTTGTTTTAATTCAATATAAGTTTAATTAATTTTATTATAATTTTTGGTTTAATTGTTTTACATAATTATATTTACTGTGGAGTAAATTTTAATTAACAATTTATATATTACGTAGTAACAGTACTGTGAACGCTTTCAAATTTCGACGAAAACGCACGAAGAGAAAATTTTCCGTGTCCCAACTATATAAACGAGTAGGTTACAAAACCGTCCGAAAATGTTACGTATGTTTCGAGATAAACTAGAGTTTTATTTGAAAGCTGTATAATTTAAACATTTGAAAAAAATATATTAAACACCTCTTAATTCCTATTATTTTTATTTTTGTGAATAGTTGGGTGCTGTAAAGGACTCGCTATAGACGGTACCACTGTTGCTTAAAACTGAATAAAGTCATATCAAAATTTTGATTCGGCGGGTACATCGTCCCATAGCTTAATTGGCTAGAGCACCGACACAGTATGTCGGGGGTGCGGGTTCGAATCCCGCTGGAATGAAATTTTGATATGATAATAAAATTTTTTTTAAATATTAAACACCTCATAAAAGACACTCACACAACAGCACCCAAAAGAGTAAAAATGAGAGTGGAAAAAACCTATGTTATGTTCTAAAATTTTTATCGCAAATACCTTAAACGAAACAATACGAAGAATTTACGAAGGTTCTATTTCTTTCGAAATACGAGTTCAGAAAATTTATTTGTGAAAAACTTTTGTGGAGTCGAAACAGTTCTTTGAACGTCAAGGAATTTATTGCACTGATTTACATGTATATTACGAATAAATACTACACTTTTTCGTTTTATCATCCGAGTGCTATTTTGGTACTTTTAGATTGTATAATGCTAAGTGTATTGAGCTCGACCAGTCTACTGGGCGAAATAACATGTAGTTGATTAACTCGGTAGACTGGACGTGTAATTTAAAATAGTGTAGTGTAGTGTGTATTTTGTATAGAAGAAATGACAGGACTTAAATGTACATACAAATAAATAAATAATTTACTGTCCTCAACAATCCCAGTGGGACGTGAAGTGTATGTCGAGGGTTCAGAAACACACATAACACAATTAACAAACGCCGCGACCATGAAGGACATCTTTATGGTACACAATAATGGTATACTATACAAAAATTTGTCACTGATGAAAGTCAAACCTGTAATCGCTTAAGCCAGTTGCTGTTATCACTGCGCCTATGCATAGTCTCTATATATATATAAAAATGAATCGCTGAATGTGTTGCTAAGCGCAAATCTCGAGAGCAGCTTAACCGATTTCGCTAATTCTTTTTTTATAATATTCCTTGAAGTACGAGGATAGTTGTTACGGAGAGAACAATTTTAAAAATTTCCTTTCTATATTCCCATACAAAAGATTCGTAATAATACTTAAGTCAATTTGAACTTTAATACCATACTATAAAGTTTAAGTGTTAGAGGAGGGGTTCCGGGAAGGATAAGTATTTTAAAGAATCGACTGTTAGGCGGTACGAAGTTCGCCGGGTCAGCTAGTTAAATATAAAAGAATCTCATCAACTAAAAATAACTCCATACATCAATGCTGCTTGAAAAATAAACAGACAGGCATTGAATTTATTTTATTGATATTCATTATTATTAGTATTGCTCCACTAATCATTATTAACATTAAACTTTTAATATAAAGTACAAACAAGATAACGTAAATGTTTGAATTTCAAAAAGGTTATAGTTAGCGACCCTAATAGCGATCGTAACTCATAGTAGGGAAAATATCCGCGAACCCTTTATTATTAAGCTCTTACCCTTCTCCTACACGGAGAAAACCTATGCCCAGCTGTGGGATTCTACAGGCTGAATCAAGTGTAATATTATAAATTAACATACTTCATGGCATAGTTAAGAAAGTATTGTTGGAAAAAGTTAAATATGAAGCAGTAAAGTTTCAAAGTTGTGCATTTTCATAAAAATATTAAAATATTTTTGGATCTTTTATGCGAGGGTCTGCTGGTTGTAATTATCTTAGCTTAGCTTGACAAAATAATTGTAGGGAGTGGCTTAGTTGTAGCGTTTTGATTTTATTCAAATATATTTATTTATTTTTTTGTAACCGAAAAGTCGTTAATTCGGTAATAGATTAAATCAGGATATAATTAAACAAATAAATCAGTTTTAATTAAATATGTTCTTGTATAATTTTCATAGTATTAGGAAAAAATTGTTATTGTTATTTTCAACGTAATCGTTCAAATAACAAATGCCAATGAAGTTAAATTGTTTTAAATTTTGAAGTATTATAAAGGAGTAGTACGAAAAGTTGAAGAGTTTGTTCAGTTAAAAGCGAAAAACTCAATAATGACTGGTTTGAATTGAAAAAAAAAAAATTTCAGAATTAGTTGGTCAAGTGGTTAATGTGACATTACGCTAAGATCAATAATAATAATACACGACGATCACGATACAGCCTGTAATATCCCACTGTTGGGCATAGGCCTCTTCTCCATGTAGGAGAAGGATCGGAGCTTAATCCACCACGCTGCTCCAATGCGGGTTAGCGAATATATTCCCTACTATGAGCAACGATTGCTATCAGGTGTACATGATAACAACCGGGACCGATGGCTTAACGTGCTCTCCGAGTCACGGTGGGGAGACCGACAATGACTGCACAAACACCCAGACCACGACAAACATCTGTATGGCCAATACAAATGTTGTCGGGTGCGGGAATCGAACCCGCAACCGCCCGCGCAACAGCCAATCACAATCCAGTGCTGTAACCGCTGCGCCAACGCGGCGTCTAATAATAATAGTCAATGAAAAATGGTGCAAATGCGAGGTTGGCCTGATGCATTATAGACCCATTAAAACTATTTTGAAGCTGTTATCTAACAATAAGCAAAGTATTGAAGTAAAACTTCTTCACACACGCTTGACTTGGGTAGTAAGCTGGTGAATGTGTGACGAACCCGTTACGAAAAGTGTGATCTGGTGAGGTGAATGGAATGGTAAGGCGAACGGAAGCTGAGAGGGAGATATAAGTTAGTGGATATAAAAAGAGGAGAGTTACGTTTTGTAAGTTTTACTTTAGTCGTGTGGTCTAAAGCACATTCGTTTTTATTTATTTTAATTCTATTTCATTGAAGTATTATCATTGTCCGCTATTACTGTTACCCCACAAGGTAACGATCACACGCGGCGCGGCTGCGAGGTCGTCCTCTGTTCTTCTTTACGCGACTCCCTCTTGCATGCAAGACACGAACTGAGGATTTACAGAATTGCTTTTGTTATGTAAACATTTTGTATGTTATGTTCATGTCGTAGTTACATAAGGATGGAGGATTATATGGTTAAAAATATTTTGAAGATTATCTTTTATTATCAACTGACTTCAAATAAGAGTTATATCTAATAATGCGTACTTACTTGGCTTATTTTTCCGTTCCATTTAAATTAGATCGAGATCTGATGACTACTTTTTGAGTAAGCTTTGATGACGCATTATTTACTTAACTATTTTTCCGTCTACTTGCGTTGGAAGTAGACGGTAGGTTTGGACTCTTATCGAACATGAGAATCAAAAAACATCAAAACAGCGACAATTATGACACTAGCGCATCTTTTCCCTGTTCGGTGTGTGGTAGAGTCTGCCGCTCCCGTATCGGCTTGTACAGCCATCAGAGAAAATGCTCTTCAGGCACTGTTTGAATCGTCTGTAATAGACGTAAAGGCCTATGAGTGAGTGCGTTGGAAGTGAACTTGAGGCTAAAGTGAAAAGTTTAAGCGATAAAATAAAACATACTTTTTGATGATTGTAGAGTTTACGAGGATTCGTTTATAATACTAGAGCGGTAAAAACATAGCGATAGATGTCAATTTAGGTAATAGTACCTGGGTGACCGAGCCTAGCTCGGTATTTTCATTTTATTTATTTTTTTTCTCGGTATTTTTATATTTTAATTTTATTTAAATAATAAATCAGGAGTGAAATTAAAAAAAAAAGAAAAAAAAAAATAATCTGGAGACTGAGATTCGAACCCGGGTCAACACGATTTGATACCCGCCGATTTCCTAATTACGCTATTACAGCTATGATAACAGTAGTGAAATTAAGCTTCGTATTCTAATGATATTTTTTCATTGCCTAAAAACAGGGATAAAACGACATTTTTTTTAAATGAATCTTAGCTAGATCAATTTTTCGCCCCCGAAATCCCCTGCATACTAAATTTCACGAAAATCGTTGGAGCCGATTCCGAGATTCAGAATATATATATATATATATATATATATACAAGAATTGCTCGTTTAATAGTATAAGATTATTGTTTAGGTCTTAGGCCTCATTACGGAGACGCGGCGGGTCGCGCGTCGCGATAGACTGCACGGCCCGCACTAAATTAAAATGTAGGGGGTTGTACGAGTGCGTTTACGGAGAAGCGATTTTACACGCGTTCATTTCCATACGTTACTCGTCGTGATTTCGCACGGGCCACGCCACGCCAAACGCGACGCACGACGCGCTGCGTTTCCGTAAATGAAGCCTTATATAATCTGAGTTAAAGTATACACATTAATGTGGATTTTTTTATATAACTAGGTCGGCAAATAATCGTAAGGCTCACCTGATGGTAAGCGATTACTGTAGCTTATATACGCCTGCAACACCTGAAGCATCGCAAGCCCGTTGCCAACCCTATCTCCAATTCTCCCCAGGAGCTCTGGTCACCAACAGAAACACAACACTACTTGACAACAGTATTTATTTAGCTGTGATCTTCTGTAAGGTCGAGGTACCCTAGTAGGGCTGCAGCAGATTTTGAGCAGGAAACTCCCTGGCCGGGACGCGTCTGACGCCTACGAGACGGTAGGGCACAGCAGGGAGTCCCTGCTGTGCCCTATCTCAGTTAAAGAGATATTTATTTAGCAACAATTTGTCTATAACGTTGTTGCTTTTTTCAGGAAAATTATTATTTTTCACTGCATAAAAAAAATCTTATGAAGAAATCATTTAACCAAATATATTTTTAGACGACAAAAATTTTACGTAATCTTATTTTATTTAGTGTTAACAAAACATTATAACTCCAGTTCATTTCGAAATTAGTTAAAAGTCAATGAGCAGAATTTATTATCGTCGTTCAGGTTGCTTATAATAAATTGTTTTCATTAATCACGTCGCGTTTCAGCTGGTTAATTTATATGACAGGCTACAGCGCTACAGCGCTACGATTTACAAACATACTAAACTGTAATTGACATTAAAAAATATAACCTAGGCTTCAAATGGACGTAACACTCATACATAGTGTTTTAGTGCTTATAATTATGTGCTTTGTTATCGCTTCAAGCTCGTAATATTTTTTGCTAATTTTAATTAGCAAATAACAATATATGATAAATTCAAGTAAATTAGATTAAATGTGTTATAAAAATTTAAACATAAATTTAGCTACGAAAAATTGCAAAGGATTCTTATGAGGCTATCGAATGGTTATATATTCATAATATTGTTATTGGTGATACTTGTAACGTAACACGTAAACACAATTCAGTTCTAAATTATTAGTCTATAAATTTTAGTTATACTTGAGATAACAAACGCATAAATTGAAATGTGAGTTGACACGTAAACATAAAACAGTCAATTCAATGAACGGAAATTGTTCGAATCCATTAGGGACCCAAATTTTAAGTTGTACTTAAGAATAGAAATTTATTGGCTGGGAACTCAAACAGTTTGACTAAACGTGTTAAAATATTAGGCGATAAATTTTATATTCGAGACAAGCTTGAATTGGTTGTGTTGACAGATTCGGTGAAACGTTCTAAGGGCCAATTCCACTGATAGAGATAATCGCGATTAACGGAGTTTAGAGCTGGAAATTGCATTTCACCAACATAAACTAAACGCAGTTAGAGAATGAGTTTAAATTCTAAACGATCGATTTTTGGCGTTTAGCTGTGTAAACACGTTTTGTCTAGTGCTTCTAACGGTCTAACCTATTAAAAACAAATCTTGTCAAGTTGTCATATGATATATTCTGATACTCGAGTTTATAGTAGTGTATCTCTATATATATATATATGAATGAATGGCTGAATGTGTTGCTGAGCGCGGGTCTTGGGAGCGGCAGAGCCGATTACGCTAATTCTTTTTCATGATTCCTTAGGTATGAGGATGGTTGTTACGGAGAGAAATTTTAAAAGAAAATTGCCTGAAAAAAAGGTCTTAAAACAACACTTTGCTGTATTTCCGTACAAGCGATTCGTAATAATAATTAAACGAAAGCCAAGATTAGAATCGAACTATAAATTCGATTAAGCAAAACATAGCTTTATTAAACGGTGGAACCCGGCCCTAAGGGTTCGAGGCTAGCCGTGGATACAGTTTTTTTTTGTGGAAGTCACAACAAAAAAACCGGCCAGGGTTGCCATCACAAAGTTTTAAGTTACCTTGTTTTGAAATAAAACCTACAAAATTGACGTGTATTTACTTTACATTAACACGTAAGGTTAAAAATGACAATAATCGGTTAAATAACTTCCTTTTGAAATCGGTTGAATAATACATTATTCTTCACAACCGTCATACAAATTTATCGTAACTAACATTTTTTTTCTTCGGCTTTATTCAATGTATATTTGTTTTTCCCTTTTATTGTTTATCTTTTGTTGTGTTTTTTGTTTAATTGATTTACGCAATTTCCTTCGGATCGGATAAAAGTGCTTACAGCCAGTAAAGCTCAATTTATTGAGGAAGTAATAATTTTATTCCTTGTTTTTTTTGTAATAATTTTATTCCTTGTTTTTGTGTTGCACTATAATGACTTATAAACTATCGATTAAATTATTAGGAAGAAACAATTACACATTGGATTGCCGTATCTTTGAACACGGCAATGAACCGAAGAAATCCAAATTTCCTAGTGACACGGGAGTTGCCGTGTGGATGGGAACACTGCAGGGCGCGTTGGTGGACGTGTGAGGGTGGGGGAAAAACAGACGCGAGATTTGAATATATACGATGGAGAGTTTGAATTCGGGGAGTCAGTTTCGACAGTCGGGATTCGATTTTGAATTCGAAGTACAGTGTTGAGAGCCCTTGGCTGGCGGAGCTATGGAACTTCTGACTTAGATCAATGATAGAAATACCTAAAAAGTATTTTTTAGATCTGGTTCAGAGATTTCATTAGCGTAAGCTGGCCGAGTGGCAATGACGCTTCAGTGTAGATCGCGAATTAGTTTTAATTTATTTTTTACTGATTATTCTTAAGTGCAATTCTTTATTATAAAATTTTAATTGTAATCCGCTAATTAAATTCAGTGAGACCTGGGTAGAGTCTGCAGTACCTGTGATCAAGAGCTCCTGTGGTTTGATGCACAATTTTTTATATATTTGCATGTGAAACAATTTTACAATTTAGATACGTTAGGATATAAACCTGTGAGTCACCAATTAATGTAGAATTAAAATGATGCATGTTGTTCTTCTGCATGTTGTGTTTCTTTTACTGATTTTATAACTTTTACGGAGATTTTAATAAAAGATAACTAATAAATTGTTAACTAGGTTTACATCGATACTATTAATTATTGATTAATTACTGAATGAAATTATTATGAAAAGGTTTACATTGATACTATTAATTATTGATTGATTATTGAATGAAATTATTATGAAATAAGCCTTATGACCATAATTATATTGAATTTAACTGATAAAATGAAATCTAACTTAAGTAAATAATCACAATATGATGTTGATAGGATAAAACGAAATTACATTCGGTTGACTTTAAAGTACATATAAAAATTGAATGAATCTTTGGTTAAAACTATCATATTAGATATTAAGGGTTAAATAGAATTTCGTTAGGGTGTATTTAATTAATGAAATGAAATTTTACTGTGTTGTTTAATGAAGTCATTACTTAGGAAGTAGATAGAGTAGTGGATATTTCTATAATATGACCTATAAACAAACTAATGATTAGTTGTCGTATCTTATTGAATATTCTCTACATATAAATATACTTCTAATGAATGTATATGTATGTATGTATATGTATATATATATATATATATATATATGTATATTTGGCTTCATTTTGACATTACACAAACTTTTGTAGTTCAAACATTAATTTAAGAACTTGTAGTTGTTAAATATATGTTGGAACGAGGTAACAAAGTGGTTGTAGTCTTGAATGAGTTCAAGGATACTTTTAGCTCTTGAATACATTCTAAGATGAGGTAATTATACACTGAACCTTGACATTACACAAACTATTGTAGTTTTGAACATTGATCTAAGAATTTATGTTCTTAAATGGGTGTCAAGACGAGGTATCTGGTAGACTGGAGTGTCTCATTCTCACGATGACTTTCATTGAACTATATAAACTATGTTAAGGTGAATCCATAAATGTTTGTATTCGCCAGTGTTTTATTATAGGTATCCCCTATAAGGCTTGGCCTGTCTAAGCCACAGTTCATCGCGTCATCTATGCTAGGTAGATCCTAACCTTGGCCTATCTAGTAGAGAAAGTTGCGTGTACTTCCTACCAACCTCTGCGTTTGTATTTGCCTAACTGAACTATGTTCTTGGTAAATACTATACGTACGTTTCCTTATCTTTGATAAGAGTTCCTCATCTTTGATGAGAGACATTGGACAAACTCCACCAGACACCTAGTGTATGGTAGTTGTTTGAACTGCAACAAAGGTTAGTAATTTATATTTGGACAGTGGTATGAAGTTCTATTTTAGACTAATAGAGAAACATATTCACTTTTCCAATTAATTTATTGCTAATTTTTGTGGACGGTCTCTACTAAGTCCTTATGGTGGATTTACTGAGATTTAAGCCGAGCCTTAATCAAGCCCTCTTGTGTTTTTCAAACATACAAACATTGATGGATTATAAAACCTATTAAATATACATCCTCTTTTCATTGTGAAAATGAGATACTCTCAGAGATTCTGATTGAGTAAATGAATATGTTATATTTTAGTTGTTTTATTTATCTCTCGACACTACTATGTCCTTGATAAATCCATTCAGTTCCTAAGAGAGCCTGATATATTCAAATGTTTAACAACTTAATTACTGGTTCAATGTTTCAATTGAACAACCTATTCTGGTTAATGAATGCTGTTTCATGTGAATGCTGTGAGTCATGCAAAGACAAACCTACACAATACACCTACTCTACATGTTGGTCTTATACCTTTAATTATTCTTAATTTCCTTATAGGACACTCGAAAGGTTGCGTTGTCGCCAGTCGCCAGTCGCTGTTTGACCCATCTCATAATGGTGGCTAGGCTTGACAATATAGCTGACTATAGACTCGTAACTCAGTAGGTCTTTCCTATGGGAACTTACACTACACAATCCTAATGTGACAAAAGTAGTAGGTTTCGTGATCGAATTTCAAAGTAGTCGTGTGACCGAAGTTCCCGTATGGGCTAGTAAGCACACAATGAAAAGATCAGTAGACACGATCTCCTTTTGTTCACGAGGAACACATCTTATTACCATGTCTGATTACAGCTTGGTAATTACATCAACTCTAGTAATTCACTGGTTATGTCTATATGACGTCCCAAGGGATTACTCAAATACAGTCATTGCATGATTGTGCTGCAACGGTATGAAACAAGCATTTGTTAGACAGGATATATTTCCGTCTAACTTACTGTAGAAAATTGGGTACTCTCATTTCCTACCTACTACCTTTCTTTTGATTTGATAGCACCAACGTTGTGCCTAATTTAATTTAGAGCCTTCAGCACGGTGTGGATCGGTTAGGGTCGGAGGGGTTATGGTGGTTGCGACCCCCGGGTTCAATTGAACCCGGCCTTTTTAATTCCTTAATACCTATAAACCCTATCCTAACAGATTAACACATACAAACAAACACTACACATTATTTTTCACAATTATCTGAGATAATTTATTAACTGAATAAATTATTTCAAGATAATTAATAACTATATAATATGTATTTAATCATTATTTCATTTACTTATATATTTTTATTTATTTCATTTGTTTAGAGTTATTAGAATCTGTCTATTATATCAGGTTTGAACTAAAAATACATGTAAAAGAAACTTAGACACTATTCAATTAATCAATGTCATTATAGAATATCCTATATATATAATTATTTAACTTTATTTCTATTTTAGCTATCTAGATTCACTAAAAATATTAGCAATTATAATTTACACATTCTTAAGGAAACGTCAGATATTTAGTTAAACAGTAGGTGATAGTTATTTCTAAATAAATAAGTCTATTACTATTTATTCTTAACGGTTCTAATTTACTAAATTTTATTAATTCCTAATTAATTTACTAATAAGGTGTTATAAAGCTTAATATCTTTCTTTCCTTTTAATAGTATTCCAGAAGTTAGTTATCTATAGTATTTATATCACTGGTAAGTGTAAATATCTTTTCAATTAAATTTTAGGATAAATTAATTTCAGGAATTTAATGTCATTATACAGAGATGTTATTTTAAATTAATGGCTAGGTAGGATGTTAGTTAGAGTTTATATAGAAATCAAGGCTTCTAATAACATATACTATGTCTTTCCTTCGGCATACCATAAAAAGAACTGAAGTTACTCTGAAACAAAAATCAAACACAACGTAGAGTCCTTCCTTATACTAGACGATCACAATTATAAGGCCAAAGATAATTGATATCCTCTTAAGCTTAATATTAGCTTGTAACGCCACTACCATGATAGTGTTACAAATTGGACCACGTGACCAGAATTATCATAAGCATGATGATTAGTCATCGGACCATCCATAGGGTATAACGTTACAAAATGGTGCCGTGACCAGGATATGATAATGGGTCATAGGTCATCCATAGGTATAGTTACAATTGCTGCCGTGATGATAAGGATATCTATGTATATCCGATAGATCGTTTCAATTTGGTGCCGTGACCAGGATATTTATGGTTGCACAAATGCCGGAGTAAGCAAGTATCTTAGAAGTTTTAAAGTTACTTTTCAAAGCACTTATAGTGAATAAATGTAATGCCAGTGATAAAATGATAATAGTTGCACAATCGTACTGATAGATAACTAGAATATACATGTACCTATTGATTGCATTTTGAAGAAGACACAAAACATATTAGTTAACAATTCTTTAAAGTTCATTTTACACAAAATAAGCTAAACCTATTAAATTTATATTATGTAAGCACATTAACTTGTTTTAGACAGTCTAAGAATGGACCTATAGGTATATAGCATCTTGGTGTAGTTAGAATTACAGTTAGGTACATAAATCTAAATAAATCTGTTTTAAGAGTAATATTGAAGAGATGTTTTAATACTTAAAAGTTGCATTAAGTTTCTCAGTAATAAGTTTTAAAATGGTCAGACCATAACAGCCTACTGTCTCATGTATTATTATTAATGATGGATAGTTACATATTTAAATAATTATTTATTTATGAAATTACATGAAAGTATCAACCTACACAACATTGCTGAATTTGCCTAGTAATATATTGAAGTGAGTCTTAAGCACATCTAATTATTATCTGATTATTATTATATTATCGTCAATCAATAGACATTGCTAGGATAGTTAATAAAATTTAGATTGTATTAATTAAATATTGTTAGGGAATTTTTAAATGAAAGTCTGCAGTAAATTTTAATATTACTTACAGATACATATTATTCTAGGTTATGTACAATTTAAACTTATTTTGTCACATTTAGTCACTGACGCTGAAGTAATTTCCTTCCTTGTTGAGATTGGTCCCAATAGTTATGCGTTGAACATCCTTAAGGGCTGGCTAGATGTACGTGGATGTTAGGCTGAAATGGTAGTATTCAATAGTATTAAAAATATGCAAACATAATGTGAAGATAGGATAATATTATAGTTAGTAGTAGGAAATTAATTATAATATTAACTAACTGTGGAATTAACTTTTATTCATTTATTTGCAAAGACTGTACAGGAAAAACTATGTATTTTGGTATATTTATTCATTTTAATGTTAGATTTTAGAAATAATTAAGTGTAGTCATTGCTATCATAGCAAATTATACTTAGTTTAAATAACAGATTTTAAAGTATAGAAAATTTAGTGCATTTTAGTCATGTGTGCGAGAATGTACTGGTTAAATAGAAATTGAATTAGGTTATGAAGGTAACAGGGTTATTTTGACCTTGAATTTTAGGAATTGACTGGAACTGTTTAAGATAATTTTATTTATAAAAAAGAGTATAGCTTACCGAATGACATAGCATTCATAAGAACTATAAAACCAATTCATGAATCCTTGGAGCTTGGTACTTATAAGTTGTCTGTTAAATGAAATAGAATTTGTCCTTTTATTTCAATAAACGTTCTTCGTAGGTATCTTTTAGTCACAATAGCTTAATAGGTTAGGTTGTAAACATGGCACTCTTATTCAGACTCTTTATGTATACTTCAATTCTATTCTAATATACTAAAGAACCAATAAATTTGCTTATAAATAATCAATTATCAGTTGTCTAAAAGGGATCGTACAGAATTACAGAACTACTTAATTAAAATCAAAAATATGTGTTTGTGACCATAGATTATACACTTTTAACTAGTTTGTGACATTAAAGATTGCGTTTCAAAAACGGTTACAATAAATTCTTTTGAAAAAGTTCTTGTTTTTTAAATATTAATAAGACATTATTGGGGAAAAATATAGAACATTTTTTTTATGAACAATTTATTACATTATATTTATTTTAATTTATTATTATTTGTTAGCTTTCTTCGTATTTTTGAACTGTCAGTTGTCAAAGTGAAGGAAACTTTTATTTCAAATTTGAATTGAATAGAATTTTATGTTAACCTTGTTAACTACTAGTGTTTATATCAGAGGATGTGTGGTTTTAAAAGTATTTTGATTGAATGAGTGTCTTGGAGCATTGTTTATTCAAATTATTCATAGTAGGTATCGCGAAAAGTCGAATATCAGTAGATAATATAACTAAAATACCACCAACATTTTAAAATGCTAAAATTGAAAAAAATGTACAGCTACGTATGTTCTATTGTTTTATTAAGCTAACCGTAATAAAAACTGGTCGGGTCTGGCCTCGGTTTTACTTATTGAAAGGAATGTTTCTCTGTGAAAAAAAAAAAAAATTTCTTAATATTGCTGGGTAGGATAAAAAAAAAAAAAAAAACGATAGTGCTTTAAACATCTGCGATGACCTTTTTGCCAGGTAGCTGAATTTTACAGCGAGCACAAGTTTTAAGTCAGACAAAATTGTTTAATAATATTTACCGGAAAGGACTTGAAATTGCATATAAAATTTAAAATATAATTGGGAATTGATTATTGCATAAACATTAGTTGATGTATGATATTAAGTATTATGGTATTTCATTCTTACATAGAAACTAATAGATATTAATGTAGTAATTGAATATCAAATATATAGTTGTAGTAGGATTGGTAGCGACATCTGGTGGACAAACGTGAATTAATATCGATGTAAAAAAGGAGACGGCGTGTCTGCTTACGAAGGGAATGGTTAGTTGTGCTATGTGTTCGTAGATGGCGTTGACAAAGATTTTTACTATAATTCCAAAATGTTTCATATCGGTAACGCCATCTGTTGAGAGTGAGTGGTATTGAAAGGTTGGCTTTGAAGTAGAAGGGGCGCAGTATAACGCCATCTGTTGAGAGTGAGTGGTATTGAAAGGTTGGCTTTGAAGTAGAAGGGGCGCAGTATAACGCCATCTGTTGAGAGTGAGTGGTATTGAAAGGTTGGCTTTGAAGTAGGAGGGGCGCAGTATTGAGTGGTGCTATGGAAATGTTTACTGTGAAACAAAGATGGCGTGGTTGGTTGTCATATTTCATTTGAAAGTATAATAGTTGAATTTTAATTAAACTTATAAACATTTAATGTTTTAAAATTAAAACTAAGTCTTAACATTGCAGAATCCGGTCGACTTGATAAAATTTCAATAAAATATTAGAAGTTTAAAAGGTGATTAGAAAGAGATAGTTTTTGTGTGAACATTTGGAAAGTTTACTTAAATTAAACTCAAATTAAATAAGTAGTTTAAATAGAGTGCAGTGAATCTTTTTTGAATTAGAATAAATTAATTAAAATTTAGATAAACATTATCAGTGTTACATTTGAAGCAAAATAAATCTATAACAATGCCTAGGCGTCAACCTAAAGCTAGTCCTGTTGGAACCAAGACAACCAATTCTAATAACAAGCGAGTGTCTGCAGTTAGACCTGCTACTAAAGTAAGGAAGATTAATTCTTTACAATACATATCTCGAATGATGGAAAAGGCAATGAATAACATCAATAATAAAATCTCGGAGTTGGAAAATAGAATGTCTACTCCTAGTGGATCATCGGACAATGTTATGCCGAGAGAAAATTGTATTCAACCTATCATACAGCCGGGAACATCAACGGTATACTATCCAGTGGCGCAGATGCCTACGGAAAGACCTAAGTTTCCATTTAAAGGAAAACATCCTGTGACGTTCATCGAAGACTTGACTGCTTATTTAAGAAGGTCTGCACCAGAGGCGAGAGATATAATAGACATTGTCATAGATTGTCTTGAAAATGAATCGCGAAATTGGGCGCGTATTTATAGAGATAGATGGACAGTGTTTGAAGACTTCAAAAGGGATTTTTTAGACACATATTGGGGCGAGGCTGAGCAGAATGAATTAAGAAGACAAATCAGTCAGAATTCGTGGGACGGAGTCCAGTCTATGTTAAGCCATTTCATTACTTTATGTGGACAAGCGAAGATGTTGACGTATCCTATTCAAGAGAGACAATTGATAAACGACATTATGAATCATTTTCCTAAAGATGTTCAATATGCTTGGTCAACAAGTAATTACACATCGATTCTTCAAGCTACGGAGTTTCTACGAAAGTTAGATAACATTAATAAGCAAAATAACTTCAGTAGTGGCATTAATGCCCATTCTAGCAGCGTTCAAAGATCTGAGATGGCAGCTCAACAGCAGAATGGCAGAGGCGGTCTCAACCGGAAGCGAATTATGAACACTAGATCAATGAGTAAGGTGATACCAAACAAGAAGAATAGCATTAATGGTACGAATAGAGTAGATAATGATAACAATGTTTCTATAGAAAACTCTGTATCTACAGAGAATTTAAACTAATAAGTGTTGATGTGACAGACCCCGGTACATCAACTTTAGTAGGGGCGAACAGTACATCAGTAGCTTTAAGAATTATGCTTAAACTCGGGTGGGAACCTGGACAGACATTAGGTAGACATAATAATGGTATACGTAAACCAATCATAGCTAAGGGACAATATTGTAAATCAGGGTTAGGCTCAGGATTAAATAAAAATAATTCAACAGATTTCAAGTATAAGATCATACAAACATTAAAAAATCAATCGGAAATAGATAATGAGTTGTTAGTGCAAACCGAAGCAGTTTTTTCATTATTTGACGAGGAAGATAATATTACCGCGGATAAATTAGAAATAATTAAATCTGAGATTGAGGTGATAATATTTGGTAAACGAGTCATATGTTTAGTCGATACATCATCATCATCATCATTGGCCACAGCATCTTGTCAGATGATTGTTGCAGCGCTAGCGGGTAACATTTACGAAGTTCTCGGGGCACCACATCTGCGCTTGTGGCTATATAAGCCAATGGCAGCGCGACAAATCTTGCCACACCCGTCGCAAACGAAACGTGAGTCCAAGGGTGGTTCGTTTGCGCGAAGACGAAGTCTCTTCTGCTTCAGTTTGTCCAGCCAAACTTCGTCGTGCTTCGCCATGCCAGTTTTTAGTTCTTGGCGCCACTTTGACCGCTCCGTTGAGAGTGCTTCCCAGTTTCCCGGGTTGATACCAAAACTTTCCATGTCACGCTTGCAGGAGTCTTTGTATCTGAGCATAGGGCGTCCCACTGGTCGTTTTGCGTACGCTATCTCCCCCAGCATCACCTCGCGTGGTAGCCTTTCTAGATCCATGCGTTGGACATGCCCAAGCCAGCGGAGTCTTTTCTGTTTTATTATGGCTGTGATGCTGGTGGTACGAGAGTCGATACAGGGAGTGACATAACCTGCATTTCAGAATCATTTTGGGAATCTTTAAAATCATTAACTGGGAACAAATTAGACATGTTACCTGTTAAGCCGATTCAGATACGTGGAGCAGTAGGACAAAAGAGTGCTAAAATACAACAAATGGTTTTATTGCCTGTAAGATTTGGGGTAATTGATTTAGAGATTAGATTTTTTATAGTACCAAAATTAGTTCATTCAATGATACTAGGATTTGACTGGCTTATGGCAAATAATGTTAATATTAAATTACAAGAGCCATCCATAGGGTTAGTTATCGAACATAGAGATCAACGAGTATTAATTCCGTTTATTAAATATAATTTTGAGGAAAAGAGAATTTGTGATATTACAAAGGTAGATAATAGCTTTGATTTCAATAAATATTTACAAGAAATAAAGACGGGTACACCTCTTAAAGGAACTCAATTAAATAAATTAAAACAGATTCTAATTAAATATAGCGAAGTATTTGTTAAAAGGTTAGGCAGAGCTAATTGTTATCAACATATTATCAAAATGATGGATCATAGTCCAATAATTAAACGGTCTTATCCCGTTCCGTACGCATATAGACAAAAAATGGAAGAAAAATTAGCCGAAATGGTTGATATGGGAATAATATCTAGAGGTTCAACACCGTATTGTAGTCCGTTAACTTACACCTTAAAATCTGATGGTTCAATTAGAGTTCTACTAGATGCACGTGAAATCAATAAATACATGATAGCTGAGTCGGAAGCACCTCCGATGCAAATAGATGTTTTAAATTCATTTCATGGGGTTAATTATATTAGTATAATAGATTTGAATAATGCATATTTTCAAATTGCCATTTCTGAGGATAGTAAAAAGTATACCGGGTTCACATTTAATGGAAAATCTTATATGTACAATATTTTACCACAAGGACTTAAGACTTCAGTGGGAAGTTTTAGTAGAGCTATGGACTTAATATTAGGGCCTGAAGTTAGACATTTTTGCGTGAATTATCTAGATGATCTTGCTATCTTAACTCAAGGAACGTTAAATGAACATTTAGAACATATCGATATAATACTAAACAAATTAAAGTCAGCGGGGTTAACATGTAATCTTGAAAAATGTAAATTCATATGTAAAGAAGTTAAGATGTTAGGACATATTATTTCTACCGAGGGAATTAAAACCGACCCAGAAAAAATAGAGTCTATTAAGAATTTCCCAGTTCCCAAGAAAATAAAACATTTAAGAGCATTTTTAGGACTCTGTAATTATTATAGGCGGTTCATTCCTGATTATAATAGTATAATTCAACCCGTATGCCAATTATTAAAAAAGAGCAAAGGATGGACTTGGACTTCAGAAGCACAAGTAGCCTTTGAAAAATTGAAAAATAGTTTTTTAAAGACAATAATGTTGCATCATCCGGATATGTCTAAACCTTTTTATTTACAAACAGATAGTTCGGGAGTAGGTCTTGCGGGGGTTTTATTTCAGTACGATGAACAAAAGGAAATGAAAATATTAGGCTATTGTAGCAGATCTCTTAGGGGCGCCGAATTAAGATGGACTGTTACTGAACAAGAGTTTTGGGCTATAATTTATTGTTTAAGGAAGTTTGAAACCTATTTGAGGGGCGCAAAGCTTATAATTAGAACTGATCACAAAGCATTGACGTTTGTTAGGACATGGAAATTGTATAATAGTCGAATAATTAGGTGGATATTGTTTCTCGAACAATTCGATTATAGTATCGAACATATAAAAGGTAGAGATAATGTCGCTGTTGATGTGTTATCTAGGTTCCCACCTGATTCATCAATGATACAAGAAGATAGAATCTATTGTCCTGAAATACATTATATGGAAATTAATAAAAATAAAACATTAATAACAAACTTAAAAAATATATCTAGTTTTCAATCTAACGATAATGAAGTACAGTTGATAATGGATATTATAAATAATATTAGTAATAATCATAGTGGTAGAATAAATAATATTGCTAAGCGCTGTTATACCAAGAATGGAGTGTTATATTTTAAAATTGATTCAGATAAACATGTAATTTATTTACCCTCTCAGTTACGAGAGGAAGTAATTTCTCAAATTCATAAAGAAATGGGACATCAAGGGGTTTTTAAGGTACTCAAATATATTAAAGATAGATTCTATTTTCCTAATATGCATAGAACAGTTAAAGTATTATTAAAGACTTGTCATCTCTGTCAAGTTTCTAAAAGTGATAATATAAAATATGTAGGTGAATGTAAATCTATTGTGACAGAAGAAATAGGTGACTTAGTTATGGCAGACTTATATGGACCATTGCCGAAAGGACGGTTTGGTTCTGCTTATATACTCGTAATTCAGGATTCATTTAGTAAATTTGTTAAATTATATGATTTGTCTAAAGCCACTTCTCGTTCAGTTATTACAAAATTAAAACAATTTGTTAAAATAATTAAGCCTAAAGTAATTATGACTGATAATGGTAGTCAATTTTCATCTGAAAGTTGGAAACAAACTTTAAAAGATATGGGTATAAAACCTATATTTACAACTGTAAGAAATCCTCGACCTAATACGACAGAGAGGGTTAACAGAGAACTAGGACGTTTATTTCGAACATATTGCCATAAAAATCATAAAAGTTGGGTAACGATATTAAATAAAATCGAAACATTATATAACAACACATTTCATGAAAGTACGGGATTTACTCCTAATGAAATATTATATGGATTGAGTAATGACATGTCATTTGATAGTTGTTTACCTCAATTAAATAAGTCTAAAGATATTAATCAAATTAGAATTCAAGTTAGGAAAAATTTAAAAGATAACAGTATTAAACGTCAAACTAAATTTAATAGGTCCCATCGTTTAATTGAATTTCAGATTGGAGATTATGTAAAAATTCGTAAAGTAAATAAGTCAGAGGCGCAAAAGAAACTTATAAAAAAAGTTTCAATTGCTGTATGAAGGACCTTATGTAGTCAGTGCGATTCCATTTGCAAATGTTTACACATTAATGGACCCTATAACTAAAGAAATTAGAGGGAACTTTAATACAATACATCTAAATAGATATTATCAATAATAAATTGATCACGATCAATTATAGATGTTATCAATGTTTAACTGTTGATATAAACAATTGAATTAATAATGTGGAATTGAAAAGGATAGATTTTAAACTAGAATATCAATAAACCTTATTGAAGATTTATTATATTTTCACAATAATTTAATGTCAAAACTATAGATGATTTTATAAGGAAATGAATTGCACTTAAATGTTTAACTGTTGATATAAACAATTGAATTAATAATGTGGAATTGAAAAGGATAGATTTTAAATTAAAATATCAATAAACTTTATTGGAGACTTATTATATTTTCACAATAATTTAATGTCAAAATTATAGATGATTTTATAAGGAAATGAATTGCACTTAAATAAGTTAGATATGTAAGTAAAAGATTAGGTTATTAAGATAGTAATTAGATGAATAAAATAGATAGTAATAAGTTAGATAAGTGTAATTGTAATTAGGTTTAGTTATGAATAAAAATAAAAATTAGGGAAATGATGGGTCAGGGAAATGACTCAACTAATTTTATTGGAGCGCTTAAAGGTCCTCACATAATTATATAACAATTTAATTTTCAACTGACTATTAAGTCATATATAAATTTTTTTCATCAATTCCTAACTTATTAAGCGCTAGCTTAATAGAAATAACAATTTAATTTTCTACTGTCTATTAAGTCATATATAATTTTTTTTCATCAATACCTAACTTATTAAGCGCTAGCTTAATAAAAATAGTTGGTGGGGAGTAGGGCGGTCATTTCTTCACAAAAGTAACTGAACATTTTCAGTTATATTCAATCTAAATTAAATTGTAAAAATATAGGTCAGACCTTAAAGTTTGACTGTTTGCAATACAAGAGGTCCAAGTACTGCAATATACTAAACAACATATTACCAATTCATATTAGTATTAGATATGAATTGTGCAACTGTATTCAAATATTCTAATTTATTCATTCTGAAAGGAGACGGATACGATTTCATACAGTCTTGGGCCGAAATGCAACGTAAAATATAACGTAATGGAAATGGTACCAATTAATGTATTTACGCTTATTGATCCCACGCTGAAAATTCTGTACATTTTGGCTATTTAAGAGCGAGTTATTAGACGTTTTGTAAAATTGAGGTTATGTTACAATAACTATGAAAAACCCAATCGCTAAGTTCCTGAAGCACTAATGTTTATCATATTATATCATTACAAATATCAATCACTTGAAACCATAAATAAATATCAGGAATGGACTCAGGATGCATCTGAATACACTGAAAACATTAAACAATTATAAACATGATTACATGAAACGAGTGACAGTGACGGGACCATGACAGGGCACACAGTTTCAATATCAGTCAGCTGTCAAAGCTGTTATTAAAAATAATTAGGATTTATTTTCAATCGATACGAAATCGATAATAATTTGGGTTTATCAGATATTAATTTTTATTTTCGATATTAATGTAACTTTATTTAAATACACTTTATTGTTTATAACTTCAATTGTGTATCTGAATACTTTGAGTTAATTAACTAGTGCAAACTTTTTTTTTTTAATTTCTATAATCGATTATAGTTAAATCGATACCCAATTAACTTGACGAAAACTATCTTTTTCATTTTTCTCAGCTTCCAGATTCAGAATTGAGCTGATATTATATATTTAAAAAAATAAAAAAAAAAAAAAAAAAAAAAAAAAAAAAAAAAAAAAAAAAAAAAAAAAAAAAAAAAAAAAAAAAAAAAAAAAAAAAAAAAAAAAAAAAAAAAAATATGACCAATTTTTTAAACCATATCTGTACTTAATACATTTTAGCCTAAAAGTCCCCATCTCCTTTAAAATAAGATGAACTGCACTCTGTTAAGTTGTATATTTAACATTGAAGAGTCGGATTTTATATTTTAAAACAATATGTGTATTGTTTTAAGATAAAATTGAGCCTAGAAGTAGGAATTCAAATCAGATTGGATCTATGTGAGTGTGAGAGTTGGTGAAGGGGCTGGAATGGTTGGTTGGAATTGATTATTTTGATTTTAACTATTGAATATAACTCTAGTAGTATGATTGATGAGAGGTTGGATGTTTGGGAGAAGAGTATGCTTCTAAGTGCTGTTGATTGAGGCTGAATGTAAAGAGTCATGAGTGTCCTTCAGTTGAGAGGTAACGAGATACAGAATTGTGTTATTTGATTACGTTGTTGTGATTAATTAATAATTACGATAAACTACATTATATAATTAAGGGGCGATTGTAACGTAACACGTAAACACAATTCAGTTCTAAATTATTAGTCTATAAATTTTAGTTATACTTGAGATAACAAACGCATAAATTGAAATGTGAGTTGACACGTAAACATAAAACAGTCAATTCAATGAACGGAAATTGTTCAAATCCATTAGGGACCCAAATTTTAAGTTGTACTTAAGAATAGAAATTTATTGGCTGGGAACTCAAACAGTTTGACTAAACGTGTTAAAATATTAGGCGATAAATTTTATATTCGAGACAAGCTTGAATTGGTTGTGTTGACAGATTCGGTGAAACGTTCTAAGGGCCAATTCCACTGATAGAGATAATCGCGATTAACGGAGTTTAGAGCTGGAAATTGCATTTCACCAACATAAACTAAACGCAGTTAGAGAATGAGTTTAAATTCTAAACGATCGATTTTTGGCGTTTAGCTGTGTAAACACGTTTTGTCTAGTGCTTCTAACGGTCTAACCTATTAAAAACAAATCTTGTCAAGTTGTCATATGATATATTCTGATACTCGAGTTTATAGTAGTGTATCTCTATATATATATATGAATGAATGGCTGAATGTGTTGCTGAGCGCGGGTCTTGGGAGCGGCAGAGCCGATTACGCTAATTCTTTTTCATGATTCCTTAGGTATGAGGATGGTTGTTACGGAGAGAAATTTTAAAAGAAAATTGCCTGAAAAAAAGGTCTTAAAACAACACTTTGCTGTATTTCCGTACAAGCGATTCGTAATAATAATTAAACGAAAGCCAAGATTAGAATCGAACTATAAATTCGATTAAGCAAAACATAGCTTTATTAAACGGTGGAACCCGGCCCTAAGGGTTCGAGGCTAGCCGTGGATACAGTTTTTTTTTGTGGAAGTCACAACAAAAAAACCGGCCAGGGTTGCCATCACAAAGTTTTAAGTTACCTTGTTTTGAAATAAAACCTACAAAATTGACGTGTATTTACTTTACATTAACACGTAAGGTTAAAAATGACAATAATCGGTTAAATAACTTCCTTTTGAAATCGGTTGAATAATACATTATTCTTCACAACCGTCATACAAATTTATCGTAACTAACATTTTTTTTCTTCGGCTTTATTCAATGTATATTTGTTTTTCCCTTTTATTGTTTATCTTTGTTGTGTTTTTTGTTTAATTGATTTACGCAATTTCCTTCGGATCGGATAAAAGTGCTTACAGCCAGTAAAGCTCAATTTATTGAGGAAGTAATAATTTTATTCCTTGTTTTTTTTTGTAATAATTTTATTCCTTGTTTTTGTGTTGCACTATAATGACTTATAAACTATCGATTAAATTATTAGGAAGAAACAATTACACATTGGATTGCCGTATCTTTGAACACGGCAATGAACCGAAGATATCCAAATTTCCTAGTGACACGGGAGTTGCCGTGTGGATGGGAACACTGCAGGGCGCGTTGGTGGACGTGTGAGGGTGGGGGAAAAACAGACGCGAGATTTGAATATATACGATGGAGAGTTTGAATTCGGGGAGTCAGTTTCGACAGTCGGGATTCGATTTTGAATTCGAAGTACAGTGTTGAGAGCCCTTGGCTGGCGGAGCTATGGAACTTCTGACTTAGATCAATGATAGAAATACCTAAAAAGTATTTTTTAGATCTGGTTCAGAGATTTCATTAGCGTAAGCTGGCCGAGTGGCAATGTCGCTTCAGTGTAGATCGCGAATTAGTTTTAATTTATTTTTTACTGATTATTCTTAAGTGCAATTCTTTATTATAAAATTTTAATTGTAATCCGCTAATTAAATTCAGTGAGACCTGGGTAGAGTCTGCAGTACCTGTGATCAAGAGCTCCTGTGGTTTGATGCACAATTTTTTATATATTTGCATGTGAAACAATTTTACAATTTAGATACGTTAGGATATAAACCTGTGAGTCACCAATTAATGTAGAATTAAAATGATGCATGTTGTTCTTCTGCATGTTGTGTTTCTTTTACTGATTTTATAACTTTTACGGAGATTTTAATAAAAGATAACTAATTAATAATTGTTAACTAGGTTTACATCGATACTATTAATTATTGATTAATTACTGAATGAAATTATTATGAAAAGGTTTACATTGATACTATTAATTATTGATTGATTATTGAATGAAATTATTATGAAATAAGCCTTATGACCATAATTATATTGAATTTAACTGATAAAATGAAATCTAACTTAAGTAAATAATCACAATATGATGTTGATAGGATAAAACGAAATTACATTCGGTTGACTTTAAAGTACATATAAAAATTGAATGAATCTTTGGTTAAAACTATCATATTAGATATTAAGGGTTAAATAGAATTTCGTTAGGGTGTATTTAATTAATGAAATGAAATTTTACTGTGTTGTTTAATGAAGTCATTACTTAGGAAGTAGATAGAGTAGTGGATATTTCTATAATATGACCTATAAACAAACTAATGATTAGTTGTCGTATCTTATTGAATATTCTCTACATATAAATATACTTCTAATGAATGTATATGTATGTATGTATATGTATATATATATATATATATATGTATATTTGGCTTCATTTAGACATTACACAAACTTTTGTAGTTCAAACATTAATTTAAGAACTTGTAGTTGTTAAATATATGTTGGAACGAGGTAACAAAGTGGTTGTAGTCTTGAATGAGTTCAAGGATACTTTTAGCTCTTGAATACATTCTAAGATGAGGTAATTATACACTGAACCTTGACATTACACAAACTATTGTAGTTTTGAACATTGATCTAAGAATTTATGTTCTTAAATGGGTGTCAAGACGAGGTATCTGGTAGACTGGAGTGTCTCATTCTCACGATGACTTTCATTGAACTATATAAACTATGTTAAGGTGAATCCATAAATGTTTGTATTCGCCAGTGTTTTATTATAGGTATCCCCTATAAGGCTTGGCCTGTCTAAGCCACAGTTCATCGCGTCATCTATGCTAGGTAGATCCTAACCTTGGCCTATCTAGTAGAGAAAGTTGCGTGTACTTCCTACCAACCTCTGCGTTTGTATTTGCCTAACTGAACTATGTTCTTGGTAAATACTATACGTACGTTTCCTTATCTTTGATAAGAGTTCCTCATCTTTGATGAGAGACATTGGACAAACTCCACCAGACACCTAGTGTATGGTAGTTGTTTGAACTGCAACAAAGGTTAGTAATTTATATTTGGACAGTGGTATGAAGTTCTATTTTAGACTAATAGAGAAACATATTCACTTTTCCAATTAATTTATTGCTAATTTTTGTGGACGGTCTCTACTAAGTCCTTATGGTGGATTTACTGAGATTTAAGCCGAGCCTTAATCAAGCCCTCTTGTGTTTTTCAAACATACAAACATTGATGGATTATAAAACCTATTAAATATACATCCTCTTTTCATTGTGAAAATGAGATACTCTCAGAGATTCTGATTGAGTAAATGAATATGTTATATTTTAGTTGTTTTATTTATCTCTCGACACTACTATGTCCTTGATAAATCCATTCAGTTCCTAAGAGAGCCTGATATATTCAAATGTTTAACAACTTAATTACTGGTTCAATGTTTCAATTGAACAACCTATTCTGGTTAATGAATGCTGTTTCATGTGAATGCTGTGAGTCATGCAAAGACAAACCTACACAATACACCTACTCTACATGTTGGTCTTATACCTTTAATTATTCTTAATTTCCTTATAGGACACTCGAAAGGTTGCGTTGTCGCCAGTCGCCAGTCGCTGTTTGACCCATCTCATAATGGTGGCTAGGCTTGACAATATAGCTGACTATAGACTCGTAACTCAGTAGGTCTTTCCTATGGGAACTTACACTACACAATCCTAATGTGACAAAAGTAGTAGGTTTCGTGATCGAATTTCAAAGTAGTCGTGTGACCGAAGTTCCCGTATGGGCTAGTAAGCACACAATGAAAAGATCAGTAGACACGATCTCCTTTTGTTCACGAGGAACACATCTTATTACCATGTCTGATTACAGCTTGGTAATTACATCAACTCTAGTAATTCACTGGTTATGTCTATATGACGTCCCAAGGGATTACTCAAATACAGTCATTGCATGATTGTGCTGCAACGGTATGAAACAAGCATTTGTTGGACAGGATATATTTCCGTCTAACTTACTGTAGAAAATTGGGTACTCTCATTTCCTACCTACTACCTTTCTTTTGATTTGATAGCACCAACGTTGTGCCTAATTTAATTTAGAGCCTTCAGCACGGTGTGGATCGGTTAGGGTCGGAGGGGTTATGGTGGTTGCGACCCCCGGGTTCAATTGAACCCGGCCTTTTTAATTCCTTAATACCTATAAACCCTATCCTAACAGATTAACACATACAAACAAACACTACACATTATTTTTCACAATTATCTGAGATAATTTATTAACTGAATAAATTATTTCAAGATAATTGATAACTATATAATATGTATTTAATCATTATTTCATTTACTTATATATTTTTATTTATTTCATTTGTTTAGAGTTATTAGAATCTGTCTATTATATCAGGTTTGAACTAAAAATACATGTAAAAGAAACTTAGACACTATTCAATTAATCAATGTCATTATAGAATATCCTATATATATAATTATTTAACTTTATTTCTATTTTAGCTATCTAGATTCACTAAAAATATTAGCAATTATAATTTACACATTCTTAAGGAAACGTCAGATATTTAGTTAAACAGTAGGTGATAGTTATTTCTAAATAAATAAGTCTATTACTATTTATTCTTAACGGTTCTAATTTACTAAATTTTATTAATTCCTAATTAATTTACTAATAAGGTGTTATAAAGCTTAATATCTTTCTTTCCTTTTAATAGTATTCCAGAAGTTAGTTATCTATAGTATTTATATCACTGGTAAGTGTAAATATCTTTTCAATTAAATTTTAGGATAAATTAATTTCAGGAATTTAATGTCATTATACAGAGATGTTATTTTAAATTAATGGCTAGGTAGGATGTTAGTTAGAGTTTATATAGAAATCAAGGCTTCTAATAACATATACTATGTCTTTCCTTCGGCATACCATAAAAAGAACTGAAGTTACTCTGAAACAAAAATCAAACACAACGTAGAGTCCTTCCTTATACTAGACGATCACAATTATAAGGCCAAAGATAATTGATATCCTCTTAAGCTTAATATTAGCTTGTAACGCCACTACCATGATAGTGTTACAAATTGGACCACGTGACCAGAATTATCATAAGCATGATGATTAGTCATCGGACCATCCATAGGGTATAACGTTACAAAATGGTGCCGTGACCAGGATATGATAATGGGTCATAGGTCATCCATAGGTATAGTTACAATTGCTGCCGTGATGATAAGGATATCTATGTATATCCGATAGATCGTTTCATACTAAAACAGCTTTATAGATTTACTAAAATTATTCATACATTGAAATTATTTTAACGTCAAATTACAATAGTTTATTAAACATTATACATATTTACAAGTCACAACTTAAGACACTAAATATTTACAGATAGTTTTGATACAAATCATGTCCGCGTGGAATTGTGCCAAGAATGCTGGCAGCATTTCCCCGTTGAATCGCTATGCCGATTCTCTGGGCAAAAAATGCACCAGACCTCTTGTCACCAGTGGAGGCAATAAGGCGAGGAGTTATCTCATTTAAGATTTTTTTTGCACTGCTACTCCAAGGTCCAAGTGTTTCGACTGCAAACGGCACAAAGATGTAATTTGGAATTAGTGACGAATATTTGTGCCGTTTCGTCGTTTCAGCTTTTTCCGCCGCGGCACCCGCTTTTAAGGCTGTTTCCCTGACATGAGACGGAGCAAGTGTGTCAACGCAGGTTGCGTCCCACAAAAGCGCCCGTCCCCTTTCCCAGGGAACCAACGTCAGTCCATCAGGTCTCTTGCCATCATCGCGACTAATTCCAGTAGGCTCGATAAGAGCAGGAACGTCGATGGTGGCAAGAGCTCTTTTTATGGTATCATTTAGGGAACCGTGGCGGAAAAACCTACCCGAACTCTTGTTGCAGGAAAGGCCGTGTAGTCCGAAAGAATCTACCTCCTTTCCGCACGGACATCTGTGTTCAAAGCAAAGTCGAGTTCCCAACCGGAGACCGACAGCAACTCTAAAACTTTCATTGTCTAAAAGTGTCCCAAGATTTTTTGATGGCATTGCGTGTAACCAGTGAACTGACTCTTTATTTGATAAAGCTAGAAGCCTGGCACGGTTTTTGTCACTTGTAAGATTTAGCGTCAAATTTATATGAGTATTGTGAACTATTGGCATATCCCAAAGTTTTTGTTTTGTAACATCCTTCGGGATATCGCCATTAGGACACCTTAACTTCCAATTTTCTATTGCATCTGTAGCATCTGTAATTTCGACTGAATTTGATTTTAAAATGTCAGAACATAGACCCTTAATACTATGCACAGAAGCAAGAAAAGCAGGATGAGCGACACTAGAAATTTTTCTCACGCCGATGCCACCGTCTCTAATAGGTAAAGTAGCTTGGGTTCATGAATTTTCATCAAAAGATAAATTTAGAATTTTTTCTAATGAATTTTTTAAAGTGGCATCAAGTTTTTCGGTTAGTCCAGGAAATTTCCAAATTGGGCTTGCGCGTAATATATACATTAATTTCGGGACAAAAAGACAATATTTTAAAATGGTATAGGCAATATGAGAATTTAGATTAGCCAATTTGTCAGTGTTTTCAACGAATATTTTAATTTTATTATCCAAAATTGGCTGTATGCCTTCATCAAAAATTGGTGCACCTAGGAGACAAAGTGTACTTTTTTGAAGTATTTTTAAATTAGGAGCAATTTTATTAAACAATTCCGTTGCCAAATTAATTTTGGAAAGTGATAAAAGATCCGTGAAAAAAAAAAAAAAAAGAGCCGGACCTAGTGGGTCTCCTTGCTGAACGCCGACATTAGATAAAATAGTATTTTCACCAAAAAGTAGTTTAGATGGTGAACTGTAACATTGCCAAACATAAGGGTAAATTTCAGGGAGATGTAATGAAACTTCGTTAAGCAAGGTTGCTCTGTCTAAAGAATTAAAAGCATTCTTTACATCAACTTTCAGCAGAACTTCAGCCTCATTACTTTTTAAAAAAGTACGAGCCGCGTGAACTGCTGCTTCACAGCCTCCTTTGCTTCCAAACCCTACTTGTATTGGTTGGAATTTTGATTTTAGGGTGGAGACTATGTGTCTACATGCTAATTTAGACGCCAGGCGGCGAAATGTGGTCCCAATAGCAATTGGACGGATGCTACCGTCTTTTTTGTTAAAGGCACATAGTCTCACACCGTAAATATGTGACAAAAAAGATGAAGTTACCTTGCCAGATAACATGAAATTACAAAGAATGGTTATGTCATTCAAGAGAGCCCTGCCAGCGTCACCGGCTGAGACACTCACAAGATCTTTAAGATGTTGCGGTGTGATGCTGTCTATGCCGCTAGCAGAGCCACTTGTGAACGACATAATTGCAGCATAGGTGTCTTCATCTTTAACCTGTAAAACATTATTGGAAATAGGTGGACTTGGAAGCAAGGATGCTGGATTCGGTAACGGATGCTTTTCGCGTAAGGCTTCTAGCGTTTTATTATCAAAAGGTGCGAGGGTATCGCTAGAGAAAAGAATGCGAGCTGCATTCTTAAGATCTCCATCCATTGCTTTATTTTCAATAATTTTGTTAGAGTCAGAATATAAAGGTCGTGGGCAGTTTTTAGGAATATTAATCGGAATGTCTAATAAGCTATTCTGTTTTAATTTTGTTGATAAAGAACCATTTTTGGTTTTATCAACATGTAAAAATTTGTAGGAAAACAAGAAAAGATTTTGCCAGGCCGAATCAGTGTCCGAAATACATTTTTTAATCACAGCTGATAGAGATCTGGCTAGAGACATCCTCGCTCCTCTAGGAACTCGTTTAACAAGCGGTATATTTTGGTGACATTTCAAAATAAATTTTTCAAATGGAACCGAATTATTATCACTGGTTACGGTTGATGAAGTATCGGTTATAATAGGTAATGAATGCACTAATAGATCGCTGTGGCAACGGGTGGTGTGAATTTTTAAGCCTTTGCGGCCTCTAAACAACCTTCCGTTAGTGCATTCGGGACAAGTGAAAAGTTCCGGCTGAGATACATTTGTTGTTTTAAAACTATTTGACATAATATAGCACTAAACAATGTACACTTAAATAAAAACACATAAAGTCACTTTAATGGCGTTGCTGCGGCGTCGGCAGCACGGAGACCCGCTGCAGGGGCAGCCGGCTGCCTGCCTCAGGCCGCTGTCATTGCTCGGCAACGCCACGCACAGGAAATCTGAAAAAGAAAAACCGTTAAAGCGAAATCTTGTAATTTATATATAATTCCGATATTGTCGGAATTATTTTATGCAATTTGATGTCAATTTAATAAAGAAATATGATCAAAATAATAAAATATGAAAATAAAATTTAGAGCGAATTTTTTTTTTTAACGTCGTTATGATTTTATCTTTTACTATATTTTATTTTTGAATTTTAATAATTCAACTTTAATCCATAGTTTTAGAATTTAGCCTAAAATATTAAAATTAAATCTAATGTATTGTTTTGAAAGTTAAATTTTAATATTGTAACCGATTAATATACAAAATAAGCTTTACTTTGCTGTTGTTGTATATTAATTAATTTTACCAAAATATAGAATATATTGAAGCCATAATTACGGGTATGCTTGCTTAAAGTCTTAGTTCAAGACAAAAGAAAATAATTATTTTGACAGTATTAATAGTAATACAGCAGATGAGTTAATATAGAGCAAATTAAACGATTTTTTTTTTCAGAAGTATTAATAAATCAAATAATCTAAATCGAAATAAAGTGTCACATAAAAATTATATTGTGTTTTTAATTTGTTATAAAATATTGATATCGTTATACTTATAAAGAGAAAACATTCAATTAAGTTTTACAGTATTTTTATAACAGCAAAAAAAAATTTTCATTCCACGGTTTGTGAAAAGCATAACAACTGGTAACAGTCGACCACGCCAAGCTCTGGCTAAACACAAAACCGACGAAGCCAACTCCGTATATTACAGTGGTTATATGGCGAGTTGGCAACAAAATGGCTATTTCACCCACATGGTTTTTTTCCCAAGATTTGTGGTATTTGACCGAACTAGACTACTTTTTAGTTAAAAATACTCGATTCGTTTCAAGCATATAAATACACTGGTATTAACAGTGAATATTTGTATATGCATTTTTATTTTATTTTTTTCTTCTTATAAGCTATTCACATATTTCAGTTCAATCGTTTCAATTTTAACCGATGTCCAAAAAAGGAAGAGTTTTGATGATTCTTATTTTAAATCGAAAGTTGATGCTTGTCTTTGTCAAGATCTGATTAATACTTTTTTTATCTTTTATAATGTGTATTTACTCGACTATATTTTCGTTTACCTACGTATTACTTGTCGATGTAATTGAAGTCGGGTTTTTTTGCGAGCAAACACAATTATCATATAAATATTTGAAGTATTAGTCAGAATACATGAAGATACATTGTCGAATACATACAATATGTATTTCAAATATTTGTATAGGTTCTATATTGGATTCTTCATATTGATATTGGCTATACACGCTTCTAATATAATTATACCTTACTTTTGTGTGGTTTTATAAGTAAATTATAATATACTTTTTCTGTCTAAGATTGAAATTCAAGATTCTATTAATGATTGTTATCTGGCGTGTCTGAATTTTTTATATGGTAACTAAAATTGAAAAAACAAAAAAAATACAAAAAGCCAACCTCACGCGGTGTTCCCAGGCGGTCACCCATCCAAGTACTGAACGTCATGACGCTGCTGCGTTACCGGTTGCCCAAATTTTGCCCCTCATACGCCCAAAGAAGTTTCACTTCAAAAAGGACTTTTTACTATTGGATAGGACTTTTTTCTTTAACTTTGTTTGTTACTGTCTATAGCAGGGGTATCAGACTCACTTTCGCAGAGGGCCATATATTAATCTTAGAATGTGAAGACGGGCCAGATTCAAATAAAATAAATGTAGTGTCTACATTTTAAAACTTCCGTAGCGGAATCGAGTAAAGTCACGATTCTTCTTTCTGTGACATATTACGATCGCGGGCCGTATCTTTGACATCCCTGGTCCATAGTATTTATTACTTTTTTGTAAATATATGAAGCTGTGTTACATCGCTCAGAATACACACGTATAAATAATAAATTATGGTTTAAAAAAACTAAAAAACACGCTTTAATAGCGATCGAACTAAAAAGTAGAAAATGCTAATAAAAGCGTGTTAACTTTAACATAAAGATATTATTGTATTGTCATCGGCCCTTGACCCCTGTGCCCAACTTAATCAGACTCCTAGAAGTAGGTGAAAAAAAAGTTCAAAGATTCCGTTACATACATACATACAGGTCAAGCTAATAAAAGCGTGTTAAAATACAATGTAATAACAACATTTACTATATTCAGAAATATTAAAAAACACTAAAATTAACTTTTCTTCACTTTAATTTATTACTTGTCAAGAGGTTCGATAACATAATATGACTGGTATAAAGAAAAATTTCTTCCGCTTAGCTCTGACAAAGTCTTTACAATCTTAACAAAATGGCTCATTTTGTCAAGTTCACAGACAGCCAAGTTACAGAAATGATGATATAAAAAAAACACAACTTTAGTTTATCAATTCAAATAAATTGATTTTATTACAAAATAAATATCAAAACACTCAAAAAACGAAACAAGTACCTAGATTTTTGCTACGCGGTGGCGTAGAGCACGTAGCATTTGCTACGCCTTGTCTACGATGCGTAGCTGAATTAGCTGGTTGAATTGTAGGAAATTACTTTATGCTAGATAGTTTGTTTACTTGTAATAACGTTTATTATTTTACTCCAGAACAGCTGCTTCAACTATATCAAGCACAAGTTCGGTCTTGTATGGAGTATTGCTGCCATCTTTTGGATGGATCCGCCAAATACCAACTGGCAACTTTGGACTCGGTGGAAAAACGAGCTAAGAGACTCATAGGTGACCCTACTCTGACAGACACCAAGTTGCAGAGTCTCGATCATCGGCGTAGGGTAGCTCGTCTGTCGGTGTTCTACAGAACATATTTCGGTGAGTGTGCGAAGGAATTGCACGATCTAATTCCCCCAACAACCTTCCACCATCGGGACACTAGGCGCGGTCGATCGTTCCATCCTTATGTCATCTATATGCCACCTACGCGTACAAAACGCTTTGGCACTACTTTCTTGATGCGCACGGCTAAGGAATGGAACTCGTTGCCCGCGTCTGTGTTTCCCGAACGATACAATCTGGGTGCCTTCAAGGCCAGAGTGAATAGGCTCTTATCAGGCAGGCATGCTCCACCTTCGACCGCATCGTCACTTAACATCAGGTGAGATTGCGGTCAAATGCCTGTCTATTTGTCACTAAAAAAAAATATTACTCGCCCTCAACAGACAACAAGTCATAACTTGCTGTTTTATAGCCAGTAGCTTTCTTTGATGAACAGGCTAAAGACTAACGAACAAACTCCATCCCTCTTTAATTAACTAGCCCAGTTTGTAGTGGCACCAATTCCCTGATGCAGCGCTAATCCCCCAGATAACGACAATAATTATAGCTACTTGAACTACATATTATGATATATGTTATTATAATGTATTACTAATATATTCTTTTTTAAATATTCTAATTATAATATTTTTAATATAGAAACTTAAAAAAGTTAATCTTAATGGGACTGACATTTTCAACCTTGCATGAAAAAGTCCCAAAATCAAAATAGAAAAAAGGTGGTTATAAACACACACACACGCGCACATAGTTTAATGATTTTGTAATGTATTTTGAATTTACCTGTGGTTTCAAATTTATTTGTTCAATACAAATGGCTTATTTTATGCTCGCGTGTGGGTGGTGACAGGGTGTGGTCGGTTTGGCTAAGCTTGAATATGTTGTACGGGACATTTGATTATGCCTTGAGGTATTATATAGTATGCGTAAATAGAGCAGTATAAATTACAACTTCAGCCAATTTATATTTAAATGAATGGAGTTAATCGATTTGAATTTTGATAATATTTTATATATTATAAATTTTTAACTTCGTATAAAAGTAAAAATTAGAAAACTGAAATAGTATACTAACTGCATTTAATTACATTAAAATTAGACGTTTTTAATAAGTAAGTGTGCATTTGTATACCAGTACTTTTAGCCTTTAGAAATGGTAAAAAACAAAGAAAAATATAGTAGGATGAAACACATTGGCGAAGAAAGAGAATATAACGAAAATGAAAGGAAAAATTAATATCGAAAAATAAGTACAATAACTTCGTCATTTTTTTTGAAGTCGGTTAAGAAAAAAAATTTGATTGTAAACAATGAAATGAACTTGTTACTGGTGGATCAATAACTTGCGGTCGATTAGAAACATACATTTATATAAGCATATGACATAAAACTTAGCTTGATAGCTGTGTCATATAAAAGTGGAACCGTTGGCATAAATGCAAACCGGGTAGAAACGCATGGCTTATCAGTGATAAAACAACACATTAATTCCAAACATGACCTACTACATCATGTGTGATAGCAAAAATCTGACGTGTTGGTCACGTGACAACAATGTTGATTTTGTGTTGAAAAAAAAAAACAATAACATTTTTGTCGACAATGAATTCAAAAGAGATAATTTATTGTTTACCGCTACGCTACGTTACACTTCGTCAGCCACATTATATATGCTGGTTTTACATACAAACATATATGTTGACATTACTTTTTGACGACGCGTTAGCGCAACAGTCTCAGCTCTGGCTTACATCTGTGGAGCTGGCGGTTGCGGGCTCTATCCCCACACATGGCATACATTTGTATTGGCCATATAGATGTTTGTCATGGTCTGGGCGTTTGTGCTTGTATATTGTGTGTTTCCAGACCCCGACACAGAAGTAACTCGTAGTAGGGGCCGATGACTGTGATTCATTTATATAATTTGTTAATTTTTAACTTTTGTCAAGTGCTAGTCAGATGCCTACAAAATCTCCCCATTTACCACCGTAGATTTGAAATTTTACTGTATAAAGCTATATTCTCCAAATATTTAACCAAAATTGGAACCCAGGATATAGCCTTTGACAGTCAAACATCCAAGAAATAGTAATAGAATTCTAGAAGCTTCTTTTGGGTACACCACTACGACAAACCGAGAAAGCGAAACAATAAATACAAAATTTTAAAAAATATTGGATGACATAATTAAATTTGCTTACAAATGAAAAAACCATGTTCAATTTTCGTCGACAAGTTATACCTACAACGTAGGTAGTCGAATACATGTCCAATTAAATCACATTATTAGGAATAGCTCAAAAAGTACTCGTAAGATCTCGATCATATTTAAATGGAACCACATGACGAGCTCCAACTTTCGAACGAAAAGAAATTATCTAAACACATACAAAGAACAATCGAAATGAAGACCTCGTCCTTTGTTTGAAGTCGGTTTATAAACAGTCCAAGCCAAACAGCGCTGCAAAATTATTTCTTAGCACGTAAAGGAAATTAACGTAACACCTCTATAAATTCAAAAGGAAGTAAAAACGGATCTACCGCCATCTAAACACGTATTAAACTGACTTTAAAATCTTTCGAAACACTCTATATATCCCTTAATGGAACTTTTCCGGCCCCTTTAGACATTCTGTGTCACATACTCAATGTCGATACTATGTTCTTACATATAACAATTTTATAACCGTTTTAATCTAAATGTACGTTTTACATTACGCGTCTTATATAAAAAGGTAAAAATGATGCGTACATTAACGCAGCAATGTATACCAAAACAAGGTAAAGTAAAGATTATCGTACAAATAAATGGTTTTACGACAGACAAACTAAGCGGGTATTTTAAAATAAACGACATCATTTCACGGCTTCTATGCGGTGAGGTTTATTATTACAAGGAATTTACGTTAGATTCGTACTTGTGTAACGTTTGTCGGGAATATTTGATCGTTTAGTAAAATACGTTCAGGAGATTTGCACATTGTACCAATTGTTTGAATGTTGAGGTTAGGAGGTAAGAAATTCGTTATACTTCGTGCGCTGTAGCATGGTGCGGGTGACAGTTTCAGTAACGTTTCGTTTCACTGTTGAAAGTTGCCGTGATTTACAAATTATGACTTAGTATTTCAACTGTACCACATTCGTAATATACTAAATTATTAATTACTGTAGTAAATTAAATTAAACCCAACCAGAATGTTCTAGTCTACAAATAAAATTTAATGAAAAGAAAAATTAAGAAAAGTGTTATGCGTATAACGTAACGCCATAGACGTGTTTAGTGATGGGATGTACTGCTACGATAGATAGTCGATGTTTTTTATAATATAAAACGTATATTGGGCTTAGTTCAATTATTATTGTAAAAAGTATTATATTATTATTGTAATATATAATTATATTAATGAAACAACGGAACATATATAAAAAAAATTGAATTTATTCGTCTAAACTCATATCAGAGTCAAGAACATCTGAATTGTCACTAAATTCATCATCTGTGTCTGTGACGGATATTATTAATGATGAGTCCATTATATTGTCAATATGGATGTCACGATCCCAAACAGACATAATGTTCCTTTTTATTTTATTCACTACCTTCGACCAGTCTTCGGGTTGAACATTGCTGATGACCATTTTTACACAGTTTATTAAGGTTTTTAAATTCCCGACGTTTCGGATACTTTACAGCAACCATGGTCACAGGAGGACTCCCTCCCGTGACCGTGGTTGACGAATCCGAAAAAGTTGTTTCATTTCAATGAGTAAAATTCGCGTAACCATTAGAAAACAACTGTTGTTGGCCTCTTGTAATAAGGCCAACATCTTATTTGCCGTAAATGGTGGCGATGTATTATTTCTTACGGCGTTACCTTTTATTTGGGCCTAAATCAGCACAATAGCGTTATATTGGCAATGGTAGGGTGGTAGTCGAAGGACCTGGTGGCCTTTTTCTTTTGCCATTTCGTCCAAAGCATAGGTAGGAGTTGGTGGCTTATGACGTCGTACTAAGGCAATAAGCTCTGTCTTTAACATTTTTATATCTGCTTTAACTCCGTTTTCATTCAACCACTTCACCAACTCGCTTTTGCGGTTGGATTGGTTTGGGGGTTTACTTGTACCGAATGGTAGGGTGCGTTAACAAATTAATAAAGAACAAACTCAACAAACTATTACAAGTAACAATTTAACAAAAATGAAAACAAACAATGAAATAGCAATAAATACGTGTCACATACAAGGCGCTAGCACTCGTACTGACACCATTGCAAGAGTAAACAAAATGCAAGGCGCTAGCACTCGTACTGACAGCATCGCACGAGTAAACAAAATGGCCGCCACGCCATAGAGTCATAGAGCAAACATTTTTTTACGAAAAAAATCATAAACCCGATTTTGATAATTTTATATTAGTACAAAGATATTATTATGTAGCCATAAAATATATATATTGACAAGTTTATACACGTAGTTACATTGCACAACTGAATAGCACACAAATTTTCATAACACTATTAAATTAGAACTAGATTTATGCTGCGAGTATCGATAATGATAAAAATGAATTACATAACGGCACATCCCTAGTCATGTGTGTCAACGTCATATTGGCATCTGTCACCCGCACCATCCTACAGCGCACGGAGTATAGATTATTGAAAAATTTCTCGTGTTTCTTTTTAGTTAACGTACTATAATTTAATACAGGTTTATCAAATCATTTATTTTGTAGTAAATGACTGATAACTTTATCATTATGATTATTGGTTACAAAAAGATAATATAGAGTAAAGATTCTAACTAAATAGAGATTTTTTTAAGTAATTTCATAAAGTCACTGTGTTTTATCATCGTATCCGTCCGCATTTTTCTTATCATCTCTTTTAAAAATCACGATTTTACTGATACAAAAAAATTAAACATTTTTTTAATAAATACCTTTTCGTTATTGTATTGTACTGTCCCAAGACTGGACAAAGGCCACTCCAATACCCTTACAATATCAATCCACTAAAATCACCTATCGTTTTATACTTTCTACTAAAAATAACCTTTTTATGTAAAGAAAAGCCTTTTATGTCCAGTATTATATAGTACATGGAAACTTACTTTTCTAATATACCTTAATTTTATTTTCGGAGTTTACTCCTTACCTACGAATCGATTTTTATGTAAGGCCCCCAGTATGAAAACAAATATGAGGAGTAAAATCTACTGAATGAATGACCTCGTTACGTTTCTCGTTACGCCATCTTCGTTTTCTAATAACGCCATCTATCGGAACCCTATTGGCCGGATGGTGTTATTTGATCCGTTTTTTTACCATTTGATGTGATATTAATCTTCTTCTTAGACTAGTAAGCCTTTTTTTGTGCCTATTTAGACAGTCGATCTGAAGGAGTAAACTCCAGTTGTGCGTCGGCGCTGACACACACACTTTTTTATATAACATATTTTAATATAAGGCTCGTCACCTGATGGTAAGTGATTACCGTAGGTTATAGATGTCTGAAATAACAAAAGCATTTCAAGCACGTTGCTGAACCTATCCCCGATTCCCCCAAGAGCTCTGGTCACCTTTCTTGCCAGCAGGAACACAACACTACTTTAAATCAGTAATATTTAGTTGTGATCTTCTGTAAGGTCGAGGTATATGTATATGTTTGTACATAAACGCCCACACCGTTGTCAGGGTGTTTATGTACAAACATGATTATATATGGTCAATACAAATGTCTGTCGTAAGCGGAAGTCGAACTTGCGACTGCCAGCGGCGCCAGCTGCAGCTCCAGCAGGGTCGCCGTCTGTGTATGTGTGTCTGTGCTCACCGAAGTACTGTGACCGCTGCGCCAACGTGGTAATAAAATACCTCTATTTTTCAATCTCTACCCAATTTTCTAATTAACTAAACTTACGATAATAACTGTAAAAAATGTACCCTAAAGCGTTTAAATTAATTTAATTAATAAAATGCTTTTATATCGTACTTTTATAAAGGAAAAATTTCTTAGAATTAAATTTCCAATTAGTCTCGGTGAAATTTTTAAAAGGTATATTCGTAGGAAACCAATTCAAAGCACTTTAATCGATTTCCAAGAAAAAAAGCTAAACTAATGACCTTTCTATTTTGTTTATAATAAACCGTTTCGTTATAATCCTGTATTTATTCAATACAAGATAGCTCTCTCGATTCCACTTCCACGAAACTCCGCTCTTCAGAAAATTCATTTCACAAATATTACGGCTTATAAACCGCTCTGGTGTAGTGGTGCGTGCAGTCGCTTAAAAACCAATGGTTTGTGGGTTCGAATTACGCTCACTATAGACGTTTGTATTTGTACAAATATTTCCTTCCGGTTTGTATGTCTGTCCTTGTCCTATCCCCGCTTTGTCTCGGTGAGCACGTAAAGTAGTCGCGGTAGTAGTAGCCCCGGTTCTTCTATACTAATATTATAAAGAGGAAAGATTTGTACTTTTGTGTGTATGTTTGTAATGAATAAACTCAAAAACTATTGAATTGATTTAAAAAATTCTTTCACCATTTGAAAGTTTAGTTATCCTTGTGTAACATAGGTTACTTTTTATCTCGGGAAAATAATAGGTTCCCACGGGAAATCGTTGGCGCACACGGGTGAAAGCCGTTATAAAAGCTAGTATCATAATTATTATATACCTGATAGCGATCATTACTCATAGCAGGGAACATATCCGCCAATCCGCAGTGGAGCAGCATTGTGGATTAAGCTCCAATCCTCCTACACGCAGAAAGAGGCCTATGCCCAGCAGTGGGATATTACAGTCTCAAGCGAGTGAAGCGAAATCCCATTGAGACAACTTTGATAATTAAACGAACTTGGATATTTGCTTACGTAAAACAACTCCAAATGCGAAGGGTACTAAATATTAATAGTTCGTTTTGATGAAGCGAGGGGAGTCGGGACCGCTCAATAGCGTAGGTAAACAGTGTGGTTATTAAATCCCGTGCCGTTCATTGAGAGTGTCTACAAGGTTAGCACATAATTATTATACATGTGCGGGCATACGAAAATGTTGTCTTCAGGAAGGATTTAAGTCATAAGTAATGTAGATAGCATAGAGCAATGATGAAATTGATGACACAGGTTGGTTGGGTCTACTCATTTTGTCCCCTTTTCTCTTCTTCTTTTTTTCTCCTTTTATTTTTAAGGTCGGGCAATATTTTAAGTAGCCTGACTGGGAAAGTACCTTAACCTTACAGAAGATCACAGCTAAGTAACACTTTCCAGAAGTGTTGTGTTTCTGCTGTGGGTAAGATGGCTAGAGCTCCTGAGGAGAGACAGGACAAGGGTTGGCGATAATAGTATGCATAGTAGGGTTTGCTGACCTAGTCGTATAAAAAAGAGTGTGCTTTAGACCATACGACTGAAGTAAAACTAACGAAACGTAGCTCTCTCTCTCTGTCTGTCTTCACTAATTTACACCTCCCTTTCAACTTCCGTTCGCTTCGCCCAATCACATTTTTCGTAACATTCTTATCACGCATTCACCAGCTTACTCCCCAAGTCAAGCGTGTTCTATCAAAAATGTTTCGACAAACTAAAAGCAAAATTTCTTACTAAACTTTATTTAGCTTCCTCGCTATCCTCTACCGCCTCATATCGGTATCATCCTAATATTCTTACGTGCAACGAAGCGATAGATTTGGCTTTTGAGGTAATTATCAACCATGACGGCTCTGCTAATCAATCACTCTCGTTCCTAGTGGATAATTTTAATCACTTGATAAAAAACGTTTTTTGCTCAAGATTTTCCTTTGTTCTATAATAATATATAAATGTATATACCTAAAACATGTCACATATGGTTGTATATAACATATGGTTTTATCATGTACGACTGATAGTGATTTTATTTTTATTTTATTTATTATAAAAAAAAAAAAAAAAAAAAAAAATTGGACTTAATGTAACCCAATAAAAGTTGTAAAATAAAATAAAATGTTAATAAATAATAAAAAAGTGAAAGTTTTAAAAAAATGTGTTATACGTTGTAGTCCGATAATTTGCACTTTCCAGATGATTTCAAGACAACATCTTGTCAAATGATAAAAATTACTTCAGTTTCTTTAACTAAAAATAATAAAGAAGTCATGAAATCAGCTTATGACTGGTATTATAGGCCTTCTTATTTCTGGAGCTGCATAAAACTTAATGAAGACTATCTTTTCTTTTCGACTTCCGATCCAAGCTAGTTTAGTTCGCTATTGTGTTAACGTGTTGGTATATTACGTTATTATTAATGAGAATGGCAGATTTGAAATTTTACTGGACATTGGATCAAATTCAGCAACAGTTTTATTACCAAATACACACTATATGAAAAAATGAGACACGTTCAATTGAACCAGAAGCAATTAGTAAACACAAAAGAAAGAACCATAAAGCAATTGAACAGAAGTCAGGAATGCAAACATATTGTCACTGACCTTAGAAAAATCTAAATATAAAAATATCCTGATGAAGATAAAAATTTATTAGAAAATTAAGATAATCAACATGAAATGGGAAACACATTGCAACTTGACGAATTATCATAATAATGTTATTAAAAAATCTCATTATTGATTTTCTGTATTATACTATGCATTCCCAAGGAGGGTTGATGTCAGGCAGGCGGCCGGTCGTAAAAAATAACATGCCAAATCACTTACAACATGAGTCTGAGGAAGAGGACTAGAGGAGAACATGTTGTGCCGACCCTATTTATATAGGATAAGGGCAGGGAGATGATGATGATTTTTATTTTATTTATTAGGCTCATCAACGCATGATACACAGCAACATATTTAAGGTACATAAATTTTGTTAAATAAGTCGTGTACCCGCAATTACAGATGGGCACGACGTTCGCAAAACTGACGCTCGGATAATATATTATAAAAGTCATCATATAATACAATTAACAACAAAATCTTCAAAATTTCATATCCTACAATTAAAATCGTGATCGTTACTAATAGTAGGGAATATATCCGCCAAACCATATTGGAGTAGTGTGGTGGATTAAGCTCTGATCCTTCTCCTGCATGGGAAAAGAAGCCTATGCCCAGCTGTGGGATATTACAGGATGAAGCGTAAAACACCTGTCAGTATTACACTCATACTCGAGGCGGAATCGTGAAGACTAGGGTTACAACTAACTGCCAATTATCTAAAAATAGACCTAAGCATCGCCTAGGGTTTAATGATCATCTATATCCATCCACATTGAGGGATAAGGTTACCACGATGAGTAGAAAGAGCTATGAGTAAAGGCTATAGGATATTTTTTAACAAATCGGTTACCATAGCTTATAGACGTCTGCAATTAAATGAAATGAAATTAAAAAAAAAAATATTATATGAGTATTTGTTTCAATTAATTAATTATATGTTTCAATTAATTAATTATGTGATGCCGCGTTGGCGCAGCGGTCCCAGCACTGTATTGCGATTGGCTGTTGCCATACAGATGTTTGCCGTGGTCTGGGTGTTTGTGCAGTCCTTGTGGGTTACCCCACCGTGCCTCGGTGAGCACGTTAAGCCGTCGGTCCCGGTTGTTATCATTTACACCTGATAGCGATCGTTACTCATAGTAGGGAATATATCCGCCAACCCGCATTGGAGCAGCGTGATGGATTAAGCTCTGATCCTTCTCCTACATGGGGAAGAGGCCAATGCCCAACAATGGGATGTTCAGGCTGAATCGTGAATTAATTATAATTAAAAGTGAAGATACGCAGTGGTAGCATTCGGAATGTAGATTCTGCAGAGAAGAATTGGCGAGAAATCCACACTTAAAAAAAATATGATAAAATTTGTCATATCTTGCATAAAATAAAATGTTACTAAATCCAGACATCTTTATCATTAATATAATCTTGAACCGACGAACTTGACGCCACGTTGGCGCAGCGGTCACAACACTGGTTTGTGCCTGTTGCGCAAGCGGTTGCGGGTTCAATCCCCGCTCATGATAAACATTTGTATTGGCTACTGGAAAATACGTGAGCTAATACTACTATACACTGTATGGGGCTGTGTATTACAGTTTTTTTAGTAAGGAATCAGCGTGGTGTGTTATTATTTAACTGTGTTTGTGAGTATTTTTATATCTTGTGGTGCTAAATAATAAATTTTATAACTTAACGATTAGTTTTTTTTAATTAGTTTGCCAAAAAAGTATTACTTCTCACATGTGTACTTTGTACGCATGCAATTTTTTTTTTACCTACGTTGTATTATTTGTCGATGTAACTGAAGTCGATTTTTTTTCGATTGAGGGCAAACATAATTATTTTAATACTAAAAATCATCATCAATCAATGCAGCATGCATGAATGCATTGATACTTTGAAATAATTAAACATGATATATGATTAAATCACCCATCCAAGTACTGAACGTCATGACGCTGCCGCGTTACCGGTCGCTCAAATTTTATCCCTCATGAGCCTAAAGAAGTTTCACTTTAATAAAAAATGTGAATTGGTTATTTAAATAAAAAGTTACGAGTGTCATTAAAAAAAAGGGAAAAAATAATCGGTCTGGAGACAATCTGGACTCCAACCGGGGTCTTCTGGTTTCGGGACCGCCATTTGCCACCTGAACTATTATAACTTTTAAGATTGTGGTGAAATTTACCTTCGTATTCTAATGATATTGTAACAGTTTTTCACTGCCTGAAAACGCGGATAAACGACATTTTCTAAAAGTGAATCCTAGCTAGATCGATTTATCGCCTATGAAACCCCTTGCATACTAAATTTCATGAAAATTGTTGGAGCCGTTTCCGAGAGATCAGATTATATCGTATAATTATTGTTACGATAACATTTTCAATATATACTTTAATTTTTAGTACTATACAAAATTCAACTTAATTTATAAATTGAATGTAACGTCAAACTTAAAAAAAATATATTAAAAGGTGTCCCTTTAGGCAAGGTTCCGAAGATACTGGCAGCGTTCCCCCTTTGAATAGCTAGGCTAATTCTTTGTCCGAGGTAGCTGCCAGCTCTTTGGACAAAGACTAACCTTTTTGCTATTTCCTTAAAAAGGCTTATATTGCTAGGACCCGAAGGACCAAGGTCTCGACACTATAATATTATTTTATTATGCCTCTCCAACGTAATGGGCTAAATTACATATCAAAGAATGGTGATTTATTATAAAAAATAAAATTAAACGTAAGTATAAAACTTGTTGATATAATGAAGGTCTCATTAATTCATGAGAAAAGTTCGGAACAATGTAATATGATAAAGTGGCCATTTCTAACACATACAAAGTTTTACCGATTCTTCAAAGTTTGTATGAGCTCAAGTGAAAACATTTGCGAATTTTATCCTAACGCCTCGCTCTCCCCTCGGGAGTAAAGGCGCAAGTAATGCTTATAATGCGATACCTATTCTGATAAATTGAAGATGCTATACACGTACGACGCAATTGTCTTTTCAAAAGCCTTAGAATAAAATCGTATGAAATTCCATTGACTTATTTTAACAATACTTCTTTGAAATTTAAGATTTTAGATTAACATGGTTACTTCTATTACGAAAATTATTCGAAAACGGGATATTTACCATGTTTATTAATTTTTCTTCGCGGAGCTCGATATTTCGACATTAACTGCTCCGCGAAGAAAAATTAATAAACATGGTAAATATCCCGTTTTCGAATAATCTTTGAAATTTGTCCAAAAATAATAATTTTTTTTTTTGATAACTATCAAGAAATTATTATCTTTACTTACCTTACGTAGGTACTTATCTCATGTAGCTTTGTATGTAGCTTTGATTGTGAAAAAATAGATCATAGTTATGTACAATTTGACCTTTACGAAAAAAATATATATTTTTCACTAGTACTTTTATGATATTATCTTTTCCAAAGGATATACTTTTATTCCTTTTAATTAATAATTATGTTTTCTATAAAAATTATAATTTTAATAAATTAGTATTTTTTGCTATTGGAGCATTAAAATTACTGGTGATCCGAGTTAAAACTAGCTCGCGTGATTTTTTTACTTAAGATTCCTCCGTTGTTTATTATTTATAAAAAATTACATACATTTACACCAGCACTAATTTATTCAATCAATAAATCATATTTAATACAAAATCACAAAATTAGAGATGAAAAAATAATGTCTTAAGTGTGCGTATATTCTCCAAATACGGAAAGTTTGTATTACATCCTGTAAACAATATTCCACGTTTATTATTTCCTTGGCAACGTTACAGAGAAAACCTCTTTGAACCAGCCAAGCAATAAAAACATTTATAATTATAAAAAAAGGATTGCCTTTGGCTATATTTTGGGGCCAATATTAATAATAAATAAAATTTATTGTAAATAGCTTAATACAAAATCTTTTATTGCGATTCCATTTTAACGGATATCATTTAGAAGGTAAATAATGTCGAAAAATTACAATAAAAATGAAATAAAGCCATGCACATATTATAATATAATGTGGCTGATCCATACTCTGTTGAGGCTAGGCGTATATTATTACGAATGGTGGCTATCGGCGTTGGGAACAGATGATTTCTATTACCGGTCTCTTTCTTTCGTTAACCTTCCTATACTCGCGCATTGGTCTCACAGACCAACGAATCAATGGCTCGTTGTTTTTTTTTTTTCAAATATTACACTGACTGAAGCATTGCACTTGCATCTTATAATTATTATGTAGGTACATTGATTTTTTCAGTGCAAGTGCTGGAACGCCAACCCGCATTGGAGCAGCGTGGTGGATTAAGCCCTAATCCTTCTCCTACATGGGGAAAGAGGCCTATGCCCAACAGTGGGATATTACAGGGTGAAGCGTAAGTGCTGGAATCGAGTGTACGTGTGTCTCTTCATTGAGTATATCGGTCCGTGAGACCGACGCTAGTTTAGGTGTTACTATTTTAGGTCAGTTACTAATTTATTACTTTAAAATATAAATTTATTTTAGTGGTACCTTTTACTTATAAAGTGTAATAAGTAACATTATTTATGAACCAATATCATTCAGATTTCGGAAATTAAGTACACTGAGTAGGACGGTGATTTATCAGACGAATTTGAATAGGCTCGCACACAACTGTAAACTACTATGGCGGCAGAGATACAACTAGGTGGAACAAAAAAGTGTGTGTGTACTTATGTACGCACGTAAGAACTTATAATTCAAGCTAGAGTATTAAATTACTTCCAAAAAATCCTACCACTTAATAATTAGACAATAAGTCCACAACGCCATCTCTTAGAAATGATAAAGACTACTTTCTTGTTTTAGTCCACAACGCCATCTCTTAGAAATGATAAAGACTACTTTCTTGTCTGCAAAACTAGCGCCATCTATTCATGCATGCATGAACTACTTCGTATCCACACGCGCATTGTAAAAATTTACTCTCATCATTTTTCTCTAACGCACCAAAAGAAGTATAACTTAAAAAAAATCATCTTCTACTGTTAGAACAAGGTCACAAAATATTAAATTCATTTACAAAATATTAATAATTCGTATCATAATACGAGGGGGGTTGGTAGACAATATTTGCGAGACATATAACTGGGCTAAAGGAACGAATCGATTAAATGTTGTTCTGAGACACCGTGCGTGAGTATATGTGTAATAGACATGCGCAAAACAGTGCACTGAAATGTAATGTAATATTACATTACATTTCGTACTGAGTAATATGGCATCACACCATCACACCGAACATTACCCGAAATGTGTACTGTTCGGAGTGAGTTATTTCTTATGAAATTTCCTATATCACGTAATTTTCATCACACCAAACATTACATGAGATGTTTAAATGTACTGTTCGGTGTACTACGTAGTCAAAGTACGTAGTAGACGAAACATACAGTCACTTTAGCATTAAAAAAATTGTAAATGAGTTGGAAACTAGCTGAAAATTCAGTTATTTTTTATTTTATTTTTTGGTTTGATTTTCTAGTCTGTTTTAAAATTAGCTTTGATTTGTAAAAAAAGTTGATTTCCTTTCTTAATTAAGTAACTTTGTTAAGTAATAAGTAACCCCAAGGAAAATTGGGATTTTTTATTCCAGGCTTAGGACACTGGACAGGCAATACACATGGACAAGTTAATTAATACTAGATGCGAACCGCGATTTTATCCGTTTTGTTTCGTTTCCCGTGTGATGAAAATAATTTGTGTAGCGCATCGCCGTGTCTCATTCAGTACAGTGAAGTTAGACAGAGCTGGATATAGCAAACAGATAAGAAATCCGACATTCCGACCGAACAGATCGCGTAATGTCAAGTGTGATGTGTAATGCTTCATTTCGTCGAGTAATGTGTGATGCCATATTTCATGTTCGGGTAATATTACGCGTAATGTATCAATTGCATTACTTACACATGTCTAATGTGTAATGTGGTCCTTCCGTGACCATCATTGGTCTAAAGTATCTGAAACGTCGGGCATTTAAAAAACTTAATAAAACGTGATAAAATCCGAAAAAGTTGTTTCATTGTAATGAGTGAAATTCGCGTAAACATTAAAAAACAATATGTGTACCTAATGTCTTTTCGCGCGAGTATACGAACGTTTATTTAATTTCCCTATAAGATAAATATTAAAAAAAGTTGAAAAGAATAATCTTTATCGAAACGTTGTATTGAATTTTTAAGTATTTTATTTAAAAAATGTAATGCAAATGATGTTAAAATATTGTAAAGAAAACTACATCTCTCCAGATGGCACCCACATAAACATGTGTATACGTTTGATCGGGTTGGTGGATAAAGCTTTAAGCCCTCAAGAGCAGAGTAAGTCTAAGCCAAACAGTGGGAAATTTGTAAGTTTACGTAACGTTGCACCTTATCAGTGCCATTATACTTAGCTTACTTTATAATCCTTACTCTTAATACTTTGCTTTAAATCTATGTTTACTGTTAGAGAAAACCTTTACAGAACAGTAAGTTCTCATTTTGTTTGTATTATTTTTTGTGTAATACTGTAGGGTATTGGAGATGAAGAGGAAATTAAAACGACCTTGTTCAACCCTTAAGACAGAATAAAAATTCATCACATAAAAGATTTTTACCGGCCGAGTAAATCGTTCCATAGCTTAATTGGCTAAGAGCACACGGTTAGTCGGAGGTGCGGGTTCGATCCCCGCTGGAGCGGTCGGTATTTTTGATATGACATTAAATTTTTTTTAGAATTTCCTCATGTGTTATTAAGTTCTCATTTCAAAAAATATTTTTCTTAACAAAAATTCTATCAAAATAAAGCAAATTTGAGTTAACTCAAATGATATCATAAAATAATTTCTCGGAATTATATTTTCTTATCTAAATATAATTATTTCACGTAAACAATTTCCAACAACCCGTAAATTCGTTTCAAGCCGCAGTGTCTAAGTATTGCGTCTTTTGTTCACTACTTACTTTAACACTGAGTGTCTGTTTTGACGTCTCGTTAATAGAATAACGCTTTTGTACAAATTAAAACGGGTGTTATAGTCTTCTTGGTATTTCTTGTTATAAATATTTCTTAGACAAAATAATATAAGTAATCTTTTATGTGTGTTGAAGTTTCGATGTCAGTCGGCTGTTTCCTATGACACAAGCATTAAGTTGCTTAACGTAGGAACAGACGTTCAATGGTGTGTATGTTAAAGACATTTATTTATTTAATACGATTACAGATTTCAAATTTATTTATTTTTTGAATAATACTGAGCGATTGAATTTAAAGTATCTAAATACAATAAATAAAGGAATAAGTGAAGGTTGTTTAAAAATACATTACAGCACTTAATTTTCCTTTAAATTTGTGTATTTTTACCCGACTGCCAAGGAAGGGTTATGTTTTTCGCGCGTATCTTGTATGTATGTATGTAATATTCTTAACTACCTCGTATCTCTAGGACCGCTGAACGGATTTACATAATTGAGATATCGTTAGATTCGTCTTAGCAGCCCGAGTGTTCTTAGATAGGTGACATTAAAAAAAAAACAAACATGGCGGCTGTGCGAAGCCATTGTAGTTAATGAAGAAATAAAATTTTTTTTAGAATACTATAATATGGGTATCATATTAAAGGGCTTAATACAAGGATTTCAAAAATGTATATCATGATTATGATTACCGTAATAATAAAGAAATACAATGAGAAAGATTAAAAAATGTTGACTTTGCTCTTTCCCATGCCTAAGGCAAGCAAGATGCGAGCCGAGCTTCTTCCTCGCCTCCTAGGCAACGTCCGACGGTCAATTTTGGGGTGTAGCCTTTCCCATAAAAAAAAAAAAGAATTATCAAGTTCGGACTACTCTGTAAAAAGTTATGCTCGGTCAAACTTAAAAATGATATACCTATATACGTGGCAATTTTAGAACGGCCTCATTTTTTTCGTCGTTAAAAAATTACTTAATCAACCACATGATGTAAACTATTTTAATGAATTGAACCGATTACGTAATTTGTCTAACTAAAAAGACATAAATAAAATAATAATTAAAAGAAAACAAAAAACCCGCCTGCATAAAAAACACACGATATAAAATGAACTGAAAAGTCTGGAACAAGATAAAAATTCAATAATTACACTAAGCTAGTTAGTAGTTAATTTGCAGTCGGAGACATGCAAAGAGAGAATGATTTGACTTATCCTTCAATTTCATGTCTTCGACTGCATATTAACTACTAACTAGCTTAGTGTAATTATTGAATTTTTATCTTGTTCCAGACTTTTCAGTTCATTTTATATCGTGTGTTTTTTATGCAGGCGGGTTTTTTGTTTTCTTTTAATTATTATTTTTTTAACTATCAACTTGTTTTCATTTTTGCTGAAGTTCGTTATCGATAATCATTAAATATACCTATAATCTCCAATTAATTTTTTTTATAATTATTATTGATAAACGTAATACGGATTTTCTTTAAGTCCGATATCAACAATCTATAAAATAATTTATGTCAATTCAAATTAAGTACGAAATTTAAATTCAAGTACTCACTAATCCGGATATTACAAATTCACAGATTGCTCTTAGCTAAGTCTGTCTATCAATGTGTCCTCGATGTAATGGATGCAAATTAAAACAGTACAATTATGCGACGGATAATATTGAATTATTTTGAGGTAGCTCGCTTTTGTCCTTCGATGAAATACACGTTGTAATAAAACACATAAAAAGCTACATAATATTTTTTTTTATTGGAGATTACTCCTTAAAAATCAATTTTCACATAAGGCCCCCGGTATGTAAAAAATATGAGGAGTAAAATCCACTGAACGAATGACCTCGTTACGTTTTTGTAACGCCATCTATCGGAGCCCAATAGGTTTCCGATAGATGGCGTTATTGGCTTCGTTTATTTACCATTTGATATGGTATTGATCTTTTTCTTAAACTAGTAAGATATCTTTGTTCCTATTTAGACAGTCGATCTCAAGGAGTAAACTCCAGTCGTGCGTCGGAGCTGACACACACACTTTTTTATTATATACTGTATTGTTTACTGGCAGAAAAGTAAGATAAAGATTCAGAAAAGGCAAATTTATCAACACGTTGTCGTTATTTAACACGTTGAACGCCACGCGGCCCACCGGTGGGCGATTCAAGAAAACCTCTTCGGGCCGCAGTGGAAATCATCAATCCCTTTATTTTTCGCCTAAGTTAATTTCGACGCAAAACATTAAAAATAGCTAAATTTGCATATTTAATTTGATTTAAAAACCTTAAAGTTAAATATTTTAAAGCTTTCTTTAACAATGACCCTAATGACCTTATATAGAAATCACAGTAAATCTATATAAACTATTCTTGAGCTCCAAATTTAAAACATATTTAATCTTTAAGTAAAGCTGACATACTCTTTATATGGATACAACAGAAGATGTGCTATGAACTGTTTAATACTTACTTTAGTGTTTTTAATATTATACCAGCATATAACATCAGTATCAGCTATATCTACTTGTCATATCTACGCTATAAAATTATTTGACATCTAGCAAACAATCAGCAATTCATACCTTTCGTAATACGGTATTCAATTGAATAGCAACGACATAGCAATCGAGTGGTCGGGCGATGACAACGAAATTATTGCATGTTACGGGAACGACTACATATTAATACAGGTGACATTTGGTGCAAAACTAGTTAAGGAATATAAATGCGTGGTTAAAATAACTCCCGTGTATAGTGAATGACATCTCAGTTTTCAATGGCGTCGTACAATTTTAAGGCTGAAGGTTCAAGGCCTGAATTGATTAATCTCTTGTTTCAACATCGTGAAGTTAGTATTTGTTTCAAATGATTGTCATTCTGTTTGAACGATATTTTATTATAAAAATCAGATTGATAAATAAAAAAGTAGGAAGTTTTCAATTAATCTTTTTAAGTGTTTTGTCTTATAAGTTTTTACGGGGCGTACCGATTTAGATGATTTTTTTAATCAAAAGCCGGCACTTTGTGGTTTCATTTAATTTCACCAAAATTTAATAAATACTTTTTGAGGTATTCTAAATAATGTATGTTTAATTCACTGTGTAATTGGAGTTATTGTTTCTTTGTAAGCAAATACAATTATTATGTTCTGGATGATTGGTGACATTTTTTTCGAACGTTATTTATTCGTGAATCACTTTTAATAACTTTTTACGTTTTAGTAATTTAGTGACCTTAATAAAATCTATTGAATCGTTACAATTTGGAATGTTATTTGAATTTAAAATGTTTTTAAATTTTTCGCCATTGTTGTTTTAAATGGGTGATTGTTTTTAAAATAGTCATGGTTAGTTATTTTTAAAATTTCGTTACCTATTACTTTTTAACTTAATCAATAAATTTGATTTACTGAATTAACTCGTCGTCTTATTGCGTTCACTGGTGATAAGACGGCTAGTGCATTTTTTGCTCAGAGAATAGGTACAGCGATTCAAAGAGGAAATGCTGCCAGCGTTCTTGGTACCATTCCACGCGCATATGATTTGTAAATATAAATAAATATCTTACCAGAAATAAGGTATAATTCATGTTTGAAATTTATTTTAATTCGCAACAACTACTTAAGTTTTTCGTCAGCTTATTTTCAATAGTTTTACACTTTAAATATACTTGTTAGTTATCTAATAATAATTCGATAACTGATAATTCAGAAGTATCGTAAATATCACTGAAATTGTATTGTGAATTCTAAATCGAAAGAGAGAAAACTTTAAATAATGGTTTTTAGCGTGAATTTGTTGACTAGTAAACTGAAATAGGTAAAAAAGATCTTTGTAAATTGTTACTTATTAAAAGCTATAGCTATCGTCGAAATCAATCATTAGAACTTAAAATTAAATTTTTGTACAAAATTCTTGAATCATTTTACTTTATAATAGCTTTTAAAATGAATAAATTGCTACTGAATTTTAATAAAATATTATAAAAGATCGGATTTGTTAAGAAAAAAAAACATTTGTAGCGTAAAATGTACAAAAAAATTCACGAAATATTAAGTTCGCCCTTTTATCAAGCAAAACATAATATACCCTTGGGCTTGACTGCGACATGGTCCTTAATTAGTCTATATTTGGCTTTGGTTTGAACCTTTGTTTTTGTTCGTTCCCGACAGACTGGTCAAGAGATATAAAATAATCAAGTATCATGCTATGGAATTATTCAGTGTTTTTTTTACTAATATCGTCCAAAATATTTCATATATTATGCCATTTATATATATGTATATTCACATTTATATACATTTTGTCCTTAAATCAACGCGGGTGAAATTGCGGGGCACAGCTAGTACTGTATAAAATAAAATAAATCTAAAGTTGAAACCGATTGCAAACCTGTACCATACGTTGTGCTTGTTTTTCTCATGTTGATAACAAGGCAAGATCGTATAGATTACGTATAGTAAATTTTAGGATCATTGTATCACAACTCATATAACTACACCCTAGCGGAGCTTACTATAGAGAGCTTTTTATGCTACTGTAGAGCTTAGTTCCATTTGACTGCAAATCGTATTGAATAGTTTTCAACAAATATAAATGAATTTGGTTATTTTCTTTATAAGGTATTAGGTATATTTTTTTGGTTTGTTAAATTCAAAGAAAAAATAACAGAACACTAAACTAATTTTAAAAGCTGAAAAAAGGTTTATATACGTTCTTTGGCGTTGAATTTTTTTCTATTTTTTATGATTTAGATAAAAACTAGAGAGAAAGTATAAGAATATACAGGAATAAGACCTTATATTAGTTAAAATCTAGACGACTATAAAACTATACAGGATCATCGTATATTTTTATAATATTGTTATATAACAGTCATATACCTTTAATTAGACTCTCAACTTTAACTGAGTTAGGGCACAGCAGGAAATATCCTGCTCAAAATCTGGAGCAGCCCGACTGGGGAAGTACCTTGACCTTACAGAAGATCACAGCTAAATAACACTGCTTTCAAGCAGTGTTGTGTTCCTGTAGTGAGTAAGGAGACTCTGGTCTTCTTACTCACCACAGGAACACAACTCCTGGGTGGATTGGGTTAAGGTCATCAATTTATTATTTATTATTTACAATTATTACAATATTGCAGACGTCTATAAGCTACAGTAATCGCTTACCATCAGGTGAGTCGGACGCTTGTTTGATGATCTAGTTTTTTTTTTTTAATGACTGTATATTTAAGTGTGAGTAAACATATTGCTGAACATATACCGTAAAATGTATACTTAAAAAAAGAATTATATCTAGAAAAAGTATTAATGCAAAAAATATTAAATAAAAAAAATGTTGGTTAACAAAAATAAGTATGCAAAGTCGAACAAAAAGGGTAGTATCACAAAGTTCATCGTCTAACAATGCTTCTTTGCGTATAATAGAGTATCACAACCGACTCTCTCTCTACAAAAAGAGCGTGTCATCATCATCAATCTTAAAATGGTACTCCGGGGTTATTTAACCTAAATAAGGGTCCTTTTCCACGACCTTTCTGATGTAGTGGACGAAAGTTATATTCAAGGCTGTGATAGCAGTGTCAATTCCTAATTATAGTCGGTTTTATGTTTCTGAAACCAATTTATATTTGAGAAATTATTAGTTTTTAACAATATTCAGAAAAAAAAAGAAGGTTTTTAAAATGAACAATCCATTTGAATATTACCGAATATTCGATTAAATCTCAATGAAGTCTAGTATTTACCATTAAATGTAATACAGTATCTATATAATACATAAATTGATATTCAATTTATAAATTTAATTGTTTTTTTTTTTTATTGTACTATATGACTAACGCTATTGCACTTAAATTAATGGATGATGCTTAGTTTCCATGACGAGCCGTTTTTTTTTAATATTTATTGAAAAGGTGCGTATAGTCCACAACATGGTAAGCGGATACCGTTGCTTATAATAGACGCCTGTAACACCAGGAGCTTTGCCAACGCTTTGCCGACACTATTCCACGACTTTACCCAGGACCTCTGGCTATCTATATAATCATCACAGAAACACAACTCTATTTTAAATTAGTGTTATTTTGCTGTGTTTTCTGCAAAGTTTAAGTACTTCCTCAGTCCGTCAACAGAGGTAAGGCACAGAAGAAAATATCCTGCTCAAAATCTGGAGGTACCCAAGTGGGGAATTATCTCAACCTTACAGAAAATGACAACTAAATGATACTGCTTTATATTGTGTTTCTGTGGTGAGTGAGGTAACCAGAGCTCCCGGGGGCATAGGTAGGGTCGGCAACACTCTTGTGATACTCATGATATTGCACGTGTCTATAAGCTAACTAATCGCTTAACATCAGGTAAGCCGTACGCTTGTTTGCCGACCTAGTAATATAAAAAAGTTGGACTGCTTCAAATTTAGAGCTGGATATTTCCAGCTGGGCTCTACCTCAATAAATCTAAAACCTAAATCCTTGATGGGGAAGGTATCACGAACACTCCACGTAGGTATATCTTTTAGTAATAAAACATATAAATTAAAAGCTTATGTACGAGTATAGTACATAAAATATGAGAAGCCAATTAGTGAAAAAGAATGTACCTACTTATGGTTGTTAAGAATTCATAATACCAGCAAGACTTATTAAATGAAAAATGGAGTTTTGTTAAGCAATTTACAAATATCCGACAAACAACTATTTTGGTGTAGTGGATTAATATCCGTTCGTTTGTATAAGTGGGTCTTAGTAATATGTCATTGGGACCACGTTAATGCATTGGTAGTAGTATATGTAATTAAGCATCTGATAATGATCAATTCTTAATGTACACAAATTATACACTAACAGAGTATAATTTATCAAAATATATAAAAGAAAGACCTTTCATTTACTAGCTGTTTTGGTCCAGCTCAGTAAAAAGATCTTAAGTAAATAAAATTCAAGATAAATTATTCAATAAAAATATTTTAAGCACTCGATTGCATGCACGAACATACCCGAAAACGTAATATCACGTTGAAAACAAATAAAATGAACATCATATTGCTTATTACAAACCAAATATAAAAGCGAGGCGAAAAGAAAAGGATTTCGTGCGATAAAATATAAATAAATATTGGAATAAACGGAAACCCGTGTAATTGTGTTTGATTTTTTTTTTCGTCTTCAAATTGCAAAATTGCGATGTCAGAGGTCGAGAGGAAGGTATTTTGATCAAGGTTTTAGGGATATTTACGAGACTTTTAGCCTAAGACCTTTATTGTCGTTGTATATTATAGATTTAGTGCTACGAGCGTTTTCTATAAACTTATATCAAAAATATTACCTAACATAGTTAACAGAAAAAAAACTCGCCAAGTGCGAGTTGGACTCGCGCACCGAGGGTTCCGTACAAACAAAATTATAATTTTTTTTAATATAATTATGATTTAATTAAAAATTTATACTTTTCGCAATTTTCCTTTATTTTTGCTATAAGACGTTGCTGCGTACCAAATTTCAATTCAAATTCTGAGTTCACGGGAAGTACCCTGTAGGTTTTGATTCCCTTGCGAGTGTCGAAAATTTAAAGCGTAAACGGCTGTATCTTTTGATTCCGTTGACTTAGAAGTTTGATTTTTTCAGAACTCCAAGGGACAGTAGACTTGAGTGTTTAATATGAATATTATCTTGATATCTCTACGCGTTCCTGAGAAAAAGGGTCTTGACAGACAGACTGACATCTAAGTGATCCTATGAAGTATAAGGGTTCAATTTTTTCCTTTTGAGATACGGAACCCTAATAATGTTGTATAGTGACAGAATTCATATTTATGTGTGTATTGTGTAAGTGCAAATTGTACATTTATATGAACCAAGTAATTAAAAATAACCTAACTAAATATTAATTAAAACAATACTTTGAACAATTTAATTGGCATTGACAATATTTTCGTCATACTTTTTTTATACAACTAGGCTGACAAAGAAGCGTAGGCTCACTTGATGGTAAGCGATTACCGTACCGTATAAATATCTGAAACATGAAGAATATTGTTTATAATAATAATTATTATTATTATTTATAATTTGTATTTCTATGAATATTTGTCATGAGAAAACTGTCGTGCCATAAGTTAGTCCCGTGGCCAATGCGTCGTCAAAACAGTAAAGCCATTATGTTGTTTATTTTATTTTTATTGTTCATGAAGTCAAAAGCTGATCAAGACTGTTACGATTGACTATAACTTTGCGAAATTACTGGACTTTCCTTTGATACTAATAATATTATTATATCACAAAGTATCAAAAAATATTATTAAACTTACGTTACAAAAAATACAGTCCACTTATATTTAACCAGCACTCGGGTTGCCAGTTTTCCTGACCACCACGGCACAGGGCACTGATCAACAATTTATTGTTTATGTTCTTCGTAGTAGAGGCCCAACATCAAAATAATTATGTTCGGCCTCTGAGTGTATAAACACGTAAAAATATAAATTACTAGCTGACCCGACAGACGTTGTCCTGTCTTAACTTTTGTTTGAAAATATAGAAAAGTGTTGTTTTTAAACATTTTCAGGCGATTTTTTTAAATTTTTCTCTCCGTTACAACCATCCTCGTACTTCACGGAATTAGGAAAAAAAGAATTAGCGAAATCGGTTCAGCTGATCTCGAGAGCTGCGCTTAGCAACACATTCAGCGATTCATTTATATATTGTATATAGAGATGTAACACCGGCTTCTATATTTTAACTTTTTTTGAAGTAAGACTTCTTTACGCTCGCTTGACTTGTGGAGTAGACTAGTGAATGCGTGACGAGAGAGTTACGAAAAGTGTGATCAGGTGAGGCGAACGAAAGTTTAGAGGGAGATATAAGTTAGTAAAGATAGAATGAGAGAGACGTTTCGTAAGTTTTACTTCAGTGGTGTAGTCTTGCGCACTCGTTTTCATCAAATATTACACGCAGAAAACTGTTTTATGAATGATATTCTTGTAATGTAGTCAAAGATTTTATTACTTAGTCATGCGTATAGGAAACATAATAACCACTTTTTCATGAAATTGAAAACTAAGTTATTGATTTTTTTTCAAGTAACTATCCGCCAACCCACGGTGGATCAGTGTGGTGGATTAAGCTCCAATGCTTCTTTATACATGGAGAAAGAGGCTTATGCCCAAAAGTAGGATGTTACAGGAATGCTTACATAGATTTGCATATCATGGTACTACGGTCAAGCCTATCAAGGCCAATTTAAAATAACATTTTTCACTCTTTTTACTCGTTATAAAACGTTTAATACAGAGTATATATGTTTCATTATAATGTCGGCGTAACTTCACTGTTTGTAAAGGATAAAAAACACATGTTATGTTCTATAATCTCACTTGTTTGCTCCAACGCCTAAACAAATATTGTGTATATTCATACAATAGCTACGGCCCTAATTGTTACGAGTAACTTTCAATATTTTTTAATAATAATTTGTTTGTTGAATAATAATATTGTATATAATGTTGCAGTATCTAAATATTACTGTATACAAGCAGTTTTGTGCTCTTGTGGTAAATAAGGTGGCTACTGCAACATTATATCACGATCGTCGTGATCGTGATATAATGTTGCAGTATCTAAATATTACTGTATACAAGCAGTTTTGTGCTCTTGTGGTAAATAAGGTGGCTAGAGCTTCTGGGGGGATTGGGGGTAGGGTTGGCAACGCACTTGAGATGGTTTTGTGTTGTAGTGACGCTGTATTTCATGCAAAATATTAACAAATTTGTAGAAAATCACAGCTTATACTTTTAAAATAAAATAACAGCGGAGTTACTTGCCGGTTCTTCTCTACGATTGAGGTGGGAAATTAAACTCTTAACCCTTAGAGTAGAAAGTAGGATCATTGCAAACGCCACAGGGCTAATTTATCAGTAGTCGTTATCCTTGGTAGGGAAATTATCCTCAAACTGACTTTAAAGCAGCGTGGCTCCATCACTTCTCCAATGTGAAGAATAAACTCGACAGTAGGACATTACCAGACTAATTCAGTTCAATTCGGACATATATTGTTTACGTTTTGTGGAGTTAATGTTTCGGAACCTAAACCTTATCATCAATACATATTATAGTAAAAATGTAACGGATTTCTATCTGCACATGGATGATATGTGATAAAAAATATTATTGGGACCTTTATCAACGCAGATAGCACCCAAAACAATGATTGTTAGAATTGTTGTTTGTGCGTTTGTGCATGCTAATCTCATAAACGGCTTATCCGATTTAGATATGGTTTATACAAATATATTGTGACTAGCTTAACTTCGCAAATAACACCCAAAACAATGATTGTTAGAATTTGTGTCTGTTTGTCTGTGCGTTTGTGTATGCTAAACTCATAAACGGCTTATCCGATTTAGATGTAGTTTTTTTTTTTTTTTTCTTTTTTTTTGATATCGCAGGGTAATCCATTTACGGGTGATATCCAGGACGCCCGGGTAGGCAGTCCTAGACCGTATGTCGGACTCAGCACTTGGGGGTGCCACTACCGCACTAAACCCCCCGAGGGAGCCTTCAGCCGCTTTAATTGGAGGGTCCCGGATCTGCAGGCAATAGGATCCTTCCAGCGACAGGCTGGCCTCGGCGAAAAGGAGATGTAGTTTATACTAATATATTGTGGCAAGCTTAACTTAACATTTAGTGTTTGTTTCATGTCAATCGGTTCATAAATAAAAAAAGTTTTGCCAATTTAAAAATTAACGTTGTAGGTACATGTAAATACCCAATACGCGGACGAATTCGGAGGCACAGCTAGTTATATAAGTATATAATAGCTTAAGGAAAAGATAAGTTAACAATGTCGTGTTCTCATTACACTGTCAACTTTTTTAATCGAAATAAATAAAATGAAATTGATGCTTCGACTTTTCACACTCGTTGACTCCCACAGTGCCCTGTGGTCAAGATTCGTAAATACACAAACCGAATGCAAACATTCTGACCACGATAAATAAAAGTGTGGACTTTATAAATGTTTGTGATGACCGAAACTGCCACAATTGCCATAACAGTCCATTTGGGGTTCATTGGGGTTTGCTGAGCAAATACGTCAGTTTGTATTATTACAGGAATTATTTTATGACGGAATTCTTGTTTTTTCTGTTTGCTATCTACTGGTTTGGTTTACTTGCTGTTTCTTTTTGCTAAATTTAACTAAGGTAGAGATAGCAGGACATATCATACTCAAAATATGGAGCAGCCTGACTGCGGGAGTACCTCAACCTTACAGAAGATCACAGTTAAATAATTGTGCTTTCAAGCAGTGTTGTGTGCCTGTGATAAGTAAGGTGACAAGAGCTCCTGGGACAAATGGGGCTACCCCCGGTTGGGAACGCGCTTGCAATACTTCTGTTGTTGCAGGCGTCTATAGGCTGCGGTCTTGCCATCGGGTGAGCCGTACGCTTGTTTGCCGACCTAGTTACATAAAAAAAAATACAAACATTTTTATTGAATGAACTATTGTCGGACTCTATTATTCCCTAAAGTTAAGACTTACATGCTTTAAACTTTTTCATATGGTGAGTATGGCTCGCTCCAGAATCTTTTAACGGTGGTTTTTATACCTCTGCGCGAACAGAGACGGTCATAATTTTCCGGAATTCAAAGTTGGAAGTCTTTCAATGTTTTAAAATTAAATATTTTTAAATCACTTGTTTTTCAAGCGACTTCTAAACTAATGACGTTATAATGGGTATTTACGTGAAGCGTTATTTGGTATAAAGCATCGTATTGGAAAACAAAATGAGGGTGCCATTATTGTTTTAAGAGAATTATATTTTAGTATTTTTATTATTGCCGATCGATCACAAAGGTGTGATAATCAAGTAAAAGTTTTTTAACTTTTCTGGCAATTTTATCATTTCAAAAATATATCTTTTGTAAGTTCCGCATAATATTTAAAGAAGTAAGTATTTAAGCAATAATGAGCTATCACGGCCATTTCATGACCATTCATCACTCTCGCGAAATGAAAAAAATTGCGTAGTCTTAAGGGCGATGAAAATAATGTAAAAAGAAATGAAACGAGCACTAACGTTTGATTTATATTCAAGGGGAATTTATATTGCCCTTGATTAAAGTCTTTAAAACCCTTCGGAATTTACTTCATAGCGTAATAAAATGTCAGCTAGGTTTTATATGAAAAAAGGAACTAGGTTCTGTCCTCGTTTTTGACGCTGGATTCGTGTGGCGAGGATTCCTTTTAACAACAAGAACAAACTTTGCATTGTTATAAAGTTACTCGTCGACGTGCAGTGTTACTCGCATTTCTAGTTACTACTGTCACCTTTTATTTGGAAAGATGAGAAAGTAGGTTTTTTAACGTGGCGTGATTTTAAGTCTGATTGGATATCCTGAGCTTATTATGTTATACTTAAAAATATTCCTAAGCTAATTTAAGTCTTCATATGGCTTGGCCGTTGGCGCAATTTGTAGTCATCCTGCTTTCTGCTCCGGGTGTTGTCGGTTCGATTCCTGCCCCGAGTCTAAACGTAACATGTGTCTATTTATTAAATTTATCGAAAAAATAATGTAGCTATTTTAGTTGGCTTGCTAAATATAATACGAGTATTAAGTTGCTTACTTTAGGTTCAGGCGACGCGTGTATTTTAAAATTTTTATTTCTTTATTTATTAAAATTTATAGACGCTTAAAAATCGTAGCACTTACCAAAGGATAAATATTAACACATACTAATATTTAATTGCAAAAGATTTGATAAATCACCGTTAGTTATTCGGAAAAGAGTCGGGTTCTCTCATGCACTTGCAAACGTACTACATTGGTTTTGTCTCGTCAGAGAAATGCTCCTAATGTCTCCTCCAGGTGGAGGCGATGCAGACGAGTTAAATGGGTAACGGTGTATATATTTGTTACCTGTCCCAAAGAATACTCTAGTGTCGTTTACTGTCAACACACTTAGTTCATTTCTAGCTCAAGAATGGAAATTTCGATTTAACGGAGAGATGGAAGCAATAACTCTTGCACGAGGAAATTTACTTACACCATAATTATGTTATTATAGTAACATTTTAACGTTTTCACGATAAATCTATACTAATATTATAAAGCTGAAGAATTTGTTTGTTTGTTTGTTTATTTGAACGCGGTAATCTCTGGAACTACTGGTCCGATTAAAAAAATTCTTGCAGTGTCAGATAGCCCATTTATCGAGAAAGGCTATAAACTATAAATCATCACGCTAAAACCAATAGGAGCGGAGTCCACGCGGAAGAAGTCGCGCGCAGAAGCTAGTAGTTCATATAAAGTGGTATTTTAATTTTTTTATGCAAACAAAAATATGAACATCGACTTCAAACATCAAAATAGTAGCATCCAAAAGTCGAGTTTGAATATACATTATGAAGATCGTAAAAATATTGTTATAAAAAGTGAAAACGAAGATAAACGAGGCGAGATGGTGTTAGATTTAATCCGGTAATTCGGAAGCTTCTAATTCTTCGTGAAAAACGACCACGTTATCAGGATTGCGATTTTATTACTCTAGATATATATCGGATTTGGTTCTTTATAACAAATAATTCAATAATTACGCTAATAATAATCATTAGTAATTTATTTATTCAACTATTTTATCATCTTATTAAAGGTTCTATAAAACTATTTATAATAAATCAACCATTTAGCTAGGATACAATATGTACTAATAAAATAATAGAGTAGAACAATATACATACATTCGTATTATTTTTATTTTTGTGTTTCCCACACAACATGAGGAAATTCTAAAATATTTTTTATTATCTATACTTATTATAAAAATAAGTCCCCCGGCCGCGTCTTTCTGTCCTCCTGTCTGTCTGTCTGTCTGTCTGAACGCGATAAACTCGAAAACTACGCAACGGATTTTTATACGGTTTTCAACAATAGAAAGAGTGATTCTTGAGGAAGGTTTAGGTATATAATTTATTATGTTTGAATGTAAGTTAGCAGAAATACGGCGATAAATGTTGAAGAGGTCGCGAAAAATCTCGCCAACGGGGAGCTTTCCACGCGAACGCTGCGTAAACTAGCAAAGATATAGTTGTATAATGTACTAGCGAATTCAAAATCTATAAAAATTCTACAAAAAAGTCCGCGATAGCATATCTCTATCTCTTAGGGTTGACTTACAATAACCACTTTTATGTTCAAATTTTTAATTAAAAACATTACGTTATTTTCAAAGATATTTTCTTTAGTTCAGTATTAATCCTTATCCAAATGAATATGACATTTAGCTTAGGCATTTAATGCAGATTAAAATTGCCCTTCACACTATATCAATCAGATAAATAGTTTTTGAGATATCATCGTTAGAAGTAATTAACGGCGAAACATTTAATGCTCGGCGAGCTAGCGTTCTTTCCTTGAGATGCCTATGGCGCGGGCGAGTCCATCCCCTCTGCCCCGCATCGCTCGACCGCCTGCTCATGCTAATAAAGGAAATCAAAGAATATCAAAGATCGTTTTATCGAACTTTTTTAACTTTTTTGTTAAATTCCACGCGGACGAAGTCGCGGGTACAGCTAGTCTTATCAAAATTTCGATCCAGCGCGATTCGAACCCGCACCCCCGACATATCGTGTCGGTACTCTAGTCATTAAGCTATGGAACGATGTACCAGCCGAATCGATTTTTTTTATATTATGATTTATTTGGTTTTAAGCAACCGTGGTGCCATCTATAATGATGAGTCCTTTACAGCACCCAACTATTGAAAGTTTTATATTACATTGAATTTTTTGACAATTTTTTAATATACATACATTTTTAAATATTAAAAAGTATATAATTATTTTTATTACGTTTTTTTATAAAACTCTGTCAAGTTCCGTAATTAAGACGGTTCGTTGTATATTGGTTATTAAGAGTTCGCCATTGTTTTTCAAAGCAATTCTTTTATTTCATATTGAGGCTCATACGAAAATACTGCATAAAAATTCAGAATTTTTATTCTGAAGATTGCTTTACACAAAGCTAGAAGGTACAAAATAGGCAAAATAAATGTGAGCTCGCAATTGACATGGAATACTCTTCTACGTTCTAATTTGAACACAGACAGCAACCTTCGCTAGCTCAACCATGCTTACACTAAGTAAGTTCTCACACTATCGTCCTATTAGCATTGTGCCTTTTCTTTCTAAAGTTCTTGAACGCGTTGTTTTCACGCGGCTCAATTGCTTTCTTTCAATAAACTTGAGTCCTAGTCTATATCAGCCTTTAGAGCGGGATACTGGCTGCCTGGCTGTTACTGCTCTCGTTAAAGTTTGCGATGATATACCATTTAGTAAGGACAACAAGTTGCTTACGATTATAGTTCTACAGGATTTCTGTGACGCATTTAATTCTAAAATACAATGTCAATATCTATACTAATCTATACTAATATATAAAGCTGAAGAGTTTGTTTGTTTGGTTGTTTGTTTGTTTGTTTGTTTGAACGTGGTAATCTCTGGAACTACTGGGCCGATTTTAAAAATTCTTTCACTGTTAGATAGCCCATTTATCGAGGAAGGCTATAGGCTATGTATCATCACGCTAAGACCAATAGGAGAGGAGTCCACGCCGACGAAGTCGCGCGCAGAAGCTAGTTATAAAATAAACTCCTCATACTCAAAGGGTTTCAGTAGGATTTTCTCCTCTGTCGGAGGTTCGGAAACACACACAATACACAAGCACAGACACCCAGACCAGGAACATCTATATTATGGCCTATACAAATCCGCGGTGATCAAACCCGCGACCGCCAGCGGAACAGTCAGTGCTGTGACCGCTGTGCCATCACGTCGACAAAGTTAATATCAAATATAATAATAATATCATACCCAACTAAGACCGTGCTAAGCACACGAAATTTCCTTCAGAAAATCTCAAGTTCAAGCAGCTTTATTTAATACTAGCTTCTGCGCGCGACTTCGTCGGCGTGGACTCCGCTCCTGTTGGCTTTAGCGTGATGATATATAGCCTATAGCCTTCCTCGATAAATGGGCTATCTAACACTGAAAGAATTTTTCAAATCGGACCAGTAGATCCTGAGATTAGCGTGTTCAAACAAACAAACAAACAAACTAACAAACAAACAAACAAACAAACAAACAAACTCTTCAGCTTTATTATATTAGTATAGACTAAATCATAATATTACTCTAACGTGAATAACGGGGTCTTTACTGAAGCAGGCAGGTGTTAGACAAATATGGCATCTATGTCAAGTGTGTTAAGGGCTACGAGTGAGTTTGTGTGTGACAGTGTGACATCCAGGGTCGAAAGTCGTGTGCCGCAATACATTGTACGTTGATAATTATATTGTAAAAGTTAAACCGCGTTCACATCTGTTTATCGATGTGAAACTTAAGTGAAACTTTTATTACATCGTCTCAAACTTTTTCGTCTGTGTGTTGCATGTCGCGTGATGGTCGGCCGCGCGATAAGTTTGATAAAGCGATTTTTATACCCTTAATGAAATATTATTCCAAATTTTTTTAGTAAAATGTCTATAATGTGAAAAAAAATTCACTTTTACAGTGGTTTCATAAAACCACACAGGTATTTTTTCTTTATTAATTGTTGTGATTAATAAAAACTGTAATTAATAATCAATAATTTTTAAATAATTGTAACCCGATGATAAGGAAATTTGTCACTTTTTTTTATGTAACGTGTATGTGTAGGTTGGCAAACAAGCATAGGGCTCACCTGTTGGTAAGAGCGTAGCCTATAGACGCCTGCAACACCAGAAGCATCGCAAGCGCGTTGCCGACCCTATCCCCAATCTCCCCCAGGAGCTCTGGTCACCTTACTCACAAACAGGAACACAATACTGCTTGAAAATAGTATTATTTAGCTGTGGTCTTCTGTAAGGTCGAGGTACTACCCCAGTCGGGCTGCTCCATATTTTGAGCAGGAAATTTCCTGCTGTGCCCTACCTCAGTTAGTAGTTACACTATAAGGGAACATATACATAAATGTATAGGAGAGAATGAGATAGAATACATTAGTGCTCAAAACTCGTAGTATTATTAAACATAACGCTTTTATTATATTGTATCTTTGTTTGCCCTATAAGTACTACAAAACAGGAATTAGCTATATCAATGATGTTTTATAATAAAAACCAGAGAATCAGAATATATCACTTTGTCTTGAACCATATTATAGTCCAGGATAAAACTAAATTTGTGAAGGTAATTATGGAACAAAGATGAAAGGCAACATGAAATAAATGGGACACAAAATATCATTATTATCATTACGGGTCGCTTTCTCTCGTCTCTCTTCGACCTATTATATAAATAAACACTTTTCTCACTTCGCACGCGGAAATAATATAGTATAGGACGAAAGATTCATCTCAATTTGTCCTTATCTATACTAATATAATAAAGCTGAAGAGTTTGTTTGATTGTTTGTTTGTTTGTTTGTTTGAACGCGCTAATCTCAGGATCTACTGGTCCGATTTGAAAAATTCTTTCAGTGTTAGATAGCCCATTTATCGAGGAAGGCTATAGGCTATATATCATCATGCTAAGACCAATAGGAGCGGAGTCCACGCCGACGAAGTCGCGCGCAGAAGCTAGTATAATATAAATATTATCAAGATAAACAATTAAACCTTCTAATATAATTAAATGATTAACAATGCTGAATAAAGCTCTTTAATGTCCTTACTTGTTATTAATTAAAACATCAATTTTGAAATCTAAATCATATACCTAATAGTTGATAATATTTCTGAATAAATTTTACACTAGAACTTTCCTTAAATCTATCTCTTCATATCACCTATATATATTTACGAGAATCAGCCTGTAACATTATATTATGATAGAGTAGGGTTAAAATGTTATGCAATCATACTTATCACGCTACTAATTTCATTCACCTTATCAGAAATGTTAACTTGATATTGAAAAGAAACTTGAATAAACATGCGTGGGATCTTTAGTTAAATATAAAATTGTAACCAAACCCCCTATTCTTCTATTACAATTTTTTTCAAAATAGGAAAAGAATTTAACTATAATGGATCACCTCATCGAATACTAATTTTATACCAGTAATGTTTTTTTTTTTAATTACATTTATTTCTGTCTTTTTAATCGACTTAAGAAAAGGAAAAGGTTCTCAATTAGACTTTTCTAATTTGTTTTACCTAATGGCTTTTGTGAATTTAATTTGTGCGAAAACGGACGATCTACGTAAGTATGCCGGCGTAGGCTGGATGAGGATTGCGGAAAACCGGGATGTCTGGCGCGAACTTGGGGAGGCCTATGTCCAGCAGTGGACTGCGATTGGCTTATGTGTGTGTGTGTGTGTGTGTGCGTGTGTGTGTGTGTTTGTGAAAACGCACGAGCAATTTTTGAAGTGAAACTTCTTTGTGACGCGGCAACGTCGGGCGCGGTCAGTACTTGGGTGGGTGACCGCCGTGGAACACCGCGTGACGTTGGTTTTATTTATTTATTTTTTTAATTAGTTTCTTTTTTTAAATTAGTTTGCTAAAGAAGTTTCACTTCTGACATGTGTACCTACTTTGTACAGACGCATTTTTTTTATATTATCACAAATAAAATCTGTATTGTGCTGCACTTTACGATAAACTGAAGTTGGTTTTTTTTTCTTTACATAACAAATAATTATTTAATTTTATGTAAAAAAGTATAACAACGCTTTACATAGAGCTCGTTGTGACCACTTAATTTTCCGCACTAAAGCCTCACCTGAGAAACTGTGGAATATTTAACAGACACGCGTGGCGGATGCTGCGGTGACGTTTGCGATTAATCTGTGACATAATAAGTACCCACAAACGTGCAGCCGCCGGAAACAAGAATAGCACTCACACAGTTGGCCTAAACAAACATACACTTATGTTTACAAAAGCCGAACCAGGTATACATATTATAGACCATATTATTACAATTTCCTATCTATCTTAGATTATCAAAGCTTATCTCAAGCTTACCTTGAGTTAAAGTCGCTGTCGTATTTTGATATTAGATAGATAGGCTGAAGGCAAGCTATCATATTAAATGTTCATGCTACTTTTTTTAAGCCGGAAAACAAGCGTATAGCTCATCTGATGGTACACAATTACCGTAGCTCACAGATGCAAGCAATCCTCCCATTTCTTTAAAGAAGGAAAAAATGGACTGGAATTTACTCCTTCAGATCGTCTGTCTAAATAGGCACAAAAAAGGCTTACTAGTCTAAGAAAAAGATTAATACCATGTCAAATGGTAAATAAACTACATAATACAATAACGCCATCTATCGGAACCCAATAGGATTCGTTTATTTAGATCTAACCCTAATGGGTTCCGATAGATGGCGTTGCGAGAAACGTAACGAGGTTATTTATTCAGTAGATTTAACTCCGCATGTTTTTTTCATACCGGGTGCCTTATATGAAAATCGATTCTTAAGGAGTAAGCTTCAATAAACTCCAAAAACGAATTAACGCTGATATCTACCGACTGTAACATTTATTTAGATTTATAAAGCTATGAAATCTCAAAGCACTGCCGGAGGTTGTCTGAAAAGTTTCTTTTGTAACACCAAAAGTTTCAACGGGTTTTCTTTGTTTTCAAGAGTTGCATTTCGTGCTGCGTACTTTATTGGCGATACGCCAAGGTCATTGAAGAACACGCTTCTCATAAGTTGCACTACAAACTAAGGAAATTCGCAGCATTATATTTTTGCATATAAATGTAATTAATAGGTACATTTTGGGGAACGTTGCATTATATTTAGCTGAAAGTAATTGAATTTAGTGTAAAATTTATTTGTTGTAGATAATAAATAAACAAAAAGTAAGTGTGTATTAATGTCCAGATATGGTTTTTTTTTGCGTTGTTTCAATAAACACGTTACATGAATATGTAGGCTACCTAGCATTTATTATTTATTTATGTATATATATATTTATTATATGTATTGCACATATTATATTAGCTATTAGTGTATAGTTTATAAAATATTATAATATAATAATATATATTTATTGAACAAGCATATCCGCACGATACCCGTAGTATACAGATTTGGCATTAGCTTTTTTCTTGCGATTTTCATACTGATATTTATTTTGTCATTATAAAGGAACGATCTATAAAGAATACCACGCATGAACAAGAACCCTGACAAAACAAGATAGACGTAATTTTGTGACTGAATACTAAATGTGATTCCTTTGAAAAGTAATTTGATCACCAAAAGTAAATGTTTGTAATTTACGTTTCAGCCTGTAATATCCCACTGTTGGGCATAGGCCTCTTTTCTCATGTAGGAGAAGGATCAGAGCTTAATCTACCACGCTGTTCCAATGTGGGTTTGCGGATATATTCCCCACTACAAGTAACGATCGCTATCAGGTGTACATGATAACAACCGAAACCGACGGCTTAACGTGCTCTCCGAGGCACGGTGGGGAGAGTTTCTAATTTAAGTTTTTAAATTACATAAAGTTTAAGTAAAAAAAAAAAAAACAAAAACTGAAAATTCAATCCTAAAGAGGTTATATCGATTTAAGCACACATGCCCATTTCATTCATGAAAAATGTTATAAGGCAAAGAAACGATTTCAATCAAATAACAAATGAAGCGAGCCAGTCCCTCCATTAGAATATATTAGTAAATTCTTGCGATCAGTCACATTGTATATAAATGTATGTTGTAACGTAAAATGAATATATAAAATCAAATACCTATATTATAACATTAGTAAATTATTTTAATTTAAAAAACAAGATAATCTGCTTGAATAAAACATAATTATTTATATTTACATTTATAAATATTAATACGTGAAGCAAAAACTTTGTACCCTTTTTTACGGAAATTGCGCGTACGTAGGAGTATGGAATTTCGCACAATTATAGTTTGTATAGAGAAGGAGAGCGGAATGCTAATATTTTTTCAAAATTCTACATAAAATGTACATTAAATTAATAAATAAAGCATTGCACACACTACCGTCTCCCATACTTACACACGCATATACCTTAAATTAGATACTCTTTTGTTTATTGTTAGTCTATTGTCAAATTGAAAAATTTAAAAAAAGGTTCTTTATTTTCATAATTATTTGGTTTTCTTTAATTTAAAATTTTAATTATGGTCGAATTTCGATCTCCGGGCGACCACTAGTATTTACAAAATTGCTTTTATGCACGAAACAATACATTTTGTCTATCTATTTATTTAAAGTTTGTAAGTGTTGCTCTTATCTTGATTGAACTTAATTACTGGTATTGGAAAATTACAAAAGAATATCACGTACACACGTACAAACACACACACATACACACACACACACACACACACACACACACACACACACAATCATAATCAACCTTCTTAACGCCGCCAATAACACAAACTAACGCTGCTACTTAACAATATAAATAAACGAAAGAATGATAAAAGATGTATCTGTTGAAGACATAAATAGAAAATATATAAATACAATATCAAATAATAGCAAGTAACAATTTTAGCCTTACAAAAATAAATCCCGACGAGAAACAAGGGAAGTATCAACACAATAAAATACAAGTCGGATTGGAAATGACAAAAGGATTTACTGAAGACCTGAGGTGTGATTCCCGTATATTACGTCTCGACTCACCTGCACGGATCACTAAGTGGCTCACGAAATGAAGGATAAAGGAGATGGAAGATTTAATATATATTATGTGAATGATTTAATAATGATTTCTAAATGTTTTCAAAAAGGAGACTTAATTGGACTGTGTTTTTGTGTCAGTTCATAACTTTTTACTGGATTATACGGATTTTGAAGATAGTTTTTTAACCGACTTCAAAAAAGGACGAGGTTACTCAATTCGACCATATTTATATAATGTATGTTTTTTTTTTATGTTTGGTAAAAACTTCGTCGTTTATGAACCGATTTTGATAATTCTTTTTTTGTTGGAAAAAAGATATCCTTACTTTGGTACTATGATAAGGAAACCAGACACAACACACATAAAAAAACATGTAATCGAATTGCGAGCCTACTCCATTTTTTGAAGTCGGTTAACAATAAAATAAATCTCCATTTTCCTTGGTCGTACCTACCACTTGTGAACGAGACTTCTAAAGTCGTTTTCGATTTTATTCATATTTTTGAAGTGAAACATCTTTAGGAGCATGAGGGGTAAAATTTGAGCGACCGGTAACGCGGCAGCATCAGGGACGGTAAGTACTCAGATGGGTAACCGCCTGGAAACACCGCGTGACGTTGGCTTTTTGTTTTTTTTTTCAATTACCTAGTTTTTTTTTTGTATTTTAAATTCGTTTTTATTTACAAACAATAATAAAAGAAATGTATATTACTTGATCTTCTGAAAACTTCTATATAACCTGTTATAATTATAAACGATTTTTGAGTGTAAATTATTATTTTTTTATTGTAATCATTTAACAATTCAATTTCATTGGGAGAGGAAAATTCAACGAATGGCGAGCGATGTGATTTCTAATTACTCTCGAAATTCCTTGTAGACAAAGCACAGAAGCGAGACTTGTAAAATATTCTGTAACAAGATATTTTCTCTTATTCTCAAAGAAAAGTACTTCCTACTTTTTGCTTGGCCGCCAGCTTTCATATGGAATAACTGCTGTAAGATTTTGAGATTTTTAGTTATAAAATTACTTTTGTCACGTGAGAATTGTTTTTGTGATTTTTAAGTCTCTTAATATTAATTTTAATAAAAATATTTCGGAATTTTTCGGCTATTTAATATCTATTCTCGTTTGTATTTAAGTTGGGATATATATGGATTAATTTAATGATTCAGTAGGTTTTTTTATATGTTTTTAAGAGCTCAGAGAATCGCAAACATTCAAGAAACAACATCAAAGTTGACTAGCCCGTTGGCGCAATTTGTAGTGACCCTGCTTTCTGCTCCACGGGTTGTGGGTTCTATTCCCACCCCGAGTCTGGGTGTAATATACATATTTATTTATATATTTATATATGTGTTATTTATAAGTATGTTTATCGAAAAAAAAAAAAATATGTAGCTAGACCAGTCGGCTGTTACCCTTTAACACAAGCATTAAGTTGCTTACTTTAGGAACAGACGACCGTGTGTGTATTGTGTAGATATTTATTTATTTATTTTAAAAAAGTTATCTAAATACAAATAGACTTTCCAAAACAATTTTAAATTATCATCTACAAATCGTTTGAGTGTTAAGTTTATATACTTCTTGTGATAGCATAAAACTTTTATCTTAGAATCAATACAACCTAAATATTCGCTTATTTAGACGTTACCTTTTAACTTTCTGAAGAAGAAATGTTATCACCAAGCAACTACTTCTGTGTAAAATCAGCCCGCATTTCGCTTTTGTGCTTATAGTCAAATTGGCCCACTTTCAACTCAGCTCCGTTGCATTTGTCTAGCTTTGCTTTAGATTCTCCGCCACGACCAATATATGTGATAGAGTCATCTGATGCTTTTATCTATTTATAAGCATAATATTAACCTACATAGACACGATTCGGAAGCGTGTGTGTGCTCGTAAATAATAATAGATTTATTTATTTATTTATTTATACTTTATTGTACACCACAAAAATATTACAAACAAAGCATAAAGATTATTACAGACAGTGAAGTAGAATGGGCGGACTTATGGCTAATTAGCAATTTCTTCCAGAGAACCTGACATAAAAAGGAAACTTATTATATTTTGATTTATTGATGCACTTAAAAGTTATTTAATTAAAATGTTGATAAAACCGAACAGAAATGCATGTTCTGACGAACTGAAGTTACTCCTCTCTCTCTTGTCGGTCCCTCATGTCTGAGGATCTTGGTCAGCATCAGGGTTGCATCTGGAGCGGATGGTTTGCCTCCATCGTCGGTCTCTGTCCATGGCGTCTCTTACGACCGTGTAAAACTTAGTGGCAGATGAGTTCTTGACTTGGTCTGTCCATCTCGTTGATGAACGACCGCGCGATCTCTTGCCCTCAGTATTTCCAAAAACATCAGTCTCTCCAGATTTTCATCGCCTCTACGCAGAGGCAGAGACTGAAGTTACACACGTTAGAAAGTTGACAAGAAATAAAAGAGAAAGTTAAAAGAAAATTAATAATAATGGCTTCGGGTTCAAGAAAAGGCTTTTGTAAAATTAACAACTGTGCAACAAAATTAAAATGCTCTAAAAAAGGTAAATTGTAAAGATACTAAAAGCCTTTGACACAAAAATGTCATTGTTTCAATAAGAAAAAGGATTAATAAAAAAAAAGGATTAGTGCGGCATTCCTCCCGCACGTGGTCAACACTTCGCAGATGCCATCTACGGCTACATAACTACATTGTAGTACAGTATTATTATTTGAAACACGACTTTTGTCAATATTTTCTTTATAGAAAAGGTAATATTGTCGGTTATACTCTTACGATTTGCTTTAATTTTTAATGTGTATAATTCAGTTTTGTTCTTCTCTAAGCTTAAACTTCATAATTAAATTTCTGTATCTTATACTATTAATTTTGTAGATTAAAAACATTTAAAAAATTAAATTAATTTATCAACAATCTCAAAAACAGTTTTACTGTGAGATTATATTACGTTTGCAAATACTTCGGCGTATATAAAGGAAATTCACTTAGTGAAGTTAGAAGCTTGAAGGTACAATTGTATTATAACTTCATGTGTTTGTACACACACAGAATTGTCGGCGCAATAGCAATAGTTCGTCAGATAATCTAATTCGGTGTATTTGATTGTTTTAAAGTTACTTCGGTCTTCGGAAAGAAGCCTATGCCCAGTAGTGGGATATTACAGGCTGAAGCGTAATAATAATGATAATTTTATGAATGTCGAAAATATCGAAGTCAATATAATACTGGTGAAGTTTCAATAATACATCACACCATAAATTAATTATCATAAAAAATAAAGGAAAGTCAGTAAGCTAATCTATACACATAAATAAAATTTAAGTGTCTGTCTGTGACTTAGACTAGTTATTTACAGGATTTTTTTATGTTACTAAAACACAAAAAAAACAATTTTAAAAATTTTATCTGTCTGTCTGTCTGTTTGTCGGGGCTAATTTTCATAACAGCTGAACCGATTTTTACGGGACTTTCACTGGAAGATAGATGAAGTTGTTGAGCCACATATATGCTACTTGTTGTACCAAAATTTTCACGAAATCTGCATTTACAGGGGAAATACACTATATATTTCATAAAAACGTGTTAAAATGTTTGTCTATATGTCTATACATCTGTCTCTGGAACGGCTAAAACAAGATAAAGGAGGTCCCATGGTAACATATACTTTTTATTCCGTAATTCCCACAGGATCAGGATAACGACATTAAAAAAATAATGAGTGTCCAGATAGAATCTCCCAAGCGAACGAAATCGCGGGCATAGTCATAAACAAAAATCGTAGATTAAAACTTAGACTTGCACGACTACATTATCATTTTGTTAAGCTGTTTAAAAATTTACAAGAACCTAATATTCTGGCATATAAAAACATTGTAAGGAAAGTTGTATGATCTGTAAGAAATTGTTAAAGCCACTAAGATATAGGTCGGGGAAAAAGTCTTTTTCGTATTTTCTAGTAAAAAGTTGCAATAAAATATTTTTAGTTGTATTGTTTGTGACTACCTGGTTGTGATACCGTGAAAAGGTGACATTTTAAAAATGAAATAATTTTAAAAATTATTTGTGCATTCAAGGAATGTTTCAGATTATACCTACACGATAATATTTCTTACTTTTTTATTACAATTTAAATGGAGCCACAAGTTAGTGCCTTGTTCTTTCAATTTCACTTAACAGTGGGCGTACTATAGTTACAAGCAATTGGAAAGTCACATGATCTTAACAGTCCAAGTGGTAAGCGGTTGACGACTAAACAAATGTTATATTTATATAGACACTACCATTTCTGTTATAAGAACTTACGACCATATAAGAAGAAAATATTTGTGTAAATATAGATATTTGTTCCGTTCGGAAATCAAATGTGCAACTTCCGGCACTGAGACAAATTCAAAGCAATTTAAAAAACGGTTTAGGATATTTTATTCTTTATTACACTTACAAACACAACCAAAATTAATACAACGGCAGTTAGCAAGGGCGAACTTATGACTAAAAGAGATCTCTACCAGTTTAGCTATAGAAATGAATGATAGTGTTATCGCGAGGTACGGTAGTTCGAGAGAACAAAAAAAAAGTTAAAAAAAATTTCCTTTAAGTTTATTCAAGGCCCTAGGCTTTATACGCAAAATAAATAATCCACATATTACATCAATTATACAAAGGTTGAATTCTTCTTACATTTATAGCAATACTTTAATACTTAAATATCATAAGCTACAACGTATTTTTGACTGTATATTTGCTGAGATGGTTCGGCCACGTCGAGAGAATGAGTGAAGAACGATTGACGAAAAAAGTGTATAAGGCGAGTGTGAATGGAAGTGTTGGAAGGGGTAGACCTAGGCGGACGTTTCAAGATCAAATTAGGGACGTCCTAATAAAAGGCCAGGTCAAGAGTACCCTAAACCGAAGAGCATGTATGAAAGGAATAATGAAAGTGAACGAAGCGAAACGAGTATGTAAGGAGGTATAGCAAGTGGAAAGAAGTGGTCTCTGCCTACCCCTACGGGAAAGAGGCGTGATTTATATGTATGTATGTATGTACAACGTATAAGAGTTCATTTTATTATGAAAATATTTACAATTAACTCTTCATCGCATTCTTAGTTATGAATGTGAATTCATAACAATGTCTCCTATTCTATAAAACATAAGAAGCTATGTTAGTTCATAACATTCTATTAATTTTTTTTTTTGGAACAATTTTTTTTGGCAAAGAACAATATTTAAAGCTATTTCTTTTAGCTATTATTTCTAAGTTGAAATACACCGCATTTTATTATAATATAAGTATCGATCGAATTAAAATATCACACTTTATTAAGTACTGGATATTCACTTATAACTCGGACCAAACAAAGTGTAACGAATACAGAGGCAAGCGGGCGTCGAAAAGCCTCCTGCATAATGCATTGTGCTTGCGACCTTTGAGCCTCGGTCGGATTATACGACGGGTTTATTTCGAATTTTCCACCACTCAGATTTCCGCTGTGGAGCCTCTCAGCCCTCCTCGGCCTCTTCGAATATTTACGCTATTTTAAACGTCGCTCAAATCATGTCCGCTGTCATCTTTTGTTTTTAGTATGAGGGTAATGAGACTGACCGACTGAAAAACGACATCGTATGTCCGTGTATGTTTGTGTATTTACGAATTACTAAATTAATTGTGTGTATTATACTCATATTTATGTGATTACTAAATTGATCGTGTCAAGGTACACAGGACATGACAAATTAATATGACGTAATTATATTTTATACAGATGCAGAGATTAGTATTTTTACGTAGTCTAGTACTTACGTAAGTACAATAAATAATTATTACGTTTCTATTAATAGTGCGATCTTATCCTTTCATTCCCTTCTCGACCAATGTATAAACAGCTACAAAATTTACCATACGATGTACATAGTACCTTAAACCCATATAAATACAGCAATATTTTTGATAAGATTCCAACATCGTTTAACAGAAGAGATCAAAACGTAATTACTAGACTGCGTATTGGTCATACAAACTTGACTCATGTGTACATTATAAAAAAGATTAGTAAACCAAAATGTAAATGCGGGATGGATCTAACAGTAAAACATATTCTAGAAGATTGTCACGCCTATACCAGAGATAAATTAACATGTAACCTACCTAACAACATAAAATATTGTTTAACTGAAAATGGCTTTATACACACAGTCAACTTTATGAAAAAGATAAATCTGTACGAAAACATATAAATGTAAATACTGTAGTCGCTAATGACCTTAGATGTTAAAAAGCGACTTAAAATAAATAAATAAATAAATAAAAACGTAATTAAGTGAGAAAACCTTAAATCAGTCAAACGCTTATTTAAGGTGTTTATCGAGTTTTGTGCCCTATTACGGGCGGTAGTGTTCGACACTAGAGAGCCTCACGTACGAGTATAAATACTTTGGTGTGAAATTTAATAATAATTTATTTTAATTATTTCCTCAACTTTTCAAAATAGAAACTCTAAATTTTATTCTTACCCTAAGTACAAAATTCCTTAACGATCTTAACAGTAAGCACCAAATACTTCCATGATAGTGACATCATTCTGTAGATATTATGGGATGTGGATATGTGACCATGTCCTCTAAATAGAAAAAAAGGGTCAAGTTTGTATTATTTTTTTAAAACACAAAGCATTATTAAAATTAACATTACGATTTTAATGCTCACCAAAATAATTTATTAATACGAAATGAAAAATTTGTTTTTTAAACCCCTTATTATGAAATAGTTATTGGTAAAATTAGTTGCCAATAAGTTAATAAAGAAAAGGTATAGATTGCAGGTGTAGGCTGGATGAGGATTGCGGAAATAAAGGATGTCTGGCGCGAACTTGGGAAGGTCTATGTCCAGCAGTGGACTGGAATAGGCTAAACTGACTGACTGAATGATTGAACAGTAGGTAGTTCACATATAAAATTAACATTAATTACATACATTATCATATTATGTTCTCTTTTTATATGTTTCTAGTACAGATATTTAATTTAAAAAGAAATCACAGTGCTAAAGGAATACCAATGGTGTAAATAAGATATCCTTTTATCTAAATAGAAATTGAAAAACTCTTCCGATCTTTGTGAACGTAATCGAGCGAAGAGCTTGAAGGCGATAAAGTTAAAAGGAACTCTTAGTGCTCGGATCTCTTGGAGTATTGATCGACATCTAATACAACTGTCACCGTGTGTCATATTACATAATGGTCTAAGATCCGAGATAGCTAAATAGTCCCTCATCTGTTAATTAGATGAAACAATTTGTGTGATTTCAATATTGTGAATTCATAAAAACAACCTCTGCCACCATAAACCTGCTGCAAATATTATTATTTTTTATAGACATATAGGCACCCATCTCTATTATTGCTATACTTACCTGCAGCCAGGTTACTGCTGACTGAGGTTACTGACCTGGCTGTAGGTAAGTGTAGCAATAATAGAGATGGGTGCCTACTACAGTCAGGTATATGATGTAAAATATTGACGGTTTTAGCTTATTACATGTAATTAACATGAGAGGTAAAAGATAAAAAAAAAATTTTTGCAGCAGGCTTATGGTGGCAGAGGTTGTTTTTATAAATTCACAATATTGAAATCAGCCTATAAAAAATTGTTTCATCTAATTAACAGATGAGGGAATATTTTGTTAATTATATCCCGGATCTTAGACCATAAATACTTTTTTGTTCGAATCATACACGGCTGAGTCGAGAGCTCATGCGACTCAAAGCATAGGAAACGAATTTTTGTAACGAAGTTCCTTATGGGGCGTTGCGGAGGCTGACAAAAAATGTCCGTAACGTAAAAAAAAAGCGTAAGATTTTTGTGTATAGTCTATGTATGATGGCTATACAGTGTCTAATGTATATTCTACGTGATGACTGTTATTTAATTGCAGTTTGCTATTATTATTACATCATTCGATAATTATTATATATTTTTACAAATCGTAAATAAAATGAAGGTGTTAAGATAATTTTGAGCGTTTACCATAGCCTATAGACGTTTACAACATCAGAAGCACTAAAAGCGCGTTCCCGACCCGAACCCCTTATCCTCCTCCAGAGACTATACGGCTATACGGTTGAGATTGCGATTAAAATCTGCAGTAGAGTTCTTGAATTATTAAATAATTGATTAATTTAAATCACACTGTTTTAAGACACGAAGAAAACTATTTCAAATAAATTTGCATATTCCAAGCGAGCTAAGACGCGTAAATGCTTCGACTTGATTTTTATTGTTTTTTATCCTATAATATTTTTTACTTGATTTTTATCCTTTACGTGCGTACCTTACGCTACGTATTCTTTACGTAAAGTATGAAAATTACCTATGTAGGCATTTAAAAAGAAGTAAGTTAGTAACTTGGAGGAATTTGAAGTCGCATTTTTTGGCTTTGAAGTAAACTTCTTTACGCACGCTTGACTTATATAAGCTTCTAAATGCGTGACGAGAGCGTTACGAAAAGTGTAGTCAGGCACGACGAACGGAGCAAGAGAGAGAGGTGCGAGCACACAATTTCTTTCTCTCTTTCTCTAATAGCCAGTTACATTTCGTATATCTAAGACACAGTGCAGGCCCATTGTGCAGAAGTTTTACTTTAGTCGTGTGGTCTAAAGTAAACTGGTATTCTTTTATTCACTCCTACACGCATACGAATTGTATGGTTGTGATCCACTGGCTTTTACGAAACGAACTTTTGTGAGCAATGACAATAGGTGGAGGTATTACTCTAGAAATGGTTTTAATGAAATTATTATATTATTTGAACGCACATAATTAAAAGTGTAAACAAAGCCGGGGTGTCATTTAGTTAATAAACTTTATAAACGATTTTATGAAGATTAACCAAAACGTGTCTTTACTAGATATCGTGTACGAGATCTGAAAGTTTATGGATGGTCTGGAACTTTGAGGCGAGGGATCAAGAAGGGTTAGAATTTGTTACAAAAGATAACATACTTGTATATAAACTATAGACATTTATCTCCTATTTAAGAACATCTTAACAACTACTACTATCTATGAAGCCAAAAAGCGATTTGTTAGTCTTATGTTTAATTTTAGGAGAATATCTATAAAAGGCTTGTATTAGGAGGGTAGGAAGATGTTCAAAGTCGTGCTATTTGACTCATTGCGAAATAACGGGACATCCCCCTTTTTAAACAAATATTACTTTGTTGCTTTGGTATATTTATATGTATTTATATGTTTATACGGTATATATACCATATGTACATACGATGTTTGTCCGGGCTGATATTCGAAACTGGAAGACAGATTTTACACAGATGTGTAACTTAGTGCAACTTAAAATAGAGGCTATATTTAACCGCTATATTTTTATTCCAAATATTTTTTATAACATCCACAGCGACACGAGGTCGAGTCAGCTAGTATATGTATGTAATTAGGTACATACATACAAACACTATTTATTTATTATTTATTACATTTACTCGCTTATACACAATAAGGTTACCCACTAGAAAATTAGGAACACAATTTAATAATTACGGAACTACTTGTTACATTCCAAGTTCGATAATCACAAAGGTAAGAAACATTTAGATTGTTAACGATACATTGACTTAGAATTTCGTGCTTCAACGATAATCGACTAATCGCTTTATAAACGTAATGGAACATAAAATGTTATTTATTATCATATCAAATGCTAAAATTTCCTCATGTGTGGGAAACGCAAAAAAAAAATCGTAATTGAACACGTTTCTTGAAAAATGTATTTCATTTTAAAATTTTAATTATGAATGAGAATGATTGAAATAGTTTGTATTTTTATTAAAAAATGTACAAATAGGTGTTATAAAGTTTACCTTTTAGGAGCTTAAAACAAAAAAAAAAAAAACTTGTACCTAAAAGGCGGTTGAAAGATATTTTAAAAAGTGTTATTTGACGCGAAGCCTGATGAAGCAGAATATTATTCTTTAGCAAAAAAGTCTTGCGGTACGGAAAATCATTGTTGTCTGAAAAAGCTAATGATGAGATGGTAAAAGAACTATAAATATCAACTCAAGGAACTGTAAAAGAAATTTTAGTTACTGATTAAAATAATACCTACAATGAGTAATTGCTTATTTATACCTCCCAGGCATAATTCCAATCGTTTCCATACATTTTTATTATTAATTTTATTATTAAATTAATTCCATACATTTTATTATTTAATTTCATTCTTTGAATTTGAGTTTAAGTAAAGCAAGCCTAGTAATGTGTGTAAATGTACATGATTTTTATAACATTACTAGCTTCTGCACGCGACTTCGTTGGCGTGGACTCCGCTCCTATTGCTCTTAGCGTGATGACACATAGCCTATAACCTTCCTCGATAAATGGGCTATCTAACACTGAAAGAATTTTTCATATCGGCCCAGTAGTTCCAGAGATTACCGCGTTCAAACAAACAAACAAACAAACAAAAAACAACCAAACAAACAAACTCTTCAGCTTTATATATTAGTATAGAGTATAGATTACTCACAATGGAAATTTATGTACAAAAAGTATTTAAACCGCTTCTTACAAAAGCTTTATTACGTTTATCAGTAGAAGCCGTAGCCATGTACTCAAGAGCTTGTGGGAAATGTTATACCAAAAAACAGCATAATATAATAAAACTGGTACTGACTGGGTCATTTAGGCGTACAGTTACGCGTAAAGCTACATGTAGAAAAAATATATTGCATAAAAGTTTTACAAATAATAAAAAGATTACATTGAAATAAAATATTCTTAAGAGCATAATTTATTATCGAAAATAAGAATCTTTAACCCAATCTCATAAAGTAAACTCTAACAAAATTCCTCCTTATCACATATCTAAGGGCTGACCCATCTTCGACCGATCTATCCCTTTACGCCCTATAAATGTTAGGGTAATACCCATAAATAGGTTTTAGCTCGCCCACGGTAATGTATGTAAGTCATTATAGTGTCTAGACTCAGAGATATTACTTGCGGATAGCGATAAGGCTTAATAAAACTGCGATAGTAAATCGTGGTGTATTTTTACACCGAGGGATTTGTGGTTTATGTCCGTTTTATTAACCGTTAAACTAGTACCGATGCCCGTTTTTACCCGCGTAACGCATAATTCTTTTAGAATATTCGGTACATGATTACATAGTTGATAAATATGTGTGGACTTAGTGACGCTGTATTTCATGCAAGATATTACTAATTTTGTACTAAAACACAGTTTATATATTATTTTCAAAAGAGTAACTACGGAATTTCTTGCCGATTTAAAGAAAATAATTTTATTACTACTCTAACGAGAGATCTTTTACGGAAATTTGATTGAAATCAAGTTTCCCGTTTGCCCTCGCTCGTGATTAAAATGTAAATACGAAATAGAATCGGTGTATGAGTTAATGGAATCGAGAATCCTTTTATTTGATAAAAGAAAAAAGTCTTTCGTTGAATTGAAGGAGTTCTTTAAATAAATATGATATTGAAAGACCTTTAAGGGTCAATACCCACGGCGTTTTAGTATTTCTTATTTCTTTTTCAATATATCTAAACGTTTACTGAACTATTATATTTATATAAATGCGAATACGCTGATATACAGATGGAGTTTTTGACGCATGACCTCATTTGCTTGAATTGTTTAACTGTGCCAAGTCAAGTAGACTCCTTTAAGACATTTCATTAAGCAAATATTTATTACTTATCGGAAATCACATTAGTGTAGTGTTTCGCAGCCGAGAAAATATTGATATATTTGCGTCAAGTACATACTTTCAACTTCAACAGTAGAATTCGTCTCTCATTTTGTCCCGACAAATCTATATTAGGATTTAATGGAATAAGCAAACATTTCGTGGCAAGAAGATTAATCATCATCATCATCATTTCAGCCTATCGCAGTCCACTGCTGGACATAGGCCTCCACAAGTTCGCGCCAATAATGGCGTGAACTCATGTGTTTTACCCATAGTCACCACGCTGGGCAGGCGGGTTGGTGACCGAGAAGATTAATATTAAGTTATAATTCGTTCTAGTTTTGGCCAGTAAACATTGTTAATACCAAATTACTTATTACTATTCATTATTTCCTTTCAAATACATTCCGGAAATGCCAATGGGATTCGAGGTACTTTCTTGATTATTGTTAACAAATTGTACACCCGGCGGTCTCATTCCAATAATCTAATCAAAACGAAAAGATCCTGAACCAATTTCAGGCTTATTTCGATATTAAATAAAGCCACCTGAACGTTCGATTGTACCATTTCAATAGCAGATCCGATCGTATTACGTGCCTAAGTAAAATACAACAAAACCTTCCCATATCGGTTTCGAGAATCAAAATTAGGTACCACAATAAGATCTACGAAAATATTTCCTTTACATTCTATGTAAATTACGCAATTTGAATCATCTTTGGTAAGACTAATAAACAAGGTAACTAGTTGTACGCTTAAAACTATTGTATTATTTATGACAGTTTTTTGTCTTAATTTGTATAAATATTGCTCTTTGAAAAATTCCACTTAGTTTTTGTTTTGTTAAAGAATAAAATTTCTCGAAATATTCTAGATAATTCTGTTTAAGTGAATGAAAATCTACACGAGACAAACATCTCGCTCTAGTTTTGTATTTTATCTATACTTATTATAAAAATAAGTCCCCCGGCCGCGTCTTTCTGTCCTCCTGTCTGTCTGTCTGAACGCGATAAACTCGAAAACTACGCAACGGATTTTTATACGGTTTTTAACAATAGAAAGAGTGATTCTTGAGGAAGGTTTAGGTATAAAATTTATTATGTTTTAATGTAAATTAGCAGAAATACGGCGATAAATGTTGAAGAGGTCGCAAAAAATCTCGCCAACGGGGAGCTTTCCACGCGAACGCTGCGTAAACTAGCAAAGATATAGTTGTATAATTTACTAGAGAATTCAAAATCTATAAAAATTCTACAAAAAAGTCCGCGATAGCATATCTCTATCTCTTAGGGTTGACTTACAATAACCACTTTTATGTTCAAATTTTTAATTAAAAACATTACGTTATTTTTAAAGATATTTTCTTAAGTTCAGTATTAATCTTAATCCAAATGAATATGTTATTTAGCTTAGGCATTTAATGCAGATTAAAATTGCCCTTTAAACTATATGAATCAGATAAATAGTTTTTGAGATATCGTCGTTAGAAGTAAGTAGCAGCGAAACATTTAATGCTCGGCGAGCCATCGTTGAGCGTTCTTTCCTTGAGATGCCTATAACGGCGCGGGCGAGTCCATCCCCTCTGCGGTCTGCCCCGCATCGCTCCACCGCCTGCTCATGCTATTAAAGGAAATCAAAGAATATCAAAGATCATTTTATCGAACTTTTTTTAACTTTTTTGTTAAATTCCACGCGGACGAAGTCGCGGGTACAGCTAGTTTAATATAAATTTGTCCTTCAATTATTTGTATTCTCGTAGATAATTATAGGAAAAAAAAATACGTAAAAATTTAAGTCTAATGTTATTTATTTAAAATTTATTTAATTTCTTGCAAATTATACAATTTTGTAGCAAGTGATATTAAATTTAGAATTAATTTAAATAACGCTACATAATTTAAATTAAATTGAAGTCGTTCAAATGAAATTATCATTAAGTGCCTCATAATCTTATACCCACGCCTCGACCGCAATGAGATGGAGTACTTGTAAGTTGGTTAGATATTTTAGTTCGTCTTTTGCTCTTGCAAATTTTAACGAGATGGCTTATCTATACTAATATTATAAAGCTGAAGAGTTTGTTTGCTTGAACGCGCTAATCTCAGGAAGCACTGGTCCGATTTGAAAAATTCTTCCAGTGTTAGATAGCCCATTTATCAAGAAAGGCTATATATCATCACGCTAAGATCAATAGGAGCGGATCACCAATGAAGAATGTTACAAAATTGGGTTTTTTTTCTTTTTGAGAGCTTCCGCTGTGTAAACGGTTAAAGTATCGCAAAAATCATGTGTGACAGAATTGTTCCTATTCCACGCGGACGAAGTCGCGGGCAGAAACTAGTAATCCTGTAATCTTCCTCAATAAATAATTTCTAATGCTAATAAAATAGAAAAATTTACTAGTAGTTTTAGCGTCAAGGCTTACCATCACTTAGTGACAAGCGTAACAAGTAGTTTCAGCATCAAGATGTTCATATTACAAACTGTTTCGATCCTTTGGATCAATGGCTTTCAATAGTGGTAAGATTACAATTTAAAATTATGTAAATAGAAAAATATCAATCATAATGTCAGATAAATTACCAAAAGATCCATCAGACGGTCGGGTGAACCAAAATCTAATTCTTAGAAAAGAAGAAAGTGTCTAATGACAGTAATACTTAGACAAGAAGAAAATATCTAAAAGTAGTAGGTAACTAGAAAATGATTTATTAGTATGAATTTCTTTACATCTCAATTATGTATGCTTCAAATAATTTGCCGAAGCCATCGCTCAGGAGTTTGTATCTTCAAGTTAGAACTTGTTCGGTATTAATTTGAGACGACCGATACCAACTTTGACTATCACAATTACCTTCCTCAAATGCTTTAATGTTACTCTTGTGTTCGTTATTAGGAGGAAACTTCCCTACAATAAAATAAGGATCATAGGATTTAATGCCTAATATATCTGCATCAACTATGTGTAAGTAAATCAACGAATTTGTGTAGGGCACAGCAGGAAATTTCCTGCTCGAAACATGGAGCAGCACGACTGCGGAAGTACTTCGACCTTACAGAAGACCACAGCTAAATAATACTGTTGTCAACTGTTGTGTTCCTGTTGGTGAGTAAGGTGACCAGAGCTTCTGGGGAATTGGTGATAGGGTTGGCAATAAACGGAAACTTAATACACCACACCGCTCCACTGCGGGTTGGCGCATATATTCCTTATGATTACTAATGATTGCTATCAGTTGTATAATATGATGACAGCCAGGACCGACAGCTTAACGTGCTCTCCGTGGCAAGGTAGAGAGACCCACAAGGACTGACATCTAACTGGAAAAATTATTTGTACAAATACAAATATAATATGTATAGCCCTAGCGGGAGTCGAACCCGCATATCGTCGAGGTTTAGGCACGTACACGCACCGCCAAACCAGAGCAGTCGTCGCGAATAACAATATAATCAACGAAATACAAATACAATTCCAAAGTCAGAATGACGTTTACCTCGCAAAATCCAATATCCACTTATCCCTTTAGAAAAACTAGACAACCGTATGGGTATACCGCGGTCAAGGATCGGCATGATTGTCTCGTGGATTCATCCCTTCATCAGCTCTGAACGTGACCGGGATAAAAAAACATTCAAATACAATTGGATGCAATCATTTCAGTAGAATGAACTGTTTGACAAGATTTGGGGAGACTTGCGACCTTTTCGAGGTGATTTTTTATTGTGATTTCAGACGGTGGCCTATACATAAAAATATGTATAGAAGTTAAATGTCAGACATCTTTATATACGACTTGAATTGTGTAGTAAGCTGGTGGATGCATGGCGAGAACGTTACGAAAAGTGTGATCAGGAGAGGTGAAAAGAGCAAGAGAAAAAGGTGCGAGCACACATTAAGACACAGTGCAGGCCTATTTTTATTGAATGTATGTACACACATAGGCTCTAACTGCCGTACCCTTTTTTAAACCGACTTAAAAATTACGACGTTTCCAATTCGACTGTATGTTTTTATGGTTGTTATGTTGTACCATTTTTCTGGGTGTACGAATTTTATGATTATTTTTCATACGAAAGCCGTGTGGTTCCATTTGAACATAAGCGGTTTTTTTTTTCGTTTTCGACAAACACAAGTATGTTCTTACAATGCAACAGAAGTAGCATAGGTATATAATAAAATTATGTATCGAAATTTAAGTCTGAACTTTAAATGAAGACAACACTGCTAACAACTTCCCGTGTAGCGAGTATCTTGTGATCATTGTTGAAACTTGAAATAAACGGCTGAAGTTCAAGTCTTATCGCCTCGCTAAAAACTAAACTTTGCCTCTTGAAACTAACTTCCTTAATGCGGTGTTAATGAATGTTATAAATTAGTTAAATTTGCTAATAGTACTTGAAACGTAAATTTCCTGCTCAAAATATGGAGCAGCCCGACTGGTGTAGTACCTCGACTTTACAGAAGATCACAGCTAAATAATACTGTTATCAAACAGTGTTGTGTTCCTGTTGGTAAGTGAGGTGACCAGAGCTCCTGGGGTGAATTGGGGATAGGGTCGGCAACGCGCATGCGATGCTTCTGGTGTTGCACACGTCTATAAGCTGTGGTAATCGCTTATTATCAATTAAGCCGTACGCTTTTTTGCCGACGTAGTTATAAAAAATAAATTCAGTCTAATAAATAATATTTTCTTTTTAAAAGTTTAAGCAGTTCATTGATCATCCAAGGTAGGTGAATGTCAAATGAAAAGGAATTAGACTTATATTCAGACTAGGATCACCTAAAAATAGTTATACACGACAAAATGATCTTTGATGATAAGGCCGCCTTTGCACCTTTTTTGGTTTTCCCTATGTAATATTAAATGTGCAATATAGTACCTACATATTAAAATAAATTATTATATTTTTTAATTATATAGAAGTAGATGAATCGTTGCGAGTAAATCTGCTTACAATTTTTATTTTATTTTTAATCGACTTCAAAATGCGTATTTACTTGATTATATTTTTTCCTCGACCTACGTTTCTTTAGACCTCACAACTTATTATTGGGTGTACCGATTTTGTTGATTCTTTTTTTAACCGAAGTCTGTTGTGTGATCCCTTTTAAACTTGATCGGGATCTAACGAACACTTTCATATATGAAAGTGTTCGTTAGATCCCGATCAAGTTTATTATAGTTGAATAAGCATTATTTATAAATAATGCTTATTCAACTATCTTTTTGACTATCTACGTAGTATTACTTGTCGATGTATTGAAGTCAGTTTTATTATCGTTTTCGAGCAAATACAATTATAAGACATCTTGACTTAGAGATCATGATTAGCCTTTACCTAAAAGTCATTGTAGGAAAATATCTATAAATACAAAACCCTTGTTTAAATTTTGACCTGAAAATAGGACCTATGTAAAATGCTAATCAAGGAGGCGACTAAAATCCGAATGTACTACATTAGAATTAAATTAAAAGTCATCGAATGTGATTACCACATCCCGTAACGTAATCAGTGGATAGGTTCGAAATGAGGATCACGTACACACACCGATAACCGTAGCAAAGTAGTTATAATAAAAAAATAATACAACAATTGCAACTTTTTTCAGCCTCGACTTCAAAAAATAAAGAAGATTCCCTAATATTTATTTAAGATATATTATTATTATCATAGACACCTTAAAACAATCGTTACTCTTAATAAGGATACATTATCTGATGGATATCTGCCCTTGTGACTAATCGTGCCTCGGAGACTGATAGCGATCGTTACTCATAGTAGAGAACATATCCGCCAACTTGCAGTGGAACACCGTGGTGGATTAAGCTCAGATCCTATAGAGAAGTATGTAAATAGGCCTATGCCCAGCTGTGGCATGTTACAGCCTGAATTGTTGAAGTATCCACCTCTGTACGTGAAAACAAAGCGAAAATTCCGACATAGTTACTACGAACCGAAGCCTGGTCCAGCGCGATACCAATTCATTTGCAAATTGAATCAGTTCAGAACGTTTTAATGAATGATAAACTCTTTGTTGAACATTAAGTACTTCAACACCATTATTATATATCTTTATTAATTTATCTATCTTTTCTAGTTATCTCTATAGTTGATTTGTACCATACTTCAGCATAAACTTTTTTTAAATCTACTCTTTAACTCCGTTGCGGTGCTATGACTTCTGAAAACTCAAATAACTTCGAAGACACGATACACACCATGCCTTCATACATACAAAAGTTCATTCCCATCCTCCATTTTAGCTTTGAAAAAAAGGCAACATAATTAATCATGCATATTCATTGTCGATGGACATTTGTAGTAAAACATCATGGCAGATTAGTATCTTAAAACAAAAGAAAACCTGTGCCACCATCTTAACATTGAAGATTTCTTAACGTATTCAACAATCCCTTCAATGTTTGCCCTTTATAAACAAGCGAACCGATAATCTAAAACACTCGAAAATCTGATTCAGTAAAATGTACGTGTTATTTACGTCACCCATAGCTAATTATTTATTTGTAAGAAGATTTCAAACTCGACGCAATTCAATTTTCAACTCGATAGCCTTTCATTTGCGATTGAATAATTGCGTTTATTGAATGATAAACACTTTTGTCAAATCTCTTTGAATTATTGCTTCTTGAGGAGTTTGTAATTTCAAGAACAAAAGTTTGAATCAGACCGTTGAATTGAGTTTGTAACTAGAATAATTATAACCGTCATTTTGTAAATAAATTTAGGCTTATGCAAACAACCTTATAAAGATTTTTGTTTTGTTATAAAAGGGTCCCTTTATTTACTGATTGAAATCGTGGTTATTTTCTCTTCAGTCTTTTTTTAATAACCAGTTTATTTACAATTTTCATGTTTTCATTATATAACTAACAAAGAGAGAAAGAAAATGTGTGCTCGCACCTCTCTCTCTTGCTCCGTTAGCCTCGCCCCATCACACTTTTCGTAACGCTTTCATCAAGCATTAACTGGCTTACTCCCCAAGACAAGCGTGCGTAAACAAGTTTTACTTAAACTTGCACCAAAAGGCAACTTGAAACCATATTGTGTACCAAAACTGAGATTGAATAACAACAGAAATTCATTCAAAATAAACAATAGAGATGTCACTCAATTACTAATTTACTTAAAATTACGATATTTATTTACAAATTTCAAAGTCAAATTAATGTCCGAGAACCGTATTATTATAAGTAACGGGCCGGCGTTATCTCGCGTAGCGTCGACCCTTTTCCATTTATCTCAAACTCGAAACAAATGTCGCCGTGTAAATTATTCTAAACTCATAAAGAATTCTCGGCAAAGCCCCTTTAGGAATTTCTTTAACGAGCCTCTAATATGACGTCTGGATATTTAGCAACACTTTAGTAAATTGGATTTCTAGCGCTATGGATTAAATTTTAATGTTTTTAATTCATATAATATTTACGTTAAGTGTGATTATGACATCAAGTCTTGACAGTTCGCTTAAAAAAGGCCATCTGCTAAACAACTATAATTCGCTTCTAACCTAACCTAACCAAACTTTTTACTCACTTCTCCTGACACTAAGACTTTAGACCATTTAATCAGGATTACAATTCAAACAATTATTCAGTGCAAGATTACATAAATGATAAAGATTTTCGGACTTAGTGACGCTGCACTGTATGCAGGATATTATATTTGTATAAATGCACAGTTTATACTTTTTCAAAGAGTAAATGCGGAGTGTCTTGCCAGTTCTTCTCTTCAGAATCAGCATTCCGAACCGGTGGTAGATTCACTTTTAGAAATAATTATAATTATAATTTTTAATTTGTAAAATGACGAATTGAAGGTGCTTTTGAAGCTTATTTGAATAAAGACATTTTTGATTTTGATTTCTTCAAAATGCGAACGAGGAACTACGAGTGCTTAGTTTCTGTTTATCTTTATACAATTTTGTGATGATACATGCAATAATCTGTTATTTGTATCATTGGCAGCAAGTTTTTTGTTAGAAATAAATAACAAATACACTTTCTAATATGTTTAAGAAATGGAATATTATCTTAAACAAGTATTTATAGAAAAATCCAAATTAATCTTGAAAATAATAAAATCTATACATATAATTAAATGGTAGGAAAGTTAATGTATGTCCGGGACAAACTCAAAAAATACTGCATGGATTTACTTCAAATTTGGCACGAATATTATTAAGAAGTCAGGTCAACATAATTATTATAGGCTACATAATTATTATCACGCTATCACGTACGGGGAACGAGAAGGGAACGCACGCAGACGACGTCGCGGGCAGCAGCTAGTGTTTAATATTTTTCTTCGAAAGATAATAATAATTATTATTATTTTGGCGAAATTTATTCGTATTTTATTATAATATATGGAAAAATACTGAATTTGTACTGAATTTTAAATACCAAAGGGTCAAATGCTTTGAATAGGACGTATTGGATTAGTCTTTGTATTCATGAAGTACTTAGGATTTACGCACTATTCTTTGTTACCCATGTTTTCGAACTAAATCAACCATGGTTATTCTGAAAGCAAACAAACTCTTCAGCTTTATATATTAGTATAGATAATGTAATTATTTTCTTTAATTACCAGTTTTTAACCGACTTCAAAAAAAGGAGGCGGTTCTCAATTCGACTGTATTTTTTTTTTTATGTATGTTAGCTCAGAACTTTTGGCTGGGTGGACCGATTTCGATCAATTTTGTTTTAACTGAAAGGTGTTGGGTGTCATGTGGTCCCATTTTTTTTTAAATTAAGATCTGACAAGTACTTTTAGAGTTATATCTAACTAGCCGACCCGTGCCCACTTCGTTACGCATTATTTATTTTTAATAATTACTTCTAACGACGATATCTCAAAAACTATTCATCTGATTGATATAGTGTAAAGGTCAATTTTAATCTGCATTAAATGCCTAAGCTAAATAACATATTCATTTGGATAAGGATTAATACTGAACTAAAGAAAATATCTTTAAAAATAACGTAATGTTTTTAATTAAAAATTTGAACATAAAAGTGGTTATTGTAAGTCAACCGTAAGAGATAGAGATATGCTATCGCGGACTTTTTTGTAGCATTTTTATAGATTTTGAATTCGCTAGTACATTATACAACTATATCTTTGCTAGTTTACGCAGCGTTCGCGTGGAAAGCTCCCCGATGGCGAGATTTTTTGCGACCTCTTCAACATTTATCGCCGTATTTCTGCTAATTTACATTAAAACATAATAAATTATATACCTAAACCTTCCTCAAGAATCACTCTTTCTATTGTTGAAAACCGTATAAAAATCCGTTGCATAGTTTTCGAGTTTATCGCGTTCAGACAGACAGACAGACAGGAGGACAGAAAGACGCGGCCGGGGGACTTATTTTTATAATATTACTAGCCGACCCGTGCACACTTCGTTGCGCATTAATTATTTTTAATAATTACTTCTAACGGCGATATCTCAAAAACTATTCATCTGATTGATATAGTGTAAAGGGCAATTTTAATCTGCATTAAATTCTTAAGCTAATTAAGATACTTATTTGGATAAGGATTAATACTGAACTAAAGAAAATAGCTTTGAAAATAAAGTAATGTTTTTAATTACAAATTTGAACATAAAAGTGGTTATTGTAAGTCAACCGTAAGAGATAGAGATATGCTGTCGCGGACTTTTTTGTAGCATTTTTATAGATTTTGAATTCGCTAGTACATTATTTAACTATATCTTTGCTAGTTTACGCGGCGTTCGCGAGGAAAGGTCCCCGTTGGCGAGATTTTTTGCGACCTCTTCAACATTTATCGCCGTATTTCTGGTAATTTACATAAAAGCATAATAAATTATATACCTAAACCTTCCTCAAGAATCACTCTTTCTATTGTTGAAAACCGTGCAAAAATCGGTTCAGTAGTTTTCGAGTTTATCGCGTTCAGACAGGAGGACAGACAGACAGACAGGAGGACAGAAAGACGCGGCCGGGGGACTTATTTTTATAATAAGTATAGATATCTAATAATGCGTATTTACTTGACTACTTTTTCGTCGACCTACGTTGTATTATACCGCATAACTTTTTACTCGGTGTACCGATTTTGATGATTCTTACTTTAATCGAAAGCTAATACTTGTCATGTAGTCTTCGTGAAATTAGATCGAGATCTGATTACAACTTTTTGAGTAATCTTTAATAGCGCGTATTTACTTGACTATTTATTCGTCTTATTACGTTGTATTACTTGTCGATGTAATTGAAGTCGGTTTTTTTTCGTTTGCAAGCAAACACAATTATTGTATCTCCTGCCCAATAACGTTTGTTTGATAAATATTAACTAGTCGAGCATATTGCTTTATTTAAATTGTTTGGTCTGAGTGTTAAATTCAATTGCCAAATTGCGCGTAATTTATCACAAATACCAGCCCTTTATTATCTCGGTTAGTTTGTGGGCAATCATCTCAACTAAACCTTGTTTGTGACTGAGTACAGGCATTATAGTACTCATAGTTTGTTAAATATATTAAAAATTATAAATTAACCTTATTTAGAATCTTAACGTTCTTTTTTATTTATTTATTACTAACATAACTTAAAATAAAATTTAAATTCACGGATTTTTTTTTAGTTTAAAACATATTTATGGCGTTGCTTTTATAATGATAACTGCAACATTTACAAAAACTGCAAGCAATATTGAGAAAAAAAAGTCTTGTATTGTTACTACTGTCACTATCATCAATTTTAAGGAAGTGTTGTGTAACGGATTTCTTTAAAATAGGAAAATATTGAGACCATCTAATTCAATCAAGCAAATATTTCCAAAGTCGAGTAGTTTGTACGGTGAATGATGTGATGCAGAAAGTATAGAAAATATGAAAAGGAATTTCAAGAAGAAGATAGTGATTATACAGTAAACTACTAGTAGTTAGTATCGCTTCAGAAAAAGATGTAAATTTTAATTTATAACATGCTAAGAACTGCGATGTTTTTAGTTTTCAACTCTGTATAGCTTTATCTTATAACTATCTTCTGCGCGCGACTTCGTCCACGTGGAATAGGAACAATTCTGTCGTACATGATTTGTGCGAAACTTTAACCGTTTACGCAGCGGAAGCTCTTAAAAGGAAAAAACCCCGATTTTGGAACATTCTTCATTGGTGCTACGCTCCTATTGGTCTTAGCGTGATGATATATAGCCTATAGCTTTCCTCGATAAATGGGCTATCTAACACTGAAAGTATTTTTCAAATCGGTCAAGAAGATCCTGAGATTAGCGCGTTCAAACAAACAAACAAACTCTTCAGCTTTATTATATTAGTATAGATATTTATCTTAAGCAACAAAAAATATAAAAATGCAATTTTGAATCTATATTTTACGCTTACAAATGATTGGAATAAAATCCCACAATACAAAAAAAACCGAATAGGTAGGTACTCAATTAAATTAATTGATAGGGATTCTTTTAAAATTTATTAGTAGGTACCAACTGTTTTTTTTTTTTTTTAAATGAGTATATTCTTGTCTCACAAGAAATAATCAAAGAATAAGCAATAAAAGTTTTGCTCGCTCTCAATTACTCATCTATAGACATAACGAGATTACCGTTTACAAGGAAACTTGAGTTAACGTACAGTGTTTATTGAGTTCGAACATGTGTTATGGAGAATTAAATTTGTTCTACAAAGCATTACGGTTATTACATTATTCAAACATTAGTATTCGTATCTTGAAGCGAACTCGTGTTAGACGAGACACTTATTTGCACGTGCTGGGGCATAAATAGTTAAGGCGCGGTTACAGGGGCTTCTTGTGATATTAGTTGTTTTATTATAAACAATACACAATAATTCGATGACGCGTTAGCGCAACGGTCACAGCACTAGATTGCGGCTGTTGCGCTGGATTCCCGCAAATAGCATACATTCGTAAAGGTCATAAAGATGTTTACTCTTATGTGGGCCTTGACACCTGACATAGGAGTAAATCATAGTGACCGTTGAGTGTTAGTCGTTTATTTATTATTAATTTATTTTTATATTCCGCCAACCCGCATTGGAGCAGCGTGGTGAATTAAGCTCCAATCCTTCTCCTACATGGGGAAGAGGTCTATGCCCAACAGTGGGATATTACAGGCTGAATCGTCGATCGTGTTTTTATAGGAATTTCAATAAATAAATAAAATAAATTTGATTGGTACCAATCAATTATCACTGCTTACATGAGAAAAAAAAATTAATAATACAAAATTTGCTCGTAATATTAAAATACAAATCTTTACCAAAAATAAATGATAACTTGTGATGTCACCAATCGGATGCCCACTCAATATCGTTGAGGCATCGTTGTCTCAACACTGATTTTAAGTAAGCACCGTACATGTATGATAATAGTAATAAGTAAATAGGATAATACTAAACTTGTTGATTTAAAAAAATCAGACAACTTAACCACGGTATAAAATTTTATTTAAATTAAATCAAATGAAAAGGGTAACTGGACGCCAAAAAATTAACACACTTTAAAACATAAACGTATATTTGTTCATTGCGTGTGTTCGGTCATTAGCTATGTCCACACTGTGCCTTTTCATCTTCAACTTTCGTCGTCACCTTTCTATTCAACTTCCGTTGACACATTCAATATTGAATGCGTCAACGAACGCGACGCTAACGTAGTCATTTCGATTCTGTCAGTGTTCAAAACATGAGCGACGAGAACATTTTGCTTGGTGGAATATGTGCGGCTTACTTAGTCTTTCCAATCCAGAAATCCAAAAAATCCAGAAAAAAAAAGAACAAAGCGAAAGTTTTGGATACGAAGCTATTATAATAATAAAAGTTGTGGAAAGCTTCTGTAATCCTCTATAAATCTCAAAGTAATATTTTTTTCTTCGTCCGCCATCTTGATGTTGAACGCTTTGTTGCACAGAAATCCACTAGACGCGGGTAACACATTTCGTAGCGCGCGCTATGCTTTCAACTGTCAATAACGCATGCGCCAAGGGCATGCCTCACGTGCGCTGTTGACTGCGCTGTGACGCATGCCCTTGATAAAAGAAAAAAGGCACAGTGTGGACATAGCTATTGGATTGCTTATAATAGACAATTCTATAAAAATACGGATGGAGGTTTCACTGACCTAATAAATAGTATCGTGAGAAATCAGAAATTTAAATTAAAAACACCACAATAACAGACATCACATTCAGAAGCTATGAAGCCTGTTGGATATGTGATAAAAACGCAGTGCAACACAGACGTTTTTACCGTATCCGATTTGATTTTTTTATATTATCTAATTATCTATCTGAAGAAACACCAAATTTAAAAAAAAAAAAAAACTCGCGTACAAAGTACACAATAATTATGTCAGAAACGCATCGCTTACACGTTTTGAGCAGTTATGTATTTTATCTCATTCCTGTCCTATACATTTGTATTTGTTTCTTTATCGCGACTCATTTTCGTTTCATCGAGTTTCAAATCACAACGATTCTAAAAAAGTTTCATTTCAAAAATGAAAATTTTATATAAAAACATTGTAATTGTGATATAACAGTAATGTGGTTGAACTAAAGCTACCAATTGATTCGGAATGAGGATTCTCCGGCAAAAGAAACAAAGAATGGAATTTTCGCTTACGAACTTTTACTTTAACTGAAATTTTTTTTTTCATAATTATGTAAAACCTTTAAACAATAATAATAAATAAATATCTACACAATACACATACGGTCGTCTGTTCCTAAAGTAAGCAACTTAATGCTTGTGTTATAGGTAACAGCCGACTGGTCTATATATATAGGTCAGCGGTCGGCAACGCGTGGCCCGCGGGCCGCATGCGGCCCGCGGAGGTCTTACTTGCGGCCCGCGAATGTTTTGTAAATAAGTTATAAATATCAAAATAAATGCATGAACGAACCGCGATCGCGTAACACGTAGAATTAAAACGAAACTGGCAGATATATGATGTGACATTTTTCATTCAGCGACAGATTTGGTGAGTTTGAAAAGTTTCAAGCAAAGAAGATTTTTGCAAACCCCTTTTTCCTGTGATATTCAGGAAGTACCGAGTCGTTTACAAATGAACGTGATTGATCTGCAATGTCATTACATTGCAGATCGATCACAACATGCGTCTAGAAAGACCTGTGTAAACAATCCAAATAGATTTTGTTACATTTGTGGCAAATATACATTCAAAAAATTCTGTTTAAATGTGTCAGACTTCGTTAAAAATGCTTACATGGAGTACTATCAACGGCCATTGGAAACAAACAACAAGCACTGGATACCCAATATAGTGTGTAAAACTTGTGTGGAGTTTTTGCGATTATGGAAAAATAACAAGAGGGATACCTTGAACCTCATTAGTCCTATGATTTGGCGTGAACAGTCGAGCCACCACTACGACTGTTATTTCTGCGTTGTAAACATAACAGGAATTAACCCCCAAAATCATTTCAAGTGGGTTTATCCTACTGTACCGTCAGTTACTAACCTGTCTCATTCAACTGATACATTAAAACCCCTACCAAGTACTCGTATATCTCAGTACATACAGTGGCGTGCAAAAGTTTCGGGCCACCCTGATTTTTTCGTATAATTAATAAAATATTTCATTCCTGCACTCGTTAATCATTTGAGCAGTTTAAGAATATCGAGATATAGATAATAACATCATAAATTATTTATTTTTTCGGCATATTTTTTTTCTACCACGGGAAATTATTTTCGGCCGTGTGCAAAATAGTATTGGGCCACCATAATTCACGAGTTCGCCGGACATTACTACACAAGATTATTGGACATTTTATTTTTCATAAATTTTAAAACACGCTATTATATAAACATGCATGTTTGAAAACAAATATATTTACTCTCATTCCCATAATAATGGTGAAACACACAAATTTTGTCAGTTATATGGAAAAAACAGGGTGGCCCAAAACTTTTGCACGCCACTGTATATCCAGATCGTTTCCAAAATTGAGTGCTGAGAATTTAAAAGCTGGAATTTTCGAAGGACCACAAATTAGAAAATTAATAAACGATGTAAATTTTACTGAAAGTATGACAATTGCTGAAAAAATACCTGGAATTAGTTATTTTGGCTTGTAAAAAACTTTTCGGGAAATAAGAAGTCCGTCGATTTTCCTGACCACGTCAAGCAGTTACCATTATACGGCAGCACCTTGGATACAACATGAGCATTAAAATGCATTTCATTTATAGCCACCTTGATCGATTTTCTGTAAATCTTGGACATTTAAGCGAGAAGCAGGGATAACGCTTCATCAGGATATTCGCTTTATGGAGGAGTGCTACCAGGGCTATTGGAGTGAAAGTATGATGGCTGACTACTGTTGGATTATCCAGAATAGTAGTAAAACTCCAACTTATTCAAGAAAGTTACATAAAAGAAAATGTTGTTTAAATAAATTGTTATATGGCGGGAAACCATGTTTTTTTGACAAAATTGCTACCCTTCATATCTCAAAATGTAGAGCTGCTAGCAAAAATCTGAGTACCTACAAATTTAGAATTAGGGTAGAAAATGCAGCTAGATCCATAAAAAAAATCCATACAACAAAAATGCTGTTGTGCTGTATAATGTAAGTATTACGTGTACGTATTAAATTCCATGTTTTAAAAATTTTAATAGCATTTTCATTTTTTCTATGGGATATGACCAATTATATGTAGGTATCAGGTAGAGTCTAGGGTTTAAATCATAAGTGCGGCCCGCCTTTAGTTTATTTGGCCACCTCGTGGCCCTTGCTTACCAAAAGGTTGCCGACCACTGATATAGGTAAACCGCTGTAAAGTCGACCCTTGCGATGACAAATGGGAGGCAGGGCGGGGGGTATGCACGGGTACACACGGCATTGTCGCCACAGAGATTTATCTCGAGATATCTCAAGTATATATCTCTGAGTTATTATTCAGGTGAATGATTATAATTATTTGAGTCATGCGAGTGTGGCAAATAATAGACTGATTCTATATTTATTTTTATTATATGTTTTTCTATATATATACACAATTAATTAAGGAACTACGTTAGAAAATAAAATACTAAATACTGAGCACTAAAACTAACATTAATATGTAAAAAAGTTGCTTAAGATTAACATTATCATAATTCATTTAGTCATTTTTCGTCTTGGTAATTTCATATTTATTGTTGGATGTAACTAAGTAAAATAATCTCGTGTGTAATGCGTACGTCATTCGATGTCAACGCCGTAGGGATGGCAAAGTTGACTCTCAAGAATCGATCTTTTCATAAAAATAATCGACTTTTTGAAATCCACTTGAACCTGTCTCGAGTCGATTGGAATCGATTCTCATTCGATGACTTTGACTTTTTTAAGCAACACAACTGTCACAAACTCACGGAGGGTAGTTTATATAATTATATAGTTTGTACCAGGGATTGGAATACCGTTTAAAAATTCGGTAACGTTAACGTGTCTCGGCAGACAACGTTATTTATGGAGTAACGATATCTTAAGTTAAAACAAACTCGTAACACCTAAAGTTTGTAACTATTACGGTAAACGCACAAATAGATATTTGATACCCACTTTAATTAACCAAATACCCAGAACTATACTACTACATACTACATATTTTAAAGGCGAGAGAGTTTAAATTCAGAGCGGAACAAAGGGTCAAAAATTTTAGTACTTATAACTAAATTAATCATTAAAAAATACATAGAAATTCATTACAAATTTACTATTATTGAAATTTAACATTGGAATGATAATATTATTGAAAACATCACTTTTACGAAGTACCACAGTGTCCTCACAAAAAAAAAAACAAGATGCTTTCAAAAAGTCGACTTGAGAATCGACTTTTAACTGTGATTAATCGACTTTGAGAATCAAAAAATTCCAAGTCGATTCCAAAGTCAAAAGTCGACTTTTTTCACGCAGTCTCCATCCCTAGTCGACGGCCGACATCAGAATTCAGACTGTCTGATTGGTTGAGTGCTACCCGCCCCCGCGTCCCGCGGCCATCGCTAGGGTCGACTTTATCGCGGTACAGCTATAGATACTTTTTTTATATATATTATTTTTAATGTAACAAAAAAGTGTGTGTACTTGTGTACGCACGTAAAAGCTATACTTTATTGGCTAGCTAACTTCACGTTGCTAACTCCTTTTTCGTTGACTAGCTAACTTCGGGGAGTCGGTTTTTTGTGACGCATCGTAAAAATTTACTCTCATCATTTTTCCCTAACGCACCAAAAGAAGTATAACTTCAATAATTTATTTTATGTACGTTAAATTATTCAGTGGAAATATACATGACTATTAAATAATTTTTTATTTCAAATAAGAATACAATTTATTTTTATTTACTTAACTTAAGGTAAAAAACAAAAGAAGAAAGAAATGCAACAGAAACAATACATTTACAACATTTTACTGTTCACTAAAAATAAAAAATCATAAAAATCCATCTCTTTACACTGTCAATGATTTTTACTGAACCCTGAAAGTCGCGACCGTTTCATCTTGAAATATTGTACGCCAAGATTCCGCTTGCCAAGATTATCCATCTGAGAGATCATCTTATCGTCGCTTCTTACACTCGGCGTATTTTAATGGCGGAATTTTTGGCAGGTACTTAGCTTGTGTATTAAATTTTATATCATATTGTCTACAAGTTACGCTTTAAGTCTCACTTATATATATAGTATTAAACAGACGTTATTAAAATCTATACTTCTATATACATACAAATAAATAAAATTGGAGTGTCGGTTTGTAATATTAAAATAACCGCTTTTTAAGCGACTTCCAAAAAAGGAGGAGGTTCTCAATTCGACACGTATGTTTTTTTTTTTTTTTTTTTTTTTTTTTTTTTTTTTTTTTTTTTTTTTTTTTTTTTTTTTTTTTTTTTTTTTATGTATGTTAGCTCAGAACTTTTGCCTGGTTGGACCGATTTCGATCAATTTTGTTTTAATTGAAAGGTGTTGCGTGTCATGTGGTCCCATTTTAATTTAATTGAGATCTGACAAGTACTTTTATAGTTATATCTAATAATGCGTATTTACGTGACTACTTTTTCGTCGACCTACGTTATATTATACCGCATAACTTTTTACTCGGTCTACCAATTTCGATGATTCTTACTTTAATCGAAAGCTAATACTTGTCTTGTAGTCTTGTTTAAATTAGATCGAAAACTGATTACAATTTTTTGAATAATCTTTAATAGCGCGTATTTACTTGACTATTTTTTTGTCTTATTACGTTGTATTACTTGTCGATGTAATTGAAGTCGCTTTTTTTTCGTTTGCGAGCAAACACAATCTATACTAATATTATAAAGAGGTAAAGTTTATAACTTTGTTTGTATATACGGGGTAATCTTCGCAAATACTGATCCGATCATGAAAATTCTTTCGCTAACAGAAAGCTTCACTATTCAGGAGTGACAAGATAAAAAGAAAAAGATAAAAATATATAAAGATTTTAAATCAGCAGGATTTGAACCTGCGCCCTCTGACGTGCCGTGTCAACAATTCAATCTAATCAAGCATTATTATTTGCTTTAGAAATTAATTGGTGATTTTAAAACATTTATATTTATCTGATTTGCTGAAAATAGTAGGAGTGTATTATATACACTTCTTATGTGAAATGGATTATAACGCCCAACGAAGTGGGCACGGGTCGGCTAGTTATTAATAAATGCATACGGATGTATACACGTTACATATAACAAAATAGCATTGTTGACAATTTTTGTCTGTCTGTCTGTCTGTTTGTTTGTTCCGGCTAATCTCTGAATCAGCTGGACCGATGTTGACGGGACTTTCACTGGCAGATAGCTGATGTAATAAGGTGTAACGCTACTTTGATTCTAGAAATTTATTAATTTTGTAACTCTACGAACTGAACAATATTTTTTTTTTAAATTCCACGCGGACGAAGTCGCGGGCACATCTATTGCTGTAATATATTAAAATATGTTTATCATTAAAAGTTCATCTATCGTAAGCCTCTGTACATAATATACTCTTTCTTGTACACAACAATAATTAAAACAATAACATATTACAAATAAAGATCACTGTATAAAGGCGGACTTATCGCTAGAAGAGCGTTCTCTTTCAGACAACCTTTGGGCATATAGGACACGGCATAGTGAAAGCGGTAGGGAAGTGTACAAAGACACTTACATATATACTTACCTACAGTTAGGTAACGTTTTATGGTTTTTTTTATATAGAAAGTTCGTCTTATAAAACACACATTTGACCAATTATACTTTTTTTGTTGAAATTTGCAAATAAGTGCAAATTTTGGCATTATTATAAGTATTTGTCGATTTAACGAGTGAAAAAATATTATCCGTATATAATAAGCATGCCCTACATCAGTGACAATCACTTGTCAGTCACGAATATGCGGAGGCTTAGTTCCGAAACGTGACCAAACGTAATCCCTCTAATCGAGGATATCTTGATCTTCAATAACAATAGTTTCCTATTCCCAAATATGAGGAATTTGTTATAAAAGATTATTAACATATTCGTCTTTGCCATATTGTTGCATCTAATAACTTTCGTTTCTATATCGCGTTTTACAAGGTCTTCAACCCTTTTAAAAATGCAAAAGTATGTGTATTTGTGCATGTGTATGTTTGAGAGTGTACGATACGTGTGTGTGTTTTTGTGTATGAAATTGTTTAATAGACAATACCAGTCGATAACCAAACTTCAATGTGTGATTTGGTTATCAATAAATAACTCAAAATTAGTCAAAAGGTTCTTCTACCTACTTTCTTATTTCTTATAATAGCAAGTGTTTTATTACTCATATCTTCTTTAATCATGTTCGAGGATTGACTTGACTGTAACTGTGATTTTTTAAACAAAAAAAACATAGAAATACCCAAAAAGCTCTAATATTGACCACAACTCTATTTTTACTCTAACACATTTGTTAAGGTAAATCACGTTTTTACTTTGGAACTCAATTTAAATCCCCACTGTATTTTTGTGTATTTAAGCGAATACAATATTTAAATTTCTTAAATTAAACTCTCTTACCACTAAGTTGTGTAATTTAAGAAATAAGCAGAATTTAGAAGTTTAAAAGGACCTCAACAGCCTTTGAGTATACGAATCCGTAAAACCACATAATACTTTATAAAATAGAATGTTTATATAAAATATAAACGAGGATCAAAGGTACCGTTGAAATAAATTGACCGAGATCTGAATATTTCACGCGTGACCGCTTTGTTTAAATGGGATGTTAATATTTGTGCTCGTAATGACGTAACTGAGAATGTTTCATTCATTAAGCAATTACAATAGGGTAAGGATAACAATGTGTATTTTGTACGAATTTTGTTAATCTCGGCTTACGTACGATGCCCTTTCGTGATACAATCCCATCTCGTTTTATTTTTTTCTTGTTAAGATTATTAGTAGCGTTCTGCGGCTATAAAAGCGTTGGTCGTGATGCAAAACTGTGAATACTGGTGCAAAAGGTAGGTAACCAATATATAAATATAGCAACAAACCAGTGCTGTGACCGCCGCGTTGGCGCAGCGCTCACAGCACTGGTTTGTAGCTGTTGCGCGGGCGGTTGCGGGTTCGATCCCCGCACACGACAACATTTGTATTGGCCATAACGATATTTGCCGTGGTCTGGGTGTTTGTGCAGTCCTTGGGGGTCTCCCCACCGTGCCTTGGAGAGCACGTTAAGCCGTTGGTCCCGGTTGTTATCATGTACACCTGATAACGGTCGTTACGCATAGTAGGGAATATATCCGCCAACCCGCATTAGAGCAGCGTTGTGGATTAATCTCTGATCCTTCTCCTAAATGGGGAAAGAGGCTTATGCCCAACAGTAGGATATTACAGACTGAAGCGAAATAAATGTAGTAGAATGAAAGTAGACCAATGTATGTGTAGGTATGTCTATCTGAATCTTGGATATTGCCACAGGAAACACACGCTAAGAATTTCTGGTTTATTATATTTATTAAGTAAATCTGTACGTTAGAATAGAAATGGCTGACGTCAGCTCTTAATACATAAAGTCAATGAATTTGTTGTCATCTAACACATTTAGTTCAAGGTAACTTCTATGTACTTTTGAAGTTACGCAAAACTCGACCAAACTGTTTCAGACAACACCCAAAGTTTGTCAACTGTTACTAAGACCAATATTGTCAAGAAATTATTCGTTATTTGTACAGTTACGTCATCAATTACAGCTTTTCCCTCTTGTTGTCGCGTCAATACTTTTAAATCAGAAAAGAAATTATATTTGCTAACCTGATTGATGAATTCGAGGATTCGTTTGACGGAGTCTGTTTAAACAAGCATCCATCAAAGTCAACCTTTAATTTGGTTAACATTAACTCGATTATCTGACTTAAATTACTGTAATACACACCTATACCTTCGATAATAATCAAACTTTTAAAACGTAACGAATTTTATTTAAAAAAAACAATTCATGTTAGGTGATCCTGTAATTTGATGTTTAAATAGATATAACAATAATTTTTTTATAGTTATACTAGCTGACCTGGTGAATTTTGACGTGACTCTAGAGAAACTTATTATAAATATAATTATACTAGCCGACCCGTGCCCACTTCGTTACGCATTATTTATTTTTAATAATTACTTCTAACGACGATATCTCAAAAACTATTTATCTGATTGATATAGTGTAAAGGGCAGTTTTAATCTGCATTAAATGCCTAAGTTAAATAACATATTCATTTGGATAAGGATTAATACTGAACTTAAGAAAATAGCTTTGAAAATAACGTAATGTTTTTAATTAAAAATTTGAACATAAAACTGGTTATTTTAAGTCAACCATAAGAGATAGAGATATGCTATCGCGGACTTTTTTGTAGCATTTTTATAGATTTTGAATTCGCTAGTACATTATACAACTATATCTTTGCTAGTTTACGCAGCGTTCGCGTGGAAAGCTCCCCGTTGGCGAGATTTTTTGCGACCTCTTCAACATTTATCGCCGTATTTCTGCTAATTTACATTAAAACATAATAAATTATATACCTAAACCTTCCTCAAGAACCACTCTTTCTATTGTTGAAAACCGTATAAAAATGCGTTGCGTAGTTTTCGAGTTTATCGCGTTCAGACAGACAGACAGACAGGAGGACAGAAAGACGCGGCCGGGGGACTTATTTTTATAATAAGTATAGATAGATATGCTCACTTGATTTCGAAAGCATAATAGTTGCCAGTATGTTTCAAAAGATTTCTTATAATTTTTTAATAATAATAAAACTTGATCAAATTGAGCATTCAGTTAGAAATCCTTCGAAAAAAGTAACTAATATCATAATAATTTTTAATTAATAATTGCAGGACTGGATAGCGTATGTCGGCTCAATTAGTTTGTAATATATTTCGTCATTCATAAAAAAGATTAAAAAAGTAAAATAAACAGATAGATAAGAACTAAACCAGTTTAAGTGTGAACCACGAGGGACGTAGCGACTCAAGTTGAAGGCGCATTATCTATTGAGATAATGGCTGATGCTCCTCACAGGGCACGAGTGATCACTTATCTTTAAGTGGTCAATTAGGCTTCTTAACTACCATTATCATTTATCTTATTAAAAATTTTAAGATTCGTTATTTGATTTTTATTGATTTCTGTTTAATACAACTGTTGCATTGTACTGAGACGTAATATTTAGGTTAAAGCCATATCTATATCTATATTTTCTGATTATTTTTTGTGACTAATAATACAGGCATTACCATTGGATATGGCGTTTTAGTTTTGCATGGATCATATTTATTGGAATTTACTCCTTAATAATCGATCTTCATAATTATAAGGCCCCCGGTATGAATAAAATATGAGGTGTAAAATCTGTTGAACGAATGACCTCGTTACGTTTTTTGTGGCAAATAAAAACGAACGTCGGAAACCACGAAAACGTCGTCGATAGACTAATAATAGTTTTCTAATAGCGGCATCGCGCGGTAGATGGCGTTACTTTATTCGTTTATTTACCATTTGATATGGTATTAATCTTTTTTCTTAAGACTAGTAAGTCTCTTTTGTACCTATTTAGACAGTCGATCTGAAAGGGTAAACTCCAGTCGTGCGTTGTAGCTGACACACACATTTTTTTTTTAAATAAATTGTCAAACAAGTGAGCGATCAACCTGGTGGTGAGCGGGTACCGAAGCCTATGGACGCCCGCAACCCAGAAGCATCGCAAGCGCGTTGTCGACCCTACCCCTTACCCTCCCCAAGAGCGCTGACCACCTTACTCATCACAGGAACACAACAATATTTGAGAGCAGTGTTATTTAGCTGTGATCTTTAACTACTACAACGGTACTTCAGCAGACGGGCTTCTGCAGAATTTAAGCTGGATATTTCCTGCTGTGCCCTATCTAAAACTTATAGCGAAACTTTGTTCATTTTACTATAGGTTGGTATAACCTTATTTAGATTTGGAAATCATTTTCAAATTAATATTATTTTATATATTTTTTTATTGACCCTTTCGAAATTCTATCAAGGTCTATTATAGTACACAGTCATTAGTGACTGGTATCATTTCAGAAAGAATACACAATGAAACGAAATAACAAAATGCTAAACATATCAATATCATTAATCTTTCGTAATACCAAACAATAAAAATACAAATACTAATTTCAACGTAAATTGTAATTGTCATAAAATATATAATTTGTTTGATTAATCGTGATGTTTATCAAAAAAAGAAAACATTTATTTTATAGTAAATTAAAGAAATCTACAAATTACAATTTCAATTTTAATAAATATAAGTGAGTAATTTCAGTAAGTTCAGCCTATTACGGTCCACTGCTGGACATAGAACTCCTTAAGTTTGCGCCAAATATCCCGGTTCTCCGCAATCCTCATCCAGCCTCCACCGGCTTCCACCAATCTTACGTAGATCGTCAGTCCACGGCGCGGTCCGTCCACTCCAGGACGCCTCTGCTCCAACGGCCATTAGTCCTGCAACACAGGTGACCAGCCCACTACCACTTCAACTTTAGAATTCTGCGGGCTACATCAGTTACTTTCGTTCTCTTGCGGATAGTCTAATTTCTGATCCTATCTTTGAGAGAGACTACAATCATAGCCCGTTCTATTGCACGTTGAGCGACTTGAAAGTTGTGCACCAGTCCCATCGTCAGTGTCCACGTCTCGGCGTCATCTGTTAACACATAACACATTACTTAATTATAAGTAGTGAATGAAATGTGGTTCGAACATTTTATATGAAGTTCATGTACCTCAGGTGTATTTACGGTACGACGCAACTAGATTGCATTTCGCCACGGCTTTTATTCACGAGGTAGTGTATGGTAAAATCTTTATGAAATTAACATGACTCAATTACATCGACACTAACGTTTTAGTCTACGAAAATGTGTGAAATGTATGCGAGCGTGTGCGTGATTTGTTTATGTGTGTGTGAGAAAATTATTAGAATAGATAGCTATTATAGAATAATAATAGATATTTAAAGTCGTAAATTTATTCATTGAAGAATAAATTAAAATTAAAATGTGTTGCTTATTGAATTTCCTTCCGCTTCTGATGTTCGTTCATTTATAAGCAGCTTAGTTATTGAAACTACAATAAAACGGAATACATTTAACAAGAAAAGATTAATTATTTATTGCACCATTACTAGATATATGACAATTTTACTATTACTTTATTAATTTAACAAAATTAAGTTACAAATGATAGAAAAAAGCGACTGTGTTACCACCAACATGCGTCTGCCGTGTACTCCTAACGATTAGTACAATATTAAAAATTAAAATGTTCTATTACACGAATAAAACAATAGGACCCTTAAAAATAAACACATAAAACCATTATCATAACTTTATGCTTACTGTTTCTATCGGTACAGTATATGCTTTTGTTATACTTATATTATACTTAAACAGCTAAAAGCGCTGACGTCACTGACAGCGATATTATTTCACTAATCATTTTCCATATTTTTTCCTGGCCTTATGTCTTTTCTTACGGAGTAAATTTCAAAAATATACGTTGAAATAAATTTAAATCATATATTTTACTATAAGGTATGTTTTACGCTTATAATATCTTGTCGAATCGCGTCGTGTTGTGTCGTGTCGTTTAGCGTCTAAATTCTTGTAACATACAGAATCGAACCTACGTTATGATCAAGCGCTGACTCGACGCAGTTTAATGGTTTACAGCTGCTGAATTAACGATTCAATGTTCCGTATGATTACCTCCCTCATAAGCGATAAGAATATAGCGATATAAACTTATAATGAAATTACATTAAATTTAATAATAATTAAAAGCTGTGTGGCCACGGCAAAGAATATAGCCTCCCCCTCTCTTCCTGTGGGTGTCGTAAGAGGTGACTAAGGTATAATATGTATAGTTCCACTACCACCTTGGAACTTAAAAAGCCGACCGATGGCGGGATACCCAGCCAACTGCTAGCTTTGAAATACACACGCCGAAGACGGGCAGCAGCGTCTTCGGTGCGACAAAGCCAGCCCTGCGGTCACCAACCCGCCTGCCCAGCGTGATGACTATTATGGGCAAAACACATGAGTTCACGCCATTTTTGGCGCGAACTTGTGGAGGCCTATATCCAGCAGTGGACTGCGATAGGCTGAAATGATTTATGATGATTGATGATTAGTAATTAAGTTAATATTAGTAAGGTACCCTGAATAGGTTATCATAGCACAAAACGTTGATAAGGAAATTCCAATTTATTTAAGAGTAACTGCAGAGTTTCTTGCCGGTTCTTCTCTGCTGAATCTGCATTCCGAACCGGTGGTAGCTGCTTTTAAAAATCTCTCGTAGGCTACTTTACTTACACACACACTTTACACTCACTTTCTTATACGGATCCCTTTTGTGCCATAGGCTATTTGAGCTTTGTAAATTAATTAAAATTCATCCTTGGATAGTTCAGAGCGTCTCGCAACTCGATCTTACGCTCCGACTATCTTACTGAAGAAATCTTCATTTCATAGACTGTGAGGCTTCAGTTGTAAGTCGAGATTTATCGAAAGCCAAACAATTTTCAAAATAATTAAACTCCATCAATAGTGGAGTGTCTGGGGGTTTTGACCTTAGTGAATGAGAGCCTTACTTACTTACCTTAGTGAGTGAGTGTTAAGTGAATGAATTTAAACTGTCGAGGGGTTTTTTCTGTTTTCATACTATAAACTTATAAAGCGTAAAGTTTACCCTTTTTTTCGTACTATATACTTTGAATAATACCTAAATAGACATAAAAGAACATTTTCTTAAAAATGTCGTATTTGTAATTCCTCCCGCTGTTTTCTTTAGGTTGTAACGGGGACTAGGAGCCGGAATATATTAATGCCTATCATTGAGGGATTTTAGCAATATTCACCGCGCTTGGCACTGCGTGTTGGTGGCCGCAGTAGATAATTATTATGATACTCAGGAGATGCTGCTGCCCGTCTCCTGGAATTTTTCTTCGATCCCCTCTTACTACCTCTACGGGAAGAACGGGAGTGGTGCTAGATTCTAAAGCTGGACACCACATGGTATAATACTATCTACAATACAAACAATACTCTAAAATCGGGACTATTTTGAAGTCCGTTAAAAAATTGTACCCTTTCTTCGTAACAAAATACGAAATATTGCATTTGACACTACGAAATTTTCAATTCTTGTGAAATCGACGTATTCTCTAGAAAATAATGTACAAAAACAAAGAGGTAAAAAGGTTACAATGGGTTTCAAAGCCTTTTGTTGCGAGGCCATTGTTGCGAACGCGACGTTGTAGTTCTTAAGTGTTTTTTTAACCGAATTCCCAATATGAAATGTGATTTTTGACCCGGTCATTTCTGTGTTTTATGTTTACCTTATTTATTTTACTTTTGTTAAACAAATAATCATTTAAATTGAGGACTGGAATACCTTTTTAAATGGATTATTCAAGCCTTACAGTTCCACCTGCATATACTCAAAGATGATAAAGATAACTTACGATGCAACACGACACGACGCGATACAGTGCGAGTGATACTTCATGCAACGTAACATAACATTGTAATTTTATCTCTCATATAAGCCACCGGATAAGGGTGATGTTTTGAAAAGTAAAAAAAATTGGTTGCCTGTAAAATTGGTTTACGGACGATAGTTTAACGTGGTAACGTCATAACAAAACATCTCCTCGAATGTATGTATAGGCGCAAGCGCCGCATATTCCATATACTATCACTGAGCGACACGGGACAATGAGCGCGTAACGCAATGAGTCATCCTTTTTCGTGTATGCCATCCGTTCATCGATTTATTAGACTTTTTTTTTATCTACACATTACACACACGGTCGTCTGTTCCTAAAGTAAGCAACTTAATGCTTGTGTTATAGGTAACAGCTGACTGGTCTAGCTACATATATATTTTTTTTTCGATAAACATACTTATAAATAATACATATATAAATATAATATAAATAAATATGTATATTACACCCAGACTCGGGGCGGGAATCGAACCCACAACCCCCGGAGCAGAAAGCAGGGTCACTACAAACTGCGCCAACGGGCTAGTCGTTGTCACGTAAAAAAAAAATTAAGTATAGGCTTTACGACACAAAACTAAAATTTAAAATCAAATCCTATTTTAATTTTCGAGTTTAGCACAGTAGCACTTAGCTAAAACTGCTATTGCTTGTCAAAGAATACTAATGAATTGGACATAACTTCTAGTCTTAGTATTGGTGATACCAAACGGCAAATAACAAATTTTATTTGCTTCAGATGAGATTACATATTATATACTATCGGTACATGCCTAGCGTTATTTACTGTATGTACTCAGAGGAGCACTTAACGAGAATAGCATGTTGCATACCAATTGTGAAGCTCTTACGTTATTACCAGTTTCGCCCAAGACGGCCATTGTTATTAAGTGCCGTTTTAATTAAATTAGCAATAACGAAACGTTTAGTATAATAATGTCAATAGTGCTAATTAATATTTGATATTAATTGCACTGAAAGCTTATTTTATGTACCAATAGATGGCGTTGCGTATCTATTAAACAATGCAATTTTTGAAGTAAAACTTCTCTATGCACTCTTGACTTGGGGAGTAGCTGGTGAATGCGTGACGAGAGCGTTACGAAACGTGTGATCGGGCGAGGCGGACGGAACAAGAGAGAGAGGTGCTAGTATACACTAAGTCGGTATTGTGATGCTCGATTTGAAGTCGTTAGTTTTGAGGATAAATATAAAAAAATATATCACCGGTCACTTATGATACAAGTCAAGCGGTTCACTTTCAATTGCAATTAAAATTAAAATGTGTAAGATGACAATTCGAAGGTAGTTTGAAACCTATTTGAATAAGGCTATTTTTGATTTTTATATATTCTTCGTATACATGGAGAAAGAGGCCTATGTCCAGCAGTGGGAAGTTACAGGCAGAATCATGAATCCATATCTAATGAAACAATAAGAGTTTCTATATACATTATTATAATTAGATTAATTGTGACTTCATGGCTTTGTTTCGAAACATTATAAGGTTAACAATACTTTATTTTTATTTCTTAGAATAGCAATTCAATTAATTGTTCAGTATCAATGTATTATAAACGACATAAAGGAGGGATTAGCGTTGCCGTAGCATAATACTGATTTTATATGGAAACCGTACTGCAGCGCTTAATCTGCTTAGCTGAATGCATTATTAGTAATTTGAAAGCAAAAGATTGCTGCTCCACTCGCATTAGTTGGGGTAAAATGCATGTTTATTTATATTATTCCTTCTTATTTGTCGACTTAAAAATATTTTATAAATGAAGATGTTACTTTGCTAAACAAAAAACGAGTGTGCTTCAGACCACACGACTGAAGTAAAACTTCTTTAGTTGCCCCTACAGTAATATACGAAACGTAAATCTCTCTCTTTCTATCCTCACTAACTTATATCTCCCTATCAATTTCCATTCGCCTCGCTCGATCACATTTTTCGTAACGCTCTCGTCGTAGTAAAGAAGTTTTATTACAATAAAACTTATGAAAAATATAGTTCAAGCATACTTTGTCGGAAATATATAACGTAGGTAACGTTATTTTTGAAACGTAGAATGAAATTTCAAGTCGACAGTTGCCGAATTAAATATTTATATAATTATATTTGTTTAACGTTTGGCCCTGGTATGTATTCTTAGAGATCAAACTGTGCTCGGAGACGAAACATGTAAAGTTGTCAGCCCCAGTTGTCACTAAAGACTCCTTGATGTGACTAGGGCTACAAATGTCAATCATTCTAACGTTGATTCTCAGTCAGTCTTGTATCATAAAATTATTTATTTATTCATATTTTTTCAGACTATAACCAAATTAAAAACTTGCATCAGTCGCAATAGGCTTATCGCTAACACAGCGATCTCTTCCAGGCAACCTTCAGCCAAAGGACGTGCCTCAAAAGAATGCGGATAGAACACAATTATATCTAAAAAAAAAGCGAGTGTGTGCAATTTAAAAACAGTAGAAGTGAAATTTCTAAAAAGTCTTAATAAGGTAGACCCTTGCGATTTGTATCTACTCTCGACGATGATCCTCGCGGTGTCGTGTAAAAGGTCTTAAGCGCCATGCAAAACATTTCGCTTACGCGTTTTGAGCAGTAATGTATTCTATCTCACTCTCTCATACATTTATGTGTTTGTTTCTTTATTGTGACACATTTCCGTTTCAACGAGTTTCAAATCACAACCATTCTAAAAAAATCACTTCGAAAAAATATAAAAACCTGTGTGGTGTTATGAAACCACGGTAAAAGTGAAACTTTTTTTCACATTATAGACATTTAACTAAGAAATTTTGGAATAATATTCCATTAAGGGTATAAAAATCGCTTTATCAATCTTACCGCGCGGCTGACCGTCACGCGACATGCAACACACAGACGAAAAAGTTTGAAACGATGTAATAAACATTTCATTTTAAAATAAAAAAATACAAATAAAAGTAAGAAATAAATAACATACATATCAAATAAATACACAAATTCCCATAATACATCAAATAAATACACAGTAAAAATTAATTATAAACAATTTCATGAAATCACATTCGGAAAACATCACGAAAAGTATTTATATAAAAAAAATCAGTAAGTTAAAATTATTCATCGAAATGTTTCTCAGTACGTGTGCTGTATAAATAAATACAAATTGGACATCGTTCTTTCACGAGCCATAAAATAATGAACCGCCGGGAGAAGGCGTCGCTTCGTTAATCTTCGCGACGCCTCCGATCCCGCGTCCCCTCGTAAAATGTCCACACTTGATGCCTAGGTTGTTGCAGTTAATTTTGTTGACCAGATCTCGCTTACTTTATTATACATCAATTTTATTTATAACTGAATCTTCTGTCCGTAATAACAGTCAAATAAAATAAATCAAAATTTACTTTTTCGTGTAGGCTTTAAAAACACTAAATTGTTACTACACAATAATTGTTAAACCAAAATTGCTACCTGAGTCGGCATATAGATTTTGCTGAAAAGAACCATCACAGAACTCTTTCTCAGAAAATTAAAATGTGTATGAGTCGTAAAAAGTCTGGCGTAAAGAGTCTAGTGTTCAGAATACGCCATAATTTTTGCAAATTAAAAAAAAAACATTTAATACCTTAAATAAATTAATCAATGTAACGTACTCGCTTTTGACGCCGCGCGCGCAACCTAAAATGTTACGCGGAGACCTATTTTCAGCATTAAATTAAAATTATAAATAATGGAGATAGAGTTCCGGAAGCTGGAAGTATTTTATTGGAAATTTCCTCTTCTTTCAGAAACTTTTTGTTTTAAATTTCTTAAATATATTTCTTAATATAATAATAGTTTATGAAATATTGGCAACAACTAAAGGCCATTTTTTTCCTTTTTTTAATTGTTTATATGTTTATAACTTTTGCAATTTTGTATGTATTAATACACGCTTTTAGGACATTTTACTAGGCGTCATTCCGGATCCAAACAGCTATCACACATAATTTTAAGAGCAGTATCTCTATTTTCGACCATTTTTAACTTGTCGACTAGACTATATCAACATGTAATTGTAATAATGAACTGGGTTTACCCATGAGTGCGCAGCAATACAATAGTGCGCTTACAAAAAGTCGTTATTACGCACAAGCATACTTTATATCGAAAAGTGATACGATATAGATAATCGCGTTGTTAACCTACACTTTATGCAGCATACTTTATAATATCAAAGAGCATAAACACAATCATATTAATTGTTTATTATGAGAGTCAAAGATTAATTCATCATAAAAATACCCATTATACGGTCCGCTTGTTTATTCGAGTTGAACCTGATAAGCTGTGGGTAACGTTGGGAAAACCCAAATCATACCCAGATGTTGGAATCTTTATTCAATTAGATGAAGCCACCGGAGCACTATAAAAAGTTTTGTGGATAGATGGCTGAGAGCACTTTACTTTTGACGACCACATCGTGAAGAATAACGTTTAAAAAACGCAAGAAACGTGTGACATCAGAGGCTCATCGACATGTCCGAACAAGGAAGATCACTAACGTTCCCGGTGGATACCTTCACCATACGGGGACCTGCTATTCCGCACGAGGCCCCTTTCACGGTGGCTGAGTATATGCAATTTTCAACCGCATATAAACAGTTTCTCGATGCGATACATACAATCGAGGTAACTTTTCTCAACGGAGCAACATTTCCGGTGCAGTACAACTTTGACGCCACGAGGATGGAAGGCGACCGCTTGCTCATCAATTGGGACTGGCTAGCTCACATATTCGGAACAATGCCACCGGGTGAAAAGAGTTTCGTGAGGGTTCCCATGATATTGCACTTCATCAAGAAGCGGGTTAATCTGAACAAATGCTGCGCAGCCGCTGGTGACACCTGCTCGTGTAGAAGGGAGAAGGATGCAGCAGAAATTCCTAAACACGAGTGCCAGTTCGAACATTTCCATCATTACTGTTCCCTGCACTTAAGTTCGTGGGTGGTACTTTACCTGGTACCAGTGATTCTAATGAAGGAATCGGAAGAACTCTTCAAGATCCTCACCAATGCACGCCAAAATAATCCAGATGTTATGGATTATTACGCAACGGGTGATCGCACAGGTACGGAAGTTTTGTTAGAGAGTGCTCGCAATGTGAATGGTTCCGTGACAAAAAAACCGGGTCAAGTGTGAAGCCTATAAAAGTGATGTTTATATCAATAAATTAATGTGATGGATATTTGTAGTTTTACTTATTTGTACTCCTATTAGCAGCAGCGTCTTCGTTGCGACAAAGCCAGCCCTGCGGTCACCAACCCGCCTGCCCAGCGTGGTGACTATGGGCAAAACACATGAGTTCGCGTCATAATGTCGGGCGCGAACTTGTGGAGGCCTATGTCCAACAGTGGACTGTGATAGGCTATTGTGAGTGCCTCCTATTAGATTAGAATGACAAAGAGTTTTGAAGCAAGGATACTGCGAGGCCTAGGTAATGATTGGTTAGGTGAGGTATATTAAAACTTTTTTCAAAACTTTTTTAAATATTCTTTAATATTTTGTTCCTTTATAAATAATCTAAGGTAATTTATAGTTGTAAAAGTGGTCTAGAGTGTTTCCTGTAATGATACATTAATTTCAAAATTGTAGGTACGTTCAACAGGAACTTAGGTTTCGTGTACCTAACGAGGTTCCTTCCGGCATTTGCTCTTTGAAATTTAAATAACAGTGCAATGATAGTGAAAATTTATTCGACTCGTTCTTGTTTTGAATTAACTTCTAACTCCATTAAAAACTTTAGATTCTTTGTCATTGCCTACGTTGTATTCATAGTGACTTATTTACTTTGAAATGAAACATATAAAATATATGTGACTTATTTACTCTTGAAAATATATGAGTGAATAATTTGTCTTCTGTGTGTTTGTGTGTCTGCATAATTTAGAACAAGGGTACAAATTTAAAAAAGTGTGGGTATGCAATTCACACATGGCAAAAACTTCTTTGGCAAACGAATTAAAAAAGAACTAATTGAAAAAAAAATTACAAAAACCCAACCATACGCGGTGTTCCCAGGCGGTCACCCATCCAAGTAATGAACGTCATGACGCTGCCGCGTTATCGGTCACTCAAATTTTACCCCTCATGCGCCTAAAGAAATTTCACTTCAAAAAGTGTGGGTATGCAATTCAGACATGGCAGAAGTGAAACTTCTAAAAAGTCGTAGAAAGGTATTGCGATTTGTTCTATTAACAATAATCACGGTCTCGTGAAAAAGGTCGTAAGCGCCATACATACTATACTATACATTTATATGTTTGTTTCTTTATCGTGACGCATTTTCGTTTCATTGAGTTTCAAATAACAAAGATTCTAAAGAAGTTTCATTTCAAAAATTAAAACCTGTAATTTAATAATTTAGAATAAAATCTCAAAAAGATAATTTAATTGACCTGGTTTCATAGTGTTAAAACAATAAAAAAAACCACGAACTATGTGACATTTTATTAAGAAAATAATTCATTTATAAATAGACGATTTCACGTAAGTAGGATATAATCTTTTTCAAATCCAAAAAGAGTAGACCCTGTAATTATATATTACACTACAACACCTAAATAAAGAACACTTCAGAATTAAACTATCAAGAATGTACTGAAAAATAAATTGATCCCAAAACTATCTTTAGCAGCAGTCATTTCAAACTACTGTATTCTCGATATAATCATTTCAACAATAGCTGATATAGTCCTCAGCCACAAAGTGTAAGGATTCCATTGTTCAAAATTAATTCTTCAATCGTTCAAGTTACGTCATTGGCAGAAAGTTAGCAAGAATAGAGACACTTGTTAAGTTACTAATGTTGTTACTATGTTGTTTTAATTTAAACCCTGTTGTTGTTCTCTAAATATGCTTTAAAGAAAAACAGTTTTGCTATAAGAATCGGACAAAGACTCCTAGTCAGTTATTTATCAAGTAACTCTCAGTGGGATTCGGCAGATAAAGTTTCAAACCTCAGTTTATATTCAACCACTTTCTTCCATGGGGAAAAAGATCTTTGCCCTTCTATAGAATGACATATAGTCACCATTTGAATGAATAATGTTAAAGGACGAATGTTATTTGATTTACAATCCCTCGGGGATATTTCTTTTGATCACTTTAAAGAAATCCACTTTTAGTATATGGGGAAGTATGCATCAAGGATATTATGCAATAAATCTCGCTAACTTCTGTTTGCAAACTTGAGGTAAAGCCAAGGAAAGTCAAGAATCTCTCCACTATATGTGAAGTAATTCACACGCATGCTCTGTTTGAATGAAGGAAAATTCACAATTACTAATTCAAATTCTCAAAAGCACAGGTAGCGTTTACTGCTTTTATAAAAGGTGCTCAATTCCAGTCACTCAAGTTATCAACACTGAACTTGGATTTAAAATCACCGATAAGATACTTTTGATTACCTAACCACAAAAAAGATTATCTTAGTTTTCTATTTGTCGAATACAAAATTCTTATTTACTCAGTAATTTATTTATGCGCGTAACCAATTATAAACTTTGAAGCTCAAGTAACTAGTACAAAAATTATGTGCGTATTTGCAACGGCCTTGTGACACACCTGATGTTACAGGCGTCTTGACGCTATGATACCTGTTTACCAGATGGCTAAACGTACGCTTATTTGACATTCTATTGTAACATAATTATGAAAAAATAGACTATTGTCCTAACTGCTAACTTTGAATAATTTTGTTCATTGTTAACTGTCTATAATAGTTGTGCTTGCTCGCAAACGAAAATAAACCGACTTCAATTACATAGACCAGTAATACGACGTAGGTAGACGAAAAAATAGTCAAGCAAATACGCATTATTAGAGACTAGCTTCTGCGCGCGACTTCGTCGGCGTGGACTCCGCTCCTATTGGTCTTAGCGTGATGACATATAGCCTATAGCCTTCCTCGATAAATGGGCTATCTAACACTGAAAGAATTTTTCAAATCGGCCCAGTAGTTCCAGAGATTACCGCGTTCAAACAAACAAACAAACAAACAACCAAACAAACAAACTCTTCAGCTTTATATATTAGTATAGATAACTCAAAAATTACTTGTCAGATCAAATTGAAATGGGACTACACGACAAGCACTACCTCTCAGTTTAAAAAAATTACAGAAATCGGTAAAAAATACAGTAGAATTTAGAACTTCTTTTTTCAAAAACTGTTACAAAATAAAATGACTAACTCTTACGAAGAACTGTTTAAGTTAACCATACATGACTTAAACTAAGCTGTCAAGTTATGCAAGTTATAAGAAAGTCTAGTAGTAATAGTTTCACTGTATGCAAACTGAGTTTAGAGATTAATACAATATGTCTTCAAGTTATGATAACACTAAGCATCCAACTAGATTCTACTCGTTTTGAGTTTAATACTTGTGTGTGCATGTATCTATACATATTCTATAAGATGTACTATTTGCTTTTGTATTCACAAATTCATAAGGGCAGTTATTTATTTATTTTATACAACTAGGTCGGCAAACAAGTGTACGGCTCACCTGATGGTAAGTGATTACCGTAGCTTATATACGATTTCAACACCAGAAGCATCGCAAGTGCGTTGCCAACCCTACCCCCAATGCTTAGGAGCTCTGGTCACCTTACTCAACACAGGAACAAAACACTGCTTAAAAGCAGTATTATTTATCTATTATCTTCTGTAAGGTCGAGGTACTTCCCCGCTCGAGCTGCCTGCTAAATATCCTGCTTAAAATCTGGAGATTTTAAGCAGGATATTTCCTACTGTGCCCCAAATCAGTTAAAATAATAGAATAAATAATAGAAAGATATTAATTTATTTCATATTAAATGCCACTCTAGAATAAAATTAAACTAAACGACAATATTTATATATATATATATATATATATATATAGTAGGTTTTTATAAAGGATTTTTTCATAATAGGGGTTTGATACGAATATAATACAAAAATGTGTTTAAAAGGAGTGCGTCAGATAAAAACTAGAAAATTTGTAAATAAACAGAACTGAAATGATCTTCAATGTTACTGATAATGCTGAAAACCAAAAGAAGCTTTTTTTATAACGCGTTAATACATTTGTTTTTTTTATATATTTATTTATAGAGGATTTATTCATGCACTGAATATGTCACCCTCATGTCTTATGTTAATATAGTAATCAACGCTCAACTAATTGTTTATACAAACAAGGTATATAGCATTAAAGCCTCCGCTGGCACTAAATTACTCAAAATTACAGAATTACAGACCCATATCGAGCAAATTAATATTATTTTAAAAAAATGTTTATAATATATCTTCTAAAGTTTAATATAAAAATGTATAAAGTTTTAACAAAAAGATCCTTGCAGATGCATCCCTTGTGTCTAGTTTACTTTTTTCATGAAAAATGATCTTATACCAGTTCAAGTACCTTTCGTAAAAGCGCTTAGACAGTATTGCTTTTACGTCTAACTGTTTGTATGAACAATAAAAAGAAATTTATTTCTTTATGATAAAATACCGCTTTACAGGAAAAAGCAATATGTTTTTTTTATTCACTTCGAGTATTTCATACCTAAAAGGTTTTAACATTAATCAATTAGCTACAGGGCAACATTTTTTTCTATGCCCTTTTCCACTCATATACCCTAAGGTTATCTTGAAGAGAGCGCTGTTAGCAATAAGACTTCCTTAGTACATCTTTCTTTCTCATACATATACATTATTCTCGTTCACTTGATTAAGAAGTAAATAAACTGATATCTCTCTGATCTGATGATAAAAAACACAGTTTTATACATTAATCAGTATGATTTGTCTTTATATGTGTACTAGCGACCCGCTCCGGACGGGTCCGCTTCGCACGGGTGCAATGATGATACTAAATATAAAATATAAAATAAATATTATTTTGCAATTTAAGCGCAAAAAGTGTGTTTATTTACGACATCACATTAGAAAACTTTAAAACTATCAGTGTCCCTCTACTATATTATGCATGTATTATACATATAAAACTTCCTCTGGAATCACTCTATTTACTAAAGAAAACCGCATCAAAATCCGTTTCGTAGTTTTAAAGATATAAGCATATATACAGACAGACAGCGGGAAGAGACTTTGTTTTATAATATGTAGTGATTACAGTAAAACTCTAAAATTAAAACGTAAATGATTGCTTGCGATACCTATCGGTACAGTAAATGCTGATATATTTTTATACCTATTTTTATAAGCAAGTAACAGCGCTGTAAAGCGATACTCTAAACGTAGCTGTCACGCGACACCGCCTCGCGTCAGTTATCTGTGGTTATTACACACAATTTCCTTTCCAATATTTTTTCATCCCACAGGCTTTAAGTCGGTATTTAAGGAGTAAAATTTCATACTATAATGCCACCACTAAAATGGTATTCCTATGTTCCGGAAACTCATAACACGCCCCGATGGATATTTGGAATATACAACCATTTATTATGTGCGGGAATACAACAATACCAAGAACTTTAGGAAAAACCTTTTCATCGCTAAAGCCTGTAATATACCACTAAGTGTTGGCATAAGCCTCTTTTCCCATGTAGGAGAAGGATCAGAGCTTAATCCACCCGCTGCTTCAATGCGGGTTGGCAGATATATTCTCTACTATGAGTAACGATCGCTATCAGGTGTACATGATAACAACCGGGACCGACAGCTTAACGTGCTCTCCGGGGCACGGTGGTTAGACCCACAAGGACTGCACAAACACCCAGACCACGGCAAACATCTGTAAGGCCAATACAAATGTTGTCGTGTGCGGGATCGAACCCGCAACCGCCCGCGCAACAGCCACAAGCAAGTGCTGTGACCGCTGCGCCAACGCGGCGTAATTTAACTTTTAAAATATAACAATTAAGAGCATTTCATAACAGCGCTATATAATACCAAAGTCAAAAGAGTACAAAGCATCACAACCCAGGGTAAGACAAATAATATTGAAGTCCTTACTTTTGTTAACGGTACCACAATTTGCATGGATCGATATTAGAAAGACTTTGAGTAATTAATCTAACACAGCGTGAGTTTTCTGCTCGCTAATGCGCTGTATAAAATTACTATAAAGTGGAATTATCACCTCGTAATAGCGTTAGACGTTTATTTATTGCACCTGGACGATAAATCCTGAAGGTTCCGGCAGGTTTCGAGATCGAGGGTATGGGGATTAGGAATCGCTAGTTTTGTTGTGCTAATGAAATTTGATTGAACCTTTGTGAATATAAAGTGTTGGGTTTAACAAGTATACTAATTCAATGCTAAGTTGAAGTACATACATAAATAAATACAACTAAATTGAAAGAAAGGTTGAGTAACCTCGTTTGTTTTATTTTATTTTATTATATAATAACAAGTTTTTAAAAATAATATCGATTTTAAATTCTTGGAGAAGTAATGTGAAATGCTGAATATTGAATTAGTGTTCAGATTTCATGCTACGCACAAAATGAGTGTCTTTAAGAGTAGGTACACTAAACTTTTGGAGTTTACTTCTTAAGAATGGATTTTCATATAAGGCCCCCGGTGTGAAAAAAATGTGAAGAGTAAAATCTACTGAACGAATGACCTCATTACGTTTCTCGTAACGTTTTCTAATAACGCCATCTATCGGAACCCTATTGGTTTGAGGTGGCGTTATTTGATTAGTTTATTTATCATTTGATATGGTATTTATCTTTTTTAGACTAGTATGCCTTTTTTGTGCCTATTTAGACAGTCGACCTGAAGGAGTAAACTCCAGTTGTGCGTCGAAGCTGAACACACACACATTTTTTTAATTAGATATTATTCTTATCTCATATAATTGTTCTGTAATTGCTGCGAATGAACTGATTGAATATTTATCAATATTATATCATTAGTAGAAATAAAGGGAATGAGTCTTCAAAACTGTACAATAAATTCAGCTAAGTACCTAATTAGTCTTAAACGAACATTGGTCTATACAAATGGCCGCCAGCGATCCAAGTTCCAAATTTTGGCGCAGTAGCCGCCATCGCTTGCAATAATCGCCTGTGCCCCGTTCAATTAGTAAGTTTGACCTCGTAACAGCGCAATCAAACAATGCAGACGAACTGGTCAAACGCCGTCAATCTAAAGTAGGTTCACCATTAAACAAGTTTCGAAAAAGTAATAAATAAATTAAATTTAAAAAAAAACGAGTGTGCTTTAGACCACGCGACTGAATTAAAACTTACGAAACATAACTCTCTCTCTTTCTATATTCACTAACTTATATCTCCTCTCAACTTCCGTTCGCCTCACCCGATCCTACTTTTCGTAACTCACTCGTCACATATTCACCAGCTTACCCCTCAAGTCATCTGTGTGTAAAGAAGTTATACTTCAATAAGCAACGTGTTACTATCGATGATCAGTAGACAGCCAACCAAGCCTATATTCCCTATCAAAAATTGAAAAGAGTTTACCAAGCTATGTAAAGTAAGTATATTTACTGTAATAAAATCGTACCTCACTAAGGTTTCTAAAGGAATTCTTTTCCATCCGTCCGTATGTCAAACAACTTCTTCTGTTAAAGAAATAAATCTTTTGAACCACTATAGGTTAGTATAGCACTCTAAACGTAGGTTGCGTTTCAAAAAATACTGGCTAATTGTAACGAAATAAAAAAATTGGTAGAGTAAAAAAATAGTAATATCTTGCATGAAATACAGTGTTACTAAGTCCACACATCTTTATCATTTATGTAATTCTGCACAGAATAATAAGCTTTAGCTAATAATTTATTTTTAATACAAACTAAATTTATTCTCAGACAATTTCGATATCGTTTGTGAGATTTTATTATACTTGCGAATACCATAACCGAAAAAGTTTTATTAATACTAACTAAACATGAGACAGTGGTTGAAATAGATGCACTATATGATTTGTGGGATAACATGGCCTTCATGTATTTAACTGAGGTAGGGCACAGCTGGAAATTTCCTGCTCATAATATGCAGCAGCCCGGCTGAGGTATCGATCCTTACAGAAATATCACAGCTAAATAATATTGTTTCAAGCAGTGTTGTGTTCTTGTTGGTGAGTAAGGTGACCAGGGCTCCTGGGGGAATTTGGGATATGGTCGCCAACAATTGTGCTTTTTGTTTGGTTTTACTTAAATTTAATTCCATGAGCAAGATCTGACGAATATTTTGTAGTTAGCCCTAATAGTGTATATTGTGCTTTACTTGACATCGCACTGGTGGTAGTGATGCGTGCACTGTGTTGGCACTCACACATCGGCAATTCCCGCTCAGGATAAACGACGACTGCTTTGGTGTATGTAGTGTTGCGTATGGCGTGTCGTCGGCACCTAAAAACCGTGGTCACGGGCTTATACAAATATTTATTCCAAGTTTGGTTGTTTGTCCTCGTGGGTATTCCCACCGTACCCCGGAGAGCATATTAAGCGGTAGTTCTCATAGTCACCTGATACTGTCACTTAATAACAATAGGGAATACATCCGTCAATCCGCAGGAACAGTGTGGTGAATTAAGCTCTGATCCTTTTCCTATATGGAGAAAGAGGCCTATGTCCAGCAGTGAGATATTACTGGCTGAATCGTGATCTTCATCGTACTATACTTGTTGATATAAATTTATGTCACTTTTTAATCATCATCATGCATTTGCAGTAAAACTTTTGTAGAATGTGTCCTGAGAAATGATGACGTGTGGTGCTTTTGTAAAGGCAAATGAAACGAATAGTGAACAGTTACTTACAGTTTATTTATTCTACATACTACATATTATGTACTTCTATTTAACGGTTGTCTTTGAACGAGGATATAAACCTGTGAGTTTTCGCTTGTTAGAAATTATACGATGACTGTTTACGGAGTAACTTTTAATTACTAAAATTAAATACGTACCTTTATTGTGAAACTCTTTTCATTTATGCTGCTTGTGGATGTATTCGAATATTTCGTTTTTGGTGATAATTTCATTTTAGAAATGTAGCTGTAATTACATGATGAACTTTAATTAATGTGAGCTTATTATGTATATTTTGCACAGATTTAAGATATTTTGCAATATTAAAAAAGTTCGTATATGCATTAAACAGAGGGATGAAATCAAGAGGCATTAAATTAAATCAGATTACTGGATAAGCAGCGTGGTAGATTAAGCTCTGATCCTTTTCCTACATGGGGAACCTATAGCCTAGGCCTATGCCCAGCAGTGGGATCTTACAGGGTGAAGCGTATATATCACAAACTGTACGCAGGATATGTATGTGGCTTATTACCTTTCACTTGTGTGTAACTAAGAATCTTTAGCTTAGTAATTTTGTGAGGTCATAAAAATTTAAATTAGGTACTTGTTCGTTAAATATTTAAATTGCTTCTAAAAAGTAAAGAGTTTCTACAGCAGTTTACACGTTCAGAAGAACAGAAATAACTAAAGTTTATAACAGAATTAAAACTAAACCTTATTTTGTTTTGTTTTTATATAAAAGGACATTCAATCGCCAACTGTCCCATATCTATCGATTGACGGATCAAGTGATGTGAGATGGATGAGTTCTGCAGCATACGCGGTTAAGAGGTTACACTGATACAGTTAATTACAGATGTTGATGCAGCTAGATTAGTTTATTTTAGCTACTTTCATAATATAATATCCTATGGCATTTTGCTATGAGGCAATGCGGCCGATATTAATGTCATTTTCATTTTGCAGAAAAGGCTATATATACAAAACGGGATGGACATCTGGTAGAGAAGTTTAAAGAGATAAATATCCTGATACAAACATCGCTGTACATCTATATAATGTAATATGGAGAAATAGGCATATTTTGTTTCCTATTCGTAGTGATCGACATGCCTCAAATGATGTAACACTCAGGGATGGACGGCTACAATTTAACATTTGATAAATGCCGGGTCAGATAAAAGTCTTTCCTTTATGGGAATGTCTATTTTAATACATAATGAAATTCTGGCTGCGGTTCACACTGCCTAACTGAAATTAAAAAAAAATAGTAATCGAATTTAATTTAAGATTATTATATTGTGAGGTGGCAGTGTAGTGATTTTGGCACACACGGTTGGTTGTCTCGTGTTTGTCCTGATCATTTTATGGTCATGTTATTGCGATTTGTATATTTTGTTTAATTATAACTTTGAAATTCAAAAGTGTACTGATAGTTTTTTACTCTGGATTTTTTGTCTCGGCCTTTTCTTTTTTTTTTCGCTGGGAAATGCTTTTACACACCCTACCGGTAAGCCCGGCGGGAATGTGGGGCTCCTGGCCCGGAGTGAACGACCTAGAATACTCACTGAAACCCAGCGGTGCCCTCGTCGTCATAGCTTTGCGCCACGGGATCGCTTTCGCGTGCTACCGTGACGTCCCGAACGGTTGGCCCGCCTACGCCTGTGCGAGCTGCCTTCGTCTAAAAATTAGGGTTGCTGCACAACACTTACCTTAGTTTGTATTGTACCTAATATTTAGATGATTGATTGATGTTTTTGCTGCCTTAACTTTTTTTGTTAGTCTTTTTTTTTAATGTAGATATTTTTCGTTCGTTAAGCGTATACTATACTTATGGTTAAATAAATATTTTCATTTCATTTTAGTTTCGTGCTACAAGTGAAACATATTTATTAAGGGTTATATTTTATTAGTAACTATTACAATATTCATATCAAAATTGAAATATAGTTTAGAAAAGCAAATTAATCCAAGGTTTACAACATTCGCGAAGTTCATGAAGAATAATTGAATCAACGATTTCTCGTCTAATTTCTCAGACAAGCTGACAATCTATTGCGAAGAAATAACAAAATGATCTTGTCAAAACCTTTTCACAATAAAATGTCGTTTGGAAGGCAATCTCTTCGATCACTTTAAAACAAAGAACTTGACGCTATCGGGACAAGGGATTAATTAAATCAGACATCCCACTTTTATGTTCGACGAATTGGCTATCTAAGGAAGATTTTTAATCGACTTTAAAAGAAAGAGGTTTTTAATTCGACTATATTTTTGGAGTTTACTCCTTAAAAATCGACTTTCATATAAGGTCGCCGGTATAAAAAAAAATATGAGGTGTAAAATTTACTGAACGAAAACTCGGTACGTTTCTCGTAACGCCATCTATCAGGGTTCCAATAGACGACGACGTTTTCTGATAATGATGGCGTAAACGAATCATACTTGATTTATCATAATTATCATATGGTATTAATCTTTTTCTTAGGCTAGTAAGCCTTTTTTGTGCCTATTTAGACAGTCTACGCGAAGGAGTAAACTCCAGTCGTGCGTCGGAGCTGACACACACTTTTTTATGTGTATTACTTAGGTACCTCATTAATTTTACTGGGTGGACCGATTGTAACGGTTCTCTTTTTAATTAAAAGGTGGTGCTTATCATATCACTATTACGATCACGATTCAGCCTGTAATATCCCACTGTTGGGCATAGGCCTCTTCCCCATGTAGGAGAAGGATCGGAGCTTAATCCACCACGCTGCTCCAATGCGGGTTGGCGGATATATTCCCTACTAAGAGTAACGATCGCTATCAGGTGTACATGATAACAACCAGGACCGACGGCTTAACGTGCTCTCCGAGGCACGGTGGGGAGACCCACAAGGACTGCACAAACATCCAGACCACGGAAGACATCTGTATGGCCAATACAAATGTTGTCGTGTGCGGGGATCTAACCCGCAACCGCCCGCGCAACAGCCAATCGCAATCCAGTGCAGTGACCGCTGCGCCAACGCGGCGCTTATCATATGTTTCCATTTAAATTCGATTGAGGCGAAAAGATATTCAAGTAAAGACACATTTTTAAATACAATTCAAAAAGACTTGTCAGATCTCAATTAAATAAATTTAATTTAATTTAACTTAAATTAGACCACAGACACGCACCACCTTTCCACCACCACATAAACGGTCAATGGTGTATCTACGTTAGATTTGCATGTCGTAACTACACCTAGCAAAGTTTACTTTAGGATGAGCGTATGCTGAAAGGCTTTACATAAATATTTTACGTAAGTTTCATTTAAAAGTGGACTGTGACCCTAATGAGTAATATAGTATCTTTAACCATGAAATTGATATATGTTTATCTTTACATATATTTACAGTTTTTTGTACATGCGTGTATGCATAACATATTTTATGATTTGCATTCATTTTTATAATGATTACTAACGATTTTTGTTCATATTTTATGATATACTCGTAGTAGTCTTCCTTTACATTAACAATTTTTATCATCTCTTTTTCTTATATAACTAGGTCGCCAAACAAGCGTGCGGCTCACCTGATGGTAAGCGATTACCGTGGCTTATAGACGCCTGCAACACAAGAAGTATTGCAAGAGCGTTGCTGACCCTACCCCCAATTCTCCCACAGGAGCTCTGATCACCTTACTCACCAACAGGAACATAATACTGCTTGTAAATAGTATAATTTAGCGGTGGTCTTCTGTAAGGTCGAGGTACTTACTACCCCAGTCAGGCTGCTCCATATTTTGAGCAGGAAATTTCCTGCTGTGTTCTACCTCAAGTAATCTCTAAGCTTTTTTTTACGTGGGGAAAATCCATCATGGATACCCTCCGGCGCGGGGGCACCAGAGGGTTATGTCAAACTCCTACTGACCAAAAACCATCCACGTGTGAGCAGACCTCCGCCTGAGTGGGGCGAGATGGGGTCGCGTAAGCAGTCTCCACCCCGCCCCGGCGGCTGGCCCGAATGTAAACATCTGGGCCCCGGCACCTCCCGACGACGCGTGGGATCTCAAGCCAGCCGAAGATCCCCCGACCCCCAGCCGGCCACCCCACTTAAGGGACGCTCAACCGGACCAGTCTACCGTCTGCAGAATGGGGACACATGTCCAGGAGCGTCCACCCTCCAAGTCAGGCAGGACTGACCTCCAACGCCTGGCATTACGGCGTTGGGGGTCAGGCCCGCCCGACCTCCAACGCCGGATCGCACGAAGCAAAGCTCCACGGAGCCCAGCACGAAACGGCAACTACCCCACGGGTCCGCCGGAGTGCACCAACAACCGAGCTAAAAGCTCCAGGGAGCCAGCACAGCCCGGCCCTCACACATCACGTCTGCCGGATTGCACCAGCAACCGAGCAAAGCTCCAGGGAGCCAGCACAACCCGGCCGGCAAACCGCGCTTTCGCCTACAGGGTGGGCAAGCGAACCCACCCACCCCGTCCCTCTAGTACGCTCACGGGTCGAGCAGTACCCGGAGCGCACCCCGCGAGTCAGTCGTTAGCCGCGACGAGCAGCAGTACCGCGACTGCGATACTGCTGCCCGTCCCGTTGCCCAGGGTGCACCACGAGGAGGTGACCGACATGCACCCCAAGTAATCTCTAACCCTATCCCAACATATATACATAGCATACGCTTAGCTTTAACCCTTTGCGCATATGAAATCTTCAGTCGAGTCTGCGTAGTCAGATTTTTTATTCCCTTTGTTTTTTTTTAGCTCGAATCTCGTATCTCTTGTAACTCGTGAATGGCAACAATTAGCCTATTTTAGACGAACCGGTTATTACCAGACCAACTTACTTTTATTTTAGCATAACTGTACTATTACGTCTACATTTCTACATGTACTCAGCGACGGAATCTGTACTATTGTAATAACTCGCAACTTTTCTTCAATTTTCATTTATTAAGTAGCTTTTACAAGATAGATAAAGAAAATATGAAAAAAGCTATAATACTATTTTTGCTTTGCGTTGATTTTTCAATATTTTTTTTTTAAATTAATAATCAGTTTATTGCTTCTATCTGTAAAAGTATTAAATAGAATAATCATTAAGTACCTTTATTTATGTATAAGCTTCTGAAATTTTACGTAATATGTTTGGGATGTACAAATAAGTTGATAGCAATAACAAATTATTAGCTACGTTGTTATGTAAAAGACAAAATTTGAGTATAAATTTATAAATTCATTTGTAATTAACAGACGAAAATAAACAACAAATTAATATTCATAGAACTTCACTGTAAACAAATTAGTCTAAGATCCGAACTAGACGTGATCTTCACCCCATCTGCTTAATGGATAAAAATTAAATAATAGTCTTCTTTCATATGTAAAAGATAAATCGCAAAAGGGTTGGCTGGAAAATTCCTGGCCAGGCTATATAATTATTCTGCAACCGCCATTGAAACTATACTTTTAGCAGGAAACCTTATGTCATCGTATTTACAATGAAACAGCGCTCATTTTGATGTAAGATTTATTTATTAGACGTGAGGGTGAAAGTTACTATTAGCAGCAGTTAGTATATATATACTAATATACCTGTTAAATGTTTATACCTGCCAACTCACTAGTTATGCCGAGAAAATATTAGACAACCCAACATTTGCATTTTCTACAGGCTTCATAATGTCTGTTTAAACTCGTAGGTGCACTTTTAAATAAAAAAGGTGTGTGTGCGATTCACACACGATAGAAGTGAAACTTCTTTGGCAAACTAATAAAAAAAAAACGAATCTAAAATTAGCGGCAGCGCGGCGTTCAGCGCGGCGCGCCCTTTCCTGTCGTATTTTCGTTGCATCCGGTTTGAAATCACAACGATTCTAAAAAAGTTTCACTTCAAAAATTCAATTTGAATTAAATGTGGCCAGGAATTTTTCAGTCAACCCTTTCACAATTTTTATTCTAATACACTAAAATATATATAAAATAATTTTCATTTAGCAGACGGGTGAAGTTCATCTCTAGTTCGGATCTCCTACTATATCTAAATCAAAGTCATTGACACCTCCGCCATAATGTAAGATTGTAAGCTCTGTCAGCTGAATCTTAAGCAGTGTTTACTATTTCTTGAAAATGTATTAAGTTGTCTTTTTGACAAAATATGTTTTCGTAGATTTTTCTTGTAGTACTTATTTTATCAAGACATATTACATAACGCCCGATACCCGTATTTATTGATGGTTTTTAAATTTACTAGAATGAAATGATATTTTTATTTTTATTTTAGATTTTATTTCTCTGTTCTTAATGCCTTTTGTTTTAGGTAAGAACCGGTTCATATTATAAATATTTATTTATCGTAATTAAATATCGTAATAGGTATAGATAAAAGTAATACATAATTATAACAAAAAGAGTGAATTCCAAAAAATAAAAACTAAAATAATGTGTATTTATTAACTACTAAAATATAGTACATATAATTATTATAGAAACATATTTTACTGAAGTGCCTCTTTACCATTTATATATCTACATTTCCTTAAAAGATGAAGTAGGTAGTAAAATTTTTAAAAATAAAACCTGAAGAACTTTATGAATAAGCTAAACCACTATTTTAAATTATACACCAACAAAATAAAAAAAGGTTATACAAAGTCTGAAAATAATTAATTAAAACTGCACACAAATTGAATTGTCATTCGAACACTTGAAATCGTAAAATATAAAGGAACAATTTAATGAAAGGGTGCTCCAGTAACGTTTTTAATTAGCCAACAATTATTGTGATTGATGGCGCGTCCGACGCGACTCTACTAATTACCATTAAAATCAGTTCAATTGCGTCACTGCACGCAAGAGTACTTTGAACAATTATATTGACGATATAATACTCGTATACATACTAATTTGATAAGTATTAACGAAATTTTATTTTAAAAAGGGAAAGAATAAATAAGTGTATACTATTGCACAGGGAGAGCAATAATTTTGTGCACTATGGAAACTGTGCTAGAAAATAAACTACACATTGTACATATTTTAATGTTTATTTACCACGTCAGCCTATCACAGTCCGCTGTTGGACATAGGCCTCCACAAGTTCGCGCCCGACATTATGACGCGAACTCATGTGCTTTGCCCATAGTCACCACGCTGGGCAGGCGGGTTGGTGACCGCAGGGTTGGCTTTGTCGCACTGAACGCTGCTGCCCGTCTTTGGCCTGTGTATTTCAAAGCCAGCATGGATGGTTATACCTCCATCCGTCGGCTTTTTAAGTTCCAAGGTGGTAGTGGAACTGTGTTATCGCTTAGTCGCCTCTTACGACACCCACGGGAAGAGAGGGGGTGGCTACATTCTTTAGTGCCGTAACCACACAGCACAATGTTTCACGATCACGATTCAGCCTGTAATATCCCACTGTTGGGCATAGGCCTCTTCTCCGTGTAGGAGAAGGATTGGAGCTTAATCCACCACGCTGCTCCAATGCGGGTTGGTGGATATATTCCCTACTATGAGTAACAATCGCTATCAGGTGTATATGATAACAACCGGGACCGACGGCTTAACGTGCTCTCCGAGGCACGGTGGGGAGCCCCACAAGGACTACACAAACACCCAGACCACGGCAAACATCTGTATGGCCAATACAAATGCTGTCGTGTGCGGGAATCGAACCCGCAACCGCCCGCGCAACAGCCAATCGCAATCCAGCGCTGTAACCGCTGCGCCAACGCGGCGTCAGTCAACTCTTCAAACCGGGCTAGGTTTTAATTGATTGATTTATTTCTTAGATTTTAGGAAACTCTTGGACACAGAGCGCTGGGTATCCATGTCTTGCTGAATATTATCCTTTAATTCGGGTATTGTTTTCGGTGTATCCACGTATACTCTGATCTTAAGATAACCCTATAGAAAGAGTCCATAGCCTCTCCTTAGCCTTTGGGCTACACGAGATCGATTTGTTCGTTCAAACTGTTCTTTCATCACGGATGAACTCTCAGTAGATGTATGGTAAGTGGCGCTATCTCGCTGCATTTATGTATGTATTACTGTTGTAACTTTAAAAATTCTGTGTGGTTTAAAAATTATCTCATACCATCGTCACATATTCTGCAGAATTAACACAGAATTACCGCCTTTATTTTCAAAAAAAGTACGAACAAATCACGCCTTTTGAAGTCATTGCCGTACAAACCGTCACTTTGTAGAATGTAAAGTTATTTGATGTTTCAGTTCAGGGTTTTTTACCGACCGTGACCGCCGGTGTTTATGCGCCGCCGACATGGCACACGCACCATTACACCAGAGCTGCTGTTACAGAATATGATATACAGGTGGGGCCATAATTTTTTGCAGTTACGAAATCATGGACACTTGATAGAGATCGTTAGTCATAGCAGGGAATATATCCCGTAGTGGAGCAGCGTGGTGGAGCGTAATGCTTCGTTTCCTTCTCCTTCATGAAGAAATAGGCTTATGCCTCAACTGTGGGCAGGCTGAATCGTGAATTATTTCTCAAAAAATTGCTGCTTATCCATATTTGAGACATTTTTATCAAAAACAATGGAATGATCAAATTTACCTATTTCTAAAATTATTTAAAATAGAGACTCCACTCGTGAACAAGACATTTGTAACTAATGTCGAAATATCGAGCTCCGCAAAATTAAAATAAAAACACATTAAATATCCCGTTTTTGAATAATTTTAGCAATAGAAGAATTTTAGCAATAGAGGCTATGATTCTAAAGATAATAGGCTCTGTAACAAATTAATAAACTACGTAGTACCTAAGTACCTACTTATTAGATATCGTATTAATTCTCGTTACATTAATAATTATCTAAATAACCATAAACATGGAAATGAGTAAAAGCCTCTTTTTAACTCAACCGGATACAAAAACAGAACCACCATCATCCGAACCCATACAATTGACTCTAAAGCCTTCCGACACACCGCATAAACCCGAATGAAACATTTCCTGACCTTTTGGAATATTTCAGCTGCTTCATCTTATTATGACTGACGTACAACTTAAATTCAAATAGAACAAATCACTACAAGTGATATACATTGCTGATTTTAGCTCTCGATAAGGTCCCTTAGTTGATGAAATACAGCAATGTATTTTAAATTAGATAAATACGTGACATGTAGGTGGATTGCGTACATTAAAACTGAAGGTTATTATCACATACTTATGAGAGACATACATTTTACTAAGTGCTCTGTTTAAATGAGGGTACTTTTTGCTTATTTTATAAATGTATACGAACAAGATCGAACTCTCGGTTTCATCTCCGACATTACTACTATTTAAAATTTGTTATTTATCAAAATATTATTTTAGTTCTAAACAGGTATTTCTAACTCTTGATATTGTATTTGAAAACAAGCAAGTATGTTTTGGCTCAACAGTATAATCATCATATCATCATCATCATATCAGCCTGTTGCAGTCCACTGCTGGACATAGGCCTCCCCAAGCTCGCGCCAGACATCCCGGTTTTCCGCAATCCCCATCCAGCCTACACCAGCAATCTTACGTAGATCGTCGGTCCAGCGGGCCAGAGGGCGTCCTACACTGCGTTTGCCAATACGCGGTCTCCACTCCAGGACACGTCTGCTCCAACGGCCATCGGTCCTGCGACACAAATGACCAGCCCACTGCCACTTCAACTTGCTGATTCTGTGGGCTATGTCGGTTACTTTCGTTCTCTCACAAAGAACTTTTCTTCTCAACAGTATAAAGTGTGTACATATTATTGGCCATGTCGAGTGAATGAATAAAGAACGATTGACGAAAAAAGTGTATAAGGCGAGTGTGAATGGAAGTGTTGGAAGGGGTAGACCTAGGCGGACGTTTCGAGACCAGATCAGTGACTTCCTGAAAAAAGGCCAGGTCAAGAGTACCCTAAACCGAAGAGCATGTATGAAAGGAATAATGTAAGTGGACGAAGCGAAACAAGTATGTAAGGATCGTTGCAAGTGGAAATAAATGGTCTCTGCCTCCCCCACGGAAAAGAGGTGTGATTTATAATTATGTATATTACTTCTCTACTACTATATCAAACCAATGATATATTGTACGTCACGATCGATTTCTATAAGTTTATCGGTAAGTACGACATAGTTATGTAAACATTTATTTACATTAACAAGCATCGTCTTAATACCTGTTTTCTATCTTTTGAGTAAACATTTAAGTCAACATTTTCTATAGAGTACGAAAAGATTATAAATACATACATACATACATATAATCACGCCTCTTTCCCGTAGGGGTAGGGAGAGACCACTTCTTTCTACTGGCTAAGATTATAAATAAATAAGTAAATATCTTTTAACATACACACACGGTCATATTCTGTTCCCATGTTAAGCAACTTAATGCTTGTGTTACAGGTAACAGCCGACTGTTATATTTAAACATAATATGTGTATATTTTTTTAAATAAATATGCATAGAAATAATACTTATATAAATATATAAATACACATATTACACCCAGACTCAAGCGGGAATAGAACCCGCAACCAGCGGAACGGAAAGCAGGGCCTCTACAAACTGCGCCAACGGGCTAGTCATGTATAATGTACCATTATATTAGTGTTAATAATAGATACTCTTATCTGTTGAAAGAAATTTTCTAAATATTATTTCAATTTAAGTAATAATGTTCACTTGAAACTCATACATTCCTTCCTTCAATAGTCGGATAAAAGGAATAACGTTCATTTTGCAAACTGAATTTTCATATTTTATTTATTAGTAAATTGTAAAAGCAATAGTTAATAACATTACTAAAAAATTTATTTCAACAAAAAGTAATCCTTTAAAGACGAAATTTACTACATAAAAGAAAAACATTAAAAGAAATTTAATTTTCCTAAATAATGCCTAGATTTAAAGATTTCAATATAAAGAGAAGTTATTCAATTTTCTTTTGAAAGAAAAATCTTAAATAAAAAACTTAATTGCTTTATTGAAACTTGTTGAGTCTGTAGGCTTAATTTGTTTTTAATGTTTATTTTTTTAGTCTCTGATTTTTTTATCGTATCTACGCAATTTTCGACTGTCGAAATTGTTCAGGTTACATTTCTGCTCAAAATCTGGATCAACTCTTCTTGGGAAGGATCTCACAGTAGGTCACAGCCAAATAATTGACGACGCGTTGGCGCAGCGGCGGACAGCACTGGCTGTTGCACTGGCGGTTGCGGGTCCGATCCCCGCTCACGACAGACATTTGCATTGGCCATATAGATGTTTATCGTAGTATGGGCGTTTGTGTGTTGTGTGTGTTTCCGGACCCCCGACACAGGAGAAAATCCTACTGGGGGCCATTGAGTGCGAAGTGTTTATTTATTTATAATAATACTACGAAGTAATGCTGTGTCCCTGTGGTGAGTAAAGCTCCTGGGGAGGTCAGACGTAGGGAAAGTGAAGCACTTGCGATGCTTCTGATGTTCCAGGTGTTAGATTTGAGTAGTTAATATGAATAAATATACATAAAGTAAAATAAAATAAAAGAGGGTAAATAGTTCATTCAAAATAAGTTGTTTATTTCAATTATTAAATGTTCAATTATTAATTATTAATTTACTTAGTAAATTACTAAATTTATTATCGATTTTATACCGATTTGAAATGTAGACTCTAGCTGAGGAAAATCGGCAGGAAACTCAGCAGTTACTCTTTTAAAAACCATCAATTACACTTGTCATTTACACAATTTTATAATCATTAATATAGTCTATACCTAAGCTACGGTAATCGCTCACCATCAGGTGAGCTGTACGCTTGATTGTTGACCTACTCGTATAATAAAAATGATAGTTAAAAAAAAAAAACACGCATTTATAAATAAACCAAACTAACAGGTAGTAAATTAGTGTATTGTCATCGGTCCTCGATAAGTCTACCAAGTTTAAATGAAATCTGAATGTTAGAAGTGTGTCAAAATGAAGTCCAAAGGATAACGAGAAAAGCCTTGACTATTGTGCCAAGCCGTTAGGATAATGGAATAATCTTATCAAATTAGTGTATTGTCATCGGCCCTCGATAAGTCTACCAAGTTTAAATGAAATCCGATGAAGTTGGTCAAAATGAAGTCCAAAGGAGTCGGTTACAAACATAATTATTAACAAACATACAGGTGAAGCTAAAAAAAGCGTGTACAAAAAGTTAAGCCTCGTACTACAATGCGTATAACTATATCCTATATAACAAAATATAATTCTATTAACCTAATCACTCAAGAACTAACGCATTAATATTTAAGAGTATTCCTGTAACACTCAGTCAGTGTCGACGGAGCGTGTACATTTTGTTCGTGCGTCATATCTAATTGTATGACGGCAGTTTTTCCACCACGAAGAAAGATTGCCACTTAACCCAGCACGAACGCCAAGTGCACGCAAAGTTGACGATAGTTATGCATCGGAGGAACACGCAAAATTAACAAATACAATAATTACGACATAACACTTGACCTGATCTAATTACCTTTAATGACCCTTTTTACAATTTTTTATTCTCTTTTCGTAAGAAAATTTCATAGTTTACACGGTAATGCTTTAACATATTAGCTATTAGACATATTAGCTAATTCCTGGAGAGATACCTTAATAATTAAATAAACAATTTATTTATATATAAATATAGTTAACTGTGATGTCTAATATTGCTTAGTAATACGGCATGTATTTACAAGACGCGAAATTTAAACAATCTTACGAGAACACATTATATGGATAATTTTAAAATTTGGACTATTGGCAACCCGGTCAAAAATAAATTGGTATTTACAGTCGGTTCCTTGAAAATCAGGATGTCTTTCGCAATTTAGGGTATTTGGCAATACAGTTACATTACAGACTAGGCCCCAGTTCTTTTAAACATTTCTTCAATGGTGAGTACAATGATAAAATGTACTAAAATAGAAATATTCAAAGACGATAAAATATCAACATCAATAAAAAATTGCAACCCGATAAGGCTGTATTAAAAATAAAATTATTCATGAGGAAAGCGTTACGACGCTGTTACGGGTTTATATGTTAAATTGAGATAAAAGTACGCAATGCGGCTTTATTACTATAAAAGAAGATCGTTCCGTAATTTTAGATTCTTGACTTTATACCCTATCAAAGGTTTTTCACCACACATAATACATATTATGTGTATATGTGTCATGTATGTGTGTCTACATAGACACGTATATTCTTAAGACTTAAGAAATATTGTGATATACTTGAATTTTTCCTGCTTGAAAATTGTTTGGTGATGTGGCTTATTTTATTTGTCGTATTTTTGAAGTGAAACTTCTTTAGGCCCACGAGGGGTAAAATTTGAGGGATCGGTAACGCGGTAACACGGCAACGCGGTCAGTTCTTAGATGGGTGACCACCTGGGAACACCGCGTGACGTTGGCTTTTTGTTTTTTTTCTCAACTAGTTTTTTTTTGTATTTTAAATTCGTTTTTTTTTATTACTTTTCTGGATAAGTTTTTTTTTTATTAGTTTGCCAAAGAAGTTTTACTTCTGACATGTGTACTTTGTACGCACGCAATTTTTTTACTAGTAAATCCAGTTGAAAAATAGACAACTTAAAAAAAAAACATTTATTTTCAAAACGCCATACGAGGTATAAATAAGTTTAAACGCAAAACGAGAGGCGCCAATCTCTATGAGCCATTAAATTATACAGATAACGCTCTATGAGAAAGTTTAGCTGTTTAAATTCCTAAATATTTGGAATTTCTTACATAAATAATTCTTGAATTCACTTCTTTTGTCAGATAATGGTTTTACTTTATTTTAGGATTCAGATCTTTAAATTCAAATTATAATCTATATATTATGTATATAAGAAATTTCCACCCATATATTGACTCATCACGATATCTCTAGAACCATAAGGCATAGATACTTGAAATTTGGTAGGAATATTCCTTTCGCCGAGTAGAGCTCAGCTAAGAACGGATTTTATGAAATTCCACCCACAAGAGGGGGGTCTCAGAGGTTAATAACATATATGGCAAAACAACGTTTGCGGGGCCAGCTAGTAATATAATCAATTAATCATAAGTTTGTTGTTTAAGAGTGTGTGAAAGACTACCCCTACTACTACCTAAGTGTTTCCTTAACTTACATAAGAGTTACAATGAAACAACCCTTTCGGATTTTATCGCGGTTTATTAAGTTTTGTAGATGTCCTCCCGTGACCGTTGCTGTAAAGTGTAAAGTATCCGAAACGTCGGACATCTAAAAAACTTGATAAACTGCGATAAAATCCGAAAGGGTTTTGTCATTGTAACTCGTATGTAAGTTAAGGAAATACTAATTTAGTTGAAAAATATAATCAAACTAGCTTCTGCGCGCGACTTCGTCGGCGTGGACTCCGCTCCTATTGGTCTTAGCGTGATGATATATAGCCTATAGCCTTCCTGATCCATAAATGGGCTATCTAACACTGAAAGAATTTTTTAAATCGGCCCAGTAGTTCCAGAGATTACCGCGTTCAAACAAACAAACAAACAAACAAACTCTTCAGCTTTATATATTAGTATAGATGCGTTATAAGTACCAAATCAAAGCAGATATAAAGAAAAGAAGAAGTCTATATCCGTAAGGATTATCTTTATATATGCGTATATGTGTGGATATATATTAATATAGCCCTTTACGTGTCAGCTTCCAAATAAGTAATTATCATACGAATGTTTTGAAGTTGTTATCTCGTGTTAAATACAGATAGCAGCTCACGTACAGAATTAATGTGCCCTAATCACCTCTGTTCCCTATAATCCGTTTTAGAAGTTATTTTGTTGGTGAAATTAGTCGGATCAGCTATTACGGAATGTTTGAATGTAATCTGAGTAAATATGTACTAAAATAATGGAGTGTAAATGTTTTAAGCTGATATTTGACGCTGATAATAGATTAAATTTATTTAATATGAAATTTAAAAATAATTAAAATTTAGTTAAAAGTTTATGACAATTCTTTATATTTTTATAGTTTTTTTTTTTTGGAGTTTACTACTTAAGAATCGATTTTCATATAAGGCCCCCGGTATGAAAAAAATATGAGGTGTAAAATCTGTTGAACGAATGACCTCGTTACGTTTTCTTTTTACGTTACAACACCATCTATCTGAAACCAAGAAAACGTCGTCGATAGACTAATTATAGTTTTCTAATAGCGGCATCGATCGATCGATAGATGGCGTTCTTTGATTAGTTTATTTACCATTTGATATGGTATTAATGTTTTTCTTAGACTAGTAAGCCTATTTTGTGCCTATTTAGACAGTCGATCTGAAGAAGTAAACTCCAGTCGTGCGTCGGAGCTGACACACAGACTTTTGCTTCGCCTAAAGGTTGACTGGATGTGAATTCAACTTAGCATTAAGTCCACCTCTTGTTCCGTTGGTTTTTTTAGTATACTGTAGATCACTTCAGCCTGTAATATCCTACTGCTGGCCATAGGCCCCTTTCCCCATGTAGGAGAAGAATCAGAGCTTAATCCACCACGCTCCAATGCAGGTTGCGGATACATTCCCTACTATGAGTAACAACTCCTTGTGGGTCTCCCCACCGTGCCTCGGAGAACACATTAAGCCGTCGGTCCCAGTTGTTGTCCCAAACACCTGATAGCGATCGTTACTCATAGTAGGGAATATACCCGCCAATCCGCATTGGATCAGCGTGGCGGATTAACCTCTTATCTTTCTCCTATTTCTCCTACATGGGGAAAGAGGCCTATACCCAGCAGTGGGATATACAGGCTGAATCGTGACTCGTTTATACAATTCTCATACATTTTGTATAATAAATCTGCAGAAATATATTTACATAGCTCTTTGCCGCGACTTTGCTATCATTGTCCTATATTTATTTATTTAAGTTAACATTTATAAATCGTTCCTCGATAAATAGATTAAAAGACTAAAATAATTTTAAAGTTCGTATCAGTATTTACCGTAATTATCTCACACGTTATAATCATACCAGAGCTAACTAGATGGGAAATACATTATCGTTAACCAAATTTTAATTTTCTTAAGTGTATCAAATTCGAACTGAAAGATACTTTTAAATCCCATTCCTTTACAATTGCAGCGCTCAAAAATCTGAAACGGTAATCGAAAGAGAATCCTCCGGAGCATTCTCGGTTTCTTTCTAACTATTTGCAGGATTGTATTATTCCGATAAAGGTTTTTTGTTCGCAAATTGTACAGACGGCATTGAGGTTTGAATACTTTGTAGGAAAGAACGTTACAATTTCACGCCTTGGTCGAATTTGAGAGGGTATAAACGAATTTTAAATCGATCATATTGTAGTTCGAAATTGATTTTCTTCACGCATATTTATTTGTATACAAGTCCATAGTATATTTAGTGAGATTTATTCACAAGAGCTCATTGAAAATATTTTGATCCAGATCGGCTGTTATAATAAATAACTCGAAGATATGTTTGTACTTATTGAATTAATTAATAAAGAAAATAAAAGAGGAGACAACACGCCACCTTGTGGTACGCCAGTAAATATGTTAGCCCAGTCACAGAGGGACATTGACTTGCAAACGCTGCCGAAGCCCATACACTTGTATGGGCTAACTTTGAAATCAGTCAATCATCGATGGAGTTATGATAGATGAAAGAAAGACAACAATATATCAAAGTCCACAGCATTAAAGGCATTACTGAAGCCAATTAAAGACAAAGTCGTAAGTTTTCGATTGTCCATTGCGTGTCTGATGTCGTTAGAGATTTTGACAGGTCCTGTTACCGTGCTATGACCCCTCTGAAACGAATGATGCCCTTACTAAATGTGTGGTAGACATGTTTAAAAAATTCAAATACATTTGTAGAACCAAAGTTAACATAAAAGGTTTACTTGAAACAATTATTGTAGTACTTTGATTTAAATTGAGCTGAAGGAGCTCGTAAATGTCTGTATATTGAACAAAAGACTCTTCTTTTAGGAGGTTAAAAAAGATCATCCCTCCATACTTTTTCGAATCACGTGATCATACTTTTTTGAGCAACGATGATTTGATATGATCCGGTTATAGTAACAATTGAAACTGGTAGTCTTACATGCTCGACGAGTTGTGAAAAAGAGAAATAGCGTCTTCGAATACGTTTAGCATATATATTATACACAATACACATTGATAGAACTGAACGCGTACAACAAAGTTTCACTCGCTTTCTGGCTTACAAGGATCCAATTCGTCTGTACCGCGCGGAGTAACAAACTAGATTATAACACTTCAAATTAAATACTCTTGAAATAAGAGGTAAAACTTGTGATATGAAAACGCTTCACAAGATTTTATATGGTCAAATGAGGTGTTTAGATCTCATCCAGCGAATTGACATCAACATGCCAAGACCAGTTCCAAAAGATCCTACAAACAATTTTTTTCTATGTCACGTTAGTACGTAAGAAAATATGCTCTGAACAGATTAATGGGAAGGTATAATGAATTATTATCCAAGGGAGACATTGATATCTTCTTTTCTAATAATTGGCACAAAGTCAAGAATTGTTTAGTTATTTACAATTAATATGAAATGTTGTCATTAGTTGTAAGACTTAACCATGCTGTTGTTTTGTTTTATCTCATACTGAAACTTGTTAATTCTTTTGAACACAAACTGTTCTATAGTAAATGTAAAATATGTATATACCTGTAAAGACAAATCATACTGATTTATGTATAAAACTGTGTTTCTTATACTCACAATGTTCTATGATATGTCGATGGTGTGTTTGTGTAATAAATAAATAAAACAAGATTAATTTTATGATTGGACTTAGTCAATGTTAATGTTAAAGTATACATTTTTATTTTATTGATATTTTGCTGCCTTAACTTTTTTATTATTGTTTAGTTTTTTTTTGGTAAATGACATTTTTACTTTTCTTTTTTTTTTGACTTTCGTTAAGTGTGAGGTTCACCTTATGACGAAAATAAATGTTTTCATTTCATTTCATTTCAAATAACATTGGATTGTTTGAAGACTTCTTATGCATTTCGCATTACATTCCGTTACATTATTGTACTAGTAATACATTAAAAGTAAAACGTGGAGACTAAAAAAAATTTAATAACATAACAAAATAAATAGATGCACTGAAATTGAATTTGTTTCAATTTTCGTTAAAGAATGTCAATTAATAATGGTTTCTTGATATTCCCTTGCAAAAACAAGGACATTAGACTAAAGAAGACTATAGTTTCCCGGATGCCGTTTACTTCCTCTGCGGGAACACGACGGGCGTAAGTGATAAAACGCTTTCAGAATATTTTATTGTTACATATTGATGTATTTACGTGTTCATATGATCGCTCCACAGACGAGGCGTTGGCAAATAAACTTAAATAGTAATTGACTCATGCGCTACCGTTCGGGGTTTCGATCGCCGCAAATGATACAAATTTTTGTTATGGTCTGCGCATTTGTGCTTATCTATTGTGTAGGATTTCGGACCCCTGATAGGATTTTCTATGGAAACGTTCAATACAAAACGATGATCTAAGATAATTACTTTATTAGATCAAAGTTAATGGATGGAGGAAATTTTACCCCGGAGGCAACGTACCCCGGTGATGAGAGCCCGGGTAAGAAGGGTAACCTCAAGGCCCGTACCCGGACAGGCCCTTGGGCCTGCCAGGATGATCCACTACTAGTTAATGGACGACATTAACAAAACTACTTAATTTTCTATCAATCGATTTGAAAATATTAAAAGATTCATGTAACTGGTTTTTAGGACGTGCTATTTTCTGTACACTTGTTAACAGATTACTACAATTCGTTTTTATATACCTAATAACTACATCTCAAAAGTATATTCATGAGAATATAAAAAAATAGAGTGCGGCAAAAGTTAAAACTTCATTGGCAATCGCAATCAAGCAATAACGCAATTATTCCCGAGATCGAACCTTTCTCCGTTCAGCAGCGAAGAGCAGCTGTCAGTATCTTACTCGCTCGGGTACACTCGGCGGTCCCGAGTTCACCCGATCGAGCCTTTCACCTCTGAACGTGACGGATCAGCCTAACTTACTACCTACGAAAAAATGTGTATGCAGTGCGCCAAAAGAAATTTTCACTTAAACTTTTTTATATATTTTATTTTATTCAAGATCAAATAATTCCTTTCTTGTACCAAACCAAACGAAAACCAATACGCTCAGCGTTTGACTTCGGATGATCGTTAAATTACGAGGAGGGTTTTCTTATTTATTCGACGCACGTCAAGTATTGTCGTACAGGATTTAGTACGTTTCAAAAGAGACAAGCATTTACTCGTAATTGAATGCTATCAATATCGGTCAAACTTTTATTGTGCCATCTATTAGTTATTGGATTCAATATATTACAATATTATAGGAGTCGATATGGAAAAAACTAATTAAAAAAAAAAACTAAAAGCCAACGTCACGCGGTGTTCCCAGGCGGTCACCCATCAAAAGTACTTCAAGAAGTTTCAAAGAAGTTTCACTTCTGACATATTGTGTACTTTGTACGCACGTATTTTTTTTGCGTGAGCAAATAAAGCGTATTTATAATACTTGTTTATATTTTCGTCGATTTACGTTTTATTCCTGGTCCATGTAATTGATGTCGGTTTTTTTTTCATTTGCGAGCAAACACAATTATTTTAAGAATTCTTTATTTTTATTTTTTTGTTTAATTTTTTATGTGTGTCGATAACAGGTATATTCAACATTGAAAAAAAATATTAGTTATAACAAGCCAAGATAATAATTATCAATAAAAAATTGAAAAAAAAAATATACAATATTTTTAGTGTTTTGAAACTTAGTAAAATTAGTCTTTGGCGAGTTAAATCCTTATAAAGGCTAAATGAAAACAAATCGATCTAAATGCGAACTTTAATTAACTTCGATTTTGTATAAGACTAAAAAAATAAGTTCTGGAAATAAATTGTAAAATTCTGTAAAATTTCTTGTTCAAATAAAGCGGTCAACAGATGCTCTCGGAATAGCAAAGCACTTCTCAATTAAAATGTTAATTACTAATGAATACGACGGAGGTCAGCTCGTAGTATTAAAGAGGAACCATAACTAATTTTTTCTTCCTTTTTCGAGGCATTGAACCTAATTATTTAAGTTTTTTGTGTATATGCTGTCTCAACTATATAACATTGTTTATATTTGACCTAATTTTTGTGATCATTTTTAAATTTGATATTTAATCTAATTTTTCTATTCTAACCCAAATTAATAATACAACCTTGTTAAATGAAAAACTTGGCTTACGTTAACTTGATTTAAACCATAAATACCAAAATCTAACAATAAGTATGGGAAAAGAACTGATGACTATTTAATACCTTTATAATATGTTAAAGACCTGCCCAGAGAACTGCAAGAAATGTATAAAAGTACCATGAATATCAAATCAAGTTTTAAAAAATATTTTTTACAAGAACAAACAATTAAGCGAATGACTCTCTGTACCCAGATAAACCCGCGAGGTTGTCGTGGTACTAAATTGCAAATTATTATGTATTTGTTATGTATTGGCTAATAAATTGAAATAAAAAAAAAATTGAAAGCGAAAATGGAATATTACAAATAAAAACGTAGTGCACGTGGTCACCACGGTAAGGACCTCACGACAAGAGCTGCGGAAGCTTGCGTTCGACGTCGTAGGAATGTCTCTACTCTCGACTGGGCCAAGTGCGCGCGCGCCATGCTAGGTAAGTACATACAAAAGAGCGGCTGGCCGGGGATTATTTTTTGAAAAATTGTGGATGAGATGAATTGAGGATGTATTTATTGAAAAAATAACTGCCTAAAAATATAATAAGACTTTCAGTAATTTTATAGGTACGGGACAAAAACTTCTATTTATCTATCACATTTGACATTAATTTTAATGAATGCAGTCCTTCTACTGGATATACGAATGGATGTACCCATTGTCATGCCATGTGTTCTTAAGCTTAGCGTTAATGTTTTCATAGACCATTGTAAAGCGCTCCTCTGGGGATTACTGCGCTGAAGTTGTGACGTGTCTCGCGTGTACAATACGTTCACCGTGAAGAATGATTTTATATCGTAAATGAATATAAAATCAAATACTTGGAAATGTTTCGTTTGTTTTGGAGTTTACTCCTTAAGAATCGATGTAATGTTAGCGCAAAAACGTGTTTATTTACGACATCACATTAGAAACCTCTAAAACTATCAGTATTCCTTTTCTATATTATGTATGTATTATACAAAACCTTCCTTTGGAATCACCCCATTTACTAAAGATCTTTGCGTAGTTTTAAAGATCTAAACACATATAGGGACAAACAGCTCGAAGCGACTTTGTTTTATGATATGTATTGATTTAAAAAAATGGCAGTTATTGGCCATAGATGTTTCCGTACAATATTTGCTTTTCTAATAGAAATAGTTTATTTGGTTATAATGTCTTTTAAAAACACACACAGCAAAATTCATTTATAAAGATTTCCAAGAACCCGATCCCTATTAGGCGCAATGTTCTTTTACAATCGTTATACTTGATGTATATTTAGCTGATTTTTCGAGTACAAACGAGATAACATGTAAAACACGACCAAGCATTAAATCTCATTTACTATTATACATTTTTACTAGCTGACCCCGCAAACGTTGTTTTGCCATATATGCTATTAACCCCCGCAACCCCCTCTTGTGGGTGGAATTTCGTTAAATCCGTTCTTAGCTGACCTCTACTCAGCGAAAGGAATATTCCAACCAAACAAGTCTTTACGCCTTATGGTTCCAGAGATATCGTGATGAGTCAATGAGTGAAAATCTCTTTTATATATATAGATTTTTCACGCGGACAAAGTCGCGGGCACAGCTAGCATTATTTTATTATATACAGATTTTTTTTTGTTATTGATTAGTATTTGACAAAAATTACATCAGTTTATGTCAACAAGTAATACAACGTAGGTCGTCGAAAAAAATTATGAAATACACATTATAATTATAATAGAGATAATAAAAAAGTACTCGTAATATATCGATCTTTAAATGGAACTACACGACAAGCGTCTGCTTGCGAGTAAAAATAATCATCAAAATCGGTACACATTGAAAAGTTTTGAGGTAACACCCACATTAAAAAGTGTGCGTGTACTTACGTAGGCACGTAAGTACTTCATTGGCTAGCTAACTTCACGTTGCTAACTTCTTCTTTGTTGACTAGCTAACTTCAGTGTGTCGGTTTTTGCGACGGTGTGCACGCATCGTATATAGTAGGTATATTTCATTACAAGTGCGGAAAGGCTGTCATTGCAAAGAGTTCCGACAAATCGGAACAAGTTGCAATGACGGTTCCGCACGTGTACTGAACGACTATTTTTAATACAGTTGCGAAAAAATGAAACAATTTAATAAACTCGCAAAGAAAATTTCTGAAAAATGGCGCCAACCGTAGAATATAAGCAGTTTTTTTTTTCTTCACCTATTCTGGTAGGCAAAGGGAAACTATGCCCATACAGCCAAGTCTTCAGTAGAAGTTTTTTATTGATATGAAATGAAAATGAAATTTTATGAGATGAAATGAAATGAAATTAAACCTTACCAAACTCATTCAATCAAATCATTAAATCTGATATTGAAACAAATTAGTAGCTTCTTTTAGGAAATATACGTATTTGCATGAATCATAAAAACTTCTATGATTTTTTTTAGTAAAAACTTCATGGTTGGTTTTTCTTTTTAATAGACATTATTTTAACAGTTGGGAAAGATAACGCACGAGTGCGGGAAAGGTAAAAAATAGCACGAGTGTGTAATAGCCCACTTCCCGAACGCTATACGTCCCTGCAATACGCCACTTTTTGAGCAACTGTATTAAAAAATTTATTTCATCATATTTCCGTAACGCGCTAAAAGACCTACAACTTTTTTAAAGTCGGTTATAAAGAATCAGTCTATATAGTTGCAATATTAACGCCAGTTTATTATACGGGTTATTATTGTAACTTAATAACTCAATGATAGATTAACACTAACAATTTTATCGTTTCGTAGATATTACGACGAAAACCGCCGTCTGCGAGAGTTCTGGTACCTACAACCATTAAACATTTTTGTTTAGAGATATAGTACAGTTACAGCTAAATAGTACTGTTTTCAAGCAATATTGTGTTCCTGTTGGTAAGTGAGGTGACCAGAGCTCCTAGGGGAGGGGGAATTGGGGGTAGAGTCTAGGCGAGAGTATAGGCGAGAGTAAGAGTATAGGCTACGGTAGTCGCTTACCATCAGGTGAACCGTACGCTTGTTTGCCGAACTCGTTACATAAAAATAAAAATCTAAAAAAGCTAAACTGATATCTAATAATAGTTGTTATCCTTATATCAATAAATTTTATTGAACCGCTTTCAAAAATCTAATACAAGTGTTACAAATATTGTTTTGAATAGTTGTTTAATGTATACTATTGCAACAGTTTTTAAAAATATATGAGTATTATTTTGTGGGTAGAAATGCTATTGTGAAAAAAAAAATATCAACTTTGGAGGGTAAAATATAAGGAGAGATAAGACGAATGTGGAATAAGTAGTAAAAAAGACATAAATACAGGATATGAGATAATATATTAATAAACCAATTCAAGTAATACCCAAACTCAATACTTCACGTTGCAATTTCGTAACATAATAAGAGTTGAGAAGGAAATTCAAGTTAATCCTAGAAATGTCTTAATATATAGGTCGCACCCTGCTTTATTATGGAAAGGGATCATATTAAAGGTCTCTCTAAGCCTCTTACGAATATATTGTCAACTATGTATAATTAGGTATGTCAATGTGTAACTTTGGTATACTTTATTATTTGTGTTATTTTCAAACTTTAAGACTAGTTTTAGTGCTTATTATTGACCAAAGATGAATTAATACTGATAGTATTTTGTTATGTATTATTTATACAAAGATTTATTTTGAAGTGAAACTTCTTTAGGCGCATGGGGGGGGGGGTAAATTTGAGCGACCGGTAACGCGGCAGAGTCGTGACGTTCAGTACTTGGATGGGTGATCGCCTGGGAACACCGAGTGACGTTGGCTTTTTGTTTTTTGGAGTTTACCCCTTACGAATCGATTTTCATATAAGGCCCCCGGTACGGAGAATATAAGCAGTAAAATCTACTGAACGAATGACCTCGTTACGTTTTTGTGCGCTATCTATCTGCTACGACGCTACTGACTACGACGGTTACGACGGTATTGGTTACTACGTTTTCTAATAATGCTATCGATAGATTCATTTATTTAACAATTGATATGGTATTAATCTTTTTCTTAGACTATAAAATCTTTTTTGTGCCTATTTAGAGAGTTGATCTGAAGAAGTAAACTCCAGTCGTGCGTCGGAGCTGACACACACATTTTTTTGTTCAATTAGTTTTTTTTTTTGTATTTTAAATTTATTTTGTTTTGTTTTTTTTTTATTTGTTTTTTTTAATTAGTTGTTTTTATTATTTTTTTATTTTATTTTTTATATAGTTTGCCAAAGAAGTTTCACTTCTGACATGTGTACTTTGTACGCACGCAATTTTTTTTTTATGTATGGGTTTTTAACTGCATGTATTGTTATTAATTTAGAATATGAAGTTATGATATGAATAACTTTGAATTCGCCGGAACTGATTAAAGGATAATAGAACCAAAACCAACGTACACGTAGCAAGATTTAAAAGAGCACTACTGACACACACAGACGCGCGCACACACACATACACACACACACACACACACACACACGCACACACAAATACTCACAGATACACATAATATTATAAGTACTTAATTTCAGTTCTCCATAGCACACAAAAGAAACTTTCAGTTGATTATAAGGTGACCGTAAAGTTTCCGAAACTCAAAGCCAAAAATATAATATGTAAACTTCGGAGCCAGACGTTTCGATCTTAGTTCTAACGTTGTTTCTTGTTTAAATTAAATACAAAGTAACTGGAAACACGTCTCTAAATAAAGTTTGTGGAAATCAATTTGTAAAACTAATTGATTCTGAAATCTGTTTCGGACTTGATATAGTTATTGAGAAGTTTATTAGTATCGTTAATACAAATACAAATATACTTTATTGTACACTAACAGAGGAAAATTTTACATCAATAAGGAAAGTATAAAAATATATATACTACAGGCGACCCACAAGGACTGTTGATTAATATTAGTAAAATGTTTTTCTTTTTGCTCCTGTTGCAGATTTCTATAAGCTACGGTGATCGCTTACCATCAGGTGAGCAGTACGCTGGTTTGCTGATCTAGTTACGTTAAAAAAAAGTTAACTACCACGAGTAATTTGGTTATTCAACTAATTTTGCTAGGTCGTCGGCGCATTTAGCAGTGATGCTGGTTTCGGCTCCGGGGTTGTAGATTTATACGAATATTTTTTATCGAAAAAAAAATGTTGCTTCATTACTCATTAGTTAAGTGTTACCAAAGACATTAAACTGCCTATCTTATCAATAGACGGTGATTTGTGTCTGACCAAGATATATATTATTTTAATTAAAAGTTAATATTTCTAATTAATCGTTATTAGTATTATCAAAAAGTATAATATGTCACTTATCTATACTAATATATAAAGCTGAAGAGTTTGTTTGTTTGTTTGTTTGAACGCGGTAATCTCTGGAACTACTGGGCCGATTTGAAAAATTCTTTCAGTGTTAGATAGCCCATTTATCGAGGAAGGCTATAGGCTATGTATCATCACGCTAAGACCAATAGGAGCGGAGTCCACGCCGACGAAGTCGCGCGCAGAAGCTAGTAATATATTATACTAGCTTCTGCGCGCGACTTCGTCGGCGTGGACTCCGCTCCTATTGGTCTTAGCGTGATGATACATAGCCTATAGCCTTCCTCGATAAATGGGCTATCTAACACCGAAAGAATTTTTCAAATCGGACCAGTAGATCCTGAGATTAGCGCGTTCAAACAAACAAACAAACAAACAAACAAACAAACAAACAATCAAACAAACTCTTCAGCTTTATTATATTAGTATAGATAAAAGCAAATTAATTAATGAACACCTTTGAAGGCAAATTTTCAATTATGGCGGAATCATTGTGTTTAAAGCGCGTTGCTGGATACGGTTCGTAATTATGAAAAGTAAATATTATACAACCAAAGGTTTAATCATCAAAGGAAACAACTGCGGTAGTGGATAGCAGGGATTATCCTGCTCAAAATCTGGAGCAGCCCGGCTGGGGAAGTACCTCGACCTTACAGAAGATCACAGCTAAATAATACTGCTTTTAAGCAGTGTTGTATTCTTGTGGTGAGATCTTGAGATGGGATTGCGGGTAGATAAGCAATGCGCTTGTGATGCGTCTGGTGTTGCAGGCGTTTATAAGCTACGTTAATCGCTTTTTTTTATGTTACTAAGTCGACAAACAAGCGTACGGCTCACCTGATGGTAAGTGACTACCATAGCCTATAGACGCCTGCAACACCAGAAGCGTCGCAAGCGCGTTGCCGACCCTATCCCCAATCCCCCCCGGAGCTCTGGTCACCTTACTCACCAACAGGAACCGCTTACCTTCATGTGAGCCGTAAGCTTGTATGTGGACCTAGTTGTATAAGAAAAAAATGAAAATAGACAAGCAGGAACCATACATCACAATACATTGCAATTTGTATTTAACCTGTATCGTCCCACTGCTGGGCATAAGCCTTTTTCTCTACGTAGGAGAATGATTAGAGCTTAATCCACCACGCTGCTCCACTGCGGGTTGGCAGATATGTTCGATACTATGAGTGACGATCGCTATCAGGTATTAATGATAACAACCGACGGCTTAACGTTCTCTCCGAGGTACGGTGGGATGACCCACAATGACAGATATCCAAACCGGAAAGGAATATTTATACAAATACAAATATCCATCCCGAGCGTGATTCGAACCCGCATACCGTCGGTGTTTTGGGCGACTACTCGCACCAATACACCAGAGTTGTTGTTGAACACTATACAACTTGGGAGCAGTTTTATTTACCTGTAATCTGTAAGCTTATGGCATTTTTTCAACTTCAGTAATATAACGACGTTGGCGCAACGGTCACAGCACTGGTTTGTGGCTTTTGGGCTGGCGGTTACGGGTTAGATCCTCGAACACATGACAAACATTTGTATTGGCCATACAGATGTTTGCCATGGTTTGGGTATTTGTGCAGTCCTTATGGGTCTCCCCACCGTGCCTCGGAGAGCACGTTAAGCCGTCGGCCCCGGTTGTTATCATGTACACCTGATAGCGATCGTTACTCATAGTAGGGAATATATCCGTCAACCCGCATTGAAGCAGCGTGGTGGATTAAGCTCTGATCCTTCTCCTACATGGGGAAAGAGGCCTGTTAGTGTAGAAACGTTAATAGGTGGCGCTAATAGAAATTGATTTGAAGTTGGTGTTGCGCAATTATTACGCTAGATGGCGTTGATGCCCAATTGTATTGCTTAAACAACTTTTGTGTCATAACCTGTGGTCATTACATTGTAGAAAAGTAACTTTTCGAATAAATGGAGTACGGTTCAGCATAACAACGGCGTTTTATTAAACATAGTTTGGTCCTTCGTAGTCGGAAAAGTAGTGAAAAAGTGCAAGTATAGTGGAAATTTCGGTGAAAAGTTATTAAGTTAGTAAAGTTGATAGGTGGACATAAGAAATAACAGGATTACAATTTACAATACAGTGACAGTACTTTTGGACTTGTGTTAGCGGTATCGCGTGTGTGGATTAAAATATTTCAATCAAACGAACTTGGTAAAATAAAATTATTACATACTGTTTTCAAATTAACTTTAACAATAATTGTCAGTGATTTAATAATTAAAAGACTTAAATTGTGCTTCAATTGTTTTGAACTTTAAAGTTAAATATGGCGGACATTAAAACACAAATAGGAATTCTTACTGAATTATCAAACAAAGTCATAAAGTTGCTGAGTAATACTAAGAAATGTAGCCGATCTAAAATTACAAGAGCTTATTTAGATACACGATTAGAGACATTGAACGAGTATAGAGATTCATTTAACAAGCAGTATCATTATTTTCAAACAAAATATACAGAAAAGGAATTAAAAGGTTGCGAGTTCGATTTTGAGAATAATTATAGTATTACAGAAGATGCGTATTTGGATTTAAAGACGTTAATAAAGGATTATTTATATGAATTAGATTCTACTTCTACCTCCAATAAGAATGATAATGACACACCCGACTGTTCAAAATTGAAACCAAAATTACCTCCAATACCAATACCAAAATTTAATGGAGATTATAGTAATTGGATAAGTTTTAGAGATTTGTATCTATCCCTCATACATAATGATAAGAGCTTAACAAATATTGAGAAACATCATTACTTGAAATCTAGTTTGACCGGGGAGGCAGAACAATTACTTCAAAATTTCAGTCTCAGTGATGCTAATTACCAAGATGCATGGAAAAAATTAGTTGATAGATTTGATAATCAAAGAGTTATAGTAAACAATATCTTAAACCGCTTATTGAATCAAAAGAAGATGACAACAGAATCTTCACAAGGCATTAAAGATTTATTAGATACTACTACTCAGTGCCTCGATTCACTAAAGAATATTAAAATTGATGTATCAAATTGGGATGCAATCATAGTTCATATAACTGTCAAGAAATTAGATATTGAATCACACAAGTTGTGGGAACAGTCTCTCGAAAACTCAACGAATATCCCTACTTTTCAACAATTAACTTTGTTTTTAGAAAAAAGATTTCGCTCTATGGAAATGATATACACTACACAACCTAAGGATTATGTGAGGAAACCTATACTGCAAAAAGTCACTAACGTCAAATCTTTTGTGACTGAAATGAAAAATGCTTGCACATATTGTTCACAGAATCATTATATTTGCCACTGTAAAGATTTTGCCAACTTAAAAGTTTCAGAACGCCATGACTTCATTAAAAGAAACAACTTATGCTTTAACTGCCTTATTAAGGGACATAATGTTTTGAACTGTAGACAGAGTACAACTTGTAAGAAATGTGGGCGACGCCATCACACTCTGCTGCATTACACAACCCTCAGTAAGACAGATTTATCAAGTAGTAATAGCTCATCTTCAACTGAAGAAAAGAAAGAAAATCCTGCTTCATCTTGTAACACAGTCTGTATGAACACTGAAACTCAAAGTCATCAAGTAATTTTAGCGACTGCTCAATTATCTGTAAAGGCACGAAATGGTAATACATACATATTACGAGCGCTAATAGATCAAGGTTCTCAGGCCTCATTTGTGACTGAAGCAGCTGCACAACTATTACAACTGGACCGTATTCCTGTAAATGGCAAAGTCACTGGTGTATCCAATTCAACAGTGGTTACAATAAAGTCTATGGTGAAATTTACAATACAAGCTACTAAGCAATGTACACAACCAATTGAAGTCAAAGCATATGTACTTAAAAAACTTACTTCGTTACTACCTTCGAGAGAATTCACACAAGATGCCTGGCCTTCTACTATGTCTTTAGATCTAGCAGATCCGGAGTATTACAAGCCAAGGCATATTGATATTTTGTTGGGTGCCGACGTGCATGCTCAAATAATACAAGAAGGTATACACAAACACAAGTCTCTTATCGCAGTCAATTCGTGCTTGGGCTGGTTAATATCGGGAAGAGTCTCACAAATAGAAACACAAAAACATGATGTTATTGTTACTCACACAAAAGTTGATGTGGATCAGCTGCTCAGGCAGTTCTGGGAAATAGAAGAGCCCTTATCACATGAGAAACCTCTCACAGAATTAGAAGTATTGTGCGAGGAACATTTTAAGAAAACTCACACTCGTACAGATGAAGGAAGATATGTTGTTCGCTTACCTTTTCGAGAAACTCCACCGACAGAGCTCGGTGACTCTAAACTTGTAGCGTTGCGTCGTCTGCAACAGATGGAAACACGTTTCACACAGTCATATGACCTGAAAGAAAAATACACAAAGTTTATGGATGAATATTTAACAAATGGACATATGGAACTTGTACCTGAAAGAGAACTTAAAACTAAAAATCAATGTTACTACTTACCTCATCATGCTGTAGTTAGACCTGAGAGTCTCAGCACTAAATTAAGAGTAGTTTTTGATGGAAGTGCTACACCTGATAACGGGAAATCTTTAAATGAAGAATTATTAACAGGACCTTCGATACTACAAGATATAAGAAACCTGATCACTCGCTGGAGACAACATAAATTCTGCTTAATTGGTGACATTATGAAGATGTATAGACAGATATTGATATCAAAGGAGGATTGTGATTATCAAAGGATATTATGGCGAAAATCTCCCAAGGATCCTGTAAAAGAATACCGACTACTTACCGTAACATATGGTACATCCTCTGCACCATTTCTTGCAATGCGTACCTTGCATCAGCTCGCTAAGGATGAAGCTGTTAACTTCCCTCATGAATCTGAAATTATAAAGTCAGACATTTATATGGATGACCTGATGACAGGAGCCTCCACCGAAGAAGATGCAATACGGCTACAAAGTGGCTTAACAGAGTTACTTAATCGTGGTGGTTTCAAACTACACAAGTGGTCGTCTAACAGTGAATCAGTGTTGTGTAAAATTCCAAATATCGATAGAGAATCACAAAGTGTAGTGCATATTAAGGTTCCAGGTACAATTAAAGCATTAGGTATAGTGTGGAATTCACAGACGGACAATTTTGAGCTAAAATTAAACTTAGATTGTAATAAGGAACTAATTACTAAAAGAAATGTACTCTCTGCTATAGCTAAGACGTTTGACCCTCTAGGTTGGTTAGCACCGGCTATTATTTGTCTTAAAATATTTATGCAAAAACTGTGGCTAGCTGGCTTAGATTGGGATGAAGAATTGACTTCAGAGTTGAAAGCTGAATGGTTGACTTACCTTGATAATTTTGCGAATGCACCAACCATTGAGTTTCCACGCTGGCTTTTCATTTCAAATGTAACTTCTGAAATTGAACTTCATGGATTTTGTGATGCATCTTGTGTTGCCTATGCTTGTGTTGTGTACCTCAGAGTTCGGGATGGTGACAAAGTTAATATTCGTTTGATTGCTGCTAAATCACGGGTAGCTCCTGTGAAACAAGTGTCGTTACCTCGTCTTGAACTTTGTGGCGCAGTATTACTGGCTAGGATGTTAAGAGTATTGATACTAGAATTAAAAATCGATATAAGTAATATGTATGCTTGGACAGATTCTACCATCGTTTTGGCTTGGTTGCGGAAACCTCCTAATAACTGGTCTACTTTTGTTGCTAATCGCACTGCTGAAATTTTAACTTATACAAATAGCTCTCAATGGCATCATATTTCGTCTATTTGTAACCCAGCTGATGTAGCCTCGCGTGGAATTAATCCAATTGAATTACAGCAGTCCGAACTATGGTGGAATGGCCCTACATTTTTAAAACAACCAACCGTTATTGAGAATTATAGTAACATTCCTGAAACAAATTTAGAATTAAAAACAAAAGTACTTACTCATGTTTGTTTAAATGAAAATTTTATTGATTCTTATCTGAATAAATTCTCAAGCCTTTCTAAATTAGTCCGTGTAACAGCATATTGTCAGAGATTCATACAAAATTGTAAAGTTAAAAGTAAAAGATATCTTAGTTCATTTTTAACTGCAACTGAATTAAAAAATTCATTAAATCTTTGTATTAAATTGTCACAACACAAATATTGAAATTGAAATTGATTGTTTGTCACAAGGAAATTGTGTTCCTAAGAAAAGTAAGTTGTCTACTCTTAATCCTTACCTTGATAAAGATCAAATTGTTAGAGTGGGTGGGCGACTCCGCAATGCAGAAATACCTACTTATCAAAAGTCTCCTATTGTTTTAAGTTACAATTGTCATCTTTCTAAATTAATAACTGTTGATGCTCACATAAGGACGCTGCATGGAAGTCATCAACTCACATTAAACTACATAAGACAAAAATACTGGATATTTAAAATTAAAAACTTAACAAAATTTGTTATTAAAAAATGTATTCCATGTTTTAAACAGTGCGCTGTACCTCACTTTCCATTTATGGGTAATCTACCTCACTATAGAGTACGACCTGATCGTCCCTTCAGGACTACAGGCACAGACTTTGCAGGACCTTTTAGTTTAAAACTGTATCCAGGTAGATGTAAAAAACTTTGTAAAGCTTATATTTGTCTTTTTGTGTGTACTGTAACAAAAGCCATTCACTGGAATTAGATGTAAACATCCTGGTATAGATGGTATAACAAGAGTAGTGACACTTCAAAATAAAACAAAGCAGTTTAAAAGACCCATAGTTAAGTTATGTCCTCTACCCTTGGACGCTTGAGTAATATTCCATGTTATGATTGTGAATTTGTATTTTTTTACTCTTGTGTTAATTTACTATTTTGTCAATAATTAAGGACAGTCGTCCTTGGGGTGGCGGGATGTTAGTGTAGAAACGTTAATAGGTGGCGCTAATAGAAATTGATTTGAAGTTGGTGTTGCGCAATTATTACGCTAGATGGCGTTGATGCCCAATTGTATTGCTTAAACAACTTTTGTGTCATAACCTGTGGTCATTACATTGTAGAAAAGTAACTTTCGAATAAATGGAGTACGGTTCAGCATAACAAAGGCGTTTTATTATTCAAGGCCTATGCCCAGCATTTAGATATTAGAGGCTGAAGCGTAGTAATATAAAAATTGCGTTAATTTTTTACAAATTCATTGTTACGACAGGAGTATAATAATTGAATGTTGGGTATTTATCTCTTTCACGCTTAAACTGCTAATCCACAACAAGTATTGCATAAATTAACTATAAAGCCTTTGATGATACGTTGACCCTGTCTCATAATGCTATAAGTTTCGTCAAATGTCTTCATTTAATAATAAAGATAAGACAAACTGCGCAAATGAATATTTTATGTTATGATTCTTTATTAATTAATATCTGCAATTAATGGCTATTACTGGTGTCAATTATACGCTATCTTTACTATTATAGTCTTCAAATGCTTAATAAAATTTAATGTAGTCAAAGTCTAGGTTTTGATATTTGCATCGTTGCTTAAAGGTATAATATAATCGTAGCCGATTTTAAGAAAAGGAGGAGGTTCTCAATTCGACTGATTTAATGTGTGTTACCTTATAACTTTTTATGCGGTGTACGAATTTCGATGATTCTTTTTATATTTGAAAGCTAGTTCATGTGACCTCAATGAAATTTATACGACATATTTTGACAAGTAATTTAGAGTCGTCCCTCAAACTGAGTACATCTTAGGGCGCCTTCAAATTAGCCGCGCGGCGGCAGCGCGTCTGCAGCGCTGCTGACGCGCGACGTTGTAAATGTATGTAAATAACAACGCGCTGCCGCCGCGCGGCTAATTTGAAGGCGCCCTTATATATAAAATTCTCGTGTCACAATGTTGGTTACAATTATTGTAACTAACATTGTACTCTAGTATTATACTAGTACTATACTCTTGTAGTCCCCTCCTGTAGTCGCTTCTGTGTCTAGTATTATACTCCTGCGAAACGGCTGGACCAATTTTTACGATATTTTGTGCGCATATCGGCTAGGTTTGAGAATCGGCCAAAATGTATTTTTCATACCCTTAAACTATAATGGGGGGTATTAAGGGGGTTAATAGTATATATTACGGCAAAACCACCTTTGCAGGGTCAGTAGTATTCTATAGATGATATTCTCATTTTATTACATCTTGGTGTAAATTGAAGTCAGTTTTAATTGTTCAAGAACAAATACCATAATTTTGTATTTTTTTTAGTCTTCACTCCTTTTGACGTTTGATTATTTGCCTTATATTTATAATAGGTATAATTTATTTCGTTTGTTTCCTGCTTGTTACGAAGTTAACCACATCAAAGGCCACAAAAGTTTTCGCTTATAAGCCGAGTTCCTGACGGTAACTAATGATATTTATATTAAATTATAGAATTCACGCCGCGTTGGCGCAGCGGTCACAGCACTGGATTGCGATTGGCTGTTGCGCGGGTGGTTGCGGGATCGATTCCCGCACACGACAACATTTGTATTGGTCATACAGATGTTTGCCGTGGTCTGGGTGTTTGTGCAGTCTTTGTGGGTCTCCCCACCGTGCCTCGGAGAGCACGTTAAGCCGTCGGTCCCGGTTGTTATCATTTACATCTGATAGCGATCGTTACTCATAGTAGGGAATATATCCGCCAACCCGCATTGGAGCAGCGTGGTGGATTAAGCTTCGATCCTTCCCCTATGCGGGGAAGAGGCCTATGCCCAACAGTGGGATATTACAGGCTGAATCGTGATCGTGATAGAATTCTACATAGCAAATAGAATTAGTAACAATAATTGCATTGAACTATAACAATGAACATGCTACATTAGTGAATTTACAATCCCTACTAACATTATAAATGTGAATGTATGTTTTGCTACACGCTTTCACGCGAAAACTACATAACCGATCATTATGAAACTTTGTACACATATTCTTGGAGGTATTAGAAGTACCTACTAACATAGGATACTTTTATTTAAAAAAAAAATCAATGCGAGTGAAGCCGCAGGTACGAGCTTATAAAACTTGTGCTAACCAAACGTCGTCGGAATCTGATGAACGTTATGATAGAATTATAAAACAAGAATTATTAAACTTCTTAACTCAAAAATGAACATATTCTGCTGTGTGATTACGGCAGTAAAAATATAGCCACCCCCTCTCTTCCCATGGGTGTTGTAAGAGGCGACTAAGGGATAACACAGTTCCACTATCACCTTGGAATTTGAAAAGCCGACCGATGGTGGGATAACCATGCAACTGCTGGTTTTGAAATACACAGGCCGAAGACGGGCAGCAGCGCCATTGGTGCGACAAAGCCAGAACTGCAGTCACCAACCCACCCGCCAACGTGGTGACTATAACTTGTGGAGACCTATGTCCAGTAGTGTACTGCGATGGGCCGAAGTGAAGTGAACTCATGTTCATATAATTACATTTAGTTTACAGAGTCTGTCAAAACAAAACGTTTATTATTTTAAAATGGAACGTATTGAGTACCATTATAAGGGTTAGAGTTTGTTACAACAAAAAGGTTTAAGAACCTTTTGAATCTAGAGTTCTTGTAAATCACAAATTATAGAACAGTATAAGTATATGATGTATTTGTATCTTGTATCCTTGTCAATTATAAACACAAAGGGATAATTGAACACCGCAACCGCTCTTCAAAGTTTCAAATCACAAACAATCACACGTCTAAGGTTACAAAATAATCGGATATACAAAACCACGATTAAGATATTACCAATTGTATTCGTCGATTGCGGTTCACACATGGATGGATATATGTTATGTGATTCTGAATTTGATTCAATATTTAAACCAAATTGTATTGATTCTGGTGCGAATTAGAAAATTATTTGTCTTGGATAGCCCATTTACCGAGAAATAAAGGCATTTAATAATTTTTTTTTACGTTTTTTCCTCAAATGAACCCGGGTCAGCAGGTTAAGGAGGCCTCTGTACAGCAGTGGACTGCGATAGGCTGAAATGGATGAAACAGGCAAGCAATATATAACGAAATGTAATGTGACAAGCGAATCGTATCAATAAATCCATATACTAATATATAAAGCTGAAGAGTTTGTTTGTTTGTTTGTTTGAACGCGGTAATCTCTGGAACTACTGGGCCGATTTGAAAAATTCTTTCAGTATTAGATAGCCCATTTATCGAGGAAGGCTATAGGCTATGTATCATCACGCTAAAACCAATAGGAGCGGAGTCTACGCCGACGAAGTCGCGCGCAGAAGCTAGTAAATAATATTTATAATGTGACATTAAATTATTAATTTTTTTTAAAAATTAGGTTTAATTAATAATTCTATTAGTTAAAGTAAAAACTTCTTATATGTTTTATCAAAGGTACTTTTAAACTCTATGTTATCAGACAGATTTTTGGTCGCTACTAACAACACCAAATATTTTATGACATCTTCAAGAAAATCAACATGTACAAGAACTACTATATTAAACATATCTGTATGTAATCCCTTCTTTCCGATAATACGCAGAAAGTCACAATATCAAAAGCACACATTTTTAAACACGGCGTATAAGGCTTGACAGGATATATATTTTCAGGCTCCTTATCACAAGCCTATTTTCGTATGAAATTCTGCAGCAACCGCAACGCCGATCCAAGCACAAAGCCAACGGCCAAAGTTTCCGCTTCTTTTCGAGATATCGTTAAATAAACTTGCAAGATTCGTGAAGCATTTTCTTGAATATAGATAAAATATATGGATATTATTTTAAAAGATATTAAATCTTCAAATATACTAAAGACTGACCAAAGAATCAGAGTTACGTTTATTTATAGTTTATCATTATTTGGTTTGTGGCTGTTGCGTTGGCCGTTATGGGTTCGATCCCCGCACATGACAAACATTTGTATTGGCCATACAGATGTTTGCCGTGGTCTGGGTGTATGTACAGTCCTCGTGAGTCTCCCCACCGCACCTCGGAGAGCACGTTACGGAGAGGTTTTACAAGTCTACCATATTGGATGTAGAATAACGTCACTTTATTTTTAGGGTTACTCTCATCAAGCACTGTCATTTGGTACCCATATTATAGGAGCGCATTAAAAATAACTAGTCAGCCATCTTGGATGTGGACGCCGGCTTGGATTTATAATGACGTCACATAGCTAAACATGCATTGTCATCGAAACGAAACGTGTATACAAAATTTCAGCTCAACTGGTCAAAGATATATGCTTCGAAATTAACTTGCAAGATTCCATCTTAACAAACATAATTATATACAATGTAAATTAAATAAAAGATTAAAAAAAATACTTTATAATAATATTAAAAATTAAAGTAAAATTCGAATAACCTTATAGTCACGATACTCGATATAAAAAATTATTTCTAAAATCACAGAAAACTTTTCAAGTATTTATTCCCTTCGGGTAAAATTCCTTTGAATTAGTAAATTTCAAATTTAAGTCATTTACATTAAAACTAAGTGAAAATAAATGAGTGCTGTAAAGTCTATGTTTGAAATTCACGAGATTTTTTCAATATTAAGGTATAGATTATAAATTATTACATTTTATTAAATGTTTAAGTTTTAAAAGTTAATAATGAATTTTAAAAAATTTAATGTTACAGTCTATTCGCTTTAACGAAATACTAATTTCTGTTCGCCTCGACTGATCACACTTTTTGTAACGATCTCGTCACGCATTCACCAGCTTACACACCAATTCAAGCGTGCGTAATGAAGTTTTTTTGAAATCATCGAAATCGGTCCACCCAATCAAAATTTCTGAGGTAACATACATTTAAAAAGAATACAATTGATTTGAGAACCTCCCTTTTTTGGAAATTGGTTCAAAATCAATTAAACACCTTACGTATTACTACAAATCCTTCCGCGGCACGTGTCTAGTGTCTACCGCTACGAATCCGTGTAAACTTTAAAATACAAAAGACGGGCACAAACCTTTATACTTCATATAGTATATGTGTGGTCTTAGTGTGGGCGGATTATTACTTAATATATTAAACGACAACAGTTGCTACAATCGCTACGTTACTACGATTTTGTACGAGGGTGTGTTACTACTTTGTGAGAGAGCCATTTGCATATTGTAGTCAAAACATTTTTTATACAACTAGGCCTTCAAAAAAGCGTACGTTTCACCTGACTATAGGCAATTCACGATTCAGCCTGTAATATCCCACTGTTGGGGATAGGCCTCTTCCCTATGTAGGAGAAGGATCGGAGCTTAATCCACCACGCTGCTCCAATGCGGGTTGGCGGATATTCCCTACTATGAGTAACGATCGCTATCAGGTGTACATGATAACAACCGGGACCGACGGCTTAACGTGCTCTCCGAGGCACGGTGGGGAGACCCACAAGGACTGCACAAACACCCAGACCACGGCAAACATCTGTATGGCCAATACAAATTTACGGTATTTATTATTTTTATTATTTTTATATATTAATTATAATTTATTTAATATACGGTTTAGAAATTGTAAAATAATAATTTGATCCAATAAAGAATTTATTATTATTATTATTATTAAATATTGTCGTGTGCGGGAATCGAACCCGCAACCGCCCGCGCAACAGTCAATCGCAATCCAGTGCTGTAACCGCTGCGCAACGCGGCGGCGATAGGCAATTACCGTAGCTTATTGACACCTATAACACCAGAAGCATCGCAAGCGCGTTGTCGACCCTACTACCAATCCCCCCAGGAACTATGGTCACTTTACTTATCACAGGAACACAATACAAAGCAGTATTGTTTAGTTTTGATCTTCTGTAAGGTCGAGGTACTTCCCCAGTCGGGCTACTCCAGATTTAAAGCAGAATATTTCCTGCTGTGCCCTACCTCAGTATTTTATTATTTTTCAATGCTTTCTCGCTATCATTGTAGCCAAACCTCGCAATAATTATAATGAGCTAAGATAATTACAAACGCCAGACCGCCGCACAAAAGCTCCATCGTTACTTTATATTAGTAACTAGAATATTAATTTTCCCTTTAAAAGTATATTGTTTATTTAATTATCTCTTAATCGTATGATCGGTACTCCTTCGATGTTGTCACTTTAATTGGTTTTTAAGGTATATAATGTTTTAAAGGGCTGTAATGTATTTTACATCTCTCATGTTCGGTAAGTAGGTTCTTATTACCTCCAAATGGGGCTTGTAGGTGACTAATTAACGCTCTAGGGTAACATAATTTTTTATTATATAAGTTTTCTTCGAATAAAAATGTAACACAAAAAATATTTTGGCCTTACAATATAATTCAAAAAATGAACAAATTTATAAAGTATATCTACACTAATATTATAAATCTGAAGAGTTGGTTCGTTTGTTTCTTTGTTTGCTTGAACGCGCTAATCTCAGGAACTAATGGTCCGATTTGAAAAATTATTTCAGTCTTAGATAGCCCATTTATCGAGGAATGCTATAGGCTATATATCATCACGCTAAGACCAATAAGAGTGGAGCAATCATGAAGAATGTTTCAAAATCGGGGTTTTTTTCTTCCTTTTGAGTTTCGCAAGTTCTACGTAAACTAAGTCGCGGGTTAGGGTTAGCGTTAGCCCAATGTAACTATTCCATGCGGACGAAGTCGCGGGCAGAAGTTAGTTTATAAATACATAGGTACGTCTTTATATCTATACTAATATATAAAGCTGAAGAGTTTGTTTGTTTGGTTGTTTGTTTGTTTGTTTGTTTGTTTGTTTGAACGCGGTAATCTCTGGAACTACTGGGCCGATTTGAAAAATTCTTTCAGTGTTCGATAGCCCATTCATCGAGGAAGGCTATAGGCTATATATCATTACGCTAAGACTAATAGGAGCGGAGTCCACGCCGACGAAGTCGCGCGCAGAAGCTAGTTATTCATAAAGTTAATCTTAATATCCTATACAATAAATAATACTGATATTTGGATCTCAGAAAACTCGCTCACGTGAAATTCTTTTGAGATAAAATGTAACATAATATGTATAACTTTAATATCGACTCCGATAATAACGATTTCGTAGAAATAGTATAACCCAATAACGATCATAAGAAATTTCTAGTTCTCAATAAAAATATGAATCAATGAAGACAAAATATAATTACTAAGGTTGTATCGAAATACTGTTAGCTGGAGTTGTGTAGAATTGCGATATGAATGTGTACTAAAACACAGTTTATATTTTAAAAGAGTAACTGCGGAGTTTCTTGCCGATTCTTCTCTGCAGAATCCATATCCCGAATCAGTGGTAGCTTCACTTTTAAGAATAAAAATCACTTTAGAGTATTAATTTGTAAAATTACGATTCGAAAGTGCTTTTGAAACCTATTTGAATAAAGTTATTTTTGATTCTGATTTTGAACATTTTTCATTGCTGCAATGTTTTACGTTTAGTTCGCGTCACGTAAAAAGAACGCTGGCCTTCGAGCTGCGCAAAGGCGATTTATCGATCTATAATTATGGTGGTATGAGGTCTATCTATATTTTAATGTACCTACTAATAACCATTATACGAAGCCGCGAGCGAAAGGTTAGTTCAAAAAAAAAATTGGCTTTGTACTTTAGTGTGCGAGATTACATATGAGCAAACAGTTTCTTTCAGCGTTCTTTTTACATGACGCGAGTTATACCTAACTAATAGAAGGCCATCTGTACTTTACTATTACGAGTAATATTACAAAGCTACGCCTTCCCAGAGTGGTGACTATGGGCAACACACATGAGTTAACGCCATTTTTGGTGCGAACTTGTGGAGGCCTATGTCCAGCAGTGGACTCCGATAGGCTGAAGTGATGATGATGATAATGATTATAAAGCTGAAAAGTTGTTTGTTTGAACGCGTTTATCTCGGGAACTACTGGTTCGAATTAAAAAAAAGTGTTAAGTGCGTTTACCTAGAAAGGCTATTATAGACTATATAAATTAATTGGTAAAACTTGTCTAGGTCAGAACGTCTAGACTTCAGCATCTTCGAGAGTGTCTAAGCGTATGAATTACTAACTTTCATATTATGACTGTGATCATGATTCAGCCTGTAATATCCCACTGTTGGGCATAGGCCTCTTCCCCATGTAGGAGAAGGATCGGAGCTTAATCCACCACGCTGCTCCAATGCGGGTTGGCGGATATATTCCCTACTATGAGTAACGATCGTTATCAGGTGTACATTATAACAACCGGGACCGACGGCTTAACGTGCTCTCCGAGGTACGGTGGGGAGACCCACAATGATGACTGATGACTGTGAAGTAATAATGAATTTCAATGAGGTAATTTCTTATCTCAATAAGATCAATTACGAAATTATTTAAATCTATAGTACCTAACTATTTATAGTATATTATTTTAATTCAAATACGTAATTTTAAAATGTGTTTGAACAACCCCTGTAGTGTAGTGGTGTTTTGGCGCCTAAAGCACCTACGGTTTGCGGTTTCGATCCCCGCTCCGAATGGATATTTGCATTTGAAACATTAAAACCAACACAAGGGCATTGCTGACCCTTTAAAATCTTCAGTTTGAAGTAAACGAGCATTTCTTGCTACACCTAAGATCGTTGTTACTGATATATCTTATTATTTAATTACTAAATGAATGATAAAATTCGAATTCAAAATGTCATTATTCTATTTCTGATTTACCATTTAGCAAATCAATCTGTTTTACCAAAATCCAAATCGAAACATTTACAAGAATTATACAAAGAAAACTTCGCCGTTAAAACCCTCATACTTGGAAGAGATGTAAGGAAATTTCGTTTTCCTGTCCAAAACACTGCCCTTGGCGACTTCGACCCAAAATAATGAAAAAGTTCGAACATGAATAACGTTAAAAATTACTAAATGGAAACAATTTAAAAGAGGGTGACAAATGATTTACAAAATTTCAAAGTGCCCGCAGCTATGGTTGAGTTAACATTTTCCTTAAAATAAGTTACTTTTAATCAAATTAATATCTGATAGATTGGACTCAAATTTCCCTTACTGTGATATGGAATTTTGATATGGATTTCATATAAAATATCATTGAGACGGGCACAGCCAGAAATATCCTGCTCAAAATTTGGAGCAGCCCGACTGGGGAAGTATCTCAACCTTAAAGAAGATCGCAGTCAAATATGACTGCTATCAAGTAGTGTTATGTTACTGTGGTATATAAGGTGGCCTGAGCTTTTGGTTAGGGCAAGGGTAGAGTCGTCAGCGCACTTGCGATGCTTTTGGCATTACAGGCCTCTATAGGCTACGGTGCTGTGTGGTTACAGCAGTAAACAATATAGCCACCCCCTCTCTTCCCGTGGGTAAGAGGCGACTAACGGATTACAAAGTTCCACTACCACCTTAGAACTTAAAAAGTCGATCGATGGCAGGATAACCATCTACCTGTTGGCTTCGAAATACACAGGTCGAAGACGGGCAGTAGCGTCTTCGGTGCGACAAAGCCAGCCCTACGGTCACCAACCCGCCTGCCCAGCGTAGTGACTATGGCCAACATACATGAGTTCACGACATTTTTGTCACGAACTTGTGGAAGCCTATGTCCCGCAGTGGACCGCGATAGGCTGAAGTGATGATGATAATGATGATGGTGATGAACAACTTGGTCTAAAGTGGTAAAAATATTAATGTTTGACTTGCCATAAAATTATTTTTCTAGAGAAAGAAAGAATGCATTATTAGAATATATCGTATTTATGTATAATAATTAAATACATATTATGAAATAAAGGCGAATAGATTTTGATGAGATTTCTAGCATTGGACAGAGTATATGACGAAGATTGCACTGTATAACTTGTAGTGATTCAATAATATCAATTCTATTATAATATTAAAAAAAAACATTTAAATAAATGAACAAGTAAAATTAAAAGCTTATTTAAAAAGTACGATAAAAAAGTCACTCTAACTTATTTGTAATGTAAATGAAGATTTCGAAATGAATAACGTTTTAACAATTTGTAATCCATTAAAATGAGCCCGTTTCAAAGGCGTACATTATAAAGATCAACATTACGTTTAATTTGACAAATCGAAAATAAATTGCCGTAAGAAATTAAGTATTTCGTAAAAGAAATAAGTCGCTCGAAGTATTTTTTGTTGATGAATCTTATTTCTAGGAAAATAATAATACGAAACAGAAAAAATGCTAAATCTAACATTTTACTTATTGTCCGAATGAGTTTGCTTATAATAATATACTTTTTTAAAATGTTGATTTCGCTTCATTGTTGTAGATACAGAGAACAGAATTAATATACAAGTATATAAATGTTTAACTATCTCTTATGATGTTTTTCTGTAATCCATTAAAATATGTTTTTGAAGTGAAACTTCTTTAGGCGCATGAGGGTAAAATTTTAGAGGACGTGTGTCGAGGCAACGTCGGGCGCGGTCATTACTTGGATGGGTGACCGCTTGACTTTTTGTTTTTTTTTTTTAAATTAATACCATAGAAGTTTGCCATAGAAGTTTCACTTTTGACATGTGTACTTTGTTATCTATATATATAAAAGAGATTTCCACATATTGACTCATCACGATATCTCTGGAACCATAAGGCCTAGAGACTTGAAATTTGGTAGAAATATTCCTTTCGCCAAGTAGAGGTCAGCTAAGAACGGATTTTACAAAATTCCACCCACAAGAGGGGGTTGCGGGCGTTAATGACATAAATGGCAAAACAACGTTTGCGGGGTCAGCTAGTTTTTCATATATGAGTAACTAGGTCGACAAACAAGCGTACGGCTCACCTGGTAGTAAGCTATTTAGAGGCCTGCAACACCAGAAGCATCGCAAGCGCGTTGCCGACCCTATAACCAATTCCCCCCAGGAGCTCTGGTCACCTTACTCACCCACAGGAACACAACACTGTTTGAAAGCAGTATTATATAGCTGTGATCTTCTGTAAAGTAGAGGTACAGTTGGACTGCGCCTTGGGATTAAGCAAGATATATCCTGCTGTGCCCTACCTCAGTTATAGTAGTACTAGCTTCTGCGCGCGACTTCGTCGGCTTGGACTCCTCTCCTATTGGTCTTAGCGTGATGACACATAGCCTATAGCCTTCCTCGATAAATCGGCTATCTAACACTGAAAGAATTTTTCAAATCGGCCCAGTAGATCCAGAGATTACCGCGTTCAAACAAACAAACAACCAAACAAACAAACTCTTCAGCTATATTACTCTTCAGCTATATTAGTATAGATAAGTCCTGTTGATTGTCCAAAACCAAAAACCGAACACGACAGAAATCACACGATATTACCAGTGCTATAATAATAAATGTAAAAACATTTTACTTCTATAGAAAAACCATTATTCTTAGTATAAGTGGTCGCCTACTTAAAAAATGTTCTTTGAATTTCGGAGCATTTCTTAATTAAAATGTTAATTACCAATGGAAAGGTATTGACGTTAAGTTTTACGAAGACTTTGTAACGTTAGAAATAAATTTTAATATTATTTTATTTTTAACGTTTTATAACTTACTCGAATAGTTTCTTCAGCTTTGTTTACTTAGTACATAGTGTTTGAGATTCTGTTTTATTCATTGTTGTAAGAAGATTTCATCTGTGTCGAAGGACCGATGGGCGTTGGAGCAGACTTGTCCTGGAATGGAGACCGCGTCTTGGCAAACGCAGTGTGGCACGTCCTCCGGCCCGCTAGACCGACGATCTACGTAAGATTGCCGGCGTAGGCTGGATGAGGATTGCGGAAAACCGGGATGTCTGGCGCGAACTTGGAGAGGCCTATGTCCAACAGTGGACTGCGATAGGCTGAACTGACTGACTGACTGTAAGAAGATTAAACAGTTTTAGATTCTTGTGATTCGATTCGATGCAATTTGAAGCGACGTCAGTAAAACAATATTTTGCTTTATAAACCGACGGGGATGTTTGAATTGAAAGGAAATGAAAAAACCGCACAAAAAATAAGATTCTGCAAATTTCATAATGATACCCAAACATAAATAATATTAACCCTTATACAAATTTTATGATATTATTAAATACAAGTAAAAAGCACTTCATTGTAACGTGTCTGTATCATACAGTGTCGAGACAGGATATTGTACTCATACAAGTTCTAATCTTAACACAATTTTGTAAGTTCATGTTCTACCGGTCTAGAAAAACATTTAATAGAACATTTTCAACTTTGTAGAGTATATTTTATAGAAAACGTGTCAAAAAATTTGTGATTACAGTTTTGAGGTATTGATGTAAAAACCGTGTGATTTCGTTGGACACCAGATAGGAACGAAATTCCTTATTATAAAATATTAATTTCAAGTTCTATTCGAGGTATAAAGAAAAAAATTATTCGGGTATACATTTTTATTACGATTTTTTATTAATCGATAAAAAAAAACTACTTTGCAAAATTATCTTAACACCTTTATTTTATTTAAAATAATTTATGAAAATATATAATAATAATAGCCAACTACAATAAAAACAGTCATCACGTAGAGTCGTAGACTATACATTACACACTGTATAGTCATCATACATAGACTACATAAACAATAAAAATCTTACGCTTTTTTTAACGTTACGGACGTTTTTTGCCGGCTAGCGGACCCCTCCGCAACGCCCGATCATAATATTAAAGTTCACATAATATTCAGCCACTCAGATGCATATTACAAAGTTTGTTTCAGTTTTCTATGCGGCGGGGCGGTGACAGGATAATGTAACTTTTCATACGTTCCTCCAGAGATGCGTATTTACAAAATATGGTTATGAATTTCATGGCTGCCTAAAGAGGACGCAATAAATCCTGTAAACTTTTTAAAACAAAGTAACGGACTAGTACATTTATAATTTAAATAAGTTTTGAATAATATTATACTAACTTGATTTGAGAAAAATGAACGTGACATTAACTCTATATTTTAAATAAAATATTTTTTTTTTCATATAATTATATTTTATTAAAAATATTATGAGATGAAATTTTCTTAACTGTTATTTATATATTACAGACTCCATTTGTTTTTAATCGACTTCGAAAAAACGGAAGGGGATCTCAATTCGACTGTGATTTTTAATGTATGTTACCTCAGAACTTTGTTACATTTTAATTTAATTGAGATGTAACAAGTACTTTTCGAGTTATATCTAATAATGCTTATTTTCTTAACTATTTGTCGTCTACTCACGTTGTATTACTTGTCGATTTTATTGAAGATAGTTCTTCGTTTGCGAGCAAACACAATTATTATAATTCACGATTGTTAATTCCATTTTTATTGATAATAATACTAGATCGTTCAGTAAGTCCCGAGACTAACCTGGAAATGGCGCATATATTGAAAACTCTTTTGATTTTTAAAAAGTACTGGCTATCAATACAAGAATATGTGTCAAATTTTTAAAAATGGAACAATAAAATTATTGATTTTGAAACATTTAAGTGACGCTACGGTTGTAATTTCGACACAATGAAAAAAAACGAGTTTCGCCTGTTGATAAAACATTGTTTTTTAATGGGAAAAAATACCGTTGAAGCACAGCAATGGCTTATAAAATGTTATGCAGGATCAGCTCCCTCTAAAGCAACCATTTGTCGGTGGTATGCCGACTTCAAACGCGGTCGCATGGACACCAATGATGGGGAACGCTCAGGTCGTCCAAATGAAGCAGTGACTCAACAAAATATTAACCAAGTCCTCAAAATCGTATTGGAAGATCGGAAGGTAAAAGTGCGAGAGATAGCCGAGATAGTGAAGATTTCAGCTGGTAGTGTTTTCACTATTTTACATAAAAATTTGGCCATGAAAAAGCTTTTTTCTAAGTGGGTGCCGCGTTTGCTTACAACTGATCAAAAGGAACAACGTATCAATGATTCAGAGCGATGTTTGGCGCTGATGAATCATAATACAAAGGATTTTTTACGTCGGTATGTAACAATGGATGAAACCTGGATATACCATTTCACTCTGGAATCCAATCGGCAGGCAGCGGAGAGGAGAGCGGCTGGTGAAAGCCGCCCGAAGCGTCCAAAGACTCAGAAATCGGCCGGTAAGGTTATAGCGTCTATATTTTGGGATGCGCATGGAATACTTTTCATCGACTACCTTGAAAAGGGGCAAAATATAAATAGTGACTAGTACATGTGCTTATTGGAGCGATTGAAGTACGAAATTGCGGATAAACGGCCTCACATGAACAAAAAGAAAGTGGTTTTCCACCAGGACAACGCGCCTTGTCACAAGTCCGTGAGAACGATGGCCAAAATTAACGAATTGGGCTTCGAATTGCTTCCTCATCCCCCTTATTCGCCAGACTTGGCCCCCAGCGATTACTGGCTGTTTGCAGACCTCAAAAAAATGCTTCAGGGTAAGAAATTTGACTCAAATAGTGAAGTTATCGCAGCAACGGAGGCTTATTTTGAAGCCAAAGACAAATCGTTCTACACACATGGGATAGAAAAGTTAGAAAAGCGTTGGAGGGACTGTATCGCTCTTGGAGGAGACTATGTTGATGAATAAAAATTAATTTTATAAAAAAGACCTTTTTTAGTACTTAGTCTCGGGACTTATTGAACCACGTGTTATGTGTGTTTCAAAATTTACTACACTATAATATATATGTCACAGATCAGAAGTAGGTAGGAGAAGAACGGACGGATGACCGAACTACTAAGTATTAAATGGACTCACCGAGCGGGTACCGTCTATCGCGTGGCAGAGGGACAACTCATAGCAGTGCCCGGGAGTTGCGACCCGAGTCTAGGTTTAAGACGGCCGTCTTTAAAATGCGCATTAACGCTCGCCTCCACTGCCCGAGTTGCCCACAATATAAAGTAACAATTAATTCGTGTACACAAACTAACCCTTACAAGAGTTGAGGTTAAGCTACTAGCAGGATACACAAGTGCACCGCGCCACGCCAGAGCCAAGACTGCCCTAGCTGCGGTCGCATCGGTCTTTTATGCACAAAGGAATGACTCGAATAATAGAATGAGGGTAGTTGAATATCGACAATAGCACAGGTACCGACATACACGTCAGAATAACTCAAATAATAGAATGACTGAGGGTAGACGAATAACGTATGTACCGACATTAATAACTATCTGCATTGACTCTCCGACACAGCCATCCTGACAAGTCACACGTCCCCGTGTGATGGCGTAAAAAGCAAAAAGGTACTGCGATATCAAAGTCTCGTCTCGGCCTATCCTGACCCACACTTAACCAAGGATAAAGCGATAGTACAACCACTTTTTGTGACACACCATACAACCATACGCGTATCTACCATTAAATCAAAATTGACCAATCCTTTTGGTATGAACATTACACCATCATTGCTTTCCACATATTAGTCGCCACTGTCACCTAAATCGAGTGACAGCAGCTCATGCCACCTCCATCGAGTGACGATAACCACTAAAGTCGCCACTGTCACCTAAATCGAGTGACAGCAGCTCATGCCACCTACATCGAGTGACGATAACCACTAAAGTCGCCACTGTCACCTAAATCGAGTGACAGCAGCTCATGCCACCTCCATCGAGTGACGATAACCAACCAAAAGAGTCGCTACTGTCACCTAAATCGAGCGACAGTAGCTCATGCCACTTCCATCGAGTGACGATATTGCCTCCATCGAGCAATACAACCAAAACATGTTTCAGCAATGGATACTTAAAAACAATGGCACCAACAAAATTAATCTCAATAAAATTGGTTGTATAGTGGTCTACCTTATTCGCTCACAGACGAAAGGTTCCTCTAACCGTAATTAAAAAATAAAGTTTTATTTGATTACGCTCCTCATTTTGTAACAAAACAAGTTTTAACAGTTACTTACAACGACTACCCGTAATGGGCCCACGATTGTACCAAGGTGTTATCAATTAACTCTCTGTAACTTAAACGTCCTTAAAGAGAACAACTAAAGAAACTTTTAAACAGTTTGAATAAATCAATCAAAGGTAGAAAAAGACTGAAAACCCTCAATGAAACACTTATTTCTCACTTCAAACCTACAGTTATTCATTCACGATACACATTTTAAAGTTTTTAACTACATTGAATATGCTATCACAGCAATCACCTATACGCCACGTATCGTGTAGAAAAGTTAAACAATAACTGCCTATTCACTTACAAATTACAACAATCCCGCCAAAAGACGGCACCAAAAGCGGCGACCGACCTATCAGAAAACCAGCATTAACTATTCGGAAGATGGCGTCTTTAACTTTACGCTCCCTCGGCACTTCAACAAAGAACAATAGCTAAATATCGTGTAAGATAGTAGAAACAAACTCAAAAAATATCCGTCACAGAGGGTAATCGGAAATACTCTAGCTAAAACGATATTAACACTTTATCACAAACAAGTGGGTAACCACAAAAACTTAACAAACCACTTAACTACTATAACTACGCTCGCGTCATTGAATATTTTAACTTTGAACTTAGTCTGTTCCTCAGTCATACCAAGTAAACGTTTATGAAGAGACAGGTTACTACTACTATTAAATCGCTTTAAGTGATGACGACTCGACTTGCGCTTCGATCGCACGATAATTCAACAAATAATCGGTAAATCGGATAATGTAATCGAACACTGAACAAAAACCACTTGTACACCGATAAGAATACAACAGAATGACCGAAAAGAAATAAAACATCGATGTACCCACTAATCGCCACCAAATATTGCAACTTACTTGGACACTCACTAAAATAGAACTTAAAGTTCAAAGAAACTAAAAACTCTGAACTAAAGAAACAATTAACAACAGCAAACAACAAATGAAGTGGGCGTAGTGAGATCTTTTTAATCGAGATCTGAGAAGTCCTTCTCGAGTTACATTTAACAATGCGTATTTACTTGACTATTTTTTCGTCCAGTAACATTGTATTGTACCGCATTACTTTTAACTGGGCATGCTGATTTTGATGTTCCTTGTTATAACCAAAAGCTAATGTTTTCTCTAATTTTATCGATATTTAATAACTGCTTTTTCAGTAATCTTTGATAACGTTTTTTTACTTGACAATTTTTTCTAACAACATTTACAATATTAAAAAAAATTATCATAATATAATAATAATAAAAAAACCCCGACTTACAAGCTTTGTTTCTGGAATTTCATTGGGAATGTGTATCAAATCTGTTGTAAGGTGAAGTTGAACAGAACGTGTACGATGTTCGTGACGGGAGTTGGAAAACTAATTCAAGAACTTTCGTTCACCTGTTTCAGGGTTCGCTGAACCCTTTGGAGGCTTGCATTCATGGAGTTGGAATTTTCACCGTATCGAAAAAACTTTTGTTACAATATTTATAGTAATAAATACTAATCATTGAGGTAGGGAACAACAGGTCATACAAAACAACAAATCTGGGGCAGCTGGACTGGGAAAGCACCGCAACCTTACAGAAGATCACAGCTGAATAATACTTCTACGAAGTAGGGTTGTATTCCTGTGGTGAGTAAGGTAGCCAGAGCTTCAGAGGAAGGTCGAAGGTATAGTCACCAACGCGCTTGCAATGTATCTGGTGTTGCAGAAGTCTATAAACTACGGTAAAAGACCTGATTAAAATTGACCGTACCCTTGATTGCCAACCCTAATAGTAGGTTTAATAGTGTTAGCTTAAATTATTTTGTTAATAATTATTTCGTTAAAAAGTAGTGTAATTGACTTTTGTTAAATCATTTTTAAAAAAGTATTGCTATTGACTTTAGTTGCTGTTTTGATATTAATCGATTATTATAAAAGCCATGATACCACCACGGTGGGGGCACTTCTCGTTTGGATTTTGAGACGAGTACAGCTTAACTAATTGACTGATTAGTTACAGTATTTGTAATTACCCGATTGTAATTGGACAGAAATAAACAAGTATCAGTACCGGCTGTTTTATTTGAAGGAAGATTCTCCTTCAGTTCAGAAGTGGGATAACTCTCTGCGTTCAAGAAGTTAATAAGATAATGAGTGAAAGAAGGAGCAATTATGATCGCCAGTTAAGGCGTAATCGAAAATCAATGTCACACCGTCGTGACCTGGTGGAAGATGAGGGTAGGAGACGTTCGTCTAGCAGGCATCGTTCGAGGTCACACCTGAGAGCTTCGAGGACACCTTTAGAAGCCAGTTCTACGATGCATCGATCGGTGGGTCCTCGAAACTATAGAAAGCGAAGACGAATACTGGTGAGTGAGTCTTCGGATTCTAACAGTGAAAATGAACTTGAGCTTAACCGCCCGAATTTGATAAGGAATACTATTCCACAACTTGAGACTACCACTGACAAAGTAGATCCAACATTTACCGCAGAAGATATAATAAATTTAATTAAGGCATTACCTTCAACATCGTCACATAATCAAAATCATTTTTCGATGACTTCAAACGCAGTTCCTGAATTCGATCCCGCGAACAAAGAACAAACAATAGATACGTGGTTAGTTAAGGTAGAAGAATGTTCTAAATTATATAATTGGTCAGAGACTCAGTTACTTCATTATACCCTGCCTAAATTAACGGGGGTAGCTAAAGTCTGGTATCAGGGCCTCCCTTCTGTAAATTATAGTTGGACTGAATGGAAAGAAAAATTGCATAAAACCTTCCCAACTGTCCAAAACTATGCACACCTTTTACATGAAATGTTAAATAGGAAACCAAGGTATAATGAATCATTAGAGACGTATTTCTATCACAAAATTAATTTATTAAACAGATGTGAAATTTACGGCAAGAAAGCAATAGATTGTATAATTGCCGCTATAGACGATCGTAGTATTCGATTAGGGGCCCAAGCCGCAAATTTTTCGGTACCTGAAGATTTGTTAGCTTACTTCAAATGCATTGTTAACAAATTTGATGACAACAAAGATAAACGGATAGTGGTAAATAAAAATTTTACAAACAATGTCAAACCACGACCTTTCGTAATAACATGTTTTAACTGTGGTGAAGAAGGTCATCCTAGTTTTAAATGTTTAAAGCCTTTGATAACTTGTACAATCTGTAAACGTCTAGGTCATTCAGCTCCCAGTTGTAAACGTTTACAAGCGAAATTCAACAATCAAAATGATAAAAATATTTCTGAAGTAAAATTAACGGGCAATTTAGATGACAAATACATATTACCAGTAATAATTAATAATGCGATTTCTAAATTAAGTTACGTCGATTTGGGCAGTCAATGTACGCTTATTAGGGAAAGTGACTTTAATGAATTAGAAATCGACTTTGAGCCTGTCAATTCAATGTCCTTAAAAGGTTTCGGCAACTTTTTAATAAAACCTATAGGAAAAGCCACACTGAATTTTAAAATTCAGAACGTTAGCACTACCGTTGAAGTTCTTATCGTTCAAAACAATCTTTTAAAATATCCCATATTGTTGGGCCATTCGTTTACGGAACAAAATGGTATAACTATCATAAAAACGGACAAGGAATTAATTATACATAAAACACAAAAATGCAATGAAATAGGTAAAAAGGTGAATTTAGTTATTAGTGAAAATTTTGATATAGAAGCAATGTCGTCAATACCTATACAAACAGAAAGTAATGTAGGGTCTTATAAAGTGTATATACAAGAATCTCTTCGGATTTCGAAACAAGTTAAGTATTTTGTTTTACCTGGCGTATATACAATTAATAATGGAAGGGGTTGTATTGTGTTGATGAATTTAAGTGAACGTAAATTAAGTTTCTTGAAAGGTCAGTTAGTAACTAGGGCTCGTATGGTAGGAGATACTAATATGACAAATAATAATAAATTAATGATAAACAAAATTTAAAGTCAAGATTTCAAAGATCAATTAGTTACAGGCGATGCGTTGGGGTTAGAAAAAAAACATCAATTAGAACAGTTACTTTTGAAATATAATAAATGTTTTTCTTTTAGTTTAATGGATTTAGGTTTTACACACTTGACGGAAATGACTATAAACCTTAAAGATTCCACCCCAGTAGTATATAGACCGTACCGTTTAGCATTTACCGAACGACAAAAGGTTAAGGATATGATTCAAGAACTCTTGAACTGTGGCATTATTACCGAGTCATCGTCCGCATATGCTAGTCCAATACTACTAGTGAAAAAGAAAACGGGGTATCAACGGTTGTGCGTTGATTATCGTGCACTAAATTCAAAAACAATTAAAGAACATTATCCTTTACCTCGAATAGAAGATCAAATAGATTGTTTAGGCGGGAATAAATATTTTATAACGTTAGACTTGGCTTCGGGGTATTACCAAATTCCAATCGCTCCATCATCCCAAGATAAAACTGCTTTTGTGACTCCTGATGGGCAATATCAATTTACGCGAATGCCTTTTGGCTTAGCCAATGCTCCATCAGTATTCCAAAAAACTATTAACAAAATGTTACTGGAATCAAAAAATATAGCTTATGCTTTTATGGATGACATCATCATTCCATCAAATAGTTTTCAAGAAGGTATGGAGCGATTAGAATTGGTCCTTAAATTAATATTTAAAGCAGGCTTAACATTGAAGCTTTCAAAATGTAGATTTTTCTTTTCTAAAATTGATTATTTGGGCTTCGAGATATCTGAAACGGGAGTTTGTCCTGGTAAAAGTAAAATAGAAGCAGTGGAAAAATTTAAAACCCCTACAAATCAACATGAAGTACGTCAATTTATAGGCCTTGCTAGTTTTTTTAGAAGGTTCGTAAAAAATTTTGCGATAATAGCTCATCCCTTAACACGACTTTTAAAAAACAATGTTAAATGGGAATGGGGAATATGCCAGACAGAATCCTTTAATAAATTGAAGGCTGAATTAGTTAATAGGCCGATTTTAGCGTTATACAATCCAAAAGCAAAAACTCAAATTCATACGGATGCTTGTAGTAAAGGGATAGCGGGAATTTTATTACAAGAAGATAATAATGGCATTTATAGGGCCGTTTCTTATTATAGTCGCCAAACTACAATAGAAGAGCAAAAATATCACTCATTTGAATTAGAGACACTTGCAGTTATTGCTTCACTAAATAGATTTAGAGTTTATGTGTTAGGCATTCCATTTACAATAATTACTGATTGTAACGCGTTGCGAACGACTCTGTCTAAACGAGATTTAATTCCGCGAGTTAGTAGATGGTGGCTTCAGATTCAAGAGTATGACTGTAATATTGAATATCGACCTGGGACTCGAATGAATCATGTAGATGCTTTAAGCAGAAATGCTATACCTAGCTCTAATGAGCCAGAATCGGTATTTGATGTTCTGGTTATAGAAACAGAAGATTGGTTAATAACGATGCAAAAAACAGACGATGAAATTATAAAAATAAAACGCGTTTTAGAAGACCCGGAAACTATAACAATAATTGATATACATAAGAATTATAGGCTGAAAAATGGGAAAGTTTATAGGTTAGTCAACAATGAATTAAAATGGGTTGTACCAAAAGGAGTAAGGTGGCAATTATTAAAAAAGAATCATGATGAGTTAGGGCATTTCGGAGTAGATAAAACGTTAGAAAAATTAAAATCTCTTTACTGGTTTGCTAAAATGAATAAATTCGTAAAAAAGTATGTACGATCTTGTCTCGAATGTAACTATCACAAAATACCGGCTGGAAAGAAACAAGGAATGCTTCATTCAATTCCAAAGGTTGACGAACCATTCCATACTATTCATTTGGATCACATTGGTCCGTTTGTTAAAAGTAAGTCAAAAAATACTTATATACTTGTTATAATAGATGCATATACTAAATATATTACGATTAATGCTGTTAAAAATACTAGGACTAAAACAACTTTAAAAATATTGAACAAATTCTTTAGTTTGTTTGGTGTCCCCTTTCGAATCATAAGTGATAGAGGAACATCATTCACTAGTAAAAGTTTCAAAAGCTTTGTCACTAAAAATGGCATACGGCATGTACTAAATGCAGTAGCCACACCGCGAGCAAACGGACAAGTGGAACGATATAATCGTACAATTTTAGAATCATTAGCAGTTAAAAATCATAATGAACCGGAAAATGAATGGGATAAGCATTTGGAAGAAATTCAGTTAGGATTAAACACTACTATAAACAAGGGTATAGGGAAAAGTCCTTCAGAAGTTTTATTTGGACTACGATTGCGTAGTAAAGGTGATAGTATCGTGTCCTCATTATTGGATAAAGATGGTAATAGCATTCGTGATGTAGTGAAAGTAAGAGAAGATGTTAATTCAAAAATAATTGAAGAGCAAAGAAAACAAGAAAATACGTTTAATAAAAATCGAAAAAAATCTCTTAAATATAAAATAGGTGATTTAGTCAGAATTGAACGCGATATTTCTAGTAATAAAGGAAAATCAAAAAAACTTTTACCCAAGCTTCAGGGACCGTATCGAGTATTGAAAGTGTTAGACAACGATAGGTATGTAGTAGAGGATACTCCTCTTACAAAGAAAAACAATAGGAAATATGAGGGTGTAATATCCGTAGATAAAATGTTTCCTTGGTTGACTTATACTCAAAATTATCTTAATGATACTGACGATGACTTATCTGACCAATCAGTCCATAATTCTAGCAATGAAGGGAATGACAATATGATTACTACAAGTGAGATGAATAATAATGAATTAGGTAATGAAGTAATTGACAGAGACAATAATGATAACGATAAATAAGATAAAATTAGCTATGTCATTAGAAATTACTGGATTTAGGAATTGGATATGGATAATGATAGAGTCTGGTGCACATGAGACCGATAGGTCAACTATGAGTGTACCAAGCTCGCATGATATTCTGTTTGCACATGAGGCCGATAAGCCAACTAAGGAGTGCAACAGATTTGATGATGAATTGATTCTGTGAATTGAAAAGGAAATTGATATTATTAAGATTATTATTTGTTTATATGATTATTGTTTGTATGATTATTAATTTTATTGAAAAAAAAATAATTTATTGCATTTGTATTATATAACATTATAAATGTCTACATGTATTACCTTGTATAAATGGAATAATAAATTTAAACAACTGTGAAATATAGATAATTATGTAATTTGCTGAGAATAATTGCAAGATGGCCGAGAAGGTTCTGTCGATATTAAATTATTGTATAAATTTGTATAACTCTAATAACGAAGGGACTCGTTATTTAGAGGATGGCCGAACTGTTAGCTTAAATTATTTTGTTAATAATTATTTCGTTAAAAAGTAGTGTAATTGACTTTTGTTAAATCATTTTTAAAAAAGTATTGCTATTGACTTTAGTTGCTGTTTTGATATTAATCGATTATTATAAAAGCCATGATACCACCACGGTGGGGGCACTTCTCGTTTGGATTTTGAGACGAGTACAGCTTAACTAATTGACTGATTAGTTACAGTATTTGTAATTACCCGATTGTAATTGGACAGAAATAAACAAGTATCAGTACCGGCTGTTTTATTTGAAGGAAGATTCTCCTTCAGTAGTAAAAACCACTTTTAGATTGATTTGCTCTGTCAAACATTGACGCGCATTATTTATGATAATATGTGGTTCTGAAAGTTAATTAATTAATCCATAATCATGTTTAAAGGCACCTTAATTAGAATCTTGTCAAGTATTCTTTTATGAAACTTCTTTTATAATGAAAACTGTGATAATTTTTTTAAATACTTAAACAATTAATACTTAATAATTGATTTTACTTGAAAGTCGATAAAACTAGTTTAAAATTGTACCCGCAGTAGAGTATTTGAAAGTAAAGCCTTAGTACGAAATGATGAGGGGCTTAGATTCTTTAATATATGAAGTAGCCAACATCTTGCGATGTTTCAAATTATCTCCAAACTCAATACTAATATTATTTCAATCATTTCAACCTCAAAATATAATAAAAAATAACTTCCGCATACATAATATTAAAGTCATTATTACGACTTTGTAAAACAGGAGTAATTGGTAATAAAGCGCTACGTTGTTTTAACCATAATTTTCTATTGAAACCGTAATTAATGCGTACCATTAGAGCCACTAATTTCAAATAGGCCTCTCGTCAGCTTTTTATGATTATAAATTATACTGTAAAATACCTACTAGTCCATTATTTTAGTAATTATTTTTCAAGAGTGACCTATTTTTAGAGTAACTACGGAGACAAAAGGGAGACTTTTTTACCTGTATGTAATATTTTCATAACAATTAATCTGGTATTGTGGTGCGAGTACCTAGTCGCCTAAAATACCGACAATTTGTGGGTTCGAATCCCGCTCAGTATGTATATTTGTATTTGTACAAATTTTTCTTTCCGGTTTGAATGTCTATCCTTATGGATCCACCGTATCTCGGACAGCATAAACCGGCCCCGGTTGTTATCATAAATACCTGACAGCGATCTTTCCTGATAGTGGAGAACATATTCGTCACCTCTCTGTTGAGCATAGACCTCTTTATCGTTGTAGGAGAAGAATCGGAGCTTAATCCACAAAAAATAACAAGATCCGATGAAATTAATGATCTTATCTCAGCAACGAATAACTTTACGACTGCGACTTTTGCGCTGTAATAAAAGTAATCACACATTGTGTGAACTGTTTACACGTGTTTACATGGCTCCTTTATTGTTATAAGCACTAAAATTGTTAGATAGAGTTTTTTTTTTTTTCATTTTCATCCGACTAGTTCAGCAAACCTGCGTACGGTCCACCGACGTTAACGTTTACCGTAGCTTATAGATGCCTGCAACACCAGAAGCATCACAAGCGAGTATACTACATGTTCGCGCTTACTGGTCCTGTGGCAACTATGGTAGCCAAAGCTTGTAGGGAGGGTTGGGGGTAGGGTTGGCAACGCCCTGGCAATGCTTCAGGTGTTGCTGACGTCCACAAACTACGCCATATAGGTATATACCATCAAGCAAACCGTAAGCTTGTTTGTCAACTTAGAAATAAAAATGGATCTGTTCAGTCTATAAAAGTTTATTTTGACTAGTTAAGTAATTTATTCTAAGGAAAACTTTAATGCAATCATTGCTAAGGACAGTTTGATTATGTAAATAATTTGTATCCCTATATCACTTTGTTTTTATTTAGTAATTTTATTATTTCATTAAAATAATATAGTACGCGATGAGGTTGATGTCACAAGACCACGAGGCGGTAACAAAGCACTGCTCGTATATAACAACAGATAACAATGTTATACGCAGACGCGATCACCAAAAAATATGGCTCCCTTATAGTTTATTGGCATCTCTGTCATAAATCAGAATTTTGTTACAGTGTTTGTTTACGCGATAAACAAGCTTCTATTAGTATATTGAAGTAAACGCTTTATGGGCAAATAGTAATTTTATGTTTAGCCTTTATTCGTCAACATTAAATATATTAATATACTATTGTTCCGAGTATTTTATGTCTTTGTCGATGTTTATTCATTATATATTTATAGGGAAGTGTATTACTGATTCACGAATGAGTTGACATATCACTCTATGTACACAACGTTACAGAGCAAATTAAATCAATGCTGAAATAATAGCTTTAAATAAAATAATAAGTTACTTTTACCACTGCATAAGTATCTTTTTTTATCTTATTCTGTTTTGTACCTCGTACCTCGTCGCTACATTTATTTTTTACGTAGGTATAATATATTCTCACACGTGATAGAAATTTATTCTTCACGATAAACTCTCGAATTTCTCTTACTTATGACTTAAATTAAACAATACATGTTATATCGTTTATTTAATTTCAAAATAATAATAAAGTAGTATTTGAATATTTATTGTATGTCCAAATCAGCCATGCAGAAAATTTATCACAAGGATTTCCTAATTAAATACATTATTACTTATTTTTAATACGAAAAAATAATTATTATTCGAGTATTTGTGTATAAAATCTAACTCGTGCTGTTGACATTTGGCTACAGTACTGCTGTGTTGTAATTTTCACTATTTTTACATACTGTTGTTTGTGTTAAATCCATACTAATATTATAAATGCGAAAGTAACTCTGTCTGTCTGTCTGTCTGTCTCGCAATCACGGCAAAACTACTGAACAGATTTAAATAAAATTTGGTATACAGATAGTCTAGAGTCTGAGAAAGGACATAGGCTACTTTTTAATGCGAATAAAAGGGTGTAAGGGGTTGAAAGGTGGGAATAAAAATTTGTATGGAACTATGTTCGTGTTTCGTAACTGTCAAACATTTAATGTTCATCCCGTCGATATGGTAAACTCTCCGATAAAATTAAAGAACGTATTTAAATAAAGGTTTCGAATCGACAACATATATCCACAATATACGGACAGTGGCGTATTTTACATTTTAAAAATGTATAATAATGTCAGTAATGAAAACGGATTGACATAATATATATTGGTTGTCAAATATAAAACGTAGTGGTTATATACTCTTTGGTCAATTATGCGTGCGTTCAGAAATTTATTTAGTGTAAACTAAGGAAAATATATCAAGCGAATTAAATCTTATACTATTAAAAAAAGGAAAGCATTTTTTTCCCTCAAATCAGCGCAGGTGAAACCGCGGGGCACAGCTAGTTATCTTATAATTATATAAAATTTTCGTGTCACAATGTTAGTTACAATACTCCTCCGAAATGGCTGGACCGATTTTATATGAAATTTTGTGTGCATATCGGATAGGTCTGAGAATCGGCCAACGTCTATTTTCCATACCCCTAAGTTACAACTACGGCCGTTAATGGGGTTTATCTATACTAATATAATAAAGCTGAAGAGTTTGTTTGATTGTTTGTTTGTTTGTTTGTTTGTTTGTTTGTTTGAACGCGCTAATCTCAGGATCTACTGGTCCGATTTGAAAAATTCTTTCAGTGTGAGATAGCCCATTTATCGAGGAAGGCTATAGGCTATATATCATCACGCTAAGACCAACAGGAGTGGAGTCCGCGCCGACGAAGTCGCGCGCAGAAGCTAGTAATATATATATGGCAAAACAGCGTTTGCTGGGTCAGCTAGTACATATGTATAATATGTTGATATATGCATTAATTATGTCCTTTTTTTAAGGATTTAGAAAATCCCAAAATGGGACCATTTTTCACCATAACAGGAAGAGCCTAAAATAATAAGCATTATTTAATTTAAAAATAGCACCTTAAAAAATGTATGGTCAACAGATCCTTTTATTTTTTATACAACAGGATTTGCTTCATAAGTATTTGATGGTTAATACATGGTTTGGCTTTTTACCACAAAAATAATGAATAGGTCTAAAATCAACCCATATAGTAAGTACTTTTTATTTATGTAAAAATCACATCGATATCACACACAGTAAAATAAAATTTTAATGTATTATTATGTGTACATTACGTAATTCAATTAATTTATTTTTTTTATTTTTTATTTGAGATCATTTTATATTTTGGATTTTAAATTGTCTAAAATTTTATTTGTTTTCGTAGTTAATTTAAATTTTTTTTAATTATCATATTAATGTAATATTCTAAATTGAATTGTATTTTTAACAGCTTTTACGGTGTGCGTGACAAGTGGTCCCATTTAAATTTAACTGAGATCTAATAAGTACTTTTTGAGCTATATCTCATAACTAGCTTCTGCGCGCGACTTCGTCGGCGTGGACTCCGCTCCTATTAGTCTTAGCGTGATGACACATAGCCTACAGCCTTCCTCGATAAATGGGCTATCTAACACTGAAAGAATTTTTCAAATCGGCCCAGTAGTTCCAGAGATTACCGCGTTCAAACAAACAAACAAACAACCAAACAAACAAACTCTTCAGCTTTATATATTAAAGTATAGATGAGTATTTACTTGACTATTTTTTCGTAATAAAATAAGTAAGTGTTTATCAGCTCCAACACACGAGTGGAGTTTACAAACACAAACACATTACATCATAAATCGATGACTGATTTGAAAAAGTGCTGCAAAACGTCACTGTCAGTATCACTCTGTTTCGTTTTCACTATTTCACTCTCTATACAGGGTGTTAGGGGAATGGTTAGCCATAGAGGTATGTTGGGTAGGGGGGGTCATTTGGAACCTATTTAGGCTAACTTACCTATATGCAAAGTGTTACGGATTTTTTTTTATGATTATTTTTTCATTTTTCGAAAAAAGCGCCGAAAATTAGTGATTTGACCATCATATCTTTTTTGTTTATTGATATATCAACGCCATTTCTTTTTTGTTTTGATCATCAATATATTACGCATGTAAAATAAATGTGATTTAATTAAGAAAACATCTAGAAAAAAAAATATGGGCCAAAGAAATCTTGACAGAGACAAAAAGTAAATCAAACCTTCAAGTTTAGGTATAAATTAAAAAAAAAATTAAAGCCTCCAGACAATTTAAAATAATTTAAAAAATTACTCTAGTTAACACTGTTTTAAATGATATTACTTTCATTCACCTACCTTACTTACTTTTTTTTAAATGATGAAATAACGAAATGGTTTCTACCTGAACCCTCACTCTACGCTGACAATTATAACAATAATAATTGTTATTACGCAGGGCACTGGCGGATCCAGGGGGGGCTGTCACGAGGTCATGACCCCCCCCTGGGCTGTGTCCAGGACCTAGGTGGACCACTAATTAAAATTGTTCAACAAGATTTTTGTCACAATATAGGTATTTTTAAGTACATTACCTACATAGAATTATAAAATACCTACTTTTTATCTGTATCTATCATTATAAAAATGAAATTATAACTTCTATAATTTCATTTTTATAATGATAGATATATTGGGGGTATATTTCCACGGGCACCATAAATGTCTCTCATAGGGTGAAATTAATGCCGGTAGGTATCAAAATAAAACAAATCATAAATTCGAGTAACAAATTTATTTTATTTTTATAAATACAGTGAATTCGGTCGTGAATTTCCATAATCTACATTACTAGAAATAAGGATGATCTTCAAATAAGGATGTAAATCCTCGCCTGATGAGAGCAGTCAAGATTTTTTTTTTAAATAATAAACGCTTCACACTCGACGGCCCCCAGTAGGATTTTCTCCTGTGTCGGGGGTCCGGAAACACACACAATACACGAGCACAAACGACCAGACCACGACAAACATCTATATGACCAATACAAATATCTGCCGTGAGCGGGAATCGAACGCGCGACCGCTAGCGCATCAGCCAGTGCTGTGACCGCTGCGCCAACATGCCGCCAAAGTCAAGATGGTAGTTTACCATGTGCTATACAGGGACATACCGCCCTGCGTAATAACAATTATTGTTATAATTGTCAGCGTAGAGTGCGGGTTCAGGTAGAAACCATTTCGTTATTTCATCATTTAAAAAAAAAAGTAAGTAAGGTAGGTGAATGAAAGTAATATCATTTAAAACAGTGTTAACTAGAGTAATTTTTTAAATTATTTTAAATTGTCTGGAGGCTTTAATTTTTTTTTTAATTTATACCTAAACTTGAAGGTTTGATTTACTTTTTGTCTCTGTCAAGATTTATTTGGCCCATAATTTTCTTTGTAGATGTTTTCTAAATTAAATCACATTTATTTTACATGCGCAATGTATTGATGATCAAAACAAAAAAGAAATGGCGTTGATATATCAATAAACAAAAAAGATATGATGGTCAAATCACTAATTTTCGGCACTTTTTTCGAAAAATGAAAAAATAATCATAAAAAAAAATCCGTAACACTTTGCTTATAGGTAAGTTAGCCTAAATAGGTTCCAAATGACCCCCCCTACCCAACATACCTCTATGGCTAACCATTCCCCTAACACCCTGTATATTTTTGGAGTTTACTCCTTGAGAATCGATTTTCATATAAAGCCCCGGTATGAAAAAATATGAGGAGTAAAACCTACTGAGCGAATGACCTCGTTACGTTTCTAGTAACGCCATCTACCGAGTAAAGTCTAAAGGCGTAAAGACGTTTTCTAATAACGCCATCTCGTCATAACGTATCATCGATAGATGGCGCTATTGATTCGTGTATTTACCATTATTTTGATATGGTATTAATCTTTTCGTAAACTAGTACGCCTTTTTGTGCCTATTTAGACAGTATATCTGAAGGAGTAATCTCCAGTAGTGAGTAAACGATTTAATGTCATCAATGTTCTGAATTTGAGTTGTCACAGTCTTATTACAAGTATTGAGTATTAGATAAGGGTAGATAACGCATGGCAAACAACCCCCATAACCATCCCGACTCTTATCATGTACAACGAGTTCCGTTGGAACCGTTAGCCGTGTATCGAAAGCGGCTTATTATCATATCATGTATAAGTAACGACTCCTAATCTCTTCATATGTACAATAATTACATACCCTGAGTGCAATTTTCATCTTTGCTGGGAGATTATTATTGCAGCTGGATACATGATCACAAAACAAGGTTTTTTTGATGTAAAAACGTTTATTTTACTCACACACCAGCTCTCAATAGGTGGGAATTAATGCACCAGTAGAGAGGAAATACCGATTAAGAAACGCCTAGATTACGATAAACAAGCGTTTTTATTGTTTTTATGACTTGGAGAGTGATTTTGGCGCAATTATTTCGCGCAGTTCTCGGTCTTGCGCTCTTGTAAATGACTACGCTTTATCTATTTGTGACCGCATGGTAGGTTCGTACTTACCACTATCGGGTTGCACACTAAAATGAAGCGGTGCCCTCATCGTTCTAGGGCACCACAGGATCACCAACGCATGTTACCCTAACTCCCTAAGGTGGTTGGCTCGCCGTCGCCTCCACGGGCACCGTGGGCGCTCTATCACCTCGGCCAACCATCGGGTCGCCGTCCCAATGACCTTTGATTATTCTATTCTCAAGCCTATCGACTTCACTCCTAAGCGATAGATTAGGAAATTGCTTCTCAAAAACGCAAGAACAGAGATTTCTACATAGTCTACATCTAGTAACATTTTGATATTTAGGTACAAACTATTTCAGTGTCAGATTGTCAAATTAATTGGCAATTTTTTATTAAACTCTATCTGTGAAACGCAATTAGATTATCTCTATATATATAAAAATGAATCGCTAAATGTGTTGCTAAGCGCAAATCTCGAGAGTGGCTGAACCGATTTTCTTAATTATTTTTTTGTAATATTCATTGAAGTACGAGGATTGTTATTACGGAGAGAAAAATTTAAAAAATTTCATGAAGAATTCTAAAAAACAACTCTTTTTCTATCTTCCCATAAAAAAATTTCGTAATAATACTTAAAAGTCAATTTGAACTTTATTACCATACCATAAAGATTAAGAGTTAGTGGAGGGGTTCCGGGAAGGCAATTGAGTGACGTTAGTATCGGTAGTAGGTGGTACGAAGTTCGCCGGGTCAGCTAGTTATTAATATATTAGCTTAATATTACTGCTGGAATTTATTTAAATATCGTACATCAAAGAAACTAGTAGTCATCTATCACTAATATTTGAACTAAACGTAAGAATCATTCTTTTGTGTTCTGTATATTTCAAATGAATGAGTACTTTTAATAGTTTTCATTCACTTCCTGATAACAATAAAGACTTTTTTCTCTGCCCACGAATTAACTTGCTTATTAAATGTTATTTCATATTTTATTTAAACATTATACATATTTACAAGTCACAACTTAAGAAATAAATATTTACAGATAGTTTTGATACAAATCATGTCCGCGTGGAATTGTGCCAAGAATGCTGGCAGCATTTCCCCGTTGAATCGCTATGCCGATTCTCTGGGCAAAAAATGCACCAGCCCTCTATTTCATATTTTATATCTCCTAAATTAAAAGAGTTAATATGTAATTAAAATCCACAAAATTCACAGCTAACGTCGAAGTTGGACGGTCTCGTCGACGCTTAAGAGCGTTTTAAGTAAAACTTTTCCCAATAGAACCGAGGAATTCTTCATTTAGAACAGTTAGAGGTTGGCGATGTAGAATTGTTAGGAAGTTGCACGTTATCCAGAATGTAGGTAGCCAAAGCATTGTTGTGTGAATCAAAATTCTTTGATCCTCGACTTATTATATTCTAGTGTGTTGTGTGAAAAGTGGGAATTATTTTGTACGTTCCATAATAAATTTTTGAAGTAAAAATTCTTTACGCACGCTTGACTTGGAGAGTAAGCTGGCGAATGTGTGACGAGAGCGTTACGAAAAGTGTGATCAGGAAATGGAAATTGAGAGGGAGATATAAAGTTAGTGAAGATAGAAAGAGAGAGAGTTGCGTTTCGTAAGTTTTACTTCAGTCGTGTGGTCTAAAGCACACTCGTTTTTTCTCGTGTATTATGGGTGATACCTTTACTCATTATAAATTCTTTTTTTTAATGAAAAAAAAAAGGAAAACAGAATAAAAATATTTACAAAAACACTGCGTTATATAATTAATGTATCCTAATACTCTAATAACGTTCTACATAACATTGGTATGATTTATTGAACTTAACAGAAAAATACTTCAGATATACATTTTAAGTATAAAACGTATGATTACGTTTTATGGGATAAAAGATATAAAACTCGTCTTGGATTGAACTTTTACGCCTTATCTGCAGAACGTAATCAAAATTCCATTACTTTATATCATTACTTATTCTTTGACCAAGTGTGCAGTGACTGATTCCTGGTCCGGAGTTGTAGGTTCAAGTCCCGCCACGAATCTGAGTATAATATATGTATTTATTTATTTATGTATTATTTGTATGTATTTATCTAAAAAATGTGTAGCTATAAGTTGACTGTTACCAAAAACACAAACATTAGGTCGCTTACCTTAGGAACAGACGGTCGTGTGTCAATGTCAAAGATATTTATTTAGTTACTAGCTGCCCGGACAGACTTCGTTCTGTCTGTTATGTTTTTTTTTTAAGTATAAAAACCTTCCGTGGGATTTAAGGAACATACAAAAAAAATGCCGAATTGGTCGAGCCATTCTCGAGTTATGCGCTTAGCAACATTCATTTTCAACCGACGAAAAAACGGAGGAGGTTATGTATTCGACGCGTATATTTTTTTTATGTATGACTACGCATAACTTTTTACACAGTAGTTCGATTTTGATATTTCTTTTTTTATTGGAAAGAGTATACTCCGAAATGGGTCCCATATAAATTTGAAAATAAAAATCCAAACCTAAGGATAGGAAAACAGGAATTGATTGATTATTCGGTCACTAATTGTAAGGTAGGTATGACCACGCATAACTTTATACAGAGTAGTCCGATTTTGATAATGCTTTTTTTATTTCGTCTACTCACGTTGTATTACTTGTCCATGTCCATGTCCATGTAATTGAAATCGGTTTTTTTTTCGTTTGCGAGCAAACACAATTATTATTATATAGATTTATTTAAGTAACGCGATACAATGTTTGAATGAATGCGTAAAAATGTGCTAAAACATTCGTCATGAACGCTACCTAAAGTCACTATATATAATTTTGTCTTATTGTTAGACGTCTTCAGTCTTCACGATCCAAACATCATTTTATTTCATCGTTATTCTATCCAGAATACATCTCTCTTTCTCTCTCCCTCTTAGCTTAGGAATATATAGAGAACTATCGTAATACAAGTTCGAGCTTGGCTTCAAAACGTAATCCAGTTAGTCGTATCTCATGTGAATTAAGATGTCGTTCAAAGGAACGAGTGCAAGTTCCCTGGAAGCCAGTCTTCGAGTTAGTGTTTGTTTTGTTTAAAAGAACTTGTCGCGTAATGTTACCTAATGTTCACCAAGTTCAGTATAGAGATCAGTTCACTGTAGAGATACGTCTGATGGAGTTACATTTATTGGAGTTTACTCCTTAAGAATCGATTTTCATAATATAAGGCCCCCGGTATGAAAAAAATATGAGGACTAAAATTTACTGAACGAATGACCTTGTTACGTTTTTGTGCGCCATCTATCTGCTACGACGTTTACGACGGTACCGGCTACGACGGTTACGCCTTTTTACGCCTACGGACGGTAAAGCCTTTTTGTGCATATTAGACAGTTGATCTGAAGAAGTAAACTCCAGTCGTGTGTCTGAGCTGACACACACAATTTTTTATATTACATATTATAAATGTTTAAAAAATTATTTTTTAAATCATATTAGATGCACATATACTTATTTGACTAGCCTCTTGATACAGTTTGCAATGACCCTGTTCAAAACAGTCAAGTGATCAAACGCGTCACGGCGTCTCGAGTGACGAATTTTTAAGCATCCATATCACGTTGAATACACCGGTTCTCGTCCGATCACCGAAGTTAAACAACGTCGGGCGCGGTCAGTACTTGGATGGGTGACCGCCTAGGAACACCGCGTGACGTTGGCTTTTTGTTGTTTTATTTCAATTTTTTTTAATTAGTTTTTTTTATTAGTTTGCTAAAGAAGTTTGACTTCTGACATGTGTACTTTGAACGCACGCAATTTTTTATTTCGATAGTTGTGGGCTCGATTCCAACCCCGTGTCTGGGTGCAATAGACATGTTTAATTATATGTAAATTTATGGAATAAAAAATGTATCTATATCAAACTACTGTTACCTGTAACAAAAGCATTAAACAGACTTAACCGTCGTAAGTCATAAAACTCGAACTGAGGTAGAGCGCAGCAGGAAATATCCTGCTCAAAATCTGGAGCAGCATCTCGACCTTGGTTTCTTTCCCAGTCGATTTTACAGAAGATCACAGCTAAATAATACTGCTTTCAAGTAGTGTTGTGTTCCTGTGGTGAGTAAGGTTACCAGAGCTCCTTGGGGGATTGGGGGTAGGTTCGGCAACACGCTTTTTTTTATTTTTTATTTTTTATGTAACTAGGTTGGCAAACAAGCGTACGGCTCACCTGATGGTAAGACCGTAGCCTATAGACGCCTGCAACACCAGAAGCATCGCAAGCGCGTTGCCGACCCTATCCCCAATCCCCCCCAGGAGCCTATCCCCAATCCCACCCAGGAGCTGTGGTCACCTTACTCACCAACAGGAACACAATACTACTTGAAAACAGTATTATTTAGCTGTGGTCTTCTGTAAGGTCGAGGTACTACCCCAGTCGGTCGGGTTTGTAGGCAGTAACCGTTTACCATCATGTGAATCATATGCCATATTAGTATATCTTTGCCGACCTAGACGGCATAAAAAATCTGTGTACTCAAACAACATTTTGTTAAACCTCAATACAATATAGTAATACATTTCTATCGTAAGTATTGTAATTACTTTTGAGAACTACAAGACAAGCATTCTTATAGAATATTTGTTGTTTGTGGCCAATGATATAAAATCTCTGAAATATATATACATACATACATACATGTAATATAACCTTTCCTTTGACAAAAATTGTTTTAATTAATAACTCGTTCATTTACTTAAAAAATCAAGTCCTATTTATTTTTCTCGTGCCGTATAATTTGTAAATTATATTTCTTTATAAAGTCAGTCATTTTCAATTTAAATATACTGTAAAATTCATTTGATACTGAAAGTATTTAAAATACGTGTAGAGACAATTTTAAAATAAATTTTCATTTTGCTCTCACTGTGCAAAAACAGAAATAAATTATGAAATTGAATAGCAACATTAAAACTTTCGTATAAAAGATATAGTTTAAAATGAGTCGAGTAAAATTACTTGATGAATAATATTAACCGCTGACTTTTTTATCAGAGATTTGTCTTTCAGTGTACTCCTTCAGAAGCGATTCAAAAATTATTGAACGAAAAAATATGGCTCGTGAAATAATGTGAAACAAGTGATGCTGACGTGACGTGATGCTGACGCTTAGTGACGAGGGTGACGCATTAGAGCGTTTTTAGCTGTTTATGTAAATATAAGTTTAATAATATAGTAACATTTACAGTACCTTACAGTCATTCGACAATTAGCAATTGTTATTCAAAAATTAGCCAGATCTTATCAGAAGTATTAATTAATTAAGTACCTCGTACTTGTGTATTACCCGGGTAGTATAAAAATACAAGTATATAACGTTTACTCCTATTACGTCACACGTCGTACGTTATGTTACGTCGTCTCCCGCGTGTCTCATTAGATGTCTAAAATCAATTTGGCTAAGCATGCTTCTGCGGATAAACTTAAAATATAATACAATCAAATTAATAAGGCAGGTGACATTACCTATATCTCAGAGAAAATTGATTCAGTGAATGATTACTATACACATATAATGTTATCGGAAAACCAATTTCAAAACGTAATTTATCATTTATCACTAGCTGTGTCTTTCAATTTTACCTTAACACTTAATAATTTCGATATAATAATTATGTTTATTCACAACATAAAATAAAAAATCTTTACCCATTATATTATTACTTAAATGCGATATTTGAAAGAAAAAGCTGAATTTTCAACCTTTCGTTCAGTCGTAAAAGACGAGGATCTTATATTTGAATAAAAGCTTGTCAAGCAAAACGTAACGCACTTCGTTAAAGTGTCTGCCTGACGAAATGATGAAAACGCTGACTGTATATCCTCTGCAAACAGTCCTCTGAGGGGTCGCACTAACTACCGCATCGTTCAGATTGTTTGTGTTTGGATAGCGTTGTCACGCTCGCCTCTTGATTCAGCACCTCCTTAAATAACGTTCAAAGTATCTTGCATGTAACTGAGTGTTGTTGCTTTAGGATTTCGTATGTAAATATTTAAGGTATTACAAATCATACATAAAACACTTGGAACTTGGAGTAGCAAAAAATGTTTTAAATGAGATAACTCCTCGCCTTATTGCCTCCACTGGTGACAAGAGGGCTGGTGCATTTTTTGCCCAGAGAATCGGCATAGCGATTCAACGGGGAAATGCTGCCAGCATTTTTGACACCATTTCACGCGGCCATGTTTTGTACCAAAACTATCTGTAAATATTTAGTTCTTAAGTTGTGAATTGTAAATATGCATAATCTATACTTATTATAAAAAGAAGTCCCCCGGCCGCGTCTTTCTGTCCTCCTGTCTGTCTGTCTGAACGCGATAAACTCGAAAACTACTGAACGGATTTTTACACGGTTTTCAACAATAGAAAGAGTGATTCTTGAGGAAGGTTTAGGTATATAATTTATTATGCTTTTATGTAAATTAGCAGAAATACGGCGATAAATGTTGAAGAGGTCGCAAAAAATCTCGCCAACGGGGGACCTTTCCTCGCGAACGCCGCGTAAACTAGCAAAGATATAGTTAAGTAATGTACTAGCGAATTCAAAATCTATAAAAATGCTACAAAAAAGTCCGCGACAGCATATCTCTATCTCTTACGGTTGACTTACAATAACCACTTTTATGTTCAAATTTGTAATTAAAAACATTACGTTATTTTCAAAGCTATTTTCTTTAGTTCAGTATTAATCCTTATCGAAATAAATATGTTGGTTAGCTTAAGAATTTAATGTAGATTAAAATTGCCCTTTACACTATATCAATCAGATGAATAGTTTTTGAGATATCGTCGTTAGAAGTAATTATTAAAAATAATTAATGCGCAACGAAGTGGGCACGGGTCGGCTAGTCTATATATATAAAAGAGATATCCACCCATTGACTCATCACGATATCTCTGGAACCATAAGGCGTAGAGACTCGAAATTTGGTAGGAATATTCCTTTTGCCGAGTAAAGGTCAGCTAAGAACGGATTTTACGAAATTCCACCCACAAGAGGGGTTGCGAGGGTTTATAACATATATTGTGGCAAAACAACGTTTGCGGGGTCAGCTAGTATTTAATAAACTTGATAAAATATTTGTATATATCATCGATATTTTTGGTAGGTTAGCTTGTAAAGTTACACTCATAGTATCCGGTATTTATGCACTAAAATAAGAAAAATCCCACTTGATTAATATTTTAATGCAACAATAAAACGCAATAATGTTTGTAAAGATTTCGTTTCAGTTTTAATGGCAATATTTGATATGAAACATAATTATGAATGTAGTTTTAAATTAACCTTGGTTTGGTATCGATGTCCGATATTAACAGTATAATATCATATCACTATGATAATAATAATAATTTTAATCGGAGCATGCGATCATTTGTAATTAGCCCTTCATAATGAACCCTTTAATTACTGTAACTGTAGCCTCGTGGCCATTTATTATGCGCTCGCTTAATGCATTTTAGTGTTATGTTTATTTACTTTTTTGACTAGCTCGTTGGCGCAGTTTTTTGTGGCCCTGCTTTCTGCTCTGCGGGTTATGGGTTCGATTCCCGCCTGGGTGTAATATTTGTATTTATATATATATTTATATATATAATATCCTATCTATATTTATCGAAAAAAAGTATTTAGCTATATCAGACGGCTGTTACCTATAAGGGTGGATTTAGACCAAACGAACAAAGAGCTAGAGCTAGAACAAGAGCATTCTTTCTTGATCTGTGTAAACGAAAACTCGTATTCAGCGTTTACATAAAATGCCCTACGCCTGTTTACACTAAAAGAATTTGATATAGTGGGGACAGAATGAGCATTCGCTCGTCTGATGTAAATCGACCTTAACACAATCATTAAGTTGATTACCATAGGAACAGACGACCGTGTGTGTAGGTTATAAGATATTTATTTATTTAAATAAATCATATTTTTTCTTTATTTGATATTTATATTTTATTTACATTTAAAACATGCTGATATAATGTTTTGTATTATAGCATGAGAAGTAAAGTCTGAACAGTTTTACATAATATAATATGTTTAAGATTTATTTATTATTCCTATTGTGAGTAAGGTGGTCAAAACTTCTGGAGAAGAGCCAGTGGTAGAATCAGGACCACGCTTACGATGCTTCTAGTATTGCAGGCACCTATAGGCTATGGTAATCGCTTACAATTCGATGAGCCGAATGCTTGTTTGCCGACCTAGTTAGGTATATAAAAAAGTCATTATTCAGATTTTCTTTATAAATAGCCCGTTTTTTATATTTTTTCCTTATAGCTAAAATAACATCTCTATTTATCCAATTGAATCCTGGTGGGTTCTGTATTTTTGTTTTGTTAATTTTATTAGCTTGTATAGCGGTCTTTATTATACTTTCTACATCTTTATACATATATAGGGTTCTTTCGTTTTCTTTTTGTACTACGAAGATGGCAAACAAAGCTTAGTCCATCTGATGATAAGAGCAAATAATATAATACAAATACTCTTTATTGTACACTAACAGAGAATTTTTTTTCATCGAAAGGAAAATATAAACATGTACAAAAGGCGATCTTATCGCTAAAAGAGCGATCTCTTCCAGACAACCTCTAGCATGAAAAGGACGTGACAAAGAATTAGACGGCTTGGAGGTGTAGATACATACACATACACGTAAATACATAAACATATTACATATACATATTACACACACATATTACATATATAAACTCAAATATATATACACATAAATATAATATATAAAATGTATTGCAAGCACTTTGACTATATGCCAGACTATTTCCAGGAGACCTTGCTACTTGACTCACTACAAGATTACACTACTTCAGAGAAATTTTATTTAGCTGTAAGCTTCTATATGATTAAGGTACTTCTTCAAAGAATTTGAACAAATATTTCGTAATATGCCCCTATTTTTTACCAAATTTTTTTTTATAATGAGCAAAGCGTAAACAAAACACGAAAACCTTTAAGGCCTAAGCTTTAAAATAATCAAAATATTTACAGTCAGCAGTGATCACTTACTAGTAACGATGTAAACTCAAGCTCAGAGATCTCAACTATAAATTTACTTTATAAAAGAGCAACGACAAACTTTAAACCACTTTAAAACTTTCTAGCAGCACGTTCATGGTAAGAGGACGTGATACATTTTATTTTAATTCCAATTTGCGTGACTTTTGACTTACAAGCAATGTCAGACGCCTAGGTTGAGAACTATCAATATTTTCAAAGTAATATTTTATTTTATTTTATTTTCAAATTTCGAAAACTTACAGCTAGTTACAATTATAAAAAAAAAACAATGATTAAATTACGGCCAATTACAAGTTTTCACAGCTAGTATTAATATAAATATTGAATAAAATTAAGTTAGTATAAATCGAAAAACAATGTGAAAATAATACTATAGAAAAGCCAAGAACACACCACTTTTGAAATAAATCGACTAGTTTTGATGTGCGAAAAAATCGTTACACAACGCTCTTTTTAGTCTTGTCACACTCATGCTAAAGAGATCAATATCGACCCTCCGGCACACCGCATTAAACAAACGACAAGCTCTGATCATATATGAATTCTGCCTATAGATAGTACGGGTGGCAGGAGTGTAAAGAAGGTCATGTTTTCGTAACTGAGCTGATGGTACGCGCGGTCCAATTTTGCTTACCAGCTCGGCTACATCCGTCGACCCATTTGCAATTTTAAATGCAAAGGGAGTAAGTGAAACTTTCGGCATCGGCTGAAATAATCCGGCAAATATGTTTTAGAACGATATTGTATAAACCTCAAGAACTTGTTTTGAAAATATTTTATATATAAACAACTAACTTTTTAAACTTACCCACCCCCCAAAGCTCTCATTGCCACATTACTCACCACATGATCAAAGCACTGTTTGAAAGCAGTATTATTTAGCTGTGATCTTTTTTAAGGTCGAGGTACTACCCCAGTCAGGCAGATTTTGAGCAGGATATTTCCTGCATCAGATCATAAACGAGTAAATAGAATTTGTCTTATGTTGGGGATCCGAAAACAGCCAAGCACAATCGCTCAGGCCACGGAATTCATCTGTATGACCAATAAAAATGTTTGCCATGATCGGAGATTGAATCCGCAACCGCGAGTGCAACAGCCAATGGTAACTATGATCGATGAATCCACGCCAACCTGTCGTCATCGTCATAAGTATTAGTAGTTAATAATTATCAAAAAAAATTTTTTTTTTATTTATTTATGATAATGTAATATTTAAACGCCATTAGCTCTAATTTTGTCTCAGGTATGACACTCGGGCCCATAATACTTCTTTTTTATGTACCTAATTATGTAAATGTGTTATAATTACTATAATAATTAATAAGACTAGTTTTTATAAACTACTGAATATTCTACTGCAGTTGGTTATTATGTATTTATTTTGTACGATTTTTTATCTCTTTACTTTGTTATTGTGTACTTGTATTTTTGGTGGAGTTTTAATGGAAAAAAATGATTTTAATATTTTTATTTTTAATGTACTAGTATTGCAAGGCAAATCGATAGGTAAGTCGTAGTCAAGTGCTGACGCCGCGCAAGGGACTCCGTCATTTGCAGCCGACGAGTTAGCGAGGCAATGGTCCATGTGATTGCTCTCGTTGATTTGTTAGACAAGTTATAAAAGTTAAGCGAGTTTTTAATATTGTAAGAGCAAATTAAAAAAAAAGTGCATGTGTTAGCTCCGACGTACAACTGGAGGTTACTCCTTCAGATCGACTGTCTAAATAGGCGCAAAAAAGGCTTACTAGTCTAAGAAAAAGATTAATATCATATCACATGGTAGATAAACGAAACAAATAACGCCATCTATCGGAACCCAATAGGGTTTCAATAGATTGCGTTATGAGAAACGTAACGAGGCCATTTGTTCAGTAGATTTTACTCCTCATGTTTTTTTATGGGGGCCTTATATGAAAATCGATTCGTGCGTCTGAGCTGACACACGCTTTTTTGTTTTATACAAAATAGTGGCAATGTAAGACAAGGTAAGTCTACGTCACGTAGCGTACTAATAAATCTAAAAATCGCTACCTCTTTTAAATTACACACAACGGCAACATAGTCTGTAGTCGCTGTCAATCAACTGAGTCACCTCTAGGATTTATTGATGGCCCCTAATGGATTATCAATACTAAAAAGACTAAGACTTTTAGAATAGTGATATAAAAGGAATGGTTTTATTATTGTATTTATTAAATACAGTGTTCTATATTATAACCGACTATGAAGGTAAAGGTATGAAGGATTTATTGAGGTGAAACAGAAAAAAAAGGAACTATATTGCTTAAAATTATGAGAGTACCTTACAAATGATGAGTCCCAAATAATACTACTCTCAAATAGTATTGTGTTCCTGTGTTCAATAAAGTAGACAGAGCTCCTAAAGATTTTTTTTTTTAATATATACAACTACTTAGGTCGGCAAACAAGCGTACGGCTCACATGATGGTAAGCGATTACCGTAGCCTATAGAGATCTGCAAAACCAGAAGCATCGCAAGCGCGTTGCCGATACTATCCTCAATTCCCCTCAGGAGCTCTGGTCGCCTTACTCAACACAGGAACACAACACTGCTTGAAAGCAGTATTATTTGGCTGTGATCTTCTGTAAGGTCCAGGTACTAATCTAGTCGGGGCTCCATGTTTCGAGCAGGAAATTTCCTACTGTGTACTTTGTTGTGCCAAGTACTTTTGTATTCTTTTTAGTGATTAAACAGTAAGAAGAGGATGATTTAGGTATACGCAATTAAATTATATTTCATAATCAGAAATGTTTGAAATTATGACACAAATATTATTGTAAAATTATTACCAAAAATTTGTTTAGTTACAAATAATGTGTCAAGTATTCCAAGAAGACAGTTTCTATTTTTTGAGGTTGGGATAAGTTCCAATATTTCTAGAGCAAATGGAATCCTGTCACTACCTACGAAATGGGGACAAGTTATCAAAAAAAAAAATAAAAAAAATGGAACAAGTAACGTAAGTAAATTTTATAAAATGTACCTTCAATTTCTATACAAAATACGAAGAAACTTTTCCCCGACCTAATACTAATGTATTTTGAACCAAATGTTAGAAACGTCTTTTGAAAGCTTTGGTATTTTAGTTAATTTGTGACAATGTAGAATTTTAAAGAAAGGTGGAAATTTTTAAAAGTTTTGACCATATTTTTGCATGGAAATCTCGACCAACATTATTCGGTTTTCTTTGAAAGTACCTTCTAATATTACAAAATAAAAATCAAAAATTTATGCGTATAGCGGAAGTATTCTTGGAACCTAAAACATTATGTTTTGCCTTTTAAAAAGCAGTAGCATATCCGTAGCTTACAGAGCAAATGGTCGTCTACAGTGTGATTTACCTTTCTGCCGCTATGAGGATACTTACCATCAGACGAACTATTTCTCTATTTAACTCGTTAGAATTATAAATCTTCATCTATCTACAGAATTACCAGCAAGCAATTTTTAGTTGTAGTATAATGACCGCTCTGGTGTACTGGTGCAAGTAGTCGCCAAAAACACCGACGGCTTGCGGGTTCGATTCGATATTTGTATTTGTAGAAATATTTCTTTCCTTGTGGGTCTCACCACCGTTCCTCGGAGAGCACGTTAAGCCGTCGTTTCCAGTTTTTATCATGAATACCTAATAGCGATCGTTACTCATAGTAGGGAACATATCCGCCAACCCGCAGTGGAGCAACGTGGTGGATTAAGCTCCAATCCTTCTCTTACACAAAAAGAGGCCTGTGCCCAGCAGCGGCATGTTACAGGCTGAATGCGTAATGTTTATTTCATAATGATATAATTACTTGAAATAACCTCACTGGGGTATTTTATGTAAATAATAACATCGTGTCAAATTTTAAGTATCTTCAAATAACAAGTCTACCTCCGTTAAACATTTTCATTCGAATAAATCATTTAAATTAAATGTTCGTTTAATCGAATTTCAGAAACTCCTGTATCAATATTCAATAAAATTAAAGTTAATTTGCAATCCAAATCGTCAGTATTACGAATTACTTCGTCGAGGTTGGAGAGGGCTAAACATTCGATATTTTCATTTAGGTCGAACCGGAAAAGGGCTTAGATCTGCATATATTTTGCATTCTATTATCAAAACGCTGTGCTCCACAGGGACAGGTTGAGCCGAGGGCACTTTCATACATCATAAAGGTAATTAAGATTGGCCAAATATGCCACTCGTATAATAAGAGGCATTCCAGTAAAGTGAAATGTTTTCGTCATCGTCGTCAATATTAGTTACAGCTGAAAAATAAGCAATTTAATTTAAATCTATACTAATATATAAAGCTGAAGAGTTTGTTTGTTTGGTTGTTTGTTTGTTTGTTTGTTTGTTTGTTTGAACGCGGTAATCTCTGGAACTACTGGGCCGATTTGAAAAATTCTTTCAGTGTTAGATAGTCCATTTATCGAGGAAGGCTATAGGCTATATATCATCACGCTAAGACCAATAGGAGCGGAGTCCACGCCGACGAAGTCGCGCGCAGAAGCTAGTCATTTATAATGTTTGTATCATAATTATAACATAGTACAATTCGTGAGACATTCATTCTGGTAAAATTGTGTTTTTTTTTAAAACAAATAGTCCCTGTATTGATTCCCATTTGGATGGAATATATTTTTTAAAGTATTTTTACTGGATGTTTGTCTTTATGGGTCTTTTTACCTGACTGCGCGACGCAACGGAGGGTGATGCGTTTTTAAATATCTTACTAGATAACATTCTAAGTGAAAAACCATAAGCAAAACCTTAGTTTTTATATGATTTACTCATTTCTAAGCTTTTGATAAAAATACTTTTTACAGAAAAAAATATGTATTTTAACTTAAATGAAATTATTTGACATAAAAACTCTTTCACTTCCCATTCCAATTTTACGAAAACGTTATAGAATGCCTTTAAGCTATTATCAGTAATATACCAACACGAAATAGCGTCGTTTTCACACCGAAACAAAATTAGCACAACCTCATTAGTTCAAGTCTAAAAATAAATAAAAAGCTGAATAAAACAGTGTTGGCAGCTTATCCCTTGCGGTGTCATTGTCGCCATTGGCAATAATAATATGTTTACGGCGAAGGCGGAGCAATTTATTTCATTCTCTCGCGGACTCGTTCCGGTTCTGAATTTTTACAAATAAATCCCTTGAGATTCGTTACAAAGAGTTTCATTTGCATCTTGTCGGTGATGGAGATCCCTAAACTTGGGGCAAGTGAAGTAGCGGAAATTGTGATTATCAGGGTCTATCTAAAAGCAATATAATCCGATTATTATGTTTATTATTAGTTCGTATTATTTTTATTTTTGTTGTACCACATTCTAAATATTTAAATATCATACCAAAAACTTCTATCTAGCCGCTAGATAGAAGTTTTTGGTATGATTAAGCTATGGGACGAGCACCGACACGGTCTGTCGGAGGTGCGGGTTCGAACTTTGCAGGAGCGAATTTTTGATATGATACATATTAAAAATATTCGATTACCAAATTCGATTTTTTAAACGAAGTGCATCCTTTTTTATATCAGAAAAAGATATGATTTTTTTAGCTACTCTTTAAGAAACGATATAAGGTACATGGTATGAAAAAATATGGGGACACAGTAGTAAGTTCCTGTGGTTAGTAAGGCGACCAGAGCTCCTGGGGAGACTCAAGGGTAGGATTGGCAACGCGCTTGCGATGCTTCTGGTGTTGCAGGCGTCTACATAATTGTAAGCTACGGTAATCGCTTACTATCAGGTGGGGCATGCACTTATTTACTGACCTAATCGTAAAAAAATTCGTGTAATTTAATCTGTAATTTAAAATAATCTATGATTTCTAATATTGTGTTACCCATAACTATACTGCTTAACTAAGCAGCATCTATGTCTACCAAATGTTTATTGTTTTTATATAAACGCCAAGAGTAAATTACATAACAATAAGGCCAGATAATAAGCAGATTAGGACACTTTTAAAAGCTGATTTCGTGGCCACGCGTCTCTCCTGTCAGATTTATTAAGGCAATTAAACTTGGCGCAAGTTGACAGTTTTTTTCTTTGTTTCGTACAGTTTAATGAGCGTCCGGAGTCGTGCCGTATTAAATTCCCACCATCTAATAATGACTTTAGGTTTTTTTTTTCATAATTACCTGTTTTAAGGGAAAAATAATGTTTGAGAAGTCATAAAAGTTCAATGTTTTGTACAAATGTCTAAATAAAAAATATGAATCATCAAAATGTATGTACACGCATAATTTTTGAACTATTTCACCAAATGGGATAATTATTTTTTTTGTGTCTATCAGGACAAGTTATGCTAATAAAAAGGAAACGAAATATTTACAAAGAAAACAACTTAAAAACTCGGCGGTACAGTGTTCGCCGGGTCAGCTTATTTACAAGTAAACAATTTACCATTTTCTATTTAAGTATGATATATTACTAATAATAGTGTTGGCTCGCAAAACGAAAAAAAACCGACTTCAATTACATCTAAAAGTAATACAACGTAATTAGACGAAAAAATAGTCAAGTAAATATGCGTTATTAAAGATTAATCAAAAAGTATCGGATCTCAATCTAATTTAAAAATAACTACACAATAAGCATAAACTTTCGATAAAATAAACAATCATCAAAATCGGTACCTATACCCAGTGAAAAGGTATGCGGTACACAACGTATTTTGAAACAAATTGTTTGAGAATGATTTATATACAACAAACTGCAAAATAAAAAAAAAATAGTAAAATAGTCATCCACTTCGACCTTTAATCAATCACACTGAACCACTCCGAACCAGATACAGGTAAGTACATACACAATTACACACTCCCACAGCATAAAAGTTTTATACGGCTTTTTATACATCGACCACAGAACAATATACATATATACAATTTTAAATAAAACTAGTTTTTGACTGGCATGTTTGCTATAGACAATTTAAGGATCGTAAAAATCGAAATAAGTAACATTTAGGTAATTTTAATATGAGTAAAACCTCTTATTAAATGTAAGTAGCGCTACTTGTATAAATACAAGCCTCTGAGAAGACTCTATCACGCCTTTTTAACTATCTTTTAAAAAAAAGGAGGAGGTTGTACATTTGATTGTACTTTTTATAGCAGTTACCTCTTTTTTGTGCAACTTAGTTGGCAAACAATCATATAGCTTACAGCTGATGGTAAGCGATATCACAAGCATCTCAAGCGAGTTGCCAACCCTACCCCCAATTCTCTCCAAGAATAAGGTAACCTTACTTACAGAGACACACTCAGAAACACAACACTGCTTGAAAGCAGTATTATTTAGCTGTGATCTTCTATAAAGTCGAGAAACTTCCCCAGTTGAGCTGCTCCAGATACTGAGCTGGATATTTCCTGCTTTGAATCTCTGCAAAAATTTGTTGTGTGATCTCATTTAAAAACAAGATCTAATAATTCGATTTTAAACTATTTCTAATAAGGAGTCTTTTTATTAATATTACCTGTCGTTGTAAGTTGGATATCGGTTTTTTTTTACTTCGAGGAGAAACACAACTAATATTTAAATATAAATGAAATAAAATCCTTTATTTATTTTTTACCCATTAAATTCAATATCGTCTTAGTTCACTTACTCCGATTTCTTTATAAAACTATTTTTCATTCTCGAGTAAATTGATTTAAAATTGTGAGAATAGGGTTTCTAAATGAGTTCAACTGGTAGTCCAGTAGTCGTTGAGTGTTCGAACTTCTAGAAACTTACTCCATTGACAAGTCAGCGTCTCGTTACGATCGCACTGGAATTCTATTTCTCTCATTATATTGGAAAATCGAAATTCTAAACGTCTTTTTGTATTATGGTCTCTTCAGACGGTTTTAACTACGCGTTTTTCTATTGTATTATAATATACAAGTAATGCATTAGCTTATATAGTTACGATTATAATTTTGGATTTATTGAATTTACATAGTAATGTTGAATGATTTAAAAACATTATCATTTATTATATTTACACATATAACACTTTTTCATTTTGAATTGACATTTTGTATACTAGATTTTTTTTTGTGCTGAAAAGTTTCTAAAATATTTGAATTCAACTATATTAATTAATATGTTTATGTAAGATATCTTATATTTATAATCTATTCAACAAATATCAAACTAAGTTCCAAGGCTGTTTTGTTATTGAGTTTAGTTTTTCTCTCTACACTACTTTGTAATCTTATATTTTCATTAAAATTAAAATTAAGACGAAAACCGAGTATGTATGTATAAAATATTTACAATATCAAGGAGGTATCCTCAGTGGCAAATGTAATAAAGGCTTATTTTATTTTTAAAAACGTTGAAATATAATTAACTTTTATTTACTTATAAACGCTTTGACATCATATAAAACTGCGCGTTCTGATCCACTCGTGTGATACCTCCATATCATCGTCCCTTGCAAGCCCTAAACAATCTTGAATAAACTTTCTACCGTTCAAGAGTTCGAGACCCCTTCAAATCAAAAAGTTACAAGCGTACGTAATCCGCAGACTTTACCATAATCAAATCAATTATTCAGGCACTTTTATTGTAAAGTAACTTTCGAAATTGTATTGTCCTGAGGCTTTATTTAATACTTGAACAAAATATTTTGACTTTTTAAAATATTGGCTTCGAGTCTTTGGAATATTAATGAGAAAGCGAATAAAATTTCGTCTTTTTAATTTTATGTTGGGAGATTTGTGGGTAAGGCTGTGCTAAAAAATTTATATCGGACTAAATGAATGTTAAAACATTATGTATATAAAGTTTGTTAAAAAAATAAGTTCTTAGCGTAATGAAAATAATATTGAAATTAAAAATACCAAAGAATTTCTGCAACTTTTTAAATCTTAAAATGATCATTTAAATTTTAATTAACACCCTAAATAACCTGTCTATATTTTTAATTTAAATTTTACTCTACTCTTACAGAGTATAGAGATTACACATTTAGGAAAAGACCTCTCTTTATCTCTCCCACTCTTTGTCTCACAAAAAAAATCTTAAATAAATAAAAAAGACTCTTTTCTTATTATGAATAAGTGGTTAAACTTAATTTAACTGCCTAATCTTACAAGTTATGACGCAACATTTTTCTTGGCTTTGAAAACTAATTAAAATCTCAGCGGCTTTAGTAATTAATTGAACTTACAAGCTTAAAGGTCATTCCATTCTTTCCATCTTAATAGCTTGTTAACATCTCACAGATGGGCACAGACCTGTAGACTGAGTATGAACTGCATTTAGTTATATTTTTTTTTGTTTACATACATTATTACATGAATAAAAAAAGAAGAAATATTTTTTAATAATAAAAATGTTACAGTGGCACCATATGGGCCTGTCCTGTGGGTACAAATTACGATTTGAAATTCGTTATAGAACAATTAATACTTAGATGATACCTGACATAATTATCATATTAGTAAATAATGGAACCAGCAAACGGATTAGTCGTAATAGAAAAGTAATGAACCAAGTCTAACAGCTTACGATTTAGCCTGTAATATCCCACTGCTGGGCATTGGCCTCTTTCTCAGCGTATGAGAATGATCTGAGCACAGTCAACCACGCTGCTCCACTGCGGATTAACAGCTGTCAGAATATATTTACAATAAAACCTAAAAAAAATTGGTTGTCTGTAAAGTTGGTTTACGTATGGTAGTTTAACGTGACAACGTCATAACAAAACATCTCCTCGGACGCAAAGGCCAATCGAGTGGAAGAGAGACAGATGCGGCGCAAGCGTACAATAAGCATAACGGGACAATAGACATAACGGGACAATGAGCGTAACGGGATACTAATTCATCCTTTTTCGTGCATGCAGCCGGCGTTCATCGATTTATTAGACGGCAAAACCTTTATAACTTACTGAAAACTACCTTATACACAAAAGGGATACAAAATGCGCCACGAGAATTCGTATTTCGAATTGCTCATTATACTATTTCAACACTGCATATTAATTGTACATACAAAAAATATAACTGAAATCCCAACCCTTCAGTGAAAACCCGTCTCAAAAGGCAGTCCTCATGAAATATTGAACGATGAGCTCGGTGAGAAATTATAGATGCAAATACGATTCCGTCGTATCGCTATATTTTTTGCCAGCAGTTTATCTTTGCTGAATATTTTGTTCGTGCGATGTCAATAAGGTCGGGGGTTATTAATGAGGCTGTGGAGCGAGATAGGTTCGAAGGCGGACATATTTAACCGTATAAAGCTCAATAGCTCAATAGTTAAGTGGCCGAGATAAAGCAAGGGTTTACTTACCGTGTTATTTGGAAGTCGTTTTAGTGGTATTTTTGTGGATTATAGGTGGGAAAATTTCCTCAATATTTTTTTTTCGGCTGCTTATAAAAAGAGGACAGTTTTGGTGGTTTTTACATTTTACAGGTTTGATGATACTTTTTTATTCGGAAAATTGGCATACGAATATCGTCTTAAAGTTTAAATTGAAAAAGTTTATGCAGAATATTTGTTGAACTATATACTAATAAAAATTTCGTAGGTACAAAGTACACATGTCAGAAGTGAAACTTCCTTGCAAATTAATTAAAAAAAAAAAACAGTTAAAAACAAGCCAACATCACGCAGTGTTCCCAGGCGGTCACCCATCTATCTGACCGCGCCCGACGTTGCGATCGGACGAGAACCGGTGTATTCAACGTGCTATGGACGCTTTAAATTCGTGACGCCATGACGCGTTTGATCCGTAAAAATTTCACCCCTCATGCGCCTAAAGAATTTTCACTTTAAAAAAGAACTGTTGAAGGTTTTTTCGACATGTAACAATCCATACTAATATTATAAATGCGAAAGTATCTCTGTCTGTCTGTCTGTCTGTCTGTCTGTCTGTCTGTCTGTCTGTCGCACAATCACGCCAAAACTACTGAACAGATTTAAATAAAATTTGGTATACAGATAGTCTAGAGTCTGAGAAAGGACATAGGCTACTTTTTAATGCGAATAAAAGGGTGTAAGGGGTTGAAAGGTGGGAATGAAAATTTGTATGGAACTATGTTCGTGTTTCGTAACTGTCAAACATTTAATGTTCATCCCGTCGATATGGTAAACTCTCCGATAAAATTAAAGAACGTATTTAAATAAAGCTTTTGAATCGACAACATATATCCACAATATACCTACGGATAGTGGCGTATTTTACATTTTAAAAATGTATAAAAATGACAGTAATTAAAACGGATTGACATAATATATATTGGTTGTCAAATATAAAACGTAGTGGTTATATACTCTTTGGTCAAATATTTATGCGTGCGTTCAGAAATTTATTTAGTGTAAACTAAGGAAAATATATCAAGCTAATTAATTCTTATACTATTGAAAAAAAGGAAAGCATTTTTTTCCCTCAAATCAACGCAGGTGTAACCGCGGGGCACAGCTAGTAAATAATAATTTTAAAAATATTCTGACATTTTACCAGTATAGTATAAACATAATGTATGTAAGTTTCAATATTTGGAATATTTACATTCCCCGCGTTCATATTTCGGAGCGGCTGTCAACTCTTTCGTAGTTGCGATATTAAAAAAGTTCGCACATACAGTCATGTTTAGCTCGCTATGCAACCTCACGGCGGAGGTTCGATACAAGAATGATATGAACATTTTAAATATTTCTTGCGTATATTAATTGTATTCGGAACAGCCACGCGCACTGGATTTCTTCAAATCGTCGTCGTTCGTCTTAATCAAAATTCACTTTTGAATTACCATTTTACAAATTAAAATGTTATGTATCTATTCTATTATTATAAAGTTGTAAAGTATTGTTTGTTTGTTTAAACGCGGTCATCTAAGAAAATACTGGTTCGAATTAAAAAAATAATTTTTGTGTTGGATAGCCCGTTTATCGAGAAAAGCTATAGGATAATTTTTTGCTCAAATCGCGTGTAAAACTGCGGAGAACAGCTAGTCGCTAATTTTAAGAATTAGCTATATATATTTTTTCTTTACAGTTAGTTTTATTAATAAATAATTATTAAACATAAGCCTAATTAACACTTAAACTTCCAACTACAAAATAGCGCGAAAATATACACAAACAAAATTAATTTTTCATTTGTTTTTAAAGTTTTATATTTCATTCTGTTTAAGTAAAGATAAAGTCAAAGTATTCAAAATTTGCAATTTCAGTGAAACTTAGTGAATTAATAATTTTGAGATAATACAAAACATAATTAGCTAATGTAACATAGTGATATTTGGAATCAAATTGAGTACGAATACTCTATATAAAATGAATCACTCGAAGCCAACATTTCGTTCAATCATTTTAATTTTAATTTAGTTTGAAATAACCAATTGCATACTTTAATTCAACCTTGTAATTATAGGCTTATTATTGCTATCAAACAAATATATACATAAACTTGGACATCCTACTAATATAATAAAAGCGCATATTAGTGAGGACGGATGTATGTTTGTTACTATTTCACGAAAAAACTACTGGATCGATTTGAATGAAACTTGTATTTTTTTATTTGACGTAACTAGGTCGGCAAACAAGCGTACGGCTTGCCTGATGATAAGCGATTACCGTAGCTTATAGACGTCTGCAACACCGCAAGCATTGCAATCGCGTTGCCGAATCTATCCCCGATTCCCCTTGTAGGGATGCGAGTATAAAAACAACAAAAACAAATGCTTATTGTTATTACACACTACACCCCCAGGAGCTCTGGTCACCTTACTCACCAGTAGGAACACAACACTGCTTGAAAGCAGTATTATTTAGCTGTGATCTTCTGTAACATCGAGGTACTTCCCCAGTCGGGCTACTCCATTTTTGAGCAGGAAATTTTCTGCTGTGCCAGAGATCACTTCAACTTTATAGAAGATTACTGCTACATCGGTAACACGCTTGTGATACTCCTAATGTTACAGGCATTCATAGCCTACAGTAACCGTTTTATTAGGCGAACCGTATAATATGTCGTACATTTTTAAGCTATTGCATAGCTTCTATCGCGGGCCTTGAGCGCGGGGACCGTATCCAGAAATTCCGTAACGAAAAAACCTCACGCTCCCCACTCCGACGGGCACGGAGGTGTGGCTTGAAGGACGTGCATCGTCTAACGTCGTTTCAGTTCGGCAGTCTTCGACACGGCGTTGTGTGCGTGCGATTAGACGTATTGTACGACTCTACGAAACTCGCACGAATCGAGACGAGCTGCTCCGAAATCGGACGAATACATAAGCAGCTGTTTATGAGAAAGTATATAGGTGTATAGGTATTTATGTACAACAGTGAATAGCTGTACTTGTAAAATTTGTGTATAAAGTGTTTTTAATATGAATGAACAAAGTGCATTTATTATTAATGAAGAAAGTCACGAAAAAATAAATAAATAATTATAATTGCATAAGTTGATACAAAATGCTATGCAATAGCTTTATCGCGGCAGTCCCCGAGTGCCACACGTCTTTTTTAATCGTAGCGAAGCGGCTCTCCATGGGCCGCTTTTCGCCCCCGCGAGAAACGAGACGTGATGGGTGACATCGCCGCCATTTTGATGAATTAAATTATGAAAAATAGAGAATGAGTGAAGAACGATTGACGAAAAAAGTGTATAAGGCGAGTGTGAATGTAAGTGTTGGAAGGGGTAGACCTAGGCGGACGTTTCAAGATCAAATTAGGGACGTCCTAATAAAAGGCCAGGTCAAGAGTACCCTAAACCGAAGAGCATGTATGAAAGGAATAATGAAAGTAGACGAAGCGAAACGAGTATGTAAGGATCGTAGCAAGTGGAAAGAAGTGGTCTCTGCCTACCCCTACGGGAAAGAGGCGTGATTTATATGTATGTATGTATATTTTTTAATAAATGTATGTTCAATTTTTTTTCACCAGCTTGCAATTTAAAATATTATGACTCATTATTTATGTTCCGTCGTGAAATTAAAATAAATAACATCCATTGAAATTAACAGCCAGCGAAATAACATTTAAATATTTCTCTCGAAAATATTTAACCCAAAAGTTCATTACTTTATTTTTATTTCATTAAAATTTAATTCATTTTTAGCGTTCTGTTTCTTACTGCAACTAATATTAATAAATCTAGCTACTTGGTTATTAATCACTTTTGAATTAAAACTTATTTACGCACGCTGACTTTGGGAGTAAGCTGGTAAATGCGGTATGAAAGCGTTACGAAAAGTTTGATAGTTTCATATATTGATATATCTAAACACAATGCAGGCCTATTGCTAAAGAAGTTTTACTTTAGTCGTGTGGTCAAAATTTTTAGTATTAGAACGAATACGGTACAGTTATTTTATAACATAACTAGCCGTCCCGCGCCCACTTCGTTGGGCGTTATTTATTTTTGTGATGTACTATATCCCTGGATTTTTTGTCTTAATTTGCTTTAATTGAAGCACGTCCAAAATGAAATGACAGAAATGAATGACACAACAACATGCTTTACAAAAATCGCCATTAACAAAATGATCCTCCTTTGTTACAAAAAATGTGATAAATGAAGAACCGCTCGACCGATTTTGTGCAATTTTCACATAAACCATCTACTAAATAGTCCGATAAAAGCCTAAATATTTGGTTTGGATAGGTGAGCCCGTTTTTCAGTTATAAACTTACAACGAAAAGTGGCATTGATTTTTATATAGTTATATAGATTTGTGTATTTTATTGTTTACTTAGCTGTTTTCAGATTTGACATTTTCAAAGTTTTCTTTCTTTTCACTGTACACCTAGGTACATAATACTTTGTTATTTAAAAATAGTCATAAAATTACAAAATTATGACAAAAGTTATGACTTGACGGTATGATATAATATCTATATTATAGATGATGTGATAACGACATTTTATATCGTGTCACGGTTATTATCCACAGTTGGTAATAACTTTGCTTCATAGTGAAAACATATTATTAAGAAATATTAAGAACATTGTTTTAAATATTTTACATCATTTAGAATAATTATGCGCTATATTTGTATATTAATACATTGAGAACGGTATAATATATTTGATTGAATTTTATTCTAATTTAAAATTTTATTTTTGAAAAATCCTAAACTCCCTGATATCAAAAATCAAAATCAAAAATATTTTTATTTAAATATGCTTCAAAAGCACTTTCGAATTGTCTTTTTATAAATTAAAATGTAAAAGTGATTATTATTTTTAAAAGCAAAGCTTAAGTCAAACTTAGCAGTACCTACTCTTTTGAAAATAAAATACAAGCTATGTTTTAGAATTTAGATGAACAACAATATGCCTATGATGTAACTATAATAACGTTATATAAAATGAAAACAAATAATTGTAATCAAAAATAGTTTGTTTCTTTATGAACATTATTAACATTGTGAAAATTTTTATAAACGATTTCCAAAAAAAAATTTTTTTTATCGTACTATATACGTATAACTAGGTCGGAAAACAAGCGTACAGCTCACCTGATGGTAAGCGATTACCGTAGCTTATAGACGCCTGCAACAACCGAAGCATCGTAAGCGCGTTGCTGACCCAATCCCCAATTCCCCCCCCCTCCAATCCTCTAGTCACCTTTCAAGGTGACCTTTCAAGGTCAAAAATTAGAAGGTTCTCAATTCAATTGTATTTTTTTAAGAAATACTTTCTGTCAACGAACTATAATAAAACTATGAATTACGGAGTTGTCTTTAACGTCATTAACTATACGAATCCAACAAAAGCAAATTTGTAGCCAAAGGCTATTTCTACAGAATTGTAACGAAATATCTAGAATTCAAATAAATTAGAATAACAAAGGAAACCACTGACAAGTTTTCTAAAGCCGCAAGCTGAAAAATAACAAAACAATGTCAATTTTAGGGTTCAAATCCCAGCAAAAAGACGAGAATAATTCTTTTGAATCAATAAAGACGATACCGCTAGTGGCTACGTATTTGGATAAGGTCCAATGTGCATTATATTTTTACGATTGCTTGCCGTTCCTATAAAACACAAACATTGGGAATTGCGTTTCTATTAGACCTTAAGTGCTTATTGATAAGAGTTATATTCGCGTAAAGCGAATTAGATAATGAATTTCAACATGATATGACCTAGTTTCATTTAGGCTTTGTTTTAAAATTCCTCGACGCCTGCCAAATGTGGGTAAAGGGAATGGGGTCGCGAGGTCTCGTTAAGTTTTTCTTCTATCTATGCCTTCCTTTAGATGCGAGGGTTAGCGTTGTCTCGTTATACAGGAGTGGAACTATCATTAGAGCGGGTTTAGGAAATGATTTATTTATAGGTGTCGTGAGCTTGTAGATAATTTATATTTCTACTACGTTAAAAATGTCTCTTAAAGTTGTAATTATGTATTTTTGTTTTGTTAATGAAATTTGTTTCATGTTATCGTTTTATACAAGAATATTTAGTACATGCAGTTTATCAAAAAAAAATGTTACTTTTTCAATTGCTATACGACTTTACAAAACATGTAGGTGATGACTTTCTAATATGCTCTTATATAAAAAAATAGCCATGCTTAAATTCTGTCCCACGACGACCACAAAATTGATATATTAAAGTTTCCTTTATTAATTAAAACTACCAAATGACTGGACTATTATCAAGAGATAAATCATGAATAACAAGAGTTTAAATTATAAGTAGCAAAATAAGTTTTACAACAGCTGTTAAATATATAAAAAATGCAATGAATAAATGAATAACACTAGTTTGTTTGAAAAACAGAATCCACTAGAGGCCAAAATCAATATGAATCTAAAATACCCTCTGTTTTTGCACCCCGGCGACTGCACAATGGTCTTTGAGGACAAATGTTTTGATCCAATCTTTTTGACAAAATAAATATTTTCAAATATTTTTAATCCGATGACAACATTTCATACAACAGGTTTTGTTAATAATTATTTTACATGATTGTAATATATTTAGATTCTACAAAAAATAATTGTTTTAAATAATAAATAAGTTTAGAAATTAATTTTTATACATCACATTGGCTTAACTGTAAACAAAATATTTTTAAACGACTTTCGAAAACGGAGGAGGTTCTCTCAAATCGAATTCGAACCTCAGAACTTGTGAGACAGACTCAAGCCCAGGAGCGGGACGGTTAATTTATAAGCTGACGCTATAGTATTTATCCTAGATGTACTTTTTTATCATATTTTGTTCGTTGTAACTTATCAAAATGTAAATAAGCTTTTCATAAATGAAGAACATAAAACAAAGTTGTGTTCACTTAGTGCAAAGAGATGTAAAGACAACTATAATTATAAACAAAATTAGTATTCCACTTTGAACATTATAAGATGTCCTCGCAGAGTAAGTTTGTAAAAACGGCTATTGAAGTTTCAACAAGTAAAGCAAGTAATTTCATTGAACTGGACTGCGAGAGTGTGTCGGATATTCAATTACTACTTCACACTACTTTGACAACATTTTAACTTAATCTCTTTTATTACACGACTATGTCGGCAAACAAGCGTACGATTCACTTGGTTACATTACACTTAGCGGTAACATTATACTTAGCGGTTACATTACACTTAGTGGTTTAAATAACATTTAGCGGTTACCATAGCCTATGGACGTCTGCAACACCAAAAGTATCGCAAGCGCGTTGCCAACCCAACTCTCAACATCCGACCCCTCGACCCCTCAATTCCTCTGGCCACATAACTCACCACAGGAACATAACACTGCTTTTGAGCATTGTTGTTTTGCTATGGTCTTCTGTAAGGTTGAGATGCTTCTCTAATCACTCTTCGCCAGATCTTGAGCAAGCTATATCCTGCTGATTTTTATTACTTTGGTTATAGCTTGTAATAAATTACGCTTCAAATGTTTCATTAAACGTTGTTTGCTGTTCTTGTTTAGTTTCTAAACTTCAGTGGAAATCTCATTTGCTATACTGGCGGGAACTCAGTTTCGCAGCAATTTTGTTTAGAAAAGTGAAGCAATTAACACATGTTGTAACACATCTAGCTCGAGTAGTTTATTTCAGCTGACTATACGCTGACACGCATTAGCGCAACGATCATAGCACTGGTTTGTGGCAGTTGCGCTGGCAGTTGCGGGTTCGATCCCCGCACATGACGAACATTTGCATGTTTGCCGTGGTCTGGGTATTTGTGCAGTCCTTGTGGGTCTGCCCACCGTGCCTCGGAGAGCACGTTAAGTCATCGGTCCCGATTGTTATCATGTACACCTGATAGCGATCATTACTCATAGTAAGGAATATATCCGCCAACCCGCATTGGAGCAGCGTGGTGGATGAAGCTCTGATCCTTCTCCTACATGAGGAAAGAGGTGTATGCCTAGGAGTGAGATATTACAGGCTGAAGCGTATACGCTAACATGTATTTAGTGTTATTGGACACTCCACATAGATACTAATCTAGTTACTCATAGTAGAGAATAATATATTCGCCAACCCGCAGTGGAGCAACGTGGTGAATGAAGGTCCGATTCTGATCCTACATGGAAAACGAAGCCTATGCCCAGCAATGGGATTTTACAGGCTGAATCGATATTAACTTTTGCGTATCTAAAACGCTTTATAAGTAGTTACGTTGGTAGTGTGAGTTTGCGTGCGCGCGTGCGTGCTCTCAAAGAATTTTCACCCCTACTGGGAGCCGTTAAACGTATCGCGTTCAATTATTCACTAATTACTTCTCCATAACATTGCTAAGGCGAATATTGTATATCACGAAGTAGAGATAAATTTTTAACATCAATAATATCCTCCTTCATAAAAATACGTCTTTTATCGGACTAGATTATGCGACTATAAAATAAAATTCCTCAAAAATTTTAAAATTTACTACTTCGAAACTTTAAAACGACGATTGAATAGTCTTCGAATGGAATATTGTATTATTCAAGATCATATTGAAACAAAGTAGTGTATGTACGTTACACGTTAAACTTTAGAACACTGTTTATCATACTTATATTCAACAACAATTTATTGAGATTTTTTTACTTGCTCTTCTTGTTTTTTATTTGCATTATAGTGTAGTGCTAGAACAATACAAATACCAAAATCTCTTTTTAAGACTGTTCATTTATACGACTTTGATCGATTATACTATATCTTTACAAAACAGCTACATACATATTACAAACTAGCTATCACCGCGACTTCGTCCGCGTGGAATTTAACAAAAAAGTTATTCTTCAGTTCGCAGAGTTATAAAATAAATAAATTTCTAGATTAAAAGTAGCCTAAGTATTTATTACATCAGCTATCTGCCAGTGAAAATCCCGTCAAAATCGATCCAGCTGTTTCAGAGATTAGCCGGAACAATCAGACAGACAGACAAAAATTGTTAAAAAAATGTTATTTTGGTATACATAATATTATGTACCGGGTATACATCCATATGTATTTAGTAACAAGCAGTTATTTTAATATTACAAACAGACACTCCAATTTTATTTATTTGTAGGTATAGACAATGTATTTTGTTTTTGTATTACACTCCGATTCGAAGTAAGAATTGATCTTACAAACCTTGAGCGGAAGGCAAAGTTACTGCCTTCTGCACGAAAAGGATTAGAAAACAAGATTTTAAAGCAAAAAAAATAGTTCTAAGTACACGCTGATATTCAACTTAGATAGGGTACAGCTGGATATATCCTGCAAATCTGGAGCAGCCCAACTGGGGAATTACGTCGACCTTACAAAAGATCACAGCTAGCTTTCAATCAGTGTTGTGTTCCTGTGGTGAGTAAGGTGACCGGGGTTCCTAGGAAGGGTTGGAAGTACGGTTTTTGACAATAAACGTCGTTAATGTGTTTGGAATGCTTCTGGTGTTGCAGCCGTCTATAAATTACGGTAATCACTTACCATCAAGTGAGTTACGATTGTCTGTCGACCTAGTTCTATAAAAAAAATGAATGTGTAATACCCATTATGGACATCAAGAGTACATTCACAAGAATTGTTGTACTGTCATTGTTACACGTTCTTTGTTGTATCTTCATCAAACAAACGGTATTTCAAGCTCATTCGAGAAAACATTGAATCTGGCTCGTTGATAATTCATGATTCTGTCGTGTTTTAGACGCCGCGCCACTCCTGGTTATCTGTAACTATCTTGTAAGTTATTTCGTGATATGTTCAATTGGATTTCATGAAGAAAATGCTATATACGTAAGTACTAAATTAATTATATTATATTAAGATATAAAAATTATCTTTCTATACTAAAACACTAGATGTGTATTTTGTGAAAATGTAACTTGCTAACATTTTTCTTCTGTTAATGGTCCTGTAAACGATCAAATAATTTGTCAAATTTGTTTGATAAACTTCATGTTTTCATATATGAAACGTTTGATGTGTTTGTTATAACAAACACATCAAACAAGCGCACATATTCAAAAAATTTGACAAACACGTTTGTCAAACAAAAATTTGACAAATTATTTGATCGTTTATGGGGCCCTATAGATACTCTCCTATTGTAGTTTTTATTATTTCATTAATACTTTATTGGACATAAAAAAGAAGATACAATTTAGAACCATTAGGTACAAATAAATAAGTATGCAAAGGCGGCCTTATCGCTTATAGCGATCTCTTCCAGGCAACCTTTTCAGATTTGTTGTAATTTTTTTCATTTCCCTTAATAAACATCCCACGAGACAATTGCCGTCACACATACTTTATCAAAAACCGTTCTTTAACAAGAAAAAAAAAATTTGCGCAGAGTCCAGAAATCGAGACAAGATAAATTATATTACAAAAACAAACATACTTAATGTAATCCGACGAACCCTTACAAAGCCCACCCTTTCGAGTGTAATGGCGATGGAAAAGTCGGATTATTCAGAATTAGAAAGCATGAAGATATCCCATTAGACAAAGAGTCAATATTTTTCCCGCCAACGCTAACAGAGAAGCGATGTCTTGTCCATAATCCCGTCATATTATTGTTTCGCTTTCGCTCTGATTTTTCACCTCGATGACCGTAAAAGGGTACTTATGTCGACAAATATTTTTGTTTCCTTTCTACTTGACGACTGAGTAATGTTATATTTTCGTGAAAACATTGGACTTTTATATAGGAATCAAAGTTATGTGTAACATTTTCGATTATATAACTCTTGGATAAAATTAATCACGATCGCGATTCAGCCTGTAATATCCCACTGTTGGGCATAGGCCTCTTCCCCATGTAGGAGAAGGATCGGAGCTATCGGATAAAATTAATACTATAATCAAATTGAAAAAAATTGAATAAACCTCCTCCTTTTTTGGAAGTCGGTTAAAAGCTATACAACGAAACTAATCTTTTTGAAAATTTTTGTCTGTCTATTTGTCTGATTACCCGCATCTTAATAAATGCTTTACATAAAATTATTTTATACGTCAAGCTTAAAATATGGTGTTTCAACTGATTGACCACCTCGAAGGGTACGAGTAGTTATTACTGTAATGCAATTGTAATGAGATTGAACAACACAATAATTAAGAAATGTGTTCATTTACATCGAATGCTTTTGACATTACTGTAAATATACAGACCTTATAGAATAATATCTGCCAGTCTGTTCGGCACCGCACCAAACCACGCAGGAAGTAGCTGTCCTTCTTTTTTTGTATATATATATATATATATATATTATGTAAGTTTGAAATTTAGCTCAACATATTTTCCTCTATGTGTTAGCGGATACTAATACCTCAGAATTTTTTCTAAAAGATTTTCTAAATTCTAAGATCTTTTTTTTCTAAAAGATTTCCTCAGTAAAATTCTAAAGGGGATTTTGCGATTGAATCTCATTCGTAATGAATCAGCTCGTGTCTGAAATCGCCTATCTACCATTTCCACTGCAATCTCATTTCTATTAAGTATTGATTACCATAATATTTCTTCTATAATATATTGATACGTGTAGCAATAACTTTGTACCCCTTTTTACAAATATTGCGCGGACGGAGGAGTATGAAATTGCACACTTGTTGTTTATATGGAGAAGGAGTGCAGAATGCTAATATTTTTTTTTTAAATTATCCATAAAAAATACATTAAATCAATAAAAAAACACTATATACACATACTACTATGTATTTGACACACAGATATACTCTTTTAGTTATTATAGTCTTTGACAACAGAACCTCTCAAACTTATATTTTAGATTAATTATGGTCGAATTTCGACGACTGGGCGACCACTAGTTTTCTTAAATAATCATATTGAATAAATAAAATTTAACCTAATTAGTCTCGAGACTGAATAATGGAAATTATTTATATTTCTAAAAGTATTACCTCAATGTACTTTAAACTTTTGTAAGGGGATAAAGAGATTAAGGTGAAAGTTTTCGTTGCTCCGGGTGTCGTTATTTAAAATGGAATACTTTTTATTAAAAAAAATATAAAGGAAGACAAGTTCAGGCTAACAGTATTAGGCGTCAAGGTTCGTAATAATTATCTTTTTACAAAAAGTTGTAAAATTTAGACACAGCACAAATTACATAATACTAAACTCTGAGCGAGATTTTTTTTTAAACTCACGAGTTTCTTTTTATTACTTCTTTGTTATTTTAAAGAATTTACTTTAAGAAAATTTAAACATAACTAACTGTAACAGCCAAAAATATGATAAATAAAATAGCGATAACATTCGCGAGAAAATGTATAGTAATGATTTTTTTTATTTATACATTTTATTACATGCTCAGACAATTGTCTGTTCTTCCTTCGTAATTTTTTGTCTCCTTTACTCCTGCAGCAGAACTAAAACTAAAATAACATAACAATATACAGGTGAGTAAAACCCATCTAAGTAGCTAGACCTCTTGATGGCATCTGTGTTGACAGCAGAGGCAGGGTAGGCAAAGCCCAGGCTCTCTAACAAGCTTTCTTCCTCACTTAAAGCTACTGATTTTACAGACGTTTATTTGTTACGGTAACCAACTGGCCTGGGGAAGTACCTCAACCTTACAGAAGTTCTAATATCAAAAAATACTGCTCTCAAGTCTTTTTTATTTCTGTTGTACCTAAGTAAATGTCGGGGTTTGGAATGTGCTACGATAATCGCTTACCATGTGGGCCGAACTTTTGTTTACCGACCTCATTAAAAAAATATAAAAACCACCCACCATCAGGCATACACTGACTCAACACTAATTCTTCACTTTATAGTGTTTTACCGGTAGAAATAATTAAGAAAAAAATAAAAAAGTCGCGTGCGTACAAAGTACACAATAACTTCTTTGGCAAACTAATTAAAAAAATCGGCCAAGACGGACGTACGGACGGACAGTGAAGTCTTAGTAATAGGGTTCCGTTTTTACCCTTTGGGTACGGAACCCTAAAAAAACTAATCGTTAACGCTGCAACTTACAATAAATTATTAAGTTTTTTTTGTTTGTTGTGGGAATTAACACTAATTAAAAAAAGAAGAAGATAAACGTATTTAAAATACAAAAAAAAACTAGTTGAAAAAAAAACGCCGTCACCCATCCAAGTACTGACCGTCATGACGCTGCCGCATTACCACTCTCTCAAATTTTACCCCTCATGCACCTAAAGAAGTTTCACTTCAAAAAACATTAAATCAACAAATCAGGAATTTAAAGAAAGAAATATAAGCATTAAAATAGAGTGTTTATTTTATCAGACTTGAATGGTACGGATCCACGCATTCCATCAACCAAATCCTTCAAACTCCTACATAATTAAAATACTCGTACATCCTAACATTCGGTAATCCGTCGCAACTTTCACTTCGAGGGACGGATTAGGAAAGTGTTTTATTAAGACTTTTTGCTACCGAGTTTGGTTACTATGGAATTATGTCTCATTTTGTTAACGTATATTTTATGCGTATTTCCTAAGAGGTACTTCATGAGTTTTCGGTAATGTAACGCAGGTTTTTTGGTCTGTTTGTCACTATAGACCCTTTATCAATTGTACTAATTAACATTTATAATTTACATTAATTTATAATTTTAATTATTGGTCTTCGAACCGTGTCTCGGAGAGCACGTTAAGCTGTCGGTCTCTGTTATTATCATAAATACCCGATGGCGATCGTTACTCTTAGTAGATAATCCAAACACGCAGTGGAGCAGCGTTATTGATTAATTTTTGACCCTTCTACTACATGGAAAAGGAACTCTCTTCCGCTTTCAATAAGACAAGCTGCAACTTAAGCTTGCTTTAAAGCAACTTCTTAAAAAGCATTCTACGTCGCTCATTAAGTCATAACTCATAACTGTCATGATTTGTAGTTTACTTTATTCGCTATGTGCACGACAGTAGCGCCACCTAGAATGCGCAACTTTCCGGGATTATGCCAAATAATAACATGTCAGTATTTTATTGCTATCTAGTAAATATAGTAGATAAAAGATAAATAAAAAGACGACAAGTGGTATTTTTAAAGGAATTCGTTAAAACAGTGCATAAAATATATATATATATATATATATATACGATTTTTTGTCAGTGCAACAGCTTTTATCTTTCTTTCTTGAATTATTTGTCATTAAAATTCTTGATGTTGTTGCTATATCTACTTGGATTTCAGCATCACAGTGATCACTGTAAATTAATCTAATACAAATAAAGGTTGTATCTCTTAATTTCGATTCAGAAAACATATTGACTTGACATCCTTGATCGACCATAAGAGGTTGAGTTTGATTTAATTCAAGAGGGGAAGAAGGGACTTCAATTTTTATTTGAGTTGATGTGGTATCTGAGACTTTTGTGGTTCTTCGTTTTTTCAAGCGTGTATATCTAGCTAGGACCTGTGAATCATTAACCTTCCTCTTTCGATATATTTCAGGAAATATCGTGGGAGCATAACTCGGACTTTATTTCTCGTCTGATTTTTTGTTTCCCATAAAATGTTCACTACAAACTGTGTCGTCAGGTTTGGGATACCATGGCGACCCATCAACACTAAAATAATAAAGATAAATATCACATAAAATATAGCGCAAATAAAATTGATCATAATTTAAGGTTATTTCGCTTACTTATTTCTTTTTATGGCATCTATCCATTTATTTCTTTGATTTAATTTCCAGTTTAATGTAGAAAATACATAGAATTTACACCGACTATTTGTGCCGTTATTTTTGCAGTTCACAACACAACAACATCTATTATTAGGCATTTTGAATTTTTTTATTTATTACAAACTCCGTGCAAATTGACTTTACTTTCCCGGATTGTTGCGTATTTCTGCCACGACAAGCGCTACGATCGCTCTACTATACCCCCACCATGTACTTCGCACATAGCGAATATGTATATATGTTTATGTGTGTATAATATGTGTATTATATATTATATACTATAATATTCATTTATTTATATATAAGTATTTTATGTTTATGTAAGTCTATCATATCGTTGTTTACATCTACGTATGTCTGATAATGCCTCGTACTTTTATTACTAAATATGTAAAAATTTGTTTAACGTTATTGATTATTAATTTTTTCCTCATTAATATGTGCACACTTCTAACCGCTGCTACTGTATCGTGTCCTGTACCCAAAGGTTATCTGGAAGAAATCGCTCTTTAGCGATAAGATCGCCTTTGTACATCTTGTATTGTATCTTTCTTTGTATGTATCTGTATTTCGATGTACACTAAGAATAAATAAATAAATGAATAAATAAAAGAGGCCTATACCCAGCAGAAATATGTTACAGGTTGATTCAAATCACATCATTATCTTCGTCGTTCATGTAATGAGGGTTATGTTGTTCGTTTGTAATTTTAGATTCGAATATAAGAAAGCCTGAGAAAAGCTTTTTTATAAATAAATAAATAAATAAATAAATATATACACAATACACACACGGTCGTCTGTTCCTAAAGAAAGCAACTTAATGCTTGTGTTATAGGTAACAGCCGACTGGTCTAGCTATACATATTTTTATTTCGATAAACATACTTATAAATAATATATATATATATATATATATATATATATATATATCGCACTAATAATACAATAGTGTTGTAACTCAAAATTTGTCGAATTTGAGTTAACACTATACTTAAACGTAAAATTCAATGCCCCACAAGTCAATAAAACCGTCATTGCAATAATGTAAAAAATGAATGAGATATCGCGCTAAAAGACAGTATTGATGACTGATCCACTGTCATAACGCTCCTCTCAATATTGCGTCATCTTTAGTCGCAACCAACAGTGATCGAAGAAGTACGTGTCACTTTGCACTTTATTTCGAGTAGCGACGTTATTACTAGATCAGGTATGTAAAATTTATAGTTTTATTTTTACTTAACTCATTATTGTTGATTTAAAGCTAAACCCGATATTTTGTTATTTCTAGTTATTACGCTATTACTGATTTACACAAACGTGATTTAAAATAATATTTCTACTTACGACACTATTATTGGTTCAGTTAGATATTTTTGACATGATACAGTATTGCTGAATCAAAAGTTTAAGTCGATTTTTTGTATAGTTTTCATAATATTTAATGATTAAATTTATTTGTAATTTATAGGATTTGTAATAACTCAATCAAATATGTAGCATTGTAATTAGAAAAATGCTTACTTACGATATTATTTCATAATTTTAGAGTTAATACGGTCTATATGACATGTATGCACCAAGTACGTATTTAACTTAATAAATACTTGTTTTATTTGTAGATTTAGTATGCATCGTGGACGATTACTTGTTGATATGGCAACAAAAACCATGTGTCATCACCAGGAGACAGAAAATGACGAACTTGGCCTGAATTCCCCCGTGAGTACAAAAAATGAATCTGCTACCCAGAGAGAAGACAGCGAAGTTTTGAAAGAACAACCGACAATTTCGATACTTTAACCATCAACAATTAATCAAGTACTTCAAGAAATTGACGTAAAAAGTATGGCGACTAATGTCAATCCTATATCTGTATGCAACCAAAGAAAATATTACATTTCACCTATGCACAAAGACCAGATCGACTTTCATGATTCTGATAATGATCCGCATTTTGTTCTCGATTTAAATTCTCAAAGTAAAGCCCTCAGTTTGCTTCGAGGTCGAAGAAGAAAATTAACAAGTAGTTCTTCATCAAGTAACTCTTCATCAAGTAGCTCTTCATCGAGTTGCTCGTATGATATAGTAGCACATAATTTATGTATCATTGCTGAAACCAGTGAGTTGAGTATCTATACTCAACTCACTGGTTTCATTGAATGTTTATTCGGAAGAGCAAAACAATAATACTACGGGTAAAAAAAGGTTACGTAATGTGGGAACCTGGAAATACAAAATAGTTAAACGACTTCGCAATTCTGGCAAAGCGTATGAATCAGTCAGTAAAAAACAAGTCCCTCAAGAAAAATGGATCCGACTTGGCGAAAAATGTAGGTTAAATTGTCGTTTAAAAATAGATGAGACATCAAGACAGGGTATTTTCAACAAATATTGGAATTTGGGAGACATAAAAAAAACAAAGAGAGTTCATAATTAGACATACAACAGACATTAAACCAAAATAAAGATACTCATATACTCAAAATTTTCGTAAACTAAGCACAGCATTTCATTTTCAAATAAAAGACACTAACTTTAGAGTCTGGAAAACAATTTTTAAAAATACAGTTGCAATAAACGATGGACCAATTGCACCAGCTTTATCAAAAAAAAAAAAAAAAAAACGATTGAGGTTTTATAGAGAAAGAATTACGCGAATGACTGATTTAATATAAGACTAAATATTGTTTATATTTTTATTTTTTGTTTTAGAAAGTTTTTTGTTAAACATTGATTAAGTATAAAATGTTTAAGAATATGTAGTTTATTTTGTTATCTTTATTTGGAATAATTATTTATGTTTGGAAGGTTTATTTTATTTATAGTAATTACAAGCATTGTTTTTTTTTTGTCCAATTTTATTGCATTTCTAACCGTAATAAGAATAAAAAAGCAACATGCCTTTATTTATTAATATCCCAAAGAAAAGATTTAAAGATATCATATTAAACGTAAATATAAATTCTCGTAATACTGAAAATCAGTTGTCGAAATTGTTGTAAGTCCAAAAAGTAACATAAAATCGTTGAAAAATTTAGTAAATCAAATTGTAGTAACACAAAATGTTTCAAAAATAGTGACGCAACTAAAAATAATATTTCATTTTGAACATTTTGTTTGGAACTATACTGTATTAACTCAAAATTCTTAAATAATTTCAGTATCAGTATTTTTTTTTCATTATTGGTAAAAACACAATTGCTTGAATTTTATTTAGAAAACAAAAAAAGTATTAAAAAAAATTGTATCTATAACAGGAAGTGAGTATTCAGTTTTTCGTTGATTCTGAAAAATGATCAATTTTGAGTTACTACACTATTGTATTATTAGTGCGATATATATATATATATATATATAAATATGTATATAACACCCAGACTCGAGGTGGGAATCGAATCCACAACCCCCGGAACAGAAAGCAGGGTCACTACAAACTGCGCCAACGGGCTAGTCAGATTTATAACGATATCAATCGCTTATCTAGATGCGAAAATCTTTTCACCATTTGCTCAAATCGAAAAAATTATAGCTGCAATAAATATCAAAGTGATATAAAGAGACAAAAAATTAGGGATTTTCTCACAAAAGAGTGAATCGAGTCGCTAATGTGGATAATATATTCGGAATATTTCTCCGAAGTCACCGCGTTCCGTGTGACAATCATTTGTCAAGCGCTCTCGTTGACAAACATCGTTAAAGAATTTACATACCATGCATTTGTATATTTGGATGAAGACGTATCACCAAATTAAAAAATCATTGAATTTGTAAAAATACTTTCGTTAAATCGAGTGCTTAAACTCATATTAATATTTATATTTTCATTTTTTTTTTATAAATTATATTAATATTTATGACAATATTGTCAAAAATATATCGAATACACATTTTAACTATCGTTCATTTTGACGACACATTAGTGCAACAGTCACAGCACCGGTGCGGTAGTTGCGATGGCGATTCCAGCTTCAATCCCCGTACATGGCAAACATTTGTATTGGCCATACAGATGTTTGCCGTAGTCTATTTGTTTCTGCTTGCTATTTAGTTTAATGATTTTTTAATTAAATTACAGCGACTCTCTGCTGATAGTATATTGTGTGAGAGGAGTGTATCGTCAAAAGAAATCAGTGAAAATGAGATGAAAAAAATGGTTTCTGATGGTTGGTTGATGACACTGATCACGCGACGTTCGCTGATTCGTATTTTGTATATAAAAGAAAGTGTTGATTGTGTACAAATTAAAAGTCAATCTCAATTTTCAACTGACTTAATAAAAGGAGGAGTTTCTCAACTCGCCTGCATTTTTTCCCTATGTGTTTGTTACCCCAAACTTTTTCCTGAGTGTACCTACTGATTTTGATGTTGTTTTTTTGTACTATTCAAAAACTGGCAATTGTCAAGTGGTCTCATTTAAATTCAAAACTATAAATAAGACAAATATAAATAAGAAACATTAACTTATAAAAATTAAAAACGCTTCTAAGTGAAAAGTTTTAAGAAGTTAATCTAGCTTTACAGACGAATAAAGAAAATAATCAAATACAATATGAATAAAATTCATTAGCGAGTAGTCGTTTCAAGTTTAATGTGAGGAAAAGATAACGTCGATAAAATGAAACGAGGCCTTTCGTAAGAATGGTGTTATCACTAAATGTTCACTGTTATTGCGACGTTAGTACTCGAACCTGCGGGCCTGGGAAATTGTTTAGGTGTTAGCGAATTGTATGAATAATGCATTTAAAGTAAAGAAATTATTTGTCTGCTAGGCTTGTTGATAGCTGTTTTGAGTTTTAATTTCACAGATAGAGATTTTCTACTTAGAGGTCGTACATTTTTTATTTTTAGCAATTTTTAACTATCGTATCAACATACATGCACGAAAAAGGATGACTCATTGTCCCGTTACGCTCATTGTGCGCTTGCGCCGCATCTATCTCTCTTCCACTGATTGGCCTATGTGACCGAGGAGATGTTTTGTTATGATGTTGTCACGTTAAACCAACTTTATAGACAATCAATTTTTTATCTATACTAATATATAAAGCTGAAGAGTTTGTTTGTTTGTTTGAACGCGGTAATCTCTGGAACTACTGGGCCGATTTGAAAAATTCTCTCAGTGTTAGATAGCCCATTTATCGAGGAAGGCTATAGGCTATGTGTAATCACGCTAAGACCAATAGGAGCGGAGTCCACGCCGACGAAGTCGCGCGCAGAAGCTAGTACATTATAAAACTGTCAAATAAGCGTACAGTTCAACTGTTGCTATGCAGTCTTGGTATGCAGATATCCGTAGACCATGAATGCCTACAATGCGTTCTGACTTGGATCTTTCCCAAGAGTTCTGGCCACCTTATTCACCGCAAAACGCAACACATCTTGTGAGCAGTATTGTTTAGCTGTAATCTTCTCTAAAGTTGAGCTGAGTCATTCCATGTCAAACCAACAAGGCACTCAACCTGACCCTTTCAGATTTGACTGAAACTTTGTTTATTTATACTCTCTGACATCCTGAACTCAAATATAGTTTTCAAAAAATTTAATCTCTGATAGTTTTTTAGTTATAAATTTTTGAAAATCACAAAATCCGCGTTTTTTGACGTGCACTAAAATCTAAAATCTGCAATAACTTTGGTTCTATTAGAGATAGAGAGCTAAATGATAGCTCATTTTAAAGAAGGTTTAATGGGCTTTAATGTGATATCCAACATGAACACATTAATGTACAAAATATTTTTTATTAGTGATGTATTTTTAAGATATCTCCTGATCCCATCATGGTCCCACTCTGAAATTTTTATGGTGTACTCACAACATTACACATAAAAACATGTATAAATTTGAAAAAAATTAAAAAAACACCAACACAAAGATTTTTTAAAAACAATTTTTGAGTTTTACTAAAAAAATATTTTGTACATTAATGTATTCAAATTGGGTATCACATTAAAGCCCATTAAACCTTCTTTAAAATGAGCTATCATTCAGCTCTCTATCTCTAATAGAACCAAAGTTATTGCAGATTTTAGATTTTAGTACACGTCAAAAAACGCAGATTTTGTGATTTTTAAAAATTTATAACTAAAAAACTATCAGAGATTAAATTTTTTGAAAACTATATTTGAGTTCAGGATAACAGAGAGTATAAATAAACAAAGTTTCAGCCAAAACTGAAAGGGTCAGGTTGAAAACATTTTTTTATTGGTTGATTTGACATGGAATGACTCAGCTACTTTCCCAGTCGGTCCAAATTTTGAACAAGATCTTGCCCTTTCTCAACCCATAATTTCAAAGTAATACAAAAACCTAAACCTTTAAATATTCATTTTATTAGTATAGTCTAGAATGATTTTATGTTAGTAATTAATATTATCGGCAAAGTCGCGTTCTATGAACTTTGTTTACTGCGCCAGTCATCAATATTATCTCTCACAACGTCACGTCTTCGCTTTATGCTTTAACTATTAATTGTTCGTTGATAAGAGGAACTTTATTATGAAACGTCGACAATAAATTGATTATGAAGCTATGACGTCGAATACGACAGGTTTATAAAAATGTCATCAACAGATTAGACGATAGGACTAAACGTATATTAAAAGAGACGATGTAGTTTGCTTCAGTGTAAAATAAGGTGCTGGATATAGGTGATAAGTACGAAGTTTAGGACCTATGCACACCACGTTTTTTGAACGCGCCGTTGACGCGCGTTTGCAGCGATACAGACGCGATACTCACGCAAGTCAGACGCAGCCTGTAGAACTTTGCACACCTGTATAAATTCAAATACGCGTTTGAATCGATACAGATGCGCGTGTGTAGCGATACAGACGCGATGCAAACGCGCGTGTGCAGCGATACAGACGCACCGGTGCCGCGCGTTTGTATCTGTAGGATAAAAGCGCGCCGTCGACGCGCGTTTTAGAAACGCGCGTCGACGGCGCGCTTAAAAAATGTGGTTTGCACAGGCCCTTACTTGTTGTTCCAGTATAAAATAATGTTCAAACAAGTTTCAAGTCCTAAATTTTTAAATATTGTACATACATATGTACATAATTTATTACTTAGCCTGCTTGTAATGGCTTAAGATATAGAACAAGATTTGGCAGAGACCACCGGACACACATTAGATCGATATTTAGGTACTTTATTGGGAACATAAGTTGGCATCGACGCCGATTCTTACGTACTAGAACTCTTTTGTTTTATCAGTAGGAAGTATACACAATGACCTATCTCATTCAACTTTATTGATTGAGGTATGACAAAGCAGGAAATATTTTGTGGAACCTAAGACTATAGCCTCAAATTTACAGAAGATTATCCCCAAACATGTAGTGTTCTCAAGTTTAGTAGTGTTCTGTTCCTGTGGTGAACAAACTAACCAGTAAAAGGACTATCAAGGGTTGGGGGCTAGGTCGGTAACGCGCTTGCATATCCAGTTACTATCAGGAGAACCGTGCGTTTGCTTCTCACCCAGATAGTAAATAAAAACCTTTGTTGGAACTTCTAGTTGACGTTGACGTTTTCTTCTTGACGACGTGTTGGCGTAGCGGTCACAGCACTGGCTGTTGCGCTGGCAGTTGCAGGATCGATCCCCGCTCACGAGGGACACTGGTATTGGCCATATAGATGTTTGTCGTGGTTTGGGCGTTTGTGCTTGTGTATTGTGTGTTTTCGGACTCCCGACACAGGAGAAAATCCTACTGGGGGCCGTTGAGTTTGAAGCGTTTATTTATTTAGTTGACGGTGGTATAACCATTAATTTCCAGCACCTGAATGTAGTCGTCGAGACATATCTTGAGATCATTATTCAAATACCATTGACAATGCATCTAAGTGACCTCCATACCCTTAAAAATATTCTAATTTCTAACAATATATTTTCTCTAATATATACCCAGTCAGCTAGACACGATCGATATCTTCATTTTAGTCCTACAATAGGCTGGAATACAAACACATTTTTCACCCGAAAGTTTGAGTGCGTTCCGAACCTTATAGAAAATTTATGCGTATAATAGATAAGCCCGCCATTTGCGTAATATGAAGAGGTATAAACCTCAAACGAGGAACAAATCATTTTTCTTGCTAAGCGAAGGTCCATCCCTATGTATGAAGGGCCGAATATAAATGGAGGTGCGGCGCGAATTTCTGTTTTTGTCAGAGACGGAAAATGCGTTCAAAATGATTTATGAGAAGCGAGTTTTCATACTCTGACTTCGCTCGTATGGGCGATGAATATGGAGATACATTTTTAAAACAGTACAAAAGTGTGAAGTGAGTTTGTAGACTTTATTTATGTGTCTTTTTGAAAGCTTAGCTTTCAATTGTATGGTTAGACATTTAGCTCGATACTAGCTTCTGCGCGTGACTTCGTCGGCGTGGACTCCGCTCCTATTGGTCTTAGCGTGATGATACATAGCCTATAGCCTTCCTCGATAAATGGGCTATCTAACACTGCAAGAATTTTTCAAATCGGACCAGTAGATCCTGAGATTAGCGCGTTCAAACAAACAAACAAACAAACAATCAAACAAACAAACTCTTCAGCTTTATTATATTAGTATAGATTGTTTACTGGTAGTACGAACACTATATATTCCGTATTCATAATTTACTTAAAGTTTCTATACAAACCTGTAGAGTAACTAACAAAAGCATTTTTAAAAGCCGAATGAACTTTTTTTTTGAGAACATCAACAAACTTAATAAAAACTTTCAGTTTATTTAAAGTTTGTTAAAAAGTGCATTCATGACCACAACAAAACAAAGCTTGTGTCAACTATTCTTTACAGATTTATTATATTTATAGACTATCTCTGACATTAGATAATTCATTAATAGAGAGTTGAGGGTACCGATAATCTCGCCCATCGGGAATGAGAAATTTCGCCCAAAGTGGCTTAATCTTTGACAGTTCTGAAGGTATTCAATATTGAATTAATTTTAGATAATGGCGGTTAATTTGATTTGAGGTGGCCTTTATTTGACGTCGTTTATGCTACAGGGATAATTGTATCATTTTTGAAAAAAAAAAAACATTATTTTTAGTTAACATTGATACAAAATTTGTTTTTTTAAATTTATGTAATAATTAAAATTTTATTAAAATTTTGACCTTTTTAGAAAACGTAACAGAAACGTAAAGTAAATGAAAACACGAAAATTAATCAAATATTTATGTTTCTGGAAAACCAAAATTTATCAACTCTGTAAATGTTAATAAAACAAATAAAAACACGCCCGTACGTCGAAAATAAACACAAACGAGTAAACGTGAAACATTCACTTGAAAGAACCCGAAAATGATGTATAAAACTCTCATTTAAATTTGAACACTTTAAAATGTAAATGTTTAAAGATACGTCTCTTTTAAAATTCGTAGCCTTTCTCCACAATAGCCCTCCGTACAGTGAATAGGTTTTGAGACTGAGGAGAATTTTGGGTTGCTATTACGTTAATTATCGCTACAAAAGCTTAAGGTTGTTAATGAGTTACTTTCGATGCATTTTAAAAAACATCTAACACTATAATATATAACCGTCATGTAACCGTATATATAACCGTCTTGTACGCAAACAATATTTAGACCATATAATTATTTACCCCATTTCACTCCAAAGTAACACACATTGGAATGAAATGGGGTAAAAAGTACTTTTTTTACAATTAGACAAACGCAATTTAAGAAAAATGTTCTGAAGCTAAATTCACGCGGACTTTTTTGAGAATAACAGATAATTGCGCCCTTGAATCCGTACGACACATGCAGATTTTCTCACGATATTTTCTTCGGCACTTAAATTACTAGGAAAATTATATGATACATTTTCAGAAAACGCTCTTACTATCGTGAAACATTACTAAACACATACGGTAAGGAGAGTGTTCTAGCATTTTAGGCTACTCTACGAGAGACTCTCTAAGACTTTTCACTACTGTAAATTGCCCATCTATATGGATCTCATATTCAGTTAGGCTCCATCTCCCTGCAACTCTTTTTAAGTTGCCTATCTTTTTACTTTGGAGGGTTTGCCAACACTCCATTTCTTGTTATGAGTTCACCAACAATTTGAGTCTTAATTAACTACAACTAACACTTTTTTCCATCACTCGTTAAAAATAAACTTATTTTTATGAGGTAGTGAGGTAACTTTCATCTACATAAGTATATCTCAGACTTGTAGGTTATCATCGGTAATACGTACTGTTCGCGGATTTTCGTTTGAGCCACTCGAGTATCTTGTACAACAAGATATTGCAAAGTTGTCCGAAATCAGTTCAATGGAGTTAGACTCTGCGGTTAACCTTTACACTGAGATAGAACCTCTGAAGTTGGACTAGTAGTTTCTAGGAAATAATCTCAATTATTTCAAGGTAGAATGGAACTTGAATTTCGGAAACTGTATCAAGGGTCAAATGTACTTTTTTAAGCAATTGGCGCTATTCGCAGTAATTCTAATTTCATCTCAGAGGATTTTTTTGTTTACAATTCTAACCCCGAATCTGGGTTTAATATAAATAAATATTTTATAAAATATACACACGGTCGTCAGTTCACATATTAGCAACTTAGTGCTTGTGTTACAGGTAACAGCCGACTGTTATAGCTACTTTTTTGATAAATATACATAGAAATAATACATATATAAATATACAATATAAATACACATATTACACCCAGACTCAGTCGGGAATCGAACCCACAACGCGCGGTTCAGAAAGCAGGGCCACTGACTGCACTCAAACTGCACCAACGGGCTAGTCGGGCTAATATAATCTATACTAATACTATAAAGAGGAAAAGTTTATAACTTTGTTTGTGTATACGGGGTAATCTTTGCAAATACTGATACGATCATAAATTTTTTTTCACTCACAGAAAGCTACACTATTCACACACATTCACACATTCTACTATCACAGGAGTTATATAGGCTATAAGTATTTTATTGTAATTGAACATAAAATTCAGTGAAAATAATAGTAGGTGTTACGAATCGCGCCATCTCTTGACGAACTGTAGGTACCAACTAAATAAACATCGATGTAAAAAAGCAGCGGACGGCGCGCCCAACGATTGTGTTCACGACCTTTACCAAAGTATACTTCATTTAAAAATTCGTTATTATTCTGTAATAGTTAAATTAAAAAAAACTTGAAACATATCAAATTACTGTAAAAATATTTTAACGCCCAACGAAGTGGGCACAGGTCGGCTAGTTATGTATATATTTATCGAAAAAAAAGTTGTAGCTAAATGTTTTAGCTGTTACCAATGACCAAACGACCGTGTGGTGATGAAATGGCGTGCTAGGTGTGTGTCAAATATATAAAAATACAATCAATTTAAGCACCATATGTATCAGTGACTATTTTAATATAAAAATCTAAATTGGCCTTTAACCCTATACTTGGCAAGAAGTTTTTTCTTAAAATTTTATAATTTTTTGAATTGATTATGGTTCTAGGTACATAAAGGACAGGTGAAAAAATAATAAAAAAAATTTACACTATTTAGTTTTATTATTATTAATAGTATCTTATAAGATACATTGCCAAGTATACGTCCAAATATCAATAAAAAATTAAGTATCCACACGGATACACTGTCAATATAACATTATTCTTTAAACATTTAAAACTTTACAAAATAACGAGACCACATTAAAATATGTAACATTTTTCAACATATTATTTATTCAATCGATGTAAAAAAAGTTATCAAAGCACATAACTTTACATGCGGGTTGGCGAATGGGTTATTTTTAATATATTGCTTACGAGTTTCTGCTCTGGTACCTTTATGAGGCACCATCATCTCACGATTCAGCCTGTAATATCCCACTGTTGGGCATAGGCCTCTTCCCCATGTAGGAGAAGGATCGGAGCTTAATCCACCACGCTGCTTTAATGCGGGTTGGCAGATATATTCCCTACTATGAGTAACGATCGCTATAATGTGTACATGATAACAACTGTGACTGACGGCTTAACGTGCTCTCCGAGGCACAGTGGGGAGACCCACAAGGACTGCACAAACACCCAGACCACGGCAAACATCTGTATGGCCAATACAAATGGTTGTCATGTGTGGGGATCGAACCCACAACCGCAAGCGCAACAGCCACAAACCAGTGCTGTAACCGTTGCGCCAAAGCGGCGTCAGTAGTACTCAATAGGCGTTAATCCTATATTCAAGCTCTCAACCAAATCGTCTTCGATTTCAGCTACACTAGCGAACTTTTTGTTGCCCATTTGGGTTCAAGTTTCTTGATGTTTTTTGCGGCTTTCTCTTCGTTACTACAACTCTACATTTAGACCGAGTACCAGTGCCAGGTGACGGTATGCTCAGTGGCAAAGGCACGTGTTCAGAGCTCCTCGGTGCACTGGATCGTAGTGATATACTAGATATGCTAAATGGTGATGGTACCTGTTGATAGTTTCCCAAAGCGGTGGGACTCGGGGAATGCTCAGGTGGTGATGTTATTAGTAATTAGTTGCAAAATGGATGAAGATCCTGTGATTAATGACGAAGACTGGAAAGTTTGTAATGATGTTGAGGCTAGAACCACATTCAAATCTTCATCTTTGTTATCTGAGTCGAGAATCTTTAGTTCTTAAAACGAGGACGGCAATTATGGCGATGTAGAGCTGCTGTCTGATACGTTAGTTCGAAGCGTGGAAGGCTGGTGAAATTGTAACTCATCAGATGATAAGTCAGTGTCGTTTTAGAAGAGGTACCTACACCCATAAAACACATTTTTATTAAATAAGCTACAGATATTAGGCTTTAAATTTCACTACATATTTGACAGTGTATCCACACAGATACATAACAAATAAAGCGTAATTTGTAGCCAGACGAGCAATGTGCATCAGGAGATACTATCACAAAAATGTGTTATTTTCATGCTCTTCTTACAGTATCATAACATAAAATAGCACTTTTACATAAAGTAAAATCTTTAATCTACAAGATAAGCAACTTTTTTGATCCAATTACGACTAAATAATATTAAATATCTTTTTTTTTTACCATGCGTGCAGTAGACGCGTACACCCTGTCTGCCATTTTGCAATTTACTGACAATTTGTGGCTACCAGAAATAGTCTAGTATTTTTACACTACTAAAGCACAAAAATATCCACTATTTTAGTTGTTTAGTTTTAAATAATGTGACTTCCGACGAGTGTAATATTTTTTTTTTTGTTTAACGTATCCACCAGGATACAATGTCAACTATAGGGTTAAATGCAATCGTCATTTTATAAATCAATGTTGTCAGTTGGTCTACGTGGATCTATTGTCAGTTTGAGTGTGATTTGTGGTTCAATTTAAATTTTTTGATTGTAACCAGCGCGAGAGTAGCTCTATGCATTTATATTCCTTCAGGCGAGTTAAGCGAAGTACGTGAAGGTTTTTAATCTGAGAAAATTCCATTTAAAGTACATTTTATGGTAAGACTAGTACTAGGGTAGACTTTATAATTAAACTAGTCGTTATCAGTAGTTTTATCAGCTAGTAACTATTTCGAGCTTGTTTATCAGTGTTATTTATACATTTTATTTATTTTTTTGGAGTTTACTCCTTAAGAATCAATTTTCATATAAGGCCCCCGGGTATGAAAGAAATATGAGGTGCAAAATCTGTTGAACGAATGACCTCGTTACGTTTTTTTTCCTTCTTCAACGTCATTTATCGGAAACCAAGAAAACGTCGTCGATAGACTAATAATAATTTTCTAATAGCGGCATCGATCGATGGATAGATGGCGTTATTCAATTATTTAATTTACCGTTTGATATGGTATTAATCGTTTTCTTAGACTAGTAAGCCTTTTTGGGCCTATTTAGACAGCCGATCTGAAAAAGTAAACTCCAGTCGTGCGTCGGAGCTGACACACAGACTTCTTTTTTTAATTTTAATTTTTAGTTTTTTTTTTTTTTGTTATTAATAATATACATATTCACAACTTAATAACTAAATATTTACAGAAAGTTATATTAAATTGATTAGTTAATTTTATAATAACCATATTATGCTCTGTCACTTTTATATAAATTTTCAAATTCTTAGAATTTGTAGTTATATGCTGGATAAGTATAAAAATAAAATATCGTATCCGTGTTACGTGTACTTCTACGTAGAACAGCGTGGCGGATAAAGCTCCTACAATTCTCCTTCGTGGAAAAAGAGTCCTATGCCCAGCCGTGGGATGTTACAGGCTGAATCGATGTTACATAAAATTAGAATCCTAGATATAATGTTAATACCAGTGGAAACCCCTTATAGGACTTATTAATGAAACTGTAAACATGTTGGTACAGGTGGAACAACGAGGAAGGCCTAGTGTAAAACAAAATCAATTCCCCCAACAGTTTTAAGTCGAACGATTCCCACAAACGTTCCGCAAACAATATGATAATATCCTCGCCTCTGATTGATCCGCCGAAATAACTTCGTTAGCTCCAACAATAATCCCGCAACTTCTCACAACTTTTTAATTTCGTTCAACCTCGGATTAGGCTCGTGTTTTACTGAACACACTACTATACTAATTTACAAATATTATTTTAACATAAATTTATCTTATCATTAGATTAAATTTAATTTACCTTTAACTTTTTACAAATATAATTTTCATGTAAATCGTTCATATTACTAAAATAAATCTTATAAACCATCAAGCTTAATCAGAAAGTTATGAAAGTATGAGGTTCTATATATGAATATGAAAATTCCTCTCGGGCCAATATATGTATTTATAATAATTATGATGTTACGCAGCCTTACTAACTGCTGCGTAGAACAGTACTAGAACTCGTTCGGCAGTCGCTCAGTTAAGCAGTAACTTTCTTACCGTAAGGACAGACTATCGTTTGAGGGTTAGATATTTATCTATACTATATTATTATAAAACCATTAGTCTTCACCGTGTTCACCAATCCCTGGAACTTTTGATATGGAGAACTAATATAAAGACCCGAGTCATAAGTAATTCAAAAACTTGATGTCTTTTATGAACAAGAGATCTGTTACTTATTTATTTATCTTAAAAGATATTATTTAAGCGTATATGGTACTAAGAGAGAGAAAGAGAAAAGCGTAGGTTATGAGGTATATGTAATAATAATAAGTAGTTAAAAATCCAGCACAAATAGTAAATGTTTTTATTTTCTTTAACATAATCTAATATTACAATAAAGTATAAAATAAATTAAATAAACAAATTATTTAATATTACGAATATAGCATAGCATAGTGTGCACTGAAGCCGATACCTGCGAAGCGTCGGCCGCGAAGAGGTGAAACTTTCAAATTAGTTGCCGCTTCGCTCAGCTACGATTCTAACTTCTTTTTTTTTAATTAAATCTTTTCTGTATGAGGAGTTCTCATCTAGTAAAAAACTTATGATAATTATACTTCTCATATTTGTGCTTGCTTGAACTAAGCTATATTAGCTGAACTTCTGGTTTTATTGCATCTTTATGTTCTAGACAAAGAGCTGAAATCCTAAACAATCCTAGTTAAAATTTTAGTCATTGTCAAATAAGCAAGCAATTTTTCTGTTTACAACTCTTCGCAAATTTAAGTACAAAAATAAAAATATATATTTTTAAGCTGTACAAAAGCATTGTCCAACCGTTCATAATACACAAGAGATCAGGCATCGTGTTAACGCTACGTGAACGCATATCGCCCGCGCGTGACTGGAATCGCGATGGTTCAGAAGATTTGCAACGATTTTTACAATTTTATACCTTAATGCAGTAGACTTCGAAATCAAAATTCATTGCAAAAATTATCGTTCAATGCTTCAACTATTATAGGTGTGGAGTGGACATATTTTTTTTTTACAAAAGAACATTTATCGAAATGATTTTTAGACAAGATTTTCATGTGCGTACTCGAATCACATTTATCGCAATAAATATTTTATTTTGAAGTGAAACTTCTTTAGGTGCATGAGGGGTAAAATTTGAGTGACCGCTAACGCGGCAACGCGTCACGTGGCAGTATTTGGATGGGTGACCGCCTGGGAACACCGCGTGACGTTGGCTTTTTGTTTGTAATTTCAATTAGTTTTTACAATTCGATTTTTTTAATTAGTTTGCCAAAGAAGTTTCACTTCTGACACGTGTACTTTGTACGCACGCAATTTTTTATTTTATTTAAAGATTTGCTATTTGTAAATGTATTGTTTACACCGTGTCATTCTCAGTTGACATCATAAACACCTAATAAAGATCGTTACTTGTGTTAAGGAAATTATTCATCTAACCGCAAAGGAGCACAGTGAATTTAGGTCCAACCCTTCTCCTATATCTAAACCTTTCCTCTTCTTAAGAAGAGGCCTTGGTCCAGCAGTGGAATGCTTACTGGCTGATTCAATTCAGCTGTCATACATCTCGTTTAAATACTCAAACTAATCAAGGATTGTTTTAAAAATAAATCTATCTATATCAAAGAAAGTTTTATCGAATTTCAGGTAGTCGAGATGAATATCCAGATGAGACGTGCATTTAAATCGACTCGCGGGTGAGTTTTATTACGAGTTAGACTTCGTTAAGACTTTGAAGAAAAAAAAACTTTTGCATTTATTCTACGAGTATCTCACGCTATCTTGAAGTTAACGAGATTTCCTTTAAGGTTACCGGGATTAGGTACCTATACCTGATTTAGTGATTATATTTTATGTTCTTTCAAATCATAGACAGATATGGAATTTATAGTAGTAACAGACTTTTGGATTACAAGGTATCATAGGTATGGTTAGGGGAGTCTCAGAAGCTTAAGTTTATTTTGCTCATTTACTTACATATAGGTTTTATTTGTTACAATGATGTCACATATTATGTACATATACAGCTAATCTAAGTGTGCGACAAAACTATAAGAAAAAATATTTATCACCATATTATTAAATTTTTAAGTCTTACTGCTAAAGTAATCTGCCTACGGAAAAAATAGCTATATAAAGTCAAAATCATAATATTCTGAAGACTAGGGGTTGTGAAAAGTAAATATAAGTTAACACATACCTAATAATAAAATAACAACAATTAGCACGCATAAAAATAAAGCCTAAAAAGAAAAAAGTCTATGATTAAAAAATTCCAAATAATTTACTTAAAGAAACTGCGTCTTAAGTCGTTATTCATAATAATTTATTAAAGCCTCCTCTTTCCTTAATAGGCGCTCAGAATGCACAATCATTGCAATTTCTAGCTAGACGCTCGAACGGCAGAGACCAGAGAGAGAAATATTGCTTTTGTCAGCTTTTGTTAGCTTAGATATTGTTTAAAAATTTACAGAGCTTCGTGTAACAAGAGAATAATAAATTTTATTTACTTTCACTGGTATTAAAATATTTGCTGATTTATTATGAATAAACATTTTTTTTTAATTTGTTTGATCAATGAGAATGAAAGGAATTTCTTTAACGACAAAAATTCTGATGTGATTGTAGTTTTCTCAATGAAAAACATGCTATCAGCTTACTCCACAACGTTACTTATTTTTCACTGACCTGTTGCAGGGGTTGTTAGTCCGATTGATGCCTCGTATCTATTATCGTTCTCGAATATTTTTTAACAACAAAAAATCCGACTGCTACAAGCAACCACTAAAAAGGGAAAAACAAGCTTTACAATTCAGTGTAAAGTGTATTCAGTGCACCGTGTATAATATTGCATTCGATATTTTCAAAAACTACAGATATTTTAATGTATTATGATAATAAAATTATATACTTTAAATAATTTATTTGAGTAATTAGTTTGTACTAATTACTCAAATAAATTCAATTGATAGTAGTTTATTTAGGTTTTTTTAATCTTCGCTTGGTAGAATAATCAGTGTTTTGTAGACATTTTTTGTCTCCGCCTGTAATATCTCTTCTAGCTTACGAGTAGGTGTCTGTACCGTGAACCTAGATGATCTATATTCATACTGTTACGTGACAGGAAATTTCGAGAAAAATTCTGCATCCAATGGTAAAGTTATTCTACTCTCGCAACAGGGAATGTTTTACGTCGATGCATAAGAACAAATTGAGCATTTATCACCATTGAACAAAGTATTGACTGGTACTTAATCACTTTTTTACTATCTTTCTTCAATTTAGTACATTCAGTTCACAATAAAAACTTAAAATATTGTTTGTTTTTAGTACTAGATTATTCTAAAGAATAGCTTAGTTATCATTCAACTCATCTTGGTGTGCAGCTGTGTATGTATGAGTACGTATTTTGACTGTGTGACAGTTTCGTGACAGTCATGGTCCAAGAAATGGTAATACACAAATTTAGTAGTCAAAGGACAATGCCTATTTGTGCCCGGTACGTGCTTTGACTAGTTTAGACAATTCATATATTTAAGTATCGTTTATTAATTGAAACTAGATTTTTAATAATATTCTAAAAGTGATCAAAGCCGTCGTTTATAATTTAATTTTAAAAAATATTTTAGTTGTATTCCGCGTTTGTCATGTCAAAATAGTTTAAATATAAATAGCAAGTCGTCATAGCAACCACACAAACAAACGCTTTTTTTAAATTAAAATATAAACCACGGCTTTGATTACTTTTAGACTATTACTAAAAATCTAGTTTTAATTAATAAAGAAAACTTTAATATGTCAATTTTCTGGTCGTGTTGGGGTTTATAATTTAATTAAAAAAAGCGTTTATTTCTATAGTTGCGTTTCCGACTTGGTATTTATATTTAATATATTTTGACAGCACAAACCCGGAATACAAATAAAATATCTTTTTTAATTAAAGTATAAACTACGGTTTTAATCACTTTTAGAATATTATTAAAAATCTATTTTCGATTAATAAAGGATACTTAAATATATGAATTGTCTGAACACGTACCCGGGCACGGCTTCATAGAAAATAGGCATTGTCCAAAATTGTGTTTTATTGTGAACTCCAATAAACTCCAAAAATTAATCAAAATCCGATCCTTTGTGATCGTGTGTGTAAAAACACACACAGGATCATAAAGGTACAAACACACAGTCAAAACTGTTTTTCAACAAAATCAAAGTCTGAAAGAATAAAATGTAACAAACAATATCAAGACAAAGGCGTTGATTAAGAGTTATAAATTTCTTCGACAAAGCTCAACAAATCTTTTATCGTTGCTAGACGAGTTATCACCTTAGACGTATCTGTGGGAATTCAATTTATTGTTTGGCTCGTGAACGGTAAAACAGGTGATTAGCGCGGTGTCGCCCACAAATACAAAGCTTGCTTCAGAAAACGTGTTCTGTTAAGGTATTTTCTTACTCGTTGCAAAACGACTTCTCACTTGTAATTTTTTTGAAGTGAAATTTCTTTAGAATCGTTGTGATTTGAAACTGGATGAAACTTAAAATGCGTCACGATAAAGGAAGAAACACATAAATGTATAGGAAAGAAGGAGATAGAATACGCTACTGCTCAAAACCCGTAAGCGACGCGACTTGCGTTTCCACCCTTTTCACGAAACCGTGATCATCGTCCATAGAACAAATCGGTCAACCTTCCTGTGACTTTTCAGATGTTTCACTTCTGCCGTATGTGGATTACATACATATTTTTTATAATATTATTTTTATTTTATTATACAAGCTGTATCTATTTCAATTTATAATAAGTTTTAGCACAACCAAGCAATTTTAGCGAGTCGACCAACAACAAGATCGTTTGCTAAAGGCAAAGGCCTCTTGCATTTCTTCCATCATTCTCTTATTTCCTTCATTTTTTCACTGGTGATATTTGATGGTCATCAAATTACTTGAAATTTACACGTCACAGCGTGATGTTTTATTACTTAAAGACTTTTTTCACTTCATCGACTCTTATACTAGAAATTTTATTAATGAAATGAAATGAAAACATTTATTTCGCCATAAGGTGATAACACACTTGACAAAAGTCGAAAATAATATCATTTACACAAAGAAAAAATTAATTGAAGAAAACACAAAAAAAAACAAATAAAGTGTCTTAATTTTGTTTTTTTTTTTTAGAAAGTTCTTCGACCTCGAGTTCCTCAATCTACGAGGTAGGACTTAGAAACTAAATATCGTGTCGTAGGTAATGTCGTGCAGGATTCAGTGGTCTACGATCATCGTTATGGCTGTGGAAATAAATCTTTAATCGCAGCTGTTAAAAGAAGCGAAGAAAGAATCGTTCTGACAGTTTTATTGGTTTTCTTTGAATACATAAATACTGCACATGAGACCAAAGATATAAATTTGAAGATTCCACTCGAAGTTTGAACAAAAGCACAACCGAAACTTGGGAGAATTTTAATTCTATAACATTTCTTGTTATGTAAGTGGATTTTATTCTGTCAACGAGAATATAACTTTTCGAATAAAAAGCTGATTTCAAAGAAAATGTTATAATAGGTAAATTATAATTCAATTAATAATTCAATTTTTTTAGACAAGTAATAAAATGAGAAGTCGAATACGTATTATTAGGGATAACTCAAAAAAAAAAAAAGCTAGTGATCATTCATCACAACATCAGTTTTTGATTAAAATAGGGTCATCAAAATCGGTACTCCCAGTAGAAGGGTATGAGGTAAAACACGCAAAAGTGTGTGTGTGTGCAATACACACACGTCAGAAGTGAAACGTCTGCAAAACAGATTAATGTAATATTTTATACAACTTTATAATCGTAGGAAGATAGGCCGTTGCAATTTGTTCTATCGACGATGATGGACTCGTGAAAAAGGTCGTAAGCGCCATGCAAAATGCGTCGCTTACGCGTTTGCAGTAGTAATGCATTCTATTGCATTCTCTCCTATACATTATGTATTTGTTTCGTCATCTTGACGTATTTTGGTTTTATCGAGTTACAAATCGCAACGATATTAAGGCATTTTTGAAGTGAAACTTCTTTATTTATTTATTTATACTTTATTGTACACCACAACTACATTTTAAACATTAAACACATTTAAAGACATTTACAGACTGTGAAGTACAATGGGTGGACTTATGGCTATTTAGCCATTTCTGCCAGACAACCCAAAACTCTTTAGGCGCATGAGGGGTAAAATTTGAGCGGCCGCTAACGCAGCAACGTCAGGGATGGTCAGTACTTGGATGGGTGACCGCCTGGGAACACCGCGTGATGTTAGCTTTTTGTTTTTTTTTTTAAGTCCTTTTTTTATTGTATTTTAAATTCCTTTTTTTAATTAGTTTTTTTTTTATTAGTTTGCCAAAGAAGTTTCACTTCTGACATGTGTACTTTGTACGCACGCAAATTTTTTTCAAAAATACAGTCGAATTGAGAACCTCCTCCTTTTTTTGAAATTCATCAAAAAACATTTAAAGCTTTAGAACAAGTACTAAAACTAATTAGTGAATAAAAACACAAACTAGACGAACAAATAAAACTAAAACTGTAACTAACTGTGCAGGTTTGATTACTCAAGCTTTTGTACTACTTAGGACTTGACTGTGTTAGTTGGTCCATGTTACTGCACTATTACGAAGACAATTTCCGTTACATTTTACATAAAGAAATTCTACATAATATCTTCTTTGCTTCGAATGCAAAGACATATCTAGTTATTGAAACTTTAACATAATATATCTACATTCTACGCTAATATTATAAAACTACTATTTCTACACTAATATTTAACTGAGGTAGGGCAAGCAGGAAATTTCCTGCTCAAAATATGGAGCAGCCTGACTAGGGTAGTACCTCGACCTTACAGAAGACCACAGCTAAATAATACTTTCAAGCAGTATTGTGTTCCTGTTGGTGAGTAAGGTGACCAGAGCTCATGGGGGGATTGGGGATAGGGTCGGCAACACGCTTGCGATGCTTCTGGTGTTGCAGGTGTCTATAGGCTACGGTCTTACCATCAGGTGAGCCGTATGCTTGTTTGCCAACCTAGTTACATAAAAAAAAAAAATATATATAAAGCTGAAGAGTTTGTTTGTTTGCTTGTTGTTTGAACGCGCTAATCTCAGGATCTACCGCTCCGATTTGAAAAATTATTTCAGTGTTAGAAAGCCCATTTATCGAGGAAGGCTATATCCTTTTTTTCAAATTAACGCATGTGAAACCGCGGGGCACAGCTAGTTAAAATATAAAATATATATAATAAATAATTGATGATTTGTTCTGATTACCGTAGGGAACACTTAAGGCAAAAGATCGCGCAGCCGTTCACTAACAAGATGGACCGATCAAATTAAATACATCAGATTCAACCCTGATGCTGACCACGACCCTCAGATATGAGAGACCTACTCCAGAGTATATCTCTCTCTGAGAGAGAGAGATATACTCTCTTCTCTCTCGTAAGCACGGCTATATAATTAAAAATCTTAATATACATACTCGTAATAAAGTCGTCTATATTATCTATACTAATATTATAAAGAGGTAATGTTTATAACTTTGTTTGTATATACGGGGTAATCTTGGCAAATACTGAACCGATCATGAAAATTCTTTCACCAACAGAAAGCTACAGTATTCAGGAGTGATATAGGCTATATTTTATTGTAATTGAACATAAAATTCAGTGAAAATAATAGTAGGTGTTACGAATCGCGCCATCTCTTGACGAACTGTACCAACTAAACATCGATGTAAAGTAGCAGAGGACGGCGCGCCCAAGCAGCGACGGTGTTCACGTTCACCAGAGTATACATATTATATAAAGTTCACTTCATTTAAAATTCGTTATTATTCTGTACGCGTTAAATTTAAAAACTTGAAACATATCAAATTACTGTTAAAATCTTTTAACACCCAACGAAGTGGGCACAGGTCGGCTAGTTCTTGAATAAAAATCGAGAAGTCGAGAGCCATTCTGGTAAAATAATGCCAGGAGTTAATGATAGCATTAAAACGTCAAAGGTTCGATTCACAATCTGGGGAGCTATTTCCACTTTAACAAATTTTCATATATCTTGGATAGTACGATAAGTATTCGTACCGATTGTAATGATAAATACCCGATGGCGACCTATACAAATGTAGGAAAACTATAATACATATACAATTACAAAAGCATAAAGAATTAAGCCCAAATTCCAGGCCTTTGCCCAGCAGAAGAACGGTTACATATTGTTTATATTTAACTCCGTTCTGTTGTGGTGCATCACCATGTGGTGATATATTTTATCATTTCATCAATATAACATTATATCATTTCTAAGTAGCGATTCACACACGATAGAAGTGAAACTTCTTTGGCAAACTAATTTAAAAAAAAAAAACTAGTTTAAAATTTCCGGCTTCCCTGTTGTTGCCTTCCGGTTTGAAAGCACAACGATTCTAAAGAAGTTTTACTTCAAAAAACAGTCGAATTGAGAACCTCCTCCTTTTTTGGAAATCGGTTAAAAATGAGTATAATATGTATGGTATGAGTTTAGGACTTCAGTTACATTGTTACATACAAGTTTTTTATTAATTTAAATTGTTTTTTCAGTACGGTTTGAAGTATAATAGTGTAAAGGTTGATGAAGACAATGAAGACAGTTTTTTTTTTTTTATAATTATGTAAAGACACACTCTTCTGTGGAAATACGTGCCTAATAATAGTACGTACGTGAATAGTAAGTAACTAGTTCTAAATAATGCATATCTAAATCCAGTGAGACAATAGAAAAAAAATTTAAGTTAAAAAGTAACCTAATCTAAAATGTTTTTTATTATCATATCAAAATTTTCGATCCAGCGGGATTCGAACCCGCACCTCCCGACAATCCGTGTCCGGTGCTCTAGCCGTTAAGCTATGGATCTATAATACCCAGCGGAATCGAAATTCTTGATAATTATGATTTTATTCGGTTTTAACCAACCGTGGTGCCATCTATAGCGAGTCCTTTACAGCACTTCACTATTCAAAGTTTCATATTACAATGAATTCTTTTGACAAGAGTCGACAGTGAGCTATTTTTAATTCGTATTATTTTTATTTTTTGTGTTACCCACACATGAGGAAATTTTCAATGATATTATCAAATATTGATATGATAATAAAAATCATTTTCGAATTTCCTCATGTGTGGGTAACACAAAAAATAAAAATAATACGAAACTTCTTTAGGCGCAAGAGGGGTAAAATTTGAGCGACCGGTAACGCGGCAGCGTCATGACGTTCATTACTTGGATGGGTAACCGCCTGGGAACACCGCGTGACGTTGGCTTGGTTTTTTTGTAATTTTTTTTTTTTTTTTTTTTTTTTTTAAATACATTTTTTTTATTAGTTTGCCAAACAAGTTTCACTTCTTACATGTGTGCTTTGTACGCACGAATTTTTTTATTTTTTTTTTATTCTGTACGTCTTAAGGTTGACTGGTATTTTACGCAACGTGTTATTTTAAGTTTTGTAATGAAGTTTTAGAATAAATAAAAAAGTCAGGTCGTATTCGTCCTATGTAATTATCACACGGGAATTTAGCTTCGAAAACTAATAAAACCTTCAAATTGCGTCACTCTCGTATTGTTCATAGAATAAACATTAAACATTACTAGAACCACATTAAGTAACAAATATTAAATTAGGTCAAAAATGGGCTATCGTAACTAAAGACAGAACTCAATAACAGATGGCGGTGTACGGAATTAAATCGCGCCAACGTTTCGTTTCTCGAGCAGTACAATAGGTCAGTTTTGTTACTAGTATCGGTGCTCTTTTGTTACCAGTTCATCCAAAGTATTCGAATTTTTGAAGTCTGCGTCCTTTCTGATGCAGGCCCTCAATAATCTTCACCATGAGATAATAATGTAGGTTATATAGCGTAGCGTAATATTAAATAATTTAGAACGCTGTATTAATCTGTCGGTCCCAATTACCAATTACCTACATCGAATACAACAACGTAAGTAGACAAAAAACAGTCAAGTAAATACGCGTTATCAAAGATCACTCAAAAAGTAGTATTCAGATCTCGATCAAACTCGTCGGACTCGCGTACGAAGGGTTCCGTACCATTGACTAGGTAAACAACAGTAGGTACATTGAGTTTAATATCGGGCAAGAAGCGGCTAAAAGCCACTTTTGTTGTACGGGCCCCCTAAATATATTTTTATTTTAATTTTATTATTTATTTTTAAAGTAAATAAACCTTTAAGTATTTTGTGAATATTTCAAGTGCCTACCTGTTACCATATATTGATATCGAACAAAAATAGGCAAAAAATAGCGTTTGTTGTATGGGAGCCCCCCTTAAATGTTTATTTTATTTTGTTTTAAGTATTTGTTGTTATATGCCCCACTGTTGGGCATAGGCCTCTTTCTCCATGTAGGAGAATGATCAGAGCTTAATCCACCACGCTGCTCCAATGCGGGTTGGCGGATATATTCCCTACTATAAGTAACGATCGCTATCAGGTATACATGATAACAACCGGGACCGACGGCTTAACGTGCTCTCCGAGGCACGGTGGGGAGATCCACAAGGATTGCACAAACACCCAGACCACGGCAAACATCTGTATGGCCAATACAAATGTTGTCGTGTGCGGGGATCGAACCCGAAACCGCCAGCGCAACAGCCACAAACCAGTGCTGTGACCGCTGCGCCAACAAAAAACGTACCTACAAATTTAACAAATAAAACGTAAAATAAACAATAAAATGTACAAACTTAAAAAATAACGAAATAAAAAAACTTAAGTAAAGGGTCTGCCACAGATTACTCTGGCGTCTGGTCAGCAGTGTACGAGGTACACAATAATTGTGTTTGCTCGCAAACGAAACAAAACCGACTTCAATTACATCGATAAGTAATACAACGTAATTAGACGAAAAAATAGTTAAGTAAATACGCGCTATTAAAGATTACTTACGATTCGCTTTTTTTATGTAACTAGGTCGGCAAATTATACCATATAACAAAAGAAAAAAAAAACCGACTTCAATTGCATCGGCAAGTAATAAATAATAAATTAATTAACAAACGCACTAGTCGTCACTACGATTTTCGAGGGTTTCCCTCGATTTCACTAGGATCCCATCATCAGATCCTGGTTTCCTTATCATGGTACCTAAGTTGGGATATCCTCTTTCCAACAAAAAAAGAATTATCACAATCGGTTTATAAACGACGAAGTTATCGCCGAACATACATTAAAAAAAACACATATACGGTCGAATTGAGTAACCTCCTCCTTTTTTGAAGTCTGTTAATAAGCGTACGGTTCACCTGATGGTAAGCGATTACCGTAGCCTATAGACGTCTGCAACACCAGAAGCGTCGCAGACGCGTTGCCGACCCCATCCCCAGTTCCACCCATGAGCTCTGGTCACCTTACTCACCGACAGGAACACAACACTGTTTGAAAACAGTGTTATTTAGCTGTGATCTTCTGTAAGGAGAGAGCTTAATTTTATCATGACACTAATGACGACTGTAGCATTCGTAATAAAATCAGGCTACGCCTCCGAAGTATTTCGTCCAAAACACAGAAAACTTCGTTCCCGGCTCGACCTGAACAATACAAAGTTCGTACAAGTTAAATTGAAAATTTCAACTCACTGACGCTTTCTATAACGTTCTTAAGAATCCGCGGGAGCAATTAGTCAAGCTTACAGCGAAGTAATGGTTCCCGACCGGTTTCATTTTTCACGAAACCTTTTTCCAAACTCATTACAAAGGTTTTGTGTGAAGTTTTCTTACCATTGCGCATTGTATACGGAATACTTAAGGAAATTAACTGTTTTGTAATCGATGAAAGTTGTTATAAAGAACTCTTAGTTCTTCACAGTACTGTAGTCACTAAGTTAGTCACTGGGTGATGCTATATTTAAGGTTACACATTAAAAAAAATACTATGATTTCAACAGCGGAGCTACTAAGATTAGCAATCTTAAGTGGCAGAGAGAAATTTAAATTATTTTCAAAACGGAATGCTTTATAACAAAATCTTTTTTTTAAATAATGGAGATCTTACATTTTTATTTTGTATTTACTTATATTTATATATGTTTTTGGAATTAAGGATCAATTTCGATTAATCGTTTTATTGTTTGAGCGTAGTTTAATAGCTACGTGACGAACCCACATTCTATCCACATCGCTGATCTCTACGCACGCGGTGTGTAATTCGTACTCGTGAGGCACAGACTTCAAATAATTTTATTTTCATTTAATTTTATCATTATTTTTTTTTCTTTATAAGAGATTGTGTAAAAAAAAGCGTTTCTTTTCATCAATATATTGAAAGAACTTTAAATATTCGTGTCGTTTTACTGTGGTGAGTAAGGTAACCAGAACTCCTGGGGTAGAACGGGGTAACTTGCGATGCTTCTAGTGTTGCAGGCGTCTATAAGCTACAGTAACCGCTTATCATCAGGTGAAACATACACTTCTATACCGCCTTTGTGATTTCAAATAAAAATGAGGCTACAAGAGAATTTAGTAAAAAAAAATTTGATTGTGTGTAATGTTGGTTTACAGACGATAGTCTAACGTGACAACGTAATAACAAAACATCTCCTCGGACGCATAGGTCAATCGAGTGGAAGAGATATAAATGCGACACATAAGCGTAACGGGACAATGAGCGTAACGTTACAATGAGTCATCCTTTTTCGTGCATGCTGCCGGCGTTCATCGATTTATTAGATGTTGTCACGTCAATAAAAAAAAATCAAATATGCTGACGTTTTAGTTTCAATATGAAACACACGTGTCATGTCTTAAAAGCATTTTCCTATCACCAGCCAACGAACTACGATAAACTTTATTAATATAGAAAATGTAATCACATTTACGGGTTGTAAGGAAAGTTTTAAAGGTAAACATCAAAGATCACGGGAAAACTTTTTTAATATCATGCTTTTCGGATACACACGTAAATTAATGAAAAGTAATTTAACTAATCATTTAAATCAAAAACTATTTACTGATATAATTATGTTCTTACAAAATATATTGTTGCGGACCCTATCCCCAAGTCCCCCCAGGAGCTCTAGGAGTTATATCTAATAATGCATATTTACTTGACAACTTTTTCGGCGACCTACGTGTATTATATCGCATAACTTTACACTGGGTATACCGATTTTCATTCTTGATTTAAGCGAAACATGGTCCTTGTCCTATCATTCCATCGACATTTGATTGAGGCCCGATGACTACGTTTTGAGTAATCTATACTAATATATAAAGCTGAAGAGTTTGTTTGTTTGATTGTTTGTTTGTTTGTTTGTTTGTTTGTTTGAACGCGGTAATCTCTGGAACTACTGGACTGATTTAAAAAATTCTTTCAGTGTTAGATAGCCCATTTATCGAGGAAGGCTATGCGCTATGTGTCATCACGCTAAGACCAATAGGAGCGGAGTCCACGCCGACGAAGTCGCGCGCAGAAGCTAGTCTTCCATAACGCATATTTATTTGACTATTTTTTCGTCTACCGACGTTGTATTATGTACTCGTCGATGTAAATGAAGTCGAATTTTTTCGTTTGCGAGCAAACACAATTATGTATTCTCTAACGCGTTACTTAATATAAGAACAAGTATTATTGACTTGATATTAAACATGTAGATTGCTTCATAAATTCATGAAAGGATTGTTGAGCGTTTGATATTAATATGTATAATTGTATATAATAGAAATTATTTAGGATAATATATAAAGCTGAAGAGTTTGTTTGTTTGGTTGTTTGTTTGTATGTTTGTTTGTTTGTTTGAACGCGGTAATCTCTATAACTACTGGGCCGATTTGAAAAATTCTTTCACTGTAAGATAGCCCATTTATCGAGGAAGGCTATAGGCTATGTATCATCACGCTAAGACCAATAGGAGCGCAGTCCACGCCGACGAAGTCGCGCGCAGAACCTAGTTTAGGATAAAAAGCTGACGAACATCAGAGAAGCCACAAGTCGATTTGATACCAAGTCTTGTAAAGCCTCTCAAAATACCGTTAAAATGTACATGTATTTCTGAGTCAAGGTAGCGGAGCGGATAAAAACATGGATCACAAGAGATAGTCACAAGTCATGCAATCTAGTGCTTCAATTTTCTAGTTGTAAAAATGTTTATACCTAATTCATCTTGTACTCGTAGGTGAAAAAAAAATTACGTAGAAGCGTGCGTGTCTCGAGAGAAATCCGAAGATGTCTACATCGAAGCCAATCCGTCAACTTAATAGGATAAGAAATTCACAGGATTTTACAGGTACCTAGATTGCAGTTACGTAAAAATATTTATCTGAATTTTACGTAAGAGGATTTTTTATTAAGTTTCATAATTTCAGCCTGTCATAGTCCACATCTCGGCATAGGCCTCTTTCCCCGTGTAGGGAAAGGATCAGAGCTTAATCCACCACGCTACTTGTAACAATGACTGTAGTTTTATTATGTTTATTAATCAAATTTGTAGATCCTGAGATTAGCGGTTTTAAGTGGATAGGTTTTTTATAGAGAGTAGGCTGAAGCGTAGCGTAGCGATTATTACTAGTGTCAGTAAAATCATTCGAAAACCTGTACCGTAGTGGAGTTACGACCCTTCTTCTATGAAGCCTGTTTTGTGTTTCGCAGAGCGGTAAAGCGGTATATTAAGACCAAAGATTCGATACAACCGAAATTTTGTAAACGCATTAGACTAGGTATCAGAGCTGTAATGTTTACAATATAAATAAATAAAGAAATACACAATCTTAAGTTGTCTGTATTCTTATTATTTTGTATTTGCATATTGTGGTGTACAATAAAGAGTAAATAAATAAATAAATAAATAAGAGAGGCTGTTACTGGATAAATTCCAGTAAAGCGTGATTCAGTTGAATTCAGCTATTATAATATAAATTGTTACGTAAGAAGATCATAAAAAAATCTCATTTTTGCTTACAAGAGCAATAACTATAAATATGACTAAAACAGTTGAAATTGTATTTTTTACAAAATTTAAGACAAGTTGTTGTTTGTCTTATCCCAGAGACTGGTCATCGAATTACCAAATTAATCATTGTAATACGCAATAATTTGTAGGGTCATTTTATTTCACATGTTGAAAACATTGACGAAAGAAATATTTTATCCATCCTTTGGATTACGTCAGCCTCTGTAATCTGATTTTAGTGCTGTTGTTTTTTTTGTTTTTTTTTTTCATTCAACTAGGTCGGTAAACGAGCGTACGGGTCACCTGATGGTAATGCGATTACCGTAGCTTATAGACGCCTGCAACGCCAGAAGTTCACGCGTTGAAGATGTGTGGACTTAGCAACACTGTATTTCATGCGTTAAAGATGTGTGGAGTGAAGCTATACACCGTATTTCATGTCAGATATTACCAATTTTGATAATAATAAGTTTATATATTATTTTCAAAAGAGTATGAAGTTATGAGTATGTACAATCTAGTAATATAACATAAAATAAACGCATAGTCGAACACACACAGTCATATCTTTAGCAAAGTATTTTGAAACTCAAATACAAATAAGAACTCAAGCAGTCACACATAGATAATTATTATGACTACATACAAAAGAGCGATGAGGATGACATAAACTAATGTCACAAAACTCTTAACTGACCAATGAAAAAATAGACATCTTAAAATGCACGCGTATTCAAACGTATACATACAAATCTACCGTAATCGACAATAAAGTTACTCAAAATATAAATACACAGACACATTTATAAGTATTACGACTACAGGTAGAAGAGACGAGGAAGACAACACAATTAAAGTAATATTCAATCATCAGCGGACTTGGCAAGGATTCAGAGATATAATTGCACGATATTATTTTGTGCAATTGCAACGGCAAGGTGCCGGGAATTATATCTCGAAACGTGCCTTACATTTGTAAGGGCGCTTTAAAACTACTCTTGAAGTTTCTCGCTCTATATTTCAGCAGTTCCGGCGTCCCGGCGACAGACTGTAATGTCCTGTAATTATTTTCGTTAATGTTATTGTACGTTATTTGTATTGCGTTTTAAAACGATGTTGAATTGTTTTTGAAATTTATTTTGAAAAGAGTTTGTTTTTTTCATTTTTTGCATTAAAAAATAATATATTATTGTTTGATCTACAAATATATTTAAAAATTAAAAACGAATGTAAAATGTTAAAAAATAAAAATACTTGTAATTTTATACTGCTTTTCCATCTAACTGGGTTTTATTGCAAGCTGGATATTTGATAAAAAGTTCTTCGAATCGTAGTTTTATTTGATTTAAGCGGTCTGTATGTCTGTGTATATGTTTTATATGTTTGTATTGTATGTATGGTTTTTGTATTTATGTACACGTATATATTCATATTTAGTACATTTAAACATCTATACAAATAAATAAAATTGGAGTGTCTGTTTGTAATATCAAAATAACCTCTTTTTATTAAATGGATAATAATATGGATGTATACACGGTACATATGCCAAAATAACATTTTTTACAATTTTCGTCTGTCTGTCTGTCTGTTCCAGCTAATCTCGGCTCTGAAACGGCTGAACCGATTATGACGGGACTTTCACTGGCAGATAGCTGATGTTATAATAAGTAACTTAGGCTACTTTTATTTCATTTATTTATTTATTGCGTAACTCTGCGAACTGAACAATATTTTTTTTTTAATTCCACGCGGACGAAGTCACGGGCATAGCAAGTTTGTCATAAGAAGGAATCGAACTGCGGCCGCTAGTTAAATAACCAGATGCTACGACCACTGCACCAAACATTGTCATATTGCTTCTAAACTCGATTCCGTTCTAATTCGATCTTCGGTCGGAGAGCAAACGTTATCTCGATTTATATGAGCCTCGCACTCGTATAACATTAAATTTCACAGCACCGTATACTGTGAAATTGTAGTATTTCGTAGAATACTAAATTTCATTCTTTTGCTACTATTCTTGCTTTTTATTTCGTATGTATTTTATTGTTTATTTGTTGTTGTTTTGTATTTTGTTGTACTATTTCAATTTACCATAATACATAAACAAAAAAAAAATGCGTGCGTACAAAGTACACATGTCAGAAGTGAAACTTCTTTGCCACACTAATTTAAAAAAAACGAATTTAAAATACCAAAAAACTAATTGAAAATAAAAACAGAAAGCCAGCGTCACGAGGTGTTCCCAGGCGGTCACCCATCCAAGTACTGACCGCATGTCGCGTTAGCGGTCGTTAAAATTTTATTCATCATGCGCCTCAAAAAGTTTCACTTCAAAAACTATTGAAAAAATATGTACTTTTGTAATTAAACTTAAGTAAAATTTTGAAAGAAATAAAATTTTTGTACCTATTTCTGTGAAATTGCTTATCATCGTAATCAGTTGTTGTCAAAGAATTTTCAATTTTTACCAAACTCATTAGGTACTGAAAACAGAAAAATTGACCAAAAAACCTTGCTTATTTTAATATAGATTGTGAGAATTTTGTTCTATTAAAACAATAATCACACATTGCATTTGTTAATTGTTGATTTTTAAATCCAATATTTATATAAAAATAAACAATGAAATTAAATGAAAACATTTATTTCGCCATAAGGTGATACACACACTTAATGAAAGTAAAAAAATATATATATAATTTACAAAAAAAAATTAAAACTAAACAATAATAAAAAAAGTTAAGGTAGCAAAATATCAAACAATAAAATAAAAAATTATATCTAAACATTAGGTACATTACAAACAATAGAAATGAGTAGGTATAACACCAAATCGGTAAATAACTGAGAAACTATTATAAATAATTAACTGAGGTAGGGCACAGCAGGAAATTTTCTGCTCAAAATATGGAGCAGCCCGACTGGGGTAGTACCTCGACCTTACAGAAGACCACAGCTAAGTAATACTGTTTTCAAGCAGTGTTGTGTTCCTGTTGGTGAGTAAGGTGACTAGAGCTCCTGCCCCCCGATTGGGGATAGAGTCGGCAACGCGCTTGCGATGCTTCAGGTGTTGCAGGCGTCTATAGGCTACACGGTAGTCACTTACCATCAGGTGAGCCGAACGCTTGTTTGACGACTTAGTGACATAAAAAATAATAATAATATAAAATAAACTAAATTTTTTTTATGTAAAACGGTTTTATTGCCATAAAAATTATGTATTTAGGTTATGGACTAAAAGCTAAAAAATAATTCGGTAAGTCCTAGCTACCAGATTGCACCAATCTTCTCATCAATCTGGGGTATTGATCAGACAAATATAAAATCGTTGGGCGTATAGCGTATCCAGAGTAAACATTATGATAGAAATTTCACTTGCCCAACGATTTTATATTTGTCTGATCAATACCCCAGATTGATGAGAAGATTGGTGCGATCTGGTAGCTAGGACTTACCGAATTACTTTCTAGCTTTTAGTCCATAACCTAAATACATAATTTTTATGGCAATAAAACCGTTTAACATTAAAAAAAAATTTAGTTTATTTTATTTTCAAGTTTTTAGTTTCGTTGAGTAGTTTTTAGATTAGTAATAATTATACCTACACAGTCTAATACACTGTATTCTACCAATCAAGCCCTTTCATTTGATACCCATTTTGAGGTATTTGTGGAAAATATGTAATCCGCCATTTTATGGCGGTGGCCATCTTGGATTTTTCATAGTGAGCTGTATTCTACCAACCAAGACCTTTCATTTGATACCAATATTGAGGTTGTTGTGAAGATATATGTGATCCGCCATTTTGTATTGGCGGCCATATTGGATTTACAACCATAAGAAATATATTATGTTGTATTGTCATCAAGATTAAGAGTGTGTACCAAATATCAGATCAATCTGTCATCAGGAAGGGGGTAAAATTCCAATTACTAAATTTGACCCAAACACACAAATAAATAACACTCAAGTCAAGCTAAATATAAAAAAAAAACCGTTTAATAATAAAAATATTCATACCTTCATTCGGAAAACGAATGAAATTTCCTCAACTATACTATACAGACTATACATCGGAAAATATTTTTACAACGTATCGAAACCTGCAAAATTGAAAATGGTCGATCGTTTGCTCTATAAATGTTTTCATCGTGTGAACTGCTATTCAGTCTATGGACTATTATATGTATATTATATTTGGGACAGTATTATTCTTTCTTTTGTTCAATTTATGAATTTTTTCGAAATAAACAATGAATGTAAAATTTTGCACACGACAACATTTGTATTGGCCATACAGATGTTTGCTGTGGTCTGGGTGTTTGTGCAGTCCTTGTGGGTCTCCCCACCGTGCCTCGGAGAGCACGTTAAGCCGTCGGTCCCGGTTGTTATCATGTACACCTGATAGCGATCGTTACTCATAGTAGGGAATATATCTGCCAACCCGCATTGGAGCAGCGTGGTGGATTAAGCTCCGATCCTTCTCCTACATGGGGAAGAGGCCTATGCCCCAACAGTGGGATATTACAGGCTGAATCGTAAAAGTTTTTCCTTTATGCACGAACTTTGACTTTAAGCTTGAAATTAAATCGTTTGAGAAATTTTTATTATTCTCAAAATAAAATAATATAATGCTTGAAAGTGTATCTATATATTTTTAGAAAAAAGTAGTGGTATAAGTTATGAAAAGTAATTAAAATATAATTTTAAAATCATATTCATTATTCTACAGAGTTCTATCAAAAACTAGAACTGTGTAACTGCACTCAAAATGAAGAAGACACTGATAATGGTACACAAAAGTAATTTATTCTCGAAGTTTCCGGAAATTCCAGCGGTAATACCAAATTCAACAATTCTACTTTTGTTGCATTCTGTTGTTTCAGTTTCTAGAAATTTTAGAATATCTTTTCTGTGTTTCATTTTATCAAAGTGGTTATCTTAATTAAAATTATATTTGAACTGAATAATACTCTTCTCATGGGTAGGAACAACTATTTTCTGTTTGACAACGCGTTGTTGGGGCGGTCACATTACTGGCTGGTTGAGGCTGGCAATCGGAATTTTGATTCCCACTAGGCATTTGTGCTTGTGTGTATTTTCGGACTGCAGCTTCCGACACAGGACTCAATACCTGTAGGCGTTTTTGAAGTTATACTCCTTTTGGCGCGTTAGAGAAAAATGATGAGAGTAAATTTTTATAATGCGCGTGTGGATACGAAGTAGCTAAAGCATGCATGAATAGATGCCGCTAGTTTTGCAGACAAGAAAGTAGTCTTTATCATTTCTAAGAGATGGCGTTGTGGACTAAAACAAGAAATTAGTCTTTATCATTTCTAAGAGATGGCGTTGTGGACTTATTGTCTAATTATTAAGTAGTAGGTTTTTTTGGAAGTATTTTAATACTCTAGCTTGAAGTATAACTTCTTACGTGCGTACATAAGTACACACACACTTTTTCATGCAACTAGTACGTATGACAAATAAGCGTATTCACCTGATGGTAAATTGGTAAGCGATTACCGTAGCTTGCAGACTCCAGAAGAATCGCAAGCGCGTTGTCGACCCTACCCCCACCCCCCAGGAGCTCTGGTGTTACTCACCACAGGAATACAACACTGCTTGAAAACAGTATTATTTAGCTGTGGTCTTCTGTAGTTGGGCTGCTCCAGATTTTGAGCAGGACATTTCCTGCTGTGCCCTCCCCACCTCTAAGTGCCGTTGAGTGTGAGACGGTTCCTAAAGATATATGTCAAGTATTTATGATAATAAATGCATGGTGAATACCAAAGCAATAGGTACTAAGACTATAAAAAATATAATACAAATACTGTATATCGTTTTGTCGTAAGTCATAATACATATTTTATATTCAATAGAAGATCGAGCGACCCAGATATTTTTATAGCTCATATTTTGAGACTGTGTATATTGGCGACATACGAGTACATAAAACTTCATATCTATACTAATATTATGAAGCTGAAGCGTTTGTTTGTTTATACGCGCTAATCACAAAATGTACTGGTTCGAATTTAAAAAAAATTGCATGCGTACAAAGTACACATGTCACAAGTGAAACTTCTTTGGCAAAATAATTCGAAAAAAAAAAAGAATTAAAAAACGAATTAAAAAAACGAATTTAAAATTCAAAAAAAAAGCAATTAAAAAAAACAAAAAGCCAACTTCACGTGGTGTTCCTAGGCGGTCACCCATCCATAAGTACGTTTCCATATATAAGTACGTTTTTCCCCTCAAATTAACGCGATTGAAACCGGGGGGCAGAGCTAAACATTCATATTTTCTAGTTTAACATGTCTCCGCTTATGTAACTCACATAAACATGTCTTTTCCTTAATAAACCCTGTGCAAGTCCAAAGTATTCCCCTAGCCTCAATTCAGTTAAATTGTCAACATAATCTTAAAACAAACATATTTTCTTTCAAATTCAAAATATTCTAAATGTTTATTTCAAACATCTTTCTCACTTACAAGTGCGAATACAGTACGAAACTTAATGCAACAACTTCTTCAGAAATTAATCCCCACAGCTGTATTATACAACTATTTTAAGAATGCATTAAACATTAATGTCTTACACGTAGCAAGGTGTACTCCCAGCGCTGTTGTCTTTTTGTAGTCGAGTGTCGTCATGTCGTGATTCTGTTACCTTTGTCTTTGCTCAGTAAGCGATGAGGACGTCTGACCTAGTTCGCTCTGGAAAAAGAGAATACGGACAATTCAGACTTAGAAACGGAAATATTTAGTTTTTAAGGAATTTTGAATTATCGCAGTCTTGGTATAAGTTGCCAAATTACTTTTGGCAACTTATACCAAAGTTGCCAAAAGTAACTACTTTGTCGTTATCTTTATTTATATATTTTTAGCGAAGTATGATATGCCAGTTGAAAAAATTTCAATAGTACATTTAATAATAATAAAGATTACCAAAACAAGGTTTTATTAAAATACGCTTAAAAGACTAAAATAATCTTTTCTTTTAAATTTTTTACTATCAACATATCTATGAAGTTATTGCAGAATTAATACAATAAAAGCTTGTCGCGAGATTTAAGTTACCGTACTTATTTAGTTCTTAAATTAAAAAAATTAAAATCAATCAAGTTATTTAATTAACTTGTTTATCTACAAAGGTTAATCTGTCATAATGTCATAAGTCTGCCATGTTGGATTTAGAGTGACGTAACTTTATTTTTCGAGTTTCTCTCAGCTCAGTATGTAGGAGTTCAATAAAAATACCGACAGCTCTGGTGTAATGTTGGGTGTTTCGTGTCGGCGGCGCCTACAACACTGACGGTCGCGGGTTCGATTCCCAGTTTCCCACTCGGAGTGGATATTTGTGTTTATACAAATATGTATTTCCGGTCTGGTTGTTAGTTCTTGTGGATCTCCCCACCGTGCCTAGGAGAGCACGTTAAGCTGTCGGTCCCGGTTGTTATCATGTACACCCGATAACGATCGTCACTAACAGTAGGGAATATATCCGCCAACCGGCATTGGAGCTTCGTGGTGGATTAACCTCTGATCCTAATCCTTCTCCTACATTAATGAAAATAGTAAGTAGATGTCCATAAAAATGTATTGCACATTTATACATATCATATTCATTTTTCGTTTTATTGATACCCATTTATAGAGCTGGTACTAGAGATTGCAAACCGGGCCCGGCCGGGCCGGGCCCGCCCGGGCCCGGTGCCCTTTTAGACACCCACCGGGCCCGGCCATTTTTACTGAGCCCGGTCACCGGACCCGGTACGTAAACCGCGACTATACAAGTTTGGTTTTTTACAGTTACATTACACCTATCATATAAGATTTCGCTATTTAGTCAATTAGTAATAGTAACACTCACTAGTCTAAACTCTTAATAGCCAAAGTTTAAGAAAAAACATACTTTACTTTTAGCAAACAAGAATTTGTTTTGTTTATAACAATTAACAAAGCTACCAAAGTTTATCTATCTATCTAATCTAAGTCTTTATGAAACGTTTAGTACGTTAAGCTGCGTTATTAGTTTATTATTAACCGACGTCCAAAAAGGAGGAGGTTCTCAATTTGATTGCATTTTTTTAAATGTATGTTAGATCAGAACTTTTGACTTTTTCGGTCCACCGACCGATTTCGATGAACTTTGTTTTAACTGAAAGGTGTTGTGTGTCATATGGTCCCATTTAAATTTAATTAAAATCTGACAAGTACTTAGAGTTATCTAATAATGCTTATTTACTTGACTACTTTTTCGTCGACCGTATATCGTATCGTTATATCGTATCTCGTATTAAACCGCATAACTTTTCACTGGGTTTATCTATTTTCATAATTCTTACTTTAATCGAAGGCCAATACTTGTCATATAGCCTTGTTTAAATTTGATCGAGATCTGATTACTACTTTTTGAGTAATCTTTGTTAGCGCCTATTTATTTGAGTATTTTTTCGTCTTATTACGTTGTATTACTTGTCGATGTAATTGAAGTCGGTTTTTTTTTGTTTGCGAGCACACACAATTATTTAAATACTATGTTTTCAAATAGACACTATAAGGAGTAAAGAGAAAAACCTGCTTATTTAAACTTATTAAAATGAATAATTACTAATACTAATGTTACTTTTCCGTCCATAAGTAAAAGTAATAAATTCTGTATTAAGTGCGATTTTGAGACTTGAGTGAGGCTGATTATTGTGATAATTGTTCATAAGCCAGTTTGAAATAAATATTAACCTTGAATCATTGTGTTTTTTCATTCATATAGAGAAAATTTTCATAAAATACTTAGGTTTAATAGCTAACACATAACCCGGCCGGGCCCGGCGGGCCCGGCCGGGTTGGCGACGAATGCAACCGGGCCCGGCCGCGTTGAAAAACATACCGGGTTGCAATCTCTAGCTGGTACGCTTTATCAATGTACTAGAGTACGATCGTCTTACAATATTTCTCAGACAAGACTTCGTTTAGTTACTGCTTCGCTTTTATTAGTCATAGTGAAATATTTATTTTTTGAAGTGAAACTTCTTTAGGCGCATGAGGAAATTTTTACGGATGAAACGCAGTAATAATAATATTAGCGTCACGAAGATGCGTAACGTTTTTGTCGAACAACAGAGCCACCTAGCGTGTAGGTACTATAGAAATTACAAAGGTAGTACGTTAATACTAGTATACAGTATTTCATTGTGAACTAACTAGATGGCGCTGGAACGGGAATCTAAAGCTTTAGATTTGTATAAATATTAACGAGACTTAAAATTAGTTTGCCAAAGAAGTTTCACTGGTGTCACAATGTGTACATGATAACAACCGGGACCCACGGCTTAACGTGCTCTCCGAGGCACGGTGGGGAGACCCACAAGGACTGCACAAACACCCAGACCACGGCAAACATCTGTATGGCCAATACCAATGCTGTCGTGTGCGGGAATCGAATCCTAAGCGCCCGCGCAACAGCCAATCCAGTGCTGTGACCGCTGCTCCAACGCGGCGTCAAAAAATAAATTGAAATGGCATCAATAAATTATGTTTAACCAAATCATCTTTATTCGATTTCTATTTTATTAACAAACTAATGATTCTTATTCTACAGAATTTAGTAAAACAAAAATCTTACGTATATATACACACTTATTGTTTGATTCTTGAAGCATGTTTCCTAAATTTAATTAGAAGGCATTACAAAACCGATTCCTCGTAAAAATTGATTAAAAATTAACTATAATAATAAGGTCATAAAAGATTTATATTACAAATTTAAAATAATTCCAAACATGTATAAAAGTGAGTCAGTTTCAAAAGAATATCCGCTCCAATTCATACCAGCGGAGAAATAGCGTTTTAGACTGAAAACCGTGCGGTAAAAGGCGGTTTTTTTGTATTCCGTAACACTTCCATTTCGTTCCTTATTCAATGACGAAAATGTAGAAAATTCCCAGCGTCGAGAGTGCACCGTCGAAGCCTTTAGTACATGTACGTAGTATATTTGCGATGTATCGGAAAATTGTGCATTCGTATGGTAAATAGTTTTACAGTGCCCGCTTTCGTTTTAAAATGAATGTTTATTTGTTTCCATAGGCTCGCAATACTTTTACCATTCAATGCTGTAACATGCTGCCTTTGAATAAAGTGGCCTACAAATTATGCGAATGGTCACTTTATGTTTTACATGTGTAAGTACAGAAAAGTGTTTACTCACAAACTTTAATAATAAATCTGCAACAGATCTAGTCAATAATATTGAAGATAATAATATACTGTTCATAGCCTACATCGACAATCTTACGTAGATTACGTAGGACACGTCTGCTCCAACGGCCATCGGTCGGCTTTAGGCGCATGAGGGATAAAATTTTCACGGATCAAACGCTTTACGGCGTCACGAATTTTAAACGTCCATAGCACGTTGAATAAACCGGTTCTCGTCCGATCACCGAAGTTAAGCAACGTCGGGCGCGGTCAGTACTTGGATGGGTGACTGCTTGGGAACATAGCGTGGCGTTGGCTTTTTTTCAATTCGTTTTTTTTTTTTTAATTAATTTTTCGAAGAAATTTCACTTCTGAAGTGTGTACTTTGTACGCACGCAATTTTTTTGTGAGGTGTGTCGGTTACTTTCGTTCTCTCGCAGGTAGTCTCATTTAATCCTAGCTTTGAGAGAAATCCAAGCATAGCACGTTTTATTGTAAGGGATAAATCTTCTCCTACATGGGGAAGAGGCCTATGCCCAACAGTGGGATATTACAGGCTGAATCGTGATCGTGATCGATCGTGAGGGAAATAGAATACCTATATAATATATATATATATATATATATATATATATTTATGTGTTATGACTAGTGCTGGGACACGTTTTTTATTCAATATTTGATTTGAGGACATCTGTATGTTATCAGGTCAGGTTCCAATATATTTATGTATCTAATGAATCTATGGAGGACATTCAAAAATTGTATATAAAATAATACCAATAAAACAATATAGATGGCAGTACTTGTATTATTTCAACATTTATTTACAAAATTGCACACTTCATGGTTATCATTGAATGTCCCAGAACAACCAAGCGTTATATATAATATTATTATTATAAATACAAGCTTTTATTTAGTTTTTCTGATCACTAGATTGAGCTGAAATTTTGCATACATGTGTAAATCGCGTGACGACGCAATATTATGGTGACATGGTGCTGATCTGATGATGGAGCTGGAAGGTGGTCATAGGAAATCTGTAATGAAACTACACAACCTCATCGAGTTTGGACTCGTTTGATTCGTCTTGACGAGTACTTTGGTACTAGATGGTAACCAGGGTCTGATGATGGAGCTGGAAGATGGTCACTGGAACTCAGTAATTAAACATCATAACCCAATCGAGTATGGGCTCGTTTGATTTGTCTTGACAAGTACTTTGGTGCTAGATGGTAACCAGGGTTGATGATGGAGCTGGAAGAAGGTCATCGGAACTCAGTAATTAAACGTCATAACCCAATCGAGTATGGGCTCGCTTGATTCGTCTTGACGAGTACTTTGGTGCTAGATGGTAACCAGGGTCTGGTGATGGAGCTGGAAGATGGTCATCGGAACTCAGTAATTAAACGTCATAACCCAATCGAGTATGGGCTCGTTTGATTCGTCTTGACGAGTACTTTGGTGCTAGATGGTAACCAGGGTCTGATGATGGAGCTGGAAGATGGTCATCGGAACTCAGTAATTAAACGGCATAACCCAATCGAGTATGGGCTCGTTTGATTCGTCTTGACGAGTACTTTGGTGCTAGATGGTAACCAGGGTCTGATGATGGAGCTGGAAGAAGGTCATTGGAACTCAGTAATTAAACGACATAAACCAATCGAGTATGGGCTCGTTTGATTCGTCTTGACGAGTACTTTGGTGCTAGATGGTAACCAGGGTCTGATGATGGAGCTGGAAGATGGTCATCGGAACTCAGTAATTAAACGTCATAACCCAATCGAGTATGGGCTCGTTTGATTCGTCTTAACGAGTACTTTGGTGTAAGATGGTAACCAGGATCTGATGATGGAGCTGGAAGAAGGTCATCGGAACTCAGTAATTAAACGACATAACCCAATCGAGTATGGGCTCGTTTGATTAGTCTTTAGAAGTACTTTGGTGCTAGATGGTAACCAGGGTCTGATGATGGAGCTGGAAGATGGTCATCGGAACTCAGTAATTAAACGTCATAACCCAATCGAGTATTGGCTCGTTTGATTCGTCTTGACGAGTACTTTGGTGCTAGATGGTAACCAGGGTCTGACGATGGAGCTGGAAGAAGGTCATCGGAATTCAGTAATTAAACGACATAACCCAATCGAGTATAGGCTCGTTTGATTCGTCTTGACAAGTACTTTGGTGCTAGATGGTAACCAGGGTCTGATGATGGAGCTGGAAGATGGTCATCGAAACTCAGTAATTAAACGTCTTAACCCAATCGAGTATGGGCTCGTTTGATTCGTCTTGACGAGTAATTTGGTGCTAGATGGTAACCAGGGTCTGATGATGGAGCTGGAAGATGGTCATCGGAACTCAGTAATTAAACGTCATAACCCAATCGAGTATGGGCTCGTTTGATTCGTTTTGACGAGTACTTTGGTGCTAGATGGTAACCAGGGTCTGATGATGGAGCTGGAAGATGGTCATCGGAACTTAGTAATTAAACAGCATAACCCAATCGAGTGTGGGCTCGTTTGATTCGTCTTGACGAGTACTTTGGTGCTAGATGGTAACCAGGGTCTGATGATGGAGCTGGAAGATGGTCATCGGAACTCAGTAATTAAACGTCATAACCCAATCGAGTATGGGCTCATTTGATTCGTCTTGACGAGTACTTTGGTGCTAGATGGTAACCAGGGTCTGATGATGGAGCTGGAAGATGGTCATCGGAACTCAGTAATTAAACGTCATAACCCAATCGAGTATGGGCTCGTTTGATTCGTCTTAACGAGTACTTTGGTGTAAGATGGTAACCAGGATCTGATGATGGAGCTGGAAGAAGGTCATCGGAACTCAGTAATTAAACGACATAACCCAATCGAGTATGGGCTCGTTTGATTCGTCTTTACAAGTACTTTGGCGCTAGATGGTAACCAGGGTCTGATGACGGAGCTGGAAGATGGTCATCGGAACTCAGTAATTAAACGTCATAACCCAATCGAGTATTGGCTCGTTTGATTCGTCTTGACGAGTACTTTGGTGCTAGATGGTAGCCAGGGTCTGACGATGGAGCTGGAAGAAGGTCATCGGAACTCAGTAATTAAACGACATAACCCAATCGAGTATAGGCTCGTTTGATTTGTCTTGACAAGTACTTTGGTGCTAGATGGTAACCAAGGTCTGATGATGGAGCTGGAAGATGGTCATCGAAACTCAGTAATTAAACGTCTTAACCCAATCAAGTATGGGCTCGTTTGATTCGTCTTGACGAGTAATTTGGTGCTAGATGGTAACCAGGGTCTGATGATGGAGCTGGAAGATAGTCATCGGAACTCAGTAATTAAACGTCATAACCCAATCGAGTATGGGCTCGTTTGATTCGTTTTGACGAGTACTTTGGTGCTAGATGGTAACCAGGGTCTGATGATGGAGCTGGAAGATGGTCATCGGAACTTAGTAATTAAACGGCATAACCCAATCGAGTGTGGGCTCGTTTGATTCGTCTTGACGAGTACTTTGGTGCTAGATGGTAACCAGGGTCTGATGATGGAGCTGGAAGATGGTCATCGGAACTCAGTAATTAAACGTCATAACCCAATCGAGTATGGGCTCGTTTGATTCGTTCTGGCGAGTACTTTGGTGCTAGATGGTAACCAGGGTCTGATGATGGAGCTGGAAGAAGGTCATTGGAACTCAATAATTAAACGACATAACCCAATCGAGTATGGGCTCGTTTGATTCGTCTTTACAAGTACTTTGGTGCTAGATGGTAACCAGGGTCTGATGATGGAGCTGGAAGATAGTCATCGGAACTCAGTAATTAAACGTCATAACCCAATCGAGTATGGGCTCGTTTGATTCGTCTTGACGAGTACTTTGGTGCTAGATGGTAACCAGGGTCTGATGATGGAGCTGGAAGATGGTCATCGGAACTCAGTAATTAAACGTCATAACCCAATCGAGTATGGGCTCGTTTGATTCGTCTTGACGAGTACTTTGGTGCTAGATGGTAACCAGGGTCTGATGATGGAGCTGGAAGAAGGTCATTGGAACTCAATAATTAAACGACATAACCCATTCGAGTATGGGCTCGTTTGATTCGTCTTTACAAGTACTTTGGTGCTAGATGGTAACGAGGGTCTGATGATGGAGCTGGAAGATGGTCATCGGAACTCAGTAATTAAACGTCATAACCCAATCGAGTATGGGCTCGTTTGATTCGTCTTGACGAGTACTTTGGTGCTAGATGTTAACCGGGGTCTGATGATGGAGCTGGAAGAAGGTCATTGGAACTCAGTAATTAAACGCCATAACCCAATCGAGTGTGGGCTCGTTTGATTCGTCTTGACGAGTACTTTGGTGCTAGATGGTAACCAGGGTCTGATGATGGAGCTGGAAGATGGTCGTCGGAACTCAGTAATTAAACGTCATAACCCAATCGAGTATGGGCTCGTTTGATTCGTCTTGACGAGTACTTTGGTGCTAGATGGTAACCAGGGTCTGACGATGGAGCTGGAAGAAGGTCATCGGAATTCAGTAATTAAACGACATAACCCAATCGAGTATAGGCTCGTTTGATTCGTCTTGACAAGTACTTTGGTGCTAGATGGTAACCAGGGTCTGATGATGGAGCTGGAAGATGGTCATCGAAACTCAGTAATTAAACGTCTTAACCCAATCGAGTATGGGCTCGTTTGATTCGTCTTGACGAGTAATTTGGTGCTAGATGGTAACCAGGGTCTGATGATGGAGCTGGAAGATGGTCATCGGAACTCAGTAATTAAACGTCATAACCCAATCGAGTATGGGCTCGTTTGATTCGTTTTGACGAGTACTTTGGTGCTAGATGGTAACCAGGGTCTGATGATGGAGCTGGAAGATGGTCGTCGGAACTCAGTAATTAAACGTCATAACCCAATCGAGTATGGGCTCGTTTGATTCGTCTTGACGAGTACTTTGGTGCTAGATGGTAACCAGGGTCTGATGATGGAGCTGGAAGATGGTCATCGGAACTCAGTAATTAAACGTCATAACCCAATCGAGTATGGGCTAGTTTGATTCGTCTTGACGAGTACTTTGGTGCTAGATGGTAACCAGGGTCTGATGATGGAGCTGGAAGATGGTCATCGGAACTTAGTAATTAAACGTCATAACATAATCGAGTATGGGCTTGTTTGATTCGTCTTGACAAGTACTTTGGTGATAGATGGTAACCAGGGTCTGATGATGGAGCTGGAAGATGGTCATAGTAACTCTGTAGTGAAACGACGCAACCCCATTGAGTTTTTGGCTCGTATGATTTGTCTTTACGAGTACTTTGGTGCTAGATCGTAACCAGAGTCTGATGATGGAGCTGGAACATGGTCATCGGATCTCAGTAATTAAACGTCATAACCCAATCGAGTTTGGGCTCGTTTGATTCGTCTTGACGAGTACTTTGGTGCTAGATGGTAATCAAGGTCTGATCCGATGATGGAGCTGGGAGGTGGTTATAGGAACTCAGTAAAGAAGCTTCACGAGGGGGAATTCGTCATTTTTTCGAATTATAATTACGAAACAAATGTAAAAATTTCAAATAAAATTCATTAACTCAGCTATTTTCCAATAAATTTTCATGCGGTTTTCTCTGAAAATATTCCCGTGACTTGGAAATCCTGATATTTATCACTAAATAAGTAAATATAATAAACGCTAGTGCTTCAAGAACTAAGTGATCGGGTTTTTATAGACATTGTAACATAACCTCACTTTTACAAAACATCTAATAACTCCGCTCTCAGATAGCCAAAATGTACAGAATTTTTAGTGAGATATCAATAAGCCTAAATACATTAATTGATACCATTTTCATTTCATTACATTTTGATCCAAGAATGTATGAAATCGTATCCGTTTCCTTTAAAAATTCCTTTCCTTAAAATATTGTTATTATTATTTGTCATTGCGTCTATTCGTTATAAGTATTATTAAAGTTCGCAGAAAAGTGGACATAAGGTGCCAATCAAACTACTAATGCGACGTTTCGATCGTTAATTTGATCATCATCAGGCATCTACAAAAGTTAGACACGTGTTAGACATAGCCAGTAGATCGCTGCATCAGCATACTTGCCTATTGCTCACGGCACCTACGACCTGCATAGGCTCCACGTTTTACAAGCTCAGCAACTACAAGCAGCATTGACGTCAATCATTGGCGTCAATCGAAGATTTCCTTTGAAGCCTGAAATGTGGAAGCGACACTCTTTGATCCCACATCGACTAAAGCAGTCATCACTACATAGTATAAAACAAAGTCGCTTTCTCTGTCCCTATGTCCCTATGTCCCTATGTCCCTATGTATGCTTAGATCTTTAAAACTACGCAACGGATTTTGATGCGGTTTTTTTTAATAGCTAGAGTGATTCTTGAGAAAGGTTTGTGTATATAATTTAGTATACTTTTATGTAAATTAGCAGAATTACGGCGATAAATGTTGAAGAAGTCGTAAAAAATCGCGCCAACTGGGAGCTTTCCACGCAAACGCCGCGTAAACTAGCAAAGATACAGTTTAGTAATGTACTAGCGAATTCAAAATCTATAAAAATTCTACAAAAAAGTCCGCGAGAGCATATCTCTATCTCTTACGGTTGACTTACAATAACCACGTTTATGTTCAAATTTTTAATTAAAAACATTACGTTATTTTCATAGCTATTTTCTTTAGTTCAGTATTAATCCTTATCCATATAAATATGTTAGTTAGCTTAGACATTTAATGCAGATTAAAATTGCCTTTCACACTATATCAATCAGATGAATATTTTTTGAGATATCGTCGTTAGAAGCAATTAGCAGCGAAACATTTAAAGTTCCTAAAGCGCCTACTATGCTATGCCTACTGCGCGGCGTGAGTCAATCCCCTCTGCCCCGCATGACGCATCTTTTATTGTTGAAAGTATTTAGTATCATCATTGCACCCGTGCGAAGCCGGGGCGGGTCGCTAGTTAGTTATAAGATGTAGTTTAAAGATTACTATTTTATTAACTCTTGGTACGAGCATCGACCAATTGTCATTACTTTAGTTTAGTTATAAGAAGTAGTATAAGATAATATTGTATTTATACCGAATTAATACATAAATATTAATTATGTGGTTTCTTTTCAACCTCCTGACTACTGCAAACGTAACTCACGCTGTATGCAATCAATAATGTATATATAAAACAACAACCTTCACACGCAGTATTTAATTGACATCTTTATATTATTAAAAATCGCTAGTATGTAAGATCCCCTATAGCTAACGCATTATAAAATATTGTTGTTTTTAATTTAATTTTAAATAACTGCAAACTATGAATTTTGAAAAATTGATACTATAACATTTAAATTTATCTAGGTAACAATATGTACAATTTGTGTTATTATATTTTTTATATACATTTTCAGGACATCAGATTTTTAAATTTGACTCTGTTCTTCATCTAAAACATCAATTACATACACGTAAAGTTGTTGATTGACAATGTATTGGTCTAAGATCCGGGATAAAAAAAAATATTCCCTCATCTGTTAATTAACAGATGAGAGAATATTGACGGTTTTAGCTTACTACATGTACTTAATTAACATGAGAGAGAAAAGATTTTGGTAGTAATAAATAAATAAAACAATAGATTTTAATAGCCTAGTTTTTTTTATAAACAAAAAACAATGTTACGTAACGCGCTGTTCGAAACGCCCCTCCCTCCCCTGTAACGCATCGTAACGTTTAACAAGACCCCTCTCCCCCCAAATTAGCGTTACGTAATACTTGAACGCCCCCTTAGCCTTTGGGTACGGAACCCTAAAAATGATGTTCTGCATGGGGTGACATAACGTTTTCTGATTGGTGTTCACTGTCATGTGAAATTATATTTTCTTAACTCGTTTTGTGAAAATATCAACAATCTTATATCATAATTAATTTTTAGTCACTAATCCATCCATGGCTATTATCGTTAAAGGTTGCATGCAATGTACCTATATAATGATATTTTTCTTATCAGGTTTAAATTATTATGTTTATATTTTTAGTTCTTTTTATTAACAAGAACATAATGAAAGCTTGTTTTTTATCCTTTACTGTTTACGAGAAATAATGGCTTATTTATGAAACGATTTTAAGCAATAAAGAATTAATCGTTATCCAATTAAGTACCTTAAATACATTGTGCATTTAATATACATCAATATGGTCCTTTACAGTATGTAATTTAAATCAATGTTTTCAAAGATATCATAGATTTAAAATGCAGGAACATAGCGGTCGCAGTGGTACCGGTCGGCGTGGCTGGCGGCGCGGTGGCCGGCGGCGTGTGCCACTGTGGTCTGTGCCTATATAAATGTCGCGTCAAAGGCCGCGCTTCGCCCTACCCTATTCAATTGATTTAAGCTATGTATTCATTAAGCAACATTTGCAAATTTTGATTTTCGTTAAGTGTGTGTATCACCTTATGGCGAAATAAATGTTTTCATTTCATTTCATTACAAAGAAGCTTGTAACACTTGACGCTCAACATGTTTGGCAACGTCGCACAACAGCGAAGCGACCTTGCTAGTTGACCTTGTTAGTCTTATTGTTTGTTTACAAAAATTTTAAATAATAAAAATAATTTAAAATTAATAGTTGTTCTATCAGGCATTCTTCCTCTTTCACACACAGGGTGGGTTCCCCCTTTTACTTTTAGGCCTAACTCTGGCTACCTTTATACACGGGGTAATAAAACAATAGTGGATACTTTTTTATAGTTTACAGGGTTGGTTCTTGTTTTTTGTATAGGTACATTGTTAATCTAACTAATGGTTTGTACATTCACAACTTATCTATACAAAATTTAGTCGACATTTTTATTCTTACAACTTAAGACTAAATGGTTACGAATTACAAAATTATTTTAACACTTTTATATTATTCACAGTGAAAATGTATACTAATAAATTAATAATATAGGTACAAAGAAACAGCTATTTACATGAATAACAATATTAAGCCTATTAGTTAATTATGTTCTATCATAGAAACTATAGCTTAATGGCAAATAAAATATGATATACCTAATTATATGCTTTTGATTCGATTTTTGTCAAATATCTCGAGAAAAGAGCATCAATAGTAGTATGGTCTCTCGTAAGTCGTAGTAAATTGAAGATTCATCGTAAAAAGGATAGCGATAATAATTTTTGCTGCGGCAATCGGGTTGTGACTTGAAATTTCTGTCATAATGTTTACTCTGGATACGCTACGCCCAACGATTTTATATTTTGTCTGATCAATACCCCAGATTGATGAGAAGATTGGTGCGATCTGGTAGCTAGGGATTACCGAATTATTATTTAGCTTTTAGTGCATACACTAACTACATCATTTTTATTGTAATAAAACCGTTTAAGATAATAAAATAGTTTATTTTTTTATTATATAGATATAGAAGATTATGTGAATTCGAATTGTCTAAAATCTAATCCTACGCAGGCGAAGTTGCGGGCACCAGCTAGTTCCACCATACATTGATACACTAGCGGCCGCACTCAGAGACGTTCAAATTAGTCCTTATGGATACTTAAGTAATTGACATTAAGGCCCGTATTTATAAATCGCTCTCAGATACGATCTCAAGAGCGATCTTAGCTGATAGGCTCTCAGGATGTAATCACGATCTCAAGATCACTACTATTTAATAAATCGTCGTCAAGACAGTGTTGTCAACTTTATTTTTCAGAAGATCATACCATATACTAGAAAAGATCATATTATGCCTAGTTGCCTACATTTCAAGGAAAAAAATCGTACGTAATGAAATTTCAATAAAATAACGTAAATATTTTTAAAACGGAATATCGTTATAATTTAAGGCTCGTCTTTAGATTACGGGCTGTCGATTTATGGGGTTTTGTAGGGTGGAAAGGGGAGAGAGGGAGCGGGCTACCCCTTGTTACCATTCCCACCCCGCGGAACTCCATGGTTATGGAGATATACATGGTTAAAGTTTTGAGGTTAGAATAACGCTATTAAGCTATTACACTACCTTGTGGGAGAACCAGGGGCTAGGCACCTCCCCTCCTCGCCCCCCCACCCTAGAACCACATAAACTGACAGCCCGTAATCTAAAGACTAACCTAAATTTAAATCAATATTTATCACTATAGCCTCGCGCGCAACTTCGCCGCGTGGATTATGATCAATTTGTCATACATAGTTTATGTGAAACTTTAACCGCTTACTTAGCGGAAGCTCTCAAAAGAAAAGAAAAAAACCCAATTTTTATTTTATTTTATTTTAATTATACGCCAACAAGGTAGACACCAACAAATTCACAACAATCAACAGCACAGGGTACAAACAATTAAGTGTTACCTCAATTATAGGCACATACAGCTTACTTAATAGTGTTTCATTACAAAAACACGTAAAATTGATACATTTAGAATTAAATCAATGAAAATTAAATTATTACAATAAATTTAAAAACAAATTTAAATTAAATAAAAAAAATAAAAATGAAACGATAAAATTAAAATTGACATTACAAAATTAAAATGAAAATTAATATGAAAGATTAATAATAAAACAATCAATTATAAATTATGAACAAATTCAGTGACATTAAAATCAATAGACATAAAAATTAAAATTAAAATTGATACAATAATATTGAGTTATTACATGACGTCAATGAAATTAATATTACAATAAAAATTATGAATAAAATAGAATAAGCATTTTGAAACATTAGTCTTATCGTGATGAAATAATTATAAACTATAGCCTTCCTCGATAAATGGGTTATCTAACACTAAAAGAATTTTTCAAATCGAACCAGTAGATCCTGAGATTAGCGCGTTCAAACTAACAAACTCTTCAGCTTTATAATATTAGTATAGTACGCGCGCGAGTTCATGTCCATCGGGGCCTGAGGAGGCGGGCGGGGGCAGCGCGCCCCGCCTTCACCCACCTCGCCGCATTCGTCCGCACTCGAATGTTGTCCTTGACGCACGCTTGTCGATATTGTCGATACATGGTAGATACTAAGAACTATTGACCGCTATTATATTGCACTACTGGCAAAAAGATGGATTAATTGAAAATGCGATCGACAAATTTATAATTGAACTCGGCGACGGCGAAAATAGTGACTCCGATTCAGCTCTGTCAGTTATCTTAGCATCTGATAGTGACTAATTCGTGTTTAGGGTTTTGCATTTTATAAATTGTTTTCCTATTTTTGTAATAAATAATTAACAAGTATTAGGTGCATTTACTTCATGTTGCATTATTTTTTTCATTTTTTTTTAAATAAATATCTTACAACATTTACACACAATCGTCTGTTCCGCTTCCGTCTGATATAGCCAAATCTTTTTTATATATTTACATACATATATTATGATATATCAATATATAAATACAAATATTACACCCCGACTCAAGCGGGAATTGAACCCGCAGCCCGCGGAGCAGATAGCAGGGCCACTATAAACTGCGCTAACGGGCTAGTCTATTTAAATTATAATTATTTACTTACTTAAAGATGGGATAGATATTAAGGTTGACCAAATGAGATTATCGATATCGACAATACCATAGGTCACAAGAACTACCGCATTCCTCAGGATGGACATGAATTCGCGCGCGTACTATAATTATAGGTATAGATTTAAGGAACATGAATCAACATTTAACATTAAGAATTTTTATATTTTTAGATATGAGAAAAGTTACATTGGTGTATTCTAAAACTCAGATGAAACCGTGATTAGGTGTAATTTCGGTAGATACAGATTTAAAATCTCTTTTTTATAAATTTTTTATTATAGATCACTCCCTCGTCCTATTTTTTCGTTTGGATAATCATGCAACTTTGACCTTGGTGAAAAGTGCGAGCGTCAAGTAAATTATTAAATTACTTTAACGTGTTTACTGATTTTTTATTTATTAGTTAGTATAGTTATTGTAGTTTAATGGTGTAGTCTAGGTAGATCCTCTAGATATATTACATATATTATATTTAAAAAATGTGTATTTAAAATAGTTTAATTCGAATTTTTGAAATGTGTACCTACTATCTAATTGGTTTTTTATTAAACAACTAGCAACTCGCCCCGGCTTCGCGCGGGGTTTTTAAAGAAAATATCTTATAAATCAGAATAACATACACGATTTAACATATAAAGATACTAGCTGTGACCGCGACTTCGTCCGTGTGGAAATAAAAAAAATATTTTTCAGTTCTCAGTTACAAAATAAATACATTTGTAAAATATAAGTAGCCTAAGTTACTCCTTATTACATCACTAGCTTCTGCGCGCGACTTCGTCGACGTGGACTCCGCTCCTATTGGTCTTAGCACGATGATATATAGCCTATAGCCTTCCTCGATAAATGGGCTATCTAACACTGAAAGAATTTTTCAAATCGGACCAGTAGATCCTGAGATTAGCGCGTTCAAACAAACAAACAAACAAACAATCAAACAAACAAACTCTTCAGCTTTATTATATTAGTATAGATTTATCTGCCTGTGAAAGTCCAGTTAAAAGCGGCCCAGCCGTTTCAGAAATTAACCGGAACAAACAGACAGACAGACAGACAAAAATTGTAAAAAAAGTTATTTTGGTATATGTACCGTGTATAGGTACATCATAATATGCATTTAGTAAAAAGCAGTTACTTTAATGTTACAACCAGACACTCCAATTTTATTTATTTGTAACTAGCTGCCCGGACAGACTTCGTTCTGTCTGTTATGTTTTATTTATTTATTATAAAAACCTTCCGTGGGTAATTAGCCGAATCGATCGAGCCTTTCTCGAGTTATGCGCTTAGCAACATCCATTTTTATTATATAGACTAGCTGCCCGGACAGATTGCGTTCTGTCTGTTGTTTTTTTTTTGTAGTATAAAAACATTAAAAACCTTCCATGGGATTTTTAAGGAACATACAAAAAAAAATTAGCTGAATTGGTCGAGCCTTTCTCGAGTTATGCGCTTAGCAACATTCATTTTTATTATATAGATATAGAAGATTGTGTGAATTGTACAAAATCTAATCCTGCGCAGGCGAAGTTGCGGGCACCAGCTAGTTCCACCATACACTAGGTACCTAAACTTTCGGACGCGAGGCGCGGGGTCACGGGGCGCCCACTCAGCCCGGTCGAATCACGGCGACAAGAAATTAATTTAATAGCGCATTATTTTGATTTTGCTATTTATCTCCTATGGTATTCATTTAATTTGCTTTGTTTAAAGGAAAAAAATAATCTTCATGAAAATATAATAATATTTGATGTTAAAAGTATTATTAAGACATATGACGATTTTTTAAGATATTTGAATACTTTTTTCAAACTTATATATCCAACAGGGTTAGTATCAGGCGAGCCGCACGCTTGTTCGCTGAGATAGTTGTACCTACTTAGGTATATAAAAAAAAGTTTTATCGAAAACGCTGCATAAACAGAGATGTAGGTAACATAAAAATGTGTGGTAGAATTATTCCTCTTTCAAAGGTCTACAAAAACAGTCCGTGTTAACTTTTAAAAATATTAGCTACTATCATACTACTATTACTATGTATACACTTGGGTGTAGCACATGAATTGTAGAAAGTAGCGAGAAATGTCACAACAAGGTCACAACACAAAAAGTTGAGAAAAAGTCACAAAATTAAGTCCACAGGTTTTTAGAGGGTACTGAGCACTATAATATTAGGTATGTAAAAAAGTTAGGGATTGTCACGCACGACAGATCTATCGCCGCACGCACTCAATGTTTTAAGTCGCAATTTTGCCCGTCTCCGCGAACGAAAACAGGTATAACGCACTGGTTTTTCAGTAGATTTTCACAAAAAGTACTTCACTAGTTAGAGGGTAATGAGACGAATAGTTTGATATTCAACACTCTACGAAAAGTTAATAAATTACTTAAAAAATGAAATTTTAAAATTGCTTTGGGTAGGCTACTCGTTCTATAAACTTTATTTACCTATAATAATAATTTATTTAATTCAGATTCACATCCATACAAGTGTTAGTAACATTTTATAACTTAAAAACTAATGTTAGTAATACACTTTGATTTAATATAATTGTGCGTATAAGCACAGATTAGTAAATAGTACTACGTACAGATACTTAATACTGCTATAATAGACTACTCCTTCGCGTCAGCAACCGCTGCATGCTAAAATGTGCCTAAATGCTCCAGTGTACAGTTGTGATTGCTTCGCACCACGCGATCCCACAGCAACGGCAGGGCTGACTCTTCGATAAAATTAAATTAACATAACTCTTTGTATCCATGTTATTGAGAACTGTGAATATATTCCGACTATATGTGGTAGTTTTAAATTGTATAGTTTATAAAATATATTTTTCTTTATAAATAGGTGCTGACTGTTAAATAAACTGACTGCTAAATTCATTAATACACCTAGATAAAACATTCTTATAGAGGACAGTGTGTAGATAAAATAAATAAAAAATATTCAAAAGTTACATGTGTTTTATGATTGTATAATTTTTTTATAAATTTAATACTCGTAATTTAATAATTTTCGATTAAAACAAGAATTATCAAAATCGATAAACCCAGTAAAAAGTTATCCGGTTTAATATAACGAAGGTCGACGAAAAAATATCAAGTAAATACGCATTTTAGATATAACTCTAAAAGTACTTGGGACCACATGATACGCATTCACGCATACCCTTTAATTAAAACAAAATTTATCGAAATCGGTCAACCCAGAGAAAAGTTCTGATCTAACATACATAAAAAATACAATAGAATAAAAAATAATTAATTTAGAACGTCCTCCTTTTTTGAACTACGTGCGTGCGATTCGTTTGCGACAACCTTATCTGGCCCGAGACCGCTCGGCTGGGCAGTAGGTAATTATAGCGATTAGCGCGCAAGTACATGGAGTGACAATAGTCTGGTATAAGTAGGTAAACTGATTTCATGTTCCTTTAATACAATTATGGATACCTATTGACATAAAAAAATCGAATCATACTAAAATTCAATCAAAATAAAAATAAAAATCCAATCAATATCAAAACTCAACCAAAATTAAAATTAAAATCAAAGTCAAAATCAAAAACACATCCATACCAAAAATACAATACAATAATTATTATTAGCCGATGTAATATTTTGTTTGATCCGATATAATTATTATCGATACAAAATATCCAATATCGAAAATTGTATTACAGACGATATTTTTTTGAAGTGAAACTTTGTTAGGTGCATGAGGGTAAAATTTTAGAGATCGTGTGACCGACTGGGGAACTCCACGTGACGTTGGCTTTTTTTTAATTTGTTATTTTTTTGTCAATTAGTTTTGCCAAGTGTTATTTTTATTTAAATGTAACTAACTAAACACTGACAGCGGAGCTTTGTAAAGAGCAGTTTTTCGACTTTCGCAACCGGACAAATACTAGTTTATGTAATACTAGCGACCCGCTCCGGCTTCGCACGGGTGCAATGCTGATACTAAATTAATATAAAATATAAAATAAATATTTGCAATCTAAGCGCAAAAAATGTGTTTATACATATACGACATCAAATTAGAAAACTTTAAAACTATCAGTGTTCCTCTACTATATTATTCATGTATTATAGATATAAACCTTCCTCTGGAATCACTCTATTTACAAAAGAAAACCGCATCAAAACCCGTTGCGTAGTTTTAAAGATCTAAGCATATATACAGACAGACAGCGGGAAGAGACTGTTTTATAATATGTAGTGACAACAAATAGGTTTAAAATATTAATTAGAAGATATTAATACGTATTTAATTTTTGAAATTTTGTAAATATTACCCAAAAAGGAATACTTATAAAAATACATTGATATTTTTATTGAGATTTTTGTACATTAAAATAATTTACATTTTATATGAAAATTACTATTGATAATATTGAGCTAAATACACTATTATTTTATAAATACAAAATCTTTTGAAAATTTTATCGATATATCGACGTCGATATTTATAACTATTTTAATAAATATCGATATAGCGACAGCCACCCCGCACAGTGGGCTGAAATTCGCGTTTCATAGACATTCAAATTTATTTTTTCAACTGACGCTTTTTTTGCTTGAATGCGATTGAGAATAACTGCTATATGCCTTATATAATGATCTTTCATGTTTATAATCGGTCAGGTTATAATTTTATTACAAAATTTGGTGAAAACTTACCATTTTATGTCCCAAACACACTAAACAGTTGTAAAAGAAAAAAGAAAAAAAAAAAAAACAAAATCTTGGTTTTTTGAATTTTTCACATAAATTTTGAGGTTATGTGAAAAAAGTGTAAATACTAAAGTTGTAGATCTTTATATTACCTACAGCTTTGCCCTTGAACTTTTTTTTCATAGGACTTGTAGTTTAGCCAGAAATTGAGATAAACTGTTCTTTTACTCTTACAACCCCCTCCCTACCACTGCCCGACCTCAGATCGACCGTATTTCATTTTTCTTTTCTTTTCCAATGTGTTTCATCCTACTATAATTTTCTTTGATTTTTGCCATTTTTAAAGGCTAAAGGCACTTGGTCTATAAGCCTTTTAAAGGTTTTTAATGAATTTCACTTTCTAATATACTACACAATTAATTTGAGTAAATGTAAAGTATATGTACCCTTATGTAAAGCTTGATATTATTTAAAAACAAAAAAATAAAGAAAAAAAATTGGTAATTTTTTTAAAGGTTTAAAAAAAAGCACGTTTGACCTTAGCATGAAGTATGTCAAAAAATCAAAAATAATTTGTATTTTAATAAACTAAGAGGATATTAAGTGCAATTGTGCGATTATGGAGATATCATCATTTATGATGTCGACTCCATACAAATTTTCTTGAAAAAAATTCTATGTGCGCTGTTTACGATTATAAACCTGAAAGATCATTATATAAGGCATATAGCAGTTCTTCTCAATCGCATTCAAGCAAAAAAAGCGTCACTTGAAAAAATAAATTTGAATGTCTATGAAACGCGAATTTCAGCCCACTGTGCCCCCGCTCTCGGCTCTCCGCAACCAATGGCAGCGCTCCTGCGCGGCCTCCTCCGCCGCTAGCCAGTGTTGACAACATAGGTGATTTTTCACCATTTAGGCTACTTTAAGTGGAAATCGGTGACAAAAATATCTAAATAGCGACTGGTCGCCTTTTAAATAAAATAAATAAATAAGCCTTTTATTATTTCCTATTTTTTACATATAAATTATTACAATTTTCATGTATTCCTTTTTTTAACATTAAAGTAAACAATATTAATTTGTATTAATTTCCTTCATCATGTTATATTTTTTTAACAATATTTGTTCATAAGTTTTAATGCACATTTCCAATTTTTTTTTTTTTTTTTTTATTATATTTTGGTTTTTTTTTTGTAAATGACATTTTGTTTACTTTCGTTAAATGTATGTATCACCTTATGGAGAAATAAATGTTTTCATTTTCATTTTTTATCATATTTTTAACCTAATACCATATATTACTAATGTAATTTCTAATAATATGAAGAATAATCAAGATCCTTTCGCCTCTTTGCTTCAATAATGTGTTATCTTGAAAAACGCAATTTTACAGGAGAGCGTTTTTTAACTTTCAAAAAATTATTGTGTCGAAACAAATATTTTTTTACTGTAAATCTTCGATGTATTGTAAATTATAACTAATACATTATGTGAAAACTTATCAAAATACTGATAATTTAGAAGTTTAGTAAGAAATTGGCTTTATTTAAAAAAAAGGGGAAAACATGTCACGTTGTTCTTGCAAATATATAGTAACATAGGTGTTACAAACGAAATTATCACGATTTTGTTGATATTACTTTTAGATTTCAGAACCAATCTTTATTTGAAACACTGCAATAGCAAAATACACTTATTGTAATTTCTATAAAAATATTAAAACATTAGACTGACATTACGAATAATCTCAATTTTTATTGTTCATTACTTAATGAGAATCACATTTTACTAGGCAAATTAAAGGCTAAGATTAAGTAAAAGAATATCTATCCTTCTGAACAATTAGATTTTAATAATAGGTATACTTACCTAATTATAACTTATTGGGAAGATCTTGGCTATTAAATAGCGCTCTGATTAATGAATGTCATGAATACAATACTATATAATTTAATAAATACAATTAAAAGAACTAACATTTATATCTAACTCGTCTTAGACAAAACAATAATATAACATTCTCTAATAAAAATAAATCTATATATATAAAAGAGTTACCCACCCATTGACTCATCACGATATCTCTGGAACCATAAGGCGTAGACACTTGAATTTTGGTAGGAATATTCCTTTCGCCGAGTAGAGGTCAGCTAAGAACGGGTTTTACGATATTCCACCCTTAAGGGGGTTAAACGGGGGTTGGAAGTTTGTATGAAAGTCCTATGTTTTTGAAGTAAGAGACTTGAAATTCAAAATGTATGCTCTATAGATGGTGTTGAGGTGTACTAATAATGTACTTTGCGAAATCAACCCCCTTTTGGGGTTAAAACAGGGGATGATAGTTTGTATGAAAGTCCAATAAAAAATACACGTACAAACTTGAAATTAGGAAAGACTATAGCTATGATTTTCCTCAAATTAACGCGGGTGTAACCGCGGGGCACAGCTAGTAAACTATAAAGTAATTAATAATATACCTAATGTTTTTAATAAGTATAGCTTCAGGATCGCTTTTTTGAACTCGAATCACCTTTAAACCTGATAGTTTGATTAAATCATTATTTTCATCTATTAGCAACGAAAAGTTCATTTGATTAGTCAAGCTTTTCCAATTATAGAAATTTGCGAAGCACATTTCATTCACATGGAAGAGCTCACTTTTCTTCTGGGCAGCCTTTAGCATACATAAGTCCAGATCATAATTGGCGCTTAATTTCTCTCAATTTAAGAATGGCAATCACCCGCATTTTGGGTATGTCCTTTTATCAAAATAATATTTATGAGTGACTGAATTAAGATTAAGTATTGTCTTTACTGCGTATAGCTACATGCAGATCATAAATTTGTTTTTTTTTTGTTGACCCCCACAATTATCCGAATAGAATTTAACATCCAGATTTTCGACTGTTTCTGAAATTTTGACGAGGTATTTGTAAACGCAAGTACCTCTTAGTAGTCGTTCTTTGTCTTCATCGATGCGATTTTTGTGAGCTCCACATACATCACATAAATCTTTTTAGGAACACAGAAGGATATGTTGTAATCTTGCATAAATACCTACCTATACGGTAAAACGTTAAATACATTTAGGTACATTTTTTAGGTACATTTTTCGACTTACATTCTGCAGCATAGTCATAGTCTCTATAATGATCGGCTTTGCTGCCGTCGATATAATGTCTTATTGAGTTTGCTCTTATGTAATGTGATTCCATTTTTGGTATTACTTCTATAAATGTTTTTACACCATTCTTTATATTTTCATCCACTTTATATTGATTCCCATGATGTCCCCAATCATCTTTCATAGAAGAAATGTTGCAGTCTTTATTTTTCTTCTTAGACAAATCAGCTTTTTTTGCTGCGTTATCCACATTTAAATTTGCTTCCTCTGTGTTTGACCTTGCATCCCCTGAGCTTAACGTTGCGTCGTCTAAAAAAAGTTTAAATATTTAATTATAGTACGACAGAAAAAAAATGTACTTAATCCAAACTTAGTACCTACATTAACTCGCGCACGGAATAGTTAATAGTACAAGTACTTACTACGCGTTAAAGAGTATGTAGATAGGTATTTAACTCAGCCATTCGGTGGCGGAAGAATTTCCCTACTAAGTAGTTATTTAATGGTTCAATACACAAACAGGTACCTGCACTTATCCCTACAACAGGAATATTTGATTTTTCTGTTGTAAATGCAAGATTAACAAGTCTTTTAATTCGCGATTCCATCTGGAAAAAATAAAATAAGTATAATAAGTTACTTTGTTTTAGCAATAACAAAGTAATATTTATGAATATTACTGGTAAAATTATTATTTTTTTGTTCAATAACGGAACATCGGGAGATAAATATACTTCGATTTTTGTATTACAAAAAGTTTCATCAATTACAATGTTGTATCACAAGATAACACAAAGCAAAATTCTCATTCTTTCGGCAACAGTGTGACATGAGCATGTACAACAATCAACACATCACACATTTTTTTCAACAACGCTGTGTTAACCCACTATATCACATTAAAATAAATAATAATATTATTGAATTAAAACATACCTTTGCAACCAAACAGTGATATCGTCGTGATGTCTCGTTTTCGCTGCAATTTGAAAGCAGCTTCCTCAATACGTGCTTAGTGACAACTGTTTTGTTACGTTGTCGAAACAAATCTCCGCGCCGAAAGAAACAACGTGATATCGCGATCTGACACAGTCACGCTGTCTTTTTCACTCATAGATTCGCTACTATACACGCAAAAATTACCACGTTTTTTGGAAAAATAAAATCGGCCACGGCGGTTTCAATTATTAAATAAAATTTTTTTTGAATTTTCGGACTTACCACATTGTTGAAGCAAAGAGGCGCTTTATTCTTTTATTAAACTTCTACTAACATTTACGAAAATTATCGCTTTTAAACAACATGCAAGAAATTAGCTTCACCAATAACTAATTCTTATTATTCTTAGAATAACACATACTTTTAAGGTAAAAAATGAACTCTGGTCGCCTTTTAGGCTACTGAAAAAATTTTGAAGAAATGAACTAATCACAACACAAATGAGCATTTAAACGTAGTGTGAGAAAATTTAGAGAAAAAGATGGCCACACCCGTCATTAGTTTCGGGGAATACCTGTAGCTATAACCTGACCAAATTTAAGATGCAATCAAGATACAGTGTTTGCTTCGCTTTTCATAACTATTCTAATTGTGTGTATTATACTTAGCGAAATAGTTCGTTATAACCGTTATTTTTAAAGGAAAAGTTCTACTGTACATAATACATTTGATCAATTGGGCGCTAGCCAGTGAAATGAACGGGTCCCCTCGCTATGTTGCGAAGCATACGACCCAGAATTTTTTTTTGCCATAACAGTATTAACATACTTATCTGTCTCTCTGATAAACTTCGGAAAAAGAAACGACAAGTGTGAAGTGACTGATGTTGATGTTGTTCAAATATCTTTTTCAAGTAAGAATTATTATTTAATATTTATAGTTCTCTCGTTTAAAATTGTCCAGTAATTAAACAAACCTTATCCAACCAGTGTAAATCATTGATAAGAATTATAATATACCTGTATTTTTTTCGTCTTCATATATATTACTTTTAGTTTAATAAATAATGATGTAATCGTTTTGTCTAAATGATCTATATTTAATAAACAAAAGTAGCCTTAGTTACTCCTTATTACATAGCTTATGTAATTAAAAATAATGATGTAATCGTTTTGTCTAAATTATCTATACTATCATAAATAAATTATTTATATAATAAACAAAAGTAATTAGGAGTAATAATGTAAGTAATTAATGTAATTAGGAGTAACTAAGGCTACTTTTATTTTAGAAATTTGTTTATTTTATAACTCTGCGAACTGAACAATAACTTTTTTGTTAAATTCCACGCGGACGATGTCACGGGCACAGCTGGTCTTAAAATATACGTAATTTTTTTTATTACAGATGATAAAAAATCGCTTTTAAAATTTTATTGAAGAAACGACAAGTGAACGACGACGTTTGACCTCAAATATCTTCTTCAAGTAAGAATTATTATTTATCGTTCTCTCGTTTACAATTTTCCAGTAATTATACAAACCTTATCCAATTAGTTTAAATCATTTATGACAATTATAATATTCCTGTAGTTTTTAGGGTTCCGTACCCAAAGGGTAAAAGCGGAACCCTATTACTAAGACTTCGCTGTCCGTCCGTCCGTCTATCCGTCTGTCACCAGGCTGTATCTCAAGAACGGCGATAGCTAGAGAGTTGAAATTTTCACAAATTATGTATTTCTGTTGCCGCTATAACAACAAATACTAAAAACAAAATAAAATAAATATTTAAGGGGGCTCCCATACAACAAACGCGATTTATTGCCTATTTTTACTCGATATATCTAAATAAATGGTAAGAGGTAGGCACTTGAAATATTCACAAAATACTTAATTGTGTGTTACTTTAATAATAAATAATAAAATTAAAATTATAAAAATTTGGGGGCTCATACAACGAAAATGACTTTTTTGCCGATTTTTGCCCGCTATTAAAATCAATGTACCTACTGGTGTTTACCTAGCCAATGGTACGGAACCCTTCGTGCGCGAGTCCGACTCGGACTTGGCCGATTTTTTTCGTCTTCATTTATTACTTTGTTTAAAAAATAACGATGTAATCGTTTGTCTAAATTATTTATACATCTATACAATAAATAAAATTGAAGTGTATGTTTGTAATATTAAAATAACCGTTTTTACTACATGTTTATGGATGTATAATACACGGTACAAATAGGGTTGCCACCTTTTTTTTGTCAATTAAAGTACATTGGGTATTATAGGTAAGAAAAAAAAGTACATAGTATCAACATAAAGTACAATTTATTTTTATTTTTTATTAAATTTGAAAACATATTTTTTATTGCTTTTTGCAGCTTGTATCAAATTAGTATCTCTACTAAACAATTGCACAACATCTTTACACACACTTCAGCTTATCGCAGTCCACTGCTGGACATAGGTCTCCACAAGTTCGCGCCAAAAATGGCGCGAACTCATGTGTTTCGCCCATAGTCACCATGCTGGGCAGGCAGGTTGGTGTCCACAGGGCTGGCTTTGTCGTACCGAAGACGGTGCTGCCCGTCTTCGGCATGTGTATTTCAAAGCCAGCAGTTGGATGGTTATCCCGCCATCGGTCGGCTTTTTAAGTTCCAAGGTGGTAGTGGAACTGTGTTATCCCTTAGCCGCCTCTTAAGACACCCACGGGAAGAGAGGGGGTGGCTATATTCTTTACTGCCGCAACCACACAGCAGCCCACACCACATCTTTAGAGTCTATATTTAAATTAAAAAAGTAACTCATTTTTTATCAAATTCAGAGACGCTTTGTTTCGTTCATCACAGCAAAAAATCTTTGAATGCTGACGTATTGGGAATAGGTAATAAGAATGAAATTACTTTATACAAGTTTATTAAATTGTCATCACCCTTATTAAATACTTGCTGCCATTTTTGTGCAGTTGATAGTTCTGCAAAACCCGTAGAAGTACATTTATAATATTAATGTAATTTCTCCATAAAGATCATCGATATTTACATTAAGTTTTCGCAGATTTAAATTTTCAATTATGTTAACAATATTATCTCTAAGACTAACCATAATCCCATAAATATCTAAAATTGTTATGCAGTTGCCTTCTAGACATTTAACAGCTTTATTAAATAGTAGCCGACCTGTGCCCACTTCGTTAGGCGTTAATTATTTTTGTGATGCAAATATATACCTAGTAAAGTTTTCATCCCGCTCGCATTTCTCCGACTTGATTTACATATACTATTATTTTTCACTGATTTTTTTGTTCAATAACAATAAAATATAGCCTATGTCACTCCTGAATAGTGTAGCTTTCTGTTAGTGAAAGAATTTTCATGATCGGATCAGTATTTGCGAAGATTACCTCCTACAAACAAACAAAGTTAGAAACTTTTAACTTTACCTCTTTATAATATTCGTATAGAAAATTAATAAGTGACTAAAAAAATGGAAATAAATTTCAATCATATCATCAGATATGATCAGAAATTGTTAAAACCGGCCAAGTGCGAGTCGGACTCACGCACGAAGGGTTCCGTACCATTGACTAGGTAATATAAAATATATATTTAAATATATGTATTATATAAATATCGAGCAAAAATAGGCAAAAAATTGCGTTTTTTGTATGGGAGCCCCCCTTAAATATTTATTTTATTTTATTTTTAGTATTTGTTGTTATAGCGGCAACAGAAATGCATAATCTGTGAAAATTTCAACTGTCTAGCTGTAGCCGTTCTCGAGATACAGCCTGGTGACAGACGGACAGCGAAGTCTTAGTAATAGGGTTCCGTTTTTACCCTTTGGGTACGGAACCCTAAAAATGAGTGTTTAGGTGATGTGGCGCTGGTGAGTAGCGACATCTACGACAGCAAAATTTTTTAAAATCCTAAAGAAATCGAATCATGCATAATAAAGTATTTTCGTGTACTTTATTGCTCTCATAAAGTATAGAGTACATTTACCTAAAATAACGTACAATACTTTATTATAAAGTACGGGTGGCAACTCTAGGTACAAATACCAAAATAACATTTTTTACAATTCTTTGTCGTTGCGTACTTGCGTCCATTCGTTATAATTTATTATAAAGATTTTCAATCATATCAAAATTTTTTCGACCCAGCGGGATTTGAACCTGCGCCCTCTGATGTGCCGTGTCAGCGCTCTGCTAACTGAGCTATGGGTCCTCATCTAGCCGTGTCGAAATTCTTGATATGATGATTTTAGGTTTTTAAGCAAACCTTGGCGTCGTCTATAGCGAGTTCTTTACAGATCCCGACTACTCAAAGATTTCATATTACAATGAATTCTTCGACAAGAAACGATACCATGCTATTTTTAATTCGTTTTTATTTTTATTTTTGTGTTACCCACACATGAGGAAATTATAAAGATTTTAAATCATATCAAAAATTTTTCGACCCAGCGGGATTTGAACCTGCGCCCTCTGATTAAATTAATTATATTATATTATTGGAGTTATCAGGGAAGTGGACATACTTCACTTACTTCTCATATAACAAAAGTGGTTTTTTAGCCGCTTTTTGCCCGATATTAAAATCAATGTACCTAGTCAATGGTACGGAAACCTTCGTGCGCGAGTCCGACTCGCACTTGGCCGATTTTTATTGTATAGATGTAGTATTTATAATATGTATGTTTATTGAAAAAAAAAATGTAACTATACCAGTCGGCTGTTACCTATAACACAAGCATTAAGTTGCTTACTTTAGAAACAGACGACCGTGTGTGTGTGTGTGTGTGTGTGTGTGTGTGTGTGTGTGTGTGTGTGTGTGTGTGTGTGTGTGTGTGTGTGTGTGTGTGTGTGTGTGTGTGTGTGTGTGTGTGTGTGTGTGTGTGTGTGTGTGTGTGTGTGTGTGTGTGTGTGTGTGTGTGTGTGTGTGTGTGTGTGTGTGTGTGTGTGTGTGTGTGTGTGTGTGTGTGTGTGTGTGTGTTGTAGATAATTATATTTATTTGTTTATATTTATTACTAGCCTCTGCGCGCGACTTCGTCGGCGTGGACTCCGCTCCTATTGGTCTTAGCGTGATGACACATAGCCTATAGCCTTCCTCGATAAATAGGCTATCTAACACTGAAAGGATTTTTCAAATCGGCCGAGTAGTTCCAGAGTTTACCGCGTTCAAACAAACAAACAAACAACCAAACAAACAAACTCTTCAGCTTTATATACATATTAGTATTAGTATAGATTTAAATATATTGAAATGAAAATGTTACCATACAAGTACCTACTTCTTAAAATATTAATAATAATAATAATAATTCTTTATTCAAGTGACCTGTGACTCATTATGGTTAGTAATACAAATATGTCTTACGTACTATGTTAGTTATTACAATTTTTTTTTTTTATGTTATAAACAAATGTTACAATACTATCGAATCATTGCTACACCATCCCGTTGGCAACGGCACAGCAATGACTCGTGTATATGCAATCTAGTCTCTCAGATATCATGCCCAGAATTCTGTTGGCACTACCCCGCACCCTACGCACCAGAGACCCACATCTTTTTCTCATGACAGCGTAAAAACAATCAACACGCGCTTCAGCAAACATCCCTGAGGCGCTGCAGTATCGAGGTAGCCCCAACAGCACCCTGAACGCGTTATTATATTGAACCCGGAGAGCACTATAGGATTTTTGAGTATATCTCGCCCATAGGCTGCACGTGTAAAAAGATGTACAATATGCTCTAAATAATGCTATTTTAACGTTGCGTGAACTACGTGCAAACCTACGAGCAAGCATATTCGCTCTCACCGACAATGCTCTCCGCTCCCGTTCAATATCAGCATCGTCTTTTAAATCGGGAGTCAGATAGTGTCCGAGATATTTAAAATTATCAACCCTATCCAGAATACAATTATTAAGTAATACCGGTGGTAATTCTTTCGTACACTTGCCTCGGACATTAAACACCATTGTTTGGCTCTTTTTTACATTATAAATTAAGCCGTGTGACTTAGCATATGACTCACATATTGACAATAATTTTCTTATGCCACAGACGGAAGCACTCAGCAGCACCATATCATCAGCGTAGCTAATGTTATTCACACATACACCATCTATGTAACAGCCAACTCTGGTACTGCTGAGCTCAGCTATCAACTCATTCATATAGATGTTAAAAAGAGTTGGCGAAGTCAAGCCCCCTTGTCTCACACCACACTCCAGGCCATACGGCCGAGACAACGCTCCTTCCCATCGTACATAGTTGACCTGGTTCCCATACCAATACTTCAGAATATTAATGAACTCTACAGGTAAACCGCTTTTCTGTAGTTTCTTCCATAAAATATTGTATGAGACCAGGTCGAAAGCCTTAGAGAGATCAAGGAAACAGGCAACAATTGGTGTTTTTCTCTTTACGTAGTAGGTGACAGCACTCTTAAGACACAGCACTGCGGTTTCTGTTGAAAGACCCGGCTTAAAACCAAACTGATTATCGTGTTGTTGGACGTACACGTTAAGCTGTGTATTAAGAATGCTGTCAAACACTTTCGAAATGACAGTCGCCAACGAAATGGGCCTATAGTTATTCTTATCGGCGTTGTCGCCCGTTTTATTTTTTACTATAGGAACCACCACCGTACGCATCATATTATCCGGCATATAACTATGACTTAGGCATAAGTTAAAAAACATACACAGAACACGGGGTAAGTGGGGACCAGCCGACTGTAAATGTTCAATGCTAAGACCATCGTGACCAGGTGACTTACCTCTGGTCATTGACATTATAGTTTTAGAAATACTTTCAGTTGTTATTTTTGTCAACCTGTTCACTCCGGTCCCAGCATCCTGCACATAATTCGATCGACCAAGTGGTGACTTTACAGAAAAGTGATCCATGAAAAGATTAGCAATCTGCTCAGGATCAGTTAATCCGCTGATGCTCACAGGGATACCCGGCTTTGGTTGCAATCTGTTAGTTTGCTTCCAAAAGGAACGAAAATCTTTTTTAGTATGATGTGAAGCTAATATATCCATTTTAATTTGTTCCGCGTGGTCTTGACACCATTTTAAACGCGATTTAAATTTATATTTATATAATATTATATGTTGCTACTTACAATTTATTTAGATTAATAATTTTTAATTTCTTACTAATTTTAGGAAAATATATACTATTACCTTATTTAACTTGATTTATTTTTCTATATACATATATTGTTAATCATACGCAGCTTTTTAACTGACTTCCAAAAAAGAGGTGGTTCTCAATTCGACTGTATTTTTTTCAACTACAAGTACAACACAAGTACTTTTAGAGTATGCGGCTGTCCTTCTTATTATAGACTAGCCCATTGGCGCAGTTTGTAGTGACCCTGATTTCTGCTCCGGGGGTTGTGGGTTCGATTCCCACCCGAGTCTGGGTGTAATATATGTATATTTGTGTATTTATTTAATTCTTTGAAATGATTTTAATTTTCTAAATTGTATAAAATATTGTATTTAAATATATTAAAATGAAAATGTTACCATACAAGTACTTCTTAAAATATTATATGTTGCTACTTACAATTTATTTCGATTAATAATTTTTAATTTCTTACTAATTTTAGGAAAATATATACTATTACGTTATTTAACTTGATTTATTTTTCTATATACATATATTGTTAATCATACGCAGCTGTTTAACCGACTTCCAAAAAAAGAGGAGGTTCTCAATTCGACTGTATTTTTTTTCAACTACAAGTACAACACAAGTACTTTTAGAGTATGCGGCTGTCCTTCTTATTATCGACTAGCCCATGCGAAACATTCTATATCTATGGACTAGCCCGTTGGCGCAGTTTGTAGTGACCCTGATTTCTGCTCCGGGGGTTGTGGGTTCGATTCCAACCCCGAGTCTGGGTGTAATATATATATTTATTTGTGTACTATTTATAAGTATGTATATCGAAAAAAATGTAGCTAGACCAGTCAGCTGTTACATATTATAACACACGCATTAAGTTGCTTACTTCAGGAACAGATGACCGTGTGTGTATTGTGTAAATATTTATTATTATGACTCGTTTTTGCAACTTAAATCCACTTTTCATAGTGTTGAGCGTGTTACAACGGAAACTAATTACACAACTCATGTTCTCATCCTTAGTATATACCTATAACTCCACATTGTTAAACTTTAATGTATAGGTAGGAGCCAGCTGAAGTGACAGGATAGAGACAATAAATTTTGATTAATGATTATACTGAAATAAATTTTTAAACCTACACAGGATGAGGATATAATAACCATTTTAATGAATCTAGATTTCCTTGGGCTTTTAACCGACTTCCAAATAAGGTGGAGGTTCTCAATTCGATTGTATTATTACAAGCTTTTATTTAACTTGCAATGTATGTATGTATGTATGTATGTAACTTTAATGAATGTTTGTTCGGGTGAAATCTTGCAACTCAATTTTGAAGCAGATACCTTCAACCAATTGAGCTGAAATTTTGTATACAGGTTCGATTTGGATGACAATGCATGGTTTGTATGTATGCATGTATGTATGTATGTTTGTTCGGGTGAAATCTTGCAACTCAATTTTGAAGCAACCAATTGAGCTGAAATTTTGTATATAGGTTCAATTTGGATGACAATGCATGGTTAACTTTATGACGTCATTCTAAATCCAATATGGCGGCATATCCAAGAGTGCGGACTAGTTATTTTTAGTGCACTTCTACAATATGGGTATCAAATGAAAGGGCTTGCTAACAATAATTCGAATAAAGTGACGTGATAACCGACTAAAAAGTCAAAAATAAATTAAAAGTAAAAAACCTTTTTAAAAAACAAGCTTTTATTAGAATGTGCTAAAACGAAAAAAATAAATTTTTACTTTAAAACTTTTACTATCTACTTATAAAGTCATTACACATAATCTATATGATATAAAAGCTTGTCGCGAGTTTGCTTGTAAACAAGTAAATTAATTAAATTGATGTGATTGATTTTAACTATTAAAATTTTCAAACTATTTTAGTTTATCTGAGATAGGGCACAGCAGGAAATTTCCTGCTCAAAATATGGAGCAGCCCGACTGGGGTAGTACCTCGACCTTACAGAAGACCACAGCTAAGTAATACTGTTTTCAAGCAGTATTGTGTTCCTGTTGGTGAGTAAGGTGACCAGAGCTCCTGGGGGGGATTGGGGATAGGGTCGGCAACGCGCTTGCGATGCTTCTGGTGTTGCAGGCGTCTATAGGCTACTGTCTTACCATCAGGTGAGCCGTATGCTTGTTTGCCGGACTCGTAACATAAAAAAAACAACTAAGGAAATACGAGTACTCATATCTCGCGACAAGCTTTTCTATCATATAGATTATGTGTAATGAGTAATGACTTTATAAGTTGATAGTAAAAGTTTTAAAGTAAAAATTTATTTTTTTCGTTTTAGCACATTCTAATAAAAGCTTGTTTTTTAAAAAGGTTTTTCACTTTTAATTTTTTATTTTACGAGTAGATGCCCGAAGATCTATAGTAGAATCAATAATTCAGTAGACTAAAATGACAGTTGCTAATGTCACTTTGTAAAATAATCGTTGTGTTTGTGTTTATTGTTAAGTTTTGTTTTGTGTTTTGTTAATCTGTTTTATTTGTACTGTTTTGTTATCAATACGAAAGATATGGATGTTCCAAGTAATAAACACAAACACAAATATTATTTTACAAATTGACATTAGCAACTGTCATTTTAGTCTACTGAATTATTGATTCTACTTTAATATAAGATTGAAACATCGCATGAATTTACAATAATTGGTATTTTAACTGGCACCTTATGTCCACTTTCCTGATAACTCCAATAATTTTCGACGGGACATTCACTGGCAGGTAGCTGATGTAATAAGGAGTGACTTAGGCTTTTAATTTTTAATTTATTATTATTTTTTATTTTAATTTAAGTATTATTAATATTATTTACATTATAATGTACAATTGATTTACTAAAGTTTTTTTTTCAGCGAACGAATGTGTTACCTTATTCGAGCAACAAAATGATCATCAAAAAATAATACAGGAAGTGACTCAACATCATCTGGATTGATCTACAAGTAAATTTGAAAAACATAGATTAATAAAGCTTTGCACTGTACAATATCAACACTTAAATAATAATTCATTTTATAATATAATACATAATAATAATAAAAAAGTACTTAATATGGAAAATTTGGCTAAAATCGGTCTTCAAAGACAGCAAGGTAGAGAATTCTTAAAATTATATTAAGTTTAGAAGTAAGTTTTATAAGTAAGTTAGTTATAAAGTAAGTAAAGTAAGTTATATAAGTTTCATCCCACAACATCGATCACGATTCAGCCAGTAATATCCCACCGTTGGGCATAGGTCTCTTCCCCATGTGGGGGAAGGATCGGAGCTTAATCCACCACGCTGCTCCAATGCGGGTCGGCAGATATATTTCCTACTATGAGTAACGATCGCTATCAGGTGTACATGATAACAACAGGGACCGACGGCTTAATAGAACGGGAGCCAGGTTAAAATTCGGTCAATCATTAATTCTTCCCGATCGAAACTTCGTAACATGAATAAGGGTTTTTTTTATGAATTTTCGTCTTTGTCAGCTGCCACTCCGTGGGTGGGTTGGGCAGTGGCAGCCTCCCAAACATCGAGAAAAAAAAAATTTTTTAGTCATTTCCTCTGACTTCAAAATTAGTCGGATTATAGTTTACCTAATATCTTGAAGGAAACATAACGTCAGCTGGCCATAACATGGTGGAATATACGTCAGCTGGCTGCTTGAACATGTAAAAAAAATTTTTTTTTCAGTGATTTCCTCTCAACTAAAAATTTGCATGGTGATAGTTTACATGCTACTATAAATGAAAATTAACGTCAGCTGGCTGTATTGCTGTGGAAAGTTTGTCAGCTGGTACCTTGAAAGATGTAAAAAAAAATTAGTCATTTTCTCACTTCAAAATTTGTCAGATTATAGTTTACCTTTTTTAGCTTCGATCCTTATCATTATATAAGGGAAATAGGAGCATATTAAATATCTAGTATAATTTATATTATACTTTTATAGGTCCGTACAGGGATATTTGTGAGATATTAATTCCTTAGTTGTGGAATTATAATTTTTGTTTGATTTTAGCGCAAAAAAAATCAATTTAGTTGTAATACATGATAAAAATACTTCACTTTACTGCTTTTCAACTATCTGATTCAGGATTATTTTCTTATGTGTAATCATAATCGTAATTGGTTATCTTAATTTAAAAACTATCACTATCTTTTTATACACCGGGACCTATACGACACCTGAACCACAAGGAGCACTGAGCATTGGTTACGCCATAACCCTTCCTTTTACATATTTTAATTTCCTTTTACATTTTCCTTTTTCAGTAATTTCCTCTTAACTAAAAATTTACCTGGTGATAGTTTACATGCTACTATGAATGAAAATTAACGTCAGCTGGCTGTATCGCGGTGGAAAGTTTGTCAGCTGGTACCTTGAAAGATGTAAAAAAAAAAATTAGTCATTTCCTCTCACTTCAAGATTTGTCAGATTATAGTTTACCTAATATCTTGAAGGAAAAATAACGTGAGCTGACTATAACACGGTGGATTATACGTCAGCTGGCTGCTTGAACATGTAAAAAATTTTTTTTTTCAGTGATTTCCTGTCAACTAAAAAACCTGGTGATAGTTTACATGCTACTACGAATGAAAATTAACGTCAACTGGCTGTATCTCGGTGGAAAGTTTGTCAGCTGGTACCTTGAAGGTGTAACGCAGCAGCTTACGCAAACTATAATCTGACAATTCGTTTTTATTTTTATTTTTGTGTTTATAATCTGACAAAAGTTTCTCAATCTTTATAATCTGACAAATTTTGAAGTGAGAAGAAATGACTATTTTTTTTTACATATTTCAAGGTACCAGCTGACAAACTTCCCACCGAGATACAGCCAGCTGACGTTAATTTTCATTCATAGTAGCATGTAAACTATCACCAGGTAAAATTTTGGTTGAGGAAATTACTGAAAAAAAATTTTTTTTCAAGTTCAAGCAGCCAGCTGACGTATAATCCACCATGTTACGGTCAGCTGACATTATTTTTCCTTCAAGATATTAGGTAAACTATAATCTGACAAATTTTGAAGTGAGAGGAAATGACTAATTTTTGTTTACGTCTTTCCAGGTACCAGCTGATAAACTTTCCACCAAGATACAGCCAGCTGACGCTAATTTTCATTCATAGTAGCATGTAAACTATTACCAGCTAAATTTTTAGTTGAGAGGAAATCACTGAAAAAAAAATTTTTTTTTCATGTTCAAGCAGCCAGCTGACGTATAATCCACCATGTTATAGTCAGCTGACGTTATTTTTCCTTCAAGATATTAGGTAAACTATAATCTGACAAATTTTGAAGTGAGAGGAAATGACTAAATTTTTTTTTACATCTTTCAAGGTACCAGCTGACAAATTTTCCACCGCGATACAGCCAGCTGACGTTAATTTTCAATCATAGTAGCATGTAAACTATCACCAGCTAAATTTTTAGTTGAGAGGAAATCACTGAAAAAAATTTTTTTACATGTTCAAGCAGCCAGCTAACATATAATCCACCATGTTATGGCCAGCTGACGTTATGTTTCCTTCAAGATATTAGGTAAACTATAATCTGACAAATTTTGAAGTGAGAGGAAATGACTAAAAATTTTTTTTTTTTTTTACATTTTCAAGGTACCAGCTGACAAACTTTCCACCAAGATACAGCCAGCTGACGTTAATTTTCATTCATAGTAGCATGTAAACTATCACCATGCAAATTTTTAGTTGAGAGGAAATCACTGAAAAAAAAAAAATTTTTACATGTTCAAGCAGCCAGCTGACGTATAATCCACCATGTTATGGCCAGCTGACGTTATGTTTCCTTCAAGATATTAGGTAAACTATAATCCGAAAAATTTTGAAGTGAGAGGAAATGACTGAAATTTTTTTTCTTCTCGATGTTTGGGAGGCTGCCACTGCCCAACCCACCCACGGAGTGGCAGCTGACAAAGATGAAAATTCATAAAAAAAATCCCTTATTCATGTTACGAAGTTTCGTTTGAGAGGGTATTGGTCATGTCAACCTGTCACGAGCTCCCGGTCTATAACGTGCTCTCTGAGGCACGGTGGAGAGACCCACAAGGACTGCACAAACACCCAGACCACGGCAAACATCTGTATGGCCAATACAAATGTTGTCATGTGCGGGAATCGAACCCGCAACCGCCCGCACAACAGCCAATCGCAATCCAGTGCTGTGACCGCTGCGCCAACGCGCCAACCCCACAACATACCGGACCTAAATTATTTTTTTGACGTCAATTGATTGGCCATCCTGTATTTGTTAGTTCCTTTACTACATTGATCAACAAATAATTTTGAAAAACATAGAATAATAAAGCTTTGCACTGTAAAATATCAACACTTAAATAATAATTCATTTTATAATATGTTTATTAATATTTGAATTAATTAAGATTTGATGAGATCCAACATCGTTTACTTGTCGTTTATTCAATTTTAAAAGTGATTCTTTATCATGTAATGAAAAAATTACTTATATTTTAAGAGATAATTTAGACAAAACGATAACATCATTATTTTTTAAACTAAAAGTAATAAATGAAGATGAAAAAATTAACATGAATATAATAATTCTCATCAATGATTTAAACTCCGCAAAACGAAAATAATAAAGATGGTAAATATTCCGTTTTCGAATAGTTTTAGTAATAGAAGTAACCATGTTAATCTAAAATCTTGTAATGTGTTTTGTTTATTTAATAAATTTTTTTTGAAAAATACTGTTTTTTCTTTCAAATACCTTATTTTTTAGTTACGTTATAGTAGATGTCATTGTGGCTACTTAAAATCCTTGTATCTGGCGTTGTGACAAAGAACCTACATAATCATAAATACGAGTCATCAAAGATTATTCAAAATGTACTCATTATATCTCCATTATATTAAAATACAACCCATATGACAAGTATAAGCTTTTGATTTATAAAAGAATCATCAAAATCGGTAAACACAGTAAAAAGTTATGACGCTTATTATCACGTAGGTCGACGAAAAAATTCAGGTAAATGACGCATTATTGGTTATAACTCGAAAAGTACTTGTCAGATCTCAATTAAATTTAATTGATTCCAAATGACACTCAATACCTTTCGATTGAAAAGAAAAAACTAAATTACAGATGCTTTTAAAAGTTAGCTAAAAATTGGTTCAGTAGTTTCAGCGTCACGTACCGATAGCAGCGCCACCTACCGGGTCTAATTGAGATAAAAACTACGCTATCTTCCAAGTTGGACCAAATTACAGAGGCTTACAAAATTTGATACAAATTGGTTCAGTAGTTTCGGGAGTTACATACCGATAGCAGCGCCGCCTACTGGGTCCAATTGAGTTAAAAACTACCCTATTTACCAAGTTGGACCTAATTACAGAAGCTTACAAAATTTGATACAAATAAGTTCAGTAGTTTCAGAGTTACACACCGATAGCAGCGCCACCTACCGGGTCCAATTGAGATAAAAACTACCCTATTTACCTAGTTGGACCTAATTACAGAAGCTTACAAAATTTGATACAAATAAGTTCAGTACTTTCAGAGTTACATACCGATAGCAGCGCCACCTACCGGGTCCAATTGAGATAAAACTACCCTATATCCCAAGTTGAACCGAATTACAGAAGCTTACAAAATTTAGTACAAATTAGTTAAGTAGTTTCGGAGTTACATAACGATAACAGCGCCACCTACCGGGTCCAATTAAGATAAAAAAGTTTCCCATGTCCGTCTCCTGGTTCTAAGTTACCTTCCCGCCAAGAGTATAAAAATTATATGGAAAAATTAATTTTATTAATGTCACTTTTTTATTTAACCGATGACATGTTTCTTTTGACGTTTGGAAGGGACATTAATTTCGTATATGTTGGCTAAAAAGTTCGTCTCTTTTCCCCGAGATGGCGTCACTGAGCCAGTGGCGCCATCTCGGAGAAACGATACGAACTATTTAGCCCAATATATACGAAATTAATGTCCCTTAACTATACAATATTTATGAAAAAATTCCTCAAAATCCCTATATATCCCTTTTTAAATTTAAGGAATAATACGGTCCGTGTCCTATATATAAAAATGACCTAACACTATTCGCTCCATCGAGGAACCCTTTTCCCAAGATTAATTTTGCGTGAAAAGTAATTTCCTAAGACGTTTAGTGTTACATGAACATTGGGCTACAATTTTCCACGAACGAATTGTCTCGGTCCGTACTATACATTAGATATATATATATATATATATATATATATATATATACTTCAAATTTGCCAGTAACCAAAGGGTTAAAACATATCCTATTAACAAAAACATATAAAACGCTTCCGTTAAGCGAAATGTTCTGGAGTGAGATTAGTATTATGACACAAGAATAATCCAATGAAGCGGCGTCTTCAAATTTATATCCCGTCTATCTTGTAAACTGTTCAAAACCTCACACCTTATACTCACAGAAGTATTAAGGTATTACGCGGTAAATGAGGAAATACATAATAAACTAAAGCTCTACTTGGCGGATAATTAATGTTTTTACTATGTGTTATAATCATGAAGGTACCAGTATTAAAATACAGATATATGTATTGTATATATATATATATTATATATATATACCTATGTATTTGCCATAGCGAACTTTTAATTGCGATATTTTAAATATATGATAGGTTAGATACTAGTTTTAGTTATACTTTAATATTGACACACGCCTATATAACTTACATATTATTATTAATGTGAACACGCTTTTTTACTTTTATTAATATTAACATCCACATACACAACTCAACTTAAGACAACAGATCGACAGTCCTATGACTGTCTCGTAAAGCTAGGATTTGGTTCGATGCTCATGGAATTTTCCTGTTACAATATCTTAATTATTTTTTTCTTTAACTGAACGTGTTTTTTTTGCGTACTATAAATGTATATTCGATTAAATATAAATGATTATTTTATGATTATTTTTATGAAATTACACTGACAGGTCCTTTATTTACTGAAAGCCTTTTATGATTTATAAGAAGGAAGTGCAAATAGTAAAGAAACTAGACTCGTATGGCAACACACTCGTGCACTCCCACGAATATAATAATATAATAAAAATAAAAGCATTGCCCCGTTTAATCCGCATAAATGAACAATACGGTATAATAATAAAACTTAACGTTTATAACTAGAAATGCAACAAAGAAGATCATGAGAATTACTATTGATTGCTAAGCACTTGGAGACGAGCCAGGGTTTAATATGCGTTGGCTGGTTAGACACTATTTGCTAGATTAGGTCCCGCTGTCGACAGATCTACGTTGATTAGTTTGATTTGTATGTGATGTGTGTTATATTGCTGTCTCTCTATATCCGCATTAATAACCGTCTGTTCGTTGACACATCATAAGGTTAATTAAGTTTCTATCAAATATAAATTGACGATATTATGATCACTCACAGGAAATCAGAATTTATTTTATTGTATGATTTCCATTTAAAGTAAGTTTTCGATTTGACTAAAGTTTTGATTGGTTCCGATTAATTGGAAGGAAATGTTCCACTTTGTAAGGATGGAAATTTAAGTGATGAGGAATATAGAATAATAATATTTTATCTATACTAAGATCATAAAGCTGAAGAGTTTGTTTGTTTGCTTGAACGCGCTAATCTCAGGAACTACTGGTCCGATTTGAAAAATTCTTTCAGTGTTAGATAGGCCATTTATCGAGGCTATTGGCTATATATACTCAACGTAAGACCTATAGGAGCGGAGTCCACGTGGACGAAATCGAGGACAGGAGCTAGTTTGGAATAGAATCGAAATAAAACAATACCCATAAAGATTTTTTTTTTTTAAGATTCATGTTCGTAAAGAACCTTTAGCTGTTTCAACAATCCTGACATTAAAAATGAGAACTGACAAGCTGGTTTTACATAAACCCAAGTCGCTTAATTGTTCAGCATAACATTAAGAAGCTCTGGTGTACCGCGGAGCTAATGGTTCATTAGATGTATTGTGTATTATCCTTTAACTTTCGGCTCGTATTTAATGTTCTTCGAGAAATTTAACTACGGTTGTTCTATTTGTTTTGACTTTCTCAGCAACTTAAGAGTAATGGATTGAGAAAATCAAGTGGATAAAATGCTGACGGACAGTTCTGTCACAATATCTTAATTTTTTTTCTTTAACTGTACTTTTTTAACTTTTGTGCGTAGTATAAGCGCATATTTAATTAAAAATACATGACTATTTAACGTAGAATTACCACTACACAGAACAGCTATGTGATGGTGAATTAACGTCAAAAATCGTGAGAACAAATCTGGGATACATCAGGTAGATCCATTACATCTTCTGAGTTGTCAAGTGACTTTGTATTTAAGACTTGTCTTATTTTCAGCGTTAGTTTGAATCATTGTAAGGACGTAAATGTTTTTAAATACTGATTGATGTCCTCCTTTCAGCAATATTCAATGCACTAGAAATATAGAATGTATAGACTCTTGCTAAGAAGGAGTATAGAAAATTTTGAGCAAACCAAAGTTCGAGGAGCCTGTTCAACGTTGGAACCTTACACATACATAATATACATGATGAGGTGAAAGATATCGTCTGTCTCAAGAAAGTGTATTGTATTTTTTACAGTTTACGTATAAAAGTTCCATAATAGTTAAATTAATTCAATTCTAAAGTTAAGTTAATTCTTATCCAGTGAGAAGATAATAAGATGGGTGTAAATATTTAGGATTCAGTACTGATCCTTCTTAATTTTGAATTTTACTAAATACCAATCGATGCATTGTCTCGAGTCTACGAAGTTTAATGTTAGAATAAAAATACTCGTTACTTGACCCAGAAATCTTGCAAATCGTTATGTCTTTGGCATACATACAAAAAATATATATAATATATCTTAAAATAGGTAACTTCTTATTTTTAACTTGGTTATTTACGAATTTGACTAGAGAATATTTTGACATTTACTTTCGAGAATATTTCATTCACTGAAATACGAATAGAAACGGTAACCTAAAGATCTGAAGGCATTCCAAGGGCGACACATAATCCAAGCTTCATTTGTATACTCAATCGAAATTCATTTCGTCGTGAGATAATAGCTCATAATACAGCTTTAATATGAGAACAGGTGGTGGTAATGACTCGGTCCCGGTTCCATCCGTTGCTAATTAAGGAATAATGGGAACAATCACAAAGAGCAAGACTGCTCGTACTTCTCTTTCTGTCCAATTTACAACAACAAGCGATTTTATGAATTTATTATTGGCATTTTTTTTTTGTTTCTGTTTAAAAGATCTGATCACCTATGTTCTGTACTTCTGTTCCTAGTCATTATTATTAACTACGACTTCAGTTTGATTATAATTAAAGTGTAAATAATCAGTTAATCAGTCAGCTAAATCATAATGCTTTCAAGCAGTGATGTGTTCTTGAGGTAAGCTGACCAGATCTCCTGGGGGGATTGGAAGTGGTGTCGGCACTTGTGATATTTCTGGTGTTGCTGGCGTCTATAAGCTACGGTAATCGCTTACCATTATATGAGCCATACGCTTGTTTGCCGAACTAATTGTATAAATAAGAAAATTTAGGCTTCTACTAAAAGTACAGAAAATACAGTAAAATAATATGTGTAGAGCTAAAAAGGTGATAGTTAACGTTATGATTTTATAGAAGAAGCGTAAAAATTGCAAAACTAAAACCGAAAATAATAACCTAAATTAAGTATAAAGAAGTGTTTCAATGGTGGCGATAGTTATTGAATTATAAAGCCGGAGATGTAGTTTCCGCTGACATCATAACATCGATATCTATCTAGTCTAGACAAGTCTTATAATAATAAGTAGGTATAACTTCCAACTACTCAAATTATATTGGGTTGACGAAAAATATCATATAAGATTATCGATAATTTACAGATCTTCAAAGATAAATTAGATCATAAAAAAATTAGTCACAAACCATTTCCCGCTGTCGCTTATAAACTGGGACATAAAATTTTAATCTGTGCTCAGAGCCGCTGCTCATCCTTCCCCAATTCTCCTCCGCCGATAATGGCTTTCCGATTCGTTAACCCACTTTACACTTTTAACAATCCACTATTCAAAGTTTGTATTGAATTATAACGAGACAAAATACATTTTATATCATAATGCTATTAGAATAATTATAATCTTATTAACTGTTTATTTGTAGAAATAATTGGTTTCATTGAAAAAAAAAAATGTACACATTATAATATAATTATCACTATTTCTAGTCTCATAAAGAATACTGTATTCTGTATAATACTGTGTTCTTTTGTCCACAATCTGCTGCGTCAATTAGACGTACAGCTACGTTTTTAAAAGACAAATATGAAAATATTTTTTTGGTTCCTTGGAATAAAATAAAGTTTTCATAAATCTTTAGTTTTAAGTAATCTATTTATTAAGTAACACTATGTACTAGTTTTCTTATATTTACATATATTTTGAAACGTATTTAATAGATATTATTATCAACCAGAATGTTTTATTTATTTTTTATTTAAAAAATAAATAAAGTTACTTTTCACTAAAAAAATTTTAAGTTTAGAATTTTTTTTTATTACAAGAGTAACAATAAAATGTAGTACCGAAAGCACCAGGTTAATTTTTATATCAACATAAATTGTATTTATCAATACATTTCCACCGAGCCGGAAAATATACAGTGTAGTTCTAAACGCTTCCAAAGCAAACCTACTAAAAAATTTGCCAATCGCGTGATATTTTCAGAAAGAACAAATTTCACGTGTAAGCAATTCCGTCACTGCACGGACTTATGCATTTAAATGTCATTTTCGGAGTGGTCCTCGGTCGAGGGGTGGTCGAGGGTGATGACGTCATTAGCGACGGCGGAAGCACATTTGCGCTGTCTAGCGCCTCGCCATGTTCATATTTGATAACACACTTCGCTCTTATCAGACTCATACATCAGACTCCAGCTGTGTCATACAGTAGTTTTATAAATAATGACTATGAGCCGTCAGTTTACTTGTCCAATATATATGGACTTTTATATTTTAGAAAATTTAACACTAATTTCATGAGTTGAGTTGTCTACGCGTTCTTCAAATATATGTGCATTACATATATACACACAAGCACACAAAACTATCATATAAATAAGTTTTGAGTTTAGGTAGGTACCTATGGCCTGTCCGTAAGAAAAGTAGGTAACGATTTATTCCAGTCATTATTGTTCCCAATACACTCAGTAATAAAGGTATTAAAATAGCCTTTTTTTCGTTAAGATACATATATATGGTTTGATGAATATACATGCATTTAATTTGAAAAAAAACGTAAAGAATTATTATATTTTATATATTATTATGGATCTAAATGTGACTAGAAATTGAGGAAATTATTGAGTGTGTTTGTATACTATCAAACTAATATTATAAGTGTGAAAGTTTGTGAGGATGGATGATTATACAATGAATGTATTGTTGTTACTTTTTCACGCAAAAACTACTGAGCCGATTTACTTATACTTTTTACCTCGACAATCTCACGGGATGGGAAAATATGCAAGGGAAATTGCGTGGTGCAGCTAGCTTTAATATATATGCGAGTTATGTCTCCTTTTTTGTTCTAAGCGCTTTGTACCCTACACCTGACGGTGACACGGCTTGATGAATTTCGGCATAATATATGAGGTATCGTTACACTCACCTTAATTGTGGGTGCGGTGCGAGCTGTGTTATATTTAAAAGGGTGTAATATTTTTACACTGACAATTTTTTTGTAATATTTTTAAAATTGTAATTTATAATTTTACAAATTTTTCTTGTTGTGTGGGACATAACATGTTATACAACGAATAACTACGATTACGATGCGATTCAGCCTATAACATCCCACTGCTGGGCTTAGGCCTCTTTCCCCATGTAGGAGAAGGGTCGGAGTTTAATCCACTACGCTGCTCCAATGTGGGTTGGCGGATATATTCCCTACTTTGAGTAACGATCGCTAAAAGGTGTACATGAACCAAACTGGAAATAAATACTTGTATAAACGCAAATATCCACTCAAAGCGAGAATCGAACCCGCGACCGCTGGTGTTTATGCGCCGCTGACACGACACTCGCACCATTACACCAGAGCGGTCGTCTCGAACGAATAACTGTTAATCTTTAATAATACAACGAAACCAAACGTGATAGATAATTGTGTTTGCTCGCAAATGAAAAAAACCTGACTTCAATTACATCGAACTACTGGTACACGTTTATACAACGTAGGTAAACGAAAAAGTAGTCAAGTAAATACGCATTATAGTGATTAACTCAAAATGTGATCTCGAACATATTTAAATGGGACCACATGATAAGCACCAGCTTAACAATAATCATGAAAATCAGGACATAGGTGTCCTGATTTTGATTATTCTTTTATTAGGTATAAGGTTATGAGGTGGCACACACTAAAAAATACAGTTGAATTGATAACCTCATCTTTTTTTAAAGTCGGTTAATAATTTGTTTTTAACATGTACACATAACACCTACAGACACAACCTACGAATTGCAGCCGTCAGGAGCAGGTTCAAGGAGATTTTTGTTCGTTAGTTTGATAAGAAAATCTGAAGTGCGTTCCACTCTCATATCGGGATAACATAAAATCAAAAATGATAATTTCTTTAAAAAAAGCAAATTAAGACATGATCTGATCTTATCTCCTTAACAGAAGAGGAAACCTTGTAGTATCGTTACAGAGATTTACAGGAACAATTAATACCTTCCTAACAAATCAGTAAAGCAAATTCAGTAATTATTTCAACTTTTACTATTCGACTTGAAACATTTCATTATTTTCAAATGCACACAAGACAAAGTTGTAAATGTAAATTAGTGTCTTGGAAGTAATTCGCGAGAGAGACTGTTTAAGAGGATAAAATTTTATTATAATTTCATATTCTAAATTCGAGGTATGATAGTATTCCAGTGCAGGCGGGTCTTGTATTTCTTAGAATTGGATTGTTTTCAGGCGGTATTACAAATTCAAACGATATTACAACTTCTGTCCGTGAAGGTAATCAAATTTCGACCCAAGTTCTTGGTGCGTAAGATTCAATTAAACTCACGAGTCAGGATTCAACCGGTTCGAATATCTTAATACCGAAGTTGCTTTCCTTCGTTGAATTTATTATCAAAGAACGTACAGAATATCCATTACAAATTTATAGGAGACTAAGCCGCAGACCGTTTCGCTCGGCCGTCGTGGGCACTAACGCTCTAGACGCGTTCGAAAGGCTGAGTCGATGATTTACTTCAAGCGTTTCCTTCACTTGATCGAATGATTAACTTAACGATTTCTCGAGGACTGAAGCGATGTTGGACCATTTATTACAATGTACATTGTATATATGTTTGCCCAAATGTATCTGAAAATAGGTACGTTGATTTGATACGGTACAGTAACTTCAAAAGATTTGAAAAGATTATAGAAGAATTAATCCCTATAAAGATTTATGATGAAGATTAACTAGTAACGAATTAATTATAACTTGTGAGCTCGTTTTTCACCATTAAAAGCTATAAATCCTAAAGAAAAAAATGAATTAAAAAAAAAACGAGTATAAGTAAAACTTCTACACAATAGGCCTGCACTGTGTCTTAGATATACGAAACGTAACTAGCTATGAGACAAAGAGAGAAAGAAAATGTGTGCTCGCACCTCTCTTGCTTCGTTCGCCTCACCCGATCACACTTTTCGTAACGCTCTCGTCATGCATTCACCGGCTTACTCCCCAAGTCAAGCGTGAGTAAAGAAGTTTTACTTCAAAAGTTTTTGAAGGTTTAAATGATCAATTTTTTAACATTAACAGATAGATCACTTTTCAAAACCTAAACTAAACAGGTTTACCTATCTATCTAAAAATCAAGTTTTGTCTGCATCCAGAATAAACAATTACAGAAGATAGTGTCAAATGTCGTAATAAAAGAACATTGCGTAAATAACTTTTTGGATAGCGAATATAAACATACAGAATTTTGTCCTGAAACACGCTGACGGTGGGTCTAACGAAATTACCCGACAGAGTACGAGACAAATTTAAAACTCAAGTTTAACATTTGAAAAATATATTATGTCTTTTACTCTGCTACCATTTTTAAAAATATATACTTATTACGTCAGCTCCCTTGTCCTGTCATGGTGCTTTCAACTAATGTTATTGAATATCAGAATAAAAGACTTAAAATAAAGATAAAAAGTTTATCTAATAATAATAATAAAATAAAAAAAACCGCCTGCGTGAAGAACATCTAATAGAAAATCAACTGAAAAGGCTGGAAAAAGACAAAATTCAATAATTCCACAAAGACAGCGAAATAAATTGAAATAATATCAAACATTATGTACCTACTGTACGTATACACTTAAAAATATCAATACGGCAGTCCTTCGAAATTACACAACAACAACATCGTACATAATAATAATTATGTAGTCGCATGCATGAAATAGAAATATAAGTCAAATCATTCTCAATTGTGTTCAGACGAATCTAACGATACCTCATTTATGTAAATCTGTTCAGCGGTTCTGGAGATATGAGGTAATAAAGAATATTACATACATATATACAAGATAAGCGCGAAAAACGTAACACTTTCCTGGCAGTCCGGTAAAAAAAAACGTCTTTTTTCACCACATAGTAATCCAAAAAACAGTTAAAACGTTCAACGGAATAGCACAAAAGATTGTATAAAATCTAAAATTAAATTCGTTCTTCAGACCGAATCCATTCGCGAGTTCTTCAAACCCATAAATAGTCAAGATAATGTCTTTCACATTATGAATTCTCATTTTTCACGCAGCATTAAAAATGCCAGAAGTGCAGCTTGGAGCGGTTCAAAGGGAATATTCAGAGGCCGGCTCGGCGTAACGCTGATTGCAAACGAATGAAGCTGCATTACGTATTTAAAACGAAGCAAGTGTTTAACAAGTCTTGAAGCAAAGGAGTGATGTAAGTTGAGATCTTAAGCAACTATGTAGGTATTTAGTTTGGTACCCTTTATTTATTACATAACTCACAATTACTATCTTAACAGTATTTTATATTAGTAGCACTAAATACATTTTATTTAGCTCTAGCTATTTCGCTTTATTCAAGAAAACTTCACGTAAAGTTCACGTAGAGTTCACGTAGAGTTCACGTAAACTTCAGTAGAAATTGAATGACATTCTGAAATTCTGAATGAGGTTTCTACTTCACGTAACCTTTAACTTGAACCAATTATTTTATCGCAATGGTGTTTTTCAGATCAATGTGGTCAAATTAATATCCTCTTTGAAAAACTACTTTTGTAAAATTAGAAAGTTACTAACTTTTTTTTTACAAATATGCTAGAATGGTTTTTTATAGATATTAATCCCTTTTAAAGCAAAAAAAATGGGTACATTGTGTATCAAAAAGACACAAGCACCAAAAGAGATGGTTTTACTTCTTACTCTGTAAAAACTATCACAAACATTATGATTAATTATTATACGAAGATCAAGAAAGTTTAACTTGGTACAAACTATAAACTATGCCATTGTAATTTTTATAAATCATGTTTTTCTATTAACGTCATCTATGGGGTAAGATAAGAAATAAAAATAGCTAAAATTAAGAAGTTTTAATAGGAAACTGAAACAATTTTCTCATTTTGAAGTTTGGCTCCTGATTGCTAGATGGCGCTGTTTGTAACTTCTACTACTTAATACTCTAATATTAATACTTAATACTCTAGCTTGAAAGCTAGAGTATTAAAATTCTTCCAAAAAAACCTACCACTTAATAATAATTAGACAATAAGTCCACAACGCCATCCCTTAGAAATGATAAAGACTACTTTCTTGTTTTAGTCTTTCTTTTTAGGGTTCCGTACCCAAAGGGTAAAAACGGAACCCTATTACTAAGACTTCGCTGTCCTTCCGTCCGTCCGTCCGTCCGTCTGTCACCAGGCTGTATCTCGAGAAAGGCTATAGCTAGACAGTTGAAATTTTCACAGATTATGTATTTCTGTTGCCGCTATAACAACAAATACTAAAAATAAAATAAAATAAATATTTAAGCTGCCATATATTAATGCTCCCATAAAGAAAACGCAATTTTTTACCTATTTTTGCTCGATATTTATATAATACAAATATTTAAATATATATTACCTAGTCAATGGTACGGAACCCTTCGTGCGCGAGTCCGACTCGCACTTGGCCGGTTTTTTTTTTGTTGTGTAAACATTACTGAAAAATTCCATACTTTTATAATTGAATTTAATTATTATTATCACTACTTAAATTATTGTTTTACATTTGCTTATTTTCATATTATTGTGTACTAGTACTATAGTTTTTAAAAATATACTTCTTTTGGCGCATTAGGGAAAAATATACGATGCGCGCGCACATCACAAAAAATTGACACCCTGAAGTTAGCTAGTTAACGAAGAAGAACTTAGCAACTTGAAGTATAACTTTTTACGTGCGTACATAATTACACACTTTTTGAAGTTATACTTCTTTTGGCGCGTTAGAGAAAAATGATGAGAGTAAATTTTTAGAATCCGCGTCTGGATACGAAGTAGTTCAAGCATGCCTGAATAGATGCCGCTAGTTTTTCAGACAAGAAAGTAGTCTTTATCATTTCTTAGAGATGGCGTTGTGGACTAAAACAAGAAAGTAGTCTTTATCATTTCTAAGAGATGGCGTTGTGGACTTATTGTCTAATTATTTAGTGGTAGGTTTTTTTGGAAGTATTTTATTACTCTAGCTTGAAGTATAACTTCTTACGTGCGTACATAAGTACACACACACTTTTTTTAATAGTAGTTAGATATTTTGTACATACAAACAACAAACAATAATAAAAATGTAACCATTTACCTAATAATTAAAGTGGGGTGCCAGACAATTTGGCTTCTTGCCTTTGGGTCTAGAGACATTTGTATAAAAGTACTCGTAATGCTAAGCGACTGGTATCCACCAGAACGTAATTTCCCGTATTAAAAGAGTCGGCAAAACACTTAACAGATTTTTTTTTTCTTTGTGTTGGAGACGTCCATAAGCTACGGTAAATAATTACTTACCTGCTGGTTGATCTGTAAGCATGTTTGCCGCTCTGGTTGTATAAAAAAATTATTTTGACTAAAGGTAAAGGTAAGGTAAAGATACAACGTAAGACACCTACATTACCTTTAGATGTCTAGAGACAACAAAGAGGGAACCTTTATTTTGTGTTTATATAAAGTATAGCAGTTATTTCAGACATTTTAAAAATAATATAAGAAAAACAGTATATGTTATTTTTACGTACGTTAGCGTACGGCTCACCTGATGGTAAGCGATTACCGTAGCAGACGTCTGCAACACCAGAAGCATCGCAAGCGCGTTGCCGACGCTATCCCTAATTCCCCCCCAGGAGCTCTGGTCACCTTACTTACAACAGGAACACAACACTGCTAGAAAACAGTATTACATATTTAGCTGTGGTCTTCTGTAACTTCTGTGGTGTTCGGTACTACTCCAGTCGGGCTGCTTCATATTTTGAGCAGGAAATTTCCTGCTGTGCCCAATTTCCTGCTGTGCCCAATTTCCTGCTGTGCCAGTGTGCTCATTTAAATGTAGGATTAATTAAACAAACATTTTAATAATAATCGTTTTATTGATTAATGAATAAATTAATGGAAATTGTATACAGTTGAGAATTTCGTTTACAAATCAACAGGGTATTTGATTTTTTGATTTAACAATGCCCAAGTTTTTATATAAGCTATAACATATATTATTACAACGGGATTAATTGTAACTGAATGTAATTGGAATTGAATTTCACGGTTCAGGCCTTTCAAATATAACTGCGTTTCTTCATACAAACATCTTGACATTGACATATAAGTATGTAACAAATTTAAGCGATCAAATACTTGTCAAATTCATATTTGCAAGTGTAAATTCAGGCTAATTTTACACAAATTATTTAGTTAATAATATTTTTTTTATTAATTGCGTACATATTGGTCAATACTAATCACTATTTAGTGGATACAATACTATATTGGTTGATACAGGGTGGCCCGTTTACAGTGGTCCAAAAATTTTTTTCAGCTCGAGAGCATCATGAGTGATCATTTAAAACATACTTTAGTTAAGCGAAAAGTTATAGTTTAGAAATTATGATTTTTTTTCTAAATAATCCGAAGTTTCAATATTTTTGACATAAAACCAGTCTGTTATGAAAACTACTGAACCGAATTTAATGAAATTTTGTATAGGTATAGCGCAATAACCTAACTATCGCGCTATAGGCTCATTTAGTTTAAATAATTAGACTGCATTTTTTTATTTTAACTTTTTCTGTATTTTTTTTGAACTGTTCGGCAAAACATTGATTTTCGAAAAAATCCTGTGAAAAAAAAATGTACCGACGAGGTTTTGCTGGTACTGCTAAAAAGTACCTTAATATAGGATTATTCTTTACACAAAAAATCATAGTTGTCCTCCGATTGTAACATCTTCAAAAACAACATCATGTACATTAACACATGAAAATCAAAAATTACGAAATTTACCATAGTTTTAATTTCAATCATTTGGAACGGCCAATTTTTGATTAAAGAATCATTCATTGCGATAAAAATCGTTACAAATCAGTATTCACATGGCTATAAAATGAATGAAATAAAATTTTAACCTGCCAGCCAAGAAAACTTTATTTTTTATGTCAATTTATTGAGTTTTTTTGTTGTTATTTAGTTTTTAAGTTTAAATCTTAATAAAAGGTTTAGAGAATTAATAAAAAAACATAAATAATTAACATATTATTTATTTTTCACAAAAGGTTTTCAAAATGCCGTCCGCCTTTCGCTAAACATAATCTACATCTGCGTAAAAAATTTCTTCGCAGCCTATTATTATTATTATTAAATGGCTGCCGGTTTTGTTTAATGGCTGTTATAGCCACATGAATTTTTCTTCTTAATTCTTGCTCCGATGTGCTCTCCCGTGCGTACACAATCTCCTTAAAATATCCCCAAATAAAAAAATCAACGGGGTTCAAGTCAGGTGAACGGGCTGGCCAGTGGATGGTGCCACCGCGACCGATCCACCTCTCCGGATACGCAACGTTTAAATGATTTCTTACCTGCAGAGCAAAGTGACAGGTAGCTCCGTCGTGTTGTAGCCACATGCGCTGCCTTAAATTGTCTGGCAGATGACTCAACAGGCCGGGTAATTCATTTTGAACGAAATTAAGGTAAATGTCAGCATTCAACCTTGACGGTAACTCGAACGGGCCCACAAACTCTCTGTTGATAATTCCACTCCACAAATTAACGCTATAGCGTTCCTGGAAATTCGACTCTCTCACTAAGTTGGGATTGGTCACTGCATAATAATGCGTGTTATGTGTATTAAATAATCCAACTCGCTCAAACCGACTTTCATCGGTCCACAAAACGTTATCAAAAAAATTTGGGTCCTCCCGATCTCTCTGCAACATTTCTCTACAGAATGCCATTCTTCTAGGATAATCTTCGGGTTTTAAGGCTTGTACTTTTTGATAATGGTAGGGATGAAGTCGGTTAGCTCGAATGGTTCTATGAATTCTAATCCTGGGTATACCCGTAAGTCTTGCCAGTTGTCTTTGACTTGTAGTTGGATCACGACGCAACTGCTCCAGGATAACATCTTCATCATCTCTGTTTACGAGTCCAGGTTCACGACCACGGAAGCCAGGGATAACTCCTTCTAGGAGAGAATTATGCAGCCTCACGAAAACGCGATGGTCCGGAAAGCGCTGCACAGCCGGGTCTGGCTGGCGTTCAGCAAATTGCCGATAAAGCCTGGCCGCTTCTCGCGCGACACCTTGTGCGACACCATAAAAATAATGCATCATCGCGTATTCACGCGGTGAGTAGGGTGCACGTCTGGAACGATTTCCATCCATTGTCAACAAAATGTCCAAATCACGAGCACAATCAATAAGTCCAATTCACGTAAGCCAAGTAGTCAGATGAGCGATCAGATACGAGTCAATAAACAAAGCCAAAACGTTAAAATACAACAAAGTCGAGAATAGTAGCAGTGATCGCGAGCGACAAACGACAACTGTAGAATTGTAGATCGTACGAACTTAATAACGATAGGGTAGCGTCTATCTCTTTTTAACAAACGCACGACATAATTAACGTTCTTTGTCGTCGAATACCGGCCCGCTTTACCTGCTTTTTTATGACCGTGTTTTGAATACTTGCGTGATGATTCACATAAGTATCACTAATGAATGGGTTTTAAAAACGAGTTACAAGATCATTTGGAGTTTAAATAATGTTATTTATGAAGAATTACAAACGGATAGGTTTAAATTAAAATTATGGTAAATTTCGTAATTTTTGATTTTCATGTGTTAATGTACATGATGTTGTTTTTGAAGATGTTACAATCGGAGGACAACTATGATTTTTTGTGTAAAGAATAATCCTATATTAAGGTACTTTTTAGCAGTACCAGCAAAACCTCGTCGGTACATTTTTTTTTCACAGGATTTTTTCGAAAATCAATGTTTTGCCGAACAGTTCAAAAAAAATACAGAAAAAGTTAAAATAAAAAAATGCAGTCTAATTATTTAAACTAAATGAGCCTATAGCGCGATAGTTAGGTTATTGCGCTATACCTATACAAAATTTCATTAAATTCGGTTCAGTAGTTTTCATAACAGACTGGTTTTATGTCAAAAATATTGAAACTTCGGATTATTTAGAAAAAAAATCATAATTTCTAAACTATAACTTTTCGCTTAACTAAAGTATGTTTTAAATGATCACTCATGATGCTCTCGAGCTGAAAAAAATTTTTGGACCACTGTAAACGGGCCACCCTGTATATAACCAATCAAACAAATAAAGTTTAGCTTCCATTGTGTCACACAATATAATTTCTTTATGCAGAATAAATTTTATTTTGGGTTATATCTGCAGAATAAATATCGCTCATAAGTAATGGTCTAAAATCTAAATAATAATGTTTTAATGAACAACATTGGTTAAATGTATCCATCCTGTTGTCTAAAAAATAATCAAATTGTAATGCTACGTTTTTTGCATTAATTTAAGTTTTTAGTGTGTCAATACTTTAGATAACCTTTTGGAAAATTCTCATGATAATTTTTTAAACAACTAAAATTTTTCGGACATTGTTAATCATTACTAAAGGCTGTTCACTGCAAGACTTATAAATGATTTATCTGGCTAAGGTTTGATAAAGACTGTCCTATCGTGAATAGCCCGTTTAATGGCACTAGATAATTAAAGACATTGTAAAGCCTGAACACTATTCAACTGACTAACTCTGATAACCTTCGCAGACCAAACGTTATATCGACCGAGAAGCTTACCTTTGTAAATAGTAAGGCAGATGGGCAAAATAATAACTATTGTGAATCAGTAGATATATAATTTTAAGCAGAACAGATAGGTATATAATTTAATGGCAAGACGATTACATTTATACATGATATACTTTTTATAAGAAGAATTAAAGCATGTCGATAAAATGTCGCTAGTCTGCAAGGTTTACAATGTACATAACATCATTTACAAATACATAACTCATAAGGCAGTGTAATGCATTGTGACATCACAACATTAGCCTTTAACAAACGTTCAAAAAAAGCTTAAAAAATCTCTAAAAATAAATCTCTAAAAGCAGTTCCTGATTTCAAAAACTATTGTTTTTTTTAGAACTCCATTTAAGTATATACTGCCTTTACAAAATTGTTTAATAAATGATAATTACGATTCATAAAAATTGAAGTTGGCTACAATTGTGTTGTTAATTTCATATATATATTTTTTTAATTAAAGACTTGTTAAAGGCATAAAGTTTTTATAACACTTTTTTTATCGAATACATCTGGTTTTACAATATAATTTCCTTATTTTCCAACAATTTTTTAGTCGATAAATGCACCAAACATCACATAAGATATTTTTAATAACATTTCAAATAAAATTCAGAGTCACACTTCAATATAATTAATTTTGGGTGAAAATATTCATCTACCCTCTTATATTAACTTTTTCGATTCGACTGCAAGTTTGCAGATTTATGCGTTTTATGTACTTGTGGGGTTATTTCGGAGAATAGAAAACAAAATTGCCTTCATATAATAATTACTTTTTCATTCATTTAACTTCAGATGTAGTCTGGTTGTAAAAATTATTAGGTATCGGATACATGTATCTTTTTTAGATACATCCGTCAAGGTTCCCATTTTTGAAGTGAAACTTCTTTAGCATGCGGGTAAAATTTTTACGGATAAAACGTACGAAAATGTGCAACGTTTTGATGAAACGGCAACGTTTTTGTCGGACAACAGGACCACCTAGCGTGTACTATAGAAACTACCAAGGTTGTTACATTAATATCGATAGTATTGCATAGCAAATAAACTAGATGGCGCTGGAATGGAAATCTAAATCTTTCAATTTGTATAAATATAAACGAGACTTAAAAATTAATTAGCCAAAGAAGTTTCACTTCTGACATGTGTACTTTGTACGTACGCACTTTTTTGTACGTCATTAGACTATTTCTGATAATGTACTTATACTCGAGAGTAAAGTACAGCATGATAATTAAAATTGATATTCTTCTTTTTGCCAAAATGTCGATTTAAAACGCAAAATGATTATTACGACTAGACATACCTAAAATAATAATAAACGCACAAAATAATCGTACTCCTGCACAATTCCTACATTTAAACTATAAATTATGACACAAAACGCTATACATACAAGTCCATATACACATTTATTTAATGTACAATATTTTTACACGCCCTAAGTAAATATTTATCACATTAGTTTATTATAAAAACTATCTTAGCGAACAGTAACTAGACAACGCACAATAATTTAGTGACTTCGCAACGACTAATTAATTTTGACATATCTTCGAATGATATTCATTTTGAAACGTACAATAATCAACATTTCAACTAATTCTGGACACTAATTTCCCAAAATAACCCCGTCTCTTTTCGACTCTGTGTATAAAATAAGGAGACAAACTGATTAGATAGATGTACTCTTTCTAAATCCATGAAATAAGAAATAAATCCTCGCTTAATTCGCTTCTACTAAAATAGCATCCATAAGTTTTGGTATATAAACCAAAACTTTATTCTCTCTCTCTTTTAATTATATGAGTAGGAAAGAGACAGAGTCACTTAAGTGGCTTATAATGAAAATAATGTCCAAAACCGGTTTCACTTATATAAGTTTCAAGCAACATTTTCATCGCGATTACAAAATTTTTACTAACCTAATTATTATCCTTATTCTCTATTATATTGCAAGTAACTCTCAGTTAAATTACAATGTAAACTTGTCACTTAGCTTGGTAATATTCACTTTGTATTTCCTCTTTGTAACGGGAATATTACAAAATGTATATTCCGTAAAACAATTCAAGTAATGTCCCAGTTCTCACATCTTGATATGCCACATCGAGTCGTCACACGACACCCGACAGATTTTTTTTTTTATAATGTACCTATCTCGGCCACCGTTGCCATGTATATTACGTTGCCATTTATTGCAGATGTTATTAATTTTTCAATATATTTGGTTTCAAAAGAAGATAGTATAGAATTGTGAAAGCCATACATACGAGTACATACATACATACCATGGTGGAAGCAATATTTTCACATCTTCAATTGAGTATTGAATAGTAACACATTCAACATTTTACTTTGAAATGTCTGAAAAAAAAACAATTTCAGATATCAATGAAAATATTTTCCACTGACAACTAAAACAGTTTTAGGTACACACAACATAGTAAACAGAATCGACGTGTTACACTAAATATAAATATCATAAAGTACTTTAGATGCGTATGTTTAGAAATTTAGATTTTTTTGCACGAATGTTTCGCATTTTAATTTATTTATTTCTCTCTGCGCTGTGCTGAAATAAACAGCATATAGTTTTGAATAATTTAGATTATTTGCACAAATGTACGCAGAGTATGAGCGGTATCATATTACATATTATAATTAGTGTATATATATTCCTATAGCTTTCACAGTGGATTTTCACGGTCGCTATAACACCAAGCACTAAAATGAAATAAAGTAAACAAACTTCTAAAGTTCAAAACCCATGTTTAAGTTCTCTGCGCTGCGGGAATACTGAGACACCGAGCTGTAGTCGGTTTCTGGGGATTGCGGGGTAATAATAATGTTAGCAGTCCACTACGCTGTTGTCCATAAGTGCGCTCCTTGGAAATTTGTGGGCAGCGGGGCGGCAGCAGCTGCAGCGCTGGAGCGGCCGAATCGTGTGCGTTCTATCAAATGGACCGACCCTCGAAAATAGCGGCGGGCCAGCGGCGCGGTGGCGGGCAGCGAGCGGTGACTCCAGTCAAGCGGTGACCGCCCGCGCGTCGGCATTGCAGTGTTGTTGTGTGAGCGCAACGGCAGTATGTTTATACGCGAGCGACAAAGACAAAAGATGAGGGGCCGGTGTGCGAAATTCTTCGTCGTAAGCGGCTGAACTATAGCTAGCCACGCGATCTGCCGCTGGTTTCGAGAACGGTTGGCGTTGCCCGCGCGGTTCCCGCCCCGCTGCCCACTAAATGTCCAGGTATCGGGCTTACGGTGTAGCCGCGGTGGCGGCAGTGTTACAAGTTCCCCGTGCTATGGTAGCACTCAGACGTCCAGCTGCGGCCGGTACGGGTTGTGCTGCGGTGTAGCAGTGGCCGCAGTGGGCGGGCGCGGCGCGCGGCGGTCGAGCGGCTCGAGCTCCGGGCGAGCCCGCGGCGCGCGCGGCAGGCGCAGCGGCACGGGCAGCAGCTCCGGCATCACGCTGTGGTGCGTCACCAGCGCCGACAGCGAGCTGAACTCCTTCGTGAAGCCCTGGGGAGGGGTCGTTGATGTAATGTGGGGCGGGGGGGAGTGTCGATACTAACTATATGAAGGGGTCAGGGGAAAAACAGCTTTTGTCACCTAATGAACAAACTGAGATATTACTAATTAAAAGATAAGATCGTAATAAAATAGTGTTTTATACCCAAATAAATAAGAAAAGCTTTTTTTATTGAAAGGATGTTTATTGTTAATGTAATTATATATTTTTTTATTTTGATTATTACATCAGCCAAGAGTTATAATAAAAAATTGTGACTAAGTCAGAATAATCAGGTGAAAATCATCCTATGTCCACCAACATCAGGGGAAAAATAATTGATGTCACAACTTCACAAGGCAATCTAATTATTGTATTTAAGGTTGGAAAAAAACTTTTTTGCTGTTGGTCCACAATATTTTGATAAAGACTGTATATCCAGGAATTTTGCTTTACTGATCGGTAATATGTCCTTGTAAGCTTGGTCAGGGAGAATAAATTCTCCTGAATTAGGGATGTCTTCACAGGAAGATGAATTTACCCGTCTTCTCTTTGCATCCAGCATAACAGAGGAAGTCCAGTGTCCATTATAGGAATCTCTGTAGAAAATGAGACGAGGATGTGTAATCTCAACTCTGATCTCACGGATAGGTCTCGAAAGAAATGGGCATGTCTTTTTGTACTTTGGTGCCAAAAACCTGGTCCAAGATCGGACTAAAGGCTGATCAACATCAATAACTCGAAATGGTGTAGGTTTTAGCCTTGACTCGGCCACTACTTTTCTCCAATCATCTGGTGTTTCACATGGAGCCTTCTGATTTATAAGTGCCATGTTTTTGTCACATTCTAGGTACGAATGACCTCGAATCGGGAATACCATTTTTATCACATCTAAACGTTTGGTTGTGTGAACCACATAGTGTATAAATCTGAACATGAAATAATTTTTATTTTGCCCACCGCATGAATCACAGAATATTACTAACTCTCTGACATTCGCATTGAGTTTTTAAGCGACTTCCAAAAAAGGAGGAGGTTCTCAATTCGACACGTATGTTTTTTTTTTTTTTTTTTTTTTGTATGTTAGCTCAGAACTTTTGACTGGGTGGACCGATTTCGATCAATTTTGTTTTAATTGAAAGGTGTTGCGTGTCATGTGGTCCCATTTTAATTAAATTGAGATCTGACAAGTACTTTTATAGTTATATCTAATAATGCGTATTTACGTGACTACTTTTTCGTCGACCTACGTTATATTATACCGCATAACTTTTTACTCGGTGTACCGATTTCGATGATTCTTACTTTAATCGAAAGCTAATACTTGTCTTGTAGTTTTGTTTAAATTAGATCGAAAACTGATTACATCTTTTTGAATAATCTTTAATAGCGCGTATTTACTTGACTATTTTTTCGTCTTATTACGTTGTATTACTTGTCGATGTAATTGAAGTCGCTTTTTTTTCGTTTGCGAGCAAACATAATTATGTAAAGATATAATGATGTAGGAAAGAACAAACTTCATCTGCACCTTTCTTAGCTATGGTCTCATCGTAGCAGTAAAAATAAGAATCTGAAGAAGCCAGGGCGTGAATGTTGAATGAATTGAAGGTGAGCTGTCTCTTATAGTAGGTCTCGTTACTGGTTATGTTAGGCATGCTTAAATTCTTTTGATAATCCATGGCGATAGCCTCTCTTTTCAATGAAGATTGAGAGTGAATCCTGCTTTCTCTTTTTTTGCGATAAAATGTCTCTGCCTTTATCTTGTGTACTTTATTTTCAGATTCTAAATCTTTTATCTTCTTTTCAATAATATCCTTTTCTTCACTGTTAGATACACTCTTCAAATCTACTTCTAAGCCCTTCAATTTAGCCTTAAATTCATCACATTTTCCGCATGTATCTGACCTCGGATATCCGAAACCAATATTGAAATTATTAACAAAAATAGATCTGTATGACTCATAGGACAATAAATCTTTGTATTAAAACAAATCGTACATTTTTTTTACATTTAATTCTTCAGGAAGATATATTTTTGAGGATTCGTGTAGGCTGTAATGGCTTTTACGGCCACGAAAGGACCTAATGTGCTCCATTACTTTATTTTTCACATCTTCTGTGAGCTTCCTTGGCCTGTTGTTGTGCTTGCCTCGCATATCTAATGGCGCGTTTCCAGTCTCTTGCAAAGACTTCTTCAGAGTTTTTAACCTTTGTTGAGAAATGCCATGCATAGCCATGAATGCTTTAAAGCAAACTGGAACATCTTTCGTTTGAGTGTTGTCTGTGATTCTAACCCGGTATACATAGGTTGCTGAATGTAAATTTGCATCGTCTTCGGCTTTTCTTGGACGCCTTCGTTGTACCTCATAAACTGTGATGAGACCACACAAATATAAATTTTGGTCATCACGGGTCTTCATGAGATTAAAATCTCTTAGAATTTTGTTTCTTTGATCTAGATTTACCACATCAAAACACTTGTACCGCTTACAATAACAATTTTCTCCCATCTCATGACTTTGTACTTTTATCTTCTTGTTAACTTCTGATATTCGACCGAAAGTTTTTCTCTTTTTACTAGACTTTTCACACCTCAAAACATTACACTCATCGTCAGACATTTTGCGTAAAAAAACTCACAATTCCTGTAATTTGGAGCGCTCTTGGAATCGAAAGAAAATATCAAAAATTATAACCTTAAAGTCTTATGTCACTGTCATAGTCGACGTCGACCATGGACAACGGTTGTTTTTTTCCTGAACGGTTCTGATGTAGGGATGTTGTTATGTAATTAAACACATCTTACTTGTTCCAAGGATGATTTATTACTGCTCTCTATGATAATGATTACAGTTATTTATAAAAGATACGTAGCGTAGGATTATACTACTATACTTCACCTCCCGGGGTGAGAAAAAAAAAATTATAATAACATGCTTATTATTATTTTTTATACTAATATTAAAATATATCTTATTAATATTATTATTATTAAAATATATCTTATACAAATGAATTTATATTAATCTTAAGTTATACAATAAAAGGTTTTGTCCTATTCTTATGGACAATGTCATGCTTGTTATTTTTTAAAATTTTAACATTTACTCCCATATCTTCTACAACTGAATAAGGACCAACATAAACAGGATCTAATTTCTTTGCACATTCATTTTTAACTAAAACAAGTTGTCCGATTTGGTACGTTACATGGTTTATATTTTTATCATAAGCACATTTTCGTTTCTCTTTACTTAAAATTAGGTTTTTACGGGCATCTTGATGTGCTACTTGTAGCCTATATTTTAAATCTAAAGAATAATTATCTGGGTTATATAAAGGTTCTATATATTGACTTACTCTACATAGTAATTTGCTTTGTCTACCAAATACTAATTCAAACGGCGTGTATTTAGTCTCTGTGTGAACCGTGTTGTTAAACGTATAGCACCAAAATGGAAGCCACTGACTCCATGTGTCTTTTTGACCATTACACTGTATTTGCAAAAATGCATTTAAATTTTTGTGGGAATTTTCTAATGCTCCTATCGATTGGTGATGATAAGCAGTTGATGTTATTTTTTCTATTTGTAATAATTTACATACCTGCTCCATGGTTGAAGAAACAAATTCTGCACCGCGATCAGTTGCAATAGTATTTGGTACACCAAATCTTAAAATAAAATTACGTACTAATTCTGTAGCTATACTTACGGTCTCTTTATTCTTTAGAGGGTAAGCTTCCACAAATTTGGTCAGCTCACATTGTATCGTCAATATGTAGCAATTGCCTTCTAAATCCTTATCTAAAGGACCCACAATGTCCATAAAAATTTTATCAAATGCATGCAAGGCCGTGGTAGTTATTTCCATCGGTTCCTTGATGTATTTACATTGTTTCATTTTTTGACAAGTAGTGCACTTACTTACAAAAAATTTAACGTCGTTATCTAGCCCTGGCCAGTAAAATTTCCGCTTTATATTATTAGTCATTCTACGCACTCCAGCATGTCCACTGGTAGGCAGTAGATGAAAGTCATTTAGAATATATCTTTTTTCTTCGTCATTAATAATTCTTTTAACACCTCTTATCACGCAAATTCGGGGACCGGTCCAATCTTTAATACAACTTATCTCTTTTAATAAATCCTTGAGAAACGATTCATTTTCTCTACACTTTACTATGCATAGCTCTTTTATTTTAAATTCTTTGCAAAATTTCTCTAACTTTGTCACAAATTCGTCTCGCGAAAATTGTGCCCTATAGTTGAGATTAATATAAATTATATTTTTATTTAACATAAAACATTCCTTTTCTACGTATACGTCATTTTTTCGTTTTAAATTCTCTAATTGTTCTTTACTAATAAAAGTTAATTCTATGAAGTCACCTGGTATTTTTAATAACTCCACTACCCTTGGTTGATCAGACCACTGGCTTATGGGTTTATTAGAAATAGGTGCCTCAATTTTTTCTTCTAACTTCTTTCTTTGTTGTCTTGTCATAACCATCATAATATCGTTATTTAATTCTTTTAATGAATCTGAAGTAATACGAATTCGAGATAAAGCATCAGCTACAGGGTTGTTTTTGCCTGGAACATATACAATTTTAAAGTTATATTCTTCTAGCGTCAATCGAAATTTTAACAATCTACTTGATGGATCTTTCAATGAAAATAAATAAATTAATGGTTTATGATCTGTCATAATTGTGAAAGTTCTACCATAAATGTAGGGTCTAAAATATTTGATTGCCCATACAATGGCAACAAGTTCTTTTTGAATAGTAGGGTAGTTTCTTTCTGATTTATTTAAAGGTCTGCTAGCATATGCCACAGGCCTCATATCTTTATTGCATAAAACTGAACCTATAGCTGTGCCTGACGCGTCAGTTTGAATAATAAATTCATTACTTTCTGAAAAATCCGGAAATTGTAATACTGGAGGGGTTGTTAAAGCATTTTTCAATTTTTCAAATGATTCATCGCATTCTTTTGTCCAAACAAATGACACATTTTTCCGAGTTAATCTATTAAGGTTATTTGTAATTTCAGCAAAGTTTTTAATGAATTTCCTGTAGTAATTACAAAATGCTACAAATCTTTTTACTTCCTCTGTATTAGTAGGTCTTGGGTAATTTTGAAGAACCTGAATCTTAGCGGGGTCTGGTAAAACACCTTGTGACGATACTACGTGACCAAGATAAAGCAATTCTTTTTTAAGAAAATAACACTTCTCTGGGTTCAATTTTAAATTTACTTTACGCAATCTTTCTAAAACGTCTGTTAAATTTTTATTATGTGTCGCCATATTCCTACCAAAAATAATTAAATCGTCTAAATATACAAAGCATTGTTCAAATGTTAAGCCAGATAGAGCTACTGACATGATCCGACTAAAAGAACTTGGACTTGTCTTGAGTCCCATGGGTAAACGTTTCATCTGATATTGTCCTGTACTAGTCGTGAAAGCTGTATATTTTCTACTGTCTTTATTTAAAGAAACCTGGTAATACCCTTGATGCAAATCTAGATGAGAGAAGTAGATAGAGCCAGAAAGAGAATCTAAAATGTCGGTTATGTTGGGCAACGGAAATTTATCATCGACTATGCAATTGTTAAGTTTATGATAGTCAACTACTAATCGCCATTTTTTATCTTGATTACTTGTTTTCTTTGGCACTAAGAGTATGGGACTAGACCATTCACTCTTGGCCTCTTCAATTATATCATTCTCTAACATTTTATTAATTTGTTTACCAACTTCTTTTTTCAATGACTGTGGCAATCTATATTGTTTCACATATACGGGATTAGTGTTTGGTTTGAGTGTTATAGTTTGCTCATAAATATTAGTTATGCTAAGTTTGTCACCTGGTAAAAAGAAAACATCTACGTATTTAGAACATATATGTGTAATAGACTCCTTTTCCTCAACGTTAAGATGATCTAATTTCAATAAATTTAACAAATCTCTAGCTCTCTCTGAAGTTTTTGAACAAGTATTGAATTGACAAATGTCGTATTCATCGAGTGAATTTAAACCTGGCTGAAATATCGGTAAAATAACATCTTTGTCATCGGTATTTAAAATCTTAACAGGAACCCTGTTGTTATGGACCTTCACTATACTTCCAGCAAGAAAAATATTTTCTGATAACTGCTCAGAATGGATTACGTAATCACCTTTGTATTCAGAATCTAATGCCAAATAATGAATAGATTCACTTCGTGCTGGTAAAACTAAAACATCATCCAAATAATTTATGGTGTCATATAATGGTAATGTATAAGCCCTTTCATTGTTATAAAAAGTTATAACATTATTATTCAAGTCGATATTTGATGCGTATCTGCACAGAAAGTCTAAACCTAGAATTCCATCTGCCTTTAATGGAACAGAATCAAAAACATAAAATTTGTTATTGAAATCTATTCGAGCACATTCATTTCGATGAATCAACTGTAATGTAATATACCCAGTGGATTGAATCTGACCTGCAATTCCATTTACGACAGTATAGTCAGTAAAAATAGGTTTGTTTATTGGAATAGCTTCTTTTTTTATGACTGACAATGATGCTCCAGTATCTACTAACCAAAAATATTTTTTGTTGTCAACATAAAAAGATACAAATTTAGTTTGACCATTCAATGTTAAAATATTTTGTTTAAGCTCGAAAAAACTGTATGTTATTGTTTGACTGTGTCGGTTGATCGTCATTCTGATTAACTTGTTCGGCGTAAAGTACGCGTTGATTACCACTACTACGAGTATTTCCGTAACTCGATCGACTAACTCGCGAAAATCTCGCTCCACGTCCTCGATTTGCGTAATAAGTTGTTCGTCTATAACCATTGTTAAAAGTAGTATTACCGGAAAGAGGCACTGCCGGGTAATTTCCTCTCGTCGCGTTATTTCTTGGCGGATTTGTGTATTTTTGCTGTCCTCGATAACGACTGTTGAACTGCCTATTATAATAAGGACGTTGCGGCTTACCTTCTGTCCCACGTCGTGAAAAATACATTACGCCTTCTCCTTTGGATGTCGATGCTGAATATAACTCTTCATCTTTTGCCGCTTGGATTGCCTCGTTCAAATGCTCGTAATTTCGAGCTGCGATGATCGTGCTCAGCCGAGAATCTCGTAAACCATCTGAAAAGCGTTTTATGGCAATTTTTTCGTTTAGTGGTTTTAACACAGCATAACTTTCAGTATTTCCATCTGCTTGCGATATTGTCAAATCTGAGAATAATTTTTCTATTTCTGCACCGTACTGATCTATCGTACGCCAACCTTGATTTATACTTTGCAATCGAGACTGAATTGCCGTAAATGATTTTTTAGTTAGCAAACATTTTCTCAAATCTTTGACAAGAGCGCTAGTAGAAGAACTGTAGACAACCTCAATTTGGCATTTTCGGAAAGCCTACTTTTCAAAACAAATTTTATTAATAGCTTTTTCCCAGAATCTGACAACATTTCCGAATACATTTCCACAGAGTCAATGATCCTTTTACTAGTATTTTCATTATTGTCCATCACAGGTATTAAATTACAAGCCGTTTTTAAATCGAACTCCATGATTGAATCAGAATCACTCTCTGGTATAATACTCAATTCTAAAATTTTATTATACAGTTAAACACCGAATTAATTCATTTTCCATCACATAAAAAAAATCAAACATTAACTTATATTAATCAAACATAAAAATTATAAAGTCAAAATACATACCAAGTGTCCATTAGATTCGTAGTAGGGGACATCAAAACGATCGTAAATCGATATCGGAATGTAAACATACTTCCAGCATCAGGAGCTCGTATATGGACATCGGAATGTAAACATTCGCTTTAACAATAATTAGTTTTACACCTTAAGATAAAATAATGTAGCCATAAGATAAAAAAAAAAATACAAGTTGAATATACGCCTTGTAAATATAAATGATTAAAATATGAATAATGTAACAAAATCTGTCACTAAAAAAAAAAAAAAAATATTATTCTATCTTAATACAAAACTCATTGATTATTGTTAACTCTTAACCTGTATAAGTACGCTTTAATTTTATTTTCTATAATTAAACTTTTACATGACAAATATCTCGCGTTACATTAACTTAATTTTATATTACATCATATATTATTTAGTTCACTAGCCATATAGTTTTAACTTTTAATGTCACATAAAATCGAGAAACTTTTCACTGTCCGTAATCACGACACACACTTTATTTCACGAGCACTATTACACACTTTGGCAGGCACACTCAGTGGGTTTTGGTCGCCCCTCGCTCTGACGACGTTGAGAAAATCTCAGACCTCTGAAGGCCTGCTGGTTCATTTCTTGGTGCATCCACCTCGTATGACATTTTCTGTATTGCTTGTATCCAAAGTATCCGAGTATCAGTCCAATTATACACAGCACAACGATGGATATAATGCTTTGTATGTTCATATGCTCTTCCAATTTTTGAAAGCTGGCATTGTTACCAGTTCCAACACTATTTTGCGTAATAAAAACGTCTTCCTTCGTCTGGTACGACCGACACATGTTTTACGGTTTTTTTTTTCTTCATTACAAAAATAAATATTTAATAACTTCTGGAGCGTCTATTTTATTTTATTTTAAATACGCGCGGCCATGTATGCGCGACTGGCATGGGTCGCCATGTAGGGAAGTTGTTATGTAATTAAACACATCTTACTTGTTCCAAGGATGATTTATTACTGCTCTCTATGATAATGATTACAGTTATTTATAAAAGATACGTAGCGTAGGATTATACTACTATACATCAGAAGATTCCAGGTTCGAATCCTGGCAGGGTCGCCATGTAGGGAAGTTGTTATGTAATTAAACACATCTTACTTGTTCCAAGGATGATTTATTACTGCTCTCTATGATAATGATTACAGTTATTTATAAAAGATACGTAGCGTAGGATTATACTACTATACATCAGAAGATTCCAGGTTCGAATCCTGGCAGGGTCGCCATGTAGGGAAGTTGTTATGTAATTAAACACATCTTACTTGTTCCAAGGATGATTTATTACTGCTCTCTATGATAATGATTACAGTTATTTATAAAAGATACGTAGCGTAGGATTATACTACTATACTTCACTGACATCGGATGTTTTTTCCCTGTACCGATATTTTAAAAGCTTGAAATCGCAGTGACTATGAATGTTATTGCCCTGTTTGTTTTGACAGAACATAGCGACAGATATAACCATTCAGATTGCATTACCAGTTGAAAAAAATAAAAAATGTGACAAAAGTTGTTTTTCCCCTGACCCCTTCATATATTAAGTTCATTATAAAATACTAGTAATCGCTCAGTGGTCGAAATACGACCATATTTAATTTAAATTATAAGTTTGAACTCATTTAAGGTTCCGTTGTCAAAGACTATTTCTATGATAATAAACAAAAAAGTATACAGAGTGGTCCAAACGGTGACGTCCAAAAATTTTTTTGGATTGCTGACGTCTGGGGGTACTCGAAAATACCCCATATATGTTCTACGATTTTTTGTACTTTACGAGATATGAATTTTTTTCATGTTTTAAAATTTTCGACCTAACTACTAAAAAATTTTTTTCTTTGTAAATTAAGCCATTATTTTTATTTTTTGTGTCTTAGTCCTTATTAATTGTTCTCTCACAGATACAATACCTAGCTAATAAACACCGAAGCAGAGCTGCGTGAAAATCTTAAGGCAGGCCGCAACGAAAATCAGAGAATATAGCAGTAGTTTTAGGAGACTGAAACAGAATTTTTTAAGACGTTGTAGATTGTGTATAGAAGCGGAAATAAGACATTTTGAAAATTTGCTATGAATAAAAATCAGTCATAACTGTTTTAATTGTTTTATCCATTATAAATGGTAATTATATCACACATAACCAACCTAATTTAACATAGAAATGAACAATAATTGCTTTTAAAATAATTAATTAATTTAGGACATTTTACGCCCCCGTACATTTGAAGGCAGTTTACGGCTAAAATAGGCCTATTAAGTACCACTTTCTTTGTATTATAATCAAAGCTGAGGGTCTCAGAAAGTTTTTAAAAGTACTTAAAAGTCATAAAACGTTTTTATTTATTTTTTTAATTAAAATTTCAAAATTGAACTCTGACTAGCTCAAACCAAATTATTTATTTTCGATCAAAATTTTTAATAACTTTTATTATTAGTAGGAAGCTAGGTATTTTATCTGTGAGAGAACAACTAATAAGGACTAAGACACAAAAAATAAAAATAAAAATAATGGCTTAATTCAAAAAGAAAAAAAAACTTTTTAGTAGTTAGGTCGAAAATTTTAAAAAATATTAAAAATAAATTCATATCTCGTAAGCTAAAAAAAATCGTAGAACATATATGGGGTATTTTCGAGTACCCCCAGATGTCAGCAATGCAAAAAAAAAATTTTGGACGTTACCGTTTGGACCATCCTGTATATGCGTGCTGTGTATCAAATACGTATGCCTAGTAGTGTATGTAATGTTTTTGGAATTTACTTCTTAAGAATCGATTTTCATATAAGGACCACGGTATGAAAAAAAAAATGTGAAGAAAAATCTATTGAGCGAATGACCTCGATACATTGCTCGTAACGCCATCTATCGAAACCTAAAAGAGTTCAGATTAATTGCATAACAACATTTTCTTATAACGTCAACTTAGATAGATGGCGTTATTTGATCACTTATTAACAATTTGATATGGTATTAATCTTTTTCTTAGACTAGTAAGCCTTTTTTGAGCCTATTATAGACAATCAATCTGAAGGAGAAGGATTGGGTTGTCTGGAAGAAATGGCTAAATAGCCATAAGTCCGCCCATTGTACTTCACAGTCTGTAAATGATATTTGTAGTTGTGATTATGGAGTGTAGAATAAAAGGAGCAATATCTTTACGTCTCGGAGTGTCCGTGAAACGTCATTAAATAGGGGACGCCACTGTAGCAACAGAGGAATTTTCAAATAGTGCGCTAAAATTAAAGAATAAGGAGATGTAGATATATAATAATAAGAAACGACCGTGTATATTGTGTAGATATTTATTTATTTAAAATATATATGTAATACTATATATTTTTACAATTTTTATCAGAATACTTTATATTCACTTATAAAGCTCTTTATAAATTCACAATATATTATAGACTTTCAAAGTTATCTCACAGTAACTGTTTAAGTTATTTATATACTAAATATTAATATAATAATATACATTTTTACAATTTTTATCACAATACTTTATATTCACTTATAAAGCTCTTTATAAATTCACAATATATTATTGACTTTCAAAGTTATCTCACAGTACCTAACTGTTTAGTTTATCTAAATATCAAAATATTAATAATTTTAGGTTATATTGACAATATTTGATTGGACTACGTAAAAACTGCTTATTGGCTTAATTTTAGTCGTTTTGCCTACGCTAGCGCCATTCCGGAGGGTTTTTGAACTACTATTTAATGCTGAAAGTTGGACAGGTTTTCAAGCCTTTTTCTATGACACTTATTTCTCCTTTTACTCTACACTCCATAGTTGTGATGTACAATAAAGTATAAATAAATAATCTATACATATAATAAAATGGTAGAAAAGTCAAAACTGTACATTGAATATTTTTTTAAAAGAATACTTGGGGTGTGATCTACAATCGATACCGAAGCCAAAAATATAGTTTTTAGAATTTTTGTCTGTTTGTCTGTTTGTCTGTATGTATGTCCGGGATAAACTCAAAAAGTACTGCATGGATTTACTTCAAATTTGGCACGAATATTGTTAAGAAGTCGGGTCAGAACATAGGCTATATATTATCACGCTATTACCTACGGGGAACGAGCAGTGAACCTTTATTTCTTCAAATGTATGTCCGGGATAAACTCAAAAAGTACTGCATGGATTTACTTTAAATTTGGCACGAATATTATTAAGAAGTCGGGTCAGAACATAGGCTACATATTATCACGCTATCACCTACGGGGAACGAGCAGTGAACGCACGCAGACGACGTCGCGGGCAGCAGCTAGTAAATAAATAAGGAGTAAACTCGAGTCGTGCGTCAGAGCTGACACACACACTTTTTTGCGGAGTAAATTCTTAAACCATAAAGCATGACCCGTGAACGCGATCTTACCTTGATCTTGTACCCCTTGGGCGTGCGCAGGATGAGGTAGTGCGCGATGCCGGCGGGCGCGAAGGCGCGCGGCACCCGCAGCGACAGCGCCAGGCAGCCGGCCTGCGTCGTGCTGCCGCGCACCAGGAACGCGCCCGGCGCCGCCGCGCCCAGCACCTCCAGCGCGATCTGCCGACCACAAGCTTTACGTTGCATTCACTTTTCCCGTTTTTCCTTTCAAACGTCGGTTCTAGTGTGTGATTCCCGCTCGGGGTATTTGTGCAAATATTTCTTTCCGGTTTGGATGTCTGTCCTTGTTGGTGTCCCCACCGTGCCTCGGAGAGCACGTCAACCTATCGGTCCCGGCTGTTATCATAAATACCTGATAGCGATCGTTACTCATCATCATAATCATTTCAGCCTATCGCAGTCCAATGCTGGACAAAGGCCTCCCCAAGTTCGCACCAGATATTATCGCGCGAGCTCATGTGTTTTGCCTATAGTCACCACCCTGGGCAGACTGGTTGGTGACCGTTACTCATAGTAAGAACTAAATCTGCCAACTCGCAGCGGAGCAGCGTGGTGAATTAAGCTCCTATCCTTCTCATACACGCTGAAAGAGGCTTATGCCCAATAGTGAGATATTACAGATTGAATGCGTATGTAATTAAAAAATCTTTTTTTATTTCATAACAAATACGTAGGCATAATTATACCAATACTATTTATATCATCTAACTTAACAACGTACCCAGCACAACAACTTCAACTTCATCTACGAACTACTTATTATATGGAACATAAAAGTTCCGCTACCTCTCTAGGTATCCCCTGCTGGAACCAGGGCGCGTGCCGCAGCTCGGGCTCGAGCGGACGCGCGCTGTTGTTGTTAGCAGAGCATGACGACTCGCCTGACGACGATGTTGCACCGCTGCCCGTGCTCGGCCTGCTGGAATTTAGCAGGACTAATTAAAGTCGGACTATAGGTATATAAAACGACTAGCTTCTGCGCGCGACTTCGTCGGCGTGGACTCCGCTCCTATTGGTCTTAGCGTGATGATACATAGCCTATAGCCTTCCTCGATAAATGGGCTATCTAACAGTGAAAGAATTTTTCAAATCGGCCCAGTAGTTCCAGAGATTACCGCGTTTAAACAAACAAACAAACAAACAAACAAACAAACAAACAAACAAACAAACAAACTCTTCAGCTTTATATATTAGTATAGATACTTCAATTGACACATAAAGAGATTTCTTTTATTATTACAAGCTTTTATTTAAATTGCAATGTATGTATGTATGTATGTATGTAAGTTCGGGTAAAATCTCAACCAATTTTGAATGTTCAACCAATTGAGCTGAAATTTTGTATACAAGTTTAATTTGTATCAGTAGTGTACTCAGTATGAACATACCCATTACTAATATTATTGCATTTCCTAAAATCTGTATCCTGGTCCAGCGGTAGCGGGTCGCGACGCGCTCGATTGCTTTCCCGCGTGCGCGCCTCCGCCTCTGATGCCTCGTTGATGTACCCGCCGTTCAGGCATAACGGGACATTTGTAGGACTGAAACGTAGATTTGGGTTCATGTTAATATACTTAAAAATTACCTCAAAACCCCAAAAATTCTATGCCCATTTCTGGGGTTTGGAGTGGTACCAGAGGGCAACCCACCCACTCCCCTCCTCCCCTCTCTCCCCTAAATCTAGAATAACGCTTGGCTCCGGCGCGGAGGGAGGGTAGCCCTTGCCCGCCGTGCGAAAGCGCGTGAACGAATGCGTAGGGAGCCGCTCCGGCTCTTTACAGAACACTCTAGGGCTATGACATACCAAGACCACGTAGATAGTGGGTGCTCCGATTCGGTTTTGGTTATTTTTCGGATTTCTATATCTATATTAGTGCAGTGCTGGGAGTGGGATTGGTACCAGAGGTACCACCCCCCCCCCAAATCTCATCATTTATAGGGTTAGGCACTCCCACACTAAAAAACCACTAAACACTGACGTTAATATACCACTGTACCAGAGGGTAACCCACCCACTCCCCTCCTCCCCTATCCCCCCAAAAGCCCATAAATTGATGCCCAGTTGTGTAAAGGCTAGCCATCTGTTCTTTTCTTTCGCTTTGCTTTTTCGCTTTAGCCTGTTATATCCCACTACTGGGCATAGGATCAGAGCTCTGATCCTTCTCCTACATGAAGAAAGTGGCATATGCCCAATTTCGCTTCAGCCTGTTATATCTCACTACTGGGCATAAGATCAGACTATCAGAGCTCTGATCCTTCTCCTACATGGAGAAAGAGGCCTATGCCCAACAATGGGATATTTCAGTATGAAGCGTATAGATAATAATGAAAATAAAACTGTTTATTTATCAATTATAAACTTAGACGAAAAGACGCGTTTGAGTGTCAATATTGTACAGTCATTATCTTTTTGGCACTCGACAGAATTGTAGCAGCAGCATTGATGAGTTGAGAGGTATATGTGTATAAATGTGTGTGAGTTTGATGAATATATAAAATCAAATCAAAAATAACTTTATTCAAATAGACCCCATGAGCACTTTCGAATCGTCATTTTAGGAAAATTAAATTTAAGGTGATTATTTAGTTTATTTAAAGTGAAGCTACCACCGATTCGGAATGTAGATTCTGCAGAGAAGAATCGCAATCGGCTAGAAACTTCGCAGTTACTCTTTTGAAAATAATATATGGTTGAGATCTCACTCACGTGGTTGGGGTGTCGGTAACGAGAGGCGTGGCGTCGTCGTCGGAGGCCTGCAGCAGGGCTCCGCTCAAGCCCAGCGCCAGTCTCTTCATAAGCGGCGGGCGCTCGAGGCGCTCCAGGCGTTCCCCGAGTCGACGGTAGCAACTTAGCTCTGTAGGTGAGTTCCACTCCTCGGACGAGCTCGGGCTGGCTTCGCTCGCTTCGCTTGGTTCGCTTGCATCGCACGCGTCTAGCTTCGAACCACCCATTATGTCGCATTGTGGAGGAGATCTGAAATTAATGTGCAGTTTTTTTTATGTTGATATAATTATGTATATACGCTGTGTGGCTACGGCAACGAATTTAGCCTCCCCCTCTCTTCCCGTGAGTGTCGTAAGAGGCGACTAAGGGATAACACAGTTCCACTACCATCTTGGAACTTAAAAAGCCGACCGATGGCGGGATATCCATCCAACTGCTGGCTTTGAAATACACAGGCCGAAGACGGGCAGCAGCGTCTTCGGTGCGACAAAGCCAGTCCTGCGGTCACCAACCCGCCTGCCCAGCGTGGTGACTATGGGCAAAACACATGAGTTCACGTCATTTTTGGCGCAAACTTGTGTAGGCCTATGGCCAGCAGTGGACTGCGATAGGCTGAAATGATGACGAATGATGATGTATATACACGTTATGGTAACTTACACTGACGTTAATATATGTATTTGTTTCTGTCGGCTGAGTTTCAAAATTTAATAGATTAAGCATAAATATCATTTTTATTAATAGTTTACCAAAGAAGATTACCTTGTAAATATAAAACTCCTAACATTTCAAATCCGTTTAAGATACGAAATAACAAAGTCAACTTGAAACCGGAAAATTTAAAAAACTAAGAAAAAATTTAAGATGATTTTTAATTCTAGGAAGACAAAGTACATTTTATAGGATTTAATAATAATTAATCCCTAAGGGTATAAGTTGTTGGAACATGTAATTAAGGGGAAAATACTGGCTTCTGCAACACAACACTGCTAGTGCAGGAGTCAGGGTAATATATTTATTGTTTTGTATGAAATATGATTGTGTCCAATAAAGATTATTATTGTTACTAATATTATTATAGGAATCGGTCACTAGGGGAGTAACCTACCTATCCAAGCAATGGGGGTAGTGGTGCGTCAAGCCGGGAAGGGTATCCGGAGCGCGCGTACACGCGCCGCCACTTAGCTCTTTACTCTGGAAAAGTAATTGTATAATAATTATAATCTATACTAATATATAAAGCTGAAGAGTTTGTTTGTTTGGTTGTTTGTTTATTTGTTTGTTTGTTTGAACGCGGTAATCTCTGGAACTACTGGGCCGATTTGAAAAATTCTTTCAGTGTTAGATAGCCCATTTATCGAGGGAGGCTATAGGCTATGTGTCGTCACGCTAAGACCAATAGCAGCGGAATCCACGCCGACGAAGTCGCGCGCAGAGGCTAGTCTCTAATAACACATGAATCAAAATAATAGGACTTGCTATATGACGTGTATATTTGTTGTTAATCTACATTACACACTTTTTGGAGTTTATTGGAGTTTACTCCTTAAGAATCAATTTTAGGATAAGGCCCCCGGTATGAAAAAAAATATAAGAAGTTAAAATCTACTGAACGAATGACCTCGTAATACCATTTATCTAATAACGGCATCTTACCCGGTGGTGGTAGTGGCCAGATGCACGAAAGTAATGCTGGGGGACCGGATGGTACGGATGGCCAAAACCGTCTTAGGCGACCGGGAAGGCTCACAGACCGTGCCCTGGGGACTACCATCGCTGGAGTGGATACATGGGGTACCGGGATGCGGCAAGACAACTCGTATAGTCGGGGACTTCGATGAGGACACGGAAATCGTGATCACGACCACAGTCGAGGCGGCCAAAGACCTAAAAGAAAAACTGGTGCACCGTTATGGCAACAAAGCCAAGCTAAAGGTGCGCACTATGGCCTCCGTTCTAGTAAATGGTTTCCGCGAGGGCTCAAAAATCAACCGCCTAACGGTAGACGAAGCCCTCATGAACCACTTTGGAGCCATAGTAATGGCCGCCCGACTGTCGGGAGCTCAGAAGGTAGTCCTCATCGGAGACATAAACCAGCTGCCGTACATCGACAGGGACAACCTGTTCGAAATGCGGTACTGTAGACCAACCCTGATAACAACTATCTCGTGCGAGTTGTCGTGCACGCATCGTAACCCCAAAGACGTCGCCCTTGCCATCAGCGAAGTTTACAAGACCGTCTACAGCTCGAGCACAAAGATCAGATCTTTGCGAGTGGAGAGCCTCACGGGCGCGCGTATTCCGGCAGGAAGGGACCGCACCTTATACCTGGTCTTTACGGAAGAGGAGAAGAGATTGCTGACTGACCAGGGATATGGGTCTGGTGAGGGATCGCGCGTCTTAACCATCCATGAGGCGCAGGGCCAGACCTATGAGGATGTCATTGTCCTCCAGACGAAGACAAGGAGGCTCAAAATCCACGACAGCGTTTCGCACGCTGTAGTCGCGGTGACTAGACACACCAACACCTGTGTCTATTACACCGACGACCGTGACGACGCAATTGGTCACTTTGTGGCGAGGGCAGCGGAGGCGACAGACAAGGTAATCCTCGAGCACAGTCTCAAGATGGCGATTCATCATAGGGATGCCGCCGTCATTGAGAGTGTGCTCGAAATGCTGAAAAGTCTTGGAGTGTGAGGACATCACTATATTGATTGTATATTGTAAATAGCATAGTGCGTAGATTAATACATATAATATTGTGTAGATTAATAAAATAAATTAATGTGTAGATGTATTTAAAAGGTGTAAATTATTGTAGAACAAAAAAATAGAATGTATAGGTAGACGTATGTACGATACATTATTAAAAAAAAAAAAAAACCTTTACTAACAGTAACATAGGTTAAGTGTATATTGTAAGTAGAACATAAGTGTACATATATGGTAACTAGGAAATAAGTGTACATATATGTTACTAGTAAATAAGTGTACATATATGATAACTAGCAAATAAGTGTAACAACAATAATTATGCTCAGAAACTACAAATAAGGAATCGATGTGTATACTGTCTCCATACTTCGTCGCCATCTATCGTCGCTAGATGGTGTTATTTGATTCGTTTATTTGCCATTTGATATGGTATTAATCTTTTTCTTAGATTAGTAAGCTTTTTTGTGTCTATTAGACAGTCGATCTCATGGAGTAAACTCCAGTCGTGCGTCAGAGCTGACACACACACACTTTTTTAAAATTAATATTCGCTATCAAAAGCCATATTTTAGTTGTCTGTAGACAAAGCACTCGCTCTGTTTCCCGACTCTGTTCAAGGCAGAATTTGTCTCAAGTTTTCTAATAACCGATAATCCTCGATTTCGATAACCGATAATTGGACTGTAATAATGTCTTAAATAAATAAAAAATTATTATTAAAAGCTGACTTGGATTATTTAAGAAGCCATTTAATGTTTAGTGACAAACAACATATTTACTCCGTTAGAGATTTATCGCAAAGTTGTATTTATAGATGGCTTAATTAATCGTGCGTCCGTCGCTGTCCCCAACGCTGGTTTAAAAGCAGAACCGGGTTATAAATCAGTCTCCGGCACATTCCGGTACCGGAATGTGAACCGGCGACCTAGCCCCAAACAATATCACTGAATCAACTACAACCGTGCACTTTGTAAAGCAATTATCACGCAATTATCGCCTCTGTTGTTATAATTATAAGGGTCAAGCTATATTTACCGGAGTACGAGATAATTTTGTCGTGATGCATTGTATTTATTATCATTCCGTTTTGTCGAAATTCAATTTAATGAACTCGAATTTATTGCTGTGTCCGCAAATTGTTTGCTTATTGTTCGTAAATTAAAGGTTTTAAAGTTAGTTTTTTCGTTTTATTTAATTCAGTTGCTGGGCGTTGCACGACGCTCGGTCGAAGGAAACTTGGTCTTATTGTGACAGTGATATGAGTTAAAATAGCTTGATCGTGAGCTGCCTAATTCTGGTAAGCGGATGTGTCCTCGCGTGACAGAATTCATTTAAAATAATATCCGGCGATGCAGACAAATAGTCGTGTTTTGTTTTTATTTTTTACCTTCACGTATTTTTATAAAACACAAACGTATTAAATACTTTCACACGCGGCTCGGAGAACGCAACTCTTTCTTATGAAATATTATTCGACATGGGATGTTTGTTTAATCTTAACTTAGTGGAGATTTACTGAGTGGACTTCCCGAAATAAAATGTGGACTAACTTAGTTTAATTTAATTTAGTTTAGTTTAGTTTATTATGTAATATGTATACAATTAACAGCAGTTACAAATATACAGTACAGTTTTTAGTATAAAATACACAAAATACAATACAATACAGTTATAAAATTGACTCACAATGTTACTAAGGTCATAACTTGGCTGCTAGCAAACGAAGGTAGGGACTGACTCCTAACTAGATAGCCCGTGTTTAGGATATCACTTCCCTTCCCTTACTTAATATCAAAGTCTTACTATAAATTGGTGAAGACCATTTAGATGTCTATAAAAATTTCTTTTAACAAAAAGCCTCTTAGTTATGTTACAGATGGATTGACAATGAATCGAGAGATTAGTCATTGAATCAAAAATCAAATTTAGAAAATAATTTTATTCAAATAGGCTTCAAATCGTCACTTTACAAATTAAAACTTTAATTATGGTTAAAAATTAAGCTAGAACAGGTTTGGAATGTAGATTATGCAGAGAAAATCGAATATAATATGACACCTAGACTAAGGCGGGAGTTGGACTCGAAGCAGAAAACATGGTCACTACAAACGCCAATGAGCTTGTCAAAAGCTAGTAAATACCATCTTATTTATATTATACAACTAGCTGCTGTGCCCGCGACTTCCTCCGCGTGGAATTCAATAAAAAAAGTTATTGTTCAGTTCAGAGTTCATCTAAAATAATAGTAGCCTAAGTTACACCTTATTTCATCAGCTATCTACCAGTGAAAGTCCCGTCAAAATCGGTCCAGCCGTTTCAGAGATTAGCCGGAACAAATAGACAAACAGACAGACAGACAGACAAAAATTGTAAAAAAAATGTTATTTTGGTATATGTACCGTGTATCGATCCATATGCATTTAGTAAAAATAGGTAAAAAAAACTTTTTAAGTTAAACGGTTTTATGTTAAACATGCATTGCAATGTTTAAGATAAATGTACTAAAAACCAAAAAATAATAAAATAGATACAGTCGTGGGAATTATAAACATATGCATAGACTAGACTAAAATAAAACCGTGGGGCACGTCAATTGTCTACAATCGTTGATGTTTGTTTTGTAATGTTACACTATAACATCTCTTTTATTTACATGGAGTGTATAACTATTGTAATTTCCATGAGCAAGAAAATAGTAAGTAATTTCCTCACCGTCTGCGGGCCAACTGCCTAACGACGAATTAAACGATTCTTCTATCGCACATTAAGTCGATAATTTGTAGACAATTGACGTGCCCCACGGTTTTATTTTAGTCTAGTCTATGCATATGTTTATAATTCCCACGACTGTATCTATTTTATTATTTTTTGGTTTTTAGTACATTTATCTTAAACATTGCAATGCATGTTTAACATAAAACCGTTTAACTTAAAAAGTTTTTTTTACCTATTTTTATTTTCTAGTTTTTAGTTTTTATTTCGCATTCTTTGATACCCATATTGGTGGGATTGATAAAAAATTGTTATCAGCCATTTGGTAGCGGCGGCCATCTTAGATTTCAATTTTGCATAGTAAATTGTATTCTACTTGTTGAGACCTTTCATTTGATACCCATATTGATGGGATTGATAAAACCTAAGTTATCCGCCATTTTGTAGCGGCCGCCATCTTGGATTTTAATTTTATATAGTGCATTGTATTCTACTGGTTGAGCACTTTCATTTGATACCCATATTGATGGGATTGATAAAACCTACGTTATCCGCCATTTTGTAGCGGCCGCCATCTTGGATTTCAATTTTTTATAGTATATTGATTCTGCTTGTTGAGCCCTTTCATTTGATACCCATATTGATGGGATTGATAAAATTTACGTTATCCGCCATTTTGTAGCGGCCGCCATCTTGGATTTCAATTTTTTATAGTATATTGTATTCTGCTTGTTGAGCCCTTTCATTTGATACCCATATTGATGGGATTAATAAAACATAAATTATCCGCCATTTTGTAGCGGCGGCCATCTTGAATTTATAATGATAATGAATAAACATAATTGTATTGTCACCAAAATCCAAAGTGTGTACAAAATTTCAGATTAATCGGTTGACAGGAAGAGGGTGAAATTTGAATTACTAAATTTGACCCAAGAATAAATAATAAATAAAACAAACGGGGTGAGCTAAATAAAACCGTTTAAAAAGTGGTTATTTTGATATTACAAACAGACACTCCAATTTTATTTATTTGTATAGATTTTAGCCAAAATAAAGAAAGTTTATACGCAAAATACCCTCTACTCTTTCGCATCCTTTGACAATATAGTATTTTTTGAACGAACATAAATATCGGCTGATATTCGAGTCGATGGCAAACCCATCAATCACGACGCAAAAACTAATCGCCAAGCGCCATTTCGGACGGGCCTTTCGGTCCTCCGATCGTCCGGAAAAAATTCATAACCATCCTATATTGGTCTCTTGAATCCCTTGCTTCATAGCTAACGAGATTCAGAATCACAAAAAATGACAACGACTAAAAAGTAGAAAATACCCCAAAATATGCTTTACATTATAAAAAAAATTTGTGCATTTTGCTTATTTATTTCAAAAAAATTTCAACTTGGTACTTCAGGTGATTTCTAGTGACTAGTGGTCGCCCAGAGGTCGAAATTCGGCAATAATTAAAAAAAATTAAAGAAAATCAAAAAATAATGAAAATAAAGAACCTTTGTTTAAATTTTCAATTTGACTACAGACTGACAACCAACAAAGAGTATAATATGCGTGTGTGTGTGTGTGTCAAATATAATATGATAGTGTGTGTAATGTTCTTTTCATTGATTTTATATATTTTTAGACATAATTTTAAAAAAATATTAGCATTCTGCACTCCTTCTCTATATAAACTACAAGTGTACGAAATTTCATACTCCTCCGTCCGCGCAATTTTCGTAAAAAGGGGTACAAAGTTTTTTGCTTCATGTATTAATATATAGATAGATAATAAATTGGCAATGATATCTGAATATAAATAAATCACCACACACGAAACATCGTGAACATGAAAAACGATATATTTTCAACAACATAGAAGAGATTGCTAAAATGTATGCGTATAAAACCAACATGTCCTTTACTGATTGAGTGGTTCACTAACACCGAGCCTTATTTCAATGTGCAGTGAATTACTGAATTATTTACGGTATTCACCTAATTAGGAAGGTTTGATTAATTTCTCAATGTAGCTTTATCCATCCGTAAGTCTTGAATATAGGCTTAAACTTTGAGTTACTACTTGTAATAATTTTTTAAGCTAAATATGAAAAAGATTGTTATAGCTTAGCTTGTGATTAGAAATAACTGCAGATTTAAAACGATATTTTTGAAACTTCCTCCTTTATAGTGGTTAAATGGGGCATGGCATTGTTTTAAAAATAAACGTTTTATCCTTTGAAACTTTTAGTAGACTTAGATTTAAATAAAATATTTATAAATATAGACACCTACAGATACGAGTAAAGTTGCGAGAAAATGGCTGGTAATATATTCAGTGCAGTTGCTGGAATGAACTGTGACCCTCAGGGAAATGAGACAATGCATATGAAATGTCCGAACGTTCGGAGCAATTTAAAATTGTACCACAAAAATGTACCTATTTTTACATATTTGTTTTAAAAAAATTTAACAATAAAAACAATGTTTTTATTTAAAAAAAATTGAAGATAATATAAATATTTGATTTTAAAAGTAAGTAATTCTATCAATAGGTACAATATTGTGGTAGGTACCTATACCATTTAGGGCATCACCACTGTTTCGCTTTTCCTACTCACAGTAACGTGATTGATATACTTATATACCGTAATAAGCATGAAACTTTTAAAAGTAGTTATATTTTATAAATTTTATTAGACATCAGAATATCTACCAGGAAGACAATGTACATCTTAAAGGTCGCAAGCTAACAAGATAGTAATTTACATGACAGTATAATGTATGTTTGCAAAGAGCACTAAATTTGCAAAGATTTTTGAATAAAAATTTAATAAAGACAGTAAAAAAATAGTATGTATACATGTCTTTGAAAGTCTAATGAGACATACTACATATCACAGATATATTTGTATATTCTTTAAAATTAAGCGAAAACCCCTAATTTTCATTGAAAAAAAGCTCGTTTCGTTACAGTGTTAGGTGTGTGGACTTTTTATGACTGTGTTTTGTTGTTATTACTTTAGTTCTGATGTGACCCTGAATTCATATTATCTATATCGGAGGCCGCAGATCAAGTGCTGTATAGATTTTAGGTCAAATATTTGTTTGTGGAATAGACATTGATGATTGACTTTCTACCATGGATCGAAAAGTTAATTTACTTTAAGAAGTAAGGCTTACCATAACCACGGCGCTTGGAAGGTTTTCGTAATAGCGGTAACTCAAAATGACCAAAAAATCTATAGTAATTATTGAATTTAACAAAATTACTGTGTCGCTCGTAAATTCAGACATACTTAAATGTTCATATTATATTATTCCATATCCCTTCCGTATCATCCATTCCACTTTATACGTTTGTTCGAATTCGTGTTTAAATTTTCATAAATGCTCTACTCCTATAATAATAGCTAGTTTATATAGCTAGTTTCAATATTCTATCTATCTCTGAGTTTACTTACTAGAAATAGAGCTTCAGCCTGTAATATCCCACTGCTAGGCATAGACCTCTTTCCCCATGCAGAAGAAGAATCAGAACTTAAGCTTTAAACTTTTACTAGAAATAGAATTTTCACGTAAACCCCCATACGAATTGTGTCATCTATCGCTAGTAAGAAAAATTTAAAGCTGTTGATGTTACATGCTATCTCGACGTTGAGAATTGGAATACACAAATCTATAAGAAATTTTCAACCAGTAATAAATACTCTGATAAAAGTGCCTTCAACTAAACAAACTATAGTTTTATATTCGTAGTATGGAAGTCATATATAGATAATTCATGTCTCAAAATGGCAAACTATGCGAAAAAAGTCCAAATCGATAAGTTCGCGTGTAAATTACCGACATAACTTTGAGGACGAACTATGATTAGATAACTATGAAGCGGGATCGTTATGAACAGACAATACAATTTATTTATTACCCTCGCGTGATAAATGGCGATTTAATTCGATAACTATAAATACTGAAATGTTTTTGAAATGAAACACGTATGATTAATGGTCTATCGTTTAGTTCAATTAAATTTAGTATCTACTACTAAGCTAAGTGGACTTTTGAATTAGTAAACATTAGGATAAAAAAAAAATATTAGTCACGCTGAGTTTCTTCCGCCAGTTCTTCTCAGGTCAGAGGCTTCTTTTTTCCGAACTGGTAGTAGACTCATGAGTCTCATGACGTTCAGTAAGAAATACTTATATAATTACTTATACTTATATTATAATCACAGTATCAACAAAAACTCAACAATAGAAATACACTCAAAACACTTAAAACCGTGCATAGATTTGAAACTGAAAGCATGCTTCACCCTTGTAAGAAATCATTTAGTCCGCAATTACGGCTCCCTGCAGACGTCGCGACGAGCCATCAGCGGCAGGCACGTTTTCTATCAGCAAAAGAACTGAGATTTCCATTTTCCTAAATGTTCGGGATCGGCTCGAGTGATCAAGGCACGCGGTTCGAGAAGTGGTACGCGGTATAAGTCATGAAGTTTTAGCGTAAAATTTAATAAATATTACTTTCTAGTAAATGATTGATAAAATTGTATCAGAGATTTTATATCTTTTTGTAATATTTTTTTAACACGATGCAATTTCTTTTATTTATTTAAAACTAGCTGACCCGGCGAACTTCGTACCACCTAACAGTCGATTTAATTTTTTTTTATTAATTTTATTACTACTTATCCTTCCCGGAACCCCTCCTCTAACACTTAAACTTTATGGTATGGTATTAAAGTTCAAATTGACTTTTAAGTATTATTATGAATCTTTTGTATGGGAATATAGGAAAGTGTTGTTTTTTGACTTTTTCAGGGAATTTTTAAAATTTTTCTCTCCGTAACAACCATCCTCGTACTTGTTTCAAGGAATATTATAAAAAAGAATTAGCAAAATCAGCTGCTCTCAAGATTTGCGCTTAGCGACACATTCAGCGATTCATTTATATATATATAGAGATAGAGATAGAGATATTAAGTTATGATTCCAAAGAAAAAGGTTATGCTTAAACGTTAAAGAGTTATTATAGATAAAAAATAAGAGTTATTTATAATTTAAAATTGAATATCAATTTGCACATTTATAATCTACCGATTTAATCAAATTCAAAATATGTTCCACAATATTTGATATTTAATTTATACAAACGCTTATCATAATACCGACATCAAGTAACAAAAAGAATATAACATTTGATATTAATCCGATTGTAGCATGTTTATATTTATTCAAACCGGATTTTAACGACAACAATGCGTGGGCTTTAATGTGAAACTGTTTTTTAATCGATTATTAAATCGATTCTACAAGTTGAAGACGACAGCCGATTATCAACTGTCAATTTGTTAAATCATTCGCGTTTAAGATGTCGATGTAATCGGATAAGTTAGTAAATCGTAAAGATCGAGTATACTTTTTTTTTTGTTTTTTAATCATTTTGCTTACTACATTGTTATTGTACTTTTACGTGCTTTGTAATTTATTTTGTAAAAGTAAAAACGCAGGATAAAGAATTAAAAATGTAAAGTAAAAAAGTTGTAAGTGCGATAAAAAATATGATGCACAATAACATTTACACAAATAAATTAGTACCTACTAATAAAATTACAGATCCATTGAAGGCCTGGAGGGTATGTAATAGTAAAACCAAACTTATTTTTTATTTCATTAAATTTAGTTTTATACTTTATTTTCATGAGTTTTTGGTCGTCACAGCGAAAAAAAAAATATTTTCGTCACAGTTATCAAAAATAACAATGTGAAAAAAAAAAACAATTTTTTAAACTTCACGTTATACTATGGACATAAATTAACATTTTTTATATTAGGCTCGACCTTCAGACCCTAATAAATTAAGTATTGATAAGAAAAATCAGATGTTATTCTCTACTAGCGACCAGCCCCGGCTTTGCACGGTTGCGAAAATGATCAGTGTTCCTCTACTATATTATACATATAAACATTCCTCTGGAATCACTCTATCTATTAAAAAAAACTGCATCAAAATCCGTTGCGTAGTTTTTAAGATCTAAGCATACATAGGGACAGAAAGACAGCAGGAAGTGACTTTGTTTTATAATATGTAGTGATGATCTATGCAAGGCATGCATCAATACTAATAAATGGAGAGCCGGTTTTATTGTTCGCTTATGCTACAAAAACTACTGAACCGATCGGAATAATACTTATACCATAAGACGCAGCGTATTTTGGAGAAGGTATTAATATATGATATGTTGGTGATTACTTATCGTGTAAAAAAAATATGGACGGACAGAGGACTAGTAATTTAATAAGACGATCAATAACATCACGATTTACCCTGTAACATCTCACTACTGGACATCTTTCCCCATGTAGGAAAAGTAATAACATATTATATGAAAAGTTACACAACACACGCTTCAGCCTATGAATTAAGTCAAAACATTTTTTCGGGTGAATAACGCTATCCGGATGGCGCGGGTATTTATCGTGCCATAGTTCTTTTGTTCAGTGACTTTCGACACGAAACATTTACGTCCTGCAATGAAGCCGCTCTGACCTTTAGACACGCGACTGAGTTAATATAAATAGGCGTTGACGTAACGATACGTAATTGAAACTCTAATATTATTAGGAAATATATTTTTTAATTAAATGTCAAATGTCAATAGAGTTATTTATTCTTTTGGATAATTTTGTATGAAGGTAAATTTTTACTTTGTAAAGAGCTGACGCAAGCACGCAGCTTACATAATTAAGCTTGTCGTTGTCTAGGTGTCGGACCCCCGATACAAAGTTATCCTTCAACTGAAAGTTTTTGAACAAACCTATTTGTTTATGGTCTAAGATCCGGGATTAGACAACATATTCCCTCATCTGTTAATTAGATGAAACAATTTTTTATAGGCTGATTTCAATATTGTGAATTTACAAAAACAACCTCTGCCAACATAAGCCTGCTGCAATTTTTTTTAATCTTTTCCCTCTCATGTTAATTACATGTAATAATGTATTGCTACACTTACCTGCAGCCAGGTCAGTAACCTCAGTCAGCAGTAACCTGGCTGCAGGTAAGAATAGCAATCATAGAGATGGGTGCCTACTACAGTCAGGTATATAATGTAAAATATTGACGGTTTTAGCTTAAATAACATGAGAGGGAAATGAAAAAAAAAAATTGCAGCAGGCGTATGGTGGCAGAGGTTATTTTTATAAATTCACAATATTGAAATCAGCCTACGAAAAATTGTTTCATCTAATTAATAGATGAGGGAATATTTTGTCTAATCCCGGATCTTAGACCATTATATTTATATACTAAAATATTTTATAAGTTAGTTATTTTAGGTGATAAAGCAAGCAATTGTTTAACTACTATTGAACGACATTTTTTTTATAGGTTCAGAGAGATGTCGGCTGAAACATCCCACTGCGGAGCATAGGCCTTCTTCTCCGTAGGCGAAGGGCCAGAGTTAAAATCCACCATGTTCTAATGCAGGTTGTACAAAATATGCAAAAATAAAATAAAATGACAGTTCAAATGTGCCTTAAAAGCCTATTTGAGTAAAGAAAGTTTTGATTTGATTTGGGGTGTGTCAGTCACATGTCCGCTCGCGCTGTATGTCTCTAGACACTTTAGCCTCCCTCATGATTTCACTTGCGTTGAGTTTTGTTACCCGTCGTCGTTTGATAACATAATCGTATTGATCCGTTCCTAGGAGTTGACATATTCGTAATTTTTTATAACCTTACATGGCTTTCAAAGTTTCAATGCTATGTTAAAATAAAAATAAAAACACTTTTTTGCCTTTTTTATCTGTTGATACTTTCCATCATATTTTTTAAATAGTATTGTAAGTGAACATATCGAATTGTTTCTTAGTATTAAAAACAGCTTGTTGCAGACACTTTAAGATAAAGAATTGTGTTTGCTAATAGACGAAAAAAAAAATTCTTCAAATAATCAAGACAATACAAAAAAGTACTCCTGAAATACCCATTATTATTATTTGAATGAGGCCACACGACAAGTATGCTTTCGATTCAAATTTTTTTTTTTTTCAAATTCAAATTCAAAATATTTTATTCAGCATAAAATTATTACAATTTCTTACTGAACGTCATGAGTCTACTACCAGTTCGGAAAGAAAAAGCCTCTGACCTGAGAAGAACTGGCGAAAGAAACTCAGCGGGACTAATATAATTTTTTAATCATGTTTTTTTTTTCAAAGAAGATTGAAATTTACAATAATTTCATAGGTTGAAATAGCCTGGAGGCGATCACATCATTCCCAAGGCGTACTGTCTTCTATAAAATCGTTAATCGAATAATATCCTTTAGTACACAAACGTTCTTTTACAATTTTTTTAAATTTCGCAATAGAAGCTTTTTGAACGTTTTCTGGGAGCCTGTTGTATAAGCGTATACATTGTCCATAGAAAGAATTACTGACTCGGCGTAAGCGAGCTACAGGCATTACAAGTTTGTGTTTGTTCCTAGTATTAATGCTATGCATGTCGCAATTCCTGCGAAATTCGTGTATATTTTTATGAACATACATAACATTTTCGTACACATATTGAGAAGCAACAGTCAATATTTTTATTTCTTTAAACTTATCTCTTAATGATACTCTAGGGCCTAAACTATAAATTGCACGAATAGCTCTTTTCTGCAGGACAAAAATAGTATTAACGGTAGCTGCATTTCCCCATAATAAGATTCCATAGGACATGATACTATGAAAATAACTAAAATATACTACGCGAGCTGTATCTACGTCCGTAATAAGTCTAATTCTTTTTACCGCGAACGCTGCAGAGCTGAGCCTATTCGCTAACCCCTCAATATGAAGATCCCACTGCAATTTCGAATCTATAGTAATCCCTAGAAATTTAGTGGATTTTACTGGTTTTAACATTTCCCCTCCTAATTCTACACCATTATCAACAAGTTTAACATTAGGTGTAGTGAATTTTATTAATTTTGTCTTTTTGTTATTTAATAATAAATTATTTGAATCGAACCAATAGACAACCTTTGAGAGAGCATCGTTTACATCAGTGGTCGGCAACCTTTTGGTAGGCAAGGGCCACGAGGTGGCCAAATAAACTAAAGGCGGGCCGCACTTATGATTTAAACCCTAGACTCTACCTGATACCTACATATAATTGGTCATATCCCATAGAAAAAATGAAAATGCTATTAAAATTTTTAAAACATATGGAATTTAATACGTACACGTAATACTTACATTATACAGCACAACAGTATTTTTGTTGTTGGATTTTTTTTATGGATCTAGCTGCATTTTCTACCCTAATTCTAAATTTGTACTCAGATTTTTGCTAGCAGCTCTACATTTTGAGATATGAAGGGTAGCTATTTTTGTCAAAAAAACATGGTTTCCCGTCATATAACAATTTATTTAAACAACATTTTCTTTTATGTAACTTTCTTGAATAAGTTGGAGTTTTACTACTATTCTGGATAATCCAACAGTAGTCAGCCATCATACTTTCACTCCAATAGCCCTGGTAGCACTCCTCCATGAAGCGAATATCCTGATGAAAGCGTTCTCCCTGCTTCTCGCTTAAATGTCCAAGATTTACAGAAAATCGATCAAGGTGGCTACAAATGAAATGCATCTTAATGCTCATGTTGTATCCAAGGTGCTGAACGTATAATGGTAACTGCTTGACGTGGTCAGGAAAGTCGACGGACTTCTTATTTCCCGAAAAGTTTTTTACAAGCCAAAAAAACTAATTCCAGGTATTTTTTCAGCAATTGTCATACTTTCAGTAAAATTTACGTCGTTTATTAATTTTCTAACTTTTAAATTCACAGCACTCAATTTTGGAAACGATCTGGATTTACAGTGGCGTGCAAAAGTTTTGGGCCACCCTGTTTTTTCCATATACCTAACTGACAAAATTTGTGTGTTTCACCATTATTATGGTAATGAGAGTAAATATATTTGTTTTCAAACATGCATGTTTATAGAAAAAATGTTTTAAAATTTATGAAAAATAAAATGTCCAAAAATCTTGCGTAGTAATGTCCGGCGAACTCGTGAATGGGCGTGACGAAAGATTTTGAAAACCTCTTTCATAATGTGGGTACACATTTACTATTTACGAAAATACCTATATTTCGGTAATAAACATAAGTTTAAGGATGTTTAAAACTATTTTTCTAATATGTTTTCAATGAGAGCGGCAAAACGGCTGCAGGTGTCATGGCGTCGGCTTTGGCGTCACAATATAAAGTGGGCCTTACTTTTTACTTTACTCTTTGAAGCGCGCCTGACGTATTATGTTATGTTGTGACGTCATGCGCTGTAATTTGTGTTTCAATCAAAATGGCCGATTGCAGTATTTTAATGTTTTATTTTATCGAAAATCACACAATAATCTTATTATTTTACATAAAACTAAACCAGTATTTTGATTTTTTTAAATATGAGTGTTCCCCTAAAATCATTAAATTGACGATTTTTTGATAATGTCGTCATGCCCATTATGGTGGCCCAATACTATTTTGCACACGGCCGGCCGAAAATAATTTCCCGTGGTAGAAAAAAATATGCCAAAAAAATAAATAATTTATGATGTTATTATCTATATCTCGATATTCTTAAACTGCTCAAATGATTAACGAGTGCAGGAATGAAATATTTTATTAATTATACGAAAAAATCAGGGTGGCCCGAAACTTTTGCATGCCACTGTATGTACTGAGATATACGAGTACTTGGTAGGGGTTTTAATGTATCAGTTGAATGAGACAGGTTAGTAACTGACGGTACAGTAGGATAAACCCACTTGAAATGATTTTGGGGGTTAATTCCTGTTATGTTTACAACGCAGAAATAACAGTCGTGGTGGTGGCTCGACTGTTCACGCCAAATCATAGGACTAATGAGGTTCAAGGGATCCCTCTTGTTATTTTTCCATAATCGCAAAAAACTCCACACAAGTTTTACACACTATATTGGGTATCCAGTGCTTGTTGTTTGTTTCCAATGGCCGTTGATAGTACTCCATGTAGGCATTTTTAACGAAGTCTGACACATTTAAACAGAATTTTTTGAATGTATATTTGCCACAAATGTAACAAAATCTATTTGGATTGTTTACACAGGTCTTTCTAGACGCACGTTCATTTGTAAATGACTCGGTACTTCCTGAATATCACAGGAAAAAGGGTTTGCAAAAATCTTCTTTGCTTGAAACTTTTCAAACTCACCAAATCTGTCGCTGAATGAAAAATGTCACATCATATATCTGCCAGTTTCGTTTTAATTCTACGTGTTACGCGATCGCGGTTCGATCATGCATTTATTTTGATATTTATAACTTATTTACAATACATTCGCGGGCCGCAAGTAAGACCTCCGCGGGCCGCATGCGGCCCGCGGGCCGCGCGTTGCCGACCGCTGGTTTACATCGTCGTACATAAGTAAATTACGTTTCACCTTAAAAATAAGTGAAGTGTCATCAGCAAACAATACTATCTCATGCTTGTCCTGTACAAAAAATGGCAAATCATTTATGTAAATAAGGAAGAGAAATGGACCAAGAATAGAGCCTTGTGGAACCCCCATACCTAGAGGAGCCCCAGGAGATCTCTTACCATTTACATCAACCCTCTGTATTCTATTACTCAAATAGGAATTAAGGAGGTTGAGTGCCTTATTTCTAATCCCATAATGATGCAGTTTCCTGATCAACGTCTCGTGATGCACACAATCAAAGGCCTTGGATAAGTCACAGAATATTCCAAGAGCATCCTGCGACCTCTCCCATGCCTCAAAAATATTTTTAATTAGCTCAACACTAGCATCTGCTGTATTGATGTAATGATTAAAACAAGAATCATCAAAATCGATACATCCAGTAAAATTATATGAAAACCTCCTTTTTGAGGTGGTTATAAAGAAAAAAAAAGATGCAGATAAATATAAAACTTAAAAAAAAACCACTTAAATCGACACACATTTATGTAAACATATTTAACTTAACACGGTAACGAAGTATACATTTCACGGATATATTTTTAGAATGTAAAGGGTACAATAGCGTTTAAAGTTTAACAGTTTGTACAAAACCGCATGCGCTTCGCGCGACCACATCCTGTAGAAAAAAAAAACTTTTCAACCAATATTATTGACATTTTTTGACATTGATCGCTAAAAGTTGTAAAGTAACAAATGCATACGCCGTCAGTGGCAGGTTGTGAAGTCAATGAAGTGAAAATACATTATTTTTACTTTTTAACCATCTTCGAAAAAAGGGATGTTCTAAATTCTCCTGTAGAAAAAAAAAAACTTTTCAACCAATATTGTTGACATTTTTTGACATTGATCGCTAAAAGTTGTAAAGTAACAAATGCACACGCCATCGGTGGCAGATTTTGAAGTCATCAATTGAAGTAAAAATACATTATTTTTACTTTTTAACCGTCTTCGAAAAAAGGGATGTTCTAAATTCGACTGTATTTTTTGCACGCCTCCAAGGATGTTGTCCTTTATTCTCACAAAATAAAAAGTACAGGAAGCGCTTACTCTTAAACCTCTATATTTTTTTAACAATGCATTAATGTGCTATAAAATACACACTTAAATACACACCAAAGTATAAATTAAATATCATTAATTTGAAATATTTCATGAATACTATTGTAATAGAAAAAAATCGCTTAAATAAATATGATGTACTGATGATGGCAAAAAAAAAACGCGAGAACCACTTCACTGAATAAGCTGGTTTTTTTTTTCATTATGTCAGGAAACGATTAACTTAGAAGCCTATTGAATGGGAAAGCCGAAAATTCTTCAATTTTTACAATATTTTTTTTTAATTATCTTTGAGCTAGTAAATCAATTCTTAACTATACGAAAACAAAGTTATAAATTGTATTTTTATGAGTTGTAAACTCAATAATTAATTATCTAATAAATACATCTAAGAGGCGTGCACTTTTTGATTTTCCAAACTATTTTAATGTACACACATTAAATAGTAAAGTACATATATTATGTACCTTTAATGCGAATAATTTCAATTAAGTAAAATATTTTACATCATCATAAATAAATTTATTAAAGAATTTCCGAGTCCATTAAAACTCGCACAATTTATTGTCTTGTGGCACGAAAATATGCGTGATTATTCCTATCTCCTTCTTTCCTTTGTAATTTTGTATTCGCATCTCTTTTTATATCAAATCGGAAGATAACCCGTTATAGCAAGTTGCAAATTAAAGAGGGGCGACTTTTTTATTTTTTTTTGTTTTTGTTTTTTAGTTTATAAGTCGAAGTTTGACTGAGGCTTGTAAAAATAATAGTACTATGATTAAGCCCGTACCTCTTATTGGAACTATTTCTTATGTTTTTTTATGTCTGTGTAAATAAAAAAAAAAACGAGTCGTTCTTTAAACCACACGATTGAAGTAAAACTTCTTTAGCAATAGGCCTGCACTATGTCTTAGATATACGAAACGTAGCTGGCTATGAGAGAAAGAAAATGTGTGCTCGCACCTCTCTCTCTTGCTCCGTTCGCCCGATCACACTTTTAGTTACACTCTCGTCACGCACTCGCCAGCTTACTCCCTAAGCGTGACAAAAAAATATTTACTTCAATAACATTTAATTTGGACATAATTTATACATCTATACTAATATTATAAAGAGGAAAAGTTTATAACTTTGTTTGTATATCGGGGGTAATCTTCGCAAATACTGATCCGATCATGAAAATTCTTTCACTAACAAAAAGCTACACTATTCTGGAGTGACATAGGCTATATTTTATTGTAATTGTACAAAAAAATTCAGTAAAAAAGAAAAATATTAAAATATATTATCAAAATGACAAAGAAACGATCGCCATCTATCGCTATTTATTAGTCTACTTATTTTATTTACTCTTATTTCAGTCAACCGACGTCAATCGACGACGAAGTTTTTTCGCTTTTTGATAGATGGCGTTGGAGCAACATTTTATTTATAAAGTATGTTACATATTTGGTTCTGTAATTTAAAATAATAAATACACGATATTATTACGATTTTATACGTCAAATTCTAAACAATGAACCTAATAAAACAGTAATAAGAGCTACACAACATAATTGCATCACAAAGATAAAATTAACGCCCAACGAAGTGGGCGCGGGTCGGCTAGTATAATATAATAAAATGGTAGGAAAGTCAAAACTGTACATTGAATATTTTTTTAAAAGAATTCTTGGGGTGTGATCTACAATCGATACCGAAGCCAAAAATATAGTTTTTAGAATTTTTGTCTGTTTGTCTGTTTGTCTGTATGTATGTCCGGGATAAAAACAGAAAGTACTGCATGGATTTACTTCAAATTTGGCACGAACATTATTAAGAAGTCGGGTCAGAACATAGGCTACATATTATCACGCTATCACCTACGGGGAACGAGCAGTGAACCTTTATTTCTTCAAATGTACGTCCGGGATAAACTCAAAAAGTACTGCATGGATTTACTTCAAATTTGGCACGAATATTATTAAAAAGTCGGGTCAGAATATAGGCTACATATTATCACGCTATCACCTACGGGGAACGAGCAGTGAACGCACGCAGACGACGTCGCGGGCAGCAGCTAGTAGACTATATTATAAAAGGTTAATCTTTATCTTGCATTTACTACTTTGTTAATAATTTTTAAAAACAAATTTATTTACGAAGAAAAAGTTCAAAGTATTAAAAAGCACACGTGAATGAACGTGTAGCGAACCTGCTCGACTGCTTCGTGAGCCGGTAGCCGGCATGCGGATTAGTTACAGCCTTAAAATATCGTTTGAATTATACCATTTGTTTTTAGAATGTTAATTGTGATATTTTGGTTATCAACGGGACTTAAAATTTAATTCTAAAAAGTTAGATGACGTTTTTTTAAAGTACTATTTTAAAATAATGGTGACGTGATGGTAATATTCAAAAAAGTTCCTTAAAATGTATTTTGTCTCCAAAAAACCATAACAAATATACCCTTAATAAAAATATAATTATGTAGGTAAGTGTAAAACAAGCATTTGTAAATCAGATTAAATAGATGCACACTTAAAATAATATAATAATTAAGAAAACTGAGGTGCCCTACAGCAGAAAATTTCCTTCTCAAAATATGGAGCAGCCCGACTGGGGTAGTACCTCGAACTTATAGAAGATCACAACAAAATAATACTGCTTTCAAGCAGTGTTGTGTTCCTGTTGGTGAGTTAGGTGACCAGAGCTTCTGATGGGGGGGGGGGGGTTGGAGATAGAGTCAGTAACGCGCTTGCGATGCTTCAAGTGTTGCAGACGTCTATAAGCTACAGTAATTGCTCACCATCAGGTGACAGGTGTTTGCCGACCTAGTTATATAAAAAAATTCGTCCAACTTCAAGAACAAATTTTAATAAGGTTTCATTAGTATTCAAAAAAATTTGCAATAATTATTTGCTTTTATATAAGATCCTCTTTTCTAGAATACTCGCCGAGTATTTCCAGAGGCTTCTTATCATTGTAATCAAGGCTTAAGAGATTTTATCTTATTTTACGAAGAGCAATTGCTGTCTTATCTGCGGAGCCCAGACGAACTAGGAACAATTTGAATATAAGAAACTTTTTAAAGATTTTATATAGAAATAAAAGTTAAGTTTGTTGATTGCTTATATATTTCACCGGTATTGGATAACGTTATTTGACGGATAAAAGTATCCAAGAGATAAAGGTTTTTAGTATATTATTCTTTTTCACCATCGAATTACATGATGTGTGGTTACGGCAATGAAGAATACAGCCATCCCCTTTCTCCCCGTGGGTGTCGTAAGAGGCGACTAAGGGATAACACAGTTCCACTACCATCTTGGAACTTAAAAAGCCGACCGATGGCGGGATAACCATCCAACTGCTAGCTTTGAAATACACAGGCCAAGGACGGGCAGCACAGCAGCGTCTTCGGTGCGACAAAGCCAGCCCTGCGATCACCAACCCGCCTGCCCAGCGTGGTGACTATGGGCAACAAACACGAGTTCACGTCGTTTTTGGCATAATTATTTCCGAATATATTAAAAATATTTACATATATACAAATGTTTACGTAAGTAGTAGTAGGTGGGAGGATTTTGCTGACTTTCGTTGACAAGGGGGAGGAGGGAGTTAAATATTACTTGAATTCTGCTTACGTAATACTTGAATAGCCCTTGAATAGAAATTGAAATCAAAGCGAATGAAACCGTGGACGTAAGCTTGTATTATAATCGTACTTAAACGATTCGATGCAATAAATTAATCATTTAACACATAAATTACTATACTCGACAATTATGCCCATCGTAATAGATACAGCTACTATAAACTTTTCTTTTATAGTCTATACTAATGTTGTTTGTTTGTTTGTTTGAACGCGCTAATCTCAGGATCTACTGGTCCGATTTGAAAAATTCTTTCAGTATTAGATAGTCCATTTATCGAGGAAGGCTATAGGCTATATAATTATCTTTACGCTAAGACTAATAGGAGCGGGGTCCACGCCGACGAAGTCGCGCGCAGAAGCTAGTTACAAATAAATACTCATTTTGGTAAAGTTTTCATTAAAATTTTAGTATGTTCATTTATATTAAAAACCTTATTTTCATTTATATTTACATACTAATTGATTTATAATTTATAACTTTTGAAGCATATTTTAATGATTAATTTAGCGAAAGTACGTTTACAAATACATACTAATATAACATGTTTGTTTATTTGTCTGCTTTAAAAATTTCCTTAAAATTATAATTATAATCTACTCTAAAAAAATAAGTCGGGTTTTCCTTCCTGACGCTATAACTCCAGAACGCACGAACCGATTTCCACGGTTTTGCATTCGTTGGCAAGTTCTTGGGCTCCGTGAGGTTTATAGCAAAGAAAATTCAGGAAAAATTTCAACAGAAAAGCGGTAAAATCTTTTTTTTTTTAAATTACATAAAACGAAGCCATCTGGTGGCGAAACGGAGTTCGCCGGGTTTGCTAGTATAAAATAATTTATTTGCAAAATCTACGTAAAATTTCGATAGGCTCTTCAGCACGCTATAACTCAAATACCTATACAATAATAATCTAATTCCGAATTACACGACTCAGCCTGTAACATCCCACTTCTGGGCATCCCATTACATGTCCAAATTGGTTCAAGTCAGTTCAGTAGTCAATAAAGTAATCTATATTGAAAATCAATACAAAAATACAGCACTCATAAACAAAAACAACATCATTAGTTCATACCGATCTGATAGACCCATTAAACATTATTAGTGACGCGAGGTGCTATTATAGGCCCCCATAAAAAACCATTAGTAACCTCCACTACCTGTTCCTATATCATTAATTGTGTTAATGTTTTAAAAATATTTGATTTTCGTAATAACAGCGCAGCGCTCTGGTCCTCGTTATAAGCGCTCCCACACACGAACGGCACGTTGCCAACGGCAGAGGTCGACGGCAGCCGTCGACTGCCGTCGAGCGCCGTCAGCGGCAGACGACTGCAGCCGTTGACTGCCGTCGAGCGCCGTCAGCGGCAGCCGTCGACTGCCGTCGAGCGCCGTTGGCGGCGCGCCGTTGGCTGCAGTCCGCTGCCGTTGAGAACATGCCGCTCACACGTCGGCTCTCTTAGTAAAGGAGCCAGTTGCAAAATGAATTCCGAAGAAGAAACACTGTTATTGTTTTTACTTCGTCGCCGCCGAGAAAAACAAAAAATAAAAACACGTTCAGTCTATTCGTAAAAGAATTTTTAAAATCGGTCCAGTAGTTTTTGAATTTGTTCATTACAAACGAAAATCCAAAAATAAAGATCTTTCCTCTTTATAATATTAGCATAAATATAAATAATAAAAAGATACAAGTTATTTAGATTATTTGTTTAATGAGATCAACATCATTTATCACCATTTTAAGTTGAAACAAAATACAAGTACTACCTATAGGAACAATAATACATAATAATTATTAGTTACTTCTATTTTAATAACAATGATTTTAAAAAAATCAAAATCAACTTATAATAAACCGACCATTTTTTTAAACATGTTTTTTTACTAACTCATTATTTTAATTTTTTTTTTAATTTTTATAATTATTAATTCAATCTTGGCGAGATATTGAACTTTTTAAAATAGCCGTCAGCTCATCAAAAGAAGCAATGGACATCCGAAAATAATTAAAAAACTTTTGCTCGTTTCTTCGTAAAAGTGGATAGAGTGTAAAAAAATGCCCATCTTGATCTCTATTGATTAGTATTTCTTGAACCCACACTGAACGTGTTTTTATTTTTCGTTTTTCTCGGTGGCGACGAAGTAAAAACGATAACAGTGTTTCTTCCTCGGAATTCATTTTACAACTGGCTCCTGTACTAATAGAGCGCCTTGTGAGCGGCATGTTCTCAACGGCAGCGGACTGCAGCCGACGGCGCGCCGCCAACGGCGCTCGACGGCAGTCGACGGCTGCCGCTGACGGCGCTCGACGGCAGTCGACGGCTGCAGTCGTCTGCCGCTGACGGCGCTCGACGGCAGTCGACGGCTGCCGTCGACCTCTGCCGTTGGCAACGTGCCGTTCGTGTGTAAGAGCGCTAAGTTATGGCATGATGTGATTTATAGCTTTATGCGGGGCAACTTTATTTATTGTTGTTGTAAATTCTTGTTTAATACTTTAGTATTAATATCTTACCTACAGGATCATCTTCATAAAAATCCCCTAAATTCAAACATAATAGTTTACGTATAATTCATAAAAATATTTATTAATTTCTGTATAAAAGTTTTCAAAACTCGGAACTTAGTAGCTTAGTTGTATTAACACTTAAAAGTACTAAGGGTTTTTCTATAAAAGTTACTAAAACTGAGGCCATAGTTAGTTTTTGTTAAATAACAAAAAAGCAACGACAAAGAATTGTATGTATCTTCCTATATAGTGTCTTTCGCAAGCACATCCGCAAGTTATCATTTTAATAGCGATGTTTCTTATCTACTATATATTTCCTGTGATAAAATAAAAATACTATTAGGTATTATAAAATGACAAGAATAAAACCTTCGAAATAACTACCGGGTGTTATAATTATGTATTGATTACAGGCATATGCTAAATAGAAATCTTTAAAATGGAGCTTTGAATGTTGCATGCATTAGGGGTTTCAACTCTGATGCTGATCACGATCCTCAGGTATGAGGGACCGACTCCAGAGTGAAAGATAATTTTGGGTGTGATTTGAGGCATTTCATGCTTTGTTACTATCAATTTAAAACTGACATGATTGATTATAATTTATAAAAATTACATTGTAGAGGTCATTTTAAAGTTATACAAATGCGATTTTTAACTGTTAACCGGGTGTGTAACTCACCCAGAGCGGCGCGGAGGGTTGCAGCTGCGACGCGAACGCCATTCGGAACGCATCTCCCACTAACGCGTTCAATTCCTCCGCCTGAAAACAAATTTATATAAGTCATTATGTGCTATATTATATTAGTACACAAACGCGACACTACCGTCGCAAGAACTGTGCTCGGAATGTTGAAGGCCGAGGCAGGGTCAATGGAGAAGCAAAGAGTCGTGATGTAATAGCGTAGTTGTATATAATATGTATTTATATATACTGGGCATAGGCCTCTTTCCCCATGTAGGAGAGGGATCAGAGCTTAATCCACCACGTTGCTCCAGTGCGGATTGATGGATAAATTCCCTACTATGAGTAACAATCGCTATCAAATGTACATTTTAAAAACCGGGACCGACGGCTTAACGTGCTCTCCGAGGCACGGTGGGGTGACCCACAAGGACTGCACCAACGGCAACACGGCAAACATCTGTATGGCCAATACAAATGTTTGTCATGTGCGGGGATCGAACCCGCAACCGCCAGCGCAACAGCTACAGTGCTGTGACCGCTGCGCCAACGCGATTTCGTGGCGCATCTATATCAGTAAACTAATAATAGCGTCTGTTGATAATGGCCGGTATCGGTAGAAGCAACATCCTGTCATTACAGCATCCTAGAAAATTGTAACGACTACCGAGAAGTAGCGATATGGCCGCATTCACTAGTTAAGGTTAAGGTAAGGTTAGGATAAAGTTTATCCTGCAAATAAGTTGCGATTAGACTTTTTTTTGATATCGCAGGATAACCCATTTACGGGTGATATCCAGGACGCCCGGGTAGTCCCAGACCGTATGTCGGACTCAGCATTTGGGGTGCCACTACCGCACTAAACCCCCAGCGGGAGCCTTCAGCCGCTTTAATTGGAGGGTCCCGGATCTGCAGGCAACAGGATCCCTCCAGCGACAGGCTGGCCTCGGCGAAAAGGCCAGACTTCCATGGCGACTGTCCGGCTCACCTCTGCGCGATTAGACTTTAACAGTAGGAGGTAGAATAGGACATTAGGACCTGTTTAGCCTCAATAAAAAATAAAAAAACTATATTTCAACCTATACTTCTTTGGCTAGCTTTACGTTGCTAACTTCTTCTTCGTTGACTAGCTAACTTCAGTGTATCGGTTTTTTTTGTGACGATGTGCGCGCGTATCGTAAAAATTTACTCTCATCATTATCCCTAACGCGCCAACATAAGTATAACTTCAATAAACTACAACTTTTAGATTCATTTTTGTGAATAGAAATAGTTCATAAATATAGTGGAATTCGATGGTGAAAATGAAAAATAAAAAATTTATAAATTATTTTTTTATCTGTTGAATATCATCCGTCAATTAGCGTTATCCACGAGTGGTGAAGCAGGCCCTTAATTTATTTATTATTTTAATTACAGACGAGTACCGAACGTATCCTGTTCCTTTTGTAATAAAATTGTTACAGCGATTATGGGAACGGTTGTGTTTATTTTCGTTTTTATGTTTTGTGTTGGTCGTGAAGACATGGATAAATGCTGTAAGATGTAGGGGATACGACAATAAACAATCTTCTATGGTGTTCATTTTAAAATTAGGACGAAATTAGGGTTTAAATAGATTGTTTAATAATCTCGATCTAATTTTTTTATACTTCACGATCACGATTCAGCCTGTAATATCCCACTGTTGGGCATAGGTCTCTTTCCCATGTAGGAGAAGGATTTTTTATCTATACAAATAAATAAAATTGGAGTGTCTGTTTGTAACATTAAAATAACCGCTTTTCACTAAATACATATGGATGTATACACGGTAGACGGTACATATACCAAAATAATATTTTTTACAATTTTTGTCTGTCTGTCTGTCTGTCTATCTGTCTGTTTGTTCCGGCTAATCTGCGAAACAGTTGGACTGATTTTGACGTGACTTTCACTGGCAGATAGCTGATGTAGTAAGGAGTAACTTAGGCTACTTTTAATTTAGAATTTTTTTATTTATTTTGTAACTGCAAACTGAACAATAACTTTTTTGTTAAATTCCACGCGGACAAAGTCGCGGGGAAAGCTACTACTTAATAATTATAGAAAAACATAAGCCGTCAATACAGCACAACAGCCCTTTGCTTAGACCACTGCACCAAAATATCTTTATTGTCCCTGTTACTTTTAGACGATACTTAAATACTGAATATATTCCGTATACGTAGTAAAATTTCTTCAGTAAAAAGAACTGACACACATTTAAAAAAAATAAAATCGAATTTAGAACCTCCTCCGTTTTTTGAAGTGAGTGAAAAATAAATTGCCCAGAGTTATCCAGAACACAATTTATAAGCGTGATTTCGGAACGACTGCACCAAATGGAAAAATTCATTTATTTATGTTCTTTACTGTCAGGACAAGATTTTTAAAGATAAAAATATGGCGGGTCGAAGTTCGAAGGGTCAGCTAGTATTAAATCAAGAAATTTCGAGATGCATTCTGCACAAACAGCATTATTTTAAAGTATTTGAGTCAAACCTTTGTATCAGAACAGTTATGGTAACGGTAAAGGCTCGTCGGTTTTTATTTATTTGTATATTTCTAAAACCAGTCTCGTCCGATCTGATTTAAACTTTACAATGCAAATAATTCGTGTAGGTGGAGCTTACAGTTTAATTCATTTTTTGAGTTCCTGGCCTAAAAAGCTTCAGAAAAACTTATGCTAAGACTTTGGCCCTATGGTTGACTGTCGCAGTGATGCTTTTTTAAGCGAGATTTTTTGTCCATAACTAGGTCAGCAAACAAGCGTACAGGCTACCTGGGTAAGCGGTTACCGTAATGAACTTCGTAGACTGGCTATGTTAATGTGTCGTAGGATATACCCTGCTCAAAATCTAGAGCAGCCCGTCTGGGGAAGTTCTTGAACCTTTCTGAAGATACCGGCTAAATAAAATTGCTCTGAAGTATGGTTATGTTCATGTATTGAGTGAGGTGACCAGAGCTCTTGGGGAGGCTCAGAGGTAGGGTCAGTCAGGTCTTCTGGTGTTTCAGGCGTCTATAGGCTACGGAAGCCGACCATCAGGTGGGCCGTGCGCTTGTTAACCTAGTCGTATAAAAAATCAGTGACCAGAAAAATTCTCGTGTCACAATGTTAGTTACAATACTCCTCCAAAACGGCTGGACCGATTTTTATGAAATTTTGTGTGCATATCTAGTAGGTCTGAGAATCGGTCAATATCTATTTTTCATACCCCTAAATTATAAGGGGGATTGCGGGGTCAGCTAGTATTTATATAAATACAAAATCCCTTGGAATCACAAAAATCTCGACCAATACAATACCAATACCGATCATCGAGAGTTAACCAATTACCATTAGGACCTACACTCGCTCGCATTCCTATAAAATGAGCCCTAATAAAACCGACCGGTATTTTCACCTCGTAAAAGGAATAATGAGAAAAACACATCCTGTTTTATTCATTGACAAGCGTTTTTACGTATCCTACCTAACACCGCCTGTTTACGATGCGTTGTAAAGATCGTTACGGTCATACCGACTTATTGGACCGTCTTTTTAACGTGTCTATTCCAATCAACTTATCAATGAATCACATTCTTTGTCAGGCTTTTTATGAAAATAGATAGTAATATGACTGTGTAATTGAAGTTGCGAAATATAGTTGACTATGATTTTATGTGTGTACTTGATAATCTTTTCGGAATTTCGTTAGTAATTATTAATTTTTAACCGACTTCAAAAAAGGAGGAGGTTACTCAATTCGACCGTATATGTATAGGTATATTTTTTTATGTATGTTCGGGCATAACTTCGTGGTTTGTGAACCAATTTTGATAATTCTTTTAATGTTGGAAAGGAGATATCCCAACTTAAGTACCATGATAAGGAAACCAAGATCTGATTATGAAATACCAAAACCCTCGAAAATCGTAGTGACGACTAGTGCGTTTGTTAATTTTTTCGTCTACTTACGTTGTATTACTTGTCGATGTACTTTATTAGGTAGCAAACGAAAAAAAAACGACTTCAATTGAAGTCGGTTTTTTTCGTTTGCTAGCAATAGGGGATCGGACAGTAATCAGATTAAAATCTATAATGTACTTAGATAGAATAAATATACTGTTTTACGATTATTTATCGAATAATAATTTAATATAATTCATTTAAATATTTTTAAATGATAAAATAAAATGTTGTTATTTACAATATTATTAATCTGTACTAAAACACCAACTAGAGTGCGTGACGTCATTTGTGGGTTACAAGCCACAGAGTACTTTAGAAAAGAGCAAGCATTGACTGCACGGGTTATTCTATCCGTATGTTCAACGTACTCTGTGCTTTATATACTCTATGTTTATGATCCACAATTGACGTAACGCGCTGTCAGATGTCATAAAGTGGCGTTTTGGCGGGATTTTTGAACAAACAATATTAAAACATGATTTTGAGTACCTAAAAGGCTGTAAATTAATAAAATTTTATTTTTTATGGGTATAAGTATCCATAAAGATTAATTAAAAACACTTTTTGAAAATTTGTCCGATCCCCTATTATAGTACTAAATGTCTGTGTTTATACATACTTTATATTATCGTCTATCTACTTTGTATTTATAATTTTATAGTAGGATATTGATTAAATCAAGATTGTCCGCATCTGCGATTATCTAAGTTATTCTAATTATAGAGGAAGGCATTGCAAGATCATTAAATGGATAAGGCTAGTCATTACAGCATATTTTCTAGTCTTTTTATAAAATAACGTAATTGTTAAACATAGTTTTCATTTTAAAACTTAATTAAAGGACATTAAATTTAATTATGAGTTCCTTATAAGACACACGAAACTTTAGAAAAATATTTACACTACTTATAAGAAAATAATTACCGATATTTTACAGGTCCTAGACTGATTCCAAATATTTTTAACTTAAGCTTTAAATAAGCAGCTACGTATTATTGTTCATACAACTTGATTAATTAATTATCGCTTAATAAATTGACAATGTATCTCATGGCATGTATGCGTTTGTTTTCTAATTACATTTTATTTATGTACAAATGTATAATAGCTACGTAAAAGGAAACCAATTGAGTCAAGAGAAAGAAAACTCAAGCCTTCCGTTCGCCACAAACTTGACAGTCTGTAGCCAGACGTTGCCCTGGTATTGCGACCGTTTCATTTACATTTCCCCGGGAAAGGGGACAAACGGTAATTCAATCGTGTGTGATGGCTATGTGTAAGAATTGATGCCAGCTGAGCCTTCCGTCGTACTGCGAGCTATAATAGCTTTGCCACAGCTATAAAAAACTATTTTAAATTATTCAAAAACTTCGTTTAAATTTAGAATAGTTTTGTAACTGCTTTAAAAGAGGAAGAGGTTCTCCATTAGACTTTACTTGATGTACGATACTTTAACTGTGATTATACTTTTTGAAACGAAAGCTGGTGGTTGTCGTATGCAGGCATCTATAAGCTAAGCCGAACATTCATGTTTAATTCAAAATATTATAATAAACACATCAAGATATTATTTGCTTCGTAGTACAACAATTACCTTATGTAATAGATTCGTATTTCGCATTGTTCGCGGGAAGGAGCCGCGGAATGTTGCCATCTAATACGATCCCGGGCTTAATAAGGAAACCGCTACAACAAACAACCCGTTCTCTTAGAATGCTGACTGCGGGTTCTATTAAATTATAACAATATTATCATAATACTACGTATCATAGTAACAACATTGTATGTGTTAATTTCGTAAGTTATATTTTGTTTTGAAATGAGCTGATGAATTAGTGTGTGTGTGTAAACTTAATACCACAGTTGGACAATTAATGCCTATTCTAAATATAGGACAAGTTAGATGTATAGTTACTCTATAATGAGTAACAATCGCTATCAGGTGTCTAAAATTCTTAATTAGCATATTAATATAAAATATTGAATGTGTCTCGCGATTTATTACACAACTCCCGAACTCTCACTCCTCCGTGAAAAAATAAAGTTACACGAAATAAAAAAAGAAATAGCACCATACTAATTTACATCCATTCATTACTTTTAACAACAGGCGCGTTCTCTAAAATAGATGAACGTGGTGGTGGGTTTATTGTCGGCCAACAGTCGGTGGTCAACTGTAACCCACTTCCTGTGCCTCACCACGACACATAAAAAGTGTATTTAACTATTTTTAAGTTCATTTAGTAATTATTATTTGAAGTTTATTTCATTACTGATTTCATTATCATATTATCATGTCTAATATTTATAACTAGTGACCCGCCCCGGCTTCGCACGGTTGCAATGCTGAAACTAAATACTATCTACAATAAAAGATACGTAAGAAACCTCTAAAATTATCAGTGTTCCTCTACTATAATATGCATGTATTATACATAAAAACCTTCCTCTTTAATCATCTTATTCACTCTATCTACTAAAGAAAACCGCATCAAAATCCGTTGCGTAGTTTTGCGTTGCGAATCGACTCACGGCGGCGCCCCTCTTTAGTTTCTACAGCGCACCAGGGCGCCGCGGCGCACAGTTTGGGAACCCCTGTTCTATAAGTCCGTATCAGTGTTCCTCTACTATAATATGCATGTATTATACATATAAACCTTCCTTTTGAATCACTCCATCTATTAAAAAAACCCGCATCAAAATCCGTTGCGTATTTATAAAGATCTTTAAGCACATATGGGGACAGACAGCGAAAAGCGAGTTTGTTTTATAATAATGTATTGATAGAAATATTTAAATCTAAAACTTGTAGTTACTTAGTTGATAGCTAGAACAAATCCTTTGTGCTGCAGATAAAATTTAACAAAGACATCAATAAGAATGACAATTAATTCGAAAATTTTCGAAAACATAAAATGTACCTAATGACGTAGGTTGACAGGCATTAAAACATGGTGCAATAACTTACAGAAGCAGAACTAATTATGTGATTTTTTGTGCAAAAAATAAACATATACCTAATTTCACACCCCTTACAATTGACACTAAGGTCATACAATGCTCATCAAAAGAAAAATATCTGGGATTATGGATAGATGATAAGTTGACTTGGAAAGGACACATAGAACACGTTAGAGCCAAACTGCTACCTATACTGGGCGCATTGAGAAAGGTATCAAACTGCATTCCTAATAAAGTACGAATGATAATTTATAATACCTTAGTTAAATCTAACATTGAATATTTAATAGAAGTGTGGGGAAGTGCCGCTAAGACAAATTTAATGTCATTACAAAGAATTCAAAATAAAGTTATCAAAGTACTATTTCGCTATCCCTATTTTACATCAACCAACAAATTGTATCAAGAAACAAAATTGTTAAATATCAATCAATTATATACCTATTACACCTGCATACTAATTAAGAATATTATCAACAATTCAATACACTCTAACATCAAAATTAATAAAAAAATAACTAAACACAATTTAAGAAACAAGGATAAATTAATGCTGACTAGTGTACGTACAAAGTATGGTCAGAAAACAGTATTGTTTGAGGGAGTGCAGCTATACAATAATTTACCAAATCATATTAAAGGTTCGGACAATATAAATATTTTTAAATCAAAATTAAAAGAACACGTTTATACATTGTAATTATAAATCCCACCAAAAACATTCTGTAAAAAACTAGCCAAGTCTCGATGGAGCCGCTTGTTTATCTCTAAAAAGTAATGAAATCTAGACAAAGCCGTGCCAAGTCTAAGGTTCCTTACTGCGATTTCTTTATTATTATAGTTAACGTTGTGTGACTTGCCCGTTGAAGGGTACAAAACTAAGAATAATATCCCATATTGGTATAGGTAATTGGACGCAATTGTCTCATTTTATGCGGTTGTTGATTGTGCAACACATGCATTCAGCATTGACAGTGCTGACTTCTGTTCTCTTATTTTTGGAGCGTCGAATCGACCACCGATCTAACATAAAATAGACGTACAGACGGACTTCTATCAATGATTAGAAGTCCGCTGGTACTGGAAATAATTTTATTTATACAATTTGTTTCAGGCTTGCCTATACAAAAGTATTATTGAAATACGCAGCTTTAGCAAACCTACGATTGACTGGTTATTCAATCAACGTTTTCCAAGTGGCAATTTTCCATCGTCAATGGTAGCGGTTCTGGCGACAGATTGGTCCAATGGTTTCATGTAGCACCTGGTTTTGTACCCTTGTGTACCCTTCAACGGCCAAGTCACACAACGTTAACTATAATAATAAAGAAATCGCAGTAAGGAACCTTAGACTTGGCACGGCTTTGTCTAGATTTCATTACTTTTTAGAGATAAACAAGCGGCTCCATCGAGACTTGGCTAGTTTTTTACAGAATGTTTTTGGTGGGATTTCACTGCTTTTTGTAGAAACGTCAAACGTGGGCATAGCCAGGTTACTGCTGACTGAGGTTACTGACCTGGCTGCAGGTAAGTGTAGCAATCATAGAGATGGGTGCCTACTACAGTCAGGTATATAATGTAAAATATTAACGGTTTTAGCTTACTACATGTAATTAACATGAGAGGGAAAAGATTCTTTAGAAAAAAAAAATTAAATATGTATTATTATTTGCGGCTTATGGTGGCAGAGGTTGTTTTTATAAATACACAATATTGAAATCAGCCTATAAAAAATTGTTTAATCTAATTAACAGATGAGGGAATATTTTGTTATATCCCGGATCTTAGACCATTACAAATTTTCATTCCCACCTTTCAACCCCTTACACCTTGTTTTTCGCATTACATTTTTTGTAAAGGCGGTATATCAATCTCTTCTAGTTCTTAATAGTTTGGTTGGGGTCTTGTGTTTTCTAATCAGGGTCACCAGGTGCTCCAGATCTTCGATTATCCTAGTTTTTATAGTTTTCCCTTTATGTAGCCATTAAACCCTAACTCTGTACCAAATTTCAGCTCTCTGAGTTTGTGGGAAGTACTAGTTCTATTTTGATGATCATGAGTGAGTGAGTGTCGTAAATGCGAAACTTTGCTTTCGCTTAACTTCGGAACTAAATGACCTACAGACTTGTAATTTTGGATTTTAAGTATGTGATTATAGCTTACTGGATGACGAAAATTTCAGCGTTCTGGTCTTATCCAGAGGTTCTCAAATAGGGGCCTGAAAATGCGGCGAAATGGTTCGAGTAAAGGTGGTACGGCAGTGTTTGCTTCGCGCTCGACTTGGCGGGGGCACTGCCGTGCCCCCCGATATTTCGATTAAGCGCTCCAGAGGTAAAAATTGTTACATCCTACTATTTATATTGATTGTATCTCATTATAAGTGAACTTTATGTTTTTATGAGAAATAAATTCTTTAAACCTATGTGACAGTTGTTTTAAAGATACATCCAAATAAATAAACTTCACGACTTCGTTAGTGTAAATTAGTATGTATTTCCAACTACATAGTATCTAGATCAAACCACTCTGGTGTAGTATGAGTGTGTTAAGGAGGTGCCTAAAAACCAGCGGTTTGCGAGTTCGATTACCGCACGGGATTGAGATTTGTACATAGGTATTTGTATAAATCTATACTAATATATAAAGCTGAAGAGTTTGTTTGTTTGTTTGTTTGTTTATTTGTTTGTTTGTTTGCTTGTTTGAACGCGGTAATCTCTGGAACTACTGGGCCGATTTGAAAAATTCTTTCGTCACACTAAGACCAATAGGAGCGGAGTCCACGCCGACGAAGTCGCGCGCAGAAGCGCACAAACAAACAAACAAACAAACAATCAAACAAACAAACTCTTCAGCTTTATTATATTAGTATAGATAATAATAAAACCTCTGTGTGGTTACCACGGTAAAAGTGAAACTTCTGCACGCCATCTATGTTTTAATAGGTAACTTACATCAGCTGTATGTTGTCATTAGTGTCTTAGTTCTAGAAAATGATAAGAGATGGCCGACCGTCATGCGACATGCAATACGCACACGAAAAAGTTTGAGACAATGTAACAAAAGTTTCACTTTATAATAAACGATTTACACTCAACGGTCCTAGTAAGGTTTTCTCCTGTGTCGCGGAAACACACAATACACAAGCACAAGCGCCCAGACTACGACAAACATCTATATGGCCAATACAAATATCTGTCGTGAGCGGAGATCGAACCCGCAACCGCCAGCGCAACAGCCAGTACTGTGGCCGCTGCACCAACGCGTCGTCATTTATTTTCGATCTGGGTGTCAGATTGTTACTCATAGTAGGGAATATAAAACAACCCACAATGGAACAGCTTGGTGGATTAACCTCCGATACTTCTCCTACATGGAGAAAGAGGCCTATGCCCAGCAGTGGGATATTACAAACTGAATAGTATCGTATGTAACTCCAATTCATAATATATACTCGCACCTAACGGCGTCTACTCCAGTTCGTTCCACTCGTAAATATTTTTGGAATCGAACGCTTCTCCTAAACGGATATTTACAAGGCAATAAAACTTATTTTAACGTCTTCCCGTCGCGTGCCGTCGTCACTAATCTTCATAATAATTATTATAAATAAAATTTTACTACGATTTTAATACTGTTCTTGTTGAATGGTAATCTCAGATATACATAAAAACTATTTTGATATTAACTATATGATCTCTTTGGTATATTATGTTTGAATTATTTTAAGTTTAGAATTTTAGTTTTTATTAGTTAAAATTGTATTATGTCATATTTCTTGATTCCGTTTGAAGCTCTCTTAATAGTAACATGTCTTAGTTGATCAAACATATTTTTTGTATTTATATATTAATTTTATAACGACTATTGTATCAGAAAAATTCAAAATGTTAAATTTCCAATAAATAGTTTTCCAGTCAGTCTTAAAGTGTCTTTTCAGTTTTTAAGTATTAACATTAGCCACATCTACCGTTCAAGAGTTCTAACACTACTGTTTAAAACAATGTTTCTTGATATTTGACCAACTTCAAAAAAGGGGGTAGGTTCTCAATTCGAGTATTTTTTATGTGTTAACTCATAACTTTTTAAATTATTCTTTTTTATACGAAAGCTTGTCATATGGCCCCATTAAGATTTGAACAATGAGTAATGCCTACATTATCGAAAAAAACGACTACTACTAAACGACTTCAACATACATCTACAGTCGTATAGTATAGGTAAAGGTACAGGTACTATACTTGTAGATGTATGTTGAAGTCGTTTCTTGTTTCAGAATAAATAAAATTATTTTGTAGTCGGTTTTAGTAACCAAGACTACACACTACTTACTTAACTACTAAGTACTTTTTTATAGTATTTTAAAAAAATATGTTGAATTTAAGTTAAAACTACAACTATTTATTGTATGTACTCATATTACTTTTATTTACTTTAATTTATATAACGTAAAACAATACAAAACTAATTTAACATCAAAGCATGTTAAGGACATTTCAGGCAAACTTCGGTGAAAGAAATTTATTCATTTAACAGAGAATTAAGTTATACAGGTACATATAAATATGTATTTACTTAAAATAATCTAATATACAACTATTACAATACAGACATTACAATACACCTCAAAGGTATTTGTTTCCGCTGGCTTACGAAAAATATGTATGGTCTAAATCATTTTTAACTGCCAATATAAATCTTCGAAAGCGTAACTCCCACGTCACGAAATAGGAAACTCTTCTAAGTGGGCGAAACAATGGTATTATAAAATACAATTCACGAATATTTTAAAATAGCTGGCAACTGCGACTACGTCTGCGTTTAATATCATCATAATCATATAAAGGTATAAGAATTTCTTTGTTAGAAAACGGGGTCGGCAAACACGCGTACGGCACGCCTGTGCCTGGTGGTAAGCGATTACCGTAGCAAGCGCATTACCAACCTACCCCCAACCCCCTCAGGAGCTCTGGTCACTGATCACTCACTCACCACAGGAACACAACACTGCTTGCTCCTGCTTCTGGGTGGGATTGGTGATGGTGTATAGGCAACGTCAAGCACCTATAAGCTACTGTAATCGCTTAAAAAAATAAAGTATCGAATATGTTGTACATATGATATTAAATTCGTTACGCTCCTCATTGTCATTCTATCATTAAATCATTAACCCTTAGTTTTACCCATACGTAGCTGACTGAAAAATATGTGAAATCGCAGTATATGTACATAAACATACAATATCTATCTGATGTGTGCCTCTGTTATAGCTAACAACCGACTGATATAATATAAGCATTATTATTAGATATCATTGGATAATAAAACTACATTAGAAACATACTTATAAGCCTATGTCTGGTACAACATATTAATAATACATATTATAAGTAGGTAATACGGTTCTATTCCATTTAGCTTTGGAACCCAAAAATTACATGTATTAGATTGACAAAATCACTTCCGCATCAATACCTTCAAAGGAAATCGTTTGCCCGTTTCATTGATGCGTTAAATTCTTAAACTGACTACACTTCAAGTGAATCAAAACCTTATCATTATGCGTTTAGAGTTTGTATTTAAATGACTCGTTTCAACAGACAAACTTTCATATTGATACAGATAACTAGACATTATTTGCGATTAAAATAAGAGTGAAAATCGAACGTATGATTTAACTATTGAGTATTTCCCGGTAGTGAACGATTAGCAGTCCTGAGCTTCGATGACGAAAAAGTAATGATGTCCATTGGTGCACTTGACCTTAATGGAGAGCCAGCGTGAAAATTCTTTTTCCTTTTACAAAGTTATTTAATTGGTATGAATGATTGAATTAGTACCATTTATAGGTAAATAGCTGTGCCCTGTTGTTTAACCTGCGTTAATTTGAGCAAAAAGCGTACTGCAATATTTTTAAAAAATTACTGTACAACTCGGGCGACTTATGCAGCTTCGTTTCATTTGATTTAACATTATCTCCTAAATTATGTGTCCAAATTAAACACTTTAAAGACAAAGTTTATCTTCATTTAATTGACTTATTGATGAAGTCTTTTTCATTCGTAAGGATTCGAATGCCCGGCTAATAATAGTGCAATAAAATCAGCTCTTCATTTTTTGTGATTATTAATTCGTTGCATAGTTGTTTTAAAACCAGGATATCTTCTAAGATATTCATTTAAAGCAATCAATGTTAAGAATATTTATTTTCATTGTATTTATTTGGATAAGGATTTATATCATCTCTATAAAACCACCTTCGCAATATCGTATTTTAGAACAAACTTGATTACCATAAAAACGGTTATAATGAGTCAGCCTTAGGCCTCATTTACGGAGACGCGGGGCGTTGCGCGTAGCGTGTGGCGTGACGCCGCGCGTGTGTCAAAATGTATGAAAATGAACGCGTGTAAAATCGCTTCTCCGTAAACGCACTCATACAACGCCATACATTTGAATTTAGTGCGTTCCGCCACGCCACACGCTACGCACGACGCCCCGCGTCTCTGTAAATGAGGCCTTAAGATAATATAGACATATTATATGCTGTCTTTGACTTTTTTAGAACTTAATTGCGATGAATTCCTTCATTCATAGGTACATAGAAGATGAACTGATCCAACGCCAAAAACTCCTGACACGTCATGTTGTTTATGTTTAGATATTACAATAAAAATAACAGTTACAAGCTGACCCTGCGAGCTTCATAGATATCGTCATAATTATTTTCTGTGTTACCTTGATTATTTTTTTGGAGTTTACTCCTCAAGAATCGATTTTCATGTAAGGCCCCGGTATGAAAAAAATATGACGAACAAAATCTACTGAACGAATGACCTCGTTACGTTTTTGTGCGCCATACCCAATAGGGTTCCAACATATGGCGTTATTTTATTCGTTTATTTACAATTTGATATGGTATTAATCTTTTTCTTAGACTAGTAAACCTTTTTTGTGCCTATTTAGACAGTCGATCCGAAGGAGTAAACTCCAGTCATGCGTCGGAGCTGACACACTTTTTTATTTATTTATTTATTTATTTTAGAAAACGCTTCGGCGATTATTTTTTTGGTAATTTTTAAATATAATTATGTAAGATTATTCAAAAAAATAATATCGTGCTCAGAGCTAAAATCTTGATCACGAACTTACGAAACATACAGAGCAAGGAGACCAAATATCATTTACATTTTAATTTTATCTCTGAATGTATTATCGGCGCTCGGTTCTCCACATATTATTTAAGTTTTAATTGCCCTTTATCTGACTCCGGTACATTAAGAACAGTTCCGTTGATATTTTAAAAGGTTTGTATTTTTGTTCATGTTATTATGCATTCAAACGAAGTGATATCACAATAGTTGATAACGTCACGGTAAACGTAACCGTACGGTAACTTGTTCTCAATAAAGTCTAGTAGGATCGAGTCACATGTAAATAGACTTAAATATACGTATTGGATAAAATACTGAGTAAGAACCATTGAGAACACTCTAACACACGTGAACATAATGTAGGTTGGTACCTTGCCGATTCTTCTCTGCCACTTCTCTGCAGAATCTATGTACATTCCGAATCGGTGATAGCTCCACACTCCACTTTTATCCACATTGATTCGGCGACCAGCCTTAGCCGCTCCGGCTCTCTAAAGAACACTCTAGGGGTAGGACAGGTGAAGATCACGTGGAATGTGGATAGTGGGGTGCTCCGTTTCGGTTTTGGGTATTTTTCGGATTTCGATATCAATATTAGTGCAGTGTTGAGGGTGGAAGTGGTACTAGAGGATAACCCCCCCCCCCCCCTCCCCATCGATGCCCAGTGATGTGGAGGCTATCCGTAATTTTTGACTTGATTTGATTAAACTAAAATGTTATAATATAAATTGTTTTTTTATGTCACAAATAAACAATTTGTTTGAAGTCTAACGCAATAGTATGCTTAAGATATTAATCACATAAATAATTTTAAATCTATCAAAGCATCTAAAATTGTATGTTATAACTTTGTCGAATACAATTCAAAGAAACCTTCAAAGGTAATAAAAGAAACAAAAAAAATAAAACACGAAAAGGTCTGTTACAAAGAACGCGGAGGGCTATAAAACAAAAATAACAAACGGAGCGCGACGGACTCTGCTACAATCACTTCCGTAACGCAAAGAAACTCATCGAAGGGTTGGCAGTGGTCATAGCTGGTTGATAAATGTTTGCATGGGTCATACAGATATTGGTTATAGACTGGGCAATTGTGTTGGTACTGTGTGTTTATTAACACATATTTCCCTACATACGCCCAGTAGCAGTGCAGAACATGAAGCGTATATTTATTTTAAAAATGTCGTTAAAGTATTTCTTAAAATTTTGTGTTAGCTCTTTTACATAATTATGCAATTGTAAGCAAGATCATATGTATAGTTACTATTTGGAAATGCTTATTATAGGCGCTATGAATTAAACTTATGCGCTTTGAATTATGATGCCTATCATTAGTCAAACATTAACATTAGTCAAATTGAAGATATACAGTACCTACATAAAGACAGGGTGATCACTCCTGGGGAGAAATGGGGGTAGTGTCGGCAACGCGCTTGCGATGCTTCTGGTGTTGCAGACGTCTAAAAGCGGTAGCTTACCATCGAGTGAACCGTACGCTTGTTTGCCGGCCTAACTTTTTTTTTTTTTTTTTTTTTTTTTTTTTTTTTTTTTTTTTTTTTTTTTTTTTTTTTTTTTTTTTTTTTTTTTTTTTTTTTAATGGGAGTTTAATCACTTAGTGATTATGTCACCCCCGTAACATAAATTATACAAAATGAGAACAACAAAAACATAGCCATATAACAATGAGTAGCATAATACTAACTTTAAAAAATTATAATAATAATAAAATACACCGTAGACCAAGAACAAAGCCACAGTTATGTGTGATTTGTTCTCGGTCCCCCGGCATATCTTGACTATTGACCTTTACACTTACATTACTTCGATTGATCTAACCTTACCTACTCTCTCTGATATACAGCAAATAACATTCTGCACAGCATCCTAGCATCGTCCGAAAAGGGAGAGGCCAAGGCGCTGTTGATAGCCCCTACATCGAAACCCCCGCCTAGCACTTGTCTCTCAGATACGTTCCGGTCACACTCCATCAATACATGATAAACATCATCAATGACATCACAAACTGGACAGTTTGGAGAATCAGTTTTTCCCATTAAGTGTATGAACTTGTTAGATGGAATGTGACCAGTACGCATTCTCAACAAAGCCACTACATGTTTTCTATCCATCTTATCTTCCTCGAACCATGGGTAACGAAGCGGTTCAGACTGTACTGTTTTATACCAAATACCTTTAAATCGCGAACGCTCGTCAAAATACTCGCGCCATTTTAATCTGCAAAGTGCTTTTAAGTTACTAAGCAAATCTGTGTGTAACGGAAAACATGCATATTCAATCCCTTCATAAGCTGCTTGTCGGGCTGATAAATCTGCCTCTTCGTTACCCACGACGCCAACATGAGAGGGAATCCACTGGATCACAACAATTTTATCTAATGCACGGATTTTGCAGATAGTATCTAGAATGACTACGGCTATCGGTATCCCTCGAAGGCTCGAGGGTATCCGAGCCAGATGTTGAATGCTACTTTTAGAATCCGAAAAAATCACAAAGTTTTTCTGATCTATGTGCATTATGTATGATAAGGCTTCGGAGATCGCTACGAGTTCACAGTTCATGATAGAAATGTTGGCATTGATTTTAAACTTAGCTTTAATATTAAGCTGAGGATCAAAGAAAGAAGCTCCCATATTTAAACCATCCTTAGAACCATCAGTAAACAATTTATAATGACGGCTAAACTTGTTGTTTATCATTGTGATGCAACTAGATTTGAGATCGGATACATTAATCAATTTTTTTGCCTTACTAACTCCGTCAATATTAGTACTTATAGTTTGAGTTAGATCAATACTGCTTATCCATGTGTCTAAAGAGAAAATATCTAATATAGGACTAGAGTTTATATGCGACTCCCTATATGTTCTATGGATAACTATAAGTAAAGGTAGATTTTTATTTCTCCAATACACATTCTGACAAAGGTTGGATAGCTCTTCTAAAATGTCTGTAAGGGTATTGTTTTGAACTGCTCTTGATCTTAAATAAAATTTACCTGCTAGCAAACTTCTCCGAATGCTTAGTGGCTGTAAGCATAGCTCACTTTCCATTGCATGAATTGGGGTGCTTTTGATAAAACCTCCTATGATTCTCATTGCCTGGTTTTGTATTCTTTCTAGCTTAACAAGGTGACTAGTCCTACTATTTCCGTACAAAAAACACCCATAATCAATTCTACTGCGTACAATAGATATGTAAAGCCTACGAAGATGTTTGGGGTGTACGCCCCATTCAGAACCAGCCAGAACATTAAAAACGTTTAAAAACCGACAAACCCTCTCCCGAGTCTCATTTATATGCTTCCCCCATGTTAGAGAGCTATCCAGCCACATGCCGAGGTATTTGACATATTGAACTTGCTCTATCATCAAGTTGTTAACAAACAGATGAAGCCTGTTTCTTCTTCTACCTCTGCTAAATAGGCAAACTTTGGTTTTATTATGTGAGATATTTAAACCTAACTCTGTCATCATACATTGAAAATTATTTAGAGAACTCTGTATACGGGCTTCAGAGTCTGACAATCTTTCCTGGCTGCTATATAAAATAAAGTCATCCGCGTATTGTAATATGTATACATTTTTAATATTTTTACATATCCCAATTGTAGCTACATTAAACAGCAAAGGGGATAAAGGGTCTCCCTGAGCAATGCCTACACCAGTAGGCACAGCCGGCCTAACTTATAAAAAGAAACTAAGAATTTAAACAGTCCTTGTAAAAATTCGGGAATTACATCGATACACCACACCGGCTTAAAGTAATACAAATTTTAATTAATTAAAAACATTTTACAATTTATACTCGTCTGTATTATTAAGTTAATGCTAATAACGGCGTAAATTTGTGTCGCACCTGTCATGTATTGCGTGGAATCAAGATAGTTTAATTAACCAATTTCAAAAAAGAAGGAGGTTATTAATTTGAGTGTATTTTCAACCGACTTCCAAAAAAGGAGGAGGTTCTCAATTCGACTGTATTTTTTTTTTTTTTATGTATGTTAGCTCAGAACTTTTGACTGGGTGGACCGATTTCGATCAATTTTGTTTTAATTGAAAGGAGTTGCGTGTCATGTGGTCCCATTTAAATTTAATTGAGATCTGACAAGTACTTTTAGAGTTATATCTAATAATGCGTATTTACTTGACTACTTTTTCGTCGACCTACGTTGTATTATACCGCATAACTTTTTACTCGGTGTACCGATTTTGATGATTCTTACTTTAATCGAAAGCTAATACTTGTCATGTAGTCTTCGTGAAATTAGATCGAGATCTGATTACAACTTTTTGAGTAATCGTTAATAGCGCGTATTTACTTGACTATTTTTTCGTCTTATTACGTTGTATTACTTGTCGATGTAATTGAAGTCGGTTTTTTTTCGTTTGCGAGCAAACACAATTATATTATTTATATGTACATAGGTATATCTTTTTACTGGGTGGACCGATTTTTATGATTTTTTCAACCGAAAAGTGGCGCGGCGCTTGTCACGTGGTCTCATTTTTTGATTGAGATCGGACTAGAGATTTTTAAGTTATCTCTAATAATGCAATTGAAGGCACGTTTTCACAACACGATTATTTAGTAACTATCCTCAAAAATAATATCCAATATATATAATATCAATAAATTTATATTTATAAATATCCGAATAAATAAATCTATACTTAATATTATAAAGCTGAAGAGTTTGTTTGTTTGAACGCGCTAATCTTAGAAACTACTGATCCGATTTGAAAAATTCTTTCAGTGTTAGATATCTACTTCCATTTATCGAGAAAGGCTATAAGGCAATTTTTTTCAAATTAACGCGTGTGAAACCGCAGGGCACAGCTAGTACCAAATAATACTAAAAGTCAGGCTTTAAATTTCATGTCAAATTATGCTATTTAAAATAAGTCATACTATAAAATAATTCAAATAAAATAAGAGAGTTTAAAAAAATATTTTGAATTATATTTACGGACTAGCTTCTGCGCGCGACTTCGTCGGCGTGGACTCCGCTCCTATTGGTCTTAGCGTGATGACACATAGCCTATAGCCTTCCTCGATAAATGGGGTATCTTACACTGAAAGAATTTTTCAAATCGGCCCAGTAGTTCCAGAGATTAGCGCGTTCAAACAAACAAACAAACAAACTCTTCAGCTTTATATATTAGTATACTCGTAGATATAGATGAGTAAATTGTAAATATTTGTCATTGACGATGATGCTCCTCATATTTAATGTTATTTTCATATTATTTTATATTATAATAATTTAAAGTACATCACATAATATGGATACAAACTAATTAACATACCCGTATAAGTACATTTGATACATTTGATATATGATACACAGACACACACGGCACAGCATTTTGTCAGAAATATGATAGTGCAACAAAGTATGCAAGACGATGCTCGCGTCTAGACTTAGCAGAGATGAACAAACAGCGACTGAATAGCGGCTCCGGTCTCTGACAGGGATTACGTGGTGTCCGTCCATCTTGCAACTAAACCTTAGGCATAGCCGTTGAACTATATAGATATATCGTTCGTATCGTGTGGATGAGGTCTAGCGCTGGGAATTTCGAGAATATGTATATTGAAATCATATCAGTAGGTTAAAAATAAATCGCAAAATTTATTTATTTATTTATTTACACTTTATTGTACACCACACACAAATGTGTTAATAAACGCAATAATTGAGTGTGGGTGGACCTAATCGAATTATTTAATATATTAATATGTTGCAGACTGACGGACGGATAAAATAGTCTTAGTAAAAAAATATGATTGACATTCTTCGAGTAACAACTGAAGTACCTCGACCTTACAGAAGATCACAGCTAAATAATACTGCTATCAAGCAGTGTTGTATTCCTGTGGTGAGTGAGGTGACCACAGATCCTGGAGGAATTAGAGGTAGGGTCGGCAACGCGCTTCAGATGCTTCTAGCGTTCAGGCGATCTATAAGATACCGTAATCGGTGATAAATTGATAATAGTAATAGCCGTATGAATGTTTACTTCAAGGTTTTTTTTCATAAAAAAGTGTGTGTGTACTTATGTACGCACGTAAGAATTTGTACTTCAAGCTAGAGTATTAAAATAATTCCAAAAAAACCTACCATTTAATAATTAGACAATAAGTCCACAACGCCATCTCTTAGAAATGATAAAGACTACTTTCTTGTCTGCAAAACTAGCGGCATCTATTCATGCATGCTTGAACTACTTCGTATCCACACTCATCATTTTTCTCTAACGCGCCAAAAGTAGTATAACTTCAAAAATTAATAGATACACTTACGTAATTAAGAATTTATTAAGATTACAAATATGTTTTAAAAATCAAGTATTCGTCAGTTTTTTAAAGTTAGAAAATGATTTCAATCTAATTTTGTCAGTCTGCTATTATATAATTATGTGTGATTAGTGATTACACATTATATAGATTTATAAGATAAGATTTTTAATAAACGTAAATAATATCATGTTAAAATATGTGGGAAAATAAAGACACGGTAGGTACTTTAACTTTTTCGAAGTTTGTTAAATAAAACAACCGTTAGATCCGCCGACAGTAGTAAGAGATAATATCGACACTTAATTACCAATTTGCACTAACTGTGTGAAGTTAATTATTGTAATTATGATTCTTTATTTCCTTTCCTTTAATCACTAAGCATCATTTCAATTTAAAAATAATTTATACAAATCCAGTTACAAAACTTAGATACTTAATTGTTATAAAATAAAAGACGAATCAAACCGACTAACTATAAGAAACAGACTGCCAGACAACGTAAATATAATACAGTCTCTCTTTAAAAGTATTCAACACTAGCGACCCGCCCCGGCTTAGTACGGTTGCAATGCTGAAACTAAATACTACCTACAATAAAAGATACGTTAGAAACCTCTAAAATTACCACTATTCCTCTACTATAATATGCATGTATTATACATAAAAACCTTCCTCTTGAATCACTCTATCTACTAAAGAAAACTGCATCAAAATCCGTTGCGTAGTTTTAAAAATTTAAACATACATACAAACAGACAGCGGGAAGCGACTTTGTTTTATCATATGTAGTGATATTACTGTAAACAAAACTCTTACTATCAAACTAACAACGATTGAAAAACGAAACAACTAAGTACAACAACTACAACTACAAACAGCAAACTACTAGTAACTTGCAGAGAGCAAATTGTCCGTTGTAACTTGTGGGTATAAGGTACTGCATAATTTGTATATTCTATAAGTTTATGTGATCTAAGTACATACGTTCAAATTTAAACAAATATTTTTTTGTGATTGCCGTAAATAGACACGATAGTTTTCTAGATCTGTATTTTTTTCGCTTACAAGATGTAAGAAAACAAAAAATCTATCAGAAAACATTCTCACACAAGCGAACAAGAACGATTTCTATTGTCTCGTGATGTCGAACAATAGTGGTGATTAGCTGACGAGCGATAAGGATCGATATATAGCAGTCTACTGTAGAGAGAGCGAGATAGCAATATCAGGGCAAATCTTGAAAAAGCTTGCGAATAAACAATGCCCCTCAAAGAAATGCTAAGATTGGATTGGTGACTACACACAAACACACACATAATATTATGTGAATCATTTCGATGAAAATGAAAGGGTTAATTGAAAACAATGAAATTTCAAGTTTTAAGTAGTTTCAATTGTGTTATTACAGTAACAATTAATAAAAATTACAAAGGAAATAAAGAACTTTGTCAAGCCTTTTTCGTTCGTCGTTTATAAGACAATACAACAATCATTGTAAAAAGTGAATTACCTAATAAGGCTGCAATGTAATTACTATTTAAAACTGAGTGAGATTTTTGCATTTTAGTGGTCTTGTAGGTTTACGATTATTAACTTAATGACTGCCAATAAAATCAATATCAATCGAACCCTTTTCCTACATTGGACAAAGAGTTAGTAAATTATATCAACAATAATTTAAATTAATCTGACAAAACTGTATATAAACTGTTAAAGTCTGCTGTGAAAAAATATAATAATAAGAATTTCTTAGTGAAACAAACTTTCAGCGACACAATGAAAATAATGGTAAAATTTGCATCTGCAATCCTTGTTCATATTATAAGGAAGGAATTATTAAAACTTTAAGACAAAATAATACTGAATACAATGCAAACAATATTAAAAACACGTGTTTCGACTTTAATATTTAACAGACAAAATAAGACCATATAGAAAGAAACAATGGCAATGTAGAAAAAAAAAAAACAAAAAACGCGGCAAAAAGTAAGGATTGTGTTGTTGGCGACGATACAAAGACGATAATTAAAAGATCAGGTAAAGCTTGGACCACCCGCTACTAGGGTTAGCAAAACACATGTTGGTACTTCTAAACTTACTCACTAAATATATGCAGAAGTTAGATTAGAACCAATACATTAAATCAAGTCTAATACAATTTAATTTTTAGGTGATCGAAGTTAAAAGCCTTTACCATTGTACGTAAAAAAGGAAAACATTCTGAATAAATCTACTGTCAGTAAAAACGGACTTATAGATACCCAACAATCAACAAAGGAGTAATATAGATAACTAAAACTTAATCCTGCTTCCTAATCTAATGAACATATTGAAAACCTTTAACTTGCTAGTAGCACTTTTTTTAAATAGTAGTCGGTAAACGAACAATCTGATCTTTCTATTTCATAAAATCCCATAAGTAGGTATATTAGTTGAGAAATGATCATTAATATTTCCAGTTATAATAATCTGTGATTAAGGGAAGTTGATACATATTACCCCCAGTGACTTCATTAGAATATCATGGAATGGATCGGAAAGAAAGAAATCATTAACCTTATTTTTGTACCTAACACAAATTTTTAGGAAGAATGTTATACTATCCTTTTGATATCCCAAGAGTGGTACCATGGTAAGGTAACCCGGATCTGATGATGGCATCTCAAATAAATCGAGGGGAACCTTCGTAAATCGTAGTGGCGACTAGTGTGTTTGTTAATTTTTTTTTGTCTACTTACGTTGTATCACTTGTCGATGTAATTGAAGTCGTTTTTTTTTCGTTTGCTAGCAACACAATTATTTATTTTTAATTCTTCAGAAAATATCTTGGTTACCTCAGAAATTTTTAGTGGGTGGGTCCGATTTCGATGATTATTTTTTTTAATCGAAAGGCGATGGTTGTCATGTGGTCCCATTTTTTAATCGAGATCTGTCAAGTACTTTTTGAGTAATCTTTGAAAACGCGTATTTACTTGACTATTTTTACGTCTTCCTCCGTTTTATTATGTATACTTTTCTATACTTAATATTATAAAGCTGAAGAGTTTGTTTGGTTGTTTGTTTGTTTGAACGCGGTAATCTCTGGAACTGCTGGTCCGATTTGAAAAATTATTTCAGTGTTAGATAGCCCATTTATCGAGGAAGGCTATAGGCTATATATCATTACGCTAAGACTAATAGGAGCGGAGTCCACGCCGACGAAGTCGCGCGCAGAAGCTAGTACCTCATAAATTGGGAAAATCGATTTCGATGATTCTTGTTTTAATCGAAAGCTGATGCTTTGATGACGGCTCACCTGAAAATAAGCCATTACCGTAGCTTATAGACGCCTGCAACATCAGAAGCATCGCAAGCGTGTTGCCGGCCCCAATCCCCCCAGGAGCTCACCACAGGAACATAACTGCTTAAAAGTAGTATTATTTAGCTGTGATCTTCTGTAAAGTCGAGGTACTTCCCCAGTTGGGCCACTCCAAATTTTGGGCAGGATATTTCCTGCTGTGCCCAGGCAGGATATCACTTTCATTACTATCTAGAAATTGTATTGTACTTTAAAACAGTACAATTTCTCTCTATACTGCTAGGAAACAAAAAAATTAAATTGATAACCCTAGCTAGTACATAAACAGTGGCCGCCTTTTAAAAAATTGCGAGAGTTGACAAAAAAGTGGTCAGAGCTCAAAAAGCAGTATTTAAAAATTTCCTGATTTTGTCCACTACGAACTTGAGGCTATAATTAAGTATATAATGTACTAGCCGACCTGTGCCCACTTCGTTGGGTGTTAATTATATTTGTGACGCAATTTATAGTAAAGTTTTCATCTCGCTCGCATTTCTCCGACTTGATTTACATATACTAATATTTTTCACTGATTTTTTTGTTTAATAACAATAAAATATATAGCCTATGTTACTCCCGAATAGTGTAGCTTTCAGTTAGTGAAAGAATTTTCATGATCGGATCAGTATTTGCGAAGATTACCCCCTACAAAAAAAAAAAGTTAAAAACTTTACCTCATTACAATATTAGTATAGATTGTTGCAATTGAGAATGTTATTATGAAAGTTTTATATCTTTTACATCGTAAAAAGTGAAATCTCAGTCATCGTAACAAAGAATCAAATTAATTGAACTGTAATTAAATTTCAATTTTTAATTTTATTTCTTTCGATATATTTTAAGTTTGTAAAAGCAGTTAAACTTTCGCACGTGTCATAAAATACACGAGTATTTTTCTTATGCGGCTCGAAACAATATCTGAAGGCTTACAAGTATGTTAATAAACGAGAAATTTCTATTGGCACGGATCGAAGTATACAAAAGAACTGCATACCAGAGGCAATCTCCCACGATACGACGCCGGGTCAATCACACTTCACAGCATAAGAGTAACACCAAGCACACAACACCATCAATCACTTCGCACCGAATGACACTCGTATTGAAGTTCAAATCTTCGACATAAGATACGTCCACTCCGCTCGAAAGCCAAGCCGCAACTGAGGTGGAACTTGGAAGCGCGTCGCCCAGAACTCGTTCCTGCAAAGCCTTCATGGTAAGTGGCGCAAGCACAATGAGAAACGCGAGCGCCAGCGCACCTGTGTCGTACATCGCTTTTTATTTTTGCCTGTTCGCGTGAGGCGACGAACTTTTCTGCGAGCAAAGCGATCAATGACCCGCGTTCGATTTTAATGACTCCGTAGTCAAATTTACATTCAATACAATTATAATTCCGAAGTCTGTACGGATTTAGTCAGGATTCCGAACGGAGGTAATTCATCAGACGCGTTTTGTCATTCGTCACTCGATAACGCGACGTCTGAATAGGACGGCAAGAGTTATGGTTTTGCGGAGCGATTTCAAAAGGAACTCGGTTTAAAGCTGGTAGGCTCGCTGTGGCAAGTTTGAGTTTGGAATGTGGCGACCGCCCTCGCCACAAGGTCACGTGCCAGAGCGCGCGCCCATGCCACTGCTATCCGACTTACATTTCTAACACATTATCATTCCATCTACAATTATCTTGATTCATAGATCTAGTAAAAAAGGTAGATAATGCGCGGCCTTTGTTGTTAGTGAAGCCACAAAACTCGGCTCCTTCAAGTAAATACACGCGCTCACGCACACATATGCATCAAACTACGCTCATTTTCGTTAGTATCTAACGGTGCTTCGTACAGTAATTTTGCCTACAAAATGCCGTCTTGTGTAATTAAATGGTGCAAAAACAATACCAAAGTGAATAAAAAGTCTGAAGGAATATCGTTTCACACACAAAACTTTAAATTTATTGTTATTACAAAATAATTATGAGGTTATTCGAAACTTATAATTTCAATGTCACAAAAGGACGTACTGGGGGAGTGTTGCCAGTAATTTCATATTTCTAATAGCCCAAAATATGGGTAAGTAAATTGTAGGCAATCATAGAAAAATAATTAAGTACAAAGTAGACATCATTATTGTTTTTTTATCGTGTGATTTTATGTTACATAAATTAAAGTCACGTTAAATGTGAATTTTTAACTCGTTTTTTTTTTTCTATTAAAATTTTTGAGTTAACTGCTCATATTTTACTATCAAATATCATGGTTTTAGGTTTCCAACCAATATTTTTATAAGAGATGAATAGGTAGCTGCTATAAGACTACTACGATGACTACGATGACTCTGAGTTCTAAGCGACAAAAATTTAAGAAACTCATACAACTTAAGGGATTTTAGGTTTAATAAAAACAGTTTTAAAAAAACCCGACTCCAAACTGAAGAGTTTTTTTTATTATTCACTAGCGACCCGCCCCCGCTTCGCACGGTTGCAATGATGATACTAAATACTATCAACAATAAAAGATACGTTAGAAACCTCTAGTCTAAGATTATCAGTGTTTTTCTACCATGTTATGCATGTATTATACATATAAACTTTCTTCTTGAATTACTCTATCTATTAAAAAAACCGCATCAAAATTCGTTGCGTAGTTTTAGAGATCTAAACATACAGACAGCGGGAAGTGACTTAATTTTATAGGTACTATGTATAAAGCTATAGATCAAAGATGTACTGGTGGTCGAGCGATGCGTCATGCGGGGCAGAGGGGATGGACTCGCCGCGCAGTAGGCATAGTAGGCGCTTTAGGAACTTTAAATGTTTCGCTGCTAATTGCTTCTAACGACGATATCTCAAAAACTATTCATCTGATTGATATAGTGTGAAGGGCAATTTTAATCTGCATTAAATGTCTAAGCTAACTAACATACTTATATGGATAAGGATTAATACTGAACTAAAGAAAATAGCTATGAAAATAACGTAATTATTTTAATTAAAAATTTGAACATAGAAGTGGTTATTGTAAGTCAACCGTAAGAGATAGAGATATGCTCTCGCGGACTTTTTTGTAGAATTTTTATAGATTTTGAATTCGCTAGTACATTACTAAACTGTATCTTTGCTAGTTTACGCGGCGTTTGCGTGGAAAGCTCCCAGTTGGCGCGATTTTTTACGACTTCTTCAACATTTATCGCCGTGTTTCTGCTAATTTACATAAAAGTATACTAAATTATATACATAAACCTTCCTCAAGAATCACTCTAGCTATTAAAATTACCGCATCAAAATCCGTTGCGTAGTTTTAAAGATTTAAGCGTACAAAGGGACATAGGGACAGAGAAAGCGACTTTGTTTTCTACTATGTAGTGATACGATTTTATATTTTATTTTAAATAAATTTATTTAAAACCATGAACAGATTTATTTTCGCATACCTATTTTACCCATATTAAATTAATAGTGTTTAATCCCAATTAATAAAATTTTCAGGGAGTTTTTTTTAACAGGTGTCAACACTTCCGTCACTCACACATACTTAAAATCGCTTAAAAAAGTGGCTTCAGTTTTTAGTTCTACGTGCGTTATCTACCTTTTTTACTAGATCTATGTCTTGATTATATCACTTGAGATAATAATGAGTTTTACTACTGGTAGTAAGGAACTAAGTGTGATCTTCTTGCAAAGAAACTAGTTTGCAATCGAATGATTGCTCAAGTCGTTGTTTCAAAGTTTTCAAACTCGACATGTTAAATATTTGTACTAAAGTGCGGATGCTCGTGGCAGCCTGAGTATTTGAACTAGTGTTGTCTTTTCTGCAGCTCGACACCCGTTCTATCAGAGGCCGCTAAATGATTATGATACATGACAGCACATCATTACAATATTGACATCCATTAATAATATCTCTCAGAAATTAAACTTTGATAATATAAATACCGATTTTTTTAAAATCCTAGATGAAAATGTAATTACAACTTGCCAGATAAAATAGGCTAATATAAAAAAATACGAAGATAAAAAAAAACATATAAATAGTATATCTGACACTAATCTGAAACAATTATTAAATGTCGTAACGATTGAGACGAATTGACTTGAATTCTGGTTTAATCCGATTACCGAAGATCGTAGGAAGATGTCGACATCATAATTAAATATGCTAATCCACTTGTATTAATATTCCGTGACCAAAGTGATATATTACCTACATGTAGTAAAAGTATTTAGAAGTAGGCATGAATACATTGATTGATACTAGATGGATATTGAAGTTTCAACTTCATATGCGTTGGTAGCACAAGATATATTACTGTCTTTTACTTTAAAAAAAAAAATATCTAAAAAAATGTGTGTTTTGGTAATAGAACAGAATAAAAACAGCCATCAGGGTTTAAAATAATACATAACATGTATGATAAAAAATAAACTCAGAGTTGTAATTTTTGACGTTGATAATTTTTATTTGTATTTTTTACTTATTTGATGGGTATTATGGTAAAAAATTGATTCGAATATGTTTTTCTAAACTATCCAACAGTAGCAAATTTAGAAAAACTTTTGATTTACCACTTTTGAACACTTGGTTGAACCATTACGAAAACATCTTTATCACCTAAAAATAAATCCACCGAATCCTAGCCTAAACTACATTTGAACCTCAAAATAGTCAACGGTAAATACAAAATATACCATTTGACATTTCAATAATAACAAAAGTAATAATAAAAAAATAAGTCAATTAATAAAAGTAGACAAAGCCACGAGTGTAAACTAGTTACAAAATCTATAGATATATCAGTCGAAGCCACTCGAAGCGCCATCATCGCGTGCCGCTAATCGCCTTACGATAGAGCTTGACTGTACCAAATCAACAATTCGTGACAAATCCATTTTCTGTATCTCTAAACTGCCTTCGACTTGTCTTTATGTAATACCTGTTTTACTATTCACTGTTATATACAATTTATTGTTATGGGGGTAAATAATTTATTTCATTTATTGAAGCTACGAATATTATTCTTGAACTTTTGACTGAGTGATCCGATTTTGATGATTTTTTAAATCAAAAGATGGTGCATGTCATATGGTCCCTTTTATATTTAATTGAGGTCTAAAAAATACTTTTCGAGTTACATCTAATAATGCATATTTACTTGACTATTTTTTCGTCGACCTGCGTTGTATTTTACCGCATAACTTTTCACTGGGTATACCGATTTTGATGATTCTTGTGTTAATCGAAAGCTGATACTTGTTATGTAGTTACGTTTAAATTTGATCGTGATTTTCGTCTACCTACAGTGTATTACTTGTCGACGTTATCGAAGTCGTTTTTTTATATTTTCGAACAAACACAATTATTATAAATAAAAATTAATTAGCAAAATGTACGCACGCATGACGCCGCGTTGGCGCAGCGGTTACAGCACTGGATTGCGATTGGCTGTTGCGCGGGCGGTTGTGGGTTCGATTCCCGCACACGACAACGTTTGTATTGGCCATACAGATGTTTGCCGTGGTCTGGGTGTTTGTGCAGTCCTTGTGGGTTACCCCACCGTGCCTCGGAGAGCACGTTAAGCCGTCGGTCCCGGTTGTTATCATGTACACCTGATAGCGATCGTTACTCATAGTAGGAAATATATCCGCCAACCCGCATTGGAGCAGCGTGGTGGATTAAGCTCCGATCCTTCTCCTACATGGAGAAGAGGCCTATGCCCAACAGTGGGATATTACAGGCTGTATCGTGATCGATCGTGATGCACGCATAGCTTACAAACGACTGCATCAAATTGGATGAATTTTATGAAAAATGAAATTAAAAAGAAATCGTTGTATAGACGAAAAAATAAAGTTCGCGAGGGCAGATAGTTTTAAATAAAAACAGACTATCATATTTTTTTTATCTTAGTTTTTATAGTTCATTTATAATAATAAAAAACTTTTAATATGTTTAAATTTGTCGCTAAATTAAATAACGAACCAAACTTTATCACTTAACAACGATAATGAGAACTAACGATGCTGTCATCAAGTTTGTTTCCCTCCCTCTGTACACAAATTAAAGTTAAATTCATTGTACGAGTAATGGTTAGTTACCGGATTTCAATGAAGACGAATGAGGGATATGACGCGTCTATTACCTCGCCTCTATGAAGAAGTTAAATATGGTTTAAAAGTAGTGTTAAAAATCGTATAATTAATTGACTTGATATTATTTTCAGTTTTACTCAAGTAGCGTGGATGGTCTGATTTTTGGTTTATTTATTCAGCCAGAACATCCCACTTCTAGGCGTAGAAGCTGCTTTAAATAGTGGTTTGATATTATATAGCCTATGTAATACTTAAGTATATTTTTTGGAACATTTTACCTTAAAGGCATAAAATTGTACTCTGAGTAGAAAATCATAATGATGTCTTTTTTACCATTGGGTGCTCGGGGTAAAATCACATGGCCCTGGAATTAATGAGGCCACTAGCACTGCACCACATAAGTATGCAGTAATCATGTTAGTTCGCAAAACGAAAAGAAAAGGACTTCAATTACATCGTCCAGTAATACAATACAAGATAGACATATACAACTTTTTTTGAAGTCGGTTAAACATTATAATAAATGTAGATATATCAGCCTAAAGCATAGGGCTTTAAGTTGCCTACCGTATGAACAGACAACCGCGTGTGTACGTTAAAAATTTATTCATTTATTACACAAAGCCTATATAGACTAAAAGCTAAAATTGCCCTTATTCGTAAAACTCTAGGGTTCAATATCAATTAATACTCCGAGCGTCTAATAGATAAAAGATAGTCCTGTTCTCAGTGGCTATGTAATCAATAAACGTAAAGTATACAAATCAAAATAGGTCGGTGAAGTTAAACGCCCGCCGGGCCAATATCGCTAAAGTAACTTTTGGCCTATGTTTTCAATCTTATTTGATGTGCCGCCCGAGCTGCGTTGATAAGGGTGCAGTTTCATTGGATAAGGTAAGCGTTCCTATAGATATTTTGTCTAATATTATGAGGAAACTGAATTCTATATTGTTTGTCTCTTTGTGTCTCAATTGTGTTGTCTCTTGTTGTGTGTGTGTTGAATTTGTGTGTCAATGTCTAATACTAAAAATATAGTGAAAAGAAAAAGTTTGTAAGATTTTTTGTAGGTTTGTAGAGGAGAATCTGTGGCATTACTGAATCTAAAGAAAATAAAGCATTTTTTGTAAAACATTTGGAAAAAGATTTCTGTAAAATATTATCAACTAAACGCAAGACTTCTAAAGCTCCCTGATTTTATCGTGGTTTATACGGTTTTTTTTACATGTCCGAGGTTTCAGATACTTTACAAGTTTACAGCAACCACGGTCACAAGAGGATCAATATGACATTTCCTAATTCTAGCCTCATAAAATAGTATTGACCTACTCATTACTGAGCTAATTGTAAAAAGATACTAAAACACTTTTAATCAAAATTGTTTGAAGTGGCAGCGAATGTTTAAAAGCTTATTAAGCAAAAAACTTTCAAACCTAATGAAAATAAGTCATTGCTGCATATTTTTAAGTAGCATTATAATACGCAAACATAATTATATTAAATTTGCTTTAAAATTAGTAGCAAATAAAGAGCGTATCAGTAGAACCGCTGCCTTATATCTAAGTACTAGTCACGTAGAAGTTTAGTCGCAATAATCCCAAGTGCAGTAGTAATGGATGGAGCTCGACACAAGGCGAGTCTACAGTGTACTTCATATTTGCATAACGATACGAAACTGCAAATTTACAAATTATATCGAGTATTTGGTTTAAGTTTGAGATAAAGTATAGTTAGACTTTGCAATATTCCGCAAAATTAGATTAAAAATAATTACATATTGTATGATATCTATACTAATATAATAAAGCTGAAGAGTTTGTTTGTTTGATTGTTTGTTTGTTTGTTTGTTTGAACCCGCTAATCTCAGAATCTACTGGTCCGATTTGAAAAATGCTTTCAGTGTTAGATAGCCCATTTATCGAGGAAGGCTATAGTCTATATATCATCACGCTAAGACTGATAGGAGCGGAGTCCACGCCGACGAAGTCGCGCGCAGAAGCTAGTTAGTAATATATGCATAAAAATTATCATAAGAATCGGTCAAGGCGTTTCGGAGGAGTTTGGACATACTGACACGAGAATTTTTTATATTAGATTATAATGTTATGATTTATAATTATTATTTAATTAATTTATCTGTACGAGGAAATATAATAAGTATGTATGTTGTATAATTTTTGTACAGCTGCTGCAATTTTTTTTTTTGGTGATCTAAAGCGATTGTTGTATGAGTACTTCTAATAACATATTGATGATAATTTATTGTAAAAATTGATAATTTAGACAAGTTCGTCTCAATGTAAATGAAGCTTTATTACAGAGACGTTTTCAATAAATCGGGAAGCCGGTCACGAGCGAGATACTACTCGCCGCGTGTTTATCTTCCGCTTATATCTCCTTGATTAATATTACTTTTAAAATACTTATCATGAAACACTGCTCCTATAAAAGATATATAATTGTAATTTAATTAAACGGAACCGAGTTCATTTGTAAAGTTTAAGGTATCATAAATATATCTTCCTGAGTCAGGTTCAGACTTCTATAAGCTAGGTTAATTGGTTACCATCAGGTGAGCCGTACCCTTGTTTGCCGACCTAGTTAGTTGTATAAAAAAAACAATCAAAAGCGTTCATAGTGACCATAAAAGTTCAAAAACTTATATAGTATTAAATGGTAAAGAGATTCGTTACCTGGTTAAACGTGTTGCGTCTATAGGTAATGTCTACGCTACACCTATGTTTGAGTTTATACATCATTAAGGTAAAAATATCACTAAGGTAAACACATTCGTTATTACCAGTTAGGTAATTACGGGTAAAAATATCAACAAGATTACCTGGTCGGGCGTGTCGGTCTCGAACGCGTGGCAGTACTGGTGCGTGTGCTCGGAGCGCGGCTCGCGCGCCACGAACGCGAACAGCGCGCGCGCCGCCTCACACGTCGCGTACGAGATGCGGCGCAGCGCGTGCGACATACGAACACTCTACAATACAGTAAAATACAATACAATACAGAGTAAAATAGAATGCAAAAAAGGACATTGTTCATAGACAAAAGATACAACATAATTATGAATGACAAACAAAAAATGTACAAAGACGACACTACCAACGAACAACGTGTTATACTTAAGTAGGTATAGCTTCTCGTGTATAAAAACATCATGTTCATATAGAATTGGATAAAACTTAATCTGTACCTATATTAAGAGTACCTAAAACAATCAGTTCTAAACCAAATAAAAAAATGGTGAAGGGTGTTCCTAGGTATTTCATATTTGATACTGAAACTGACGTTCCTTTCTTTTGTCTGCATTAAAGTAAAACAACTGAATATGAATGAAACTTGGTACGATTTAAGTCACACTTATTAAACCAAAATTTAGTATGGTTCCCATGGGAGATTGTTAGCACGACAACAGTCAAATTAATTGTCCCGAAGGAAGCCGTTGGTACAGCTTTGGCTTTGGTTGGTTCAGTTATTTAAAAAAAATATAATAATTATGTAATTTAAGTGTAAATGTAGTGATTCTTAAGCCGATTGCCGGAGAACGAATTCGTTACATTTTCGTTTTCTATTATGCCTTGGCCAGATAATATGATGAATGCCATTGAATCTCCATCTTGGTCCAGCGTTACATTCTACTTTGCTACACTATTGTAATCAACAAAAATGTTCAGCTTAACAGTCAACCAAACGTTTGTGCCACAGATGCGCGACTTTTGAAGATAACGGTAAATACGCGTCCAGTATGGCTACGATTCAGCCTGTGATATCCCATTGTCGGGCATAGGCCTCTTCCCCATGTAGGGGAAGGAACTATGGCTAAGACTTAATGTAATTGAAAATCTTAGTCTAGAATCAACACATTAATGTAATATTTTAGAAGATTACAGTAGTATTTCATACTGATTTGATTTTAAAGCGAAAATGATAAATTACAATATAACAATAACAAGTAATATTAACTAGCCCGTTGGTCCTGTTTGCAGATGCAGCGATTTTGCTTTTCTACTCCGGTAGTTGTGGGGTTCCCGACCCGAGTCTGGGAGTACCTAATATATGTTTTTATTTATACAAGTAGATATTATAATTTATATACTTACTTACTTACTATATTTACTATTTATACGTACAATTATATTAAAAAATCTACCTATGTCAGTCGGCTGTTACTTATAACCTAAGCTTACGTTGCTTATCATAGGAACAGGGGACCGTGTGTGTATGTTGAAGATATTTAGTATTTTATTGTTATTATTTACCTGGTCTTCGGGGTCGCATACCTTGACCCCTGAGAGCGCGACCACCACCAACACACGTACCGCGTGCCCGCTCTCCTGCTGACAAACAAACGGACATTTTATTACAAATTCATAACAAAAGCTACAACACAGTATTGCGGATTTCAACTATACGCAAATATTTTAGAGATCTAACCAACCGTAGCGCGTGGTTTTATGTGTTACAGTATATAATTGAACCAATCATGGCTCATGGCTTTATGTGTGCGTGTGTTTCGAATACACATTTAATTATGGTTTGTGTGTCTGTGATTGAGTAATGAGTAAGTAGTCTTCGTTAAAGTAACACGTATGCTCATGCTTGTTGAGTTATTAGATAAAAATATTCTTACTTATTTCATAATTTAAAAAGAAAAATGCATTAGACTATACTTCTTTTATCGCACGCGAAGTTTTTCTCAATCGGTATAAACTTAATGCAAATAGCATTAATTATAATACGAAGCATATTTACTTTATTGCTGTATTTACTTAGGGAAATTAGGCGTTGAGTTAAATTAAATTTATTTTTTACCATTTTCTTTTGTTTCTTTTTCGTTGCTTTTATTTTAATTAAAAAGATTCTTACTTTCTTAGGTTGTATAAGTGAAGACAAAAAAATATCTACTATCATTTTCCACAAAACTTTATTTTCCGGTTATATAATATACAAGAAGTACACATAATATTTTTAGTTACGTTCAATTTTTTTATAACACTAAGGGTTCGGCGGTTATAAGTTTTCAAAAAAGTACTTTAAATAGCGTTCAAAATGTTCTGTTAACAACAAAGAACCATAAATTATTCGGAGATTAAGCGTCTCTAATTCTGCAGCTACAGGTTTAAATTTATTTGCGCGAACTGAAACAGCAAATAAGGAATTAGTTGTTACTTTAAAATTAAACTTAATTTTAAAATACCCCACTTGTACGAGTATGCTAGATGTGAAATTTCGATCGGTTAAAATGTCGTTGTAGATCTACCAGGATGTCAGAAGTATGCAAGCGTATGGTTATTATCAAAGATTCCTGATAAAGTGATAACTATTGTCATTTGACTTCATCACTTTCAAAATAAAATCGTTATCTATGCCAGTGTGCTGCGTTACACACTTTGCGGAACACTGATCTATACCCATTGAAGAATACGATACACATCACGGCTGCATATTAGGATGACATACAGATTGTATGTCATCCTAATATGCAATAGCAGCGTCTTCGGTGAGCAGCGTCTTCGGTGCGACAAAGCCAGCTCTGCGGTCACCAACCCGCCAGCCCAGCGTGGTGACTATGGGCAAAACACACGAGTTCGCGTCATAATGTCGGGCGCGAACTTGTGGAGGCCTATGTCCAACAGTGGACTGTGATAGGCTGAAGTGGATACAGATTGTATGATTTTTTCTTAGCTGTTTTATGATATAGGTACTTTTAGACCAAGACAAAGGTTTTATAAAAATAAAACCTAATGATTATTTTAACTTCGCGTGTTTGATAGTTTCGAAGCCAAGGTAACGTCAGTTGGATCAGCTACTCAGCTATATATAAATAATGTTTGTTTTGAAAAAGTATATTGAGGTTTTATTATTATTTTAGGTAAGGTCATGGATTTGATGTTTAGAGTATAGGCTAAGGTCATGCCATGGCTTACATAATTATGTATGTGCGCCGTAAGCTTGTTTGCCAATATAGTCATAATTATAAAAAATACACTAAATTCGAGATAAATAAAACGACACGCTTAACTATGCGCTCATATAGAAATGAAGCACTACCGCCGGCGGCGACGTCGCAAACACGAGTCCCATTGTTCGCAGTGACTACATATTAATGGTGCATGTTGTAATTATTGCTACAATTATTCGTTCTTGTTCAAATTAAACTTAATACTGGATGTAGATATATTACGGCTTAGATTGTGAAACTTGTTATAATTTTTTGTATTGAAGTAAAACTTCTTTACACACGCTTGACTTGGGTAATAAGCTGGTGAATGGGTGATGAGAGCGTTATAAAAAGTGTGATCGGGTCAGACGAACGTATGGTCTAAGATCCGAGAAGCTAAATCTTCCCTCATCTGTTAATTAGCTGAAACAATTTTTTATAAGCTTATTTCAATATTGTGAATTTATAAAAACAACCTCAGCCACCATAAGCCTGCTGCAATTTTTTTTTTATCTTTTCCCTCTCATGTCAATTACATGTAGTAAGCTAAAACCGTTAACATTTTACATTATATACCTGACTGTAGTAGGCAGCCGTCTCTATGATTGCTACACTTACCTGCAGCCAGGTCAGTAACCTCAGTCAGCAGTAACCTGGCTGCAGGTAAGTATAGCAATCATAGAGATGGGTGCCTACTATAGTCAGGTATATAATGTAAAATATTGAAGGTTTTAGCTTACTACATGTAATTAACACAGAGAGGGAAAAGATTTTTTAGAAGAAAAAAAAATTTTTTTAAGTATTATTATTTGCAGCAGGCTTATGGTGGCAGAGGTTGTTTTTATAAATTCACAATATTGAAATCAGCCTATAAAAAATTGTTTCATCTAATTAACAGATGAGGGAAGATTTTGTTATATTCCGGATCTTAGACCATAAGATGAGAGGGAGTTACAAGTTAGTGAAGATAGAAAGTTTTACTTCAGTCGTGTGGTCACGTGTAATGATAATGGTCCTAATAAAAAATACAAGAATACATTTTAACATAATTATACATATACACGACTATCCGTTCCTTAGATAGGTACGCAAATGTCTGTATATTTTATATAATTTTGAAAAAAATATTTTCAATAATAAAAATTAATACATTTACTAGAATTCAGAATCTGCTGAGAATAATCAGCAAACAGTTGACAATAGTTTCTTTTTAAAACCTTTAATATATTCCTCATCCAGAGTAAAAACCAGCTGTACTGAACCCACATTTCTTTACCATTTATTCCACATATTCTTATCCAATAAAATATACCTACTCTGTGTATTACATACATTTTAATAGTAAATATGCTTTCTCTTTTTCGAAATCGGTTGAAACAGTCGTTTATTCTACTCGAATTCTTAATAAGAATCGCTAATCCTTCCATAAAAAAGCTCGAATAATAAAACAAAACGCTCAACTGTCTAGGGTTGCCATCATTTTCAAACAATTAAATTAAGTACTAACACCAAAAATAAGCTGTGTGGTTACGTCAAAGAATATAGCCACCCCCTCTCTTCCCGTGGCCCGTGGGTGTCGTAAGAGGCGACTAAGGGATAACAAAGTTCCATTACCACCTCGGAACTCAAAAAGCCGACCGATGGCGGGATAACCATCCAACTGCTGGCTTTGAAATACACAGGCCGAAGAGCAGCGTCTTCGGTGCGACAAAGCTAGCCCTGTGGTCACCAACCCGCCTGCCCAGCGTGGTAACACACATGAGTTCACGGCATTTTTGGCGCGAGCTTGTGGAGGCCTATGTCCAGCAGTGGACTGCGATAGGCTGAAGTGATGATGAGTGATGATGACCAAAAACTTAATAAGCACTCATAAACAGTAATTGAAGAAAAAAAGTCAAAATAGTAGTTAAGCGTACTTCATCGCCGTAAATTAAAAAGCGTACGCACACAAATGAAAGAAAAAAGATAATCTGCAGCAGCCCTACGCATGTCAGGGGTGGGAAGGGGGAGAGCACTCTCATTAGACATTTTAATTAAGCCCAGATCTGTCAGCTCGGCGATTGTTCTACTTTACCTGAGATTTGCGATAGTGCGTAATAAAAAACGCCGAACCATTGTTTCGAGCGAGTTTGACTGTACAGTGTACAGTTATTGTTCAACAATAATGTACAATTAGCGATGTGTTTAATGATTGTTGTAAATGTATTTTAATTGTGACTGTTTAATTAATATGTTTTTTTTTATATGAATTTCCGTAAGGCTTCATTTACTTCTGTTATTTAAATGAAACTTCTTTAAAATCGTTGTGATTTGGAACTCGATGAAACGAATTTGCGTCACGTTAAAGACAACGAACGACAAAAAATTTTCTTCCGTGTGTACCTAAATTAAACACACACATTTATTTTTGTTTGTAGCAACATGAAACCGATACAACAATACATTTTATAATTAGTCTGAAGGTTTTCTTTAAAGCCTAATTACAAATATTATAATTATTTTAATATTATTATTATTTATTTATGATCTGTGCGAGTAGTCGCCTAAAATACCGATACCGACCGTATTTGTACAAATATTTCTTCTCGGTTTGGATGTCTATCCTTGTATCACCGTATCATCCACCGCACCGTGCCTCGGAGAGCACGTTAATCCGTCGGTCGCGATCATTACTCATAGTACATATTATCCGCCAACCCGCAGTGGAGCAGCGTGGCGGATTAAGCTCCAATGCTTCTCCTACATGGAGAAAGAGGCCTACGCCCAGCTGTGGGATGTTACAGGCTGAATGTGTATTCATTTATAATAAATAAAAATAATGAAAATCTAAAAATAATGATTTTGTTTACGAAAACGGATAAAACCTATTTCAATGTACATGGATAAGTAATACAACGTAGAAAGTCGAAACAATTGAAAATTAATGTATTTCGGGAATAACTTAACGAGCACTTGCAAATCACGATCAAATTTAAATGGAACCAACGACAAACACCAGCTTTCGAATAAAAAAATTATTATCAATATCAGTACATCCTGTAAAAAGTAATGTGGTGAAACACATAAAACAAAATAATACAGTCGAATTTAAACTTCCTTTTTTAAAGTCGGTTGTATAATATTTTATAACAATAACTACAAAATGAATGGAATAGTTTTCAATTAACTCCACCGGCAGGACAATGTTCTGATCGGCCGTAGCTCGGCTCAGTGTATGCAAAGTGGAGTAAACCTCCCTAAATGATATTGCGGCCGCATTGACTCGCAAACTATGAGCCCGGACTAGCCTCGATCCAGCCTCGATCACATTCACGGGATTGTTACTTGATTTACTATTCTATTGATTAAAAGACATTTGTGGTAGATATTATTGCTTCGGTTTAACTACATTAATATAAATAAATGAGAGATATTAGGTACATTATTTAAAAATCTTAAATTGTAAAATAGATTCAGTGATTCTTTTTCGTTATTTAAACCTTACGACCCATAGAAAATAATAACAGATAAGAAAATAAGGAATCGATGTAATGCGTATAAAGTTCGTACTTATTAAAAACTAGCGACCCTCCCCGGCTTCGCACGGTTGCAAAAACTATCAGAGTTCCTCTACTATATTATGCATGTATTATACATAAAAACCTCCCCCTTTAATCACTCTATCTACTAAAGAAAACCGCATCAAAATCCGTTGCGTAGTTTTAAAAATTTAAGCATACATACAGACAGACAGACAGCGGGAAGCGACTTTGTTTTATAATATGTAGTGATAGTGAAAAGAAAACTTTGACAAGGCGACTTAACATAATAGTTACAAAAGTAAAATGCTATATTTTGCTTATAAACATTTACAATTTTGAATATAAAGTAAGTTAAGAATAGAACCTCCGAAGGGAAACACAGATGACAGAACCTCATGTCCCTTTCAAGTCGGTTTAAGTAGCTTCGCTAAATTGTTGGAAAATAGGTATACGAAAAACGAATTCACGAAAGAAACTGTCGAATAAAAAAAGAAGTGCAATTCGCTCTGCCCTCTAGCTACTCAAAATGCCGACATTTTGGTCGTTTCTTCAAGTTATTTTCATTTGGGTGATGATGTAAGCATTTTTTAATACGATTATGTGTTGGGTGTTACGATATATCGTTTGCGTTGAAAGACATAGTTTCCATGTTTATTCAGTCGCCTCTGTTATAATAATTATAACAAGCTTGACTATTACTCAGTGTTCTCTGTTGAAGCCATCGCGCATGTCAACACTTACCGTTTAGTTAGTGGTAGGTAATAATTATGACTGAAATGTTAATTTCACTAACACTATTTATAACATAATAAACAGATAGATAGATAAATATAGACTGATATTTTTTTAACGTGACAACGTCTAATAAATCGATGAACGCCAGCTGCATGCACGAAATAGGATGACTCTTTGTAGCGTTACGCTCATTGTCCCGTTACGCTAATTGTACGCTTGCGTCGCCTCTATCTCTCTTCCACTCGATTGGCCTATGCGTCCGAGGAGATGTTTTGTTATGACGTTGTCACGTTAAACTATCGTCCGTAAACCAACTTTACAGACAACCAATTTTTTTTATTATTCCTACTATCACACTCTCTATATACATTGACATTAAAAGGTACATAAATCTTGTTCAAAATCTTACCGTTGATCAACAAATGATTAAATCTGATATTGAATTTTCGTGTTTATTTATAGCAATAACACTGAAACAATCGAGAAATATTAGAAAACACTGAACTAAGATGTGAGAATCGAATCAGATTATCGTAGGTATTCCTATACCTGTAGGTAAGTCATTAGTATTCATTAATTACCAAATTACAAAACAAAAGATAAAATTCCATATAAAAATTCTAGATAATAAAATTCGCTAAAATAATACTAACGTACAAAGTTTATTTCACAATTAACAAACAATTAAATATATTTAACATATAAATTATCCAGCTTATTTGGTCGTTAACAAATGTGTAAAACAAACAGACAAGTGGAATGAAAATAAATGTCTCCCTCGGGGATATGACCGGCAGCTGTCGGCGGGTAAATGTATAACCACATACACATACATTATATGTATGTATTGTGTCTTGAAAATACTACATAATAATTGTTATTTATTTACTTCTATAGTTATTTTAGCAGTAGTCTCATTATATAAAATTTAATTGTCCAAATGGACATACCCGCATAACTTCTAAACGTTTTTTTTTCGTACTTCTGAGAACAACGTTTCTATAAAAGAAACTTAAAAATCTACATATTTACAAAAATGGCGGTATAAATTTTACCAGGTCCTTTAGTATAATATAAAATATACAGTTGAGTTTTTATAGTAACCTAAACATACTGTAGCTTATTATTAGTACATGTATTGATAAGGGTCAGCCCCCACATGAAAATATATTTGTTTATAGCTCAAGTCGGAATACTATTTATGTGATCAGCGAGACGCCATAAGCATCTCCTTATTACGTAGTTGACATAAACTCATTGCCAAGAAATCTACTTTAAAGGTATTTCCTGCTTCATATAAATATCTTCAAATAAATATCATAACTTGGGTATCTTCAAGAGAATAATAGATATGCATTTTTAGAAGCTTATGGATGACTTCACTCTGACAACCTTAAGACAAAACAGGGCAGATGGTGTAAGGATATTATATTTCTGTTAATAATAAATTGATAATATTTAAACAAAAATTTAATTTCCTGTGTAAGGAATATACCCAGTAACAATTCATTATATTTTTTAAAAGCAGATGAGGTAGGTAAGTTATTATCTTTAATTTTACAAAATACAATAAAATGTATGATTAAACAAAATGTGTCCTTCAGTGTACATTCTTCATAATCTCACCATTACTGTAAGTAATATTTTATTTAAATTATGTCAGAATTATAGAAATGCAAATAATTTGTAACTTTTACTTCACTAATGACTTTAAAAAAAATTATTACTAAAAAATTAATTCGTAAAAAAAATCTACTTGAATTTCACAGAACTGGGGCATAAGTCCATTGTAAGCAATAAATGCGAGTGTCAGTTATAGCCTCCTCGCCCGCTGGTGTTCATTGCCGTCGCGGGAAATGCAAGCGAGCAATTTTTTTTTACTCTACATAAAATCATATCTTTTTAAAATATTATCTAAAAACTGGGGCGGCATCTTGTGCAATGATTATAATTAGCGTGTAACACATAATAGTAAACTTTTTTATGTTTATATTAATAAATACAAAATCACGAATACGTAATAATATGTTTAAAATATGTATATATATAGAAAATAAATGACGATGAAATTCAGGTTTGCTTTTTATATCAAGTGCTTGAAGATTTAAAAAAAATTAACGCTTTAACTTTAACAAAATGTATTTTTATTTTTAAAATTTAGAACAGTAAATTTTTTTAAATAATTTATTTAAAGCTTTTAAAAAATTAAAACTTTTGATACTCTTAAAAATGTTAAACATCACGGAACACGGAGCTACTTCCAACAATATGTGCCTAGAGACAGATTCACCGGATCCTCGCTACTTACTCCGTCCCATTTATTTATATTATGTTCTTGCTAAAACTTTTATTATAACATGACACAAATTATCTTCAAACCAGGTCAGAGTTAAACAATTGCTCATAAGGGCTTATTTACATATTTTAGTATAATCACGACTTGGTCGAGGACTTTCAGATTGACTTCAATATATACAAATACTTGGATAGTTCACTTTGTTAAAATATAAAATAATCTTTACATTTCATCAGATTTTAGGTATGAAAGGCTTGTAACCGACTACTGATGAGCAACAATTTGTAAGAAGGCCATCGCTGGCCAAATTCTTCTCCTTTAAAGGAGAGCCTCCTGAGGTCAGTTCACGCTGCTCCACCAAAATTTAGTAAGTATACAAAATTTCCTTTTACTACTACTACTACTTACTTGTTGGTTAACAATGTTACCAAACAACACACGATAAATTAAAAAAAAACGGCTAATTGCGAGGTGGACTCGCGCACCGAGGGTTCCGTACAAACGAAATTATTAAAAATATTTTTATTATATGATGTAACTGAAAATTTATTCTTTTCGCAATTTTTCCTTTATCTGTGCTATAAGTTGACGTTGCTTTGTAACAAATTTCAAGATTCTGAATGTACGGGAAGTACCCTGTAGATTTTGATTCCCCTGCGAGTGTCGAAAATTTGCAGCATAAACGGCTGTATCTTTTGATTGCGTTGGTTTAGAAGTTTGGTTTTTTCACAGCTTCAAGAGACATAGACTTGAGTATTTGATAATATGAATTTCAGTTTGATACCTCCACGCGTTCTTGAGAATAAGGGTCTTGACAGCCAGACGGGCAACAAAGTGATCCTATAAATGTTCCGTTTTTTCCTTTTGAGGTACGGAACCCTAAAATATACTTAACTCATAGGAGACAATATTTTAACACAGGCTCCTATACTAGGTGTTCTGAACAAGTCAAAAGGCAAAGTGTTAAAAGATGATCCTTTTCTACGCTCCCATTCTAAGATCTTTCACGTACTATGTGTTAGGAACAATTTCCTCCCTTGTTTTCTTTCACTGTAAAAAGATAGGGGTGACATCGTGAATAGCCGCCATATAGCAACGTAGGCGTAGTATGGTGAAATTATAGACTAACTTTGAAAGAAAGCATGCCATGAACTTCTCTGTAGGTACGTTTTGTTATTAAATCATATTTATTGAGAAACGGCCATAAAATATATATCAGGAAAGGCCCATAAAAGGAGAAACTAATATGGACTTAATTTGTTGATTCAGTGTGTTGTTCATAGTGGACTTAGTGACGCTATATGCAAGATATTATCAATTTTGTATTAAAACAGTTTATTTTTTTAAAAGGGTAACTGCGGAGTTTCTTGCCGATTCTTCTCTGCATAATCTACAGTACCTGGGTGACCGAGCCTAGCTCGGTATTTTCATTTTATTTTTTGTTTTTTTTTCTCGGTATTTTTATATTTTAATTTTATTTAAATAATAAATCACGAGTAAAATTAAAAAAAAAAAAAATTAATCTGGAGACTGAGATTCGAACCCGGGTCAACACGACTTGACACCCGCCGATTTCCTAATTACGCCATTACAGCTCTGTTAACAGTGGTGAAATTAAGCTTCGTATTCTAATGATATTTTTTCATTTCCTAAAAACAGGCATAAAACGACATTTTTTTAAATGAATCCTAGCAAGATCAATTTTTCGCCCCCGAAATGCCCTGCATACTAAATTTCACGAAAATCGTTGGAGCCGATTTCGAGATTCAGAAAATATATATATACAAGAATTGCTCGTTTAATAGTATAAGATTACGAATCGGTGGTAGCTTCACTTTTAACAATAATTATAGTTTGTAAAATGACGCTTGGAAGGTGCTTTAGATGTCTATTTGAATAAAGTTTAATTTTGATTAAAATTTTGATTTTCAATAATAAGTACATGTAAGTATTATTCTGTCTACTATATTATTATTCTATAGTTTTCACACAAAAGAAAGAGAGTCTACTTTTTATTGAAAATTATTGACAACATTTAGAATTAAAACCATTCTAATATACAAAATATGACTTCAGTTTTCATCAACAAATGTCGGGGGGCACGGCAGTGCCCCCGCCAAGTCGAGCGCGAAGCAAACACTGCCGTACCATCCTTTACCCGAACCATTTTGCTGCATTTTCAGGCCCCTATTTGAGAACCTCTGGATAAGACCAGAACGCTGAAATTTTCGTCATCGAGTAAGCTATAATCACATACTTAAAATCCAAAATTTCAAGTCTGTAGGTCATTTAGTTCAAAAGTTAAGCGAAAGCAAAGTTTCGCATTTACGACACTCACTCACTCACTCATGATCATCAAAATAGAACTAGTACTTACCATAAACTCAGAGAGCTGAAATTTGGTACAGAGTTAGGGTTTAATGGCTACATAAAGGGAAAACTATAAAAACTAGGATAATCGAAGATCTGGAGTACCTGGTGACCCTAATTAAAAAACACAAGATCCCAATCAAACTATTAGAAGAGATCGATATACCACCTTTACATAAAATATAATGCGAAAAACAGGGTGTAAGGGGTTGAAAGGTGGGAATGAAAATTCGTATGGAAGTATATGTATATAATGTTCGTGTTTCGTAACTGTCAAACATTTAATGTTCATCTCGTCGATATGGTAAACTCTACCCTTAAATTAAAGAACGTATTTAAATAAAGGTTTCGAATCGACAACATATATCCACAATATTCGGATATTGGCGTATTTTAGATTTTAAAAATTAATAATAATGTCAGTAATGAAAACGGATTGACATTATACATATTGGTTGTCAAATATTTATTTATGCGAGCGTTCAGAAATTTATTTAGTGTAAACTAAGGAAAATTATCAAGCTACTTAAATATACAATAAATAATAAATGTACAAAAGAATTAGATTACAAAAAAAGAAAGTTCAATTGATTGGTCTCCTTGAAAAATTCCAGATTATTCTGTCAATCCAATCAAATTCTTAAACCATATAAATATTTTCGCCGCGGAAGTGTAAAAGATATGTTTTTTAATATCTTAATCTGTACTAATCTATACTAATATTGTAAACCTGAAAGTTGAATTGTTTGTTTGTTTGTTTAAACGCGCTAATCTCAAGAACTATTGATTCGAATTGAAAAATTCCTCTGAGGTGGATAGCCTATTTAAAGAGAAAGGTTATGCTTTAAGAGAAGGAAGGCTATTTTTTTCCTCAAATCACAGTGGGTGAAACCGCGAGGCCTAGCTAGTTGGTACATAAAAAAATCGACTGTCATTGCAAAAATCAGATCACATCATCTTCTAATTTAATCTAGCCTATAGCGTCCCACTGCTGGGCGAATGCCTCCCCTCTGCCTGCTCTCTTAACTTAATTCTACTCGAATATTACACAAATTACACTAAAATATTAATTTCGCTCAAAATTTGGTCAAAATATAATGCATTGGACTAAGAGTGGTGGTGATACCAACAAGAATCAGAACCGGAAGAAAGGAAAAGAAATATTTGTATTGTAATAATAACAAAAACTGTTACTAAAAAGAAAAAAAATGTGTCAAATAAGAAATTCTAAAAAATAAATCAATATGCCTGAATATGCACGTTTCTACTTTCTACAAAAAGAAGTGAAATCCCACCAAAAACATTGTGTAAAAAAACTAGCCAAGTCTCGATGGAGCTGCTTGTTTATCTCTAAAAAGTAATGAAATCTAGACAAAGTCGTACCAAGTCTAAGGTTCATTACTGCGATTTCTTTATTATTATAGTTAATGTTGTGTGACTTGGCCGTTGAAGGGTACACAAGGGTACAAAACCAGGTGCTACATGACACCATTGCACCGATCTGTCGCCAGAACCGCTACCCATTGACGATGGAAAATTGCCACTTGGAAAACGTTGATTGAATAACCAGTCTATTGTAGGCTTGATAAAGCTGCGTATTTCAATAATACTTTTGTATAGGCAAGCCTGAAACAAACTGTATAAAAAATTATTTCCAGTACCAGCGGACTTCTAATCATTGATAGAAGTCCGTCTGTACGTCTATTTTATGTTAGATCGGTGGTCGATTTAACGCTCCAAAAATAAGAGAACAGAAGTCAGCATTGTCAATGCTGAACTCATGTGTTATGAACAACCGCCTAAAATGAGACACTAGTGTCCAATTACCAATACCAGTATGGGATATTATTCTTAGTTTTGTACCCTTGTGTACCCTTTAACGGCCAAGTCACACAACATTAACTATAATAATAAAGAAATCGCAGTAATGAACCTTAGACTTGGTACGACTTTGTCTAGATTTCATTACTTTTTAGAGATAAACAAGCAGCTCCATCGAGACTTGGCTAGTTTTTTTACAGAATGTTTTTGGTGGGATCAATATTACACATTATTCAGGATTACTCAAAAACTACTCGTCAGATCTTTATAACTTCGTCAGACCACACAACAAGGATCGTTTCTTAAACAAAAAAAGAATCTTCAACATCCGTACACCCAGCAAACAGTTATGAGGTAACTAACACACACAAAACAAAACAAAAGCGTTAAAAATCTCTTCCTTCTCTTGAAGCAGGTGAGAAATGTTATCAAAATCGATATATTCCACACATGTCACATACTACTCGGAATTCCTCCATTAAAGAACGTATTATCTACCCAGATAGGAATAAAAGAGGTATTAAATTCCATTGTACACATTACAGAGAGGCTGCTCCTACGAGAGCTATAGCTAGTAAAGCAAGATGGCCCACTTTAAACGAGATTAAAAAGTTCCCTTATCCCCCTTCCCCTATATTCCTCTATCCCTTTCCCTAGTGTAACTTACTTCTAGAAAATTAAAAATAAATATACATATAGCACGTACTAAAGCTGCTTTTTTGTTTCCCCACTTTGATTCTAAATGTCCTACTACAAGATAATTTCTCGTTTGCAATGAAAGAGAAAGGTTATAGCTTATTTTGCTACAAAGCTCCTCTTCGGTAAGGTGAATATCCGTATCGAAGAACTTCTTTCGAAGCAACGGATATGTATAATAAAAAATTGTTATAACAGTCGGCTGTTACCTGTAAACAAGCATTAAGTTGCTTACCATAGGAACAGACCACCGTGTGTATGAGTGAATGTTGCGCAGAGCGACACTCGAAGCGAACAAGAAACGAGTAGCGCTCCGCTAGGGAAGGCGGGCGCAACGCACGGCTCGTGCCTACGTTGAAAACCATTTTCTTAAGAGCTCTATTTCTGACCTATCTCGGAGATAGGCGTCAGCGGATTATAGATATTTTCCAAGATAATGTTCAAAATAACAACTTTTAAACTTTCGCGTTGCATTATTATATTTTAATGTTCACACGGGGATTAACGCGAGCAAAATTTAGGGTAAAATATATTACCTTGGGGCCTGACGTTTCAGCAGACAGTCTGCCTGCGACCACGGCTAGTGTAACCTAGTCGAAACGTCAGGCCGTCGAAAATGCTGAATAATTCAGAGTTTCGTAACCTTAGATATTGATGACTCACTGAGTGATCACATCAATACTAATATTATAAAACTAAAGAGTTTGTTTCTTTGTTTGTTTGAACGCGCTAATCTCAGGAACTACTGGTCCGATTTTAAAAATTATTTCAGTGTTAGATAGCCCATTTATTGAGAAAGCCTATAGGCTATATATCATCACGCTAAGAACAATAAGAGTGGAGCACCAATGAATAATGTTTCAAAATCGGTTTTATTTTCGTTTTAGAGCTTCCGCTGCGTGCGCTACGAAAACAGTTTAAATGCGCATGTATATTATCTATAACACTATGTACCATATAACTTTGATCACTCGTTTTAAATGAGAAAATGAGTAATAGTCCATTAATTATTTAAATTCAATGGTTTCCAAAGTACCAAAATGTAGGTATATGACTTCAGTAATGTTACGTAAAATGAGGAATGCGTAAAAGAAATTAATCGGTCTGATAGACCATTAGTTTGTCTTCAGTTTGCCTCTTGTATTCAGTCCACATTTCACTTTTCATTGACTATGTACTTATTATGATAAATACATTTTGAGTTTAGCTAGGAGACAAACAGCCAATCCACGGCAAAGTAAACACCATAATATTTTATTAAAAACAATAAATGAATTGACGCAATTATTGACGCATTTTTAAAATATAATTTTATTCTGTGCTTATAAAATAAGCGATCAATGTCTCAAACACGAGACTATTAAAGATTCTTGTCAGATTCAAGTTAATAACAAAATATGTCCAGCCGTTAGGAAAACATCTTGCAAAGAATTACGAACTTAATCTACTCTTTTTGTTTTGAAGGGATGTGACAGAAGCAAAATGTAACGTAAAAATGTACAGTTTTAACAACACTTGAATGTTAATGGTAACATTTTGAAGTTTAAAAATGCAAAAAGTTTATATTTTGCGGCACAAATAACAACCGGAGTCCATTAGCGCGGCTGCGGCCTCAACACTAAAGAGGAGAGCAGGGAGTATTTGGTTCAAGCGCGCAATTGTATGTTATGCATCGACCTAAAAACGACTATTTTTTCAGAAATTATAATAAAATAACCTAACCTATTTTTATATGGAATAATTGAAGTTAAATGAGAATGAAATAGTTCACGGTAAGATGTATACATTTAGGCCATCTCTGATAATTGTTTTTGTTGTGGTAGCTACTACAGAGTGTACTTTGCCTTTAAAATTTGAATCCCTATGCCAACGTCGTAAGCAGTACGATATTATTTTATTACATGACATCATAAATGGGAAAATAGATTGCAGTGAGCTTTTGTCCCAGATTGAATTCAGAATTCCATCAAGGCATTATAGACATATCAAGCCATTGTTTCATACGCCCCGAGTAAGAACTAATTGTGCACGTAACTCGGTCCTATGCCGTATTGTCAATACATACAATGACCAATATTCGAACTTAGACCTTTTTTACCCAAGAACGAAGACGTCACTCAAGAGTAAAATAAAAAAGATGCACTTCTCCTTGTATTAATAAAAATTTTCAAAACAAGCACCCACATATTTATGCACATTCGCACACGAGTACATATTCGCCTTTCATACACACACCTACACTAACACACATTCACCATTACATGCACACACCTACACTAACACACATTCACCATTACATGCACACACCTCCAATTACGATGGATAGGATTAAACATAACCGTTTACTTGTTTGTGTATATAATGTTAAAAACTGACTGGTTATGTATTTCATGTTAATCTGTTTGTTCATATCAGTGTGATCCTATTTTGGCCATATTCATACAATACTTGTATATTGTATCATACTATTGTATTATAACGCTGTTGGATTGCCTAATAAAATAAATAAATAAAATAAATTAAACATTAATTTCTATAAAATTTATTTAACTTTTTTCCGACTATTTTCCGTTTCCATGGCAATTTTATGTTGTGTTGATTCTATCAGATACATAGTTATACGATTGATAAAATTATAATATTTTTGTACGAAAGCTTCTAAATTGCGCACACAAATGCGTAAAAATGATGTAATGATTACCGTTTAACTGGTCTAAATTGTCGTATTAAATAATATGTATTCTTGTTCTAAAATCATACCATTGGTCTGTTGACCACGAAGTCACATACGCAGAGAACTATATGGGAACTTTACACTAGTTTAATGACCTCATCAGACATTCAAATGTGTATCTAAAAGTTAAAATAAATAAAGTTAAGATTATACGCAAAGTTTTAAAAAACTTGACTTCTAGTAAATAATTGTGTGTATTTTACCTTAGTGAAATTTAATAGGACTAATTTTTATTTCATCGCGTAAAGAGCTTATGCAAAGCCTTAATCTCTTTATTCATCTTTCACGAAGAGAGAGATCTAATTTAAACCGAAAGCCCTGAAATACAATTTTCTCATGTGACATTATTAATATGGGAAACGTTTGGTAGACTTACTTTTTGATTAAACGAAATTAAATAAATACTTTTCACATACATTTCTGTATTTTTTTTTTGTTTGACCAAAATATAAAGTAGAAAATAAATCATTATGTATTTACAAATTATGTAGTGAAGCATTATTATGATGAAATAATTGCGTTTGCTTGCAAACGAACAGAACCGACTTCAATTACATAGACCAGTAATAAAACGTAGCTTAATGAAAACATAGTCAAGTAAATGCGCATTATTAGAGTTAACTCAAAAGTACTAGTCAGATCTCGATCAAATTAGAATAAAAGACGACTAGCATCAGCTTTTGATAGCATGAAATTAGCATTACTCGTGATAACTGAAAAAAAAATACTTGTCAGATCACAATTAAATTTAAATAAGACCACATGACACGCATCACTTTTTGATCAAAAAAAAAAAAATCATCAAAATTGAGGTAGCACTCAAAAAAACTGTATTAACAGTTGAATGGAGAACCTCCGACTTTTTTGAAGTCGACTAAAAAGATACACTTAGGAAATCATCAAACAACTACCAACCCCTATCATGAAGAAAATACAGACAAAACAAAAACATAAAATGTCTCCTCATTGAAAAAACATAAAGTGCTCTATCATTTAAAAGAACACTCACGTATGAGCTCGTACGCATTTCACTTTTTAATCTACAAGTGAAGCAGTGAAGTGTTTCAAGTGAAGACAAACAGTGAATTATTTGCGTATTCAATTATCTGTTTGCAATTGTTTACTGGCTCAAATGGCTCTACGGCGCAATATGTTTATGATTTACTTCAAAGTTGAGTATTTTAAGTGCACTTCTGTTGCAACTCTGTTTAATAATTGGGAATTTAAATACTGAATATTATTTCATTTTATTTTATTTTAAACTAAGTAATTTACGCAGTTTTGCTCGCGTTTGATATGACTCCCTTTGACCTTATACATATATCGTTATGTCCTAAAGTACTCTTCAATACAACAGTCAGAAGCACAAACAGATATTTCTAAATTCGTTTTTTAGACAGAATTGAAATATTCAAGATTATCTTTTGTTTATTTTAAAGCAGACTAAAAACAAAGGAAATCATTTTCATAGATTCTAGCACTACTGACATAGAGAAATACTTTTCAATTTTATACTTACCTAATGTTACGATTTTTTATTATCAACGACTAATATTTTTGTTTGCGAAATAAATAAATAAATTTTCCATGAGAGTTTTACGTTATCCAGTAAGAATAAAGGCTATCATTTTATAACAAAACTAAAGTTACTGCGACTCATATATATATATATATATATGTATATAAAGGAGATTTCCACCCATTGACTCATCACGATATCTGTGGAACCATAAGGCGTAGAGACTTGAATTTTGGTAGGAATATTCCTTTCGCCGAGTAGAGGTCAGCTAAAAACGGGTTTTACGAAATTCCAACCACAAGAGGGGTTGCGGGGGTTAATAACATATACAGCAAAACAACGTTTGCGGGGTCAGCTAGTAGTAGTATAATTGTTGTCATGAATTCACGAGGGGACGTGTGCAGGGCCGGTGTCTCTGTGTGTGTGTGTGTGTGTGTGTGTGTGTGTGTGTGTACGTGTACGTGTTTTAACAAGATCTACTTCAATATTTCATTGCTACCAAAGACATAGTTCTAGAACAAGAAATCTTCTAAATTATGTAATTTGATTCAAAACCGACCAAAACATTTTAAAATGTATCAGAATTTCCTCAAAACATAATTATAATATCTGCGGAACAAAGACAAAATCCAAAGCCGTGAATAATACACCCTATAAATCACAATAAGTTCCGCCTCCGTCAACCGAGCGGCTCCGTTCGACTAGCAAATAAGTGGAAAAGTTTGTTTCTAATAAATTACAAAAAACAAGTGTTCTGAGTGAGTTATGTCCGCCCTTGAGGGGTTAATTACGCACCCTCGGTGCCTTAGACACTAAACTTATATAAGATCTTAGGCTTACACCCTGCATCTTGTGTCTCTGGTTCATTTAAATGTTTAATGACAATGTTAACCTAAAACCCATTAAAGAAGTTGATAATTTAAAATACTATGTACATTAAAATTAGACTTCTTATACTTTGCCAAAATCTCAAAATTAAACATTTAAAGGTATTTTAAATCTTTATTAAGGTAAGCATTAACTAGGAATTCATTATAAGAAGTTACAGGGTTTAATAAATTAATAATACAAACGAAATAGCGAGGTAAAATGAGATATTCAAATTAAAAATAAGTTTTTTTCCGAATGTGAGCGTGTCCGAACAGGATTGACCTCATTATAAATTACTGAAAGAATTTATGTTGTTTTTGTGACAAATTTTTAAACAAACCATAACTTATTAAAAAAAACTCTGTGTGGTTTTATGAAACCACGGTAAAAGTGAAACTTTTTTAATATTCTCTGCACGCCATCTATGTTTTAATATGTTACTTACATCAGCTGTATGTTGTCATTAGTGTCTTAGTTCTAGGAAATGATAAGAGATGGCCGACCATCACGCGACATGCAACACGCACACGAAAAAGTTTGAGACGATGTAATAAAAGTTTCACTTTAAAAAAAAAAAACTAGGCTCGCTCTGTCAAAAAGATATCAAATCTCACCGAGAGTCAAACTTACTCTAAAAGCCAGATTTTCGTTTATCTAGCATAAGCCAAATCCAAGCTATGTGGGTTCAAAGAAACGACGAAGCACTTAAAGAAAAGGTAGATAGCGCTGTTGCCTTTTGCTTCGCTCGTCTTAGCACTACATTGCTCCCAGATATCACGTCCTTATTCTCTTACTACATACATTTTAACTAACACGCCTGAATTGAACGATGTATTTATTCTTTAAAATCCTTGTAGCTTTGCCGCAAACCCTATGGAGTCACAGTAAATCACCATACTTGTCTCCAACCAAACGCAACTAACCTAAATTTTTTCTTGTACCTATTGTCAAAAATCACGTAATAGTCGTAACGTGATCGTCGTATTATATCACACAGTTGGATTGAAAAAAAGGCTATGTTGGATTATTTCTAGGAATAAGTATAGTTACGTTAGCAAGGTTATGTCGCCACTTCACTGTACATTGTCCCCACGCAAGCTAGCGTAACCAAGTATTGTCCTTGAAATGTCAAAAATCCGACGGTCACGAGATAGAACTGCGTCACACTGAACGATTCGTGTCCTTCGATCAAACTGAAGCCTCTTGTAAGCCTTTTTTTTAACGTGGGGAAAATCCTCATGGATACCCCTCCAGCGCGGGGGTACCGGAGAGGTTATGTCAGACTTTTACTGACCAAAAACCACCTCGTGTGAGCAATCCTCCGCCTGGGTGTGATGGGGTCGCGTTAGCAATACAATGTACTCTGTGGTTAGCAATCGCCACCTAAACCTCTTGTAAGCCTACCTTGGATCTTAATTTTTACTAATTGTGTCCTTGAAATTAACCAGCTTCATTTGTCTGTTATCAATGCCATGAGTTTGAATTTGATTCTATTTATAGAATAAACCCGGTCACCAACCTGCCTGTCCAGCGTGGTGACTGTGGGCAAAACACATGAGTTCACACCGTTTTTAGCGTGAACTTGTGGAGGCCTATGTCCAGCAGTGGACTGCGATAGGCTGAAGTGAGTGAGTGATAAACTAAACAGGTCAGAAAACATATTTGTTATATTCATAAGCAATGAATTTAGTTGTATTTTTAACATAACGTTCAGTACTTGGATGGATGACCGCCTGAGAACACCGCGTGAGGTTGGCTTATTGTTTTTTTTTTCAATTAGTTTTTTTTTTGTATTTTAATTCGTTTTTTTTAAAGTAGTTTTTTGAATTCGCTTTTTTTTATTAGTGTGCCAAAGAAGTTTCACTTCTGACATGTGTACTATGTAGGTACGCAATTTTTTTTCTTAAATATGTTTTGAATTAAAAAAAACTAATAATTCATCTACAGATAGCACAAATATATAATCATACGTAATAATAGTTATTATCTACGTTTGTGTAAGCTTAAATAAATAGGAGAAAGGTTAACACTAAAGTTTTGATCATTAAGGATAATATTAACATTAAAAATGTTCTTGGGTGTTTTTAATTTAATATTTTACTAAAATGAGTCACAATCAAACCAAAATATCTTTGATAATTACTATTCATTATGCATTAATTATTAAATTTGATTATTATTTAAATATGTACCACTGTTCTTACATATCTTATTACAATGATTAATAGATTTTAAATATTTATTTCTAGAATTATGTATAATTAAAAACAGTCTATAAAATTTATGTAATTACCGTAGCTTTTTCTCGCAAGATTTATTATATTTTAATTTAATTGAACTAGTAATTATTTTTGGAGTTTTACATCGGGAATATGTATGAATGCATTTTTCTTTAAAATAAATATTACGTATTATAAATAAAAATTTCAACTAACCTCAATTTAGTGTATCCACGCGTCACGGAAACTAAACTTTACGTTCTTATAAATCAACACGTGCGCTCAACGTGGACGCGTGTCGCGACTGAAGCCTGAAAGCTCGGGCGGCTCGAGCTTTCCGCCCTTGAAATTTTGTAGAGCCTTTGTACTTTCGGTTGCATGTGCAACGAAAAATGACACGAACAATGTTAAAAAGCGATCATTTTCGACTAAAGGGCATTTATGAAAGCTTTTATTGTTTCGGAGCAACAATTGACTGATTCTGATGTCTAATATTGAATAAGGAAAAAGTCAAAATAATTTGGTTACTCATAAATTCTATTTATATAAAGACTAACTGGGAGATGTATTAAACTGTGACAGTTAAATTTTGAGTTGAAAGTAAAAAAATCTTATATGAAACTAGCTGACCCCGCAAACGTTCTTTTGGCATAGATGTTATTAACCCCCTTTATACCCCCCCCCCCCCCTTTATAACTTAGGGGTTTGAAAAATAGATGTTGGCTAATTCTCAGATCTAATCGATATTTTTTTTCACACATTACACACACGGTCGTCTGTTCCTAAAGTAAGCAACTTAATGCTTGTGTTATAGGTAACAGCCGGCTGGTCTAGCTACATATATTTTTTTATATGCACACAAAATTTCGTAAAAACGGTCCAGCCGTTTCGGAGGAGTATTGTAACTTACATTGTGACACGAGAATTGTATATGTAAGATTAGGGCTGTTGTTAATATAAAGGCTTTATATAATACTAGCTTCTGCGCGCGACTTCGTCGGCGTGGACTCCGCTCCTGTTGGTCTTAGCGTGATGATATATAGCCTATAGCCTTCCTCGATAAATGGGCTATCTAACACTGAAAGAATTTTTCAAATCGGTCCAGTAGATCCTGAGATTAGCGCGTTCAAATAAACAAACAAACAAACAAACAACCAAACAAACAAACTCTTCAGCTTTATTATATTAGTATAGATTTTTAAGGCATTACATTTTGCAATCTTATATCAATTTCACTTTCAAGACGATGTATATTTACTAAAACGTTGGCGCTTTGGTCGCAGTTTTTAGCACATAATAAATGTTTATATAAGCCGTTCAAATGTTTGTCAAAGTCTGGGCAGCTGTACTTGTGATATGAGTTTCCAAACCGACACAAGATTCACACCCTTCTGGAAGCGGTGCCGTTAATATCGTCAACCTATTAACCTATCATCCTTTATTAAACTGTTAAATATTTAGATAGTATCTTACGATAAATAAAATAATTAAATGTATAAAAAATCTCTATAACATATAGAGGAACGAAACCGAGTATTAATGTGATATTTTGTAACTCAAAGACAAATGAAAAATAATCTGCTAATCTCAGCGCGCTAGGTTCTAGAATAAGGTTTTAAAATTGCGATTTAAAAATTAAAAATATGCTAATAATTAAAAATATAGCTCTGTATTATACATACACGTTATTTATTTACACATATGTAACAAACTTTAAACACAAATGAAAATGAATGTTGAAATTAATTCAAACTTTTAACACAATATGTAATAAGCTTTAACAAATATTTATTACTAGCGACCCGCTCCGGCTTCGCACGGGTGCAATGCTGATACTAAATATAAAATATAAAATAAATATTTGCATTCTAAGCGCAAAAAATGTGTTTATTTACGACATCACATTAGAAAACTTTAAAACTATCAGTGTTCCTCTACTATATTATGCATGTATTATACATAATTATAAACCTTCCTCTGGAATCACTCTATTTACTAAAGAAAACCGCATTAAAATCCGTTGCGTAGGTAGTTTTAAAGATCTAAGCATATATACAGACAGACAGACAGCGGGAAGAGACTTTGTTTTATAATATGTAGTGATTATTAATAACAATTTGAAAAGGAATTACTAAAATCATAAATAAACCCCAGCCCTGCGGTCACCAACCCGCTTACCGCCAACAACGCCCAGCGTGGTGACTATGGGCAAAACACATGAGTTCGCGTCATAATGTCGGGCGCGAACTTGTGGAGGCCTATGTCCAACAGTGGACTGTGATAGGCTGAAGTGGTGGTGGTGGATAAATAAACCATCATTTGCTGGGAACACTGCATCAACCATCACTACTAACAACAAACGCGTGTGTAACCACGCGAATTACCTATGTAGTAACTTAATTGTGACAAAAAATGCGATCGAAAAGGCAATATCCGCATCGATATAGTAACAGATAAATAAGATATTCATGAAACAAACAGCTGTTACTGGCCGCAGCGAGTCCGGCCAGATGCGACGTGCGCAGACTTGGAATATGTTCTGAGCTGAGACGGCTTCATACTCTCAGCAAATACACTCATGTATTATACGGCTTTTGTATCCTGACATCTTATATTGCAAATGTCCTATTGTTTTGTAATTGTAATGCGGCAAATATTTCTTTTGTTTTATGAAGATATAATAATAAAATGTAAACAGCTTTTCTTGTCGACTCTACGCACAAAATTGACACCAAAGTAACATTATTAATATTATAGTTAAATATTGCATTCTACATATACTTAATACATTGTAACTTGAATCTCAGTAAAATTATTCCGGTCTATGAAGTATACTTCAAGAAATTTTAAAGTTTTTGTTAACACTATCCAGATCTTCATAATATGTATGGTAGTAAATTTTAAGTAGGTAAATATAAATTGAAATACTTCTTACATACTTACTACGCAATGAAATTGTAACGAGAACAGCAACTTTTCAATTACCTTTTTTTTAAATGAGAATAGATTGTTATTAGTTTACATTAATAGCAATGACTTTCACAACATTACTGCGTGGACGTTGAAGGTATTATAGTAAAAATTGGAAGATCAGATCAGATGGATCAGAGGAAACCAGGAAGATGCAAAAGCTTACATTCACCTTGACAATGAGGCAACAGAACGTTGAACAAGATATTTTTTTTTTTTATAATTAATATATACTAATATTATAAAGCTGAAGAGTTTGTTCGTTTGTTTGTTTGAACGCGCTAATCTCAGGAACTATATATCATCACGCTAAGACCAATAGGAGCGTTGCACCAAGGTAGAATGTTTCAAATTCGGGGTTTTTCCCCTATTGGAAGCTTCCACTGAGTACTCTCATACTCTGCGTAAACAGTTAAAGTTTTGCAAAAATCATGTATCACAAAATTGTTCCTATTCCACGCGGACGAAGTTGCGCACAGAAGCTAGTGATAGAATAAAAGCCTCAAATAAACGTCTCACACTTAACCACCCCACTAGGATTCTCTCATGTGTCGAGGATCCGGAAACACACAATACGCAAGTACAAACGCTCAGACCACGTCAAACATCTACATGGCCAATACAAGCGTTTGTAGTGAGTTTGGATCGAACCCGCGAACGTCAGTGCAACAGTCAGTGCTGAGACCCGCTGTGCCATCGCGTCGTTCGTAAAAGCTTTTTACGGAATGAAAATTAAAAAAAATGCGTAGAAAATTGGGAAATTTCAGAAAACCATACGATTATTTAAACATCACACACAAGATGGCGTCTGAAGTATTAGCTTGTATAAAATACATAAATGATGGAATGGTAGATATACTCAAAGTATATTAGTAGTTGAGTAAAAATAGTTAGTTAAATGGATTTAATTTTATTAATTTGTACTCTATAATTGTGATACACTTTGTAAAACTTTTCTATAGATAGACAATATATTATGTAGACTTCACATTCATAGCGTAGGTTCATTCATTCATTAATTACGTTAGAAAAAAAGAAACATTTAATCTAAGTATTAATCTTAGCAGAAAAGTAAAAATAATTTATATCACGATAGAATCTTATGTAGATAAATAGCATTAGCATATTATATTAGAATATCAGGAGCGGTGTAAAGTGGTAAGAAGACCCTCCAGCTGAATAACATAATGCATTATTCAACGCCGCGGGCGGCCTTAATTAAACAATACTGGGAAAATATTCCAAAATTTAAAAAACAAATAGAATATGCTTGAATGAAAAATCTTGAATCGGATTTTATAATTTTAGAAATAAAGAACAAATTCTTATGAAATTGAAATTTTTATATATTATATAACTAGGTGGAAAAACAAGCGTACGGCTCACCTGATGGTAGGTACGCGATTACCGTAGCTTATATCAGCAACACCAGAAGCAACGAAATCGCGTTGTCGACCCTATCCCCAATTCTAGAGGAAATCTTCCAAAAGGAGAATCTAAAATTAAAAACTTACTAGATGACTAGACAGGTGCTTTCCTGTTTTGCGAACTGCCAAAACTATTAATTTTTTCAAATTTTTAATCTATCACGCATTCTATTGCTTTTAAAAAAAATCAGCGAATTAATCCAGCATATTTCGAGATTTGCGCTTAGCAATACTTGATAAAAGCTTATAGATATATTTTTATTGATTATTATAATCAAACAAAAACTCCAAATACCATAATCGTCATAATAAGTCACTTTTTTATACTTCAAAGTTTGCAAATAATATGCTTACAAGCATACCAGAGGTCCATCTGATGGAAAGTGGTTCCCGTGGCAATCAAGCGTAAAAGAAATAAATAAAATTAAAATAATCGACAACCGAGTGTATTCTATGAAATAGTTCTTACATTTAGTGGCCGCACAAACCTCGCCTAACTTCATCATCTGCCTCTCAGACGGACAGACAACATTATAATTATTCGCTCCATAATGACTTGTTACTTGTTGAAAATATGTTTAATTGCTCAAACTACGTAGGAGTACTTTTAGGTGGTTCCATTTTTTAATGAAGAATAAAACCGACTTTAATTTATAAGTAGGTACCTCACAAAACACAAAACAATATTTTTATTTTTATTCTGTGTAAAACAGACAATATAAAATTAAAACTAAAACGAATAAACAAGAATACTGTTGAAAGTAATTGACGTTTTTTATTTTTAACCGACTTCCAAAAAAGGAGGAGGTTCTCAATTCGACACGTATGTTTTTTTATTTTTTATTTTTTTATGTATGTTAGCTCAGAACTTTTGACTGGGTGGACCGATTTCGATCAATTTTGTTTTAATTGAAAGGTGTTGCGTGTCATGTGGTCCCATTTCAATTTAATTGAGATCTGACACGTAATTTTAGAGTTATATCTAATAATGCGTATTTACGTGACTACTTTTTCGTCGACCTACGTTATATTATACCGCACAACTTTTTACTCGGTGTACCGATTTCGATGATTCTTACTTTAATCGAAAGCTAATACTTACTTGTCTTGTAGTATTGTTTAAATTAGATCGAAAACTGATTACAACTTTTTGAGTAATCTTTAATAGCGCGTAGGTATTTACTTGACTATTTTTTCGTCTTATTACGTTGTATTACTTGTCGATGTAATTGAAGTCGGTTTTTTTTTCGTTTGCGAGCAAACACAATTATATTTAACAACAATAATTATGATAAAGTTGTATTTCTTTGAAACAAAAACAAAATGATTAAAATATTCTTAACTTAAAATAAGAATGCTCTTATTTATTTTACAACATAAAATAAATTTTATTAATCGTATTACTTGAATGTCATACTCGAAATCAGAGGAGGAGGTGAGAACCTCCTCCTCTGATTTTACTGTATATCTTATGTATGTTACCCCATAACTTTTTAATGGGTTTACAAATTTCGATGAATCTTTTTATTGGAAGCTGATGCCTGTTGTGTGGTCCCATTTAAATTTGACCGAAATCTAACGAGTATTTTTAATTTATCCCTAACAGTGCATATTTAAATGATAATTTATTTATTCATTGTATTTGCAAACACAATTATTGAAATAGGCAATGGTTACAGAAAGGACGTTAAGGAATGACACATCCAAACTCTATATGAAACTTTTGCGTTCGACATCAAAATTATTGTCCAAAGTTATAAAATAGACATCACACTACATTTATTAAAACAATACAATCTTTATTAAGACAAATCACATGAAAACGTAAAATAAATAATTAAGAAAGTATATTTTTATAAACTTAATTCTGACATCAAAATGTTTCAATTTGTAAATTAAAATTCTTCTGTTGATCGTAATAAAAACAAAACCATAATTAATTATTGTGTAAACAAAACGTGCAATTAAAGAGAAAGTTTTTCGTTTACAAAAATAATTATAAACATTCTTACTTTCACTGTTTAAAATTATAGGGAAAAGAGAACATAAAATGTGTGTGTGTCAGCTTTGGCGGGCGACTGGAGTTTACTCAAATTGTAATAATTAATTATAATTATCAAAATAACACTCTAAAATCAGAACATAATTGACGCTTGCTATTCGTATTGATACAGTAAATGCTGATATAATACAGTAAATGGTGATCTATCACACCTAATTCTTAAATAAACAGCTGAAAACGCTGTATAAAGTTATTATCAGTGTCACTATTAGGCTCTACGTCACACGCTCAAACGTGTACAAGCAAACATGCACACACACAACGGTTTGACGAATAACTTTTTAAGTCACGTAGGCTTAAAAAGCATAGGTCATTAGATTTTATGCATTTTTATGAAAAACTGAAACTTTGAGAAGTTTAACAAATTCAATATTCTGTTGAAAAATGAAAATATTTTTAAACCGAACACCAAACTATCTTACAAAATGTTACTCCGAATATGTTCTAACAATTCAAGCCTTCAAGACGCTGAACCTTTTATCTCAAGTCTTCGCATATTTCAGAGAATCTTCTGAGAATTTCTGAGCGAATGCCAACTTTTAGAATATCGTCTGGTTTATAGCAGCGAATAAAGCTTATGCACCCGTGTGATAAGGCCTGATAAGAAAGGGTAGCCGTGTCAGCTTGTGGGATAAGCCAGCTTCCTTATCGAGGCATCATGACCGTAATTGAATGTGCCCACTTCGCAACGTTACTTTCTTTTAGAATTTTTTTTCGAAGGGATAGACTTATTTATCAACATTTTTTTACTGACGAATAGAAATTATCTTTTCGACTTGTGATATGTTTTGTATAAGATTATTTTCTCTAATTAATTTATACGAATGATATAGAAAAAAAAATTCTAGAGATATAAAAACACCGCTACGCATAGCTTTACGTATAATAGTTTCTTTCTTTCCTTAATCCGCCAACCCGCAGTGTAGTCCAGTCAAATTACGAAATAAAAAAACATTAAATACCACAGTTTGGAGATTATGATGAATCGATAGGGGGGTGTATTCTGAGCTTAAATTCCAATTTGAGGGGTTCTCCGATGGTCAGCTCAAGGTCATTTCGATGAAAACGCGTTTAATTTGATATCTCGAGAACGGTTGGTGTTAGGCAAAAAATTGTAATTACCTTTTCTCTTCTCAATTAAATTTACTAACTCTTTTATCTGAAACTTTTTTTGTACCATCAATACTTTTCAAATTATTACTTCTAAAAGGCAAAAATTTTACATTTTTTTCTCCCTGTTTAACATTTTTCGCCATTTTCTCCCCAACCGTTCAATTTTATGAAATTTTATCCATTATCAAAGTTGTAGATCTTTTTTATTATGAACAACTTTTTTCTGAAACTTTTATTTCTAACACCAATATCTTCGGAGTTATACCTTACTTTACCGCGCGAGATCCGCGCCAATGTCGCAATATCATCGACATCCAACGACCTATTATACTATCGACATCAGTGAGTATTCAGTACTTGAAATAAATATTAAACTATTCTATGATCATTTATTAACCAACTTACCTGTATAAAAAGGTGAATTGATTAAATGAATTAAAAATTTTACTTCATTTAAATATTAAATATTGTAATTATTCAAATATCATTTAAATATTGTACTTCTTCAATTTGGGTATTTTTATTATATTTAATGGGATAATAATGTGAATAAGAATTAGGAAAAGAAGTTAATGAATAATGAAAACTGTTTCACACATTTATTCATGGAAAATATATCCAACAATCGTAAAACGGTGCGTTCGTAAAACAGTGCGATGCCAGAATTCATTCGGTTCAGAATTTATTACATTATTATAAACAATTATGAATAATAATATTGCCTAAAAGTTTCTAATAAATCGTATTAACAAGTAATTATTCAACAATGTATATAATCTTTTATAGAATATAATGTAATTACCCTATAATGTAACTTTAGATTAAAATAAAAAGTTTAAAGAAAAAGTTGTTCACAATTAAAAGATCTACAACTTTGATAATGGATAAAATTTCATAAAATTGAACGGTTGGGGAGAAAATGGCGAAAAATGTTAAACAGGGAGAAAAAAAATGTAAAATTTTTGCCTTTTAGAAGTAATAATTTGAAAAGTATTGATGGTACAAAAAAAGTTTCAGATAAAAGAGTTAGTAAATTTAATTGAGAAGAGAAAAGGTAATTACAATTTTTTGCCGAATACTAACCGTTCTCGAGATATCGAATTAAACGCGTTTTCATCGAAATGACCTTGAGCTGACCATCGGAGAACCCCTCAAATTGGAATTTAAGCTCAGAATACACCCCTCTATCGATTCATCATAATCTCCAAACTGTGGTATTTAATGTTTTTTTAACCCATTTTCCGCCGTAATTTAACTGGACTAGTGGAGCAGCGTGGTTGATTAAGCTCCAATCTTTCTCCTATGTGGAAAAAGAGGCCTAAGCAGTGGGATAATACAAGCTGAATGCCTATCTTTAATACGAAGAACATTAAAATTATTTTTTGTAAATACTTTTTCAAATATTTACCTACCCAGGTGCAACTTGTAAAGTTCAAGTAATCTGTATAATACTGAGCTCCATACCGAGACTAATTAATTGTTTTTTATTGTAGAAAGCTACTATAAACTGAACAACTTGATTAACAATTTTGATTTTACAACAATCAACTTCGATATTAAAAAGAGGTCGCCAAACACCAACTGGACGATGTTGCCCAACTGCCAGAACAAGCTTTTGACCCCTGTTTGTTTCGATGCATCTGCATCTGAGCGTCGAAGAGAAATTTGTCCTACTTTTAATAACGTTGAACTCGTCGGGTGCATAGCACGATATTATACGATCAATTCCATTAAAAATATTAAAATGATATGGCTATTTAAAGTGCTCTACCAACTAAAATATTTTATTAATATTTAATATGACCTGATATTTCTGAGCATAATCTATATAAATAATACAGCTTCTAAGTAGTGTTGTGTTCCTGTGGCGAGTACGGTCTTGGGCGGGTTTGGGGGTAGTGTCGGCAACGGGCTTGTGATGCTTCTGGTGTTCCAGGTATTTATAAGCTACGATGATCGCTTACCATCAGTTGAGCCGTACGCTTGTTTGCCGACTTAATTGTTTATAAAAAAGTGTCTGACAAAGATAATTACTCAGCGCGATTTAGCGACCCCTGCCTTGACGACCCATTCCAAGCAGTAATATTTTTCAGACTGGATCAATTAATATGATGGTGGCTAACAGCTTGATATGCATTTTAAGTATCCTAATGAACTGTCTCAATTAGGAAGCAATTAACATTTTAAAGTCTTCGAATACATCAACAATTTTATCGCCAACTTAATTCGCATTGAGCAAACTGGGTCAAGGTGAAGAATAGTTTGCAAGGAATTTTATATTTATAGATTGAAATAGATTGGTTGGCCTAAAAGAATGGTTTTGTTAAAATTTATCCTTTATAATATTATCTCTTGAATAAGTAACTTAACTGAGGTAGGGCACAGCAGGAAATTTCCTGCTCAAAATATGGAGCAGCCCGACTGGGGTAGTACCTCGACCTTACAGAAGACCACAGCTAAATAATACTGTTATCAAGCAGTATTGTGTTCCTGTTGGTGAGTAAGGTGACCAGAGCTCCTGGGGGGGATTGGGGATAGGGTCGGCAACGCGCTTGCGATGCTTCTGGTGTTGCAGGCGTCTATAGGCTACGGTCTTACCATCAGGTGAGCCGTACGCTTGTTTGCCAACCTAGTTACATAAAAAAAAAAAAGTACGAAACTTAATAATACCCATTTAAATATTAATTGACATATAAGTTGCCATTCCCTATCTACATACAAACTTATTATTCAATTATTTAGTACGCTTAATATTAATTTCATTAAAAATTGAAAACTTGAATATTTTGCATTTCGAAACAATCTGTTTCTCAAGGCCAACATTTCTTTGAACAGACTTTGCTAAAAGTTATTGGAAAACTTCAAGAATAACGTAGAGATATTTCATGAGGTTGATGATCATAACTTATAAGAACAATACCAGGAGTTCATTATGGTTAGGGTTGCCATACGCCTGGAATTTTTGGATATATTCTACTCCCAAAGGGTATTTACGGATGGTTTGCCTTTTTCCTTTAAATGGTTAAAGTAAACCCTAAGCCTAATTTATGTAAGGAGAAACCAAATCTAATTAATCTTTAATAGTCAAAAAGACATTCCCAAAATATGCAAGAAAACAATCATCTGTTTTATAGTTAAAAAAAAAGTTTGTATACAATATTATTCTTTAAGAGGGCGCATAAGGCGAGCAAAAAATCAGATTTCACCCGTGCGCCCGATGAAACAAAATATACACAAAGCCTCGTGTCAGAGTGCGATAGACGATATAGTTTTGAGCGCATTACGAATGTAAAAAACGACAAATATGTTATTTTGTATATAATTCCGAAACTAAAAGTAATTACATTAAATGCCTTGGCATAGCCTTTACTCATATTTAAATGTAATTAATTATCAAATTTTTGTCTTAATGGTCATAACCATATCGAGTATAAATAGAAAAAATATAAAAATTAGAGGTTACTTCGTGATTATATTTTATCGAGGAAATTTCCTTATTTTATGTTTTTGATATGGGTCAACCCTTGCAAATATCACGTAGTTTGTCATATATTTTTATTTTAAGATTTGGTCTGGAACTTTTCATGTCAAAACAAATAGAAGATTGGTAATTTTGCATTATGCACGCTCTTAACGCCGGTGGCCGGCTATTCATCTTTCGTATAGCTAAGGTCCTAGTTGTGTAGCATCTTACGAATCATAATTAGCATATACTTAAAGTTTCCATACAATAACTACAACCGCAGTGAAATAGATTAAAAATATAGAATAAAAATACAAAAAAAAAAATTAACAATAAATGGTCCCAATTTGCCAGTATTAAGGTTTTTACGTCAACAGGTAATATTTTGTATGCAAATTTCGTAAATTATGTTTTTTTTAAGAAAATATTTCATATCTTCCAAATGTCTAAGTTAATCTTAAAATGTAAGCAATATGAACGTAACCCTGGACGTGATGAAATCTCAGGAGAAGTTATTGTTTAAGTTCGCTCATGAACTGCAGATACTGGGGAAGTAATATTACGAGACCTGTGGAGTTACACGTTAGACGTCGCCTTCATTACACACTGATTTAATGAAGATTGGTATATGCTCTTAGTTAACTTTGGAAATTTGTCTAATAATTTTATAACCAAAACAATTACCTTTTCAGGCTTACAGGGTACTTTAATAAGGACATCTTTCTGTTTTCTAATGTTAACGCGAATATCACTAATTATACTGAAACGACTTTATCGAATTTTATCGTTTGAAGGTCACATGACCATGGTTGCTTTGAAGTGTCAGAAACGTCAGGCATTTAAAAAAACTTAATAAACTGCGATGAAATACAAAAAATTTATTTCATTATAATGAACATCTTACATTAGTCACTATGCCTAAATTCAAAATTCTACTAAAATTCGAAAAACTCTAGTTATTTTTTTAATTTGTCAAAACGAGTAAAAAAGTATTTTATCTACGATTGCAAGATGACAAATTGCGGTTGAAACTATCGGAATATTTTGATTTTGGTTTTTATTTTCATGCTCTGAGCGAATATAATGGTACAAAAATATTTGCTGTAACATAAAATTTTTAATACAGTCATGATATTAATTATCTGGGATCCGTTAAACAGTGGTCTTAACATTTATTGTTATTTTTTTTTTTTGTAACAAAAGATGCCCAATTTTAAAGTATGTTTATAAGTTATTTTGTCTGTTCTAACATGAAATCAAAACCATAAACCATTTTTGTACAAATACAAATAACTACTTCGAGCAGAGATCGTACTCACGACCATCAGAGTTAATTTTGTTTTATCACTGAACCAGAATAGTCTTCTAAATGTTAAAATTCGCTTAGTATTTTTTTCGAGTAATTTCGCTGAACATTAAAACCGAGTTAACAGAGGTAGCTTCATTAAAACTCGCCAGTGCTCTTACTCGCGCTCCTGAGAACTTTCCACACGCCGCCGCGCTAGTTGAAGTTACATCCTCGTTAAATCTGGGTGTTCCGTTTTATTTGTTAAAATAACAATGTTTTAACATTTCGACTTGAATTACTTTTTCCATGATAATAGTTTATATGTATTTTATATAAATATAGTAGCAAAAAGGTTTTATTAAAAAAAAAGTAACAATGAAAATAGTTACGTTCTCTCCTCACTATTTTCTAGGGAAGGCTTTAGTGCAGTAATGACCTGTTTCCACGAAACTTTTAAGAAGCGTACTTTCATATTAACACTGAAACTCTATCAGTACTACCGTTGTACAATAGCTAGAATTGATACTTATTTTATAATAGCAATTTTTTTTTATATAACTGGGTCGGCAAACAAGCGTACGGCTCACCTGATGGTAATCGATTACCGTGGCTTATAGACGCCTGCAATACCAGAGGCATCGCCAGTTGCCGACCCTATCCCCAAATCCCCTTCAGCGCTTGCAAGAAGGTGACTGCAAGCTCAGCCTAGAAGTCTGTGTACCTGCTCTTGTACTCTTAAATATCAGTAATTTGTTTCGCTTAGCCTGATGTGTGAAATGTCGAGACAGTTTTCTTAATGAAGTACCTTTCCAAATATAAGCTACCAAAATGTCCATCTATTCACTAGAAACGTTATTGCTGGTGATATACCGCGAGCATGTAGATAAAGTGGTTTTCTGAGTGTGAAATACAACAGAAGAATAGATTTATCAATTTATTATAAGTTGTTAGAGTGGTTTATTATTTGGTGTAAATTAATTTTACTATATGGTTGCCAGCCTGCAGCCTGTAACATGCCACTGCTGGGCATAAGGCTATTTCTCCATGTAGGCAAAGGATTGACAAAAAAGCGTTGGCGGATATGTTCCCTACTATGAGTAACGATCGCTATCAGGTATTTATGACAATCGGGACCGACGGATTAACGTGCTCTCCAAAACACGGTGGGGAGACAAGAACAGATATCCAAAGCAGAAAAAAATTTTGTACAAATACATAATTATGTCCATCTGGAGCAGGAATCGAATCCGCAAACCGTTGGTTTTTGGGCGACTAAACGCACCACTACACCAGAGTATATACAGGTATTTTAGAAACTTTTTCTTTACCATCACTTAAGAAAAATTTAAATCCTTCACCTTTAAACATTAAGGAAACTTTTACTTTACATTTTCCCCTAAGGTTTTTGTTAAAATCACCAACTTTTTTTCATTTTAACCTAAATTATTCTATTTTTGTGGCTGAATACCTAAAATGAAGAGAAAGGCTACGGAAGCCTCTCGGCCAATATAAACGCGGAGTCTTGATTAAGTAATTTCAAGAACTATTAGGGAAGTGGTATTATGAGAATGGCTAACACTGAGAAAGATAAAACGCCTAAACCCCCATCACTCCCTCTGCGCCAGAATTATGATTAAAACTGCCAAACTTTCATTGAAAACATTTAGGCTTTTCAAGAAAGTAGGGCATTCACTGATTGTATAAAAGATCTGGTTATTTTAAAAGTTTGAGGCCTATATTTAAAGCTCCTTAGTGGGAGAAGAATAAGGCGATAAAATAAAGGGATAAAATTAATATATTAGGCTTCTTAGGTCACTTTTTATTTTTTACATTTTTATTTTTTACATTTATTTTTACGATCTTATGATTGTAAGTCAAAAATAAAAAGTGATCGCATAGACATAAATTTGTACTTATTGCGGAAAAGATATTATTAAATCTTTCACCAGTTCCTCTTCATATTGTAAATACTTTACCAGTTGTTGGATTTTATGTCACACCTAACTATTACTGATAGGATATATTTTTTATACAACTAGGTCGGCAAACAAGCGTACGTCTCAAATGATAGTAAACGATTACCGTAGCTTATAGACGCCTGCAACACCAGAAACATTGAAAGCGCGTTGCCGATCCTACCCTCAATTAGCTCCAGGAGCTCAGATAACCTTACTCACCACAGGAACACAACACTGCTTGAAAGCAGTAATATTTAGCTGTGATCTTCTGTAAGATCGAGGTACTTCCCCAGTCGGGATGCTCCATATGATGAGTAGGATATATTCTGTTGTGCCCTACTTCAACGAATTATCACTAGGAGGTAAAACTTCACCCTAACTAATAAGTTACAACTTTCGACTTGAGTTTGCGAATAAAACATAAGATATAAAATGGAGTATAAAGATGAAAATGATAAATTATATGTCATATGATATAAATCGTATAGTTTCATCAACAACAAGTGGAACAATCCTTTTGAATAACGTAACAAAAATAATTTAGTGATTGAGTGTGTACCTACTAATGTCAGCAATTTCGAACATATTTGTATGTGGCGAATTTTCAACAACTTGTGCTTCTTTTTTTTTTTAACTTGTGCTTCTAACGTAGAGATACAATTGATATATTAAGCCGATTAATGATCTAGATCTATTTGAAATTTATTGTTAAATAAGGCCTTATATTATAATTAAATAATAGACAAGAACAAACGAGTAACAAAATGTTTCTCGTGTGCGCAGTAAACTGTTCTTATCTACATCTTAAGTGTTTGCGGCGATCCGTACAAGCTCCTAAGAATTATTGAATTACTCAATTTGTATTTACAGCTTTGAGGTAAAAGAGAACATTATCTATATAGTATCTAGTGTGTAGGAGGAAAGATTTGTTATTTGGTTGTAAACTCTGCAATGATAGGACCGATATATATATTATAAACTACTATCTTGATCTTCTCGTTGGCGCAACGGTCACAGCACTGGTTTGTGGCTGTTGCGCTGGCGGCTGCGGGTTCGATCCGCGCACATGACAAAAATTTGTATTGGCCATACAGATATTTGCCGTGGTCTGGGTGTTTGTGCAGTCCTTGTGGGTCTCCCCACCGTGCCTCGGAGAGCACGTTAAGCCGTCGGTCCCGGTTGTTATCATGTACACCTGATAGCGATCGTTACTCATAGTAGAGAATATGTATATCGGCCAACCCGCATTGGAGCAGCGTGGTGGATTAAGCTCCGATCCTTATCCGCCATTATATCTGCCAACCCACCAATTACAATTACAGGCTGAATCGTGATTAATTAATTATGTTAGTTGCTATGTTTCAATGTTAGACAAACAAAAAAAAATTATCACATTAATACGATAGTCTATTGTTATAGAGACAGTGGCTCTGTTGGTAATATATTCACATAAATATGAACAACTAGCTTCTGCGCGCGACTTCGTCGGCGTGGACTCCGCTCCTATTGGTCTTAGCGTGATGATACATAGCCTATAGCCTTCCTCGATAAATGGGCTATCTAACACTGAAAGAATTTTTAAAATTGGCCCAGTAGTTCCAGAGATTACCGCGTTCAAACAAACAAAGAAACAAACAAACAGACAACCAAACAAACAAACTCTTCAGCTTTATATATTAGTATAGATAATAAACGCACTCTAAAAACACGTTTCATTTCACGTAAGTGTTTCGTATTACAATTTGTCGCGTGGAATATTTTCACAGTCCGAAAAATAAATAGGTCCGCGTTTATTTTCACAATACTTTACGCGGAATTGGATTGTTCAATTTCATTTCGGATGTATCCACTTCGTTCACGAACAAATTTTACTGCGCCATTAAACCCTACTTAGACGATGAAATACTGATATTTTTATACAGACAAACGTCGAGAATCTAACATTTAGCCACCTAGCATTTTTTAGGTTACAAAATAATCGTTATATAGGTATATCGGATAATATATTTTATGTATATTTGTTGAGACAAATCAACTAAAACTTTATTGTTAATTATGATCAGGAAAGTTTTAAAAATTCTATAGATATATGGTAACGATTAATCTCTTTCGTGTCTTTTCAATTTTACGTGATATTAGCGAATTTATCAGCTGTACTATCATAGCACTAGTGAAACCCATTAACTTGAATCATATAAAGGATTAGGTGAAATAAGCAGAGGTAGGTACATGTAATGATATACAAAAATTATTATTTATGAATTCTAGAATTGAATTATATTAATTTGATTCCTTGAAGACTTATTAAGTATTTTGTCCGGAGTTAGAACATAAAAATTAATATTTTAGGAGCATGTCGCATTAACACTTTAGATTTACGCATTCGTTCGCATCTAAGTTACGTTCAATCAAACAAAACACCACAACTTTACCAACTAACAAAATTCACAAATCCAAAACTAGCAGCTAATTCATCACGTCTTCTTGACAAAACAAAATAATCATCAAAGCCGTTCTATTCCATTACCATAAGGTCGTAATTCGCCTGATGACGGTTCATTTGCATTATTGGTGCCTACAATATGTGTACCACGGATTACAACGTTGACACTCATAATTAATTCCTGCCACACGGAGGGCGCTGGGAATTAAAGGGGGGAGTGCAGAGGGGGGAGGGCTCGGTCGTAAAAAAGTAATCAAACTTTCATCGTATGTGGCAGGTTTTAGGTATGGCCTTATCAACATTTCAAGGGAGAACCCTGAGCGAATTAACTTTATACGCGTGAAGTACTTGCATATTAATTGTTTTGTAAATATTATATGATTTTTTTGAAGTAAGACTTCTTTACGTACGCTTGACTTGGGAATGAATTCGTGACGAATGCGTTACGAAAAGTGTGATCAGGCGAGGCGAACGGAAGTTGAGAGCGACGAAAAATAAGTTAGATGGAGCTGAAAAAGTTTTACTTTAGTCGTGTGGTATAAATAAATCACACGGGTTTTTTGTGGGAGCGGTTTGTGGACAAATAGACACTTGTATAATTATATTAAACTACTATATAATATGTACTTTATAATATGTTTTTGTTTATAGAAAATATATATGAAACTACATCTAAGTTACACCTACGCACGCTATTGCAAGAACACGTCCTGACATCAGTTCTTTTCGAAATAAACAATACAAAAAAAATATCTTTTAAGAACTCGCATTAACATAGTTTCAAATTTCTAAAAATTAAAATCAATCAGATTAAGTTATTTAATTTCCTTGTTTATATACATAGTTAAATTTCGCAACAAGTTTTTGTATAATATACATTATGTAATGACATTATAATTATGTTGATAGTAAGAGTTTTAAGGAAACAGTTTATTTTGTTCTTTTAACCGCATTTAAAATAAAAAGCTTGTCTTTCAAAACGTTTTTTACTTTTAATTTATTTTCTCTGTACACCTGTCACAAAAGAAAAATCGTAAACGTAACCAAATGTTTGTCGTACAATATTATTAAATTTTATTGACCAACATGTTGCTAATCAAACTCTCGTTACAACCACAAACATGGCAGTTATATTTTATGGCTGGTCCGGACCACGGCTAGTAGATCAAACAGCGGTTTGGTGCTATCGCTCGTGTCGGGAGTCAAACACGTGTAATTAGATGTTAATACACGACGAAAATAATTAATTATATTAATAAAATTTAAAAAAAATCGACTAAAAATTCTTATAATTATACATAAGAAATGTTTTAAGCTATTTTGGTTTTTTTTTCAAATGTATTAACAATAGAATAGTCAATAATGAAGTTTCTTGTTTATTTGTCACATGCATAATATAAATTGAGTGGAAATTAAAATGTATAATACCGTTCATAATTTCATATATGTATATATATCGAAGAATAAATGCAAAAAAGAAAATTCTTAACACACGTTTGACTTGGGGAGTAAGCTGGTGAATGCGTGACAAGAACGTAACGGAAAGTGTGATCGGGCGAGACGAACGAAGCAAGAGAGAGAGAGAGAGGTGCGAGCACACATTTTCTTTCTCTCTTTCTCTCATAGCCAGTTACGTTTCGTATATCTAAGACACAGTGCAGGCCTATTGCTAAAGAAGTTTCATTATATGAGTGAAATTCGCGTAAACATTAGAAAACAATAAAAGAAGTTTTACTTCAGTCGTGTGGTCTAAAGCGCGCTCGTTTTTTATGTAATATTTTAACGCTTATAAGACTAATTTCGCCTTTCACGCAAGCTTGTACACAAATATATAAAAGTATTTTGAACGCAATCTGCTGCGTTTCCTGTTCCCGATTGTGATACCATTCGAATGTTCCAGAGTTACTCATTTGTGTGAACGGCGGAGAGGCGCGTCGGCAGCCGTGAAACGGCCGTTCGCAATTTGCGTGCTGAGGCACTAGTGATAACTGTGTATCGATATGATGTTTAAGAATAGAAACACAATACATTAAAAGTATAACAAAATCCAAACACACAGACAACACAAGTCAGCCTGTAACATCCCACTGCTGAGCATAGTCATCTTTTTCCATGTAGGAGAAGGATTGGAGCATAATCCACCACGCTGCTCCACTGCGGATTGGCGGATATGTTCCCTACTATGAGTAATGATCGCTATCAGATATTTATGATAACAACCGGGACCGACAGCTTAACGTGCACTCGTAATTTTATAAAATACCACTTATATACCTCTTTCTATATAAAAAATGCGATTAAATGGGAAAATCGCTATGCATTTCAAAATCACAAAAAAAGCTTTTCATATAGAGCAAGGATCCTACAAGCATGTAATAAGTAGAAAAAAATATATAGACATTATAAAGGATTGTATTTAACAAAAAATAATAATTACTTTAAAATAAATATTTTCTTATGTTTCTATATTAATACGAAATACATATACCTACGTCAAATTATATTATTATCGATAGAAATGAAACAGGGACGTCCGTAGTTCATATCTAACGCAGTGGTCTCCGGGGTGCAGTGGCGGTGTCTCGGCACATCGCACAGATTGGATCCACTCAGATTGTTACCGAAATGCCGCCTCGAGGCTAACGAAAACAACAATTTGAGCTTGCTCACCAAGGTCAAACAGAATTCTTAAGACAATCTCCAGAGAAAGCTAAATTCTAATTCGGTGATACTAGTACCAAGTCATATACACGATAATATATTTTAGATACAGCCATATATTATGTATATTCATATTTATTTAATAAATACCTTATAATGTACATCTATCTATACTAATATATAAAGCTGAAAAGTTTGTTTGTTTGATTGTTTGTTTGTTTGTTTGAACGCGCTAATCTCAGGATCTACTGGAACAATTTGAAAAATTCTTTCAGTGTTAGATAGCCCATTTATCGAGGAAGGCTATAGGCTATATATCATCACGCTAAGACCAATAGGAGCGGAGTCCACGCCGACGAAGTCGCGCGCAGAAGCTAGTTACTAATATAATAAAGCTGAAGAGTTTGTTTGTTTGTTTGTTTGAACGCGCTAATCTCAGGATCTACGGGTCCGATTAAAAAAATTATTTCAGTGTTAGATAGCTCATTTATCGAGGAAGGCTATAGACTATATATCATCACGCTAAGATCAATAGGAGCGCAGCACCAATGAAGAATGTTTCAAAATCGGGTTTTTTTTCCTTTTGAGAGCTTCCGCTGCGTAAACGGTTAAAGTTTCGCACAAATCATGTATGACAGAATTGGTCCTATTCCACGCCGACGAAGTCGCGCGCAGAAGCTAGTACTTTATACAACTACTGAGGTAGGGCACAGCAGGAAATATCCTGCACAAATTCTAGAGCAGCCCGAGTGGTACCTCGACCTTCCGATCAGCCATCAGGTGAGCTGTACGCTTGCTTGTGGACCTAGTTATATATATATATATATAAAAACAACCCCCAAAATTTTAATTTTTATTTTGATTGTACATAACGGCACTTTTTTATATTTATTAAAACTAAATTGTGTTATTCTTATAAGTATTAAAGTTCTAAATATGATTTAACAATGATTGTACTTAACGACGTTGATGTAATAAAAAATAACTGGAGCTTCGATATTGATAACTTAAATTACTTAAATAATCAATTTACTCCTTGAATTAATATCGATTCCAACACCTTAACAGTAAGCCTATAGTAGTATTTAAGCTGACAACTTTTATAGTTTCGACATTAATACGAATTTAAAATTACTTCTATCAGTATAATTGATTCGAAAACACGAATGATAAGATGAAAATGAAAATGAAAATCGGGGTATACAGTATTTTATTGATGTAGTATATATTTTTCAGCGTGCAAGCATTATTATCTTTACTTAGGACCTAAGTTCACTATACTTGCATTTAAAAGTACATAATTATATGATATTTATTTAATACAGTTCGGTAGAGTACCGACTAGTTTTTTTCTATTTCAATTTTTCTAATTTTTAGAATTTTCATTCCACATATAAATACACATCCGCTAGCACACAATACTGCTAATTTTACGCGTGAAACATAACAACAATAACCCCTTTATTTTAATAAAAACTACGCTGCTCTTGCAATGTGTGTGTGCCTGAGTCTTCAAGGAAATGTCTATATTAAAATATCCAGACGGGTCTGCAAAGTCAGAGGCACGCAATATCCGAGACGCACAAAGGACCCTCGTGACGGTCCGGTATTATTCGCTGTAATTCGGCCGACTGTCTGTGGCTCGGCGCTCAACAACAGATTAATCTCGATGTAGCCGCTAGCGGGCTGGTCTCCTGTAACGGTGACATCGTTCGCCACTCCTTAGATTTTTATAGAAATATAATTTAAACTACATAGCCTGAAATCTATCTGATATCCTAACTACTTCCTACTCCTAATCTGACTCCTACTACGAAATTGATCGTTTTTTTTTTCTACGTTTCTTCGTAAATTAGCAAAAATTGAAGGATCCTTCTTGAACATGGGGAAGAGGCCTATGCCTAACAGTGGGATATTCCAGCCTAAATCATTGCGCTCATCGTATTACATCGTAGGATACTTTCTTAAAAGAGTGACTCAGTATAACAATATATAATATACATTTCCTAAAAACATTACTTGCAACTTACAATAAATAGAACAACAAGGAATGTTTTGAACAATACAATAAGAAATTGTTTAGAAAGACTACAAATTTTCTTCAAATGAAGAGCTTACAATCGAAACTATGTAACGAGAGTCATTAACATAGACAGACAGGAGAATCCTAATTCAAATGAGTCTGAAACAAATAAATAAAACTAGCCAACTGATGCCGCTGCCTGTTCATTGCCTCAACAACAAAAAAAAAAACATCACAAAGTACTGTCTCGACAACCTTTTGTTTTATGTTTAGCGTATTTGAATATCGGACAGAGCTACGGTTTCTAGACCCCAATATTATATGCTAAGCTATATGTGAGTGTGGGGTGATATGAACCCCGCCGCTTTGATACTCTCCCTTTTATTTGTTGTGTATCGTGTTTACAGTTTGATCATTGCTTTTGTGTTTACCCTAAAAGCTATTAATGAACGGCGTGAAAGCTTGAAGAGCTTAAAGCCTTGTGTGAACATGTCTCGGTACAACTCTCATTTCAATTGTTTGTCTGACATCATGTATTAATGCACTGATCACCTGACATCAAACAACCTTTGCTAGATATTTGAATTAATATGTACAAATTTGTAGATTTTTCTTTTTATTAGTACACTTTCACGATCACGATTCAGCTTGTAATATCCCACTGTTGGGCATAGGCCTCTTCCCCATGTAGGAGAAGGATCGGAGCTTAATCCACCACGCTGCTTCAATGCGGGTTGGCGGATATATTCCCTACTATGAGTAACGATCGCTATCAGGTGTACGTGATAACAACCGGGACCGACGGCTTAACGTGCTCTCCGAGGCACAATGGGGAGACCCACAAGGACTGCACAAACACCCAGACCATGGCAAACATCTGTTTGGCCAATACAAATGCTGTCGTGTGCGGGGATCGAACCCGCAACCGCTCGCGCAACAGCCCATCGCAATCCAGTGCTGTGACTGCTGCGCCAACGCGGTGTCTATTAGTACACTTTTGTTAGTAATTATTAAAACCTGAAATATTATTTAAAAAATTTAAGAGACCCAGAAAACTATTTATTCTTCGTATAGTATAATAATGAATGGATTACGCCCCGATCGTTCTAACTACACAGAGAAAGAGGCCCGGCAATGGGGTGCTAAAAGCTAAATCAAACTTGATATAATAATGCGGAAAATGACTATCAGCTGTCTGTACATCAAAACATATAATTATCTTCTTTAAATACGTGAAACAAAAACTTTGTAACCCTTTTTACGAAAATTGCGCGAACGGAAGAGTTGAAATTTCCTACATTTATAATCTATATATAGGAGTGGTAGAATGCTAATATTTTAAAATTAAAAAAAAAAAACATTAAATCAATAAAAAAAATATTATACACTACCATGTATTTGATACAATACTCTTTTTTATTATCATAGAAGTGTAGTATATTTAATAAAAGAACCTTAATAATATTCAAACTTATAATTTAAATTAATTATGCTCGACTTTCGACCACTGGGTCGACACCAGTAGTACGTATATAATTGTCAGGTATTATATACTGAGATAAACATAATTACATAAAAGACTTTAATTATGGTTTATATTATGTAAACAATAAGAGCATAAACAAAGAAGATATTCCATATAAACGATCCAGCCCGAAGTTCTCCAGCTGCGGTGATAAAGAATAATTACGAAACGTACTTAGCGCTGAGAAGTCTACCACATCAAAGCACTTGTGAAAGATATTTTAGAGCGAAGTTTAGGTTGTTACACTCTCGACTATACTTCGGAATAATTTAAAACTGTCATTTGAACTTGCAACGTAAATCAAGAGTAAAGACGTTACAACTTTGTTCAGCGATAACCTACCAAATACCATAGGATATTAGATCTTAACGACAATTAGTTATTTATCAAAAGCGTTTTTGAAATCAGAACGATAAAAAAAAAACCGGTCAAGTGCGAGTCGGACTCGCGCACCGAGGGTTCCGTACAAACCTGCAGGTATATAAGTAAAAGTTATGGTATTTTGCTGCTATAAATAAAATAAAAATCGCCTTTATTTCTATTACTATTAAAATTTCAATTAATACTAGCGTAAGTATTCTTAGTTTAAACATATGTATGTATATTAACCTATGTATATATTTATTATATACTCGTATAATTAACTCGTCTACATGTTTATAACATCACTTAACTAATATTGTTAATAGTAATAGTCGCCTCTGCAGCGTAGGCCTCTCCTAAACATTTCCATGTATCCCTTTCCCGTGCTTTCTGTATACACAGCGGTCCACATAATTATCTGGTTGAAGATATCTCTCCACCTTTTAATTGGTCTCCCTTTTTTCCTTGACCTGTCTCTTGATAGGAAAGTTCTTTTATCGAAGTTATTTATTTACAAATTTTTTAGTCACTATTTAGAAATCTGGTTCAAAAATACTTTATTACTATTAAGTATTAAATTTGAACCATATTGTATATAGTAGATATTTATTTATTATTTATTTATTTATTTAAATAGTCCCACAGATGAAGTAACATTTATTTTGTAATTTAATTCGAGCCTTTTTGACCTTTGTACCTGTTTTCAAGTTTGTATAAAACATGTTTTCCTAAATTTATTTTTATTATTGTCTGCTATTGTTTAAACATATATATTTTTTAATGTCTAGAATTCTCATTACAGTGTTAATATTACTCGATTTCATTAATCATTTCAATACTGTTGATTTTGACTTACTACTAGCTATACTTGGTTCTCTTAACATATCTCCTAAGATGTCTGACTGGTTTCATAGTTACTTGCATGGTCGCCGGCTACGAATACATATTGAAGAACTTTCTTCATTCTGGTCTAGAATCAACGCTGGCGTTAAAGATAAATATATAATATGTACCTCTTCGCTTAAATGATAGCCTAACTTTGAAGATACCTTCACATTCGTCTTCCTTTTATTCTAAATCTTTCACTATTGAAGCTTATCGTCTTTGGAACTTATTGCCACTGTCTAACGCGCTCAATCTTTAATGACATTTGAAAAACTTGTTAAGGAAATGTACTTATCATATTAAATTATGTTAAGCAACTTTATTTTATTATTTATTATTTTTCATGAAGTTACGTTATGTTGTTTTCGTCTTAATCTATCAATTTGCTTATAGTGTATATACGTATGTATGTATGTATTTATATATTTGTGTATACATAATATGTATACACAAATATATTTATGAGTAAACTTATATGTACATATGTGTCACTAAATATAGCATCTATTGTTATATAGTTATTTATTTATATCTGATTTTTATTTTATATTGTTCCTTTTTTTACAAAATTTTGCGCCCTTCCCCTAGTTTATATGCAAGTCCTCTGCCCAAAGTTTGCCTGGAAGAGATCGCTGTGTTAGCGATAAGGCCGCCTGTTGCAATTGATGCAAGTTTATTGTTATAAATTCTATGTATTGTTCTTTTGTGTATTGGTGTGCAAAAAGAGTTAGTAAATAAATATTACTTTGCAAAGTTTTATAATTGAAAAACAAAGCAGAAATAAACAACATTACACATACTATTTCTGTGGTTGCGATGTAACTATACATTTAAGGTTTTCGTAATTTTTCCTGTATCTGTGCTATAAGACGTTGCTTCATACCTGAAGATTTTAGGTCGACGGGAAGTATTCTTTAGATTTTTATTCCCTTGTCAGTTGTTTGCTAGTTTCAATATATGCGGTTTAAATTGCTGTTTCTTTTGATATCGTGGACATAGAAGTTTGATTTTGTTACAGCTTAAAGTTATTATAGACGTGAGTATTTGATATGAATTTCAATTTAATACTTTAACGCGTTCAAGAGAAAAGTGGTATTAAGTGTAAAATTATTAAAATATTTTTTTTATATGTAGTAACTAAAAATTTACACTTTTCGCAATTTTTCCTGTATCTGTGCTATAAAACGTTGCTTTTTACCAAATTTCAAGATTCTGACTTCACGGGAAGTACCCTGTAGGTTTTGATTCCTTTGCGACTATTTTCGATGAAAATATGCGGCTTAAATTGGTTTTTCTTTTGATATCGTTGACATAGAAGTTTGATTTTGTTACAGCTTAAAGGTATTATAGACCTGAGTATTTGATATGAATTTTAATTTAATAATTTTACGCGTTCATGAGAAAAGTGGTATTAAGTGTAAAATTATTAAAATTTTTTTTTTTATATGTAGTAACTAAAAATTTACACTTTTCGCAATTTTTCCTGTATCTGTGCTATAAAACGTTGCTTCGTACCAAATTTCAAGATTCTGACTTCACGGGAAGTACCCTGTAGGTTTTGATTCCTTTGCGACTATTTTCGATGAAAATATGCGGCTTAACTTGGTTTTTCTTTTGATACCGTTGACATAGAAGTTTGATTTTGTTACAGCTTAAAGGTATTATAGACTTGAGTATTTGATATAAATTTCAATTTAATACTTTTACGCGTTTATGAGAAAAGTGGTATTAAGTGTAAAATTATTAAAATATTTTTTTTTATATGTAGTAACTAAAAATTTACACTTTTCGCAATTTTTCCTGTATCTGTGCTATAAGACGTTGCTTCGTACCAAATTTCGAGATTCTTAGTTCACGGGAAGTACCCTGTAGGTTTTGATTCCCTTGAGATTGTCGAAAATTTGCAGCATAAACGTCTGTATCTTTTGATTGCCTTGGCTTAGAAGTTTCATTTTTTCACAGCTTTAAGAGGCAGCAGATCTGAGTATTTAATATAAATTTCAGCTTGATGCCTCCACGCGTTTTTGAGAAAAAGGGTCTTGACAGACAGACGGACAACAAAGTGATCCTATAAGGGTTCCGTTTTTACCTTTTGAGGTACGGAACCCTAAAAAACGATAAAATAAAGAAATATTTAAAAATCGTCAAAAATATTCTGAAACCTAAGCAGATATAGACATATTGATTACACTAAACAACTCTTAAACTGAGTAAAAACCTGTCCGCATGTTCGCTCCTAATACGAAGACCTACAAAATCCTGTATCTGAAAGTTTCCAGCCTGCTCGCAGCCAACAATGAGATCGCTGCGTCTAAGAACTGGGTGTTAAGAGGCGGAAGTTTTTAAAAGTTTTCTTCCGAAGCCGACACTTTAAACGTTCGATTTTATTTTGTGAAACTCCGAATTGGTTTTCAAACATCTATTTTTCGTTAAGATATTTGAAGCAAATATGTTATAAATGGTTGCATTTCTAACTGTTTAATGTACCTACATGGGTTGTTTTGTTTTGTGTTTTAATTTAGTTTTAAATTTAACTTAATTTTTTTGTATTTTAGAAAAATATTTCTTTCCAGTGTGAGGCCTCATTTACGGAGACGCGGGGCGTCGTGCGTAGCGTGTGTGGCGTGGCGGAACGCACTCAATTCAAATGTAGGACGTTGTATGAGTGCGTTTACGGAGAAGCGACTTTACACGCGTTCATTTTCATATATTTTGCCACACGCGCGACGCTATACCACACGCTACGCGCAACGCCACGCATCTCCGTAAATGAGGCCTGAAGTACAGTGTGTGTATGTCTTTGTGGATCTCCCCACCATTGCAGGGAATATATCCGCCAACCCGAGTGAATCATGGAGAAAGAAGCTTATGTCCAGCAATGAGATGTTACAAGGTGAATCGTTATTTGCTAATTATGCAAATAATTATCACATGAAATAATTTGATATAAGTGCGATCTTAAACAAGAAACAGATTTTACAGTACATATATAAATATTTTAAACCTTGTATTACCTGATAAACACATATTTGTCGTTAATACTCCCTGAGAATATTAAAGTAACTCTGTAATGTTAAAATTTATAAGATTCTCAGCCTCATTACACATTAAAATTTTATTATACGTGTAAATAAATTTAGTCATAAAATTTTAGTTGTAATATAACTTCGTTATAACGTTTCAAGATAAATTGGAAAGAATGACTTTTCTAAAAACATTCTTCTAGAACTTAGGAATATCGTATGATAGTGATTAATGACGTTGAAAACACAAAAGTTTTAATATTTAAAATTCAACTTTATTATACACCTACTACAACTTTTAATGCCCCTATTAATTTTAAATAAATCTATTTTAACTTCTACGAAATACTTGTAATACACTTTTAATGAAATTGAATTTTTTTATATATAGACCGAGATCGGCAAACAAGCACACAGCTCGGCTGCCCAAATTCAAAACTCAGTAAGGGACAAAAATTCAATTTTTATAATTATAATCGAATCATGTTCACACGACTCCATTGGAACGAAAACTGCTAAAAAATCGATTTCGAAAAACTTGTCTCTTACTCTGTTTTGAAATTGGGCAGCCGAGCTCACCTGATTGTAAGCGACCTTAAGGGCCCCGTAAACGATCAAATAATTTGTCAAATTTTACGTGTTTGTCAAACTATTTGATCGTGTGCGAGCTTGTTTGATGTGTTGGTTATATTATGAAAACATGAAGTTTGACAAATTATTTGAAAAATTATTTGATCGTTTATCTTTTATTATCATATTTATCCGTTTTATTGTTATGTACTATTATGTTTCATCTCATACAAACTTAATTATTTTAAACAATTAACATTACATGAAAATAGGTTTCAGTGTAATATACAAACAACATCGCTGTACATCGAAGCAACAACAACAAATTTCCATAATAACGTCGTTTATCCACTGAGGTCAGATTTTCATATAAAAGATGGAAATGTAACGGTTTATTTCTGTCTGTCGGACGGATTTAGATTATTCTGGAAAAATGATAGGTCGGAGAAACAGGATAGTTACGATAAGTAGGATAAATGTAGAGGAAGGAACAGTGGATTGGGGTGAAGATGCCGCAATTTGTAGCGCCTTGATGTGCGTCTTCTGGCGTCATTAGTTGGCACGAAGAGTTTACTTAGTAAGAAATCGACTTTAATTATTTTACAAAGGTTTTAAGTTTGTTATATGGTTATTTTAAAATGCTATTAATACATGATTATAATAAGGTAACAGTAAAATTTAATAACTCTGTTAAATTATAGGTTACTTACAAGTCAATAGTCAATACCTCATCATTTCAGCCTATCGCAGTCCTCTGCTGGACATAGGCCTCCTCAAGTTCGCGCCAATAATGGCGTGAACTCATGTGTTTTACCCATAGTCACCACGCTGGGCAGGTGGGTTGGTGAGTGGTGACCGCAGGGCTGGCTTTGTCGCACTTCAACTGTGTACTTCAAAGCCAGCAGTTGGATGGTTATCTCGCCATCGGTCGGCTTTTTAAGTTCCAAGTTGGTAGTGAAACTATGTTATCCCTTAGTCGCCTCTTACGACACCCACGGGAAGAGAGGGGGTGGCTACATTCTTTAGTGCCGTAACCACACAGCACACACAGCACAGCAGTTAATACCTACATAAATTTTAATTTTATTCGAAGGTTACCAAGGTCACTATTTCATTGTTTTGTTAGAATAGATAAGAGTAATTTTTAAGTTTCATTACTTTGGCTTCAGTGTATATTTGTGTAGTTACTTGGTTACGTAATATTGAATTTGTATAATTTTACTTTTTTTTTAAGTAAAATTTATTTATGCAAGCTTGACTTGGGGTGTCTGGTGAATGCGTGACGAGAGCGTTACGAAAAGTGTTATCGAGCGAGGAGAACGGAGCAAGAGAGAGATGCGAACACATATTTTCTTTCTCTCTTTCTCGCATATTCGTATACCTAAGATACAGTGCAGGCCTTGTGTGCAAGTCTTACTTCAGCCGTGTGGTCTAAAGCACACTCGTTTTGTTTTTTAAATTTAAATACGTGTACATACAATACATACCTATGCATGACTGTAGTAAGTGGGTATACACTAAAACGAACCACTCCATCAGAAACCTGACCTACTCTATTACTATTAGCTTTAGTAAAATATACAAAGTATTCAGTAATTAACTGTCAAATTAATTTAAACTCTATAGCTATCTATTAAGGTTTTTTTTAGATTGTTAGAAGATCATGGATATATTGATATGAGGGCTAAACACTCCTAAAGGAAATGGGACGCGGTTAGAGAAGGCTTTCACGTGAGTCGGTTCGTATGGCGACAAACCAACTGTGACCTTTTTATAAATTGGTCTAAAATGTTTTTAGAGTTCATAATGTTATAAGTTTGCATGCAGTGATCTTTTTATTAAAGTTCTCTATGTTACTAGGAGCACAAAAAATATAATCTATACTAATATATAAAGCTGAAGAGTTTGTTTGTTTGTTTGTTTGAACACGGTAACCTCTGGAACTACTGAACCGATTTGAAAAATTGTTTCAGTGTTAGATAGCACATTTATCGAGGAAGGCTATAGGCTATGTGTCATCACGCTAAGACCAATAGGAGCGGAGTCCACGCCGACGAAGTCGCGCGCAGAAGCTAGTAATAATATAAAATACTTTAATCGTTTTAATATCCGCGTAATATTTTATTTATATTCTTAAAATTTTTTAGGAAATAATAATTTGAAGATAGGGAATTTTAAAACTTGAAGTACATAATATTTTCTTTAGAATTTCTATATCAATCATATTCAAGCTAGGCGATACTGCTAAAAACATTTTATTAGTTAATATTTAACTTCTACTTAATATTAAAAAAAATTAAATAGACTAGCTTGACTAGAATGAAAATAATCAGTCATAATGTGTCTAACGTATTACACCTAAGAGAGAATATTTCAAAGCAAATAAATTGCACTTAATACTTGCCACACATCATTCACTATCGAGCTCTACATATCAGTAGGACTTTGACTCTATATTATGGAGAGTCGTAAACCTAGATTCTTGACCTATTTTCAGAAATATGTAGACTTTACTGTTTCTAGAATGAGACGTAATGGAATGGGCTATGGTTCTGGTCTCTTTCAAAAATATGATCAGAAATGAGACTATCCATGAGAGAACAAAAGTAACCGACATAGCCCACAGAATTAGCAAGTAGAAGTGGCAGTGGGTTGGTCAACTGTGTCGCAGGACCGATGGCCTTTGGAGCAGAATTACCCTGGAGTGGAGGCGTCCTCTGGGCCGCTTGACCGATGATGATCTACGTAAGATTGCTGGTGTAGGCTGGATGAGGATTGCGGGAAACTGGGAGGTCTGGCACGAACTTGGGGAGGTCTATGACTATTAGGGCCTATGCAAACCGCGTTTTTTAAACGCGATACAGACGCGATGCAAACGCGCGTGTGACGCGATACAAACGCGATGCAAACGCGCGTATGTCGCGATACAAACGCGCCGTCGACGCGCGTTTGAATCGATACAAACGCCAACAAACTGCTCTGTAGGATAAAAACGCGCCGTCGACGCGCGTGTCACGCGATACAGACGCGATGCAAACGCGCGTATGTCGCGATACAAACGCGCCGTCGACGCGCGTTTGAATCGATACAAACGCCAACAAACTGCTCTGTAGGATAAAAACACGCCGTCGACGCGCGTGTCACGCGATACAGACGCGATGCAAACGCGCGTATGTCGCGATACAAACGCGCTGTCGACGCGCGTTTTAGAAACGCGGTTTAAAAAACGTGGTTTGCATAGGCCCTTATAGCTAAGATTGTCTCAAATATGTATGACAATTTCTTAAACGAATACTTTAAATTTATTTGCATTTTGTACTTTCTAAGCATGTATTCTTGCGACATAAAAACTTAAAACTTTATGTAGGTATATAAATATCTTGAATTTAATCAATTGTGTCACAAAAGACCGTAAAGAACCTATTTATAAATCTAACGCTTCGTACAGCAGCGCTCTACAAATGTGTTCGCTTTAACACTGCAATAAAAATGGCGACCCAATCAAGATCTACGGTTTATTATCGACTCCAACTGAATACTAAATTGGAAGCTTTTTTTCTTTAAGCTAATCGAATATTACATAATAATTAAAAAAAAGTAATTAAAATAACTGTTTTTTATACTGAGTCTTCTTTACTTCGGTATAAAATCTATTAAAATATTTCTTCCTGCCATAACAATTAATTTTGTGGTTTTCAAAATGTCTAAAACGCAGCTTGAAGAAATTTTGCTACAAATATAATTATATTTGACTATTTCTGTTTTAATATAACACAATATATATACTTTAGAAAGAACAATTACTGTATATATCAAAAGCCTTAATTATACCGTAGTTTAATTGACGTTAATAATTTAAAATGTTATATTTTTTTCGTCAAAATCTATTGTCTAAAGTCGAAAATTTTGTATGCAAAACCATGTAGGATGCAGATAATGTTTGAGAGCAGGTCAAGAGCCGTGGAGGGCACTGGTCTGCTCTTCCGAGCTGCGCCACAATACGCGACACGTGACGAAATTGTACGAAAGATGACGGCAAAATTGTTATGATTAAATTGTAAGACTATACCTCTTTGTATCTTTTCTAGTTAGTTAAACGGATATTTTCTTTAAATTAACTTTGAGCAACATTAAAATAATGTTTTTTTTTTTTATGTTACTAAGTCGACAAACAAGCGTACGGCTCACCTGATGGTAAGTGACTACCGTAGCCTATAGACGCCTGCAACACCAGAAGCGTCGCAAGCGCGTTGCCGACCCTATCCCCAATCCCCCCCAGGAGCTCTGGTCACCTTACTCACCAACAGGAACACAATACTGCTTGAAAACAGTATTATTTAGCTGTGGTCTTCTGTAAGGTCGAGGTACTACCCCAGTCGGGCTGCTCCATATTTTGAGCAGGAAATTTCCTGCTGTGCCCTACCTCAGTTATTTACCTCAGTTATTAAAATAATGTAGATTGATTTTATTTTCATCTTATTTTAAGTCGTAATAAAATATTATAAAATGATTATATTTTTTTTAAATCTTTGTGAGTAGTCTATGGGAAGGGTAACAAAAATTTTTTACTGTTTCTACATCGACAAAATCCTCTAGAAGTTTATAAGCACTTTTAAATTAATAAATTAAACCTGTTGTTTTCAGAATCACAGGCAGAGTCTAATAAACTATTATATAAATATTCACTCCTATTAAGCTACTTAGGCACAACTAATATAATTATACAAATATATTGGAGCAGATTAATTTATTTCAGAATCACTATTATTTTTATTGACATTGTAAATTTTAATTATTGAGTTTTGATAAAATTGCATATTTCTATTTTTTACATTTTTCATTATTTTCCTAATTTTGACATAAATGTGTTTTTTTCTGATTTACTTACTTGTATCTGGAGCAAAGCTCTGTAATATGTATGTATGAACAAAAATATATTACGCACTTATTATCCGGAAACGAATAGTTAACTACTAAGTTAAGGTTGCTTATAACACTGGGTACATTACGTAACTTTGTAATGTACGTAATGTTAAGATATACGTTTTTATTTTTTATTTTATTGTTTAATTTTTTGCTGCCGTAACTTTCTGTTATTATTGTTTAGTTTTTTTTTAAAATGATTATTTTTACTTTCGTTAAATGTGTGTATCACCTTAAGGCGAAATAAATGTTTTGATTTTGATTTTTACATAAACGCTTTGTATAATTTTAAGTGACAATTAATGCAGATATTTCTTCGATATATTTTCAACTGGTCTATAATAACGGCGAGGCGCGCCCGTGGACAAACGTCAATCACCCCGCTACGCCCCTCTGGAGCAGTAATTACTAGTTACTGTGACTTGAAGTTACTGTAATCGCTTTTAATATTCATGTTATACTACATTTAATTTAATTTTAAACTGGGATAATAAGGCTTAGTAGTTAATGGAATTTTTAATAATTTTGAAGTAAAACTTCTTTACACACTCTTGACTTGGGGAGTAAGCTGGTGAATGCGCGACGAAAGCGTTACCAAAAGTGCAATCGGGCGAGGTGAACGGAAGTTGAGAGGGAGATATAAGTTAGTGAAGATAGAAAGAGAGAGAGAGAGAGTTACGTTCTGTATATTGCTGTAAGGGCAACTAAAGAAGTTTTACTTTTTTTTTTAGTACAAAGGTGACAAGCGTACGGTATGCAGGATGGTAAGGGGTTATGATTGCCTAGTATTGCAAATGCGTTGACGACTATACCCCCATGTCAATAGAATACATCCACATGAGCTCTCGCTTTCTTACTCATCATAGGAACACTGCACTCCTTGAGTAGTACTTGACTGTGATTTCCTATAATGTTGAGGCACTTCCTCAATCCGGTTGATCCACGTGTGAGCAAGATATTTCTATGTCTATATTCTATGTCCTATCACATAAAAGTATATAATATTGTAGTGCAGCCCACTCACCTTCATGAGATGCAGACGCCGCGAGACTGTCTCGACGCGAGCCTCGTGTTCGCCGCCGCCCGCCGGGAACGAACCCAGGTACTGTCGACAAAGTCGGCTATTAAATAACTATATACATTTATACTTTTCAAAAGTTATAAATCACGATCACGATTCAGCATGTAATATTCCACTGTTGGGCATAGGCCTCTTCCCCATGTAGGAGAAGGATTGGAGCTTAATCCACCACGCTGCTCCAATGCGGGTTGGCGGATATATTCCCTACTATGAGTAACGATCGCTATCATACATGATAACAACATGATAACAACCGGGACCGACGGCTTAACGTGCTCTCCGAGGCACGGTGGGGGAGACCCACAAGGACTGCACAAACACCCAGACCACGTCAAACATCTGTATGGCCAATACAAATGATGTCGTGTGCGGGAATCGAACCCGCAACTGCCCGCGCAACAGCCAATGGTAATCCAGTGCTGTGACCGCTGCGCCAACGCGGCGTCTCAAGTTATATTATAAAGTTATAAATATAAAACTTAAACTCTATAGACCATAACGATGTAAATCCTGTGGCGATGGTCTAGAGATACACAAAATTAAGACAAGTTCCCTGACCTTGACAAACAACTGTGTAACCTCAGCCTTCCTTGGGTATTAATCACTTAACCGTAATATTATACTCTCAAAATAATATGACTAATATGCTAAATCAAACTTTATTATTTTATCCCAGTCATTCATATCGTCAAAGACATCAAATAAGGGTCACACTAGCTGGTTATTACGCTAAGCCTTTTAAGCTATTTTAAAATATCTTTGTGCAATAATAATAATGAATGTGGACGAAGCGAAACAAGTATGTAAGGATCGTAGCAAGTGAAAAGAAGTGGTCTCTGCCTACCCCTACGGAAAAGAGACGTGATTATATGTATGTATGTATGTATTTGTGCAATAAATAATTTAAAAATCAATGTACAATTCATGTGCAATAAAAATACATTAGTATGTATTATAGAAGCAGCCCTTATAATTACTTAACCTTTAAATGATGTTCGGTGCTTCAAGCCCCTCATTCCCAAGGAAGCGGTCATGTGGTTGATTGTACTCCTCTAAAGTGGTGCTGCGATGAATTAGCGTGAACAATTTGTCTATTTAGTTTGTGTGTACCGTATATTTTCTGTCATTAGCCCGCATACACAAGAGTAACTGAGTGTGCAAAGAACTCATCACTTTTAAAACCCAAATAAGTTCGAATAGTTCTAACTCAAGCCGAAAGTCACTCTACGCACTTTTTAGTTAAAACTTTTTTTTTACTTCAAGAACAAGAGTCGACAAAATTTATTTCATTTTGTGGATTGTGCGGCGTTTTTGTTAATTTGTTTTTAACTAAACTTTTTGATAATATAAGATATTCGTTGACGATTAACATCAAACAAATAAATTATTCTACACAATTCACATACAAAAAATTTATCCGTAACTATTTGCACTTTGCAATTCTTCCAGACTATTGGGACAAAAAGTACCTACTGCATATTATTTTGAACCTGCAATTATCTCCGTGCCAACTTGATTGCAATGACTTCAATAGTTTTGTGTAAAAAAGTAACAAAGTGCAGTATAAGTTTAATTTATGAGTCATTAGAAAATCTAGAATAATGCTAAGAACAGAAGAAAAACTAACAGTCTTTGGTAACTATTCTATTATCGGAGAATCAAATGTGGATTCGTACAATATCCAATTATTCATTTAAAAGAGGGTCGGGGCGTATTGCGTACGTGAGGGTCTTGTAATTGTATTAAAGGGCATTTTATATTAATTAGCGCACATGGCTTGGGGATATCGTGGACCATTGTCTGAGTTTATTTGATTGGTCATGGTGATGCAGGAAACATTAGTTATGGGCAATTTCGTGGTATTGATGGGGAATTAGTTTTACTTATTTAAGAGGTTTTTAAGAGGGGTTTTAAATGAAGTTAGATCAATGTAGCTATTGAAAGCTAGCTCTAAACTAGCTAGCTAACTGAAAAGTTTCTATCATCATTAAAAAAGCCTACTATAAGGGAGCTTTAAGCTGCTGAATTGAAGCGACTTTCCAGTTCCCGGTGCGACAGATATCGGCTACAGAGACGCTATTCTATAGGGCCCCGTAGACGATCAAATATTCGATCAAACTTCATATAAATTTCTGTTTGAAAAACGTCTTTGTCAATTATTTGATCGTGTGCGGGCTTGTTTGATGTGTTTGTTATATGAAAACATGAAGTTTGATCAAACAAGTTTGATCGTTTACGGGGCCCATATTACCGCCTGTCACGTACTGCTCGTAAAATATTCTCGAATATTCTTCTTTATATCTATACAAATATAATTAAGTTAAGAGTTTTGTTTTATCTTATTTAAAAAAAATCCATTTGAATCTGTTGGTTTATCCCTTGAAAAGGAAAACATCTTCACGCCATAAGTAAACCTTTTATATCTAGTAGCATAATAACAAAGTAGTTCTTCTTATTAGTTTACTAGCTTCTGCGCGCGACTTCGTCGGCGTGGACTCCGCTCCTATTGGTTTTAGCGTGACGATACATAGCCTATAGCCTTCCTCGATAAATGGGCTATCTAACAGTGCAAGAATTTTTCAAATCGGCCCAGTATTCCCAGAGATTACCGCGTTCAAACAAACAACCGGTTTTCCGCAATTCTCATCCAGCGTACACCGGCAAACTTATTTATTTATGCTATTATTAAATTAGTATAGTTTTCATTTTGTTATTCTTAGTTATGTTCATACAAATATATATATATATATATAATTGTTTAAATTAAAGAAAACAGTAAAAAATCCAGAAAAATTTTCACCAATTATTTATCCTAAAAAAATTCAAAACTTTTTTGCTTACATAATAATAAATAGTTATGAAAAACAATATGATATTATATTTCAAACCCTTCATGGAAACGTAGAAAGGAGGTATTGTGTGACAGACAATATTGCATAACGTTGCGAATACTTACAACTGTGATATAAGCTCACTCAGACGCGTATTAGCCGACCGCAGACCTGGATTAGTGTCAGGATTTGAAAGTATTATGTGCTGTATTTCCCTATACTTGAACTTAAAAAAGAAAATACAAACAAACACATACTACTATGATTTGAATTTTCTCAGGTGTCCTGCATCATACATAATTAGATATGTATAAAATACAAGTTCCAAAACATACAAAATTATATTCATTCCATTTATACTTCAAATCATTAAAGCTAAAGCTTCAAAGCTAGTCTATATGCAATTGATACGATACGACAGCGAAATATGTACGATACATAGTTTTTTTTTTTTATAAAAACTTTATTAAAATGAAAAACATACTTATTATAATTATATCGTACAAAGAAATAAAATTGCCTATTCAATGTGTATATTTGTTTAGTTTTTGCTAGATGTCATAAAAAAGAAGTACTAGGTATACTTTTCCCACCTATACTTTCAGCGCCATCTATTGGGTGGAGTTCAAACTCTGATGTACCGTTTGACGTAATGTTTCAGTGTTCTTTCACACGAACCACCCTTCAAGTCACCCTCACCCCGAACAAACGAGTGTACGTACGAGTTACTTCATACTTCCCACAGATGGCACTTATCACTAGTTTAAAAAAACTTTATAGTTTTAATTATTATCTAGAAGTTGCTTATAATAATAGATGATACTTTAAAAATTTTGATTGAATAAATATAAAGAAATCCTGCATTTTAATTTAGACTTTTATTAACCTTTTATTAACCTCAAAGTAATAAAAATAGTTTAAAAGTAAAAACGAAACGCTTAGATCAAACAAGAAGAATATCTATTAATTTTACGAAACTTACATTAAAAATTCGATATAGTTTTTATCAAATTTTTATAACACTTGATTTGTAAATAAAATAATTTTAATAAAGAATCAGATCCAATTGAAAACTTAATTCATAATAATTGAGAACCCCGATCGGATTTGATCGGAACAGTTACTCCACGTCAACAGCCTACCTCGACCCACTATATCTCTGTCTCCAGACCAGCAATGTGCCATCACTCAAGTCCATCGCTGCGCAGACATTGACACACAACCCATCAACAAGTTTCCAGTCATCAAGCTATATCAACGCAAGCGATAACACCATTCGTCATTATTTCGACGCCAATAACTTTGAAGTAGCCTCTCTTGAATTTAAAAATGGCCTTTTGAAAGTTGAAAGGATCGCGAAGTTTGACAGAGGAATAAGAGTGTCCTGAATTTGTGAGAATGCCCGCACAAAGAAGGTCGTTAGGCGTGTAAAAATAAGTAAAAAATTCTATTATATATCTGCCTGAGTGGAAGCGTACTTTTTAATTTTCAACGATTTCAAACAAAGTTTTATATGAAACTAGCTTCTGCGTGCGACTTCGTCGGCGTGGACTCCGCTCCTATTGATCTTAGCGTGATGACACATAGCCTATAGCCTTCCTCGATAAATGGGCTATCTAACACTGAAAGAATTTTTCAAATCGGCCCAGTAGTTCCAGAGATTACCGCGTTCAAACAAACAAACAAACAAACTCTTCAGCTTTATATATTAGTATAGATAGATAGGAACATTTTTATAAATACTTAGGTAGGTTTGTAAATTATTTTTACTAAAACTCCATAGTAGATTTTGTAATTACCACTTGTATGATAATTATAATTATATCTAACTACAAAAACATGTTTTATTTACTTATTAATAAGAAATAAATAGTACACAACACAAAATTTCACATAACAAACAAATTAATGTAATATAAATAACTGTTTTATGTAAATCTTTCCTGATAGGTAGGGATCCCTAGTACATTTTTTTGACCTGATCAGTATCAAGCTAATTTTTTGGGAGTGGCTACATTTTGATGAGGCGAACAAAAAATTCCTCTTCGAAAACTCTCGATTGTGGTAGCTAACAGAGATAGCAGGATGTAGAGCAGCAGTGAGCGTAGGACCGGGATAACGTACCACGCACTTTGGAGGACAATATTACCATCAAATTATATAGATATTAACTATTTAAAAGCAAAAAAAAATCAGAAAAAAAAATTAATTTTTGGTGACCTTACGAGGTCATCAACTTGATGACCTCGTAAGGTCATCAAAAATTATTACTAACCACTGATTTTTTTTTCTTTTAGTTAGTGATTATCTATATAATTTAAAAGTAATAATGTCCTCCAAATTGCGTGGTACGTTATCCCGGTCCTACGCTCACTGCTGCTCTACCTCCTGCTATCTCTGTTAGCTACCACAATCGAGAGTTTTCGAAGAGGAATTTTTTGTTCGCCTCATCAAAATGTAGCCACTCCCAAAAAATTAGCTTGATACTGATCAGGTCAAAAAAATGTACTAGGGATCCCTACCTATGAGTGATGTGCAATAAAGCATATTCTATCTATTTGCTATTATTTGTGAATTTTGTGAATTAAATACTTGGCTAAAAAATAATTATTTAAAACAAAGGCTAACTCATAATAATAATTCATTATAATATCTTCGTTATCAAGTCATGTTATCTCATCAGTGCGTCGTCCTTGATCAACTAAACGATTGCCATTGTTACGGAGGTTTTACGGCCGTAATATAAACTCGAGTTTAAGACTAATCCGATAATTTTAGATCTCGCAAGGAGTTCTCCATGAATCAAATTAGTTATGAGATTATGGTTTTATTTAAATAGGTACGGCATTATCGAAGATTTTATTATATATTCCCATATATTCCTATAATTGAATAATTGGTTTTCACTTGTGCTTTTTTGTTATTATACGACGCATGTGAGTCGTGGTGTGACATTTTATATATGTATATATCGAGCATATATTTATACTGTTTATGATAAAAACTGACCAACGGTTTTACATGCTCTCCGAGGAATCCAGAAAATAATTTTTTTTGACGTGACAACGTCTAATAAATCGATGAACGCCGGTGGCATGCACGACAAAGGATGACTCATTGTAGCGTTACGCTAATTGTCACGTTACACTCATTGTACGGCTGCGCGCCCCTTCCACTCGATTGGCCTATGCGTCCGAGGAGATGTTTTTTTTTAATGACGTTGTCACGTTAAACTATCGTCAGTAAACCAACTTTACGGACAAGCAATTTTTTTACAAATATAAATATCTGACCCGGGAGTGAATCAAACCCGTGACCTGATTTGTAACGCAATAACTGACACCGATAACACAGAATGGTTGTCCCTTATAAACAAAAATAACATTAAAATATTTAATTATCGTAATTCCGAGGGACGGACATTATCTAACGGAAAAACTTCGAACGGGAAATTATTGAATGACAGAAAACAAAAACATAAAAATTTATACGAAATATTTATTGTCTCCGTGTCCTTGACTGCCACTTGAAAGCCAGCCCTGCGGTCACCAACCCGCCTGCCCAGCGTGGTGACTATGGGCAAAACACATGAGTTCGCGTCATAATGTCGGGCGCGAACTTGTGGAGGCCTATGCCCAACAGTGGACTGTGATAGGCTGTAGTGGTGGTGGTGGGGGGTCCTTGACTCCTTTCATAGATCTCGCTCTCGATTAATTATATTTTGGAGAAATACCAAAAAATCAGTTATTATTTTTTTAATATATCGAAAATATTATTTAGGATGACCAAACAAATTGTGAGAATTTGAGCCATTAATTTTAATATTAAGAGGTCCATCATCGCAATTTTTCATTATTTTTCCGGAGCAGTTTATTGTCTAATAACTCCTAAACCATCGGGGTAAATGAAATTGACTCGGAAACATTTTTTAAGAGAATTAAATGTTCTACAAAAAAGCCTTATTGAAATTTTCTGAAAGATAAACCGCTTTATCATAACAACACCTTGAAAATTGGTACGATTTTACACTTTAATTTTTAACTTTGGAATTTTGTAATTCACTTAAAAATCAGTATCTGTAAAAAACCCAATAACGGTTTTTGAAGGAATTTAATCCCCTACAAAAACGTCTCCTAACATTTTTAGCTAAATTCACTCGTTTGAAAGTTAATCAAAGTTAAAGTTGAAGTCAAAATGAAATTCTTGTTTATGATAATTTTGTTTTCTTGTTTGTTAGTAATTATCTCCAATATTATTCAATAGTTATCTTTTAAAATGTTGGCTCAACAAAAACGTCTAGCATAAAACTAAAACTAGTTTGAGCAATCCGACTGTCCAATTTTAAGACATACATACTTCACTCGTAACTTAACCTTTAATATTGTTACTGTACATACATATTTCAATCTTAATTATAAAGTGTTAAACGATGGATTGGATAGAATATTGGATTATTAAACATTAAAAATGATAGACTAAAAATAACAATAACAATAATAAACAAAAATACTTCTAGCAATTGTTATTCGCTGAATTTAAAAATTAATAAAACTGACATTACAATAATCGAAGGTGACACGAACGCTTAGTAACGGAGATCGCTCATCGTGACCTCAATATTTCGAATAAGTCTGATTGTTTCCTTCACGCGCCGCCTTCCCGCACACTCTTTAGCATTTTTATTCAATTCCTCGTTTACCATATTTTATTATTGACATATCACTGAGCGGATAATCATATTATGTTATTTTGAAATCAATAAAAATACACACACACGGTCGTCTGTTCCTAAAGTAAGCAACTTAATGCTTCTATTAAGGTAGAATTAGACCAAACGAACAAAGAGCTAGAGGTAGAACAAGAGCATTCTTTCTTGATCTGTGTGAACGAAAACTCGTATTCAGCGTTTACATAAAAATATGTTCTACGCCTGTTTACATTAAAAGAATTTGATATAGTGGGGATAGAATGAGCATTCGCTCGTCTGATGTAAATCGAACCTTATAGGTAACAGCCGACTGGTATAGCTACATATTTTTTGTTTCAATAAACATACTTAGAAATTATACATATATATTACACCCAGACTCGGGGTGGGAATCGAACCCACAATCCCCGGAGCAGAAAGCAGGGTCACTACAAACTGCGCCAACGAGTTAGTCGCAATAAAAATATCTTCAACGGTTATATTTAGAGCTATTTAGTTTTTCAGGTCACGTCATACGTCAAAATGTATCAAACGAAGAATTTGTATGAAGATAGGTTTTCGTTATACTCGTATAAGAAAAAGTCACCAAGGCCGCGACCAAGGAGTTTGTAACGTCGCCGGGTTATCGGGAGTTACAAAATAACAAACGCCGTAAGTTACGAAGAATAAAAAGTTTTCAAAGTTACCGTGAAAGCTTAAAAGCTTGTAAAGCTTTTTATGTTGAATTCAGAAGCTGATTTAATGCTGATATTTCAAATATTAAACAAATTAAACAAATACCTACTAATGTTAATTATACACACAAATTAACATTATACCAAATATTTGATTTCGATAAGACTATTGACGTTGCTTTATTTGTAAAAGATTACGTTATTATATTTACTTTTCAAATCATTCTAGAAAAAAAAATTTAGTAAATAAGTAAAGATCTTAATAAAAGAACACTTTAGGCATTGCTTCACTGAATTAATATTTAAAAGTGACTCTATTAATATCGAGAATCATCCACCATAAGCTTCAAATATGTATTTGAATTTGAGGAGATTTATTAATTTATTGGTTTACCAGCTGTTATTACACTAAAACATTAAATTACAAAAAAAAAACAAAGTACTATCCTAAATCTAACAATTAAACACAATATACATAGATGAATAAAAGAGATTTTAACCAACTTCCAAAACAGGAGGAAGTTCTCAATTCGATTGTATTTTTTTAACCGACTTCAAAAAAGGAGGAGGTTACTCAATTCGACCGATATATTTTTTTTTCTTTCTTTTTTTTTATGTATGTTCCGGGATAACTTCGTCGTTTATGAACCGATTTTGGTCATTCTTTTTTTTGTTGGAAAGGAGATATCCCAACTTAGGTACCATGATAAGGAAACCATCTCTGATGATGGGATCCCAGTGAAATCGAGGGGAACCCTCGAAAATCGTAGTGACGACTAGTGCGTTTGTTAATTTATTTATTACTTATTACTTGTCGACGTAATTGAAGTCGGTTTTTTCTCGTTTGCTAGCAAATACAATTATTTATGTATGTTACTATGTTACCTTAACTTACTGTTAACTTTAGACTGAGTGGACCGATTACAATGACTTTTTCTTAATCGAAAGTTGGTGCGTGTCATGTGGTCCCATTTTTTAATTGAGATCATACAAGTACTTTTTAAGTTATATCTGATTATGGGTACATATTTACTTGACTATTTTTTCGTCAAACTACGTTGTATTACTTGTCGATGTAGTTGAAGTCGGTTTTATTTTTCCGATTGCGAGTAAACACAAAAACGATAAATAACGACGAGACGATGACGACGAGATATGTAGTTTGAAAAAGATATATAAAGATATACATAGGGATAGTGGGTAGGGATTACAATCCGGAAAACCGGATCCAGTAATCCGGCGGATCCGGCATCATTTTACAGTTACCGGATCCGGTGTTGGCGTTTTTTGAGAAAATGACCTCTTTTTAAAAGAAAGAGCGTGGTTCTTAAATACACGAGTCCTTTGACGCTAAGACTAAAGACTTGATTTGATAGATTTTTGCCGTTTAAATTAGTTATAGATGCATTATAGTGAAGGTATTCAACTCTATTTACAGCTGAAAAAACACTGAAGTTGCTTGACTTATTGTGCGAATCTATACATATAATAAAATGGTAGGAAAGTCAAAACTGTACATTGAATATATTTTTAAAAGAATACTTGGGGTGTGATCTACAATCGATACCGAAGCCAAAAATATAGTTTTTAGAATTTTTGTCTGTTTGTCTGTTTGTCTGTTTATCTGTTTGTCTGTTTGTCTGTATGTATGTCCGGGATAAACTCAAAAAGTACTGCATGGATTTACTTCAAATTTGGCACGAATATTATTAAGAAGTCGGGTCAGAACATAGGCTATATATTATCACGCTATCACCTACGGGGAACGAGCAGTGAACCTTTATTTCTTCAAACGTATGTCCGGGATAAACTCAAAAAGTACTGAATGGATTTACTTCAAATTTGGCACGAATATTATTAAGAAGTTGGGTCAGAACATAGGCTATATATTATCACGCTATCACCTACGGGGAACGAGCAGTGAACCTTTATTTCTTCAAACGTATGTCCGGGATAAACTCAAAAAGTACTGCATGGATTCACTTCAAATTTGGCACGAATATTATTAAGAAGTCGCATCAACATATAGGCTACATATTATGACGCTATCACCTACGGAGAACGAGCAGTGAACTTTTATTACTCAACGCATTCTGTAACAACGTGTAATCTTACGACGCATATTTGAATGTTGTTGTAATATTATGCCATGCTACAAGCTAGCTTCACACTATAAAAATTACGCAGTATAAGTAATTTAGGCCGATAAACGTAATTAAATGAATATCAGTAGTTCAAGACAAATTTAAAGCAGCGCCTTCTATGAGATTTCAAAAACATCATCATCAATCCCTTTTTGGATATAAATAATTTAAATTTGATCATATTGGCGAGGTTAATTGTTATTTTTAAAAGTCATAGATGGAGTTGTGCATTTTCTTCTTAAAAATTGTAGGTATCGTTAATTCGTTTCAAAGATAAGCAAGACAGTTAAAAAAATTCTGTTTATATAAGTCTTATAAAATTCATCGAGTTTGTCTATATGTAATAACAAACAGAACTCAAAAAGAACTGCATAGATTTATAACAAAATTTAAACTCGAAAACGGTACGCTATTTCTGTATGCAATTTGAGCTAAATAGCGAAAAAAGAGAAAAATTAAGCATGCCATATACCTATATAATAAAGATAAGACATGCTTATTCTTTTACAGTACAGAATAAATAGTAATAGAGTTAGTACAAAATAAACATTGACTGTTAATATTTTTGTTCGGTATTTATTGGTGTAATTATTGCGTCTTAATTAATATATTTTCATGTCGCATATAAGCTTAAGTGAGATGTGGAACTAGCTAGATTTTTTTACGCACACTGTGCACACACAGCCATTTATTTTATGTTAAGATCATGTAAAGTCATAACTTAGATGAGTTATAATTTTTCACCATATAAAAAATGTTTCCTGTTTGCTAACTAGACGGCGGTGGCGTAGAATTAAATCGTGCTATAGTTTCGTTCACAAAAAGTGATGTTATGAGTACAAATGTCGTCGCCTCAACCTATAGAAACTGGGGTTACCTGCGTTGCTATAAGTTATCGTATGCTTGGAAACCAGAAAATATTTTCCTGAAATAAATAAGTCCATACTAATATTATAAATGCAAAAGTAACTCTGTCTGTCTGTCTGTCGCGCAATCACGCCAAAACTACTGAACAGATTTAAATGAAATTTGGTATACAGATAGTCTAGAGTCTGAGAAAGGACATAGGCTACTTTTTTATGAGAAAAAGGTGTAAGGTGTTGAAAAGTGGGAATGAAAATTTGTATGGAAGTATGTATAATGTTCGTGTTTCGTAACTGTCAAACATTTATTGTTTATCCCGTGGACATGGTTAAATCTGCCCTAAAATTAAAGAACGTATTTAAATAAAGATTTCGAATCGACAACATGTATCCACAAAATACGGATAGTGGCGTAGTCTAGATTTTAAAATGTTTGATATATCTTAATCTGTACTAATCTATGCTATGAGTAATGATCGCTATCAGGTGGACATGATAACAACCGGGACCGATGGCTTAACGTGCTCTCCAAGGCACCGTGGGGAGACCCACAAGGAATGCACAAATACCCAGACCACGGCAAGCATCTGTATGGACATATTATGTTGTCGTGTGTGGGGATCGAACCCGCAACCGCCAGCGCAACGGCCACAAACCAGTGCTGTGACCGCTGCGCCAACGCGGCGAGTTACTTTCGCATTTATAATATTAGTATGGATAATTAATATTAGTATGGATTATAAACCTGAAAGTTGGTTTGTTTGTTTGAACGCGCTAATCTCAAGAACTACTGATTCGAATTGAAAAATTCCTCTGAGTTGGATAGCCTATTTAAAGAGAAAGGTTATGCTTTATGAAGGAGGAAGGGTATTTTTTTCCTCAAAGCAACGCGGGTGAAATCGCGGGGCACAGCTAGTATTAAATAACTTCACATTGCCGTTACTTATAGAATACCTAGAAATATTAAGATTCAAACTAGGGATGTTATTTTATCGTAACTATTGGATATACGTAATAAAAATGTATCTGTAACCGTACCGATATTAAAGTTTCGGATGATTTCGCAGGGATCTATCGCAGAGGTAATTTAAATACTGAATTTTTTGCTATGTTTTTACATTTTTCTGGTCAAATAACGTTAGCCGAGCGCGTTCTTCATTATCATAAAGTCAGTCAATTTTGCAATTAAATCGTCGTGGGAGTCATCGCTGTTTAACATAGAGTTACTCAGAATTTTTAACAGTAACTAATACAATAAACGTAAATTATTAACTTATCATAGGAAGTAAAATAAAGTATTGTGGCATTTCCTCTAAAATCGAATATATGTAATCTTCCAGGGTGGATGTCTGTCCTTGTGGGTCCACCCCTCCGTGCCTCGGAGATCACGTTAAGCCGTCGGTCCCGATTGTTGTCATAAATACCTGATAGCTATCGTTACTCATAGTAGGGAACATATCCGCTGATTAAGCTACAATCCTTCTCCTACATGGAGAAAGAGGCCTATGCCCAGCAGTGAGATGTTACAGGCTAAATCTTATATTTGGAATCATATCATATCTATAAATATTCGTACGTATATATATCCGTAACCGAAGCTTTAACCAAGTAATAGCCTGATAGATAGCGTGAAACTTGTGAAAGGAAACGTAGAGACGAAGATCTACAATCATTAAAAAATTTAATATTAAGGGACTAATTAAAATTACAAATCTAGCCCTTTGATCCGTCTCACCACGTGTTAATACGACGTGGTCGAAATTGGAACTCGGCTTAGTTCAATTTGTATCAATAAATTCGACATATATGAATACTGCGAAATAACTCCCACGGCTACATTTTTAGCTCTTTAAAGTTGATTTAAACATTTTTATCTTTTCATTTGATAGATTACCTACCTAATTTATTTTGAAACTGAGATTAAATTAAAAAAAAAAATATTTAATTAAAATGTACAATTTTTTCACTTCGTTAACGGTCAACATACGTTTGAATTAAAAAGAAAAGTTAGGTTATTATGGTTTGATAAATCCAGCCCGGATCCGGGCCGGATCCGGCCGGATTGATAAAAATTCGACCGGATCCGGCCGGATTGAAAACGACACCGGATTGCAATCCCTAATAGTGGGCAATAATAGTTTTAATTTAAATACTGACAACTTGTGTCCGGCTATAAATTTGTTGATCGACATCAAACACAATTTCACACGAGTTAGCCAATTTCCAGGCTTCATTATGCTATGGTTTAAATATAAGAATTTAGTCATCAATGCTCTCAAAATATATTGAAATATAACGTAACTGATAACGTATTAAAATTCATGGAAAAAATAAAATTCAGTATTTTTTTCACAACTATTGACATTGACAAATGAATAAAGTAATTTGTCTAATTCCACTTTTTCGAGCGTTATTTGATCAGATATTGCCATTTATTTTTAATAAATATCGTATGCCGCTCGTACAAAATGGCTTCAACAATAATTTCCAGGTTTCATGCCAAAAATAAGTTCAGATATAATACGAAAACGAAATAATGCAGTCATTCCGATCCGGTAATCTCGTGCACGTTTATTATTTTTGTTGATTGCAGCGGACTTTAAAAATAAATACTTATATTTTTATTTCTACCGCAACGCGGCAGTCGAATATTTATTTTTACCACTTAACCAGTATTTTATTCAACATATTTCTTAGCTATAATTAGTATTTAGAAAAAATATGTTCGAAAAAATGCACGAATATAGTCTTTTAATGTTCGAACTTGTTATATAATAACGTTTTTTCTACGTCTTTTTAAGTTTTTTAATAACTTATTATATTAGTATCAAGTATAGTATTACGTGTTCATAATATCTTCTAAGATGTGCACACGGTCGTCTGTTCCTGAGTAGGTAACTTAATGCCAGTGTCTTAGGTAACGGCCGACTAATATACATATAATTTTCGGGGTTAAACTAACCGAGGACTAACCAAAACCATAGAACGGAAATCAGGAATACTAGCAACTCAGCTAACCAGCGTTGCCGACCCTACCCCCAATCTTCCCCAGGAGGTCACCTCACTAACCACAGCAACACTGCTTGAGAGTAGTATTATTTATTTAGCTGTGATCTTCTGTAAAGTCAAGGTACTTCCTCAGTCAGGCTGCTCCAGATATTGAGCACGATATTAGTACAGAAGGGTACTTATATCGTGCTCAAAGTGACTAATCTCTGTCACTCAGCTTAGCCAGCCCTTGATCAATTATATAGTATAAATTAGAACCTAGTGTTCATATTGACCAGTTGAAGTAAGCCAGATAGGGATTTTCATCCTTTCTTATGGTAAGAAACTTAATGCTTGTGCTATATTTACTACCACTAGTCAAGCGCTAGCTAGTCACTATTTTCTAAACGCCAATTAAGAATTAAATTCGTCGCAAATCGATTTAAAGCTAAAGTATATACCAATCACAATTTGATAACTACGCCCGCATTTTATCATAATTCAACAACATGGAACGCATGTAGGAATGATTTTACATCTTGAGTCAATACATCCCAAGCTATTACCGAATCGACGCATTGAAAAAGACTGACTGCACGTCTTGAAGCTCATTGAAGTTTGAAGTTTTCATGCCGGAGCTGGAAATGCAATTATCCGAATGTTTTCGACGAACGCGGAATAAAGTTTATCCGTTGAAGTTTCAACTCGTTGCTGATTGGATTATCTCTTTGAATGATGCGCTTCACGTTCCGTCTTGAGTGTGTGATAGTTTGACACAATCAGTTTTAGAACCAAAGACAATTAAAATATCTAACATATGCTTTTGATAATTCTTACGAAATATGTATAACGCAATAGGTATTAAATATTTACCTTAACAAAAAAGTGTGTGTGAACTTATGTACGTAAGAAGTTATACTTCAAGCTAGAGTATTAAAATACTTCCAAAGAACCTACCACTTAATAATATTAGACAATAAGTCCACAACGCCATCTCTTAGAAATGATAAAGACTACTTTCTTGTCAGCAAAACTAGCGGCATCTATTCATGCATGCTTGAACTACTTCGTATCCACACGCGCATTATATTTTACTCTCATAATTTTTCTCTAACGCGCCAAAAGAAGTATAACTTCAAAAATTTGTGACTTATGACCGCACGGGAGAAGTGAAAACTTCGTTGGCAATCACAATCAAGCAATAACGCAATTAATCCCGAGTTCTCCCGATCGAGTCTTTCACCTCAGAGCGTGACGGATCAGCCTAACTTACTACCTACAAAACATCAACATCCAAGAAGGCAAAGTACGATACAACTGGTAATTTAATAAATTGCTCTATATAATTATCGACATATTGAAATATGAACAATAGAAATACACATAAATGAAACAATATTTTTAATAATTCGAATTATAATTTAAATAAATACAGCAACCAACAGCTTCCTAACGTGCTGTATCATTAATATTTTCACATAATATATTTGATTACTCTCGTCTTATCGAACAGGAAACGAAGCGCTGCAGCGCTGGATTGATGAATGCAGTCAATTCAATTATTTTATGGAATTTTGATAATGGAAATTGCTATTCAATTAGCTCGATTAATTTGTGTGATAAAATTTAATCGTCGCGAATCTGTTAATTGACTTGTACTAGCTTTTTTATGTTTTATTTTCTTTTAATAGGATTAAAAATGTGAAGGCAAGTTTATCTTTTTTACAATTAATATTGAAGATAGCTTGGTGCTGTGAATAGAATGTTTGTAAGGCACTCGGCTTAATCCGTACGAGACAAATAATGTATAAGCATACCAATGTTAGTCGAGGCTTAGCCGTTTTCGTATTATACCTACTCGTATTTTATCGGTATATCAACAAATATTCTACTGTCTTATATACCTACTCCTATATAGGACTATATTGAGTATACGTCTTGCTTAAGCCTGTATATCCCACTTGTTGGGCATAGGCCTCTTTCCCCATGCAGGAGAATGATTAGAGCTTATTTTGTGTGGGCCAGCGAGTAATCAATCATTGCATGCCCGGGGCCACTTATAATCAAATAGTAAATAGCATTTTGAGTGGGGCTCACTGTCCCAACACAACTATTATTTTATTAATTGGGAGAAGGGGTAATGTAAACAAACACATAATGGAAAACATTTTAAATAGATTGAATCAATTAAAAATAAACAAAATTTTATTGTTTACACTACCTTACTTAGCCAAATTGCCACAGGAAAATAGATTAAGATATGACATTAATAATCTAATGCACACTATAACTACTTGTAAGTACTTAAATGTAAATATTAAAAAAAGTAACAAAATTGATGTTATTGACATAAATAATTTATGGAAAAATAACAATTATATGTTGACATATAGTAGGCTGAGCCTACCATATTTTTTTAAACGACAGATAGCATCTGTGCTATCTTATTATATACAAACTGACATAGCCAATAATCTGGTTACCTTGACATCTGCTCTTATTGAGCAAAATTATAATATGACATTTTCTGATGTGGAATCCGTTCCAAATAATAATTTAAATTAGTTATTAAGACAACAGAGGATACCTCTAGCATATTAATAAGTCATGACATTAAATCAGATAAATGTCATAATAATTTGGTAAAGAAAGCCCACAGTTGTAAAAATTTAAATATTGTAAACCTGGTGCACCAAAATATACCACACAGTATACCACGGCAAACATCTGTATGGCCAATACAAATGTTGTCGTGTGCGGGGATCGAACCCGCAACTGCGAGCGCAACAGCCACAAACCAGTGTTGCGACCGTTGCGTTGAAGCATCGATGATTTTAACTATACCCCGTCCGGCGACTAATGATCTTTTTGACAGCCCACGCCTATAAATTACGTTGTTTTTTTTTTCGGAATAACGTACTAAAATTCTACTGTAATGTCATACTTTATTGGCGATTTGATTGATTGAGTGAAGTACCCTGTGCATAACAAACAACCACAGACTATGAAACAGTTCTTGAAATAATAAATCGATAATAAATCGATCATATGATAAAAATAATTTTACGTCATGTGATTATTGTTTCTACAAATTTAATACAAAAAATGAAATAAAAATAGTATCTATGACCCCAAGATTGATTACTTGCAAGGAATTAAGTCGAAATCTTGAAATTTAATTGCAAACCAAGAATATAGAGCAATAACTCTGTTAATTCATTTATTTATTATTTATATATTTCATTTATAATTAAAAAAACTAATAAACGCTTAAAATAAATAATATTTTTAAACTAAATGTATTTAATTAAATCGATTGAAAGTTCTTCTTAAATAAAATCGATTATTATTTCGAATCGAATAAATAACGTGTGAGGCAGTCACTAATGTCAAAATTTCTTGAAGTGTCAAAAAGATCATTAGTCGCCGGACGGGGTATAACTGCTGTAATCCGTTTTGTGTCCTATCTAAATTTGACGCATTACGCATTTTCAACCCCTTTTATAACAATATAAAAAAAGGCATATATACTAAGACTTTTTGAGCTACCGTTAATTTTACGACATTACCGTAGTTAAATAATACGCTAGGAATAGAAACATTTAATTGATATGCCCATTAAGAGGACGTCCATTTTCAGTGTAGAGTTACTGTTTTGGCTTTTGAATCGACGGTATCAGTTAGTATCAGAGAAACAGTTTCCTAAGGAGTATTCTATCAATCTTTGTAATGGACTCTCGCAACTAATTTAAGCGTCTTTGTTTACTTTTCACTAAATTAATTACTAAAACTTAATTCGGATTTTCTTACTAACAAAACAGAAGAGTACATGAAATATAGATGGCGTTGTTTAAGGAAATACTTTGTAATAGTGATGGAGAAGTTCAAACTCTTTAATAGGAGTTGATTCCTTTTACAAGTAATTGAATTAATTTCCCATATTTCTTTACGTCAGTCACACCGTAGTTAAAGTTTCACGACTACAGTCTTCAAGGAGCAGTGGTGTGAAAGCTACTCTTAATACCAATAATCGTCGTTTCATTTATCGCTTGGAGGGAATCTATATATTAAAACGTGAAGCAAAAACTTTGTACCCTTTTTACGAAAATTGCGCGGACGGAGGAGTATGAAATTTCGCACACTTATAGTTTATATAGAGAAGGAGCGCAGAATACTAATATTTTTGCATAAAAATATTTTAAATCAATAAAAAAAAACATTACACACTACCATGTATTATTTGACATACACACACGCATATTATATTCTTTTATTGATTGTCAGTCTGTAGTCAAATTAAAAAAAAATTAAAAAAGGTTCTTTATTTTCATTATTTTTTTAGTTTATTTTTAATTTAAATTTTTAATTCGAATTTCGACCATTGCCTAGTATTAATAAATATGCAAGTGTTTGTTAATATTCTTGGAATTTGTCTTGTGAGACACTCGACGAGAGTCTAGAGAGATCTAATACTAGACATCTAGTCTTGAAAAGCAAGTCTGTATTTTCCAGTTGTTACCACTGCCTGTAATTGATACTCCTGGTAGGTAATTATCTGTCAAGCAACAAAAGAACAATGTAGCGAATTGATGTTTAACTTACTTAATAAAAGATTTGCCTAGCAGCTTTTACTGGATTTTTGTTTATTTTTTTAAATTTCATTTCATTCATTCATTCATTTATCCATCCATTAGGCTTAGAGAGGCTGAATTTTTAGGCCACTACCACGTAAAATAGACAATGCACTTCACTTCAGCCTGTAATATCCCACTGTTGGGCATAGACCTCTTTCCCCATGTAGGAGAAGAATCAGAGCTTAATCCACCACGCTGCTCCAATGCGGGTTGGCGCATATATACCCTACTATGAAAAAACATCGCTATCAGGTGTACATGATAACAACCGGGACCGACGGCTTAAAGTGCTCTCCGAGGCACGGTGGGAATAGACAATGCACAAAGTCAAAATCAAAATCGAAAAAAACTCTATTTAAACAGGCTTCAAAAGCACCTTCAAATCGTCATTTTACAAATTAAATTATTAATTATGGTTAAAAGTGAAGCTACCACCGATTTGAAATATAGATTTTGCAATGTATTACCAGCAAGAAACTCTGCTGTAACCTATTCTTCAAAAAGCTGTATTTTAATAATAAATTAATTATTGGTAATATTTTGCATGCTATACAGCGTCTAAGTCCACACACCTTTATTATTAATATAATCCTGCACCGAATAATAAGCCTTAGGCTATTAATTTCGTTTTAATACAAACTTTAAATTTACCCTCAGACAATTACAATATTGCTTGTGTATACACACGATTAACATTATCATTAGAAGTATAAATGATTCAAACCACGTAATTTAACATAATAAATCACAATGTGATTTCGCTTCATATGAACTATGAGAATGTGAACGATTTCCAACTGGCAACGGGTTCTGAACGTAGATACTTTAAAATGTCTGCGCACAAATAGAGTGCGGAATGGTTTTAAAATGACCCAACATTTTCAAACTTAGATCAAGGTCTGAGTGAAATGATAATGTTCAGCGATCTGAACTAAGATTTGATGCTACTTGGGAAGTTATCTAAGTTCCTTTTAATAATGTTCTAAGTCGATATTTGATGTTGTAATATGTTATTTATAAAACGGATATAATATCTTATATATATAATTATAATTATAATTATCTTTCCGAAAAATAAATGTTTGTTCTAATTATTTAATGTTGTTTTATTATTCTATAAACAATTTCTGGTTAGTATTTACGTTCTTAGTCCTAAATAAATAATCATTACAAAATTGTTGACAGTAGTTATTATTACACAACAATAGCGCGTCTTGTTTGTCAAAAATTCTTTCTTTGTTTTGTAAGACGCCGCGTTGGCGCAGCGGTCAGAGCACTGGATTGCGATTGGCTGTTGCGCGGGCGGTTGCGGGTTCGATTCCCGCACACGACAACATTTGTATTGGCCATACAGATATTTGCCGTGGTCTGGGTGTTTGTGCAGTCCTTGTGGGTCTCCCCACCGTGCCTCGGAGAGCACGTTAAGCCGTCGGTCCCGGTTGTTATCATGCACACCTGATAGCGATCGTTACTCATAGTAGGGTATATATCCGCCAACCCGCATTGGAGCAGCGTGGTGGATTAAGCTCAAATCCTTCCCCTACATGGGGAAGAGGCCTATGCCCAACAGTGGGATATTACAGGCTGAATCGTTTGTAATACGACTACAACTGAACCAAAATAACGGGTGAATTTTCAACTGCTGGGCAAAGGTCTTCTCTATGATGTACGTATTGCATTTAGACCCTCAAATAACTTTTAATCTAACAAACTGCTGTACAAAGACACATTACACTTAAGGATTCTAGCTCTAGTCTATCTGGTAGATTTGTAAATTTAGTTTTTTATTGTCAGTAGTCCCTTATCACCACTATCACAATATCATTAATATAATTAGATATAACTTTGCTACATTATCATAAATTTGAGTTTCAGAAGGGAGCGGTCGTCGACCTCGCGCGGGACATCTCTGATGGGATCAGAATAATTTCGTTCGCCATTAATTACATCGCGACGTGCCTCGAGCCGCCTCCTCGGTGCACACGATCACAAGGCTCACCTCACACTAGATGAACAGAAACGAAATGTTTTCTTTTTTAATTTCTTTTGTCTCAAAAAGTCATATTATTTTGAACAATTTAGGGCGTGTTAGTTTGTATCTATTTTTTTTGGTATTCGTTTTTTTTTAAACTACTAAACCATCACATCAACCTATCGCAGTCTACTGCTGGACATAGTCCTCCCCAAGTTCGCGGACATCCCGATTTTACGTAATCCTCATCTAGCCTACACCGCCGTCCGTAGATCGTCGGTCCAACGAGCTAGCTGACGTCCTACACTGCGTTTGCCTACGCCCTACACGCGGTCTCCAGGACAAGTCCGCTCCAGGGGCCGTCGGTCCTGTGACGCAGGTGACTAACCCATTGCCACTTCAACTTGCTAGTTCTGTGGGCTGTGACTGTTACTTTCGTTCTCTCGCGGATAGTCTATTATTAATTAGTATTAATAGTCATTTAATGACTTATTAAGCCTGTTTATAATGTCACAAAAAAATTTAAGAATCAGGTACAATATTTAGAAAATATGTCTTCGCAAAAAATACAACAATTTTAATAGTATTAGAACTCGTATTCAATTCAGTTATTAATGAGCGTCTTCCTTTATAATTATAAAATAAAAAAAAATTAACTTATAATTCAATAGTGATTTCATCGCAAGTCGCACCTTAAAAAAGGCTCGTCTTATTTACGTGCATGGATCTCAAGCTGCGCGTGCACATCGAACGATTTCAACTATACAGTCATATGCGTGTGTTTATGTGTATGTGTAAAAAAAATATTGTTCATAAATCGTCCAAGTGATAACATGAAGCCGAACTCTCGGGATAAATATTTTTTTTTTCATTGCTTTTTAAAATATGTTTATGGTTGATTTCAGAAGAAAATAGGCCGCTTACAATAATATGACAAACAAACAACATTTAATATATAGAATGATACTATAATTGATTTTAAGTCGGGGTATAATTATCATCGTCGTATTAATTGATAAGTATGTGTGCTCGAAAACTAAAAAAAACGACATTAATTATATCGGAAGTACCTAATAAACGTAGCTCGTAGGTAGACGAAAAGATTGTCAAGTGACGCATTATGAGGGATAACTCGATAATTTCTGGTAACGTGTCGATCGAATTTAAATAGGACCACACGATAGACCAGCTTTCGATTTTAAAAAAAAGAATCACTAATATCGACCTACCCAGTAAAAAGGTATTAGAAAATACGGACGAATTGAGACCTCCTCCTTTTTTGAAATTGGTTAAAAATGGTTACTACTATCAAATACTATCGTACATAGTTCCTTATTTGTATCTGATATAAACTACATATAATTCACAATTTTATTTCACAATAACAACTAATAAAATGACAACTTATAATCACAACCAATCCGTTAGCGAGCTTGAAACAAATGCGGGATTTCTTGTAATGAGCGTCGCTAAACCATACGTTTTTATACGAGATAAATCCAAGTTCTAAAACAAGCGTTAATTCTTCACTAGAGTACGTCTCGGCTTAATACGTTTTAGTAGTTTACTCCTTAAGAATCGATTTTCATATAAGGCACCCACTATAAAAAAATATGAGAAGTAGAATCTACTAAACGAATCTAAATAGCCATAAGTCCGCACCTTGTACTTCACAGTCTGTAAATGATATTTGTAGTTGTGATGTACAATAAAGTATAAATAAATAAATAAACGTATGACCTCGTTACGTTTTTGTTACCGCCATCAACCCTATTGGGTTTCGATAGATGGCGTTACGATGTTTTCAATAACGCCATCTATCAAAGCCGTATTGGATTCCGATAGATGGCGTTATTTGATTCGTTTATGTACCATTTGATATGGTGCCTGTTTGTTTAGACAGCCAATCCGAAGGAGTAAACTTCAGTTGTGCGTCGGAGTGACAACAGAAATAGTGACGATTACTTTTACTCAAAATAAATCAGAGGCTAGAATCCAAACGAAACCGAAAATAATAGAAACTATATCTTCCAACCAGCAGTAAAGTGACGTACGGAACAAGAAGATTTAAAATCCCAACTATGGTACATTTGTATACGTAAATCCACTTTAATTCAGCCTGATTAGCACATGCCAGTAAAAACCGGAAAATTCTAGACAGAAAAAGAGCACAGTGACGACAAGATAAGCCCATGCTAGACGGAGACAGGCGTTTATTATTCAAGCGGCTTGTAGCGCTGTATTGTGGAATTAGCTGGATTAATCGCTAGGACATGTGTCGGCGGACGAGCGACGCGACGACATAAGTTTTTTTTTTTTTATATTGTTCTTTGTGGGAAGAATCCCATTGAATTATTGCTTGGAGTAGAATTACGAGTGTATAGTGCATGTGTGTGCGTAACTTGTAATTGTGTATTGAACTTGTGAAGGCTTTATAATCGCATTTAATAGTCAATTAAAATAAAAAATATAATGTATGAATAACTGCTGTGAAACTGGTGGACTGAAAATTCTATTTTGAAATTTATTAAAAATTCAGAATATTATTCTAAAATACTAATGAATTTGCTTTTCGCCGTAAGTTATATTTGTTAAAAATTGGGTGTAATATTAAAGCTTTCAACAAACTCAAACGCTTTAAAAAAAAAGTTATATTTTTAAAACTACATATAAATGCTTTTATATACGAGTACTAGCCGACCCGCGCCCACTTCGTTGGGCGTTAATTATTATCTTTGTGATGCAATTATGTTGTGTAGCTCTTAGTACTGTTTTATTAGGTTCATTGTTTAGAATTTGACGTATAAAATCGTAATAATATCGTGTATTTATTATTTTAAATTACAGAACCAAATAACATACTTCATAAATAAAATGTTGCTCCAACGCCATCATTCTATCAAAAAGCGAAAAAACTTCGTCGTCGATTGACGTCGGTTGACTGAAATAAGAGTAAATAAAATAAGTAGACTAATAAATAGCGATAGATGGCGATCGTTTCTTTGTCATTTTGATAATATATTTTAATATTTTTCTTTTTTACTGAATTTTTTGTACAATTACAATAAAATATAGCCTATGTCACTCCTGAATAGTGTAGCTTTTTGTTAGTGAAAGAATTTTCATGATCGGATCAGTATTTGCGAAGATTACCCCCGATATACAAACAAAGTTATAAACTTTTCCTCTTTATAATATTAGTATAGATGTATGTTATAATGTAAAAAAAAGAGTATAACGGCAAAGTATTTCATAGAATTGTATACGAGAGAGATAAAAAACTCGGTTAAAGACTTTTGATATTCCGTAAATATGTTTTGAATAATTTAAGCGTTCAACGATTTAATATTTTACAAATAGTTCTGGTTTGTTGTTCTCAGGTTTTCCCTTTGTCGTTTTATAAAAGTCCTTCTTTTTCTTTTAAAAGAATGTACGGGCAGCAAAATATGCATAGTTGTTAACGCTCACTGCTATATTGTAATAAAAACAATTATGTAAAAACTTAAAAGATTTCTCTCGTGGTTTCGTGTTTCATTACTCGTCAGTTTGGTTGCAATTTGTAATTACTGATCCAACTTTTTTCTTCTTTTTGATGCCTCCAATGAATATTAATCAAAATAAAATTTACCTTTTTTCTGTATTTAAAAGAAAATCACTCAAAAACGTATTTATGTATGTTACCAAATGTTCGTTAAAAATAATTAAGTATCCAATTGCATGCCTGCAAGTAAGATGTGCTTTATTCTCACAAAATGAAAAGTATGGGAAGCACTTACTCTTACACCCCTATATTTTTATAACAATGCATTAATATGATATAAAATATTATGCTGGTGTATAGGGTATATTATTTTGGAAGTCAAGTTTTTGAATGTACGGATGATAGCAAAATAACGCGAGAATCACTTCACGAAATAAGCTGTTTTTTATTATGTCATTTAACTTAAAAGCCTTTTGAATATGAAGACTAAAAATTCTTTAATTTTAACTCAATTGTTAAATATACGAAAACTAAGTTATAAATTGTATTTTTATAAGTTGTAAACTCAATTATTAATTATTTATCTAGTAATTACAAGTTAGAGGCGTACACATTTAGATTTTCATAACTTTTTTAATTATGTAAAGCAATAGCTTTAGTTGGCTTGATTTGAACAAAATTTATGTCACAGATTAGGATTAATACTAGAAATCTACGTTTACTAAATTGGCGTTTTATATGTTGTGTCGCATTATACATTCTTCCTTTTTGAATTAATCCTTCTTTACGCACGCTTGACTTGGTGAGTAAGCTGGTGAAATCTGGTCGACATCGTTACGAAAAGTGTGATCGGGCGAGGCAAAAGGAGCAAGAGAGAGAGAGAGAGAGAGAGAGAGATTTTAATTCAGTCGTGTGGTCTAATTAAAAGCACACTCATTTTTTTATGATTTTTTGTTCTTCTAACTTCCTTAACTTTCCTTAATCCTTAACTGACTATAATATAAAAAATAAATGAATATAATTATTACGTGTAAAAAACTATAATTAGTGTATCTTTTGTTGGTTGTCCATAAATAAATAAATAATAAATTAGCAACGTAAACATTACGCCAACAATAACTTTATCATCTACAGTTTAAATCAGCAAGTTATAAGTGAACAATTAGAAAAACAAAAAACTGGTCTATTTTCTTAACTTTAATTTTGTTGCGTTTAAGTTAATTTCGTGCTTATTTCCAGAGCGGTAATTCTTTACGAACAATATAATTATATAGTGCAGCGAGTCGCAATGTTAAATATTATAATTCAAGGTAATTATGTCCTCGGATCTCCAGCTCAGCGCACGTTTCAGAAACTCAAACAACTGACGCCGAATGTTTGTGCATTTCACTGTTAAAGCAACAAGGGAATTATAATAGTTACTTTACATTCACTAGTCTTATTCTAGCTTTTAAATTGTTTTGTTATTGTTATTGTCTTTCTTATTTTTCTGTGTAAATAATTCTGTTTTTTTTTTTCAAGATATTCCCATAAATGGGCATACCACAGGGGACAATTGAAGGTCTCTTTTTGTTCAGTGTACATAAATAATTTTGAAGTCGATAGACTTTGCTTACAACAAACAACTGAACTTTAAATGTCATAGAAACTAAAAAAATGGTGTTTACTTATCTCCGTGTTCATTGAAATAATTGCTAACAAAGGTTTTTCTCAAATAACTTAATATTTCAAGCTTTCTAATTGTTTTATTTTAAGTCTCAGGTTTGCGCTATTAGCAAATATGAAAATTCATCAACATTAAAGCTTTCTAATAGCAAAAATATATTACACGTATCCTACTGAAGTTCATAGTCTTACGATTTGATAATATGTTGTAAAATTGGAAGGTGTATTCGATCTTCAAAAGAGTTATTCGCGGAATTTTTAATCTTGAAGCTCAAGCCTTGGGACGCCTTCATAAAGGAAGGTACCAACACTCACAAATATATATATAATAGGTATATCCAGAAATCAATCAAGCACATCTGAACAACACATTTGAGTTTATTTTATAACTAGCTTCTGCGCGCGACTTCGTCGGCGTGGACTCCGCTCCTATTGGACTAAGCGTGATGATACATATATGCCTATAGCCTTCCTCGATAAATGGGCTATCTAACACTGAAAGAATTTTTCAAATCGGCACAGTAGTTCCAGAGATTACCGCGTTCAAACAAACAAACAAACAAACAAACAAACAAACAACCAAACAAACAAACTCTTCAGCTTTATATATTAGTATAGATTAATTCATCCATTACTTTTGTACGGTTCAACCGCACATAAGTCCATAATTATCACCGCATCAGCATTTTACATCACTTGCACGATTCATTAGCAATAGACATCAGTGCACGTACAATCATCAAGCAGCGCGTTCGTGTACTCATAGCAATTAGATATTATATCAAAATATAGTTAAACTTTTATTTTTATATTTTATCTTTTATTTATAATAAATCAGCAGCAGCTATTCAGGTGTATCAAACATCTTTTTGGTCCTTCGAGCCGGATAAAAAAAAAAAAAAAAAAAATTATAAAAAAAAAAATTTATAAAAAAAAAAAATTATAAAAAAAAAAAAAAAAAAACAAAAACTTAAAATACTACACTTACAAATTCTTAATACAATTGAGGATTTGTGTACTTCAAAATGTTCTCTCTCAAATATCATTACTCTGGATTTATAGAAAGAGAAAAAATAACAATACAAAAACAAAACAATAAAAAATCACTCGACAAATTCATCATAAAACAATATTCCAAAAAAATAAACTAGAGCATAAAAAATAGAAGTCGAGTTTGTCACGTAGCACACATTATAAACGTGCCGGAGTGAACAATGGTTCTGTGCGAGCATCACGTTTTCCAGCTCATCAGAACCGTGGTCGCGTTCTATAGAAATCGCGACACAGTGCCCCGCGCCGGAGGCACGGACCCGCGTGTGCCGCACTTCGGTGCACCTGCCCCTAACACGCCGTATTTTTACTCTAAGCCAATATGTGCAAGTCGTAAATCGCTTCGAACGTGACTTCTTATATTTAAACTGATCTTATCGTACATTTTTATGACCTTATCGTGAGGGAAATTTAATTCTAAGCCTTTTATGTCGGGACTTAGTATAAGTAACGGTTGTTTTGTTATTGATGAAAATTTTACGGACGTTGACTTAATCGCTGCTAAAAGTTTTTTAAGTGTTGCCTTAACTTTTACGCTCAAAATGAGACTTTATTAAAAGACAAGAAAAAATATAACAAAACACGTTGCAAGAAATAACGTTGTTAATCATAGTTTATGATTAACTAGCTTATGCGCGCGACTTCGTCGGCGTGGACTCCCCTCCTATTGGTCTTAGCGTGACGATATATAGCCTATAGCCTTCCTCGATAAATGGGCTATCTAACACTGAAAGAATTTTTCAAATCGGACCAGTAGATCCTGAGATTAGCGCGTTCAAACAAACAAACAAACAATCAAACAAACAAACTCTTCAGCTTTATTATATTAGTATAGATAAAATAGTTAATTACAGTTTATTGATTAATTAATAATAATTGATGAAATAATTGATAAATAATATTTGAAACTGGAAAGTACATATTGTAAAGATGCATATTCATATCTGATTGTTCAATAATTCAATTACTTTTTACAAAACAAAAAAGCATTATTAAATAAGTAGTAAAAATAAAACATTTTCAATCAATATCAATAAATTCAAAACTTCAACAACTTCAATGAAGTCATTAAGTGAGAACTTTAAAACAGTCATGTTGTTTATATTACCTACATTAAATTGATCCTGGATCTATACTATTTACCCAGTAGATTCTAAAACAATCATGTTTAAGGTAACCAAAGAATAAAATGTTGCAAATGGCATTAAATATTTAAAATTTATGTTTACGATGTTTATACGAAAAAAGAAAAGAATATTTACTGTAAATTTTTATAGTCTGTCAGACTTTCTATGTTTAAATATTTTTCAGATAGACCCTCTGAATCTTAAAAAACAGCTGGACATATTTGACGAGACCTTCACTGGCCATTTTTGTACAGAAAAATATATTTAATCGAACGAAGTAACAAGTACCATGTCATCTGTCTATATTTTAATTGAGAGCTAACCACATAGAGGAGACCCACACTAAGGCATGCTCCAAGCGTACACCTGCGTACCTGTCCGAGCATCCCGTCGGTAACTTAACACCTCGATAGCGACTAGCCTCCGTTCCACTCGACTGAACAAATTGTATATAAATACACACATATATATGTGTGTGTTCTTACAGCGATGCTCCATATTTATTGTTCAGGGCTATCGCAAAGGTTTTTGTTGCTACTCGCTGTGTCTAGAGATTTTAATCCCAAAAATCTAAATTATCTGGGAATGTCTTAAAACGCAGCGTGGTGGATTAAGCTTCGATCCTTCTTCGACATGGAAAAGGTCTATGCCCAGCATTGGGATGTTACAGGGTGAATCGTGATCGTGTTCATAAAAAATAACATCTGTAATACTATATAATACATTGCCTATAGCTTCATGTCAAATTTGATCTTAAACCAAAAAAAGGCAAACCAATTTTCTTCATTTATCCTTTAAAAATTTATTTTTTGAAAGGTCAAGGATATGTCAGCAACATAATGACAAGACGTTTTTAGGTCAGAATTTTATCAAAATAAAACTCCTTATTATTATTTTCTTGTATACGTTACTCATTAAGTCTTTGCCGACATAATTATTGAAAAAAAAATAAAACTATTTTATTGGTAACAAATAAAGGTACAATTCACACTTTCACAATTAGGGTGGTAGAAAGAATGAAATGTATTGTGTATGTTATGATTTTGTAACATTGGTAAACATTAAACATGTTTTCGAATATAAATTCATGGTAGATTTTGAACCTAATTACATACTTGTCTTATGCAAGAAAGCGCAGTTTAGCCTACCTCGACACAGTGCACAGCAATTACAGTATTAGGTATGTTTTATAGCTTAAGTAAGTAAGATGTAAAGGGAACCATTTTGATTATAACTGTTTCCATATTGTCAGAGAAAAATAATCCACATAATTGACTTGGCTAAGAATTTGTTATTATGTATCACTACATAATATTATAAAACAAAGTCGCTTCTCGCTGTCTGTCTGTCTGTATGTATGCTTAGGTCTTAAAAACTACGCAACGGATTTTGATGCAGTTTTTTTAAATAGATAGAGTGATTCAAGGGGAAGGTTTATATGTATAACACATGCATAATATAGTAGAGAAACACTGATCATTTTTGCAACCGTGCGAAGCCGGGGCCGGTCGCTAGTAATGTATAAAATAATTTATCTGTAAAATATTAATTTATATTGTTAATAGAAATACTCTGTAAGAAACTTTACTTGTCATTTTATATTTTTCCAACATTTTTTTTTTCAATTTAAACTAGTAGATGTACATAAGACTTTGTTAGATAAAATTATGGTAATCTAAAATATATTCAGATGTTGTTATAACAAGAGTTTTAACTATTGGTTAGATCTTATCTACAAAATCTACATTTCGAATCCATTAATAGCTTCATAGTAGCTATATTAATGTAAAGTGCAAAAGTGCCTTTAAAATATAATTGAATAACTTTAAGATTGTTTCGGTAAATATCCGCAGCAATATTTTAATGAGCGTAAAATCGTTGTCATAATATTAATCATAATAGAGAAATATATTCGTAGAACGGAACGTATCGATATATTTACTATTGACACAACTGTAACCCGCTATTTTACCCGCAGAAGTAAAGGAATTTCTTGATGAGATAACCTTATCATTGTGTATGTTTCAATGTGTTTCCTATCTCTAAGTATTTAAATGTGTACATATCAATTAGTGTAGTGCCTGTGGCATATACAGATTTTTTAAGCTAGCACGGGCCACAGGGCTTCTTGATAATGTAAACTACCAACTTTGAGCAAAATAAAAACTACTTTTTTTTTCAAGTCAACTGTCAGACTTAGTATCAACAAGTGTTGAACTACATATTGTACCAAGCATTCATCCATCTGTCCTCACTTCAAACGTTTAAAATGTTGATACGAGTGATGGTGGAGAAGAAATACCTTGGCGTGGCGGACGGCCAGCATGTTGAACGGAGCCGGCACATCCCGCACCAACCGGCCAACAACCGCACAACACTACACGACCACTGAGAAGCACCAACAAGCACTGCAAACTACAAAGCTGCAGCTCCGAGTGCAGTATGCAACCTTTTCGCAAGTCGCAGAACTGGTTGGAGCGGGGCGGACCGGTCCGACCAGCCGAATTGCCGGCGATGTCACGCCGGCCCACGCTCGCTAACTTCACAATTAATTCGGGTCAGCGACCCTGGATTATGATCGAATATCGGTCGCGGTGTGACCCGAAATACGTGATGGTATTCGAGTCCTGGTTTCGGTGGTATTCCATCCATTTTTGGTTCTTATATGATAAACAATCGTTAGATGTAGGAATGTAAAATTACATACATAAATATTACACATTCAAATAACATAATTGTATTGTTCCTTATTAATTTCTAATCCATTTTGTGCAGTAAAGCCTAACCCAATTTCGCTACTACACGAAAACCTCCAACGTAAGTATTGAGTCTCATCTGCCACGCTGCTGTTCCATAATATACAGAAGTCAAACGGCTAAGCACAAGATACCTTAAAGGGTAATATCATTACTTCAGTCTATCGCAGTCCACTGCTGGACATAGGCCCCCCAAGATTGCGCCAAAAATGGCGCGAACTCATTACAAATAACATTTATGAATACCTAAAAATCACAACTTCCGGTCAATTGCTCTGTCCATCAGGCCATTGTTTTAGCGTTACTTAATCCTCACAGATCTTGAAACTTATCAAACAGAAATAACACTTGAGTGTGAATTATTTAGTCAGCGAGTTGGAGAGCGAATCCAGTTAATCTCGCAGTCTAGCGCCGCCTCTCGAAAACTAATTTCATCACGAGATACTTGTATTTAAATCTTCTATTGTGTTTTTCAATCTTTGAAACGAGCTCCTCTTGTTCTGAAGCGGTGACGGATGCTAATAACGGCTGTTAATATTCATTGTTTATTCCGTCGTTTTAATTCTGTATTCAAATAAATATCTTTTTTTCAGTGTGATTTATTTGTTTGAATCAATAATTTATATTTCGTGAAATAAAGCTACGGAAATTGTTTTTTTTTTATTGAAATTTTGTGTGATTCTTTTGACGTAATGATTTGTTGCTTAAACTGTTTAAATACTAATTCTTACAAAAATATTCTTAAAAAAACAATCAAGAAACCAACACATTCCTTATAATTTATGTTTACTGTTTAAAAAAAGTAAGTCCGTATTTCAATATATGTAGCACTCAGCCTATGTAATCCTACGACTGGGCATAGGCCTCATTCTCCACGAAGGAGAAGGATTGGAGTTTAATCCACCACGCTGTTCCTCTGCGGGTTGGCAGATATGGTTCCTACTATGAGTAACGATCGCTATCAGGTATTTATGATAACAACCGGGACCGACGTCTTAACGTGCTCTCCGAGGTACGGTGGGGAGACCCACAAGTACAGATATCCAAATCGGAATGGAATATTTGTATAAGTACAAAGATCCATCCCGAGCGGGATTCGAACTCGCAAACAGTCGGTGTTTTAGCCGACTACTCGCACTACACCAGAGCGATGTTGTGTTTGTTTAATTTTTTTTAGATAAAATGAAATTAAGAAAATTTATGAGACGTGCGCATAATTTTGAACATTTCAAACCTATAAACAACCAAATATATGAGACATTAGCGTGAATATCAAAAGCAAATAAAAGATATTTACTGTCAAAGTTCTGCAAGAAGTGGAACAGCTGTTACAGCAGTAGCGACACAGGTGCGTAATGACAGTAATTATTATTGTTCATAAATAGTTTACAAACGATAGAATGATTAATGAACTTTTTATCGTTTTAATTTGTAACTAATTCTGTAATAATGTTCCTGAGTAATCAATCATAATTGTAATTGTTATATCTGATTATGATTATTCGAAGTAGAATTTTTATAGAATTTGTTTGAAAATTTCTTCTCTTAGTTAATGCTTTAGTAGTGTTCTCTCTATAAGTCTAATCTTTTTCTATCGTGCTTTAAAATAATATAAAAATTTGTATTGTAACAAAAAGTTAGCAATGTGTACATGAACTTAAGCATCTTCAATGCATTAAAATAAAATGATCTTTCAAAGTCCCACAGCTGGGAAAACGTATCTACTATGAGTAACGATCGTTATCAGGTGTACATAATAACAACCGGGACCGACGGCTTAACGTGCTCTCCGAGGCACGGTGAGGAGACACACTTTTTACTTTACTTTAGATTTTTCAAACTTTTCATCTATATTCTCACGGACTTTAATTAATACAACCTGTATTAGAAATATATTTACAATTTCCTCACTGTTCCGTTTTATTTCCTGTTATCGTCCCCTCAAATATTTATTTTGTTTTGTTTTTAGTATTTGTTGTTATAGCGGCAACAGAAATACATAATTTGTGAAAATTTCAACTGTCTGTCAATCGCCGTTCTTAAGATACAGCCTGGTGACAGAAGGACGGACGGACGGATGGACGGACGGACAGACAGCGAAGTCTTAGTAATAGGGTCCTGTTTTTACCCTTTGGGTACGGAACCCTAAAAAACTAGCACACGTAATAACTTAACATTGGTCCACTTAAAGTAAAACCACAGAGTACCAACCTATACTCCTCACAAAATGTACTAAATATTAGTAGCAGTGACGGCTGCTATTTTTAGTGGAAGGCAGAATGGAGTGCGATTTCATGTCATCGGTTAGTCTCCGTTCCCTGCCATTAGGCTCGGCCGTCCTTAATTTTGTTATTCACAAACGTTATTAACTCTCAAAATAGAATACTGTGCCCTAGTTTGTGAGGTAAATTGATTTTAATTATATTAAATTTTGCGTCTTTAATTCATTATAATAAATAGAATATTTAGGTATATTTGTCTGTAGTTAATATGAAGTCCATATTGTATGTTTGGCACCGAGTCAAAATCAGTCACAAATTATTTCACAAAACTAGCTACGAAGTTAAAAAGACTTATTTTGTCTTTCACTTTTGTCTTCTTAATATTATATTTTTTAATCTTAAAGCTAAAATATCGCATCATTTTAATCATCGTCAGCCATCGCGGAGTTCACTCATATGTCTTTCGTTCCTATCATCAGATCTACTACCTTCAGGTCTCCATTATTTTGTGATACAAAGGTTTACTGGATTCCATTTAGAGGTGGTGATAAAAATATACCTGTTTATTCTAGACTTACAAATATTTCTATATTGTATACACCTATTGTGACATGTGTGAAAATAAAGTTCGTCGTTCTCTTGAATATCTAAGTTAGCGATAACGTGATATTATTTGAACGATGACATCACATGATGGCAGTTTTTTACGAAATCGCGTCGACCTTTAAATGAATTGCGCCAAGATCAAGTTTTACGCCGATATCAACAAAGATGTTATTTTACGATGTGACGCGAGTGAGCCTTTAAATAGGGCGTCTTATTTTTATGAAGGATATGAAGCTACAATTTGGTTGGGAAATTGGAATATTTCGTTGTGTATTTTAGGGAAAACTGTTTTGCCTTATGGTAAATGTTTTGTGTGGTGAGCTGGTTTGTTCTATGATCGAAATTGAACGGTGTATGAAAGTTATGATATCCGAACTGATTTAAGATATATAACCTCTACTAAAGAAAATTGCATTAAAATCCGTAGCATAGTTTTAAAGATCTAAGCATACATAGAGACAGACAGACAGCGGGAAGCGACTTTGTTTTATATTATTATATACTTTATTGCACTAAAAAGAATATACAGAAAATTACATGTATAGTGGATGGCAAAGGTGGACTTATCCCTAGAAGAGATCTCTTCCAGTCAACCAATAGTCATGAGAGAGAGTGTCATATAGCGGGGGACACAGTGCAAGAAATAACAACCTAAAGAATAGTTACATGACTGTATATATGACTGTATATATTATATTATGTAGTGATTAACCAAAAAAAAAATTACATTGTATCGAGAAAGAATTAGATCTAATATTGTTTACTTGTGTTTTTATTTACTGAAATGTGAAGTGTTTTAAACTTGACAACATAAAAAAATACAAGCATCGTATATGTGATGACATCACTCTCTCTGATGTAGTGGTGCGTGCACCATGTTGGCGCTCACACACTGGCGATTGCGGGTTCGATTCCCGCTCGGGATGTATATTTCAGCATGTAACACCCCACGGCTGGGCATAGGCCTCTTTCTCTATCTAGGAGATGGGTCGAAGCTAAATCCACTTCGCTGTTCCACTGGGTGTTGGCAGATATATTGCATACTATGAGTAACGCTATCATGATCGCTATTAATTGTCTATGATAAGAACAGGTCCGACGTAACCGACTGTTTTACATGCTCTCCGAGGCACGGTGGGGAGACCCATAGCGACTGCACAAACACCCAGACCACTTCAAACATCTGTATGGCCAATACAATACCAATACAAACCGCCACCGCAACAATCATCGCTAATAAACAAACTAGGCCCACAAAATTTAAAATATAATAAATGAACCTAAAAAGTTGAGGTACAATTCATATTTCAAAAGACATTCACAGCTGAAATATCAGCTAAAATTAATTACGAGTATTATTTTTGTTTGAAAATTATTTAAAGACTAAGAATAAGATGTCACCCTTTTTGCTTATCTTGACTTGTTCGGACTCAACGCTCGAACAAATTCGTTTTTCATTTTATTGCTTAGTTTCTTTAATGAATAAAAAGGTGGGTTTTCTTTGTCAGTTAGATCGCCGCTAACAACTTTATTATTAACTAGCTTCTGCGCGCGACTTCGTCGGCGTGGACTCCGCTTCTATTGGTCTAAGCATGATGATACATAGCCTATAGCCTTCCTCGATAAATGGGCTATCTAACACTGAAAGAATTTTTCAAATCGGACCAGTAGATCGTGAGATTAGCGCGTTCAAACAAACAAACAAAGAAACAAACTCTTCCGCTTTATTATATTAGTATAGATTTGTATTGCACTGCTGTGTGGCTACGGCATAGAATTTAGCCTCCCCCTCTCTTCCCGTGGGTGTCGTAAGAGGCGACTAAGGGATAACATAGTTTCACTACCACCTTGGAACTTAAAAAGCCGACCGATGGCGGGATAACCATCCAACTGCTGGCTTTGAAGTACACAGGCCGAAGACGGGCAGCAGCATCTTCGGTGCGACAAAGCCAGCCCTGCGGTAACCAACCCGCCTGCCCAGCGTGGTGACTATGGGTAAAACACATGAGTTCACGCCATTATTGGCGCGAACTTGTGGAGGCCTATGTCCAGCAGTGGACTGCGATAGGCTGAAATGATGATGATGATGATGATGATGATGATTTGTATTTGGTGATACAGATGTTTGTCGTGATCTGGGCATTCAAGTTTTGTGTTGTGTGTGTGTTCTACACTCAGGATTCTACTTGTAGAGGAAGGCTGTTTAATTATTTCGGCTTTCAGGGATTTTAAAATATATTTGGTATACTTGATACATAGAAGATACATAAAACGGAACTAAATCTAAGGTACATATTGAGTCTTTCTTCTCTTTTTTTGATTATTTTCAAAAAGTATGTGCATAAATATTTAAAAAATATATATTTTGTAGTAAACATGTGTATGAGTAGACTCGTACACATGAAACAAGTAATAAAATACATATCATCCACATTATAAAGCATCGTATTTAACAATATACGAGTATCTCAAGCTTCAACAACTCACAAGTCACAATACCCTCAAAGTGTTACCAACATCTGAATATGTAGGTACTTGTAATTTACTATTCAAGAACGACTTTACGCATTAAAGACTTTTAAACGTAATAAATAACGTTTCTCACTTGGAAATTATGAATTTAATTAATTTTGAGCAAGAAGTGGATTATTATACTCAACAGACTTCTCACATTAAACTGTTGCGATGTAATTTACTTTGTTTCATATTATATAAGGTTATTTTCAGTAAATATAAATAGCAAATATAGCATTTCATTGATGTAGTGCACAGCAGGATGAAATCAGCTGTTCAAGATCTAGCAACACCAGGAAGAACCTCAACGTTAGAAGATCACAGTTAAATAATACTGCTTTCAAGCAGTGTTGTGTTCCTGTTGTGAGGAACCTAAAGGGAGAGGGGCGAACTTACAGACAAACATTAGTTTCTAGGGAAACAAAACTACTGTCGTCAAAGATATTATTTTTAGCCGTGAACGGACCTCGATCGACTATGAATATTTTTGAATTTGAATTTGAATTTATGACAGCGATGATCTAACAAGATCTAATAATCTATAATATCTATATCATGTATAAAAAGTCCATGAATTGGCCATGGTTTTAATAAAATACATATAATTGACTTCTTTTATGTATATTATGTATGTTGTTATATCTTGTGATTAAACAAAAAACTAAAAATTGAAATTTTTGCTTTAAAAACGTAGTAAAATAATTGTATAATAAATAAATTAAAATTAATTTTTAATTACTTTTTGACTATTTAATTAATTTTTAATCAATTTATGATATTATTTACAAAAAATATTAATTATTATAAAGGTTTCCTGAATTAAAATGATATTCATAAAAATAATTAAGCAAAGAAAATACACGCGTAATAAAGTGGGCTAATAAGAATTACACTCACGGACTGTATGAAGAAACACATTTATTAAGGCTTTTGAAATTCTAAACCTAGAAATTTTTAATGAAATTACACACAAACCGCACGAGCAATATCAAATTTAATTAACCTATTTTCACATATTTTTATAAAATGAAAGAATTTTCAATCCTTCCTACCACCATCATGTAAAGTAATTAATGAAATGTAACTGTTTATTTAAATAGTTTAATTAGTAACATGTTATGACACTGTAACATGGAACTCAATTATGAGGATTTTATTTAATTCATTTTACAATTAAGCTTTTCGATCATATAAATTGTGTATGACGTTATAGCTTGGTTGTAAAATTTAAAAGGAAAAGCTTATTTCATTATTTTTAGCGCATTTAAAATAAAAGCTTTTAAAAAAGTGTGTGTCAGCTCCGACGCACGACTGGAGCTTACTCCTTCAGATCGACTGTCTAAATAGGCACAAGAAAGGCTTACTAGCCTAAGATAAAGATTAATAGCATATCAAATTAACTAAATAAACGAATCAAATAACGCCATCTATCGGAAACCAATTGAGTTCCAATAGATGGCGTTAACAAAAAACGTAACGAGGTCATTTGTTCAGTCGATTTTACTCCTCATATTTTTTTCATACCGGGGGCCTTATATGAAAAAAAAACACGTAAAGTAAACTCCAAAAAAACAAAACTCATTTACTATTTCTACCGCCTTCAACCCACATCTACAAATAACCCGCGGGGATATTTATAGATTGTTTTTAGCTCCGTATATTATCCTCAGTACGTGTGCGCAACAGTGACAGTAACATGAATCGCGCGATTATCGCAATAAATACGGCGAGGGCTCGCGTCTGTCACTCGCCGGGAACAACTCGTTCATATTTAACGAGCTCCCCGAATATATTCCGAAATTGAATCACAATATCTGAAAAGTATGCTAGACTATATTTGTTTTCTTATAGAACTTAAATAAGTAAATATTCATATGTTGAAACCTTTTTATACGTAACGTTTAAAAAGATTATAAAAAAGAGGAGTTTTTCAATTCGACTGTATGTATCTACTTTTTAGGGTTCCGTACCTAAAGGATAAAAACGGGATCCTATTACAAAGACTTCGCTGTCCGTCCGTCCGTCCGTCTGTCACCAGGCTGTATCTCAAGAACGGCGATAGCTAGACAGTTGAAATTTTCACAAATTATGTATTTCTGTTGCCGCTATAACAACAAATACTAAAACAGAATAAAATAAACATTTAAGGGGGGCGATAATTTTTTATTAGTCTAAAACGCCATCTATCAGAAATTAGGAAAACTTCGTCAATAGACTAATAATAGTTTTCTAATAGCATCATAAATGGCGTCACAATTAAATAAATATTTTATAGAATAAATAGTTTACAGAAAATTTAATTATATATTTAGTTTAGTCAATGGTAGGTACGGAACCCTTCGTGCGCGAGTCCGACTCGCACTTGGCCGATTTTTTAAGTATGTTACATCAGTACTTTTATCTGTATGTACCGATTTGCTGATTTTCGTTTGAAAGCTGATGCTTGTCATGTAGTCCCATTTAAATTTGAGTTTTTAAGCTATCTCTAGTAATGTGTATTGTACTATACTTATCAATGCAAAATGAAATAGTTTTTTTTTTTTTAATTCCAAAACAAGCACAGTTATTTAATTTGAATTCAAAATAAATAGTAGGTATACGATTGTTCTTTTAACTGACGTTTCAAAAAAGGGTTAACTACTTTTGTATTATTTTTTATACTGCAGTCATTAACAATAGTTTAAAAATTCTGTGCGAACACAATTATAGAAAATTTTGGTATTAAACATCAATTTTTTACCAAAAAATGTGCAACCTATAAAACGAATTCATTTTTCTATTCGATTAATATTTAACATTGCGGTCAATAAACGTTTTCGGCTTTGTGCCATTTAGTATTGAAAAACAAATATTGAAATATACAAACATTTTATTGCAGCGTACGTTGAACTCTAAGCTGTGTGTATTTTGAATGCACTGAGACGGAACGGTTTTATGCTTTTCTTAATTCTCGTACTCAATAATGTCGTATTATTGTAAAATTAAATGCATCTTAATCCTTTCCCACATGTTAGTTATGCTATCCCACAATTTTTTTATTAAAAATCCATTCGTCTTATTTCATTACTAGCTTCTGCGCGCGACTACGTCCCCGTGGAATAGGACCAATTCTGTCATACATAATTTGTGCGAAACTTTAACCGTTTACGCAGCGGAAGCTCTCAAAAGGAAAAAAAACGATTTTGAAACATTCTTTATTGGTGCTACGCTTCTATTGGTCTTAGCGTGATGATATATATATATAGCCTATAGCCATCCTCGACAAATGGGCTATCTAACACTGAAATAATTTTTAAATCGGACCAGTAGATCCTGAGATTGGCGCGTTCAAACAAACAAACAAACAAACAATCAAACAAACTTTTCAGCTTTATGATATTAGTATAGGTTTGATTTTGATTGAATCTTGAAATTCTATTTTTTGAACAATTTTACCACACAATTTTGAACATTGTCCACCCATCTTTCTTCAGTTGATCTTTTCTATTCATTTAGCTTATTTAATCCTTAGCTGTCAGTATCATCGAGTCTAATTTGTATTTTTTTACGTTGCTAGTTTATAGAGGTCGTTTATATGCCATAAAACAATACGCTTCATGAGTTCGGAGTAATAATATTAACCGTAAACGCGTGTGAGAGTCGTTTACTACGTTCACTGAATCGACATCTCTTTATTTCTTTCAGCGACCAGTTTTTGTTGTAATGACTAAAAACTGTCACTCGTAGTATTTTTTTTTGTGTTTGGACAAATATTTGTTTATCGTTAGATTGTTTATCCTTGTAGGTGGCCCCACCGTGTCTCCGACAGCACTGAGTCTTTGTTCAACGTTTTTCTTATAAAAACATGATTGTTATAGCTACTCTTGGCAAATAAATTATCTGTAATACGCCATCTATGTTTTTTTAATATTATTCGTATTACTCAAACTCACATCCTATATTATAAATATAGTCCTAACAACATAACTCCATGACTGAAACAGGTACCACAAATCAGGGCCGGATCTACCATATGGCTTTTTGGGCTTCAGCCCAGGGCCCCATGGATTCAAGGCCCCCTCCCCACCCAGCTAAGTCAATTCAAAGTCAAAAATAGACGACAATGCGAAAGAATCAATAATTTTATTAAATTCTTTATTCTTATATTACTTCGAATTGACAGTTGAAATGTTCGGCTGCCATTACACATTCATCTTAGTCGTGGTCAAATTTGGTGGGCCCCTAATTAGTATTAGCCCAGGGCCCCCTAACCTCACGGTTCGGTCCTGCCACAAATATCCACCTAACTGGTAATTCAGTATTGAAATATGAGAATAAACTTGTGTTCTGTTTACAAATAGTTACAAACAGTGAAAGAAATATTTAACAAGCGAGTCATTTTTAAATTATATAAATAATTTAAATATTTTTTTCTCATATAATATACCAGTCACCTGTTGTTCGTCGCCTGCCCGAATAAAATGAATATGGAATTCTTTCCACAACTCCGTAGAGAACAACTTGCGCCAGACTACACACGAATAACTTGACGTAACGCGTTTAAATGATGCAAGATATTTCAAACACTCTGTGTATGAAAAGTATTCTCGTATATTTCTAAAATTCGTGTGTTAAATATTTTCTGCTTTAAATCCACCTTACAGAAGACCACAGCTAAATAACACTGTTTTCAAGCAGTGTTGTGTTCCTGTTGGTGAGTAAGGTGACCAGAGCTCCTGGGGGGGATTGGGGATAGGGTCGGCAACGCGCTTGCGATGCTTCTGGTGTTGCAGGCGTCTATAGGCTACGGTCTTACCATCAGGTAAGCCGTACGCTTGTTTGCCAACCTAGTTGCATTAAAAAAAAAAAAACAATTAAAAAAATATACTTGAATGTGTATTGATTAATAATTAATTACTGTGAATCACGATGCTACTTTCAGCTTTGAAAGAATCCCTTAATATAGATAAGTATCTAGTAAAATAGAATGTACTGATACCGAAAATTATTTAAGTTTCAAATGACTGTACTACTAAATTCCTGACATAACTAATGATAATTCGAAATACTATATCTATTAGTCTATCAGTCCTCCTTCTCCTACAAGGAGAAAGAGGCCTATGCCCAGCAGTGGGATGTTACAGACTGAAGTGTACTACACGAACTTTTTAAAGTAATCAAGCTTGTCTGTAGAGTCGATGCCCAACTCCACTCGGTTATAGCAATGTCCCAGATATTCAGTCCTTACAAGTACTGATCAAATGATATTAAGAGGGATAAAGAGTGAATCTTACAATGAAAGGCACGCAAAATTAATAAAGCAGATGTGAGTAAAAGGTTCGACCTGCTTAATTATCAGGCCGAATTATATTGTCATTGAAAATTCATTTATCTTATGAATACTTTTTTATCATAGTACTGTGAGATTCGCCGTGTCACAATATGAAATTTGGAACATTATTTTTATAAAATTTTAAATAATAAAGTACACTGACGTCACCAATAATTTAAATAGTAAAATATTTTATATTGTTGTCTGACGATCAACATAGTGTTGCAATCTTAATTTTTTTATATATCACTAAGTCGGCAAACAAGCTTACGGCTCACCTGATGGTAAGCAATTACCGTGGCCTATAGACGCCTGCCACACCAGAAGTGTCGCAAGCGCGTTGCCGACCCTACCCCCAATCCCCCCCAGGAGCTCTTGTCACCTTACTCACCAACAGGAACACAACACTGCTTGAAGGCAGTATTATTTAGCTGTGATCTTCTGTAAGGTCGAGGTACTACCCCAGTCGGGCTGCTCCATTTTTTGAGCAGAAAATTTCCTGCTGTGCCCTACCTCAGTTCTCTGTGAGAGAGGTATGCATTTGTTGAAATTTTTAGCCTTTCTTTATAAATTCGCCGTTGTTGTTGACGTTTTATCACTGCATGTATATTAATGAATCACATTCGGAATGTTTTATCAATCGGACCATCTCAGCTCAATTAATATATTAAATAATACGCTCTTCAAAACAAATTACTATAATAGTGTGTTCCGCCTCACATGGATGTAAACTATCCTATTGCTTGTTGTAATAATTTACAATGATTTTATTGTTTAAAATTTGGTGTTAATCATACTATAAACTATCATCAATCAATCATACTAAATACACTACATCTGACCAATGGCTTAACGTGCTCTCCGAGGCACGGTGGGGAGACCCTCAAGGACTGCATAAACACGCAGACCACGGCAAACATCTGTATGGCCAATACAAATGTTTGTTATGTGTGGGGATCGAACCCGCAACCGCCAGCGCAACAGCTACATACCAGTGCTGTGACTGTTGCACCGCCATTTCCTGCTGTGCCCTACCTTACCTTTGTTGTAATAAATCTTCAAAACAGATGAAGACATATTATGACATTGTATGTTACCTACTGATTTTATTGAATACATACTAGACACATCATCTACATACAGTAGAACAAACTCAGCACCGCGAATCTAACAGGGAATATAAAAGTGAAACCCGACGGCCCGCGATCCTTCGCGATGAGATAAAATCCAGATAAACTCCTTCTTGAGCGTCTCCAAGATAACAACGCGCTTGAATTATTCCGTTGAGTACACACGCTGTGCAAACACAAGTCGCGAGATTATATCGATTGTGTTCGGTGTACGACCGTGTGGGTGTGTGATTTACTTTAATAATTTATACACTTCTTACGGAAATCCTATCCTATACATATCCTATTATCCGTTCTAAATAAACCAAAATAGCTTGATTTATTTGTATCTGTATCGTTTTTTTTTTTTTTTTGAAGTGAGACTTCTTTAGAATCATTGTGATTTGAAACCGGATGCAACGGAAAAACGACAGGAAAGGCCGAGCCGCGCTGCAAGCCGCTAATTTTAAATTATTATTTTTTTAATTAGTTTGCCATAGAAGTTTCACTTCTATCGTAAGTGAATCGCACACACACCTTTTTTTTTGAAGTAAAACTTCTTTACGCTCCCATGACTTGGGGAGTAAGCTGGTAAATGCGTGACTCTCGTCACTCGGCGTTACGAAAAGTGTGATCGGGTGAGGAGAATGGAAGTTTAGAGTGAGATGTAAGTTGGTGAAGATTGAAAGAGAGAAAGTTACGTTTCTTATTGCTGTTGGGGCAACTAAAGAAGTTTTACTTCAGTCGTGTGGTCTAAATAACACTCGTTTTTATTTTATGTACAAATAGATACAGTTGGTTACTATATTCCATAAATTTTTTATTACTAAAGTCAAACCTTTCCGATAATTTTCTAACATCACGTGAATATTCAATAAAGAAATAAAAAAATATGTAAATAAGTTTATCAGACTACCAGCCTTCAATATACTCAAACAATTTCAATTCAGTTGAATACCTATATATTATGAAAATTCTAACACAAAGCCTCTAACAAGGTCTAGTGTCTACTATCATTTATTGCTAGATACCTAATAATACCAGTCTAGACGTAACTGATTGACAGATCGATAAGACCCACTTTACCTTCAAAAAACTGGTCCTAAGCCAATAACCATTAAAAATATAATAAATTATCTTCTTGGAAACCTTTTACGAGGATCATAGTAGTACTGAAAACAAACAGAACTTAGTACTCTCCGATACATATTGGTAGGAAAATATACCAGACAAAGTAACACAATTAGCTTTACTAAATAAAAAAACACGCAACGAAATGAAACTGACTCGACTCCTGACGTTGCTGTCTTCATAACTATACAAAGTGTAAATTCGTAGCAGTATCTAGTACAATATAAATTTAACGTAAGCTCTACGATAGTTGCTACGCGTAAGCTACGAGATCTCTGTAGCTACTTATCTTCTACGATTTGTAGAGTGGATATTTTATTCACTATTTTATATTTCTTTTGCAAATCGTATCAGATAAGGGTAAAGTCATTTTGAAATTTCAGATTATGAGATTACTTCTAACATTTTTACCCATCCACGTTACGTACCCACGTTACGCCACTGTGCTCTACTTGCTTCGGTTTTGTTCAGCGAACTATGAGAAACTTCTAGTCTAGTATTAATTAATATGAACCAAACTATACAAACTATACAAAACAAATATAATTTGTTGTAAATCCAATATTCATGTTGAACAGATAAGGATCCACAGATCAGTATGTAGGTCGAACGGAATTCAATTAAAGCGAGCAAAGTTTAATAGAATTTAAGCAAAAGAATCCTTCGAGCAACTCGCTCCGTGCTACATGTTATATTGGTTTGAGTTTGATGGAATACTTAGACGCGTCGGCCCGGAAGACATCCACATTTTAGACGATAATTAGATTATCTTGTAGAGGAACTTTCATCAGATTTTGTAAGTTTTATTGACAGAGTAATAATGTTTATGACATCACTCGATTGGTATTTACATCGTTTTAATCTTGTGGACGAAAAAATAAAAAATAAGTGGAATTTATAATTATAATTTCTTTTTCAATATTCATTACAATTATTATTATATTAAAAGCGTAAAATAGTTTTCAAGACATTTAAATAAAATTTGTAATATAAATGGATCGGGTGTTTACTAAATAAATACCTTCTCCAATAACGTATCACATACAATAGTTCTCCATAATTATAAATATAAAATATGTAATAAGTAAAAAATTGTAGTATAGTAGTTAGAAAACTTTGAAAAAATTATTTAATGTGTATTTAATGATAATATTATTTATACATAAATTATGTGTATCGGAACAACCTATACACACAAGTAATTAAATGCTGACTTTAGGAACAGACGACCGAGTGTATGTGAAAGATATTTATTTATTTATAGAAACACTACGCTCACTACAGTCTCAAGTCAGTCAACATCTTAAACAACCTTCCACTATTTCCGAATTCTCATTAAGAAACTCGAATGTGTCAGTTAACAAGCTACCTCGCGTCGCGGAACAGCTCCGTGCGCGTAAATTTACTCCTTAAACTTGGCGCTGCGACGCCAACTTTTAATTAAACTTATATCACATCAAAATTACAACTACACTCGTTAGATAATATGCTTGACTTTTATTTATTCCTTCTACGAGTTTTTGCTGCGACTTCGGTTACAGTAAGACAAATATTTTTTAAAACAAAAAAAAAATTAACACAAGTTTTGAAGTAAAACTTTTTTATGTACGCTTGACTTGGGGAGTAAGCTGGTTTAATGAGCGACGAGAGCATTACTAAAAGTGTGATCGGACGAGGCAAACGGAGTAAGAGAGAGGTTCGAGCACACATTTTCTTTCTCTCTTTCTATCATAGTTACGTTTTGTATATCTAAGACACAGTGCCCTATTGTGCAGAAGTTTTACTTCAGTTGTGTGGTCTAAATCACGATCTTTTTTTATTATAAGGAATGTTTTTTACAGTTTATTTCTGCCTGTCAAAAGTAAAAAACCAAAAAAATTTTGGTCAGACAACACACGTGACTGGAGTTTGACTCTTCAAGAACGATTTTCGATCCGTGATATTTATAAATTGGAATACTCTGTAAAATTGATCAAATTATAATTAACTAAAACAATAAAACATTAATCGCTATTATTATATCTACCTGTATCTTAAAATCGCTGTAAAATGTCACTCTCAGCATCACCACTCAGCGTTGCTTCACAAGATCCCACTCCTAAATTTTTTTCCGTATCATAACGATATCAATTCATACACAGTAAACTTTAAACAAGGAAATTTTCCATTAGGGGTTATTCAAGTATTACGTAAGCAACGAGAATAGGTCTTTTTTAACTTATTTTTGATGACATTTATTATTTCTGAATAGATTAAAAAGTACCTGGGTGACCGAGCCTAGCTCGGTATTTTCTTTTTTTTTTGTTTTTTTTTTGCCCGGTATTTTTACATTTTAATGTTATTTAAATAATAAATCACGAGTGAAATTAAAAAAAAAAAAGAAAAAAAATTGATCTGGAGACTGAGATAACCCGGGTCAACACGATTCGACACCCGCCGACTTCCTAATTACGCCATTACAGCTATAATGACAACGGTGAAAGTAAGCTTCGTATTCTAATGATATTTTTTCATTGCCTAAAAACAGGGATAAAATGACATTTTTTTTTAATGAATCCTAGCTAGATCAATTTTTCGCCCCCGAAATCCCCTGCATACTAAATTTCACGAAAATCGTTGGAGCCGATTCCGAGATTCAGAATATATATATATATATATATATATATATATATATATATATATATATATATATATATATCTATATACAAGAATTGCTCGTTTAATAGTATAAGATATTTATACCAATAATACCAATGTTTACGTAAGCATAGGGGAGATGGGGTAGGATTTTGCTGACTTTCGCTAACAAGGAGAAGGAGTGGGTTATAAACTACTAAAATTCTATCTATATTAAAGTATCAACTTGAATGACCCCTTACAGAAAAATATTCATGTCATACAAAAGTTTAAAAGCCTTCAATTAAACTCAAGAATAAATTTATTTACACTTAACTTAAAGCCTGTACATTTAATAATATTTTAAAACAGACTAAACTAAGCGAGCAAAAATAAACATCATTCGGCTACAGCAGCCCGGCAAAGTTCCGAAGCTCTGAAGTCAGCGGCTCTAACTAACCGCTGAAGTCGACGAACTCGACTCGACGTTGTTTGCATACTTAAACATTTACATTCCTCTGTACCTGTGAGACGACCTTGAGGTATCTTGATATTACTGGAATGTTGGGAACTATCTAATAACATTTTAAAGTAGATTGATGTTAATGTAAAAAATGTGTGTGTATTTATGTACGCACGTGAAAAGTTATACTTCATTGGCTAGCTAACTTCACGTGTCGTTTTTTTTTCGTGACGGTGTGCATGCGCATCGTAAAAAAATTACCCTCATCATTTTCCCTAATGCGCCAAAAGAAGTATAACTTCAAAAATATAAACAGAAAATAAAATAAATAGAAACCTAATAGACACAGCCATGTGTACAAAAACTCTAAAACCTAATTCTAGCGCTACCTTCCTAATCCAAATGTAGTGTTATTAACTCACGAATTACAATATATTTTTATTGACATTCATCGTCTATCACTGTACGGTAACACTCTAGTAGTCAAGTATTACCCGGCTATAAGACGGCCGGTATGGAAATGCCGCGGATGGGAGTCAATATCAGTGGAAAATCAAGCAGAATAAAATAGACCTAATGTAAATTTCTACTATCCAGACACCTAAATTGCTTTATCAATTTTGGAGACACTATTATTAGTTATTACAACATAAATAAACATGCTTAAATTTTAAAATATTCTAAACTGCGTTTGTTTGTTCGCGTCAGCTCAAAAATTACCTTTAGACTTTGAAAAGAATCGTCGGTTCAATAACGAAATTTTCGTCAGCACATATACAGCATATCGAATGGTATCAAGAATCGTTGGAAATATCGCGCTGGAAATGTAATAAATATGATTGGCGCCTGGACAGTTACAGTTTCCATTGGCTTGCTCTCATTTTCTGTGCGAATGTACGAGAAACTGCGGCGCACACGTCGGCTGTCAGAAGAACGGATGTTACGTGGATAATAGACATCCTTATTGGAAGATATCGATTTTTTACGTATATTTTGTTACGTCACTTACTTTACTGAGTACGTGATCATAGGGTTAAATGTGTTTTATACTAGGTGTCTTGATCTGTTTCTCTTGCGATGAGTTCCGCTATCTGTCAATTATTTTGACTTTTCTTACCGAATAAGTCGGTGTTGTAAGCCGTAGCATGACATGACGTGACGACGTGAAAAATATTTTTATCTGCAAGTCTAAATACACATTCGTAATACACTATTTCTAAAGTAGTCAACCTATGCCACAACCTGGAATGGTAAGCAGGGTCGCTGCCTATGTTGCGCCAATACCTAATGTCCAATACCTAATTGTATTGTATTATCTGTGGCAATAAGCGTGCCATCTTATACAAAAAAATTTTTAAATCGGGTCAATATATGATGGCGATAGAAATTAGAGCGATCAAACAAGGTTGCAACATTAATTACATAGATTTAGCAAATGTGACACATTAGCTTATCTCTTATATTCTCATATATATATAAAAATAAATCGCTGAATGTGTTGCTAAGCGCAAATCTCGAGAGCGGCTGAACCGATTTCGCTAATTCTTTTTTTATAATATTCCTTGAAGTACAAGGATGGTTGTTACGGAGAGAAAAATTTAAAAAATTCCCTGAAAAAGTCTAAAAACAACACTTTTCTATTCCCATACAAAAGATTCGTAATAATACTTAAGTCAATTTGAACTTTAATACCATACCATAAAGTTTAAGTGTTAGAGGAGGGGTTCCAGGAAGGATAAGTATTTTAAAGAATCGACTGTTAGGCGGTACAAAGTTTACCGGGTTAGCTAGTTGCTTATAACTTTAATTTCTATATAACGAGCTTGATTTCGATGACACTCTAAACGGAGAAAATCGATTAAGCTATTAGCAGACATATTTTAAAATATTTAATTCGTAAAATGTGTCGTTACAATAATTCATTTTGACGTTGAAAATTTTCACAATAGCCTGTCAATATTTAAATACACGGCGTGACACTTTAAAATGTGGGTCACGTGATTAATCGAAGTTTAACGATAACCGACGGGACGCGGACCGGAAGAACATAATCTATCTCATTATTCAAACACGTCTCGTTTTATAGCAATAAATAATAACTCTGGACTTTACCGTGTTTCATATTTATTTTTATATTAATTTATACAACAGAAGATATTTAAGGCGAGTATGAATGGAAGTGTTGGAAGGGGTAGACCTAGGCGGACTTTTCAAGACCAGATCAGAGACGTCTTGAAAAAAGGCCAGGTCAAAAGTACCCTAAACCGAAGAGCATGTATGAAAGGAATAATGAAAGTGGATGAAGCGAAACAAGTATGTAAGAATCGTAGCAAGTGGAAAGAAGTGGTCTCTGCCTACCCCTACGGGAAAGAGGCGTGATTATATGTATGTATGTACGATAATTATTTTATATGATTTTATAAATAAACATAGGACATTTGTAATATTTTTATTGACCGTTCTCGTGTCCCAATAAATAAGCGTGAGCGTGATCAGCCTATAACATCCCACTTCTAAATAAAAGCCTTCTATGTCACAAAGAAAACGTCGGACTCCAATAACAAATAAGGATTGTGAGTAAAATTTGAAGCCACATAAGGATGTGTATGTAATGACACCTATTCAAGAATTCTTATACCATAGACGCAAAGACAACCACTATGATGTAGCGGTGCGAGTAATCGCCTAAAACACTGACGGTATGCGGGTTCGATTCCCGCTAGGGACGGATATTTGTATTTGTACAAATATTTCTTTCCGGTTTGGATGTCTGTACTTGTGAGTCTCCCCACTGTGCTTCGGAGAGCACGTGAAGCCATCAGTCCCGGTTATTATATAGCGATCGTTACTCATAGTACGGAACATATCCACCAACCCACAGTGGAGCAACGTGGTGGATTAAGCTACAATCCTTCTCCTACGTGGAATGCGTAGGCAAAAGACACTTTCTTCGTATATACAGAGTTAGAGAGCCTTCTATAGAGATGAGTCTATGCCCAGCAGTGGGACCTTACAAGCTAAATCAATCAATAACGGTAAAATCTATAGTAATCTATACTAATATAATAAAGCTGAAGAGTTTGTTTGTTTGTTTGTTTGTTTGTTTGTTTGTTTGTTTGAACGCGCTAATCTCAGGATCTACTGGTCCGATTTGAAAAATTCTTTCAGTGTTAGATAGCCCATTTATCGAGGAAGGCTATAGGCTATATATCATCACGCTAAGACCAATAGGAACGGAGTACACGCCAACGAAGTTGCGCGCAGAAGCTAGTAATATATAAAGCTGAAGAGTTTGTTTGTTTGTTTGTTTGTTTGTTTGAACGCGGTAATCTCTGGAACTACTGGGCCGATTTTAAAAATTCTTTCAGTGTTAGATAGCCCATTTATCGAGGAAGGCTATAGGCTATGTGTCATCACGCTAAGACCAATAGGAGCGGAGTCCACGCCGACGAAGTCACGCGCAGAAGCTAGTAGTAGATAAATAGACAATAACATCAAACTTATGTGAATTATCACGTTTCCTCAGCAAGTAAAAAGTACCATTTAACTTTTTAATTCACCAACTGCACTTCACATTTTGTTTAATAGTAAGTCGTACGCATTAGATGAAGCAGATAGCCCAATATTAGTAGCGTGACAAGTGAAACAAATTATTTATTAGTAAACACGTCCAAGGGAACTGACTAACGAGATATTAGGGCTTCGTGTATTTGATTATTAAGTGGTCGACGCTTTGTGGACAGATTGGAACTCTGAACGTTGACAGTGGCAATAGATTCCCGTATTCCGTTTGAGATTATCATAGACAATGACGTAGACAACGATTTTAGTTATCACTTCTAATTGCGTATACAGAGACGCTCAATTGTTTACATAAACGTTAAGGGTTTTAGGGAATAATTAATTGTTATATAATGCAAGTGTGACGATTCCGTCGCTTCAGCCTGTAAGATTCAATGCGGGTTGGCGAATATATTCCCTACTATGAGTAAAGATCGCTATCAGGTGTATATTATAGCAACATAGACCGAACAGCTTAACGTGCTCTCCAAGGCACGGTGGGGAGACCTACAAGGCCTGCAGAAACACTCAAACCACGCAAACATCTGTATGGCCAATACAAATGTTGTCGTGTGCGGGGGTCGAACCCGCGGGGGTCGAACCCGCAACCGCCAGCGCAACAGCCATAAACCAGTGCTGTGACCGTTCTCTTTCGTCTAAAGAGACTTTCTTAATATGGCCCTGTGGCAAAATTCGTTCTTAGAAGACGTTTACTAACTATTAACTATCTTCCAGCTAAATTTCAAGCTTGTAGCATAAAAAATAACGGGCTTTTATACAAACTTGTAAGATTCCTTAGATCCCTTTAATCTGGCCTAATAGAAATATCCGTTTTTAGCGCAAGTCTACTAACTATAAACTACCTCCCTGGTATGATAAATAATCGATATTTTCAATAGATATATCACAAGAACTTTGACGTTACGAATGTTACCACTTAGTGTTTTATACACAAAAACTTGTATAAAGTTTGTTTGTTGTTCGAATTAAGAGTTCATAAAAGTTATTCGCAAACAAATTTCACATCAAAAATTTTCGCCTGAGACATAGCGTACAACGGTTAGTTTATAACTATATTTACAACAAAGAAATTACAACGGAATTGTTCAAAGGCAAAACGTTTTAATTTTAACGTAAGCGACACGCTTGCGCCTGGCGGCCGCTAATGAGACCGCGCAGTAAGTTGATAACTGAGACAGACCCCAGCGACACGCGCTTACAACAACTTTAAAATTACTTACTTTTAAATTATTCCGCTCTAAGGACTACGTTCACATCTAAATATGACTTCGAATATCTTTTGGAAATTGGTATAATATACCAACTAACGCATTCTTTTATTAGTGTAGGTAATTTATTATAGATCTATACTCTTTCCACTATTTTTTTTATTTGCTATTACCATTATCATCGTGTTATTTTATATAATAATTGTGTTTGCTCGCAAACGAAAAAAAAACGACTACAATTACATCGACAAGTAGGTAATACAACGTAATAAGACGAAAAAATAGTCAAGAAAATACGCGCTATTAAAGATTACTCAAAAAGTTGTAATCAGTTTTCGATCTAATTTAAACAAGACTACATGACAAGTATTAGCTTTCGATTAAAGTAAGAATCATCGAAATCGGTACACCGAGTAAAGAGTTATGCGGTATAATATAACGTAGGTCGACGAAAAAGTAGTCACGTAAATACGCATTATTAGATATAACTCTAAAAGTACTTGTCAGATCTCAATTAAATTAAAATGGGACCACATGACACGCAACACCTTTCAATTAAAACAAAATTGATCGAAATCGGTCCACCCAGTCAAAAGTTCTGAGCTAACATACATAAAAAAAAAAAAAAACATACGTGTCGAATTGAGAACCTCCTCTTTTTTTGGAAGTCGGTTAAAAATAAACAATGAGGCATTATCCGCACAACTCTAAAAGGAACCTAATAAATAGCATTTATATCGTAAAAAGACAATACCTTATCGGGTTATGTGTAAAGATCCAAGTAAAAACTAAGAAACTTTCACTAGAAAACTCTCGTAGGAGTCATAATGAAAGTAGGAAACATCCGCAAACGAGCGAAAGACGACACTTAGTTCGAAGTTAGCCTCCGGCCGGCGATAAGACCGCCGCCGCTGAGGCCGGGTGCGCTACGTGCTCACATAGTAACACAGAGACTAAAGAACTTTTCAATACGATCATTTAAAAGACGCGTTTATAAAGGATTATCTCACCTAAGGTGGTCAGGTGGTCTGACACTAATTACTTAGAACGCTGCAACTAGGGCTGATGTTATTATTGTCATTATATTTTATACTAGCTTCTGCGCGCGACTTCGTCGGCGTGGACTCCGCTCCTATTGGTCTTAGCGTGATGATTTATAGCCTATAGCCTTCCTCGATAAATGGGCTATCTAACACTGAAAGAATTTTTCAAATCGGTCCAGTAGATCCTGAGATTAGCGCGTTCAAACAAAAAAACAAACAAACAAACAAACAAACAAACAAACAAACTCTTCAGCTTTATTATTTAAATTTAATATTTTATATGTTATAACTTCCTATATATCATCGTGGTACCCTATGGGTAATTTTAGCCCCCTTTTTTACGCTACCAGTTTTTTACATTATTTAAGATGATAAAATCTTTTTAGGGATAAAAGGTAAAATAAATTAACAAAACAGATATTGTATTAAGCTACCTAATTTCAATATTGTCATATTTTCTGTTCGTAAATTTAAGCGCTGAAGACATTTCCAATTTTCAATAAGGAGCAGTCGACGGGAGCGCTCGCCGCCGACTACTCCGGCTATTGGGTGCAGATGACTTCACACGTGGCGGTATTAGGTAATACAGTTTGTTTAGTTTCGTTATTGTTACAATATTCTGTTTAACTTTATGTTTTAAAACAAACGTTTTATTTTAAAGAGAAAATTTAAAGAAAATAAATCAATATTTACTTTTTACTTTCAAAAAATTTAAATTTTAATTGCCTTTAGTAAATAAAGTATTGCCAACATACATAACTACTATCTACCAACTTTAACCAACCCGTACTATTTTCCAGCTCCGTCTATCCAATTTATGCAAAAAAAAATTGAAACTGAAATTTCGTGATAATGGTTTTAGAAAAATAGTAACTTTTATTATTAGCTTATACGAAAATCGTAGACGTTGTAGATTCCCAATAAATATATTCCTAGAATTACCTACCACTATTTTCAAGCAGATTTGACCGGGCCGTAATAGCCTTATAGTCCGGTCAAATTTGCCAATACAAAACGTAATCTTTAGTCTCACATAAAAGAATCCAACGAAATTAAGTTACAGTTGTACGAAATGGCAAACAGAAGTAAGAGGGACAATATCACAAACAATCCAATTTACTTGAAAATTTGTTTGTTCACCTTTGACCTCACGCGCGCCAACGACTCGCTATTATACATTTGTGTTGCCAGATAGAAAAATTGTTACTTCATATTCAATTTTAAATGTAATATTTTACAATAACGTAACAATACGTTGTAACAATCTTTTATTTCAATGTCTATTAGAAAGAAAGAAAGAAAAGAAAGAAAGAAATATATATTTATTTGGGACATCACGAAATTGCAGACTTAACAGCTAATTTATACAAACAAGTAATATAATTAAAAGAAAACAAAAGACCCGCCTGCGTAAAAACGGAAAGAGCAAAGTCAACATTTTTTAAACTTTCTTATTATATTTCTTTATTATTATTACGGTAATAATAATCATAATATACATTTTTGAAATCCTTGTATTGAGCCCTTTAATTTGATACCCATACTATAGTATTCTAAAAAAAAATTTATTTCTTCATTAACTACAATGGCTTCGCACAGCCGCCATGTTTGTTTTTTTTTAATGTCACTTATCTAAGAACACTTGGACTGCTAAGACAAATCTAACGATATTTCAATTATGCAAATCCGTTCAGCGGTTCTAGAGAAATGAGGTAATTAAGAATATTACATACATACATACATACATACAAGATACGCGCGAAAAACATAACCCTTCCTTGGCAGTCGGGTAAAAAAAAGAAACAATATAAATGCAGTTCAATAAAAATAAAAACATACAATACTAAGTTAAAAAAGTGGAAAAAAAATTAATATTAATATATTATACTGTAAACAAATATTAAATACTAGCTTCTGCGCGCGACTTCGTCGGCGTGGACTCCACTCCTATTGGTCTTAGCGTGATGATACATAGCCTATAGCCTTCCTCGATAAATGGGCTATCTAACACCGAAAGAATTTTTCAAATCGGACCAGTAGATCCTGAGATTAGCGCGTTCAAACAAACAAACAAACAATCAAACAAACTCTTCAGCTTTATTATAAAAAATGAAATAAAATTATTGTTTGAATTTTGGATGAATATGAAACGGATTCTAGGATATATTAAATATTTTCTACAGTAACAACTATTTTTAACGACGCGTTACCGCAAAGGTCACAGTCCTTGCTTACGGCCGTTGCGCTAGCGTACATTTGTATTGGCCATACATACATATTTTTTATGTTGTACGTTTGCCGTGCTCTGGGCGTTTGTGTTTGTGTCTGCGTGTGTTTCCCGACACAAGAGTAAATCCTGGTGGGGGCCGTTGAGTGTGAGGTGTTTATTATTGTTTATGTTTTTATTTTAATTGATAAAAAAGAATTATTTTTCGATGTAAATAAACACTGTAATAAAATTAAATATTTGTAACAAGAAAAGAAGACTTGATAATAACAAAAAATACTATAAATGAGAAAAGTAAGCCGGTGTTAACATATTAAAAAACAGTGCTTTCATTACAAATAAGAGAATCTCAAAGCTTTTATCTCATTCCCAAGACGCGCTGAATATTGTAATAATCTAAACATTAAACGACCTTTTCTAAGAAAGTATATAATAACAGCCACGTTTATCACTTCAAACAGAAAATAATTATGTTAGCTCCGAAACGAAAAATAAAACTACTTTAATTACATCGACAAGTACTAAACTGTAGGTAGTCGAAAAAATAGTCAATTTAATACACTTTATTAGGGATAACTAAAAAAGGACTCGTCAGATCTCGACCAAGTTCAAATGGTAAAACATGACAATTACCAGTTTTGTAGTAAAAAAAAGAATGATCAAAATTGGCACCCCCTGTAAAAGTTATGAGGTAACACACATGAAAAAAAATTCGTTTTCTGTAAGGTTGGTTATGAACGATAGTTAACGTGACAAAGTCATAACAAAACATCTCCTCGGACGCATATTCCAATCGAGTGGAAGAGAGATAGATGCGGCGCAAGCGTACAATAAACGTAACGCTATAGTGAGCGTAACAGGACTATGAGCGTAACGCTACAATAAGCGTAACGCTACAATGAGTCATCCTATTTTTGTGCATGCCGCCGGCGTTTGTCGATTTATTAGACGTTGTCACGTCAAAAGTCACAGTCGAATTGAGAACCTCCCTATTTGAAGTCTGTTAAAAAAATTAAAATGAAACGGTACACAAAAGTACTTTGTTTATTTTTGAGTTAGATTGTTAGCAGTTTGTTAAGCTTCAGCCGCACGCTACGCTATTCGGAAACTATTAACTGGAAGCAAATTGAAAGCAATAAATACACCTGAAATGTAATAAAGAGGATTCTCACAACACGCTCCGAGCGTTACAAGTAGATGTATGAACGTTTTATCACCGGTTACGACATTTGTCAGGTTAGAAACAAGGCACTACGCATTTGTTGGACTTGATACACTGACTTTTTTACTCAAGGTTATTTGCGCTTAGTATTAAAAATGTAAGTCACAATCACGTACTAAGGCTTTATCCCTTTTTTAATCTATACTAATAATATAATAAAGCTGAAGAGTTTGTTTGATTGTTTGTTTGTTTGTTTGAACGCGCTAATCTCAGGATCTACTGGCCTGATTTAAAAATTTCTTTCAGTGTTAGATAGCCTATTTATCGAGGAAGGCTATAGGCTATATATCATCACGCTAAGACCAATAGGAACGGAGTCCACGCCGACGAAGTCGCGCGCAGAAGCTAGTATTAAACTAAAAATGACAAAATGTATGTTTTCTTCTCTCTTGTTTTTTATTCTTGCATGGGGTCTCAGAACAAGGTGTTCATGTTAAAGTTTATTTTTTAATGATATTATTCTAATACATCAACCATGTTTAAAGATATTCCGAATGATATCAAGCACTTCACAATATTATAGATAACCGTATCACGTATAGTATACACACGCATAGTAAGGAAGCGTGAAGTTTCAAAATCCAATATTAAAAACTAAAATTACTGCAAAAAAACTATTTGACGCCTGAAAATGAAATCAGACTGTAAAATGTAATATGAGTACATTATGCCTCATTAATTTAATTGTTGCGGAGCTGAATCATTGAATATCAACAATCTGACAAGTATCGAAACAAACGGAAAGTATTTCATAAAATAAAACATATCTACAGCAGATATACTTTATTATATGAACATTAAATACATCGCAAAAGATAATGGGAATAAGGCGAGCGGACGCGCGATGCATTACATTACGAGAATTGAGTATTAAATCAGATAGGGAGGAAATGGGAATCGAAAGAAAGGCTTAAACGACTGCGTTATCTCATAACGGAGATGTGGCGGCTGATTGAGGATTCGGTCGATTTCATTACGAGGCTCGGTTAAGTCGTGCGAGATTAGAGATTGGAGTCATTTGATATGTTGTTACATTGATACAATGTCTTTTTACCCGACTGCCAAGGAAGGGTTATGTTTTTCGCGCGTATCTTGTATGTATGTATGTATGTATGTAATATTCTTAATTACCTCATTTCTCTAGAACCGCTGAACGGATTTGCATAATTGAGATATCGTTAGATTTGTCTTTCTCGTCGTCGTCTCGTGACATTTAAAAGAAACAAACATGGCGGCTGTGCGAAGCCATTGTAGTTAATGAAGAAATAATTTTTTTTTTAGAATACTATAGTATGGGTATCAAATTAAAGGGCTCAATACAAGGATTTCAAAAATGTATATTATGATTATTATTACTGTAATAATAATAAAGAAATACAATAAGAAAGTTTAAAAAATGTTGACTTTGCTCTTTCCGTTTTTTACGCAGGCGGGTTTTTAGTTTTCTTTTAACTATATTACTTGTTAACCACTGTTTTGACCCGGTAAAACTACAGTTAAATAAATCTAAAAATATTTTATGCCAAACAAACAATAACAAATGGAGATTTTTAGTACTAATTGAAATTCCTACACTGTGAGCATTGACAAGCGGAAATGTGTTCAGTTAGTAACTTTTTTGTGTCATAAAAAGGTTCGAGAATGGCGAGTAGAAAAGTCTAGATAAACATTATTTTCTTATAACTGATAAAAAATATTTTTAAAGTGTTTCAAAGGGAAGATAATTTGCCTTCAAGTAATAAGCCGTAGAAAGTTACTCGACATGGAAAGAAGTGCAAACTTGTTGAAAGTTACAAAGTGAAGAGCACATTGCAGGAGTGTAGGAGAACCAATCTAGGTTCAGAGACTTGCGCTCGCCAGATAGAATTAGCTTCTAGACAAACTTCTTTAGTGTCTGTTGCTCTAAATATTTGACTGAAAAACTTACACTGAGGGAAACTATTTTCTAACTTATTTTACTTTACTGCGAACTTGCCTAAAGGTTCTTAAAATATGCTACAAGAACTAAAATAATCTCTAAGTTTGTTTTTCATCGTTTTGGTCATCTTTTTTTTTTTCGATTTATGTAATTAATTTCTAAAAACGACTTAGCTACTATATAATTTAATAAATCATATGTAAAGCAGTACAACGACGTAAATGTATGCGTAATTGGGAAAGCAACTTTTGTACAATGAAGGACATTAAATCTAATCGACGCGACACAAGTACGTGAGTAAAACGTTTGGGCTTTCTTCAGCTTCCTTTGTATTGGATGACAGTATAAAATAGTAAACGGAGGCTATTAAAGGAATTTAAAATTTTATTTAATTAACTTAAATTAAATACATTTAATAAAGCTGTTGAAACTGAGCTCATTACGATATGATGTCGTGGTAAATCAATAATTTAAAACCTTCAGGCGTTGGTTTTCTAGCAATGCTAGTGTTAGTTTTCTACCACATTCTTGTTCAAATAAAGAAAATACGTACATATATCCAACGATATGTTTAAGGATAATTCGTGAAAAAATGGCACTTGATGCGGGTTAGAGTCCACACTTCATTTGAGACCGCGTACGACGTACGTGACGCCGCGCCGATCGAGTTCGTGCTCGAATTTCAATCTTAGAGCTACGACTAAAGCGGTGTTATCCTCTAATCAATATATAAATAACATATAGTTCAATAATAAAACTGTCTGTTTCATTATCTGTTTCATACGAGTCTTTGAATTCGTACTCAATTCAATCTAGGTTTTTAATCTGTTTTATATTATAATCTATGTTTGAGCTACCGAACTTGATCTAGGTTTAAAAGCACATTCATCTAATTTAAATTGAAATTGAAGTAAGTTTTAATTTTTGGCTCGATAGCACGTCAGTGCCTTAGTCACAAAAGGTGGCTGATGTTCTAGCGGTCGCGGGTTCGATTGCCGTACAGGGTATTTGATTGTATAGGCTATAAAGATGTTTGTCGTGATCTGCTGGGCTAGCATGCGCGCCACGACAAAAGTTTGTCTACCCCTTTTCTCGTATTATCTCTTTATTTCTACAGTAGCTAACATGCCTGCACGTGATACTCTTCTCGTCACGACAATTGAAGAGATAACAAGAAATTTTAGTTATCGTAGTTTTGTCGAATTTTGACGTGATTTTGACGTTTTAAGAAGATAAACTACTCGTTGTCAATATTATCGACGAGAAAGACTACGATAAACGAAATATATTAAAATTATAAATCTATACATATAATAAAATGGTAGAAAAGTCAAAACTGTACATTGAATATTTTTTTAAAAGAATACTTGGGGTGTGATCTACAATCGATACCGAAGCCAAAAATATAGTTTTTAGAATTTTTGTCTGTTTGTCTGTTTGTCTGTTTGTCTGTTTGTCTGTTTGTCTGTATGTATGTCCGGGATAAACTCAAAAAGTACTGCATGGATTTACTTCAAATTTGGCACGAATATTGTTAAGAAGTCGGGTCAGAACATAGGCTATATATTATCACGCTATCACCTATGGGGAACGAGCAGTGAACCTTTATTTCTTCTAAGGCATGTCCGGGATAAACTCAAAAAGTACTGCATGGATTTACTTCAAATTTGGCACGAATATTATTAAGAAGTCGGGTCAAAATATAGGCTACATATTATCGCGCTATCACCTACGGGGAACGAGCAATGAATCTTTATTTCTTCAACGCATTCTCATTCTGTAACAACGTGTAATCTAAAGACGCATATTTGAATGTTGTTGTTATTATGTTAATAATAACCATGCTAGAAGCTAGCTTCACACTATAAAAATTACGCAATATAAGTAATTTAGGCCGATAAACGTAATTAAATGAATATTAGTAGTTCAAGACAAATTTAAAACAGCGCCATCTATGAGATGTCAAAACCATCAGTTAGTTATTTTTAAAAGTCATAAATGGAGTTGTGCATTTTCTTCTTAAAAATTTTAGGTATCGTTAATTCGTATCAGAGATGAGAAAGACAATTAAAAAAAATGTATTTATATAAGTTTTACTCTGCTTCATATATGTCTTATAAAATTCATCGAGTTTGTCTATATGTAATAACAAACAGAACTCAAAAAGAACTGCATAGATTTATAACAAAATTTAAACTCGAAAACGGCATGCTATTGCTGTAAGCAATTTGAGCTAAATAACGAAAAAGGAGAAAAATTAAGCATGCCATATATATAATAAAGATAACACATGCTTTTTCTTTTACAGTACAGAGTAAATAGTACTAGAGTTAGTACAAAATAAACATTGACTGTTAATATTTTGTTCGGTATTTATTGGTGTAATTATTGCGTCTTAATTAATATATTTTCATGTCGCATATAAGCTTAAGTGAGATTTGGAACTAGCTAGATTTTTTTTTACGCACATACAGCCATTTATTTTATGTTTAGATCATGTTAAGCCATAACTTAGATGTGTTATAATTTTTCACCATATAAAATTTTTCCTGTTTGCTAACTAGATGGCGGTGGCGTCGAATTAAATCGCGCTATAGTTTCGTTCGCAAAAAGTGATGTTATGAGTACAAATGTCGTCGCCTCAACCTATAGAAACTGGGGTTACCTGCGTTGCTATAAGATATTGTGTGCTTGGTCGAATTTAACGTGAAAAGCTGAAAACATTTTCCTGAAATAAAAAAATAAATATTATTATATTACTTAAATAAACTTCAATCGGACTACTGCTTAGCTATCATTATCTGTGTGTAAATTCTCAGTGTGTAAATTCTCAGTGTGTAAATTATTTTCTGTTATCTTTCAAAATTAAAATAATCAAAATGCCTAGAAAACAGTCTAATCTATCCAAATTCTCAAACGATTCTCGAAGGAAAAGGTTAGCTCGATCTCTTGAAACCGCCGTTGAGCATGAGGCAAGGTTGGCTACTCTTCGAGAACACAATGCGGAAACTCGACGTGGAGAAAGTAGTACGTCGCGCCAGTCCCGACTAGATACTATGCGTACTCAAAATGCATTGTTGCGGTCTCTGGAAAGTATAGAAGCATACGAAATGCGGCTATTAAATGATCGGGAGCGCCATGCTGAGTCTCGCGTGTCAGAGACATACACGCAACGAGAGATGAGACTGAGTTTGCAGCGCAGCCGTACTGATGCCGCTCGATCGTGCGAGAGTGCTGAAGCGCGAGAAGCTCGACTGGAAAGTGACCGGGAGCGCCACGCGGAGTCTCGCGCGTCAGAGACGTACACGCAGCGAGAGATAAGGTTGATTTCCCAGCGCTCTCGCACAGATGCCGCTCGATTATGTGAGAGTGTCGAAGCGCGAGGAGCTCGACTGGAACGCGACCGGGAGCGCCACACTGAGTCTCGCGCGTCAGAGACGTACACGCAACGAGAGACAAGGTTGATTTCCCAGCGCTCTCGCACAGATGCCGCTCGATTATGTGAGAGTGTCGAAGCGCGAGAAGCTCGACTGGAACGCGACCGGGAGCGCCACGCTGAGTCTCGCGCGTCAGAGACGTACACGCAGCGAGAGACGAGGTTGAGTTTGCAGCGGAGTCGCACTTCTCTTTCTCGGTCTATCGAAGATCATGAAGAGCGAGAAACTCGATTAAGAAGAGATCGCTCTCAGCATGCCCTTTCACGGTCGTTAGAGACCGATGAGCAGCGTGAAGAACGTCGTGCAGCTGCTCGGCAGAGGTACCACGACGTGCGTGGCGACACGTCTGCTCATTTATCGCAAGAACGGGACAGAATTCAAGAGTTTCGGGGATCTTGGTCGGGCGAACAGCGTGCGGCACAACTAGAACGAGATCGTCTGCGCCGTAGTATAAACCAACTTTCAAAATCTGACGATGAATCCACGGTTTACGATATCGAAGAGCATCCGTGGCTATATAAAGAGGGAAGTGGGTTCATGTACAATATTGCGATTAACTACGCCGCACACGGAGATATTGGCATCTTAGAAGAAGTGTGTGCCCACTGCCAAGCCCGCAAATGGAAAGGGGAGCCCAATGGGATGTGTTGTGCATCTGGTAAGGTACGCTTGGAGTCTATGCAAGACCCACCAGATCTATTAAGAGTCTTACTAACTGGCGAGCATCCTAAGTCCAGCCATTTTTTGAAAAACATCCGAGCTTATAACAGCGCCTTCCAGATGACTTCGTTTGGCGCAAATCAAGTCGTTGAAGCAGGGTTCATGCCGACATTCAAGGTCCAGGGGCAAGTTTACCATCAAATCGGTTCGCTGCTACCTACAGATATTCCAAAATTTTTGCAAATTTATTTTGTAAGCGATTTTGAAGAACAAGCAAACCTAAGAAGTAGAAACATCCCCAATTTGGACTCTGGTTTGGTCAGAGGATTGCAAAGTATGTTGCATGACGTTAATCCGCACATTGGCAACTTCAAAGCCGCCCTGGCGTCGGTGCCTGAGAACGAGCGCAACCGCTTTAAGTTTGTCATCAGCGCAGATAGAAGGCCGATTGCAGCCCATCCGGGGCGATACAATGCGCCAACGACCAATGAGGTAGCCGTTCTCTTAGTCGATCAAGAGTGTGATAAAAGAGACATCGTTTTGCGCACGCATGATGACCGGCTTCAAAGGATCAGCGAGACTCACCGTGCGTACGATTCTCTACAATATCCGCTCATGTTCTGTCGCGGAGAGGATGGCTACCATTTCGCCTACTATAATATAGACCCCCAGACAGGCTCCCCTAATTATAACAAAAAAACGTCCGCCATGCAGTTCTACAGCTTCTTGATCCAGCTGAGGGTAAACAATGGTTCTTATCTCCACCATTACCGTACGCTCTTTAGTCAGTTTCTGGTGGACATGTACGCCAAAATTGAAACAGAGCGTTTGGTATTTATAAGGTCCAACCAAAGAAAGCTGAGAGCTGAGAACTACATCCATCTCAGAGATGCCATGCAGAATGATGCAAATGCTCAAGATGTAGGCAGGATGGTCATTCTCCCCTCCACCTTCACAGGAGGTCCGCGGTACATGCACGAGAGGACCCAAGATGCATTTTGTTACGTGCGAAAGTTTGGTCGCCCGGACCTATTCATTACCATCACTACCAACCCAAAGTGGCCTGAAATAACAGGTCAACTCCTTGCAGGACAGGCTTCGTATGACAGGCACGACTTGATCTCTCGCGTATTCCACCTGAAGTTGAAGTGCCTTATGGATCTTCTAACAAAGGCAAAAGTATTTGGTGCAGTCCGATGTCATATGTACTCGGTGGAATGGCAAAAACGCGGCTTGCCACACGCGCACCTGCTTTTGTGGTTGGAAGAGAAGATCAGGCCCAACCAGATTGATCAACTCATAAGTGCTGAGCTTCCCGACCCTGACGTCGATCCTGTTCTGCATCAGATTGTAAAAGTCACATGGTGCATGGCCCCTGTGGCGCGTTAAATCCAAGTTCCCCGTGCATGAAAGATGGACGATGTACGAAAAGATTCCCAAAACAATTTACCAACGAAACCATTACTGGTGAGGATGGATATCCCTCATACCGGCGCCGATCACCAGCAGAGGGTGGGCATTCCACTGAGCTGAGCGTGCGCGGCCAGGCGCAACCGGTCGATAACAGATGGATTGTTCCTTACTCACCAGTACTGTCCAGGACTTTCCAGACGCACATCAACGTCGAGTCGTGCACCAGCGTCGAGTCGATCAAATACATCTGCAAATACGTCAACAAAGGGAGCGATCAGGCGACGTTTGCTTTACAGAGCACTGATAGAGACGAGGTGACCAAGTACCAGTCTGGTCGCTACATCAGCACTTCTGAAGCGGTTTGGCGGATACTGGCGTTCTCTATACATGACAGGCATCCTACCGTCATGCATTTAGACGTCCACCTAGAGAACGGCCAGCGCATATTTTTTGATCCCGACAACGTTGCTGAGCGCTTGGAAAATCCGCGCCAAACAACTCTCTTGGCATTTTTCAGGCTCTGTGAAGTCGACCAGTTTGCGAGGTCCCTTACGTATGACGAGGTGCCTTCATATTACACGTACGACAAGCAAAGGGGTGTATTTAACCGACGTCGACGAGGAGGTGCTGTTGAAGGTTTTCCGGGAATTTTTAAGGACACCGCATTGGGTAGAGTTTATACCGTGCACCCGAATAATGGCGAATGCTATTTTCTGCGGTTGTTACTTCACACGGTCCGAGGCCCAACGTCTTTCACCTTTCTGAGGACATTTGATGGCGTGGAGTATCCTACTTACCGCGCAGCCTGCGTAGCACGTCACCTTCTCGACGGTGACCAAAACTGGGATGACACCCTCGCGGAGGCAAGCGTCAGTGATAGTCCCAGCCGCATGCGTCATCTGTTTGCCGTCATCTTGGTGTTTTGTGGAGTTGCGAACCCGGTAGCTTTGTGGGAGAAGTATCGCCATTATCTGTCTGAAGATTTTCTACGAGCTTTGAATCGTGCTACTGGAGACGAAGTGCAAGTAACTGATGAACGCGTGCTCAACACCTGTCTCAGTTCACTTCAAGACGTGGTCATTTCTATCGGCGGCAATCCACTGGTCGATTATGGGTTACCAACTCCCCAGTCATCACCGCATCAAGACCGTGGAAATCGGGAGTATAACGTTGAGACAATTTACGATCCGGGTGAAATGACCACCATACGTAATGACCATGTCGCTTTGTTCTCTTCAGAGCAAAAACAAATTTATGACACCGTCCTTGAAAGTGTTGGGCAAAACCAAGGTAAAATGTTTTTCTTGGATGCTCCTGGTGGAACAGGAAAAACATTTGTTATCACTGGCATACTTGCAGAGGTCAGGAGGCAAGGAAAAATTGCCATTGCTGTAGCGTCGTCGGGAATCGCTGCCACACTGCTTCCGGGTGGCAAGACAGCACATACCATGTTTAAAATTCCCATCGATTTAGAGAGCGCCGAAACGCCTGTTTGTGGTGTGTCACGTAACAGTGATAAGGGACACGTGCTCAAGGATTGCTCTCTGATCGTATGGGATGAGTGTACGATGGCCAATAGGAAGGCTGTTGAGGCTGTGGACAGAACCCTGCAGGACATCCGCAGGAACGAACATTTGATGGGTGGTGTCACAGTTCTGTTCAGTGGCGATTTCCGACAAACGCTTCCCGTGGTGACGCGGGGGTCGAGGGCTGACGAGGTGAATGCTTCGTTGAAACGATCTTCGTTGTGGTCACGAGTTCGTACGCTGCGCTTGACCATTAATATGAGAGCTCGGCTCGGCGGCAATGCGCGTGCTCAAGAATTCTCCGATGTCCTTCTAAGTCTTGGCGAAGGCACTCTACCAGAGGACAGAGGTGGAAAGGTGGTACTTCCAGAGTCTCTCGGTAGAGTTGTATCCAGCTTAGAAGAACTCATTCACTGTGTGTACGGGGACGTCAGTCGTATACCGCACCAGCAGAATTCTTGGGTGTGTGAGCGGGCCATTTTGACGCCCAAAAATGATCAGGCTGCAGCAATTAACGAATGCATTCTCTCGAAAATTGAGGGGAATGAAGTGGAATACACCTCTATAAACACTGTCGTCGAGCAAGATGACGCCACACATTACCCCGTGGAATTTCTGAACTCCCTGTCAGCAAGTGGACTTCCAGCGCATACCATCAAGCTGAAGGTCGGTGTCCCAGTTATGCTTCTTCGGAACCTATTTCCTCCGAAGTTGTGTAACGGGACCCGCCTTAAAGTCATCTCGCTCCATAGACACACCATTGAGGCGGAAATTCTTACGGGTTGTGGCGTCGGCGAGGCAGTATTTATACCACGCATTCCCCTCATACCTCACAACTTCCCGTTCCAGTTCAAGCGCGTACAGTTCCCCGTAAGTGTTTGCTTCGCGATGACGATCAATAAGTCGCAGGGGCAGACACTGAAGGCAGCGGGTGTCGACCTCAGGACGAGCTGCTTCTCACACGGGCAGCTGTACGTCGCTTGCTCCCGCGTCACCAATCCTGACTCTCTTTATATTTTGGCTTCGGAGAGCCAAACCACTAATGTTGTTTATCGAGAAGTTCTATAAATATGTATTTTTACCCTATTCTGTATTCCTTATTCATTATTTTCTCCATCTGCTTCACTCACAACTTATGGCTTGATTCGGCAGAATCACCATAAAGTCATTTATTCAAAGCAGGCTGAAAATAAGCACTTTTTGATAGTCAATTTTACAAAAGACAGTCTCCCTCTGTTACTGCACTTTCTGTAGATATGAAGTGTAAAGAAGAAACGGGTAAATGAATGTTATTTTAAAAGGTATAATCGTAGGTATTTTTGGTGCTGTATAACGTTCACGCAGACGACGTCGCGGGCAGCAGCTAGTATTATTATAATATCTTTTGTATACCATGGCGTTTCCGTTCCGTTTTGTCTTCGGAAGAGAATTATGTCTCTCGTATTGCGCATGTTAGAGTAATCGAGAAAATACTCGATGTAGACATTATCTATCTCTCTCGTCAAGAGATTATCTAGCAGTGCAAACTTAGCACCTCATCGATGGAATTTTGGGTCGAAAATGACCTTAATCGATAGGTCTACATTAGGTCCGTATAGGTCCACTAAATTTTTCGTTAGGTCCGCTATAGTTTTTTAATAAATATTTTTATAAATTTAGGTAAAAAAAATGCAATTTTAGCACCCCATCCAAGGATTTTTGAAATCAAAATGACCTTAATCGATAGGTCTACGTTAGGTCCGTATAGGTCCACAATAATTTTTGTTAGGTCCCCTATAGTTTTTTAATAAATATTTTTTTTTAATTTTGGTAAAAAAATATATGCAATTTTAGCACCCCATCTAAGGATTTTTGAAATCAAAATGACCTTAATCGGTAGGTCTACGTTAGGTCCGTATAGGTCCGTATAGGTTCATGATTGGATCAGTATTTGCGAAGATTACCCCGTATATACAAACAAAGTTATAAACTTTACTTCTTTATAATATTAGTATAGATTATTATATTGGAATAAAATCCAATTAAATGTCTGTAATATGCTACATAAATTGTACAAGAAGCTAATTTGTAGGTAATAGTTTCAACATATTACACTACTCCGAGTAATATCATACATAAAATATTATCTCCAAAAATGCTTGTAATATTGTGGAATATAACGTTATATTATAATATCAGATTCATATGTTCGGCTTCTCTTCATGGAAAATCTTAACGAACTCGAACGTATTCCTGAGATACATTTCAAATCCTACCTTTCAAGATACGGTTAATTCGTAATATTCTACTAAATTAATATAAACGAGAATATATATATACATGTCGGAGAGTCAATACAGATAGTTATTAATGACGGTACCTGTGTTGTTATTATTATTCATCTACCCTCTCTCATTCTATTATTCGAGTCATTCCTTCGTGCATAAAAGACCGATGCAACCGCAGCTCAGGCAGTCTTGGCTCTGGCGTGGCGCGGTGCACTTGTGTATCCTGCTAGTAGTTTAACCTCGACTCTTGTAAGGGTTAGTTTGTGTACACGAATTAATTGTTACATTATATTGTGGGCAACTCGGGCAGTGGAGGCGAGCGTTAATGCGCATTATAAAGACGGCCGTCTTAAACCTAAACTCGGGTCGCAACTCCCGGGCACTGCCTCTGAGTTGTCTCTCCGCCACGCGATAGATCCAGTACCCGCTCGGTGAGTCCATTGAATACTAAATAGTTAGAACTATCTTGTGTTAAACTTACATTGTTAATAAACCAGTTCGGTCATCCGTCCGTTCTTCTCCTACCTACTTCTGATCTGCGACATACATATATATTCAGATACATGACTTTGATCGTAAAGAATTGCTTACTATTGGTATATTATTGCACTGTCTGTGCAATAATAGAGTGTACGGTTTCAACCCGCGTTAATTTAAGTGTTAGGGCGCCTTCAAATTTGTCGCGCCGCGGCAGCGCGGCTGCAGCGCTGCTGCCACGCGACTTTGTAAATCTATGTAAATAACAACGCGCGGTTGCAGCACGACAGCAGCGCGGCGGCAGCGCGGCAACCGTTACGCGTTGTTATTTACATAGATTTTCAAAGTCGCGTGCACAGAAATAGTAGTCGCGCGGCAGCAGCGCCGCAGCCGCGCTGCCGCCGCGCGGCAAATTTGAAGGCGCCCTTAATTTGAACAAATATTTATAGTCTTTCTCGGTAATTGGGCTATCCAACACAAAAATAAATTTTCAATTTGAATCAGTAATTCTTGGAATTAGCGCGCTAAAACAAACTAGCAAACTATTCAGCTTTATAACATTAGTAAAGATATTTAAATCTATAATAAGTACTACGCCTTCTTTATAGTCTTATATATTAATGTAGTTCACGATAGTAATACAGATTTAAGTGAATAAAAATATCTTAAACTTTTCGTTGTGACACTCTGTCGCGGCAGGAGAGCGGGCGACGCGATGTGTCACGCCCGATGGTTCTGATTCGGTGATGAAGATTTAAAGAGGATCGACTGAGAATGTACACAAAACAGATTGGTACGGATTTACTTACAAGGCTTTATTCTTTCCTTTTCTTTCTTTCTATTTTCCTTCTTTTTAATGATTTGTTTTATCGCAATGTCTACTAGTTATACTAGTTCTTAAACGTGAAAACCTATCATTAGCCAAATGTTGTTCAGTTCAATTGCTATGTATTGTTATTTGTGCTGTTGGTTTTCCGAATATTAAATAAATAAATAAATAAATAGTTTCGAAGACGTGACAATGAATTGTAGCATCACACATGTCCATTTATTTATTTATTTCAACAATCAGTTGATAATGAGTAATGAATGGTTTTCATTAGTGTCATGACGTCACGGCTAATTTCACGTAGTTTGGAGAAAACATTGGTGAAAGAAGAAGGGCATTGGTCATTGCGTTTGAGGTTACTACATCAACAGAACTTTAAATACCATAAATATATTTAATAATTTTTGATTAATCCTTAACCTAGAACCTTAGTCGAAAGTTCCTTTTATAACAGTAACCTCAGTCAGCAGTAACCTGGCTGCAGGTAAGTATAGCAATCATAGAGATGGCTGCCTACTACAGTCAGGTATATAATGTAAAATATTAACGGTTTTAGCTTATTACATGTAATTAACATGAGAAGGAAAAGGTAAAAAAAGCAGCAGGCTTATGGTGGCAGAGGTTGTTTTAATAAATTCACAAAATTGAAATCAGCCTATAAAAAATTATTTAATCTAATTAACAGATGAGGGAATATTTTGTCTAATCCCGGATCTTAGACCATAAGTAGTCTATATGAAACGACGACAATTATGTTCACTTTACTTTGTTAATGGAAAACAAATTAAATGAAACTACTCACAAGTACCTTTGATTTATATAAACAAACTATTACAAATATAATTATTTTTTTTAATGTAACTAGGTTGGCAAACAAGCGCACAGCTCGCTTGATGGTAAGACCGTAGCATATAGGCGCCTGCACACCAGAAGCATCGCAAGCGCGTTGCCGACCCTACCCCCAATCCCCCCCAGGAGCTCTGGTCACCTTACTCACCAACAGGAACACAATACTGATTGAAAACAGTATTATTTAGCTGTGGTCTTCTGTAAGGTCGAGGTACTACCCCAGTCGGGCTGCTCCATATTTTGAGCAGGAAATTTCCTGCTGTGCCCTAGTTAAATTGCAAAAATATTTTAATAAATTCTTCAAATCGTATATAATATGAATCAGTATTAATTACATATTTACCAAATATAATCCAACTTCCAAAGAATAACAGTAACCACAAGCCGGACAATGACAGTCCATGTAAAATCATAAAACGTCATTAAATCAGTCGTATAATAATTTCAGTAAACTCGGCGAGCAATAAAACATGCTCGAGACGAAACAGCGCACAATTCCGCCGCGGAGTATTAAAACTTTTCCGATCGTCTGTCGGAATATGACTCGAAACAAGTCGCATTACTCGCGAACTCGTAATTACGATGGATCTCGCGATATCCGGAGGAAGCGAGACAGGTGCCGCAGGAATAAAAATGACTTAGCGGAGCTCAAAGTATTGGACATCGTCTCAACTGTTTCATGAATCGAGTGGCTTTCGATTTGATCATTGCCTCTGAGCTATGGCTCAAGTATATTCATCGTTACATAATTATTTTTTAAGTAAAACTTCTTTACGCGTGCTTGACTTGGGAGTAAGCTGGTGAATGCTAGACGAGAGCGTTACGAAAAGTGTGATCAGGCGAGGAGAACGGACGTTGAGAGGGAGATATAAGTTAGCAAAGATAGAAAGAGCGACCTACGTTTTGTAAGTTTTACTTCAATCGTGTGGTCTAAAGCACACTAATTTTTTTTAATTCTGTCTTGCGTAACTTCAACCGCGTAACGTACAAATAATCATCACGATCACGATTCAGCCTGTAATATCCCACTGTTGGGCATAGGCCTCTTCCCCATGTAGGGGAAGGATCGGAGCTTGATCCACCACGCTGCTCCAATGCGGGTTGGCGGATATATTCCCTACTATGAGTAACGATCGCTACCAGGTGTAGATGATAACAACCGGGACCGACGGCTTAACGTGCTCTCCGAGGCACGGTGGGGAGACCCACAAGGACTGCACAAACACCCAGACCACGGCAAACATCTGTATGGCCAATACAAATGTTGTCATGTGCGGGAATCGAACACGTTTTCTTAATTTGTTTAATTTTCTGCGCAATTTTCATTCCATATGGACCTTCTACAACGTATTAAAAAAATTGTGTGTGTCAGCTACGACGCACGACTGGAGTTTACCCCTTCAGATCGACTGTCTAAATAGGTATAAAAAAGACTTTTATAGTCTTAAGAAAAAGGTTAATAGTTAATACCATATCAAATGGTAAATAAACGAATAAAGTAACGCCATCTACCACGCGATTCCGCTACTAGAAAACTATTATTAGTCTATCTACGACGTATTCGTGGTTTCCGACGTTCGTTTTTATTTGCCTTTTCAACGCCATAGATGGTGTTGAAAAGGCAACAAAAAACGTAACTAGGTCATTCGTTTAACAGATTTTACACCTCATATGTTTTTCATACTGGGGGCCTTATACGAAAATCGATTCTTAAGGAGTAAACTCCAAAAACTTTATATAAACCACGCCTAGAATTAGTCCCGGTTTTCTTGAGAGATTTCTCACCGAATTCGTCACGATCTGGCCGTTTGCGTTGTGTTTGCTAACGAACCATGTTTGTATTGGTATACGAGATATTCTGTTCTATCAATTTTCCTTGTACGTAATACTACTCAAATGTATTCCTATACCAACTAAAACTGTAAAAAAAAAGGTCACTCTAAACAAAAATAATACCACTATCCCTTATGAGTACATTGGATAAATCTTACAAGTAATTAATTGGTTCCTCCGTCTGCAAGTAAATGTTAAAAGTGTCACCGAACTGGATCTTACCTGAAACAAAAAACAACAATTATTTCATACAATTCATTCGTGATCCATTCTGGAAACAATAGTTATTATAATATGTTCCTTTTCCTATTTTCTTTGCCCTAAGGTTGCCTGGAAGAGATCGCTTTTTAGCGATAAGGCCGCCATTTGTACCTAATGATATATTGTTAAAAAAAAATCTATGTATTATTTCTGTCTTTGGTGTACAATAAAGCGTATTATTATTATATATTCGAAAGTAAAATTTATATACGAGTACTTATACGCGTTCTGAAACGGTACCGACTGGACAAAATATAAAATACATTTGTTTTTGTTTCCCAAGAGTTATTATTTCGGTTTAAGAATATGCTTATTTTTTTAATTTATAAAGAGTTACTAAGACAAAACGCAACTTTTAGTAGTTACTTTAGATATTGTGTGCTTATTGGGGAAGACTGTTTTCTATAAAGTATTACGCTGCGACTCATTTATGTACGGCAGCGTAATATTCTGCAAACGTGAAAAAGATTTTTTTCTGTGCTTTCTGTGCTGTCACATCATTGGCTATTGCGCTGGCGGTCTGAGCGTTTGTACTTGTATATCGTGTGTTTTTCCGGACAACACAACACAACACAGGACTAAATCCTAGTGGAGACTGTTATTATAGTGTGAAACTTTAATTAAAGACTTGGAGTAATCGACCATAAATGTTAGCTTAGTTGACACCGGGCGATACAACCAATTTTACTTTTTTGTTCCTTTGTACGGTAAACGTTTACAATGTACGAGTAAACAGGAAGCCACGTGCAGTTTATTCTCAGATTAGACTAAAAATACGTACTTAACGTAAAAGTTACATGTTTCCAAGACTTTGTGTATGTATTTATTCCGCGCGGGCCTGAAGGGCGCCATAACCGTATCGTAAGGAACAATCTACCGCGCCGCCGCGGCCGTAACATTGTTTTTTATACGGGATACACTTGATTTTAAAATCTAATAGAATGAAAAACTTTCGCCTATTATCCCTCTACGGAGTTAGGACCTTAAAAACAAATTATATTATATAAAAAAAAATTTAAATGTGAAAACTAATGTTGATAATTTATTCGAAATGATTATGTGGCATACCCACACATATACGAACTTTTTATATTAGGATTATATCAAACCTTAGGTATTTTTTATTTTTATAAGAAGACTATTTTAACAGATGTCAGATTTTATATTTTAAAATATTCTCAACAATTTATACTTTTGATTTTATTATCCTTTAATTAAAATTTGGAGATTTCAAAGATAAGTATATATATTCTCTAAAATTATGTTGATCTCATAATGATATTTACAAATTGTGGCAAATAAATAATAAGAAGAATATATTGCTACAAACTATAACTTTAATATTATATTGATACATAAATGCAATATAACAATTTACGAAAAATAATTAACCAGTCTGCATTTTTCACGTGTCGTGTTTAACAGACATGACTGACAAATAAATGTATGACAAAAATGTAAAGACAATTAAGTCGAGACAAATAAAAATAGCTAATAATAAAAAAAAAACCTGATAGCGATCGTTACTCATAGTAGGGAATATATCCGCCAACCCACGAACCGGACAGCCCGGAACCCGGAACAGCGTGGTGGATTAAGCTCTGATTGTTCCCCTACATGGGGAAAGAGGCCTATTATCAGCTGTTGGATATTACAGGCTGAAGCAAAAATAAAAAAGTTTTTTCAAAAGAGTAACTGTGGCTTTTCTTGCCGATTCTTCTCTACATCCCGAATCGGTGGTAGCTTCACTTTAGGTATAATTCATTAATACATTTTTAATTTTTAAAATGACGATTTAAAAGTAAGTGCTTTTAGACCTTCTGAATAAATAGTAAATTTTGATTTAGACAATGAAATACAAATATTTAAACATAAAAGATATATGTATATCATAGGTTTAAGGCTCTATCGAATCTCGTTTGGTTGACATCTACACTTTTATGAGCTACAGCGTAAACATTTATAGCCTGCAAAAATATATTACAAGCAGTTTATCTAGCTTTAGCGTGTTTTAATTGTGCTGATGTTTTCGAGGTTAGTTATCAAACAAACATTTCAGCTTTTATGTTTTGAAATAGTAATTTTCACAGCTATGAAACACAAATATTTTTGTGAAAGTATAGGTGATACATTTGCTTTCCGAGTTTCCATATAAATTTATAGCAATCCTAAAAAAAGTACATGTTAACTATATGAAACTAATCAAAGCTGAGAGAACTGTAAATTATGTATTAAAAATTATTATTAAAAGATTGTTTCACGAACCAAATTAAAATATTACGTTCATACTGAAATTCAATTAGTATAATTATGAAACAATATAATTATCTATAATTATCTTCAAAATTTAATTACTAAAATTATATTCTTATAATAAGTATTATTAATACAATTTTATTATTTACTAACTCTGCCCTACGGTTTCATCAACGTTTATTTGAGAAATTATCCAACACAATAATAATTTTTCAATTCGACCAACTAGCTGCTGAGACTAGCGCGCTTAGCGCACAAACAAACAAGCTTTTGCAGCTTTATAATATTGTAAAGTATAGATTATTAACTACATTTTAATGCTTTCTTTTTGTTAACAGAAGCTTAAAGCAATACTGCCTTTGCATGCTGTCTGCGTTCCTTTAATTTTTAACCGACTTCTAAAAAAGGAGGAGGTTCTCAATTCGACACGTATGTTTTTTTTTTATGTATGTTAGCTCAGAACTTTTGACTGGGTGGACCGATTTCGATCAATTTTGTTTTAATTGAAAGGTGTTGCGTGTCATGTGGTCCCATTTTAATTTAATTGAGATCTGACATATACTTTTAGAGTTATATCTAATAATGCGTATTTACGTGACTACTTTTTCGTCGACCTACGTTATATTATACCGCATAACTTTTTATTCAGTGTACCGATTTCGATGATTCTTACTTTAATCGAAAGCTAATACTTTTTTTGTAGTCTTGTTTAAATTAGATCGAAAACTGATTACAACTTTTTGAGTAATCTTTAATAGCGCGTATTTACTTGACTATTTTTTCGTCTTATTACGTTGTATTACTTGTCGATGTAATTGAAGTCGGTTTTTTTTCCTTTGCGAGCAAACACAATTATTTTATAATAATGTGTATTTGATTTATGTGTAATAGGGTAATAAGTAAAGTAAGCTAATACACATTATTTTAATATCACAAGAGACTAATAATATAACAACCGCTCTAGTATAGTGTCGCCTAAAACACCGCCAGATTACGGGCTCGATTTCCGCTCGGCATGGATGTCTGTCCTTGTGGGTCTCCCCGCCATGCCTCGGAGAGCACGTTAAGCCGTCGGTACCAGTTGTTGTCATAAATACCTGATAGCGATCGTGAATCATAGTAGGGAACGTATGTGCCAACCCGCAGTGGAGCAGCGTGGTGGATTAAGCTTCAATCCTTCCTACATGGAGAAAGAGGCTTAGGCCCAACAGCGAAATGTTACAAACTGAATGCGTAAAAGACCAATAATAAGAAGAAACGCGAGTTATTATTTACAAAACAACAAAACTTATTCGCCATCAATTCTTACATGATTCAAATGTACCGAAGTCGTTCGAGTCACTAGTTTTCAATTTATAGCGATAGTTTTAAGAAAATAAATTCAGTTCTCAGTTTATTGGCTTCTGTTCGCGAACAAACAACTTGAACGCAAGTCTTATCGACATTACTTTATAACCTGCGAGCACTTTCTTAAAAATATAACTCTCAAAAATATACTTGACATAAATAGTCTTATTTATTTTTTATTTTTTAATGTAACTAGGTTGGCAAACAAGCGTACGGCTCACCTGATGGTAAGACCGTAGCCTATAGACGCCTGTAACACCAGAAGCATCGCAAGCGCGTTGCCGACCCTATCCCCAATCCCCCTCAGGAGCTCTGGTCACCTTACTCACCAACAGGAACACAATACTGCTTGAAAACAGTATTATTTAGCTGTGGTCTTCTGTAAGGTCGAGGTACTACCCCAGTCGGGCTGCTCCAATTTTGAGCAGGAAATTTCCTGCTGTGCCCTACCTCAGTTATTTATGCGTGTTTTATGTCGTTTCATACTCTTCAAATTTGCATTGTAAACTTTATTCTGTAACAAGATACACTACAGGACTATAATATAAACGTAAAAAATAACCTGTGCAATTAGGAACAACTCAAAGCTTTTAACTGGGGTAGCAGAGAAGGAAATATCCTGCTCAAATCTGGAGCAGCCCGATTGGGCAAGTACCACGACTTTACAGAAGATCATAGCTATATAATACTGCTTTCAAGCAGTGTTGTGTTCCTGTGGTGAGTAAGGTGACCAGATCTTCAGTAGGGGGGTTAGGGGGGGGGATTAGGGGTAGGCACAGCAACGCGCTTGCGATGCTTCTGTTGTTAGGGTCTATAAGCTACGGTAATTGCTTACCTGATGGTATGGTGAGCCGTACGCTTGTTTGACGACTAAGTTGTATAAAAAGTAAAAAAGCTATCTCATTAAAAATTAAATAAAATTAAAATAAATCGACGGTCCCTACGTACATAAAGACATGTCAAAAACCGAGGTTTACAGGAGAGCGTTTTTTAAGTTCAAACCGCTCTAGAAATAATTCTATGTACAATTATAAATATATTTTTTCTATAATGTTTTATTAGCTTTAGGAACTTCATAATGTTATTTATACATATTTTCTTTTTTTATGTTTTCTTAGAAAAACCGATAGATGACTGTTTCTACGCTGAAATTAAAATAAAAGTATGTAAGACATGTCTGACATACCTTTTTATACGCGGGAAAAAAGAAAAGTTTATAAAATAGAATTTAAATAAAATGTATTATAAAAACGTAGAATTGTGTTATTGTTTTCAAACGGATATTTTTATTAAATCTTGTGCTTCAGAAACGCATAAGAATATCATTTCTGGAGTTTGCAATATCCATTATGTCCAAAAAATAACTTTGATCTACTTTTATTCATGGTTTTTAGTATTGTTGGATACTTATAACTAAAAAGACGCCACTAAATCTAAAAACATTAATATTTTACCACGCGAACAAGCAGCGGAGTAAATGACGCTATGTCAGACATGACCGCGTTCGCACCGTGTGGCGCACATTTTAAAACAACGTACAAAACGATAAGTAATAGATGTCCGCATCTACGACACTTATTCGTTAAAAATATCAAACTTGTACTCATATACGTCTTGTAAATGACGTTAAATAAATAATATATAAAAAAAATTCCTATACAGGTATGTGCATATGGAACTTCTAAAGCCAATTGTGCAATAAAAAAAAAACGCCATTTTCGACATGTCTTTATATACGTAGGGACCGTCGAAATCTTTATTACACCTTACACAATACACTAAACAATAACCAAGAATTCACAAAACATCGTAATATTCGTAATAGCACAGCGGTCGTAACCACGTCGCGTCTGAGCAACACTAGTTAACTGCGAGTGAATTGTTCAGCGTGCGTTTCATTTTCCACTATCAGCTCTGCATTTTCACTTCTAATGCATCTGTTCGATAGAGTGGCGTTTAGCTCAGATAATATTGGTAATTTTATTGACAACTGAGCACTAGATAATTGGGACTCTTGTTTACAGGAAACGATCTATTATTTTGATTCAAAGACATTTTTAAAAAGCTGCATAAAATCACAACTTATTAGACTCTATTACAATACAATGAAAACAATGATTAAAATAAATGCTTATTCAAAACAGAAACTCACAAAGTATTAAAGAAACGTCCACTAGCAAATACAATGTATTATATAAGCTTTGAAATTCTTACTACATTGTACAACGGACGCAGAATTTGAAGCCAGTAGCGGTCAAGTACGTCAGGTGCGATCAGGTGCAATAAGGAGCGGTCAGGAGCGGTCAGGTGCGGTCAGGAGCGGTCAGGTGCGGTCAGGCGCACGCAGACGTGAACGAGAAGGTGCCTCTCGAAACGTAAGTTGCCATATTTGCTGATGTCGAAATAAAATCTATCAAGAAACTGCTACGTTTCATTCGATATGTTTCTATCGGCTCTTAATAATATTTTTCGTATTTGTCTTATTGCTGTTTTGTTTTGTAGTCATCAGCGTTTTGTTTTTTGTGGTAACGTCTGTAAGCCTGGTATTGTAATGGACTTAAGCCTCTTCTTCTATAAAACTAAATAATGGCATCTTAATCGAACATAGTTGTTCACTATAATTAAAACTTTCGTTTTTCAATCTCAGAATCACCTTTAAGACACAGTCTTGCTCGCCACAATTTTCTCTACCACCGAGCACAAACCAATTTCCCATCTGAAGTCGATTCGTGTGTTTTATCGCTTAGTCAAATCTAGTAATAATAAATCTACAGTGAAAATAAAAGGAAAACAGAAAAATAACAAAAAAAAATGAAGACGTAGTTAGTTAGTTTATTTTTCTGATTTTTCTCTCATTTGGTTTGTCGAGAATCATACAATTTCCTAGAAGAGTTGTAAAATAATCTATTCTTATAACTAAAACAAAACAAAAATACGAACAACAAAAATGTGCTTCTCCTATATTTTTCCTATGGTATTTAATAAGTCAATCACTTGGGTCTGTGGCGAACCAGAATTGGTTTCAAATCCACTGAAAAAAAAGCTGACATCTTAGCAATTACTCTTTTAAAAGTTTCTAGTGCGCGAGCATTCAATTACAGTTTCAACAAGACTCCGTTAAATGCTCCAATTCTGTTGACATACTTTAAATCCTCTTAACTTCATACAAATATTTCCTACTCATGTGTTTGGAGAGATCTCAACATACATCGACTATTGTTATGTCTTTTCCATCAACTATTATATTTGATTGTCAAATAATATTATAGTACCCGGCCATAAATATTGCACATCGACCTTTGGAAAGAGACAATCGGCTAATTTCGACTTCGTAGAGCGTTATAGTCCAAGATCCCAGACCCCAGACTTCCTTGTTTCTGATTGACAAAACATTACAGTATACATCGTAGTATAAAGAGTTGCTAAAATATTTTCTACATGTTTTAAAATATAGTAATATAATTAGTGTCTGGCGATAAATACGAAAATAGCTGGTTAATAACATTTTTACGTATATAAAGCAGCCAAATTTAAAAAAATTGTGAAAGAACGTTTGTGTACTAAAGGATATTATTCGATTAACGATTTTATAGAAGACAGTACGCCTTGGGAATGATGTGATCGCCGCCAGGCTATTTCAACCTATAAAATTATTGTAAATTTCAATCTGCTTTGGAAAAAAAACATGATTAAAAAAATTATATTAGTCCCGCTGAGTTTTTTTCGCCAGTTCTTCTCAGGTCAGAGGCTTTTTCTTTCCGAACTGGTAGTAGACTCATGACGTTCAGTAAGAAATTGTAATAATTTTATGCTGAATAAAATATTTTGAATTTGAATTTAATATATTTTGTCCTTCAAAAAAATATGACAGGTGATCTGGGAACTGGGTTCTTACACTATTAGATCTGTCATATGAAATACTGACAGTCCGATACGTCTCATAGGTAACGTGCGTCAGAGATAACGCTCTACAAAGTTCAAATTAGCTGATTGTCTCTTTCTAAAAGTCGATGTGCATTATTTACGGCCGTGTACTATAATATTAATTATTGTCGAAAAAATACACGATATTCTAACAAAAAAGCTGCGGTTCCCATATAGTGGAGTCTCTGTATGCACTTGACATATTTAAATTCATGTCGATGCTTATATATTTAATTTTAAATACGGCCTGCTATAATTTATTTGTTTAGGAAAACTCGAACAATACAAATAGCTATTTAACCAAAGAGGTTATACTCATATGTTTACACTTTATTCATAGGAACTGACATTTTTAAAAAGTAAATAATAGCGAAGTACACATAGTGAAATTCTTCTAATCATATTTAATGTTTTAAATCGCTATATTTTCTTAATGACAAGAGACCGCGCGTGCTTGTATCTTTTTGCTACATAAACCAGAGACACATTTTTACAATAAACATTTTAAATCATAACAAAATTTTTCGACCCAGCGGGATTTGAACCCGCTGCTGCTCTGAGCGCTCTGCCAACTGAGCTGAGCAGCTCAGTTGGCAGAGCGCTGACACGGCACGTCAGAGGGCGCGGGTTGGCGGCTTAAAACACATGAGTTCACGCCATTTTGGCGCGAACTTGTGGAGGCCTATGTCCAGCAGTGGACTGCGATAGGCTGAAATGATGATGATGATGAAAATGTTTATGATTTCCTCATGTGTGGGTAACACAAAAATAAAAATAAAAACATTTTTACAATGTATATTTACAAGTTCTTTGAGGTAATCTCAATTCAATGAATTTTAATGAAACATGAAAATGACTGTCTTCACGAACTGAAATGGCGGCGTTAAATAAGAAGACCAAAATGATTTATGAAAGAAGTTACAATAGAACGTCTCAACAAGTTTATTGTTCAATCATCTCCAAACTTCATTCGAGTAGTGGAAATTGCTGAACTTGTTCGGACTTTGCTTTTGACACCGACTGATGACCAATTATATCGAACCTCAACCTACTTTTTGTTCCTTAGCTTCGTTACTAGTCCCGACGAAATTTACATTTCAAATTACAGTTATGAAAAAAATATTAGGACCAATTTTGTAGATAATTTTGTGAACTACAATTCTTGTCTGGTATATATATAATATATGTGTTATAATAAAAATGAATGTTGCTAAGCGCATAACTGGAGAATGGCCCGACGAATTCGGCTAATTTTTTTTTGTATGTGCCTTAAATACCACGGAAGGTTTTTAACTAAAAAAAAAAAAAAAAACAGACAGAACGAAATCTGTTCGGGCAGCTAGTTTTTAATAAAATTTTCCGTTTTTGAGTATTGTATGTATGTATATATATGTGATTTATGTGTATATATTTTATATTCTATTGTAATTTACTCTACTTTATATAACAATTATTCGTACACTTCCTAACCGCTTTTCTATGCCTATGTACTATACCCAAAGGTTGTCTGGAAGACTCTTCGAAGAGATCGCTCTTTTAGCGATAAGACCACCTTTGTACATCTTACTCTCATTATACTATTTTTGTTTGTACCTTTTAATGGTGTGCAGTAAAGAATATAATTTTATTATTATTATTAAAATGAAAGTCTTGACCTTTGACCTTAAATTTTAGCACTTTATTTCTATCTACATTATGAAAAACATCCCGCACGGAGGCACGAGCTTTAAGATCGTAAATGCTGCGAATACTCATTTTTTTGCTAAATAAATACAGTCCCAACATCTGTAGCATTACCCCACAGTAAGAGACTGTAAGACATAACACTATTGAAAAAGCTAAAATATATTAAACGTGCAGTAGCAATGTCGGTCAGTTGTCGTACTTTTCTAACTGCGAATGCTGTGGAACTGAATCTACCATTCAAGGATGACAAATGAGAATTCACTGAAGTGTGGAGTCCAAGTTAATCCCTAAGAAAACTGTAGTATCATTGAAAATAAGCCTCTAGTCTCCTAGTAACCTGCCACTAATTTGTTTGAGTGCATCACGTCCAGCAACTTAGATCTAATGACTGATATTGGGACGACCAATTATCTCATACACTACATACAAGACATACATAATGCGTTCTCCCTCGGTGTTAAATTACTATTGATAAAAATAAGGAATTAAAAAATTTAATTTCTTCATATACAATGAATTATGTCGAAGGTATTTTCCCATACTGCGAACTGTTTGTACACAAACTATTAATTTTAAATCTTAATCTGCTTAACGAGAACGAACGAGAAGCAAAATTCTAAATTACATCGTTTGAGCTGAAACCTAATAGCATTAGGATTTGCTTTTGTTTTTCATTTATAGATTTAATTAATCCATACTAATGGCATTAATTCAAAAACCTAATTTTTACGAAAATTGAATTTTGTTCTTCGCTTTTGTTTGTATTGTAAATTTTAAATTACAAGAAAAACTACGGGAATATGATGTATAGAAATAATGTTATTGAATTAAACATAGCACGTTCAATGAAGATTCACTAAGAAATCGTGCTGTTTCTTAAAACTTACCGGCTTGTACATGACATCGAAAAAATTTGGTATCGACGTGAAACTTCATCAATTTAAATCCTTCTTGAATATCCTTTTTGACGTGACAATTTCTAATAAATCAATGACTCATTGTAGCGTTACGCTCATTGTCCTGTTATGCTCATTGTACACTTGCGCCGTATCTATCTCTCTTCCACTCGATTGTAAGCTCCCATAATGTCAAAGAAAGAGAATGATAAAAATGCTGTAACACATCCCGTCGCGTTGTCTTCAAACACTTTGAGCGAAAGTGAACAAGAATCCCTGTCATTACTTGTTAATGACACTAGGAGTCAATGAAGTTCAAGCGCGTTGTTTTTCTTGCGCTTTCGCTTTTATAGAGAACTGGATTATACTCACGCTTGTTTCGAGACGAATATTAGTTTGAACTAGCTGTGCCCGCGACTTCGCCCGCGTGGAATTTAAAAAAAATATTGTTCAGTTCGCAGGGTTACAAAATAAATATATTTCTAAAATAAAAGTAGCCTAAGTTACTCCCTATTACATCAGCTATCTGCCAGTGTAAGTGCCGTCAAAATCGGTTCAGTTGTTTCAGAGATTAGCCCGAACAAACACACAGACAGACAGACAAAAATTGTAAAAAATGTTATTTTGGTATATGTACCGTGTATCCATCTATAATTATGCATTTAGTAAAAAGCGGTTATTTTAATATTACAAACAGACACTCCAATTTTATTTATTTGTATAGATGATCATTCTTGTATAGTATATGAGAAGTTTTGGCAAGCGATTCCCGCTTGTATCGTATATTTGTATACAATTATTTATTATTGTTCTTGTAGTTACTCCAGCTATTAGGGCCATCCATAAAATACGTCACACCAAATTTTACCCTTAGGACCCCTCTTTTACCTTTACCATGCTAAGTAACGCGAACAGCTGCAACTCTCTTAATTTAATTCGACAAGAATTAAAATTGGTTGTCTGTTAAGTTGGTTTACGGACGATAGTTTAACGTGACAGCGTCATAACAAAACATCTCCTCGGATGCATAGGCCAATCGAGTGGAAGAGAGATAGATGCGGCGTAAGCTTACGATGAGCGTAACGGGACAATGAGCGTAACGGGACAATGAGCGTAACGCTACAATTAGTGTAACGCTACAATTAGCGTAACGCTACAATGAGTCATAATTTTTCCTGCATGCCGCTGGTGTTCATCGATTTATTAGACGTTGTCACGTTAAAAAATTCCAATAGTGAGGTATTTACAAGACATTTCAATCCAGTTTAATGCTAGTTATTTAAGCCTATAAATCGTTACACAATAAAACGCACACTAGTAAAGGTCCACAGAGTGCACCAAACCGTATGAGGTGCAACAGTGCGCTCAGTGGAGCGACAAATGATCGCCGCATTTATCTCGTCTTCACACGCTGACTGGTACTACGTAACACGTGGATTGAAAAACTTAAATCAAACTTTATATTTTCACTATATTTATTGTAAAATTAAATATGTAATTATATAGACACTATAAATTTAAAATGAAATAAAATGTGGTATTATTGCCACCTAAGAAGTTATAGGAAACTGTATTATTATAGTGTTAGATATTTTGTTATGAATCGGTGCGAGTAGCAGCTGTAACGGCTGCGATTGCAGATTTACACTTCTGTTCAAATAAATCAAAAACCAAAACAGAGTGGTTTAGGTGGTGGTGGCGCCATGGTGGTTTTGAATTCTAAAACAGAGATAATTTTGCATACTAATAATAAAAATATATATTCTAAATAATGATAATAATACGTAAATTATCCATTGAAAGCTCAACAAAATAAATTGTAATAAAATGTAGTTTGAAGTTTCGTTTCAATAGTTCCAACTGCAGTACAAATTAATATAGATATAACTCAAAAAACATAACAACCGCTGTCCCGTTTGTTATCATAAATACCTGATAGCGATCGTTACTCATAGTTGGGAATAGACGCCATGCCGCAGTGGAGCATTGACCAGCGTTGTGGATTAAGCTCCAATCCTTCTCCTACATCGAGAAAAGCCCATGCACAGTAATGGAGTATTACAGTCTGAATTGTATTAAACACAGTAATAATTTTTAATTACAAAAGAAGAAGCAAGGACAAATTTATCTCTTTAAAATATTGCTACCAGCTGACCCATGATGTTATAGTAGTTTATGCAACTGTCATAATTATAATGAAGGGTATTAAAACACGAGTGTGAGTTTATGAAACGAGCGCAGCGAGTTTCATAATAGTAACGAGTGTTTTAATACCCGTGTTATATGCAGTTGCATACACTTTTAGCGAATTCGCTATTCAATATATTTTATCCTATTTTTTATTAAAAGAGACTGTCTTGGCGACGTCTATATATTCTGCTGTCAAAAACCTCGATCATGCGCGGTGAAGACATTCTCGATCGTTCCGTCCATATTCAAATCGCGAGAGAAAGAGCTAATGTCAAACCGGCCGTATACTACGGGTATCGTGCGGATATGCTTGTTGAATAAATATAAATAATATTTTATAAATTAAATATTAATAGATAATATATGTGATTGCTGTATCTGTAATACATATATGTAAAACAATATAATATACATAAATAAATAAGTTATGGGTTTCCCACATCACTCCCCCCCCAGAGACCTGGTTAGGGGCGATAATAATCAGGAAAACGGACAACTCTTCCCGATTTTGTTGTGCTAGTCAGAGGTGTGGTAAGTTTGGAAGTATCTGAAAAGGAGGAAGAATGTGGTGATTCTGATTCAGTGGAAGTGGACAATAAGTAGGCCGGCTTAAGGCGGTCTATGCTTACTGTCACACTTCTGTTTTTAACACTTATTGTGAAAAATTTGTCACGTCTTTTCAGCACTTCGTATGGTCCTGTGTAGGCCGGCTGCAGTGAACCACGTAGCGCGTCTTCCCTTAAGAATACGTGACTACATGTGGCGAGATCTTTAAATACAAATATCTTATTCTTCGAATGGTGTTGTGTAGGAACGGGACGTATTTTCTCGGCGAACGACTTCATGCGAGCTGAAAAATCTGCTATGTCAGTTGTATAGCTCTTCACATCGTGACCGAAAAACTCGCCGGGTAAGCGAAGCGGTTCACCAAACACGAGTTCAGCCGAAGATGATTTGAGGTCTTCCTTAACTGCGCTTCTAATGCCTAGAAGAACGAGTGGAAGCGATTCGACCCAGTTTGTATCAGCATGGCAAGTAATAGCTGCCTTCAGTTGCCGGTGAAAGCGCTCCACCAAGCCGTTGCATTGTGGGTGATATGCAGTGGTTCTACGATGATCGAAACCGATTAACTTTGCCAACTGCTGAAATAGTGCCGATTGGAACTGTACACCACGATCCGTCACAACTTCTATCGGACAACCATATCTTGAAATCCAACAGGAAACGAACGCTTTGGCCACTGTTTCGGCGGTGATGTCGGTAAGCGGTACAACTTCTGACCATCGTGTAAAACGGTCAACAGCTGTCAGGCAATACCTATAATCACCAGCAGGTGGTAATGGACCGATAAGATCTATGTGGACATGTCTGAAACGCGCTGAAGGCAAGTCAAGCGTACCTAATGGTGACGTGACATGTCGACTTACTTTAGAGCGCTGGCAGGTCAAACACGCCTTAGACCAATCTCGGCAATTTTTACGCATGAAAGGCCATACGAAGCGTTGCGCTACAAGTTTAGTAGTGGCGTTGGGACCTGGATGGCTCAGTGAATGGAGTGAGCTAAAGACCTGTTGGCGTAGTGCTGTTGGCACGAATGGTCTGGGTGTCGATGTGCTAACGTCGCAGTACATTTCGACATCGCTACCTGGAATCTTTACTTTTACTAGGCGGAGTGATGATTGATTCTCCAGGTAAGATGCTAGCTCGGCATCATTGGCTTGAAGTTTGGCCATCATTTCAGGGTCAACAGGCATCTGCAGTTCGTTGACTCTCGAAAGTGTATCGGCGACAACGTTGTCTGCTCCGGAGATGTGTTGTATATCGGTAGTGAACTGTGAGATGAAGTCGAGATATCTGTACTGACGCGGGGAGCAGTTGCTTTTTCGCTCATGAAAAGCATAGACCAGTGGCTTGTGGTCCGTATAGACAGTGAAATGTATCGCCTCTAGCATGTGCCGAAAATGTTTTATGCATTCGTATATGGCTAGGAGTTCGCGATCGTACGGAGAGTATTTTGTTTGCGATGGACTTAACTTGCGTGAGAAGAACCCTAGCGGTTGCCAGGCTCCTTCTATATGTTGTTGTAGGACTCCACCTATCGCCGTATCTGAGGCGTCAGTGACAAGTCCTAGTTTGGCGTTCGAATCTGGGTGAGCCAGGAGCGCTGCATTGCAGAGGCTTCTTTTGCAGTCCTCAAATGCTTGCAATGCCTCTCCTGTTAAGGTGACTGGATGAGATCCCTTTACGCTTCCCACTAACAAAGCGTTCAATGGAGCTTGAATCTGTGCTGCATCTTTGAGGAAACGTCTGTAAAAATTAATCATTCCCAAAAATCGTCGAAGTTCCCGAACGGTTTTCGGAGCTGGAAAGTCTGCGATGGCTTGTACACGACTTTCCAGGGGTTTGGTGCCATTTTCTGAAATTCTGTAACCCAGGAAAGTGACTTCATGAACACCGAACACGCATTTGCTGGTATTCACTAGTACGCCGTAGTTTTTCATTCGAGTGAAGAGCTGGCGAAGGTGGTCTTCGTGTTCCGCAGGTGTTCTACTGGAAACCAAAAAATCGTCTAAATACGGATAGCAGAAGTCGAGGCCACGGCACATTTCGTCGACAAACCTTTGAAAAGTTTGACCTGCATTTCTCAGCCCGAAGGTCATGTAGGGAAATTCATATAACCCGAAGGGGGTTGTGATCGCGGTTTTCGGAATATCATCCTGGAATACTGGTATTTGATTGTATGCTTTCACTAGGTCAATTACTGAAAAGATCTTACAGCCAGATAAGTTATGTGAGAAGTCGTGTATGTGTCTTATCGGGTATTTGTCAGGGATTGTACGTGCGTTTAGTTGTCTGTAGTCACCGCATGGACGCCAACTATTGTCCTTTTTAGGAGCCAGGTGTAGTGGTGACGCCCATGGGCTTTCGGATGGTCGTGCTGTTCCATTGGCCAGCATAACGTCGAATTCTTGTTTGGCTATTTTCAGTTTCTCGGGAGCCAAACGCCTAGGTGAACATGATATAGGAGGGCCTGGTGTTGTCCGGATGTGATGTGTTGTGTTATGTTTCACGATACCCGGAGTACCAGCCGGACGCGTTATTTCTGGAAATTCGGATAAAATTTTGTGATAACTACTATTACCTCCGATCGGGATTTTTATACTTGAGACAAGACAATTTGGTTTATATATAGATGTACATACGCTTAAATGGGTCAAGTTATCGACAAGTTTTTTATTACTAACGTCAACAATGAGATTGTAATGGGAAAGAAAATCTACTCCGATGATAGCCTTGGTGACGTCAGCAATGACGAAACGCCACGGAAAATCACGACGCAAACCTATGTTGAGATTGAGGTGAATGTAACCGTACGTGTCGATAACTGAACCATTTGCAGCACAAAGTTGATAACTAGTTTTATAGCGACGTTCATTAAGTGCGGAAACAGGTTAAACACAAATATCACTTCCAGTGTCTATCAAAAATTTTGTCCTTGTATTACGATCCGTGATGAAAAGGCGACCGGTGGAGCTGTGGCAGTCGTTGGTCGCCATCACTGACTGCCTGGGATGTTTCCCGTCATTTTGAAGTCACAAGGCTTTACACATTTGATTGCCTTATTACCATACGTAAAATGATACCAGCATATTGGCTGTCGACGGTAGTTTGAATGAGACCGGTATGATGGTGACCGACCACGTGATCTCTGTTGTCTTCTGTCTCTTGACCGTGGACGGTGCTGCACTTCCATAGACAGGGCGTTTACTTGTTTAGTTAGTTCAGTAACTTGACGCGTTAGCGCATCAAGAGGTGACGTGGAAGTCTCTGCTACGTGCTGGGTTGGTGATGCGATGTCGTTGACTCGATCAGCTAGTTCGGCTAGGGCGTCTAACGGTAATAAGGTTTGTGACGCAACGATTGGTTGCAGACTAGAGGGAAGGCGGCTCAACCATATCGACTTTATGAAGTCCTCGGGTATGTCAGCACCAGCGAGGTGTTGTAGATGGCGGAGGAATTGTGATGGTTTGCGGTCTCCGAGTTGTTCGTGCATCAAAAGTTGTTTTACTTTGTTTTCGCGTGATACCGATAGTCTTTTTACTAACTCTGACTTTAATCGCTGGTAGTCGGCTGGGCCGGTGAGTACATCCTCTACCTCTGCAGCGTATTTCCGATCCAGGGATGCAAATACTAGATAAAATTTAGTGGCGTCATCAGAGATTTGATTAATTGCAAACTGACCTTCAATTTGTGCAAACCATAACGTTGGCTTTTCTGGCCAAAATGGAGCAAGTTGAATTTGGCGTGGTACAGGTGATGGCAGTGATGTAGTTGCCACTGCCGGTTTCACATCTATTGCCGCTTTCGGGTTCCTCCGTTCCCTTATTGTGACCTTGGTTGCAACCGTGTCGTCGCCGCTCGAACTAGACATTTCTTACTAATTTTGAATTGTTCTACTACGGGGTCACCAATTTAGCGAATTCGCTATTCAATATATTTTATCCTATTTTTTATTAAAAGAGACTGTCTTAGCGACGTCTATATATTCTGCTGTCAAAAACCTCGATCATGCGCGGTGAAGACATTCTCGATCGTTCCGTCCATATTCAAATCGCGAGAGAAAGAGCTAATGTCAAACCGGCCGTATACTACGGGTATCGTGCGGATATGCTTGTTGAATAAATATAAATAATATTTTATAAATTAAATATTAATAGATAATATATGTGATTGCTGTATCTGTAATACATATCTGTAATACATATATGTAAAACAATATAATATACATAAATAAATAAGTTATGGGTTTCCCACACACTACTTTATCTTCACTAATGCAATTAATCAAACAACAAGAGTAAAAGCTGACAATAGTTTATTTTTCATATAATTTTCTAGATTTTTCTGGCAAAACATTGTGAGTTAATTTTGTTGCCAATTCTAGAATATCCGGAGGCGTACAAATGTCATCGTCGCTATCAATTTTTAACTTTTAATTTATTAAATTAAATTCACGCGTACGTGTATTGTCACAGTGATTTTGCCGCCATTAAAATCTAACCAATGAGAGCGCAGCTGCGCGCATGCGCTCGATGTTATAATGAGATTTTACGATATCGATGTGGATATTATACCATCATGTGAAATTGCTTAAATTGAGTGTTTTGTTGTCTGTGCTATAACAGTAGTAATTATAAGTCAAGTATTGGAAACATAAGTAGAATGTTACAACATTAGTGTAGATAAAGATAATTATGTTACCGCGGGACACAATAGTACCAATGAGATGACATTATGAAGAATGTCACCAGTAAACGCCTGCATTATTCGATTTGCGACCTAGACAGCGTTATATTATGTTGTTACATTTCAAAAGCCAGCAGTTAGATGGTTATCCCGCCACGGGTCGGCCTTATAAGTTCCAAGGTGGTAGTGAAACTGTGTTATCTCTTAATCGCCTCTTACGACACCCACGGGAAGAGAGGAGCATCATACACACATACATATATTTATACACAAACAATACACTATGAAAATTACCGCATAAAATATAATCTATAACGTTCCACGATAGAGGCGATAAATCTCACTTATTTCTCTTCACATCAGTCATGTTCCGACAAAAGTTACGAGTGAAAGATTATAATAACCTTGACTGAGAATTTTATGTATTTTCCTAAATAAATAAATACGCAGGAGGATAACATCCTCGATCCGGAAACACGCAGAACAGAAATATGCCGATCAAGACAACAGAAGACTTTACAAACACTAACTTGTCGTAAGTTGGGTTCAAATTTTTAGTTTAATTGAACAGCGGCTGTTGACCACTGTACTATATTTTGTGTATTTATTTAATAAATCTTAATATATATAAATCTCGTGTCACAATGTTTGTCCTCAATGGACTCCTAAACCACTTAACCGATTTTAATCAAATTTGCACACCGTGTGCAGTTTGATCCAACTTGAAAGATAGGCTATATTTTATTTTGGTATATGTAATTATTATATTTAAGAAAAAAAAAGGCGGTACGAAGTTCGCCAGGTCAGCTAGTAATCGGGGGGCACGGCAGTGCCCCCGCCAAGTCGAGCGCGAAGCAAACACTGCCGTACCACCTTTACTCGAACCATTTCGCCGCATTTTCAGGCCCCTATTTGAGAACCTCTGGATAAGACCAGAACGCTGAAATTTTCGTCATCCAGTAAGCTATAATCACAAACTTAAAATCCAAAATTACAAGTCTGTAGGTCATTTAGTTCCGAAGTTAAGCGAAAGCAAAGTTTCGCATTTACGACACTCACTCACTCATGATCATCAAAATAGAACTAGTACTTCCCATAAACTCAGAGAGCTGAAATTTGGTACAGAGTTAGGGTTTAATGGCTACACAAAGGGAAAACTATAAAAACTAGGATAATCGAAGATCTGGAGTACCTGGTGACCATGATTAGAAAACACAAGAGCCGTGGCGCTGACTGTATTTTAAAACGCGCTTACGTTCGTTGCTACTGTACAAGAATCAGAACCGGAAAAAAGGAAATGAATTAAGAAAGATTTGTATTGCAATTGTAAAAAAACTATTCCTAAAAAGAAAAAAAAATGTGTCAAATAAGAAATTCTAATAAAATAAATCACTATGCCTGAATATTATGTACGTTATATTATATTATTACTATGCGTTTCTACAAAAAGCAGTGAAATCCCACCAAAAACATTCTGTAAAAAAACTAGCCAAGTCTCGATAGAGCTGCTTGTTTATCTCTAAAAAGTAATGAAATCTAGACAAAGTCGTGCCAAGTCTAAGGTTCCTTACTGCGATTTCATTATTATTATAGTTAATGTTGTGTGACTTGGCCGTTGAAGGGTACACAAGGGTACAAAACCAGGTGCTACATGACACCAAAAACCATGAAAACGTTGATTGAATAACCAGTCAATTGTAGGCTTGATAAAGCTGCGTATTTCAATAATATAATTTAAATATATGAGTCGTATAGAAGCAAATATAGCAATATCCACTTTTTTGCCAAACAGACCTAACAATAATATCCTGTCATTTTTCCAATATTTTACCATTATCGTTTATTATTTTTATCATCTAAAGGCTAGCATATATGCATTTTAACAATAAAATAGACTTGGTTAAAAAAAAAAACATAGGTTTAATTACAGAAAAATATTTTATTTAAATTTCTTAAAACCACTCCGATTGGAGATTGCTATATTTGCTTCTATACGACTCAATTATAAAAAATTATTTCCAGTACCGGCTGATCATTGATAGAAGTCCGTCTGTACGTCTATTTTATGTTAGATCGGTGGTCGATTTGACGCTCCAAAAATAAGAAAATAGAAGTCAGCATTGTCAATGCTGAATGAATATGTTGCACAATCAACAACCGCCTAAAATGAGACACTAGCGTCCATTACCAATACCAGTATGGGATATTATTTATAGTTGTGTACCCTTCAACGGGCAAGTCACACAACATTAACTATAATAATAAAGAAATCGCAGTAAGGAACCTTAGACTTGGCACGACTTTGTCTAGATTTCATTACTTTTTAGAGATAAACAAGCAGCTCTATCGAGACTTGGCTAGTTTTTTTACAGAATGTTTTTGGTGGGATAATAATAAATATCTACACAATACACACACGGTCGTCTGTTACTAAAGTAACTAGTACTTGAAAGAAGTGTTATTTAGCTGTGCTGAATACCTATTATTATCTCCCGTAATGTGTCTGTAAGGTTGCCTGGAAGAGATCGCTGTATTAAGCGATAAGGCCGCCTGTTGCAACTGATGCAAGTTGATTTTTATAAATGTTATGTATTGTTCTTTTGTGTATTGGTGTGCAAAAATAGTAAAATCAATAAAAATAAATAAATAATATTTAGGTCCCAAGTCGGAAGTTTCAAAATTTTAAGAAAACCTATTTCTAAATCGAGATTGAAGCACAATACTGTATTTAATAGTAACATACCCGACTGACTTAAACGTTAGTTGAAACAATCGTAGAGTTTCCTAAAATTTTCCTCTTTCCTGGACCTTTTTAAAAATATTTAAATTACATAAAAAAGTTGTGAGTTGGTCCAGTTGTTCTCGACTCTTACCCTTATTACTCATTCATTTAACATTTACGCATTCATTCTTGTCTACATCGACTTATATTTTTCATCAACAAGTAGAAATCCTTTTATTCGACCCAAATTATATTTAGTTTGACCAAAAGTAATCACGGAAATTAAGATAAATGGAAATTAGTTTTTTCTTCTCAGGAAGAAAAATGTTGATCATGAATCTTAATACAGGGAACCACTTTAGCGTCGAAGCCGCGTCGACCATTACCGCAGTCCTGTGTACTAATGTTAATAGGGTGAAGATTTTGTTCAAACACTATTTATGAATTAATTATCTATTGGTAATTGAAATCTAAAATAACATATTTAATAGAAATTTTAAATATTCTTAAAAACTTTTTGTAAATATATAATTTACAACAAACATAAATTATAAAACAAAATAATAAAAAAAATATGAATATTTTCTATATAATAGTCGATTATCATCCTGTTTCATTAACTAACAATTAAAATCAAAAAATTAATAAATTCAAGTAGTCTTCAAAAATTTTAATCATCATATTGCTACATAATTATGTGCTTTTAATAAGTACTAAAATATAGGTAATATGAAGATACCATCAATTTACAATAAACAAAGGGAAAACCGCTAAGAAATTTTATAATTAAACTATAAAAAATGTCATTACATTAATTCTAATATATAATTATGTATTTAGCCCTATAGTTTGTAAAATGTCCAAATGACTTCCCTCGACCCTGCGCTAGCTCGGCACGTGTGCAGCAGGTTTTCTAATTAACGCAGAGTTGACTCGACGCCAATTGCAACTGGGTCGCTTCGGATCTTCGTATGTTATGTAAGAGGAGACAACGTTACTCTACAGACAATAAAAACAGCACTTACCTGTTCTATTTCGGAAAAATAGCTTTAAATTTCTAATTTGAGATTAATGTGGCTTCTAAATAAAATACCAATAATAGAACTAATTGTTCATAAAAAGTCAAATAATTTATGTAATCTTATTCACATGTCTGATGTCTAGATATTATTGAGTAATAATCATGTTTGCCATTAAAAAAAAGACAATCAGTGGATTGTCTAAATAATGTAAGACAAGTTATGATATTATGGTTACCGAAGGAATTTTTTCTTTTAATATTAATTTTTTAGAACGATACTAGTTAATAAATTTAAAAAATCACGCGCTGGCGGTCGCGGGTCTGCCCAGCGTGTTAACTATGGGCAAAACACATGAGTTCGTGCCAAAAATGGCGAAAATTGCGGATTGGGGAGGCCTATGTCCAGCAGTGTGCTAGACTGAAGTACGTGTGTGAAGTGTGATCTTCTGTAAGGTCGAGGTACTTCCCCGGTCGGACTGCTCCAGATTACGAGCCTGCTGTGCCCTACCACAGAAACTAACAGATAGATTATTTTATGTCATAAGTCACAATTGTCTAGAAATTACAGCGATAACCGCTAGCAACTAACAAATGAGTTATGAAAATATACGACTACGATATAATTATAGACGCTACTTGTATTGTATAAGGATTCTACTCGTTTTGAGACAGATGTTTGTTACTCATTCAAGATAGGAGTAGCAGACGACTCTCCGTAAAATGTGTCTTAGAAATAGTATACAGTCTAGTAATATCACAGGACTACTTATTATTCTAAAAAGTATTTGGTACCTAGGATAAATTTTCGAACGAAAGTAAACTACATTTTGAAATAAATTCTTTCACTTCAATTACAAGAAGAATAATATTCGCTTTCTGAACGCAAAGATAGCGTTAAACGTCAAAATAGTAACATGAGAGCTAACGTTTATTCTTTGTGAACGTGAACGAATGCAATTTTCCTGGCAATTGAAGTGTGTGCGGGCGAGTGTAATAAATACTAAGAGCCAACAGCGAGCGTCGACCCGCAACGCTTATTGTTGTGTGGGGCGCTGGAAACTAGGGATTTCTATATTATATTATAATTATTTATACAATCAGATCATATCATTTTATTTTAATTTTCGTCACAATATGACACGTGGATGGTATTGTGATACCAGCATCGGCTGCTACGCTAAGGTTGCAGTTATTATTCTCGCATGACAAATTTTTGAGTAGCCATACATCTGTTTGTCGTTATCTGGGTGTTTCCTATCAACTCTGTTAAGTTACGTGTATACTTCAGACAACCACCACGGAGATTCATCCCACTAAGGGCCGCTTAGTGTAAAGTATTTAATTACTATTATTTTTAATTAGGTACATCCGCTTTAAAACAATCGAATGTTTCATTTTGATGTCGGCCATGTTTAATGGGCTAGGTTGCTTTAGATTCCATATCAAAAATAAAAATATCTTTACTAAAATTGACTTCAAAGGCACATTTTATTCTTCGTCACTTTAAAAAGAAATAATAATTTTAAAGTTAATGGGATTCTTCCGCAAATCTGGAAAAACTCATCAAAAGATTACTCAAGCATTATAAAGTTAGTTATTCCCTGCATGAAGTCCACAGATTTTTATTATGGTCTAAGATCCGAGAAGCTAAATCTTCCCTCATCTGTTAATTAGATGAAACAATTTTTTATAGGCTTATTTCAATATTGTGAATTTATAAAAACAACCTCTGCCACCATAAGCCTCCATGCAAAACCTCCTCCAAGCATTACGGATCTTAGACCATTACAAAATATTATTTAATAGTAACGTAAAATTTATTAATTTGTAATTTTAAATGATTAAATCAAACGTGTCTCTTGTCTTGTCTTTATTATTATTATCTATTATTAAGAGGAAAGGATACCAGCTCTTTCTCCATACAAACGTATTCGACTGTTTTCTCCCTGGATAATGACACTAGATCAAATATTTTTGTAAAATAAAACTTTTACCTGCCATGACCATGCCCCTACGTTTTGTTTTTTTTCATATTCTTATTATATTAGGTAGTAGGAGTCTTCAAAAACTAGAAATATTGCCTAATTTTTTGTACATTTTCAGACACTCATAAAAAAATAATAATTCATATTTACAAAAAAAAGAAAACGGAGCGGCATAGCTGAAGGCTTTGTTTATTTACCTAAAAAAAAATAAAAAAAAAGTTGGCATGTTTCGAGGAGAAAACAGGCGACTACGAAATGATGTTTTGGTCAATAATTATCTACCTAAAACGGTCTGAGCTGCAGTTGTCCCTTTCTTGCTGTTTGTGGGATAGGTCTGGGGGAGGGAAGGGTCAAAGCAGTACGTATACACGCCAGCGAAGTGATGCCTCATAGTCGATAATTATATAGATACACTAGTGATGTATTATTTTGTCGATATTTTCAAAAATTCGTATTAACAAAATTAAATAATCTCTCTTTTCATAAACTACAATAAAACCTTATTTGGATGCGGTTTTCATTGTAACATTGTGCAAACCTGGGCTAAGGGTAGGGGTAGGGTAGGGCTAGGGTTTAACTAACAAATAAAAATGATAATTATGGTAAATAGTTTAAATAATTATGTTGTTTATGTTTTTGCTTTGACTATAATTTTGGCTAACGGTAGTCTTATTACTGAGGCAAAGGAAGGATACTGTAGAACGACTGACGGACAGACACTAGGAAGAGTAGATTAACTAAATAAAGCTACAAAATTTCAAAATAAGAAGCATTATTTTATTCAGTTCAAGTAGGTAAAGAGTTATTTAATTATTTCCTTTCCTTTCCCTTAAGGCAATCATAGTAAAATTTTTCTAATATTGGTTCTATTAAATTCCAGAAAGCATCTTTCATTTTAACCGACTTTTAAAAAAGGAGGAGGTTCTCAATTTGACTGTATTTTTTTTAATGTATGTTCTCAGAACTTTTGACTGGGTGGACCGATTTCAATCAATTTTGTTTTAATTGAAAGGTGTTGCGTGTCATATGGTCCCATTTTAATTTAATTGAGATCTCACAAGTACTTTTAGAGTTATCTATACATATAATAAAATGGTAGGAAAGTCAAAACTGTACATTGAATATTTTTTTAAAAGAATACTTGGAGTGTGATCTACAATCGATACCGAAGCCAAAAATATAGTTTTTAGAATTTTTGTCTGTTTGTCTGTTTGTCTGTATGTATGTCCGGGATAAACTCAAAAAGTACTGCATGGATTTACTTCAAATTTGGGACGAATATTATTAAGAAGTCGGGTCAGAACATAGGCTACATATTATCACGCTATCACCTACGGGGAACGAGCAGTGAACGCACGCAGACGACGTCGCGAGCAGCAGCTAGTATCTAATAATGCGTATTTACTTGACTACTTTTTCGTCGACCTACGTTGTATTATACCGCATAACTTTTTACTCGGTGTACCGATTTTGATGATTCTTATTTTAATCGAAAGCTAATACTTGTCATTTAGTCTTGTTTAAATTAGATCGAGATCTGATTACAACTTTTTGAGTAATCTTTAATAGCGCGTATTTACTTGACTATTGTTTCGTCTTATTACGTTCTATTACTTGTCGATGTAATTGAAGTCGGTTTTGTTTCGTTTGCGAGCAAACACAATTACCAATTTTTTGGTAAATGATTCCTTTAGGGCTCCACAAAATAAAATAGCAGTAACTTCGTTATAGCCTTTCCAATATTTTTTTAAATTAAATTCGGACTACTCTGTAATGAGTTATGCATGGTCAAACATATAAAAAAATATACGTGGCGACTTTAGAACCTCCTCTGTTTTTCTTCATCGGTTAAAAATTCTTTATCAACTACAAAATAATTAAATAAAAAATGAATAGGTGGTCCTGAAAATCTGTGTTAGGGTTTATCCCTAACTGAAGCCAAGGACTTATCTTTTTGTGAGACACACTGCCACCTTTATTAGTGACTATTATTTTTAATGTCTTTATTGTTAGTTCTGAGTTCAGTTGTTTCAATTTTTTTTTATTATTATTATTTCTTTTTATTTATAGTTTGTTCTTCCACATTTAGTTTGATGTTTTTTTTTTTTTTGTAATAAGTATACTAATTTTTATCTTATGTTCATCATTTGTATTTCAGTGTGTTTCGCAAATAAAGCGCTTATTATTAGATATTATTACGTAATTTGCCTAACTAAAAAGACATCAATAAAATAATCTATACTTAATATAATAAAGTGGAAGAGTTTGTTTGTTTGTTTGTTTGTTTGAACGCGCTAATCTCAGGATCTACTGGTCCGATTTGAAAAATTCTTTCAGTGTTAGATAGCCCATTTATCGAGGAAGGCTATAGGCTATGTATCATCATGCTTAGACCAATAGAAGCGGAGTCCACGCCGACGAAGTCGTGCGCAGAAGCTAGTAATTTATAATATGTATATGTCACCAGCATCTCATTTGTTTTTTTTATTACTATTTTTAAACATTTTTATATCGTCCCAATGCATGTGTTACGTATAACCGCGACAAACATGAGACATTACAACTTATATGTATACTATTATTATTATTATACGTCTTATTTTGTTGCGTACGTATGTGTGTATGTACCTATGTATGATTGTTATGTATTCTTTTTTTGCTTATGTATTTATATTTATATACCACCTGCCCATCTGAAAAGCGATATCCATTTCATTATCAGGTTGTCTGGAAGAGATTGCTTTTTAGCAATAAGATCGCCTGGTTGTACAATTTGTGACTATAATTGCTTGTAATGTAAATTTTGTTCTTTATCTAAATGTACAACAAAGTATATTATTATTATTATACTAAGACAAACATATTAATTACTATGTATCGACGGTGCCGTAGAATAACGTTACATGTGAATATAGTACGAAATCAATTTTATTTAATAATTTACTTCAGGAGTCGAAGATCTATCTATACATCCAAAAATAATAATTTTACGACCAATAGTTTCTGAGATTCTGAGGCGAACAACGTCCCATGTGATTGTGTCTCCGTATTATAATGAACTAGATGCATATGTGACGGAGCTCGCGGCCGGGGGTAGCACGCGTTGGCCGTGCCAAAGTCACTTGTTACGTTGTTGAGTGGAAAACGAGCTTGCGCGCACGAGTTACCGCATTCGCCGATGATAAAGTTAGTTTTCTTAAATAGTATTCATAATTAGTACTAAAACATGTCCAAATATAATAACAGATCTAATAAAATCCTTGATTTGGTGAAAAACAACTGTAAAAATTCGGAAGAAGAATTTGATAGTGGAAAGATATCTGGTTATAACAAGGAAATTTCGAATTATCCCGGTAAGTTAATCTTATTCCTTATTAATATGTATAACAAAATTGCATTTTAACGATTGTTTTATATTCTATGGTGGTTTATTTTAATTTACATAACTAACGCCAAACTTCGCGTTTCATATTCATATGTGACGTTATTTAATGGAGATTAGTCTTTACATTGTTTCTTACAAAAATGCTCTTGCAAATTAAATCAAATTGTAAAAGACATCTTTGACTACTAATGGAAAACTTAATTTGTTGATATTAAAGTATGAGTTACAAGTAGTGATATGTCGTTTTACCACGGACATATTCTGACGTTTTTGAGTTATATGTGAAGATAGAACGTTTTTTTGCGGAAATCTTGATGACATATGTGAAGACAGAACGCTCTTTTGTGGAAATCCTGATGTAATATGTGAAGATAGAACGTTCTTTTGCGGAAAACGGATGTAATATGTAACATTGGTACGTTTTTTCTTCCAGAAAAATACTGTAATTTGGTTTAAATTGCTTTTTTCTTAATTAAATTATCAATTTATTTGTATTCAAATAAAATTGTTTCTTTTATTTTTGTAATTTTTATATTTTATATTATTTTGTCAGTTTCAAAGGCACCTGTAAGCCCATCATCGTCACCATTACATCCGGGTTCAGAAAACATTGCTTTATAGCTAAAAGACGTATTAGTCAGTCAGTTCAGCCTATTGTAGTTCACTGCTGGACATACCCTCCCCAAGTTCGCGCCAGACATCCCGGTTTTCCGCAATCCTCCATGAAGACTACACCGGCAATCTTACGTAGATCGTCGGTCCAACGGGCCAAAGGACGTCCCACAATGCGTTTGCCAAGACGCGGTCTCCACTCCAGGATCCGTCTGTTCCAACAGCCATCGGTTCTGCGACACAGATAACCAGCCCACTGCCACTTAAACTTGCTAATTCTGTGGGCTATGTCGATTACTTTCGCTCGCGGATAGTCTCATTTCTAATCCTATCTTTGAAAGAAACCCCAAGCATAGCCCCTTCCATTGCACGTTGAGCGACTTTAAACTAGTGGACCAGTCCGTCAGTGTCCATGTATCGGCTCCGTATGTCAACACAACCAGGACGCATTGCTCGAAGACTTTTGTCTTCAAACATTGTGGAATCTTCGAAGGCAAGACTCGACGAAGCCTGCCAAACGCCGCCCAGCCCAACCAAACTATCCTATCAGCCTCCTTCTCGAGTTATTTCAACCTGGTTGAATGGTGTGGCCAAGGTAGACATAATCCTGAACAACTTCGAAAAGGATACCGTCAACCGATACCCGTCTCGGTATCACTTGGTTGTTAAACATAACTTTCGTTTTATCTAAGTACATACCGAGACCCACTCGTCGGAAGGACTCGTTTAGGCCGGCCAGCATTCGGCCTAGCTCATCCGATGTCTCCACAAAGATTACGAAATCGTCGGTAAAACGAAGGTGCGAGATGAATTCGCCGTTGACGTTGTTGCCTCGTTCCTCTCAATCCAAGGTCATAAAGACATCCTCCAGCGCAGTGGTAAACAGTTTCGGTGATATTACATCTCCCTGTCTTACCCCACGCCACGCCGGAGGAAAATGCACAGCCTGCTCTTGTGGGTGGAATTCGTCGAGTCTTCTGGCGAGACGATTCGTAACAACCCTTGAAAACAGCTTATAGACGTGGCTCAAAAGTGAGATTGGTCTGTAATTCTTCAACAAAGACTTGTCGCCTCTCTTAAAGAAGCACCACCACACTCCTGGACCACGCCTCCGGCGTGGTACCTCGGTGGATGACGGCGTTAAAAAGTTTATAATTCTATTCTGCTCAATCAGAGTAATAATCTCTCTCGTATTTGAGCAGCGGAGGTCTCGGCGTACAAGTTTCCGTATCCTCTTAGACAAAGCCTTCTGTTCTGGCGAAGCTGCTTGGGCAGCGGGCAACTCGCACCTCCGCCGCATCAGATCCAAGGCTTCGGGAGAAAGTTTAGACTGCTTCGTTGACTACCTCGGCGGAAAGTGTTTGCGACCCAGTGTACACACCATCTTCACCATGTTGTCGGTCATCTCGTCCACTTCGCCAGCGAATCGAATCGGTTTTGGAGCTCCAGTTGGAACTGCTCGGAGCCACATAGTATTTGGAGCAGCGTAGGTCAGAGAGTAGATTTCATCAAGCGCGTATTCAGAGTGCCCCGTAATAGCCGGTGGTCGCTGCTGGTGTTAACCGGTTATAATTATAATAAATACAAAGAAAGAACAAAATGTGATGTTGGAGACTGATAATTTTAGTATATTATGTGAGTTTAAGAAACGTTGATTGATTTAAAGAAGTGAAGATATTTTTTATGTTTAATTATTATTATAAATTTGGTACTTTTAAAATAAAGGACTGATTTTGTTTTTAAAATGTTTTATTTTTAATAGATTTTATACAAAAAATAATAAATACTATTTATGACACGCTACTTATGAAAATGACTGCTCAAAATAAATCTGGAATATGCATATAGGACGAAATAACTAGCTTAAGTTTCATAAAAAAACGTTCCATTTGCATCTGGATCCTTAGAGCCTCCGGTGAATAACGTCACATGTGTAAATGTGACAGCAACAAGTCCATTATAAAACGTTATATATAAACATCGACCCTACTATCTTTTTAATTAAAACTGTTTCAAAATAATTAATAATACTGATAGATAATCACAGGCTTAATGTAAATTTTTCCAAAGTATAAAAGCGCCAGGTTTTTCCGTTTCCGAAATATAACAATTGAAAACTTTGAACGGCTCTACTGTAAAACGACTATTTTGCAGATAGTACGTTATTCTACGGCACCGTCGGTATGTATGGCTACAATACATTTATCATGTACACTATATGTATGTATCTCAACACCCATTCTTACATACACCTCAACCATGTAATTACATACCTAATTCATAAATAAAATACCTAAGTATTTCAATAATTACTTACCAAAATACAGTTATGTAGATAACAATCCAATGAATTAACAAACAATAATTCAAAATAATAAGTACTAAGTAGTTTACGAAATCCAATAAAAGTAAGCCGAGTAACAGAAGAACGAAGCAGAAAAAATTAAATAAATAAAAATAAATAAATATGTAAAAATGCGGTCGTCTGTTCCTATGGTAAGCAACTTAATGCTTGTGTTACAGGTAATAGCCGACTGTTATAACTATATGTATATATGTATATTTTTATAAATATACATAGAAATAATACACATAAATGTGTATATAAATACAAATATTACACCCAGACTCGGGCAGGAAACGAACCCGCAACCCGCGGAACAGAAAGCAGGGCCACCACAAACTGCGCCAACGGGCTAATCAAATGAAACAAGTAAAATACAGAAAAATAGCATGACGCGAAGCGCGGGTGAAATGCACACGCACACTAACACCACGCCACTCACACATAGACAAAGCAGTGCGGGGCTTGCGGGAGGCGCGGTAGCGGCTAACAGCAATAGTCAGTGAAACAGGAATATTTTATTCAAATACCTATTTTTCAAAAGTCTATTCAGTATCCTTTCCTCTTAAGGCTATTTAACACAAACATAATTTTTTAATTCGAATCAGTAAATTAGCGCATTCAAACAAACAAACTTTTCAGCTGTAAATTATATTAGTACCCGTACATTATAAGTTTTAAAAAAGTTTTAAATCAGCCCACAATCTAGGCTATAAAATTGAACACCTTTCGAAGAACTCTGTAAAGAAAACTTTTCAGTTGTAGTAGAGAATAAAGTTTATATTAGTAAACAAAGTTCAAGTCAGCGGAGCCGCGTCCTGTTTGTTGGTGAAATTGTCGCCGAGACGGTCAGACGTCGCCGGAACTTGTCAGAACAAGAACACCAACTTCGACAGTATTTGGCTTGTTGAGGTTACCTTACAGAGTAGTTTGAAATATACATTATGTTGTAGTGTAGTTATGAAAACTAGTGGTCGCGAAGATGTCGAAATTCAACCATAATTTAACCACAGACTTTAACAATATACAAAAGAGTACCTATGTATGCGTATGTACATGCGTGTAATACATGTTAGTGTGTGTTATGTTTTTTTTTATTGATTTGATGTATTTTTATGCAAATAAAAATATTCGCATTCTGCACTCCTTCTCTATATATAAACTATAAGTGAGCAAAATGTCATACTCCTCCGTCCGCAAAATCTATATATTAATACGTGAAGAAAAAGCTTTGTACCCCTTTTTACGAAAATTAGGCGGAGAAAAAGGGGTACAAAGTTTTTTCTTCATGTATTAATTTAAATGATATAATAATTACAACAGAGCATTCCCTACATCGCCAGAGTTTTTAATTCCTAGGAAATATTTTTGTGTCTTAATTTGTTAAACTTGGAGAGCCGTTATTCTACATCTACCTCTAAATGTAATACAAAGACTTTGTGTATTAAGCATTTGAAGAATGTAACTCAAATTTATAAGTTAAGTAAAAATAGCAAGTCGCAATTATTTCGCTTTGTTTTAGTTATTTTATTTTACAATTTTAATACGCTCACACAGTTCGAGTCATATTTTAAGAGGTAGTTAATTGCGTTAAGAGAGACAGCTTGAAGCATCGTGGGCGTTTTAAAACGAGCGTCTGTGAAATAATAACAAATGCACTATAAATTGCGCTGAAATAGTTCCGCAACAATGTTCGTAAACATATTTTGTACAAAAAACTAAGAGAAAAGACAGTAAAATTAAAGCATAACCTACTGTTAGTAACTTAACAACAAAACTCAAGAATAATGAAAGAAAGTTTGTAAGAAGTAATAAATATTAATATATAATTAACATATTAATATTTATTTAATAAATGTGCAATATATAAGAAACAAAATACAATTGACATGAAAGACAAGAATCCTTTACGAAAAAATATATTTGTTTAGTGTTTCATTCAAATGTTGTCCATTTGATTCCTTGCATTTATTTAGATACTATAATGAAACATAAGAAAACCTTAAGTGAGACATTAAAACATGGGATATTTTATTAGGACGACACAGCACGAATACAATTTGTTTTAAACTGAACTCTCAATATTAATTCAAGTCTTCGACATGCTTTGAAAACGTAAAAACGTTTCAAATATTATGGAGAGTTAGAACAATGTACAAGATAAATAGCAAAAGAGATGACTCCACGTAATTCCACGCACTGGTGAGTTTAATAATTGAGTAGGTCTGACGGAAATGTGTATCATCACTATTTTTATACGTTAGAATACAATTTGCTAACAATGAAATTACATATTGCGTCCCTCTGGCACAGTGTTGTATTTATCAAACAATAAAGGTATGCACTTTTATAATAGCTGTAATAATCTATATACTAATATATAAAGCTGAAGAGTTTGTTTGTTTGGTTGTTTGTTTGTTTGTTTGTTTGTTTGTTTGAACGCGGTAATCTCTGGAACTACTGGGCCGATTTGAAAAATTCTTTCAGTGTTAGATAGCCCATTTATCGAGGAAGGCTATAGGCTATGTATCATCACACTAAGACCAATAGAAGCGGAGTCCACGCCGACGAAGTCGCGCGCAGGAGCTAGTTAATAATAATGATAAAAAATGAGGGAATCATTCCTCGGAAGCTACACCCCAGAGCAGACATTTAACTTTTTCTATGAATCTCTAGTATTTCTCTCTTCCACCCATTCCTTTCCTGCAGCTTATGTAACGTCAGTCAACGTAGCATTAAGTAATTAAAACAAAATGAAACGTAAAGAAATTCCCGTGAAAGCAATAAAGTTAAAATTTGAGACGAATTCAACTGGCCGCAAATTCCGGAGCTCATCGCAAGTAAGATTCAATCTCGGTCCGTTTCTCGCGCCCTTTGACCCGCCTCGTATCGCTCCACGGCCACATTCCTCCTTTTTGAATTCTCGAGAAATCGAGAGCTATTGGAATTTTTGATAGACCGTAAAATTGTCAAGAGGTTCTTTAATGTGTAATCGTAATAAAATTAACTGATAATAAATATACAATAGGTCAGTTATATTCTTAATTTTTTTCTAATTATAGAGCTGGTCTGGTTTCTTATAGTTTTAATTACTGTGATACTAGCTTTCGTCCGCGGTTTCGCTCGCATTTATTTATTTTATTAAAAAAAATATCCTATGTTATTACTAATACTTCGAAGATATGTGTACAAAGTTTCATGATGATCGGTTACGTATTACATAATACGAACGCGTGAATGCGTAACAAACAAACTTACATTCACATTTATAATATTAGTAGAGATATTCTTGAGAATATTAAGCGTTCGAAGTTTTTGTTTGATAAGTTAACAATTCCACGATGTTGCGCAGGCGTCACCGATCAAATTAATAGCCGTTGCGTTGATGGTTGTAGTTTCTGTTACTGCTTATGACGAACAATTCCGAAGACCAAATATGTTTAATTCAATATAAAAATGGCCTAATAACACAGTAAACACAATTTTTCTTCCCCACACTTTATAAGAGTTCTTTCGCGTGTCATATAATATTTCATACAATATAAAGAAAATGTGCCATAAGTATATCGGTATGTGACACGCCACGAATTCACAAAGAACATGTTGCCGCACGTCCCGCCCATTGGACTCTGGCGGGCCAGAACATGTCGACTACAAGACATGTTCAACTGCAGACAATTTATGGCTGGTTTCATCGGTTGCGGATAAATTTATGTCATTAAATTTATAATGGAGGAAATTTATATAGGAATCATCAAAATAGCTAAACTCAGTAAACAAATCTGAGATAACATACATAAAAAACACAATCGAATTGAGAAGCTGTTCCTTTTTGGAAGTTGGTTAAAAACGGGATATATACCGCGTTTCTTGTTGGTAATTTTCAGTTTTCGATATTTTAGCACTATTGCAATCACTATGGACTCTGGTACAGTTGAAAAGTATATATTTGAGTGGTAAATACCCATCTTAAATAGCAATCACAATGTCTGTGACGACAAGAGTTCAAAACTTATATACTAGGCAGCAGTGGTTTGAGTAACAACGCTGAAAGTAAATCTAGAAACAAGCTTACCGTGTTTCTTTCTAAAAATCTTGACGACGTATCCCCGTCAGCCCTTGCATTCATCAGCTCTTTCGTAATTTACACTTCTCTCTCAAAGAAATGTATATTAAATACTTGAGACGTTACATACGTCAGATCTCACGCTGGCTCATTTTAATTTACTTAATTACATCCTTTTCCAAAAGCTTCATACTGTCTTCATTGTCTGCAATGACTTGCTGAATGTAGCATTTATTTTAAACCCAAGAATACATCATATCATACATATATAACTGGATTTTAAGCTTATGTACAATTTAGGTGAACATATCATTCTATTCAACTAAATTCAACGCACCAGCAATACACAGCCTGAAATTCCGAGCAGCTTGCTTCAAAAGACATGTTGGTACATGTCGAGTGAGCTCCGTGTAGCAGTGAACGCATAAACCGAAAACTGCGGCACAAATCTATTTCAGTGAAACGATTACAGCTTTGTGTTTGTGTACGGACCGATTTCAAAACTCACGTGAATCGGTGCCGTGGTGATTGGTGTGTACCCAGTAGCCATTGGCCGTACGGTGGTTTAGAATTCAGGAAAAAGTTTAATCCTATAAACTATTTAAGGACACGCTTAGATTAAATGTCGGATTTCACGTGAATTTTTTACATTTTACTTTAGAGGTATGCTTACTAAAAATTATTTGTGCTTGCTCACAAACGAAAAAAACCTCGACTTCAATTTACATGAACAAGTAGGTAATACAACGTCAACAACAGTACGCTTCAGCCTGTCATATCCCACTGCTGGGCATAGGCCTCTTTCCCCAGGTAGGAGAAGGATGACAGCTTAATCCATCACGCTGCAATTAAGAAGACTTCACTTGATACTAATTTTATTTTTTTGTTATTATTATCAGTATTTTATTGTTATAAATTACTCTAACATAATTATTTTTTTTTTGTGTTACTAGATCGGCAAACAAGCGTACGGCTCACCTGATGCTAAGCGATCCCCGTAGCTTATTATAGACTTCTGCAACACCAGAAGCAACGCAAGCGCGTTACCGATCCTATTCCCAATAGGTACTTCCCCAGTCGGGCTGCTCCATATTTTGATTACACTGTACTTTAGTGTTGATATTTATAATATTTAAAGTAATATATATTTTTCTATCAAGATAAATTTTAAAAGTGTTTCGTCCGAAGAACACCTCGTAGCACAAACATGCTGCGAGCAACTGTACAATGTTTCTTATAAGCGTGAAGCAGTGTTCAAGAGTCCTTAAAATTTTCAAGTAGGTATGTCTTTGACAGAAAAAAGAACATCACAAGATGAAAAGAAATGCGCATTCTATTGTAGTATCTTAAATTAAAAATTAATATATTTTTAAGTTTATTTATTGCAATAATATAATTATCTTTTTTTTTACCAAGAAGACGGTCTTATAGCTTAAAAACGAAGCGAAGTAATATGATTCTATCAGACCATTCTAGCTTTGAAATAAAATGAAGTACCTATTTCATATTCCATGTCCCATTATAAAGATTTTTTTTTACAACTTGGTAGGCAAATAAGCGTACAGATCACCTTCTGGTGAGGGATTATCTTAGGTTATAGATATCTGCAACGCCAGAACTAACTTTGAATCTAAACCCAATCCCCCAGGGACTCTGGCCACATTACTCACCACAGGAACACAACACTGTTTCAAAGCAGTATTATTCAGCTGCGATCTTCATTGAAAACAACAGTTAAGCGATAAATAAGCCACAACATGTTTCGAAACATCAAAGAGTTATTGGACAAGTTCTCGAAGTAACACAAATAATATATTACTTATTATCAGTAACAGTCCATGTGTCTCCTACAAGTTTGAGAGTCTCTCTACTTGAAGACTACGAGAAACTAGACAAATATTGAAAGTAAATCTATACTAATATCATAAAGCTGAAAAGTTTGTTTGTTTGTTTATTTAAACTCGCTAATCTTAGGAACTACTGCTTCAAGTTGAATTGTTTTTTTGTGTTGGATAGGCCATTTACCGAGGAAGGATATAGATATACGCTATGTCTCACCACAAATTAAAACGCGTGAAACCGCGTGGCATAGCTAATATGAGAATCAGAAACATGGATCACACGAAAACAGCTAAATAATAATCTTGTCGGTAGCTAGCTTAAATAAACATAACGGTTCCATCTGTACTTCACAGTAAAAATTAAATTAACAGTTAATTTAATTTTTACTGCGAAGTACAGATGGAATGGATGGATAGTATTACTATGAACGTATGATGGTTTTTTGTATTGCTGTACACCAACTCTGTTCGCTGAGAATGTACAAAGATAAATCGTTATTGGCTGAAGCGTAAGATATTGAAATTTAAAGTACTCGTTATCCGTAATGAGCATGATCTAGGTTTGATTGGTTTATTAAATACTAGCTTATGCCCGCGACTTCGTCCAATGGAAGGAACAGTTCTGTCATACCTACATGATTTTTGCGAAACTTTAACTGTTTACGCAGCGTAAACCAGCGCACGCAGCGGAAGTTCTCAAAAGAAAAAAAAAAACCCCGATTTTGAAACATTCTTCGTTGGTGCTCCGCTCTTATTGATCTTAGCGTGATGATATAATTATAGCCTTCCTCGATAAATGGGCTATCTAACACTGAAAGAATTTTACAAATCGGATCAGTTGTTTCTGAGATTAGCGCGTTCAAACAAACACACAAACAAACTCTTCAGCTTTATAATATTAGTATAGATCAATACAATGACATAAAATGTATCGTATTATAAAGACAAACTCGTATCGCGTACAGTCGATGTTATTTGAAGGAAATGCGAAACCAATTCTGTGTAAATACGCGCCAATAGGCTATCAGTTGCCTTTGATCAACGATCAACCGCCGCAGCGTGATTGTGATAATAATATCGTTCTGATAACTCAAACAATCTGGATTATTATGAATATTGTAGCACATTTTACGAATTATTAGGTTTTATTTGTATTAATAACTGAATCAGGGCACAGCAGGAAATATCCTGCTCAAAACCTCTAGCAGCAGCCCGACTGGGGAAGTTACTCAACCTTACAAAAGATCACAGCTAAATAATACTGCTCTCAAGCAGTGTTGTGTTTCTGTTGGGGAATTGGGGATAGAATCAGCAACGCGCTTGCGATGCTTCTAGTGTTGAAAGCGTCTATGGGCTATGGTAATCCTTTACCATCAGGTGATCCGTACGATTGTATACCTAGTTGTATAAAAAAGATCAATATTTTCATCTAAACCATATTATTTGTTTCAAGACTAGATAGCTAAATGATAAAAATGCGTGGGTTTAGTGGCACTGTACTTCGTGCAAGACGTGCCTTAATTTTTAATTTTTATAGGTTTTTTTTTAATTGATAATAATTATACAGTGTCTTGTTTATCTATTCTATTCAACAGAATCTACATTCCGACTCATTGGTATCTTCACTTTAACTATAACTAATTTATCAAACAATAAAATTTTAATTTTTAAAATCATGATTGTGTGCTTAGCGTACTTGAATGAGTACGTTTTTGATTTTGAATACTGTAGCGTTAAAATCGTTCCTATTTGACAAAAAAAAACGTCGACTATTTTATGATTGCTTCTGTTACGTTTTGTCGCTATCCCAAAGGAACTGCGCAATTTTCTGAAATGAAAGATGATGTCCTTTTATACCTAACGCTACGTGTACACTATATTTCATGGCGATCAGCCAAGGGGTTGGGACATGAAATTGGAACAGGCGAACAAACAAATTTACTTTTAGAATTCTAACATAAGTATAAATAACAATGTTTCATCGTCATCAGTCGACTTGATGCTTGTATTTTATAAAAATCTATTTTTAAATATGTATTTGTTTTCTATTTTATGCTGGGACTTTTTACAGAAAGGCTGAAAATGTCATTCCCATAATGTCCAATCACAATCGACAATTCAATTATAATATATTCTATTCCTAATTTCTATTCTAATTTAAAACTATAAATTATCTCGGCTGCTCCCGACATCGGAGTCTCCAATAAACTTCGCAAAGTTCCTACAGAATTTAAATTTTATTATCACTTTCATTTCTCTTTTCTCCGTTTCGAACACATTACATTTAAAAAAATTGGATATCTTCTTAACACCAAATATATATATATTAAAATATTTTAGAAAATTATTTCATCTACAGTAATACGTAGTAAATATGTAGTAATAATTTTATGCTGAATAAAATATTTTGATTTTGATTTTGAGTGGGTTAACAACTATCCCCTGATTCCTAATAAAAGACAAACGTCTTGTAGCAGCATTGTTTTTAACACACATTAATCCTTTACAATGTTTATGGTGTAGTAGTGCGAGTAGTCTCTAGCTCTGGCGGTTATAAGTTTGTTTTCCACCCAGGTTAGATATTTGTATTACATCTGGTATATCTTATGAGTCTTCTAATCTTAGAGCACGTAAAGCTCTCACTTTTAATCGAGTACACGTGATAGCGATCGTTACTCAGCTAGGGAAACTACACTGGACAGCAAAAAACAAGGATCGGTTAGAAAAAAAATTAAAATTTTTAACCGAACCTTTTTCTTTGCGGTCCAGTTTATTCGCCTAAGCTTCAATCCTTTCTCCCTTATGGAAAAGAGGCCGTTTGCCCAACAGTGGGATGGCTTGGACTCACAAGCTGATTAAGCTTAAATTCATATTTATATATATATTTTTTATTAGAATTTCATATTCCCATAACTCAAACGTTAGATAAGTACCAGGAGAACATACACAGCAGGAGATGTTCAATAGCCCAGGGGACGTGAGACATTACCCGCAGCCGGCGCGCCGTTATCAACTTGCTTTGACTATTCCTAACAAAAACGCAACACATTTTGACTAACGATAATGGACATCTCATAAAAAGATTTCCGTATGTGTTTTCATAAATATTACGATTCCCTTTTTCATGAAAGACGCGAAAAAAAGCTGACGTTATGAGGAAATGAAATCAAATAATAATACATGGTATGTAAGACATGATCTAGAGAATTGATTTACTATAATTATTTTCAAAGAATTTTGTGACAAAGAGGGGTCGAAAAATCGAGAAATTCGTGTGATGTAATTTATGGATGGCCCCAAATATGTGATACACTTGTGATACAACTGTAACATTGTCCAAAACTATTTACGTTATTTATTTCATATAATGATTAAATTAATACATATCCGATTGATTATCGTAATGTCACGACGCTGCAGCATCCCGAACGTACAATAATGACTGATTTTCTGATCGGTCACGTAACTCCTGAATATTCATGCGGATGTCATCGCACGTGACACGGGAGCGCCGTGGTTTTGTGATGTGAGCTGGTTCGAGCTCTGTATATTAGGCGAACAATATACCATACTAAAAATGTACGGGACCGCTTGTACACTTACAATAAATAGGAGGAATTTAGAAATAGCTGAACTCACGGGTGTTGTTTTACAATGTTTACAGTAAATGAATTTATAAACGTACTAGCTGTGCCCCGTGATTTGACTCTTTTTCTATTTGAAACAGTATTTCGTATTCGATAAATTGATATCGTTCTAGGTGACACTATTCGTCATTTCTCTGGGTACACTTCCCTACCGCCTACCTATGCCCAAAGGTTGTCTGGAAGAGATCGCTCTTCTAGCGATAAGACCGCTTTGTATACTGTTTTTTTTTTACTTTTAATATGTTATTTTGTTGATTGATGTTGTGTACAATAAAGAGTGTATTATTATTTCCTGAGATTAGCACGTTCAAATAAACAAACTCTCTACTTTAGCTTTATAATGTTGGTATAGATTTTATGAATAAATGAAACATAATTATGACGTTGCGTTGTAAGCAAGTTTCCTTACAAATATGAAATCAAATATGAAATATTATCTAACAATTTTACCAATACTCTGTAAAAAATCCATGTAAATAAAAATGAATCGTGAAATACGAGAAGCATAATTAATACTCGAGGATGAGTGGACCAATTCGGTTGATTTGTTTTTAAAAATTAATAATATTTCGCAGAAAATCAAAAACTTTAAAAAAAAACGTAACGAGCATAATTATTTAGACTGAAGATTTTTAAAGTAAAACTTGTTTACGCACGCTTGACTTGGGGAGTAAGCTGCTGAATGCGTGACGAGAGCGTGACGAAAAGTGTGATCGGGCGAAGCGAACGAAAGTTTAGAGAGAGATGTAAGTTAGATTAAGTTAAAGAAGTTTTGCTTCAGTCGTGTTTTTTACAGCCAGGATAATGCCTTGTAAGTCAACTAGGAATAAAATGGTTTTCATACATTATTTTCGCTATAAAAGAGAAGTGCTGACACTTAACGCCACACCGCTTTAATTCGGTTTGGCCAATGTTCAACGAAATAATCTGCGTTATGCGCGTAATATATTGCTTTTGACTAATTTGTATTGACTATAGACCGTACCAATATTTGGAAGGGTAATAATCCCAATAGGTTTTATTACCCTTCTGGGGACTTTTAGACAAACAGTTTCATTTCGTTTATTTATTATAATAATAAAACAAAATGAAACATTCTGCAAGGTAATATAAAAATGCGAGATTGTATCACAGAGTTTAAAATAGTTCTGTTTATTGCAGATTAATTTCGCTTGCAATTTAACTTCACTAAGCGAGTGAGACAAAAAGTCGAGCAAAAGTCACCGCGCCGCTGCCGGGCGCTGTTTACGTAATATTTCGTTGGGTTTAACTTTTGTTAGTTCAGGACACGGAAACTAACGCTTATTGTTTATGTGTAACTTCTGAATTTAAATCAACTCTGATAGTTTTCAGATTTGTAATCTCATTATTCATGTATTCTATACTATAATATTATAAAGCTGTAGAGTTTGTTTGTTTGTTTGTTCGAACGCGCTAATCTCAGGATGTACTGGTCCGATTTGAAAAATTCTTTTAGTGTTAGCCCATCAGATGATAGCCTATTTATGGAGGAAGGCTATAGGTTATATATCATCACGCTAAGACCAATAGGAGCGTAGCACCAATGAAAAATGTTTCAAAATCGGGTTTTTTTTAGAGCTTCCGCTGCGTAAACGGTTAAAGTTTCGAACAAATCATGTATGACAGAGTTGATCTTATTCCACGCGGACGAAGTCGCGAGCAGAAGCTAGTAGTACGTAAAACGAAGGCCTAAATATATTGTTCGTATTAAGTGCAACAAAGTTTGTATTTTGAAGAGTATTGGGGTTAACCTGCCACTACTAATGAAATGCTCCCAAATTATGTAGATTCCCCAAGATGGTTACCTTTATTATCAAACACAAGATCTTTTATTAAATTAAGTCAAAGAAAGTACTTCTAACCCATATTTGCCGCATAATAAATTTAATAAAACAATGTATTTGACACAAGTAACGCCCGACGCAGCGCAGGTGAGCGATTGTAATGGCCTTCGATAAGAGGCTTCGCCGTGTACTGCGAGATCTATAAATATTTACCATTAGGAATATTTATGTGTACAGCGTTGCATGTATTTGTTACGGCAGCAGTTCGAGAAAATACATTTTTAAGTGAAGATCTTATTACATGCATAATTTATATTTTTAAGTGATATTTGCAGGTTCTGCATTATTCTATGTTTCCAGTTGCAAAGAACAATATTTATTCTAATAACAGCTATTGAGAAGTTTTGTCGACTAACTTCATTATTAATATTGATCAGATGATCCCCAAATTTTAATTATTAGGGGCTGTGCATAAAATATGTCACTCAGAATTTCGCGGTTTTCGACTTTGGAAAACTAATTTTAAAAAATGTAATTTTTAGGCTCTCGACTTTTCGGTTAGACTAGCAGTGTAAACAAACAAGGGGAAACATTTATAATTAATTCCATAAATACTTTTTCAAAATTGAAACGCAGTATTCAATTCAGTGTCCACTATGTAAGATAATAATTTATCGAAGCGAGGAATCTCGCGAGGAACGGAATTAATTAAAGAATATTAAATACTGAGAGTGCGTTCGATGTCGCCGGAGACTCCTGATATATTGCTCTGGGACTCAGTCGCTTTCCTTTCGAATAATCTTAGAAACTGAAAATTTTAAATTTCCCTCAAGTAAGATTGGTGCCTTTAAAATATTCCAAGATTAAAAATTAAAATTGAATTGGATTACAAGCCTTGTTGATGAAAACAATCAAAGATGATCGAACGCGTTTGAGAAGGATAAACTACAGTGAGTTTATCATACAAGTAACGCGGCTGCTATAATTTTATTTTTACCGAAGTATGAGTCTGTAAATATGTCGATATTTAATTATTGTAAGAAATAACGTATTAAGTAATTACTTTTTTATTATTAAATAAACATAAATACTATAAATAACTGAAACGAAACAACTTTTTCGGATTTTATCGCGGTTTATTAAGTTTTTTTAAATTCCCGACATTTCGGATAGGTACTTTGCAGCAACCATGGTCACGGGAGGAAAAATTTGTTTCATTTCAATGAGTAAAATTCGCATAAACATTAGAAAACAATACTATATGACTTCTTAAAATAAAGATCAATAAATTTTTACTTTAAAACTTTTACTATCTACTTATAAAGTCATTACACATAATCTATATGATAGAAAAGCTTGTCGCGAGATATGAGTATGATGTATCACTCGTATTTCCTTAGTTTGAAAATTTTAATAGTTAAAATCAATCACATCAATTTATTTAATTTACTTGTTTACAAGCAAATTACGCGACAAGCTTTTATATCATATAGATTATGTGTAATGACTTTATAAGTAGATAGTAAAAGTTTTAAAGTAAAAATTTATTTTTTTCGTTTTAGTGCATTCAAATAAAAGCTTGTGTTTTAAAAAGATTTTTTACATTTAATTTATTTTTGACTTTTTAGTCGGTTATCACGTCACTTTATTCGAATTATTCTTAGCAAGCCCTTTCATTTGATACCCATATTGTAGAAGTGCACTAAAAATAACTAGTCCGCACTCTTGGATATGCTGCCATATTGGATTTAGAATGACTTCACAAAGTTAACCATGCATTGTCATCCAAATTGAACCTGCATACAAAATTTCAGCTCAATTGGTTGCTTCAAAATCGAGTTGCAAGATTTCACCCGAACAAACATACATACATACACGCATACATACAAACCATGCATTTTCATCCAAATTGAACCTGCATACAAAATTTCAGCTCAATTGGTCGCTTCAAAATTGAGTTGCAAGATTTCACCCGAACAAACATACATACATACATGCATACATACAAACCATGTATTGTCATCCAAACTGAACCTGTATACAAAATTTCAGCTCAATTGGTTGAAGATATCTGCTTCAAAATTGAGTTGCAAGATTTCACCCGAACAAACATTCATTAAAGTTACATACATACATACATACATACATACATACATACATACATTGCAAGTTAAATAAAAGCTTGTAATTATAACCTCCCTTTTTTAAGACTGTTAAATTCGAAATGAAACAAAGTTGCTGTCACGTCGAGATCAGAACATACCGTTTATAATGAATTTCTAAGCAAATTGCTCTCGCATGTAATTCGACTGTTTGAAATGGGGTGTGATGTAAGTATTTGCAAGTCAATGGAGGAATGTATGATGCGGGAACACGCGCGCTCAGCCGTTTATTAAAACCGCCTATTTTGACGCTTGGATTCAGCGAATGTTATCGCTCCCTCGCTGTGTCTGATGTGCTGAAACTGGAAAATTATTTCTGGTGGATTTATCCTTTTTAACATATCGCTTCTAAATTGCTTGTCAAGTATTTCAAGATCAAACAGTAATATTTACAGCTACTTGATTAGTGAATGGTCTAGAATTCTAGATAGATAGATGATACTTTATAAAGATTGTTTAAATTATTAACATCTGTGGGATCGGTATATGATAATGATGTATTTTGTAAAAACATATCTATCATCCTTTTTAATAATGTCTATTGAATTTACCATTGTTACTTCTCAGCAGACTCTGCATTCTAAGTCAGTGGTAAAATATTTGTTAACTACGTGATCTTTGCAATCACACGCTATACAACTCTACAGGAGATGATAGCCAGGCAGACTCACGTATCTTGAGCAATTTAATATAACCGATATTCAAATAAAAAGCGAGTTGATTAGCGCTTATATTTACAAGAGATGTAGATGTGTTGCTGATCGTTATAGTACACTTACAAAAAAAAGCAATGAAACACTGAAATTCGACGCGATATTCTGCACGCTTATAACAAATGTGAGCGCTCATTACATGCGTTATTACTCTTGAGGTGAGTCTCTGCATGAACTGTTACTGCAATACTCACAAAACCGGTCAAGTGTGAGCTGGGCTCAGTTATGTATCATTGTACTGCTTCGAAACTCATATTTTTAAGGTCAAACCTAAAATCTTCGAAATATTCGTATTTTTGTATGACCTTTACCTTTAGTTATATTGTATATATAGGTATATATTATATTATCAGTGTATGTGTTGTTTAAAGATATAATTTTTTTTTTTGTCTTTTGTTTTTTTTTGTTCTCTCGCACTTATGTACCCCGCGATAACACCATCATTCACTCCCATGGGTAAACTAATCTGCCATTGTATTAATATTACTTTTATAGGGGGCATGATTATATTACTAGATTCTAAAATTATAGCTGTGAATGACAAATAGGCAGATGTTCAATGCTGTCTCGATAAACGTGGATTTAGTTAGAGCGCTTTAGGACTGAATCCTTGGATAAAACGAAACGAAATAAATACCCTGAGATTTGTGAATCTAGGTCACAATCGTTTTATTGTGTATTATAACTGAACTCGATTCTTGTTCGAATTAATAGAAGACTTTGAATGCCGAATTAACAATAAAATACTTAGGAGTACAATTATGGCATCCTGTGGCAACATATCATTCATAATTCATTGACTTTTGAATAAGACAGTTCCAACTGACACTGGCAAATTAGTGCAACAGTCCTGACGCGGCAACGCGACCGGTCGCTATTAAATTTCCGAAATGACGTCAATTAAGTTTCGAATTTAGGGACATAATTGTTGAAATCAGTTGCAGCTCTAGTTAACTGCATTCGCTGAGTCTGAATAATGAGGCACATGCCTTGTCACTCTCGTATTTTATCACTTAATAGTACTTTCTGATGACAATTTTAAATGAAATTTCCATAACACTCCTAATAGTACTGTTTTGTAAGAATTTTAGAACATCCTAACGCTGTTAGAACATCCTGCCAAGGTTTGCTTAAAAACCAAAAACAAAGATCATCATATCAAGAATTTCGACCCAGCTAGATGTGGATCCATAGCTCAGTTGGCAGAGCGCTGACACGGCACGTCAGAAGGTGCGGGTTAAAATCCCGCTGGATCGAAAATTTTTGATATGATTTAAAATGTGTATCCTAACGCTGGTCGTACTTCGCTCTTATTCAAATTTAACAATGTAGAATCCTGATTTGGAATCATCTAGTAATTTCTTTTAAAACTGAAAGCAAATCAAATAACTTTAGATAAAACTATTGAACACTTGCTGTAAAGTATCCGAAACGTCGGGCATCTAAAAAACATAATAAACGCGATAGAATCCGAAAAATTTGTTTCATTGTAATGAGTGAAATTCGCGTAAACCTTAGAAAACAAAACGTTAGATAAGCAAGTTAAAGTTAAAGTTTTAAATGCCTAGTACTAAACTTTTCTCACGAATCTTAGAATATTTTTATGTGTAGATAATTAAAACCGTGAGTTTTTTGTATTAAAGCTTCACCCGTTGGTCAGCAAGCAAGGCAGAATAACGTATGTAGGGTCAGCTACTTATAAATAATAGTTAAAAAGCGAGGACGGTGTAAAAAGTAGTTATTTATATATTTTACCGTTTAATTAACGTTACGATTTCGTTTAGGATATACCCCAATTACAAATAATTCCATCTTCCATGAGGTCAAGATATTTAGGTATGTCTAATTATTCTTCAAATGTGATTGAATTACTCATTACAAAGAGTACAATAAATTTTTAGTTTATTTTTAAATTACGCCCAACCAATAAAACTGCATATTTTCAAATAAAACCGCATCAAAATTCGTTGCGTAGTTTTGAAAATCTAAACATACAGACAGCGGGAAGCGACTTTGTTTTAGACTATATATGTAATTACGAAATAATAAGATTTTAGATCGCATTTGATAAACAACACTACCTTTTATACCCAAAATCGGCAAATTTCGTAACAATTAAAGATAAAAATGTCATTATTTTTCACATTAAAGATACGAAATAGAAACTGGAATGTACAGTAAATAATTGGCGGACTGTATGAACGTCGTTCAGTGAACGTGTCCCGGGACGAACATTCGAGAACACCGGCAGCGGATTGAAGCGGAGGCGAATCTTATCAAATACACGATCTCTCTTATATAACTACGCGTGTCTTGTTAATACAATATTATATCGTTGTTATTCTTAAACGATGTATATTACTGTACTTACAATAGATTCTTTAATATAGAAATAAAATCACTTTCAAAAACATCATCATAACATCCTATATAAAAAAAAAACAGTTTATATAATTATATGATTGTTGAAGAAAAGGCTTGATTAAAATTTTATGTGCAGTATTTTCAATAATAACGCTTGGTCACGGTTAACTGCGCGCCTAGACTTCAAGACAAAGTAACATAAAAAGAAATATTTTTATCGTTAGAAAAACTTCTAACACAAGCTTAAAGAAATTAAGAGTTTATAAAGATATTTTTATAGAGAACAACAACTGATATGGAAGAAAAAAGGTATGAATTTTTTTGCGTCTACGTATCTATGTATTGGCCGTGTATTCATGCTATAACTACAGAATGAATTTGAATGAACATTGGCATGCTTTGAGCCCTGACAACCTGAGTACTTATCATCCTGAAATTCAGTACAATTCCTATAACAGCGAAAATGTAATTCGAAATGTTTAATTGCAAGTGAACTCAGATACATATTGTCTTAAACATACCTGAGATGTTACACATTTTACTGTAATTAAAACCATAAATAAGCTACATATTGTTATTGCGAGATATTAATCAAACAGTTAAAGTAAACAAGATGCAAGTTTCCCGCGAACGTATAAATTCCATTGATTTACTCTCTGTTTTTGCCGCTAAGTATCTAACGCTTAAGGTAATGTATGGTGCCATTTAGCTGTAACAGTTTACACTATCGGTAATGGAAATAAATTTGATTAGTCTTAGATTCAGGAGGAATGTCGAAAAAAAATATTTTAATATTTTATTTATTTCGTGACAAATTTACAACTGGCGCTACAGAAGGACTGTTCCTCTAAAGAAGGAAATGTTCCTCTAAATGTTCAAAGGGTCTTTTATAATTACAATGATTAGCAACAATAAAATTTTATTTTGTTTTCATTTATATGCAACATAGACGCGTTAAATTTTTAATTGTTTTATATTTTTATATTTAAACTAGCTGCTGTGTCCGCGATTTCGTCCGCGTGAAATTTAACAAAAAAGTTATTGTTCAGTTCGCAGTTATAAAAAAAAAAACAATTCTAAAATAAAAGTAGCCTAAGTTACATATTATTACATCAGCTATCTGCCAGTGAAAGTCTCGTCAAAATCGATCCAGCTTTTTTAGAAAATAGCCGGAACAAACAGACAGACAGACAAAAATTGTAAAAAATGTTATTTTGGTATATGTACCGTGTATAGATGTGCATTTAGTAAAAAGCGGATATTTTAATATTACAAACAGACACTCCAATTTTTTATTTATTTGTATAGACAACAGCCCGCCCGATTGATCTCTAAACGCTCGTATAAATACATCACGTAATCCGCGCACTCGACGTGACGTCTCCGCGCCATTAAACACGCTGCAAACACGGCCGCTTACTGCCAATACTATCACAAAATGTTACAGCGATACGCAATCCTGTAAACATTTTATACATACATATATATGTTCTTTTTGATACAATAAAGGTGGCAAACAAGCACGCGGTATCTGCCTAATGGTAAGCAAACATCGAGAGCATTGCAAGCAAGTTGTCGACCCTGTCTTAACCTGTCCCAGAAACTCTGGTCTCCTTACTCATCATAGGAACACAACACTGCCTAACAAAGTGACTAGCTCATTAACGTAGTTTGTAGTGGCCCTGCTTTCTGCTCCACGGGTTGCGGGTTCGATTTCCGCCTGAGTCTGGATGTAAATTTTTATAATATACTAGCTTCTGCGCGCGACTTCGTCCCCGTGGAATAGGACTAGGGATTGCAATACCGGGATACCGGGATCCCGAAATACCGGGATCCCGCACTATTTTTGCGGGAACAGTCCCGCACGTAAATCGAGCGGGATCCCGCGGGATTAGCGGGACTGCGCAACGGTAAACGCCTTGTGTTGTTCGGCACGCGAAAGCGCGTGAGCTGATTCGGCTCATGACGAAGATCATGATGATTTACCTCTGCTACAGTGGCCGCAAAAATGCAAGCTGAAACTGTGGAGCCTGAACCGATATCTCTTCGAGATGAACTTAACAAACTCTATCGATTCGTATAATTTTTATTTTTGTGTTTCCCACTCATGAGGAAATTATAAAATGTTATTTATTATCATATCAAAATTTGAATCCAGCGGGATTCGTATCCGGTTTATTCACTACTTCCATCCTCCTCCTTAGTCGTTCGCTCTTGACAGAGTGGTCGTGGTTGACGATGATCCATTGCTAAAGCAGCCCCCGCTATACGCCTCAATCCGACGCTGAAAACCGCATCAAGTGGAGGCGTATAGCGGGGGCTACTTCCATCCACGGTTGCTTAAAACCGAATAAAATTATATCAAAAATTTCGATTCGGCTGGACATCGCTCCATAGCTTAATTGGCTAGAGCACCGACATGGTATGTAGGGGGTGCGGGTTTGAATCCCGCTGGATCGAAATTTTGATATGATAATAAATAACATTTTAAACTCTATCGAGTTTTAAAACTGCTTGTCGCACTCATGCCGAAGTTCATTCTCTCGAGAAAGAAATGAATTTGTTTGAGTCTAGTAACAGTTAACGTTTACACCCACAAGCGTTGAAGCAGAACGAGCGTTTTCTGCTGCTGGCTATCTGGCATGTAAAGTTTCGGAGTCGTTTGGCAGACAAAACTATTAACATGCTATGTTTTATGCGCAGTTACTTTCAAAATAATGCCTAAACTACCTAATGTCTCTTTGTAATAATTTTCACTCTTTTATTACATATTTTTATTAATCTCTCAATACGTAATTTTAAATAATATATTTTTGTTTCTTTTTAAGTTCTAGATGCATTTATGATACAGGATTTCGCCTTTTTCTCAATGACTTTTAGAAACATGCGGGATCCCGCAAATACCAGGATCCCGCGGGACTGAGAGGTCTAAGTCCCGCAAATACCGGGATTCAAATTTTGTTGCGGGATTGCATTCCCTAAATAGGACCAATTCTCTAGGAAGCTCTCAAAAGGAAAAAAAAAAACGATTTTGAAACATTATTCATTGGTGCTACGCTCCTATTGGTCTTAGCGTGATGATATATAGCCTATAGCCTTCCTCGATAAATGGGCTATCTAACACTGAAAGAATTTTTCAAATCGGACCAGTAGATCCTAAGATTAGCGCGTTCAAACAAACAAACAAACAAACAAACAAACAAACTCTTCAGCTTTATTATATTAGTAATTAGTATATATTTATATATGTAATATTTCTATGGATATTTATCAAAAAAAAGTATTTGCTATATCAGACGGCTGTTACCTATAACACAAGTATTAAGTTGCTTACCGTAGGAACAGACGACCGTGTGTGTATGTTATAAGATATTTATTTATTTAAAGTATTATTATTGAGCTGTGATCTTCTGTAAAGTTAACGTGCTTGCACAGTCGGGCTGCTCCAAATTTCAAATAAGATGTTTCTCCTGTCCCGCCTCAATAAATTTAAAACTCGTTACAACATAGATCACCCACAATACGTAATAAAGAGATAGTAAAGCTATTTCATATTAACATCTGCCGTAAACGTTAAGTTATTTTTAATACTTTCGGAGAAAACTAATTTTAAAGTTAAGAGTTACGATCTGTACTCCTATAATATGAGGGCTAGACACGATATTAATATATTGATCGACTTTATCTAGGTATTTACGTATGTGTTTTCTTAAGGAGTATTTGAACTAAAATCTAAGAAGACTGTTAATATAGCATTGTCGAGAACACGAAACTTCTTCCCCCAAACGAAGTTTTAAATCATGGATACTGTGTCAACTGTGAGTTAAAACATAATCTAGCTAAAAAGAGTAATGTTCATCATCAAGTGTTTACGATAACAACAGAGGACTTCAGTCTCCAGTACAATCGCTTTAACGATTCTTTAGATCTTGCCTCGTTACAAAGGACATTACTATTTCATACATACATACATAATATAATCACGTCTCTTTCCCGTAGGGCTAGACAGAGACCACTTCTTTCCACTTGCTACGATCCTTACATACTTGTTTCGCTTCGTCCACTTTCATTATTCCTTTCATACATTCTCTTCGGTTTAGGGTACTCTTGACCTGGCCTTTTTTCAAGACGTCTCTGATCTGGTCTAGAAACGTCCGCCTAGGTCTACCCCTTCCAACACTTCCATTCACAATCGCCTTATAAGTACACTTTTTTCGTCAATCGCTCTTCATTCATTCTCTCGACATGGCCAAACCATCTCAGCATACTTTTCTCTTTTTTTTTCATTACTGTTTCAATACACATAATTGTACTAACGTCAAAACATTAACTGTATATTAAAAACATACCGTTTGTCAAATACTAACGAATCGAATATATAAGCAATCAAATGTAGTGAGTGGCACGCTTTATTCCCAAGTGTCACTAAAGCGATGTGTGCGTAATTGACAGCGTTCGTTGCGATTATATTCTGTTTGTTCGACAGTTCCGTTCGATGTCACAACACAGAGATAAACAAGGACTTATTATTGTACCACATTTATCTAATTGATTGACACACATCGAGCGGGAATATCAAAGCTTGAAAGTAGGTATAGGGTACTAGTGACCTACCCCGGCTTCGCACGGGTGCAATGCTGATAATAAATACTATCTACAACAAAAGATACGTTACAAACCTCTAAAATTATCAGTGTTTCTCTAACATATTATACATGTATTATAAAAAAACCTTCCTCTTGAATCACTCTACCTATTAAAAAAACTGCATCAAAATCCGTTGGATAGTTTTAAAGATCTAAGCATACATACGAGTAGAGACACACAGACGGGAAGCGACTTTGTTTTATAATATGTAGTGATGATGATGAAGTAATTTGCAAACCATTTACAAGTTATAATAAAACAAGCTTTTTGGATTTTAACGCGAATCAGTAATTATCATTTCTGAAACTGAATTAATCTTATATAGATTAAAACTAGCCCGTTGGCGCAGATTGTAGTGACCCTGCTTTCTGTTCCGGGGGTTGTGGGTTCGATTCCCACCCCGAGTCTGGGTGTAATATACATATTTATTTCTATATTTATATATGTATTATTTATAAGTATGTTTATCGAAAAAAAAAATGTAGCTAGACCAGTCGGCTGTTACCTATAACACAAGCATTAAGTTGCTTACTTTAGGAACAGACGACCGACCGTGTGTGTATTGTGTATATATTATTTATTTATTTATTATATTTATGAATAAAAAAAACAGAATCAGATCAAAATGTAGGTCAGTACGAAATATTTATATACAGTATCTTAATAATATTAACATCGGATGCTGCACAAACAGACCGCTGACCCAGTTGTGACGCAGGTGACGTGTGTCGTGTGTGTGGTCGTTATGTCGATATTCAATAATGTCAAAATCAAATAATTCTGATAGTTCTTAAAGAGAAACTATCGAGTTTCCTTATGATTCTTCTCAGCAAAATGTGCATTCTGAATCGGTGGTTGCTTCATCTATATAAATAAATAAAAGTAAAACCCTTTTCAAAAAAACAAGCTTTTATTTGAATACGCTAAAAACGAAAAAATTAATTTCTACTATATAAGTACTTAAAGTAGAATCAATATTTCAGTAGACAGTATAATAATATAATAATTCAGTAGAATGACAGTTGCTAATGTCACTTTGTAAAATAATATTTGTGTTTGTGTTTATTACTTGCAAAATCCATATCTTTCGTATTGATAACAAAACAGTACAAACAAAACAGATTAACAAAACACAAAACAAAACTTAACAATAAACATATAACAATATAACAAACACAACGATTATTTTACAAAGTGACATTAGCAACTGTCATTTTAGTCTACTGAATTATTGATTCTACTATAGAAAGTCATAACATAATTTATGTGATATAAAAGCTTGTTCGTTGAGTTCAGTTTACTTTTGATTTGACCTTATTAATTCTCACAAGTATTTTGTATCAATTTTTCACTCCAATTATTCTAAATTAATTCAGTAGTTCTGGTGGGATATGCTTGCAGGTTATTGACATACAGACAAACAAAAATGAAATAATACAGTTTTGACTTGAATTGGACGTGTTAAAAATTTTTTGTGAGTTTATTTTCACAAACGTGGTTGGGACGCCGAATCTTAAAATACGACGCTTATAAGTTACTGTGCTTATAAGTAACTTATAAGTTACTGTGTATTAGGAAGTTAACAGCTGCTTTATACTGCTTTATAAAACAGTGAGTTCGTTTTCAAGTGACATCTTCAAGAACATACAATATATATTAAATAAGTATCGCGATGTTAAGAGCTTGGAGCGGAGCAGATTGAGTGCAATTCAGTGTCGCGGCCGCGGCTCCCGACTGTCTTGCGGGTGTCGTTTGATAAATACTCTTATTTACCTCTTATTAACATTACAATACTATTTTATAGTTCAGAAGTATCTGTTCTAGTAGGTTTTGGTATAAAATTAAAATTAGGTTAGAAAATTTTATCTGATGTATGATTGGAGAAATTTTACATATAAACATCTAAACATCTATACAAATAAATAAAATTAGAATGTCTGTTTGTAATATTAAAATAACCACCTTTTACTAAATGCACATAGATGTATACACGATACATATACCAAAATAACATTTTTTACATTTTTTGTGTGTCTATCTGTCTGTCTGTCGGTCTGTCTGTCTGCTTATTCCGGCTAATCTCTGAAACGGCTGGACCGATTTTGACGGGACTTCCACTGGCAGATAGTTGATGTAGTAAAGAGTAGCTAACTTTTATTTTAGAAATGTATTTCATTTATAACTCTGCGAACTGAACAATAACTTTTTTGTTAAATTCTTGACTTTTGATTACACCGACAAGTTGTTCGACGTCGGTAGTTGGTGTAACAGTCAACTAGACACGTATTATTGGAGATAACTCAAAAAGTAGTCGTCAGATCGCGATCAAATTTTCTTCAAAGAAAATATAGGCGCATTGAGAACCTCCTCAATTTGTGAAGTCGGTTAATAATAAGACTATCTTATGAATACAATGGATTATGGTCTTTTTAAAGTGAAACTTACATTGTCTCAAACTTTTTCGTCTGTGTGTTGCATGTCGCGTGACGGTCGGCCGCGCGGTAAGATTGATGAAGCGATTTTCCAAAAAGTTTTAGTTAAATGTCTATAATGTGAAAAAAAGTTTCACTTTTACCTTGGTTTTATAAAACCACACAGGTTTTTTTATTTATTTTAGTTATTTATTAATTTATTTATATATTGGAATTTCATTATTTGCTAAAAGCCTGTAAAAGATTTACGCGAGAGTTATTTGAAATAAGTGTCGTGATGATAGCCCGCATTGCAGTGTAATAACACAGATCGACCAATTTGGCTTCTATTGAAGACCGCTAATCGAATAGCTACGCGTCAACACATCTGACACGTGTAATGCTAGTTTAGAGCTCGGTGGATGTGTACTGGTGTTGTGAGGAACGATAGTTTATATGCACTAATTTATAATTATTATAATTCATATCAAGAATTTCGATCCGGCTGGACATAGATCCATAGCTCAACCGCTAGAGCACCGGACACGGAATGTCGGGAGGTGCGGGTTCGAATCCCGCTGGATCGAAATCATTTTGATATGATAATAAAAAAACATTTTCGAATTTCCTCATGTGTGGGAAACACAAAAATAAAAATAATACGAATGCACTTATTTATATTAAGTATACAGCAATAACAAAACAAATTGTGAAACTCAACAAAAAGTTTCTTATGATAGTATCGTTTTTACACGCTTTTTATTAGCTTCACCTGTATGTTTGTGTGTTTGTAACCGACTCCTTTGGACTTCATTTTGTCCCCCTTCAAACGTTCAGGTTTCATTTGAACTTAGTAAACTTATCGAGGACTGATGACAATACACTAATTTGATAAGATTATTCCTTTTTAGTTTGGTTTATTTATAAAAGCGTGTTGTGGAGCAAATGGTATTTTTGTTTTTAGTTTGACATTTCTAAATTCATGTTTTTATCCTTTATAACCTAAAACATAATTATTATAACGTTTACAATATTTTAAAGACTTATTACAAAAGGATACAAAAAAATTTCTGCTCTTAAAAACTCCTCCACCCTAAAATTTTAAATTCGTAACTGTAATTTATTAGATAATAAAATGCCAATACTCTGTAAGAGTGGGTATTACAGCGGATTTAGTTTTGAAAGGGGAGCGAAGAAGCGACGAGAGCTCGAAGACGCGGTTTTACGACGCAATAATGGATGACAAGCATATACGACAAATACGAGACAAGTCACAATTTGTCTGACAATCGCTAAAGATACTCGCGAAGAATTGTCACTCCTTGATGAGGTTTATTTTGCTTACAAGTAAAGTAAAAACGCGTCCAACACAACGCTCTTGAGACTAAAGTAACACTTTACTCAAAAATGATTAATTGTCAATATTAGGTACAATTAAGAATATCTTAATAAGTAAGTACGTTCGAGAAAGTGTCATGTAATGTGCCGTCACTCTGAGCAACCCCGTAGGAAATCTATAACGATCTTATTCACTCAATTTCGCAGTTAATTAACTGATTAAAATTACTATATTGAGAAGAAATTTTTGGATCAAATAACGCCATATATCGATCGATAGATGGCGTTATTTGATTCGTCTATTTATCAATTATTATGGTATTAATCTTTTCCTTCGGCTAGTCTAGACAGTCGATCTGAAAGAATAAACTCCAACCGTGTATCGGAGCTCACACAGACATAATTTTTTTTAATACTTCAAAGGTAGCATACGATCCACCTGATGATAGAAGATTGCTGTAGCCTATGGACGCCTGCAACACCAGAAGCGTCGCAAACCCGTTGCCAACGCTATCCCCGTGGCTATCCAGGGCCCTGGCCAACTTACCACAGGAACACAACACTATTTGAGAGTAATATAGTCTGGAGGTGATCTTCTACAAAGTGATGACACTACCTCAGTCGGGCTGCTATAAATGTTAAGAGCAATATTTCCTGCTATGTACGTCAATAAGATCACTCCTAACTTGATTTACTTAGATTTTTGTAAGTTCTAGTCGAGCTTAGTTCTTATACAATGTTGATTTGTAATAAAATTTATAAATAACATACAATTTCAACATTGTTTCATATGAAGTTAATTTCACGTGAAAGATGAAACTAAGCAAGTGAACTACATAGTAAGATAAAAGTAACATTATAAAGTTACTGTCTAAATTATATAGGTACATGTATCTAAGAAATTACGCAAGACTGTCTATGTTAAAGTTGACTCACTTGAAGATGAGAAATAACCTCTCAAATGCCTTCACCCCCTCCCCTCTTCCTCGACCTCACAATAGATCCTTTAAAGGTCCATACAATTGACGTTCAACTTCCTTCCATTCGAGCGAATGTTTTGACAGATCAACAAAGTTATCGCTTGAGCTTTATTACCGCCTGTGACATTGAAATGAAGTAATTTGTAAATACGAAACATTTATATCTTTGTAGCATACTGATCAATTTAATGAACATTTCAAGATAGTCACAGACCAAAATGTAGCACAGAGAATGTTTTGTGTAGATATGATTATGCTTAAATTGATCACGAACATATACTGTGTACAAGTGTACACTAAAATTGTGATTTGAATATTTAGATTTTCTTTAAAGCCTGGGTGACACGCAACGATAAATTGTAACAATCTGCAGATTATTCCAATTTATCGTTGCGTGTCACCCAGGCTTAATATATACTAGCTGTGCCCCGCGGTTTCACCTGCGTTAATTTGAGGGAAAAAATGCTTTCCTTTTTTTAATAGTATAAGATTTAATTCGCTTAATATATTTTCCTTAGTTTACACTATATCAATTTCTGAACGCACGCATAAATATTTGACCAAAGAGTATATAACCACTACGGTTTATATTTGACAACCAATATATATTATGTCAATCCGTTTTCAATCCTGACATTATTATACATTTTTAAAATGTAAAATACGCCACTATCCGTATTTTGTGGATACGTCATGTTGTCGATTCGAAATCTTTATTTAAATACGTTATTTAATTTTAGGGCAGATTTAACCATATCCACGGGATAAACAATAAATGTTTGACAGATACGAAACACGAACATTATACATACTTCCATACAAATTTTTATTCCCACCTTTCAACACCTTACACCCTTTTCTCATTAAAAAGTAGCCTATGTCCTTTCTCAGACTCTAGACTATCTGTATACCAAATTTCATTTAAATCTGTTCAGTAGTTTTGGCGTGATTGCGCGACAGACAGACAGACAGAGTTACTTTCGCATTTATAATATTAGTATGGACTTATTTATTTCAGGAAAATATTTTCTGGTTTCCAAGCATACGATAACATAAAGCAACGCAGGTAACCCCAGTTTCTATAGGTTGAGGCGACGACATTTGTACTCATAACATCACTTTTTGTGAACGAAACTATAGCACGATTTAATTCGACGCCACCGCCGCCGTCTAGTTAGCAAACAGGAAACATTTTTTATATGGTGAAAAATTATAACTCATCTAAGTTATGACTTTACATGACCTTAACATAAAATAAATGACTGTGTGTGCGCAGTGTGCGTAAAAAAATCTAGCTAGTTCTACATCTCACTTAAGCTTATATGCGACATGAAAATATATTAATTAAGACGCAATAATTACACCAATAAATACCGAACAAAAATATCAACAGTCAATGTTTATTTTGTACTAACTCTATTACTATTTATTCTGTACTGTAAAAGAATAAGCATGTCTTATCTTTATTATATAGGTATATGGCATGCTTAATTTTTCTCTTTTTTCGCTATTTGGCTCAAATTGCATACAGAAATAGCGTGCCGTTTTCAAGTTTAAATTTTTAACCGACTTCCAAAAAAGGAGGAGGTTCTCAATTCGACTGTATGTTTTTTTTTTTTTTTTAATGTATGTTAGCTCAGAACTTTTGACTGCGTGGACCGATTTCGATCAATCTTGTTTTAACTAAAAGGTGTTGCGTGTCATGTGGTCCCATTTTAATTAAATTGAGATCTGACAAATACTTTTAGAGTTATATCTAATAATGCGTATTTACTTGACTACTTTTTCGTCGACCTACGTTATATTATACCGCATAACTTTTTACTCGGTGTACCGATTTCGATGATTCTTACTTTAATCGAAAGCTAATACTTGTCTTGTAGTCTTGTTTAAATTAGATCGAAAACTGATTACAACTTTTTGAGTAATCTTTAATAGCGCGTATTTACTTGCACTATTTTTTCGTCTTATTACGTTGTATTACTTGTCGATGTAATTGAAGTCGGTTTTTTTTCGTTTGCGAGCAAACACAATTATGTTATAAATCTATGCAGTTCTTTTTGAGTTCTTTTTGTTATTACATAAAGACAAACTCGATGAATTTTATAAGACTTATATAAACAGATTTTTTTAACTGTCTTGCTCATCTTTGAAACGAATTAACGATACCTACAATTTTTAAGAAGAAAATGCACAACTCCATCTATGACTTTTAAAAATAACAATTAACCTCGCCGACATGATCAAATTTAAATTATTTATATCCAAAAAGGGATTGATGATGATGTTTTTGAAATCTCATAGAAGGCGCTGCTTTAAATTTGTCTTGAACTACTGATATTCATTTAATTACGTTTATCGGCCTAAATTACTTATACTGCGTTATTTTTTATAATGTGAAGCTAGCTTGTAGCATGGCATAATAACAACAACATTCAAATATGCGTCGTTAGATTACACGTTGTTACAGAATGCGTTGAGTAATAAAAGTTCACTGCTCGTTCTCCGTAGGTAATAGCGTGATAATATGTAGCCTATATGTTGATGCGACTTCTTAATAATATTCGTGCCAAATTTGAAGTGAATCCATGCAGTACTTTTTGAGTTTATCTCGGACATATATTTGAACAAATAAAGGTTCACTGCTCGATCCCCGTGGGTGATAGCGTGATAATATGTAGCCTATATGTTGACGCGACTTCTCAATAATATTCGTGCCAAATTTGAAGTGAATCCATGCAGTACTTTTTGAGTTTATCCCGGACATATATTTAAAGAAATGAAGGTTCTCTGCTCGTTCCCCGTAGGTGATAGCGTGATAATATGTAGCCTATGTTCTGACCCGACTTCTTAGTAATATTCGTGCCAAATTTGAAGTAAATCCATTCAGTACTTTTTGAGTTTATCCCGGACATACGTTTGAAGAAATAAAGGTTCACTGCTCGTTCCCCGTAGGTGATAGCGTGATAATATATAGCCTATGTTCTGACCCGACTTCTTAATAATATTCGTGCCAAATTTGAAGTAAATCCATGCAGTACTTTTTGAGTTTATCCCGGACATACATACAGACAAACAGACAAACAGATAAACAGACAAACAGACAAAAATTCTAAAAACTATATTTTTGGCTTCGGTATCGATTGTAGATCACACCCCAAGTATTTTTTTAAAAAAATATTCAATGTACAGTTTTCACTTTCCTACCATTTTATTATATGTATAGATAACAACCACTCTGGTGTAGTGGTGCAAGTATTCGCCTAAAACACCGACGGTTTGCGGGTTCGATTCCCGATGGATGGAGGATAGAGGGATGGATATTTGTATTTGAAAAAATATTTTTATCCAGTTTGGATGTCTGTCCTTGTGGGTCACTCCACCGTGCCTCGGAGAGCAGTTAAGCCATCAGTCTAATCCTTCTCCTACATGGAGAAAGAGTCCTATGCCCAACAGTGGGATGTTACAGGCTGAATACGATTGATATATCAGTCGAATGCTGCCTAGCACAGTTAATAACTTCCCGGACTTGGAACACTCGATATACACAGATACACAGATGAGCGTAATTATGTATCTATTACATATTTATTATCACTGTCTATTTATTCAAACAAATTGATTTTGTTTTTATATAAGGAGGCAAACAAGGATACGGCTCGTCGATAAGCGATTACCGTAGTCCGTAGCATATAGAAGCCAGCAACACCAGAAGTATCGGAAGCGTGTTGTCGACCCTACCCTCAATCCCCCCCAGGAGCTCTGGTCACCTTACTCACCAACAGGAACACAATACTGCTTGAAAACAGTATTATTTATCTGTGGTCTTCTGTAAGGTCGAGGTACTACCCCAGTCGGACTGCTCCATATTTTGAGCAGGAAATTTCCTGCTGTGCCCTTCCTCAGTTAAGGATATTGGTTTTATTTTATTATAAGCCTGATGGATAATGTTCATATTATGTATTACGAAACCCGTATGACATCATACAAAGCCTGTTTGAGTGTGAATCGTTTATTCAGAAAGTATTTACGTACAGTTGTGTGGAGATATAATTTCGATCTCTTTTGAAAGAAGCGCACATATAATGGGTTCGTTGAACTTATTGAACGACGACGAAAATTACGATAACGTATATGTGATAGAAATCAGGGTCCTTTCTAAACAACGATCCGCGTTTTATGAATTTAACTTATGGAGGGTCTCTCGATAAGTTACTGAGTCTATACATCGTATTATGTGAATTTTATGCCTTTTTATATAGTTTTGGAATGAAAATTATTTTTGAATCACTCGGGTGGAAAACAAACGTACGGTCCTTCGCCTGATAGGAAGCAGATACTGTGCCCTATGTAGTGCGTATCAAAAGTGTTTAACGCACATTTACCAAGGAATAATAATTTATGTTTCTGCATGTTTATGCGTGGGTGTAAATTTTAAAAGTTAAAACGCATACATACGGCCAGTATGCATAGAAATAAGAATAGCTACATGTTACGGTAACTAATATAATATTACAAAACAAACTTTATGAGTAAACCATTCAAATATTAAACTTTTGTTTTTTTTCTGTTTAAGGATAACGACTTCAGTTAGCTGATCCAGAGTTACTGCCCTGGTACCGATGTCGTCATTGCTTATTATCAACAGCTCGTTACTGGTTCTGAAGAAAACAAACTGAAGCTGTCAACTCAAATATAAGTAAGTAAAGAAATGTGTTACTTATATGTATACAAAGTACCTTTCTTGAAATAAACATCACCATAAGAAATATGTTGAACTGAGGCCGCAGTAGGAAATTTCCTGCTCAAACTATGGAGCAGCCTGACTGGGGTAGTACCTCGACCTTACAGAAGACCACAGCTAAATAACACTGTTTTCAAGCAGTGTTGTGTTTCCGTTGGTGAGTAAGGTGGCCTGAGCTCCTGGGAGGAATTAGGGATGGGTTCGGCAAAGCGCTTGCTATGCTTCTGGTGCTGCAGGCGTCTATAAGCCAGGGTAATCGCTTACCATCATATCGATCATATAGATATAAAAAAAAGTGTGTGTGTACTTATGTACGCACGTAAGAAGTTATACTTCAAGCTAGAGTATTAAAATACTTCCAAAAAAACTTACCACTTAATAATTAGACAATAAGTCCACAACGACATCTCTTAGAAATGATAAAGACTACTGTCTTGTCTGCAAAACTAGCGGCATCTGTTCATGCATGCTTGAACTACTTCGTATCCACACGCGCCTTGTAAAAATTTACGTACTCTCAGCATTTTTCTCTAACGCGCCAAAAGAAGTATAACTTCAAAAAAACTGTTAGATATCATCATCCGTCCAATAGAGTTATTTACAACTGGTGAAACAGGGCCTTAGTACAGATTATTTGATTTAGGTTTTGTATAGAACAAACAAACAATTATCACTGCATACTATCTTATTGTATTTATAACAGAGACGTCAATTAACGCGACTACAACGTACGAAGTTAGTTGATTGGAGCTAATTGATTGATGATCACCGTCCGGCGGAAGGAACACGCGCCGGTTGAGACGCGTAACGGCAGCCATTCGTTACTTAACATTTACCTCAGTAACTATTAGTATGAAGATATTTTTCACAAAGTATTAACTACCATCGACAACAAGATTGAAATACTTATTTATGTAGCTATTTTTATTTGTATATTTATTTTTATTAATTTACTTTTATTGTTCACCGTCATAGGTTGTTGTAGGGTGTTTATGCAGTCCTTTTGTATCTCCCCACCGTGCTTCGGAGAGCACGTTAAGCCGTCGATCCCGGTTGTTATCATGTATACCTGATAGCGATCGTTACTCATAGTAGGGAATATACCCGCCAACCGGCATTGGAGCAGCAGCGTGGTGGATTAAGCTCTGATCCTTTTCGTATTTGAGGAAAAAGGCCTATGCCCAGCAGTAGTATATTACAGATTGAAGCGTCGCATTCACCGTCATAAATTTAAACAAGAATCATTAAATTTTCAGAAAAGACAACCTAAAATAACTCTATATATGCCACAATACTTTCATATTTCTTAAACTCGAATATTGTTATTGTGCAAACGCCTATACATATAATATACATACACATACATCAGCCTATCGCAGTCCACTGCTGGACATAGGCCTACACAAGTTCTCGCCAAAAATGGCGTGAGCTCATGTGTTTTGCCCATAGTCACCACGCTGGGCAGGCGGGTTGGTGACCGCAGAGCTGACTTTGTCGTACCGAAGACGCTGCTGCCCATCTTTGGCCTGTGTACTTCAAAGTCAGCATGGATGGTTATCCCGCCATCGGTCGGCTTTTAAAGTTCCAAGGTGGTCGTGGAACTGTGATAAACTGTGATAGGTGCAAACGCCTACTAAGTACAATTTAAACATGCTGTTATATATGTGACTAGCATTTATTGATCACATGTAAAACAAAATATGCTCGACTAGCTTTTATTTAATATTTGCATAATCTACAATTGTAACACTAAACTGTCAAATCTATTGCCAAATTCATGATATTGAGTAATATTATTCCTAACGCCCACCATGAATTGCCAAACTACTAGGTTTGAATAATTTTAAGACCCACCCTAAATGATGATACCTAACTGTCTCGTAACACATTTATCTGAAGAGGTGAGGACGAAATTAAAGCGACTTATCTTTAACCTACATTCGCATAAAATACACAGAACTTTTCGCTCCAGACTCGACCCTTCTTCCTTTGATCTCCCAATTTAAAAATCATAAGTCCCGCGGAGTGAGGGTGAATGAATATTCATACGATGCTCGGAGCCTCTAACTAGTCCTCGTTTCTCGTCCCGCGTCCCGCTCGTCCCGCCGGGACGCTATCCTACAACTTTATACTTGACTACCTGATAACTTGATAACTCTTGCATGTCTTAAAACATAAAAACAAAACTAACTTTATTCAAATAGGCTTCTAAAGCACCTTTCAATCGTCGTCTTACAAATTATAATTTTAACTAACGTTAAAAGTGAAGCTACCACCGATTCAAAATATAGATTCTGCAGAGAAGAATCAGAAGGAAAATCCGCAGTAATTTTTTTTTTAAATAAACGTTTTTAGTAAAAAACTGTTAATATGTTGCATGAAGTACAGCGTTACTAAGTCCACACATCTTTATCATTTACGAGTATATAATCCTGCACCGAACAATAAGTAAGCTTCAGCTATTAATTTCTTTTTAATACAAAAATATTAAAATCTTATGTAAAAATTTACGTCCTTCTAAATTTGACTGCATTAAAAGTACATTATATTCTACTTAAAATTTTGTTAATTTTAATAATTTAAAATTATTTATGTGATAAGTTCTGAAGTGAGACCGCAGCGGACCGTGAAATGACTGCCAACTTTGCATTTCAAAGTAACTACACTTTTCTTAATCTTATTTTAACTTTGCACACTTTAATGCACTATAGCGATACAACAAGACAAAATTTAACACCTACCGAATAAAAGTAATATAAAAGCTTTAAATAAGAATGTGTTTGTTTTCCAACTTCAAATAACATCGACAATTAATTAAATGAGAATGTCACAGTTGAAAAAAATTAAATACCCACTATTAAAGATTACTCAAAACCACTCGTCAGGTGTCGTTACGATTTAAATGAGACCACATGACAAGCAACAGATCTTAAATATAAAAAATAAGTATCATAATTGGTTGACAAGGGGTTCATAAGGGTAAAAAGTTATAGAAGAGGCACACACACAAAAAATGGAGTCATATTGAGAACCTCCTTTTTTGATATAGGTAAAAAAACTCTATTTTTAATCCACTTCAAAAAGGAGATTCAAGGAGGAGGTTTCTGGCATCTTAGAGAAATCGAGGTTAACCTTCGAAAATCGTAGTGGTGACTAGTGCGTTAATTTTGGTCGTCTACCTACATTGTATTACTTGTCGATGTAATTGAAGACGGTTTTTTTTCGTTTGCGAGCATTATGACAGGATCAATCGTGTGCTAGAGTTATCATGATAAGTAATGGGTGCTTTTTTTGTCGTAGTATATAGTCATATATAGCAGGAAAAGGAAACATTGTTACTAAATCCCATATCGGAAAATTTACAATTTTAAACTTATTCTATATTTTATATAAAAATCAAATATTTCTCAATAAGAACAGTCCATAAATTCTATTTACACAAAGATCCCCAGATATTGAAACTAGGAACTGAACTACGAACAAGGAACAACCGAGCAAACAAAAGTAGAACTGCAACAAACCTCTAAAGAGTTGTTTTTGTTAAAAGTTTTAAAAATAAAACACAAAATAAAGGCTCTTCCCTATCGTCTACAGCGCATCTGTATTCTATCTCCAAATTAATGTTATTTAAAGAAAACGTGAAAAATAATTGTACCTGTCTCACCGGCCGTTTACGACATATTACTTGATCCGTTAATAACAACACGAACTGGTAATAAATATAGCATTCATTGCTTCGTAACTGCGTTGCCCACCATTACTGTTGCGTAAGTCTTTTAAGAGCGCGCATAATGCAAAATTACCAATCTTCTATTTGTTTTGACATGAAAAGTTCCAGACCAAATCTTAAAATAAAAATATATGACAAACTACGTGATATTTGCAAGGGTCCCTCGATAAAATATAATCACGAAGTAACCTCTAATTTTTATATTTTTTCTATTTATACTCGATATGGTTATGACCATTAAGACAAAAATTTGATAATTAATTACATTTAAATATGAGTAAAGGCTATGCCAAGGCATTTAATGTAAATACTTTTAGTTTCGGAATTATATACAAAATAACATATTTGTCGTTTTTTACATTCGTAATGCGCTCAAAACTATATCGTCTATCGCACTCTGACACGAGGCTTTGTGTATATTTTGTTTCATCGGGCGCGCGGGTGAAATCTGATTTTTTGCTCGCCTTATGCGCACTCTTAAAACCTATAACTGTTCTGTATGATTATTTATGAATAAATATACCTTTTTTTCGTTTTTATTCAACTTTCTTTTATCTTTTTCTGATTAACATGACTAATTTGTTCTAATTCAGATATAAATCTGACTGTGTTATTTATCGAAAATTACTAAAGAAAAAACAAATAATTAACTCACAACAATTTTCAATGTTTTATTTTAATTCTTTACAAAGATAAAGTGCTTATGACGGTTACAATAGATCAATTTTGCGTCTTGAAGAATTTTTTTGACCTAGCTGGGTTTTAAATGTCACCGAGACCCTAGTGACGATAATAATGATAGGTAAAAATATAAAATAATAAGACTTATTTTCTTAGTTATAAAATATTTAGGTAGGGATCCCTAGTACATTTTTTTAACCTGATCAGTATCAAGCTAATTTTCCGTGAGTAGCTTCATTTTGATGAGACGAACAAAAAGTTCCTCTTCGAAAACTCTCGATTGTGGTAGATAATAGAGTTAGCAGGAGGTAGAGCAGCAGTGACCGTAGGACCGGGATAACGTACCACGCAATTTGTAGGACAATATTACTATTAAATTATATAAATATTCACTAAATAAAAGAAAAAAAAATCAGAAAAAAAAATCAATTTTTGATGACCTTACGAGGTCATCAAGTTGATGACCTCGTAAGGTCATCAAAAATTATTACTAACCAGCTGATTTTTTTTTCGTCTCATGAGGAAATTTTTGTTCGTCTCATCAAAATGAAGCTACTCACGGAAAATTAGCTTGATACTGATCAGGTTAAAAAAATGTACTAGGGATCCCTACCTAATTGATTTAATAAACTTATTTGAAGTCGGGCGAAAACCACAAATTATAATATTTTTGGTCACTTAAATTGTTGTTCTACGTACTTTACAAGTATTTAGTTTATTTCAATTAGTTTTTATGTGCTTCGGGTAGTCAGAAAATAATAAAAAACTCAATAAAATGCCTCTTATCTCGAAGAAGACACTGCAGTGTGTAGGCGCTGTGCACGCGGGATGCTGTTCGTGTAGGAAGCCATTTGCTTATTACCGGCCGCGGTCAGCTTTGATACAAAAGTTTCCGCGTGTCTTTTGAGCTTCACAACAAAGAGCACCCTCGAGATTACTTCGCAGCATCTTTGTGACGGTACAGCGTTACTGACGAGTGATCTGAAGTAGGGTTGATAAAAGGGGCGATAACATTAATATAGTTCGATTCATACTCGAAAGAAAAGTATAGAATGTATATTTCTGTCTTATCTAACTTAACTGAGGGCACAGCAGGAAATTTCCTGCTCAAAAAATGGTGCAGCCTCACTGGGGAAGTACCTCGACCTTACAGAGAATCACAGCTAAATAATACTGCTTTCAAGCAGTGTTCTGTTCCTGTTGGTGAGTAAGGTGACCAAAGCTCCTGGGGAGGATTGGGGGTAGGGTCGGCAACGCGCTTGCGATACTTCTGGTGTTGCAGGCGTCTATAGGCTACGGTAATTGCTTGCCATCAGGTGAGCCGTACGCTTGTTTGCCGACTTAGTGATATAAAAAAAACTTGTATCTCCCTCTCAACTTCCGTTTGCTTAGTCACGCATTCACCAGATTATTCCCCAAATCAAGCTTGCGGTCTAACAATTTCTAAACAAGGAATTCTAGACACGAACGTGATCAACTACATACTGTGCTACGAACTCGTAGAGCTTGTAGACGCGTAGAGCGTTCCACGTAGCGCTGTAAAGTGCTTAAGCATACGTTATTCTGCGCTGTATATTGAATATGCAGCTGTTATTTATGAAACTAAAATGAAGGTTATTAACGCGTTAAATACCTATTTAATTGAATATGCTTCGAAACATTTTTTTTATTTTAAAAATAAATAATAAATTATAATATAAATTAATATCACTAAAAGCAACGATATTCGCTTACATAACTATCATTAAGTTATAAAACAGGTAACCAAACAGGTTTTTGTGTTTATTTTGCTTAAACTTTTACTTGTTTCTTTCAGTTATGCTATGTAATTATTTGTATTGAATTATATTTAACTGAAAAATCCTGCAACTATTCTAATACTGGGCTACGGACTCTTTACATCTATAAGAGAAGGATTAGAGTTTGATTCACACGCTGCTGCTTATACTTCAAGCAAATAATTTTCCTATTGCTTTTATAAAATACTCGATACATGGTAGAGACTTGCTAGGATAAACACTAAGACTAAAAAATATATATTCATTCCACGATTTGAATCCTTGACCGTCGCAGTTAAAGGAACTTTCGCCACCCTACATAAGACCGATAGGCATACATTTCTAATTATCTGATAGGAGGTGTATTAGACTATTCGATAATGTATCGTTGGTATGTAACTCCGCTAAATTGGTTCGCGCTCCGTGCAGTGTAACGGGCGCAGTAATGAGCGCAGGATTAGCGAAATGTTGCAAAATTTTAATAGCTCGCGCTTGTCTGAACCAGGGTTTTATTAACATCGTTTATTGCAGCACTGCTATTTCCGTATATTTTATAATAGATATTTTCAATCATCTAGCCGATATAAGGCAGATAGACTCGCGGGGTTTAAAAAATAACTTTATGGGTTGTATAAAAGTTTGAGTTGATCGATTGCCTTATTAAAATGAAAGTGCATTTACCATTTAATGGTTCATAGTTATGATATAATAATGTTATTTAGAAATGGTCGAAATGGATTTCATTAGAATCTATAAATTAAACACTCGATTTTTTTCACACTTATATTTATGAGTAAACTCTTATTGAAGATTGAAATTCAGTTGATCAAGTTTCAGAAATTTCTTTGTATCGTCCATACAATTAAGTTGCGGTAATGGGTTTTTAGTACATTTAGTACTGGTAATGGAAGACGAAATAGTTGTGTGACTAACATGTAGCCTAGGTAATATAAATAGAGTTACATCGAAGTTATGGAGAGGCTGTCGATTAGCAGTGTTGTTGAGACGTTGAGTTGTGTGTTGAATATAAGTCGCGCTGAGTAGTTAAATATAATTATTCTTCATAAAAAAACATTTTACTTTACACATTTTAATGATACGTGTACCAGATACTGTACTAGTACATAAGAGATATAGAGTAACTATGGGTACAACACACAAACACTAACGTAATGACACATACATAGCATGCTTTACATAATATATTCAAGCATCTGTTCTTAAGAATGTCACAAATTTCGTAGTGAGGCTAAAAAAACGATATAACAAGCTTTACGCGCTCGTAAAAACTTTATTTAAGTTTATCTTTAAGGTTCCTTCCACAGTTCGACTTCCGGCAAAATTAATTTTCACGACAAAACACCATAACTTGGTTATATCTGGACACATCTGTAGGCTATTATATTGGTTATACACTTTTAAACTTACACTATCATATACTATACTTGTACTGTTAATCCTCTCTTTCCGGGCATTCTTCTCGTCTTCTCTTCTCGTCCTAACTCGTAGTAGTTACTCGTTTCAAATAAATTCATTACCTAGTTTTGGCTTGATACGAGGCAAAGATACAGACAGACAAACCGCATATAATTTGGTCCGTACAACTAAACAAAAGCTTATTATATTATTTTTAATAGTTCCTTATAATATTACTGAAATATTGCGATTGTCGTGCCCAGCTGTAATTGCGGGTTCACGACCGATTTAACAAAATGTATGTACCTTAAAGATATTTCCTGTGTATCATGCGTTGATGAGCCTCATAAATAAATAAATAAACATTGTAAATATAATTCATTGTTTAAATGATCTCGACAAGGGTAAATTTTCGAGTGCGGTTGCTGCGCGGCGCGCGGCCGATAATCTCATTCGTGAAGCACGACCTACATAGTTCCAGATCTCAAACCATTCCACTAATAAACACGTTACATGACAAAGTAACATTCCACTCAGTCGTACTTTGTAAAAGTTACTTTACTTAAAAAAAAATGTGTAACCTTCTCAAATTAATTTTGTAGATAAATTTACTTTTATGGATTTTTGATTATAGCTTATCAAGAAAAATTATATGCAATATATTGTAAGTAAATTCTTATGTGCAGGTTGATCCCTGTGGTTACATAAATACCCTGATAAATACCCTGGGTATAATTACAGAAAAAAATCAGTAGGTAAATAAGGAGATAGCAGTGTGTACACGAAGGCTCACCGCACGCAGCCGGCATCACGTATCGAACTTAACAAACGAACTTCGACCGAACTTCCGACGAAACAAGACCTTCCTACATATTTAACTAAGTCTGCAAGTACTGATTACGTAAAAACAGTTTAAATCCTTACTATCAAACATAAATGTATTGCAGACTGCGATTGTAAGCGAAAGTTCAGCGCAGCAGTCACAGTCGTTGGCTATTAGCGGTCACGAGTTCAATTCACGCTCATAATAAATATTTGTCGGAATCAGAAGTGAGGAGAGGATGACGGATGACCGGAATGGTTAATTAACAATGTAAGTTAACACAAGATATGGACTCACCGAGCGGGTACCGTCTATCGCGTGGCAGAGAGACAACTCGACGCAGTGCCCGGGACTTGTGACCCGAGTGTTGGTTTAGGGCAGCGCTGCCTCACAATGCGCATTGGCACTCACCACCACCGGTCGAGTTGCCCAATCAGTAACAATTAATTCGTGTACACAAACTAACTATTAGAAGAGTCGAGGTTACGCTACTAGCAGGATACACAAGTGTACCGTGCCACGCCAGAGCCAAGACTGACTTAGCTGCGGTTGCATCGGTCTTTTATACACGATTGAATGACTCGAATAATAGAATGAGGGTAGTTGAATGTCGACAATATCACAGGTACCGACACGGCCATTCTGACGCGCGTGCGTCCTCGCGCGCTATCCATTAAAACGTTAGGTATCAAACAACATAATATCGCTCGACTATCCTGACAAAAATCTATCCGATAACCTACTATCAGGTCCGGTCCATACTGACCCTTCAGACTAGAATAAACAAACTAGAACAATTGGCAGTAAGGCTCTCAGTCATACTAGTTCTTTTTTTTCTTTTTTTTTGCCAGACCGGACAGTGATCCCTATAGCATGCTAGGCCGGATATTTATCCCTACAGCAAGCTAGACTAGATCAATTCCTTCTTTTCACTTTTTTTACCATCTTTTTTAGCAAAATCGACAGTGCTCCCTGGCACAACTGAAAGCCATTAAACACAAGAATCAACTAATTATTATAAGAACAGGCCAGTATGGGTCAGTGTGGGCCTTGTTTCTCCTTAATTAATTAATAAACTACAAATCCCAGAGTCACATTTGCGAATAGTAATATCTTGTCCAATAATAATATGAGGACAGGTTTACATTGATGTTTTTTTTTCATGAACTAAAACTACTACATGAACTAAAATTACTAAAGGGCCTTGATATTTCGGATCAAGTTTCGTTTGATTGCGCTCCTCGTTTTGTAACAAAACAAAATCACCGATAGGATATTAAAAAGCCTAGCTGTCTCTATGAAGGAATTATCGAAATCATATAGTTCACGATACACACTTTTTATATCGAATTAATTATTATTACAGTGATCACTTATACGCCACATAATTGAAATTACGTAATTCTAATCAGAAAATTAGTATTAACTATTCAGAAGAGGGCGTCTCTAATTTTACGCTCTTTCGGTACTTCGACAAATAATATTAACTCAGAGGGTAATCGGAAATACGCTATCGTCGGATATAAGCTAAGACGATATTAACACTTTATCACAAACAAGTGGGTAACCGCAAATATAATTGTCCAGAGTCATGTGCCAACGTCAATCAAACCCTCAATAACCAATTCATTTTTTTTTTACAACACTAACAAATATGTAAGCCACCCTTCCAACCAGCAATTACTCTTGCTCCACAATCCACGTATATCCCTCTTGGATCACGTCACAGTGTATCCCTCTTGGATCACACATTCATCACAGTGTATCATCCTCTTGATGACTACACACTACAGTCTTTAGAGTGCTTACATCAGTTTTGTGTCACATCACTAAAATGTTCACCATTATGATCGTCATCTATAAACTCAATTGGTACATGACCTTCTGGCATCGTCCTTAAACGACTGTCGCTGCGACTACCGCGACGGCTCGCACTACGATTGACGCGATAGATCACGGTCTAACATTGTGACTGAATCGAAACGAAAACTGAATCGCAAAATCTATTAGCAAAATTAATCACTACACAACTACCTACGTATCACAATAAAACTAAATTCAACAAATAACCCGTAAATCGAATTATGTAATCGAACACTGAACAAAAACCACTTGTACACCGATAAAAATAAAACAGAACGACCGAAAACTAAAATACCTGGGTACATCGATATTTTCATCATCAAATGTTGCAACTACCTTGCACACTTGCTAAAAATAGAACTTAAACCATTGAGATATATGTACTACGTACTAGAGGAGACGCCTCGACTTGATTTTTTGTAACAAGAGTTAGAGTGCGTGCGCTCTAACTCACTTAGTCTGTTTCAAGCGCTTGCTGTAACGTAACGCCTTTGAGTAAAGTTTTATTTTTAAATATGCCTACATGTGCATTGAGATATTGCTCAAACAGCTCCAGAAACATAAGTAAAAATCAAGGAGTGACTTTTCACCAGTAATTTCGACATAATTATTATCTTTAATTTAATTATAATTTTTCAATTGCAACGCGTCGCAGCTGGCGGCTACAGCGGCCATGTTTTCGCGCCGATTCTGTGCGATCTCGCTCACACAGCGCATGCGCGGCAAACGCCGCTGTCATCAAAATTGTTTGATAACTTTTGTTTGAAATAGCTTCTCTAGTACGTAGTACATATTAATATCTCAATGACTTAAACAAAGAAACCTACGCTCGCGTCATTGAATTTTTTTTTTTTAACTTTCAACTTAGTCTATTCCTCAGGCATACAAAGTAAAAGTTTATGAAGAGACAGGTTACTATTACTACTAAATCGGTTTAAATGATGACGACTCGACTTGCGCTTCGATCTACCCGCACGATAATTCAACGTGGCATCGTGAAATAAATTACTCACTAGTAACACTCTTAGTGGGCACGAGAACAGTATCCCACTTCTGATGTCGGAATCAGAAGTGAGGAGAGGATGACGGATGACCGGAATGGTTAATTAACAATGTAAGTTAACACAAGATATGGACTCACCGAGCGGGTACCGTCTATCGCGTGGCAGAGAGACAACTCGACGCAGTGCCCGGGACTTGTGACCCGAGTGTTGGTTTAGGGCAGCGCTGCCTCACAATGCGCATTGGCACTCACCACCACCGGTCGAGTTGCCCAATCAGTAACAATTAATTCGTGTACACAAACTAACTATTAGAAGAGTCGAGGTTACGCTACTAGCAGGATACACAAGTGTACCGTGCCACGCCAGAGCCAAGACTGACTTAGCTGCGGTTGCATCGGTCTTTTATACACGATTGAATGACTCGAATAATAGAATGAGGGTAGTTGAATGTCGACAATATCACAGGTACCGACATATTTATATGTACGTGCCATCGAGACAAGACTCAGACAGAATCTTTGCTTTTGAGCGTTGACTACGAAGCGTTTATTCATTTAAATAGCCTTTAAAACAATCAATAACTTTAGTGTGAAAAGTATCATTTTATCACATCGCAAAAAGCCTTTTTTATTTTAACATTTTCTTATTCAAACCCTCTGTATAGAGTGAAGCAATATATCGAGGATAAGACTCGCGAATCGGCATCGTATTTAAGATCGGATTTATGTTACTACCGTATAAGCACTTGTTTATTTCAAGTGAGTCACACGCTTTAGTAAGAGAATTTATTTATAAGAATTTTTAAATAAAAATATATACTTATTTTTTATATACACGGTAGTTAACCCCTTGGAAAAACCATACTATAAGTATAGTAATAGTAGTAACTAGTATTCATAGATCATCGAAATTGCAACGCATATTGGGTCTGAATGCAGGACCACGACAGTCACTGTGTCTCAACTTATATCTTAAGCTTTACACATTTTTTTTTTTTATTTTCAAATTATTTGGACTTTACTATTCATATAAGCGGTTACTGCGCTGGTACAGATTGTATCAGCGAAATAATAACAAGTCAAACCGCTAGAGATTCCAGTAATTTAATATAATTATTTCAATAATTGATTAAAATTATAGCAATATTATAAACTTATTTTTTATAATTAAAATAATGTATCGTCCATCGTTTATATTACACTATATTTTATTATTCACGCCGAAAGATTTAATTAACAATTATGAAAATAAAATATAGAGATAAAATGGCTGTTGACTGTTTATTTGTATGGCCATACAGATGTTTGCCGTTGTCTGGGCGTTTGTGTATGTGTATTGTGTGTATTTCCGGACCCCCGAAACAGGAGGAATTATTACGTCTTAAACTTCGTTCAAATTTTAAGGCGTAATAATTAATAACTACATTTTGTCACGTTTCCCAATAAAATCAACATATTTGCTCCCAAAAAAATGTATGTGCACTTATGTACGCACGTAAGAAGTTATATAAATCATTGGCTACCTAACTTCAGGGTGTCGGTTTTTTGTGACGTGTAAGCGTACATCGTAAAAATTTACTTTAATAATTTTTCCCTAACGCTCCAAAAGAAGTACGAGTATAATTTCAAAAAACCAACTTCACTTACATCGACAGAATAGTCAATAAATACGCTTTATCAAATATTACTCATAAAGTACACATAACAAGCATCAGCTTTCGATAAAAACAAGATTTCGTTAAAACAACAAAATCGGTACACCCAGTGAAAAGTTATGCGATATAATACAACGTAAGCCGACGAATTAAAAGCCAAGTAAATACGCATTATTAGATATAACTCAAAAAGTACTTGTCAGATCTCAATTAAAAATGTTATTACCCTTTGATTAAAACAAAAATCATCGAAATCGGTTCACTCAGTCAAAAGTTCTGATGTAACATACATAAAATAAAAATACGATCGAATTAGGAACCTCCTTCTTTTTTGGAAGTCGTTAAATTTTTTTAAACTTTGGTCCGGCTAGCTCGCCTACAGAGTACTTTACAGCTACAGATGCATCTTCCTAAAAAAAATTTAACAGTGAATGAGAACATCATATTCATGAATATAGAATAACAGATGAATGAAATAGTTTGCGTATTAAATTATATTAATTTAGCTGAATTAAGTTCGGTGTAAGCGTACAGCTACGAACTCTAGCAATCTGACCACAGCTAAATATACTCAACCGTGTTGTGGTCCTGTGGTGAGCCAGGGGACCACAGGTCTTATGGGGGATTGTGGGTAAGGTCGGCAGTGCGCTTGGTATGCTTCTGGTATTCCAGGCGTCTATAGACTACGGTATGATCGCTTACCATCAGGTGAGCCGTACGCAAGTTTGCCGACCTAGTTATATAAAGAAAGTGTAGTAGATCTGACCACCAATTTTTTTTATTTGTATTTGTTATATTTATTTAGTCCAAATATTCAAACTGTAAAAAACACGATTAGAACGTAAAATTGCTTCTAAAAGGAATTAATTAGTGATTTACCCACTATATGAAACTTATGCCAACGGAAATCAAACAGTTGAACGAATATACAAACTGCTAAAGTATTCCACAACGTATAAACTTCTTAAAAAAACCGAAAAACTGAAAGTAAGCTCGTACTTAAACAAACAAGTTGTATATATTTGGTTACGGCCGTGAGTGGCGCTCGTGAGCCCACACGCTCTGTCCGTGCTCTGATAAGCGGAACGTACAGGTGTCTCTACTTTTATTCGTTTATTGCACAAACATGTCTGAAAAATACTATCCGATTTGTATCTTGTATTTTAAGCCTTTTTCGACACGTTTTTGTGACGCACACAATTTATAAGAACGTTTTGAACAAAATTTATCGAATATTTTATTTTTTGTGTATTTGGACAATCCAGCGACAAATTTTAGAGGTAAGCCAACAACTGACAATGCGTTGGCGTAACGGTCACAGCACTGGTTTGTGGTTGTTGCGCTGGAGGTTGCGGGTTCGATCCCCGCACATGACAAACATTTGTATTGGCCATACAGATGTTTGCCGTGGTCTGGGTGCTTGTATAGTCTTTGTGGGTCTCCCCGACGTGCCTCGGAAAGCACGTTAAGCCATCAGTACCGGTTGTTATCATGTACACCTGATAGCGATCGTTACTCATAATTGGGAATTTATCCGCCAACCCGCATTGGAGCAGCGTGGTGGCTTAAGCTCTGATCCTACTCCTACATGGGGAAAGAGTCCTATGCCCAGCAGTAGGGTATTATAGGCTGAAGCGTAAAGCGTTTCAATAGCTACATCTTAAACAATCTTTACATAAAGTTAAGGGAAAGTATATTTCAAACTATAAAAACGAAATAAATATACCTTTTAACAACTTCAAGCTCGTAAAGTGCTAAGAGATACTTACTACTCGAAGAACTCTTCTGAACTTACAGATACGCTACAAACACTCTACAGTTAAAAAGGAAACTTTATACCCATTATAGTTCTTAATCATGTTTTTCTTTCACATTTTAACACGTGGTTCAATAAGTCCCGAGACTAAGTACTAAAAAAAGGTATTTTTATAAAATTAATTTTTATTCAACAACATAATATAGTCTCCTCCAAGAGCGATACAGTCCCTCCAACGCTTTTCTAACTTTCCTATCCCATGTGTGTAGAACGATTTGTCTTTGGCTTCAAAATAAGCCTCCGTTGCTGCGATAACTTCACTATTTGAGTCACATTTCTTACCCTGAAGCATTTTTTTGAGGTCTGCGAACAGCCAGTAATCGCTGGGGGCCAAGTCTGGCGAATAAGGGGGATGAGGAAGCAATTCGAAGCCAAATTCGTTAATTTTGGCCATCGTTCTCACGGACTTGTGACAAGGCGCGTTGTCCTGGTGAAACACCACTTTCTTTTTGTTCATGTGAGGCCGTTTATCCGCAATTTCGTACTTCAATCGCTCCAATAAGCACATGTAATAGTCACTATTTATATTTTGCCCCTTTTCAAGGTAGTCGATGAAAAGTATTCCATGCGCATCCCAAAATATAGACGCCATAACCTTACCGGCCGATTTCTGAGTCTTTGGACGCTCCGGGCGGCTTTCACCAGCCGCTCTCCACTCCGCTGCCTGCCGATTGGATTCCGGAGTGAAATGGTATATCCAGGTTTCATCCATTGTTACATACCGACGTAAAAAATCCTTTTTATTATGATTCATCAGCGCCAAACATCGATCTGAATCATTGATACGTTGTTCCTTTTGATCAGTTGTAAGCAAACGCGGCACCCACTTAGAAAAAAGCTTTTTCATGGCCAAAATTTTTATGTAAAATAGTGAAAACACTACCAGCTGAAATCTTCACTATCTCGGCTATCTCTCGCACTTTTACCTTCCGATCTTCCAATACGATTTTGAGGACTTGGTTAATATTTTGTTGAGTCACTGCTTCATTTGGACGACCTGAGCGTTCCCCATCATTGGTGTCCATGCGACCGCGTTTGAAGTCGGTATACCACCGACAAATGGTTGCTTTAGAGGGAACTGATCCTGCATAACATTTTATAAGCCATTTCTGTGCTTCAACGGTATTTTTTCCTATTAAAAAACAATGTTTTATCAACACGCGAAACTCGTTTTTTTCCATTGTATTGAAATTACAACCGTAGCGTCACTTAAATGTTTCAAAATCAATAATTTTATTGTTCCATTTTTAAAAATTTGACACATATTCTTGTATTGATAGCCAGTACTTTTTAAAAATCAAAAGAGTTTTTAATATATGTGCCATTTCCAGGTTAGTCTCGAGACTTATTGAACGATCTAGTATATTAAAATTTTAATTCTTGTTTTAACTTAAAAGTGAAGCCACTACTGATTCGAAATTTAGATAGATCCATGCACATAAAAATTGGCAAGAAACTCTGCAGTTACTCTATAGAAAAAACTGTGTTTTATCATAAAATTAGTAATATCTTGCATGAAATACAGCGTCACTAAGTCCACACATCTTTATCAACTGTAATCCTGTCCGAATAATACGCGTTATCTATTAATTTCTCTTTTAATAAAAACTTTAAATTCACGTTGAGACAATTCCAAAATTGTTTGTGTTATTTTATTATATACTAGCTTCTGCGCGCGACTTCGTCGGCGTGGACTCCGCTCCTATTGGTCTTAGCGTGATGATACATAGCCTATAGCCTTCCTCGATAAATGGGCTATCTAACACTGAAAGAATTTTTCAAATCGGCCCAGTAGAACCAGAGATTACCGCGTTCAAACAAACAAACAAACAAACAAACAAACTCTTCAGCTTTATATATTAGTATAGATGTGTATACCCATAACCCAGAAAGGAGACGTTTACTTTGCGCAGTCGGAATCTTGGAGCTATAATTTTGTTATTCCTTCTCGTGTTTACAATGCGATTATTACTATTTATATTTTAAAAAAAAAAAACGATATTTTTGTGAACATACATAATATTATTTATTATTTCAAAGTAAAATCGTAATTTTTGGCTTCTAACACTTACTATCGAGTAACGGTATTTTCATTGGGGTATATCGTAGAACCAATGAGTTAAACTTCTGGAATGTCTAGTGCGGGGAGGGGGCGGGGGGGTGGAATTCAATTAGAGGGTGAAGTCCGTTCTAATTTCATTAGGAATATTTTTGGGTAACAGCTATAAAGGTTGTGAGAAATTTTACTGCAGAGGAGTGAAGTCTTTTAAAACCGTATTTACATAAGGACTTGGAGTCTGTCAGAGTATTTACTGCTGCGCATAGAGAGCAACGAGAAAAGTGTAACGTAATAAATTACTCTAATTTCATAATAGCATACAAAATTATTTAAAACGGGATATTTAGGATATTTTTTATTTCTTACTTCAGTCTTGTGAACAAGACATTCATATGTAATGTAGAAACATCGAGCACCGCAAAATAAAAATAAAAACCATGATAAATATCCCGTTTTAAGTAATTTTAGTAATGAAAATTACCATGTTAAATTAAAATCTTATATAAAAAACATACAATTTTAACGAACACGAAATGAAACAAAACATTATATTTGAGGCTACATAGAAGAAAAGCAAAATTCAAAAAGACTAAATTTTTTATTATAGTAACTACTATCTGTGCCCCGCGGTTTAACACGCGTTAATTTGAACTAACACTGAAAGAATTTTTCAAATCTGACCTGAGAAACAAACAAACTCTTCAGCTTTATAATATTAGTATAGATAATATTTACACTGTTTTTGAGACTAACTGACTCTTCCCAAAATATGTTTACTTGATTGACGTACTTTCAAATACGAGGCAACAAGCGAATTAGCACCAAGTACCTACTTTCACGTCGCCAGATTGATAGTTTAAGAGGATTTATGCAAGAAAATTTATACAAAGGTTTCTAAGTTTTAGGCGTAATAAAATTCTTGGACAGTTATAATGTGTGTTATAATCATATTTATTTATTTTTTAAAGGTCTTTTATTTTATTTTTTATTTTTGATATCGCAGTGTAACCCATTTACCCATTTAAAGGTCTGACCTATTTTATATCATTATAAAATTATTACTATTTTTTCACTTTAATTATATGGTAATCAATTTTAACTGCCGTTTGAATTGAACACCTATTTTCTAACCAGTCTGTTAATAAAAGAAGAAGTTAAAGTTATAGTGAAATACTACACAATGACTACTAGTACAGTTCACTACAAAACTCTACCAGAGAAATATAGAAACTCTACACGAGAGAAGCGTGGCGCAGACGTGAGACTTGGCTTAAATTGTCGCTTTACGAGTCTCGTACACTGACGACGTGGAGTGAGGCGCGCGTCTGCTGTCTACTTTCTTGCGCCAACTTTTAATTAAACTTATATCACCTGCATAACGGCGCGCGATTATGACTCGATTGTGGTTTTTATTGTTCTTACTTTTGTAACTGCGTTGTATTTTATAAATTATTAAAAAAGCATACAAAAGCTTTAGCGTCTCATTTTAAACTAGCTGTGCTCCGCGGTTTTCGTCGATTTGAAAAAAAAATTGCCTATAGCCTTCCTCGATAAATATGCTATCTAACACTGAAAGAATTTTTTAAATCGAAGAAGTAAGTTTTGAGAGTAGCGCGTTCAAAAAAACATACAAACAAACAAACAAACTCTTCAGCTTTATAATATTAGTATAGGTTATTACAACAATCAATAAGTCTTGGTTATGCGCTTATTAGACCTTCCTAAGTTCAGAAGTGCTGAATCCAGAAATTTCGCATTTAGGAAGGTGTAATCGCATTCAGTCAGTTAGTGTTCTGAATTCAGAAGCAAGGATGGTTTCTGAAAGTCAGTGTTGCCAATGTAATATTGTGATTGCCAATGTAATTGCCAGTGTTAATAATGTAATATATTTTAATATAAAAAAACTTTTAAAAATTAACATATTCAATTAACATACTAAAGCAAAGTATTCAAAATAATTTATTTTCTATTTTAAAAACCTTTGAAAAATAATAATTATTTTTTTTCAAGACTCTATTCTCTGTTGATATCTTTCCTCGACAGATGGCACTATAATAGTAACAGATCAATTGTATTATAAAGCCTGTGGTAGTAATGGACTTTGAAAAAATACATCGATGTTTTACGGAAGCCCGGTCGTGACATGTGTACTGCAGACATACATAGTATGTCAACTATCTTTTTGTTATTAAAGTTAAAATCATAAATAATTAAATTATAAATTATTACGACATATGTTACGACCGGGCTTCCGTAATGTTTTTTTTCGATTCAATGCATCAGATAGTGGCATCGATGTAATATCGATATATCAAAAAATACATCCATGTTTTCCATACATCGTTTCCAACAAAGTTTTAGGGAATACATTTTTTAGGGTATTTTAGGGAATTTTTAATTCATCGGAACGTAATATATTATTTTTATTTAAAAAAGTATTAAAAAATAACAATTCCTAAATTATCAATTTTTAAAAGAACATGTTCAATAAACATACTAAAGCAAAGTATACAAAATAATTTATTTTTTATTTTAAAACCCTTTGAAAAATAAAAAATAAAACTATAAAACTTCCACTTATTTTTAAATAATTTCGATTTTAGGTTTAGGCCTTGTTTAGGCCTTTAGGAGGTTTTGTTTTTAATTTAGGGAATTTTGTTAAAAAATTTAGAGCAAATGTTTTTTCAAGAGTTGGCAACACTGGTGGCCGCATTGTTCTATATTTTATTAATCTCTTTTTAATAAAAACTCATAAAAAACATTTTTCTAGATGTCATTCCGAATCGAATGAGCTATCGCACATATTTTTAGGAGCTTTATTTCTATTTAACACGTTTTTGAACTCGTTGACTATACTACCTAATTGATATTTCGATAGATACGCATACGTCCGACTTCGTCGCTCTCTCGTAACTGACTGATCTACTATTACAATGTACTCTGTGTGACTGATTCAGCAACTGAAATTAGGAAGGTGTGATCAGAAGCTTCTAACTAGCGTCCTAACTGGCTTTCTGAATTCAGTGACTACATTCAGGATGGTCTAATAAGCGCATTAGCAAGTATGAAAACAACTTGTTAGAAAATCTTGGCGATTGTCTTATAACGAACCCAAGTGATCTGTACGCTTTTTGATACGTCAACTTAATGTTGATTGAATGTTATCGCCGAGTCAAAAATTATACCTAGATCACTTATTATATCTACTCTAGACAAAGCTTCGCCATCGACGGTGGACGTGTAAGAGATCAAATTCAAAATATTTTATTCAGCATAAAATTATTACAATTTCTTACTGAACGTCATGAGTCTACTACCAGTTCGGAAAGAAAAAGCCTCTGACCTGAGAAGAACTGGCGAAAGAAACTCAGCGGGACTAATATCAATTTTTTTTATCATGTTTTTTTTTTTCGAAGCAGATTGAAATTTACAATAATTTTATAGGTTGAAATAGCCTGGCGGCGATCACATCATTCCCAAGGCGTACTGATCGGGGAACGGGACCTAGTTAGTATACGTTACAAATTTACATTTAGATATATTAAATGCTAATTGATTGCCTCTGCTCCAGGCACAGACATTATGTATGTACCTTAGAGACAAACAACCTTGTATGTAAGGTAAACAATTACTTATTTATTAATTATTATGTATGTATACCTTCACTGTCAGCCATGTCGCATACAGGTGACGTTTGACAGACGCGTCCTAATTAAGGATAATAAGCTGATATACGAAATATGGAAGATAGTGTCAAACGTCCATCCAATATTATATCTACAAATAGTTGGGCCACTAATGAGAAGTAAATTAATGTTATTTCAATTAGACGTGTTTATTCACTTATTTTAGCAAACATAGGTATTAATCATTTAGGCTACTAAAGTTAATACACATTTAAGAAGTGCACTCACAAGGCGGATTTGGTTATAGTGCTTTCCATACTATAAATAGCATGTAGAACTTCAGTATAAAGTTAGATATATTATTAATATTCTATGCACGGATTTAACTTTGATCCATAGTTTACTAAACTATAAATAAACGCGTCCAAAACTATTCTGAAGTATTATCAACTAACAGTTAATGAGACCCGGACAGTAGGAGCCAACCGCATATTTAGTTGTTGGCTACTTGTATTGTTTTAATAATTATTTATATATACTTTTTTTTGGAAGAAATGAAACGCTGATCAGTAGATATTTATCTACTGATTTCCTGTTTATGAGACTTACAGACAACCCAAGACTTGATTTACTTTTTCAACCTCAATTTAAAACCATTAACTGAGGTAGGGCACGGGTGGAAATTTCCTGCTCAAAATTTGGAGCAACCCGACTGGGGAAGTACCGCGACCTTACAGAAGATCACAGCTAAATAACCACTATCCTACCCCCAATCTAACAGGAGCTCTAGTCATCTTACTCGCCACAGGACCACTTTTCGATAGGCAAGTTATCATAGGCATATTTGTTTATAAATTATATTTGATAAAAAATATGTCTCATCGAGTTATGAGATCGGTGAAGGTCGATGTTCCACGCCTCCTCTACTATAGGCAATGCGCTTGCGATGCTTCTGATGTTGCAGACGTCTATAAGATACGGTAATTGCTGCTGCTGCTGCTCCAGGGGTTATGGGTTCGATTCCCACCCGAGTCTGCGTGTTATATATGTATTTATTCAGATTTTTATTATTTATAATTATGTGAATCAAATCTGAATATTTTAATATTAAAATATTCAGTCATTTTATTGCTTATATGGTAATTAAATTTAATTAAATTAAATGTTTAACATTTCGTGTATAAAGTTTAAAACGTACGCCGCTGAAGCGGTCTACGATAGGGTCTGGTCCCTGAAGGGCGGTAAGATTTTAAGGGAGTGTTCGCAAGTCGGAGCGGATTGATAAGAGCTCGGTCGCTCCGCGTGTGATTTCCCCTCGGGCCGGCGCTGCTCTGATACCAGTTCAGGTTGTTTTTAATGTCACTGAGAATGTCAGGTCCATGTTTCATATATGAAATTATTTAGTATTATTTTATCACAAAACAAATGATGCAGTTATACCTTTTATTGTAGGTTGTAGGTATTGAAAAATAAAAAATAATTATATGTCTCTAAAGGCTTTTGCGTTACTTTTGGGACTTACGATTGTTGCAAATTTCGTTACAAAAAAACTAAAACAAAAATTCTCTGAAAGTATGCCACAAGTCCGTAAGTAAACAAATTAACGCTTTTATCTATACACAAACTATAAGATCCAAAAAAGACGGTTTTTCTAGACATATTTCTAAAATATAACCAATACTTTATTTTGAATTAGCAGAAAGAGTTTGTGTACAATTTGTGTTATACTGTAATCCAAAGATTTTATGTTCAATTGAATTAAACTCCAAATCGCAAACTTTACAACATCAAGAGACCGTTGCTCGAGAGGATTATTTGAGCTCGAACCGATAATATACTCAAAGACCGAAATATATTGAGAGTAAGCTCCGCACTGCGTTCCACCTTTGAAAACTATGTTCTCAATACTGTACACATAAGACTACTCCTATCTTTCAATCTATTTAATATAATATTTATTAAAATATTTTATGCTAACACTTATACAACGTCTTACTTACTGTTCGCGCACATGATGTCTGACGACAATTTTTATTATTATTATGATTATTATTTGTTTTTGTTTTATACAACCAGTTTAAGCAAACAACCATACGGCTCACCTGACGGTAAGCGATGGCCGTAGCTCATAGCTCCTGCAACACCAGAAGCATCGCATGCGCATTTCCGACCCTATCCTACTCCCCCCCACGAGCTCTGGTCACCTTACTCACCACAGAAAATTAACACTGCAACAAGCTGTTATCGTCTGTAAGTTTGAGAGACTTCCCCAGTCGGACTGCTCCAGATTTTGAGCAGGATATTTCCTACTGTGCCGTACCTCAGTTAAGGTGTGAATAACGCTGTCTTCGACATACATATATATTTGTGTATATGTCTCTGTCCGTTTTACAAATGGCGCTAACAAACAGAATGCAGTCATTAAGAGCGAGCGTCTAACAGTGAGACGTTAGATATCTCCACAGAATGTTGTCTCGGATGTAATATGCACTGACGCACACACGGACAACGCCATTGTATTATATCATTTATAAATACAGGTCACACACACAGAGGCAATAGGGACGTCTCTCGTCACATTATACTAATCTAATATTATAAATAATATATATCTGTACGTTTGTTTACTTGTAATCGATAAACCTATCCTCCAAATTAAGTTCCAATTGTAATCTTTCTTTGATTTTATTGTATCGCTAAATTAATCGCAATATATCATATATCACGATGAACAGTTAAATTATAAAGTAGACTTGATATGTATGAAATTTGTATTTATTTGGTTCAGATCAATCCAGTTTTATATCTTATACTTAATTGTATGTCCTTGATTGCGATATCAGTTACAAAAAAATTAAATAGCTGTCTACTATGCGGTGAGATTCGTAGCTATTGTGCTACAGAGTCATAGCTTTATGTTTTATAGGCTTCCGCGTCTATAGCTCACTTTACATTTAAAGAACTAATGGCTTAACTTATCTGTCTACTATTATCTATCTATCTGACTATCACAAAAAATATGTAGCTATATCAGCCGGCTGCTTACTTAGGAATAGACGACCTCGTGTGTATGTTGTAAGATATTTATTATATTATTATTGAAGTGAAACTTCTTTAGAATCATTGTGATTTGAAACTCGATGAAACGAAAATGCGTCACGAAAGAAACAAGCACATAAATATGTATGAGAGAATGAGATAGAAATACATTACTGCTCAAAACGCGTAAGCGACGCGTTTTGCATGGCGCTTACGACCTTTTTCGCAAGACTGAGAAATCAAACAAACAAAAAGCAAACCATTCTACGAGTATTATTTTTTTATTCTTTATTATTATTATTTTTTTTGTGTTACCCACACATGAAGAAATTAGATATAAACATTTTAAATTATATCAAGGCGACAAGGTTTGCTTAAAAACCAAATAAAAATCAACATAATATCAAGAATTTCGACCTAGCGAGGTGTGGATCCATAGCTCAATTGGTAGAGCGCTGACACGGAATATCGGAGGCGCGGGTTCAAACCCCGCTGGATCAAATTTTTTTATTATTATTATGTTTTAAAATGTTCTTCTGCCGTGTGTGAATTGCACACACACATACGCAACTTTTTTCTTTATATAAGTTTGCATTTATTTAGTAGTTTGAATGTTTATCGCTTATACACAAACAAACCTGTCGTCTCTGTAACATTACTAGTAGCAAAACCGCTGTGTAGACACAACTTTGGAACGATAACGCTTGTATGGCGCGAGTGAACACGACACCAGATGCCGCAGATTAATGAGATTTCAACTAAACACCGTACTGTGCGTGATAAAGCAGAATTTACCAACAATTTGCATACAACAAATATCTATTTATTGATAACTGATAAAACAGCTTTTAAATCAAGCGTTTACGTTTCGTTCTATAAATGATAACTGAGGTTTAATATCGCCCAATTACATGTATTTAACTTCGACATAATTATATTCAGAAGTTGAAATTAATGACTAATTTTACAAGTTTTTATTTAATAATAATAATTAAGTAAGTATGTACGTATGTAAGTTCGGGAGAAATTTTGCACCTCAATTTTAAAGCAGATAATTATCTTCAAGCATTTGAGCTGAAATCTTGTATACAAGTTCAATTTGGATGACAATGCATGGTTAACTAGCGCATTCAAACAAAAGCTTGTTTTTAAAAAGTTTTTTAATTTATTGAAGTTATCCTTATTTTGGCGCGTTAGGGAAAAATGGTGAGAGTAAATTTTTACACCCTGAAGTTAGTCAACGAAGAAGAAGTTAGCAACGTGAAGTTAGCTAGCCAATGAAGTATAACTTCTGACGTGCGTACATAAGTACACACCCTTTTTTTTCAAGAAGAAAGATTTGATTATTTCTTTGTAATTCATAAAATCAAAAGCTAAAGAATCGATTTAAAAAAAATTCACAAGTAAAATGCCACGTTATCCCGGAGTTGACATAGACTATATTTTAACGAGGAAAACGGAACACTAACAGTCATAGAACCCACGTGGGAGAAGCGGCGGTGGTAAGCTAGTAGGTAATTTGTATAATTATGATTTGGTTATCTCTAAATTTAATATCCACCGACAGTATGAAGCCTGTAGAAAATTCAAATGTTGGGTTGTCTATTATTATCCAGGCATAACTATGGGTGTTAGGTATAAACAGTTATATTAATATACATATATTGTTCTAGTTACTTTCACCCACATGTTTATTAAATAACTCTTACATCAAAATAAACGCAGTTTCATTGTGAATACGAATATATATGGTTGCCTGCTAAAAGTCTGGTTTGAATGGCTGTTGCCGAATATAATATAGCCTAGCCAGAAAATTTTCAGCCAACTTTTTCGCGATTTGTCTTCAACATACTAAAGAAGATAAATATTAAATTTTTATTCATTAAGCAGATTGGTGAAGATCACATCTAGTTCGTATCTTAGACTATTACGCAAATAGCTAGAAGTTAGGTAGAAAAAACGATCGCTATATGTGTATAATGTAGTCCGGTGTGACTACTGGCATACGTATATATTATACGTGTATACTTAAATAATTATTATTTTCACAATATAATAATAATACCCAGGCCAAAGACGGGCAGCAGCGTCTTCGGTGCACAAAGCCAGCCCTGCGGTCACCAACCCGCCTGCCCCGCGGGCTGACTATAGGCAAAACACACGAGTTCGCGCCATTTTTAAAGCGAACTTGTGAAGGCCTATGTCCAGCAGTGGACTGCGATAGGCTGAAGTGATGATAAAATTGATGTTTGATCTATCGATCACGATTCAGTCTGTAGCATCGCAATTTGCACTGCCTGGTACAGGCCTCTTTTTTCATGTACGAGGAAGGATCGGAGCTTGAACTCGCCACGCTACTCCATAAATAACTATTGCTATCAAGTGTATAAGATATGATGATAAGAACAGGATTGAAAGATTAACGTGCTCTCCGAGGCACAGTACCCACAAGGACAAAAAACCAAACCGGAAATAAATATTGGTACAAATACAAAAATCCACCCCGAGTGGAAAGGCTGTTGTTAAATAAACGACGAATACCATGTCTAAAAACAGCCTACAATTACTATGTGAACAGCCGTCCTAGAATCTTCAAACGTAATATCAAACCAGATAAACATCACAACACATACAAACTTGCGAGAGAATAATCTAGAAATATTTGTATTAAGCGTCACGCGTAACATTAAACATTGTGGAAGCCATTGCCGTCTAATGTCCTGTCCGCACGCACGATAAGGCCGCGTCCCCGCAAACTGCCTGTTTTACTGCGGGCCCGCAGTTACGCCAACTAGCCGCCTCCCAACTACACATTTGTACCCAACTTGCCGCCACATATTACACGCTCGCGCTCAGAGAACCCTCGGAAGTAGTAGACCCAAGCTTAATTATGTTATGCTATCTAGACTTAACCCAAATTCTTAATATTACTTCTTTGTAAAGTTATTTATAGTTGTGTGTCTACTTACGATCACGATCGATCACGATTCAGACTGTAATATCCCACTGTTGGGCATAGACCTCTTGACCATGTAGGAGTTGTGTCAAAATATTTTTTAATAAATATGAATTCGAAAATTTATTATTAAACAAAATTTACGGCGTATAAAATTATATTTTTGTTAGTGTTCATCGTATTTCTTTGAGGAGATGGAGTTGGCTCCAACATTACATAGGAGATAGAACCTCCTTCTCTTTGTAACGTAACGCGTAAACACAATTCAGTTCTAAATTATTAGTCTATAAATTTTAGTTATGCTTGAGATAACAAACGCATAAATTGAAATGTGAGTTGACACGTAAACATAAAACAGTCAATTCAATGAACGAAAATTGTTAAAATCCATTAGGGACTCAAATTTTAAGTTGTACTTAAGAATAGAAATTTATTAGTTGGGAACTCAAACAGTTTTTAGCTAGTTGTTAAAATATTAGAGTGATAAATTTTATATTCGAGACAGGCTTAAAATTTTGTGTTGACAGATTCGATAAAACGATGATAAGGAAACGTTCTAAGGGCCAGTTTCCACTGATTGAAATAATCGCGATTAGTTAGGAAATTGCTTTTCACCAACATAAACTAAACGCAGTTAGAGAATAAATGAGTTTAAATTCTAAAACGACCGATTTTTGGCGTTTAGCTGTGTAAACACGGTTTGTCTAGAGCAGCGGTCGGCAACGTGCGGCCCGCGGGCCGCACGTTAAAACTACGTACAAACATAATGTAAGCATTATTTGTACGAATTAAATTCCGTATGCAATATAATGACCACTTATACGTATATCAGGTAGAATCTAGGGTTAATATCATAAGTGCGCCCACCATTAGTTTATTTTGCCACCCTGTGGCTCTTGCGTGCTAAAAGGTTGCCGACCGCTGGTCTAGAGCTTCTAACGGTTTAACCTATTAAAAACAAATCTTGTCAAGTTGTCATATGATATATTCTGATACACGAGGTTATAGTAGTGTATCTCTTTTTCATGATTCCTTGAGGTATGGGGATGGTTGTTACGGAGAGAAATTTTAAAAGAAAATTGCCTGAAAAAAAGTCTTAAAACAACACTTTGCTGTATTCCCGTACAAATGATTCGTAATAATAATTAAACGAAAGCCAAGATTAGAATCGAATTATAAATTCGATTAAGCAAAGCATAGCTTTATTAAACAGTGGAACTCGGCCCTAAGGGTTCAAAACTAGCCGTGGGACAGTTTTTTGTGGAAGTCACAACAAAAAAACCGGCCAGAGTTGCCATCACAAAGTTTTAAGTTACCGTGTTTCGGAATAAAAATTACAAAATTGACGTGTATTTACTTTACATTAACACGTAAGGTTAAAAAATGACAATAATCGGTTAAATAACTTCCTTTTGAAATCGGTTGAATAATACATTATTCTTCACAACCGTCATACAAATTTATCGTAATTAACATTTTTTTTCTTCGGCTTTATTCAATGTATATTTGTTTTTCCCTTTTATTGTTTATCTTTGTTGTGTTTTTTGTTTAATTGATTTATGCAATTTCCTTTGGATCGGATAAAAGTGCTTACAGCCAGTAAAGCTCAATTTATTGAGGAAGTAATAATTTTATTCCTTGGTTGTGTTGCACTATAATGACTTATAAACTATCGATTAAATTATTAGGAAAAAAAACAATTACACATCGGATTGCCGTATCTTTGAACACGGCAATGAACCGAAGATATCCAAATTCCCTTATAATACGGGAATTGCCGTGTGGATGGCATCACTGCGGGGCGCGTTGGTGGACGTGTAAGGGTGGGGGTAAAAACAGACGCGAGATTTGAATATATACGATGGGAGGTTGAATTCGAGGAGACAGTCGGGATTCGATTTTGAATTCGAAGTACAGTTTTGAGAGCCCTCGGCTGGCGAAACTATGGAACTTCTGAATTAGATCAAAGATAGAATACCTAAAAGTATTTTTTAGGTCTGATTCAGAGATTTCATTAGTGTAAGCTGGCCGAGTGGCTATGTAGCTTCAGTTTAGTCCGCGAAATAGTTTTAATTTAATTTTACTGATTAATATTAAGTGCAATTCTTTATTATAAAAAATCTTAATTGTAATCCGCTAAATAAATTCAGTGAAAGACCTGTGATGAAGCGCTCCTGATTGGTTCGAATGCATTAATTTTTTATTTATTTGCATGTTTGGTTTTCTGCATGTTGTGTTTCTTTTACTGATTTTTATAACTTTTACGGAGATTTTTAATAAAAGATATCTAATGAATTATTAGTTAGGTTTACATCGAAACTATTAATTATTGATTAATTTTTGAATGAAATTATTATGAAAAGGTTTACATCGAAACTATTAATTATTGATTAATTTTTGAATGAAATTATTATGGAAAGGTTACATTGATACTATTAATTATTGATTGATTAATGAATGGAATTATTATGAAATAAGCCTTATGACCATAATTATATTGAATTTAACTGATAAAATGAAATCTAACTTAAGTAAATAACCACAATATGATGTTGTTAGAATAAAATGAAATTACATTTGTTTGACTTTAAAGTACATATATAAATTGAATGAATCTTGGGTAAAACTATCATATTAGATATTAAGGGTTAAATAGATTTTCGTTAGGGTGTATTTAAATAATGAAATGAAATTTTACTATGTCATTACTTGGAAGTAGATAGAGTAGTGGATATTTCTATAATATGACCTATAAACAAACTAATGATTAGTTGTCGTATCTTATTGAATATTCTCTACATATAAATATACTTCTAATGAATGTATATGTATGTATGTATATGTATATATATATATATATGTATATTTGGCTTCATTTAAACATTACACAAATTTTTGTAGTTCAAACATTAGTTTAAGAACTTGTAGTTTTTAAATTATGTTATATTATGTTATATTATGTTATTTTAAATTATGTTATGTTGGAACGAGGTAACACAGGTGGTTTGTAGTCTGGAATGTGTTCAAGGATACTTTTAGCTCTTGAATACATTCTAAGATGAGGTAATTATACACTGAACCTTGACATTACACAAATTATTATAGTTTTGAACATTGATCTAAGAACTTATGTTCTTAAATGAGTGTCAAAATGAGGTATCTGGTAAACTGGAGTGTCGCATTTTCACGATGACTTTCATTGAACTATATAAACTATGTTAAGGTGAACCCATAAATGTTTGTATTCGCCAGTGTTTTATTATAGGTATCCCCTATAAGGCTTGGCCTGTCTAAGCCACAGTTCATCGCGTCATCTATGCTAGGTAGATCCTAACCTTAGACTATCTAGTAGAGAAAGTTGCGTGTACTTCCTACCAACCTCTGCGTTTGTATTTGCCTAACTGAACTATGTTCTTGGTAAATACTATACGTACGTTTCCTTATCTTTGATAAGAGTTCCTCATCTTTGATGAGAGACATTGGACAAACTTTACCAGACACCTAGTGTATGGTAATTGTTTGAACTGCAACAAAGGTTAGTAATTTATATTTGGACAGTGGTATGAAGTTCTATTTTAGACTAATAGAGAAACATATTCACTTTTCCAATTAATTTATTGCTAATTTTTGTGGACGGTCTCTGCTGAGTCCTAATGTGGATTTACTGAGATTTAAGCCAAGCCTTAATCAAGCCCTCTTGTGTTGTAAAACATACAAACATTGATGGATCATAAAACCTATTAAATATACATTCTCTTTTCATTGTGAAAGTGAGATACTCTCAGAGATTCTGATTGAGTAAATGAAATATGTTATATTTAGTTGTTTTATTTATCTCTTGACACTTCCATGTCCTGAATAAATCCAATCAATTCCTGAGAGAGCCTGAAATATTCAAATGTTTAACAACTTAATTACTGGTTCAATGTTTCAATTGAACAACCTATTCTGGATAAGGAATGCTGTTTCATGTGAATGCTGTGAGTCATGCAAGGACAAACCTACACAATACACCTACTCTACATGTTGGTCTTATACCTTTAACTATTCTAAATTTCCTTATAGGACACTCGAAAGGTTGCGTTGTCGCCAGTCGCCAGTCGCTGACGACCCATCTCACAATGGTGGCGAGGCTTGACAATATAGCGGACTATAGACTCGTAACTCAGTAGGTCTTCCTATGGAAACTTACACTATACAATCCTAATGTGACAAGAGTAGTAGGTTTCGTGATCGAATTTCAAAGTAGTTGTGTGACCGAAGTTCCCGTATGGGCTAGTAAGCACACAATGAAAAGATCAGTAGACACGATCTCCTTTTGTTCACGAGGAACACATCTTAATACCATGTCTGATTACAGCTTGGTAATTACATCAACTCTAGTAATTCACTGGTTATGTCTATATGACGTCCCAAGGGATTACTCAATTACAGTCATTGCATGATTGTGCTGCAGCGATATGAAACAAGCATTTGTTAGACAGGATATATTTCCATCTAACTTACTGTAGAAAATTGGGTACTCTCATTTCCTACCTACTACTCTACTTTTGATTTGATAGCACCAACGTTGTGCCTAATTTAATTTAGAGCCTTCAGCACGGTGTGGATTGGATTGGGGTCGGAGGGGATTGGTGGTTGCGACCCCCCGGGTTCAGCTGAACCCGGCCTTTTAATTCCCTAATACCTATAAACCCTATCCTAACAAATTAACACATACAAACAAACACTACACATTATTTTTCACAATTATCTGAGATAATTTATTAACTGAATAAATTATTTCAAGATAATTAATAACTATATAATATGTATTTAATCATTATTTCGATTACTTATATATTTTTATTTATTTCATTTGTTTAGAGTTATTAGAATCTATCTATTATATCAGGTTGGAACTAAAAATACATGTAAAAGAAACTTAGACACTATTCAATTAATCAATGTCATTATAGAATATCCTATATATAATTATTTAACTTTATTTCTATTTTAGCTATCTAGATTCACTAAAAATATTAGCAATTATAATTTACACATTCTTAAGGAGACGTCAGATATTTAGTTAAACAATAGGTGATAGTTATTTCTAAATAAATAAGTCTATTACTATTTATTCTTAACGGTTCTAATTTACTAAATTTTATTAATTCCTAATTAATTTACTAATAAGGTGTTATAAAGTTTAATATCTTTCTTTCCTTTTAATAGTATTCCAGGAGTTAGTTATCTATAGCATTTATATCACTGGTAAGTGTAAATATCTTTCAATTAAATTTTAGGATAAATTAATTTCAGTAATTTAATGTCATTGTGCAGAGATGTTATTTTAAATTAATGGCTAGGTAGGATGTTAGTTAGAGTTTATATAGAAATCAAGGCTTCTAATAACATATACTATGTCTTTCCTTCGGCATACCATAAAAAGAACTGAAGTTACTCTGAAACAAAAATCAAACACAACGTAGAGTCCTTTCTTATTCTAGACGATCACAATTATAAGGCCAAAGATAATTGATATCCTCTTAAGCTTAATATTGGCTTGTAACGCCACTATCATGATAGCATTACAAATTGGTCCACGTGACCAGGATTATCATAAACTTGATGATTAGTTACCATCCATAGGGTAGATCGTTACAAAATGGTGACGTGACCAGGATATGATAATGGGTCTTAGGTCATCCATAGGAGATCATTACAAAATGGTGCCGTGACCAGGATGTTATAATTTTATATATGTTGGGGTCTTTCTCACCACACCTCATATAAGGATCATTACATCTTGTAAGTCAGTCTCAGTCTATCTCAGTCCACTGCTGGACATAGGCCTCCCCAAGTTCACGCCAAACATTATGGCGCAAACTCACGTGTTTCGCCCACAGTCACCACGCTAATCACCGGTTTTATAAGTTCCAAGGTGGTAGTGGGACTGCGTTATCCCTTAGTCGCCTCCCACGGCACCCACTTTACTGCCGTAATGCCACACAGCAAAAGGCCTTCTCATGTAATTTGGTTAAAAACTAAAACCACTTCATCGTAATAAATTTTATTTTAATTGAAAATACAACGGTTCAATTCTTCTACACTTGTGAACGCTCAAATAGCTACAGCGGTTAAGGGTCCCGAATAATTGAATTTTTTGATCCAATAAATCAAATTGAGTCGAGTGTTAATCGATTGCTTTCCATACGCATTTAATAAAACAACTTTGTGTCACCAATTTAGTTCAGTTGATGGATCACGCTTTTCCTAAACACATTGCTTTTTCGTTTAGCAGGAAATTTCGTCCTCAAAATATGGAACAGCCCAACTGGAGTATTACCTCGACCTCACAGAAGATCACAGTAAAATAATACTGTTATCAAGCAGTGTTGTGTTCCTGTTGGTGAGTAAGGTGACCAGAGCACCTGGGGGGAGCTATGGTATTCACTTAACATCAGGTGAGTCGTACGCTTGTTTGTCGACCAAGTTATATAAAAATAAATGTATCTTTTAAGTTTCTTGGCGATTCTTCCCAACAGTGTCTACATATCGAAACGGTGATTGATTCACAATAGCGACAACTTCACAACACTTCTACTTGTAGAATGTCACACGTGTAGCCGGCAGTTTGCAAACTCCCTTCCGAAACACATGAATACACGAAGTTAGAAAACTCATATATTTGAACTTATGAATTGTTAGAAGAATTGTGAGAACTCGAATCGTAACTCTGAAACACAATGCACTTTCCTGTTTGTTTTTCTATGCTTCACATGATATGTTTAAATTCTAATTATATTGTATATTTATGGATTAATAAAAAAATAAATTGTTTGTTAGTCGGGGTTCATAATTTGGTGTTGTATAATAGCATTAAATGGATTGATCAACGTTAACGTATCGTATCCGGGATATCAAAGTTTTCAAAATTAAGAGAGTCGGATGTTGATATTCCTTTTTATTTATATTTTACATAATTCAATCACAGACGCCGCGTTGGCGCAGCGGTCACAGCACTGGATCGCGATTGGCTGTTGCACGGGCGGTTGCGGGCTCGATCCCCGCATACGACAACATTTGTATTGGCCATACAAATGTTTGCCGTGGTCTGGGTGTTTGTGCAGTTCTTGTGGGTCTTCCCACCGTGCCTCGGAGAGCACGTTAAGCCATCGGTCCCGGTTGTTATCATGTACACCTGATAGCGATCGTTACTCATAGTAGGGAATATCCCGCCAACCCGCATTGGAGCAGCGTGGTGGATTAAGCTCGATCCTTCTCCTACATGGGGAAGAGGCCTATGCCCAACAGTGGGATATTACAGGCTGAATCGAATCATAATAGTTTTGTCTGACACGTTATTATAATTAGTAATTTATTGCGAAAGATTCTCAGTTTCAATAACTTAAAGTATACGATTGCATGTTGTAATCTTGTTATTTGTCAATTTGTTGGAGAAAACTTACGTGACCAATGCGATGCGCTTTCTATTCATTCCTATAAATAGAATACAAATGTCAGCCTTGTGTTGGGAAACGCCGTTTTATATTAAAACGTTGAACATCTTCTTCGAAATGTAAGAAAATGCATATAAACGTTCGAAACTGTTAAGAGTAGACAATATTTTCAACTAAACGTAATAAACATTCTTGCAGCCGTTGTATGACTTTTAAAAATATTTGTAACACAATAATCTTTCCAGTGAGTTAACCATAAGAAAGAAGTGAAGTCACATATTATGTAACCAAAAGATAAAGTAATAGTTTAGTTAATGTTGAAACACATTCAATTTCGAAGATAGTGATGATAGTTACTGGCAGATGAGATAATAAAAAGTTCATCGTAAAGGATCACGTGGCATTGAGTAATTATTGATGAGACGTCAATTTAAATAGTTTGGACACCTGCAAATGAACGATTTTCGAATACCTAAATTTTTTTAAGCTAAGCGAAGGTGAAGCGGTATTAAAAATTAGTTCATTATAAATCACCAGGTCAGGTTGACAGAGTTGTCAGAATTATCTCTCTGATGGAGTTTCTTAGCACTAATTTACCGGAACCGCTGCCAAGGTCAAGAATTACGAGACTGCCGGAGAGAGAGCCGTGACTTTTGATTAATTACCATACTTTTTTTATTCTCAAAAGACAAATACTATGAGCGGACGAGTCGATGGTCTATAGAGTTTCTTGCCGATTCTTCTCTGCAGAATCTACATTCCGAATCGGTGGTAGATTTGCTTTTACAATAATAATAAACACTTTAAAATTTTAATTTGTAAAGCATTTTTATCGTCTTTCATCTTTGATAAAACCCTGTTTCACCATTCTTCTTGAACACAACATGACGTAAAGTTTACTTTTACAATGCTTATACAGACCAGCATCTATGGCATGAACATAAAATTGTTAGCAAAGGAACCTATTTGCCTTAGTAGTAAAGTATGCTTCTAATTGTAAGCTGTGTAAGACGTGCGCTTGTTGCTGGCGGCCGCTAATGAGTTCTTACGTAGCGATAAGCTTATAAGTGGCCGCGTAGAGACGTCAGCGACACGCGGCTACGAGGGTTATTACTTTTAAATTAACCCGGGTTTTAAGTCTTTTGTTATGAATAAAGTTGATAACGAACTAAAGTAATTAAAAATAATTTTGATATAATGATATTATCGCTGTCTAAAATCTATCAAAAAGTAACGTGTTAGGTACATTCATTTGACAAAGGTTGAAGGTTTGACTATCACGTTGGCGCAGTTTGTAGTGGCCCTGCTTTCTGCTCCGGGGGTTGTAGGCTCGATATCTATATTTATACAACTTTATTCAAATGGGTTTCAAAAGCACTTTCGAATCCTCATTTTACAAATTAAAATGTTAAAGTGATAATTATTTATACAAGTGTAGCTACCAACGATTCGGAATGTAGATTCTGCAGAGAAGAATCGGCAAGAAACTCCGCAGTTACTCTTTTAAAAATAATATATATAAACTGTGTTTTAGAACATAATTAGTCATATCTTGCATGAAATACAGCGTCACTAAGTCCACACGTCTTTATCAACTATATAATCCTCTCTATAACACAAGCATTATGTTGCTTTCGTGGGTATAGACGACCGTGTGTGTGTATGTTATAAGATATTTATTTAATTGTCCTTTTGATATCTCCCGTGCCAAAGGCAAAGACGCTATAAGTGATAGAATAAGGTAGAAGCTCTTATCCTTGAAATAAACGACGAATGAACGATCAATCAATTAAACAAGTTCTCATTTATGTTGCTCTAATGTAAGAACCATGATTGTAATAATATGATGATGATGATGGTCCTAGCCGGTTTCGGCTACAGCGACCACAGCGATACAGCATGGCTCAGCTGCAGGCACCCCTCTGCTCCATCCTCTCGTGCGCCCGGATATGGCTGATGTAGCCAATCGTCGCACGAAACGTGCGATCGCACTTGGGGCACGTCAGGACACCGCCGCTGTAATTGTAGTTAATAGCCGCAGGTGGTCGGGCTCTCATCTCGTCTCGTTTGGTATCAAGGTCAATTTTCCTTGTGTCTTCAAAGGAGGTTACGCTTTGCTTGATCAGCTGCCTCCATTTTTGGCGATCTTCAGCCTGCGTTTCCCACTGCAAGTGATCCAGCTCGCACCGCTTCATGTGCCTCTTTAAAACGTCCTTATACCGCAGAAGCTGTCCGCCTTGCTTGCGCTTGCCCTCTCGAAGCTCGCAGTAAAAGATACGTTTCGCGACTCTTCTATCTGGCATGCGGGAGATGTGTCCACACCAACGTAATTGTCTTCGCATAATGTATGCCTCTATTCCGTCTATGTTAGCACGGCGTAAAACCTCTGTGTTTCTCACGTGGTCAGACCAGTGGATGTTCATGATGTCACGCAGGCACTGCATGTGGAATCTATCAAGGCAGCGAATTTGGTTCCGATAGAGACACCATGTTTCTGACGAATAGAGGAGGTTCGGTATTACTATGGCCATATACACCGACATCTTAGTTGCCAAATTAATATCGTGCGAACGGAAAACTTTGAGTCTAAGTTTGCCAAAGGCTGCAGAAGCTGCATATATATAATATATTGTAATAATAAGCCTAAATTTTATTATTACTAGCTTTTCGCCCGTGGCTTCGTCTGATGAATCACACGGTTTTGGATGTTACGTTTTCTTCTACTAAATATACTCGTAGCTTATGTTACTCACAATCAGTTATAATTAAGGGTTCCCCCGGTGAATTTTTTTTTTAAATCGATCAAGTAGGTTTTAAGTTATTTCAAGACAAAACTTCGAAAATACAAAAATACAAATATTTTTTCTTTGTCATATTAATAATATTAATACAGAGTATATAAAAATGAGATTATAATCTGTTATTAGATTCTTATCCCCAATAAACGTTTAGGTATATTTTGAGTATTTCTTTTGATATAAATATTACTCTAATATTCTTATTTTATCATCATATCATAAATTGAAAATATGAGATAATTGTGAGTTTAACAACCTATCTATTATTTGTCTCGTTTAACCTTTGTTTAAAAATAGATAATTTAATTTTCTTGATAGCGATTTCAATAAATTTGACACGAGCTCTTAAAGCAGAAATTTTAAGATTCAGAACACAAGGCCCCCGTCTGCTGTCGAGATACTCCCAATTTTCGATATTACGTGATAAGTGCGAGCGACTCGTACTCACTAGTTGTTAGATGTGTGATGGTGATAGGTGTTATTTTGTTTACTTTGATATATTATACAATATCAGAGACAGAGAGAGAAAGAGAGAGAGAGCAATCTCTCTCTCTCTCTTATAATTATGTGATATGATTATGTTTTACTACTGTACGGGTTAACGTACATTTCTTTGAATCGGCAGGATGTACGGGTCAACGCACATTGAGCAATATGATTGTCTTGCAACCTCTTTAATTTAGCTTATTTATTACGAAATTGTTATTGACTAAAACGGATGCAAAGTAATCACCTACTTAAATTAGCTTATTTTTCACAACATAATTATTTGCCTAATACAGATTTCTAATGAAATTGTTATTTGTACGAAACGTATGACGTCTGTACTTCTGCCTATATATACTGTAAATTTATCATAATAAACTTAGTGTTGGATCGACTTTCATTGGGTTTGGTTTACCTCATAACCTTCCCTCACATACGTCATCTCGCACTCAACTATAACTGTACCATACAGTTATTTTGGTCCTTCGGCCTTTATACAAGACAACAGTCTTACTTCGAGAATACAGCCTTGCTGCTGCACGCAGTCTTTCTTCGAGGATACATAGACCAGTTATTTTGGTCCTTCGAGAAAAAATTTTCTTCGAGAAAATTCACTCAAGAAAAAAGAAGACAGCAAGTCAATCAAGACTATCAACTCAAAAGGATTTCCAACGAAGCGACGTTTGGAGAATCCAGATACAGCGGCCATAACGCTCACGTGGAAATTGTGTGACTGCGAATCGGTTGACTGGCTTCCCAAAAGCGGGTTCCACCAGTTCAATTGAGAAGGCGCATACAAGGTCGCACTATCCACTGACAGACTGGCCCGGACCACTGAAGCCGGTCCTATCAATTATATCAGCATAATCATAAAACCATATATAATAATATGGAGAGTATACTGCAACGACAACAAGAAATTGTCGAAGCAATAAAAAGGATAGAAAGGAACTTCAGCAAAGATCCAGTATCCCGGAAGACCCGTAAATACTTGGACGAGCGACTCGATGCTCTTGACAAATTATGGGCTGAGTTCCAAGGAAACAACCAACGGTTGTCACTCTACCATAATGATACTGATCCTTATTTTAAGGAAAATCAATACGAACAGGCAAGAGAGTACTTTGACTCTGTACGCATCAAGGTAGCGTCATTTTTGCCGGCAAGAGAGACTTCTGTGTCACCAGCACCAGAAGCTCGCCAACCGCTGGAATCACCTGCAGTTCCGACCATGCCTAAGCTACAGCCCAGACTCACACTGCCAACAACTTCAAATGCCGCTACGACCTCGCCGACAGATCAAGGTCAGGCATTATCATTAATGTCACTCCAAAAAACCAACTTCCGAGCCTTTCATCACCAAGTAAATAAGTTAAAAGTAGATGAAATCCAAGACGAGTGGGAGCTGGAGGATAAATTACGCAATATAGAAACGCGCTGGAATGCAATCGACGCTTTGCATTGGCAAATTGACAACATCCTACAAGGGTCAGATACCAAGTACGATAGTGAGTTTTATGCCTACGAAGAGTCATACGAGGCAATCAAGAAGGCTTTAAATCACAAACTCACATCGACAAAACATCTACAAAAGTCGACACCACAGATCGACTTGCCTATATTTACAGGCAAATATACTCAATGGCCTACTTTCTACGATCTATACGTAGAAAGTATTCACAACAATAATTTGCTTACAAAGACTCAGAAGATGCAGCATCTTAAGAGCAAATTACGAGGAGATGCTGAACGACTCATACAGCATCTAAACATCTCAGCAGAAAACTACGATACTGCGTGGGAACTGTTAACACACAGATATAACAATCGACAACTGCTATTTACCAAACAGATTGAAATCTTTCTGAATTTAACAGCCGCTCAAAAACAATCCGCGTATGAGATTAGACGTATTTATGATACGTCAATGGAATGTATCCACGCTATAAGGAACCTGGGTATCGATACAAGCACCTGGGACCCCTTATTGGTCCATATAATTACAAAGAAGCTGGATACAATCACCTGTAATGACTACAAAGAAGCCCGGAAAAAGCCACGAGATTTACCTACACTCTCTGAGCTAATGGACTTCTTAGAGAGCAAATTCATCGCTTTAGAACCAATCGGCACAAAAGATAGAGAAACGTCGTCATCATTCAAAAAATATAATCAACAAAAATCATTGAATAACAAGACTTACAAGCCTCAATATCAAAAGGAACCTCGCTATGGCAAATTAATAAATAAGGAATTCCATAGTGTTGCGTCATACATGTTAAGTTGTCCGATTTGTGACGAGAAACATCCCTTATACAAGTGCGCCAAGTTTATCAAATATACTCCGGGCGAGCGTTTACGAATTATCGAAGATCTTCACTACTGTAATAATTGTTTGTGCGCACATAACAAGAATTTATGCGCGTCAACTAAAAAATGCAAAGTTTGTAAAAGGAGTCATAATACAATGTTACATGACGCCTATACAATGAACTTTAATAAACAGTCTACAAATACGCTGACTGACATATCCAGTGGGTCATCAACCCAGACGAATATTGAAACTCCGCAAAAATATCAAGTTTCGATGCAACAAAATACTAAGCAACATAGCGTTAATCACGTCGCTACGGATGAAGAAGAGATTTTACTGACTACCCTGTCTATCCGAGTTAAGGCCTTTGATGGAACATATATTACATTGAGATGTCTGCTCGACCAAGGCTCTCAGATTTCCCTAATATCGGAAAACGCCGCCCAGATGCTGGGCTTGCCTCGACAACGATACCACGCTTCGGTATCTGGTATTGGTAACGGATCGAAACATAGCAAAGGAGTCGTCAAGCTCGAATGTCAATCTATTTACCAAGACTACGCGTTTACGACGCAAGCATTAGTCATCAATCACGTCATCAACAATTTACCCAACATATCTTTCAAGAAAGAATCGTGGCCTCATATACAACACATAAAACTAGCCGACCCGGAATACAATGTATCTAGGCCTATCGATCTATTACTAGACGCAAGTATATATTCTGAGATTATAATGAGCGGCCTGATCAAGGGCCCGAACATGGCTCCAATAGCTCAACAAACGAAATTAGGCTGGATACTATCGGGTAGCGTGAAAACGTTTAAATGTCACGTGATTACTACAGACTTATCAGCGATTTCTCAATATTGGGAACTAGAGGAAGTCAATGATTCTTCTATCGAAATGACACCAGACGAAGAGTATTGTGAGCAATTCTATCAGTCCACAACGAAACGTTTATCAAACGGACGATATGAAGTTGCCCTCCCAATGAAACCGGGATTTGAACAAAACCTCGGTGAATCAAAAACAAAGGCAATTGCTCAGTTCTACAACTTAGAAAAAAGGATGAATAAAAATGATTGCTTCTCGGAAAGCTACAAAAATTTTATGCAAGAATACGAACAAAGTGGTCACATGTCTCCAGTTACAAAACGTAATTCGATAGTACACTATCTTCCTCATCACGGTGTACAAAAAACCGACTCTACAACAACTAAACTACGAACAGTATTCAATGGATCATCAAAAACATCGAGTGGATTCAGCTTAAATGACTTAATGGAGCGTGGTCCAAATTTGCAAAAGGACTTACAGCATCTCATCTTAGTATGGCGACAACACAAGTACGTCGTTACCGCTGACATAGAGAAAATGTTTCGTCAAATTATGATTCGAGAACCCGATCAACATCTTCAACGTATTGTCTGGAGAGACGTACAAGAGGCCCCCTTAAGAGAGTACCAGTTAACTACGGTCACGTATGGTACAAAGGCGGCCCCCTATCTCGCTATGCGTACTATAAGGCAGCTAGCTATGGATGAGGCGCACAAGTTTCCCCTGGCAGCTAAGGCGCTAATGACGTCACTATACATGGATGACCTACTCGAAGGTTGTGATAATATCGCTCAAGCTAAACAGTTACAAAGAGAGGTCATCGATATCCTGAAGGGAGCCGGCATGAATATTCGGAAGTGGTCCAGCAACACAAGGGAACTGATTGAAAGGTTATCCGCTTATCAACTAGACACTCCGTTGGATTTTAAGGGTCTAGAAAACCGAAAAACCTTAGGCTTACGCTGGATCCCGTCGTCAGATATATTTGTATTCAAAAATATATTCGAAAATGAGAACAGTGATCACGTCATAACTAAAAGACAACTCCTTTCGAACATCTCAAAGGTATATGATCCCATGGGATTTCTCAGTCCTCTTTCTGTTCGATCAAAGCTTTTATTCCAACGAACTTGGTCTGAAGAAACCACTGATTGGGATACACACTTATCAAAATCCATAACGAATGAATGGATAAAGCTGAAGCATGACTATCAAAAAATAGACCAGTTTAAAATCCCTAGATATATAGGCGATAAAAATCATTATACAATTCACGGATTTTGTGACGCATCCGAAAAAGCATACGCTTGCGCTATTTATGCCGTCACGATAAATTCTAAGGGCAAGTTCACATCGACGCTTGTGACTGCTAAGACAAAATTAGCGCCCTTGAAGAAAAAACTATCTTTGCCAAAGCTTGAGCTATGTGGAGCACTACTTCTATCACAGCTCATAAAAAAGGTAACCCAAACTATGCCTGAGAACCTACAGGTATATGCCTGGACCGACTCCATGGTGGTTCTTGGTTGGTTACATGGAGATGTCAATAGATGGAAACAGTTCGTGGCTAACCGAGTTCGTACGATACTCAATATAATTCCGTCATCGTCTTGGCATCATGTTAAATCTGAAGATAACCCTGCAGACTGCGCCTCGAGAGGACTGTCGACACAGCAGTTATTAGAACACCATTTATGGTGGCAAGGCCCGCAGTGGCTGTTAACATTTGATTCAAGTACTTTGAAAGAAGAAAAATATCAACCGCCACGTTTAGAAATAAAAGCATCCAGTGTGACTGCAGCCTTATCTTATAAAAATGATTTAGTATTGCAATTATTAAATGAATGTAGCTCAATAGAGCGCTTAACCACTACAATCGGCTGGCTCACACGTTATACACAATGGCTGCAACGTAAACAAATTCCTCAACAAAATTATCTTTCGTCATCAGAAAGGAAAAACGCAATGAACTTAATTATTAAAACAATACAAACAATTGAATTTGAGGATGAAATTGAACGACTACAAAAACAACAAGGTTTAAATAAATCTAGTAAGCTGCTAAGCTTACTTCCGTATCTAGACCCCAGTGATGGGCTACTTAGAGTTGGGGGGAGATTAAATAACTCCTTTCTTAGTCAGTCAGCTAAGCACCCCGCAATACTACCCAGTCATGGCAAACTCACTGAGCTTGTTAAACGACACGCTCACTACACCACGCTTCACGGTGGACCTAGCTTGACTTTGTCTTATGTACGAGAAAACTATTGGGTCATCAGTGGGCTTAGAACCGTAAAAAGAGAACTTCGCAAGTGTGTAAAATGTCGCCGTTTCAAAGCAGAGAAGATAACGCAGATTATGGCCGATTTACCCGAGCCTCGAGTTACTCCTTCACGCGCGTTTTATCATTGTGGCGTTGATTTCACTGGATCCTTTGACATCAAATCAAACAAAGGCCGTGGAATCCGAACACAGAAGGGCTATGTTGCAGTCTTCGTTTGTCTCTCGACGAAGGCCGTTCATCTAGAACTAGTGTCGGATATAAGTACACCAGGATTTTTGGCAGCATTTCGACGTTTTTGCGCAAGAAGATGCACCCCGAAACACATGTATAGCGATCAAGGAAGGAACTTTATTGGGGCATCCAAAGAACTGAAGAAGGAGTATAACATTCTCGTTGCTATGAACACGGACGTGATGAACATGATCAATGAGTATGACATTCAATGGCATTTCAATGCACCGGCCTATCCCTCAGCCGGCGGGCTATGGGAAGCTGCCGTCAAAAGTTTCAAACATCACTTGCGTCGTGTAATAGGTGAGCAAAAGTTAACTTATGAAGAATTCACCACGCTCTTGTACCAGATCGAAGCATGTCTTAACTCTAGACCTTTAGTCGCCTTAACTGAAAATCCAGAAGACGAGTACCTAACGCCTGGGCATTTCTTGGTTGGAGGATCACTAATAGCAAGACCACAAACCGACCCTAACCACATGGACTTACGAACAAGATGGCAGACTATACAAGCCATGAACAAACAGTTCTGGAAAAGGTGGTCGTCTGACTACTTACAACAATTACAAGTTCGTACCAAGTGGAGAACACCCTCTAAAAACATCGAGGTTGACGATATTGTTCTAATCAAGGACGAAAACTTGAGTCCCGGCAAGTGGTCCATGGGTAGAGTGGTTAAAGTTCACCCAGGCAAGGATGGATACGTACGAGTTGTATCCGTCAGAACTAAGAATGGCGTCATACAAAGACCCATTTTAAAACTGTCAGTGCTACCCGTAAGAGAAGAAAGTAGAGATGACGTCACAAAAGCCGACTCGCAACCTCGCTGTCGACGAATAAGAAAGCCAGTCGGAACATTCTTTACTATGCTATTGATGCTAATTTTATTTTTCAATCCAACTGAATGTTCCTACAACATAACAGCTCTAAACAATCTTCAAAAAATTTATTTCGATAAAATGTATGACGTACACATCATACGCGATGAATGGAAACTAATCGCTTATTACAATATGAGTACCTATTGGTCAGCATTACGTCATGTGAAAAATTATGTCGGTCATCTGGAAGAGTCATACTTAAGCAGCGATCTACTTCCAACACAATACAAGAGTATCATATATCAATTACAACACGAAATATCGGAAATCGAACATTATAACACGATTTTCAAAAAACATATTTATAAAAGACAAAAACGAGGACTGATTAATGGTGTAGGCTATGTAGCGAACTCATTATTTGGTGTCTTGGATGAGCGTTTCGCCAAAAAATACGAAAAGGATATAGAGAAAATTTCTGTAAATGAAAACCATTTACGACTCTTATTAAAAAATCAAACAAGTGTTATAGAAGCGCAATATAAAATTCTTCAGAGAAACGAAGAAATATTGAAAAAGCAATTCGGAATACTACAGAAATGTGTAAAGAATCTTACCTTTATTCAACATCTGCAAGAAAGCGTTATAAACACTTTAACAAGCCTTGCAAGCGGTCATTCAAACGCACATTTGTTACCGTCTGAATAATTGGAAGAACAATTAAATATCATATATCGACATATACCGAATGACCTGACTTTGCCTGCCGATAAAAACGATTTTAAGGAACCTTATAAATTAATGAAGGTAAACGGCGACATCGGCTCTTCTTACTTGATAATCGAAATCAAGATTCCTTTGGTTATTAAAGAAAATTTTGAACTGGATAGAGTAATAACCCTTCCTCAGCAGCATTATAACATTGAATTTATCGCACCATACATTGTATTCAACCTACAAAAGGATCTACTACTCGTCCTGACAGACTCCGATGTAGAAAGTTGTGTCCATATACAAACAAACAAAATATTATGCGCTCTCGATAAACCGATATACGAATTACAATTAACCAGCGGAATTTGTAATTTGAGTATACATAATACAACCATATGCAAGACAAAGGAGACTCCGTGTCGCGTGCGCTGGGTTAAATTACATAACAATAACATGTGGCTTTATTCTTGCTGTGGGAAATGCACAGTGCACATATTTTGCAATGACACTGGAGTTATACTGACGACACTGACCGGGATTGGCCTTTTACAAATCGGTCAAGGTTGTACGATAAAGGGATGTCTGTACGGGACCATGCGATGTCTCCACGACCTCAGTTCCAGTGGTAGCAGATACAAACGAAGAACAGGAGCCCCTGCTCCCCCGAGGCGCGACCGCGATTCGTGCGTGCTTTCGTGCAGTGACGATCATTATATAAGTTATTTAAATATTTGTACTTAAATTTTAATTGTATTGTTATTGTAAGTTTTTAATATCAAGATTATCTTCCTTCTTTGAGTCGGCAGGATGTACGGGTTAACGTACATTTCTTTGAATCGGCAGGATGTACGGGTCAACGCACATTGAGCAATATGATTGTCTTGCAACCTCTTTAATTTAGCTTATTTATTACGAAATTGTTATTGACTAAAACGGATGCAAAGTAATCACCTACTTAAATTAGCTTATTTTTCACAACATAATTATTTGCCTAATACAGATTTCTAATGAAATTGTTATTTGTACGAAACGTATGACGTCTGTACTTCTGCCTATATATACTGTAAATTTATCATAATAAACTTAGTGTTGGATCGACTTTCATTGGGTTTGGTTTACCTCATAACCTTCCCTCACATACGTCATCTCGCACTCAACTATAACTGTACCATACAACTACCTATACAAATTATGTGAGAGATTTTTTTTTTATATCACTAAGTCGGCAAACAAGCGTACGGCTCACCCGATGGTAAGCAATTACCGTAGCCTATAGACGTCTGCAACACCAGAAGTATCGCAAGCGCGTTGCTGACCCTCCCCCCCCCCCCCCCAGGAGCTCTGGTCACCTTACTCACAACAGGAACACAACACTGCTTGAAAGCAGTATTATTTAGCTGTAATCTTCTGTAAGGTCGAGGTACTACCCCAGTCGGGCTGCTCCATTTTTTGGACAGGAAATTTCCTGCTGTGCCCTACCTCAGTTTAATTTGTTTACTTTGAAATACTATACAAGAGAGAGAGAGATATGGTTCTCTCTCTGTCTATCTCTCTCAGATAATGTTCATGTTTAGTATACTATGTAATGTGTAGCTAATACTGATTCAATTATTTACATGCAATAAAGATCCACTGAGATATATTAATGAAATATTAACAAAAGGTAAGAAAGGGTCTTCGAAGGCCTCTTGTATTAAGAGTGCGTGAAATCCGCTAGTTCAGTGTACGCTGATCTCGTACCGACCCGCGTCACAGCCTGTCTAATAATGCAGGACGCGGTCCATCCTCAGACCCTTCACATCTTCGCGTCCTAGCTGTTGAGTTTACTTCGACGAGTAACAATGAATTGGTCTTTATTAAAACTTGTCTTCTTCGCGTTGTGTACATTCTTAATATTATAAAGTAATCTCACTATATTTAGTTTATTTTGTTTATATTATAGCGTTGTTATAATTAAATATATTTAATTTAAAATAAATTAAAATGAGAAGAAAGCAACGAATTTTTTGTTATGGAAATTGTTGTATTTTAATAAAAATAGGTTTGGTTTTTGACACTTAGGTCTTAAAGTTACAAGTTTCGATTTGCGTAATTATGTTGATGGTTGTTGAGATGTAGCGATTATTTTTTGATGAAATTTTTGGGTAATAAGGTAGAACTAATGATATTATGGTAGACAATAAATACCTACAAAACATTGAAACAATAAAAATTCACCATATAGTAGAGAAGAAGGAAGCTCCGATTCTTCTCCTGTATACATGGAGAAATAGGCCAATGCCCAGTAGCGGATGTTACAGACTGAATCGTGATCGTATTCATGAAGTAAAAGGAATACTATAAAATATTCCATCCGCTTTGTAGATCAAAATTGATTGTACGGTTGTACCTCCGCAGGAGTGAGCCGGCGCCGACGAAGTTGAAATGTAAACTTGTTCGCGAGTTCATCGGAATCAGTTTAGCGATAAAGATTTATATTCAGGCAGTCTGACTGTACGTAATTCTGATTTCGACTGCTGGCAACTCTTTTTTGGTATAAAAATATAAGGTTAAAACTATATGAAATGCGAATCAATTATATTAGGAGATTAATTTTATGTTTGCAACTCAGTGTGGAAAGCATCGCCGTTGTTATTTTAAAGGCCTGATACCGATCGTAACTCGTAGTAGGGACACTATTATTGTCAATACAACGAATAGAACAAACCCCACCATGTATTAAGGAAGTTGTCTTTGCCCAGCAGTGAAAGATTAATAGACAGTTTCAGACATTAAGCCGTATACCGCGCAAATGCAGGATATGATTTTTATTCGCAATTGTCTAATTAATTATCGAGTTTTATAACTTATTCAAAAGTTCATAGTTTAATTCGTTTTAGAAAGAACACCGTGTAGCAAAGCTATGTTTTATGAAATAATACAATATCAATCTTACACGTCACCCAATTTTATGTAGTTTTCCTTAAGTTAGTTATTTGAGTGTCCTTTCTGGTGACTTGTAACGTATCTGATAATGTACATGTGATAATGCGTTGTTACGCAGATACAGACAAATTATATAACAAAACTTCGTTAACAGTTTATTTGTCATTTTTTGTAACAGTTTAGTTAGTTCCTGTAACATAAAGAAATACATAACAGAAATCGCAACATAGTTTGTTTTATTCGTGAGAAAAATAATTAGAAAGGTACGAGGCAACATTGTCGCAGTAATCCAACACTTGTTACATTATTCAGGCGACATATCACGGGAGTGATCTCAAACAACAAAACGACGACCGCAGCCTGTAACGCGGAAGTTACCGCCGATATCCGCTAACTTCGTCAAAGGTCGACGTATCGTGGAGTAGGAAAATTCTGTTTGCAATTCAAATGAGTGAAACCCACGCGTGCTCTCGCTGATAAAACTTGCATTTTTACTTCGAATAGAAAAATAAAATTCATTGGAAATCTTCTGCAAGGTTTTTAAAGGCAACGACCTAATGTTTATAGAATATTTTATTTGTCACTAGCTTCTGCGCGCGACTTCGTCGGCGTGGACTCCGCTCCTATTGGTCTTAGCGTGATGACACATAGCCTATAGCCTTCCTCGATAAATGGGCTGTCTAACACTGAAAGAATTTTTCAAATCGGCCCAGTAGTTCCAGAGATTACCGCGTTCAAACAAACAAACAAACAAACAAACAAACAAACAAACTCTTCAGCTTTATATATTAGTATAGATTAAAAACATACAGTCACTTACATGAGAAATTAATAATTATTTGATTAAAATATAAAAACATCCACTAGTTCTCGGATTTTGGTTAATTGAATTAAAATCTAAATAATTACAATTCAGTTTATTTTCATTGATTAAAAAAAATTGCGTGCGTACAAAGTACACATGTCAGAAGTGAAACTTCTTTGGCAAACTAATTATTAAAAAACGAATATAAAATAAAAAAACAAAATTGAAAATAAAAATGGCAACGTCACGCGGTGTTTCCAGGCAGTCACCCATCCAAGAACGTCATGACGCTGCCGCGTTACCGGACGCTCAAATTTTACCCCTCATGCGCCTAAAGAAATTTCACTTCAAAAATGGTTCCTATTCAAAGAAATTAGCAATTTGTTTGTTGTATAACAACAAAACAATTACTTTTACTGCCTATTCAGTAATAAACACGTGTTAATAGGACGTGTACACATTGTCACCGACAGTGATTACATCGAGTTCGTTCGCGTTTTAATCTCGATAACGGCCGGAGTCACGAGGCGCCGCTCCCGAAGAACTTTGACGATTTATGAAATCGTACACAAAGAGAAAAACACTCACAGTAATCCCTTATTATAAATTATAAGCAATGAAATAAACGTTTCTTTTACATTCAAAGCTGCGAGTTCTATGGTAGAAGATAAAAGTTTTAATGTCTGTTTGGGTTCATGAGAAAATGCAAGGTCAACCTTGGACGGATTTAATGCCGTTTCTAATAAATTGTCTTCAGAATATACTATAGACTAGACTACTAGAGTAAGGAGCAATACTTAAGATAGTATTTGACTTGTTTTGTGCCATTATATGCGTTCAAACAAACTATTGATGGTGGTGATATATGAAATAATGTTCTAAACGTTTTTTTTTTCTTTGAAGAACTTTTATGAGAGATATTATTTAATATATTGTACTCATAAACATTCTTATACAGCCGCGCATTTTATTTTTTGCTATAAGGAGGACGGTTAAATCATCTTAACCCGACATGTCTTGCTGTATTGTTAGATAACACTACAATTACATTATAAAACAATTCTTTTTTTTTTTTCAAAGTAATTATCCTGTATCTGATTCTGTATATTTCTAAAAAAAAAACATAAGCAATAAACTGGAAGCGAGATTGGATATAAAATGAATTAGATGTCTAGTTTAATAATACTAACAAGGAAAGTACGTAGCTTTTCAACAATAAAAATACTGCCCTGTGCTTTACGTTCCAAACGAAATAAAAATGGCAAGCAAAACAGTACAAAGTGCATTTCGAAACAACGCTCTCGTCGAGGCAATGCATCACGCGTGCAGTTGTTGCCGACTCGGTAGCTGTTCCGAGCCCGTTCATACGCGACGCCTCGATATATAGACTCGCAGTCACCTCCAGACACTCGCGCGGTGTTTTATCGCAGCACTATTTCCCAAACCCGCTGATAAGCCGCATTCGATACGGATAAAGCTCTGCCCTCATTTATTTCCGCGCCTTTCCCTGTCTCGTACATTTTACAAAATAAACGAACTTCAGTAAATAGACCATACTGATGAGTAAAGATGCTTTCAAAGTTTATTTAGGAACGATATAAGGCGAACGGTATTAAAGAAAGCGATCTTGATCGCGATTCAGACGGTAAAATCTCACTGCTGGGCCTTTTGCCCCATGTAGGAGAAGGATCAGAGCTTAATCCACTGTAATGCTACGAGTGAGATCGAATGAAACAACGAAAGCAATGACGGTGATAGTGACGCTATAAAGCGCTTTTAGCTGTAGCATGATTAAGGTTTAATAGTACATCTGTATACTGTACCGATACGATTAGCAAGCGTCAAATTATGTTTTTTGGTTGGCGCAGTTTGTAGTGACCCTGCTTTCTGTTCCGGAGGTTGTGGGTTAGGTTCCCACCCCGAGTCTGGGTGTTATATATATATTTATTTATATATTTATATATGTATTATTTATAAGAAGGAAAAAAAAGTGTAGCTAGACCACCGGCTGTTACCTATAACACAAGCATTAAGTTGCTTACTTTAGGAACAGACGACCGTGTGTGTATTGTGTATATATTTATTTATATTTATATTTATTTATTTATGTTTTGCTTATTTATGTGTCGGAGTTCACAAACACTTTTTTTGCAATAAGTGTGTGTTTTATAAGATAACATAATTATAATGTTAAGTAGACAGAGGTAGGAAAATTTGAAAATTAACTACATATATACTGTTAAACTTGAAATTACAATCAAGTCAAATAACATTTCGGGTCAATATAGTAGTATTAATAATACATGTGATTCCGCTAATTAAGATTCTTTGTAATTAGTCTTGTCACAATTTGTATGTAAAACAAAGTTATTTTTAACTTATACATAATACAGTTTTATAAAGTAGAATGCACTTAGAAAGGGCCGGGACGTGAATATTTTAGTTGAGTAAGGTAACGATCTAAGGCATTCGAAATTGAAAGACGAATGGCCGGGACGTGAGCCAAACAATCAGTCGATGTAGATTGTAGTGAGAATACTTCAGAAGTACAGTATTGGGCTACCGGTAATAAATCGTTCTGCTTGTATATAATTGTACTCTTTGTTTAATAATAATAAACGCCTCACTCAACGCCCCCAAATTTTAATTGATCACTTGAAAACTATCAGGTTCCGGTCGAACCGACACCCGTCGTCTTCGACCCTCGTATTTCACGCGCTGAACCATTACTCACGAACTTGTGATCGTGAAACAGAGAACAATGTTAGCGGAAGAGACACAGAGCAGGTGTTGCTAAAGAAACGCAACGTCGTTTACGAAATTCAAACTCTCGACGACAGTTCAACTTTTTAACAACACTCCTGTAATTGTGGAGAACGCTTTCCTTGTTACATTACTTTTGAGTGATTTTTTAATGGCTGTTTATTACAAGCTTTTATTTAACTTGCAATGTATGTATGTATGTATGTATGTATGTATGTATGTAAATTTAATGAATGTTTGTTCGGGTGAAATCTTGCAACTCAATTTTGAAGCAGATATCTTCAACCGATTGAGCTGAAATTTTGTATACAGGTTCAATTTAGATGACAATGCATGATTTGTATGTATTTATGTATGTGTGTTTGTTTGTTCGGGTGAAATCTTGCAACTCAATTTTGAAGCAAATATCTTCAAGCAATTGAGCTGAAACTTTGTATACAGGTTCAATTTGGATGACAATGCATGGTTTTTATGTATGTATGTTTGTTCGGGTGAAATCTTGCAACTCAATTTTGAAGCAAATATCTTCAATCAGTTGAGCTGAAACTTTGTATACAGGTTCAATTTGGATGACAATGCATGGTTTGTATGTATGTATGTTTGTTCAGGTGAAATCTTGCAACTCAATTTTGAAGCAGATATCTTCAACCAATTGAGCTGAAATTTTGTATATAGGTTCAATTTGGATGCCAATGCATGGTTACCTTTGTGACGTCATTCTAAATCCGATATGGCGGCATATCCAAGAGTGCGGACTAGTTATTTTTAGTGCACTTCTACAATATGGGTATAAAATGAAAGGGCTTGCTAAGAATAATTCGAATAGTGTCGTGATAACCGACTGACAAGTCAAAAATAAATTAAAAGTAAAAAACCTTTTTAAAAAACAAGCTTTTATTTGAATGCACTAAACCGAAATAAATAAATTTTTACCTTAAAACTTTTACTATCTACTTATAAAGTCATTACACATAATCTATATGATGTAAAAGCTTGTCGCAAGATTTGCTTGTAAACAAGTAAATTAAATAAATTGATGTGATTGATTTTAACTATTAAAATTTTCAAACTAAGGAAATACGAGTACTATCTCGCGACAAGCTTTTCTATCATATAGATTATGTGTAATGACTTTATAAGTAGATAGTAAAAGTTTTAAGGTAAAAATTTATTTATTTCGGTTTAGTGCATTCAAATAAAAGCTTGTTTTTTAAAAAGGTTTTTTACTTTTAATTTATTCTTCTGTATTTCGGTTTGTGGCGTTATTATTACCATGCTAATGTATGTACGGATTTTAAGTGTTGAGGTGGGAATGAAAATGTACTCAGCTTCTTTCAAACTATTCACTGAACTCTGATTATATAGAGCTTCATGTAATGCTTGTACAATGATTACAAATTTATTACCAGTTTATTTTAACTTTAAGTTTGACGTAACTGTTTAACGGGTACAAACGATAGTTTATTAAACATTATACATATATAGTCACAACTTAAGAACTAAATATTTACAGACAGTTTTGATACAAATCATGTCCGCGTGGAGTTGTGCCAAGTTTTTTGAAGAGTTTAATTGAAGTTATATAAACAATTAAATTACATTATAATCATTTGTAACTGTAGATTCTAAGGGCCGGTTCCACCAGTTGTCCATAACATTTATCCTCAAAATAAGTTCCGAATAGACTTCAATAGCAGGAGATAGAACAGGCAATTAGTACCTGTTTCGCCTCAATTAATAAACTACAGTTTTAGAATCACGTTTGCGAATAAAAAGGTCTCTCAAATATGGTGGAATTTGACGGTCTAAAAGAATAAATACATCAAGAACTTTTACCTTTTGTATACCGTCGACAAATAGCGTCATCCACAATTAAACAGGCCATAAGCTAGTTAAACATAGTGTAAGCTAGGTTCTTACTCGAACACTGACAGTCATATACTCAGCGCGTTTGCTTACCTGGAACAATAAAAACATTATTATTTTATTTATTTAATAACTTTATTACACATTTAACATAACATTAAGTAAAAGAAAAATAATGTAGTTTGTTATTTGTTTAATGTTTAAAATCTACGAGTATATTTCTCTTATTTTTAGGGTTCCGTACCCAAAGGGTAAAAACGGAACCCTATTACTAAGACTTCGCTGTCCGTCCGTCCGTCCGTCCGTCCGTCTGTCACCAGGCTGTATCCCAAGAACGGCTATAGCTAGACAGTTGAAATTTTCACAAGTTATGTATTTCTGTTGCCGCTATAACAACAAATACTAAAAATAAAATAAAATAAATATTTAAGGGGGGCTCCCATACAAAAAACGCAATTATTTACCTATTTTTGCTCGATATTTATATAATACATATATTTAAATGTCTATTACCTAGTCAGTGGTACGGAACCCTTCGTGCGCGAGTCCGACTCGCACTTGGCCGGTTATTATAAATATAACATTATATCTTGGACTAAAAATTACGATTAATAAGTGCTTTTGAATCCTTGAAAAAACACTATTTTTTTATTTTATTTTTTTATTTTTGAATAAACCTCATGTTTAATTCAAAGAACTCTAAATCCATTGAAAAGTTAATATTACCCGTTTTTTACCGACTTCTAAAAAAGGATGAGTTCCTCAATTCGACTGTTTTTTTTTTAGTTTTGTTACCACATAACTTTCTACTGAGTGGAACATTTTCGAAAGTTGGTGCTTGTTATGTTGTCCTGTTTAAATTTAATTGAGATCTGACGAGTACCGCGATCGCTCTCAGGCACCTCGGCGACAGCCTCCGGGACCTGTTTGACCGCTGCCTACGGTCTGGCCAGTTTCCGGGGGCCTGGAAGGAGGGTCGGCTCTGCCTACTTCCCAAAGCAGGGCGGACCCCGGACTCGGCTTCGGCGGTGCGACCGGTGGTGCTGCTGAGCGAATCTGGGAAGGCCTTGGAGAGAGTGGTAGCCTCCCGGCTCGCTCGGCACCTAGATGGGGGCTCGGGACCCGGACTCTCAGAGTCCCAATTCGGGTTCCGAGCACGCCGGTCGACCATCGATGCCCTCAAACAACTAAGGGCAGTGACGGGTGAGGCGGAACACAGGAGGGAGGTGGTTGTCGCGGTGTCCCTGGACATCGCGAACGCCTTTAATAGTCTGCCTCACGCAGTGATACGGGAGGCACTGAAATACTTTGGAGTGCCCCCGTATCTAAGGAGGCTCTTGGAGGCGTACCTCGCCGTTCGGAGGGTAGGCTACGAGAACCGGTCGGGGTCCGTGGAATGGCGGCAAGTCGGCTGCGGTGTCCCGCAGGGATCGGTTCTGGGACCGATCCTGTGGGACATCGGGTACGACTGGGTCCTGCGAGGCCGTCTCCTCCCCGGGATGGGTGTCATCTGCTACGCGGATGACACCCTCGTGTACTCCCGGGGGCGTGACTTCAAGGAGGCGGCGCGGTTGGCCGAGGTCGGAGTCGACCTCGTGATCAGCCGCATAAAGAGTTTAGGGCTTCGTGTCAGAATTGACAAGACCGAAGCCCTCCTATTCCGCGGGACCGGACGCAAGGGACCCCCACCGGGGGCTACCCTGCAGATCGGAGAAGGGAGGGTCAGGATGAGCCCCCAAATCAAATATCTGGGGCTCATCCTCGATGGAGGGTGGACCTTTGGCCCACACTTCGCCATGGTGGGACCGAAGGTCGTGAAGGTGGCGAGTGCACTGGGCAGACTCCTCCCGAACCTCGGAGGACCCAGCGCCGCCTGCAGGCAGCTGTACTCCGGTGTCTGCCGGAGTATGGCGACGTACGGTGCCCCGGTTTGGGCGGATCGCCTCACTGCGAGGAATAAGGCCGCACTGCGCTCTGCGCAGAGGACCATCGCGGTGAGGGTGATTCGGGGGTACCGTACGGTATCGTGGGCTGCAGCTACTACTCTAGCCGGCGACCCCCCGTGGGAACTCGTGGCGGAGGTTCTTGCCGAGACCTACTCATACGTCTCGGGTAGGAGGGCTCTTGGTGAGAACCCCACGTTGGACGGGATCCTACGGGTGCGCCGGATAGGGCAGGAAGCGTTAATGCAGAGGTGGGGGGAGGACTTGGCGCAGGAGCCGTATGGCACACGCGTAACGGCTGCCCTGCGCCCGGTCCTTGAGCGGTGGATGCGTCGAAAACGCAAGCCCCTCACCTTCCGTCTGACGCAGGTTCTCACCGGGCACGGTTGCTTTGGTGACTACCTGTGTCGGACGGCCCAAAGGGAGCCGACGACTGAATGTCACGATTGTGGTGCGGCGGTGGACTCTGCCCAGCATACCCTCGAGGTGTGCCCGAGATGGGCGGCGCTGCGTCGCGATCTGACGACAGTCCTCGGAGGGGACTTGTCACTCCCGAGCGTCATCACCGCGATGCTCGGCGACGACGAGTCCTGGAAGGCGATGGTCTCCTTCTGCGAGACAGTTATGTACCAGAAGGAGGCTGACGAGCGGGTGAGAGAGGAGGCCGCCGACGTGGCTTCCACCCGCGGGCGACGAATGGGGGTGCGTAGGAGGCGCTACTTAATGCGCTTCCAGTAACGCCCCTGTGCCCGTGTCGGGCCGGGATGGGAACCCGGTCCTGCTAGACACGGCGTCGTCGGGACTGTTCAGAGGTGAGCCAGACAGTCCCCATAGAGAAGAAGTCTGGCCTTTTCGCCGAGGCCAGCCTGTCGCTGGAGGGATCCTGTTGCCTGCAGATCCGGGACCCTCCAATTAAAGCGGCTGAAGGCTCCCGCAGGGGGTTTAGTGCGGTAGTGGCACCCCCAAGTGCTGACTCCGACATACGGTCTAGGACTGCCTACCCGGGCGTCCTGGATACCACCCGTAAATGGGTTACCCTGCGATATCAAAAAAAAAAAAAAAAAAAAGATCTGACGAGTACTGTCCGAGTTATCTCTAATAATGCGTATTTAACTGACTATTTTTTTCTACCTATGTTATATTAGCGGTCGATGTAATTGAATACGGTTTTTTTTCGGTTTGCGAGCAAACACAATTATTAATAAATCTTACCGTACTTTAAAGATGTTATGGAGATTAAAAAAACCTTCGCCTGAAACTTACAAGACTCTCCATTAGGCTCACAGCAGGATATTTTCATGTTCACACGAGTACTACAGAGTAGATATTATAACTATCAAACTTCTAAAGCCAATAAAATATAAAGAAACCTAGCACGTCTGTCTTTGAAGTGCTCTTCAAGAATCAATGATAACTCGATCGCGGCGCGTCTCGACGAGACGTCTTCTCTCAATATACCGTCGGGACAATATTAAAGGTTAACATGACCTTCTGCTAACTTGAGACAATGTGTATTTTAAATTCATTCTGTGATAACTGTACGGATTATACTTATGTTCGATATTTTTGAAGTTATACTTCTTTTGGCGCGTTAGAGAAAAATGATGAGAGTAAATTTTACAATGCGCGTGTGGATACGAAGTAGTTCAAGTATGCATGAATAGATGCCGCTAGTTTTGCAGACTTTTTTGAAGTCAGTTAAAAAGATCTGAACTAGCTTTAAAGCATCACGACACATCACAGATCAACCACATCATCTGACGGTGATTATAGTGAATGTGAGTGAAGCCACGGGAGACGACCAGTATTATCACACGATATTAAGCAAAAATAAGTATTGAAACAGACCGTATAAGAAAGCCCGCGGGAAATTAAAACGCCGGAGTTGTTGAGAGCCTCTTATAAGCCGCTTAAAAAATTCCCTTTGCACTGCATTATCGCTAAATTGACACGAAATGAAAGGGAACGCGCGAAATTAGGTACCGAGTTATTATTGGATGGGCTTTGAAGTGTTTTTTTATATCACTAAGTCGGCAAACAAGCATACGGCTCACCTGATGGTAAGCAATTACCGTAGCCTATAGACGCCTGCAACATCAGAAGTATCGCAAGCGCGTTGCCAACCGTACCCCCGATTCCCCCCAGGAGCTCTGGTCACCTTACTCACCAACAGGAACACAATACTGCTTGAAAACATTATTATTTAGCTGTGGTCTTATGTAAGGTCGAGGTACTACCCCAGTCGGGTTGCTCCATTTTTTGAGCAGGAAATTTCCGGATTTGCCCTACCTCAGTTAAATAATATCTAGTATTAGTTAAATAATATCTACCTCAGTTAAATAATAAAAATAAATAAATAAATTAGTTCACACTCTCGGTATCTTGTTGAAATTATCAACCGTTAATATATTTGTTGTTTTTCTCATACAACTAGATCGGCAAACAACTGTACGGCTCACCTGCAACACCATACGCATCGCAAAAGCGTTGCCGACCCTACCCCCAATCCCCCCAGATGCTCTGTTATCGTAAACACTTAATAACTATACTATAACTCTTCGTAGCGAGATCATCCAACGACCCGTTGGGCAGCAAAGTGATATCTGCCAGCCTCAGTTTCAACCCTTTTCATGTATAGACTTTTTGTCAGTAGTTTTTTTTTTATATAAAAAAGGGATGCAATAGAGAAAAAACTATATGTTTATTATTAAGAAGACATACAACATTATTATTAAGAAGACATACAACATGTTACTAGAGTTGCACAATTTAACAGAACTACCGAAAAACCGCGAAGTGTCATCGTCAAGTTGCGAAGTGCTAGACATCGTGACGCAGTTCTCGCATCGGTTGCTCAATACAACAAAAAAAATCCCAAAGAAAAGTTAAATTCACGTCACCTCGGAATCGGAGGAACTTCTAAACCAGTGTATGTTTCGGAACATTTGTCACCAGCTAATAAAGCTCTTCACGCAGCCACACGTATAAAGGCGAAAGAGATGAATTACCGTTTCACTTGGATCAGAAATGGGAGAATTTTTGTACGTAAGGATGAATTTAGTCAGGCTAAGCAGGTCAAGAACATGGATTGTTTAAATGCTATCAACTAGAGTCGTAAGGTCCTCCAATGTTACAGTTGTTGGGTTGATACAATGTTCGATATATATTATCAAAATGTGAGGGGATTGAGAACAAAAACGAACAACGTTATGGAGAATATTTTAAATACCGATTATAAAGTTGTAGCTTTCACTGAAACTTGGTTAAATTCATCAGTTTCTAGTAATGAACTGTTCGATTCGCGTTATATAGTATACAGGAAGGATCGTTTTTGTTCTCCCTCTAACTCTCACTCCAAAAAAGACGGAGGAGGCATATTGATTGCTGTATCTAAAGATATCTCTTCGTGTCGAATGTCACACTGGGAGACTGAGGGTGAAAATATGTGGGTAGTATTGGACGTTGTCTGTGATAAGTTTGTAAAAAGAATTGGTGTCTGTCTTGTTTATCTGCCACCGCCAGTAAAGGTTGAAACCGCGAAAGATTTGTTTGAGGGTATAGATATTGTTATAAATCAAATTGATGATGTAATAATAATAGGTGATTTCAATATGAGTTTTATTGAATGGAGTGCTAGTGACAATTTTTCATGTATGACTCCATCTAATTACAATAACGTGCTCGGTTACTCATTAATTGATTTTCTGTCTACCAATGATTTGCATCAATACAATAATATTAAGAACTGTGATGACAGACTTTTGGATTTGGTAATTAGTAATATGGCAAATGTAACGGTGGCTGAACCTCTTGAGTTGTTGAGTAAACTAGATTTGTATCACCCTAATCTGTTAATAAGTTTCTCGTGTTCTCGCATATCATACCTCCGTCCCAAGGTCTGTACGCAATTCAATTTTTATAGGGCTGATTACGCGGGGATTGATGCAGAATTAAAAAATATAGATTGGTATCACAGATTTTCCAATTGTGAGGATGTTAATGCCATGGTCACGATTTTTTATAATGTACTGTATGATATAATAGAGCGATTCGTACCCAAACGGAAAAATCGAAACTCCAAATACCCCGATTGGTTCAAACACAGCCTTATTAAATTGCTAAAGGAGAAGGAGAGGCTTCGTATCAGGTATCGTAAATATAATAACCCTAGGGATAAACTTGAGTATGAATTGCTCCGTAGTCGTTGTCGTGATTTGTTTAATAATTGTTATAATAGCCACAAGAAAAATGTCGAACATAATATTTCTAGGAACCCATCGTCATTTTGGAATTATTTTAAAAGTAAGCGCAAAACGAAATTTCTGCCAACATCAATGTCGCTGGATGGCGAAAGCACGGGTTGTGGTAGGGAAGTAGCAAATTTTTTTGCCACTCACTTTTCCTCCACCTACCGAAACAAAACTATGCTTACGAATATAAACAATCCAAATAATTTGCATAATACTACACTCGCACATAATTCACACAGTACGACGACTTTTAATAAAATAGTATTCTATGAGGTGGAGGTTATTAAGAAAATTAAATCATTAGATCCAAAAAAGGGACCGGGTCCAGACGGAATTCCTTCTATATTTGTTAAAAGGTGCGTAAATGTTCTTGCATTTCCCTTGACTGTTATCTTTAACAATTCATTGAAAAATGGAATTTTTCCTGAGGAATGGAAAAAAGCTCGAATTGTACCAGTTTACAAAAAAGGTAATCGAGCGGACGTTAAGAACTACCGTCCAATTTCTATCCTCTCATGCTTTTCCAAGCTGTTTGAGAGCCTTGTGTATCCCTCACTCAGTAAACATTTCAGCAACATCATCACACACTCGCAACACGGGTTTAGGCATGGCTTATCAACGCAAACTAATTTAGCGGTTTTCACTTCAGACTTGGCACTGGCGATGGATGGGGGGGACCAGGTAGACGCTATATATACTGATTTTAGCTGCGCTTTCGACAAAGTAAACCATCAAATACTTATTAATAAACTACATCAGTATGGCCTTGGGAATACACTTATTGGATGGTTTCACTCATATTTAACACATAGACCTCTTAAAGTTGCCGTTAATGGCTTTGAGTCCGATACGTACTTTGCTGAGAGTGGGGTTCCACAGGGCTCTCATTTAGGCCCCCTTCTGTTTCTTATTTTTATAAATGACATTACCCAGTTTGTTAAATATTGTAGATGTTCATTATTTGCAGACGATTTGAAAATATACAAAATAGTAAAAACCAATTCAGACATAGATTCGGTGCAAAGCGATCTCAATAATATAATAGAATGGTGTCATCATAATAAAATGACTCTTAACGTAGGCAAATGTTTCCATATAAAATTTACCCGGAAGAAAAAACCGCTTGTCTCTAGTTACTCTATTGGAAATGTTCTATTGCAAGAGAAGTCACAAATTAAAGACTTAGGAGTCACTATAGACAGCCGTTTAACTTTTGTGGCACATGTTGATAACATAGTCGTTAAAGCTGCACAAAATCTTGGTTTTATCAAGCGGCACACACAGGGTTTTTCAAGGCGATCAAAAACTATATTATATAATTCTCTAGTACGCAGCTGTCTTGAGTATGCCAGTGTTATCTGGAATCCTCACTATAGCATACACTCTCAGCGTATTGAGAGCATTCAGCGTGCTTTCACGAGGCATCTTGCCTTTTACGAAAACAATTTTTCGCACAGACAAGTGTACGGAGATCGTTTGGCAAGGTTCCACATGATTCCTCTTCGGAGTAGGCGTGAGGTTTCAGACCTAACTTTCCTGCACAACGTATTAAATAATAGGGTTACCAATTCTGAATTAACAGAGAGGATACTCATATCGGTTCCCTCTAGGACACACAGAAGTATCCACGCGCACAACATTTTTCATATTCCATGCGTAAAGTCTCACATTGGGAAACAAGCTCCCCTAGTGCGTTTGTGTAACAAATATAATAGTGTTAGTAAATCGATTCCTGGCATTGACATTTTTCACGACTCTCTTTCTGTCTTTAGATGTAAGTTGCTTAATTATTATAAAATGCATGATTAATTTACAAACTAATCTTATTTAATTTATTCTAAGTACAATGATTTTAATTTTTTTTTCTCTATTTTTGGAATTCTGTATAATTTGTATCTAATTTTTAATTTTAATTTATTTTGATTAAATTATCCATTTTTTAATTATTATTTTGATTATTTTGTGAATTCTTAATTATTTTATTAAATTATCCAATTGTTTGATTTTTTTTAATGTTTTGATGATTTGTTATTTATTTTAATTTTTATTATTATCTACAGTTCAAATATTTTGATTGTTTATGATCTTTTGTATTTTTGATCACTGTGTCCCGGAGTGTTATGTACACTCGTAAGTGACATACATATCAGGTTCTTTATTATATGATGTTTAACATTTAATTTTGTATATGTATGTTGTAAGTGTACTTTACAATAAATAAATAAATAAATAAATTATTGTATAAATTGATAAAACATAAATAAGATATGCATGTGTGTGTGTGTTAGCTTCGACACGCGTTTCAAATTTAGATATCCGTGATATTTAAAAAAATACTGTTTTTATTTTTAAAAAAAAATCTTGTTTTATTCTATCCTTAGTACTCAGCACAATAACATTAAATTCATAAAAATTTACATTCCATTCTTGAACGAAAAAACTTTTTTGTTTTTTACTTCCTATCCATTGCTTCAAAGCGCTCGTACTAATTCAGGTCATATCGTTTCAGCTTTTAAGTCGCAATTCGATTAAAATATTGTTTTTTTTTTTCTTTGTTTTGTAATTTCCTACCTTTGTCAAATGGCGAGCGCGCGTGATAAATAACAAGAAACAAAGGGACGATATGAAAATAAGGGCACGCGTCCTACGAGACTTGTATTGATGACTCTGAGCCGGTATCGAGTGTAGATTGCTTAAAACGACGACGCGTTGGCGCAGTGATCACAGGGACTGGTTGCGTTAGCGGTCGTGGGTTCGATCCAACTCGTGACAAAATTTGTTTACCAAGTTATAAAAGCGTTTGTCGGGGTCTCAGCGTTTTGTGTTGAGTATATTGTAAGTATTGTTAAGCTTTAGAATATCGAAAACTAACTTACAGGATTATTCTAATTGTGTTAAAATTAAAGTAAAGTAATTGCAATTGTAATTCGATTTTGTTTTTCGACTTTCATACAAAAAAGTAAAATAATAGATTGTACTTAAACATCACATTTACATCATAATAATTAAAAACTTTCATTTAAGATACTAAAGAAAAAACAATCGAAATTTTCCGCATCCGTCCGCATCAAATACCTACAAAAAACAACAACAACAAAACAACAACCATCACAATATTTCACGTTAGATAAAACACGACAATAAAACAAGTCCGCAGGTGAAGGCTGACATCCGTACGTTTGACGCTGTTCCGCTGATGCGACGACATAACGCAAGGAGTCTGCTGCAGGTATATTGTCGTCCGGGTCATTTTTATTTCCGCGACAAACGTATTTCAAAGTTCGTTTCCTGCGCCATTGTGACGAACGGACGGTATATTTCCGGAATTCATTCATGCTAAGCTATTATAGAATCATTCTTTTTTTTTTCAAACCAATCCACTCATTTCTCCATCAACTACGAATCCAAATGAATAGTCATTGTCAAAAACCTAGCTATTGAACATTATAATATTAAGCCTACGTAAAGTTTATACAACTCAGTCAATAGTTTTTACGTGAAAGAATAACAAACATACATACATCCATCGTCACAAACTTACGCATTTATAATATTGGTATGTAGGCTTGCATATTTTCGCTGCTTTATTTATGTCATTGAACAGTAAAAGTCAGAAACACAAAACTTGGACACGCCACAATAAAAATACACGTTTTTTAATATCTTTCGGCAATTACTGCCTTGTTATACAAATAAACCAACAGTGGCTCTGTTCGGTAGTAAACACAAATAAAACAAAAGAAACGTCCACTTTTTAAATTAAATTTGAAAATAGGTTAAAAGGGTTTTGCTGTTAATTAGCTGCAGGAATATAATCAGCTAATTGAAGTGAACGACAAAGAGCGGCGTATCCAAATACGTCGCGGAGACGACGAGGGCTTTGTGCCTTTTCGACTTATTTCTCATCCCGACCTCCCGAATGTGAGGTCTCGTTCAAACGCGACCTCGCCCGCCCACCGTCACAAACGATCCGTGATATTACGCAATTCCCTTGACTGCCTGACCGTTGAATGTTCTATTACACGTGTTACTTTTCATTTGTTGTATTATTATGCTTTCACATGAAATATAAATACAATATCTCACGCTTCAGCCTATCGCAGTCCAAGACTGAACATAGGCCATGAAGTTTAATCAAAACATCCAGTTTGTACGCAATGGTACCCAGTAGGAATAAATCCTGTGTCGGGTGTTCGTCAACTCTGCGTGATATTAACGGAATCAAAACCGTGTAACAACCAGTTCTTATAACCACTGAACCATATCTTCTGTTTTACAATAAGTCTACGTCTTTGCTTGGATCGATGTCTTCTTCATCAGGAGGGTAGATCTGTGTACTTTGTCAGGAGGGTAGATCTGTGCACGGTTAAATACTTGCTCCGGCTAATAAAATTAATTTTTATAATTTAAACTTCGAAAAAGTGACTAAAAGTGTGTTTAACATTTAGTTTAGTGAGTGATTATTATATGATAGTGTTATCTCATTTGATATCCAAGTGACTAAGAAAAAATCAACAGATGTTTACATTTATTATATTGTGCATTACTGACTTATACTTCTCAGAACTACTAATATATAACTTACCTAGTGATTAATTATATTATATGACATCCACTTGACTGTGATATGTGACTGAGGGAATATATAGTAGTGTCTGCTTTGACTGTGTGCTGTGATCTACTGACTACTACTCTTCAAAACTAAACTAATTATACTAATATACATATACCCTTTAGTTATAAGTGCTTGTATATAGAACAATATTTTTCCTAGTGGCAAAATTTCACTGTACATAAAATAGCATAATAAATAACAAAAAAATAATTTTTATAATTATGTGGGCAGTTTTAAGTTTAAAAGTTGGGTACCTGTGTCGAATAAACTCTGCTACATATACATTAGTTTGATGAACAAGTTGTCTTACGAAAGAAGATAGTGATCGTTAATTTCAAATTATCCAACTAATAACAAATAGCGCAATTTGTCGAACGCTGCTTTACATCGCGTGACATTGAATTCTGGGTTCAAATCACGAGCTTATTGAAGTTTAAAAAATTTCAACATTTCTTATATTTTTCTAAGTATTCTCATTAACATGGATAATATAACATACAGAAGACAAAGGAGGAAGGCGTTATCTTTATCTGACTCAGAATTAAATCTTTCGAATAAAACATCGAATAGTTCAGTGACAAACTTAACACTAAGCAACAGCCCATATAATAAAAGTCTTCCACAAATTTCAACCTTAGATACATCATCAGTATGTGATTTAAAACAACAACTTGAAAATGTACAATATGAACTATCATCTGCACATGAAGAAATAATTACTTTAAACTCCGAAATAGCTGAATTAAAGAAAATAATCAATGAACAAAATAAAAAAATAGATTTCTTAAAAAAAGTTAAAACTACGAGTACTCCGATATTAAAAAACACAATTTTAAGTAATAAATTGTCCCTCTCGGTACAAAAACAAAGTGAAATTAGATCAACCATTAGCAAAAAAATCTGTTTAAACTTGGAGAATGCGCTAAATAGTAGTACTGATACATTAAACTTAAATAATAGAAATGACTTCTGTCTATCAAATAATGAACTTAAGAGAAACGAAAAAACGCATAATTCCTCAAGTTACTTAAAAGATGGCGCTACTTTTTCGTCTAAAAGAAAAACTCTGCCTCCACACCCAACAGAGTACACTAACAGGAAACCTAGAATAGTAATTTTCGGAGATCAACAAGCGAGGGGATTATCAACAAATATAATAAAAAGTCGGTACGGCAAATGGAATGACGTGTACGAAGTGACTTCAATAACAAAACCATATGCCACCTCGTCACAAATTCTACATAACTGTTGTAATTTGGTATCAGATGTTTCAAATAATGACATAGTTGTATTGATTGTTGGTAGTAATGACAAAAACCCCTATAACTTATTTTGTAACTTATGTAGCGCTTTAGATAGACTTAAATTTTGTAAGAAAATATATTTGATAAAAGTGCAACATAACATTCATCTCAATGAAAATTTATTGAATAATAACTTGAAATTAATTTCACAAAATTATTCTAATTGTAAATTTATTGATCTTGACAATAGTTTGTGTAATGAAAATTATTATTTTAAAAATTCTGTAACAGAGTGTACAATCCACTTACTTCTTCTTCTTCTGGTGTCACTGACTCACTACTCACTACTTCACTACTCACTATTCACAATGAAACAACCAGTGATAAGGATCGTACTACTGTATTTCTTCCAGGAGTGCATACAAACGTCAATTCAAAAATTTTACTTAACTAATTAAAAGAAACAAACGATAGCGCGATTTAAAATACTAACAGCGCCATCTATTAGTGACAATTGAAATTAACATCAATTAACTTAACTGATTAGATGAAACAAACGATAGCGCGATTTAATAGACACACAGCGCCATCTATTGGTGACAATTACAATTAACATATTATACATTCCGCCCACCATGAACCGAACGGTTCATAAGAAATTAATCTAAACAATTTGACAAAGTCTAATTCATTGTGGGTGAAATAGAAACTATTATAAATTAATTGTAAACAATGTGTACACAACATAACAAATACATATAAATGATCCTTTAAACAATGTGTACACAACTTAAACTTAACAAATATTCAGTATAGGGAATTTAAATTTCTTTAATATAACTTACTATAACAAATCTTCAATAAACTTAAACAAAACTGACCTACTAAATATCTAACATGCACATTATCTTTGTTTCTCAACTTAATTATTAACTGGTAAAATACAAATTTTAGAAATAGGTCTTTTGATAACAATGCCTTTGCATTTTAAACTTACAACACGCGTAACATTATCCTGACCAGTATGTTTGTCAACAATTATGCCGTAAAGCCATCTGGCTGGTGGAAGATTTTCTTCTTTAACTAAGGCTACGTCTCCGATTTTAGGCTCAGGAGAGTGACGATTCCAACGATAACGGTGTAGGAACTGAGACAGATACTCGTTTGACCACCTTCGCCAAAAGTACTGCGTCATTCGCTGTACCAACTGCCATCTTCGGAGACTAGTTATTGTTGACTTCTCATAATTGGCGTCTGGAACAAGTAAAAGAGGTTCTCCAACAAGAAAATGTCCGGGTGTAAGTGGAAATGGATCCTGTGCGTCATCACTTAAAGTAGTCAATGGCCTTGAATTAAGGCATGCCTCAATTTGGGAAAGAACTGTACTCATCTCCTCAAACGTCAAAGTTGAGTTCCCAATCGCTCTTTTCAGGTGGTGCTTTGTCGATTTAATTCCTGCCTCCCATAATCCACCAAAGTGTGGAGTATAGGGTGGAATTCGATGCCAAGTAGTGCCGTTACCCGAAAGCCAACTGGCGATCTCCATAGATACACTCGACTTCTCTATCAAAAGTAAATTCTTAATCTCCCTTTCAGCGCCCACAAAATTAGAACCATTATCGCTCCACAAATCTGAAACGTGACCTCGTCTAGCCACCATACGCTTAAATGCGGCTATAAATCCTTCAGAAGTCATGTCACTGACAGCTTCAAGATGTATAGCCTTAGTAGCCATACATATAAAGAGACAAATATAACCCTTAGTAGAGCGATGACCTCTACCCTTTGTGGTTCTTATTGCAATGGGTCCTGCATAATCTACGCCGGTCTGGCGAAAAGGCCTGTCTACTGTTACTCGAGACGCTGGCAACTGTCCCATAATGGGTTGATTAGATGGAGGAGCATGACGTATACACGTGACACATTTTTTGACATATAACCTAACTAAATTCCTAGCATCAACGATCCAGTACTTCGTCCTAATAAAACTAAGCATTAGCTGTGGTCCTCCATGAAGAGTCCTTTCGTGTGCATCTGCGATAATAAGTTGTGCTAAATGCGAGTTGCGTGGAATCAAAATGGGATGCTTCATATCATCGCTTAGCTCAGCATTCTGCAAACGTCCTCCAACTCTTAACAAACCATTACTGTCTATGAAAGGATTAAGAGACACAAGTTTACTCTTCTTAGTTACTGATCTAATCTTAATGATACTTTCGATGTCACTAGCAAAGAACTTCTTCTGAAAGTACATTATACATTTTTCCAATGCGTTGTTTAACTCTAGATTTGTAAGATAAGTAGGAAAAACAATTTTACGAGAGGAATGTAACCATTTAAAATAACGAATCAAATAAGCAACCGATCTAATTAATTTCCGAAGCGTTGAGAATCTTGTAAATAGTTCTTCTTGTAACTCAATACTATCTACCGTATGACAAAGTCTTTTATCTCTTTCTTCCAGTTTGGTATCTTGGCCTTCTTCTTGTGGACTGTAGTTGATAGTGAATTCACTTAGCCAAGATGGACCATGTCTCCACAAGCTTAAATTATCATAATCTTTGATACCCCTTGATGCATAATCAGCTGGGTTGTCTTTAGATTTTACGTGTGCCCATTGGCTTCGATCTACAATTGTCAAGATCTCTGAAGTGCGATTCGCAACAAAGGTTTTCCATTTACTTGGATGACTACTGAGCCACGCAAGTACTACAGAAGAGTCTGTCCAAGCGTGAATTTTTCCTTTAGGAACCTCCAATATCTCCGAAACCTCCAAAATGAGCTTGGCAAGAAGCTGAGCTCCGCAGAGCTCCAAGCGAGGCATGGAGACTTGTTTAATTGGAGAAACTTTGGTCTTGGATGTGATAAGATTCACATGCACTTCATTGTTCTTATCTATGATGCGAGTGTATACAACTGCAGCATAGGCTTGGTTCGACGCATCACTGAATCCATGCAGCTCTACTTCTTTATCATCAGCATTTGTGTGTATCCATCGAGGAATGCGGAAAAGGTTAAGTTTTGCAAGATCTGACCGGTAAGTAAGCCATTCTTGTAACAAATGAGGTGGAAGTTCTTGATCCCAATCTATACCTGATATCCAAAGTTTTTGAATAAAGATTTTAGAAGTAATAATAGTTGGGGCTATCCACCCTAATGGGTCAAACAAACGCGAAATATCTGAAATTACTTTCCTCTTTGTTACTGGAAATTCTAACTGTGGTAGTCTGACACTGTATTCAATTTCGTCTGTGCTACTATTCCAGGTAAGTCCTAATACTTTCTGTATAGCTTCTGTTTCCTTTCCTTCTCCTATTTTTAACCTCGACTCCTTCTCTCCTCTTCCCTTTCCTATTTTCTCCATAAACTCCTTATTATTGCTTGTCCATCTCTGCAATTGAAATCCTCCCTTACCCAATATGTTACTAATTTCATTTTTTATTTCCAGGCATTCTTCAACCGTTTGGCAACCCGTCATAAGATCGTCCATATAAAAATCATTTATTATTTTCTCCACAGCAGCGGGATGATTTACACCTTCATCGTAGGCTACTTGCTGCAGGACTTTAACAGCAAGGTAAGGTGCAGACGCAATTCCAAAAGTAACACGTAACATTCTATAATGTTGTATTGTTCCAGATTCATCGCGCCATAAGATACGCTGAAACTCATCTGCATCCTCCAGTTTTACCTTCACTTGTCGGTACATCTTAACGATGTCTGCAACCAAACAAACACGATGTTTTCGCCATCGCATAACAATTTTCCTTAACGTCTTCTGAAGAGCCGGACCTACTAATAGATCATTGTTCAGACTCATACCATTAGTTCCAAAGCAGGATGCATCAAAGACAACTCTAACCTTAGATGTTACCTTATCATTACGTACTACGGCATGGTGTGGCAAATACACCACATCTGATTTATCGCGCTGTTCTTCAGGAACTAACTCCATGTGATTAAGATGTAAGTACTCATTTATTACTTGGGCATATTGTTCCTTAAATTCTATATTTTTTGATAATCTCTTTTCTAGTTGATATAGTCTCTTAGTTGCAATTTCTTTAAAATTTCCTTTTTTACAGATTGGGTTGACATCACGAAAAGGAAGCTTCACAATATATCGTCCGCAATCGTCTCTGGTAACAGTATTATAAAAAATCTCCTCACATTTCTGCTCATCTTCAGTAAGCATTTTCTTCTTAAATGAAACATCTTCTAATTCCCAAAACTTTCTCAAAAGATCATTGTCATTGCACTGGGTGTGCATGCTGACAATAATCGTATTTCCGTGGCACGACTCTGCACTTTGACCTTGACCTGAGTGGATTTGACCAGACAAGATCCATCCCAGTTGGGTGTTCTGGGCTACAGGACACCCGGAAGGACCCTTGATAAAACCTTCAGCTAAAATCTGACCATACACTTCAGCGCCAAGTAACAAATCTATTTTATTTGGTACGTCAAATTTCGAGTCAGCTAACTTCAACCTTGTTAGTTCTGGCCACAACTGAACATCTACCTTATTTGAGGGAAGAAAAGATGTCAGTTTGCTGAGCACATGAGCTTTGACGACCAAAGTGAATTCAGGATTATGAATTGACTTTAGTTTGATTTCAACTACAGACATAGAAGCTAAAGTCTCATTTCTACCTCCGATTCCAGAAATTTGAACCTTGTTGGGAATTTTCTTCAGTCCAAGGGCTTGGACAGCTGACTCCGTGATCAACGAAGCCTGTGAGCCTTGATCCAATAAACATCTATAAACTAAGCCAATACCCGTTCGCGACTCTACCTCCACAATAGCTGTAGCCAAGAGGACTTGACTATAACTATTTGAATAACAGGTGTCTAACTTAGTGACACTTTGTGATGTGGTTGCTGAAGAAACTACTACACCTTTATCCTTAGATTCGGCACTCTCCATGCTCTGCACTACATTCGGTGGGTGTAGCAGAGAATGATGCTTACGTTTACACACTCTACATCTATTGGTTTGGCGGCACGAGTAAACGAAATGGTTCGGGCTGAAACAGTTAAAACACAAACGACTGGTCTGGATAAAACTATGTCGTGCTTCATAATCACCCTTAGCAAAATCTTTACAATTTATTAACTTATGATTGCCTTTACAAAATTGACAGTTTAAATTTTTATTATTAAAAGCATCATTTGAACCTTCTACTTGAGCGACATTAATAGCCTTTCGTGCGTTATAGGGCTTATAAATAATATTCTTAGTGTCTAAACATTCTAGTGACCTAAATTTATGTTCTAAGAACTCCCTAAAAGCAGACAAAGTGGGCAATCCTTCAGTTTCATTTGACTTTAATTCCCATTGCTTTCTGGACTCAGGATCAAGCTTTTGAATTAATATGTAAATAACAATTATATCCCAATTACTAACGTCAACGCCTATGTTCTGTAGCGCGCTTAAACATTCGTTCATATTATCTAATAGCTCCTTAATAGCATTCGATGATTCATATTGCAAATACTTCTGGCTCATAAAACGTTTCAGAATATTATTAGATAAATATTTTTTATTATCATAGCGATTAGTTAACTGAGTCCAGCAAGCACTATAATTCCTTTCAGTAATAGGAACATGTCTCAAAAGCTGTTCCGCTTCTCCCAACAAATGACCTTTGAGATAATGCAGTTTCTGAACATTATCTAATTTAATATTATTATGAATCAATGACGTAAAAAGATCTTTAAAACTTGTCCACTCTGAATACTTTCCCGAAAATTTCGGTATGTTAATCTCCGGTAATTTTACAAAACAATTTTCAACGTTTGAAGTTGCTGCTACAGGTTTAACGTTAGTTTTTAATTTATTTAAAGCATCTTTTAATTCTGTTTTATAATCAAAGTATAAATTTTCGGTTTGGTCATAAATTGAATTTGTATAATAAGTAGAACTTTCTAACTCTTTTTTACTAATTTCTGTAATTATTTGCCGATGTATGTCACAAAACGATTGCCACTGATTCTCTAAAGCCTCTAAACGCGTTTCAACATATGATACTGAAATACGATCTTTAGGTGATTTCCTAAAGTTGATTTTACCTTTAGAGATAAGTTCTTTATTATTCTCCTGAAGTTTATTAAACGTTTCCATGGCAATCATTGAATGACACTTATATAAATATTTTAAAGAGGTGAATTTTCAATTATTACAAAATATTACAAATATTAAAAAATTCAAGTAAAAACAAATACAAAAAATATTTAAAGTTCAATAAATTCACACTAATTTTTCTAAGTTAATATTCAAAGAATTGATTCTTCTAACTGTTTGACAATTTGGGACATAGACAAATTTGGGCATAGGTTCCCCGTCACTTCACTTTTCTGCGATGATTAGTCTAGGTCCACTTTACTTTGGCAATTATTATGAAAGATAAATGTACTTACAGTTTATCGGCACTTCACTCACTAACATTTATTGATGCACTATCTTCAAACTCCTGGGTCTGGTCGTGTCATCATGGGTCGTCTCCGCGACGTCATCAGCTGCTACCTCTCTCGCTCCCTCCAATACCGCTGACGTCACCGCCTGTCTTCTAGGCAGAAATCCCTGGCTCAGAACTCCAGGGTTGGCACCATCGATGGCAATCCGCCACCACGTCGATGCCGACTCTCGAAAAAACACCGGCTAGGATGCCAGTTACCAGTATCCGGCTCGAAGGACCAAATGTACAATCCACTTACTTCTTCTTCTTCTGGTGTCACTGACTCACTACTCACTACTTCACTACTCACTATTCACAATGAAACAACCAGTGATAAGGATCGTACTACTGTATTTCTTCCAGGAGTGCATACAAACGTCAATTCAAAAATTTTACTTAACTAATTAAAAGAAACAAACGATAGCGCGATTTAAAATACTAACAGCGCCATCTATTAGTGACAATTGAAATTAACATCAATTAACTTAACTGATTAGATGAAACAAACGATAGCGCGATTTAATAGACACACAGCGCCATCTATTGGTGACAATTACAATTAACATATTATACACAGAGCATCTATGTAAGAAACTAAACTTCGAAATTGATTTCATAGAATATAAGCATAAATATTTGGTAAATTCTTATAAAAGTAAAAATATAAAACGAACATTAGACCATACTTTACCCTCTTTAAATAACATTGGTACATACAGTCAATACAAAGACCGGTTAGAATCTATTATTGCACAAAGAAGTAAATGTAAAGGCACAATTCCTTACTATTTTAAAACAGTAACAAAGCACAAAAAACTTAACAACTCGAGTGATACACTCATGAAAAATAAGCTTTTTCGAGAATAAATTGTTGTTTAAGCTTTTTCATCAAAATATTGCCGGTCTCTTAAATAAACGCGACCTATTGGATATGGCTTTGTCAGAATTAAAGACAACGTTAGGAGATATTGACGTCATTTGTATAACAGAGAGTTTTATCAAACGCGGAAATGAATCGAATATAAAACTACAAAACTACAAGTTAGCAGCGTCTTTTTCTCGTCAAAACGAACGAAGGGGTGGTAGTTGCATCTTAATAAAAAACCATTTAAATTACGAACTTTTAAAAATAAATAATTGTAAGCCATTTATTTTTGAATGCTGTGGTATAGAGATATTAAATTATAATGTCACTATTATTTGCATCTATAGAACTCCGTCATCCCTGGTGGGTGATTTTTTGTATGAGCTCGACCGTTTACTGCATATATTAACAAAAAAGCCAAACAAAAAAATTATTTTATGTGGAGATTGGAACATTGACATAATAAAGCGCAACAGAGCAACGGATGACCTTTCAGCAATCTTAAATAACTATAACCTTAAAAACCATATTGTAAAACCCACGCGGAAAAATACCTGTCTGGACTTAATAGTGAGTAACTATGACAATGTGATATCTAATATGCATAACTTAGCTTTATCTGATCATGAAACTGGACAAAGTTTAAGTGTAGAGATTTTAATTAAAGATAATAATAATATTAATAACACCTACTGGTTCGAAACAAGACGAGACTTTAGTGTCGATAACATAAGGAAATTTAAAGAAAATTTAAAGGCGTTATCATTTACTGATGTATTTACCGAAAGCAATTTTGAAATAGCATTTTCCTATTTTCATGATTGGCTGATTTTACTATTTGAGTTATGTTTTCCAAAAATTGAAATTAAAATCACTCGCAAATCACTGAGAAACAAATGGTTAACAAAGGGGCTTAAGAGAAGCTGTGTAACTAAACGCCAAATATATATAAAGCACCGATTATCACCGACTAATAAGCACCATACTAAAAAAAAATATAAGAAATATTCAAAGATTTTGAAAAAATGCATATGTTTGTCACAAAAAATCACAGCAACGAAACATATTGCTAGTTCTAAAAATAAATGTATAGCATCTTGGAATGTCATTAAAAGTACGTTTGAGAGTAAAAAAGAAAAAAATTATATTAATGAATTAATTATTGACGATAAACATTGTTTTGATCCATTGACTATAAGTGAACATTTTAATACTTATTTCATAGATTTGACGAATAAAAATTTGACAACTGATAATAATATGATGAGCAAATTAAATATAACATTTAATAACAACTCCTTGTTTCTAACACCAGTGAACGAATCCGATATAGTAAAGATTATAAAATCTCTTAAAAATACAAAATCTACTGGATATGACTTTTTAAATACATACATTTTGAAAGAATGTGCTAATATTATAGCTAAGCCGCTGACTCATCTAGTTAATAAGTCACTCGAAGAAGGTACATTTCCAAAAAGTCTCAAAAGATCAATTGTAAAACCTCTTTATAAGCGGGGTGACCCCCTTGATATTAACAGTTACAGGCCTATCACTTTGATACCGATCTTGTCAAAAATCTTTGAAAATGTAATGAACGAGAAACTTTATAAATTTCTAACAACGTTTAAAATTTTAAAGAACTCACAATACGGATTTCGAAAAAATAGTTCTACAACGCTCGCATGTTTTTCTCTTATAAAAAGTGTAACAGAAAGTTTAAATAAAAAAATCTATCCACTATCAATTTTTTTAGATATGACGAAAGCGTTCGATTTCGTGTCCCACAGTTTATTGTTAGACAAAATGTACAGGTACGGTATTAGAGGAAAACAACTCGAGTGGTTTCATAGTTACTTAAGCAAAAGAGAACAGTGTGTAGTTGTAACAAAGGTCGTCAAAAATCGAAAGCAAAATTTCTATTCAAGCTATCGAGAAAATGGCTATGGAGTACCTCAGGGAAGTGTTCTGGGGCCTCTATTGTTTCTCATATACATAAATGATTTACCAGATGGATTGGATCATGAGTGTATATTGTTTGCTGACGATACGACGATAAACATTAAAAGTGGCCATAGACAAAATATTGAGAAGGAGACTAACTTGGTTTTGACAAAGGTGATTGACTGGCTTACTAAAAACAATTTGAAAATAAATCTCTCCAAAACAAAAATTATACAATTTCAAACTCAGCAATGTAATATTCTTAATGCAAATATAAATCATAATAACACGAAGATTTCAAGTGTCGAGTCAACATCTTTTTTGGGGATAGAAGTAGACAAGTACTGCAATTGGAAGATACATGTAAACAAAATATGTGAGAAACTTGACAAATTTGTCTACGTCTTAAAACGACTCAGGAATGTGGCAACTGAGAAAGCGGCAATGCTGGCTTACCATGGTTATGTCTCATCAAATATTCGCTATGGTGTCATACTGTGGGGAAACTCTGTAGACGCAGATAAAGTCTTTAAAGTTCAAAAAAAATGTCTGAGATCATTATGTGGAGCTGGTTACCTGGACAGCTGTAAGCCACTTTTTAAATCGCTCCGCATTCTTCCTTTTCCTTGCTTGTACATTTACGAAACAGGTGTATTTGTCAAGAAAAACATACATTTATTTAAAACTAATGAGAGTGTACTTCGAACCAATTCTCGACGTAAACATGAGCTATATACGCCAATGCAAAGGTTGGCCTTATACAAAAGGAATGTTTACTGTATGTCAATTCGAATATATAATAAAATACCAGACTCCTATAAGGATTTACCAATAATAGTATTCAAGAAAGTATTTTTTGAATTTCTATTAAACAAATTATATTATAACATTAATGACTACTTAAATGACCTTTGACATGGACTCTGTTACTAATTATTCATATACTTTTTTATTATTATGGACATGTATAATTATGGACATGTATAAATTAGACTGAATATGTACCTATTAATAATATAAATTAGAATAGCTTAAAATGAATTGTTTGTGTTGGACTGATGTTTGCACACCGAGGCAGTCGGTAGAATATGTTGGATAAACTTATGTATTTGACATCTTGTATACCATATTCTGGCAAATAAATCAATTATTATTATTATTATTATTATTATTATTATTCTTCATGATATTTTCATTAAAATATAAATTTGAACACTAAGTATCGGAGTACCTTTCAAAAAATTTTCCTGAAAAACAAAAAAACATTTAGATACGATAGACTTGGGAAAATTTTGTAAAGTTAGGGAATTTTTCAGAAACCCTTTTCTTAATTAATAGAATTCTGTGTTGATGTTTTTATATCACTAGGTAGGCAAACAACCTTACGTTAAGTGGATGCGATGGGCTATGTTGGCCTGCATCACCGAAAGCGTGCTGTCTACTTTACTCACAACAGGAACACAACACTTCTTTAAAAGATAGAACAGTATTTTTGGCTGTGATCTTCTGTAACCTTGTGGTTCTCTACCCGACAGGGCTGATTCAGATTTTGAATAAATTACTGCATGCTGTGCATGATACACTATTTAAAAAATATTTTTCAATTGTGAAATATTGTGTACAAAGCATTGAGGCGGCAGTCGCATTTGAATAAAATTTACATAATAATGTAATATTCCGCCAACTGTAACTCGCAGACACACAAACTAGCTCCAAGTTCAATTTATAAGTAATCTCAGTTTTCATAGTTAAGCTACCTCTGCAAACTGCGCTGAACTCGAGCGCGGCCAATAGTTTGACCCAAATAACAAGTCAAATAGTAAATATTGCAAAACCGGATTAAAAGTTAGCGACGGCATTCCCGGCTCAAGTGCTTTCACAAAGAACTCATTTAAATTGAGGCTCTAACTCGCGGGAGGACCAGAACAGTCTAACATTGAACAAGATGTAGAAATATTACAAATAAGCCTGCAGATAGAGAACGGAGGTTTCACACATCTTAAGATATTGAACTTTTTGTTTGTCATAAGCAGCCCTGTGTTATTCCAGACTTGAACCTATATTTGTAAAAAATTTCGTTCGCCGTTCTGTCGTGATAGAATGACAAAAATGTATCCATCTATTTATTAATAAAATAGTAATAGAAAGATCAAAGGTACATAAAATAATATTTTAACTAAGTTTATTACTTTTATAAAATGTAATTGCAAACATTAACAAATTAAAACTGTCATAATTTAAAAAAAAATTAAAGGTATTGTAATAATATTTCGTGGCATAAACACTAAGATCCAACATTTCATTCTTTTACAAACCTTATAATTAATGATCATACTACAATTATGTCATTACAAGTGGAACTAAAGACTAGCAGTGCAGAGCCACAAACACAAGACATATTTCATAGTAATTGTCCGCTCGTTACAACCACTCACAGCAGTGTACCTCCACCTCCGAACAGCGGCTGTAAAAATCAGACAATAATAAACAAAGTCGGCGGCAGTAAAGAGTCCTTGAGGCCGAAAACTTCTTGACCTGCATTTTATATTATTGAAGAGCGCCGCTTGTGACTGCGCCCGTGTGTGTGTCCTTTGATACAAGAACATTGTGTTCTAAATATAGCATAAAAACATATTGTTTATATTCGTTACATTTTGCATAAGACCAAAGTATGTTTGCAAATGTACTTGTGTACTAACGTACGGGTCAGCCGCTCGCAACGTACATACACTTTAGTTTATATAACACTAGCCGACCCGTGCCCACTTCGTTGGGCGTTAATTATTTTTGTGATGCAAATATATAGTGCTTAAATTTTTCATCACGCTCGCATTTCTCTGACTTGATTTACATATATCTACTATTATTTTTCACTATATTTTTTGTTCAATAACAATAAAATATAGCCTATATCACTCCTGAATTATGTAGCTTTCTGTTAGTGAAAGAATTTTTATAATCGGATCGTTTATATTTATACAAATCTAAAGGTTCAGATCTCCGTTCCAGCGCCATCTAGTTAGTTTGCAATGTAATACTATCGATATAAATGTAACACTACCTTTTGTAGTTTCTATAGTACACGCTAGGTGGCTGTGTTGTTCGACAAAACGTTGCCGCTTCATCAAAACGTTGCAACCTTCACCTTCTTCACCTTCGTCGCGTTTTATCCGTAAAAATTTTACGCTCATGCGCCTAAAAAAGTTTCGCATCTTTTGATGTGAAACTTTTTTAGGCGATTATGATTTCATATCGATGGCGAGTGAAACCGCGCGTGAGTCTCGTCTCGTCGGTGATCCGTGCGACAGTGATGGAGCTGGTGAAACGCATAATCCTGTAACGGTTTTCCTGTTTGACGTCGATTGATCATCAATTAGGCGTCTCACCTCAGCGCATATTAACTATACCTACATTTATACAAATCTATACTAATATATAAAGCTGAAGAGTTTGTTTATTTGGTTGTTTGTTTGTTTGTTTGTTTGTTTGTTTGTTTGTTTGAACGCGGTAATCTCTGGAACTACTGGGCCGATTTGAAAAATTCTTTCAGTGTTAGATAGCCCATTTATCGAGGAAGGCTATAGGCTATGTGTCATCACGCTAAGACCAATAGGAGCGGAGTCCACGCCGACGAAGTCGCGCGCAGAAGCTAGTCTTTAATGGGCATGACGAAAGATTTTGAAAACCTCTTTCATAATGTGGTTACACATTTACTATTTACGAAAATACCTATATTTCGGTAATAAAAATAAGTTTAAGGATGTTTAAATCTATTTTTCTAATATGTTTTCAATGAGAGCGGCAAAACGGCTGCAGGTGTCATGGCGTCAGCTTTGACGTCACAATATAAAGTGGGCCTTACGTTTTACTTTACTCTTTGAAGCGCGCCTGACGTATTATGTTATGTTGTGACGTCTGCGCTGTAATTTGTGTTTCAATCAAAATGGCCGATTGCAGTATTTTAATGTTTTATTTTATCGAAAATCACAATAATCTTATTATTTTACATAAAACTAAACCAGTATTTTGAATTTTTTAAATATGAGTGTCCCCCTAAAATCATTAAATTGACGATTTTTTGATACTGTCGTCATGCCCATTGGTATTGGTGGGTTTCCACTTAACGCAAATTTCGTGTTTACAAAGTATTACGGCAACATATAAAAGATCCTTATACATAAAATAAGCAGTTTATTGTTACGTGCTTATATATATGTAGGAATCAGAAGTGAGGAGAGGATGACGGATGGCCAGAATGGTTAATTAACAATGTAATTTAACAAAGTAACTATCTTGTGTTGTTACTTAGTATTCAATGTACTCACCGAGCGGGCGCCGGATCTATCGCGTGGCAGAGGAACAGCTCGGAGTCAGTGCCTGGGACTTGCGACCCAAGTGTAGGGTTAAGGAGGGCCCTCCAAAGATACGTATCAAACGCTCCCCATCCACTGCTCGAGCTGCCCACGCTGTCTAACTAAATAAGTAACAATTAATTCGTGTACACAAACTAACTATTAGAAGAGTCGAGGTTAAGCTACTAGCAGGATACACAAGTGCACTGCGCCACGCCAGAGCCAAGAATGCCTTAGCCGACGACAGAATGACTCGAATAATTACAGGTACTGACATACACGTCAGAACGACTCGAATAATAGAATGATTGAGGGTAGGTAAATATCAAAAACAGCGTAGGTAGCCTAGCCTACACGGCCGTCCTGATGTGCGCGCGTCCTCGCGCGCTATTTATTAAAATCTTAGGTATTTGTAAGCAAAAACAAAATATCGCTCGACTATCCTGACAAAAATCTATCCAACATCTTAATATCTGATTCCGTCCAAGCTGGACATTCCGACTAGAAATAATTGGTTTCAGTTAGTAAGCCACTCAGTCACACCAGTCTGAATATGGTTAACATCATCATCATTACAGTCATATCAATATGGTAAGTAACACTAGTCTAGTTTTACAATAGGAAAACCCCTACAATTCAAACCTGCTGGTCTAAATCGTCACCCACTATAGAAGGTGAGATTCCAGCAGCGCATCACTCATCATTACAAACAGTCTGGTCTTCAGTTAGTTCTCTCAACAACAAACAAGCAAGTTGGACCGGACGGGTGTGTCCTCACAGCCAACCGCGGACGGTATGACCCGGACGACACTGTCCTTTCGACCAACCTAAACCAACAGTATGGCCCGGACGGGTGCATCCCTTCAACTAACCGCGCACGGTATAGCCCGGATGGCACTGTCCCTTCAACCAGCACAAACCAACAGTATGGCCCGGACGGGTGCATCCCTTCAACTAACCGCGCACGGTATAGCCCGGATGGCACTGTCCCTTCGACCAGCACAAACCAACAGTATGGCCCGGACGGGTGCATCCCTTCAACTAACCGCGCACGGTATAGCCCGGATGGCACTGTCCCTTCGACCAGCACAAACCAACAGTATGGCCCGGACGGGTGTATCCCTTCAACTAACCGCGCACGGTATAGCCCGGATGACACTGTCCCTTCGACCAGCACAAACCAACAGTATGGCCCGGACGGGTGTATCCCTTCAACCAACCGCGCACGGTATGGCCCGGATGACACTGTCCCTTCGACCAACTCAAACCAACAGCATGGCCCGGACGAGTGTATCCCTTCAACCAACCGCGCACGGTATGGCCCGGATGACACTGTCCCCTCAACCAGCGCAAACCAACAGCATGGCCCGGACGGGTGCATCCCTTCAACCAACCGCGCACGGTATGGCCCGGATGGCACTGTCCTTTCGACCAGCGCAAACCAACAGTATGGCCCGGACGGGTGCATCCCTTCGACCAACCGCGCACGGTATGGCCCGGATGGCACTGTCCTTTCGACCAATGCAAACCAAAAAGCGTTCTCACCTACTAATCAGCTCTGTCTAGTTCAGCGTGAATTTCTACATCGTGTAAGAGTCATGAGATCAAGTCAAGTCAAATAGTCATGATGATTGTTCGTAGGTCGAAAACATTATAGAACTTAGTCTCTTCCTCAGTCTTACCAGGCAAAAGTAACACAAGTTAGTACTACTACTACTACTAAATCGGTTGTACTAATCACTTAGTACTTATTACATACTCTTAGTTTTATTTGCCACCTTTGTTTCTTAAAGTTATCTCATTTACTGAAATCAATTGTCTCTTTGTTTTTCATTTTACCATTCATCTCTTAAGTACTGTCGTTAGTTCTGTAAACATCAGCTTGTATCATAATGTTGACAGGTTCAGATCGCACAAAATACGAGTTGGCAGACAGTATCATAGTTGTTACAAATAGTATCAGATGTAGCAGTCATAGTATCAGAGTTGGCAGTCATAGTATCTGAATTATTCTGGGATTGCTTATTATCCAAAATCGACAGTGCTCTTTGGCATAACTGAAAGCCATTAAACCCAAGAATTAACTAATTATTACCAGAATAGGCCAGTATAGGTCAGTGTGGACCGGTTTCACCTCAATTAATAAACTATATAAGTAACAAAGGACAAGTCACGACCATCCTGCTAGCACACGCCCTTGTGTGATGGTCAACCTGGAGTAGAAGAAAGGCCACAACAGTACTTTATACTCAGTCAAACTCTACGTAAAAGGGGAAAGTAGACAAACTCTACGCTCAAAACTTAGTTTGTTTCAAGAACTTTACAATAATCTGAATCATAATATTGTCATTAAACCAATTATAACTAATCACTTCACTCAAATACCACAGCCATGTACCATCAAAATCATCACAGCCAAAACTATAGACGTACTCTACTTCGACAACAAGCTTGCGAAAACCTCGAGTAAAGACTTCTAACACCACGGCTCTCTAGGCGAAGAGTAATCACAGTACATGTTAGTTAGTTATACCGATTACCTTCGAGAACTTTTATTACGTGAAAAGGGCCTCAATATTTCGGATCAAGTTTCGTTTGATTACGCTCCTCATTTTGTAACAGAACAAAATCGCCAATAGGATATTAAAAAGCCTAGCTGTCTCTATGAAGGAATTATCGAAATCATACAGTTCCATTTACAACCCTTGCTTCGCAAAGTTACTCAACAATTTTTAGCATAGATGGAAACATAAGAATTTCAACAGTTACCTACAACGACTGCCTTAAAATGTACTACTCACGCGTTAGTGTCATTTAACTTTAAAACGCGTGGTTAATAAGGTCGAAATCAAGTTAGAAAATCACACACCTGTCTACTTATTTATTTAACAAACTAGCTACGTAATTAACTAAAATAACTAATAACGGAACAATTAATTTTTTTTTAACTAAAAATATTTCATTAAATCGATTGAAATTTCTTCTTAACTAAAATCGATTTCAAATCAAATTGGTAACGTGTGAGGGAGTCACTAATTTCAAATTTTCTTGAACTGTTAAAAGAAAACAAACGAATATAGTAAGAATTTTCAATAGTTACCTACTCATAAACAAAATTATTAATCTTAGGTGACCTACCTATAACTATTGTTGTAATAGGTTTACGATTGTACCAAGGTGTTATCAATTAACTCTCTGTAATTTAAACGTTCTTAAACAGAACAACTAAAACAACTTTTAAACAGTTTAAATAAATCCATCAAAGGTAGAAAAAGACTAAAACCCTCAAAGAAACACTCATTTCTCACTTCAAATCTATAGTTCACGATACACACTTTTAACTATATCGAATTAATTATTATTATCACAGTAATCACTTATACGTCACGTAATAATTAAAACTACGCAATTAAACAATAACTGCTTATTCACTTGCAAATTACAAGAATCCCGCCAATAGATGATAAAAATGGTGACTGACTAAATCAGAAAATTAGTATTAACTATTCGGAAGATGGCATCTTTAATTTTACGCTCTTTCGGTACTTCGACAAATAATATTAGTTAAAATATCGTGTAAGATATATCGTGTAACAAACACAAAAAAATATTCGGGTAATCTGAAATACTCAAGCTAAGACGATATTAACACTTTATCACAAACAAGTGGGTAACCACAAAAACTTTAACAACCTAAATACTACAACTACGCTCGCAGCATTTAATATTTTAACTTTGAACTGAGTTCAGAATACTACAAATTACAATTATTTAAAACTACCCTATGGAAACAGATATGTTCTAGTTTCCGAAAAATAGCTTCGATACCATAAGCGAAGAGAGTCATTAAAGTGAGGGTGGACCTTGTCGCGAAATATGAAAAATGAGTATTCACTCTTAAAAACTCGGATAGTACGCAACGAATCGGTTCGATACGCTTTGCCTTTCGCTAGATCTGGACCTAGAACGCGCTGCAAGCTCGCACTACAATCACACTCACAATCTAATATTGTAACTGAATCGAAATAAAAACAGAATCGCAAAATCTATTAGCAAAAATCATTAACTATAAAATTAAATTCAACAAACAACACTGAATAAAACCCTTGTACACCGATAAGAACACAACAGAACGACCGAAAAGAACTAAAATATCGATGTACCTACTTATCACCACGAAATATTGCAACTTAATTGCACACTGCTTATTGTTCGGCGCACGGCTTTCGCGATGTGGGTCGTTAAGGTTGCATCCCACTTCTGATGTAGGAATCAGAAGTGAGGAGAGGATGACGGATGGCCAGAATGGTTAATTAACAATGTAATTTAACAAAGTAACTATCTTGTGTTGTTACTTAGTATTCAATGTACTCACCGAGCGGGCGCCGGATCTATCGCGTGGCAGAGGAACAGCTCGGAGTCAGTGCCTGGGACTTGCGACCCAAGTGTAGGGTTAAGGAGGGCCCTCCAAAGATACGTATCAAACGCTCCCCATCCACTGCTCGAGCTGCCCACGCTGTCTAACTAAATAAGTAACAATTAATTCGTGTACACAAACTAACTATTAGAAGAGTCGAGGTTAAGCTACTAGCAGGATACACAAGTGCACTGCGCCACGCCAGAGCCAAGAATGCCTTAGCCGACGACAGAATGACTCGAATAATTACAGGTACTGACATACACGTCAGAACGACTCGAATAATAGAATGATTGAGGGTAGGTAAATATCAAAAACAGCGTAGGTAGCCTAGCCTACATATATTATTTTTAATTCAGCTGTCAATGTTTAAAAATTCAAAAACTAAATAAATCATATAAATACTGAATTCTACATAAGTATTCATTATCTAAAATGGACGAGTTTAAAAATAATATTTTTAAATCTATTAATCCATTGATGCTTCAAATAGTATATAATATTCTCTATCCCAAATGGATGAGCTTAAAAACTATATTTTTAAATCTATTCATTCATTAACGCTTCAAACAGAGAATAATGAACTCGATTAAAAAAAATATCGATTAATCGATAAAATCATATTTTAGTAGTTTTTATTTATAGCTACAAAAATTTATTTTATTTACGTTAGAGTTAATAATGAGCTAAATTATAATTACACTAACATAATTATGACACTCGCACGAAATTATAAAATTTGAAAATAATACATATTTTAATATTTTTAACTTTTCTTTGTAATCACACAACTTTGAACAGAGCTTTAAATTAGTTAATCCGTTTTGTTCGTTTTTGAAATGGATTAAACAGATGAGAGAACAGAGAGGCTGCCGCGTAATTGGATCAGAACATTTTAAAAGCTGATCGTTATTTTTCACAAATATCGCTAAAAGCTTAACATTTTTATTAAATAATGGAATATTTATATTGTGCGGTTGTGTTATACAATATACGTACGTATTGGTAAAACCGTAAAACAGCAAATATTATTTATAGTTTGTTCGTTACACGTTTACTGTTTTGTTAATAAAATTGAAAGTATTTATATAAAAAAATCGGTTAAATGGGAATCTGGACTTCTTGGACAAAATGTTACGTATCAATAATGATTACGAAAATTGAGAAAAAATACGTTGGGTAATTGTGTTTGTTCTCTAACAAATTAATACGTAAAACCGACATCAATTTATATTTAATTTTAAAGTTTTTATTTTTTAAAAAATTAATAGATAAGGCATATTATCGTTTCGGTGCAGGATAAGATGGTTGATAGAGATGTGTGGACTTAGTGACGCTGTATTTCATGCAAGATATTACTAATATTGTACCAAAATACAGTTTATTATATTATTTTCAAAAGAGTTATGCGGAGTTTCTTGCTGATTCTCCTCTGCAGAACCTGCGTTTCGAATCGGTGATGGTAGCTTTATTTAACAAAAATAGTAATCACTTTAAAGTTTTAATTTGTAAAATGACGATTCGACTGTGCTCATGGGACCTATTTAAATAAAGTTGTTTTTGATTTTGATTGACAAGAACTAAAGTACAATATTACGGACGACTCAGAATGACTCGTTAGATCCAGCTCAATTTCAATGAGACGACTCGATAAGCAGCAGCTGTAGAATACACAAAGAATAATCGAAATCGGTACACCTAGTCAAAAGTGATGTGGTAACACATAAAATATGCTCCTTTTTTAGAATTCGATTTAAAAAACATTTCTCGTCTGCGAATCACTTTTAATTTTTTGAAGTGAAACTTCTTTAGGCGCATGAGGGATAAAATTTGAAAAACCATGACGGTCAGTACTTGTATGGGTGACAGCTTTTTTTTTTCAACTAGTTTTTTTCGCATTTTAAATTCGTTTTTAACTTTTAAAAATTAACTTTTGAATTAGTTTGCCAAAGAAGTTTTAATTCTGACATGCGTACTTTGTACGCACGCAATTTTTTTATTTATTTATTTGTAATGACCGTTGAGAGGTATCTCAAGAGACGGACAGTGACGTAAAGATTACAATAGGGTTTCATTTCCTTACTTCGGAAAGGAACCCTTAAATGTATTTATATTTCGTTAGATTTGTCATTTATTTCTTTAATAATATACCTCATCAGTCATCATCATCAATTTAGCCCATTGCAGTCCGCTGCTGGACATAGGCCTCCGTAAGTTCGCGCCAGAAATCCCGGTTTTCCGCAATCCTCATCCAGCGTACATCTACAATCTTACATATATTGACAAATGTACCTATATCACGACGATCACGGTTCAGCCTGTAACATCCCACTGCTGGGTCAATGATACGCCTCTATCTCCATCCACTACAGCCTATCACAGTCCACTGTTGGACATAGGCCTCCACAAGTTCGCGCCCGACATTATGACGCGAACTCATGTGTCTTACCCATAGTCACCACGCTGGGCAGGCGGGTTGGTGGCCGCAGGGCTGGCTTTGTCGCACCGAAGACGCTGCTGCCCGTCTTTAGATCTATCCCCATGTAGGAGAAAATTTATATAGAGTAACTTATTTTACGGATTAAATATCCACAGATCACACATTGGTTCATATTACTAACAACTAAAGGTTACAACATTTATTATGACAAACAAGAGTATAATTTGCTAAATTGTTTTTAATAAACAAACCCGAAACCGAATAACTAAAAATGTATTACAAACAACGATACGTTTAAGTGTCCTTCACAAAATAAATTCAATCAAAACCTTATTTTTCAATTTATCTTTATAAAATGTTACAACGCCAGTCTATTTGCTTGTATACTATAAGGACGTAGATTAACCTTTTAAAGGTTTAAAATAATTACAAGTTCTAGAACATAAAACACCACTTTTCTAGTACTATGGATGTCGCTAGATTAAAATCTTCCGATGAAACCTCGAAGAATATTAGCGTGATAGATGAAGGATATTATGAAAAACTCATTCGAAGGGCTTTCGCATTTAAAGAGCTGTCACTTTGAACGCCAATGTATCTTTTAAATGGTAAAGTACCGAAGTCAAACAAGCGGCGGCGGAGAGAAAAACTCACTGACCAACATTTGTTACGCCAACGTTAATATTTATTATCCTGAAGAATGAGTAAAAACCACTCAACTGAAATATTTTTAAATGTCTATTTTAAGTCGACCATTTAATAATACTGACTTAACAGTAATTTTTCTAAATCTAAATTAATGTGTAAATCCATATTAAGTACCAAACTAAAATAATTTAACGTTTTAAAAGTCCCAGTTACACAGATCGCTTTATCTCATTGAAAGTTAGTATAAGTACTGAGAGACGATCGCTAAGTCGAACAAAGTCGACAAATTACGAGTTTGGCCGAATTGATCATCACGACGCGCCAGCAAAATTATTACAAGCACTCTATGAGATTCCCGTTGAAGTAATTCAATGGATTATAAAAGAAAAATTGTGGTCTATATTAATCTTATTTCCGCGAATAACGCTAAATTGAAAATATATGTTGGGCTTCAATAAGAGTTCCAACTGCATTGAGTTCGATAACAATAGCAGCGCGCCGGCCGGCGAGTAATGGCCGTCGCATTAGACGCGCTGCCGCCGCGCTCCGCAGACTGATATGGAGTACTTTCTCTCGAGTTCGGAGTATTAAAATATTCGCCATTTATAGATGAAAGTAAAAATGAATCATAGTTGTTATGTACGATATCTATAATGTAAGGTAGATAGAATATTATTTGAATAAACCAGTCTGCTTTGGATCTCGGCCTTTCATTGACGTAACATTGGCGCAGTCGGTTTCTTTTAAAAGTTATTATCAGATTTAACCGTTATTAATAAATTTCAAAATGCCTATCGGTAAAATTGAACCTTTTTCGGTCGAATCGCAAAACTGGGACAGTTACGTGCGTCGTCTAAAACAGTTTATAGCTTTAAATAGTATCGACGACGGACTTAAAGTTGCCACGTTGTTAACATTAGTCGGTGGCGAGTGTTACAATTTACTCTGTGATTTGTGTTCGCCCGATCACCCGGAGGATAAAGAATTCGATGAGCTCGTCGAGTTGCTTAAACATCATTTGGAACCTGAAAAGTCCGAGATAGCCGAGAGACACATTTTTAGACAAAGAACCCAGCTACAAGGTGAAAGCATTCGTTTGTATCTACAAGGATTAAAACATTTGGCTAAGACCTGTAACTTTGGGTCGAATCTGGAGGAGAATCTTCGAGATCAATTTGTCTCCGGATTATACAGCGAAGAAATGCGGTCGAGAATATTCGCCGAGAAGGACATCGACTACAAGCGGGCTGTGGAACTGGCCAGCGCTCTCGAGGCGGCGGAGCGGCACGCGAGCACGGCGGGCGCTCCGGTCGGCGGTGAAGGCGCTGGCGCGGACGCGATGCACCGGGTGAGCGGCCGCGGGCCGGCGGCGCGTGCGCGCGGCGGCGGGGCCGGCCGGGGCGGCGCGGGCGGTGTAGCGGCGAGCGGCGCGAGCGCGAGCGGCAGCGGCGGCGAGCGGCCAGCGGACGGGCGCGTGCCGTGTGCGCGATGCGGTAGGGCTACTCACGCGCCGAGTAAGTGTCGTTACAAAAATTTCACATGTGATTTGTGCGGCATAAAAGGACATTTAAAAGTTATGTGTTTAAATAAAAGTAACCATGGGGGCCCTATTGGAAAGGCAAAGTCGAAAGGTCAGTACTTTATAAATAACAGTAGTGATTCCGAGGGCGACCATGATTGTTTTTATAATTTAGTTACGGGCGGCGAAGGTGATAGACCTTATTACGCTACTTTGTTCGTGAATTATGTCAAATGTAAATTCGAAATTGATACGGGGAGTAGAATATCCGCAATATCCAAAACATTTTATGATAAATATTTTAACCATATTGTAATTCATAATAAAAATTTGATATTGAAGTCATATACTGGAGATACTATCGACACCCTCGGGTATATTGATGTGGATGTACGTTTTGGTCAACGTTCGGCTAAACTTAAACTATATGTTGTTGAAAACGGAGGCCCACCATTGATGGGTCGTACGTGGATCAAAGAATTAAAGTTATCAATCGTAGAATGTCACAAGATAACCGAACGTGACTCGATAGCCAGTAGGTTAAAACGAGAATATCCAGAAGTGTTTGCGGAGGGACTCGGTACTTTTAAATCATGCATTCGCTTACATTTGAATGATAACAAACCGGTTTTTGTCAAGGCGCGACCTCTGCCGCTGGCGCTGCGCGAGCGCGTGGCAGCTGAACTCGAGCGCTTGCAGCGCGAAGGAGTTATCTATAAGGTGGACCGTTCGGACTACGGCACTCCCATTGTGCCCGTCATTAAACCCAATGGGGATATTCGCATATGTGGTGACTATAAAATCACTCTAAATCCGATACTTAAAGATTTTCACTATCCATTGCCACGGATAGAAGAAATGTTTTCAATGTTAGCGGGGGGAGAGCAGTATACGAAACTTGACTTATCTAACGCATTTCAGCAGTGTCTCCTTCATGAGGAGTCGCAGGCGATGACAGCCATAACAACGCATATGGGGACATTTGTATACCGTCGAGTACCGTTCGGTATCAAGTGTATACCGGAAAACTTTCAGAAAATTATGGAGGAGACACTCCACGGACTGCCGTCGACTGCCGTATTCGCTGATGATATTTGTATTACGGGTAAAGATAGTGATACTCATCTTAAAAATTTAAGAGCTGTTCTACAGAGGCTAAAAGATAACGGTCTTCGTATTAATTTTGATAAATGCCAATTTTTTAAGGACAGCGTTACATATTTAGGATATAAAATTAACAAAGACGGTTTGCAAACTGACACCGAGAAAATAAAAGCAATTGTCGACGCGCCACAGCCTACTGACATAACACAGTTGAGGAGTTTTATAGGACTCGTCAATTTCTATTCTAAGTTCGTATATAATATAAGTGATATTTTAAAACCTTTATATGATTTATTGAAAAAAGATGTCAAATGGGTGTGGACACACAAGTGTGACAAGGCTTTTATTAAAATAAAAGAGCTATTAAGTAGCGCGCCGGTGCTCGCTCACTACGACCCGGAGCTGCCGCTCATCCTGGCGGTGGACAGCAGCGCCTACGGGCTGGGTGCGGTTCTGACGCAGCGCAGCGCGGACGGTCGCGAGCGTCCCGTCAGCTGCGCTTCTCGCACACTCAACGCCACGGAACGCAACTACTCCCAGCTCGACAAGGAGGCCTTGGCTATAGTTTTCGGTGTAACTAAGCATCACCAGTATCTATATGGCCGACGCTTTATACTCCGCAGCGATCATAAGCCTCTCAGTTATATCTTTGGAAAAAATAAAGGTATTCCCACTACAGCCGCGAGCAGACTACAGCGCTACGCCATGACATTGGCAGCTTACGACTTTACGGTCGAGTTCGTGAGGTCCGCGGAGAACTGTCAGGCCGATGCGCTGTCCAGACTTCCATTGCCGCGCTCGTCTGTTGGACGAGGCACAAAGGAAGACGAGGCAGCCACTTACTTAAATTTTGTGCAAGATGGTTTCCCGCTCAGTTTTAAAGATATCAAAACTGAAACGGCAAACGATCCCGTTTTGAGCAAAGTTTATGGTTACGTCTTGTACGGCTGGCCGCCAGCTGTGGATAAGGAGTACAATGCGTATTTTATGCGTAAAGAAAATATTTGTATCGATCAGGGGTGTTTGTTGTGGGGCTACAAAATAATAATACCGGGGACGTTGCAAAACGCTATTCTAAAAGAGATTCACGATGGACATCCGGGTATTGTTAAAATGAAGCAAATAGCTCGTAACTACGTTTGGTGGGCGACTATAGACGCGGATATCGAGCGGGCGGTGCGCGATTGCGGCGCGTGTCTCGCGGTGCGGCCCGCGCCGCCGCCGGCCCCGCTCCACTCGTGGCCGTGGCCGGTCGAGCCGTGGTCCCGTCTCCATCTCGACTATTTGGGGCCCTTCAATAATAAATATTACCTTGTCATTATTGATGCTCACTCTAAATGGATTGAAGCTGAAAAGGTCAGTAGCACGTCGGCGGCAAACCTGATTTCTATTCTTAGAAAAATATTTGCCCGTTTTGGATTACCAAAAAGAATAATTAGTGATAACGGCCCTCCTTTCACGTCAACGGAGCTCGCGACGTATTTCCAACGAAATGGAATAGGGCATACGCTTACGGCTCCGTACCATCCCGCTAGCAACGGAGCGGCTGAAAATGCAGTGCGCTCGGTAAAAAGGGCTTTGAAAAAGGCTTCTTTAGAAAACGAAGACGAGGATACTGCTTTAAGTAGATTTTTATTCTCGTACCGAAACACTGAACACAGTACGACCGGGCGGGAACCGTCGGTTGCGTTGCTCGGCAGGCGGCTGCGCGGGCGCCTCGATCTGCTACGGCCCGATACTGATGAGCGCGTCCGCGACCGGCAACTAGCTAGCGAGCGGCGTCGAGACGCGCCGCTGAGGGTTGTGGCTCCCGGAGATTCAGTGTTGATTCGAGACTACTCTAGGCGCAATCGGAAGTGGGCGGAAGGAGTAGTTTTAAATCGTTCGAGTCCGGTGTCGTACTCCGTCAAAACGAGTGACGGTCAAATACACAAACGACACATGGACCAGATAATGTGCGATAAAAATCGTAAATCACGCTTCTCCCTCACGAAAATCGAGGCCTGTGATAGGCCTAGACTGAGTGTAGAAGGAGAAGATGATAGTGAGGCTAGAGAACCGAGGGGGAAGGATGAGCTGGATAAGCCGTCTCCAGAAAAGAGCTCGATCTCACCTACGGAACAAACGTCTCCAGTTGCGCCGGTAGGTCGTGTCCGGCGGCAGGCCGCTGTACAATGCTTACAAAAAATTAGCAAAATCGCGAAAAACGTGTGAGATAATTTATATTTAAAAGACCGACGGCCCCCGCAAATAACTTTGATATGTGTTGACTAGTTCATTATGATACACGAACCACTTTGTATAATGCACATAGGTAGGTACATGCTATCTTTAAAAAATTATTGTCAAATAAAATAATCGTTATGTTTAACTTATATCATGTCTTAAGTGTTAAATTGTTATAATATCATTAGTATAAGTGTAGTGTACCTAATGTAACACAAGTATATAGTATTTGAACTGCCTTGTCAAGTTGTCATCATATATTATGTAAGTTGTAAACATACTGCATAATCTGGGATTATTTAAATATAACTACCTATATTTATATAAGAATACCTTTTTCTTTGGTATAATATAGTAATAGTATGTAGCAATAGTTTTATCTTGTCGAATACTGATGTTGATTGAGTCATTTGCATTTATAATTTGTATAACCGTACTATTTTGGGTGTATTAGCTTAATATGTATAGTTAATAATAAGAAGGGAGGTGTTATGTACGATATCTATAATGTAAGGTAGATAGAATATTATTTGAATAAACCAGTCTGCTTTGGATCTCGGCCTTTCATTGACGTAACAATAGTAACATCACACCTGAAACTTATATCAGGTATTCAAAAAGTTCTATCAGGTATTCTCTAAGAAGTCGTCTGTAGATATATATAGGATAGATCACGATGCAGCCTAAACATCCCATCCCATCCACAAACATAATTATGTAATCGATAAAGGTTGGATCAGAACATGTAAAACCACTCTGGTGTAGTGGTGCGAGTAGTCGCCTTAAAACACTGACGGTTTGCGGGTTCGGTTCCCGCTCGGTATGGATATATGCCTTTGTACAAATATTTCTTTCCAGTTTGGATGTCTGTCCTTGTGAGTCTCGCCACCGTGCCTCGGAGAGCACGTTTAGCTGTCCGTCCCGGTTTCCATTATAAATATCTGATAGCGATCGTTACTCATAGTAGGGAACATATCCGCCCACCCACAGTGGAGTAGCATGGTGGATTAAGCTCCTATGCCCAACAGTAGGATGTTACAGGGTGAAAGAAGAACATGTAAACATTTTACGTCGAACGAAAATCATAACAGGAACGTTTACCGCGTAATTACGCAAATAAAAACGCAATAAACATTCAACATTCCGCTCTGAACGTCGTTTACAACACAATCAAATGTACCGCTTCTCAGTTCCGCACAAACTGCTCGTTTATTCGCCGCCGTAACACTTACGAGCGCGATAAATCTCCCTCGTGTCTCTCATCCGCTCGTAACGCGCGACACGAGACACAGACTGTATAATATAAGGTCATAGCTCACTACACCCTCACCGGAACGCCTCGTCGCTCGGCGTCCAATCGTCAGCTTGCGTGCGAGGCGATCCGGTGACGATACGGAGTCGATGTAGTGAGCGCATATCCATACAAGTCCATAGAAAGAATACTAACCGCTCGCGACGAGGCGGTGCTGGTCGGGTGTCGGTTGGGTCTAATGAGCGATGACCTATAGGCTGTACTCGTGACACACTGACGTCCCGCGCGACCTTCAGGACTTCAGGAACATGTGTCGCGTCGGTAATGTGTGCTCTGTGGTACAGTATCGATTTATCATTGACCATATAATTAATTGTTGAAACTCCCGAGTTAGTGATGTGTTCATTAATTAGAGTCAGGGGGGCAAAGTGCGCCATACTTTTTTCATAGTTGACTTTGGTGCAATATTTCTTGTGTTTAAGTTCACGAGTGATACTAAGTCATGGTACCATAAGGATCTGTGATGTTTTGCAACAACAACAAATGTCGTGTCGTTAGAATCTGACAGCAAATAAATGAATTTTAGCATAAAATTTGAAAACAGTCTGACCAGGCGCACTTTGCGACAAATCGGGTAAGTGCGCCATGTATTAATAAAACGTAATATTATAGCATTAGAATAAAAACAGCCTTATATTATTATAAGAAAACAAGCAACAAAACGAATGACATTTAATTTTTTTTCATAGCCACATTCTAGAAGAATCTGTGTACTTAAAACCAAATTTCGGCTAAGTGCGCCATACAATCTTAAGTCAGAGGCTATGAACCTTTTTTCCAAATATTGATAATCGAGTGTCAAGTATATTTTTTCTTTTATTTACGATGGGAATACCCATGGTATTCCCATCGTAAATGGAACTACTTATTTGGTATTAAAAACGGACTGAAATAAGAAGTTAGTCATTGAAATTAGTTGTTAAGTAAAATGGGAAACATGACATTTTTGAACAACATTACGATTTTCTCGAATTTTAATATTTCGTATTACCTCCTCGTGCTTCCATTCCTGCGTTTACCCAGTTTGGCATGCTGTACACCAAGTTTTTTGTACGATTTTGGGGAATATTCTCCCATTCCTCTGTGAGAGCAATTTTGAGCTCACGAAGCGTAATTTTTTTACGCATCTCCCTAGCTAGTCCCAAGCATGCTCGATCGGATTGACATCTGGGCTGCGTGCTGGCCACTCCATACGAGTAATTTTCATCTCTTGAAGGTAGTCACTCACAATCCAATATGTATGAGGTCGGGCATTGTCATGCATAAAAATAGCATTCTCACCCAAATTGAACATAAATGGACCAACGTGTTCATTCAAGATTTCTTTTTCAAATTAATTTGCAAGATTTGACTCGACCATACAAACAAGCAAAGAAACATTGCAAGTTAAATAAAGACTTGTAACAAAGACACATTTTAAAAAGTTTGTAACCTCTGGATTGCGGCGAAGTGCGCCATATAAAAAGTCAGTATGGCGCACTTCCCCAACTATATAAATTTTAAGTTAGAATATTTAACTGCAAAAAAATATATAAATTTCACTAGATAGGAGTGAGATATAGTCAGAAACTTAAAGAAAAATATTTAAATTGTGCATTTACCTCACTCGTATGTTGGTAAAAACTATATTTCTTGAGATTTACGAAGATGATCAACCCATAGTCATCTCTCCTCACCACTTTGAATATCAGTGAAAATAAAATGGCGCGTATCTCAAACTCACATGACTAGAGCCATCTGTGACTTTCACCAAGAACTATGATTTAGTTTGTAGCATCGATATATAGTGTCACTACTAGTATCCAATCGGTAGTTTTCGAGATATTTGTGGTAGGTGCACTTGCCCGGTAGGCGCACTTTGCCACATTAACTCTATATGTCATTTACTAATTGGTCGAGAGTTCACAGACTATAATACCGATTTTTTTTTAATTTTTCATTTGTGAAATGTAAAACTAAATTTAAAATCTAAAGCAATTTGGTATGGTTTGGAAACAATTCGAGGACAAAATTTATGCTACCAATCTATAATAATATAAGTCAACAATATGACATTTAAAAATAATTGCAGTATAAAAATTTATTCTTAAAAAACGTCTACCAGCAACTGACGATACTAGGGGTTATTAATAATTTTAATTTAATTCCACATTGATATGAAACTCGTAATGATTGAGTGTAATAATTATGATGAAATGCTTTGCGTTAATTTATACATAATAAATGTTTTCTTTAATCAATACAATAAACAAATTAATATTTTGTATATAATAACGCTTTACTTAATAACGCAAAGGAAGAACATTCTTCTGTCACGTAACATAGATATTAACTTATAAAAAAACTCAGTAAAATAATTGTGGTTGGATCTAGTACAGAAATATTATCGTCGGTAGAAATGAAATCGGCGAGACGACAGCCAATCCTGCAGATAATAGAACCTTTGTGAGAGAACGAATGGCCTTTAATAATAATCTCGTAATTTCCACTTCCATTATGGAGCCCCTAGTTACCGCCACGAACACAGGAGAACAAAGTCGAACACAGGCGAACAAAGACAAACACAGTCGACACGGCGCAACACGTCGTCTGCCGTGTCCTAATGAACCTCTTCGGTGTTCTGAGTGCTGGAAAGCGGACTACGAAACAAGGGTATGTGTAAGTTTGATGTTAAGCAAGGATCTTGTGAACGATTATTTGTCTTTTGGTAGAAGTTAGGGTTTACTCTTACTTCTGTAGAGTTCATATTATTTAAAATACAACAAACAAAAAATATAGACCAAGCGTTATGTTTTCGGAACTTAAATGATCATTTTAATCGACTTTTAAAAAGTAGGAGGTTCTCAATTGGACTACATATTATTTTTAATTCTTTAATTTGATTTTTATTTTATTTATTCTTATAAGTGTTACCCTATAACTTTATACTGAATGTACCGATTTTCTTTACTCTTTTTGTAATCGAAAGCTGATGCTTTCCGAAGCGTCCCTTTTAATTTTGATCGAGATCTGACGAGAACATTTTGAATATTATTCCTAATAATGTGTATACAATTACTGCCTACGTTGTATTACTTGTCGATGAAAAGTTAAGTCGTTTTTTTTTTTCGTTCACGTGTGAAAACAATTGTGTTTAAAAAAGTGCTAACATTAATTACATTGAAGTTTCAGAATGTGCAAGCTCCGAGGTGTGACGGTTCTCGCGTGTTTTCTAATTAAAGCGGAACTGAGTCGACGCCAATTGGATCGGTTTGACTTGTTACGTAAAAAGATTTGAGAAATAAAAAAAGACTAAAAAAATATAGTTGTCTGATAATCTTCCGGTAACATTTGACATTTTCAAATCATCTTTGATATTGATTCCTACGAGCAAGATCGTATTATGTATTTATGAATGTGTCAACATGTATAAAGTACTAGCTTCTGCGCGCGACTTCGTCGGCGTGGACTCAGCTCCTATTGGTCCTAGCGTGATGATACATAGCCTATAGCCTTCCTCGATAAACGGGCTATCTAACACTGAAAGAATTTTTCAAATCGGCCCAGTAGTTCCAGAGATTACCGCGTTCAAACAAACAAACAAACAAACAAACAAACAAACAAACAAACAAACAAACAAACAAACTCTTTAGCTTTATATATTAGTATAGATAACTCTGAAAGTAAATTTAATGGAAGCTTCTATTATTTGCGAAGGAAAACGAATGCAATTTTCTCAGCAGTTGAAGTGTACGCTGAGGGCGGGCGGGGAAAGTAGCGCGCGCTATAGACGAAGAGCGCTACGATGAGAATACTTTGCGCCTTATATTGCTTATCGCTTAGAAGTATAAAGTTTCCCATATTTTACATTATCTCTAAACAAATTATTATATAATACAATGGACACTGCTTTATCATAAAAGTAATTAAAGATTAAGTTGAACTGTGCTACCTTTAAAAACGTTGTTTTACTTATTATCATGTTGTAACATAACGCAACACAAAAACCTTAACCGAGTGTATAACTTCTTTAAATAGCCGAACTAGCTACCTGAACAGATGTTTGCTGAGTTCGCACTATAAACATTAATTATATACCTACATACAAATCATATTATATGTAACTTTAATTTGTCATTGCCTTCTGTGCTCTTCGAGATAAGGTGTACACCTTTGTTAGTTATGAAAATAACTCTTTGTACACTTCTCTACCGCTTCTCTTTTTCTACGCCCTTGTCCTATACCCAAAGGTTGTCTGGAAGAAATCGCTCTTAGCGATAAGAGAGCTTTTGTACATCTTTCTTCGCATGTATCACTTTTTTTATAAAGTTTCTTTATGATGTACAATAACGAATATGTTATATTATTATCATCGTTAAGTTCGGTTCGTTGTTTATTATATGATCCATATAATCCATTTAGATAAGAGATTACAAGAGATTATTATAATATGGACTGGAAAATCTTCCAGTTAGTTTAACAAAGTTTAATTTTGCTACACTTAATTAGAAATAAGATATTAAGGCAATACAAATCATATAATATATATAGCCTGATCGACATCACTGAAGTCTTTCAACAAATATACACCTACTTACGAAGCGTGGCGCGTTCGTAAGGCAAACGTTTTCGAGGCTCGTAAAATACGTGATTTCTTAACTCCCAACGTTTTTATGTGAACGACTTGTTGCCGTCGCTTCGTTGCTACGAACTTAAACACACAATTACTATTGTTGTGAAACAAATGTGCTTGTGTGTGATAATTACTTAAAAAAAGGAATTACTAAAATCAAAACATGAATTGACGTGTGCTACTCGCATTGGTATACACTATACAGTAATACCATCAAACATATCTTACATAAACAGCTATAAGCGCTGTTAAACATCGCTCTCAGCGTCATTAGGCGTCAGCGTCAGTTGTTTCACACTATTTCAAAAGAAAACTCCAACATACGACAATTTCTAATAATCGTCATATTTTCTAACTGCACACAAGTCGTAAGCTACGAAACAATCGAAGTGTCATCAATAAAACATTCTGGCGTGTTGTCCTCGTGTCGTCGGCTGCTAATGGCCGCCGGCTCCGAGCAACCGATACAGGAGGCGCTACAAGCGGCGGACTGTAATATATTGCAGCAATAACATCCTGCGACCTCACTGCACTGCTGTCTAATATTACTATGAAATACACATACACACATATATATAACATACAACATTATAGATAACTATACACTAATGTCCAGCACACTATGACGTAATCGTCTATACATATAATAAAATGGTAGAAAAGTCAAAACTGTACATTGAATATTTTTTTAAAAGAATACTTGGGGTGTGATCTACAATCGATACCGAAACCAAAAATATAGTTTTTAGAATTTTTGTCTGTTTGTCTGTTTGTCTGTTTGTCTGTTTGTCTGTATGTATGTCCGGGATAAACTCAAAAAGTACTGCATGTATTTACTTCAAATTTGGCACGAATATTGTTAAGAAGTCGGGTCAGAACATAGGCTATATATTATCACGCTATCACCTACGGGGAACGAGCAGTGAACCTTTATTTCTTCAAATGTATGTCCGGGATAAACTCAAAAAGTACTGCATGGATTTACTTCAAATTTGGCACGAATATTATTAAGAAGTCGGGTCAGAACATAGGCTACATATTATCACGCTATCACCTACGGGGAACGAGCAGTGAACGCACGCAGACGACGTCGCGGGCAGCAGCTAGTAAATAATAAAAGTCACACAAACGATTTTGCGTATCGTCAGAGAATTTGTATTTAAAAAAAATTGTTAAAGCTTACTATTATTGGTCTACACCAATCCTACGATTACTTAAATTTTAGAGGTATGTGTACTTGGTGATGCTGTATTTCATGCAAGATATTACTAATTTGTATAAAGACACAGTTTACTCGTATATTATATATTTTTAAAGAGTAACTGCGAAGTTTCTTGTCTTTTCTCCCTTTTAATAATCATAAAAATTTTAACTGGTAAGATGAAGATTCTAAGGTGCTTTTGAAGCCTATTTGAATAAACTTATTTTTAATTTTTATTTAGAATATTTATTAGTTAGCGTCACTTTCCTATTTCACAGCCATCAAAGGAAAGCTATTCGCCAGTCAGTTCAGCCTATTGCAGTCCACTGCTGGACATAGGCCTCCTCAAGCTTGCGCCAGACATCCCGGTTTTCCGCAATCCTCATCCAATCTACACCGGCAATCTTACGCAGATCCTAGGTTCAACGGGCTGGAGGACGTCCCATACTGCGTTTGCCAATACGCGGTCTCCGCAGGACACGTCACTAATCGTATCAAACAACTATTATTTAATATGGCAACCTGTCTTAATTTTCTACAATTGTAAACTATTCTTGAAGTTATCTCACGTAACTGTCTGCACTACAGTATAAAGTGCAACTATTCCAGAAATATGGAGGCAAAGCGTAGACGTATTGATCCAAATTGCGTTATGTCCTGTGTGTTTCCGCAGAGTAACTGCTAATTGGCTTTAGATCACATCGCCACTGAACGGTGTACGGGCCACATTGGTTGAGCGGTACACACGACAACCAGGGCCATGAACGAGTCTAGTTACATTTCTGTGCTAACATGACGATTTCAAAAGATAATAGAAAAAAAATTAAATGAAAAAATTGCGTACGTACAAAACACATATCAGAAGTGAAACTCCTTTGGCAAACTAATTGAAAAATTAGGCGGTATCATAATTGAAAAAAAAATCAATGAATGTTGTGCCGTGTTAGTAGAAATATTAGTCCTTAACTTGATTTATCAATTTTTAATTACAATATTCTGTTTTTAATTAAAAAAATATTGTCAATTGATATACGCGTAACACGAAATATGCATTTCAACTAAAGTTGACGGAGTTAGGACTTTTTTTTCTATTTTAAGCGTTAATTTGTCAGACATAGACCTCTTTATTTTTAACGAGATTTATTTATAGTACTGAAGGACCCGTTTCACTGGTTGCGGTTAACGCAATAGCGTTACTACTACATACCGACATATTATCTGTTAAATATGACAGTATATATTTATCATAATAAATTATTATTTTTCACCATCGTATTCCTCTATATTCAAGACATAGTTCTATTCGCAATTGTAAATCTAACAGTTTTAGTTTCTTAGGTAATTGAAGAGATACAGGCCCTGAAATGAAATGAAATGAAAATATTTATTTTTCGTCATAAGGTGAGCCTCACACTTAACGAAAGTCAAAAAAAAGAAAAGTAAAAATGTCATTTACAAAAAAAAAACTAAACAATAATAATAAAAAAAAAAAAAAGTTAAGGCAGCAAAATAAAATAAAAATGTATACTTAACATTAACATTGGGTACATTACAAACTTACGTAACGTACCCAGTGTTATAAGCAACCTTAACTTAGTCAATATTTCTAATGTCTCGGTAGACATCACCTACCTACTTTTACCTCGGCTTTATTAGATATTACAATAACATAAAGTAAGTTCCTAGTGTAGGCCGAGAGAAAAAAAGCCGGCGGAAAAAAAACTCTCGGTACTCTTTTAAAAATTTAAGGTTAAATACAATATAAAAACGCAGTAATGGACCATGAAATGATAAGGACAAACACGAGACAGCCAATCGTGCATGCCGAAACCATCACATGCCACCTGCTCACAATATTTATATACAAAGCGAGTCACAGACATAGCCTGGTCGAGCTTTATTCAATCCCATGCCTTTTCATCGTTAAGGTATTCCTTGATGGTGTAATAGGCTTTACTGCATAATGTTCGCTTAATAATTTTTTTAAACTTCAGTAAAGGCAGAGATTGAAGCGCAGCCGGAATCTTATTATATATTAAGATAGACGTTCCTATAAAGGAACTGCTTTTCTTCTTGAGCCGGCATTTAGGAAATATTTATTTGTGGTCGTTTCTGAGTGTTACATCATTTGAGGCATTTCGATCACTACGACTAACAAATAAATGCCTGTTTTTCCGTATGTACATTATATTTTCATAAATATACTGCGATGCAAAGGTCAGGATGTTGATCTCTTTAAACTTCTCTCTCAGAGATTCTTTACATCCCATTTTATAAATATAACGGATAGCCCTTTTCTGCAGAATAAAAATGACATTAATATCAGCCGCATTGCCCCACAGTAAAATGCCATAGGACATTATACTATGGAAGTAGCTGAAATAAACTAATCTAGCTGTATCGACATCCGTTAATAACCGTATTCTTTTGACCGCGTATGCTGCAGAACTCAGTCTATCCGTCAACTTACAGATATGGGGTCCCCACTGTAACTTTGAATCAATGGTGATTCCAAGGAAGACAGTTGAGTTAACTAAGTTCAGTTTATCACCATTGAGTTCTGGTTGCATATCTACTTGTTTTACATTTGGAGCAGAAAATTTAATACAATTAGTTTTCTTACTATTGAGAAGTAAGTTATTTACGCTAAACCAATGCACAAGTTCAGAGAGAGCATTGTTTACATCGTCATAGTTAGTTTCTTGTCTACGCAATTTAAACATTAATGAAGTATCATCAGCAAACAATACAATCTCGTGCTTCTTCTCTACTAAATATGGTAGGTCGTTAATATATATTAAAAATAAAAATGGACCAAGAATTGAGCCTTGTGGAACCCCCATCTGTATATAAGACCCAGATGACTTAGTACCATTCACTTCAACCCTCTGAGTTCTACCACTAAGATAAGAGCTCAGAAGTTTTAGTGCGGTATTTTTAATGCCATAGTGACTGAGTTTCCTGATTAATGTGTCATGATGAACACAGTCAAATGCCTTGGATAAATCACAGAATACACCTAAAGCATCACGTGACTCCTCCCAAGCATTGACTATCGAAGTAAAAAGCTCAACACCGGCATCAGTTGTGGAGCGTCCTCTAGTGAAACCGAATTGCTTATTGTGTAAAAGTTTATTTCTAGAGAAATGATTTAAAAGCTGACCGAGAATCACTTTTTCAAATAGTTTACTACAGGCAGGTAGAATAGAAATAGGCCTGTAATTCGTTGGATCAGTATGACAACCGGACATAAACAAAGGAATAACTTTACTATGTTTCATAAGATCAGGAAATTCACCACTTATAATACATTCATTAAATATAATCGCTAAGTGGGGTGCTATGATATCAACAACCCTGCCTATAATTTTAACAGATATACCCCAGAGGTCTGCGGTGTTCTTAAGTTCTAAAGTTTTAAAAGTTTTAACAATTTCATTAGCATCTATGGGTCTGAAAATAAAATCACCTTTGCACGCATTTACATTTTGTTTAAGCAACGATTCAGCGACTTCGGGTGATGATATAAGCGCCTTAGTTGTCGAAAGTGGAATGTTGGCAAAATGTTTTTCCAAAGCTGTTGCCACTTCATTAACCGCTTTAATGGAGTAATTGTCAATGATGAGTTCACTGACACCATTACGTTCTTTAACTCTTCCAGTTTCGGCATTTATAATATTCCAAGTCATTTTAATTTTGTTTTTACTTGATTTAATTTTATTTCTAATGAAAATTGACTTGGCCGCGGCACAAACAAGTTTAAAAATTTTTGAATACTTTTTAATATAATTACAAAAAACAATGTTAGTATTATATGATTTCTCATGTAAGAGATCATACAATTTTTGCCTACTTTTATAGATTCCCCGAGTCGCCCAATCGTTGAATGACATACAATACTTGGGAGAGATTGTTTTTGGTGTAAAAACAGTCTTAAACACACTGTTAATATGACCGCATAAAACTCCATATTTATCATTAACACTACCGACTAATGGTATCTCTATTTGGTTTACAATAGTGTTTCTAAATCTCTCCATACGTTTCATGTTCACTGGAACGACCACTTTCCTCTTACTAACCTGCTTTTCCATATTATAATTGAAACTGACTAATTGGCCACAGTGATCAGAGTCATCATCATCATCATCATATCAGCCTGTTGCAGTCCACTGCTGGACATAGGCCTCCCCAAGCTCGCGCCAGACATCCCGGTTTTCCGCAATCCCCATCCAGCCTACACCAGCAATCTTACGTAGATCGTCGGTCCAGCGGGCCAGAGGGCGTCCTACACTGCGTTTGCCAATACGCGGTCTCCACTCCAGGACACGTCTGCTCCAACGGCCATCGGTCCTGCGACACAGATGACCAGCCCACTGCCACTTCAACTTGCTGATTCTGTGGGCTATGTCGGTTACTTTCGTTCTCTCACGGATAGTCTCATTTCTTATTCTGTCCTTGAGAGAAACCCCAAGCATAGCCCGTTCCATAGCACGTTGAGCGACTTTAAACTTGTGGACCAGTCCCTTCGTCAGTGTCCACGTCTCGGCTCCGTATGTCAACACAGGCAGGACGCATTGCTCGAAGACTTTTGTCTTCAAGCATCAGTGATCAGAGTGTAGTTTATTAATTATTGCAGAGAAGGACGGAGTCCCATCTGTAAAAATGTTATCAATACATGTGGCTGTAGAGCTAGTTATTCGAGTAGGCTCGAGGAAGAGGTTAGTAAGATCACAACATTTAAACAGAGTTAAAAATCTTTGACTGAGTAAGGTATCATCTAATAAATTGATATTAAAATCACCACACACTATAATGTCTTTGTTACGTTTAGCAGTTAGCTTCGTTAATAATTCTTCTAATACTGCTTCAAATTGTTCGTAACATGCACTGGGTGGTCTATAAATACTGACTATTATACAATGCGCTAACTCGATACAGGCTATCTCTATAGTTCGTTCAATGGAAAGGCTTACAATGTCTCTACGAACCTTAAACTTTAGGTTTTTATTTACTATAATTAATGAGCCACCATGTATAGCTGTCTTCCTACAGAACGAACTGGCAACTTGGTGCTTATCAAAATTAAAAACTAACCCTAAATATCCTACTACGTGCTGTTAAAGTCTATTCGTGACTTACCTGCAGGATAAACTTTCTCCACATGCGGTGAAACAGGCCCCAGATATAAATAAATGTAACATATATTCCGACAACGGTATTACCCCGGCTCTACATCTTAGTGTAAGTTAATTTAAAATAATATTTTAACCCAAAAACATATTTGGAAACGTGTCCTGCAGCTACCAGGATAACATACATGCGCAGAGTTATTCAAGAGCCCGCGGGCGCGCCGCACGTTACCGACCGCTGGCACATTTTATTTATATTAAACGAAAAACACATGTAACAATGATAGGTCATAGTCACGTACGTCGTAAAGATTATATGAACGGAAATGATTCAGTTAATAGAATATTTGAAGTGTACTCGACCATCTTGGATTCAAATCTGAATATTAGAGCTGTGTTTTTCAAAGTGCGAATTCCCGAGCAATATCGTTGTCAATACTGAAAAAAACATGGTATTCTTTATTGTCATTTGATAAAAAGTCTGAAATTGAAATCAAAATCAAAAAATTACTTAATTCAAGTAGGCTTCTTCTTTTTTTTTTTATTATACTATGGGCTTACTCTTGACCCCAGTCTAGCTCAAGAGCAGAGACGAGGTCGAAGATGGAGCGAGCTCGCCCAGAAGTAGCCTGTTCACTCGCGCTTTAAACAAGTTCGGGTTATATGTGCTCGGAAATACAGACGCCGGCAGGGAATTCCAGTCCTTGGCCGTGCGCATTAAAAATGATGATTTTCGCAAACACCTTTGAATCGTTACTTTATAAATAAAAATTACATTACATTTTGTACTCCGAATTACAGTCATCTCATATTAAGCTCCAATCATTATCTTTAAAAAAGACTGTACTGTACTACCTTTGGGCTTGCTTCATTACATTGCTGAAAACAACACAAACGTGAACATAATGTAACCCCCCCCCCCCCCCCCGCCACGAGTAAATAAGCTATTTGTATGATAATCAGTAATCAAGAAGAGCCGTCTTGAAGCAATAACCGTATTTCAAGACGAACCTCGACACTCGACGAGGTTTCGTATCGTCTGACAATGAGGTTAAATGTTTATCAACTTATGTATGTACTCGTATATAACGATCGATTCTTGCTCAAAATATGGAGCAGCCCGACTGGGGTAGTACCTCGACCTTACAGAAGACCACAGCTAAATAATACTGTTTTCAAGCAGTATTGTGTTCCTGTTGGTGAGTAAAGTGAACAGAGCTCCTGGGGAGAACTGGTGATGGGGTCGGCAACGCGCTTGCAATGCTTCTAGTGTTGCAAACGTCTATAAAGCTACGGTGATCGCTTACCATCAGGTGAGCCGTACGCTTGTTTGCCGATCTATTTACATTTTAAAAAAAATTTAGTACAACACTGGCCCCTCGCTCCTCGTAAATAATATATACGCGAATAATTTTTACCTTTATTATGAGACTAACGTCGTTTCAAACAAACGACGTTACCGCATTGCAACTCCAGACAATGAAAACTCATTAAATGTTAAATTATATTTATTCTCCGACATCGTCGCTGGACACGTTTCCTGTGAAAACAAAGTATATTTTCACAGCGTTTTGATCTCTACGAGAGAGTAATTAAGAGTCACTTCACGCACCTGCACACTTCACGGTCCTAAAACAACAGCTCAAGTAACCAGTCAAGTTCCTTTTATGTTACGATATACATTGGTAAAGTTTACTTAGAAACCAACTGAGAATAACCATTTGGAAACAGTTGTAGTTAGTCAAAACTAGTTACGACTACAAAAACTGCTCAAATATTCTAAAATGATGATAAGTTTAAAATAAACTAATTTGTGTTTAAATGTCTACGGTCCAAGTCGACTATTACAATATGGCCTAATGGTGAGCCAGTGCTCGGTCATTGCAGCAAATTTATTAAACCTGTACCAGATGAAAATTTCATTAACGCCGTCAGTCGAAACGAGTTCAATTCCCCCTTAGACTTGATAATCGTATTAGTAAATTTTTTTTTTTCTCTTGTTGCTACTATTATTGCGACTATTGTTGCGTGTATATCTAATTAAATAACAAACGTAACTTATAATGAAAACGATCCCCCAGCGGAGCAGCGCGATGGATTTGATTTCACTGATATATATTTATTACAACGAAAAATCAACATTAAAAACGATTGTTTGAAATAAAACTGAATTCGATTTACAACGACAAGTAATAGGTACAACATCAAGTGGAAAAAATAGTTAATTAAATAAGCATTATTGGGGATAACTCAAAAAGTAGTCGTCAGATCTCAATCATAATTAAATAGAACCTTACGACAGGTGCACCCAGAAAAAGTTATGAGGTACACATAAAAGTACAGTCGAAATGAGAACCTGCTCCTTTTTGCAGTTGGTTGATTAAACTATCTATTGCAACTACTATGTTCTTCCGAGAACATTGTAGAGTGACTGAATATGTGTATTAAGGGACACGTTGAAAATGACACAATATTTAAACAACACCAACGGATGTTATTTATTATAATTTCTGTTTTATGATTTACATTTCGCGTGGGTGTGTTGGTGTCTGTAAACACACAGAGCTCGTGATCGCGTTGTCGATATTTGCGCGTTTGATTTCCCGCGAGGAGCTCCGCCAGCCTACATCATGAAATATATTCTTAATTGACTATTATTTTACAATGATCTCGTTATTTTATGATTTTACATGTAATGGAAATAATAAATAATGTAACTACTTCATACAGTATACATAAATAATTATTTAATCGAAATCGTTTACGGTTTAATGGCGTTTCTTTGTCACGTTAAGTTTTTATCGTAATTGGTAACGATACGCACAGAACCTTAGAAAAAGGAAATAATATATTTATATAAAACTGAATATCATACTTTTTTATGTAGTGTCGTCTTTAAATAAAAAATTCCACCACCACCACCACTTCAGCCTATCACAGTCCACTGTTGGACATAGGCCTCCACAAGTTCGCGCCCGATATTATGACGCGAACTCATGTGTTTTGCCCATAGTCACCACGCTGGGCAGGCGGGTTGGTGACCGCAGGGCTGGCTTTGTCGCACCGAAAACGCTGCTGCCCGTCTTTGGCCTGTGTATTTCAAAGCCAACATGGATGGTTATCCCGCCATCCGTCGGCTTTTTAAGTTCCAAGGTGGTAGTGGAACTGTGTTATCCCTTAGTCGCCTCTTACGACACCCACGGCAAGAGAGGGGGTGGCTACATTCTTTAGTGCCGTAACCACACAGTTCCGTAACCAAATAAAAAATTCAATTAATCTTAACTTTATCTAAGCTATTCAGAGTTCTTTTCGGTCTTATACTCTTACTAGCTGCTGCCCGCGACGTCGTCTGCGTGCGTTCACTGCTCGTTCCCCGTAGGTGATAGCGTGATAATATGTAGCCTATGTTCTGACCCCACTTCTTAATAATATTCGTGCCAAATTTGAAGTAAATCCATGCAGTACTTTTTGAGTTTATCCCGGACATACATTTGAAGAAATAAAGGTTCACTGCTCGTTCCCCGTAGGTGATAGCGTGATAATATATAGCCTATGTTCTGACCCGACTTCTTAACAATATTCGTGCCAAATTTGAAGTAAATCCATGCAGTACTTTTTGAGTTTATCCCGGACATACATACAGACAAACAGACAAACAGACAAACAGACAAAAATTCTAAAAACTATATTTTTGGCTTCGGTATCGATTAAAGATCACACCCCAAGTATTCTTTTTAAAAAATATTCAATGTACAGTTTTGACTTTTCTACCATTTTATTATATGTATAGATTATTCTTAAATACTTGTCCACAATACTCCCATGAAATAATTATTGACGTGCGACTCTAACGCTGAAAAGTCAGCTTAGGCCTTAGACCCCGAGCACGTGTACACACCTGCGAACTCTTGCACACGCATTCACACACGTGTACACACGTGAACGCGCGTGTGTCGCAGCGCAGCGCAGCGGCTATACGCAATCGCGTCGGTCCGCAGATCGGTCACGTATCGCGCGCCGCGTGAATATTCATGGCGCGCGCGTGTCCGGATTATACGGCGTTCGCGCCTCGCTGCCAGCTAAGCCGTCTGCTTCATCGACGCCTCTCCCCCGTCTATATTCGTGCATCATTACTATGCTTTTACTAATGTATTTCTGTACTATAGCAATTTTTTCTATCATTGTGAAATACTTCATTCTGCGTAAATAACTCCGTCTTTGATAGTTATATATTAAGTAATTAAATTTTAAAACTATAAAGTCAGATTTGATCACTAATGAAAATAAAATTCTAAAATAATAACATAAATAAATGTCTGTGTGTCGTGTTGTCTAATTTTCAATTGTTTATAACCCTTGTATCAGCAATATAGAAGGATCAAACGCTTGAAGTTGGTCAAGCACTTGGACAGCACAACAGGCGCTCGAGGCGGACGGCCCTCGAACTGAGCTCAGTGCTTTGTGTCGAGAGACCGAGCTTATAGTATGAAGCCTGTGAGCGCCGACCGCGCTCCTCGCCTAAAGAGCTTAACTACCGCCACTTTCAGGAGTGTAACTAATGGAGACACAGACCCGTGCTGCGCAACTTTTTGCACGTTCATTGGAAAACCGAAATTTTAAATACTATTTATATGAATAGTCCGGGATCCCTTGTACGTTATCCCGGTCCTACGCTCACTGCTGCTCTATCCCCTGCTAACTCTATTACCCACCACAATCGTGAGTTTTCGTAGAGGAAATTTTTGTTCGTGTCATCAAAATGAAGCTACTCCCGGAAAATTAGCTTGATAATCAAGTAAAAAAAATGTACTAAGGATCCCTTACTAGAAATAATGAGTTCTATATTGATGTAATATAGCAGCATATTGGGTGTATACTATGGTATAATATCTAAATCTTCCCAGTGACTTTTTTATAACGTCACGGCGGTAGCCGTCGAGAGGCTTTTCGATAGGATTTTTCGTTTAAAAGCTTGCGTCGCTGACTGCGCGCAGTTAATGCTATTAGAGTAACGTCGCATCTGACTCGAACTGCACGTCCGGGTTGAAACTGTAGCGAATGAAATAAAAGTTGTCGAAACTCAGCGACCGGCGACGCGACCACGCTGGAGCTGCTGGCGTTCTAATTTACTATTTGCTGTATGAGCATGTGCGCAAGTGCGCTTTCTATTTCATGATCAGTACTACCTCATTACACAGTGTTATTAATCGTGAACTAAAAATTCAGAAATTTCTCCTTTACAACTTTCGGATTTAGTGATCCGTGTTTTTTATATCTGTCTGGATTTGAGAGGTCAATGTTGGTAAGCTCATGAGTATAAAATATACTCATAAAGTTGCACTGTACATTAGAATTTTGATGTCTATTAGTCGAGTATAAAAAAGTTCTTATAAGAAAAACTATGCCCATTCAGGAAATGTATAGGCATAAAACATAGTGTTTTGATCATAACAAAGTAGCAAGGAACTGAGAGTAATAGACGCAGTAGGAAGTTACGGCTCCTATATATAATTCTCTACTTAAACATTTGTACACAAATCTTGTTACAAACTTTTAAAGTATGCTAATGCGTGTTAATATTTAGCGAGCGTGCGAACTAGTCCCGGTGCGTGCGAGATAAGTGCAAACCTGCCGTGATGTAAGTGAAGGATATGATTGCCTTCCTCCGTCCGGCGCCGCGCGGGTAATTTATGTCTCCGCATAATTTATAGCGGTATTATTTACTCGCCACATCGATTTAACGTGAAGTAGGTGTACATTTATGTACTTGTCAAATTATTTTAAGCAATTGTTGTGGCACATATTTTTATGGAGTTTTATCCCATAGTAACTGAACATTCTTGTCGTGACAACGTCTAATAAATCGATGAACGCCGGTGGCATGCACGAAAAAGAATGACTCATTGTAGCGATACGCTCACCGTTACGTTACGCTAATCGTAGCGTTACGCTCATAACCCCGTTACGCTCATTGTACGCTGCATGTGTGCCGCATCTATCTCACTTCCACTCGATTGGCCTATGCGTCCGAGGAGATGTTTTGTTATGACGTTGTCACGTTAAACTATCGTCCGTAAACCAACTTTACAGGCTACGCCCTGTCGTAACGCGTAATACGAGTATCATCCAGAGGTTACGCCACACTATCGTGATTGAATAACACAAATGCACTAAATTATCGCCAGGCAAATGCGTAAGTAGCTCAGTAACAAAATTAATTTAAAAAATACAGAAAATATAATTTGATTATTATTTAAGTTTGTGCTCAAACAACATTTTAATATATCTGCATAAGCCGCTTGTAAATATTTGAAACTTTTTTTTTTTTTTTTTTTATAATAATGGGGGCAAACGAGCAGACGTAGCCATCTGATGGTAAACAGCTATCGTCGCCCATGAACATCTGCAACATACGGGGAGTTGCGGGTGCGTTGCCGGCCTTTAGGGAAAAGGTGTCTATACACTCGACGCTTGAAAACCCCCAGATCATAGCGCTCAGGGAAAACCTCAGGAGGAAGGTCATTCCACAGTTTGCATGTACGCGGAAAGAATGCGCGCGAAGCTCGTACATTGGTTGCAAACCATGCATCCAAGTAGTGTGGATGAAACTTACTCCTTCGGCGTAGGGTGCGATGGTAAAAATGTGACGGTGGCACCATATCAAACAGTTCCTCAGAACACTCACCGTTGTACAGACGGTAAAAACACACAGGGAGCCAACGTCTCTCCTTATACTAAGTGGTTCTAAGCCGTCCGTAAGTTTAGGATCGTTGACAATGCGAACTGCCCGGCGTTGGATGGAGTCAAATGGGTGGAGTTGGTATTGAGGGGCGCCTGCCCAAAGGTGCGAGCAATACTCCACATGGGGGCGGACCTGAGCCTTATAGAGTAGTAGCCGATGTCCCGATGTGAAGTACCGACCCGCCCTGTTCAGAACCCCGAGCTTTTTGGCAGCCAGTTTGGCTTTGCTCTCCAAATGACCCCGGAATTGGACCTCATTCGTAATGCCTACCCCAAGGATCCCAATACTTTTAGAGATGGTTAGTGAAGTGTTCTGAAAACTAGGCGCTACAGAAAAGGGGGCTTTCTTAGCAGTAAACGCGCAAACTTGTGTCTTCGAGGGGTTGAATTGGACGAGGTTGCGCCTACCCCATTCGGAGACTTGCTCCAGGGAAGTCTCGATTTCAGACACAAGTTGTAATCTTTCCTCTTCCACTTCCGCCCGAGGGATATTAGACCGGCCAGTGTAGAATGCATCACACGTGCTGTCATCTGCATAGCAACGAATATTGCTGCATTGCAACATATCGTTGATATGCAGAATAAACAGTGTGGGTGAAACTTAATTGAGTATTCCTCTCAGTTTCCAAGCGCCACAAAACACATTTAAACTTGTGTATGTTAAGATATAATACCTTCGCGCTTATCGTTCTATACAATAATTACCGCACAGTTCATCGTAGTATTCGTAGTCGATGTTATATGAGCGGTAGTATTTGCAATTCAATGTGCGAGCGCGGGCACGTGCTCGACTCTTTATTGAAATTGCTGAATTCGCCGCAACTGTCTGTCACTACTGTCTGTCTGTCGCGAAAATGAGCCTGGGAATGAGACGGCGGGCTTCTGGGCGGATTTTAAATTAACGACTTTTAAAAATATAATATTTATTCCCGAGTATTTAAAAGACTAATTGAAATATTATAATATAGAAATTCGTATAAATAATTTTAAAAGTTCGTATACAAGGTTTTGTAATCAGCCATCACTTTTTAAATTGATAACTGCTTATGTAGGCACTAATTATGTTAAAAAATCGTAAGACGAAATTTTCAACTCTTTTAACTAAAACTTTATTTCCATTTAATCGGTTAAATCTAATAATATATAGTAACCCTGATAGCGATCGTTACTCATAGTAGGCAATATAATCCGCCAACCCTCAGTAGAGCAGCGTGGTGGATTAAGCTCTGATCCTTCTTCTACATAAAGAAAGAGGCCTATGCCCAGCTGTGGAATATTACAGGCTGAAGCAAGTATGTTATGGCAAAAAATGTGTGAATAATATAAGTCACAAACTATAAATACAAGTATTAAACAAAGTGGAAGAGAAATTAATATTATAATTTCATACGAAAATACATGTGAAGTGGACTACAGTTACAACAGACGGCGTGTGATACCTACGAGAGAAATTGAACTAAGCTGTAGATTTAGCCGATTTGTTTATGTTTATTTTTCGGGCAATTGCGTTGTCAAAGAAAATGAAAGAATCTTAAATATTTAACTCAAAGTTTATTAATTCTATTTACCAGTAATATTCTCTCTCGAGACGTGAAATTGTCTTAAATAATTACGTGTTTTTATTAGTTCGTTCGTTAGTATTAAGTTAGTTCTTAAAAGCCGCTCTCAATGTTAATTTATGTTTTTGTTAATTTGTCACAGATAATAAAAGAGAATATTTTTATCGTTCTCAGAGAATGGAGGCACTTACTAATCGTCATTATATTCATGCTTATAATGACAATGGAACGCTGAAAACGTTCGAATTTTCCGTCGAAATTTTCATGCTTTTCGTTGGATATGAGTGCGCATATTGCTATATTGCTTTTATGTGGAACTTTGACGAATTTTCGCGAAAGAAAATAGGCCAATATTTTATCATCAGAGTTAAAAATTGAAAATTGCTTTTTCACATTGTATTTTTATTCTTTAGTAGCAAAAGAGTCTGATTATTTTAATTGTTTACTGGTAGTTGTCGAGTTACAAAGCCTTTAAATATAGAAGCTAATTTTGTTTACACCGGACACTATCTGTGTTCCCAGCTCGTAAATGAAACACCGTGACAACGTCTATATATATGTATATAAATCGATGAATACCAGCGGCATGCCCGAAAAAGGATGACTCGATCATTCTATCGTTACGCTGACTGTCTCGTTACACTCAGTGTACGCTTGCGCCGCATCTATCTCTCTTCCACTCGATTGGCCTATGCATCCGAGGAGATGTTTTGTTATGACGTTGTCACGTTAAACTATCGTCCGTAAACCAACTTTACAGACAAACAATTTTATATCGAACTTATGCTAATTTTTTGATTTTTTGTTTCTAATTTAATTGATAGTTTGTAATATAATTAAATTATTAAATAAAATCAAATCTGGAATTATTAAAACCTTTAAGAAGTCCTAATATAATGTAATATTATCAAAACAGACGTCCAATATGCAATAAAATAAATTAAAAATGATATTTATAACATATAAGTAAGTAAAAAGCAAATAAAATATCTCCCAATATGCTTTATATTTGTAACCAAACATCGCGCAAAACTGAACAAACATCATGCTTCAGTGTTCTCCTGTGTAACGTTAACAATTTTGAAATAAGGACAAAACTGTTTTGTGTTGACTCAAGTAAATAACATGAGCAAGGAGAAACATTTGATTGAGATTGTATTGTGTGTCCGTATATATTATAGTTATCATTATTATGATCATCTCGCAAAACGTTACCTCATAGTAGTGGTCTGTGAAGAACTGGACCGCTGTACAGATCGGAGAAGTAAGCTCAGAAAAATTAACTACGTAGCACCGAAACATATCTAAACACCTTCATTCTCTCATTATTTTCGTTATTTTCAGTTAGTTATAGAAAAAATAATATGAAAATATTCCTGTATCAGACATGTGATGTAGAGACTGCAGTCGAACGTGCGGAGAGCGGAGTCTTAGTAGGTACTCTTAGGACGTCTCGGCTGAACTTTGTCGTACGTACACACGCGCTCCTCGAGCAGTGACATGCTACGAGCACCGCCGCGCGCCGGTTTGTTGCGGACGAAAGTATCGTCTGTAAAGTTGGTCGCCGACATGAATGCTCGATGCGTCTCGTTATGAATTCGAATGCACATTTAAATTTATTTTGAAATGTTAACGAAAAACTGTGTGTATAGATTTATATGTACCTTTTGTTGTAAATTAAGATATAGAATTTATCCTCACAAATGTGTGATGGCATGTTTGTAGAAATATTCAAAATAATCTTCCATAATCTGCATTTACTAACTATTTTAAACGTAACTTTTAGAATCAATTACGTTACGTGTAGTAAAACTTGAAAAGGGAAGAAAGTCGGAAGTCACAATGTTACGTCATATAATAAACAATGTTGTCTGTTTATGAATAAGTTAATATTTGAAGAAGTTGCTTGCAAACGCAAGCTACGACTTATAATAATATAACGACTAACTTTACTAAAATATTCGTAGAGTATAGAGAATTTCTTCGGGTATTGTTGAAACAATTTAATATCACCGCGCTCTCATTATTATCGCCTTTATTTCTGAAATATTTTCTTAGGCTTATATTCTATGTGCATGGTATAGGAAATCTGATTTAAGAATAAATGTCTAATGAGAAAGTTCAAATGAGTACTTTCTAGTTCATTATCAATAATGCATAATCTTAATACACACACATAGAGTACATGCATGTGGTAAGATTATTGTCGTGTGTGTTGTATGATACATTTGTCGTAGAACTACTACTGCTCTCTACGATTGAACTAAATTTGTTCACCGCACATTATCTGAAGGAAGCAATCAAGGGAGCTACACAACATATCCTACATCGAGTACTCGTATAATTTGAAATGAATTATGATAATTGTGTCATCGAGTAGAATCGGTCTCATATTGATATGAGTACGTAACATGTACAAGTACATCTACATATTACATCCTTTTTCGTAACAATAATCTGATTTAAAATAGTCCTCATTTCGTAAAGCCGCAGCCAACATTATTCCTAAAATTGCTTGTACAAGTGAATGATATACGGAAGGTCCGGTCAGTGTCCACGTGTGCTGCCACCTCCCGCGCACCCAGTTTGTACGAGTCCGGTCTAAACAACCGGATAATCGCGCATTACCCGGCTGCCCTCGCCCCGCACTAACTGCTAGCTCTGGACATCGTAAAACTGCTATTTCACCTGATTAAACTTTTATGAGCCGCTTGTTTACAAAACGTTACAGTCGTACAATTTGTATTCAACTTGTACGACTCTATTATTTGGGTGTTTTATACCTTAATAATATTTGTGAACTGGGCGTTATTAGCAACTTAATTAGTCTAGCATTGTTTATTAAACACTAAATATAAGAGTAGATACTAGTAATGTTTAAGAAGGAGTACTGCAGGTAATATCTTGCTCAAAATTTGGAGCGGCTTGTCTGGTTTAGTTCCTTAACCTTACAGGAGGTCACAGCTACTTAGATAATACTGTTCTCAAGCAGTGTTGTGTTCCTGTGGTGTGTAAGGAGACCGGAGCTCCTGGTGAGGGTTCAGTGTAGGGTCGAGGTCTCGTGGTTCTGCAGATATCTACTGACTACGGTAACCGCTTGTCGTCAGGTCGGCCGTACGCTGGTTTGAAAACCAAGTCGTATAAAAAAGGTGTGTGTGCGATTCACACACGATAGAAGTGAAATTTCTTTGCCAAACTAATTAAAAAAACTAATTTAAAATTAGTGGCGTGAAACGCGGCCCGGTCCTTCCCTGTGTCGTTTTTCCGTTGCATCCGGTTTCAAATCACAACGATTCTAAAGAAGTTTCACTTCAAAAAGAGTCATATCAAAGCGAATGAAAAAAATATGCTTAAGAATAAAAAATAAATTAAAGGGATAACATAATGATGTAACGTTTTACACTATCGTTATTATCTGTAGCTCAATTGAACATTTAACAAAACTATGAAACAAGTAGTAGAGGTCACAAGGTGAGAGTTTGACATCAAAACGTTAAGTAGACTCTCGTGCAATTAAAACACCACGAGTGCGCGTGTCATGAGAGTCACTCGAGCGCTCGTAGAGTGCGCTCAGTGCTAAAAAGGCACAGAAAAAGGATTACTTCATGAACAAATTCAATTATGACTTAAACTACTTGATCAATTTGTATGAAATAAAAAAGTGCGTGCTTACAAAGTACACATGTCAGAAGTGAAAATTATTTGGCAAATATGAGATGGCAAATTTTTGTCTCGTTTATATTTCAAATCTAAAGCTTTAGATTTCCGTTCCAGCGCTATCTAGTTAGTTTGCAATGTAATACTATCGATATTGATGTAACAACATTTGTAGTTTCTATACGACACACTAGGTAGTTCTACCTACCAAAAACTACATTAACTGTTGTCCAACAAAAACGTTGCCGTTTCATCCGTAAAAATTTTACCCTCATGCGCCTTAAGAATTTTCACTTCAAAAAAATTTCAAAAACATAATTTATTTGAGCTTACGATGCCACGTGGTGAAACATTGCATGAAACACACAAATTACGAAAGAACGACAAATAAAAAGCTGAGTGCAATAAAAATGTCACAATAATCCCGCCCCCGGCGTGACGTCTTCGCGCCATTTAACTCGCAACACGCAATTCCTGTTTATAGCGGACGCCGTGATCCCGCGCGAAATATTGCGACCGCGAGCCGTCTCACTCGCAGAGCCTGTTATTTACACCGGCGCGGGCGACCGCAGCGACAGCGGAGAAGCGAACTACGCAAGTAGCTGGTAATCGCAATAATAATTTAATTAAAAAATAACGTACTGTATATTATTACAATAGTTAAATATTCAAGCCGTGTTCAATATCGAGTACAATTCCAACCTCTGTTGTGTTGAAGGATCCATTGACCCAATTCGACGCTCTCAGCGGTAATAACACAAACCGGGCATTTGCATTGCATACAATAACACCTCACGAGCACCGCATTACAAAGATCACACAGCGCTGAGATTTGCATAAATACCGTTTATTAAGGCGTGTCTTTAATGTACTCGAGTGTTTTTATACAACTAGGTCGGCTAACAAGCGTACGGCTCACCTGATGGTAAGCGATTACCGTAGCTTATAGACGCCTGCAACACCAGAAGCATTGCAAGCGTGTTGCAGATCCTACCCCTAAAACCCCCCAGGAGCCAAGGGCGGATCCAGCTTTGGCGCCAGGGGGGTCACATAGTCGTGGTCAAGTAAAAAGAAGTTATAATTTAATTTTTATAATGATAGATACAGGTAAAAGTAGGTATTTTATTAATCTATGTAGATACAGTACTTAAAAATACCTATATTGTGACAAAAATCTTGTTTAACAATTTTAATAAGTGGTCCACCTAGGTCCTGGACACAGCCCAGGGGGGGGGGGGTCATGACCCCCATGACCCCACCCCCTGGATCCGCCAGTGCCAGGAGCTCTGGTCTCCTTACATACCACAGGAACACAACACTGCTTGAAAGCAGTATTATTTAGCTGTGGTATTCTGTAAGCTCGAATCGAAGTACTTACATTCGGGCTGTTCCATATTTTGAGCAGATATTTCTTGCTGTGCGCTGCTTCAGTTAAGGCAGATAAGAATCGTCGCGCGTCCGCTCGTCGATATCAAGCAAGAAATTTCGCCTCTTTGTTGTATATATTCTTTGAAACTCATCCAATGTTGGAGATATTTTTTCAATACGAAGATAGCTTATTTTCTCAAATATTTGGCACAGAACGTTCCAATTTGTATTTCAATTCTCGTTTCAATATTGGTAAAATTTTTTAATATATATTTTCGCAACGTATTTAAAATAAGCTAATATTAGTTTTCTTAAAAGTAAATTCCACTTTTCAAAATACAACTAATATGCAAACTGAATTTTTGATAATATCTCGACAGGTCCTCACAAGCTCCGACTAAACTGTCGCGTCGCGCGGCGACTGTCGCTCGTCGCAACTAATTGTGATGGCTTCATTAATTACGCTAAAGAGCCGCAACCCCCAGCCGAGGCCGGAGCCCCGCACTCAACACGATTACTACCGAACCTCACACACCATTTTCATATTAGCTTATAAACCTTTACCCTATTAACAGCCCACTTATCAGCGTGCGCTGTAGCATAAGCTACTTTTTTTTTTTTTTAATATGTCATATTTTATATTCCAGTAGATATAAGATGAGAATCAACTCCATCATTACGTTACGTCCACTTTTAAAATCAATCTTAAGAAGTATCTGCTCTCCAAAATCAGTACAGATGCATGAGATGTATATATGTAGTATAATTATGTTTTATGTATGTATGAATGTATATAGATGTGTGTATGTATATGTATGTTTATAAATGTTTATGTATGTATATGCAGTGTACATATTTTATGTTTTTTTTTATCAATCTTCTACTCCTGCACTACTTTGCCCCGCGTTCACATCATCTCTCACCACCATGGGTTGACTGGAAGAGATCTCTTTTAGAGATAAGTTCGCCCTTGCCTACTTCCTTTATTATAATGAGTTGTAAAATTACTTAGTGCAATAAAGAATATACGTTATAGCATCCGACGACTCTCATCTTTGAATTTAAAAAAAATATATATCAGAGGCACAATTCCGTCGGCTAACTGTTTTGAAAGTGATATCTTGTAAAGTAAATGTTAATGGAGTAATGAAAAGAGCCATTTTAATCTCCATTAAAAGCCCGACGCACCGAACTAATTTGTCCGGCTGGGTATTCATGTTAAATTTGAGAAAATTACTTCACAAAACTCTGTGCCTATTTTAAAAGAATTTGGTATAAAAATGGTGATTGTAAGTAAACTTATTAATTTTAAATTTTGAGATAACGTTACGAATTATACTTAGGACACGTGCAAGCAGCGGGTTTTAATTCCTATGATATCTAGGGAATTTCAATTCATCCATATAATATACTAATCTATATAATAAAAATGAATGTTGCTAAGCGCATAACTGAAGAATGCCTCGACCAATTCGGCAAAGTTTTTTTTGTATGTTCCTCAAATCCCACGGTAGGTTTTTATACTAAAAAAAAAGAAAAACAGACAGAACGAAGTCTGCCCGGACAGCTAGTATACTAATACTACTCGTGCGATTTAATCATCTTAAGCTACATTCAAAATATCAAGCTTTCTAAATTTGGCTTTTCAAATATTGAACAACAAACACTCTTTTGTAAAAAGCTAAATTTGAACCTGACTATGAATTACTAGAAATGATTTCTAATGACTTATTTGTGAGAAGTAAAGAAAGAAACAAGGAGACGATCTGTAGTGTATGACACACAGCGACCTCATACTCGAGTGGTTCCTTCCTGCCAGCTCGTAGCGCTCCACATCCATACATCACCAGTCAAGCGACGAGCCCGGCGTGTAACAATGACAATCAATGCTAATTTGCTCTAAAGTTAAGCGCTACTGACTAAATAATATATTATTGAGATACTTTAGCCTTATTAATTGACCTGTCATCGTATTTTGTAACAAATCTTATGATAAAAAAGATGTCTACAAAGTAGAAGGAAATTAATACGAATGACGATATTGTAAAATATTATAAGCTATGTAACACGAAATTTAACAGCTTATAAAATGATACACCTCTTACATTCGCCCTCGATTTCATCCCGAGCACATTACATAAATTTACATTTGATAAAATGCCAATTTTCAGCAAAAGGCGGAGCATTACGTCGGCTTTCTTTGAATGGGGAAAAAGTCCCGGAAGTAATGAGAGAGCCCGCGCGCTGTTGAGGCTTAGGACGCCGCAGTAACGCCTGTAACTATGTACGCCTGTATCTCGCGAACGGAGCGAAGGAAATAAGAGATTACCATCCCACTGAACTCGTGACAAGAACAGGAGTTCACTAAGTCTATCAAATAGTTTTCGCAACTTTGGTTCAGACAGTTTGATTGGTCGGATGTTTAAATTACGATCGGATATTCTTTGGTACTTTTTAACCGACTTCCAAAAAAGGAGGAGGTTCTCAATTCGACACGTATGTTTTTTTTTTTATGTATGATAGCTCAGAACTTTTGACTCGGTGGACCGATTTCGATCAATTTTGTTTTAATTGAAAGGTGTTGCGTGTCATGTGGTCCCATTTAAATTTAATTGAGATCTGACAAGTACTTTTAGAGTTATATCTAATAATGCGTATTTAAGTGACTACTTTTTCGTCGACCTATGTTGTATTATACTGCATAACTTTTTACTCGGTGTACCGATTTCGATGATTCTTACTTTAATCGAAAGCTAATACTTGTCTTGTAGTCTTGTTTAAATTAGATCGAAAACTGATTACAACTTTTTGAGTAATCTTTAATAGCGCGTATTTACTTGACTATTTTTTCGTCTTATTACGTTGTATTACTTGTCGATGTAATTGAAGTCGGTTTTTTTTTCGTTTGCGAGCAAACACAATTATTTAAAATACACTTTCTAACCAAGTCGATGATACACATTACAATGTGCGTTGCGGAATTCAGAAAAGAACACATGGGTTTTAAATTTAACCGTGATCAATGTTATATTAAAGTACTGAAATAAAATCTTTACGATACAAAACATTATTCGTTGCCGAACCAAATTCAAAAAAGGCGGAGGTTCTCAATTCTACTTCAGTAGAGAAGAGTTTTTTTTAATCAAAAGGTGGTGCTTGTTATACGGTTCCATTTAAATTTGATCGAGGTCTGACGGGAAAGTTTTTAAGTTATCTCTAGTAATACCTACGTATTTTCTTGACAATTTTTTCATTTACCTACGTTGTATTATAAATACACTTAAAAAATACAGTCGAATTGAGTAAAGTCCCCTTTTTTTTGAAGGCGTATAAAAAGTAAGCTTCACCTGTCGCCGCGGCTCACCCGAGTGTCAATCAATGTCAGCTCGGCCGGCGCGGTGAGACGGTCGTAAATCATAACTTACTTTCTCACGCGGTCTGAGGGAGATTGCCGGTGGAAACTGTCTTCGTTACAAAGCTGAAACCTCTAAATTGTCCATTTATAGGTGCAATTCTTTAATCTTTTATAAGAACGGCTGGTTTTAGTGCGAGTCGGACTCGCGCACGAAGGTTTCCGTACCATTGACTAGGTAAAATATTTAGACAACATTTTTCTGTCTAGAAATATTTATTTTTATTTTTATTCTATTATTTATTATTAAAGTAAATATACAGTTAAGTATTTTTCAAGTAATTAATATTTCAAGTGCCTACCTGCTACCATTTATTGATGTCATGCAAAAATAGGCAAAAAATTGCGTTTTTTTGTATGGCAGCCCCCGTATTCAAGTAAATATACAACTGAGTATTTTGTGAATATTTCAAGTGTACCCTACCTGTTGCCTTTATTGATATCGAGCAAAAAAGGGTAAACAAATCGCGTTTGTTGTATGGCAGACCCCCTTAAATATTTATTTTATTTGGTTTATAGTATGTGTTGTTATAGCAGCAACAGAAATACATAATTCGTGAAAATTTCAACTGTCTAGCTATCGCGGTTCTTGAGATACACTGTCTGTGACAGACGGACGGACGGACGGACGGACAGACAGTAAAGTCTTAGTAATAAGGTCCCGTTTTTACCCTTTGGGTACGGAACCCTGAAAAACAGTTAAACGGTGCTTTAAACAACGCTTCGAAAGCTCCTCTTGTAACTATAATTTTCCCATAGTTTGATATGCCATTAGATTACAGTACACTGTTATACTATTAATTGTTTGTGCTGCATTGTTTGTCACATAAATTGTATTTTTATGTTTTTGTAGGTAGCGTCGGCAACGCGCTTACGATGCTTCTGACGTTGCAGGCATAAGCTAAGGTATTACCTTAGCTTATCTAATGGTACGTGATACGCTACCATCAGGTGAGCTGTATTCTTGTTTGCCGACCTAGTTGAATAAAAAAAAGACTGGTTCAGTGATACAGATACATTTCACCGGACGAGGCCGGTCACTCCCGGCGACGGATTATCACACGAGTCCCGGCGCGCTCGCACCGCGCCTCGGGATTAGGAGATTAGTTCGCTTTCCGAACACACAGCTGTTTTGTTTACGACGATTTGTAGCTGTAATAATCTCTGGATATTTATTGTATATACTAAATAAATAGCCGGTGACTGAGAACAAAATAGCAAACATCAAAACAAGGATTCAAGAAAGAATTTAACAAAATGAAACATTTTATGTTTTTGTCAATTTTTTTCAGTACGATGATATACTATGTTCATTTTGACATTTTATGTTTTTTTTTTTTTTTTTTTTTTTTGGTACTAAGTCGACAAACAAGCGTACGGCTCACCTGATGGTAAGTGACTACCGTAGCCTATAGACGCCTGCAACACCAGAAGCGTCGCAAGCGCGTTGCCGACCCTATCCCCAATCCCCCACAGGAGCTCTGGTCACCTTACTCACCAACAGGAACACAATACTGCTTGAAAATAGTATTATTTAGCTGTGATCTTCTGTAAGGTCGAGGTACTACCCCAGTCGGGCTGCTCCATATTTTGAGCAGGAAATTTCCTGCTGTGCCCTACCTCAGTTAAATGATTTCATGTCACCTTATTTACGAATAATAATAAACATAACTTCCAAAATTATGAGAACGCGTACAAATAATTAGTGATGTACATAATTGTCGATAAGAGCCGTGAAAAAGCCGTGAGTGAAGGCCTCCGTCAACCTCCCCGTCTCGTCCGCCGATCATTTAAAGCAGTGGTCGGCAACCTTTTTGTAGGCAAGGGCCACGAGGTGGCCAAATAAACTAAAGGCGGGCCGCACTTATGATTTAAACCCTAGACTCTACCTGATACCTACAATATAATTGGTCATATCTCATAGAAAAAATGAAAATGCCATTAAATTTTTTAAAACATATGGTATTTAATACGTACACGTAATACTTACATTATACAGCACAACAGCATTTTTGTTGTATGGAATTTTTTTATGGATCTAGCTGCATTTTCTACCCTAATTCTAAATTTGTACTCAGATTTTTGCTAGCAGCTCTACATTTTGAGATATGAAGGGTAGCTATTTTTGTCAAAAAAACATGGTTTACCGTCATATTCAGCCGTTTATGAGAACGGGAAGTCAATGGTAAGAGTGAATGACGTGTTATCAGCTCCTTTCAAACCACAAAAAGGAGTACGACAGGGATGTATCATATCCCCTCTCCTCTTTAACATCTACGGCGAGTATATCATGAGGACAGCGCTAGAAGAGTGGGATGGAGGCATTTCCGTTGGAGGCAACAAAATCAGTAACCTCCGATACGCCGATGACACAACGCTGTTGGCTTCCTCAGAACAGGAGATGGCTGAACTGCTTAGAAGAGTCGAGCGCGCAAGTGAGATGGTCGGTCTCTCCGTTAATAAAATGAAGACTAAAGTCATGGTAGTAGACCGAGCTGGAACTTTTGTACGAACCGGAGAACTCACGGAGCTGGAGTTTGTAAATGAGTTTGTGTACCTGGGAACGCTTATAAGCAATCAGGGAGGCTGTGACAAAGAAATTCGGAGACGAACACAGATGGCCAAAGCAGCTATGAGTAAGTTAACGAGAATCTGGCAAAACAGGAAAGTGTCGAATACCACCAAGACCAGACTCGTACGAGCTTTGGTATTCTCAATATTTTTGTACGGTTCCGAATCATAGTCGATCCGTGCAGCTGACCGAAAGAAGATCGAAGCTTTCGAAATGTGGTGTTACAGAAGAATGTTGCGTATACCGTGGACAGCAAAACGAACCAACAAGTCTATTCTCGACCAACTGAAGATTACTACCAGACTATCCACTATATGCTACCGACGAGTCTTAAGTTATTTTGGTCACATCGCCCGGAGACAACCAGATAATCTGGATAAACTGGTTATAGTAGGGAAGGTCGAGGGCAAAAGATTGCGAGGTCGATTACCTACCCGCTGGTCCGACCAAATCCAAAATATAACGGGACTCAGTATTCCAACTGCCCTGAGACAGGCGGAGGACAGAGTGGTGTGGAGAAGGCTAGTCGACACATCGGTGAAGGCATTTCAGGACAAGCACGACCTTCAGTAATGAAGTACACGAAGAAGAAGAACCGTCATATAACAATTTATTTAAACAACATTTTCTTTATCGCTTAAATGTCCAAGATTTACAGAAAATCGATCAAGGTGGCTATAAATGAAATGCATCTTATTGCTCATGTTGTATTCAAGGTGCTGAACGTATAATGGTAACTGCTTGGCGTGGTCAGGAAAGTCGACGGACTTCTTATTTCCCGAAAAGTTTTTTACAAGCCAAAAAAACTAATTCCAGGTATTTTTTCAGCAGTTGTCATACTTTCAGTAAAATTTACCACTACAGCCTATCACAGTCCACTGTTGGACATAGGCCTCCACAAGTTCGCGCCCGACATTATGACGCGAACTCATTTTGTGTTTTGCCCATAGTCACCACGCTGGGCAGGCGGGTTGGTGACCGCAGGGCTGGCTTTGTCGCATCGAAGACGCTGCTGCCCGTCTTTGGCCTGTGTATTTCAAAGCCAGCATGGATGGTTATCCCGCCATCCGTCGGCTTTTAAAGTTCCAAGGTGGTAGTGGAACTGTGTTATCCCTTAGTCGCCTCTTACGACACCCACGGGAAGAGAGGGGGCGGCTACATTCTTTAGTGCCGTAGCCACACAGCACAGTACAATTTACATTGTTTATTAATTTTCTAATTTGTGGTCCTTCGAAAATTCCAGCTTTTAAATTCTCAGCACTCAATTTTGGAAACGATCTGGATATGCAGTGGCGTGTAAAAGTTTTGGACCACCGTGTTTTTTCCATATAATTGACAAAATATTTTTTTCTTTCACTTGTTCTTTGTTCGAGTTGTTTGAGAGGACCATAATAAAGATTATAACGTTAATAATTATATAAAATATAATATTGTACAACGGTAAATGACTTTCAACAGTGTGCAAAAGTATTGGGCCACCGCAATTCACGAATTTGCCGGACCTTACTGCACAAGATTTTTTGATATTTTTTTCTCATTGGTTTTCTAAAAACGCTATGCACAAGGAATAATGTTAATAATTACTATTATTTCTGCCTCAATGCCGAAAATTTTTAACAATAAGACTTGAAAATATGAAAACATTAAGCTCTGTGAAATTTTGTTCAAACCACGTTCAAACTTTATTCAGAAAAAAATTTCACACGTTTTACACAATATATTGGGTATCCAGTGCTTGTTGTTTATTTCCAATGGCCGTTGATAGTACTCCATGTAAGCATTTTTAACGAAGTCTGACACATTTAAACAGAATTTTTTGAATGTATATTTGCCACAAATGTAACAAAATCTATTTGGATTGTTTACACAGGTCTTTCTAGACGCATGTTGTGATGATCTGCAATGTAAAGACATTGCAGATCAATCACGTTCATTTATAAATGACTCGGTACTTCCTGAATATCACAGGAAAAAGGGTTTGCAAAAATCTTCTTTGCTTGAAACTTTTCAAACTCACCAAATCTGTCGCTGAATGAAAAATGTGACATCATATATCTGCCAGTTTCGTTTTAATTCTACGTGTTACGCGATCGCGGTTCGTTCATGCATTTATGTTGATATTTATAACTTATTTACAAAACATTCGCGGGCCGCAAGTAAGACCTCCGCGGGCCGCACGCGGCCCGCGGGCCTCGCGTTGCCGACCACTGATTTAAAGTATCGTCCATTGTCTCGCTGCTGGGGCGCCGTCCACAATAACCGTTAACCTCGCTCCGCTGCGCAGCCGTTCTGCTAATTAAATTATTAGCCTAATCTCCAATTATCCCGACGAGCTTATATACGTGTTGGATTTTTCCTTTGCCCAATGTTTATCGACACTTATTTCTAAGTACGTCATTTCGTAAAGATGTGACTGTTCTTACGTTAGTACCTTCTAGTAATTTTTTCAACAGAATGTAAATCACTATTTTGCTTGTATGTAGACAAATTATTCGAATTGTAAATGTAATGTCGAAACAGGGTAACCTACTACCTACATGGTACCAGGGTACCTTAAGTTTGTTCTTGCTCCTTGCGACAGAGCTGGATGGTTCCGAGATATACTCCAGCTGTGTATGATGAACTCGTAGGTATGTGATAATCGTCATCACGCGACTACTCCAGGATTAGTCTTAGCTATTATGAACATGGTGGTGATGTTTTGTGTGCTGAACTGTAATAATAAACCCGATAAAATAAAAATTGTTTGAGAAAATTCTCAAATAGAACTCCGGTACGGATATGACCAATTTAGACACTTTTAAGATTTACGCTAATACAACTAGAAACTCAAAAGCAATCTTAAAATTTATATTCGTAATTTATTAATTAAATAAAGGATCAAAAATACACCGGTGCGAACAGACGGAGTTTCTGAAACAATCATCTCAAAAGCTACGGACTAATTGAAATGGCTACTTCAAAGAGACTCACGATCAGTCGTCAATTCGTTCGCTCTCTCAATACTTCAAATGTGTTGTAATCATCACGAGCATCACGTCGTGGAGTGAAGTGTGACATCGTTACAATATTTTCGCATATGACGCATCAGGCCGTAGAGCATAAGCCTTTCTTGATATTATTTTCAAGTGAGTTGAGAAACATGGATAATTATTCTGTAGAACATTGTCTTAATGTATGTGTGTCTGGTGTTTTTGAGTGTAACATTTGTTCACTTGTAAAGTACGCAAATTTCACTCTTTTCAGATTTATTTTACAATTTCTAAGAATTCGTAATGAAAATTTAGTTTATAAAAATAGGAAATCTGTATTAGTAACTTATTCTGTTTTAGAATAGAGGTTTTAAGATTCGGTTGAAACGTTTCAGTGATTCTCATGTAAAGGACATAAGAACGTACAATGGAATCAGCGCCGCCTCCTCTCTTAGTACTACGACTTTTTAACTCTCTTCGATAATTGCGTAGATTTACATGTAGGGAGCTCTCGGCTCGGCGTCGGACTCAGCCCGCCGACCCGGGACGCGTACAAAGCGGAAAATTACCGCGTAAATGACTTCACAGACAACCCCCTAGCTCCGAGTAGAGCCTTTGAAACCGTTCTTAATTGACACCGTTCGAATTTCTTTTGTTAAGACTCAAATTTGGTTCATCTATTAAAAGTATTAAAAGTGGTGTCAAAGAAACATCAGCAATTCATTATAATTTTTAACCGACTTCAAAAAAAGGAGGAGGTTCTCAATTCAATTTTATATTTCTTTTTTTTATGTATTTATGTATTTATTACCTCAGAACTTTTAACTGGGTGTACTGATTTCAATGATTTTTTTAATGGAAGGGTGGTGCGTATCATGTGGTGAAATTTAAATTTAATTGAGATATGACAAGTACTTTTTGACTTACCGCTAATAATGCGTATTTACTTGATTTTTTTTTCTTTGTCGTGTTTCGTTGTATTATACCTCACATCTTTTTACTGGATGGATCAAATTGTATAATTCTTTTTTCAATCAAAAGCTGGTGCTTTTCATTTGATCGAGATCTGCCGCGTACTTTTGGAGTTATCTCTAATAACGCGTATTTACTTGACTAATTTTACGTCTACCTACGTTGTATTACTGGTCGATGTCGAAGTCGGTTTTTGTTTTTCGTTTGCAAGCAAACACAATTAAGTACTCATTGTGTCGTAATAACGTCTTCTTATTTAAATGTTTTTAATGTGTCTACGTCGTGCGCAAAGGGATGTGGAATAAATAAACAGCTCATGTACCATCACTAATAAGTTTGTATGAGCCGTCGATAATAATTAATAGTCGTGATTTCCTTTTCTATAAAGTTACAAATATACTCGTACTTTTGTTCTACACTTAATAATTAAATTATATTGTTTGTTCGATTCCCGATCGGAGTGGATTTTTGTGTTTATACAAGTATTTATTTACAGTATGGTTGTTTGTTCTTGTGGGTCTCCCCACCGTGCCTCGGAGAGCACGTTAAGCGGTCGGTCTCGGTTGTTATCATGTACACCTGATAGCGATCGTTACTCATAGTAGGGAACATATACACCAACCCGCAGTAGAGCAGCGTAGTGGATTAAGCTCCAATCCTTCTCCTACATGGAGAAAGAGACCTATGCCCAACAGCGGGATGTTACAGGCTGAATGCTTTGTTATGATACACTTATGTTCAAAACGATTCAAAAACGTTACTATAAATTTCCAATAAAAAATACGTGTATGAGTTCATGGCTATAAACATTGCTTAACAACCTTAAATTAAACACTATAGAAAATAAGAAGCTTTATGTATTGTATTTTAAAAAATAATCACCCGACCGCACGTCTACAGCCGCCCACACACGTCCGCCGCGGAAACACGTAATAAGGGCTACGACAAGAGACCGCGGCGGAGCGGCGCGCGTGAATAACAATGTGTTTGTATATAAAAACCTCTCAATGATGTATTTATTCAATATAATTCTGAATACTAATGTCTGTGTATATTATTAGATTTCAAAAATTAAAAATTAGCTAGACAATTGTACCTACGTATTACTTTATCACATAGGGTTCTTATCACTACATAGTAGTGGTGGTTAAAATAACGGAAACGTCAAAGTGTAACACGTTTTTTGTTAAAAACGCGTAACGTTTGTTATTCCTACTCTGACTTCGCGTTATCTCAAAAACGTCTCAACAAACAATAGTCGAAAACGTCTGAAAACGCAAAACGTCGAAAACGTCTGAAAACGCAAAACGTCGAAAACGTCTGAAAACGCAAAACGTCTAAAACGTTCCCACAGCGCGCAACGCTCTGCAGCGAGGCTAGAGCGAGATAACATTACAGTCGTAGGCGCGTCGTCGGCCCGTGTTATTCGTTTTTAGGTTATTAGTATTACTCGTATTAATTTACCGTAAACGTTGTTCGCGTTGTTTCGTAAACAAACATGGCTCGTTCGTTTTAAATTTTTAATATAATAATTTGGTTGCTGTGCAAGTTGTACTACAGTACTATAATAATTGTAAATAATATAATAATTCTCTTTTCATACATTCGTCGTGCTGTTGTAAATATTGTGTAAATAATATTATAATAATTCTCGTTTCGTACAGTCATTCGTCGTGCTATTGTAAATATTGTGTTTTTAACCGAATTCTTCGTTTTTAAGAATTGTAAATAGGTAGGATATTACTGTGTGTTTTATGATAAAATCAATTTTATTATAGACAGTCCTAAGCCAAGTATGAAGGAAAGTTAGGTTTAAAGAACTTTATTTCTCATAAGAATTTACATTCATTACATTAGATACAATGATATTGTTTATACAATTGTAAGAAGAGAGTTTTAACATCTGGGCCGTTGGATATAGAAGGCTTTCTTATTTACTATAGTGAGGATACAATATGATTTTTTAGTTTGGTTTTAAATGATTTTATACTATCACATAATTTTATTTCATCTGGTAGTTTGTTAAACAGCTGTACTCCTTCAAACATAATTGTTATTTTACCATAATTAGTTCTTACATTATCAATATGAAGTTTATATTTATTTCTTAAATTCGAAATATGCGATCTCTCATAAATCCTTATTTCTGATTGCACGGAACCTGATTTAATTTTTTTGATTAGAATACATGTATTGTATGTGTAAAGTTGTGATATATTCATTATTTTTGTATTATTATAAAGTTGTGTCGTTGGAGTAAGATAGTGATAGTTATAGAAAATTTTGATTATCCTATTTTGTATTCTCTGTAAAGTATTTAAATTTGAAGTAGCAGCGGAACCCCAAACCTGTATTAGATATTCTAGATCTGATTTTACTAATGAATTATATAAAATGTTTCGGATTCTTTTTGGTACACAAGTGGAGATCCTATTGATTGCTCCTAATATTGATTGTAACTTTGTTTTAATGTGGATAATATGTATCTTGAAATTTAGTCTGTCGTCTAACCATAAGCCAAGGTATTTTTTATGATGAGAGCGCTGTAGTATATCGTTGTTTATCGTCAGCGGAGTAGTCAGGTATCTTTTTATTTTTAGCAGAGAAAATAATAAATGAAGTTTTAGCTGTATTGATTGTTAATTAAAGTTTATTGATCTATAACGCTTCATGATATATTATTACATTCTTTCGTGTACAGCGCGTTGCGAGCAGGGATGTCAGACGTACCATTATAATGGTACACGTACCATTGTTTTGCATTATTTAGTGTCACGTACCATGTACCATGATATAGGTACATACGTACGTACAGCAATTAATTAGAATATCAAAAAAAGAAAGGTTTGTTTTCTATTAACGGTACACGAAATTGATATATAAATTTTTTCACTAATTATAGGCTGCGATTTCCGACAAAATTTACACATTAGTGTTGGCGTACCATGTTTTTGTTGCCAGTACCATTTTTTTAGCCAGTTCGGTACAATGATTTCTAAGTGGCCGTCTAACATCCCTGGTTGCGAGTAGTTTTTAGTTGCAAAGTTGCGACTAGCGAGAGGCGTGTTGTCAGATAAAATGACAATTTCTCCGCGTTGAGACTGCGCCCAAGTTTTATAAAAACGTGTTATTATGAAAACGTATAAAAAAACGCGTTAACTAAAGATAGTTAATAGTCGAAAACGCGTTTTTAGTTAATAACGGATTTGAACATCAATACTACATAGTATAAAACAAAGTCGCTTTCTCTGTCCCTATGTCCCTATGTATGCTTAGATCTTTAAAACTACGCAACGGATTTTAATGCGGTTTCTTTTAAAAGATAGAGTGATTCAAGAGGAAGGTTTATGTATATAATTTAGTATAGTTTTATGTAAATTAGCAGAAATACGGCTATAAATGTTGAAGAAGTCGCACAAAATCGGGCCAACTGGGAGCTTTCCACGCAAACGCCGCGTAAACTAGCAAAGATACAGTGGAGTAATGTACCAGCGAATTCTAAATCTATAAAAATGCTACAAAAAAGTCCGCGATAGCATATCTCTATCTCTTACGGTTGACTTACAATAACCACTTTTATGTTCAAATTTTTAATTAAAAACATTACGTTATTTTCCAAGCTATTTTCTTTAGTTCAGTATTAATCCTTATCCAAACAAATATTTTAGTTAGCTTAGGAATTTAATGCAGATTAAAATTGCTCTTTACACTATATCAATCAGATGAATAGGTTTTCAGATATCGTCGTTAGAAGTAATTAACAGCGAAACATTTAACCCTTTAACCGCCATCGCCGTAATATTACGTGTTGTAAGAATAGTACCTCAGCCGCCACGACGGAATATTACGTAAAGATCCTGTCATTTAAAAATGTCATCATTGCACCCGTGCGAAGCCGGGGCGGGTCGCTAGTTAATTATTAAAAAACACAATAATTTAATCTGTTGTATATTGCGAATTACGCTTTACAACTTTTTAAGTATAAATAAAACAAATGATAACTCGCACTAGATCATAGACCATACTAACGATTAAGGACTTTTACTAAACGTAACTTTTAAAACGTTTATGAAAGACTAGCTTCTGCGCGCGACTTCGTCCCCGTGGAATAAAAGGAAAAAAAAACCCCGATTTTGAAACATTCTTCATTAGTGCTACGCTCCTATTGGTCTTAGCGTGATGATATATAGCCTATAGCCTTCCTCGATAAATGGACTATCTAACACTGAAAGAATTTTTCAAATCGGACCAGTAGATTCTGAGATTAGCGCGTTCAAACAAACAAACAAACAAACAAACAAACAAACAATCAAACAAACAAACTCTTCAGCTTTATTATATTAGTATAGATAAGCATCTTTATTATGCACCTTTTCAGCTTAAAATAGTGTGTATCTTCCAAAATGAAACAAAAGCTATGTTTAAATTCGCATTATTTAACACAAAGCGCTTAGTCGCGTCCGACGGACTTGTTGTTAGCAGGCTAGAGCCAGGCCGCGGCTCGCGCGACTGAGATTACAGCATTTGCAGTTTTGCACACACATCGTGCGTTATATCATAATAGATTGTATTAGCGAAACGAAGCGAAAATACACAAGAGCTATGACACTTTTTGTTATGACTCTAAAACCTTACAGTATAAATGTAATGAATAAAATATTCAATTAATTAAAACATACACAATATACCTAAATAGTCGTAGCAGCAGCGTTTGTCGCACGCAAGTCTACGATCAGCTATAATATAGAGCTACATGTCTAAACAAAAATATAACTTTTCCTACTTTAGTAGTACTCGTACTTATAGACAAGAATTATATATTCTTTTAGTTTGTAAATTGATTACAATTGTCAAATCGATGGCGAAACATCCCTGTTCGAGCTAAGTCGAAAATTAAAATACAACACTGTTTTGTTTTACAAAATAAAAATGCCATAATATACAATTATACATATTTGCTATGACGACTACATTTGAACGGGGACGGATAAAACAATGAAATAAACTATTTCACGTAAGCCGACGCGCGGGCCGGCAGTTACTGAGAGCGTAATAGAATTTGATGGGTATCGGATCGACCGCTCGAAACAATTTCGGTTTTTACGAGCGCGACGTATACGGGCGGAGATAAGTCGCCCTGATTTGATAAGATAAACTATATTACAAACATCGCCCGTCGAAGCTGCGGATATACTGCGTACATTAACTTCGGCGGGACTTGAGACGTATAATAAAATTGTTACAGCTCGTGACTTGTCGATAAACATCTTAATTGAAGACGAGAGAAGGTCAGTTTACATACAATAACAAGTAAAGGATGAGATCTGAATGTCGTTGTCTGAACCGTTGATATAAAAGTCATATGTCCCGCGGGTTGCAAATAATTATTCATTCGGTGATCGCTGGCCAGCGAGCCTCGTCCCGAGCGTCTCACCGGGTGCTGACCGCCAACTTGTTCTGCGTCACTACAACCGTTGCCTTTTTAATTACGTAACTACATGGTGTCGGCGGAACTTTATCATTAAGATCGTCCTCCAAATATCTATGTGCATTAAGGCTATAATAGACTATGATTAAGCCTGCAATATCCCACTGCTGGGTATAGGCCTCTTTGTCCGTATCGGAGAAGGCACTCCAATCCTTCTACAATAAACTATCTAAACTGTAATAAGATTATGTTTTATGATTCCACGGTCGTGGTCGCAGGCAGAGTCTGCCTGTGACCACGGCTGGTGTAACCTGGCCGAAACGTCAGACCCCAAGGTAATATATTTTACCTCAAATTTTATTCGCGTTAATCCTCGTGGAATCATTAAAATATAATAATGCAACGCGAAAGTTTAAAAGCTGTAATAAGATTATCACTTAAACACACACTACAGCCTATCACAGTCCACTGTTGGACATAGGCCTCCACAAGTTCGCGCCCGACATTATGACGCGAACTCATGTGTTTTGCCCATAGTCACCACGCTGGGCAGGCGGGTTGGTGACCGCAGAGCTGGCTTTGTCGCACCGAAGACGCTGCTGCCCGTCTTCGGCCTGTGTATTTCAAAGCCAGCATGGATTGTTATCCCGCTATCCGTCGGCTTTTTAAGTTCCAACGTGATAGTGGAACTGTGTTATCCCTTAGTCGCCTCTTACGACACCCACGGGAAGAGAGGGGGTGGCTACATTCTTTAGTGCCGTAACCACACGGCACTATCCACTATCACTTAAAGTTTTAATAAAATGAATTTAATTATGAAATCTTTAAATAAAAGTAATAGAAAATAAAAGGTACACGTATCATGATTTTTTTCAACATTTTAGCTCAATCTCAACAAACAATTATATATACGGAGCCCGTCATCGTCGTTTTTACAACTAAATTCAAAAGGCATTGTTTTTGATTCGTTTTTCAAATGCTAACGGGTTGAGGGTGACATAGTTCTCTCTTATATGTCGGGGAATGAATACAGATAGTTATTAATGTCGGTACCTGCGATATTCACCTACCCTACATCATTCTACTATTCGAGTCATTCTGTCATGCATAAAGCGAACGGTGCGGCCGCGGCTCGGGGAGTCTTGGCTCTGGCGTGGCGCGGTGCACTTGTGTATCCTGCTAGTAGCTTAACCTCGACTCTTGTAAGGGTTAGTTTGTGTACACGAATTAATTGTTACATTCTATTGTGGGCAACTCGGACAGTGAAGGCGAGCGTTAATGCGCATTTTAAATGCCGCCTTAAACCAACACTCGGGTCACAAGTCCCGGGCGCTGCGTCGAGTTGTCTCTCTGCCACGCGATAGACGGTACCCGCTCGGTGAGTCCATTGAATACTAAATAGTTCGTATCCACCCCGTTACCTGACCTGAGTAATTATCTTGTGTTAAACTTATATTGTTAATTAACCAGTCCGGCCATCCGTCATCCTCTCCTCACTTCTGATTCCTACATATATATTATTGCCGGGGGCGAGGAACGGCCGCAGAGCGCTTATCTATAAAACATGTGTATAAAATAAATAAATAAAAACCCAAACAATAAGTTTTTTTATACCACAACAATGGTAAACAGTGTGTGTTTGACTGAGGTAGGGCACAGCAGGAAACCTACTCAAAATATGGAGCAACCCGACTGGGGTAGTACCTCGACCTTACAGAAGACCACAGCTAAATAATACTGTTTTCAAGCAGTATTGTGTTCCTGCTGGTGAGTAAGGTGACCAGAGCTCCTGGGGTGTATTGAGGGTAGAGTCAGCAGCGCGCTTGCAATATTTCTGGTGTCGCAGGCGTCTATAAGCTACGGTAATCACTAACCATCAGGTGAGCCGTACGCTTGTTTGCCGACCTAGTTAGTTATATAAAAAACAAACGTATTTTCCGCCTGATGGTAGGTGGTAACCGTAGCCTGTTGCAGGCCCACGGCGTTGACAGTGCGCATTAGAACACAACTTGTCAACACTATTATTTATGTGATCTTCTGGAGGTCAGTAGTCGTCTTCCATTACAAAGCAGTAACTGCTGAGATTCTAGTCATTTCAGTCACGTAGACACTGGATTTCAATTTGGTGAATAAATGTACTTAATAATCATTTAATTTCAAAAGACAACAATGTAATATTCAGTTGAGACGTGCACCAATTTTTCCTCGTCTCGGCCTCAGTAATCATTGATTATCTCCTGCTCAGCTCACGTAACGACCGCGTCCCGGGGCTCAGAGGACGCAGACATACGTCCCTCATTAGCTCACTACTTAACTATTAAACAATTAACAAATGCCATCGAAAAGAACTCGTTAAGTATTAACTTTACTACTTTTCCTTCAGCATTACGTAAGAGCTGACTTCAAAACTAACACAATATGAAATAGTACACATTAATATGTTGAAATACAAGCTATATACAAAATGAATACTTTGAAGATGCGTCTGTCTTACAAAACTGACTGTGATACAGTTCTCGCTCTGTTCGTATCGCGTGTGTGGGCGTGAGATAGACGCGAGTTGGCGGCTGACACAGCAGCTTACGAGTTACGACGAACTTCATTAATTGACGGATCTCGCGCGTGTCGCGTAACACAGGGACTAGTTGCCCACGTTAGCGCGTTTATTGTGAGTAATTAATTATATTTACCGTTACTAAAGATATAAATATACGTCTATTAAATAAAATAATGTCATTTAAACTGTAATTATCTACCTTATTTGCGACTAGCTCGTTGGCGCATTTTGCAATGGTCCTTCTCTCTGTTCCGCGGGGTTCAAGGGAGAGTGATGTAGGTTAGCCACTAATGTCAATTTACGTAAAAATACAATGACAAGACATTTTGTAAATCACTATCAGATCAGAAATAAATTAAATAATTACTATGTATTCAATATCGAATTTCAATTCTTTCCACTACACCTAGATCCGCTAAAACTCAAAGATTTATTATCGTATAACGATATTTTGACTTAGAACATTTTATATTTTTATAACATGATACACTCTCATCTACTTATAAAAAGTGACTTTTTGCATATCGACGGTGCCGTAGAATAACGTACTATCTGCAAAATAGTCGTTTTACAGTAGAGCCGTTCAAAGTTTTCAATTGTTATATTTCGGAAACGGAAAAACCTGGCGCTTTTATACTTTGGAAAAATTTACATTAAGCCTGTGATTATCTATCAGTATTATTAATTATTTTGAAACAGTTTTATTTAAAAAGATAGTAGGGTCGATGTTTATATATAACGTTTTATAATGGACTTGTTGCTGTCACATTTACACATGTGACGTTATTCACCGGAGGCCCTAAGGATCCAGATGCAAATGGAACGTTTTTTTAAGAAACTTAAGCTAGTTTTTTCGTCCTATATGCATATTCCAGATTTATTTTGAGCAGTCATTTTCATAAGTAGCGTGTCATAAATAGTATTTATTATTTTTTGTATAAAATCGATTAAAAATAAAACATTTTAAAAACAAAATCAGTCCTTTATTTTAAAAGTACCAAATTTATAATAATTAAACATAAAAAATATCTTCACTTCTTTAAATCAATCAACGTTTCTTAAACTCACATAAAATACTAAAATTATTTATCAGTCTCCAACATCACATTTTGTTCTTTCTTTGTATTTATTATAATTAGAACCGGTTAACACCAGCAGCGACCACCGGCTATTACGGGGCACTCTGAATACGCGCTTGATGAAATCTACTCTCTGACCTACGCTGCTCCAAATACTATGTGGCTCCGAGCAGTTCCAACTGGAGCTCCAAAACCGATTCGATTCGCTGGCGAAGTGGACGAGATGACCGACAACATGGTGAAGATGGTGTGTACACTGGGTCGCAAACACTTTCCGCCGAGGTAGTCAACGAAGCAGTCTAAACTTTCTCCCGAAGCCTTGGATCTGATGCGGCGGAGGTGCGAGTTGCCCGCTGCCCAAGCAGCTTCGCCAGAACAGAAGGCTTTGTCTAAGAGGATACGGAAACTTGTATGCCGAGACCTCCGCTGCTCAAATACGAGAGAGATTACTACTCTGATTGAGCAGAATAGAAATTTAACCTATTAACGCCGTCATCCACCGAGGTACCACGCCGGAGGCGTGGTCCAGGAGTGTGGTGTTGCTTCTTTAAGAGAGGCGACAAGTCTTTGTTGAAGAATTACAGACCAATCTCACTTTTGAGCCACGTCTATAAGCTGTTTTCAAGGGTTGTTACGAATCGTCTCACCAGAAGAGTCGACGAATTCCACCCACCGGAGCAGGCTGTGCATTTTCCTCCGGCGCGGCGTAGGGTAAGACAGGGAGATGTAATATCACCGAAACTGTTTAACACTGCACTGGAGGATGTCTTTATGACATTGGATTGAGAGGAACGAGGCATCAACGTCAACGGCGAATTCATCTCGCACCTTCGTTTTACCGACGATTTCGTAATCTTTGTGGAGACGTCGGATGAGCTAGGCCGAATGCTGGCCGGCCTAAACGAGTCCTCCCGACGAGTGGGTCTCGGTATGAACTTAGATAAAACGAAAGTTATGTTTAACAACCAAGTGATACCGAGACGGGTATCGGTTGACGGTATCCTTTTCGAAGTTGTTCAGGATTATGTCTACCTTGGCCACACCATTCAACCAGGTTGAAACAACTCGAGAAGGAGGCTGATAGGATGGTTTGGTTGGCCTGGGCGGCGTTTGGCAGGCTTCGTCGAGTCTTGCCTTCGAAGATTCCACAATGCTTGAAGACAAAAGTCTTCGAGCAATGCGTCCTAGTTGTGTTGACATACGGAGCCGAGACATGGACACTGACGGACTGGTCCACTAGTTTAAAGTCGCTCAACGTGCAATGGAAGGGGCTATGCTTGGGGTTTCTTTCAAAGATAGGATTAGAAATGAGACTATCCGCGAGCGAAAGTAATCGACATAGCCCACAGAAATAGCAAGTTTAAGTGGCAGTGGACTGGTTATCTGTGTCGCAGAACCGATGGCTGTTGGAGCAGACGGATCCTGGAGTAGAGACCGCGTCTTGGCAAACGCATTGTGGGACGTCCTCTGGCCCGTTGGACCGACGATCTACGTAAGATTGCCGGTGTAGTCTTCATGGAGGATTGCGGAAAACCGGGATGTCTGGCGCGAACTTGGGGAGGGTATGTCCAGCAGTGAACTACAATAGGCTGAACTGACTGACTAATACGTCTTTTAGCTCTAAAGCAATGTTTTCTGAACCCGGATGTAATGGTGACGATGATGGGCTTACAGGTGTCTTTGAAACTGAAAAAATAATATAAAATATAAAAATTACAAAAATAAAAGAAAACAATTTTATTTGAATACGAATAAATTGATAATTTAATTAAGAAAAAAGCAATTTTAACCAAATTACAGTATTTTTCTGGAAGAAAAAACGTACCAATGTTACATATTACATCAGTTTTCCGCAAAAGAACGTTCTATCTTCACATAGTACATCAGGATTTCCACAAAAGAGCGTTCTGTCTTCACATATGTCATCTAGATTTCCGCAAAAGAACGTTCTATCTTCACATATAACTCAAAAACGTCAGAATATGTCCGTGGTAAAACGACATATCACTACTTGTAACTCATACTTTAATATCAACAAATTAAGTTTTCCATTAGTAGTCAAAGATGTCTTTTACAATTTGATTTAATTTGCAAGAGCATTTTTGTAAGAAACAATGTAAAGACTAATCTCCATTAAATAACGTCACATATGAATATGAAACGCGAAGTTTGGTGTTAGTTATGTAAATTAAAATAAACCACCATAGAATATAAAACAATCATTGAAATGCAATTTTGTTATACATATTAATAAGAAATAAGATTAACTTACCGGGATAATTCGAAATTTCCTTGTAATAACCAGATATCTTTCCACTATCAAATTCTTCTTCCGAATTTTTACAGTTGTTTTTCACCAAATCAAGGATTTTATTAGATCTGTTATTATATTTGGACATGTTTTAGTACTAATTATGAATACTATTTAAGAAAAATAACTTTATCATCGGCGAATGCGGTAACTCGTGCGCACAAGCTCGTTTTCCACTTAACAACGTAACAAGTGACTTAGGCACGGCCAACGCGTGCTACCCCCGGCCGCGAGCTCCGTCACATATGCATATAGTTCATTATAATACGGAGACACAAACACATGGGACGTTGTTCGCCTCAGAATCTCAGAAACTATTGGTCGTAAAATTATTTTTTTTGCATGTATAGATAGATCTTCGACTCCTGAAGTAAATTATTAAATAAAATTGATTTCGTACTATATTCACATGTAACGTTATTCTACGGCACCGTCGATATGCATAAGCACTAAACAGCGACTTGTGTACTGTTATTAGGTCGCTGAACGTGAACGCTACGCGCTACTTCGGCTACGTCCGCTACGCTGGAGAGCTACGGACGTAGCACGCCAGGCACACTGGAGGAGCTCGCTGATTATGAATCACAAATCATTGTAATATAATAAATATAGATCATAAAATATTACCTACCCCTATTACTTCTGCTTTAAGTCCTTACTTGATACCTTTTTAAAATCAAAGGGAAATTATATGAATTTGAAATAAGATTAACATTTCCCACGTTACGTCTCACTCACGATGACGTAAGAATGATAAATGATAGGGACGTCGGTGCGGGAGCTTATAAAGGAAATTAGCGTGCGCTTATCTGAAGAGAAATATTCGTAAAAGCACATAATATGACATAAATTTAAAATATCTACGTTTCCTGCAGAACGCGCGGCGACTGCTCGCGAGGAAATTTAATGGTAATATAGAAGATAACAATCTTTCGTTTCAGAGAGTGGCGTCACTGAGGAGTGACGCGCGACGGCTGCTGCGGCCTCGGCGCGGCGACTCGCAGGTAAAGAGATAGTCTCATTTACAATTCTCCACTAAATATCTAAGTTATACAGTAATAATAAATAACACAAATCCTAATATTGTACGCCCGACTGTCGGAGTGTATTGTGCGCATCATAGTAATGAAAACCACCCAGGTACGAGAGCTATGTTTTGTGCCAGCAGCCACAGTAATTATCATAAAATTAAGATAAAGCTAAATAGAGCCTATCTGTGATGACTCCAAAGACATTTGCTAGCGAAAGATGGAGAGAATGGTCAGTCGGAGTCTTAGTTGAGACACATAGAGCAAGGAATGTTAAATACTAAATTGTATTAGATCGGATTTACACGTATTTTATACGCATAATATCCTTGTCAGAGGCGTGCTCTTATATTGAAGCTTGGATCTGAAAAGTTTTCTTCCAGGCGGACATTATCTGTAGACGTCAACCTTGCTTTCAGCCTCGTCCTTCTGGCAAGTTCCTAATCATTTTTCGAAACTTCGTTCTTCGATAGTTGATCGAACACAAAGTTCGCTAATTGTACCGAATTCAGTTCGAGGGACTCTTAAATACTCTGCTATTTGCATACCGCGTCGCTCTCATTCTCATTCGGGTCGCAACTTTAGCGAAAATTTAAAAGAACCGACAGGTCTTCTGTAGAGCACTCGTTAACATTTCATTTCCTGATTCTCGGTTTCTAACTGAATCTATTTCGTTTTCAAAGTATCTTTTGTACGAAACAGTATTTCGATTGTCAGGAGTGTTACAAGCACTGCTGCACCAACAAGCAGCAACAAATACCTTACTTTTGGTTTTCAGTCAACAAAGTTTCATTATGTCTGTAAAATAAGTTTAAGTGTGTCTTTATTCTCGCTGATGTTTTTATAAATATTAATCTGTAAAACGAGTAAATGGTGAAAAGAATTCCATTGATGCGGAAACGAATCTATGTATAGAAGTAATCAGAACAATGGAAACATTCGTTACAAATCGTAAATAACTTGTAGCGTTTGGGATTTTTTTATACTTTATTCATTTTTGACCACTTCTATTTTATAACATTTTAGAAAGTAAATTCGTTCTATAATCCTTAGAAGGAAAAACAACATACAAAACGTAACCAATTAAAATAAATTCCGAAAAAAAAAAAGAGAATAATTGAAAAATATATTATTTTTGCAAAGCTTTGTATTTCGATTAAAGTGCTCAAATTTTGTATTAGATTTCAAAGACTTTCAACTCGTTTGTTTAGACGTGTACAAAATGAAATTAAACAAAACGAAAACTACCCTAAGGCAAAGTAAGGACCACAGATACACATAATAAATTCAACGTGTAGATAACGGGAGCAGACATGTCATGCAGTATATCTGTGCTAATTGTAGATTAGAAAGCACGGATTATATTACAAGCTGATATTCAATTGCGATGTGTTGATGATTCTCACCAGTCAGAGTTTGGTTCTCATTCACTTGAGTTAATTTTAATTTATATCAAAAACTAAATTAATATTAATATTTTATTAATATTAATATTTTACTCATATTTCTAGACTTTTAGATGTTTTTTTTTTCTTTTAATAATTAGATTTCTATCCGAAGAACGCTGTTATACATTTTTTGTGTATTTTTGACCAAGTTTTGTTTCGGAGTTAGATTTGTATTTGTTTATCCAGTACAAAGACTCGACAATGTGAAATTCTTAGTTCGAATAATTTTCTCAATCCCTTCAACATTATCATGTTTTTGAATGGACACTCTGACTCGTATACCTAGATAAAGTCATGGTCACCGTACACAATGGTACTCCTGGGGGGGATTGGGGGAAGAAAAAAAATCAGCTAGTTAGAAATAATTTTTGATGACCTTACGAGGTCATTAATTTGAAGTTTGTGTCATTGTGTGGATCTTCCTGGCAGGTCCGAGGGTCTGCCTGGGTACGGGCTTCCAGGCTACAAATAACTAAATAAATACAGTAGTTTCGTGCAGCACTCACCCTGGCGGGGCGCGCGGCGGGCGGCGGCGCGGGGCGGGGCGGCGCGCGCGGGGCCGGCGTGCGGCAGCGCCGGGACGACGCGTCTGCGGGACACGAGTACGGTATAGTAGAGGAGGCGTGGAACATCGACCTTCACCGATCTCATATCTCGATGAGACATATTTTTTTCAAATATAATTTATAAATAAATATGCTTATGATACAGGGCCGGACCGTGAGTTTAGGGGGCCCTGGGCTAATACTATTTAGGGGCCCCCCTATTTGACCACGATTGAGATGCATGTGTAATGGCAGCCGAACATTTTAACTGTCACTTCGAAGTATGTATCAACAGCTGAACGTAGACTTGAATTAAATGAATTGAAAAGGTTTGATTAATCGTAGGATTCGCAGGGATGCAAACCATACGATCTGTTTAATTTAATAAAATTATTGATTTTTTCGCATTATCGCCTATTTTTAGGGCTCCGTAACTCAAAAGGAAAAAACGGAACCCTTATAGGATCAATTTGTTGTCCGTCTGTCTGTCAAGACACTTTTTCTCAAGAATGCGTAGAGGTATCAAGCTGACATTCATATCAAATACTCAGGCCTACTGTACCTTGAAGTTGTGAAAAAATCAAACTTCGAAGCAATCAAAAGGCAATCAAAAGATACAGCCGTTTATACTTCGACACTCGAAAGGGAATCAAAACATACAGTGTACTTCCCGTGAACTCAGAATCTTGAAATTTGGTACGAAGCAACGTCTTATAGCAGAGATAAAGGTAAAATTGCGAAAAGTATAAATTTTTAGTTCAATCATATAATAAAAATATGTTTAATTTTTTTTTCTTACTACCCCTTTTCTCATGAACGCGTAAAGGTCGTAAATTAAAATTCATATCGAATACTCAAGTCTATAATAGTCCAGTCAAATAAGACTTTGAAAGTTACAAAAATTCCCATAGAGCTAAAAATTGGTATGAATGTTCAGAATACTATTATAAATGAATTGTGAAAAGTCCCCATCAATCCCCCTTGTACAAATTTTTTTATTGATGGTGAAAGTTTGCAAAAATAGGTTTTTCTCGTTTTTTAGCTAAACGATGAGTTTTACAGCAATAATAGTTCAGACAAAAATTGTAGATCATCCGATTCTCTATAAAAAATGTATCTGCACTTTTTTTTGCTGCACTTGCCATTTCCATGATACAGCGGTTCAAAGAACTGAAAAAAAATTATTTTATTCGAAATAATTATGCACGTTTCATCAATGGCGTCATCAATATCAAGTTCTTTAAATATTATTATTGTTAAAGCTAACTGAAGTAATGTATGAGCTCGAATAGTTCTCGCTTATGCATGACCGTTGAGCATTTTATCTAATGACCCAGGTGCATAAATCAAAGAAAGTATTTCTTTTGTGCCACATGATGTAACCAATCGCTCCAAGAAATGACAAAATTAAATGAAATCTTCCGAGCCTGATTATGATTTTCGATAATTCAGACCCTTCAGGTGGAGCTAAGACGATTTCTCGAGCTTTTGCCTACAGAGGCTGATAATGACCATATCCTTTTGTATTTTCTGAAGCACAAAGTAAATGGTATTGTTGTAATTAACTAATTACTAGCTGGTTGATGAATAAACGCTAAAAAAGTGAAATTTTCAATGTTGAAAAATTCATAATATTAATTTTTAAATTTAATGTTCAATAAAACCATTCCAACCGGGAATTGATAGATTTCTCCATTTGCCATAGAACCATATCACGTCGACTTTTTTGAGTGAAGATACTGAAAAGCCTGAATAAAGTATGAAGGAAAGTTTTGATTTAACTGTATAGCTACAAACACTTAGAAGGTGATTTAATTTGATTTCGTTTCGAGTGTAACGTATTTCGTGTATAGTTGGTGGAGCTATTTATGCAAACAATCATAGTCGTTGAATGAAAATAGCTAGTTACAAAAATATCTAGTTTTATAATGACGCCGACCAAGTCACTGGTTTCGTTACGTTTCTTGAAAATGACGTAACGACCCACGTCTAGCTACTTACGACTAACAGTATTTTTTTGAGTATGAGACCTTTGAAATGGAGCAGGTATACGAGCATCGCCACGCTGATAATTAAATGGGAGACAGTTTTTACTCAAGGCCATGCAACTAAATAAAAATAGGGGCAGAGTTTTTGACGTTCATTTATATTCTAAGAATTTTATAATTTGTATGTATAAGACATAGGGACTCATATTTTTATTCGTATAAAGGTTCAAAAATGTATATAAAAGTACATTAACGTGCATATCCATACTAATGTTATAAAGAGGAAAGATTTGTATTGTTGTGTGTATGTTTGTAATGAATAAACTCAAAAAATACTAGACTGATTTAAAAAATTATTTTTTCATTTGAAAGCTTAGTTATCCCTTTGTAACATAGGCCACTTTCTATTCCGAGAAAATAATAGGCTCCCATGGAAAATTGTTTGCGCAAACGGGTGAAAGCCGTTGAGAACAGCTAGTTACGAATAAAATAATTTTTTCAGTTCTTTGAACCGCTGTATCACGGAAATGGCAATAATTATGAAAAAAAGTGTAGATACATTTTTTGTAGAAAATTGGATGATCTACAATTTTAGTTTGAACTATTTTTGCTGTGAAACTCACCGTTTAGCTGAAAAACGCGAAGAACCTATTTTTGCAAACATTCACCATCAATAAAAAATTTTGCACAAAGGGGATTGATGGGGACTTTTCACAATTCATTTATAATAGTATTCTGAACATTCATACCAATTTTAGCTTTATGGGAATTTTTGTAACCTTACTTCTATTTTAAGGACTAATTTGACTGGACTAAAATACCTTTAAGCTGTAACAAAATCATACTTCTATCTCAACGTCATCAAAAGAAACAGCAATTTAAGCCGCATATTTTGAAACTCGCATCTATTCTCATAAGGGAATCAAAACCTACAGGGTACTTAACGTGAACTCAGAATCATGAAATTTGGTACGAAGCAACGTTTAATAGCTAAGTTTTAGTTAAATCATATAATAAAAATATGTTAATTAATTTTAAAATTACTACCCCTTTTCTCATGAACGCATAAAGAGAATAAAATGAAATTCATATCAAATACTCAAATCTATAATACCTTTAAGCTGTAACAAAATCCAACTTCTATGTCAACGCAATGAAAAGAAACAACAATTTAGCCGCATTTTTGAAACTCGCAACTACTCGCAAGGGGATCAAAATCTACAAGGGTACTTCCCGTGAACTCAGAATCTTGAAATTTAGTACGAAGCAACTTCTTATAGTATAGATAAAGGGAACCTTGCAAAAAGCAATTTTGTCTGTACGGAACCCTCGGTGCGCGAGTCCGACTCGCAGTTGGTCGGTTTTTATTGACTTTGACTTGACTTAGCTGGGGGCCCCTTGAATCCACGGGGCCCTGGGCTTAAGCCCAAAAAGCCATATGGTAGATCCGGCCCTGTTATGATAAATTGCCTATCGAAAAGTGGTGATCATCAGATCGGTTAAGGTCGCTCTTCCACGTCTCTTAGACCAGTACCACTCTTAGTCAAAGTTGCAGTTCAACATAATTATTACATACACTTACATTTTCTTATTGAAGTGAAAACTTCTTTTGGCGCACCACACACACATTTTTTCGTAGGTAGTAAGTTAGGCCGATCCGTCACGTTCTGAGGTGAAAGGCTCAATCGGGTGATCTCGGGACTTATTGTGTTATTGTGTGATTGCAAATGCCAATGAAGTTTTCACTGAAGACTGCAGTCTTATGCACCCGCTTTATTTATTTTATTTTTTTTGCTATATTACTGACATGGCCATTTTATTTAGGTAGGGCGGAGTAGGAACTATCCTGCTCAAAATCTAGCGCAGCCCGTCTGGGCAAGTACCTCAACCTTAGATATTACAACGAAATAATACTACTTTCAAGTAGTGCGGTGTTCCTGTCGCGAGTAAAGTGGCCAGAGCTCCAGCCGATGCTTCTGGTGTTGCAGGCGTCTAAAGGCTACAATAATCGCTTCCCGTCAGGTGGGTCGTGCGCTTGTTAGCCGACCAAGTCGTATTAAAGAGAGGTAGGGCACAGTGGGGTTTAAACCCTACTCAAATTGGAGCAGCCCGACTGGCGTGGTACCTCCGCCTTACAGAAGATCGCAGCCAAATAACACTGCTCTTTGACGGTGTTGTGTTCCTGCGGTGAGTAAGGTATCCAGAGCTCCCGAGGATTTGTTGTGTTGGTAGCGGAAGGCCGGTGATGCGAATGATACAGTCATCGGCAGGCGTAGGCGCGGGAGTGTGGGCGCAGCGGTCAGTGAGACCCAGTGAAACGGTTTGTCGCTGGCCGCCCGCGGGTCAGTAGAGTTCCCGAACCCAGGGATCACTTAATCTCCGCCCTGGGAGGCTGAACTGCCAACCCGCGAAAAATCCCTACTGTAGCAGTCGTGCCGGAGAAGGAGACCGGGGTGGACCCGGCTGTTGCAGTAGGGGGGGACTGGGGGCCCTCTCGTACGCTGCGCCGACAACCCACAGTACCTGTGCCAGCCTTTGGCTGGTCGGCATTGCAAATTTGCCTTTTTAGCTATCAACACAACAAATCTTCACAAAAAACCTATAATCCTCCCCCGCAAATGGAAAATAAAAAGAAAAGTAAGGTATACACAGCGAATGCCCTCTCCACACAAGTGGACTTCTGCAATATCAGGGGGCTCCATGCAAACCTTAACGCAGTCCATCAACACCTGGAGACTGCGCAGCCGACCCTACTATTTCTAACGGAGACGCAGATATCTTGCCCGGCCGAAACTTCATACTTACACTATCCCGGCTACAAACTCGAACATAAATTCCTGAGACGTGCCGGGGTATGTGTGTTCGTTCGGGAGGATATCTGCTGCCGCCGTCTCCTTCATTTAGAGGACAGGGACCTGTCGATATTGTGGGTGCGCGTGGACTGCGGCGGCCACACCCGTGTTTACGCGTGCCTATACAGGTCTCATAGCGGTGACAGGGAAACAAAGCGACTCTTCGAGCACCTGCAATTGACGACGGACAAAGTTCTTGAGCAATACCCCTCTACGGAGTTGGTGATTTTAGGAGACTTTAATGCCCACCACGCTGAATGGCTTAGTTCTCGGTCTACTGACTACGCGGGGAGGTGTGCTCACGAATTTGCTCTGGCCTATGGTTACTCACAACTGGTAGATTCTCCAACAAGAATACCAGATATTGAGGACCATACGAGCTCTATACTGGACCTACTGCTGACTCAACGTCCGGATGGATATTCCATCTCAGTGGATGCACCACTTGGCTCGTCCGACCACTGCCTCATCCGGACTCTTGCACCATGCACGCGCACAGACCCACCTCGGCCAACTAGTTTTCGGCGCTTATGGCAGTACAAGTCAGCAGATTGGGATGGATTGCGAGAGTACTATGCATCGTACCCGTGGAGGCAGCTTTGCTTCACATCAGAAGATCCCGACACCTGCGCAGCTGCTGTCTCTGAGACGATACTGGCGGGTATGGAATATTTCATCCCAAACTCGCTAGTTGCTGCCGGGACAAGGAAACGACCGTGGTTTAATCGGCCTTGTAAGGAAGCGAAACGCCTTAAGCAAGCCGCATTCAGGGCTTGGACCACGGCTCGGAGTAATAGCGACCCGAATATATCTGATGTGAAACGCAAACTAAATGCTGTCTCGAGGTCCTGTAAAAGAGCAATTGCCAGAGCTAAATTCGAGTTCATCGGGAGAATTGGCGAAAGGCTTGTTAACTACCCTTCCGGGAGTCGTGCCTTTTGGTCGCTCGCCAAAGCTGCCGAAGGGAACTTTTGCCTGTCGTCCTTACCACCACTGAAAAATGCCGACGGCAACCTGGCCCATAGCGCCAAGGAGAAAGCCGATCTTTTAGGCACACTCTTTGCCTCAAACTCGACTTTGAATGTCGATGGGAGCGCCGTACCGCCAACCACCCCGCGGTGTGGATACTCCATGCCGGAAATAAATTTCTCACAAAGAGATGTCCGGCGCGAGCTGCTTGCTCTCAACATTCATAAGTCGAGTGGGCCCGACGGCATTCCAGCGATTGTGCTGAAAAAGTGTGCTCCAGAGCTGTGCCCTGTACTTACGCGACTTTTCGCACTTTCCTACCACATTAGGCAAGTACCGTCTTCGTGGAAGACTGCCCATGTGCACCCGGTGCCCAAAAAGGGCGATAGATCAGATCCATCGAATTACAGGCCTATCGCTATTACCTCCCTTCTCTCCAAGGTTATGGAGCGTGTTATTAACACCAAGCTCCTCAGGTACCTAGAGGATCACGATTTGATCAGCGACCGGCAATACGGCTTCCGCCACGGTCGCTCGACTGGTGACCTTCTGGTGTACCTGACACACCGATGGGCTTCAGCCATTGAGAGTCAAGGTGAGGCATTGGCAGTTAGCTTAGATATGGCGAAGGCGTTCGATCGGGTCTGGCACCGGGGTCTTCTCTCGAAGTTGCCATCGTACGGACTACCCGAGGGTTTGTGCAAATGGGTTGCCAGTTTTTTGTCTGGTCGATGCATAAGAGCCGTTGTAGATGGCTGCTGCTCCGCAAAACTGGGCTTAAACGCTGGCGTCCCGCAAGGTTCTGTGCTGTCTCCAACGCTGTTTCTTCTGCATATCAACGACTTACTATCTATTGACGGCATTCGTTGCTATGCGGACGACAGCACTGGGGACGCTTTCTATACAGGCCGTGCAAACATCCCTCGTTCCGCTGTGGTAGAAAGTCGCGAACAACTTGTGTCTCAAATCGAGAGTATTCTTTCCAGAGTCTCCGATTGGGGTCGAGACAATCTAGTCCAATTTAACCCCTCCAAGACACAAGTTTGTGCGTTCACCGCTAAGAAAACCCCATTCACTGTGGCCCCTCAATTCCAGGACACACCCCTTATCATCTCTAGCAGTATTGGTATCCTTGGTGTCGACATATCCAGCGACGTCCAGTTCCGATGTCACCTGGAAGACAAGGTCAAGCTGGCATCCAAAAAACTCGGTGTGCTCAATAGAGCGAAGCGGTACTTCACGCCGGGGCAAAGACTGCTTTTATATAAATCGCAAGTCCGCCCCCACATGGAGTACTGCTCTCACCTCTGGGCGGGAGCACCGGCATACCAGCTTGGTCCTCTCGACTCGGTTCAAAAGAGAGCTGTGAGAATTGTCGACGATCCAATACTGACGAGCGATATTGAGCCCTTAAGTCTAAGAAGAGATCTTGCATCCCTATGCGTGCTCTATCGTTTGTACAATGGGTTGTGTTCCGAAGAATTGTTCGAGATGATGCCCACGGCCACTTTTTACCATCGCACCGCTCGCCATCGACAGGGAATTCATGCTCACACATTGCAGCCCAAATGGTCCCGTACAGTTCGGTTTCAGAGGAACTTCCTCCCACGGACCATTCGGCTGTGGAATGAACTCCCTGCCGAGGTTTTCCCACAATGCTACAGTATGGGGTCCTTCAAGAGGGGAGTAAATAGGTTTTTGAAGGGTCGGCAACGCGCATGTGATGCCCCTGGTGTTGCAGGCGTCCATAGGCTACGGTAGCCGCTTACCATCAGGCGGGCCGTATGCTTGATTGCTACCGTCGTGGTATAAAAAAAAAAAAAAAAAAAAAAAATTAAAAAAAACGTCTACGCGCTACGCTACGTTTCAGCCTGTAATATACTACTGCTGGGCATTGGCCTCTTTCCCCATGTAGGAGAAGGATCAGAGCTTAATCCACCACGCTGCTCCAATGTGGGTTGGCGGATATATTCCCTACTCTGAGTAACGATCGCTATCAGGCGTACATGATAACAACTGGGACCGACGGCTTAACGTGCTCTCCGGGGCACGATGAGGAGACCTACAAGAACTGCACAAACACCCAGTCCACGGAAAACATCTGTATGGCCAATACAAATGTTTGTCATGTGCGGGGATCGAACCCGCAACTGCTATTACAACAGCCACAAACCAGTGCTGTGAGCGCCAACGCGTCGGAAAAAAAAAGTCTAGTGATTTGTTAATTACAGTAAAAAGAATATATTAATTTCTTAGTAATGAGTTCCACTTATGACTTAAAATATTAAGGTACGTAATTACTTTTTATTTTTTTTGCTGAAAATTTAAAAACATGTCTCATCAATATGCCTTTTTCTTCTATTTTCTATCAAAATAGAACATAGAATATTATAAACAACATGTCTAAGAACCACAAGCCATCACTGGCAGCACGTACTTGGCTTTGACCGTCAAACCTCAGGTGTCAAGGTAGTGCAACTCACCGCGGAAGGTCCGCTCCGGCGGCGGCGGGTCGGGCGTTCGCGCGCGACGTGGCGTGACATGTGGCGTGGCGCGTGACGTGACAAGTGGCGTGACAGGTGAGGTGGCACGTGGCGTGGCGGGCAGCGCCAGCAGCTGGCGGTAGAGCTCGAGCTCGTGGTAGAACTCGGGCGAGGCGCGCTCGGGAGGCTCGCGCGCCTCGCCCGCCACCTCCGCCGTCAGCCCGTTCAGCACGAGGCGGCGCGCCGCCATCGCGCCCGCGCGCCCGCATCCGTCTCACGTGCCGCACACTCTACCGCTGGTCTGCTGGTCAACTATACCGTGCTCCAACGTGCATATTCACAAAGTTCAGTAACTTTACAGATGCCTTGGTTTAAACTTGTGAAGCGTTTGTTTAAGATTTAAATTACTTTTCGAAAGTTGTTAACATCAGGTTGAACAATTAACTTATTTAATTCACTATTTGTTTAATTCCTAAGGTCAATAGACAACGTGTACTTGACAATTATTTGGTAACTTTAAATCGAAATATTTAAAATAATCTCGTCTAAAAAGTTCGCGCTCCGAAAGTTTGCTAACACGCGCGAGCTGTCGCTCGGCAGGAGGGACGGGAGGCTACGTGTGAGTCCGCGCGCGACGGCCGCGACTCTGCCGGCCGGCGAGTGCGCTCGCTCGGGGAGGAGCAGCGTTGCCTGTTGCTCGAAGTCGCTCACAATCACAATCAGAGATCGCATCGGGACCTTATCAGCGGGTGTCCGACACTCAAACCTTACGCTCTACTAGACAATTCTTCGCTTGCTTTAGAAAATAACTTTTCGATAGTGGGTCCTCCATAAATAACAGCATAATTGTTTTACCACTCCCCAATCCTTGTCATAGTTGGTCACATTTATGAGACCTAGTGTAACGTCACATATCTTACACCTAGAAATTATTAAATCAAAATATCAATTTCGACATTAATTTTATTTTCTTTCTCATTAATTATATCAACATCAATCAAACAGGTACCTACGATATAAACTAGTAGGTACAGCGAGTGTCAATTCGCCAAAAAAAAAAACATTTTAGTATTAAATTGTTTAAATTAGTCGTTAAAGGGTATTTAGTTCAAAGGTATATATCTGGTTTATATTCCAACAACAAGTTACATTTTAAAATGTGATGTCACAAAATTTTGGAGTGGAAAGATCCACTCCTACCGGGCTAGCATGCGTACAACGAGATTATCTCTTGACGAGAGAGATAGATAATGTCTACATCGAGTATTTTCTCGATTACCCTAACATGCGCACTACGAGAGACATAACTCTTTTCCGAAGACTCCTTCCTTCTCTTCTTCACCTTGTCGAGTAGAGAAACTCGTGCTGCCCTTACAAAAAAAAACAACAATATTTTATTATGTAACTAAAATTTCTTGTTATCTCTTCAATTGTCGTGACGAGAAGAGTATCACGTGCAGGCATGTTTGCTACTGTAGACATAAAGAGATAATACGAGAAAAGGGGTAGACAAAATTTTGTCGTGGCGCGCCCGGCTGGTCTCACTTCTTAGACACATGACCTCTAAACAAGGTACCTACATACGGCATACCTAGTACTTACCTATGTGATTATTATTGTTTTATATTTTTATAAAATAAACCTGTGTTTGTTAATATTTTATTGTCATTGAGTTTTTTGATTAAGTATAGTTGTGTTTGCGAACAAACGAAAAAAACCAACTTCAATTACATCGACAAGTATTACAACGTAACTGGACGAAAAAAAAAAATTAACAAACGGACTAGTCACCACTACGATTTTCGAAGATGCCCCTCGATTTCTCTAGGCGGCCATCTCAGTCTGGTTTCCGTATCATGGTAGCACTCTTGGGATATTCCCTTTCTAACAAAAAAATAATAATCAGCAAAATCGGTTTATAAACGACGAAGTTATCCGCGAACACATATAAAAAAATATACAGGGTTATGTGTTTTCGACCTAATTCCTTTAATAGGTTGTAGTTTCCATCATTCCTGACTGATTTGACTATGAAACCCCATACTCTAAACTTAACCCTTCTCAAGTTATTGCCCTTTAAATTTTTTTATAAAAATTACCTTTTTTGTGTTTTGTGCCTCTATTTTTTTTTTTTGTGTGTAGTAGATTAGTTGTTTTATTATTATAAACACTAAAATTGTAAGTAACTGTACCAACTGAGCCGTAGTAGACGAGCCCATGTTAAAAAAAGAAATAAATTCGTATAAAGTTTTTTTTTTTTCTTTATTAGATATTTTAAAAAAAAGTCTATCACAGTTGTGCTGCAGATGCGTTTCAAAATATCTACGGCTCTAAAGCTTTCCAACAAGATATAATAAGATGGGGTTTTATTAAAATTACTTAACAAAAACTTTGATGAAATGCTACCAGGTAGTAGTAAAAAATGGCGGTACCTACTTAAGCGTCAAGTTTAACTTGAGTCAGGAAACAAAATAAAACAATCCAAATAGGTAACAAATAAGTTTTATTTATCTTTTTATAATAATTCTACAGTAGGTACCTACATGTTCCACATGTCCGCCCCTGTTTCGCACACATACACACATACTGTGACTTAAGCCACTTTTACTACACCAGTCGTTAATCCTCTTCTGTATTATATTTTTAAAAAAATTTGAGAAGAAAATTATTTTGAAATTTTTGTTAAATACTCTTGCGAAGCCGGGGCGGGATACTAGTGTGGCGATATCTATCGAGCCACATACGAACTGAAGGTTCTAAATCGCACTATCGAAGTTTTCAGAGAAATCGAATATATATACAAGAACCCAACAACAACCGTTGGGGGCAGTAGCCCTACCAGACACAACACCCATCTGGTTGGAGGATCCTCCCTTTTCGGTGGACGAACATTCTTCTAAACTGGTGACCCCGACGTGAGTCCTACAGCCAGCGGGGCAGTGGCCCTACCAGACACGACTCCTGTCTGGTTGGAGGATCCTCCCTTTGGGATGGCGTATGAGGGACTCAACACCATGTTCCTCTCGTACCCCAAACTGGTGATCCCAACACCCGTCTGGTTGGAGGATCCTCCCTTTTCGGCGGACGAACAACATCTTTCCAAACTGGTGACCCCGAGCACGAACATCAGCGCAGCCTTCGTCAATCTACGTCATCGTGACGTCATCATCGCTTCATCAAGCTTTCGAGCAGCGAGTCCTACAGCCAGCCAGCATCCACGGCTACCACGGGTATCCTGACCACCAGCATGCAGCGGACGCGCATACCTGGTCATCACCCACAGCCTTCTCAGCGACTTTGGCACAGCACACTGCACTTCGGCCGGTCAACAAGCAGAGACGCACCTCTCTCCTGGTCGACGCAGCAGCCAGCCACTACGCAGCACTGCACCACTCCGACTCACTGGAGAATTTGCAGCATCACCCCGACTCACTGGGGCATCACCGCAGACAGTTCCGACTCACCGTGAACTATGCGGCATCTGGTTCCGACTCACTGGAACATTCCACTGGCCCGGCAAGCATCACAAGATGTGTATGGACGACTCAAACCCGCTATCGACCTCCGGTCTCGGAGGGGAGTGATGTGGCGATATCTATCGAGCCACATACGAACTGAAGGTTCTAAATCGCACTATCGAAGTTTTCAGAGAAATCGAATATATATACAAGAACCCAACAACAACCGTTGGGGGCAGTAGCCCTACCAGACACAACACCTGTCTGGTTGGAGGATCCTCCCTTTTCGAGGGTGAATGAAGAACCTACACCCTCACGCTTACACCCTGTTCCTCGCGTTTCCCAAACTAGTATTACCTATATAAAGTTTTCATTACATTTATATAATATTCCATTACATAAGACTAAATTTGTTTAAAAACCCTTCTATTAATATTCGTCGATTAATGAAAACATTAAATACATTTAGCAACGGATTTTGCGGATTATACTCGAACCCTTCTACTCGTACATACATAAGAAACATAAATAATAATTAATGAGCGACGGAAATTGGTAACATTGCATCATCTTTTAAGTCCGATATCTAGAGATTCAAGAGCTTATACCTACCGAAAATATATGAAAATGTTAAGTATAATCTGTCATCTACTCTTTTACGTTTAAAAAACTAGTTTAAAAACTAGTAATAGGTACATACCGCGCTTGGCACTGCGTGTTGTTGACCGCAGTGTTTGGTATATTACTCAGGAGACGCTGCTACCCGTCCCTTTGAATTTTCACTCGAGCGCCTCAAAGCTAGAGTGGTGCTAAATTCTAACGCCGAACACCACATGGCGGACTATGTTTCATCCATCAGCAAATATGTCAAAGTCTGCATATTCCACAAGAATAGTTCTTAAGGCATATCTGATATAGTGTTCGAGGTACGGGGGATAGCAAGTGATTTTTGGTGCCGATGGTAATTACTCGAATAAAGAATCGAGTTCCTTCATTGTGGTCAGAAGCATCGGTCATAGCGTGAAAGATTTTGCAAACAGTCGCCAGCAGGATGTCTGCTCTCCAAGTCCATACCAAGGACTTTCTTTTTCATATTCAAGGAGAAATAGCACAATACACCTATCAGCAGATGAACAAACGTAAACCTCTAGCGGATAGCCGAAAGCAATGCCCAATCTTTCGTTACTGATGTTTTAGTCGTCGTATTGGTATTGCCGATTTTGTATTGTCAAATTAAGTTGGACGTTTTCCATACGAAGGAAAGGAAAAGGACTTAGAGAGCCTGACTTATCCCTGAGTGTGCGGTAGGTGAAGGATACTCAAACATTTAATTAAACATGTTATTATCGGTAGTGCAAATAAACTAATAGTTCACAAGGTCAGGAGCAGGACCGGATCTACCATATGGCTTTTTGGGCTTCAGCCCAGGGCCCCGTGGATTCAAGGGGCCCCCAGCTAAGTCAATTCAAAGTCAAAAATAGTCGACGATGCGAAAGAATTAATAATTTTACTAAATTCTTTATTCTTATATTACTTCAAACTGACAGTTAAAATGTTCGGCTGCCGTTACACATTCGTCTCAATCGTGGTCTTTGGTGGGCCCCTAATTAGTACTTATTAGCCCAGGGCCCCCTGACCTCACGGTCCGGCCCTGGTCAGGAGCAAATGAAATGTCATTACCTTTCTTTAATAAAACATCATCGTCAATTCTATCCAATGCTTTCGAAAAGTCGAAGTACAAAACGTCAACCTATTGACTTCGATCTAACTTTGTGGAAATTAAGTTAACATGAAAAATTGGTACAAGTCTTTACTGAACGCTTCGCGTTAATCCCATGTTGGAGTTTAAAGACCCTATGATTCATAGAGAGACGACAGAATTTCGTACCTAATTCATCTTTTTTTGGACGAGGAATAAATAAATAACAAGAATAATTGTCAAAGTCTTTTATTTGCGTCACAACATCGAAGAAAGACTAAATATTAGGTACATTCGGTCATATTACAGATAATCTATACTAATATATAAAGCTGAAGAGTTGGTTTGTTTGTTTGTTTGTTTGTTTGAACGCAGTAATCTCTGGAACTACTGGGCCGATTTGAAAAATTCTTTCACTGTTAGATAGCCCATTTATCGAGGAAGGCTATAGGCTATATATCATCACGCTAAGACCAATAGCAGCGGAGTCCACGCCGACGAAGTCGCGCGCAGAAGCTAGTTTAGAATAAATAGATGGCAGAGGCCGGTGACAGGTGACGTCGCTCAGATGGAGGACAGCAGCCGCAGCAGCGGGCGCGGGTCCAGCGCGTGCGCGGCCGCGCGCGCCGCCTGCGCCGCCGCGGCCGGCCAGCGGTGCGCCAGCAGCGCCAGCAGCGCCGTGCCCGCGCACAGCGCCGCCGCCAGCGGCAGCAGCGCCGGCGCGCGCCGCCGCGGGAACACGGACAGCGCGTGGTGCGCCGGCAGCAGCTCGCGGTCCGCGCACTGCAGGCAGCCCGCGCCGCCCGCCCCCGCGCCCGCGCCGCCCGCCCACGCCGCGCCCAGCAGCCGCAGCGCGCCCTCCGCCGCGCGCCAGTGCCGCAGGTGCCAGAACGCGTACGCGACCGCCTCGCTGTCGCCGCGCCGCAGCACGTGCTCCGGCGGCAGCGTCAGCGGCCGCAGCTCCAGCAGGTACTCGGGCACGTGCGGGTTGAACTCGATGGCGCGCCGGATCGCGTCCAGCGCGGCGGCCTCCGCGTGCGCGCGCGCCCCCGCGCCCGCCGCCGCGCTCGCCGCGCGCGCGCGCAGCAGCGCCGCCGTGTAGCAGACGGCGGCGGAGCGCGGCAGGCCGGCGTCGTCGTGGCGCGCCAGCGCGGCCTGCACGTCGGCGTAGGCGCGCTGCTCGAGCAGCACCTCGATGAGGTTCTCGTGCAGCGCCAGCGAGTGCAGCGCGGGCGGCGCGTCGCGCGCCAGCTCGCGGAACAGGCGCGCGGCGTCGCGCAGGCGGCCGAGGCGGCGCGCGCACATGGCGGCGCGGCGCTTCACGTGCGCCAGCACGGCCGCCTCGCGCCGCGCCGCGCCCGCCGCGCCCGCCGCCGCCAGCGCGCGCCACGCCGACTCGCCCGCGCGCCACGCGCGCCGCAGCACACGCTCCGCCTGTGTTTCATTGTCATTTTACCCAACAGAGAGAAAGTCGTAAGAATGCTATACAATCAGGGAAACGGAGTATGGAGATTACAGGGAAAAACACGACGAAATGTAGTGAAAGAATGTAATGCTATGAACAACAACCACTATACTCCAGAGCACTCGCCTCCAGCACGGTGGGCGCGTCCTCCTCGGCCAGCAGCAGCAGCGCGGCGGCGCAGTCGGGCCGCAGCGCGAGCGCGGCGCGGGCGCACGCCACCCTGGCGGCGGGCTCGCGCTCGCGCCAGGCGCGCGCCAGCGCCTCGTCCGCGCTGCCCGCGCCGCCGCCACCGCCGAACCACGCCTGGTGCTCCTGCAACGACGCGCCCTTTTGTGAGGGACCCGAGTGCAACGTAGCTTACGCCACTTTGTACTACAAACTTCCAAATTGACGGGGAGTAGTTAAAAGTTAGTTAAGAAAGACCTTCATCTTTTGTGCTGTGAACTTGAAAGTTAACAGGAAGATAAAAGTAAAAAGATAAAAAAAGATAAAAGTAATAAAAAGGCATAGATTATGTCAAGGCGTAGATTATGTCGAAATATCAAGCTCCACAAAATAAAAAATAAAAAAGAAACATCATAAATATCCCGTTTTAACAAATTTTAGTAATGAAAATAGGTAACCATGTTAATTTAAAGTTCTTTTTTTATGTTACGACCTTGAAACTTAACAGGGAGATAGTTATTAGTAAGTAAAGATCTACTAAGAATAGATTTCGCGACAGGGCCGCATTAAGGAGGTATAAAGGCTTCCAAATTTTTTATAGTCCTTCATTTCTGAAGCTACAAACTTGAAATTGATAGAGAAGGACTTAATAGACAGTAGATTGCAACTACGAACGGATTTTGGCATAAGTTTGAATTAAGGAGATCTAAGGGCTCTAGTAAGTTCTTACGCAAGGACTTCATTTTTGTGCTACGAAATTAAAACTTGACAGGGCGAGCTACGATACGAGTTTATATATTATTAGTAGACACCCGCTTAGAATAGATTTGAATTGACATACAGTAAACATTCCTTTTATAAATGGCCAACTTTTACGTTGGCATATTAGGTATAAAGCTCATGTTTGCTTCGAGAATCGGTCCGAAGTACACTGTCATTAGTTTCAAATAAATGTGTGTATAATTAAGAAATACGTCTATTTTATAAATTAATGTACCTTGATGAGACATAGCCATGGTATGCCAACAATGCCGCGTTCACAGTTGCTACATTTCTGGTGTGTTTTAAGACGTAAACAATTTTTTCTATTTTGCTCACGTGTACTTTCCAATCGCAGTACTTGTCCATTTGTATTTCTAAAAATGATGTCGCTCTACATTGGAAGTTTTCGTGTTATTAAGCCTTATACTTGCATTAAGAATATTACTTCGATGAATTTGAAACTGTATAATTTTTATTTTTGAAAGATTTGTTTTCAAATTGTTTTTAGTCCAGTTGATTACTATTGTCAAAACCATGTTAGATTCCTTCTCAATATTTTGTCCCTGACTACTTTTAATGTTTATCGTAGTATCTTCAGCAAATAATATACATTCATGATCCAACCTATCTGGCAAACCGTTTATGTATTTAAGAAACAATAGAGGCCCCAGAACACTTCCCCGAGTTACTCCATAGTTCGACATTTGTTATAACTACAGGGGGATTCAAGATGATTTAAGGGAATAAATTAGCATTGAAAGGTTTTGTACAAGTTTGTCCGTGTACGGGTTTTTAGTTAGAGGTATAAAATTATGTTTTTTTTTTTGGGCTACTCATAAAAAATTAGTAAACATGTGTTTCAGCCTTATTTGAAAATCTACCGATAAAGAGTTGTAGTAGAAGTTGACAATTCATTTGCAGGTATTACCTGCAAACCAATTGTCAACTTGGAACGGAATGGAAGTCCATCACATTTGGAGTTAGAAACAGGATAATGAATCATCTTTAAGCATTTAAGAACAAATACATAAATATGTATGTCAGCATTTTGGAAAGCATTTTAATAATTTTTAATCTGAGCGGAGAGGTCCATAGTGTAGTAGGTGAGCTGAGCGTGGTTTGACCAATCTCTACTATATTAATTGTTAACTTTGCACACTACACAGATACTCATGCTATCAATCCTCATGTTCGGACCTGCGCGGAGAGGTTCATGTCGTAGTATGTGAGCGGTGCGCGGCGCGCGGCGCTCCACAGGCGGCCGTACTCGGCGCCGCGCAGCAGCGACATGGGGTTGCGCCACACCTTGCACTCGCCCTCCGGCTCCGCGCCCGCGCCCGCGCCGCCCAGCCACGGGCCCAGGTGCGTCAGCGACACCTGCGCCACGCCGCGTTACTGGGACTGTGCTCAAGTGGGCGGCCAGCCACTGCACTGGCCGGAATACCATAAACACAACTAACACTTTCATTTTTATAGTGAAACTTTTATTACATCGTCTCAAACTTTTTCGTCTGTGTGTTGCATGTCGCGTGACGGTCGGGCGCGCGGTATGATTGATAAAGCGATTTATATACCCTTAATGGAATATTATTCAAAAAATTTTTAGTTAAATGTCTATAATGTGAAAAAAAGTTTCACTTTTACCGTGGTTTCATAAAACCACACAGGTTATGTTTGTTTTTTATATGACTAGGTCAGCAAACAAACATATGGTTCTACTTGATAGTAAGCATATCCTACAGACACCTACAACACCAGAATTATCACAAGCACTTTATTGATTCTACTCCCGACCCTCCGAGGAAGCTCTGGTCACCATACTCACCACAGGAATACAACACTACTTTAGAGCAGTGGTATTTAGTTGTGATCTTGTGTAAGGTTTAGGTACTTCCCGAGTTGGGCTGCTCCAGATTTTGAGCAAGATATATCCTAGTGCCCTACCTCTGTGATAAAAAAAATATGCCTCGCACACAACACACCCCACTAGGATTTGAGCCTGTGTAAATAGATTGTGTATCCAGAATCATACACCTGAACCATGGCAAACATCTATCGAACTACACCGTACCATTACCTCTGCACAAATGCATACTCTCAAATTTTGATATATCCTTAAAATGAACACATAGATTAAACAAATTTATTTTCTAAAAGAACTAACACTATAAAGTAACATTATAGATAAATTAAATGTAAGTGTACAGGTAAGCAATGGACTATGATTATTTTCAAGCAATGGGACAGTAACAAATTAGAGCTAAGGCTTCACTTTCACTCTTTATTTGTTTAACTAATTAGCAATTATTATTCTCTAAGTTACAGATGTACCATGTTACCACTTACACATTACCAACATTTTTATTGGCTACACAGATGTTTGCCGTGTTCTGTGTGTTTGTGTAGTCCTTGTGGGTCTCCCCACCGTGCCTCGGAGAGCATGTTACGCCAACGGTCCCGGTAATTATCATGTTACACCTGATAGCGATAATTAATCATAGTAGGGAATTTATCCAACAACCCTAACGCATTGTAGTAGCGTGGTGAATTAAGCTCTGATCCTTCTCCCATATGGGGTAAGAGGCCTATGTCCAGCAGTGGGATATTATAGGCTGAAGCGTATACACTAATGAGTGAAAACTCATTTCAAATTCCTATCACTCCTTTCTATATATGCCTACGTTATGAAATAAACAAATATGTTATAAGTAATAAACACATGAATTTTCCTCAAAATTCAGAATACAGATCACAAAAATAATAATGCAAATTAATTTGATATTTCTAAACAACGGGTCATTAAAATGAATAAAGCAGATGGAAGAAGAAACACGTTATTCTGACACAAAAACAAATTTCAGCATAGTTTTATTACATTAAAGGACAATACAAAAAATAGCAAGTTTTTGATAATATTATGTAACTTTACTGGCAAGAAATAATACATTTACCTGTTCTATAAATGAGGTGCCATATTTGCGAAAATACCACCACTCGAATATCAATATAAGGCCGGAGATGAGGGATGAAGTGCCGGTCAAAGCTACATAAAATTTAGGTGTCAAAGCACCTAAAAACGTTGACGAATCCCACATCATATTTAAGGTTTCCTGTAATACTACACAATACAATATCAGTATTCTAATTAATTCCTACAATACTACAAGGTATTAATTCTTGTTTCTACTACTACAATAAATAAACAACAATCCATAATTCCATAGCTCTAACGTCACTGTCACAATTTGATAGTGACATGATAGTGACACTGACGGTGACTGAACAGTGATGGCCTATTATTGGCTGCGTTCCGAAATGCGATGAAATCGATTACAGCGATCTCGTCGAAATCGCCCGTTCCGAATTGAAATTAGTGTTTTGAGACTAATAATCACTGTTCAAATCGGAATGCATTTTGATCGCTTTGAGCATTGTTTTGTTTGTCAGTGTCAAATATCCCGATATCAGTTAATTTTTACCTCTTTGCGCTTGTTGCATCTTGTTCATTTAAATATTATTGAATTATTGTCCCTGTACCCTCATCGTGAACTGAAATAATGTGCGTTGTTTCCATTTTTTTGTTGTTGTTCAATTAGCAACCGACAAGTAATGTCAAAAGTACGGAAGCCCGGTCGTGACATGTGTACTGCAGACATACATAGTATGTCGACTATCTTTTTGTTTTTAAAGTTAAAATCATAAATAATTAAATTATAAATTATTATCAACAGAGCGATAACTTTTCATTAAGAATTAAACACTTAATTAGTATTTGTTGATATGGTGACTTAAAAATCAAATACCTTGGTAGCAAAAAATGAATTTCAAGTAACTGTTGTATTAAAAAAATAAAATTATTCTTAGGTACTTATATTTAATCGTCTGATTACTCTGATTACCAGATAACCTTTTAAGATTAATAAAATAAGGCTAAAATGTACTTTATGTACCGTCGATTTAGATGTTCATATTTTTTCAGTATATAGTACCTATAGGTAGGGATCCCTAGTACAAATTTTTCATCTGATTAGTATCAAGCTAATATTCCGGGAGTAGCTTCATTTTGATCAAAAAGTTCCTTTTCGAAAACTCTCGATTGTGGTAGATAATAGAGTTAGCAGGAGATAGAGCAGAAGTGAGCGTAGGACCGGGATAACGTACCACGCAATTTGTAGGACAATATTACCATCAAATTATATAAATATTAACTAACTAAAAGAAAAAAAAATCAGAAAAAAATCAATTTTTGATGACCTTACGAGGTCATCAAGTTGATGACCTCGTAAGGTCATCAAAAATTATTACTAACCAGCTGAATTTTTTTTTCTTTTACTTAATTAATATTTATATAATTTGATGGCAATATTGTCCTCCAAATTGCGTGGTACGTTATCCCGGTCCTACGCTCACTGCTGCTCTATCTCCTGCTAACTCTATTATCTACCACAATAGAGAGTTTTCGAAGAGGAACTTTTTGTTCGTCTCATCAAAATGAAGCTACTCCCGGAAAATTAGCTTGATACTAATCAGATGAAAAATTTGTACTAGGGATCCCTACCTACTACTCATAATTATATAGAAAGCTTTTTGTGAATTTCGCAGGTTTTAGATTTTTTTTACTTAAATATATTTTTATTCTTACTTATTTAATATTTACTGTCACATTATATAAATTTTGAAGTTAGATAAGTTAGGGTTATTTTTTTTAAAAAAACAGATTTTTTAATTATTTAGAATAACATAATATAAATATATGTTATCAGACGATTAAATCATTTCTCATTCTCATCATTTTCTACTGATAATAATTATAATTTAATTATTTATGATTTTAACTTTAAAAACAAAAAGATAGTCGACATACTATGTATGTCTGCAGTACACATGTCACGACCGGGCTTCCGTACAAAAGTGACAGAAGACTCACAACGCTTACGCCCGAGGCAAAATCGTTGTAAGCGCAATATGGCGGATGTAATGACGTTATCTGTGACGTCACGTGAGCATTCGATCACGATAAATCGGAACGGTTCTGTGATCGCTGTAATCGATTTCATCGCATTTCGGAACGCAGGGAAAATTGTTAGATGATTGTTGAATGAATGAATGAATTTAGAATTAATGGCTTTCACTGTGCCGAGATGATCTCACCAATGTCACGTAAGATGGAGAAGACACGACGGAGATTGATCGGTGAATAAGAGGTTACAACCTCAATAGAATTTTGAAGACTGCCAAAATAGTAGGTAGTTTAGATGAAACTATAAACCTAAAACAATACAAACAATAAGAAAAACTATGTACATAAACAAAAATATTGTTAGTAATATATTTACAACTACACTATGCTAGAACAATTACCTAATATATATTTACAATTTAATTCTATTACGTTTAATATATCTACACAAGAATGAACAATGAGGACTAAATACAAGCATTAATAAGCAGCTAATATTTACAGGACGGGGGATTTCAGGAGGAAGGACATCATAGATAGGATAAAGGAGTTTGGGACAGTTGAAAAAGATATGGGAAGAACCTTCGTCGAGGCCACATTCGCACAGTGAATGATCACGCACCCTAATTTTTGCTAAATGCACTGGAGTACATGAGTGACCAAGGCGTAAGCGACAAATTGTTGATGTTACCCAGCGGTCTGCATGTCTATGAAGGAAAAACCAAGGGCGCCTTGGAATGTTAGGCTGAATGACAGAATATTGTCTGCCCTTTACCGATGATGACTCAACCCATGATGAAGTCCAGGATTTGTCCAGATGAGTTTTCGCCTGGGCTCGCAGGTCTTGACTTGAGTTAAAAAAATGTTCCAATGAGCCAAGTTGTATCGCTGACTTGGCCCAAGAGTCTGCAGTCTCATTACCTGGAATACCAGAATGGCCAGGGATCCATACCAGTATAACTTCTAAGCCTTTATGATAGCATGAGAGTAAAGCCTCCCCTATCTTTAAAACGATGGAAATTCTTAATTAACTACGAAATGGGTTACCTTTAATAGCTAACAAGCAACTTAGTGAATCACTACAAATTAAAGTTTTTGGAACATTGTGGGAAAATGTAAACAAAATTGCCTCCAACAGTGCCACAGCTTCTCCTGTGGACACTGTTGATTGAGGGGGACATTTAAATTGCAGCACAATTTTATATTTGGGAATCCAGCAGCCAGCACCAACACAACTATCTGGGGGGAGCTTTGATGCATCTGTATAAATATGAAGATAGTCTGACCAATTATGATAAATCTTTTCTTGGAATTTTGTTTTTGCATCAGATGCACCTTTAACTAGACCAAGATCTGTGATGACGGGAGGGGAATATACTAAACCTTGATAGGAAATGTTAAAAAGAGGGTTAGAGGGATATGATATTAAGGGATGGGGTAGTCTGGAGAATTTAATAAAGCTGTCTAATAGGCAGGATGGGGTAGATCTCATACTATTGGAACTGCAGAGAAGGGATAGCTCATTTAGTCGAGACCACAAGGGATGGGAAGATAATTCAAGAGCTTTAATAACATAACGATCGCACAGATATTTTCTTCTGAGATGTAAAGGAGGGCCCACGCACTCAACCTGTAAGGCATTTGTTGGAGTTGATTTCATTGCACCAACAATAATTCTTAGGCATTTATATTGAATTTTATTTAACTTTTCTGAGTCACTCTTGTTAAAAGGGTCTAAGATAAATGTACCATAATCAAGATGACTTCTTACTATTGCATTGTAAATTAATTTTAAAGTATAGGGGTGGGCACCCCACCAAACTCCTGATACTGCTCTAAGGGTATTAATGTTCTTTTCACACTTTTTGATAATGTAATCTACATGAGAAAATCCGCTCAGTCTGTAATCGAGGATAATGCCTAAGAATTTGACCTTATCTGTGAGGTGAATGCGTTGACCCTCAATATACAAATCAAAGGTCGATATATTTCTCTTTTTTGTGAACACAACTGCATGACTTTTAGGGACGGATAGGGATAAGCCATGGTTCGAAAGCCACTGGTTTAGGTAGTGCAAAGCAGAATTTAGCCGAAAAGTAATATCATCCTGGGAATTTGATCTACGATACAGGACGATATCGTCCGCGTATTGAAGGATATTACAAAAGCTATTAACAGACAGTTCGAGATCGTGAGTATATATGCTGTACAGCAGGGGACTAAGGACTGAGCCCTGGGGTAGACCTTTCCAGACAAGTCTGGGGTGAGAAGAGTAGAGTTGGTGTTTAACCACTATGTATCTGCAAGACAACAGGTTGCAAATGAAATGCTCTAACCTCGGAGGAATACTCAGTTGTAGCATTTTCTGCCTGAGCACCGGAAGAAGAACATTGTCATATGCAGAAGTGATGTCAAGAAAAATACCTACCAAGAACTCACCTTTTGCAAAAGCAGTTCGAATGTCTGTTGATAGAAAACTCAAACTATCTATGGTGCTCATACCTTTTCTAAAGCCAAATTGAAAGTGTGGGAGAATTTTACTGCTTTCCACTATCCATTCCAATCGATTTTTGATAAGATGTTCAGCAATTTTGCACAAAGTGGACGATAAAGCAATGGGTCTATATGAATTAGAATTAAGAGGGTCTTTGCCTGGTTTTTAGAATTGGGATAATTATTTGTGACTTCCAAGGTTGCGGGACGATTCCTGTTGTGAAACAAGCATTAATGATATTCAGAAGATAGTGTTTAGCTTTATCATTTAAATTTATTACAAAAGAATAGGGTACGCCATCTTCCCCGGGAGCTGAGTCATTGAGGCCGTTCAATCATCAATGCACATATTGTCAGCGATGACAGATCGGTTATTATCTGACATCTGTCGGATCATCGGATGTCAAAATTCTGTAGCAATTGTCAACTGTCAAGTGTCAAGCGTATTGTCAAAAACGAAAAGACGAATTTACGACATACATTTACGTAACCTTTCTCAGAGCAGAAGTTCAAAAGAATCTTTTGCTGCTCATTACATTAAGAGTCCTAGACAGCAAAATGCTTGGTCGATTGGGTAAGAAACACGCGGAAATCGCGGCGAGTTTCTTGTCAACGGCAGCAGGGTTTGGAGGCGGTGCTTTCCTTGGCCTGCTGTACTTCACAGACTGGAAGGTGTTCGTGACCAAAATCCCATACTACAATGGCAAGTTTGATGGACTCGAAGAAACCGAATAATTAAACTATGTTAGTACATAACTTTTTGTTAATTTAAATAGTAAATATAAGTTATAATCAACGTGAATATTTTATTATTTCCTCATACCTGGTATGTACTATTTTTCCTAGGAAGAACAAGTTAAAAAGTGAAAATATGACATAGAATGTAAAGACAAGATAATGGCTTGTTCTATAAGTGGCTTATATTTTTTAATTGTAATATAATCATAAAAAGTAAAACCTAAATGAACATTTAAAGCAGATACCTTAGGTAGGGCACGGCAGGAAACATCCTATTTTAGATCTGGAGTAACCTATCTGTGGAAGTATCTCGACCTTACAAAAGATCAGCTATATAGCACTGCTTTCAAGCAGTGTTGTGTTCCTGTGGTGAATAAGGTGACCCGGGGGGATTGGGGGCAAGGACAGCAATGCGCTTGCGAGACTTCTGTTGTAGCAGACGTCTATAAGCTACGGTAATCGCTTACCATCAGGTGATATACGCTTGTGTGCCGACTTAGATTACTAAAAAAAATATTGATTTAACTGACAACTTCTACAAGACAATGCACGATTTCACACCACTTTCCAAGTATCATATTATACTAATAAAGACACCAATTTATTTTGATATTTTTTCACCAATAACAAAACATAATAAAGGTGGTTCAACTTCTTTTAGTTATCGGCCCATCTGTCTCTCATGCAATTTTGTAATAATTTTTCACAAGATTTAATCATTTAAATTACGAATTTATTTTTCCAATTAGGTTTCAAAAGACTGTTCAGAATATTTATTAATCAATAGTTAATATGAAGCTACCACTGATTTGGCGTGTACCTTCTGTTGCATAGAACTGGCATCAAAAATAATTTTAACCGACTTAAAAAAAGGAGATCTAAATTTGACTACTTTTTTTTGTGTGTTACCTCATAACCTTCTACCTTTTTTAAATCAAAAGTTGGAGCTTTTCATGTGGTCACATTTAAATTTAATGGAGATCTGATAGGTACTTTTTGAGTTTTCTCTAATAATACGTATTTGCTTGACTATTTTATCTTCTACCTATGTACATTGTATTACTGGCCAATGTATATAGTCAGGTTTTATAACCGTTTTTAACCAATGAATTTCTTAGTTATTAAAAATGAAATTATAGTTGGTGCATGAAAAAACAAATAATACTATGCATCGGCTCTATATTTTCAGCACTGGCTGTTGTTTATTATTACTGGCTGTACAAGCTGTTGTGGTTCATTCCGCAGTCATGGTGAATATTTGTGCCATTGAGTTTGAATCAGTTGCTTAGTGTCGTTATTATTATATCAAATATTTATTGTCTCATGGTGTACCGGTCACCAGTTAATACTTTGAGACAAAAAAATTTCCCTGAAATAGTAGTTTTGAGGTATTATAGAAAATAGCTTGTGCGAGCTGCTCTGGTTTAAACCGAGTATTAGTTAAGTGCAAGAAGTACAGTTATTAAATTGGGCTTTAAATTAAATAAAATGTTCGAAGCTTTAATCTCTGGTCCCTGGTCGGGTGTTTGTGCAGTCCTTGTGGGTCTCCCCAAAGTGCCTCGGAGAGCATGTTAAGCCGTCAGTCCAGGTTGTTGTACACCTGATAGAGATCATTACTCAAAGTGCGTAATGTACGCCAACCCGCATTGCGGCAGCGTGGTGGATTAAGCTTTGATCCTTCTCCTAAATGGGGAAAGAGGCCTATGCTGTGAGATATTACAGGCTGAAGCGATGCTTTAAAAACTGTCATATATTTTAATTTACTTTGGCTAAGGATTTATTGGTGACAATAAAATCACATTAAAATTACATAGTTTATTTCAATGAAACTAGTGAAATTTTAAAAGGTGCAAACAACTGGTATTCTTAACAAACAAGAGAAAATCATAACAATTTATTGTGAGAATAAATCATTGCCACTGTAGACATACAAAATTGTTTGAAATGTAACAAAAGATACAATGTCAGCTCTCGGTGCAATGTGAAGTTCATATGAAACATTATCATGACGGTACCATCCTATTCCTAGATTATAAACTAATTATATCAAATATTCATAAGCTTGGTTTATAATTACGTCACTTTTTAAGGGCGGGCCTGGGTCTATGCTTTTGCGGTTCCCCTTCTTACGGCATGCTCCAGCTCTGCTATGCTCTGCTTTGCATGGTAGTATAGGTCCAGGCCTACTCTACCGCATCCTTCTGAAGTGGTAGAGGGGCGATGGTCTTGGGAGCAGCGCGGGTCGCAAAGACCTCCCAAGGCAAGTTCGGTGGACTAACCTTCTCGAGGTTGCCAAGCCCTGTTCTTAGATCTATTTCCTTATGAAATAGATACAACTAAAACCTCCGAGCGCATCTCGTCACTGCTCTATATATAATTTAGAAGTATAAGTAGTGCATGTAAATATCTTTATGTAATATATCTTAATATCTACTCCTTCTTTCGGACTATCTTATAATATTGCAAGACCACAGCTATGTGGGCGGGCTGTGGTTATTATGTATAGTATTTTATATTGCAAATATATATGTAAGTTTATACGCTTATTCATCTATATATGTGCTTGGGCATGCACCGCAATGTAGATTAGCCCATTACCATCTTAATATTTAAGTTTATTTATAGATTATTGATATTTATTAGTACACCCACCTGCGGTAGAGCCTGCGCAGTCGGTCGCTGTACGTGCGGATGACGGAGTCCTGGGAGGTTGAGTCGAGCCAGTCCAGCCGACAACACGCCCCTTTGGTCCCGATTTCGTGCTAAACAGTAGCCCCCGAGTCTAACCAGCCCGGGGGAAATGGCTCTGGCGTCCCGTCAGAGGGCCGCCGGTGAGGTGGAGGGGGGGAAGCGGAAGGCCATGCTGACGGAGTAAGGGTGTGTGGAACAACTGGGAGATCAGGATCCGGTCAAACAGCCACACATAGCATGCGGCCCCCGGGCACGTGCGTCCGAGCCCCTGATGTCGCGCTGTACGCCAACCCTCTTCACCTATATCTGCTGGGTAGCTTCAGTGCATAGCACTCCCAATTGCGGGCTCCGAGGAGGGTGGGGAGCTCAGCAGATGAAGACTTTTTCACTTTAACTATGGACTCATCAGGATTCATTAAAAACCCGAACCAGACGGTGGCTCCGGAGGGACATCCCGAAGAAGCCCCAAACAAAACTACCGACACAAAAGCGTCCGGTGTTCCAAGCACAGGTTATCCTGTGGGAGGGTCCCACGCTATTGAACAACCTAAACTAAGTAGGAAAGGGGGAAAGGGCAAGGAGACCAAGGGGCAACCCAAAGTTTCCAAGCCCAATCTACCGACACTCACAAAGAGTCAACAGTCGAGGTCAGCGGAGGCCCCTCGGGGCCCCCTCACCCCAACTAGCTCGGGTCGTCCGGCGACGGTTGCGGCGGCCCCTGCCGCGGGAGGAGAGGTGGCAGCTGGGATACCGGAGGCCCCCCCAACTACGGCAGGGACTGCAGCAACCGACGCTGGGAAAGGGGTGTTTGTGGGAGCTCTACCGGGACCTCTGACCGGCGAAACGAGGGCTAACGCGAAAGCAGATGTGGTGGCATCCGGGAACCCGGTCTTGCCCCTGTCGGCCGACGCAAAAGCAATCGCGGCTGCTGGAAAGGAGACTTCCGGGGGGGCTACCACAACCACCTCAACCAGTCTAGACCAAGGAGGACCTTGGACGGTAGTCACCGCCAAGAGATCAAACAAGCCACAACCTGCTAAGAAGGCCAACCCTAACACTGGCAGCACACTAGGAAATGTGACGGCAGATAAACGTAAGAAAAGACCCAACGCCATGAACAGGTGGAAGCGGAGGCTGCAGGCAAAAAATGCTCCAACACCTGTAGCAGCGGTCAAATTTACTAAAACACCAGACCCTAAGCCGAGTACTAGCGGAGGCCAACCCTCAATGGTAGAAACACCCAGGTCCACGAAAGAGGGTAGCGGGAAGACAAAAACACTTGCAACGACGGGAGTGGACAACCCCAAGAACAGTACCAGCAAGAGACACTGTCCCGAGGACCGGACGACGCCTAGCGAGGTCAGAAAGAAGGCCCGCACTGGAGCGACCCCTAAAACATATGCAGCAGCCGCTAAATCTGACCTGATAGCGGCCGTTACTGCAACAAATAGAGGCCACTTGAGCAGAGAACAGGCGGAGGAAGTTCAGGGGGCCCTGAATACAAAACTCTGGTCCCTTGTACAGGCCAGGACCGGTAAACCACCCATGTTCCAGGGCAAGCCGACGTACATGAACGGCTCACTACAGCTGTGGTGCATGAACGCCGAGACCATGGAGTGGGTGAAAGGCAACATCGATGGCCACACACTGACATCAGGTGTCAAGGTAGAAGTCAGAAGGCAATCGGACCTACCAAGGAAAGTTAGATGTGGCATCCTCATACCAGGTCAAGACGAGGCCAACAAGATTGGAGAAGCGCTGCGGTACTTCAACCCCTGGGCCGAAGTGGACCGATGGTTGCTGCACATAGCGCAGAAACAGGCTGCAGGCACCTTCATTGTGGTCAGCATACCGGAGGACCTAATTCCTAGCATCCTGGAACGTGGGCGGCAACTTTGCTATATGCTGGGCGCCGTCTACGTCAAGTTCGAGGAGCGCAAGGGCAAGTTCACCGACGTGCCTCCACAATCTAGGAAGACAGAACAAACTGTGACGGAACAACCGAAGAGCACTCAGATGGTGGTTGAAGAACACCAAACCCAGCAACCCGGCTCCAGCTGTAGGATCAACGACCCTCCCGAAGGCACTCTCTCGGACACTGCGCACGATCCGACGAACGCCGACATGGCGAGCGACGGTGATGAGGCGGTCAGTGTTGGAGAGTTTGCCCTGGGGATAGAAGAACTCGATCTTGGGTCAGGGGACGACTCTGAAGATGGAGTCCCTTTCACCTTGTAGTCGAGCCCTCCAAATAAATCTCCACCACAGTCTCACTGCTACGGCACAGCTGCGTAGGTGGTTGGAGAACAACAAAACAGCTGTAGCCTTCATCCAGGAACCCTGGCTATCGCGGTCAGGTTCTATACAAGGATTAAGCAATCTCAAAGGTAAGCTTATAACAAGTAATGAACCTAGCCCAAGGGCAGCAATATTTGTCACTAATAACATTCCCGTGCAGACCCTTACCGAGTTCTGTTCCAGAGACATCTGCACAATAAAAACAGCCGTATCCACATCCACATCGCGGGAAGTCGTCCTCGCGTCTGTGTACATGCCAGATGGAGAGGACCCCCCACCACAAGACCTGGTGCGACTAGTAAACCACTGCGAAGCAGAAGGATTGGATGTCATCGTTGCAACAGACTCGAACTGCCATCATACGGTCTGGGGTAACGAAAAAACCAATAACAGAGGTAAGACACTTATTGAATACTTATCCACTACTAAATTAGACATTATTAACACAGGTAGCAAACCCACGTTCGTTACCAGGCGTGCCAAAACTATCATTGATCTCACGCTGGCAAACGACGGAGGGTCCAAACTCATATCCAACTGGCACGTGTCTGACGAGGCGTCCTGCTCTGACCATAGGTGGATACGCTTCGATCTAGGCATTGTACCGACACCTTTAAAACCTTATAGAAACGTACGTAAGACAAACAAGGAGGAGTTTCGTTCAATGCTTGTTAGAGGGCTAGAGGCGCTCGACTGTCCTGTAAAAATAAAAGACACTCATAGTTTAGAAAAACTAGTGGAGAAACTAACACTTCTGTTTAAGAAATGCTACGAAGCAACATGTCCACTAATTCATCCTCCGGAGAACCCAACCGACAAAAAATCATGGTGGGGCCCAGAGCTAAATCGCCTCAGAACCAAGGTTAGGAAAGCACTCAATAGAGCTATGAACACGTATAATCACCAGGATTGGGATCACTACAAAAATGTTAAGGCCCTGTACAAAAAGCGAATACGGTTTTGGAAGACTCGAGCTTGGCGCAACTTCTGCGAAGCGATTGAGTCGTTTGTGCAGGCCAGTAGAATCCGCAAAATCCTCTCGAGGGACCCACAAAATGTGATGGTGGCCCTAAGGAAACCGGACAATTCCTACACCAAATCATTAGAAGAGTCACATCAAGTGCTAATCCAGACACACTTTCCGGACTGTACTATGGTTACCACAACCAACTGGCAGGATACAAACTTCACTACTACAGATAGCGCCTGGAAGTGCGCAAGTGAGGTAATACAACCTAACAAGATAGCGTGGGCAATCAAGAGCTTCCAACCTTTCAAAACGCCAGGACCGGACGGCGTATACCCCGCGTTCCTCGAATGGGGAGGCTCACGTTTGAACCACACACTCAACTCAATCTTCCAAGCCTGCCTGGCTTTTGGCTACGTGCCCAAACCATGGAGGGAAGTAAAGGTTACCTTTATACCTAAACCCGGCAAGGCAGACTACTCAGATGCAAGGTCCTATAGGCCGATCAGTCTCACTTCCTTCCTTATAAAGACGTTGGAGAGACTGTGCGATAGATACCTGAGAGATAACGTACTACCGAAAGTACCACTACATAAGAATCAACATGCTTATAGTGCAGGTAAATCGACAGAATCAGCCTTACACGCTGTAGTGAGCAAGATCGAAGAGGCACTTACAATCAAGGAATCATGTCTAGGCACCTTTATCGACATCGAAGGTGCTTTTGATAAAACTAACTTCAACAGCATAGTCACGGCACTGAACCGCCACAATACAAACCCTACTATAACTGCTTGGATTCGAAACATGCTGGCAAGTAGGATTGTGAGGGTAGACAACGACAAAAAACAGGGTGCTATCGTTGCTAAAGGGTGCCCCCAGGGAGGAGTGTTATCACCCTTGCTATGGAACCTCGTAGTCAACGATCTAATATCCCTGCTAAACGACAACAGATTCTATACAATAGGTTATGCAGACGACCTGGCCATTCTAGTAACAGGAAAGTTCACTAGCACACTTTGTGAACTGACTCAGACAGCCCTGCTATTGGTAGAAAGATGGTGCGAAAAGCACAATCTATCCATAAACCCGAATAAAACGGAATTAGTTATGTTTACGAACAAACGAGACCTAGGAAATTATACTCTACCTATGCTCTTTAACTCTACCCTGAATTTAACCACAGAGGTTAAGTACCTTGGTGTAATACTTGATAATAAACTGAACTGGTCTAAACACCTGGAAAATAAATTAAACAAAGCCAGCATCATCTTCTGGCAATGCCGTAGAATGATTGGGAGGAGCTGGGGCCTCAACCCGAAACTGACTCTATGGCTCTACACTGCGGTCATCAGACCCATGATCAGTTATGGAGCTGTGGTATGGTGGCGCAGAACACTTCTCACCACAGCGCAATCCAAGTTACAAAGCTGGCAAAGATTGGTGTGTATGGCAGTCACGGGCTGCATGAGAACCACCCCTACAGCAGCAATGGAGGCTATGCTAAATATACTTCCACTCTACTTATTTATTCAGCAAGAAGCTGCTACCACAGCAGCAAGATTAAAGAACCACAAACTACTGTGTTCAACTGGCACACCACATATAAAAATTTTGGAAGATGTAGCCAAAGATATACCGCTCACGGAAGCTCCAAATGACGGAATCCAGATCAGGTACATTTTTGACAAAAAATACAAAATACAGCTGGATGAGGATTCACACGCGGACTACAGTACGCATGAACTGAGAATCTTCACGGACGGCTCCAAGACAAAAACAGGCTCAGGAAGTGGCATCTTCTCCGAAGACCTAAATATTAATATATCACTACCCATAGGCGCCCACAATACAGTGTTTCAAGCAGAGTGTTTGGGCATACTTGAGGCAGCCAGAGCAATCGGGAGAAGGAACGTACAGGACTCCAACATCCGGATACTATCAGATAGCATGTCAGTACTACAGGCACTAAACGGTAACTCAACTACCTCAGGTATCATCTTTGAGTGCCATAACACCTTGATGCAGGTAAGTGCATACAACGACATCACACTGCAATGGATCAAAGGTCACAACAACACACGCGGTAATGATATAGCTGACGAGCTAGCAAGAAGGGGGTCGAGCATGAGGGCCATAGGAGCCGAACCCATTATACCATTACCCTCTTGCTGGGTCAAAGGCCAAATTCGACAGCGCATGAAACACAAACATGTCACTCTTTGGTCCGAACTTGAGGACTGTAGGCAGGCCAAGTTGGCGCTGCCAGTAGTAGACGCCAAACTGGCAAACACCCTAATAAATATGAACAGACGCCAACTAAGACAAATAACTGCGGCACTAACTGGTCACGGTCCGTATAATAAACATCTATTTAATTTAGGCATTACCGACAGTCCCCTGTGCAGAGCTTGCATGGGAACTGAGGAAACGGCTATGCATGTACTTCTTCACTGTCCAGGTGTAGCGGCTTACCGGGCACAGCACCTTGGCACCCCGAGAACACTTCCGGAGATTTTCAAGAAGCCAAAAAGACTTCTGAAGTTTCTGGAGGAGCTTGGGTGGCAAGAGTGAATTAGCATATCCCCACTCACGCAAAATAGGCGCCTGGTCGTCGAATTGCGGAAACCAGCCCGTGATACCATACCATACCATACGTCACTTTTATTTGAAATAAGTAGTTAATGTTTTTATCTTTCATTACAACTAGATAATTATGTACTATGCTTAACCTTTAAAGGCTACAGAGATTCTGTTTAGTATTAAATGGCAAGGTATGTTAGAAATTTAGACCTTATATAGGCGCTTCATCAAAATATCAAATTCATTACCAAGTACTACAAAGTTATTACTGTAGTGCAATGTTGGTCGCAATACAATTCTGATTAATTATTGGTAGTTAGGGTTGCCAGATGGGAAGACTAAAATGTCTGGACAAATTTTCAAAAAGTCGGGATTTTGGGATTATGGTCGGGACCAACGAACGGTACAAATAAATATTACGAAATATAAAAAAAATTTCCCGCTCTGCCGTGCCGATCGCAGCGCAGAGACTCACCAAGCGCGTTCCATTCCGCGTAGAGTAGTTAGTTTAATCGACAAGTTGAAAATGGTCGAAAATAAAGATACTGCTCTTAAATTTATGTGTGATTGCTTATTGGATACGGAATGACGCCTAGAAAAATGTTCTAAAAGCGTGTATTAGTACATAAAAAAATGCAGAAGTTATAAACAATTTAAAACAGGAAAAAATGGCCTTTCCATTTTTGCCAATATTTCATAAACTGTTAATATTTAAGAAATTTCAAAAAAAGAGTGAAAGAGGAGGAAATTTTTAATAAAAAACTCCCAGCTCCCAGAACTCTATCTCCATTATTTATAATTTTAATTTCTTAATTGCACAAGTTATAAACAATTAAAAAAGGAAAAAAAATAGCCTTTTGTTTTTTGGCAATATTTCATAAAATGTTAATATTTAAGAAATTAAAAAAAAATATTCTGAAAAAGGAGGTCCAATAAAAAACTCCCAGCTCTCGGAACTCTAGATAGAGTTGACTACAATTGAGACGGAATTTGGAGAAAATTTTGTTAGTTAACAATTGTTTAACTTGTTGAAAAATGAACTTTTCAATACCTTAAATCATCTCATACTCGCTTACACGCTTTTACACTCTCGTACACGCTTTTAGAACATTTTTCTAGGCGTCGTTCCGGATGCAATAAGCTATCACACATAATTTAAAGAGCAGTATCTTTATTTTCGACCATTTTCAACTTATCGACTAGACTACGTGGTGACTGAAATGATTTTCACTTTTTACGGAATTTTAGATTATTATTATCGCGATAGTTTGAGATTTTTGATTTGTTCTTATTTGTCGGGACATTTAGTATTTTTTCGGGACTCTGGACATCATACGAAATGTCGGGACAATCCCGACGAATCCCGACCATCTGGCAACCTTATTGGTAGTGCTTATTTAAAACTGTAAAGTTATATCATTACCAAATCAACTAAGTTTTATCTTAAAATACTTATGAAAATAGTTTCATATGCTTTGTTTTTAATTTAACATCGTTAATTAAAAAAAAAATAATGTAATAGGCCTGGTACTTTTATACAAACTTACTAATTTAGAGTTAAATTAATGAGTAGGTAAGTACATAATTATATTGATTGTTCAACAATGTTACTTTATTAAAATGGAATGTTATCGCAATTATATATTTCAATCCGATGTCTAGCATCATTTTATCATTTTAAATTAAATGAAACTTAGTATTATTGCATTTCTTGAAGGGGTCCAAGTTGGTGTTTATATCAGCATTACAGATTGTCACTGCTTCTACCTGCAAAGAAAAATATGATAACCCATCATTCACATGCCAAAAATGGATGGGTCATATGAACCACTGGCGACGTATATAGGACGATATAGGAGCATAAAATAATAAGATTCAGCGCTATGCTGTCACTTGTTAACCGACTTCCAAAAAAGGAGGAGGTTCTCAATGTTCGCTCAGAACTTTTGACTGAGTTGACCGATTTCGATCAATTTTGTTTTATTTGAAAGGTTTTGCGTGTCATGTGGTCCCATTTTAATTTAATTGAGATCCGACTAGTACTTTTAGAGTTATACCTAATAATGCGTATTTACTTGACTACTTTTTCGTCGACCTACGTTGTATTATACCGCATAACTTTTTACTCGGTGTACCGATTTTGATGATTCTTAGTTTAATCGAAAGCTAATACTTGTCATGTAGTCTTGTTTAAATTAGATCGAGATCTGATTACAACTTTTTGAGTAATCTTTAATAGCGCGTATTTACCAGGCTATTTTTTCGTCTTATTACGTTGTATTACTTGTCGATGTCATTGAAGTCGGTTTTTTTTTCGTTTGCGAGCAAACACAATTATAAGCTGTCCAACTGAGTGCTGGTGAGAATTCAAAAGTGCAGGTAGAGTGAGTAGGTACATTTTGGTCATATGATTTTGTACGGCATTTTTACCATCGATAGATCTATGAAAAATAATAAGAAAGCGCGCAGTGCCGTAAGTAAGTAGTCTATTAGTATTGGTGGAGGCCACTTCGTCGTGAGTAGTCTTTAGTCATGAAGTCAATAAAATAATGGTTTTTTAATAGAGGTAAAAGTAATTAGTACCAAAGTTTTAGCGCCACTGCATCACGGGTAAGGAACCAATCACGAAGGTTCGGGGAGGTCGGGGGAGGCAATGGTTTTGGGGCGAAGTACTACTGACCAATCATTGAACGACAATATCATTACCTCGCCTCCACATAACGCACCAAAGAGACCAAACAATTTTCCGTTCTGTGCATGTTGAAGATCAGCGGCTCAATAATCAAAGATAGGTTAGCAAGCTACAGTGAGTTATTTGTTCGTATTAATAAATCTAAGGGTATATTCAAAGTCGAACTCGGTGGTGCAATGTCGAAAAGTTTAGTTTCAGTAGTGGCTGACAATTGTCTAGTGATGATGACCCGCCATATATTTTTATAATAAAGAACCGTCGTCATACCCCTACGAGGCCGTGAAGCGCAACCTCGCTCGCCGCAGCTAGAAGCGCAGCTCGGGCTCGCGGTCGCCGCTGCCGGCCGCGTCCTCGTCGTCGTCGGGCCCGCCCTCCCCCTCGCCCTCCCCCTCGTCCCCCTCGCCCTCCCCCTCGCCCTCCCCTTGCCCCGCGAGCTCGCTCTCCGCCTCGTCGCTCGAGTCCGTCTCGTTCTCGCCTGCCATCGAATCAAATCAGTATATTGTAAATTTGTAATTGTGCTTCGCTGGCTGTCTTTCGTTGCCTTAGTAGTAGGTATATAGTTAATAGTAACTAATAACTTATAAGTTTTAATTAAGTAATTTAAGTGTAACAAGTTTTTTTTATTAGTTAAAAAAATCTAAGACATGTTTATTGCTTTCAAAAAACGAAAAGCACAAAAAATTATTATTTTTCCGCTTTTTTTTATGTTACTAAGTCGACAAACAAGCGTACGGCTCACATGATGGTAAGTGACCACCGTAGCCTATAGACGACTGCAACACCAGAAGCGTCGCAAGCGCGTTGCCGACCCTATCCCCAATCCCCCCCCCCCCCCGGAGCTCTGGTCACCTTACTCACCAACAGGAACACAATACTGCTTGAAAATAGACAACATTTAGCTGTGGTCTTCTGTAAGGTCGAGGCACTACCCCAGTCGGGCTGCTCCAAATTTTGAACAGGAAATTTCCTGCTGTGCCCTACCTACTGCTATAGGTTTAATATCTTCGTAATGAACTTCCATTTAAACGATCACTCCAAACCTTTATTTGTGATCGGAATCCACAAGAGTTTGATATAATTATGTAACTGACCGGGGCACAGCGGCGCGCCCTGGGTGCGCGAGCCGGCGCGCTCCACGCCGTGCGCGTCCACGCACCAGCACAAGTAAAGTTAGCCACATGCAACTGACCGGGGCACAGCGGCGCGCCCTTGGTGCGCGAGCCGGCGCGCTCCACGCCGTGCGCGTCCACGCACCAGCACAAGTAAAGTTAGCCACATGCAACTGACCGGGGCACAGCGGCGCGCCCTTGGTGCGCGAGCCGGCGCGCTCCACGCCGTGCGCGTCCACGCACCAGCACAAGTAAAGTTAGCCACATGCAACTGACCGGGGCACAGCGGCGCGCCCTTGGTGCGCGAGCCGGCGCGCTCCACGCCGTGCGCGTCCACGCACCAGCACAAGTAAAGTTAGCCACATGCAACTGACCGGGGCACAGCGGCGCGCCCTTGGTGCGCGAGCCGGCGCGCTCCACGCCGTGCGCGTCCACGCACCAGCACAAGTAAAGTTAGCCACATGCAACTGACCGGGGCACAGCGGCGCGCCCTTGGTGCGCGAGCCGGCGCGCTCCACGCCGTGCGCGTCCACGCACCAGCACAAGTAAAGTTAGCCACATGCAACTGACCGGGGCACAGCGGCGCGCCCTTGGTGCGCGAGCCGGCGCGCTCCACGCCGTGCGCGTCCACGCACCAGCACAAGTAAAGTTAGCCACATGCAACTGACCGGGGCACAGCGGCGCGCCCTTGGTGCGCGAGCCGGCGCGCTCCACGCCGTGCGCGTCCACGCACCAGCACAAGTAAAGTTAGCCACATGCAACTGACCGGGGCACAGCGGCGCGCCCTTGGTGCGCGAGCCGGCGCGCTCCACGCCGTGCGCGTCCACGCACCAGCACAAGTAAAGTTAGCCACATGCAACTGACCGGGGCACAGCGGCGCGCCCTTGGTGCGCGAGCCGGCGCGCTCCACGCCGTGCGCGTCCACGCACCAGCACAAGTAAAGTTAGCCACATGCAACTGACCGGGGCACAGCGGCGCGCCCTTGGTGCGCGAGCCGGCGCGCTCCACGCCGTGCGCGTCCACGCACCAGCACAAGTAAAGTTAGCCACATGCAACTGACCGGGGCACAGCGGCGCGCCCTTGGTGCGCGAGCCGGCGCGCTCCACGCCGTGCGCGTCCACGCACCAGCACAAGTAAAGTTAGCCACATGCAACTGACCGGGGCACAGCGGCGCGCCCTTGGTGCGCGAGCCGGCGCGCTCCACGCCGTGCGCGTCCACGCACCAGCACAAGTAAAGTTAGCCACATGCAACTGACCGGGGCACAGCGGCGCGCCCTTGGTGCGCGAGCCGGCGCGCTCCACGCCGTGCGCGTCCACGCACCAGCACAAGTAAAGTTAGCCACATGCAACTGACCGGGGCACAGCGGCGCGCCCTTGGTGCGCGAGCCGGCGCGCTCCACGCCGTGCGCGTCCACGCACCAGCACAAGTAAAGTTAGCCACATGCAACTGACCGGGGCACAGCGGCGCGCCCTTGGTGCGCGAGCCGGCGCGCTCCACGCCGTGCGCGTCCACGCACCAGCACAAGTAAAGTTAGCCACATGCAACTGACCGGGGCACAGCGGCGCGCCCTTGGTGCGCGAGCCGGCGCGCTCCACGCCGTGCGCGTCCACGCACCAGCACAAGTAAAGTTAGCCACATGCAACTGACCGGGGCACAGCGGCGCGCCCTTGGTGCGCGAGCCGGCGCGCTCCACGCCGTGCGCGTCCACGCACCAGCACAAGTAAAGTTAGCCACATGCAACTGACCGGGGCACAGCGGCGCGCCCTTGGTGCGCGAGCCGGCGCGCTCCACGCCGTGCGCGTCCACGCACCAGCACAAGTAAAGTTAGCCACATGCAACTGACCGGGGCACAGCGGCGCGCCCTTGGTGCGCGAGCCGGCGCGCTCCACGCCGTGCGCGTCCACGCACCAGCACAAGTAAAGTTAGCCACATGCAACTGACCGGGGCACAGCGGCGCGCCCTTGGTGCGCGAGCCGGCGCGCTCCACGCCGTGCGCGTCCACGCACCAGCACAAGTAAAGTTAGCCACATGCAACTGACCGGGGCACAGCGGCGCGCCCTTGGTGCGCGAGCCGGCGCGCTCCACGCCGTGCGCGTCCACGCACCAGCACAAGTAAAGTTAGCCACATGCAACTGACCGGGGCACAGCGGCGCGCCCTTGGTGCGCGAGCCGGCGCGCTCCACGCCGTGCGCGTCCACGCACCAGCACAAGTAAAGTTAGCCACATGCAACTGACCGGGGCACAGCGGCGCGCCCTTGGTGCGCGAGCCGGCGCGCTCCACGCCGTGCGCGTCCACGCACCAGCACAAGTAAAGTTAGCCACATGCAACTGACCGGGGCACAGCGGCGCGCCCTTGGTGCGCGAGCCGGCGCGCTCCACGCCGTGCGCGTCCACGCACCAGCACAAGTAAAGTTAGCCACATGCAACTGACCGGGGCACAGCGGCGCGCCCTTGGTGCGCGAGCCGGCGCGCTCCACGCCGTGCGCGTCCACGCACCAGCACAAGTAAAGTTAGCCACATGCAACTGACCGGGGCACAGCGGCGCGCCCTTGGTGCGCGAGCCGGCGCGCTCCACGCCGTGCGCGTCCACGCACCAGCACAAGTAAAGTTAGCCACATGCAACTGACCGGGGCACAGCGGCGCGCCCTTGGTGCGCGAGCCGGCGCGCTCCACGCCGTGCGCGTCCACGCACCAGCACAAGTAAAGTTAGCCACATGCAACTGACCGGGGCACAGCGGCGCGCCCTTGGTGCGCGAGCCGGCGCGCTCCACGCCGTGCGCGTCCACGCACCAGCACAAGTAAAGTTAGCCACATGCAACTGACCGGGGCACAGCGGCGCGCCCTTGGTGCGCGAGCCGGCGCGCTCCACGCCGTGCGCGTCCACGCACCAGCACAAGTAAAGTTAGCCACATGCAACTGACCGGGGCACAGCGGCGCGCCCTTGGTGCGCGAGCCGGCGCGCTCCACGCCGTGCGCGTCCACGCACCAGCACAAGTAAAGTTAGCCACATGCAACTGACCGGGGCACAGCGGCGCGCCCTTGGTGCGCGAGCCGGCGCGCTCCACGCCGTGCGCGTCCACGCACCAGCACAAGTAAAGTTAGCCACATGCAACTGACCGGGGCACAGCGGCGCGCCCTTGGTGCGCGAGCCGGCGCGCTCCACGCCGTGCGCGTCCACGCACCAGCACAAGTAAAGTTAGCCACATGCAACTGACCGGGGCACAGCGGCGCGCCCTTGGTGCGCGAGCCGGCGCGCTCCACGCCGTGCGCGTCCACGCACCAGCACAAGTAAAGTTAGCCACATGCAACTGACCGGGGCACAGCGGCGCGCCCTTGGTGCGCGAGCCGGCGCGCTCCACGCCGTGCGCGTCCACGCACCAGCACAAGTAAAGTTAGCCACATGCAACTGACCGGGGCACAGCGGCGCGCCCTTGGTGCGCGAGCCGGCGCGCTCCACGCCGTGCGCGTCCACGCACCAGCACACGCCCAGCGCCGCGTGGCACTGCCGCGGCCGGTAGAAGCCGCGCGCGTCGCACGCTGGCACGTACGCGCCTGCGGACACATAACTTTACTGGAAATTACTTTCTAAAGATGACTAGTAAGTACCAGAGCGTATCTCGAAACTGAAGTAAAACACCGAAAGGAAATCTGCACGTTGCGAAAGAATTTCTGAGTCATGTATACCTGTTGTAAAAACAAACAACATAGTTGAACGGATCGCAAAGCTAAGGTGACAAGGAGCGGGCACATAGTGCGAACGACCGATGGACGTTGGGGTCCCTAGGTGTTGGAGTGCCGGTCACGCACCCGTAAGACCTCCGCTAGGTGTACAGATGGCATAGAACGGGTCGCCGGCGGCCACTGGATGCAAGCGGCTCTAGACCGCAAATGGTGGAAGACCTTGCAAGAGACCTATGTCCAGCAGCGGACGACTATCGGTAGACAATAATGTAAGTAGTATAGCACTGAATAAAGTTCATCGAGGCAGTCGTAGGCCGGCGGGCACTGACCGGGCGGCGGCGCCGGGTGCGCGCGCGCCAGCGCGGCGCAGGGCCGGGCGGCGCGGCGCAGGCAGGCGCACCACGCGCCGCGCGTCAGCCCCGCCCCCGCCTCCCCCGCGCCGCACGACGACAGGAACGGCCGCAGGCAGCGCTCGCGCTCGTCGTGCCCTAGGAACGGATATATTTTCTAAATGTATTGCAAAATATAAAAAAACTGTATATCTACATAATTATGTGGCGTACCCACACACACACACACACACACACACACATATATATCAACTTTTTATATTAGGATATTATAATACACCAGTGCTTTTAGCGTTTAAAAATGGTAAAAACCAAAGAAATTTATAGTAGAATGAAACACATTGCAAAAGAAAGAGAATACAACGAAAATGATAGGAAAAATAAATTACCGTCAATCTGAGGTCGGAAAGTGGTAGGGAGGGGGGTTTAAGGGTAAAAAATGGTTTATCTCAATTTCTGGCTTAAATACAAGTCCTATGGAAAAAAGTTCGATGGCAAAATTGTAGGTAATTAAAAGATCTACAACTATTGTATTTACACTTTTTTCACATAACCTCAAAATTAATGTGAAAAGTTGATTTTTAATTTTTATCTTTTTCAATTTTCTTTTGTTTTTTACAAATGAAACTTTTTTCCATAGGAAGCCAGAAATCGAGATAAACCATTTTTTACCCTTAAACCCCCCTTCCTACCACTTCCCGACCTCAGATCGACCGTAATTTATTTTTCCTATAATTTTCGTTGTATTCTCTTTTTTTGGAATGTGTTTCATTCTACTATAAATTTCTTTGTTTTGAAAAGCTAAAAGCACTGGTCTATAAAACATCATTTCGTTTTTATATTTTTATAAAAAGAATTAAATATTACGTTTATTATTTTCCGATTAATATAATATTTTGTTTCATGTAGGTACTTTTGGTTGTTTTATCGTTAATTAAAAAGTTTGTGGAAACTGTAAAGAAATACTACTCCACATTAAAACCACTACACTGGAGGCCCCAACGTGACTTTTCATCACTCAGCTCACAATTTATCTCGTATAATTTTAATCTAGATACATGCCCTAACATTTTGTTACTTTTATTAATTGTCAAGCATGGATCCAATTTTTTTAATTGTTTAATAATCTTTAAGTTTTTAAGTAGCCACAACTTACTTTAATTTATCCTTATTTATTTGAATTGTTATTGTGGTTTTTGCCGGTTTTCATATTCAAGTTTTTGATAGTCGTATCTATGAATGCAGTTTTGCTTATAATTAGAAGAGCAATTACTCACTAAACAAATATAGGTGGTATATTATTGAATGATTTTAATTGTATGCTCTGTTAGCAACCATTATAAATAAATAAATAACAGTGACAACGGCTTAGAGTGTGGAAGATGTCAGTATCTGGCCACGGGACATTCGCCGAGGCGAATATCCGCGCGGTGCGAATGGCGAAGCGTCTAGCGACTGAAACAAACGCATAGTAATGTACGTAGCAAGCCACGCGCAACGGTGACCGGCGAAGCGACCGGCGAAATGTACCGGGCGAATCGCGCGGGCGACTTGCGGCTCAGCGACACTTTCGCCGCGAATATCGCTGAGTATCGCACTTCCTTACTAGTCGCGGCGGCGAACTTGACTACCCGCGTGGCCTGCAAATCTTGCCGCGCGAATGGTCGCCTCGCCCGCCGCGCCGCCGTTCGCACCGCCGTTCCCCGTGGCCAGGCGGTCAGTGTCTGCGAGGTAGTCGCAGTTTGCAACATCGATCCTACCCGAGCGAAGCGAGGACGTCCGCGTATACTTACGTAGAGCGTAGAGGTCGGCGGGTGACAGTATTCCGTCGCCGGCCGTGTCTAGGTGTGAGAACATCCAGCGCACTTCCGCCTTGCAGTCGTGCGGAAAGCCTGCGGTCGCAAATTGTTTTATTCGTATGACGGTTTTCTAATCGATTTACTGTTAATGAATCGTCTGTATTTAAGAGCAAAATTATTACCTTCTTGCGGTGGTGGGATACCACCCGCTTCGTCCATGAGCACCGAGAACCAATCTAGTAGTCGGTTGGCCATTTTGTCAAGTGCACAGCCTTCCCCATCTACAATAACGTATTAACGTCATTAGAGATTTGCTGTTCCTCGATTAGAAATTATCGATTAGAAAATAGGTACCGTCAATGCTGTATAGATACCTCTCGATCATAAATTGTTTACAAAAATATCAAAAAAGTTCGTGGAATTAATAAAAAATAACCATTTACCTTGCGGCTTCCTTCTGAATGAGCGCTCCGGTAAAACTTCATTTTGCGATTCGAGACGCCGCCGTCGTCGATCCTGCAATGAAGATAACAAATGCAAGTTACACTTGTGTGCGGCGGTCACACGAGTAGGTGAGACAGGTAGGTCGCACGGGTAGGTGAGACAGGTAGGTCGCACGGGTAGGTGAGACAGGTAGGTCGCACGAGTAGGTGAGACAGGTAAGTACATTTGATGTTGACGTAAATAATTACAGGCCAATCTCTGTACTCCCGGTTATGGCTAAAATCCTTGAAAAGCTCATTAATAACCGTCTTAAAAAATTTCTTTCCGTAAATAACTTGTTGTCCAACCAACAATTCGGCTTTAGGGATGGCATATCAACAGAAGATGCAGTGTTGTCCTTGACGGGCGAAATTACCGAGCACCTGGATTCTGGCAGGAAATGTTTGGGAGTATTTCTAGACCTTGCCAAAGCATTCGACTCTGTTTCGATAAGGATTTTACTTGACAAGCTTTATAATATTGGTATAAGGGGCTTACCTCACCAGCTTCTCAGAGATTACCTCTCAGACCGCCAACAACAGCTTAAATTGGGTGACTCTGTGTTAAGTGACTCAACCTGTTTATCTTACGGGGTCCCACAGGGTAGCGTCCTTGGGCCTACTCTTTTTCTTGTTTACGTAAACGATCTCTGCAAGCTTAACCTTACCAATTGCAAAATCTACACTTACGCGGACGACACTGCCTTAATCTTTCATGACCAGACTTGGGACAAGTTGAGAGTAACTGCTGAGGAGGGACTTTTTTATGTCTCTCATTGGTTAAGATCCAACCTTCTGTCATTAAATACCACCAAAACTAAGTTTATACCCTTCTCGATACGAAAAAACACTTTGCCCAACCCTAGTTTCGGCCTGAAAGTTCACTCGTGCTCTGCCCCTAATTCAACAGACTGTCAGTGCGATAATATTGGTTACTGTGATCATGTAAAATATCTTGGTGTAATAATTGACCAACACCTTAAGTGGAACTGTCATATTCGAGTTATCGCTGACAGAATGAGGAAGTTGATGTGGGTCTTCAGACGGTTGAAACGGGTAGCAGATGACAGAGTCCTAACTATGACCTATAAAGCTTTGGCTCAATCAGTACTGAGTTACTGCATTCCAGCTTGGGGTGGAGCAGTCAAAACCCACTTGCTGACTTTGGAGAGAGGACAACGTGCCCTTCTTAAAGTGACCTTTAGCAGGCCTTCCCGGTACCCGACTTTCGATCTGTATAGTTCTTATAATTTACTTACTATTCGTCAACTATACATTTTAAGGGCAATTCAGAAACTGCATATTCAATTAAATTATAAAAAAAGCTCTGTCAATAAACGTAGAATTGCTATTGCTTGCCAGGTACCTTTTTGCAATACTAAATTTAAACAGAACCAATTCGCTTGTCAGTCTGCATTATTGTATAATAGGATAAATAATAAATTAAACATCTTCCTACTAACTAAAATTAAAGCAACTGACATCTTAACGAAATTTCTGCTATCTTTAAATTATTATGAAACTGAAAAGCTATTAAAAAGAGAAAGTTTATAACGCATAAATTGTTTATATTTTGTCATGGTACATAGCATAATATTTACTTTTAATTCCCTTGCTTTTATATACACTTATACACGCACACACACACACACACACACACACACACACATACACACACACACACACTCTAACACACACGCAGTTAATTAATATTTTTTTATATTGATTTTATAAATTAAATTATTGTTATATTGACTAATTTTTGTAAACTTCGGTGGATGAGCGGGGTACCCAGTAACACGGGTTACCACCCAGTACAGGGGCCCTTGCGACTTGTCTTGTAATACTTTATTTTAATCAATAAACTATTTTGTATTTTTTTTGTAGGTCGCACGGGTAGGTGAGACAGGTAGGTCGCACGGGTAGGTGAGACAGGTAGGTCACACGGGTAGGTGAGACAGGTAGGTAGCACGGGTAGGTGAGACAGGTAGGTCGCACGGGTAGGTGAGACAGGTAGGTAGCAGGGGTAGGTGAGACAGGTAGGTCGCACGGGTAGGTGAGACAGGAAGGTAGCACGGGTGGGTGAGACAGGTAGGTCGCACGGGTAAGTGGGACAGGTAGGTCGCACGGGTAGGTGAGACAGGTAGGTAGCAGGGGTAGGTGAGACAGAAAGGTAGCACGGGTGGGTGAGACAGGTAGGTCGCACGGGTAGGTGGGACAGGTAGGTCGCACGGGTAGGTGAGACAGGTAGGTAGCAGGGGTAGGTGAGAAAGGTAGGTCGCACAGGTAGGTAGCAGGGGTAGGTGAGACAGGTAGGTAGCACGGGTAGGTGAGACAGGTAGGTAGCAGGGGTAGGTAAGACAGGTAGGTCGCACGGGTAGGTGAGACAGGTAGGTAGCACGGGTAGGTGAGACAGGTAGGTCGCACGGGTAGGTGAGACAGGTAGGTAGCACGGGTAGGTGAGACAGGTAGGTAGCAGGGTTAGGTGAGACAGGTAGGTCGCACGGGTAGGTGAGACAGGTAGGTAGCAGGGGTAGGTGAGACAGGTAGGTAGCACGGGTAGGTGAGACAGGTAGGTAGCAGGGGTAGGTGAGACAGGTAGGTAGCACGGGTAGGTGAGACAGGTAGGTAGCACGGGTAGGTGAGACAGGTAGGTCGCACGGGTAGGTGAGAGGTAGGTAGCACGGGTAGGTGAGAGGTAGGTCGCACGGGTAGGTGAGAGGTAGGTCGCACGGGTAGGTGAGAGGTAGGTAGCACGGGTAGGTGAGACAGGTAGGTAGCAGGAGTAGGTGAGACAGGTAGGTAGCAGGAGTAGGTGAGACAGGTAGGTAGCACGGGTAGGTGAGACAGGTAGGTAGCACGGGTAGGTGAGACAGGTAGGTAGCAGGAGTAGGTGAGACAGGTAGGTAGCACGGGTAGGGGACAGGTCGGTACCTCGTCGTTGCGGGCGCGCGCGCGGTTGCGATGCGGGCGCGGCGCACACGGACAGAAGCCGCGGCAGGCGAGGCGCACGGGCGGCGCGGCGCGGTGCACGCAGTTGTGCAGGTCCAGGCGGCACAGCGACGAGTACGTGCGGTTGTCCGAGCCGCACAGGAACGCGCCGCGCGCCGCGCCGCCGCACCCCACGCACCTGCCCGAACGTGAAGGCGGGTCGGTGTGGGCGAATCAAATTCAATTAAATAACAATTGCTTGTCTGTAAAGTCGGTTTACAAACGATAGTTTTACGTGATATCATAAAGAAACATTGATGTTGCATACTTTAATGAATTGAATTGAAATATTATTGTTTCGAACTGCTAACTCTGACGTCACACAACAAGAGAGATAATAAATGTATCACAAGCCAACGCTCGGGCCGATCGTGCCTCTCTATCGCTTGTTCCGCGCTCTCGCTTGCAAGCTCAGACTCAAGCGGAACGTGACACTTTTCCGTGGTGTTATCGGGTCTTTTCAGAACTACCTACTTCTTGTTTCTTGGTAAAGGTAGCTTGGTTTGTGGTAATAACGAAGGAAGTGTAAAACGGTATGGGTCATGCTTCTGGTATGTTGTGATAATATATATAGTTGTAGCCACAAGTACCTACGTCGTAAACCAGGTTATTGGTCTAATGATAAGTTTAGATATTCACCGGACTTGGTCCGATAAAGCTGACCGGAAATAAGAAAAAAAAAATCAATTTCTAGTTTCACCTGATGTCACCGAGTTTAAAAAAGTAAAAATTCGAAATGGAAAGTTTACATGGTTTTGAAATCATAACATTACGAGATATGATTTCATCTTGATATATCATACACAAGGCGTGTGAAGCGGCCGTCTCACCTGTCGGGCGAGGAGTGCGCCGACGACGTGTGCTCCGAGGTGCGCGTCTCGTAAAACACGTCTTCATCGTCGCCTCGGTCCCAGGCGCTCACTGTGCCGGCTACTATAACGTCTCTGTAACATGACACATATACAACTATTGTAAAACAATTATATATATTACTTATTCTTCGACTTCGATCGTATTTCCACCTTTATTCCCTATTCTAAAAAAGAAAAAGATTCTCCAGCGGCGTAGTTCATGCATAGGAAGGATCGACTTAAATCGTACCACATGCTCCATCTTTGTCTATATTTTTTCTTTAGGAGTTATGCCAAATTTTCGGTCTTGTTTCCCCGTATTCACCTATGTTACCTCAGGAGATGACTGGCAATATTTTTTTGTCGATATTTATGATGGTTTTTTAAGGCAAGCACCTTCCTAATAGTTTTAAGCATCATGCCAAGAGTAAAGGTAGAGGATTACTTCAGCCTATCACAGTCCACTGCTGGTCATAGGCCTCCCCAAGTTCGGGGCAAAAATGGCGCGATCTTATATGTTTTGCCTATAGACCTATAGTCACTACGCTGGGCAGGCGGATTGTTGACCGCGGGGCTGGCTTTGTCGCGCCGTCTTCGGCCTGTGTATTTGAAAGCCAGCAGTTGGATGGCTATCCCGCCATCGGTCGGCTTTTGAGATTAATGATGCCAGCCGGGGGCAGTCATCTACGTGCTATCTATAACACGAGAAGAATACCCTCGAAACATGGAAAGGACCTTAAGGATTAATTTCCAGACATTAAAAAATATATTTTTATACAAATACAAAGGATTACTCAGTCTGTGTAGTTTACGTTTAATAGTTTCCACTCATCGTTAGTCGATAAAATAGTGAACTTACCCTCTACGTAGAATGTCCTTCTTATTTGCGCAAAGAGCGGTGAAGGCGTCTCGTAGCAGACACACTTCCCGCTTCTTGCAGACGAGAGTGCGGCACATGGGATCTGAAATGTACAGAGAGGAACATAACAAGTAGGTAATAATACATAAAATTAAAATACGGAATCTATATAACATATTTTATCTGCAATATATAGGTATTTCTTTACGTATATGTAACAATATATTATTTTTCATTTTTTGATACTTAAGAACAACTGGATCGATTTGACAACTCGTTGACCCTTATGTGATGTTACCCGCTTTAACTTCAGTAGTTAGGTACTTCTCTGTTGTAGAAGACGACAAGTAGGTTTTTTTTTATTTGCATATTTTTATTACTACCTAACTAGATTAATAACTTCATTTCTAGACATCTTAAAATGAAACTTACATCAGATTTTAATTTAGACCTCAAGGAGCATAACTGTGGAAATTGTATCCAGTTTCAAGCAGCAGATTTTGCGTGATACGGAAACAAACACACCTACAGTCCGACAGACAATAGTTTTGTCTTCTAGTACAGTGTTCCGCAAACTTTTTGTGTTCAAGGTACACCTAGGAATAGGAAAATATTTTGAAGGTACACCACAAGTAAAAAATCATTTTTTAAGTAACATTAACCAACATTTATTTATTAATCACCGAAACAATATTTATTATTAATCAATAAACGTAAACTTTATTTTTCTGAGGCACACCACAATAAACGACCACGGCACACCCTTTGCGGAACACTGGTCTAGTAGGGCGATTCTCTCATACAAAAATTGGCTGGTTACTGTACCGACATATTGTGTGCTTTGTTATAACAAGGCTCAAAGGTAACAAGTACGTGCCTACATTTTGTTGCTCAACAAGTTCAACAACACAATGAACAATAATTGAATAAGTACCAAGTCATAGGCACAGTAAAGTAAATTTCAATTCTGGTCAAACTAACGGACACCGATTCGATACCGCCGGATGTAAGTATCTGAGTGGATTTTATTGTGCGAATAGGGCTACATAATTAAATATTGACAATTTTATTTTATGAGGTACACAAACAGGTTAAATTATAAATATAAAACATAGGTAAGGACGATATAGGTAGGCCTAACAACCACAAATGGGTATAGATACGAATCTATGTTAAAATTTAGGAGAAAAGTAAGATTACAATCGTCATTTTGTAGCGCTTAACCTTATGACTCCATTACTTCATTGAAAACTCATCACTTTGATGATGTCAACCTTACGTGTCAAAGAATATAAAAAATGAATAGGTATATATATGACTTACTTTCAGGATCGTAAACATATCTGCGGGGTCGGCGCGCATGCGTCAACGGCGCCTCCTGCGACATGGAATTAACACATTAATTAGGGTAAACATTTCAAACGAACCCTACCCTGACTGTGCAGACAGCTAGTCGCGATCATAGCAATATCAGTCAACGTTCTCGGCGATATTTCTCGGTGTATCCATTTGTCGGTACTTATAACTACCTAGTGTAGCTGTAACCCGATCGCAAAGAAGTTTATGAAAAAGTAACAAAGCGACAATTTTAGTTACTTAATAAGTTAATAAGTACTTTAAATAGGCACTTATAAGAAATAACTTAATAATAAAAGAATAAAATTACATTCGTTTAAGAATTTTACTCCTTGGAACACACATTACCTATGTTGCTAATTTGATTGACATATTGGAGGTCAAGGTGAAACGCTAACTTTTACCAATACTGTTGTACGGACTACGAGATGAGAGGTTTTTAGCACGCAATCAATACTTAAATGGCTGTAAGAATGATGATTTTAGTAAAATTTCTCCACCATTGGTAAGATTACGTTTGTAGTCATATCTATGTTTTCGAAGCGGAAATTATCGTCAGTCGACAACTGGAAAACCACTACCTTGCGTTTTTTTTTTGTAGGTACATATACATAATATTAGAAATTAAAATGTGAAAGGGTCATCATCAGCCGCACCCACCCACTACCATGATACCGAAGCGAAGTCCTATAAGAAGTAGGTCGAGTTATAGAGATCGTAATGGACCGTATCGGTTGGTGATTGGAGTGGAAGTGTACCGGGGTATCGTCGAACTCAAAGTCCTGGTCGAGGCGTCGCGGCGAGGCCGCGGCCAGCGTCAGCAGCGCGGCCACCGGGGCCCACACGCTCGCGCGCATCTCAGATCCGACTCGTCCGCGGGCAGCCGGGATACTGCCGTCGCGCCGCCCCGCCTCGCCTTCTAGCCTCCCGCCGGAGCGCCTTCGCCCTTCCTGCCTACACGCTGCGATACTCTCAGAGGCTTGTTCTGCCTAACGACTGCAATTTTAAAATGTGCCGTCTCGTATATTTCTTACCCGGAAAGTTTTTCTTAACCGATGCTTTATCGTTATAGCTCCTAGGAGTATTAAAAAAATAATAAGTAGTACCTAACTAAATTCGGACGCACGCATGGTTCGAATGCTCTTTACATAATAATCAATGTAAACAATTACTTAGTTCAAGTAGGCTTCTAAAGCACTTTTATACATATAGTCATTTTACAAATTTTTGTATTGATTTTGATTAATTAATTACAGATAAATTTGAAGCTAACGCCGAACCATAAAATACTAAATAGGTAGCTTTAAAATTATAACATATATGATTATATTGAAAAGCTTTAAATTTTAACTGTTGCCTATAGAAAGTTACAGCTGCGTATACCTACATTATGTTTTTGTCATGTAGTAATAAAGCATGAATATGAAATGTATTAGTTAGTAAACGCTAATGCTTCGATGAGTGAAACTGCAACAACTGCAAGGATCGCCACTCTTTGTCTCGAGGCTCGACCGGTATCCCTCCCCGCGGCGCTGGAGCCTGCGCCTCCCCGCAGGGAGGACGGGAGAGGATGAGTGGAGTGAGGGCACTGAGCCGCGGGCGCGCTACACTCGCGCACACGTGTGTGGAGGCGGAGAGCCGAGACCGGGCGGCGCGCCGCTGCGGCGCCGCGAGCGATCGATGCTCGCTGCGGCGCTCGCCGTACAGCCACGCGGACGCTTACACATAACGCGGCATACGATTTGCGGAAGGTCTCAATAACTTATATAAACTTAAATACCCCAAGACAGATAGCACAAAAGTCATTTTTTCCGTTTAAATAAACTATCTGATCTACTTATAATTTCTATCTTCAACTTTTATCTATCTTTGTCTAATGTAAATACAATCGAATTGAGAACCTCCTCCTTTTTTGAAAGTCGGTTAAAAATAGAAAATACTCCGGTGGTACATTAACAAAGGATGAGGAGTTAGCAATTTAGCATCTTTAACCTTGCTTTACTTCGCGACACCGTTTTTGAAGCTATTTTTGGGTGCATTGTTTTGGTTGTCGATAATGCCTATAAAATACTTATCTAAATTAGGTACATAGTACATACCTACATACGGACATGTTACGTACCTATAAGCTTATAAAGAGTTATCATAATATGCACGAAATGCACATAATCCCATATAGGCGCCATATATATCCGCCAACCCGCATTGGAGCAGCGTGGTGGATTAAGCTCCGATCCTTCTTCTACATGGGGAAGAGGCCTATGCCCAACAGTGGGATATTACAGGGTGAATCGTGAACTGGGCCTAGCAGGCCTGCTCAAAATATGGAGCAGCCCGACTGGGGTACCTTTACCGTACAGAAGACCATACCTAAATAATACTCTTTTCAAGCAGTGTTGTGTTCTTGTTGGTGAGTAAGGCGACCAGAGCTCCTGGGGGAGGGTTTGGGGATTGGGTCGGCAACGCGCTTGCGATGCTTCTGGTGTTACAGGCGTCTATAAGCTACGGTAATTTATTGCTTAACATCATACCATCAAATGAGCCGTACGCTTGTAGAAAATTCGCCCAAGAGCGAGTCGGGCTCGCGCACGAAGGGTTCCGTACCACTGACTAGGTAAACAACAGTACCTACACAAATTTCATATTGTAACCTTTATTTTAGTTTCTCTTGTCCTGGTAAGCAAAAATAGGCAAAAAATTGCGTTTTTTGTATGGGAACCCCCCTTAAATACTCATTTTATTTTTATTCATCATTCATCATCATCATTTCAGCCTATCGCAGTCCACTGCTGGACATAGGCCTCCACAAGTTCGCGCCAATAATGGCGTGAACTCATGTGTTTTACCCATAGTCACCACGCTGGGCAGGCGGGTTGGTGACCGCAGCGCTGGCTTTGTCGCACCGAAGACGCTGCTGCCCGTCTTCGGCCTGTGTACTTCAAAGCCAGCAGTTGGATGGTTATCCCGCCATCGGTCGGCTTTTTAAGTTCCAAGGTGGTAGTGAAACTATGTTATCCCTTAGTCGCCTCTTACGACACCCACGGGAAGAGAGGGGGAGGCTAAATTCTATGCCGTAGCCACACAGCAAATTATTTTTATTATTTATTATTAAAGTAAAAATACAAAAGATTTTGTGGATATTTCAAGTGCCTACCTGTTGCCATTATTGATATCGAGCAAAAAGGGCAAGAAAATCGCGTTTGTTGTATGGTAGCTTCCCTTAAATATTTATTTTATTTTGTTTTTAGTATTTGTTGTTATAGCGGCAACAGAAATACATAATTTGTGAAAATTTCAACTGTCTATAGCTATAGCCGCTCTTGAGATAGGTACAGCCTAGTGACAGACGGACGGACGGACAGCGAAGTCTTAGTAATAGGGTCCAATTTGGGTACGGAACCCTAAAATTCAATGACAAAAACAATGTATGTATAAAACAATGTAGCTGTAAGTTTCTTTAGGATATAGTTATGTATTTTATAATAATCAATATCTGTATTTTCTAAGACTAAGTACCTATATACTTAGTTAGTTACCTACCTACCTAGGTAGGTACCTCGCCGCGTTTATCTAGGTATGTATTTTTCTTAATTTTCATCGGTTTTCATTTTCACTACTATTTATTTATTTATTTTTATTGATTGGTTTTGAAGATTTTTAGATAGGCCCAGCTCAGTTAAAATCAATTACTTTTACAAGTAACAGTAGGTACACGTCAGAAGTGAAACTTCTTTGGCAAACTAATAAAAAAAACTAAAATACAAAAAAAAAACTAATTGAAAAAAAAAACAAAAAGTCAACGTCACGCGGTGTTTCCAGGCGGTCACCCATCCAAGTACTGACCGTCCCTGACGCTGCCGCGTTACCGGTCGCTCAAATTTTACCCCTCATGCGCCTAAAGAAGTTTCACTTCAAAAAAATAATAATCAATATTAATAAATACGCATTATTTGGGATAACTCAAAAAGTAGGTACTCGTCAGATCAGAAGAATTTTCGCATCTTAACAATTTTCGCCTCTCACAACTTTCTAATGGAATATCTATACTTCTCCACTTGGAAGCAACTGCGCAAGGTAGAAGCGGTCGTTACCACTCCACATCAGGCGGAGCTGTTAGCTCTGTTGTTCCTTTCTATAAAAACTTGAGTAAAACGGTTAGCATGGCGCCGAATTAGTTAGTCAGGAACTCTATGAGGAAATTTTACTAGCCTTTAGAAACAAGTTTTAAATCGACAAAATGAAGGTATAATATGAATTTACAGATTAATTTTCATTCCGAGATTGATTCCTTTTTTGCTCAAGTGACTGGACTATTTGTAGAATCTGTCTCTTTAACAACATTAAAAGATTTGATAATATAATTTCGCATAGAAATAAAGGTAATGTAATTAAGTTTCTTTTGCCACATGTACAACTTCTCTAGTGTTATGATGCGAAAGTTTTCTTAACGCCGCCGCCGCCTGCGGGTTCGATTCACGTTTGGAAGATATTTTGTATTCGTAAGTCGTTTTGAAAATATTTTTTGGTCCAGATGTCTCTGCGGGTCTTCTCCTAATATGCATTATAGAGCGTGTCACAAACTACGTTTTTTTCAGCCAGCCATGAGTACAACAGAAGTTAACTGAGATTTTGTTGAGATACTTGCGCGGTCGAGCTGCTTCATCACATCGTAACATGTTTGTGAGTAGGGTTTATACCCTTCGTAAATCATAGTTGAATTGAAATTTTTTTAAAAGGCGTAATACAAATAAAAAGAGGTATCAAAAATATATATATTTATAAATACACAATAGTAGATACTCTTACGCACTAACATAATAAGTTAACTACAAAATCGTAACGTCCGTTCGATCAATGAACGACACACGTCCACTCCACGCGAGGCTAACGCTTGACATAATGTAGGTACAGAAAGTCTCAGTAGCAAATGCACGTTTCACTAGTCTATGGATCTCATCGGTCGCCTTCGCCTCGCTGCGCTACAGGTTCGACACGTAGTGCCACTTGTCCACTGAAACATGAAACGACAACGGTTAGTGCATGCAGTGGTGAGCGTGTGAGAGCGGTGCGTGTGTGTGTGTAACGTGTGTACGTGTGTGTGTGTATCGTCTGTACGTGTGTGTGTGTGTATCGTGTGTACGTGTGTCGTACCCGTGCGCGGCAGCGGCTGCGGCGCGGCTGCGGGCGGCGCGCCGGCCAGCACGCGCGCCGCCTCCGAGCGCTCCACGCGCGCCGCGCTGCGCTGCACCGACACGTTCATCCTGGGGACCACGCACGCCTTTTATATCGACTTACGCACTCCGAGCACCGGGACTAGCGTCCGTTGCGAACAAAAACAATTATTCCTTAAAACTATTGTCACAAAATCAATTCATTTGGTCATCATTTAATTTTGGTGACGTTTTTTAGTTAATTCGTAGCGGTAATCACATTTAATAGAATATTTTATCATTAATTAATCATCACCCTCGGGGCCGTTCATAGTTCGACGACAGGGAATTTAATATAATATGATAAGAAACTGATAACAAACTGTCAGAGCTTCCCCCGCCCCGCTACTCACTTGCAGATGTCGGTCGCGTCGGCGACGTCGCCGGCGACGAGGCTCTTCCAGAACTCGTGCACCTCGTCGACGACCTTGTGCGCGAAGGCGGCGTCCTTGGCCTCGCCGTCGAACGCGAACTGGTTCGCCGGCTTGCCGTCGGGCACCTTGTACAGGCGGAACCACTCCACGGTGGCGCGCAGCAGGCCCGGGAACTCGCGCTCCACGTCGCCCACGTCGCTGAGGCGCTCGGCCGCGGGGTCGCGCACGTCTATGGCGATCAGCTTCCAGTCCGTCTCGCCCTCGTCGATGAGCGCTAGCGTCCCGAGGATCTTCACAGTGATCACGTCGCCCCGCGCCGCCACTCGCTCTCCGATCTCGATGACGTCGATGGGGTCGTTGTCCCCGCGCGCCTGCGTGGCCGCGTCCACGTGCTTCGGGTTCTCCCAGGTCTGCGGCAGCGCGCCGTAGTTCCAGATGTAGCCGTGGTGCGGGAACACGTTGGCCACGAAGCGCATGGCGCCCTTCTTCACGTCCTGCTTGATGGGGTTGAGCGGCTCCCCGAGGCTGATCTCCATCTTGGCGTTGGTCCAGCGCGGCACCTCCACCACCATGTGCACCAGGCGCTGGCCGCGGTCCGCCCACAGCGCGATGTCGTGCAGCGGCGAGATCGGCCCGCTCTCGTCCTCTGCGCGAATATCACACGATTACGTATTGCATAATATCCTAAATTATATGATATTAAAACTAAGATAATCAAATCGACTAAAATGTAATTTGTTCGATTTTTATACAAGCCATAAATACATAATGTGAAACTCATATAGAAAGTTTATTTAGCTTTTATAATTATTAGCATGTGTGAAGAAGAGTAATCAAAGAATAATAAGCTTAAATAAAAATATCGTTTCTTTAATTTCAGAGCAATGCTAGTTTATTGACTCGCACAATAACACATAAAGAAAATTATGGTCCGGAAGCCTGGTACAAATTTGGTGAATTATTTTCTCCCAATCGTTACTTCTTAAAATGCATAAGGGATTTATAATATTATGAATGTTCGCGACCGTCAGCTGCGACTCGTGGATGGGGCGGGCAGTGGCGACCTCGAATGGAGAAAAAAAATTTTTTTTTTCATTTCCTCCCACTTTAAAATTTGTTGGATTATACGATCACGATTCGGACTGTAATATCCCTCTGTTGGGCATAGGCCTCTTCCCCATGTAGGAGAAGGATCGGAGCTTAATCCACCACGTTGCTCCAATGCGGGTTGGCGGATATATTTCCTACTATGAGTAACGATAGCTATCAGGTGTACATGATAAGAACCGGGACCGACGGCTTAACGTGCTCTCCGAGGCACGGTGGGCAGACCCACAAGGACTGCACAAACACCCAGACCACGGCAAACATCTGTATGGCCAATACAAATGTTGTCGTGTACGGGGATCGAACTCGCAACCACCCGCGCAACAGCCAATCGCAATCCAGTGCTGTGACCGCTGCGCCAACGCGGCACAAGCCATTATTACGAATTATTCGCGAGATCTCGTTTTTGCGTGATCTCGCCCTTTTTTTTCGTCCGAGATTCAATCTCGCTAAAAAAGGCCGAGATCTCGCAAAAACGAGATCTCGCGAGAACGAGATTGCATTCCCTAGACAGGATGAACATTAAATTTTATCTGACAGAATGATCATTACCTAAATGTTTGAAAGTTACGAAACTCATGAACACTGTATTGGAAAACTTTTTTTCTTTTAAGTATTTTATTTGTTTAATTTTCAAAATTTTTAATAGTTATTCCGTTGGCTATTACGTTCGGAGACAAATACAACAAATGAAAAACCATGAAAATCTGTCCAGTCGTTCTCGAGTTTTAAATGTTCGAACAAACCCGAGTGAAATACTACTTTTACTGTACCGATCTAGGGAGCACGCCGGCTCAGCCCCACGCAAATTAAATTAGAGGCAGGTCACGAAATGACTGTGTCGACAAACTATTCCGCTCCTGAAGTAATTACGAATGTATGCAGTCGAGACCATTACAATCAACTGTTCGACGTACCGGTGTGACCACGCGTGGTCATTTATAGGACCGACACAAAATATTCACCGAGTTCGCTTATATCTTCTAGAAGGATCGATGATAGTGAAACATCTTCCATGTGAACAAAATGAACATTGACCTCGTGGGGACGGAAAGGCTAAAATATCATTTGTTTCAAAATACAATTTTCACACCATTGTTATAATTTACAACGAGTCGGAATATTTTTAGTAATCGGTGTCAAATGCGATAGTTTTAAAGGTATTAGCATAAATCAGAAAAAAATACACACTAGCAACAATTTAAAATCATAAATTCAAAATTAAAATTAAAATAAATAAATAAAAATTAAATCCATTTTCACAATGAGCAAAATCTTAATAGAATTTGAAAAGTGTGTAATGTGTTACCAATATTACTCTATTAAGCATGTTAACAATAAATTTATCCTTGATAGTCAAATCGATAGTAGTCAGGCGAGGTATATGTTGAAAGTATTGAATATTATATCAAGGCTAAAAGAGAATGAAAGTAAATTACTAATGGCCACTTTTAATATTCTATCTGAATTTATTTACTTACTAGCAGACCCGTGCCCACTTCGTTGGGCGTTAATTATCTTTTCCTTTGTGATGCAATTACCTATGTTGTGTAGTTCTTAATAGGTAGGTACTAATTTTTATTAGGTTCATTGTTTAGAATTTTATTTAGAGTTTTATTTCTTGTTTATAGCTAGTATTGGACGTATAAAATCGTAATAATATCATGTATTTATTATTTTAAATTACAGAACCAAATAACATACTAAATTTTATAGCACTTAAATAAATAATTACCTGGGTGACCGAGCCTAGCTCGGTATTTTCATTTTATTTTTTGTTTTTTTTTTCTCGGTATTTTTATAGTTTAATTTTATTTAAATAATAAATCACGAGTAAAATTTAAAAAAAAAGAAAAAAAATTAATCTAGAGACTGACATTCGAACCCGGGTCAGCACGATTTGACACAAGCCGATTTCCTAATTACTCCATTATAGCTATATTGACATTGGTGAAATTAAGCTTCCTATTCTAATGATGTGGGTATACAGAAGAATTCTGAGAATATCATGGACGGATAGAATTTCCAACGAAAGGGTTTTGCAGATGGTCAACAAAAGGGCAGAAGTTTTAAAGATAATAAAGCAACGAAAACTGCAATATCTGGGACATATAATGCGTAGTGATAAGTACAAATTGCTCCAACTAATAATACAGGGAAAGATACAAGGAAGGAGACCCCCTGGAAGAAGACGGACCTCTTGGCTTAAGAATCTCCGGACATGGTTTGGACTGAGCACTCGATCCTTATTCCGCGCAGTTGTGTGTAAGGTCCGAATAGCCAGAATGATAGCCGACCTCCGGTAGGAGATGGTACCTCAAGAAGAAGATTCTAATGATATTTTTTCATTGTCTAAAAACAGGGATAAAACGACATTTTCTAAAAATGAATCCTATCCTTTTTCGCCCCCGAAATCCCCTGTATACTAAATTTCACGAAAATCGTTGGAGCCGATTCCGAGATTCAGATTCTGTATATATATATATATATATATATATATATATATATATATATATATACAGAATCTGAATATATATATATATATATATATATATACAAGAATTGCTCGTTTAATAGTATAAGATATGTTACTCCAACGCCATCTATCAAAAATCCCGAAAACGACGTCGATAGGCTAATAAACAGTCTTCTAATAGCGATAAATGGCGGCGAGAGTTGGCGTTAGTATATTTACCATTTTGGAGTTATATTTTTATCTTTTTCTTATTTACTGAATTTTTTGTTCAATTACAATAAATTATAGCCTATGTCACTCCTGAATAGTGTAGCTTTCTGTTAGTGAAAGAATTTTCATGATCGGATCAGTATTTGCGAAGATTACCCCGTATATACAAACAAAGTTATAAAATTTTCCTCTTTATAATATTAGAAATTAATATTAATCTGTCGAAATTCTATCGCTAGCTGGCAAAACCAGACGACAGATACAAGAATATATTACTTGGCTAAAATGAATAGAACTCACTTTTATACCTACAATAAGAATACATGTTACATAAAAAAGTAAATCCACTGGAATAAATATGTAAATCATAACTCAAAGGATCAAATCTCAGAGCTCTATAATCCATTTCACATAAGATGGGTACGGTGACATTTGATATGTTCCAATACACTCACTATTTTCAGCAAATCAGATAAACATAAATTAATTATGTTTAAAAATCACCAATTAATTTCTAAGGCAAATAATAATGCTTGATTAGATTGAATTGTATTTAATAACACGCAATATATTGCGATTTTACATTTTAAACAAATTAAAAAAGGTACAGAAAAAAAATAACCTAAAATTAGATAGGGATTGACACGTAAACGTAGTAATCGGCAAAAACAAATAATCGTAACGGCCATTTTGTGAATCGAGTCAACTCACTTATTGTTATAGGTAGTTGTATTTGTAGCTGTTTTATTGTTGTTATACTTGTATTTGTTGCTGTTTTATTGTTGTTAAGTTCTGTTATTCTGTTGATCTATTTTTTTTAGTTATTCCATTTTGTGTGTGTGTTCTGTTCTGTGAAATGCCGAAAAGAACAAATAAGAGCATTTTAAACAGTCAAGCCCGGAGTCAAGGGAGTTGGTTGTCCGCTTTCGGGAATACGAAAATTAATTTTTAATAAGCAGTTAAAAAATCCAGGCAGAATAGGCGCGTTAGACGTCGAGCTGCCGTAATAGCCCGTGCTAGAAGTAAGAAGCAGTTAAAAATATTTTTTTATATAATCGATTAAAGGTTAACTGCAATTGTACTCGATAATCGAATCACATAAATTAATTATGCATGGTCACCTCACTATAGAGTTAATTTGACATGTGTCACCGTACCCATCTTAGGTGAAATGCAGTATAGCAAGTTTCACTAAGCAGTCACAGGACTGTCAATCTGTCGCTTCAGCCTGTAATATCCCACTGTTGGGCATAGGCCTCTTTCCCCATGTAGGAGAAGGATCAGAGCTTAATCCACCATGCTGCTCCAATGCGGGTTGGTGGATATATTTCCTACTATGAGTAACGATCGCTATCAGGTGTACATGATAACAAATGGGACCGACTGCTTAACGTGCTCTCCGAGGCACGGTGGTGAGACTCACAAGGACTGCACAAACACTCAGACCACGGCAAAATCTGTATGGCCAAATTTTTGTCATGTGCGGGGATCGAACCCGTAACCGCCAGCGCAACAGCTACAAACCAGTGCTGTAACCGTTGCGCCAATGCGGCGTCAATCTGTAGTGTTATCTAATAAATCAAATGTAGAATAGCTGTAACGCTTGTTCGGCACAGCACGGGCAATTCAGAGTTAGAATTAGGACTACTTACTTCTCGAGTACTAGTCTATTGAAGATTATTTTTGTATATATTGGTAAAAGAAACCTTAAACGTTTTCAACAAACAGTTTCAACCCCTTTTGTATTAATTTCAGTAAGGTCTCATGATAGTATAATAACATTATTTCGATCCTGACATTATCTGCATTCCAAACTTCAAAGAGAACAAGGCAAAAAGGGTATACTGGTTCCCGGTGAGAAGGACTTGACTCATAGACAATTGAATCAACTTTTAAAATCGTTTCCACCTCGTCAGTAGAACCATGTATTTGCTAAAGTAGTTAATATGCAATTAATATAGATTATAATTTAATAATAATTTAATTTAATTGCAATTTCTCATTACTTATCATTATATAGTAATGTAGAAGAAGCAAACTTGAAAGATTTCTGTTTTTATTTCTTAGCAGCGACCCGTACCCGCTGGCTCGAGTCTAATTTAGAAAACAATAATTGAAGCAAGTTAAGATGCAGAATTTTTTTATATCACTACATAGTATAAAACAAAGTCGCTTCCCGCTGTCTGTCTGTCCATATATATGCTTAGATCTTCAAAACTACGCAACGGATTTTGATGCAGTTTTCTTTAGTAAATAGAGTGATTCCAGAGGAAGGTTTATATTATGTATAATACATGCATGATATAGTAGAGGAACACTGGTAGTTTTTGCAACCGTACGAAGCCGGGGTGGGGGCAGGTCGCTAGTAAACAATAATTACAATTGAATTTTTGTACACGCTTTTTACAGGCAGCGTGGGATGAAAAGGTAGTGTTAGCTTGCGGCAGCCAAGCAATTTCGGTCTACATAATTATGTTTTATTTAGCTCTTTTATTTTTGATATCCTAAAGTATACATTAGAATGATTTACTATAAAAGATAATTGTAATCTAAATTTATTGCTGACTATTATATTTTACTAGCTGACCCCGCAAATGTTGTTTAGCCATATATGTTATTAACAATATTTTGCCATATATGTTGTTAATAACATAACCCCCGCAACACCCTCTTGTGGGTGGAATTTCGTAAAACCCGTTCTTAGCTGACCAGTTCCAGAGATATCATGATGAGTCAATATATGGGTGGAAATCTCTTTTATATAATTAAAAATATAGATTTGAATAACAATAATTACTGGACAAGAGTAAATAGTGTCCCAAAAAAAAACAAAATTTTATTCAAATTTTGATTTAAACATGGTAAATTGAGTAAACTATTATGAGAAGTACCTAATCTATCACGTAATTTATTTCTTTTGTTACTATTTTAGAATAAATACTTTTTAAATCACTTTTTATGCATATGGTTTTAGTCATCTTAAAATATTATTTTTTCTTAATTAGGTGCGTGCTAAAAAAAGTTTTCTATCAGACAAGAAATTAGCTAAAAGAAGTAAAAACTGAAAGTGACATTGTTTTATACTATGCATAGACAGACAAGTTTAAGCTTTGAAACAAAACAATAAAGATACAAAAATATTCCAGAACATAACTATGGTATTGTAACGATGAGGTGTGCACTCTGTCTTGTGAGCTTCGTTCACACCATCGTCCACATTTGTTGCTTTAACATTGAAGGCTAATATTGCATGCATAGCATGTTTTCAAACATACATAGTTAAAATACAGTTTTGAAGTTCAATAACAAATTAAATATTTAACAATTATGACCTTATACTTGTTTTACTTCAAGAAAGATTATTTTTAATAAGAGACTTGATAAATGAATGATAAATTATATCAAATAAGTTATTAACTTTGATATCTCCCAATATCTCTGGCAGCTTATTAGCCCGCACGGTAATTATTGAGCATTTTTAGATTATCACAACTTGATATTTTAGCATGTAACACAATCTATACTAATATTATAAATCTGTATAGTCTGTTTGTTTGTTTAAACGCGCTAATCTTAGGAACTACTGGTTTGAATTGAAAAGTTCTTTTTTTTGGATAGTTCATTAACCGAGGAAGGCTATAGGCTATATTACATCATTCTATGACCAATAGGAACTGAGCAATAATAGGAAATGCTATAACAACAGAAAAAAATATTCTTTTCTGAGAACTTCCGTTGAGTGCGCTGAGTTTGCGGTTAAAGCTTGCCAAAAAAAAGTCCACCATGGTATAGGTCAATCTTTTTAGGTTAACAGTATTTGCGAAGGTTTGGAAGGTGACACACATGATATAAATCCTTAACAAAATAAATATGTTAATCATCACAAGTATTTCTTTCTGAACAAAACTGTTATTAGCTTTAAAATAGCTTTGCAACAAATTAATGATCACAAAAATATGTAAAGGAGATTTTACACTACTATTAGCTAGACATATGAATCTTTATAAATGAAAAATACTTCATCGACATGGAGATTTAATGAAGCTTTGTCTTTTATGGCATTTGATTTGGACGCATAAATTAGTAAATAATGTAAAATCAAATGAAACGAGGACAGAAATAATATGCATAATTATTTATATATGCAATTATGCAACAAACATTTATTTTAATTGTTTAATCTTGTTATCTGTTTGCAGCTGGTGCTCAAGTGCTGTAAATACGTAATGCTTTCTAGCAGTATTTGTACTGAGTCAATGATGAACACATCGCAATCATTATAGGAACCTTACATTACAGAGTATCATACCTAAATGGGTTGCTTTGTTTTTATTATTATAAAAAATATATATATATTTATAATATTACTTTTAGAGTTTATTTCTTACTAGCCAATATTCTTATTAGATTTACGTTTGCTTAAATTGATTAAACTTGTTGTTTGCATATTTATTGCGAAATGTGCGTGTCTTACATGACTCCAAGCGTGGTCGGAGTCAAAGGTTAGACACTTTCCACCAGTTTACAGATTGCCGTGCAGCGCTAGGTTTTAACGCCAGTGCTTCTTATCAACCCGGAAGTGAGTTGTATGGTGACTTATCTTAGATTACTACTCACTGAAATAGACCCGGTAATCCGGAGCATAGGGTGATCCTCTCTCTTCAGCTATGTACATCTTGGCACTTGGAATTTTTTTTGAAACTGCAGTTGCCGCTGCACGTTTAAAAAGGACACTTGCCGGTTTGCGCAGTTGGTTTAGCCCCACTACCGAAATCCGTGTTATTGACATTTTAAGTTTGACGTTGGTTTGACGTTAAACAGACAAATAAGATTATGTCACCATTATGCATAGATTATGTCACAGACTTGTCAGTCAAAGCTAGATTTCTTGGATTTACTACATCCATGGTCAAAGCATTCTCTATGCTCCATGGCATGGTCAAAGCGTAGCGAAACCACAGTAAAAAAAATTAAGACAATCGCTCAAACGAAAACATTAACATGCTTATACCCCATCCGGCCACTTATTATCTTTTTGACAGTTCACGCCTATAAATTATAGTTGTTTTTTTTTTTCGGAATAACGTACAAAAAGTTCTACTGTAATGTCATACTTTATTGACGATTTGATTGATTGAGTGAAAACAACCACAGACTATGAAACAGTTCTTGAAATAATAAATCGATAATAAATCGATCATAATTATGATAAAAATAATTTTACGTCATGAGATTATTGTTTCTAAATAAAAAAATGGGCTAAAATTTAGATTGTGGACCGTTGATTTAGAGGTTCATATTTTTTCTGTATATAGTACTCATAACTAGAAAGCTTTTTGTGAATTCACAGGTTTCAGAAATTTACGGTTTAAGAGATATAATTTTTTAAATTTCGCTATGCAATATTAATATAAGACGCCATTTTACTTCGACTTAGATATACTAGACTAGAATATGCCGGTAAACAGTCTAATATTGAAATTAGATAAGTTAGGGTTATTTTTTTTTTGTTTCTGTGACAAAAATATGCCAGTAAACAGTCTAATATTGAAATTAGATAGGTTAGGGTTATTTTTTTTTATTTCTGTGACAAAAATATGCCGGTAAACAGTCTAATATTGAAATTAGATAATTTAGGGTTATTTTTTTTTTGTTTCTGTGACAAAAATATGCCGATAAACAGTCTAATATTGAAATTAGATAGGTTAGGGTTATTATTCTTAAAATTATATTAAAAAATTATATCTCTTAAACCGTACATTTCTGCAACCTGAAAATGTACAAAAAGCTTTCTATTTTGACTAGCCCGTTGGCGCAGTGGGTAGTGACCCTGCTTTCTGCTCCGGGGGTTGTGGGTTCGATTCCCACCCCGAGTCTGGGTGTAATATATATTTATTTATATACGTAGTATTTATATGTATGTTTATCGAAAAAAAAAATATGTAGCTAGACCAGTTGGCTGTTACCACAGAAATAGTAATACCCCATAGAAGTGTTAATAAACGCGCAACATGGTGCCGAGTATAAGGCTTTTTAGCCTTATGCACGGATCTCACGCCTTAGTCTGCAACGGTGCGTCATCGAGTGTTAATATCAGATTTTATTATAAAAATGGGCTATTGCGGTGTTGTAAATTGCTCAAACTGTTCATCAAAGCCTGATTGTACTTCTAGAGTAATATAATTTCACTGGTAATTAATATAATACAAGTTTAGCGATGATTTATAATTAAAATCAAAACATGAGGTGAAAAAAGTAGACTAGTACTATGTTTTGTTCTAATCGCACAATATGGTCTACATTGCTTGTTGAACATAAATAGCTAGCAAGTCGTTTCGTCAACCAACGCGCAAAAGTATCGGTGTGCGGCCGCATGTCGTGAACGCCAGTTAAGGATACGCAGTACGTCGAAACTATCGATAGATTTAGATAGTTCCCAGCCTTGTACTAAGCTAAATTGTAATAATATTATTTTTTTGATTCGCTATGATATATATTTTTTCTTTTTTTTTCTTTGTGTTGTAACTTTGTAAGACAGCTTCTTGTTATAACTGATGATGCAATACTGCTACACTACATTACGTTGTTATGTTTGTTATTTCTTTTTTAAAATAATAACATGTAAATGTTTGGTTTTATAAATATAAATTGGTTAAGTTAAGACAGCGAAATAACAGCTTTTTATTGCCAACTACCTAATTCGAATCGATATTTTTATCGACTACATTTATTTTGATCAAGCACTAGCGTATTTGTAAAATATTCTTAGTTTTTACACACTACATACACATTATACTTTATGAATGAGTGAGTGGGTAACGATTCAATATAATAAGTGATTTGCGATTTCAAGCGATATGTCGTCGCTATAAAGTTCATTGTTTCCTGTTGTTATAGCATCCACGAAAATGTGTGAGTGTTGTGTAGTACGCATCTATCTGTTTGAGCGTGTGAACTAATTGCAAGGAGTGGGGACCAACGTGGCATCATCGGTACTGCACTAAAGTTAAGCGAAGGCATTTCTATTGGTATTATTACTATTTCTGTGGCTGTTACCTATAACACAAGCATTAAGTTGCTTACTTTAGGAACAGACGACCGTGTGTGTGTTGTGTAGATATTTATTTATTTATTTATTTATGAGTACTATACACATAAATTGCTGTGTGGCTACGGCATAGAATTTAGCCTCCCCCTCTCTTCCCGTGGGTGTCGTAAGAGGTGACTAAGGGATAACATAGTTTCACTACCACCTTGGAACTTAAAAAGCCGACCGATGGCGGGATAACCATCCAACTGCTGGAAGCTGCTTGAAGTACACAGGCCGAAGACAGGCAGCAGCGTCTTCGGTGCGACAAAGCCAGCGCTGCGGTCACCAACCCACCTGCCCAGCGTGGTGACTATGGGTAAAACACATGAGTTCACGCCATTATTGGCGCGAACTTGTGGAGGCCTATGTCCAGCAGTGAACTGCGATAGGCTGAAATGATGATGATGATGATGATGATACACAGAAGAAAATGTGAGAAGGTCAAAAGTGTTATAAATAGCTCTAAATTCTTCTTTTAATCTTAAAACTTTAACCATGGATATCTCCATAACTATGGGTTTCTGATACGTGGGAGTGGTACTGAGGGGGGAGCCCCTCCCCCTCCCCCCACACCCCTCAAAACCCCAAAAATCGACGGTCCATAATCTAAATTTTTACCAAAAAAATGGAAATAAAAATAGTATCTATGACTCTAAGATTATTATTTGCAAGGAATTAAGTCGAAATTTTGAAATTTATAATAAACTACATATATTGATAAGCGTTATTAGTAAAAAAGCATTAATTATTACTATCAGCCAACGCATGCGACGGCTACTTTTTTAATGTCAACGTTATAATTAGTAATTAGTACCATTTACAATTTTGGCTGATCTGATGGTTTTTTTGTATTAACCATTTGTTTCTTTCAAAAACTAGCTATTCAATTATTTATTTTTGTTTATTAGATCCATATATAATTATATTTTTATCATACTTATCTAGTCAAGGATCCTTAACTTATCATTTAAGTGCTTCTATACATAATAAATAAAACGATCTATTGGCTTTTATTAAAGTTATCACAAATATTTACGACTTAATTTATGTACCTACATGTCTATTTTACACGACTACTTGGTGGTAACCTGTTACCGTAGCTTTTTGATGTGTGCTATATGTAGGTATCACGAAGCGAAGATTCCATCGTATTAACAATCAATAAGAGTGATATTTAAAAAAAAATCACAACATTTTCATAAGATTTTTTAATTTTTATGTTTTTGAAACAATTTATTTTGTATCGTTTTAGATTCAAGTTTGAACCTAGATTGACAAAAAAATATTAGATAATTAAGACACTTTAAGAGTTGGCCACAATGTCACTTAATTTAGAAAAATGATATTCTTTTAAAAATGTAATTGAAATCGTTAATCAACAAAAACTTTCATATAAGGCTGTAGCCATACTTTGTTAAGTAATGCTAAAAAAAATAAAAATATATTTGGAAGAGACAGTGGCGTAGCTAGGCAACCGAAGGCCCTGGGGCAAAATATAAAACGAGGGCCCCAACTAAACTATTTAAAATCGTTTGTTTTGTATTCGTCCTGTGCCGAATTCGACATACTCCACATTTTTCGTAGTATAGTCGACTTCGTAATAAACTTTAAATACAAATACAAATTTAACTTATTATAGTGAACAAATTAAAACTATTTTATGAAAAAAAAAAGAAAATATCTACCTGTTACCGTTCAAAACAGTACAGTACAGTCCTGTAAAAGTATGCAGACTGCGGATGTACGTTAATATGGTCCCGCTGAGCATCCTTTGGGTCAGTCAGTCAGTCAGTCAGTCAGTCAGTTCAGCCTATTGTAGTCCACTGCTGGACATAGGCCTCCCCAAGTTAACGCCAGACATCCCGATTTTCCGCAATCCTTATCCAGCCTACCCTGGTAATTACAAATTATGTAGATCGTCGGATCGTCGATCCAACAGGCTGGAGGAAGTTCAACACTGCGTTTGCTAAGACGCGGTCTGCACTCCAGGATACGTCTGCTCCAATAGCCGTCAGTCCTGCGACACAGGTGACCAGCCCACTACCACTTTAACTTGCTAAATCCGTGGGCTATGTCACTTACTTTCGTTCTCTTGCGGATAGTCTCATTTATCCTTTCCTTGAGAGAAATCCCAAGAACTAGCCCGTTCCATTACACGTTGAGCGACTTGTGGACCAGTCTCTTTGTCAGTGTCCACGTCTCGGCTCCGTATATTAACACAGGCAGGACGCATTGCTCGGAGACTTTTGTCTTCAAGTAGTGCAGAATCTTCGAAGTGAAGACTCGACGAAGCCTGCCAAACGGCACCCAGCCTAACCTAATCCTCCTATCGGCCTCCTTCTCGTAGTTGTTGCGGCCTAGCTGGGTGGTATGGCCTAGGTAAACATAATCCTGAACAACTTCGAGAAGGGTACCATCGATCGATATGACTTGGCTGTTAAGTATAACTTTCGTTTTCTCCAAGTTCATAGTACCTCGACATATCGCCAGTCGATATGAAATATCTGCAGAGAGTCCAGGACAGACCAGGTTTTGCCATACACAGCGGCTGATTATATTCTTCTGTCTTTTGTATAATCTGCCGAACAGTATGGATGTGGCTTACGGTGCTGTAGCCATTTCGAAACCCAGCCTGCTCCGGTGGTTGGAATTCGTCGAGTCTTCGATTCGTAACGACCCTCTAAAACAGCTTATAGACGTGGCTCAGAAGTGATCGACCTGTAATTTTTTAACAGAGACTTATCGCCTTTCTTAAAGAACAGTACCACTACACTCCTGGATCACGCCTCCGGTGTGTTACCTATCGGTGCATGACGGCGTTAAAGAGTCTCGCCAAGGCTTTTAGGGCAGGTCACTCTGCGGCTTCAAGGAGCTCGGTCCTAACTCCGTCATCCCCCGGAGTCCTTCCGTTTTTAAGCTGCCCGAGCGCTGAACTAATCTCATCTGCTTCAATGTCCGGGATGTCTTCCGAATCCCAGCCTGCTCCGGTTCAACAATGGTGCACATGGATCTTCAGTGTCCCAAGTCTCAGGCTTTCATGCGCTCGACGAGTACAGCTGTCCATAAAATTTCTTGACCTCATCTCGGATCTGAGGGCGAGAGCAAACGGTCCTACCATCCGCTGTTTTGAGCTTCGCAAAAAGGCTTCACCCCAATGGTCTTTGGAAAACTTTTAACCCCATATTCTGCTCAATAAGAGTATTAATCTCTCTCGTATTTGAGCAGAGGAAGTCTCGGCGTACAAGTTTCCGTATCCTCTTGGAGAGAGCCTTCTGTTCTGGTGAAGCTGCTTGAGCAGCAGGCAACTCGCACCTCCGCCGTATCAGATCCAAGGCTTCGGGAGAAAGTTTGTACTGCCTCGTTGACTTTATCGTCAGAAAATGTCTGCGATCCAGTATACACACCGTCTTCACCACGTTGTCGGTCATCTCGTCCACGTCGCTAGTAGTTTCCAGCGAATCGAATCGGTTTTGGAGTTCCAGTTGGAACTACTCGGAGCCACATAGTATTTGGGGCAGCGTAGCTCGGAGAGTAGATTTCATCAAGCGGGTCCACTCTTTTCGGAGACATATATTCAAGCCAAGCAATAGTCGGTGGTCGCTGCCGATGTTAAACCTATTAACTACTGAGACATCTCTGAATATATGCATTTTATCTGCTATGATGAAATGATCTCGTTCCTCGTCACAGTATCGAGGCTTTGCCATATTCACTGCCTTTGGGACTTCTTCTCGAAAATGAATTCATCAAGAAGAGCGCCCCCTCCCCTGCTTCGAGGGTGTTGATGAGCATCTACCCTCTGTGATTCCTGTGCCCCAATCCGTGTGGTCCGATTCTCGATTCGTCGCGGTCTTTTACTCCTACTTTAGCGTTGAAGTCTCGCATAACAACGTTGTAGAAGGCCGAAGTATGTGTCATGCCATGTATGGCCCTTGTAATATCTTCATACAAGGCTTAGACTTCATCGTCAAAAGCCAGCTGTAGGATGGCTATCCCGACATCGGTCGGCTTAAATAGTTCCAAGGTGGTAGTGGAACTTTGTTATCCCTTAGTTGCCTCGTATGACTCACGCGTAGAGAAGGGGTCGTGGCTAAATTCTAGACTGCCTTAGCCACACAACAAAACCCCTTCAATTACATCGACAAGTAATACAACGTAAGTAGGCGAAAAAAATAGTCAAGTAAATGCGCGTTATCAAAGATTACCCAAAAAATAGTGATCAAATTTCAATAAAATTTAAATTGATACAAGACAAGTATCACTTTTCGAATAAAACAAGAATAATTAAAAATCGGTATACTTAGTGAAAAGTTATGCGGTATAATATAACCTAGGTCGAGGAAAAAATAGTCAAGTAAATATGCATTATTACATATAAGTCGAAAAATGGTTGTTAGATCGCAATTAAATTTAAATGGGACCACATGACAAGCACCACCTTTCAATTAAAACAAAAATCATCGAAATCGGATAGAGACCTCCTCCTTTTTGTAAGTCGCTTAAGTTAGTGTTGCAAAATTGATTATTTAACTGACTGCACAACGTGCATTTGACTGAGTTATTGTTGTGTCTAGTACATTATTGAAAAAACTAATTTATTTGTTTTGCAATCGATAATCTGAAGATAATTCTTCAAAATGTTTGTTTTTATTTTCCGTCGAGTGTTTCTCATAGGTCCCGCCTTGCATCAAGCGCGTGCTTTTGAAACAGGGGAGTTACCTCCAAGTTTCAAACAAAGATGTTCGAGACTTGTTGGAAATTCCTGTGTAATTTTTCATATAAGTTACCATTATTAATTTCGCGTTCATGGAATCTGGTTTATTTATATTCCGAATGTGGGAGAAATTTTCATTAGTTAAATTTATAGTTTGTAAGTCAGGACTCTGAGGGGCCCCCTGAGCTTGAGGGCCCCGGGGCACCGCCCCGCCTCGCCCCTTAGTAGCTACGCCACTGGGAAGAGATAAAGTTGTCAATAATACTTTTTAATAATTATAATTATGTTCATAAAGTAAACACATACTACGAATTTCAGTCTGCAATATCCCACAGCTGGGCATAGGCCTTTTCCCCCGTGTAGGAGAAGGATCAGAGCTTAATCCACGCTGCTCCAATGCGGGTTGGCGGATATTTATGATAACAACCGGGACCGACAGCTTTACGTGCTCTCCAAGGCACGGTGGGGAATCCCACAAGGACCAACATCCTAACCGTTAAGTTGTTGGTTGTTAAGCACCTTTGGCTGTTAAGCCAGACAGGAAATAAATATTTTATTTATTTATTTATACCTACTTTATTGTACATCACAACTACAAATATCATTTACAGACTGTGAAGTACAATGGGCGGACATATGGCTATTTAGCCATTTCTTCCAGACAACCCAAATATATGTATATTTCCTACTATGAGTAACGATCGCTATCAGGTGTACATGATAACAACCGGGACCGACGGCTTAACGTGCTCTCCGAGGCACGGTGGGGAGACCCACAAGGACTGCACAAACACCCAGACCACGGCAAACATCTGTATGGCCAATACAAATGTTGTCGTGTGCGGGTATCGAACCCGCAACCGCTCGCGCAACAGCCAATCGCAATCCATTGCTGTGACCGCTGCGCCAAAGCGGCGTCAAATATTTGTATAAACACAAAAAATGAAAATAAAAATAAAAATAAAATAAAATAAAAAACAAATATCCACTCCGAATCAAACCCGCAACCATCGGTGTTTAGGCGCCGCCGACACGGCACACGCACCATTATACCAAAGTGGTTGTCAACATCACACATACTGTAAACCTAAATAATGTTTAAACCTACTTAAGCTGTTGGTGGCTGGTTGGGTTCAAATTCGAATCGATAATTATAATTATATTTAAAAAGTCTTGTATAAATTTGTCTGCGGGCTTCTTATATTATCTTTATTAAGATTTAAGCCTTTGAGAGCACAGTTCAGTTGCTAATAAAAACAGGTAGAGTACTAGGTAGGTACTGTAATTTAAAGTTATACCACCACTCTTTTAGTCTTCTAAATATTTCAACATCTATACCCACTAATTAATTACTAATAATTTCGACAATAGACGATCGTACGTGTCAGACGTGTCAGTACGACGTAATCATTTTACGTTTCGAGTTTGCTAATTAATAAAATGTACCTTCACTTAATGCACTCGTTCAAAAAGTGGGTAAAACTTAATGATATTCATCATTTCATCATTAATTCAGCCTATCACAGTCCACTGCTGGACATAGGCCTCAACAAGTTCGCGCCAAAAATGGCGTGAACTCATGTGCATTGCCCATAGTCACAAACTGTGATGTTCAAATCTGCTATAAACTAAAAACATGCTATAGACTAAATGCTAAATTTTTTTAGCATGCTATTTTATATGCTATCTTTATAGCACATTGTTAACCATAAGCAAACACAATCGATCCTTTAATCAACCGAATTGCGCAATCGATTAGTTTTATTTAGGATTTATTGATTTTTGTTTATATAAGATATTAAACGATATAAGATATTATTAGATTTACAAATATAGTTAATTTTGTCATTAATAAACGAGATTTCGACATTAATAAAAAAAACCTACAAAAATTAAATTTTCTCAGTTGAAAGACACGATTTACTTGAATATCAGTTATCTATTAACGACTACTTAAGTAACAACTATTTGAGAAAATTTAAAACCTTTTAAAATTAAAAATAAATGTATTTTTATGACTTAATTTTAATCGATTTCAATAAAAATCGATTAAACAACACCCTCAGGGGCGCGTATTGCACATCCCTTCTTGCTTACTTCATACAGCTTCGTGCTTATTCGGAAATGCTCGGTATACGGTAATCTGTCTCAGTCACACGTTAGTATTCGTGCCACTATCTCTGTCTTTAACACTATCGGCTACAAAAGTTTTCGTTTTTATTGTTGTTAATTTTTATTATTAGTATTAGTAATTAGTTTATTAGTGTTATAGTATTCAGTTTGTTTTATTTAGTTTTAATTGTTTTATCTAGTGTTAGTATTAATTTTGTTTTATTTAGTGTTAGTATTAAGTGTGATTTGATTTTGCAGCGACAACGACAGTGATTAAATAATAATTAATAATAGGTAAGTGTAAATATGTGTTAAATAATAATAAGTGGTAATGTGTATAAAAAGTATTAAGTGTGAATATTATTGTGCTGTTTGTGATAAAAATCTGCCACTATCGAAAGGTGAGGTATTGAAATTGAATTTTGAATTTATAAGTTATTTTTGTAGCATCTTAAAGTGTTATGATGTTTATTTTATTGGTCACTGTATTAGGGAAATTTTATTCGTAGGTACATTGATTTATAATAAAAATAAAAATTCTTAATAACAGTTTTTTTTTCGAGAGTGGACATACGTAAAAGTTCGAAAATGCTAAAAATTTAGCGCGAAGTCATAGTCGGTATAGCAAATGCTATATGCTATAAACATTTAGCATGCTATACTTTTATGCTATACGCTATATTAACCACCACTAGTCACAAACTCACAACGCTGAGCAGGCGGGTTGGTGACCACAGGGCTGGCTTTGTCGCACTAAAGACGCTACTGCCCGTCTTCGGCCTGTGTAATAATATTAAGTCTGGTTTAATAAAAGTCGCGTCATTCCATGCAAACATAGATTTTAATTTTAGTTTAAATTGCAGAAACATCTTGCGTTCTGGGCATAACATCGATTGATGAAAACCAGAGTATAATAAAATTTAATAGGTATCAAAGCATAAACTACAGAAATAAGAGGTAGAATTAAGAAAAGTATCTCGTTTAGGGAATTCGTTGAATAAGTGTCCCACGGTAAGCGCTAATAATAATACTTTGAAATCTCCACAGAAGTAGCGTTCGCATTAAAATGTAGCTCATATTATGAGCTTTGTTGTTTTAAGAAAAATGTGCTGAATTAAAATAGTCTGAATTAGCTGACCTGTGCTCACTTTACCGGAAGTCCGTAACTACTAAACTATCTCTGTGAAACGGTCTTCATGAAAAAGTAAATTTTATCTATAAGGATGAACTTGTCATACTTAAAAGAACGCTGTGTTGGCGCAGCGGTCACAACACTGGATTGCAATTGGTTGTTGCGCGGGCGGGTGCGGGTTCGATCCCCGCACACGAAAACATTTGTATTGGCCTGCATACAGATGTTTGCCGTGGTCTGGGTGTTTGTGCAGTCCTTGTGGGTCTCCCCACCGTGCCTCGGAGAGCACGTTAAGCCGTCGGTCCCGGTTGTTATCATGTACACCTGATAGCGATCGTTACTCATAGTAGGGAATTTATATATCCGCCAACCCACATTGGAGCAGCGTGGTGGATTAAGAGCTCCGATCCTTCTCCGTACATGGGGAAGAGGCCTATGCCCAACAGTGGGGTATTACAGGCTGAATCGTGATCGTGATCGACTTAAAAGAAATGCTCAGAAATCACTTTCCAAATATTTAATACTCCATACAAAATTATATGTTTGACTTTTGTACCAAAGATACATAGTGTCAAAGACGTCTTTAATTTTTTAGATCGGCTTAAGAGTAACATTGTTGTAGTTCGTTATACACACTTACAACAACGAAGTCGGTAACAATTCTTACGGTACTCTCAATATACGCCTAAAGAAGTTTCACTTTAAAAAATACAGTCAAAAATTAAGAACCTCCTCTTTTTTTGGAAGTCGGTTAATATTATATTAGTACAAAGTAGTGGGCTGAGTCAAAAAGAAAATTAAAACATTTTTTTGATAATTTATGAACTTACAAACTTTGAGTGTGAAAAAAATGTATATTCTAGGTTTTTTTTTCTTCAATTAATTTGATATGCCCGAAACGAAATTATCTTTTTATCTCAAAACAGTATAATATAATATTTTATTTACCCTTTAGAGATAAATACATAATTTCGTTTTGACGAAAACATTTACACGTACAGAGACAGGTAGTGTTCCAATTGCAGAGCATCAGTGACGCACAATCGGCACAATGCCAAATTCTTAAGCGGGCTTTACACGCTCGTTGCTAAGTTGTAGCAATTTATCGTAACGATGAGATTGTTACAATTTATTGTTCTGTGTAAACGGGAGATTGTAGCGATTTATTGGGATTGGAGTTGTGCTCTGCTCTTTCGATTTGTTGGAGCGATAAATCGTTCAATAAATTGCTACAATTTAACGTAGCGTGTAAAGCCCCCATTAATTGGAATGTTAATTTTTTCAATGAGGATCCTTATCGTTTTTAGTTGAGAATGCAGATTTATAGAACTAAGAAATCCTTAACATACAGTGCAAAAATTTTTGTTCTACGACAAAAATTGACGAAGTTATGATCAAATTACTAGCGGAGTTTACTATCCGGCCGGCGCGGAAGGCTGTGACGTCACTCGGACGTTCCATGCCAGTTAGCCCATAGTAGCGACAAGCTGCGATGGTGTTTTCATTTAAACTATCTGTCCTACAAAAAATTTGTAAGGACATAATTTGTAGCAAATTGCTTTGCCTACAAATATGTTCATATAACTTGTTGCCGAAATTTAAAAATTAAAGAAGTTATAAGCAAAAAAGTGATAAAATTTCTATAAAGATTTTCTTTTTTGCTCTATAACTTTTTTTTATACATTTCACAAAAAAATACCTCTGACCAGTCTTGTAGATGGTTTTTTGAGGAAAATTATTCTCTACAATTTTTTGAATTTCATTCATTTAAAACGCTGTTACAGCGCTCCAAAGTTGACCGGGTTCGTCAATGCTCATGAGAATCCGGTCAAAACGAAATGTTTAACTTAGTTTTATGATCCGGAGTGAGTTTTATGAGTCGGAGTGATGCCACACGCATCCCGCATACACTGATCCCGGTTACATGACGACGCGTTGGCGCAGCGGTCACAGCACTAGCTGTTGCGCTAGCAGTCGCGGGTTCGATCCGCGCACATGACAAAAATTTGTATTGGCCATACAGATGTTTGTCATGGTCTGGGCGTTTGTGGTTGTGTATTGTGTGTGTTTCCGGATCCCCGACACAGGAGAAAATCCTACTGGGGGCCTTTGAGTGTGAAACGTTTATTATTTATTATTATTATTATTACTGACGTAGCGGCAGGAACGGCATAATGTTTATAACTTAATATCTTCGTCAGTAGTGGTTCGATTTGGACAATTCAAAAAGAAATATCTTTCTTATATCATAGAGAATAACGTGGATACTAGTTATATTGAATTTGCTATAACTTTATTGATCCTCATTATACATATGTGTAGAAGAGTACTTTTGAGTCTCAACCAGTTTCGGAAATACTAATGTTTTCCAAAAATGCGTTGAATTCTCCTAATCTTCTTCGAATGTATCTACTTAGGTAATCAAATATCTCATAAATCATATTTTTTAACCACTGGCGGATCCAGGGGGGGGTCACGGGGGTCATGACCCCCCCCCCGGGCTGTGTCCAGGACCTAGGTGGACCACTAATTAAAATTGTTAAACAAGATTTTTGACACAATACAGGTATTTTTAAGTACATTACCTACATAGATTAATAAAATACCTTCTTTTTACCTGTATCTATCATTATAAAATTTAAATTATAACTTCTTTTTACTTGATTACGACTTTGTGATCCCCCCCCTGGCGCCTTGACCATGCCCGGGCCCCCCCCCCCCCCCCCCCTGGCGCCAATGCTGGATCCGCCCTTGTTTTTAACGTGGTATTCCCAGTAGGCATACCCCACAGACAGCTTATGCCAATGAATAAGTAAAGTTGTAAGCAGGGATTTAACAAAAAAAAAATTAAAAATATATTTACAATAAAAAAAGGATCATAAAACTAAGTTAAGCATTTCGTTTTGACCGGATTCTCATGAGCATTGACGAACCCGGTCAACTTTGGAGCGGTGTAACAGCGTTTTAAATGAATGAAATTCAAAAAATTGTAGGTAAAAATTTCCTCAAAAAACCATCTACAAGAGTGGTCTGAGGTATTTTTTTGTGAAATGTATAAAAAAAAAGTTATAGAGCAAAAAAGAAAATCTTTATAGAAATTTTATCACTTTTTCGCTTATAACTTCTTTAATTTTTAAATTTCGGCAAAAAGTTATATGAACATATTTGTAGGCAAAGCAATTTGCTACAAATTATGTCCTAACAAATTTTTTGTAGGACAGATAGTTTAAATGAAAACACCATCGCAGCTTGTCGCTACTATGGGCTAACTGGCATGGAACGTCCGAGTGACGTCACACGCATCCCGCGTACACTGACGTAGCGGCAGGAACGGCATAATGTTTATAACTTAATATTTTCGTAAGTAATGGTCCGATTTGGATAATTCAAAAAGAAATATCATTCTTATATCATAGAGAATAACGTGGATACCAGTCCTATTGAATTTGCTAGAACTTTACTGATCCTCATTGTACCACATTGAGACGTAGTACATAATATCTCAATGTTGTACCACTAGAATGCGCTAAATTAAATGTTTTAAAAAAATCATAGACTTAGCAACCTCATCAATGTATAAATAAAGTGATATCTATTTAAATAAATGAATCCCTATTTTCCTTGGTCATGGTCACGCCATCACGCCTGAGCGGCTGGACCAATTTGGCTAATTATTATTTTTTTGTTTTTGTTATTGTCAGAAGAAATTAAGAAAATTGCGCGGAAAATTGGAAAATTTAAAAATACTTAACCACCAGATAAAATTATTTCTAATCTAATCTTAGCGCTTTAGACAATAGAAAACTTATTTAATGTAATCTTATGACGTTCGATATAGAACTGACAAAATAATAAACGATAAATATGATAAATATAAACGTAATATATTTCTTGATTTTTACAGTAATTTGATATGTTTCAAGTTTTTAAATTTAACGCGTACAGAATAATAACGAATTTTTAAATGCAATGAATCAGTGAACTTTATCTATACTTATTATAAAAATAAGTCCCCCGGCCGCGTCTTTCTGTCCTCCTGTCTGTCTGTCTGAACGCGATAAACTCGAAAACTACGCAACGGATTTTTATACGGTTTTCAACAATAGAAAGAGTGATTCTTGAGGAAGGTTTAGGTATATAATTTATTATGTTTGAATGTAAATTAGCAGAAATACGGCGATAAATGTTGAAGAGGTCGCAAAAAATCTCGCCAACGGGGAGCTTTCCACGCGAACGCTGCGTAAACTAGCAAAGATATAGTTGTATAATGTACTAGCGAATTCAAAATCTATAAAAATTCTACAAAAAAGTCCGCGATAGCATATCTCTATCTCTTAGGGTTGACTTACAATAACCACTTTTATGTTCAAATTTTTAATTAAAAACATTACGTTATTTTCAAAGATATTTTCTTTAGTTCAGTATTAATCCTTATCCAAATGAATATGATATTTAGCTTAGGCATTTAATGCAGATTAAAATTGCCCTTCACACTATATCAATCAGATAAATAGTTTTTGAGATATCATCGTTAGAAGTAATTAACGGCGAAACATTTAATGCTCGGCGAGCTAGCGTTCTTTCCTTGAGATGCCTATGGCGCGGGCGAGTCCTTCCCCTCTGCCCCGCATCGCTCGACCGCCTGCTCATGCTAATAAAGGAAATCAAAGAATATCAAAGATCGTTTTATCGAACTTTTTTTAACTTTTTTGTTAAATTCCACGCGGACGAAGTCGCGGGTACAGCTAGTAATATTATAATCTGGTGAACGTCGTGAACACCGTCGCTGCTTAGTGCTTTGGCCCGCCGCGCGCCGTCCGCTGTTACCTGTTACTTTACAACAGGGACCGGCCGGGTACTCGTTGAAAGGGTTTTTGAAGGGGTATTTTGAAGCGCTAAAAAAATAAAGCCTTTGATGCATGTAACACCTGCGAACGGCTTAAACCAACCCTTTTCCGATAAGGGATACCCTTTCAAAACCCTGTAACACTGTAACATGGTAAGCCAATCCAACATAGTACATTAAATATGTACTCTTCGTAGTCGACATTAGATTGAGAATTGCTTAACCACTACCACACGTGGCATTTTCCCGCCGCGCCGACGCTCGCGCCGGTATTTTCGTGTCTGAACTTGTTCATTCTCAGAGTTATTATTATAATATGTATTATCATTTCAATTAGAAAATTGGAAGTCGTAACTCGGACGAAACTACGGAAGGAATTAAAAACTATTTAGCAGTGATTTTGTTTAAGTGTGTTTTGTAGTGCGTACTTCATTTTTTTATTAGTTAATTCAGGGTAACCCGAATAAAACCTTTTCGTGTAGGTAACCTCCTCATAGGCTTAAGCCACTGAAGGGGTTAACCCCTTCACGTGGTTACTATATTAAAGGAGTTACCCGTTTCGCTGGGTTTTGAGGTGTAACTCGAATAAAAGGATACTCTGCGATAAGGGCTACACCATGTAGGGGTTACCCTGCGAAAAGGCTTAACTCTTAAGCGGTGTTGTCCGGTCCCTGCTTTACAATTTTACATCGATGTTTAGTTGGTAACTTGGTACAGGTCGTCAAGAGCACGTCAAGAGATGGCGCGATTCGTAACACCTACTATTATTTTCAGTGCATTTTATAATCAATTGCAATAAAATATAGCCTTCAGCCTATGTCACTCCTGAATAGTGTAGCTTTCTGTTAGTAAAAGAATTTTATGATCGGATCAGTATTTTCCAAGATTACCCCCTGCAAACAAAGTTATAAACTTTACATCTTTATAATATTAGTATAAATACCAATTCGAATTCAATATTCGTTGAAAAGCCGTTTTCGACTAATTAAATTCTTTACTGAGTACAAAGATTTATCATTTGTATCCAAAATTGTTACAGCAGCATGTATTTTGCACAATGAGGATCCGTAACGTTTTCAGTTGAGAATGCAGATTTATGGAACTAAGAAATCCTTAACATACAGTGCAAAAATTTTTATTCTACGACAAAAATTGACGAAGTTATGATCAAATTACTAGCGGAGTTTACTAACCAGTCGGCGCGGAAGGCTGTGACGTCACTCCGACGTTCCATGCCAGTTAGCCCATAGCAGCGAGAAGCTGCGATGGTGTTTTCATTTAAACTATCTGTCCTACAAAAAATTTGTAAGGACATAATTTGTAGCAAATTGCTTTGCCTACAAATATGTTCATATAACTTTTTGCCGAAATTTAAAAATTAAAGAAGTTATAAGCAAAAAAGTGAGAAAATTTCTAAAGATTTTCTTTTTTTATACATTTCACAAAAAAATACCTCTGACGTCTTGTAGATGGTTTTTTGAGGAAAATTTTTCTCTACAATTTTTCGAATTTCATTCATTTAAAACGCTGTTACAGCGCTCCAAAGTTGAGCGGGTTCGTCAATGCTCATGAGAATCCGGTCAAAACGAAATTTTTAACTTAGTTTTATGATCCGGAGTGAGTTTTATGAGTCGGAGTGATGCCACACGCATCCCGCATACACTGGTCCCGCTTACATGACGACGCGTTGGCGCAGCGGTCACAGCACTAGCTGTTGCGCTAGCAGTCGCGGGTTCGATCCGCGCACATGACAAAAATTTGTATTGGCCATACAGATGTTTGTCATGGTCTGGGCGTTTGTGGTTGTGTATTGTGTGTGTTTCCGGACCCCCGACACAGGAGAAAATCCTACTGGGGGCCGTTGAGTGTGAAACGTTTATTATTTATTATTATTATTACTAACGTAGCGGCAGGAACGGTATAATGTTTATAACTTAATATCTTCGTAAGTAATGGTCCGATTTGGATAATTCAAAAAGAAATATCTTTATTATATCATAGAGAATAACGTGGATACTAGTTTTATTGAATTTGCGATAACTTTATTGATCCTCATTATACATATCTGTAGAAGAGTACTTTTGAGTCTCAACCAGTTTCGGAAATACTAATGTTTTCCAAAAATTCGTTGACTTCTCTTAATCTTCTTCGAATGTATCTACTTAGGTAATCAAATATCTCATAAATCACATTTTTTTAACGTGGTATTCCCAGTAGGCCTACCCACAGACAGCTTATGCCAATGAATAAGTAAAGTTGTAGGCAGGGATTTAACAAAAAAATTTTAAGAATATATTTACAATAAAAAAAGGATCATAAAACTAAGTTAAGCATTTCGTTTTGACCGGATTCTTATGAGCATTGACGAACCCTGTCTACTTTGGAGCGCTGTAACAGCGTTTGAAATGAATGAAATTCAAAAAATTGTAGAGAAAAATTTTCCTCAAAAAACCATCTACAAGATTGGTCTGAGGTATTTTTTTTGTGAAATGTATTAAAAAAAAGTTATAGAGCAATAAAGAAAATTTCTATAAAAATTTTCTCACTTTTTTGCTTATAACTTCTTTAATTTTTAAATTTCGGCAAAGTTATATGAACATATTTGTAGGCAAAGCAATTTGCTACAAATTATGTCCTTACAAATTTTTTGTAGGACACATAGTTTAAAAGAAAACACCATCGCATCTTGTCGCTGCTAAGGGCTAACTGGCATGGAACGTCGGAGTGACGTCACACGCATCCCACGTACACTGACGTAGCGGCAGGAACGGCATAATGTTTATAACTTAATATCTTCGTAAGTAATTGTCCGATTTGGATAATTCAAAAAGAAATATCATTCTTATGTCATAGAGAATAACGTGGATACTAGTTCTATTGAATTTGCTAGAACTTTACTGATCCTCATTAGTGTATCAATGGACATGATAACTTTGATCTTTGTAGATGATAATCATGGATAATGTACAATTGTAGAATTTGTAGAATAAATTTAGAGGAACATGGTTATAAAGAACAATATCAAAATAATAAAAATGATAGAGATCGTAGATACTATTATTCAGAGACTTGTTTCCAGATGCACAAGTTTCATAAGCTCAAAATAAAATATCTATACTTTTCTATACCACTTGTAAATTGATTTGTAAAATTCAATTAAAATGTTAAAGAATTAAAATTTATTAAATAAGTAATCTACTGTTTATTTAAATAAAAAACTTTAAAAAATGTTTTATTGGTTTTTGCATGTTAAAAACATAATAAACTTTTAAGTACAAAAAAATCTTAATCTAAAACTTAAAATAAAGTATTTGTTTTGGCAATTTTTGGTAATTTTTGTTAATTTAATGAATCTTCGCTGTCGGTACGATTTTTTTAACAGTTTTTCTAGAAGTTCACATTTAAATTTTTCTAGATTTAACCAGTCCTTGTGCTTCTTTTCATTCAACTTTAGTTTTTCACTCGCAATATCTTTTTTATATTACATTTCTGTTTCACGAACATCGATTCCATTTTTTTAACTCCATTTCTTTCTCTTTCATTTCTAAATATTTAGTCATGTTTTCATCTCTAGCCTTGTGGTTTTCTTGAATGTTTTGTAAAAGTACCATACTTTGAATGCGTTGCTGGTTTCTTGCAGTTTTTTTAACGTATGCAATTGCAGTTGTTTTGAATTTTTTACTCTTACTAATGTTTTTTGATCTGGGTTATGTCATGCTTCCTTTTTTTCCATCTGTAGAAAGTATCAAAGAAGAAAATGCATGTGGAGTGGAAACATATTTTTCTCTTTATGAAGTTCAAATTGCTCAAATATTCAAATGTCATATGAGCTCTTCTACTCTTATTGTTGTTGTCCTTATATTTTTATTGTTTAAGCGACTAAATTTTCATTTAACCTGATCTGCTGTTACCTGTAAAACCATAAATTAATCCTTATAATGAAGAGTTCTAATCAACACACTATTAATAGTTTAATACACCTTCAGCATTACTGACATTAAGTATTTTTACCTGCGTACATAAATCTTTTAAGCCTTCTGATGTTTTCTTCCACAAGCGATTTATTGTACATTTGCTTCATATAAGCTAAGCATTGCCATTGTGGCTTTCTTTGTCCACACAGCATCAGAAAAATTAGAAACATAACAGACAATTATAATTTAATTAAAACTTCAAAATTTAATCTGCAGTCTATAAACTATACATTTAAAAATTAATGAAATTATTATTTCTCAGTATTACTCTCTGTTTTAAAATCTACAGAATGAATTTTTAAGTGTTCATCACTTTCAATATTTGCAGTGTAACCTAAAATAATTATACAAATAAAACACTTAGTTCTAATCTTTTAACTTCTTGCTAAGATTGAACATTTTAAACATTGAAAAATTATTTAAATTACAAAAAAATATTTATCTTGTAACTGTTTGAAATAATTGTAATATATTAGTAATGTAACATTTTATACCTACATTGTAAGACGTTAAATTTTATTTCACTATGAACTATTTGTACCTGATAATTAAGAATCATGAACTTCAGGCTCTTCGTACTTAGTTAAACACTTGCTGATTGCTCTTCGTGGTTTTCTTTATTTTCATTTTCGTAAATATGAACAAATAAGATTGTTGTCTTCATCTTCATTTTGATAACATTTATGATTGCCTGCTTCATTCAATGTGATTCAATGGTTCGATCAAAGTCATTATCACAGAGTACAATAACTATACGGGAAAAGAGAGCCAACTCCGCTATTTTTTTTGCAAGTATGGAAAGTAGCGCCTCTGGTGGATGTTTGGTGCAAACTACGATGCCATAACCTATATATAGGTATATATATGTACCTACCTATTATACATACCTTAGTTATTTTATTTAATTAGTTTTCCTGTATCGAATCAGGTTTGTTAAAGTAATAAAATCTATTACAAATCAGTCCCGCAAAAGGAGTGATTTATGTAATGGATTTTATGTTTAGCAAACCTGATGATAGATATGATATTTACATAATAAAGAAAAAGTAAGAACAGTTTAAAATAAAACAATTGATTAAAACATAATATTATTTATTTTTATAGTTCATATAAAACACAAACGTACCAAAAACACAAAAACAACCTAAAGCTCAACAATATCAAACAAAAACTTATATGAATTTAAATTCAAAACGAGAGCTCATCGGATTACACACTTGAAAACCGTTTTCACTTTTGAAAATTTGCAGTCATCAAATTACTTAAAAGTATGTCGCAGATCAGAAGTAGGTACGAGAAGAACGAACGGATGACCGAATTACTAAGTATTAAATGGACTCACCGAGCGGGTACCGTCTATCGCGTGGCAGAGAGACAACTCGACGCAGTGCCCGGGACTTGTGACCCGAGTGTTGGTTTAGGGCAGCGCTGCCTCACAATGCGCATTGGCACTCACCACCACCAGTCGAGTTGCCCAATCAGTAACAATTAATTCGTGTACACAAACTAACTATTAGAAGAGTCGAGGTTAAGCTACTAGCAGGATACAACGAGTGTACCGTACCAAGCCAGAGCCAAGACTGACTTAGCTGCGGTTGCATCGGTCTTTTATACACGACTGAATGACTCGAATAATAAAATGAGGGTAGTTGAATGTCGACAATATCACAGGTACCGACACGGCCATTCTGACGCGCGTGCGTCCTCGCGCGCTATCCATTAAAATCTTGGGTATTAAACAACAAAATATCGCTCGACTATCCTGACAAAAATCTATTCAACATCTTAATATCTGGTTCGGTACACACTGACCCTTTGGACTAGAAACAATTGGTTTCAGTTAGTAAGTCACTCAGTCACACCAGTCACATTTAATATGGTTATCATCATAATCATTACAGTCATATCAATATGGTAAGTATCACTGATCTAGGTTTAAAATATGAAAACCCCTATAGTTCAAACAGGTGAGATTCCTGCAGCGCATCACTCATCATTACAAACAGTCTGGTCTGAGTCGTCGCCCACTAAAAGCAGGCGAGACTCCTACAGCGTTACACTCATCATTACAAACAGTCTGGTCTGAGTCGTCGCCCACTAAAAGCAGGCGAGACTCCTACAGCGTTACACTCATCATTACAAAAAGTCTGGTCTGAGTCGTCGCCCACTAAAAGCAGGCGAGACTCGTACATCATCTGGTCCGGTCCACACTGAACCTTCCGACCAGAAACAATTGGTTTTGGTTCGCCAGTAAGTCACAGTCACAGCAGTCATTTTTTTTTTAAATGTGGTTATCATTATCACTTATCGTCATCATCATGACTTATCGTCATCATCACTTATGATCATCATAAACTTATACTTTTTTTACTTTCTTTTTTTAATGCTTTTTTTAATGCTTTTTTAATGCTTTTTTTAATGCTTTTTTAAATGCTTTTTTTAATGCTTTTTTTTAATGCTTTTTTTAATGCTTTTTTAATGCCTTTTTTAAATGCTTTTTTTTAATCCTTTTTTTTTATCTCTTTTTTAACGCTTTTTTTAATGCTCTTTTTTCATCTCTTTTTAACGCTTTTTTTTTACATTTCATCACTTTTTTTATGCTTTTTTTTCATTTTTTTTTCACATTTCTCTTTTTACCACATCTCTTTTTTTACCATATATCTCCTTTTTTTAACCATTCATCTGTAAAGTACTGTCGTCAGTTCTGTGAACACCAGCCCGCATCATAATGTTGAATGATTCAGATTGTACAAAGTCAGTATTAGAGTTGGCAGACATAGTACCAGTTATCAGTCATTGTATCAGTTGGCAGTCATAGTATTTGAATCATAATTATCATCAAACCAATTGTAACTAATTACTTCACACAAATACCACAGCCATGTACCATCGACGTCATTACAACCAAAACTTTAGACGTATGTCTACTTCTACAACAAGTTACAACCAAGCTTGCAAAATCCTCGAGTAAAGACCTCTAACACCACGGCTCTTTAGACGAAGAGCAATCACAGTACACGTGTCAGTCACATACATCTCAGTACGCATATCCATCGAATGGATCACCCGTGTCAGTCACCTCTTGTGACTACACGCTACGGTATCAAACACCACGACCTCCGCCAGAGTTAAACGCACACCGCGCACCCATGAACTCTTGGGTTGCCCCAAGAGACACCTTCTACAGGGCTACGACTACTAAATAACTACACTGGTACGTTTGAACACATTACGGTCGATAGAGTCGTTCACTCGAGTCTCTCCCTCTACTTAAACTTGAACATCATCATTATCAACAAGATCATAAATTACATCAATATCGTCTGGTACATGACGTGCTGGCATTTCTCTTAACCTTTCGTGAGCAAATTTTTAGGTACGTTGACAATTTAAGCTTTAAGGGTATACCGATTACTTTCGAGAACTTTTATTACGCGAAAAGGGCCTCAAAATTTCGGATCAAGTTTCGTTTGATGACGGTCCTCATTTTGTAACAGAACAAAATCGCCAATAGGATATTAAAAATCCTAACTGTCCCTATGAAGGAAGTAGCGAAATCATATAGCTCCATTTACAACCCTTGCTTCCCAAAGTTACACAATAATTATTAGAACAGATGAAAACATACTCGTATCAAGACTTTGAACAGTTACCTACAACGACTGCCTTAAAATGTAACTGCTCACGCGTTAGTGACATTTAACTTTAAAACGCGTGGTTAACAAAGTCTAAATCAATTCTACATCAAGAGGTATGAGTAAATATACTTAGAAAATGACATACCTGTCTACTTATTTAACAAACTAGCTACGTAATTAACTAAAATAACTAGTATCTAAAGGAATAATTAATATTCTTAAACTAAAAATATTTCATTGAGTCGATTGAAAATTCTTCTTATATACAAAATCAATTATTATTTCAAATCAAATTGGTATCGTGTGAGGGAGTCTCTAATTTCAAACTTTCTTGAACTGTTAACAGAAAACAAACGAATGGACAGAATATAGTAAGAATTTTTAATGGTCACCTACTCATAAACAAAATTATTAATCTGAGGTTACCTACCTACAACTATTGTTGTAACAAGTTTACGGTTGCACCAATTAGGTATTATCAATTAACTCTCTGTAATTTAAACGTTCTTAAACAGAACAACTAAAACAACTTTTAACAGTTTTAAAAAAATCAATCAAAGGTAGAAAAAGACTAAAACCCTCAATGAAACACTCATTTCTCACTTCTAATCTATAGTTCACGATACGTGTGTGTTTTAACTATATCGAATTAATTATTATCACAGTAATCACTTATACGCCACGTAATTAAAACTACGTAACTAAACAATAGCTGCTCATACAATTACAAATTACAATAATCCCATCAATAGATGATAAAAATGGTGACTGACTAATCACAAAATTAATATTAACTATTCGAAAGATGGTGTCTCTAACTTTACGCTCTCTCGGTACTTTGACAAATAATATTAGTTAAAATATCGTGTAAGATAGTAGACGTAAAGACAAAAATATCCGTTACAGAGGGTAATCGGAAATACTCAAGCTAAGACGATATTAACACTTTATCACAAACAAGTGGGTAACCACAAAATCTTAACAAACAACCCAAGTACCACGACTTCGCTCGCAACATTGAATATTGTAACTTAAGTTTATGAAGAGACAGGTTACTACTACTATTAAATCGGTTTAAATGATGACGACTCGACTTGCGCTTCGATCGCACGATAATTCAACTACGGGACTACGCGAACGCGATTCTCGTGGCATCGTGAAGTAGATTACTTTTACTCACTGTAGTAAGACTCTTAGTGGGCACGAGAACAGCATCCCACCACAAAAACTTAAAGCAAATATAACTATCCAGAGTCATGTACCAACGTCAATCAAAACTTTTAATAACCAAACTTATTTTCTACCACGACACTAACAACTATGTAAGCCACCCTTCCAAGGCTTCACAAGCCAAACAGCAATTACAATTGCTCCACAATCTACGTGTATCCCTCTTGGATCACGTCACAGTGTATCCCTCTTGGATCACACATTCATCACAGTGTATCCTCTTGATGACTACACACTACAGTGTTTAGAGTGCTTACATCAGTTTTCTGTCACATCACTAAGATGTTCACCATTATGATCGTCATCTACATTAAACTCAATTGGTACATGAACTTCTGGCATCTTCCTTAAACGACTGTCGCTACGACTACCGCGACGGCTCACACTACGATTACGCTCATGATCTGACATTGTGACTGAATCGATACAAAAACTGAATCGCAAAATCTATTAGCAAAATTAATCACTACACAACTACCTACGTATCACAATAAAACTGAATTCAACAAATAACCGGTAAATCGAATTACGTAATCGAACACTGAACAAAAACCACTTGTACACCGATAAGAATAAAACAGAACGACCGAAAAGAACTAAAATATAAAATATCGATGTACCCACTAATCACCACGAAATGTTGCAACTTACTATCGGCGCACGACTTTCGCGATGTGGGTCGTTAAGGTTGCATCCCACTTCTGATGTCGCAGATCAGAAGTAGGTACGAGAAGAACGAACGGATGACCGAATTACTAAGTATTAAATGGACTCACCGAGCGGGTACCGTCTATCGCGTGGCAGAGAGACAACTCGACGCAGTGCCCGGGACTTGTGACCCGAGTGTTGGTTTAGGGCAGCGCTGCCTCACAATGCGCATTGGCACTCACCACCACCAGTCGAGTTGCCCAATCAGTAACAATTAATTCGTGTACACAAACTAACTATTAGAAGAGTCGAGGTTAAGCTACTAGCAGGATACAACGAGTGTACCGTACCAAGCCAGAGCCAAGACTGACTTAGCTGCGGTTGCATCGGTCTTTTATACACGACTGAATGACTCGAATAATAAAATGAGGGTAGTTGAATGTCGACAATATCACAGGTACCGACAAGTACAATACTTTATTAATAAACATTCTACATAGTTATTTACAATAAAATATAATTACAAATAGTTTGTTATTGTTTTTTCACATATTAAATGTCAAAATTCAAAAACTTCGTTTTCGTTTTAGTTTTATAATGTTGCTAGATTATTATTTTCATTTCCCACATATTTTGTATTTATTTAGTTGAAAGAACCGCCAATTACATTTATATAGGGTATATAATTGATTTTTTGAACTTCAATTCATTTCAAATGTATTTAAAAGTGATTAAATTTTAAATTTGTATCTGTAGGCCCAGTAAAGGTAGTTTTATAAACACCCTTAAGCGCAATATACTATAACAAGTGGCAACATCCATATTTATCAACAATTTGATACGAGTAGAAGCGACATCTATAAAAATAATGCCAAATTACAGAACTGTTTTACCACAAATCGACACCAAACAATCACCAGATGCCGCTTTGATCGATTACATAGAGTGTACCCCCCCTGGTCATTATACTCCGTTTTTTTTCGGTACGGACTAAATTGACATAAGCTGTGTTGCTAGTTTTTTGCGAATCATTAATAGTGATGTGCTACTACCGTAACTTTACGTAATTTACAATATAGTATCGTTTTTCACTAACAATTACAAAAGTCTTTGTCTTTAAAATTTTAGAATGTAGAATACCAAATACCTTATAATGTACCTTCTTGTATGGCTAATATATTGATTTATGATAAATGAAAAACACTTATTTTTTTAAAAGTATTTATTAATCTTAGTAATCACATGCAAATTGAATTAAAATGAAATGAAAACATTTATTTCGCCTTAAGATGATACACACACTTAACGAAAGTAAAAAAAATGTCATTTACAAAAAAAAACAACAATAATAAAAAAAGTTAAGGTAAATATCAAACAATGAAATAAAATAAAAATAATTTTTTTATATCTTAACATTAGGTACTTTACAAACTTAGGTAATGTACCCAGTGTTATAAGCAACCTTAAGTTAGTCAAAATGTTAAAATATTAAATTACTCAAAATTTCTAATGTCTCGGTAGACATTACCTATCTATTTTATCCTCGGCTTTATTAAATATTACAATAAATAACATAAAGTAATGTCCCTAGTGTAGGCTGAGAGAAAAAAAGCCATAGAAAAAAAAAACTCTCGGTACTCTTTTAATTTTTTTTAAATCATATACAAGGTAAAAACACAATAGTAGACCATGAAATGTTCAGGACAAACACGAGACAGCCAATCGTGCATCTAACTATTTACAAGGCGGGTCATAGACATAGCCTCATCATCATCATCATCATCATCATCACATCAGCCTATCGCAGTCCACTGCTGGACATAGGCCTCCCAAGCTCTCGCCAGACATCCCGGTTTTCCGCAATCCTCATCCAGCCTACGCCGGCAGTCTTACGTAAATCGTCGGTCCATCGGGCCGGAGGACATCCCACACTGTGTTTGCCAAGACGCGGTCTCCACTCCAGGACACGTCTGCTCCAGCAGCCATCGGTCCTGCGACACAAGTGACCAGCCCTCTGCCACTTCAACTTGCTAATTCTGTGGGCTATGTCGGTTACTTTCGTTCTGTCGCGGATAGCCTCATTTCTAATTCTATCTTTGAGAGAAACCCCAAGCATAGCCCGTTCCATTGCGCGTTGAGCGACTTTAAACTTGTGGACCAGTCTCTTCGTCAGTGTCCACGTCTCGGCTCCGTATGTTAACGCAGGCAGGACATAGCCTGGTCGAGCTATATTCAATCCCATGCCTTTTAATCATTAAGGTATTCATTAATGTCCAAATTAAAATTAACGTTAAAAAAATTAATGGTCAGAATCAGGCAATGACTCCGTACCTGAATGTTCCGAATCGCCAGAGTCGTCACCTACTTCAATTATAAATCTGTCGGTAATGTCGTCGACAATATGGCCTAGAGTACACATTTTGTCCTCAACTCCAATTATATTATGTTTAATACAATCTTTCCAGCGCTGGGGAGTCACTAGACGAAGCCCTTCCTCGAAAAGACTTCGCACATCTTTCATTTTAAACGTTTTATTGTTTTTTGCGACATGCCCCTTTACCTGTGCCCACACCAATTCAATTGGATTTAGCTCGCAGTGGTAGGGAGGCAGTCGCAAAATGGTGACTCCCCGTTCAGCGGCCATTTCATCGACGACATATAGAGCGCGGCATTTTACAAGAAGTTTTCGTTTGAATTGTTAATGTCATTTTTATTCTGCAGAAACGGGCTATCCATGATATTAACAAAATCTTAAAGCGCGAGTGAACAGGCTACTTCTGGGCGAGCTCGCTCCATCTTCGACCTCGTCTCTGCCCTAGAGCTAGACTGGGGTCAAGAGTAAGCCCATAATTTAATAAATAAATAAAAAACCTTGTTTTGAAGCTGTAAAACGTTAAATGGTAATAAGATGTAAAATTCGTGGCTGAATTAATAAATTCGGTGGCAAATAAAAATAAGAAGGACAAGTAAAAATAATTGTTGATCTTTATTTGACGCTTTTTAAAGAATGTTTACTTGTTTTTAATAATAAAATTATGTGGTAAAAGTAAAAAGTTACGATTCATAAAACCGGTATCGTATTCATAAAATCGATATACAACACTATCACTAAAAAGCTGGTATCATTATTTCGAAAATTGACATTTGCATGTGTCAATTTAGTCCGCACCGAAAAAAAACGGAGTATACAATGTGGACAAAAAAAGGTTTCGTTAAAAGTTTTGAATTCTAAACTGAAATAATTGTAATCACATTTTAAATATTATGGAATACAAAAAAAATATAGGCAATGTTTGTAACTTCATCCATACTTATATTTTTTTATTATATACTTTATTGCACTAAAAAAAAGAATATACAGAAAATTACACATATATAATGGTACGTTTATACGCTTGCCAATCGTCGGCAAGCGTCCACAATCGCAAGCGTGTAAAGAGGCCGATTGCGTGAAATTGCGGAAGCTTGCAAACTCTTGGTACGTTTACACGCTTGCCAAGCGTCGGCAAGCGTCCACAATCGCAAGCGTGTAAAGAGGCGATTGCGTGAAATTGCGGACGCTTGCAGACGATTGTATCCGATCGGGACTAGTGTCGGTTTTTTGACACAGATCAAAGGGCGATTGCGGCAAGCGCTTGCGAGGTGTTTACACGCTGGCGCGCGTTTAGTAGCCGCTGTGATTTCGTGACGAACGCACGTCTAATTTTTTTATACAAAATGAGTGGCTGGTCGAATGAAGAGAGTTTAATGTCATAACATAACGATATTATCATTTTGAATTTTTATTAATGATTTCTTATTGATAAATTTACTCATAAACTAATTATTTGTATTACTCGACATATGTTGTGATAACCTGTAATTAAAAAAAACATTGACATTCTATTGTAAGCTCATGTGGAAGAAACTATTATTAATTAAACTATTATTATTAACTATATACGTCCGCCATGCTTGGATATCCGTAGCACACTGACGCATTCGCAAGCGTGTAAACGACTTCCAAACTAGGGTTGCCAACTTTTTTTACAAGAAATAAAGTATATTCAGGTCTATAAAGAATGTTAAACAGTATTTTAGAAAAATGAACAGTATTTTACATATATTTATTGTTTTAAATACATATTTTTTTGAACTTTTCGTACAACTTATTAATTTAAAATCTTTTTTAAAAACTTCATATGCCTCATCACAATTATAACTGAAATTAAAATAAATGAGGAGCTCATTTTTTATTAAATTAATAGATGCTTTATTTCTATCCTCCCGCCACTTAGCATTCATTACTGAAAACACTCTTTCAGTAAACGCTGGGGTGGCGGGAACAGAAAGTAGATATGAGACAATTTTAGGTATGTTTTTAAATTCTTCTGAAGTGTTTACTAATAAATGGCTCCACTTTTGGTCAGTACTCATTTCAAGAAAATCTTTGTGTTCTGATATTTTTTAATAAATTAGTTTGAAATTTGTTAATTCTGAATATAAATCACCCATACCAATATTGAGTCTATACAAATTTAGATTATCTATAATGTGTTAGCATTTTGATACTGGAAATAGTATTTTGTATACTTTATTTTTGTTCAACAGTAAAAAGTATAATTTAGTGAAAAACAGTATTATACTGTTTAAAACAGTATGGTTGGCAACCCTGTTCCAAACAATTGTGAACGCTTGGGGATTGTGGATGATTGCCGACGCTTGGCAAGCGTCTAAACGTACCATGACATATAGTTGATGGCAAGGTGGACTTATCCCATAGTTATGTGCGCTATATAGCATAGATAGTTGCAAAACTATCTATTCGCTGCGACAACGATAGCTAGTTATGTAGCGAAGCAAAACTATCTATTTTCCACAACGTGAACAACGACCGCTGTCTCCGTTTTGTCGCTACCAGTCGCTGCGACAACGAAGCAAAACTATCTATTTTTCACAACGTGAACAACGACCGCTGTCTCCGTTTTGTCGCTACCAGTCGCTGCGACAACGAAGCAAAACTATCTATTTTTCACAACGTGAACAACGACCGCTGTCTCCATTTTGTTTTGAACACTGTATTCGTTGCGACAACGATAGTTAATTATTTAGTGCTATTTAGAAATATCAATATTTACTATTTATTATTTATTACTGACAACAACAAATCTTGGTAACGGCTAAGTTTTATTTTTTGTTTTATATTGTTTCGTAATATTTCTTCGTTTGCTTGTAATTGTAGCTAGAATTTACTTTTTAATTGTTAATGTTTAATTTTTTAAACAAATGTATTTTTCCTTTAGTTTTAGCGAAATCTGATTGTGTTAAATTTATTTGTGAGCACAGTTTTGGTTTATGTTTTATGTTTGTAAATTTAATTTCATTTTGTTAATTTTAACTGTTTGTTTTCCTTATCAATAAAATAAATAAATACTTTTTTGGAAGATAATAATATATCGATAGTTCGATATTGAAATGTAGATATCGACAATTCGACACTCGATATTTTGAAGTAAAACTTCTTTACGTATGCTTGACTTGGGAAGTAAGCTGGTGAGTGCATAACGAGAGCGTTACGAAAAGTGTGATCGGGCGAGGCAAAAGGAAGTTTCGTAACACTTCAGTCGTGTGGTCTAAAGTCTTAGAGTATACATTACGCAGTACTACTGTAATTTATACTGTAGTCTAAAGCACAATCGGTTTTTTAAATAACTTTTTATTTTTGAAGTGAAACTTCTTTAGGCGCATGAGGAGCAAATTTTACGTACGCCTGTATAAAAATTTAAATATTTTTATAAATATAATTTAATCATTATCACAAGACTGTAAAAGTACGAAGGGAAGTTCTTTGTAAACGTTTTGTAACGTCAAATGATATCAATCAATTATAGTCTTTATACCAATACAAATAAGAGCCATATTTGATTGGCGGTATGGAAATAGATAGTTTTCAAAATAGATAGTTTTTACAACGTTGTTCGCGGGCTCATAGCGGCTACGTTTCGTTATTTGAAAAAGGCATAACGACACATCACTATATATCCCACAGACTTACTTATCCCTAGAAGAGATCTCTTCCAGTCAACCTGCAACCAATGGTCATGAGAGAGTGTCATATTATCATATAGCGGGGACACAGTGCAAGAAATAACAACGTAAAGAATAGTTAAATAACTGTAAAATATTACAATTTTTTGTCACAGTCTGAATTAACTTTTTATTATTTCCAAAAAATTACGAAGAAAAATATTTTTCAACAATTCAACATTACTAACGATATACCTAGGTAGTTGTTAATCTTAATAAAAAAAATCGATCAAGGTATTCGAGGAAGGGATCAAAATTTAGACCAATTTAAAGAATAAACACTAAAATAATGTTAATTTTCTGCTACTGAGTTGGTATAGATTGTAATTTGTATCGTTGTACGCATCACGCAAAAGCAGTCCTTTTTAATGTGCTCAATTGAGCGAAGCGTTGCTGTAGTTGAAACATTAAACGTTGAGCATTAAACCGCATAATGCGCTTAAATCCTGTAATAGGAAAACCAGAAACTTGAATGTGCTCGATGAGCGAAGCATTGCTGTAGTTGAAACATTCAACATTGAGCATTACGCCTTAAAATCCGCTTTGGTGCTGCAATTGGAAAACACACACAGTATGCCTTGACTCTGCGCTAGGTAGCATAAACAAAACGGTGAAGTACCAAAAGTTACGCAGTAATGACAGCACTGACAGACGACAGTTTGGTTCCAAAACAAGAAACAATACTGATCAGTTATAGGTAAAAAAGGTTAAATTAGTTCAGTTTCTTTTAACCGAAAGCACCACATTTATGCTTGCTGTCGTTCTAAGTGCTAACACTTAATAAAAGTAACTAAGTTAATAAAAATGGCATTTTAAAAGCAGTGCATTGTAGCAATAAAATTTGTTATCCTATAGTGTGTGCCTCATGGATGATGAGAATAAAACGTATAGGTCCAGGCGTAAGTTAATAAGTTTATTATTTATCAAATAGTTATATTACTGATCTTACGTATCAATATTCAAAACCTTATATTATTATATTATATTTTTTTTGAAATGAAACTTCTTTAAGTGTATGGTGGGCAAAAAAATTTGAGCGACCGGTAACGCGGCAGCGTCATGACGTTCAGTACGTCAGTTGGTAGGTAGGTAGGTAGGTAGGTAGGTAGGTAGGTAGGTAGGTAGGTAGGTAGGTAGGTAGGTAGGTAGGTAGGTAGGTAGGTAGGTAGGTAGGTAGGTAGGTAGGTAGGTAGGTAGGTAGGTAGGTAGGTAGGTAGGTAGGTAGGTAGGTAGGTAGGTAGGTAGGTAGGTAGGTAGGTAGGTAGGTAGGTAGGTAGGTAGGTAGGTAGGTAGGTAGGTAGGTAGGTAGGTAGGTAGGTAGGTAGGTAGGTAGGTAGGTAGGTAGGTAGGTAGGTAGGTAGGTAGGTAGGTAGGTAGGTAGGTAGGTAGGTAGGTAGGTAGGTAGGTAGGTAGGTAGGTAGGTAGGTAGGTAGGTAGGTAGGTAGGTAGGTAGGTAGGTAGGTAGGTAGGTAGGTAGGTAGGTAGGTAGGTAGGTAGGTAGGTAGGTAGGTAGGTAGGTAGGTAGGTAGGTAGGTAGGTAGGTAGGTAGGTAGGTAGGTAGGTAGGTAGGTAGGTAGGTAGGTAGGTAGGTAGGTAGGTAGGTAGGTAGGTAGGTAGGTAGGTAGGTAGGTAGGTAGGTAGGTAGGTAGGTAGGTAGGTAGGTAGGTAGGTAGGTAGGTAGGTAGGTAGGTAGGTAGGTAGGTAGGTAGGTAGGTAGGTAGGTAGGTAGGTAGGTAGGTAGGTAGGTAGGTAGGTAGGTAGGTAGGTAGGTAGGTAGGTAGGTAGGTAGGTAGGTAGGTAGGTAGGTAGGTAGGTAGGTAGGTAGGTAGGTAGGTAGGTAGGTAGGTAGGTAGGTAGGTAGGTAGGTAGGTAGGTAGGTAGGTAGGTAGGTAGGTAGGTAGGTAGGTAGGTAGGTAGGTAGGTAGGTAGGTAGGTAGGTAGGTAGGTAGGTAGGTAGGTAGGTAGGTAGGTAGGTAGGTAGGTAGGTAGGTAGGTAGGTAGGTAGGTAGGTAGGTAGGTAGGTAGGTAGGTAGGTAGGTAGGTAGGTAGGTAGGTAGGTAGGTAGGTAGGTAGGTAGGTAGGTAGGTAGGTAGGTAGGTAGGTAGGTAGGTAGGTAGGTTAGGTTAGGTTAGGTTAGGTTAGGTTAGGTTAGGTTAGGTTAGGTTAGGTTAGGTTAGGTTAGGTTAGGTTAGGTTAGGTTAGGTTAGGTTAGGTTAGGTTAGGTTAGGTTAGGTTAGGTTAGGTTAGGTTAGGTTAGGTTAGGTTAGGTTTTTTTTTTTTTTTTTTTTTTTTTACACTGATGAGATTTATTTCGAATGATGAAGATGAGACAATTAATTGATGTAGTCAATGTGATACGCTCCGGCCAGTTTTAGCACAATAGTAATACTAAGGTACATAGTAGCAGTGTATGACGAAATAAGACGAAAAGTAAATTAGTAGTCCCGGTGGAGACTTATAGTGATGAAGTGATGAAGTGATGAAGACTGCGGGGACGGATGTTTCCGCGATTTGATACGGTTGACCCGCCCGTCGCAGCCAACAGCACAGATGATAATGAATGATGAAGGTGATGGATGTGGGGAGGGGTTTTCCCGCGATTGGATACGGTTGACCCCCCCTCACAATTGAAGGTGAAATTAATGGCGGTGAGGCAGTGTCATGAACGGGGCGGGGCCGGCGAATACCGTTATTCCAGCAGCCGCCCGATTCCCAGTGAGATCTACGCCGGTTAACACTACATAGAAAATGGGGGTGAAAATGAATGATCTTATAATTAATAAAAACAGATGAGACAGAATGATTGAAGACAAGACAAGATTTAGATGTAATAGCAATCATTAATCATAAGTAGGGCAGTGGTATAATTAATACTAATAATGTTTTTTTTTTTTTTTTTTTTTTTTTTTTTTATATGCGATTGTTATATGTAAATGAGACCATTTCTTTTTTTGGTTCTCGGCACTGTATATGGTTTTTTTTTTTTTTTTTTTTTTTTTTTTTTTTTTTTTTTTTTTTTTTTTTTTTTTTTTTTAATTATAATTGCTTACATACTATTACAATAATAAAAAAAGAGTACATAGAACGAGAAAATATAAATTAAAGAAAATAAGGTCTATAAACTGTTATTTATAATGACTTAGCAAAGTAATAGAATAATGATACAAAATGTAAAAAGGAATGAAATCATTCTGAGTCTAAATATTATAAACTACTATTAGGATCACTGAGTTAAAATTATTATTTAATAAATGATGAATCAATGTTAAGTATTGTAATAGAATAGATATAAACATAAGTCCAGGCATTTGGTACCTACAAGTAACATATCAGTGATATTGCCAGTGATTATTTAATCACTGTATCAGTAGTAACAAATTAAAATAAAAGTTATGACATTAATTTAAATATTAAATATAAGGATGTTACTTTTAACTAGTTATTTATATACGCTACACTTATATAAGCATAGAATTTTGAAAATAGTCAATAATTGTTCAAGAAAGTCGAGTTCGACTAAGAGCGAGACTCAGATAGTCTCGTCGGAGATGGTTTAAGACGTTGTTATGGCAAGACACGCAATCGGCGACATGCGACAAGGCCGCTGAGGCGGAGCGCGACATCAGCCCATGCGGCAAACATTAGTAAAATATTAGGCTTCAAAGCCCGGTCTCAGCGAGTATAAAAGTGTGACTGTGTGTATATAATATGTCTCCGGCGAGTGTGAGCATGTGTAGCTGTGTAAAGGACTGAGTGTGACAATAAGTGCAGTTATAAGTGAATATATAATATAATATAATTAGGTAAATGTAAAGTATAATTTTAGAGAATATATATATATATATATAAACATACATAAATAATAGTCTGGAGCGAATAGTCTAAGGAGGGATGCATTTGTGTCTGCAGTTCGTTACCACATGAAGTTATAATAATTATGTATTAAAAAGGTTAATGAGTGGTTAGCAATCAATGCGAGAGCAAGGTTAGAATTAACAATCTTGGATCTACGGAGCCGTCCGTGCCGCGCCACAAAGTGAGGGTAACGGTGCAGATCCGTAGTCTATGTTAGATCTAGTCTTGCTTCGCATGATGCGAACCACCGGACATATGTCCGAGGTTGCCTTGTGCGCTGTGGGGAATTTATTATCGAATTTCATGTTATGTGCAATGCAATTATAGCACTTGATATTGTTGTCGGTACCTGTTGAAACAGAACCGTCTTCTGAGATGTGAAGGCTTTTCGGGCATTCCTTAAGGGAGTGACCGTCCTCCGCGCAATGCGCGCATCGCTTGGAGGCGCATTTACAATGGGTCGAGGTGTGTCCGAACTGCAGACACGTATGACACTGTAGAAAGGGGCTAAATTCCTCTACGTGTACGCGCTGATAATCGACGCGTACACGCTCAAGAGAGAGTAAGGCACGGAAAGCAGTAGGGTGGGTTATAAACACGGCATTGTATAGGGCGGGGTTACGATTATTTCGCTTAAATTTATATTTTATATGTGTCGCATTGAACTCGCCGAGTTCCGGGTTTTGCTTAGTAATGATGTCGCATAACTCCTCCACAGTAACGTCGTTACATATGCCTTTTAAGATGACCATAGGCTTGAGCCTGTTAGCCACCTCAGCCGAGACCTTAGCGTCTTTAGCGCTGGATATGCGCCGTAGCGCATCATCGCGTTCCCGCTCCGAGTCGAACTCGAAGCGAAGCCTATTGTTAGAAACCGGGACTACTCTGGCCGGAGCGTAATTGGTATCCTTGAAAGAAATGGTATTTTTACAGTTTTTAAGTGTCTCCTCTCTGGAGGCACTAGGAGTCTTCGAGACGACCACGATGGCCGGCCTGGTGATGGGCGGTGTCGCAGCGGCGGGTTTCTTAGCCGGGGGTGTAGTCTTGGAGTCGGGGCCAGGGGTGTCCCGGGCCTGGGTTTGTCGCTTGGCGATAGAGGCGTAAGTGGACGTAATTATTTTTGTCGCCGATTCGTTGTCCTTTTTTAAATCGGAATTTAATTTATTTATTTGTTCCTGGAGGGTTTTCACTGCAGCGGCGTTTTCCTCCCTGAGCTCCTTAATTTGCCTAATCATACGTTCATTTTGGGATGGAAGCTGAGATATGAGGTCATCGCGGAGAGTTTGAGCTTCTAAGGAGAGATCATGCGGGTTAGCTGACTCAGTTATAGCCAGGTATTTATTAAAACTTACACGAATTTCTTTCGCTGCCATAATTATGTACTTCTTATTAGCAGAAGTAACGCTGCGCGCCTCCTCGATAGTTTTAATAATTCCAAGTGTAAGTTTGTCGACTACTTCAGTAAAAGTTGATAAGCCGGTGACGTTATCGCTGGTAGTAGGTAAAGGTTGCAAGTCCGCCTCAGCCTTGTTGTCCTTTTTCCCCGCTGGCGGCGCCATGGCGGGGGTTAAAAAAATTTTTTGGGGTTAGGATAGGTAGTTAAGGTTATGAGAAGGTGTTAATCGAAAACCGCTTTAATATCGGTTAAGTTTTGCAAAAGTTATGGATTTTTAAAACTAGCATGAATTTACTTAAAATTATCAAAATTTTAAAATTTTATAACTACAACCCCCCGTGAGGCAGGGCAATGAAAATTTAACAGGTTAAATGAGACAATAAAAGCTAATATATCCAATTAAATTTATAATGAAAAATAAAATTTTGGGGGGGCGGGGGTAGGTAAGGGTGTGAAAGGGGTGGTTGAGGGGGGTGAATTATCAAGACGTGGATGAAAATGGTAAAATTGATCACAATAGCGAAAACCGCAGTTAAATCGGACTGAAAATGGATTTTTAAGAGGAAAAAATAAGTTTCTCAAAATATTACGTAACTTGAAAATCTACTTTTTTCCCTGTGAAAAACCAGGGGAAAAAAGTCGATAATATGATAGAGGAACACTAAAAATGGATTGTGTCAAAAGATGATTAAGAAAGGAGGAAAAACAACGGAGTTACGAGGAAATGAAAATTTTAAAACGTAAGTAGACCTCTCACAACTTTAGCTGTGCGGTCGTGTTAACCGAGGCAGAACTTGTGAGTCGCCCTGGACGTCTTCGTTTTGGCAGTAAAAATCCAACTGCGGTGTCTTTCTGCAGAGCTTGTTGTGCTAATTAATGGTGGAGAAAACCACGGAGTATGGGTTCACTTCCGATTTTTGGTGACGAATACAACTTTATTAAAATTTCTTAAAACTACAAACTACGTTTGTAATTACAAACTTTGTCTTGCGGCCGTGTTATACGAGGATTGGTTCGTAGCGGGCTTAGTTTTTACGATAAAATTATAAATGGGGTGTCTTCTGATTCGGAATAAATCACCGCACAATAGTAAATTAAGAAAAAAGTATGTTGTCACTGTAGATTGTTCACAATTTGGAGACGAAATATGTGGAAAACTGAATGTTAAGCTTGTATTCACTCTTGTGTGTATATTTTACGGAAAATTTTAACTTTTAATGTCATTTCATATATAACTATTCACTACTAATTCGATAATACTCACAAAAAGTTTGTAGCACTTATAGTTTTGGAGTTAGCTCCAACGGTTTTTTCTCACGAATTTGTTAAAACTGTGTAAAAAGTCCACTTCCTCTAAAGCAAAAAATCCGAAACTTTGTGTGGGGCTGGGGGATACTGAGAGGCACCTTTTAACACAAAAATCACTGGGGGTCGCCGATCTAGTTACGGCGTCGTACGCACTTTTAGTTGAAAATTTAACAAAAATTCCCGCCTCCGCGAGGGAAAACGGGTGTAGGTCACTGATTTATGAACGGATTTTAATAAAAAATATGTCGAAATATAGAGGATAATATGGCGAACACAATGAAGTAACAAATTTGAATTTTGGTTGAAAACTGTATTAACTGCGAATTTTTTAAAAATGCACTGTGCGAAAATCACTATTTTTCTATAGTAAAAAAACTTTAAATTCACTTTAAAAATCGTAGAATTGTCCGAAAATTATTCTAAAACCACCAGCAGAATGCTGGCGGCAGCGCGCAACTTTTGGTATACAATTTGGATTTTTAGCTGTTAAGAAGCCGAAAAATTGGAATTTTTGGTGCGGAGCGACGCGGAAACGATGCGTTCTCTACGAGCGCGAGCGCCAGACTGGTTAGGTTAGGTTAGGTTAGGTTAGGTTAGGTTAGGTTAGGTTAGGTTAGGTTAGGTTAGGTTAGGTTAGGTTAGGTTAGGTTAGGTTAGGTTAGGTTAGGTTAGGTTAGGTTAGGTTTTTTTTTTTTTAGTTGCAATTTTTTCACTTGGGTTTTGTACAATATTTCTTTATAATGAGTTGTGCTTTTTTATATTTTAGTTGTGCGAAGTATGAAGTGGAGTGGAGAGGGTGGGTGCTGCGATTTGATACAGATGTCCCCCTCTCCACTTCCAGAAGGGCTCGAGTTCCGGCGGACAGCTTAATGAGTATATTTACTGCGATGACCGGAACACGTTCCCAAATTAATTGATGAAGTGTATTATGAAAATGATGTGGGAGTGTGTGAGGTGGGATGAGTATGTGTGAATTGTAATGGGGAATGTACGGTGTTAATAATTTACGATGTTGATGTCTAATTAACAAGCAAATTCGAGAAACATTAACAATTAGTGGTAATGAGTAGACAAATTACAGTGTTGAGCAATTAGGCGAATTTGAGATACATTAATTATCGACCAATCAATAACAATAATTAAACAATCGAGCAAGTTTGAGAAACATCAATAGAATATGGTAAAGAGTAGGCAAGAGCAAATGCAATGATAGACAAGTGTTTTATACATTAATAATTAGTGGCAATGAATTAATAATTTACAATCTTTGATATTTACTTGAGACACGTTAAGAACTGATTAATTAGCAATTTTGATATTGCCTCGAGATACATTAATAATTAATAATAATTAAACATGAGGCAAATTTGAGAAACATCAGTAAAATATGGTTAAAAGTAGACAAAAGCAAATGCAATGATAATCAAGTGTTTTATGAATTAATGATTACTGGTAATGAGTTAATAATTTACAATTTGATATTTTCTTAGGATACATTAATAGTTAAATAATTTACAATATTGATATTAGTTTGAGATACTATTAATAAAACATCAGGCAAATATGAGAAGCATCAATAAAATATGGTATAAAATAGACAAGAGCAAATGCAATGATAGTCAAGTGTATTATAAATGAATGATTACTGGTAATGAGTTAATAATTTACAATTTTGATATTTACTTAATAATGGCATAATTTACAATTTTGATATTTACTTGAGATACATTAATAATTAAATAATTTACAATGTTGATATTACTTTGAGATACATTAATAAGTAAATAATAATTAAACATCAGGCAAAGTTGAGAAACATCTTTTTTTTTTTTTTTTTTTTTTTTTTTTTTTGTCATGGCAGTTGTATGTCGCTCTTTTTTTTTTTTTTTTTTTTTTTTTTTTTTTTTTTTTTTTTTTTTTTTTTTTTTTTTTTTTATAAGTATATAGAAATAGTACAATAATAAAATTTAAAGTAAAAGAGAATAAGATTAATTATGTACATGTGATAAATTAATTATGTGGAGTTATACTCCTTGAGCGCGTTAATGACCGAGCTCGACAAACGGACGAAAGAGTCAACGCAGGACTGATGTTTAAGTATGTCCACAAAGTTGAACGGGTCAATGTCGAGGTGTCTGCAGACTTGGGTGTGATTAAAACGGGCTGCTGTGAAACGAGGACACTGTCGGAGGAGGTGATCGATCGTCTGTGACGTTTGGTCGTCGCAGGGACAGGCGTCGGACTCGGTGATGTGGAATTTGTATAGGTATGATTTGCTGTATGAGTGTCCTGATAGCGTTTGTGTAAGTGTAAAGGAGATGTGTGTATTTTTGAAGAGGGTGTATATGTGATCAAGTGTGGGAAGAAGATTCCGGGTATGTTGCCCCTCTTGTGCTTCTTCGTATCTCTTGCGCCATGCGAGAAGGGTCATTTCTCTGGCCATGCGTTTGGTGTAGCTTATGGGAAAGGAGGAGTAATCCGATGCTTTATGCAGGAGTGCCGCGCTCTTAGCCGCCGTGTCAGCAGCTTCATTGCCAGCAATGCCAACGTGGCTTTTGACCCACGCAAGCTCAATGCGGCCGGTGTGTGAGTGGGTGTGTAGTGTGTGGTGTATGAGCGATACGAGAGGGTGTGTGTTGCTTCGGTACTGGGCGGCTTGGATAGCCGCCTTAGAGTCAGAGAGTATGAGAGTGTGCGGGTGTTTATGTAGGGAAGCCCACTTGGCGGCTTCAAGTATGGCGAGAAGTTCTGCTTGGAACACGGAGCAGCTGCAGTGCAATTTGAACTTTTTGATGACCGATCGACCTCTTTCGTCATAGCAGATAAAAGCGGCGCCGACCGAGCCATCGTCCAATTTACTGCCGTCCGTGTATATGGAGAATATAGGATGAGGGTGTGAGGAGAGGAATTCGGCGATTTGCGATTCGTTATGAAAGTAGTGGGGTGCAAGAGTAACGCGGTCTGCGGGGTGTAGGAGGTTATGGGGGGGGGTCTGTTTTTCGAGAGCGATGTCGTCAGGAAGAAATGAGCTTGTGCCATCGAGTCTGGTGGTTTCGATTTCTCTGACCTCAAGGACTTTCAAGTCTATGGGAGTGAATCTGGCTAGTGCTATCGCAGCGACGGTGGAGATGGTTCGGAAGCCCCTGATGGCCCTGATTGCGAAGCCGCGCTGCAGGCCGAGTAGCTTTTTGGCAGCACACTTCTTTCTGACGACATGGCCCCAGATGCCGGCGGCGTACGTTATGATGGGTTGTATGACTTGGTTATAGATCGTGCGGATATTTTCGGGATGAGCTCCCCAAGTGGGCCTGCAGTATAGTATCAGTTTCTGGAAGATGAGTGTGGCTTTGGTGATGATGTGTGTCAGGTGTTTCTGGAAGAGCAATTTTTCGTCAAGGATAACACCAAGTAGTTTAATACTATCCTGCATGTGTAGTGGATGGGAGTCGATGTGTATGCGTGCCCGTTTAGCCTTTCCACTGAAGGCGATGGCTTGCGTCTTGTTGGGGCTAAACGTGAGCTTGACCCCTCGTCCCCAGCTCACGATAGCGTTAAGTGCGTGCTCAGTGTTGTTTTGTAATGTGGTTAAATCCCTGGCGGACGCGACGAGTAGTACATCATCCGCGAAAGCTTGGAGTCGGCACCCAGAGGGCAAATCGAGCTCCAGAAGCTCGTCGAGGATGATGTTCCATAGGACTGGGCCGCAGGCTGATCCCTGGATGCAGCCCTTGGACATGGTCTTGGAAATCCGGGATCCGGCGTGGTCTAAAATTACCGTTCGGTCAGTGGTATAGCTGAGTATTAGTCGGTAGATGTTAGAGGGACAGTCTATGTGTCTAAGGCGATGGAAGAGAGCCGGCCACCAGGCGTTGTCAAATGCCGCTTTTATGTCGAGTGAGACCGCTATTGTCATGAGTCCATTATTTTTGTCCGTCTTGATCTGGTCGATGGCTGCCCGGAGAGCAGCAGTTGTGTTGGTCTGGGGTTTGAACCCGTACTGTCTGTCGTTTAATTTGCCCGCTTTCGCCGCAGTGTACGTGACTCGGCGGACAAAGAGTTTTTCCAGGGCTTTACCGAATACGGGGAGCAATCCGATCGGTCGGTAGGAGTTTAAGTCGGTGTGATCGCTCTTGTTGGGTTTTGGTATTATCTTAACATATGCTCTCTTCCATTGTCTGGGAAAGTGGTGTAGAGCGAGGCAGCGATTCATTACATCTGTGATGAGGCCTGGGAGGAGTAGGGAGGATTTAAAGCAGAAATCGGCAGTCAGGTTGTCGAGGCCGGGGGCCTTTTTGGGGCTCATGTCCTTGAGCACTTCTAGTACTTCCTGTGTAGTGAAGGGAGGGTCAGGTTCGGTGGAGGATGGGGTGGAGAGGGTCGATCTCAGAAAGGAGTGTCGTGGTTCAATGTCTGGGTCGTCATCGGGGTAGAATCTGTCTAGTAGAGCTTTGGCTGTGTCGTGTCCGTCCGTTGTGTATGTGTTGTCGTCGGTATTGAGAGTTGCCGGGGGGATTCGTGGGCTCGATTCCTTTATGAGCCTATTGGTGAGAGTCCAAACGTTCTCTTTCGTCTGTAGTTCACAGAACCTTCTGAAGCTGGTCGTGGATTCCGCTCTAAGTTCATTGGCGTAAGTCGCTTTGAGTTCGAGGAGCTGGCTGCCGAGAGATTCGGTAGGCCCCCCATTTCTCTTGGCAACGTGTAGCGCTCGATGCAAGGATATGACTTCGCGCTTACGAGTCTCCAGGGCTTCGGTCCACCAGGGAGGTTTTGGCTTGGAGCCGGGAGTCCTGATGGGCATGGACTCCTTGCAGGCAGAGTGTATGGTGTCAGTGAGTTTGTCGATAAAGAGTTCGAGATCGTCGTTGTTAAGTGTATCTATTTGGGTGTCGAGAAGGTTGTTAGCGAGCGCGTGTGTGAGTAGCGCACTGTTGAAAGTGGGCCAGTGAGCTTTGTGGTTTTTGTATAGGAAGGTAGATGTGTTGCTGTGCTGTGTAGTGTGCGTGGATGAGTGTGACTGATTATGGGTAATTGTAAAGTCAATGGCATTGTGTTCAGAGGAGGGGCATGCGTCCATGTTCACCTTCCAGTGTGTGATGTTTTGGTGTAAAGAAGCTGAGGCGAGTGTTATATCAATGATGGAAGAGCGATAGCGCCGGTAGGAGGTCGTTTCAAATGTGGGCGTGGAGCCGGTGTTACAGACGTATAAGTCGTTCGCGTGCGCCATGGTGACGATGTCAGCCCCACGTGCGTTGGCGCGAGCGCTACCCCACGAAGGGTGCCAGCCGTTTAGGTCGCCCCCTAGGACGCAATCGATTTGTGTGTTGTGTTGGAGGAAGCGGTCTGTGAGTTCGAGTGTATTGTGTGTGTCTGTTCTGGGTTCTATGTAAATGGATATGATGTGTATTTGTGTGTGCCCTAATTGTGCCCGAACAATACATAGGTTCGGAGACGAGTGTTCAGAGATGCCCAGAATGGGGCCGATTCCGGATTTAGTGATAATGCAGCTTTTAACTTTTCTATTTGGGGATGGAAATTGAAACAAATTAAGACCGTTTATATTTTTAACCTTGTCTCCTGCCCCTATGTAAGGTTCAGTCACGAGGGCGATGTTGTGTTTGCTGTGAGTGAAGTATTGGATGAGTTCGTGAAAGGTGTGTTTAGATTTGTCCGTGTTGCACTGCAGTATGTGAATTTTAGGCCGTGAATCCATAATCGATGTTATTATTAGTTTTATTGCGCATCGCCCTCAGAATAGGGCACGTGTTAGACGTGGCTTTGTGGTCTGTTGGGTACTTGTTCTCAAACCTGGTGTTGTGTGTGGTGCAGTTATAGCACTTGGGTGTGGAGTCCTTGGCTTGGCAGTCGGTGTGTGAATGGTCGCCTTGCGCGCAGTGAGCGCAGCGGGCGGTGGGTGTTTTGCAGTGAGCTTTCGTGTGTCCGAACTGCAGACACGACAGGCATTGTAGGAACGGAGAAAATTCCTCTATGTGGACTCGCTGATAGTCCACACGCACTCTCTCCATTCCCATGAGTGTACGGAATGCCCTGGGGCTGGTGATTATGACGGCATTGTATAGAGCTGTGTTTCTGTTGTCACGGATGAATTTAAGTGAGATGTCATTTTGGTTGTACTCACCGAGCTCCTGGTTCTGTCCCAGGATGACCTCGATCAGCTCCTCTTTCGTGGTTTCCTTCGCTATCCCTTTTAGAATAGCCATGGGTTTGAGTCTGGTGGCCACCTCGGCCTTGACTTTTGAATCGCTGCCAGTGTTTAGCCTTTTTAAGGCGTCATCCCTGTCCTCAGGTTTGTCGAACTCGACCCGGATTTTACCCTTTGAAACTGGGGTAACTCTAGCGGGGCCGTATGCCAATTTCTTAAAAGATATCGATTGTCGGAAGGCGTCGACTGCTTCTTGCCTGCTGTTGGTGTGAGACTTCGTGGTGATGATAATAGCGGGTCTTGTGACGGGCGGCTGGGTCACGACGATTCGGGCCGGAGCTTTGTTGATCGGTGGGCCAGGGGCGGCGTGAGCGTGCCCAGGCCTTTTCGCCATGCTGGCGTACGTGATGGTGTTGTCCTCAGCTGGTTGGACGTCCTTTGTCTTTGGGTCTTGCCTGAGCTTCGCAATTTCTAGCCGAATTTCTTGGCGGACCTCTTGTCGTATCTCCTTAATGAGGTCTTTTTTCATGTCTCCCAGGAGGTCAATGTTTTGTACCTTTTCTGTAGGGGGAGCGTCGAGAGCAGGCGCCGGGGTGGGGTTAGAAGAAGTGTAAAGTTTTGATAGTCTATTGATCTCGTCCGCTGCCGCTAAGACAGCAGCTTTGTTTATCCTGCTAGTGTTGGAGCCAGTTGTGATTGCTGTTTCTATGTGCATAGTTAATTTTTCGATGGCCTCCACGAAGGTGGTGTGGTCAGAGACGTCGTCAGGAGACGTTGGCAGAGACGTAAGCATTTGTCTATATTCGGCAGATTCTCTAAGGGCGTTTTTCCCACCTTTATTGCGGGATTGCGAAGGCTCTCGGCTTCTTCCTTCGATGGGGGAGTGTGATATCGGCATTTTTGTTAAAAAAAAATTTTCTAGGGTAAAGATTGGTAGGAGAGGTTAAAAGAAAGGGTTTGTCGAAAACCGCATTAAAAAAGGTTAATTTTTACAAAAGTTATAGAATTAAAACTATTAGAAGTTTAATAAGTATTTAAATAAAAATTACAAAACTTAACGTGTTTTGTAATACCTCGTTTGGTTAGGTTAGGTTAGGTTAGGTTAGGTTAGGTTAGGTTAGGTTAGGTTAGGTTAGGTTAGGTTAGGTTAGGTTAGGTTAGGTTAGGTTAGGTTAGGTTAGGTTAGGTTAGGTTAGGTTAGGTTAGGTTAGGTTAGGTTAGGTTAGGTTAGGTTAGGTTAGGTTAGGTTAGGTTAGGTTAGGTTAGGTTAGGTTAGGTTAGGTTAGGTTAGGTTAGGTTAGGTTAGGTTAGGTTAGGTTAGGTTAGGTTAGGTTAGGTTAGGTTAGGTTAGGTTAGGTTAGGTTAGGTTAGGTTAGGTTAGGTTAGGTTAGGTTAGGTTAGGTTAGGTTAGGTTAGGTTAGGTTAGGTTAGGTTAGGTTAGGTTAGGTTTTTTTTTTTTTTTTTTTTTTTTTTTTTTTTTTTTTTTTTTAATCTCGCCCCCGCACTTTATGCGAGACGTTATTAGCTAGTTACTCTTTCATACCATTTCTCGCTTTCATGCCTCTCGTACTTTCATTCCGCATACTTTTTCTTTCTTGCATTCATCATCTTTCACCGATCAGGGTGGGTTCCCTCTACTTTTAGGCCTATCTTATTTATTACTACTTTCCTTATTGCTACAGACACGGGTAAATAATTGGACACGTTTTGGTTTTAGATTGTGTTTTTGTTTTACAGGGTTGTACTTGATTTTGGACTAATGGATCATTACAATATATTGTACTTATGATATTCAATATCATTGTTACAATTATCTATTCTTTTATCCATTTTCTTATTTCAAGGGTCTTATTTAGACTTACGTACTATAATGGGGTCCTCGATATATCTTGTTTTGTTATAACATTTAATGTTTCTTTATTTTTACAGTTTTATACATTGTAATTTGTGCTTATTCTACTATTTGTTTGGTTACTAGTTTTACATTTTCTTTATAATGTTCACATGTTTATATGTCTTTACTTAATACTAACATTATGCTTATTCTACTATCAACTTAGTTTTTACTTTTACATTTTGATTATGATTTTTGTATGTTCACATATCTTAACTTAATATTACATTTGTGCTTATTTTACTATTACTTAGTTACTGCCTTTACATTTTATATATCTTAACTTAATAATGACAATTTACGACTTAACTGTTATCCTCGTTACATCAACTTATGTTATGCTATCGTTTTATATTCTAATAATATAAATGTAGCATATTTGCCTGCCTCTTTAATGGAATACGGGTCTTTTACTTGTCACGTCGTATTTTTTAGATATGATTTCGCCATCAGAATTGTAGACCCTTTACAGTCGAAAGTTAACCTGTATAAAGTGCAGAAGTCCTGCACAGGAGTCGGTGGCCGCGCGTTCCCCTCTTGCTCTGCTGGAGTCTTGTCCCGTAGCAAACATACAATTTTCCTCCGGAGCCAAGACCCCCACAGAGTGTCTCGCGCGTGTTTCGCCAGGGGATGGAGACTTCCTGTTTGCAGGCCACCACGCCGACCATCGCGCCCTCAAGAGTACGCAACTGTCGATCTGGCCAGTTCGTCCCACCTGCTCCTAACCGGGCAGTCACTGCTGAAGGCGTTGTGATCTAGCTTATCTAGTTGGTTAGGTTAGGTTAGGTTAGGTTAGGTTAGGTTAGGTTAGGTTAGGTTAGGTTAGGTTAGGTTAGGTTAGGTTAGGTTAGGTTAGGTTAGGTTAGGTTAGGTTAGGTTAGGTTAGGTTAGGTTAGGTTAGGTTAGGTTAGGTTAGGTTAGGTTAGGTTAGGTTAGGTTAGGTTAGGTTAGGTTAGGTTAGGTTAGGTTAGGTTAGGTTAGGTTAGGTTAGGTTAGGTTAGGTTAGGTTAGGTTAGGTTAGGTTAGGTTAGGTTAGGTTAGGTTAGGTTAGGTTAGGTTAGGTTAGGTTAGGTTAGGTTAGGTTAGGTTAGGTTAGGTTAGGTTAGGTTAGGTTAGGTTAGGTTAGGTTAGGTTAGGTTAGGTTAGGTTAGGTTAGGTTAGGTTAGGTTAGGTTAGGTTAGGTTAGGTTAGGTTAGGTTTTTTTTTTTTTTTTTTTTTTTTTTTTTTTTTTTTTTTTTGTTTTTTTTCTATACCCCCGGATTGTTATAATTCCGGGTCTTTATTTACTAGTTACTCTTTCATACCAGTTCTCGCTTTCATGCCTCTCGTACTTTCATGCCGCATACTTATTCTTTCTTTCATTCATCTCTTTCTTACTCGGGGTGGGTTCCCCTCTACTTTAGGGCCTATCTTTATTGGGCTACTTCTCTTATTTCTAGTAACACGGGGTAAATAACTCGACAATTTTGTTTCAAAACTTTTTCGTTTACAATGTTTTTTCAAAGGTTGGATGACAATACATTTTGTTCTGGAGATTTTACTATCGCCATTGCAAAATAGTTTAGCATTTAATAATCTTTATATTGTGTATTGCAGGGTCTCTGTTCTATTTGTTTAGTACAATTAACAATTGCTTTACAATTAACAATTATTTTACAATTAACAACAATTTTAATAACTTTTTGTCGATAAAAGTTCTGTGCTTATCGTATGCTTACACTAATTTCGTTTTCTTAACAACTATTTTAATTTTACAGTTATTTAAGTTATTATCTAATTTCCATATTAATATGGGCTAAAGTACTAACAATTTATACATCTTATTTTCTAGAATCTTTACTGGAACACTATTTTTATTTTACAACCGTCCTGGTGTCATTGACTGACTTTACATTATTGTGTACTAAGCTTATATTTTAACAGTTTGACAACTTATTTTAATCTATTAAACCTAACTAATCAATGCTATAGTGCTATATACAATTATATAACTTTAGCATATTTGCCTTTCCCTGAAACGAAGAGCGGTTTATTTTCATGCCGTTTAAATACTATGATCAAAACTGGTCGCCAAGCCGTCGGACCCTGTGTAGTTCAGAGTTTTCCCGTTCGTGGAAGTCCCGCACTAGAATCGGCGGCCGCGCTTTCCCCTCTTGTTCTCCCGGAGTCTTGTCCCGCAACAAACATACAAGTTTCCTCCAAAAACAAGACCCCCGCAGAGTGTCTCGCGCATTTTCTGCCTGGGGATGGAGACTTCCTGCTAGCACGCCACTGTGCCGACCGCCGTACCCTCACGAGTACGCGACCGTTGCCCGCGCCATGTCGTCCCACCTCTTCCTGACTGGGCAGTTACTGTCGAATGCGTTGTGCTTTATATCGTCCAGCTTCGCCTTTCGGCAGTTTCTGCACGACGGGGGGACACTCGACACGAAGTCTACGCACTCCGTCTTTAGATGCGGCCCGCCACAGTGACTGCACGCGTCCACCGACTCCGTGCAGAACCTCTTGCTATGCCCGTAACCAAGGCATCGCGCACACTGGACCAGCGGCGACTGGTCCTCGACTCTAACCCTTTGGAGGTCTATGTGGATGTATCCTTGTTGGATAATCCTATTCCAAAGGGTGGGCGAGGTCTCCAGCACCACGTGGCCCACGTGCGGATTCCTGGTCCTCTTGCGGAAGCGAACCCTGACCCGGTTTGCCTCCTGGTCGAGGTCGTCGAACAGTTCCCTGTTCTGGTTCCTTAGGGCCATCAATACGTCGTCATCAGTGTTATCTGAGGCGACTCCCCTCAGAACCAGAAGTGGGTCTCTGTTGCTCACCTCCTCGACCAGAAGACCACTTCCCCTCTCTTTTACTTTCACTCTAGCTTTCTCTCGTTCTTCTTTTGTACTGAAAGCCATTACGACTTTCCTGTCCTTGGCTTTACGCACCCTGTCCACCTTTACCCATCCCTCCTTTGCCTCCATCGTTTCCCGAAGCTGGTTGAGGACCTCTTCGCTCGTTTTGGTTTCGTCGCTCGACGAGACTATCAGCGAGTGTGAAACAGCCGGTCTCCTCGGCGGAGAACCAGCCGCAACAACACCCGCGTACGTTCGCCGGGCGACGACCGTCTCCTTTTGTTTATCAAACAGCTCTTGCAGGGCCCTGATGCGCTGCCCGTTGTCGAGCAAGAGGCGAGTGTGCTCTTCGAGTTTTTGGCTCAGCAAGGGGTCCGGGGCCACCGCGGGTGCAGGGTCGACGTTCTTGGTCGCCGGCCCCGCCTCCCCGGTGATCACTTCCCCCATGCGAACCACCCTTAGAGCCCTTAGCTCACACTCGCTCGCCTCGAGCAGCTCATACAGTCCACTGACAGCGTCGGCAATCATTTTCTTGTATTCTCGTTTGAGATTTTTTGAATTAGTTGTCGCTATTGCCGACAGGTCCACGAGCTCGTCCGCACGCTCCAACCTGCTGCCTGTCCTGCTCATCTCTGCTGACTGACGGGAGAAACGGTGGGGACTGCAGTCAATCGTCTCTTTTGGAGGTTCTGGACTCCCCACCGGCTCGACCGTGTCTTTAACTAGGTCAGTAGAAGGTTCCTTGGCGGGGTTTGTCCGCGGTGGAGGTTTCGACCTTGTGTCGTCCGTCGATTTCCTAATCACGCTTCCGGCGTTGGTCTTTGGCTTTTGGGGGATGGGTTTGGGTGGGGATATTGACAGCCGCCACTTACTGCCAGCCCTCGGCAGATCGGCTCTCGGATCCTCCCGAGGAGCCGCAGCCTCAGCCTTTACCTTTCTTAGCGTTGGGGCGGACTTTTTCTCCAGGCTGGTCCGACCAGGGAGTTTTGAGGCCGCTCCTTCGGTTGAGTTCCTAGTCGGTTTTGAAGGCTGGACCATTCCAGCTCTATCTTTAGGGGTGCGTATCCCAAACATCCCGGGGGCGCGTCAGTAATGTAAAAGTTGATAGAAATATAATAAAAATTTGTCAATAAATATTTTAAAGAATGTAATAATCTTTAAGGTTATTTTTCTTCTTAGAAAGCAGTTGTAAAGGACCGCTCTCTGATCAAAGGGCAGGCAAATATGCCTCGGTACATAAAATACTTATTTCTAGACTTAACCTAAGAAAAAGTAGACAAAACTCTACTTTTTCGTCAAGGGCTCTATGTAGAGTCGCCCGTCACTACTACAGTCAAAGCTCTCGCAGAGGGCTTGTCAGCAGTGAAAACCGCGTTGCTCTACGACCAACGGTTCCCTAGATATCGTGATTTTAAATTTTTCAAAATGGCGGCCCGAAAATGGTTCCGCTGTAACCAAAATTTCAAAAATTTATAACTCGGGAACCGTTAGTCGCAGAAAGCTGAGCGACGGCTCCCCGTAATGTGCTTTTTATGGGCTATCCGGAACCCGTCAAAATTTGAGAATCTGATGGTCGACTCTATATAGAGCCGTTATCCCTTGCAAAATGTAGAGATCGCCCCAACAATTATCCTAAAGAAAACCCCAAGTTTCTACGATATTTAGATCGGGAGTTATATCTAATTTAATATTTTAAATATGGCCGCCAATATGGCCGCCGATAGACGAGATTTTCACAAAAACCGTTGTTTCTGGACGAATCCTTCCGTGCTTGGGCTCGTTGGATTCGTCTTTTTGTCCTCTATACGTCTATGCTACTATATACAAAAAATTTGAAACCCCCGATTTTTAATATCCAAAAAACACAAAAAATTTCACAAAAACGTCAAAAAATACAAAAAATTACATAAAAAATTGTTGTAAAAAGTAGCAATATTGTTTTATTTACATGAAAACAATTTTTTGATAGAAATTACAGAGCAATCCAACCCTGATTTCCACCCCCACGTGTAAACCCTTAAATTTCAAAAAATTCTATCTCGGAAACTACTAGACCAAAAATTCTAAAATTTTGTACACTTGTAGATCTTATTAAGACCTACCAAATAAACAAAGAATATGGGGGTGTCGTCGATCTTAATTTAGAGTTAAAATTTTTTGAATTTTGATAAAATTTTTAAATTTGAATTTCTCTGTAATTTCTAACCTTAAAATTATGGTCGAGGTATCGTTGGATTGGGCGCGTTGTGCCGCGTCGGATGAGCCACTTTTTGTTGTCCTCAGGCCACTGGATCCAAGACCACGTGGCCACGTGGTCGGTAGTTTTTCTTTAATAAGTCCGCGAGTTTTCGTCAGAAAAATCCGAGTCGCGTGTCAAATTGTAGGGCTTAATAAGCCTCGTCTGGATGTGTAAAAATATCGATAGGTTATCGATCGTTTTACTGCAGCGTTTCCGTTTAAAATTTTTTGAATCACTATTTTTCACACTTTTTTCACTTTTAAAAATAGTTTCCACAACTTTTCTACAAAACAAATTGCACCATCAGTTAGGGCGCACAAAGGCGCAAATTTTGATATATAGCACTTCTATTTTTGTCAAGAAAAAACCACTTTTCTGAATTTTTAAAACTTAAAAGTTGCGGGAGCGACTTCTCAAAACACTTTACTCGACCGTTCTAAGTGGCGGGCGGGGCGTCTCTGGGTTAGGTTAGGTTAGGTTAGGTTAGGTTAGGTTTTTTTTTTTTTTTAAAATAAATTTGACGCAATGAGTGTTTAACTTTTCTTTCATGATGGCATAATGAGTACAAAGAGTGTTATGAGTAAGGTTGGGGACGCTCCGGCAAAAGTAAATAGAGTTGTTGATTTTATGAGAATTATACTATACAAAATTTAGTGCAAAAATTTTAGGGTAGTCCCGGCCGGAGTCTTTTTTTAATGAAGTGATGCCTGTCTGGTGGGCGAGGTGGCCTGCGATTTGATACAGTTGGTCTCGCCCATGCAGTACAGACAGCACAGATGAATGATGGTGATGGATTAATGATTAATGGGGGTGAAGAGCCATGACAAGGGTGGGGCCAGTTTATCCATATTCCCAGCGGCCACCCTCCTCTCAGCGATGACACGTACTGATTGGCTCTGGTGAATGAATGGGGGTGAGATGATACTTAAAACTAGGCTTAAAATTACTATGAGAATGACAAGCAAATTTAATATAAGATAAGTATAATTGAATATAAAAGTAAGAAAATAATTATGTAAGATTTTTCTCTCATGTGAGATGATACTTAAAAATTAGGCTTAAAATTATTTATTTTAATTAGAATAACAAAGAATAATAAGTATAAAGGAATATAAAGTTAGGAAATATTTGTGATTTTTTTTTTTTTTTTTTTTTTTTTTTTTTTTTTTTTTTTTTTTTTTTTTTCCATAGTAAATATGTTATATTTTTTTTTTTTTTTTTTTTTTTGTTAAGTATAATATTTTTTTTTTTTTTTTTTTTTTTTTTTTTTTTAATAATTAGATGCTTAATCCTAGGGTACAAAACGTGGAAAATATAAAATGATAATGAAAAGTATAAATAATATAAAATAAGCCTCATTGACTGGCGTTATATTGTTTAAGCACCCTCAGGATCGAGTCCGACAAGCGAAAGAAGGATCGGATTCCCGCTTGGTGTGGTAAAAGTTCCACCAGGTTAAATGGGTCCACTCCAAGGTATCGGCAGTTTTGTTCGTGTACGTGTCTGAATGCGGTGAACTCAGGGCAGCTCCTCAGAAGGTGGTCGAGGCTCTGGGAAGTAGCATTGTCGCAGGGACAGAAGTCGTCCTCGGTGAGCTTAAATTTGTGTAAGTATGTTTTGTTGAAGGCGTGTCCGGTGAGTGTTTGCGTGAGTGTGAATGTGATGTGTGTGGTTTTGAGTAGTGTGTGTATGTGGTCAAGTGTAGGGAGGAGGTCCCGGGTGTGTTGGCCCTGCTGTGCTCCCTCATACCTTCCGCGCCATTCGGTGAGACTACGCTCTCTGGCCGTGAGCTTAGCGAAGCTAATGGGGAAGAGGGCGTAGTCGAACGCTTTGTGCATGGTCGCCGCGAGTTTGGCCTCCGTGTCCGCAAGTTCGTTCCCGGTTATGTCTGCATGGGCTTTGACCCAAGCAAAGTCGACATAACCGGTGGGTGAGTGGTCGTGTAGTGTGGCGTGAAGGTGTGCAACCAGAGGGTGTGTATTGCTACGATTCTGGGAGGCTTGGATGGCGGCTCTCGAATCCGAAAGGATGAGTGTGTGTGTGTATTTGTGTTTGGCGACCCACCTAGAGGCTTGGAGGATGGCGAAGAGTTCGGCCTGAAAGACCGAACAGCTTCGGTGGAGAATGAACTTCTTGACGGCTGGCGGCCCCGCTCCGTCGTAACACACGAAGGCGGCACCGACCGAGCCGTCTTCGAGTTTACTACCATCTGTGAAGATGGTGGGGATAGGGTTGGGGAGGGAAGAGAGATGGGAGGATAGTTCGGCTTCGGAGTAGAAGTAGTGAGGAGTGAATGTGATCCGGCGGGCGGGATGAAGGAGACGATAAGGAGGTGTGTGCTTTTCCAGGGTGATGTCGTCGGGGAGAGAATCGCAGTTCCCCGTGAGTCGAGCGGTTTCGATGCTATTGACCTCGAGGATCTTTATGTCGATGGGGACGAATTGCGCCAGAGCGAGTGCAGCGGTCGTCGACACCGTTCTAAAGCCTTTGATGGCTCTGAGGGCGAAGCGCCGCTGCATGCTCAGGAGCAATCTGGAGACGTATTTCTTCCGGACGACATGACCCCAGATGCCGGCAGCGTAGGTAATTATGGGTTGGATAACCTGGAGGTAAATGGTGCGGATGTTCTCCGGGTGGGCCCCCCATGTGGGTTTGCAGTAGAGACTGAGTTTGTGAAAGAGTGCAGTGGCTTTGTTGATTATGTGGGTGATATGCTTGTGGAATCGTAGTTTGTTATCCAGAATGACACCAAGGAGTTTGATGTCATCCTGGAAGTGTAGTGAGTGCGAATCTATGTGAATGTGTATATGTTTGGCCTTTTCGCTGAAGGCGATGGCTTGGGTCTTTTGCGGGCTAAACGTGAGCTTGACCCCCCGTCCCCAGCTCACGATAGCCTGCAGTGCATGATTAGTGGTGGCCTGTAGGCTAGCCGGATCCTTGGCGGCCACAATGAGTAGGACGTCATCCGCAAAAGCCTGTACTCGACACCCGTTGGGTAGTTCGAGTTCCAGGAGTTCGTCCAGGATGACGTTCCACAGAATGGGACCGCAGGTCGAGCCCTGGATACAGCCCTTGGTCATGGGTTTAGAGACACGGGCGCCAGCGTGATCGATGGTAACTGTACGGTCAGTCGTGTAGTCTAGTATGAGTCCATATATGTTGGAAGGACAGCCGATGAGTCTAAGTCGGTTGAGGAGGGATGGCCACCAGGCGTTGTCAAACGCGGCCTTGATGTCCAGGGAGACGGCGAGGGTTAAGAGTCCGTCAGTCTTGGTCTCGTGAATGTAGTCGATGGCCGCTTTAAGAGCGGCCGTAGTACTAGTCAGTGGCCTGAACCCGAATTGCCTCTCGCTCAATTTGTCCAATCTCATGGCGGCGAAGGTAACCCGCTGGACAAAGAGCTTCTCAAGGACTTTTCCGAATACAGGCAAGAGTCCGATCGGTCTGTAAGAGTTGAGGTCGGTGTAGTCAGTTTTGGCGGGTTTGGGGATAATTTTCACGTAGGCCTCCTTCCACTGTCTGGGGAAGTATTGTAAAGTCAGGCATCTGTTCATTATGTCGGTGATGAGGTCGGGATAGTGTAGAGCGAATTGTCTACATATGTCAGAAGTTAGGTGGTCTAGTCCAGGAGCCTTTTTGGGGCTCATGTTGTCAAGGATTTCGTGTATTTCCTGGGAAGTGAATGGGAGGTCGGGTTCGGTGTCGGGATGCGTGTGTGAGTCAGCTCGCAGTTCGTGGTGTCTGGGATGGGAGTCTGGTGTGTCGTCCGGGTAAAAGTTGTCAAGTAAAGCTCGGGCTGTATCTCTCTCGTCGATGGTGTACCTGCCGTCGATCTTTAGAGAAGTAGGGGGGCGTCGTGGGCCCGATTCCTTTAGTAACCTGTTGGTCAGGGACCATACGTTCTCCTTGGTCTGGAGTTCGCAGAATTCCCTGAATTTGGCCGTGGATTCGCTCCTGAGTTCGCTGGCGTACGTGTTCTTAAGATCGTGGAGCTGGCTGGCAAGAGAGTCGGTAGGCCGCCCGTCTCTTTTGGCGGCGTGTAGCGCACGATGCAGACCGATGACTTCCCGTTTTCGGGACTCCAGGGTATCGGACCACCAAGGGGGCCTGGCCTTGGAGCCGGGAGCCCTGATGGGCATCGACTCCTTGCAGGCCGTGTGTATGGTCTCGGTGACGTGTGTTATGAGTGTTTCCAAGTCTTCGCGGTTAAGCGCTCCGACTTGGGTGTCGAGGATGTTTGTACTGGTCATATGTGTCGCGAGCGAGCTCTTGAACCTAGACCAGTTTGCCTTGTGTGTCTTATATCGGAAAGTGGATGTGTTAGCGTGTTGTCTGGTGGTGTGGTCTGAATGAGAGTGATTGAGAGTTAGTGTGTATTCTACTGCGTTATGTTGTGATGTCGGGCAGGCGTCCAGGTTCACCTTCCAATCAGTGATGTGGTTGTGTATGGGGTATGTGGCGAGTGTGATGTCGATAATGGAGGAGCGAGCGCGTCCGTCCGTGACGGCCTCGAAGGTGGGAGTGGAGCCGGTGTTGCACACGTACAGGCCGTATGCGTCGGCCATCTCCTCTACCCTAACTCCGCGGGCGTTGCGGCGCGCGCTCCCCCAGAGAGGGTTCCAACCATTAAGATCGCCCCCCAGAATACATTGCGTGTGCGTGTTGTGTAGTAAAAAGTGTTCGATCTGTGTGAGTGTGTCTAAGGGATCGCGTCGAGGTGGTACGTAGGTGGAGGCGATGTGTAGCTGTGTGTGTCCTATCTGCGTCCGAACCACACATAGGTCCGAGGAAGAGAATTCAGTAATGCCAAAGAGTTGGATGTGTGGTTTGGCAATGATGCAGGCTCTGACAGGGGAGGAATCGTTCGGGAATTGAAAAATATTTAGGGGGCATCCATAGGGGAGTTTGACTTCCTTCCTCACCCCCACGTACGGCTCGGACACAAGGGCAATGGAGTGTGTGCTGTGAACGAAATAGTTCAAAAACTCGTGTAGCGACTGATACGATTTGTTGAGATTAATTTGCATTAAATATAACTTATCGTGCGGATCCATAATCTATATTGTTGTTGGTTTTGGTTCGCATTGCCCTAACGATAGGACACGTGTGAGAGGTGGAACTGTGTGTAGTGTCATGTTTGTTGTTTGGGAACCTAGTATTATGTCTGATGCAATTGAAACATTTGTGTGGATCGTCCTTGGTTGGGCAAGTGTTTGAGAGGTGCCCCTCTTCGGCGCAGTGTGCGCAGCGGTCGGAGGGGTTTTTACAATTTTTGGCCGTGTGCCCGAACTGCAGACACTTGCGGCACTGCAGAAACGGAGAGTGCTCCTCGATGTGTACCCTGTAGATGTCTATGCGCACTCTGCCCATTGCGCTCAAGGCACGGAAGGCACCGGGAGAGGTCATGAGGACAGCATTGTAAAGTGCGTCGTTGCGGTTGTTTCTTATGAATTTAAGTGAGAGGTGTTGGTTTGTGTTATTATCTCGTGCAAACTCACCGAGTTCGGGGTTTTGTGCGAGGATGACGTCCACGAGCTCGTCACTGCTCACTTCTTTGGAGACGCCCTTGACGATCATCATAGGCTTGAGCCTATGTGCAATCTCCGCCGAGACCTTGGAGTTGGGTGTGGACTTAGTACGCTCGAGAGTGTCATCCCTTTCCTTCTCGGTGTCGAACTCGACCCTGATGGCACCTTTGAGTGGGACTACCCTGGCCGGATTATAACCGAGTTCCCTGAAGGGGACAGTTTGTTTGAAGGCGGTAATGGTTTCTTGAGGGTTGGCAGATTTGTTTTTGGCGGTGACCACGATGGCAGGACGAGTGGAGGGCGGAGAGGCTACGACGATTTGAGTAGGCGCGGAGGGGTTGGCCGCGGTCGAGACGGAAATGGTCCCAGGCCGCGTTGGCAGGCCGGCCACAGCCGCATAAGTAATGCTGGACGCAGGGCCGGGGGTGGTCTTCACCTTCTGTCGCTGTTTGGCATTTTCTTTCGAAATTCCGTCAAGATCTTTCTGGATTTTACTGAACTTCTCGTCGATCCTCTCGTCGATTTTGATA